>CM062808.1:232992867-237792867 GCA_031772625.1 Pinus tabuliformis | reverse complement strand
GATTTGGCTATTTCACATTCAGTAATGTCAGCTTTGTAGTTGCTGCAATCATGTCCAGCACAGCGTAAATTGCTATTGTCGGCTATAGGAGTTGTTGATATTCAGGACTCGAACCTTATAATCTTCGATTTAGAAAATAGTACACCTCGCTTACCTCATCAAATGGCTTTCCAGATTCCAGTGTTATTCAAAAATAGACCTTGCTATAGGATTGTAATTGATGAGGGAGCTTCAACGTGTATTATGTCGATCCAGTGTTGGAAATCGCTTGGTTCTCCTACACTTAACCAATCCCCGATGATTCTAAAGGCTTTTGACGACCGTGGGTTCAATCCTTTTGGCATTCTACAGGATTTACCTATAGGGGTTGAAGGCAAAACTATTAATCTAGATGTGGAAGTGGTTGATGCCCCTCTAGATTATAACCTTCTCTTGGGTCGTAGTTGGTCTTACGCTATGACTGCTGTTGTTTCATCGGTCTTTTGGCTTATAAAGTTTCCTCATAATGGAAAGATCGTAACTATAGACCAGCTAACTTACTTTCCATCCGACCCAGCCTCTTCTGAAAGTATCCAGCATGTCAGTAAAACAACTATCCCTTATAAGGATGTTGGAGTAGGACTAGTTAAAGATTTTGGTTTACTAGAAACTTTTTCCTTTCCTCCTCCTAATGTATCGCCTTCTACTGCAACCGTTCATATGATTTCATCAGACACTATTGTTTATGATGATCCTTGGATTGTACCTTCCAAATCTGAGATGGATTCGTTTGGTGATCCTATGCCTTTGAGTCCCTATGAAATTGCGTATCAGGCCGTAGGCTCATTTTCCGACACTTCTTCAACCGAAATTGACCTAATGTATGTAGTCCATGAAGAATCACTTTCAACATCAAACTCAGATCAACAACTTTTTCTGAACTCGTTCACACTGATGAGCAAATTCATGAAATCTTGTCCGTTGATGATTTACCATGGGAAGATCTTCATCATAGGTCTTCATTTTTACCTGAGATTGATCGCTTTGAAAATGATTTTTCATCTATTTTTACAACTGATTATGTCAAGGAACCTCAGAATCCATTGAAAAATCCTGATTCTGAGTTAAATTTGGGAAATATTTCTCGAACTATTCCTATTAACATTTCGGTTAAGCCTAGAATTGTTGAAAACATTCATATAGGTGCCTCTTGTACGGAAGATGAAATTCCAACATATAAGGCCCTATTTCAAGAATTCCACGATGTGTTTTCCTGTTCATATGAGGAAATGCCAGGAATTGACCTAACAATTGTTGTTCATGAAATCAAAACTTACTAGGATGCTAAACCCGTCTGGCAACATTTGCGTCAGATCCACCCGCGAAAAGCTACTGCTATTAAAGCAGAAGTTGAAAAATTACTTAAAGTAGGTTTCATTTATCCAATTCCCTTAACGGATTTGGTATTGAATATCGTTCCTGTTAATAAAAAGCAAGGAACGATAAGAATATGTATCGATTATAGGATATTAATCGAGCCTGTCCAAAAGACAATTACCCAACTCCCTATATCGATCAAATCATTGATGATTGTGCCGACAATGAAATATTCTCCTTCATGGATGGTTTTTTCGGTTATAATCAAATCAACATTCTACCTGCTGATCAACGAAAAACAGCTTTCATTTGTCCATGGGGAACATTTTCTTATTTCAAATTACCTTTTGGGCTTAAGAACGCTGGTGCAACTTTTCAAAGAGCCATATCTTACGCGTTTCATGACATCAAGCACATTGTGCAACCCTATCTTGATGATTTTCCTGCTCATTCATTACATCGAGCCAACCATCTCATCCATTTACAAGAAATCTTTATGAGGTGTAGGCATTATCGAATTAGATTGAATCCACACAAGTGTGTTTTCTGTATAGAAATGGGTCAGTTACTAGGATTTGTTGTGTTGAAAGCCAGCATTCGTGTCGATCCCTTGAAGGTTGAAGCTATTGTCAAATTTCCTCCTCCTTCGACTCTTCGCCAACTCCAAAGTTTGCAAGGGAAAGCAAACCTTTTATGCCGATTCATTCCTAACTACGCCGAGATAACAAAGGGTTTTACCAGGTTGTTGGAACAAAATACTCCATTCTCTTGGGATGAGATAGCTAACAAATATTTTGATGCACTAAAACACGCGTTGACCCATGCACCGTTATTGCATCCTCCCAACTACAAACCGGGACTACTTCTTATATCTCACTGCCTCTCATTCCACCATCGGAATGGTGTTAGTTCAGGAAGATGAATTCGGTAGTGAACATGTGATTTATTACCTTAGTCGCACTTTGAATCCAACTGAGCTAAAATATTCACATGTGGATAAATTGGCCTTGGCAGCTGTTCAAGTTGTCCAACGTTTCTGTCATTACATTTTACTACGCAAAACTACTATAATTTCCGACTGCAACCCTATGATTTATATTTTGACCAAATAATTGCTAGGGGGCAAGTATTCCAAATGGATTGTTATCCTGCAGGAATTTTACTTGGAGTTTCAAAAATCTAAGTCAAAGAAATCTTTAGTTTTTGCGGAGTTGATGTGTGACTTCCCACGTGCTGATATTGAAACTGTGGCAGAAGAGCCCATTACGGATGAATCCTTGTTTCTAATCAGCACTCTTGATCCATGGTATGGAGATATCATAGTTTATCTCCAAACCCAATCCTTTTAGCCTAAAATTTCAATATCTCAGCATCGGAAAATACGATTCCAATCCCAACAATTCAAAATTATTGGAGATACACTTTATCGTCATGGGGCGGACTCTGTTTTCCGATGTTGTTTAATTCATGAGGAAGCTGAAAGGGTTCTAAATGACTGTCACTCTAGAGCATGTGGCTGTCATATGTCTGGGTTTGCCACAACCCAAAAGATATTGTGCGCTGGCTATTTCTGGCCATATTTGTTTAAAGACTGTATTAACACAGTCCGAAAATGCCACAACTGCCAAATTTTTGATCGAAAGATGCATGCTCCACCTGCTCCTCTCCACCCTATAATTTCTGTCGGTCCTTTTGCGAAATGGGGTATTGATTTTATTACATGTAACCCTCACTCGGCTGGGGGGCATGCGTATATCATCCTTGCGGTAGATTATTTTACTACGTGGGCCGAGGCGATGCCTACATTTTTGGCAGACGGAAAAAATGCTGTGATTTTCATTTTCAATCATATAATTGCTAGGTTTGGTGTTCCACAAGTGATTATCACTGATCATGGGCGTCATTTTCAAAATATTATGAAGACTGAACTAACAGACCAACTTGGCCTGCGTCACGATAGTTCAACTCCATATTATCCACAGGCTAATGGTCTAGTTGAAGCCATCAACAAAGTTCTAGTCATTATGATCCGACGAATCATTGGGATTCATAGGTCAAATTGGCATAACATGTTATTTTCAGTGCTTTGGGCATATCGAACCTCAGTAAAAACATCAACCGGTTTCACTCCTTTCCAACTAGTTTACAGTTTGGAAGCTGTGTTACCCATTGAATGCGAAATCCCGTCATTGCAAATGGCCTTAGAATTACTTCCAGCCACTTCTGAAGAGGAGAAATATTTGTTGTACTTGGCTCAGCTAGATGATAATCAATGTGATGCTGCACTAGCAATCGAAGCTCATGCCAAACATATTAAAGCTTAGTATGATCGAAATGTTACACCTCGTAATTTTTCGAAAGGAGACCTAGTCTTACTATACGATCAAGCAAATGATAAATTAGGTGCTGGAAAATTCGTACCCATGTGGCATGGTCCTTATGTTGTTAATCGAAAGCTGGCAAAAGGGGCCTATGAATTGGTAGACTTTGATGGACTCTCTTTAGGTAAACCCAGAAATGGTCTTTACCTGAAAAGATATTATGCTTAAATCTGGGTGTGGAGATTTTTAGTTAGGTTAGTTTTCTTTCTAGCTGGTGTGTTTTAGATTAGAAAAGTGTGCTTAGTTTAGAGAGTGTTTTTGTTATTATTCCTGCTTATCTTGATTTTACTCTTGATACTGTAGATGTCGACGTCTCTCCAAACATACATTGGTTTTGCTGATGGTGCTTGTCATAATACATGGAACATTTCTTCCACAGCTTGGGTTATATATTCGCCCTCCGATGAGTTGGTATCTATGCATGGGGTAAGCCTCGGTCAAACAACAAACAATATTGCAGAGTATAGTGCAGTGATTGAGTTATTATCTGAATCCATCTCATTTGGGATTCGGAGTTTGATTGTGAGGTTAGATTCTGAACTTGTTGTATTGCAACTTAATAGAGTTTATGCCATTATAAATCCAGTGTTATTGAGATTATTTTTGAGAGTTCATCTCTTGGAATGTGAATTTGACTATATTGAATATCATCATATTCCAAGATATTTAAATACATTAGCAGATGCAATTGCTTCTCGAATGTTAAGTAGACATTTGCAATAATCAAGAAAGTAAATTTAAAAACATTCCATAACATGTTTTACAAGATAGCCGATAATAGTGATATAACATATCATAGAAGTGTGTCAAATATACATCGTCTTCAATCATAGGTTGAAAAACACCTTATGATTGGCAAAAATGATAAGTAAAAAAAGCAAAAATGTCATATGAGTCTACAATAGGTGATCATCCTGTCATTGGTGATGATCACGATAAGAAACCACTGTATGGGCCACCCTACAAAGGAACCTCCTGAAAGGTCCTGGGACCCCAATCACGTAGCGCTGTAGCCTAAGAGGAATGTCATCTATGCTAGTCTCTGGAATGTCTGATGTCAAACGCTCTAGATGGTCTTCCAATTCGGCCAAGGTCTCTGTAGATTCGTCCCGTGGGGCTGGTGCTGCTACAGCTGGCTGTTTCCTCTCATAGGGCCGGAGAATGGCTAGTCGTCGTGGACCTACATCTACATTTGAAACTTTTTACTATCAAATTTGGGACGATTTAAAAACAAAACAAAAAAAAATTAATTAGAAAACGTTGAAAATGACTTTACCTAAGTCATCCCATTGCTCTCCTGGTGGAAGAGCCATGTATGGGTCACCACGATAATCCATCCTAGCATAAGGAAAATATTGAATAGCAAAAAATTGGTTCTCCAACCAATGAAAATACTCAGAAGGAAATCGAACAACCTCTGTTCCTTCCTCAGGATGACGGGACATAACTGCAACCCAACGCATCAGTTTGGGCTCTCAGGGAAGTCCTGCTTCAACAGAAAGATGTTGTGGGACCAACATTGGGACCCTCTCTAGACCAAAGCTCACAACTAAGAAACCATATCCAAATTTTTTCAGTTGTCTGTTCTTTGCTCTAGTCAGTTTCCCTTTTACATTAGCCAACACAGCTTCGCACCAGTTGAATACGGTGCCTCGAAAGCAGTCTACTGCCATCCACATTTGGGATCCAATGGCCATATGTAGTGATGCATTTCTGCAGAGCCTGGAGATAGTAAATGCAATCACTTTGAGTTCAGGACGGGAAATGGTTTTGATATCAATCCCTTTGTCCTTGGTTTGGTCGTTACAAAACTCTAGCGGAGGCTATCGACAGACTGGCCACATGGCCTAGTCCTGAATAGAGTCAATTGTTCACCTCTCCTAGGCAAACCAGTCAAAAAATAAATGTCTTTTGGCTCCATTTCGAGCTGGTGGCCACCAATAATGAAACACTGGTCCTGCACATTCCACCTGTCTACCAGCCACTGCAAAAAGTCTACTTGGGCCCTCATGCCAGGTATGGCCCAGAATTTATATAGCCCGCATGCCCTCAATGCATCTATTAAGGGTTGATGATTTAGTGTGGTAGCATCCACATCCTCGTGCTCCCGTTCCCACCAGTTAAGCATAATGTATACCCTACATTCAAATAAAAAGCGGATTAGAACATCTTGAATCAAAGTTTTTGGGCAAATATTTGAAAATTTGGAATGTTAGAACATATGCTGCGGGGACTGCACCCTCTATGTTAGAGATAGTGTGTAGGTCCGCACTCTGGCTATACAGCAGGTGCAGGCCCCTGACTTTTTTCTGCATGCGAAAAAGTCGGGGTCCGTAGGTTTCGCATGCTGCGCCTGCGGACCTCCGCACACGGTCTTTTAACCTAAATATTTCCTAAAATCAAAATAAAAACCTAAAAACAAATTTCAAATGGATGAAATGCAAGAATAACATGATGTGGATTACCTGTAGGTGACAGTGTTCGATTCTAACAGACAGATTTTCCGCATTCTTTACGGGAAAGTTCTTATCAAAAGCTCTCTTTTCTTACTTTGAAGTAAAACGATAAAAATGAATTTACAAAAGCCCTTTTTATAATCTTTTTTGAATAAATGAATTTTTAATTTGTTTAATTTTCACTTTAAAGAGGTAACTGTTGAAGCATTTTTATTTATTTTAAACAGGTATGAGTAATGTTTGAGTTTTTGTGCAAGATAACGGATTTTTCAGGAAAAATTGATCATTTTCGACAAAAAACATTAGAGTCACCTTTAAGCTCTTTTCTGACTCCTAAAATATGAAAAGATTGTCGAGTTTTTCTTTTTAAGCTCATTAAAGTGGAATTAAAAAGATGGTCCACTTACAGCTCTTTTCTGATCGTAAAAATATGAAAAGATTGTCGTATTTTTGTCGTTTCAAATTCGATATTGGTTATAAAATGACGTATCATTGATTACTTTTTTACCTTTTCGGATCAGAGACACTAATTATGAAAAGTACTCCTTGATCGTAATGGTCAAGCGGTTCTCTAAAGTATTATTTTATACTTTTTCGGGCTTGGGAGACACAAATTTACAAAAAAGGACAACAATGGAGTTTTCTTAAGATTTTTCAGACTCCATAAAATTGAAAAAACACCGATTTTCTCCTATACTGGACTCGTTAAAATTTAACAGTAAAGGACCTCTTCAATTACAAATAGGAATGGACCACTCCTTCTAAGGGTTCAAATTTAAACTAAGTTGGACTCATCCGAAGGATGAGCTTATAATCAAGCAAATGTGATCCTCCTCAAGCTTGTCAAAAATAAAGAGGTACTTGCGAGAAATGGTGGGGGAAAAGAGAGAAAAATGAACCTGCTTGTCATACTTTGTGTCTCAGAAAAACATTTAACCACTCTTGAACATGACACTTTTTGTTCACCTGGGTTGGGAGATCCTTTGCCTAACAGTTAATCAAACCATATTGAAAGTCTTTAGCCAGTTTCTAGGTATTAGCTTTAGGTCAATTGTCACCAAACCATCTGCAATGTCGTTATGTGTTCAAGAGGTCAGTGCAAATAAACCATTCATATGCAAAATATCTATCATCGATCTTGACCATCACTAAGTCAGTCCTTGCAACTATATTTCTTCAAACTTGATCTATGATTTCATGTTGTGGGCTTGCCTACGACGGATCGCTTTCTATCGACTTCAGCTTATTATCTAGAAAGATGATCTAGAAATCGTTAGTACCTTGGGATCTGCATGCCTCAATGGCAGGTTTCTTGCCTTCGACGATAGGTTGCACCATTGACCTTCGATCAAAGGATTCCATGACATGTTCGACATCAACACATCTATTCACATTTCATGGATTATACTGAGTACTTTGAGAGCCATTGACATTAATGGTGGTTTCTCTCACACTTATTAACAATTTACATCATTGACTGGTAATCAAGTGGTTTCTACCATGTTCGACTTCGACACATTCATTCACATGGATAGAATCGTACTATTTCGAGAAGTAGAAACCAAGATCCTGGATCTAGTTTCCACCATCCAGGCTACGAGGAATTTTTTATTCATTATACAGTAGAATATTTATAAAACAGATGGTTGTGCCCATACTGTGTCTACATGAATCTATACTTGTGATGTATTACAAGATCATTCCTATATCAGAGCATTTTAGTTAGCTTTCTAGTTAGTTTTGATCTGAGTATGGGAATGCCTACCTCAGCGATGATATGATCTCATATATATATTTTGTATTGAATATTTTTACGGGTTCCAACCAGGCTCTCCACAAGATGATCCTCGAAATGATAAAGTACTTCACTCTTCCTAGATGATAAATGAAATTCTCATCTACTACAGACTTCACACTTTAGGGGGCAATCTGTTACACAAAATATTGTCACCATGACTTTCTGCAGTCAGTGTGAGTCTATCACCACTCATACTATCCTCCTTTGCAAGTCTCAAAACTCAGCTATTCATGTCAAGCTTTAAATATGAGAGAACGTCTTTGAAAATCTATAAAACTTTGGTTCCACACTTTCTCTTATCATTACCTGCGGTCCCGCACCCCTTGGTCATGTTACCTGTGGACCTGCCCGCTCTATCTCTAAAGGAGTGGGTGCGGACCCCTGTGAAAGTCAAAAAGGCGCAAGTTTATTCTTAAAAACTCACTTTGGGTTAATTCTGGACGCTTCTAGAAGGAATCTTGACGTGGTTGGTTCTCTCCTAGGTGGTTCATGCATCCCATAACTAAAGGAGCTAACCCCTTGATGAGAGGAGCTTATCCCTTTGAAGGAGGACTCTATCCCTTTGAAGGTGGACCTAGTAACTTCCCTCCTCTGCACTATAAATTGAGGCATTGGGATGGTTGCTAGGGAGGTTGAAAGCTGAACATTTTTTAGGGTAAATTTTGTTGGAATTGAGACTTCCTAGTTAAGCTTGAGAGGAGAAATTACATACCTTTTGGCTTCTTTGGGAAGAGAGTGAAACTTGTCAAAGTAGAGGAGATTCTTGCTGGACCCTGGGAGGAGCTTGTACAACATCAAGGCACCAAGGTTGTAAAGTTCTTCTTTGATTAAAGTTAATACAATCAGATTCATTTTTCTCAATAAATTGTCTTCTATGGTTTATTTCATGAATTCCTTGATCATCATGATAAATATTCTTTATTATATTGGCTATGCAGGTGCTATTTAATATGTGTGCTTGTTTGTGTTTGTAGATTCTTTAAAAGGGAGCTCATTTGGATCAATAGAGCATGGCTTCCACAAACTAGCACTGGACCTGAGGTAGGCCTAAAACACCTGTTGGCCTTTATTTATAAATTGCATATTTAGAGAAATATAGAATTTGTTTGGTTTGCTTGTCGCTAGATATCATTAGATACTAGGGAGATCGGTCTTGTCCGCAAGAATGATTCACCCGCCTGACAGTTTGAGTAAGGCCTAAGACTATAAAAAGGAGGAGATCATTTGGCAAAGGTATTGCCTGAAGTATTGAATATCTTATGAAGAGAAAGATCTGGAATACTGGTGATTGATTTATGGTGCATAGCTGAATCTGAATCAAGGAGGAACCTGAGTGCAAGAATATGGATAAGTTCTATTGATGTGTTCGGTACATTAGAGGCGTGTATACACGCTTTCTCAAGTTCTGGGTTCATAATTGGTGTTTGGTTACTGTTATTGCTTTCTGGGTACAGAATTCAGAGAAGTGATTATTTGATTCAGTTTGTTTAGTGCAAAGGATATTGGTTGATGCAGATATACTTGATGTTTGATTGATGTTATTCATGGATCCAGTTTGAAAATTTATGAAACATGGTCCCTGGACGAAAAGAGAAGGTTGTAGCCTTCTGTAGGTCATCACCTATGTACTAGTACCTCAACTAGTACAAGAGCTAAGGGGGTTGTAGCTCCCTTCCAGGAGAAGCTGGAGAACGAGATAAGGTTGTAGCCTTCTGCAGGTAGCAGCCTACGTGTTGGTATAAGACTGCACCAGTACAGAATGATTGTAAAAAGAAGTTTCTAATTAAAAGAAGATAGAGACGAATTGTAGTAGGTGGTTTTCACCCACATTGGGTTTCCACCTTACATCCTGGTGTTCATGTGTGTTGTGATTTGTTCTGCTTTACTGCTCCTATTTACTGATCATATGGTTAATAATGTTCTGATGCACTCATTAAGAAGCAACTAACTAAATTATAAGTTTACTAGATATATGCTTGTTGCATTACACACAGTTGTGTATACATGTGGTTTTCCTTAACTGAAGTAGTGTATATGAAACTGAATTTGTAAATGAAAAAATTATATTGATTAGACAATACTAATTCACCCCCCTCTCTCAGTGTTATTTCCAACACTCTTTTAGTTCTTTTTCTAGCTATTTAATCTTCGCGTCTAGCACCATATTCTTCATTCGAAGTAGTAACTTGTCCCTTTCTAGTTTGCGAAGTTGTGCACTCCCTAGACGAATAGCCTCCTAAATCCCTTCATATTCCTCTTTGCAAGGTCTTATGAATTATTCAGTCCGGACTTCACACACTGTTCTCTTCACTGACATTGCTACATCCACAGCCTTCTATGGAGGTTCTTTATGGACCTCAGTTCCTATACCATTCTGCAACTTTTTCACGGCCCGGTTCTTACATAGCTCCGTATATGCCCCTCTGACCACTAGGGTGCGCAGGTTCCCTTTTCTACCTTGTATCCGTGGATCCTTATTTCTGACTTCGCATATCGTGGCGAACATTCCCTTTCTCATAATTGGTAGTGTGATCTTGTTCTTCCTCCAACACATCCAATTTGGGCCTACTATTGTAATACTATTGTGTGCTAGAATAGTCTGTTCTATATACGTTTGGTGTGCTTGCAAGTTGTTCTGTCTTCTCTCACCAATCCACCTTAGTTGGGTTCTACCGAATTGTAAGCGCATCCCTCTTCTACATTCATGCTAATTTCTGACATTCTTTCGACATATATGCCCCCATCATTTTGGTGTCGTGCACAACATCCATTCAAACAAATGACACTATTGCTGTTCAGATACAATACTTTCAACCTTGTCTATGGGTCCATCCATTCTAGGTATCCCATCATCTGTTGGCATTTCTCTTGCTTCGGTCGTTACGCACCGTAGTGATCAAATCATCATGTTACAATTCAGCGTTGTGACTTTGTGCAATTGGTTCTACCAGTGTTCTATTTCTTCATCTGAATCTAAAGTACAGGAACTGTCATGCTCCCATGAAATTCTCCTATCCTCAGTCAGATTCACCCGATCCTGGTCATGTGCTGTTATCTGATAAATGAAATCCAACTCATCTTTGCTATCGTATTGGTACACAGGTTCATTGTAGCATGCTCCTTCAACTAGATCCAGTGGGACTACTATGCGTAGGGACTTTTTCTCGAATATCATCTTCCGTTTTTTTAGGTTGATGACTCCATTAATATCCATGGCCCAGTCTATTCCTAGCAATGTGGGGTAAGGGTTGTTTTCATCCACAATCTCTATTACCTCAAAGTCTGTCTGCATGCTTGCACCTTCAATATCCACTGTTACCCTTTGAAATCTTCCCATGGGTAAAATATTTTGCTGGTTCACCATCCGTAATTGAATAGGAGACCACTATAATGCGGGCTTGCCCATGTATTCCCATGTCTATTTTGGTAACACGTTCACATCTAAACATAAGTCTAAGATCACTTGATCCATTTCATACTCACCAATCTGTGCCGTCAATCTCATTTCCCTCCCAGTGCGCAATGCTTACCTTCCCAATTTTTAGACTGCACGCAGTTCACCCGGTTATGTGCACCTAGTGATCAGCTCTTGTAGTCCCTTAACTGCCTTATTGTCGCGTAGCAGCTTCATGCATGTCTCTAGAAGGGTAGTAAGCATAAAAGGATCTGTTCCTGTCTCTGGTTGATCCTTAGTACCTGAAGTAGAGGCCTCCATGAAGCTCTTCTTTGCTTCCATAAATGCGTCCTTTGCGCGCTCTGCGTCAATCTCAGGTTCTTTCGTAGGAGCCTTCTGAACCCATGTATCACCCTCAGGTTGCTTTCCCTTATCATCCCCTGTAGTCGTGCTGCTTCTGAGTACCATGTTCACATTAGGGTCTTCTTCACGCAGTTTCGACCTCATCATTAGGATATTTTTAGTTGAAGTAGGCTGTAGTACCCCTTTCTCACGCATTTGTGCAATCAACGTCAGAAAATATACCATTTCATGATCAAACTACTCATAGTATGAACAAGATATTCTTGTCGGGTTAGTACAATCATGAGCGTAGTGCCCTGGTCCTCCGTGATTGTAATAGATTAGTTGTTCACACCCTCTTCTAGGTCTCATTCCTCCTCATCCTCATCCACGTCCTTGGAATCCACCGCACGCCATTGTTGTAGCTAGATCGAGGCCTCGTGTTTCTGTTTGCATTCGATATGCTGGAGTCCTATCCATAATTAGCCCATAGCTCTGACATGTCTGCTCATCGTGGCCCACTGATCTATAGAAATTACAAAATAGCTACTACGGAGTCTGCGTATACTTCTGCAATAGGTGACAGTTGTTTGTAGTGTGCTTTCCTCCCACCTGACAGATCGTGCACCAGAGTGCGGGTGCCACGCTTGGGCCCACCTGTACCTTTTTCCTCAATGGCATCGGTCCTCCTCCCACCAAATAGTTTGCAAATACAGGGCAGTGATCCTGATCATGACCCTGGCCTTTACATTTTATGCAGCACACTTCTTCGCGTGCTTCCAGCCAGGGTGCCTAATCCTACTTCAAAATATACATCTCCAAGCATAGGTTATGTAGCTATGCGTGGATTTGTTGGACTCCCAACCTTGGATCCTGTATTGGTGTCTCATGCAACCTCATTGCCATTTCCAATGCTTCTACCTGGGTTGAGATCTTCTGTTGTGACAGTGCTGTCGTCAGGTGTGGTGTGAAAGATGCCACAAACCACGTGCGGTGCTATGCATCTGTCAGTGTCATATTAGCCTCGCAGATCGTACTCTTCAACCTTTGATCGAGATCCTAGGGGGTTTCACCTGGAAGCATCACGATCTCCTTAAATCTGATGATTGACTATGTTTTGGATTTCTGTTGGCTAAACTCTCTATTCAACATGATCTGGATCTTTGCTATTCCTGCATTTGGGTGATCATTAGAGTGCTTTATATACCACATCAGGGAATAGTCTTGCAACATGCTTACCAATGTGGCCTTCTTAATGTTATCATCCATAAACCCATGTGCTTCCCATACTGTTCTTACTACAAACCAAAACTGATCTGGATCTTCATTCCCTACTCCTCTTAATACAGGAAACTTGATCACGCTCACCATGATGAACTGCTGGTTTGGTGGAGGTAGTGTGGGTGCATATGGAGGCAAATGCAGTGACATGGGTGGCGGCGTACGTGGGGATGGTAACTGCAAAATGCATTGCTTTATCAAACTGACCGCACTCCTCTGAGAAACCCACACGTGCTCTTCCTCACTCACTCGTAGAGGTGAAATTAAAGGATTGTTTCCTAACCCTTCGATACCACTGTATACTTTTCCGTTCTATGTTGTTCCACTCATTAATGGATTCGCATCACCCGTTTTTCACATAACAACATCTTAATCCAGGTATTCAAAGATTTGATGTACTTACCTTGCGGTCCCTTGAGAAAACATCTTTCTACTTTGTTGTAGCTCACAGTCATTTCTATCGTAAATTTAGTGATAAACCCTCCTATTATTCTATCTAGCCAATGGTCTACAACTCGCGTGATCTTATCTTCAGATGCCTCTAGCCTACGCACCAACTCTGGAGTCCACACTATGGATTGATCAAGCTTGCACCTTCCTTGATTGTCTGCTAGCCTCGTGATCCAATCATACAGCTCTGAAGAGAAGGATGCAAAGAAGATCTCGTGGATTTTCATATATACGTAGCAATCCAGCCACCTCTTCTCAGATATCTACGGGGTTTTGTTTTCCTGTACCATGAACTCATGAAGCTTTTGATCCAACCAATCTTCAATTTTCTTCTTCGTAGGGTTCGAGTGTTCTGACATCAGACATCCCTTAGGTAGATCCCTGTCTCGGCAACCGAACCATTTGATGGCATGATGGGGTCTGACCCAGGTTGAGAGTGTTTTAGCCAAACAAATCCCGAACTACCAGCCCTTTTAGCAATAGTCCGCGGAGCACGGACTGAGGTCTCACCCTAGGTAGTATGGGAGGGTGTCGGAACCAGGTTTCCACACCCTAGGGATGTATTGATGAGGTTTGGAAAGCTCGCGAACTGATCCTACGCACTGTGCTACTTCCATGCAACCATCTGTCTAGTGAAACTGCCTTTGCACGACTAAGATAACAAGAGCAAATGTTCTTTACCCCTTTTCTGTGCTTAGTATTATTATAGATCTTGAATTAAATTAAATAGGCTCAATGCTTCCAGTTATCAATTAACATAAATAGATGCACACACAGTCATAAATCATGACAGATGCATAGACCAAAATATAGAAATAGATACACAATATTCCAAAACCAACTTATCTTTATTAATGCTTTTTCCAATTACAATCCACTTCCGACCCTGTGCACTCAGGTCCAGGGGTCTGTGCACACAGCTGTGGACTCTACTAGCCTCTGTGCACATAGCTGTAGAGCCTCTTCTACTACTATGACCCATGACTTCTAACTTACAGACTTAGATCGAATATTACTTCCAGAAACCCATACACCTCTGATCTCAACAAAAGCTGCATTCTACACTTAGAGCCTCACTCTAATTATACATTCCCATGGTCCGAGGACCATGGGTAGGCCTACACATTCTAGATTAAATTACAATATTTTAGGGCGGACTACCCTTTGACTTGACTAATTAAAACTCACACTTTGCACACTTTGCGGAGCCTTTACAATACCAATACCCAAAATTGTGGGCTTTAAGCCCCAAAATAGTTACGCGGGGGATCCGCTACCCAACATGCATCCTTGACAACATCTTCATTTCTTCTTGGGAAAGGACTTCATTATCACCTTGAATCTTATCTTTACCTTTGCTAAAACTGGGAGCATCAACATTTATTTCTGACTTCTTCATTTCCTTGTTGTTTGAAGCATTATCATTCTTGCTTGAGGATTCACCTCCATACCCAAGACCTGATTTATCCAATGTAGATCTTTGATGGCTGAGCATGTCATCTAAGGTTTGAGAATTTTTCAAGAATTTATCCATCCCTTCAACCTTTTTTATGAGGGAGACAATCTCTTCTTCCAACATTTCACAATCATTATTCTTCTTAGCAACTTGTTTCTCAATCTCTTCCTTGATACATATTGCTTCATTTGATTCTATTTTAAGGGAGATGATTTATGATTTCATTCTGAAGATTTCTTCATTTTCCTTACCTAGACTACTCTCCATTTCTTCCTTGATCCTTGTAGATTTACATGTTTTGGCCTTGAGAAGGTTGATGTCAGATTTTAGTTTGAATATTTCTCCATCCTTTGCTTTTAGTTGACATATCATGGTGTTTCTCTCCTTTTCTACTTCATCAACCTATCCTTTGATGATTGCCAATGCTTCCATTGTCTTCTCAGATCCTTGTGCTAACTTTCTTGCTTCTTCTAGTTGGGATTTGACAGAGGAGACCTCTACCTTGTACTGACCAATATCTTCTTCAAGTTTGTTCAACCTCTTGTGCCTTTGTTCAAGTAGACTTGACAAGGTATCTTTTTGTTCCTTTGCTTTATCCAATTGATTTGTCATGATATGACTTCTTCATGATGCTTTCTTTTGCTTTGATGAAATTCCTTCTTAAGCTTGGCAAGCTCTTCATCCCTTTCTTATACTTGAAGCTTGACAAGGTCAACTTTCTTCCTTATTTGATCTTGGTCACTAGCTAGTGCTTTCTTATTAAGTTCCTCATTTTCATTTTTCAAATTGATAATCTCTTCCATGGCAGCCATAAGTTTAGTGAGGAGATCTTATTCAATGTCTTTTTCATTCTCTTCATTTTCTAGGTCTTCTTTAGCCTTGATGTCATCAATATTATCTTCAGCTTCCTTGATAGGCTCTGGATTTTGTTCTTCTTTTCCATCATTTTCTTGACTAGAGATAATTGTTAATGCTCCTTTTGAGTGAATATCATGAAGTTTGTCCCATATACCCTTCGCTGACGAACATTTTCCTAAATTATTCTTTATAGAATCTGGTAGCCCATTCAATATTGCCTTCATTGCTTTTGCATTGTACTCCTTCGATTCTCCATTCATCATGTTATTAGTAATTACTGATTCCCATACTTCAATGTCTTGAGTCTTTAAGAAATTCCTCTTTCTTTCCTCACATATATCAAAATTCCCATTGAACAATGGAGCCGTCACAAATTGATTGACTTCAATTTTGGTGGGTGAGGGAGGCACGTCTTTAGGAGGATTGGAGACTTTCTTCCTTGGCTTCGCCATTTGTGCTCTAATGATCAACCTTCAAGCTATTAGGCTTTGACTGAAGGTGCTGGCTCCAATACCAATTGTTGGAAATACTAAGGGGGGGTGAATCAGTATTCCTTTTCAATTGTTATTTTTACCAGTTAAATCATTTATATTTAGAACACAAAATGAGCAATAGGAATAAATGCTTTTATTAATATAATATTTACAATAAATAAGGTAGAATATATATAAGGCTCCAAGCTATTGCCAAGCACCAACTTGCTATTTTGTGAGGCTCCAACCTCTAGGGCACCAAACCTATCTTCTCAAGGTACCAGCCTTGTGTTTAGGAGCACCAACTACAAGGACACTGATCCTTCCAATTTTGAGGCACAAACCCCAAGGACTCCGACCCTACAATTTTTCTTTGTCAAGAAATGTTTTGATTGTATTACACTGCTCTTAAAATCTTCTTCACTGTGTTTTGTCAATTTACAGCTTCACTGCTACATCAATGACAACCTGTCTTCATATGAAGGAGTCCTCACAATTCTTCATACTGCCCAAACAGAGTCTGCAAAGATACCTCATGATGACTTCAAATAGCCATCATGATCTACAAGAGTTCTCACACAACATCATTGTGTCTACAATGAACTCCACTAATCTCTGCACCAAAAACAACTCTATGTTTCAAGCCTCTCTTTTCACTATCACGGTCAATTCTTCAAGATTGACTTCTTTAGAGGACTGAATGTCGCAGTTTCATATGTGTGTTCAATTAAAAAAGCCATGTTTATACTCAGGTAGTCTTCATAGATCTGCATAGCATCCTTTTGAATTGTTATCTAAATCAGTATCAAACACAGGTCCAAGCTTTTCAATAAAATCCCAGTCAACCAACTGTTCAAACTTCGGCTTCCTTCTTCTATTGCTGGACCTTTCGACTTCTTTCTTCGCTCGCTCATCCTGTGGATTCCACTTTCATTTGCTAGACCTTTGGCTTCGTTTTTCGTTCACTCAACCTTTGGCTTCCCGATCTTTGGCTTCCTCTGTCTATTCAAGTTCACAAGTTGTGAACTTCTTTATGGTTTATTTTATGCCTGAGATAGATGCTTAGAATGAAGAATTTTAACTCATTTTTATATGATTTTCACCAATGACCAAAGGACATGTCTATTGGCGGGAGGCTGACTTGTATATTAAATTTATATATCGGAGAGTCTTTTATCCATAGACTTGATTATTCACAAAAACCATATAAGAGTTGTTATACCCACATGGAGGTCCCGCAATGATCCCAATCGCAACATTCATGAAAATCATAGTTTTTCCATTAATCCTGCAATTGCAATTTTCATGAAAATCCACATTAATAGATGTCCCCACAAGTCATGGCTTTAATCCCATAATTGCAACTTCATGAGAATCTCGCAATCGCAACATTCGATATCACCGATATTCACATATTACCCTATAGCGGATGCGATATTTAATAGACTGTTTTTAATAAGTCCATCGGGTCCACACCTCTATTTCATTGAGCTGTTTGACATCCCTTTGAAACTTACGGTTACTGCAAATGCGATATTTTATTAAGTCATGCTATAATGGTGCAGCGGGTCTGCAATGCTATCCTAGTCAGTGATTCAGGGGTTTATCGTAATCACAGTTTTAGTGTGACATTCCTTTAAGACTTGCAATGTGAAGGTTCTAATAAATGTGGATGCGATATTACAATAGGGCATGTTACAATGGAGAAATCAGGTCCACAACTCAAATCGTAATTGGAGATTTCAATGTGACAAGGCTTTAAAAACTTGCGGTATGGCGGATGCGATATTTATTTAGGCCGTGTTGTAGTAGGACCATCAGGTCTGTAACTTATATTACAATCAAGGATTTCAGTGTTATAGGACAAATTGACCTCCTAATCAACTCAGAGGAGAAGGACAAGATGACTAAAAGATTGACCACAGTTGCAGGCCCAGAATCCACACTAACACTCTCTGTACACTGACAACCTGCTTTATAAAGCTTGTTTACAAGCATAAAGAAGCATTAGTCTACCTGCTAACTCATGTTGTTAGACTAGGGGGAGCGTTAGTGAACTTTAGTGATGCTCAAAGTGGTTATGCCAACGAATCTGCGATAAAATATCTAGATATTATTTCCCTAAATTTGTGCAAGAAAAGCAGGTAATCTCCAAAAATCAAGATACTTGGAGAAATTCTATTCTGGAAACAGAGGCAAATGGGAAAAAACTGGTAAATGAGGCAGGTTCATGGTTTTTACCCAAATGAACTACAAGTGGCATTGGGAAGCCCTAATTCAATTGCTATTTAAGCAACGAGAGGGCCATTGCACAAGGGTTAGAGCATTTAGAAGGATAGTACATGGTGTTGTTGTGATATTGTCATATTCTTGAAGGAGCTAGCTGAAAGGAGAGAGAGAGAGAGCGGAAGAAGGGATAAGGAAGGCTGATGCAACAGGGTTGTTGTAATCATTCTTATGTTCTGAATATAGGACTGCGGTTGTGTTCCACTACTCGAAGTGTCAGTGATATTGTGCATTTATTTGTCCATTCTAATGCTTGTTGTGTTGAGTAGATAAGTTACACATTTATACATGTTTTTTACAGATTCTTTCATTAATTGTCAGAAGTATATGCTATGATTGGTTTGCTTCGTTGTTTTGTGCAGGAATTGTCTTGGAGCCGGTCAGGAGGAGTTCTTCTTACAGCACGGCGATCCCCAAGCGAATCTAGAAAGAACCAAAGGTGATCCTTTCTCCATATCCTGTCAATATAAGTTAGATAGATGAACTTGTGTGTAACAGGTACCTTTTGCAGATAACCTTACGGTCTGTTGGAAGTCTAGGGAAGACTTTCGAGGGTAGTTTTCATCTCGTGCATTTTACCCCATAGTAGAACTGGTGACTCCACTGGGGACTATACTTTAGTTCTCGGTTATTTGGACTCCTCTCAGATCTCTTCTCTCTTCTATGAGCTTCCCGCTTCTTCATATCCTTCTCTGATCCACCATCTAGTTTGTTGGATCCTGCAATGTTGCTTTCTCTTCAAAAACTGATCCCAAAAGCCCACTTTTTGAGCTCTTTCCCTCACTAATGTAGGTTGCTGGTCTACACAGAGCTTTATAAATCTCTTTGATAGTGCACAGGGAGCATTAGTGGCCAAATAAATCTATGTTTACACATAGACAAAGCGTTAGTGACCCATTTCCATGTTTTTCAAGAGATTTTGCGGACCAAAAGGGGGGAAAACTTGCCCCAAGGGCTGAATCAAGATCTGCAACAGTATCATGCTAACAAATTTGGTGTCTTAAAATTTATTTTTTAAGAAAATTCTTTAGTTTTTCTCTCATAAAAGAAATTTTTATTGAAAGAATCGCTAATAGACTGTACATCTCCTTCTATAAAATTAGTTGTAGGCTACTTTGTTTTGGTTCAATAGTTGTTAGGGAATATTGAGAAAAGGAACTTTCGGTTATGCAAAGTGTTGAATGTTTTTTAGATGCATTGACGAATACATGAATATGTGAAATAATACATGTGTAGAATAAAACTTGCTTGCATAAGAAATTGAAGGAAAAAAATTAAGCATTGTTCTGCATGTTTTATTGAGTCGAGAGTCTCATAATCATACGTCAACACCCCCTTCGAAGACAAATAAAAAAAGTACACTAAAATTTACACTAAAATCCATCAGATACTCGTTTTTAGAGCAAACCAACATTAGATAGATTAGAACCTTGGGATAAGAGAGTGAGTTAACTACCCAAGGTTGAAAATCAAACTAGTGTCATTAAAGAGTGAAAAATCCTTCTGCACTCATATTACCAGGACCACTCCACTCACAATAGAGCTAAATACGAGACAACATCGGATTGTAATCGAAGGTAGCTCGCCTTCTTTTACAACTCCTTTGGGCATTCTATGTAACGGGGATCCCTTCGAGGATTTCAGAACTAAGCTGGGGACTCAGGTATCCTGCCCACATAGCATGTTGTCTGCGACTATGTCCCCCCTAGTAATGTCTGTGATTTGGGGTATCTCTAGTGGCCAACACTTCTAGGTACTTACCTAAGGTGACTGGTACCGGACCTACTTTGTCTTCATTTTTTGGGAGGGTGCTCATCTCCACAAGAGTACTTGGCCCCTTAATCTGAGGTTCAGGCAAAGCTCAAAAGTAACCGTAACCGTACATTTGGCCATCCTTCTCTGTTACTCGTTGAGAGACTGGGTTTCATCTCAAATAATCAGTGTTTATCAGACAAGGTAATTTCACTTTGTTTGCTGATTGTCATTTTTAGTGTATTTTTTCTTTTTAGGTACCTAAGTGCTATTGTTTTTGAGACTTAAAGAACATCACCTTAAAAATTTATCTAATAAAATTTACCAGTCATTATGGCTACATCCGGCCCTCACTGTTAATCTAGGTAGTTGTGAGGACTTCCTCCACTCACTGTGGAGGATCTACCGAGATCCACTAACTCAGATTCCTCATCTTCGAGGAATTAGTCTCCTAAATTGCACACAAGATCATTTTGGATGATTGACGATTCTAATTTGCCAGAGGATTTCTTCATGGAAGGATTTCTTCCTCTTTTTAACACTCCTCTTACAAATTTTTCGGATCCTATTATTGATCCTATCGTACCAGTACTTCAGTCTTCACTGGGAGGAACTCTCCCATATATTCAGTCAGCACCTCAAGGGTTGTGGAATTATAGAGACACTGTGAGTCCTCTAACACTTCCTTGGTTTACGGTCATCACAAAACCGACAATGTGGAACCCCGCAATCCAGTTTGTCCCAGGTACTATAACTCACATCACACCCTCTATCAGTAGAACCTAGCAGATGCCATGTTCCACTCCTATGGTGCACCAAAGCATTCCTTCTACTAGTGCCACATATAGTGCTCCATATAACACTCAATGTGGCACTATGGATGCAGTTCCAGTTTACAAAAACCAAGGTCGACTGATAATGTATGGTTATAACCCCCAGATTCAGATATCTAGGGCGGTCCCCAATATGCACATGGTGGTAGGGAATGTCATAGCTCCCTCGTTTTTCTTAGGCATGCATGGACAGTCGCTGATTGACATGAGTTTTCCCTCTATCAATCAAATCCATATGGTCAGTTCAGTGTCAGTTGGGAATCCACAAGGGATCCCCACCCAATCCATGGGGGCACCCTACTCACAAGCTCAGATGAGTCAAGGGGGCACCATTTATACTGGGGGCAACTTCATACCCCAGTATCAAAATCCTCATGGTAATCCACTTTACAACACCGTACTGCAAAGCAACTGCTACACCTAGCAGCCCATGTACAACATAGGGAACCAAACGATGGGCGAAGCGCAGAGCTCCTCAAGTCATCCGTCATCACAATGGTCAGAGTTGGGGGCACCCAACAATTTGCCTTTTTTGGTAACATTGGATATCCCCAACTTATACAAGTTGACTAACGACCCCATCTACCATAACCTACAGTGGCCTCCGATCCGGCATAAAGTACCAGTGGATATTCCTAAGTTCGACGGAAAACAAGGGGAGGATCCAGGTACTCATGTCACCACCTACCATGTATGGTGTGTTTCTAACTCCATGGTGGATGACAGTGTTTGGTTGTGTCTATTTCCCTGCACCCTCATTGGCAATGTTGCATAGTGGTATATTGAGTTACCATGTGCATCAGTGAATACCTTTGACGCTTTAGTGATGGAGTTCCTAAAGCACTTTCAGTTACCTATCCGTTATGAGACAGGTATGGAGATCCTTACTTTTTTTTGTTAGGATACCACCACCCACATCTCAGATCATATCCATGAATAGAGACATAGGCAGAGATTATTCAAAGTCCCCATCCTTGATTTTCTCTTAACATACTAGTTCTGTAAGTCGCTACTCCCACAAATCGCTACAGATGTCACTCTAGGTGGTGTGGTCACAGAGGACCAATCCATATGTCGTGCCCAGCACTTGGATTTAATTCATTCACAGTCTGGCACTCTCTACGACATTATCCCCTATGCTCTCGGTAACCCCAATCCCCCCACCACTCAGCGCCCTGGAGCGCATGCCAATGGGATCGTCGGCGCAACCTCCACGGGCGCTATAAAACAAATCAGTGGGTCTGTTGCCAAGTTGGCAGTGGACCCCTCTACCAAAATGATTGCTCTTCCTGCCACTACAATTAACTCTGTGCAGTCTACACAAAAATCCAGTAGCAAGAACAAGAAGAAACAAAACAAGGCCGCTCATTCTGAGGAGCAGTCATCTAAGCAGCCCAACCTAAAATAGAAGGCTGTTGTGCCTACTGATACGAAAAAGGATAAAGGCAACAACTATTCATGCAAACTCTGTCTTGAAGATCACATAACCTGGCGTTGTTCGTGTCTTCAAGAATGCACAGATTACCTTACCAAGAAAGATTCTAGTAAGGCACTTGTTGTCCTTAGAAATCCTTTTCCTAATCAACAGTAGCAAAATCTCGTTGCCAACCAACCACAACCCATGTCAGGGGGCAACAACATTTCATAACATCCTTCAGCTGGAGAAGGATCTTCTACCATTTACACATTTGGAATGGTAGATCTCACCACAAGAGCCAAATCTTATGGAGCTCCTATCGCTCCGGCAGCAAAACCATCCGCAGGTCACAACCCATCGCCACCCAAAGATTGCGAATCAAAAGGCCAATTGAGGACTTTGTAATTTGACCCCCCAAGGGGGCACTTTGACGCACAATGCAGAACACATCTTCACATGCTACCCAACACTACAACATCGTAGAGGATTTGGTGCAAGCGCCGTCGGCCATGTCGTCACTCGAAGTATTACAAACATGCGCCAATCAGAGGAAAGCTTTGCTTTCGGCTATTGGGGTTATTGACCCCACAGATTCCACAGTTGCTATTTTCAACATGGACAAGTGTAAACCTCCCCTTTCCCACCAGCTTGTATTTCAGGTGCATATTACTTCGAAAGGTAAAGCTATACACTAAACTATCATCGACGAAGGTGCTTCAACCTACATCATGTCAGCTTCATGTTGGCTTGCCTTGGGTTCCCCAACCCTCTCCCTGCTGTCAAACTCCCTTAAAGCTTTCGACGGCCACACCTTTGTCCCAAAAGGATACTTAGCCAGTTTTCCCATCACTTTGGCTGGGAAAACGGTAACGATGGACGTCGTAAACAGAAAACTCAACTATAATCTGTTGCTGGGTCGTAGTTGGACATATGCCATGACGGCCATTGTATCTACTGTCTTTCGCATCATCCAATTTCCATTGGATGGAAAGGTTATTACAATAGATCAGTTGTCTTTCTACACCCCTGATTATTCAGCATTACCAAGTGGCTCTGTACCCCTAGTAGGAGGTGGAACTAACAGTTACGTTAGTATAGGTACCGGTCTACTGAAGGCTTCTTCCCTTATGGGTTGTTTCCCTCTTCAGCCACTGAAGGTTTCACAATTGATCAACATGCTTTCATCTTTTCCTCATGAACATACCGATCCATGGATCCTACTAGCTCCTCCAGACATTGACACTTATGGAGAACAAATGCCGTTGTCACCAGCTGAAGTGGCCTGCGAAGCCATTCCAAGTGCACCCAAATCTTCGGTCACTTTGGTTTCAGCCAAATGTACCACTGCCCCTCCCATAACCTCTCCCTCTTTCGATCCACTCAATCAAATTCTATCGGTGGACGAAGCTATTAGAGAGTTCACGAGGTTAGAAGAGCGACCTTGGGAGGATTCATATCATCATGTTTCGATATTTGATTCGGACATGATGCATCTTCAAATCTTGTCACCTGGCGCACATGAAATCATTCGCTCACCGTATGCGTCTATCCAACTTTTGGACTTGGAAGGAAACAGGGGCAATATTTCACAAACATTGCTCCCCAATATTTCTGTTATGACAGGCATCATGGAAAACATACAGAGTGGAGCCAATCACAATCCTGAGGAAAGTGTGAGCTTCACCTACTCGTTTAGGGACTTTTGTGATGTTTTTTCTTGCTCTTATGAGGAAATTCATGGCATAGACCCTTATAATGTCAAGCATGAGATCGAGAAAGATCGAGCATTGTTTTTATGGTATTTTTCTTGCTCGTTAATCCGAAAAACCTCGAGTCTTCTTCTTTGGGCTCGTTAAACTAAAACAAAGATATTAGAGCATTGTTAGGGATATTTTATTACTCTTTAAATAATACAAACATCCCTAAGTTTTCATCGTTAAGCTTGTTAAACACTTTCTAACTATGGTAGAGCATTGTCAGGGATATTTTATTGCTCTTTAAAAAATACAAACATCCCCGTGTTTTCATCGTTAAGATCATTAAACACTTTCTAACTATGGTAGAGCACTGTTAGGGATATTTTATTGCTCTTTAAAAAATATAAACATCCCCGAGCTTTTGTCCTTGTGCTTGTTAAATCTATGCAATGATAAATAGAGCACTTTTGGAGACATTTTATCGCTCTTTAAAAAATATAAACGCCTCCTAGTTTTTGTAGTAGGGCTCGTTAAATATATATACCACAAACCCGTAAAGCACTTTTAGGGATATTTTATCACTCTTTAAACAATATAAAATTCCTCGATTTTTTCATCATTTGCACTCGTTAAATATATGCAAATGATGCTCTGAGCACCTCTTTTTTGATCTTCCAACACATAAACTGAAAAAGGCCAATGGAGCATCCTTTTTAGGCACTTTTTTCTCTCTCTCTCTAGACTGAAAAAATCTCGAGCTATGTCTTTCTGCTCGTTAAAAATGCTAAAGATGACCCGAGCATTCTTTCAGGTACTTTTTTCAAGCTCGTTAAAAAATGAAAAATCCTGAGTTTTTGTTACTGAGCTCGTTAAAGTGTCACGACAAAACACAAGTTTAGTCCATCGCCTTATACTCATAACAAAATGAGGTTGACATCTATTAGAAAAAGGTTTCTCTTTATCCGAGTCTAGTAGATTAAATACAGAAAAGTAACCAATACGGGTATACTATTAACCTTTTGTCGCACCCGTTTAACAACTATGACAAAGGGACTACCATGGAGTCTCTCTTTACGATCTTTTCAGACTCTATAAAGATGAAAAGATCACCGAGTTGTCTAGTCTGGACTCTTTAAATAAACAGGCAAGATATAGAGTCTTTCTTTTTACGATACTTTTCAGACTCTTAAAAGATGAAAAAATCGACGAGTTTGCCTGTCTAGACTCATTAAACTAATCAGATAGGGCAAAGAGTCATTATTTTTGTGATCCTTTTCAGACTCTCTAAATATGAAAAAATTGACGAGTTTACTCATTTGGACTCATTAAAAATCAGATGGGGAAATGTGGAAATACAACCCTATTATGAAGAACGGTTTGGCAACAAAAGTTCCCTTGAACATGGCACTCCCTCAGATAAACCGTCATTTTGATAGCCTCTCAATATGAACCCTACCAACCTTTGAGTTTTTAGCCTATATACCCTGATACCATTGCATCTCTGTATCTTAAACACTCTGTAGTGTTCATGAGTCTAGTGCTGTCTAGTTAAAACCGTTGTCGTGCATTCTATTGTTCAAGGGTCCCTACTTGTTTCCTCGATCAACTAACCCTACATATCCTTTCATCATGCCCTCCATTTTTTAGACCCAAAAGCTCAAAAGTTTCTTCCGAAAACAAAATCATCCTTGTCCAGTTTTGTGTCAACTGATGTAGGACACGTCATTGCCTACCTTTCGACAGATTCCTTCCTATCGACTTCAACACTCTATCTAGGAAGAATCCACACTAACTCTCTCTGTACACTAACAACCTACTTTATAAAGCTTGTTTACAAGCATAAAGGAGCATTAGTCTACCTGCTAACTCATGTTGTTAGACCAGGGGGGAGTGTTAGTGAACTTTAGTGATGCTTAAAGTGGTTATGCCAATGAATCTGCCATAAAATATCTAGATATTATTTCCCTAAATTTATGCAAGAAAAGCAGGGAATCTCCAAAAATCAAGATATTTGGAGAAATTCTATTCTGCAAATAGAGGCAAAAGGGAAAAAGCTGGTAAATGAGGCAGGTTCATGGTTTTTACCCAAATGAACTATAGGTGGAGTTGGGAAGCCCTAATTCAATTTCTATTTAAGCAACGAGAGGGCCATTGCATAAGGATTAGAGCATTTAGAAGGATAGTATATGGTGCTATTGTGATATTTTCATATCCTTGAAGGAGCTAGCTGAAAGAAGGAGAGAGAGAGAGGAAGAAGGGATAAGGAACGCTGATGCAACAGGGTTGTTGTAATCATTCTTCTGTTCTGAATATAGGACTGTGGTTGTGTTCCACTACTCAAAGTGTCGGTGATATTGTGCATTTATTTGTCCATTCTGATGCTTGTTGTGTTGAGTAGATAAGTTGCACATTTATACATGTTTGTTATGAATTATTTCATTAATTGTCAGAAGTATATGTTGTGATTGGTTTGCTTCATTCTTTTGTGCAAGAATCATCTTGGAGCCAGTCAGGAGGAGTTCTTCTTACCGCACGGAGATCCCCAAGTGAATCTAGAAAGAACCAAAGGTGATCCTTTCTCCATATCCTGTCAATATATGTCAGATAGATGAACATGTGTGTAATGGGTACCTTTTGTAGATAACCTTACGGTTTGTCGGAAGTCCCGGGAAGACTTTCGATGGTAGTTTCATCTCGTGCATTTTACCCCATAGCACAAGGCTTCAATACTTGCGATGCAATGGATGCGATATTGTATTGAGGTGTGTTGTATTTGAGCGATCGGGTCCACATATGCATATCGCAATCAGGGGTTTTGAGCAATGTTACATAACTTAATATAATGGAACCGTCGATAAAGTTCCTCCAATATAAATTCTCTGATGTGGTGTTATTACATGGTTTTATTCTTGGATTCTTTCTCCTATGACTTCTCTTCACTCTTTCACTCTTCCAAAAGCTGTTGCTCCAGTGGCTTATCTTCCTATGACCTTTGATAACCCTGTTTATGCTCCTCCATTGTTTTATTCCTATCGGTTCTTATTGGGCATATATTACATGTGATACTTCCGATATGGCTCCTCCAGTGTTTTCTTCTTTACTCCTCTAATATTGTTGTTGCTCTTTGTTCTTGGGCATATGCAATAACATGCTTCCTTGATGGCTTCTAATGAACTCTTCCTCTCATTCTTTGGCTTCAAGGCTTCTCCTCTTTACTCTTTCTCTTTCTCTTCTAATGGCTTCTGATATCTTTCCTCCTCAGTTCCACTGTTTCTATTATGTTTGTATTCAATCCTTGGATCCTCCATGAACAGTATTATGATCAATGGGCATCAACGGGAAACCACACATGTCACAAGAATTTTCCATCACAAACATTGCCATATTGACATCAATGACAACCTTGATTAACAATCTCCCCCTTTGTCATCGATGGAAATATTCTTTCACTTTCAACATTCTCTCCCCCTTTGACATCAATGGCAAATGAGGTGCCCAAGTACTCCCTCTGTCACACTGCTTCTGATCTTTATGAATATAATATTATTATGGGTATGTTACTCCCCCTGTCGTGGAGCTCTTATTTTTACTCAAGATAGAAGGATTGTTGCCTCATCATCAACTAGCCAATTATTCCCTCTTCATGTCTCAGAATTTCTTCATAATGCTTTCAACAATGCTTAAATACACTCCACTTCAATGCTTCAAAATAGACTCCAAATAGTAATACACCAAATGTTCAAGTCCAATTTGTTATGCTTCTACACCTTATTCTGATGTATCCATAGTCAGAATTCAGAGGCCTTCACAGTCCGAATCAAGAGAAAATGCCACTGAAATTTTCATTCTCGCTATCTTTCTTCAAATCAGGATTCCTTTGTATCTTTGTGATTCTCCTTAGGTTTCTGAGCTATGTTCAACATCACAACATTCTCCCCCTTTTTTTAATATCTAATCCTTGTCTGTCTTTTAAATTCTCTCTACTAGTTGACAACTTTTTGCAATGCTTCAATTATGCTAGATTCTTCCAACTACTCTTTCTTCAAGCTCCATTCCTAGATGTGTCTATTTTTTTGAAGGTTGCCTTTATTACTGTCCTCGATTTACCTATTCTCACATCACATCCATGAGTCAAGATATTCAACTTCTGTAATAATAGCAACATAGTTCTTTTCCACATTTCTTTAGCATTAGATGGCCTTCTCTGCTGCTCCAATTTCTACTTAGTAATCAAGTAGAAAAACATCTTCAACAACAGTCCATTGGATACATAAGAGATGGTGTTCTTCAATGGAATTTTCCTGAGAAATGATCTATCAAATGATGATTGTTAGTATAGCTCATCAAGGATTTCATATGGACCCTTTTACAGATAGATTTTGCAATAATGATCAAGAATCACAAGCTCCCTCTAACTATATGCATGGTATCCTTTTGGCATAATCCCATCATCAAAAACTCAGAATATCAAGGATATCTTCATCAAGTTAATAACACGTGCTGTTGACTAGAGAGTTCAGGATATTTTCAGATTGTATTTGCTTTCTTCTCCATACTTGTGTGACTTTCTTATTTGGCATGGTTCTATCTTGGGTAAGAACCCAGGTTAAGTTACAATCATGTGCCATATGACCAATGTTATGACACTTGAAGCATTCTGTGTTTTTCATGAATAAGAATTCATGACTTCTTATTACAAAATTTATTCTCGAATATTTTCAGGGACCATAATATTTATCTTTGTGATATGCCCTACAATCTTTTGCCATGTGTCCAAATTTTGTACAAGCATAACAATAACCAAGAAATAAATTTTGGTACCTTGGAGATGGAGATTTCCTTGATGTACATCTAAAGTATTTTTGCCTTGAGATCCTTTGATGATAATTATTGCTTCTCACATCCTTGACAACATCTAAATTTCTTCTTGGAAAAGGACTTCCTTCATTATCGCCTTGAATCTTATCTTTACCTTTGCTAAAACTGGGAGCATAAACATTTCTTTCTGACTTCCTCATTTCCTTTTTGTTTGTAGCATTATAATTCTTGCTTGAGGATTCACCTGCATACCCAAGACCTGATTTATGAAATGTAGATCTTTGATGGCTGAGCATGTCATCCAAGGCTTGGGAGTTTTTCAAGAATTTGTCCATCCCTTCAACCTTTTGTCTGAGGGAGACAATCTCTTTTTCCAATCTTTCAAAATCATTATTCCTCTTAGCAAGTTGTTTCTCAAACTCGTCCTTGATACATATTGCTTCATTTGATTCTATTTTAAGGGAGATGATTTCTGATTTCATTCAAAAGATTTCTTCATTTTCCTTAGCTAGACTGGTCCCCATTTCTTCCTTGACCCTTGTAGATTTACATGTTTTAGCCTTGAGAAGGTTGGTGTCAGATTTTAATTTGAATACTTCTCCATCCTTTACTTTTATTTGACATATCATGGTGTTTCTCTCCTTTTCTGCTTCATCAACTTGTCCCTTGATGATTGCCAATTCTTCCATTGCCTTCTCAACTCCTTGTGCTAACTTTCTTGCTTCTTCTAGTTAGGATTTGAGAGAGGATACCTCTACCTTGTACTGACCAATCTCTTCTTCAAGTTTGTTCAAGCTCTTGTGCCTTTGTTGAAGTTGACTTGACAAGGTATCTTCCTATTTCTTTGATTATCCAATTGATTTGTCATGGATATGACTTCTTCATGATGCTTTCTTTTTCTTTGATGGAATTCCTTCTTAAGCTTGGCAAGCTCTTCACCCTTTCTTGTACTTGAAGCTTGACAAGGTCAACTTTCTTCCTTGTTTGGTCTTGGTCACCAACTAGTGCTTTCTTATTAAGTTCCTCGTTTTCATTTTTCAAATTGATAATCTCTTCCATAGAAGCCATATGTTTAGTGAGGAGATCTTCTTCAATGTCTCTTTCATTCTCTTCATTTTCTAGGTCTTCTTTAGCCTTGATGACATCAATCTTATCTTCAACTTCCTTGATGGGATCTAGATTTTCTTCTTCTATTCCAGCATTTTCTTGACCAGAGATCATTATCAACGCTCCTTTTGAGTGAAGATCATGAAGTTTTTCCCATATACCCTTAGCTGATGAACATTTTCCTAAATTGTTCTTTATAGAATCTGGTAGCCCATTCAAGATTGCCTTCATCGCTTTTGCATTGTACTCCTTGGATTCTCCATTCATCATGTTATCAGTAAATACTAATTCCCATACTTCAATGCCTTGAGTCTTTAAGAAATTACTCATTCTTTCCTCCCATATATCAAAGTTCCCATTGAACAATGGAGCCGTCACAAATTTATTGACTTCAATTTTAGTGGTTGAGGGAGACACGTCTTTAGGAGGAATGGAGACTTTCTTCCTTGGCTTTGAAATTTGTGTTTTAATGATCAACCTTCAAGCTGTTAGGCGTTGAGTGAAGGTACTGGCTCTAATACCAATTGTTGGAAATACTAGGGGGGGGGTTGAATAAGTATTCCTTTTCAATTGTTATTTTTACCAATTAAATCATTTATATTTAGAACACAAAATGAACAATAGGAATAAATTCTTTTATTAATATAATATTTACAATAAATCAGGTACAATGTATATAAGGCTCCAACCCGTTGCCAAGCACCAACTTGGTGTTTTGTGAGGCTCCAACCTCTAGGGCACCAACCCCAAGGGCTCAGACCCTACAATTTTGCTTTGTCAAGAAATGTTTTGATTGTATTAAACTACTCTCAAAATCTTCTTCATTGTGTTATGTAAATTTATAGCTTCACTGCTACATCAATGACACCCTGTCTTCATATGAAGGAATCTTCACAATTCTTCATACTGCCCAAAAAGAGTTTGCAAAGTTACTTCATGATGACTTCAATAGCCATAATGATCTATAACAGTCTTCACACAACTTCAATGTGTCTACAATGAACTCTAGTAAGCTCTACGCAAAAAAAAACTCTCTGTTTCAAGCCTCTCTTCCCACTGTCATGGTAAATGCTTCAAGAGTGACTACTTCGAGAGTGACTTCTTTAGAGGAGTTAATGTCATAGTTTCATATATGCGTTCAATTAAAAAATAACCTTGTTTATACTCAGATAGTCTTCATATATCTACAAAGTGTCATTTTGAATTGTTATTTGAATCACTGTCAAACACAGATTCAAGCTTTTCAATAAAAAACCCAGTCAATTGACTGTTTGACCTTTGGCTTCCTTCTTCTTTCGTTGGACCTTTAGGCTTCCTTCTTTGCTCGCTCGTCCTCCACCTTCCACTTTCATTCACTAGACCTTTGGCTTCCTTTTTTGCTCGCTCACCTTTGGCTTCTCGATCCTTGGCTTCCTCTGTCTATTCAAGTTCACAAGTTGTGAACTTCTTTATTCTTTATTTTTATGCCTAAGATAGATGCTTAGAACTGAAGCATTTTAACTCATTTTTATATGATTTTCACGAATGACCAAAGGACATGTCTATAGGTGGGTGGCCAACTCATATATTAAAAATATAAATATATCAGAGACTCTTTTATCCATAGACTTGATTATTCACAGAAACCATATAAGATTTACTATACCCACATGGAGGTCCCACATTGATCGCAATCACAACATTCATGAAAATCATAGTTTTTCCTTTAATCTCACAATCACAATTTTCATGAAAGTCCACATTAATAGAGGTCCTCACACGTCATGGCTTTAATCTTGCAATCGCAAGTTCATGAGAATCTCACAATCGCAACATTCAATATCACCGATATTCACATATCACACTGTGGCGGATGCGATATTTAATAGACTATTTTTAATAAGGCCATTGGGTCCACACCTCTGTTGCATTCAGCGGTTTGACATCCCTTTGAAACTTGCGGTTACTACAGATGCCATATTTTATTGAGTCATGCTATAATGGTGTAGTGGGTCCGCAATGCTATCCCAGTCGGCGGTTCAGGGGTTTATTGCAATAGCAGTTTTTGTCTAACATTCCTTTAAGACTTGCAATGTGAAGGTTCTGATACACATAGATGTGATATTACAATAGGGCATGTTACAATGGAGCAATCGGGTCTGCAACTCAAATTGTAATTGGAGATTTCAACGTGACAAGGCTTTAAAAACTTGCAGTATGGCGTATGCGTTATTTCTTTAGGGTGTGTTGTAGTAGGTGCATTGGGTCTGTAACTTATGTTGCAATCGGGGATTTCAGTGTAACAAGGCTTCAATACTTGCGATGCAATGGATGTGATATTGTATTGAGGTGTGTTGTATTTGAGCGATCCGACCTACATATGCGTATCGCAATCAGGGATTTTGAGAAATGTTACATAACTTAATATAATGCAACTGCTAATAAAGCTCCTCCGATATAGATTCTCTGATGCGGTGTTATTACATGGTTTTATTCCTGGGTTCTTTCTCCTTTGACTTCTCTTCACTCTTCCACTCTTCCGATAGTTGTTTCTCCCGTGTCTTATCTTCCTGTGAAGTCCGATAACTTTGTTTAGGCTCCTCCACTATTTCTTCCTATCGGTTCTTCTTGGGCATATATTACATGCGTTACTTCTGATATCTCTCCTCTGATGTTTTATTCTTTACTCCTCTAATATCATTGTTGCTCTTTTTTCTTGGGCATATTCTATAACATGCTTCCTTGATGGCTTCTAATGAACTCTTCTTCTTATTCTTTGGCTTCATGGCTTCTCCTCTTTACTCTTTCTCTTTCTCTTCTGATGGCTTCCGATATCTTTCCTCCTCAGTTCCACTACTTCTATTATGTCTGTATTCAATCCTTGAATCCTCCATGAGCAGTATTATGATCAATGTGCATCAATGGGAAAGCACACATGTCACAAGAAGTTTCCATCACAAACACTGCCATATCGACATCAATGACAACCTTGATTAACAATATCCCCCTTTGTCATTGATGACAATATTCTTTCACTTTCAACATTCTTTCCCCCTTTGACATCAATGGAAAACGAGGTGCCCAATTACTCCCCCTGTCAATCTACTTCTATTATTTATGAATATAATATTTTTATGGGTATGTTACTCCCCCTGTCATGGTGCTCTTCTTTTTACTCAAGATAGAAGGATTTCTCCCTCATCATCAACTAGCCAATTATCCCCTCTTCATGTCTCAGAACTTCCACATATTGCTTTCAACAATGCTTAAATATGCTCCACTTCAATGCTTCAAAACAAACTCCAAATAGTCATACACAAAATGTCCAAGTCCAATTTGTTATTCTTCTACACCATATTCTGTTGTCTCTGTTATCACAAAATCGTGTACTAAGGGCTGCTACTTAGCAAGATCTCATGCAACTATTTCAAACCAGGCTTTAGACTAAGGCTTAGCCTCCTTAGTCAGAGAGGGCTCTCTCACAGATTTTTGATATGAATTAATAACAAGAAAAGATGGCTAACTCTTCAAACAGTACATGAAAATAAGCTAGTTGGAACAACAAAATAAGACTTCTTCCATTGGGCTCATGGAGTCAAACACCTTTGCAGTAAATTACCAACTACTCATTCATGGAAGTCAAGGCATATAATGTCTAAACACTCAAAACATTTCTCAAAGGAACCTCAACTCATAAACATACACAGGAAATCTGAGCACTAGGTGAATTCAGAGTGATTGCACATCTATGGAGCTGTAAAACAGAAAGGAAGAGACACAACCATATATATTCTGAGCATTTAAACACAAGATGAATCTTGAGAAGAAAAAGTAATCTTTCTATTACTGTCAAAAGTCTTTTACATCAGTCAATATAAAAACTCTGTTTTTTGTATAAATCTCCAACCCTCATTACATCAGAGTTTTCACTATATATAGGAAAACAAACTAAACTATTTTGAGTCTCCTCCTCCAGCATGAGGGGAGCTCGATGGCCTATCATTAACTAACCTTATCTATTTTAAAACAAACTCATTAAATGCATAAGGTATTGAACTGTAATTACATAGAGTTCTAATCACACTGAAACTCTAACTTCATCTCCTCGTATGCATGATTCCTTCCTTGATTATTGACACCTGTATATTTTCTGTTTTGGCCGAGATATGTTGGAGGAGAATACACTGAACGAGCTGGCCTTGGATACTAGCTGTGTAGATGGCTCATAAACCAATTAAGATAAGTGTCCTGATTCCACGGTCCCTGTCTTCCATTATTCTTCACTACTTAAAGAACACGTCCCAGTTCTTTAATTCTTCAAAAACAACGCATAACACCATATGCCTCATGAGCTGGATGCCTCGTGGACTGAACAGGTGTACAACCAAAAATTCCGGTAACCCTACCAGAACCCTAACAATTCGGTCATAAAGTACCTTTAACAAGACTTTGGCAAAAAACAAAATATTTCACTTTTTCTCTAAAATGCACAGCTGTCATTCTTTGAATAGTTATGATAGTCTTGTATAGTCTCCCTCCTGTCCTTGAGGTATTTCCTTCAAAAATTCGCTGACTTCATCATCAAACTCACTTTTTCTTATAAAACAGCATCTACAGCAGTTTCGTAGCGCGCTACGAAACTGCTGTTTTTGTTAAAACAGAGCATATTTGTCTTGAAGCGCTTTCTGCTTAGACTCATGACTTCTTCAGACCTTTACTACAGGTGTTAGGGACCTAAATGGCTTCAAAATGATGGAGCTTAAACCAAAATTTATCAAAACTTTAGAAAATCACCTTTCCTTTAAATCAGCGAGCTAGTTTACCTAGCTTCTTCTTCAAACTGGTAACCTCTTTCTTCAAAGCCTTATTTTCTGATCTCAGGCTCATGTTCAGCTTTCTTATGAGTTTTGCTTGCTTAAGTGCTGGTACCGTCCACGAATATACATCAGATCCCGAGTCAGCTTGACCCACTAGGCTTGTACAGCCTTTTAAAACAGCCCTTCTATAATTGGCATATCTCACTGCACGCTCTTTAGAAACATTCTTTACCTGGGCCACTTCTTCTTGTGTTGCTCCTGCCTGGTTCTTTATAGCTATGACATTTCCTCCCTAGGTAATAATGACCCTATTGTCCTTACACTTGGCTGCCTACACTGTTTTGGTCAAAACTTCAATTACCTCTGTACTGGGCATCTTTACAGCTACCTCTTCTTTATGCACTTTCTCAGCCTCTTTCATTTGTTTCCTTGTAACTGGCCTTCGTGGCTTGAACACATATTCTTCACTAGGCTCCTCAAACCTTAACCTCTTCGAAGCCTTTGATTTCTTCGTGCTCTCTGGTGAAGATTGGGTTAAGTCAATGTGCATTGGCTGCACTGGCTGGTCTTGTTCAAGCTCAATAGCCTCAAGTAAATCATTTAAACTAGCCTTTGACATAGGACTTTCTTCAACAGCAATTGATTTGCCCTTCTCCTTTCTTAATTGACTTCTTGTTTTTACTCTTGATACCTTTCCAACTTCACTTGACCCTGGTGTATCCTTCTTGTGCTTGACCTTCTCTTTTGATGATGATTGAGGTGGCTCCTTGACAACCAAGGGCTTCACTGATTTCTTCAACTTGGTTTTGGTCTTCTTCTGATCTTTCACCTCCTTCCTAAGCTCAGTAAGAGTAGGTTCTTCAATTGACTCTTCTCTTTCCCTAACAGGCAATGGAGTGAGGCTTGTCTTGCTCTGAAAGCCAGCCATAGAAATAAAGGAGTTCCAATCTTTACCAATTTTCTGCAAACCATCTAGCACTAACAGCTTTACTAAACCATGGTGAAACAGTGATGTTTCACAGTCATCTTTCTTCAGTTGAATTTTATCACACATCTTACTAAGGCTTCTGAATAAGTAGAATGGGATATCTATAGATGCTTTGCCTGTGAAATGTAACAAAAGTTTAAAATGATAGGAATAAACTTTGTTATACCTCCCTTCGCATGTTAAATATTTTTGGATGCATGTAAGGAGCAGTGCAAAATGTTCCTTCACGTAACTCCTTGGCACAACCTTTGTGAGATCCTCATTTACATAAGGCTCCTTCAAGAATTCCTTACAGGGGCTCATATCGAATTTGAAATTTTTGAACCATTCATGTCCTCCTCTCGGAATCTCAGTCACATTGGAAATAGCTTCTGGAGATACAGGGAATTCTAGCATGGACACCTTAGAGTTTAAACCTGTAAAATTCATTGCAAATGCTTTTGTCACCTCTGCATGCCCTCCCTGCAACTTCTCACAAAACCTCCAGCAACCATCATCTCTAAAAGCTTTTGCTACTCCTTCATCCTTTAATGCAAGATCCAGCCCCTCCGGTTCTGTTCTTTGGCACCTTCCTGATCGATGCTCCCTCTTCTCCATTGTGCTTTGAAAACTTCTGCATAGAGAAATAACAGCAGCTTCAACTCAAAAAGCAAATTTACACTTTGGAATGCAGGCTCGCTTGCAATCAGGTCCTTTTAAATAAAAACTCGGGCTCCTTTGCGCTTTAACAGTCTTATCAAACAGTAGGTCAGTTTACGCACTATGAACAAATATCATGACACTACCATACATTACAAAATCACTTTGAATGATTTTTATGTGCGTGGTTCTGAACCTCATGGCGGAATGATGACTCATAATGACTTGGAGAGGACACCAATTGACAATAGATGGACGGACCTAATGACTCATCTCCCCAGACTTGACATTTCAAGAATCCGCGCTGCAAAATCCCCGAATCCCTGATTTCGTAGCGCAGACAGTTATAAATTAACGAAATGCACTACGAAATGGCTGGTTATTGACACGCTACGAAAAAGCTAAAACATCATTGCGCTGCTAAATCAGCCAATCAAACTGCGCTGCGAAACTGCGAAAAGGACCAATGACGCAAACAAGATAAGATATGCCTTAAATAATCATGATGGAGGATGACTAACAGTTTTTGAAAACGATTCACATAAATACCTTTTTAAAACATGATCCCTAAGTAACACACATAGGACCATAACCATTTGACACACATTTTTTTGACAATGAATTTTTTTTTTTTTTTTTTTTTTTTTGTTTGAGAAAACATTATGTACATGGACTGTAGTTCTAGGTGATAACAGTCTCCATAGTCAAAATTAAGAGGCCTTCATAGTTTGAATCAAGAGAAAATACCACTGAAATTGTCATTCTCACTATCTTTCTTCAAATCAAGATTCCTTTGTATCTTTGTGCTTCTCCTTAAGTTGTTGAGCTATGTTTGACATCACAACATTCTCCCCCCGTTTTTTATATATCTAATCCTTGGCTATCATTTAAATTCTTTCTATTGGTTGACAACTTTTTACAATGTTTCAATTATGCTAGATTCTTCCAACTGCTCTTGCTTCAAGCTCCATTCCTAGATGTGTCTATCTGTTTGAAGGTTTCCTCTATTAGTGTCCTTGATTTACTTATTCTCACATCATATCCCTGAGTCGAGATATTCAACTTCTGTAATAATAGCAACATAGTTCTTTGCCCCATTTCTTTAGCATTAGATGGACTTCTCTGCTGCTCCAATTTCTACTTAGTAATCAAGTAGAAAAACATCTTCAACAATAGTCCATTGGATAGATAAGAGATCATGTTCTTCAATGGAGTGTTCCTGATAAATGATCTATCAAAGAATGATTGTTAGTATAGCTCATCAAGTATTTCATATAGACCCTCTTATGGATATCTTCTGCAATAATGATCAAGAATCACAAGCTCCCCCTAACTATATGCATGGTCTCCTTTTGGTAGAATCCCATCATCAAACACTCGGAATATTAAGGATATCTTCATCAAGTCAACAACATGTGTTGTTGACTGGAGAGTTCAAGAGATTTTCGGATTGTATTTGCTTTCTTCTCTGGCATGGTTCTAGCTTGGGTAGGAACCCAAGTTAAGTTACAATCACATGCCATCTGACCAATGTTATGACACTTGAAGTATTCTATGTTGTTCATGAATAAGAATTCATGAATTCTTCTTGCAAAATTGCTTCTCAAAGATTGTCGGGGACGATAATATTTATCATTGTGATATGCCCTACAATCTTTTGCCATGTGTCCAAAGTTTGTACAAGAATAACAATAACCAAGAAATAAACTTTGGTACTTGGGAGATGGAGATTTTCCTGATGTACTTCTAAAGTCTTTCTGCCTTGAGATCCTTTGATGATAATTATTGCTTCTTGCATCCTTGACAACATCTACATTTCTTATTGGAAAAGGACTTCCTTCATTATCACCTTGGATCCTATCTTTACCTTTGCTAAAACTAGGAGCATCGACATTTCTTTCTGACTTTCTCATATCCTTGTTGTTTGAAGCATTATCATTCTTTCTTGAGGATTCACCTACATACCCAAGACTTGATTTATCAAATGTAGATCTTTGATCGTTGAGCATGTCATCCAAGGCTTGAGAATTTTTCAAGAATTTTTCCATTCCTTCAACCTTTTTTTCTGAGGGAGACAGTCTCTTCTTCCAAACTTTCACAATCATTATTCTTCCTAGCAAGTTGTTTCTCAAACTCTTCCTTGATATGTATTGCTTCATTGGATTCTATTTTGAGGGAGATGATTTCTAATTTCATTATGAATATTTCTTCATTTTCCTTACCTAGTATGTTGTCCAATTCTTCCTTGATCCTTATAGATTTACATGTTTCGGCCTTGAGGAGGTTGATGTCAAATTTTAATTTGAAGATTTCTCCATCCTTTGGTTTTAATCGATGATTGCCAATGCTTCCATTGTCTTCTCAGCTCCTTGTGCTAACTTTTTTGCTTCTTGTAGTTGAGATTTGAGAGAGGAGACCTCTACCTTGTACTGACCAATCTCTTCTTCAAGTTTTTTCAACCTCTTGTGCCTTTGTTCGAGTTTACTTGACAAGCTATCTTCCTATTTCTTTGCTTTATCCAATTGATTTTTCATGGATGTGACTTCTTCATGATCAATTCTTTTTCTTTGATGAAATTCCTTCTTAAGCTTGGCAAGCTCCTCATCCCTTTCTTGTACTTGAAGCTTGACAAGGTCAACTTTCTTCCTTGTTTGGTCTTGGTCACCAGCTAGTGCTTTCTTATTAAGTTCCTCATTTTCCTTTTTCAAATTCATAATCTCTTCCATGGCAGCCATTAGTTTAGTGAGGATATCTTCTTCAAGGTCTTATTCGTTCTCTTAATTTTCTAGGTCTTCTTTAGCCTTGATGTGATCAATCTTATCTTCAGCTTCCTTGATGGGCTCTTCATTTTCTTCTTGTTTTCCATCATTTTCTTGACTAGAGATCATTGTCAACGCTCCTTTTGAGTGAATATCATGAATTTTGTCCCATATACCCTTCGTTGACGAACATTTTCCTAAATTGTTCTTTATAGAATCTGGTAGCCCATTCAAGGCTACCTTCATCGCTTTTGCATTGTACTCCTTGGATTCTCCATTCATCATGCTATCAATAATTATTGATTCCCATACTTCAATGCCTTGAGTCTTTAAGAAATTCCTCACTCTTGCCTCCCATATATCAAAGTTCCCATTGAACAATGGAGCCACCACAAGTTGATTGACTTCAATTTCGGTGGTTGGGAGAGACACATATCTAGGAGGATTAAAGACTTTCTTCCTTGGCTTCGCCATTTATGTTCTAATGATCAACCTTCTATTTGTTAGGCTTTGAGTGAAGGAACTAGCTTTGATACCAATTGTTGGAAATACTGAGAGGGGGGTTGAATCAGTATTCCTTTTCAATTGTTATTTTTACCAGTTAAATCATTTATATTTAGAACACAAAATGAAAAATAGGAATAAATGCTTTTATTAATACAATCTTTACAATAAATCATGTACAATATATATAAGGCTCCAACATGTTGCCAAGAACCAACATGGTCTTTTTTAAGGCTCCAACCTCTAGGCACCAACCCTATCTTCTCAAGGCACCAACCTTGTGTTTAGGAGAACCAACTCCAAGGACACCAATCCTTCGAATTCTGACGCACCAACCCCAAGGGCTCCAACCCTATCTTGTCAAACCTTGGATTTAGGAGCACCAACTCCAAGGACACCAATCCTTCTAATTCTGAGGCACCAACCCCAAGGGCTCCGACACTACAATTTTTCTTTGTCAAGAAATTTTTTGATTGTATTACAATGCTCTCAGAATTTTCTTCACTGTGTTATGCCAATTTATAGCTTCACTACTGCATCAATGACAACCTGTCTTCATATGAAGGAGTCTTCACAATTCTTCATATTGCCCAAACATAGTATCCAAATTTAGCTCATGATGATTTCAAATATCCATCATGATCTACAAGAGTCTTCACACAACTTCAATGTGTCTACAAGGAACTCCACTAAGCTCTGCACAAAAAACAACTCTCTGTTTCAAGCCTCTCTTCTCACCGTCACGGTAAAGGCTTGAAGAGTGATTGCTTCAGGATTAACTGCTTCAGGAGTGACTTCTTTAGAGGAGTGACTATCATTGTTTCATATGTCCATTCAATTTAAAAACAACACTGTTTATACTCAGATAGTTTTCATAGATATGCAGAGTTTCCTTTTGAACTTTTATTTGAATCACTGTCAAACACAGGTCCTAGCTTTTCAATAAAAATCACAGTCAATCGACTGTTCGACCTTTCACTTCCCTCTTCTTTTGCTGGACCTTTCAGCTTCCTTCTTCAGTCACTCGAACTTCGGCTTCCAATTTCGTTCACTTGACCTTTGGCTTCCTTTTTCACTCGCTCAACCTTCAGCTTCCCGATCTTTGGCTTCCTCTGTCTCTTCAAGTTCACGAGTTGTGAACTTCTTTATGCTTTATTTTTATGACTGAGATAGATGATCAGAACTAAAGTGTTTTAACTCATTTTTATACGAGTTTCACCAATGACCAAAGGACACATCTATTTTAGGGAGGCCAACTTATATATTAAAAAAATATATCGGAGAGTCCTTTATCCATAGACCTGATTATTCATGGAAACCATATAAGAGATTCTATACCCACATGGAGGTCCCACATTAATCGCAATCGCAACATTCATGAAAATCAGAGCTATTCCTTTAATCCCGCAATCACAATTTTCATGAAAATCCACATTAATAGAGGTCCACACACGTCATGGCTTTAATCCTAGAATCATAATTTCATGAGAATCCTGCAATCGCAACATTCAACATCACTGATATTAAGATATCACCCCGTAGCAGATGTGATATTTAATAGACTATTTTAATAAGTCCATCAGGTCCACACCTGTATCACAATCAACAGTTTGACATCCCTTTGAAACTTGCGATTACTACTGATGGGATATTTTATTAAGTCATGCTATAATGGTGCAGCGGGTCTGCAACGCTATCCTAGTCAGTGGTTCAGGGGTTTATCACAATCATAATTTTAGTGTGACATTCCTATAAGACTTGCGATCTGAAGGTTCCAATACACGCAGATGTGATATTACAATAGGGCGTGTTATAATGGAGCAATCAGGTCCGCAACTCAAATCGTAATCAGAGATTTAAAGTGACAAATCTTTAAAAACTTGCGTTATGGTGGATGCGATATTTCTTTAGTCTATGTTGTAGTAGGACCATCGCGTCTGCAACCTATATCGAAATCAAGGATTTCAGTGTAACAAGGCTTCAGTACTTGCGATGCAATGGATGCGATATTGTATTGAGGTGTGTTGTATTTGAGCGATTGGGTCCATAATGCATATTGCAATTGACGGGTTTTAGAAATGTTACATAACTTAATATAATGGAACTGCCGATAAATTTCCTCCGATAAAAATTCTCTGATGCAGTGTTATTACATGGTTTTATTCTTGGGTTCTTGCTCCTGTCACTTCTCTTCACTCTTTCGCTCTTTCAGTAGCTATTGCTCCTGTGGCTTATCTTCCTGTGACCTCCAATAACTCTGTTTATGCTCCTCCGATGTTTTCTTCCTATCAGTTCTTCTTAGGCATATATTACATTTGATACTTTTGATATGGCTCCTTTAATGTTTTCTTCTTTATAGCTTTGATATCATTGTTTCTCTTTGTTCTTGGGTATATGCGATAACCTGCTTCCATGATGGTTCCTGATGAACTCTTCCTCTTATTCTTTGGCTTCATGGCTTCTCCTCTTTACTATTTCTCTTTCTCTTATGATGGCTTCCGATATCTTTCCTCCTCAGTTGCACTATTTCTATTATGTTTATATTCAATCCTTGGATCCTCCATGAGTAGTATTATGATCAATGGGCATCAATGGGAAACCAAACATGTCACAATAATTTTCCATCACAAACACTGCCATATTGACATCAATGACAACCTTCATTAACATGTAATTTTTGTAGGTATGTGGACAATTTATGATGGTGATCATTATGCAACTTCCCTTGTGTTTGTATGAATTGTAGGGGTCAGTGGTCTTCGTGGATGACCGTTTACTACCCCATAAAGTAATGCTTCCATTGCCAGTAGTACTATACCATGGAATACATATATTTTTCATAGATGGGATACTTTTAGACTGTGTCTAAAAGTGTCCCACTGTGATATGCCACTGGATGCCCCTATTGAGTAAGAATTACAACAAGACCATAGTAGAAGGCATATGTCTCAATTTCAAATGGTTGTTGGAGGTCTGGTAATGTGAGCACTAATGCAGAGAAGAGGAAATGTTTCAACATGGAAGGTTCCTTCCACTGAGATTCATACCAAAATAATATTTCTTTTGCTCCGCCCTTGGTGACTTGACTCAAAGACCAAGTGATATGAGATAACCCCAACATGAACCTATGGTAAAAATTGGCAAGACCCAGAAAGATGTGGAGCTATATTAGAGTGGTTGGGATTGGACAATCCCGAATGAATTGTATCTTGGTTGGGTCCACATCCACACCCTGATCATCAATGATGTACCACAGATATTGAACCTAGGTCATACCAAAAGTGCATTTCTCCAAATTAGTACACAAATTGTGTTATTGCAGAGTTTGCAGGACTTTTTGAATATGGTGTAGGCGCTCTTCCCAAATTTGGCTCAAGATCAGGATGTCATCCAAATACACCACCATGAATGAGTTGGTGAAGGGTTGCAAGATGTCATCCATCAGCCTCATGAAGTTTGCGGGGGGGAATTCATCAACCCGAAAGGCATGACCATCCATTCAAAAAGGCCTTCCTTGAATTTGAAGGTAGTCTTCAATACATTGGAGGGTTAGATTAGTAGCTAGTGATACTCAGACTTCAAGTCAATCTTGCTAAAATATTTGGCCCCCTTTATCTAGTCTAGAAGGTCATTAATGTGCAGTATTGGATACCTTTTACAAACGTTGATCTTATTCAGCACCTGATAGTCAATATAGAGTCTCCAAGTCCCATCCTTCTTTTATACCAACATGATTGGGATCCCACAGGGTGATAATTTGGCTTGATGTGCCCTTTCTGCAATAACTCCTAAGTCTTCCTCTTGATTTCATCATTCTCCAGAATAAACCATCGATAGATTGGTCCATTGGGTAGCGGCACACCTAGGGTCAAATCAATGGAGTTTTTATCTTGAGAATGTAGGGATACCCCCATGGGTGAGGTGAAGATGTCCTTGTACTCCTCCACAACCTTTTCCATCTATTGGTACCATGTGGAGGAGCCCTGTTTGGAGATTTTGTCCACAATCTTCTTCTTTCCCTAAGGGCGAGTCATAAGGAAAACAAATTTCCCAATATGGGAAATGACCTTACTGCATTACTTTGTAGTGATCAAAGAGATGGTGGTAGGCAGTGCTGCCTCCGTTATCTTGTTAAACTTATTTCCCAAAGTAATAATAACAGTGTAGGGCCTAGAATCATACACAACATGTTCCTTCCACAAGTATGGTTGTCCTAATAATACATCACAAACTTCAAGAGGAGAAATATCACATAGTACCTCATCTATGAAGGGCTTGTTGTTGTAGGGAAGGCAACACTTTTGGATAACATAGATATCTCTCCCTTGGTGAAGCCACCCAATGGTGTACAGTTATGGGTGTGCTTTGATCAGTAGGACCAACTGTTATATAGGAAAATGACCCCCTCATCAACTTAGAGGACAAAGACATGATGACTGAATGACTTACCAAGTTCACGGGCCCAATTGTCAAGCTAACATTGTCTAGACACTAGCAACTTGATTTGTAAATCTTCTCAGCAAGCTTAAGGGTTCATTAGTACCTAGGGTAACTCTAGTTGCTACCTTAGGAACAATGCTAGTGAACCCACATCAAGTTCTATGGGTCAAAGGAGAGAATTTACTAAGACAGTATCCCTATATTCTCTCCTATGTTAGCTCATAAAAGTAGGGAAACATCTGAACTCAACCTGTTTGGGGTAATTTCTAATTCCTAATGGAGTATACAAATGGGAAAGAGCACTAAAGCAAGAAACATCATTGCTTTTGCCTAATGGAACTCATGGAGGACTGGGAAACCCTAAACCTAGATGTTATATATGCAAGTCTTGGGCCATTGTGAAAGCAGTCTAAACATTTGAAAGGATTTCCTATTTGACTGTTAAGCATAGTCTTAGACTAAGGCATCAGAAGAGGTTAAGGAGGGAGGGAGAGAGAGGAGCTAGATGGGTAAGGGAAGGCTAATGAAACTGATGGTTGTAATCACTCTTTCTACATAAATATAGAATTACAGTTGTGTTTTCCATTCCATGATGTTGGTAGTATAAACTTGTTTATATGTCGATCTAATATCTTCTAGCATGAGTGGCTTAGTTATATGCAACTAGATATCTTTTATATGTTCATGCATTTTTTTATCAAGGTTTTATACAGTGATATTATTCTTGTATTTGCTATGTGCGGGTTTTGACCTGGAACTGACTCAGGGCTTCTGCCTAGCTGCATTGTGCTCTCTAGCAACACCACACTAAGACTCAATGTAATAATTCCTTCTTGCTTTGATATTTGTTTGTTAAACATAGATATGCATGTATCTTTGTGACAATTGTAGCTAATCTGACTATTTGTCGAAGATCCCGGGAAGATCATTGAGGGTTTTCTACATCACCAAACACCCATGCATTAATCCCTATAGTAGAATTGGCAATTCCACTGGGAACTACACTTAGTTCTTGGTTTTTCCCAGAAATTTCCTAGATCTCTCTTTCTTCCAGGCCTTCTTGTACTTCTTCATTCCCTTTCTGACCACTCTAGACCAATACAACACCCTTCTTTCAGTGATCAGCCCTAGATCTGACCCCCACAACCTATTTTTTGAGTGTTTTTCCTCACTAACGTAGGTTACCAGTGAAAATAGTGCTTTATAAAGCACTGTGCCCTCACAAACAGAGCGTTAGTGCTTAAACTAACTCTATGTAGCCTTTAGTACGAAGCATTAGTCAGCCATTTCTTGATCAAAAACTTGCCTTGTTAACTCATGGGCTAGGGACTCTGCTTACATACTGACCAAGGATCTGTAGCTGCACTTGTTTGACTAATCTGTGTCCTGAAAAAAAATAAAAAATAAAAAAATAGTTTTACTTCTTAAAGTTTTTGTTTTCATTAAAAGAAAAATACAAAATTTTTACTATTTTCTACTTGCTTGGTTAAGTTCTTCATTATTTGGTTTAAATAGTTGTTAGTGAGCATTAAAGTTTTGTCGGTTATGCTAGTGTTTTATTGAATAGGATGCATGGAATGAATATTGATATATTAATGACTCTCCCTTTGTAGAAGCAACTTATTCATCGAAAGTGAAAATTTACAAGCATTGTTTTTGCATGATTTGAGTCAGAGTCCCATATAATTTCATCTGTCAACACCCCTACCAAAGACTCTAATGAAGTACATTTAAAATCTACCTAATAAAATCAATCAACAACTCTTTTTAGAGTAAACAAACTTCAGTTTAGGCTAGGATCTTGGGATAGGCAGTGTGAGTTAACTATCCAATGTCATACACTGAAACTAGTGCCATTAAAAGAGAGAAATCCTTTTGCACTCATACTATCCGAGACCACTCCAATAAAAGCATAGCTAAATATGAGACAACATCAGACTGTAAGTGAAGGTAGACACCTTTTCTTACATCTCCTTTGGGTATTCTATGTATCGAGGATCCCTTTGGGGACATCAGAGCTGAGTCGGGGACTCGGGTATCTTACCCACACCACGTACTGTCTGCTACTATGTCCCCCTCGGTAGTGTTTGTGATCTAAGGTATCCTTAGTGGCCGTACTTTTAGGGACTAACACAAGGTGAGTAGGGCAGGCTGCCCTGGTACCTAACACAGATAGACCTACTCTATCTTCAGTTTTTGGGAGGGTGCTCATCTTCACGAGAGTACTTGGCCCCTCAATCTGAGGTTCGAGAAAAGCTCTAAAGTAACCGTAACTATACATTTGGTCAGCTCTCTCTATTATTCATTGCGATACTGGGTTTCATCTCCAGTGATCAATGCTTATCAGATAGGGTCATTTCCCTCTGCTTGTTGATTTATTTACTTAGTGTATTTTTTATTTTTTAGGCACCAGAGTGTTATCATTAAGACTTTAATAAACATCAATGTAAAATTTACTGATAAAAATTATCGGCCATTGTGGCTACATCTGGCCCTGGTCTTCAATCTAGATAGTTGTTAGGACTTCCTCCACTCACTGTGGAGGATCCACCGAGCTCCAGTGAACCAGATTCCCCGTCTTCAAGAAATCTGTCTCTGAGATCTCACACAGAATCAGTTTGGACATCCCACGATTCAAGCTTACTAGAGGATTTCTTTAGTGAAGGATTTCTTCCTCCATACAATCCTCTGATCATGAATCCGTTGGGCCCACTCTTGGTTCCCGTTGCATTTGTAGCTCCTTTATCTTCAGTTCGAACACTTTGACTCATCCCATCAATGACTAATGGGTCGTGGGACTTTTTGGAAAATTTTGGTCCCCCACCTCTTCCCTAGTCGACAGTCAATACCACACCTTTGATGGCGAACCCTACTATCCCATTTGTCCCAAGTTCAACCCCTATGGTGACACCCTCCACAAGTGGATCCCAATCTATTCTGGGTTCTTCCCCTTTAGTGTCAAACCCTATACCTTCGACAAGTGATACATATAACGCTCCTTATAACGCTCAATATAGCATAATTAGTGTAGTTCCCTTCAACCAACAATATGGTTGACATCCATTGTATAGTTCTAACCCTGAGATTCAAGTATCTGTGGGCACTTCCAATATGCATATATATTAGCCGGGAGGGTAACAGTTCCCCTTCCATTTTTGGGCATGCATGTTCAGTCACTAATTGACGTGAACACTCCTTATTCTAGTTAAGGACTTATGGTTAGTTTTGTGGTGAGCGGGAACCCTTAAGGAGGTCCCAATCAATCCATGGGGTACCATACTCACAACCTCAAATGAGTCAAGGGGGCACTACTTATCCTGGGGACACTTATATCCCCCAACCTAAAAATCCCTATGGAAATCCACAATACAATATCATACACCTAGGCACCTACTATACCACACAACCTATGTATAATATTGGGAACAACATGATGGGAGGACCGCAAGGATCCTCAAGTCATATGTCATCGCCTTGGTCCGATTTGGGGGCATCAAACACTTTGCCTTTCTTGGCAATGCTTGATATCCCCAACTTGTACAAACTTACAAATGACCCCATCTATCATAACTTACTTTGGCCGCCAATCCCGCATAAAATACCGACAGACATCCCTAAGTTTGAAGGGAAACAAGGGGAGGATCTGGGTACACACATCACCACCTATCATCTATGGTGTGTTTCTAACTCCATGGTGGATGATAGTATCCAGTTACATCTTTTTCCCCACACCCTTACTGGCAACGCAGCCAAGTGGTACATTGAGTTACCACGCATGTCAGTAAATACCTTTTGGCACTCTACAGATGGAATTCTTAAAGCACTTCCAACTACCCATCCACTATGAAACAGTGACGGAACTCCTCACTTCATTATGTCAAGATACCACCACCCACATCTCTGATAATATACATGAATGCAGTTGTAGGCAGAGGTTATTCAAAGGTATCCTCCCAGATTATCTCTTAGAGGATTGGTTCTACAAGTATATACTCCCCCAAATCACTAAGGATGTCGCCCTAGTTGGTGTGGTCATAGAAGACCAATCCATTCGTCGGGCCCAGCAATTGGATTTGATATATTCGAAGTATGGAACTCTATACTACATAATTCCCAATGCCTCTCGCAACTACAATTCTCTTGCTACTCAGAAACCCAGACCACACACTGATGGGATTATTAGCGCAACCTCCTAGGCTACTATAAAAAAACTCAGCGGTCACATTGTCGAGATGTCAGTGGACCCCACTACCAAATTGACTGCTCTTCCTACCATCGAGATCAACTATGTGCAGTCTACACAAAACGTGGTGGTAAGAACAAGAAGAATAAGAAAAATACTTCTCCTTCTGAAGAGGAGTTAACAAAGTAGCAAAACCCAAAGCAGAATGCTATTGTACCCCCTAATGATGGAAAGGATAAACCTGCCAGATTCCCTTGAAAAATTTGTGATGAATACCATTTGACCTATCATTTTCTGCATCTTTAGGAATTCTCAGATTTCTTTTCTAAATAGGACACTGGAAGGACCCCTACTGTCTTGAATAATCCTTTCCTTGCTTAGCAGCAGCAATGCCTTATTGCAAACCAACCCCAACCCTCGCAACAGGGCAATGGTAGTTCACAACATCCTTCAGCTGGTGAAGGACCCTCTATCATTTACACCTTTGAAATGGTAGACCTACAAGCTATAGCCAAATCTTATGTAGCTTCTATCACTCATCTAGAGGAACCCTCCTCAAGTCAAAAACCACCACCACCTAATGATATTCATATAAAAATATTAGTTGCTGACCTCGTGATTTGGCCCCTTAAAGGGACACTTTGACGCAAAATGCACAATACATCTACATGTGCTGCCCAAAACTACAACATTGTAGAAGACTTGGCACAACCGTCGTCAGCTATGTCGGCACTCGAAGTATTACAAACATGTCCTGCACAAAGGAAAGCTTTGCTTTTGGCCATTGGTGTTATCGACCTTCAAGATTCCATGCTTGCAATTTTCAACATGGAAAAATGTAAACCTCTCCTTTATCACCAGCTTGCATTTTAGGTGCAAATCCTTTTGAAAGGTAAAGGTATACATAGAACTGTCATTAACGAAGGTGATTCAATCTGCATAATGTCAGCTTCATGTTGGCTCACTTTGGGTTCTCCAACCCTATCTCCGTCATCAAATTCCCTTAAAGCTTTCGACTGCCACACTTTCATCCCAAAAGGTTACCTAGCTAGCTACCCCATCACCTTGTACGGGAAAATGGTAATGGTGGAAATTGAAGTCATAGATAGAAAGCTTGACTGTAATCTGTTCTTGGGTCGCAGTTGGACTTATGCCATGACTGTCATTGTGTCTACTGTATTTTTCATCATCCTATTTCCATTGGATGGAAAGGTAGTCATAGTGGACCAGCTGTCCTTTTACATCCCTGACTATTCCCCATTACCAAGAGCCTCTATAGCCTAGTGGGTGGTGTACCTAACTATTACGTCAGTATTGGTACCAGTCTACTGGAGGGCTCTTCCTTGATGTGTTGTTTCCCTCTTCTGCTTCCAATGGTTCCATAGACAGTCAATATGGTTTCATCCATTTCGACCGATCCTTAGATCCTACCAGCCCCTTCAGACATTGAGACTTACAGAGAACAAATGACACTTTCACCAGCTGAATTGGCCTACTAGGCCATTAAATCTGCATCTAAGTCTCTATTCACTTTGGTCATGATCAATGGTACCACTGCCACTCCCATAATTTCTCCTTCTTTCGATCCCCTCAATCAAGTTCTACCTATAGAAAAATCTATTAGAGAGATCATGAGTTTAGAAGAGTGACCTTGGGAGGACTCGCACCATATTGTTTCGATATCTGATTCAGAAATGATGCCTCTTTAAATCCTGTCATTTGATGTGCCTGAAATCATTTCCTCACCATATACAATTATCCAAACTTTGGACTCGGAAGGAAACATGGGAAATATTTCAGAGACATTGCTCATCGATATTTTTGTCATGACAAGCATCGTGGAAAATATCTAGGTTGGAGCAGATTCTAATCCTGAGGAAACTGTAAGCTTCACCTAGCCTTTTAAGGAATTTCATGATGTATTTGCTTGGTCTTATAAGGAAATGCCTGGTATAGTTTCGTCTATTGTCGAGCATGAGATCAAGATATATGACAATGCTAAACCTGTCCTCCAACGGCTTCGACTAGTCCACCCCTGCAAAACGATAGCCATCAAAATTGAGGTGGAAAAGTTGTAAAGTGTTGGTTTCATCTATTCCCTTCCCTTAACGGAATGGGCTTCCAATCTGGTTCCTGTGAACAAGAAACAAGGAACCATCTGCATATGTTTCTACTATCGAGACTTGAATGCCATGTGTCCAAAGGATAATTATCTGACACCATTCATCGACCAAATCATCAATGACTGTAGCGGTTATGAATCATTTTCATTCATGGATGGATTCTTAGGTTACAACCAGATTGCTATAAAACCCAAAGACCAGCACAAAACCGCCTTCGTTTGCCCATGGGGAATCTTTGCCTATCAAAAACTGCCATTCGGTTTAAAGAATGCTAGAGTAACATTTCAAATGGCCATGGAATATGCATTTCACAATATCAGGCATATCATTCAAGCTTACTGTTGGGTAGCAAAGGCCACACGTAATGGTTTTGGGGCTCAAAGCCTACAATTTTGGGTAAAGGTACAGTAAAGACTCCGTGAGATGCACGTAGCATGAATTGTAATGAGTCAAGTCAAAGCGTTGTCCACCCAAAAATAATGTAAAATGAGTCGGCCTGTCCATGGTCCGTGGACCATGGAAATGTATAAATAGAGCAAGGCTCTATGGTTAGAAGTCAGTTTTTAGTAAGTATTTTTTGATCTGGAATGTAATGGGTCTGTAGAGCAAGAAGTATTGGAGTGTCTATAAGTCTAAGTCAAGAGAGTTGGTAGCTAGATAGAGGCTCTACAACTATGTGTGCAGAGGCCTGGTAGAGTCCGCAGTTGTGTGCGTGGACCCCTGCAGCTGAGTGCACAGGGCAGATGTGGTTGTACTAAAGAGAAGATCAATAAAGATAAGAATTTATGAATAATTGCTTATGTTCTGAATTTATGAAATATCTGTTGTAATTGCACACACGGGGTTTTAAGTTTAAATGTTTTCTTAAAGACTATAATAAAGAGCTTAGATCTGTAATGATTTTATTAATAAGAAAGTGCACCTGTGTGGATCTATGCGAAAGATCGATAGTAGTATAGAGTGGTGTGAGGCCGCATACGGATCGTGACCCCTCCAGACCACATCAAGACATCCCAAGGGTGTGGAAACCTGGTTCTAGCACCCTCCCCTACTACCTCGGGTGAGACTTCAGTCCATGGTCTGCGAGCTATTGCCAAATGGGCTGGTAGCTATGAGATTTTTTTGGCTAATAACATTTCTGAACCTGGGTCAGGGCCCGACAAGCCAACAAATGGTTCCATTGCATTGTCAATAGGCACTATCCTAGTAGAAGTCGAGGGTGACATGTGTATTTGGGAGTTGAATCTAGCCGCTCTTCCTAGGAAAACCCTATACCAACTACAGGATGGGGTAACCACTGAGCTTCATGCCAGGGAAGGCCGCACCCTCCAAATCTTGACGAAGCATAAGGAAAATCTGGAGCAGGTCAGTCTCCAATGTGATGATTTGGTCACACATAACCAGGAAGTGGAACAGGCTATGACGGAAGCTTACAACAAGGTACCAGAGCTAGCTATCCCAGCTGAACTTCCAGCAACTGACAAGATTCATCGCATGGCCGCAAGATTCTATACAGCCCAAGAGGAGGCCGTGAAGGCTCAATGGGAATTGAATTTACAAATTTCATAGCTAAGACTGAAGGCACAACCGCACACACCTCTGGAAGTTCAAGAATGGCGCCGCGATGAAATTCAAGCAGGATTGGAAATGATAAAGCGCACGGTCCAAGATTGCTTGGGATTTTTAGATCAATCCCTCCTTACGCTCACCTCTCTCCAGGGAGACTCAACCATACAATAAGTGGAAACAGAAGTGCGAGAGTTATAGCAGGCTTGTGACAAAGTCTGAGGGACTGCGCAGATGATTGCTATCATGCAGTGATTGGCTAAAATGAAGGAGGCCCAGGCTCTCAAGGCACAAGTTGACACCGCTCGACAAAAAGAGGTAGTGCTTAGAGACCACATCCAGCCCTAGCTTGATGAATAATTCACAGTCTCCACCACCATTGAGGGAAAGTTAGCACACATGCAGGTAGCATATGATCCCAGACAGGCTACTGCAATAGAGACTGATGTGTCAACGACATGCGTCGAATAAGTACAGCGGATCGCGAAAGAGTTTGCTGCAAGTACAAGTGAAGCACAAAATTTGTTGACTAACCTCCATGTGAAGATTCTTGCACCAACCAAGTGACTCGAGATGAGTCACGATGATTGTGTTGGGGGCTTGTCAGGTAGCGAAGGCCCCACAAAACGATTTTGGGGCTCAAAGCCCACAATGTTTGGGTAAAGATATGTTAAAGACTCTGTGAGATGTGTGGAGCATGAAGTGTAATGAGTCAAGTCAAAGGATTGTCCACCCAAAAATAATGTAAAATGAGTCGGCCTATCCATGGTCTGTGGACCATGGAAATGTATAAATAGAGCAAGGCTCTATGGTTAGAAGTCAGTTTTTAGTAAGTATTTTTTGATCTGGAATGTAATGGGTTTGTAAAGAAAGAAATCTTGGAGCGTCTGTAAGTCTAAATCAAGGGAGTTGATAGCTAGATAGAGGCTCTACAACTGTATGTAGAGAGGCCTAGTAGAGTCTGTAGCTGTGTGCGTGGACCTCTACAGCTGAGTACGCAGGGCAGATCCGGTTGTACTGAAGAGAAGATCAATAAAGATAATAATTTTTGAATAATTGTGTGCTTTCTTACAGATCTATTTATTGCTTATGTTCTGAATTTATGCCTTATCTGTTGCAATTACATGCATAGGGTTTTAAGTTTAAATGTTTGCTTAAATACTGTAACAAAGAGCTCAGATCTATAATAATTTTATTAATAATAAAGTGCGCTTGTGCGGATCTACACGAAAGCCCGATAGAAATACAGAGTGGTGTGAGGCCACATACAGATCGCGACCCCTACGGACCACATCAAGACATCCCAAGGGTGTGGTAACCTTGTTCCAGCACCCTCCCTTGCTACCTCAGGTGAGACCTCAGTTCATGCTCCACGGGTTATTGCCGAAAAGTCTGGTAGCTGCAGGGCTTGTTTGGCTAATAACTTTTCCGAACCTAGGTTAGGGCCCAACAATCCAACACTTACTTATATGACCTTCCATCCCATTCCAAGAAGTGAGTGCATGACCTAGATCATTTAAGAGCTATCTTTCTTAGGTACCGGTTTTATAACATACATTTGAATCTGCATAAATTCATTTTCTTTATTGAGTTTGGATGCTTACATGGATTCATTGTCTCCAAGTACGGGATTATGGTTGATCCCGATAAGGTAAAGGAAATTACTCAATTTCCCAAACCACAATCCATTTTGTAGCTCCAATGTTAGCAAGAGAAAGCAAACGTTTTACTACTGTTCATCGTAAACTATGCTAAGTTGACGAAAGGCTTTATGCACCTACTTAATAAGGGAGTGTCGTATCTATGGGATGATCAAGCTCAATGATCATTTGATGCCTTGGAAAAGGTGCTTATATCAGCCCCACTCCTTAGCACTCCCAATTATGGGCGCGACTTTCTTCTATACCTGGCAGCCTCACCATCCTCACTAGGAATGGTCTTGGTTCAAACTCATGATGACCGGAGTGAACATGTGATATATTATCTGTCGAAAGGCCTGGTTGGGCTTGAACTCAGATATTCACATGTGGAAAAGTTGTCCTTGGCAGTTGTCTTTGATTTCAACTGCTTCCGACATTACATACTACAATGAAAAACTAATGTCATCACCTTGGAGAATCCAATGAGGCACATTTTTTCTTGTCAAGTAATTGGAGGGAAATATTCAAAATGGATTGTGATCCTCCAAAAATTTGATTTTGTTTTCACAGCTGCCAAGGCGAAAAATTCCTTAGTCTTCATTGAACTTTTCTCAGATCTTCCCATTGTTGATCCTAATGAGATAGCCCACAATCCTCTTCCAGATGAAGTTGTCTATCTTATGGACAATACTGACCATTTTTATGGTAACATTCTTGTCTACCTCCAAGCGCAATGGTTCCACCATTAGTTATTGTGAGGTGACTGTCATCGCATCCACCACCAAGCGTGACACTATTTCGTGCTTAACGATACGTTATATCGCCATGGTGTGGATATATTTCTTTGATGTTGCCTCACTCATGGAGAGGTAGAACATGTTTTAAATGACTACCATGCTGGGGTATGTGGCGGTCATCTTTTTGGCATATCTACTACACAAAACATTTTGTGCACAGGCTACTATTGGTCGACCTTGTTCAAAGATTGTATCAAGGCTATTGGGAAATTCCATCCTTGTCAAGTGTTTACAAAGAAAATGCACGCTCCTGCAGCGCTACTACACTCGGTTATATCTGTAGGCCCCTTTTCCAAATGGGGGATAGACTTCATAACTTGCAACCATGTTTCCTTTGCTGGAAACAACTATATTATTGAAGCTATGGACTATTTCACGAAATGGGCTGAAGCCCTTCCCACCTTCAAGGTCGATGGAGAAACCATAGCATTTTTTCTATTTAATCAGGTCATCTATCAGTTCGATGTGCCCCACATAATTGTTACAGACCATGGGTCTCATTTTTAGAATCACACGATGTCTAACTTAACATCATTGCTAGCTTTTCGCCAGGATCAATCATCCTCCTACTACCCCTAAGCTAATGGTCAAGTAGAGGCCATCAATGGATTCTTAAAAACCATGATCCATAGGTTAGTAGGGAATCATAAAACCCGCTAGTATCGAATGTTATATCTTGTGCTATGGGCATACCAAACTTCAATTAAGACTGCTACAGGCTTCACACCTTTTCAATTAGCTTATGCCCTGGAAGCAGTTTTACCAATTAAGTTTCAGATTCCTTCCTTACAAATCATCGTTGAATTCTTGCCTGAAGCTACTACCAAAGAAGAGTGCCTGATATACCTAAATCAAGTGGATGAAACTCGATGAGATTCCAAATTGGCACTCGAGGCCCACAAGCACCCAGTGAAAGCCGAGTACGACAAAAAGGTCAAGCCTCGTTCTTACTGAGAGGGAGATCTTGTTTTACTCTACGATAAAAAACATGACCTCTTGGGGGCAGGAACACTTCAACCCTTATGGCTCAATCCATATGAAATCAAAAAGGCCCTCTCAAAAGGGGCATATGAACTTCAGTACTGGGAAGGAGTCCCTCTTGTTGAGCCCCAAAATGGGCTCTATCTGAAAAAGTATTATGCCTAGTACTGCACTAGGCATGTGCTCTGTAATTTTATGTATTTATAAGTTTTGCTTCTTTTTTGATGTGATTGGATTTTTTTTGGTATTTATTGAAGTATTTTTCTCTTACATATTTCTCGTAATGCAGATGCCTTCATTATCCTTAGCATACATAGGATACGCAGATGGTGCCTATTGTCACACATGGCACATTGAATCAGTTGCTTGGGTCATTTACACACCTGAGTCAGAAATGTTTTGTTCCAAGGGAGTCTTTCTTGGTACTACCACCAACAATATTGTAGAGTACATGTCCGTAATTTCACTTCTCACTGAAGCATCATCAAGGGACATCTCCAATCTGGTGGTCAGGTTAGACTCTCAGCTTGTTGTTATGCAATTGACAAATCATTATCGTGTTCGTAATACAATCATGTTATGTAATTATTTAGAGGTACGACTCTTGGAACGTCAATTTGAAGTTATCACATATGAGGACATTCCTAGAGAATTTAATACAGTTGTTGATTCATTGGGAAAACATGTGTTAGATTGGCATTTGTCTCATTCACTATAGATACATGTATGAAAGTAAATATTTATACAGTTAAAAATTTACAAAAACACTTAAAAAACATTTACATTATAAAATACCAAAATATATGTAGATATATATATATATATATATATATATATATATATATATATATATATATATATATATATATATATATATTGAATCCAGTCTTTTACATCAAAATATTCCAAAACTTGGGTGTTTTAAGTACAAAATGGTTACTAAGCCTAGCTAGAAATAATTGTTGACTTTGCCAAAGCACCTGCTAAAAGATTCTACTACTCATGAAAGGGTAACACTACTCTAGCTATCCTCCAATCAGGAACCAAAAACCACTCAGGCACACCGACTATGTGTCGCTGCATATGAGCAGGGATCTTCCTCATCGGAAGGGGAGGCACACCCATGCGTAAGCCCTCTAGGTTCCTCAGAACCTCATGAAGACTGTCAGCATCACCCCCCATTAAGTAGCAGGCCACCTCGCCTCCCTTGGCGAGGTTCACCTGTAGGTCATACCAGCGCCACATCTATGTCGAGCAAAAAGCTACATGTCAGTACTTGTTCACCCATAAAATCAACAAAAATAGAACATAAATATACAAAAGCTTAAAAAGACTTTAAGTACTCTCAAAAATCATTCTTACCTTGAGGACTCGAGTTGGTCCCGGGAGGTAACATCAAGCCAGGGTCACTGGTGAAGTCCATGCCCTCATAGGTATAGTCATCAATGATCACAATTGGGACACTAAGCCACTCGATGAACTCTTCCTCGAAGAATCATTGGATAGGTCCTCCTCTTGTGCGAGGATCAAGTGATGCCCATCACCCCTGTCTCAGCTCCCTTGGATCAAAGAGACCTAAGCTCATCCTCGGACACGTAACAGGTACCCTCTCAAGTATGAATGAGACAATGAGAGTGCCATACCCAAAACTCTATTGGGTTTGAGTCTTGCATGCGGTCAATTCTGCCTTCAACTATAGAAGCATTTCTTTGCACCAGTTGAACATCTGAGGCAGGACACTATCAACTGCCAGCAATAGTTGGGCCTTTGTTGCAACATGGGGACTCTTTGACCCTGCCAAATGGACAATCAACCATAAAATGGCACTTATAGATCTAGACCTAATCCTCTCTATGGGGACTCTGTTGCTGACGAGTCCACTCTCAGGGATAAAATAAGATTAAACTAGCTCTAGGGTGGATCGAGGATCAGGCCTACCCCTGGTTAGGTTTTCTTGTGTTCCTCTGTAGGACAAACTAGTCAAAAAGTATTATCATTGTGGTCAATGGCCAACTCATGATCTCCAATCTTGAACACATGCTCATGTTCATCCCAGCACTGAATAATCCATCTCAACAAATCCTCCTGCTCTTTCATCAAGTCCAACTTAGCATACTTCATCAACCCACAACGATCCAATGCAAGTATGCAAGTAGGATCATTTTGCATCAGCAATTTGTGTCAGTCATGGGCCCGCTCTCTTCGTAGACTAGTCATAATGGCTCAAGGCCTGCACAAATCAACCCAAAAATCAGTGCAAATGGGGCAAAAACTCATATTAAATCACTACTTGGGGTTTTGGAGTGCACCCTCAAGCATAGTTGCCCCCCCCTTGTGAGGTACAGAGAGGATTAATGCCCTCTAGCAGGTCGTAAAGGGTGTTTAATGCCCTCTACATGCCTACTACGGGGCGTTAGACGAGTTTGAAGAAATAGGGCTCCCCATATCTCCAAAAAATCACCCCAACTATTCATAAAAAAGGTTGAATAATGCAAGATTAACGTTTTAGCTCCTACCTGGGACTGACGACACGTCGAATGGTCACTCGGATATCCCGCAATTAGCTGTGGAAAATATGCTCCTCTTTAGCTCCAAAACACTCTCAAAGCTCTCAAATGATGCAAATGGTGAAAGTTAAGGCTGAAGAACTCCCTTATAGTCACTTTGGAGGCATGACTTATCTTAATTGAAGTCACTAAAGTAGAAGTAGTCCATTTCCAATGATAATTATCATGTGCCATGACCCCAGATTGATAGAAATTGCTCATGTTTTGATGAAAGAATTTTCAGGAATAAATGACAAAAATGACCATGTGCAATTCTCTATGAGTGCTTTCTTTTATGGGATGTTTTGTCGCTCTAAAACTGAAAAATCCCTAAACTTTTCATCGTTGGGCTCATTAAGCACATACGATGACAGTCCGAGCAACTCTTTTTCCCTCTTTTTCTAGCTCGTTAAACTGAAAAATATAGATTGAGCATTCTTTTTTGGGACTTTTTTTTTTCACTCATAAAACTGAAAAAACCCAGAGTTCATTCTTCACACTCTTTAAATACTTATGAAGAGGCTTTGAGCATTCTTTTTAGGAACTTTTCTCACTTTTTAAACTAAAAAAACCCCTAGTTTTCGTCATTGGGCTCATTAAACATTTACAACGGTGATATGAGCGCTTTCATTTTTGGGATTGTTTCTTGCTCTTAAATCGAAAAATCCCCGAGTTTTTCCCTTCTGCGGGCTCATTAACTATATGAAGAAGGAATGAGTAGTTCTTTTATCTCTTTTTCCTCCCTCACTAAACTGAAAAAGTTACCCTGAGTTTTCTTCATTTGACTCATTAAAATTTGATGAAGGTATTGAGTTTGTCATCGCGTGACTCATTAAAATTTCACAATAAAAATCGAGTTTACTTTGTCTCCTCATACTCATAACAAAATGAGGCCAACATCTATTGAGCATAGGTTTCTCTTTATCCAGACTCATTAGATTAACTCATGGAAAAGGAACCATTCCGGGTATACTATTAAACTTTTGTCACACCCGGTTAAAAACTATGACAAAGAGACCACCCTGGAGTCATTATTTACAATATTTTAAGACTCTCTAAATATGAAAATACCACCTACTTATCTCATACGGACTCATTAAATTACACAGATGAAGACATAGGGTCACTCCTTTTACGATCCATTCCAGACTCTTAAAACATGAAAAGATCAACGAGTTTGCCTGTTTGGACTCATTAAACTAATCAGATAGGGCATAGAGTCACTCTTTTTGCGGTCCTTTTTAGACTCTTAGAACATGAAAAGATCGATGAGTTTACCCATCTAGACTCACTAAAATAATCAAATGGGGAAAGTGGACAATACAACCGTGTTATGTTCCATATTTTGAAAGTGTTTTTTGGTAGCAATCATTCCCTTGAACATGGCACTCCCTCAGTTAAACCTTCCTTGTGACAGCCTCTCAATATGAATCTTACCATCCTATGAGTTTAGCCTGTATACCTCGATGGTTTTGCATCTCTGTATCCTAACACTCTTGGTGTTCATGAGTCTAGTGTTGCATGGTTAAAACCGTTGTCATGCCTTCTATTGTTCAAGGGAAAAAACCTTTTTTCTTTTGTTTCCTCCACCAACCTATCAATCATATCCTACCATCATGCCCTTTGTTGCTTTGACCCAATGTTCAAAAGATTCCTCAAAAAACAATCATCCTTGTCCCATTTTGTCTCAAATGATGTAGGCACCTTATTGCCTACCTTTTGACAGGTCTCTTTCTATCGAATTCAACACTCTATCTAGGAAGAAGACCCAAAAACACTTCAGTGCCTTGGTACTTGCAGACATCAGTGGTAGGTCACCTTGTGTTTAATCAATGGTTCTCCTTACAGGCTCCTGGTTAAACAATTCTACGAGTGTTCAACGAAAAAAACATTTTTCGCACTCGCTATATTGTACTGTGCATCTTGGAGACCATCACCATTATTGACTGGTAATCAGATGATTTTGTGCATGTTCGACATCAATGCATATATTCACACGTATCGTTCTATGCTGTTTGGTGAAGCGGAAATCAAGACCATGGGTAGAGGCTTGCATCACTCAGCCTTGTTTCCTCTCCCAAGCTGTGATTACTGTTTTTGGAGACAAATCATCAGAATGATCCTATTATTACATCAGTTCCACATTGTGCTTATCGACGGCCAGCATCGTCATATCTATTTTATGAGAAAATCACTCTGACATAGCTACTGAACGTGGGAATGCCTGACTCAAGACATGATTGTATTTGTTTTATATATATGTGTTGTATCAGGTTTCCCATACTGCCCGAAGCTCTGATCCTCTCTCTCCTTTTTCCAAGGAAAGGGACAGTTAAATATAAAGTATTTTGGCCATCGTCATAGCCTTTGATCTCACACTTTAGGAGGCATCTGTTATACTGGAAAATGACCCCCTGATCAACTCAGAGGACAAAGACATGATGACTGAAGGACTGACCAAGTTCACAGGCCCAGTTGTCAAGATAATGTTGTCTAGACACTAGAAACCTGCTTTATAGAGCTTCTCAACAAGCTTATGGGTGCATTAGTGCCTAGCGTAACTCTAGTTGCTACCTCGGGAACAACGTTAATGAAATTACATCAAGTTCTATGGGTCAAAGGAGTGAATTGACTAAGAAAATGTCCCTATATTCTCTCCTATGTCAGCTCATAAAAGCAGGGAAACATTTGAACTCAACCAGTTTGGAGGAATTACTAATTCCTAATGGAGTATGCAAATGGGAAAGAGCACTACAACAAGAAACATCAATGATTTTTCCTAATGGAAATCATGGAGGACTTGGCAACCCTAAACCTAGATGTTATATATGCAAGGTTTGGGCCATTGTGAAAGGGGTCAAAACATTTGAAACGATTGCCTATTTGACTGTCAACAAGAGTCTTATACTAAGGCATCAGAAGAGGTTAAGAAGGGAGAGAGAGATAGAGAGGATTTGGAGGGGTAGGGGAAGGTCGATGCATGTGATGGTTGTAATCACTCTTTCTACATCAATATAGAATTGCAATTGTGTTGTCCACTCCATGATGTTGGTAGTATAAACTTGTTTATATGTCGATCTAATATCTTCTAGCAAGAGTGGCTAAGTTATATGAAACTAGATATATTTTATATGTTCATACATTTGTTTATCAAGGTTTTATGTTGTGATATTATGCTTGTCTTTTTTGCATGTAGGTTTTGATATAGAGCCCACTCAGGGGTCTTCTGCCTAGCTACATTGCACTCTCCAACAACACCACACTAAGACTCAAGGTAATAATTCTTTCTCGCTTTGGTATTCGTTTGTTAAACATAGATATGCATGTATCTTTGTGATAGCTGCAGCTAAACTGACTATTTGTCGAGGATCCCGGGAAGATCCTTGAGGGTTTTCTACATCACCAAACACCTGTGCATTAATCCCTATAGCACCAACCACTTCATGACCTCTGGTGAAATGAAGTTATTTTGGCTCCTGTTGTTGACAATGAACTATAGTGGAGAACCCTTCACCCAAATAAGGTAGTGGAAGAGGTGCTCCCCCTCTTCTATATCTTCGAGCTCATTCTTATATATATTGGTGGTGGAAATGGTGGAACTTAGCTCAACATCAATAATTTACTTCCCTTTATTATTTTCCTTGTTAGTTACTGACTCATAGTCAAAAGATACATCTGATTTGGAATGCTTCCACTCATCCACCAATGACTGCTTGGCTCGACACTCACTTTTGTTATGAGTGGGGATCTTATGGAACTCACACCATTTCCCCATGTCCTTCATTCCCTTCGTGATGTTTTTATTTTCTTGAATCTTTGGTAGGTTGTCCTAGGTCTCGCTGCCTTGGATTTTTCCTTTGTTTTGTTGCTTGGGGGTGCCTTTCCCTTGTTTCGGATTAACATATCCAAAGTTTCGATTCTTGTGTTTAAATTTTTTCTCAGTCTTGATAGCGTATCGATAGGAAACACCAAGAAAGGAGATTTCTAAGAATTTCATCTTGTTCGGGATGTACTTGTGTAGATAGCTACAAAATTTGAGTACCACTTGCCACTCAGAATACTTGATACTCAACTTTGTGCGAAGGGCATGGAAAATATTTATGAACTTTGGCACATCTTGCTCCCTTCACTACTGCAACATGGTCCACTTTATGTATCTATTTTCAGAGTTCTTGATAGGGTAATGATTCTCCTTGATGGCATATTAGAAATAATTCCAAGTGGGTGCAGCTAAGAATAGTGAGGGTTCACTCTCATCCCGCTTCTCGCAGTAGGTTTCCCACAAGTCCTTGGCCTAGGGGGTGCCTTTGAGGAGTGCAAAAGTAACATTTTCACAGTTGGAAAAGTCATAAACCATGAAAGGTCCTGCTAGGTTCCTATACCAATAAGAGTCATAATTTTGAATGACTAATATTAAGCCTTGTAATATTGTACATACCTTTTCTTTCTGCAAATTTTTTACATATTAAAAAATTAAAAAATGTAAAGAGGGTATGTCTTAAAAGAATAAATAAATGACAAAAAGAATAAGAATAAGTTCCACAAGAAATAAAATGAAAATATATGAACCCCAAAAGACAAAAAGAGACCATGAAAGTGAGGAAGTCAAAATGCCACTACTATTTACTTTAATGCATAATAAATGATTATGTGCAACTTGTTACTTATGCCACAATCCATGATAATCAAATTGTTTAAACTTGGCTATTTCATGTTTTGAATTTTATGTTTATAGTTAGATAATAAAATCTAACCAAATAGTGTAATCTTGGCAAATCATTAGATAGGTAGAGTAAATAAAAGGTGCTCATCAGTTTAATCTGAGCCCTTGGATGATATAAGGCTAGAATTAGTTAGTTTACATTGTAAAGAAAATAAAAAGATTTACAAGGGTTTGCTAGCCTAAATGCACCCTAATAAAGTGAATAAAAAATGGTAGGATGAGTAAATCCGTAAGCAGTAGAAAGGTTGTAGAAATATCATGTGATTATACAAAAGCACTTATCTCATTGTCTTAAATGCAATTTTCAAAAATACATAAGTAGTGAACAAAAGAAAGAACAACAGTTCACAATATGGTTTATTTAACAACCCCTCATTTATTTCACCCCTTCGCTTCACTAATTTCCCATAAATAATTTCTAGTACTTAAAACCTACAAGTCAAAAAGGCTTAGAGCATTTATTTGACTTTTGGAGGGATCAGACCCTTGGCTTAATGACTTAGGGGGACAAGAACTAGAACCCCCCTTCATAAAAACACATTCCCCATTCATAAGAATCCATTTCCCCTCATTAACCTAAGAAAGACATGTTTCCTAAGGTTTAAACACCTTTTTCCTAGGAAAAGTGACTCACCCCCATGTAAACCCTTTCACACAAAAAACCCATCAAAAGTTTTTATCCTAAGTGTAAATCAAAACGCGCAATCACATACACTTAACCCCTTTTTCCTTAAGAAAATCCACTTCGCCATCACTTTCATATTAATTAAACCAACTTTATTATATAAATCCCCAAAAACCATTGAGCCCATATTAAATTAAAACCCTATATAGAATATCCCAATCCGTTAGTTTTAAATAAAAACTAATATAAACTACCCCTTATCCTGATATAATTTCACTTAATTTACCTAAACCCAGTGAAATTTAACGTTCATCCCACGTTGACTTCGTCCAACTCCCTAAATCACTCATTAAAGCTTGGCCCGATCACTTAACCCTAGATTAGTCCCTAAACTAATCCTGAAACCACCATAATTAAATCCCTGACCCCCCTTTCAATTCCTATCATTTCCCACCACGCAGCTTTCCCCTCGACCACTGTTGATCATCCCTTCCCCACATCCAACGTTCCATAATCATATCGGCCACACCCGATGACTGAACAATAACCTCCCAATAAAGTGGTTTTCCTCCCGACCCCCGATGCTATGTGTCAGGCACTATATGGAATTGGGTGACCCCTCCCGAATACCGCCCATGGCCCTCCAAAACCACTTTCCCCATTCAACAGAAAAAGCATCACTATTCATCTGAAGGTGAACTCGCTAAAAAATTAACCATTTTCTATTAAAGCAGCGAAGACCTCTTTTGCTTTTTTTTTCGCACACTTTATTTGTAAATTGTGTAAACCATTGTGACCACTGTAAACTCTGAAATCACCCACAAAATTCCAATTCCACCCCAGAAGAAGTTACAGGCAGCCAGCCAACGTTTTCAGAATGTACCAAGACTACGCCAACCGCTGCAGCTACATTGAACTAGAAATTTTAGAGCCAAATCGCCCAATTCTAGGTATTTCACTACGGAATACCTCTTACCCCTGAAAAATTTCAAAACTATTGGCCTGTGTAGTATTTTAAATTAATAAATTAAGTAAAATACTGCCAATTTTAAGAAATTGTTTACCTGAACCCTCGAAAAGTCCCAAGAACCTTTACTGAAACCCCCAGAGTGTAATTCAAATCCACAAGAACTAAATTATCGCTGCCCCAATCGCCATGGACATTAGAACAATTACAACTTCCCATTTAGACCTAAACCACCTTCCCCTCACTGACAGGGACTTCCAAATAAAAGACACTACTTCCCTAGAGCCCCTGCTCATAGTGCATTGCCAAAGTAGGGATAGATACCTTAACCATGCTAATGAGATTTTCCTTTAGGAGTCAAATTTTCCCAAATACCAGTTCCCGCAAGTTCACATCTTTCGAGAAATTGTTCATATGTGCTATGTATGCTACATTCGCAACCATAGAACCATAATGTCTCATGACCAGAAGGTCCTATTCACTATCACAGTTGAGCCCATTAATGAAATGTTGTAGTTCCAATGAGGGCCAAACCTAACCCCACTCTCAATTGGAGACCTGTTGGACTAGTATCCCAAGCTTAGGCCTACAAAATTGGCCCAGTTATTCCAAACCTTCATTAGGAAGGAGAAACACATTCCTAGGGACTCCCCTCCATATGTATCAGCTATTTTCTCTCCATGGGGCCAGAACATTGTTACCATGATATCCTGTGTTTTGGGTTACACCAAAAGTGAGTACATGGATGAAATTATTCTTTCTTTCATGTCCATCTATACCCCAAGACAGCCTCTTGCAACCATATATGACTTTGCCACATTCATAGCTAATAGAATGCATGCGCAGTTCACAAGAATGGGAAATGAGAGGCTGTTCAAATACTCCTTTGTATTATACCATTTATTTCTGTATTATTAGTTAGAGAAGTTTCCTTTTATCCTCTAAAAGCTTGACACTAGGGGCCAGCCCAAATCAGTCATTTTTTGGACCCCACTTTTCTATGAATATGGGTCACCTTATAGATACTCAGATTTTATAGATTCTTTTGTGCATCCAGTCATGACCATGCTCATTACGAATCCTCCACCTAGGATAATCCCAGAGATAAAAAGGATCCTCTAGCTCTCCAAGCAAACCAAAGTGGGTGACTGGTACCTTTATGAGAACCACACAAAAATCATAATATATGGTTGCCTGCTTGCACCATATAAGTTGCCAAGATACCTCCCTATGAGGTTGTTTTCCTTAGAGTATTACAAAAAATCATCAACGTAGATGAAGTCAACTTAGTCAATGCCAAGAAGAAGGCCTATTTCAAAATCAAAGATCAATTAGGTCCCTTGATATGCAATTCCAGAGAGGCAAGGAAAGAGGCAGATCTAATCCTACAAAGAATGAAGTTCCAAAGAAGTTTTGTATTGAGATATGACCCTTTAGAATTCATTACCAAGAAAAGAAAAAAGGTCAAGCTAGTACCCTTCATCCACCACCCCATACCAGAAATAGAGGCATATGCCAATCAAACAAAATGGGTGGAAGGTACTCTAGTGGACATAGACAACACCATAGTACATGTAGAAAATGCCTTGATTGATTTGGAAAAACAACTTGATGACAACTCTTTTCTGCAGGTACCAGAAGAGCAAGAAGGAACCATGTGTACCCCTCTAGTCATGTAGACTCATCAGAGTGAGGAGAAAATTCCAAAAAGAAACAAAGAACAAGCTTCCACTTCAGGAATGGACACCTCAAATTTGCAATAGGAAACAAGCAAGAGGAAAAGGCTCAATCTAGCCTCTGAACAGGAATACATAGAAGAATCAACATAGGTTACAAACACAGAGGTAGAAAGAAGTAGGCCCACTACTGCATCTGAAGGCATGCAAGAGCCTTCCACATCAGAGACTCAGATGTTGGAAAGGCAGCTTAGTGTGCAAGTGTCATCCTTCAGTAGGCCTACTGATAAAGACCAAGACATAAAAGACAGGTACAACGAAATCAAAGTGAGAAATGAGAGGCTTAAGAACCAAACATATGCTCAGTACCGAAAGCTGACTCCCACAAATCAAACAAGACTAATGTCAGCCTTTGACATTAAAGAGGGAAAGCTGTAGATGTATTTCATCAAACCTACAGCTCAGTAGCCCAAGACAACATCTAATTTCAAAAAGGTCGACTTTGAGGTGTTGGAAATGGATATTCATCCCATAAACCAGATTGAACTACAAGAACATGCTGGAGATATGATATACTCCACCCTGACAGGTAAAGCCATAGTTGCTCATCAGCTACAAAACTATTTAAACAACATCTCAGCACAATTTCAGTTAGAGAAGGCCTCCTCATAGGCCAAGGATACAAGGATCAAGTCCTTAGAGGACTTAGTGATTGAATTGGGACATTATTCCAAGGATATAAAAGCTATAGAGTAGCTTATAAAGAAGAAAAATGATGATATTGTTGCACTTAAGAGGCAATTAAAAATACCACAGCTGCAACATTCTCAAACTCTAGAAGTCGTAGAGTGCCAAACCAAACATGAGGAGTTGATGGACTTGGTACTAAAGCTTAATGATCAATTAAAGGAGACAAAAAAGGAGTTGGACGCTTGAATTCAATTGAAGCAAAGCAACTTGGCCATAACTTCTAAAGATGTCATCCCTACAGTATCCACAACAGTCCTTTCTACACTGGCAACTTCACTAGCACCTACAACTCCACCTGCCACAACATTGCTAGTCACAACAAAATCTACAACAACAGGTGCATTAGGAGAGAAAGTAGCAGAATTGGTTAAATCCATGGAAGAGATGTCTATTCAGGCTACAAAGATGAACAGGTTGAGAGAAAAGTTGGCAAGTTTGGAAACTGACTACAAACTTGCCCAGTTTAAGAAAAAGGAAGAAGCGCAAAGGGCCCAAACAATGAGTGAAAGAATAAGAGTCTTATAGAAAGACTTAACACTGGAGAAACCCCTTGGGCAAACCAAGGAAATGTTGTGGGTCAATATCATTGACTCTGTAAATGATATTTGGCCATCAATTCAAGTTATTTTTGAACAAACAGAGTTAATAAAGATAGCTACATAAGCTATCCAGAAAGTAAAGGAGGAGTTGGGAGACAAGCTTGAGGACACCAATAGACTCATCCACTTCCTCAACAACAAGAATAGGTATGAGCTCCATGAGATAAATATAGAATATAGGACTGAGACCATTTTGGAAATAAGTAAGGTCTTTTCCAAAAGGAATCTTATGCTTAACTTAGAAGAAAAGTGCCACAACATGCAGGTAGCCATTGATAGGCATGGCTAAATTCCAAATTTTGAGGCTGAAAGGCCTACCCAATCCTTTGGTTATCAATGACAAACTCATGATGCAATTGGAGTATGGTAACAAACTCAGACAGTTGGCTAAGGAACAAGCTAGCTCTTCATCCATAAAAGAACTGCCAATAGGCAAAGTTTTGTACAACGCATTTGAAAACTTGTTTTTTCTTGAGCATGAGATAAAACACTTATTCCTCACCAAGCCCAATTTTTCAAAATATACTGAAGCTAATGAGATCTATAGGGGAAAAAATGGTGGGAGACAATGACTAATTTATTGTGATAAATTTATGGCTAAAAGTTACTACACAGTAAAAATGAGAGCAACTAGGTAAACAGATGAAACCAGGGCAGCATTGTTAAAGAGTATCAAGGTCAAAGAGTATCGGGTGAAAGATAAAAGTTGAAGAAGATTCCAGCGTGAAACATCACAACTACAAGCCAGCACAAAGGGCTACAAATCCAACCATAAAACACAACAGTACCAAATAAAAAGGGACAACATGAAACAGTTCATTAGCTATCTCTATATTCTTGCAAGAAGATATTTGTATTTTCTAAATTAAATCTCAAGTTAGTTTGAGATATTTTGTAATAAAATTTTGTATAAATACTTCAGAATTCAAAGTATATGGGTGGATTCTTAGACATTTTCTATAGAACTTTTGATCAAAATACTGTAAGCTATTGTATCACTGATTGGACCAGCAAGCTGGATTAATGAATAAAGACAAGACATGTCACAGGATTCATGTGTAAAGCAAAGTGCAAACAAGTATTTTCTCTTGTGTTGTTATCTTTCTTAAAGTTTTCCCACCATCTTTATTGTATATCTGAAATATGAATGCTATAATATGGAATGATATCTCAGAATTTGCTTCATTTCACTATGTTTTAACTATTATGCACTTTAATGTTTTCTGCTAATTATCTAAGTTAATGAATTCTTGATTTCTCCTTAGTTTAGGTAGTCTCCCTATAATCTATAGCGAAGGATTCTTAATTGCCCTTTTTTCATGATTATCCTCTATTCCTCATTTTAATCCCGATCTAAGAATTCTTTAAGTCTCTCTCACTTTAGTTTAGATCATTTCATCCATCTGGCCCAAAGGCCTACATTTTCCTCTGCTAGCTTTCCCTCTGAACACTCTCTTTAATGAGTTAAATCCAGTTATGCTCCCTTTCTTTGACTCCATAGCCCAATGGTCCAAAAACATCCTTCTATCCATCTGTTTTAAGGATTCCACCATCCAACCTTCAATACAAATCAAAACCCCCTAAACCTTAAGAACTAGCCTAAAATCCCAACAAACAAAGCTAAATCATATAGAGAGAGCCCTCTTTGAGTCATAGGTTGGCTAGAGCCTATATTTAAAATATTGGTTTGTGGTTACCTTGGGTTTTTCCTTATTCTGATAAATTCTAGGGAAAAATTCTAAGTGATAACATAGTGGCGACCATACTGGGGAACTCAAACCCTCAGTGCTAATAAATCTTTAAGAAATTTTTAGATCTGTATTTTGAGCCTCTTAAAGTAATTTATTAGAAGTTATTTTAAAAATCTCACAAAAAGAAAACAATTAGAAATTTTTTGAAATTCTAGCTTCAAGGAGGACTCATAATACTAGGGCTAACCCAGATCCAAACCCTGCCCCAATAGTTCATAATCCCAACCTAATTTCAAGAAAATCCAAAAAAGAAGAAAGTTCATCTAGTCACACACCCTTAGTTAAATCTAATGCATGCCCTGATGAGTGGTTGTTTTTAGAAGACCTTCCCTTTTATGAGAAATTTGATTTGTCATTATTTAAATCAAAGTCTAAAATTGAAATATACAATACCGTTCTAGACCCTGATTTCATTGCAGACCTCGAAGTCCAAAAGGCCAACCAGTCAATTGATGAATACATTTTGAATTCTCCACAATCATCCCTTAGTACTGCTAAGATCCCTAAGCTTTCTGAACAATTTTCCACTACTCTTAGTTCACCATTGTTCCCTTCAACTTCTGAAGTCCATTCTCCACCACCATTTATACCTTCACTTCCTCACCAACCTAGCATTACTCATTCACCATCTACTAGTACTAGTTCATCCTACACTATTGTATCATCTTCCAGTATCTCAACCCCACATCTTAGCCACTCCCAACTTATAGCCATCGCCAATAGATGTGCTCCTCTTTTCTTACTTGCCCCACTCGGTGCTATGCCAGTAGACTAACAAAGCAAAATTGTTCAATTTGATGGCATAGGACCCTACACTACACAACACCATGTTAATAAGATGACAAATTACTTTGAATTACATGAAATTGATATAGGTGATGTTGAAATGAGACTATTTGCTCAGACTTTAGCTAGTGATGTTAGGAAATGGTTTAGAGGGTTACCTACTAATAGTATTGACAATTTAGATGTGTTTTATAAACAATTTTGAAATAGACGGGAAAAGAAAAAGAACCCCTTACAAATCCTTTAAGAGCATGAAAATATTAGGAGAGGACCCAATGAAATTGTACAATATTACTGCACTAGATTCAATAATATATACAATGTAATTCTAGTTAACCTTAGACCCCCACCTGATTTGGCATTAATAAAGTTTCCTAATGGTTTTGACACAAGAATGGCATACCAACTCAAGGAACGAAACCCCCCAACCTTAGAGGAAATGCAAAGTGTAGGAGTTAGTGTAGAAGCTAATTTTTTAGCTAAAAGAGCCAGAGTTAGGAATGAAAGGAGACGAACTTCAAAAGATGAAGCTTCACCATATGACCTCAAAATAGATGGTTTAGCCAAAAGTATGGAGAAACTAGTGGATAGAATAGACAATATGGAGAGGAAACTTCAATGGGATAACCAACAAGCACCTCTAGTTAGAAACCCAAATTTTAGGAAAATCCAAAACCAAAACACTAGAAAAAATGGGCCTGATTAGAATATTAGGCCTCCTTTTCAAGAACTTTATGTAGAAACATCCCAACCAGATGATCCAAAATAAGATACACAGATAAACTTCATGGGATTAGATGATGAAGATAGTGTTTTTCTAATCCAAGATGAGCAGGAACTGCATATGCTATAGCAATTGTAAATCTAGTCAGGAGCATCATTTGATTATAAACAAGGATATGATTATGCCATCTTTGAAGTACATAAATAGTATAACCTAAGGAGTAAAAAGAACTCTGATATCCCTGATCAAACCAAGAAAAAAGTGTCAAATCAACCCAAGAAAATCAAAGCAGCCCCAGTTTCTAAAATCCTCTATCTTCTTCCCAGACAAAACTAGAATCCTTCTGGCCCCGCCATTGTAAATATAACCCCTAATAAACATTCTGATTATCAACCATCCACTTCAATTCCCCCTAAAGAACCAGTGGACAAACCTCAAAACACTAGATTTGAAAACCCACATAAAGAGGTCCCCAATAAAGGAAAAGAAGACCATCCCACTCAAATCCTTGCTGTGAAAATTCAAAACCCTCAAATAGAGAAAGCCTCTTTACCATTCAATCTGGGAGCAGAGGTAGCTAAGATAAAGATTTCAGTCCCTTTAACAGAACTAATCAAGAATGAAACCTACAAGTCACAGATAAACCAAACTTTAAACATTGTTGAAAATGAGGATTTGGTCAACCTATTTGATGACCAACCAAAACTTATATTTGGTCCAGATGTTAATGGAAAACCACTAGAAGGAGGAGTACCACCTTTCTACATTAGCCTTAGCATCCATGAAAAAATTCTACGCAATGCAATGTTGGATTTTGGGGCCTCCCACAATTTAATGCCCAAATCAGTAATGGAGAAATTAAACCTAGACATTACAAGGCCTTACAACGACTTATTCTCATTTGACTCAAGTCAAGTAAAGTGTCTAGAATTTATTAAAGACCTGTGTGTTACCTTAGTTTAATATCTTGCCAAAAGTATCCTTATGGATATTGTGGTTGTTGACATCCCACCAAAGTATGGCATGTTGTTATCCAGATCATGGGGAGCCAAACTCCAGGGATCTTTACAACTTGATATGTCATATGCAACAATCTCTGTTTTTGGACAACCTAAGAAGCTATACTGAGAAACTTTAATGAAATACATGGTAAGTAGCCAGGATCAGCCTCAAAACTTTCCTATCTACTTCGTACATTCAGACATTGATTCCTTTATCCTGTATAATGTTGATCAGACACAAGAAACTCTTTTAGATAATATTGATACAGAACCAAAAGAAATTGCAGTTTCTATTCAAAATAAAACTAACCAAACTTTAGAACTTTCCAATAAACAAGGTAGCCAAATTGCTATAAATGAGGAAAAGTTTGTTGCACTAGATGATGAAAATTATGAGCATGAAATATTATGGCATCTTGCGTTTGATGGGTCAGTCGATAAATTAGGAGAAGGAGCAGGATTATGGATATACAATCTGGAGAATAATCACTCAGAAGGCCATGCATACAGACTGAATTTTAAATGTACTAACAATATGGCCGTGTATGAAGTACTAATTTTAGGTCTTAAATTAGTTAGAAATCTAGGAGCTGAAAGAGTCTCTGTCATGGGAGAATCTAAACTAGTTATAAAACAGATTGATTATGTATATATGAAAAAGGACCTTATATTAAGTTGCTATAGAGGAACTATTGTAGAAATACTTAACACTTTCTTAGAAACCAAGCTTGCAGTAATTCCCAGAAAACACAATATGCAGGCTCATATTTTAGCAATGTTTGCTAGCACTTTTGAGTTACCCTTCCAACCTAACCATCAGTACACTACTGAAGTTAGGCACAAACCTACAATTCCAAATAATTTGAAGAACTAGCAAATATTTTTTGATGACAAGTAGATAAACAAATTTTTAATCTCGAAAGAATAATTTGTAAATAGCAATATAGATATTGATACCTCAATAGATCCTAACATTAAAAATGAGATAGAACTAAATCATATAGAAGGAGAAGAAGTAGATAGATTTCATCCTACTAAATTTACTAAGTCAAATGTAGAAAACCTAGAGCACGTTGAGATTGATGAAATAATTAATGAAGACACTGAAGTAATTAATGTCAAAGATAATTTCTTACCTAATGGATTAACCCCTTTGGAAGATTTGTTTGATTCAAATGCTGTTCCTAGGAAACCCAAAATGGAACCTTTGAAATCTGACATAGAGGAGTGTAATATAGGCACTAGTGAAAATCCAAAATTGATCAAACTTTTGAAATCATTACCTCCAACTGAAAAAGTGAAATACATTGAATTATTAAAAGAATTTCAAGATGTCTTTGCTTGGATTTATGAGGACCTCAAATACTATGACACCAACATCATACAACACAACATTCCTATAAAACAAAATCAAAAGCCTTTCAAACAAAACCTTAGAAGGATTAATACTATATTATTACCTGCAATTGAAAAAGAAATTCAGAGGACATATGATGCCACAATAATTGCACCAATTAGATTTTCTGATTGGGTCTCAAACTTGGTCCTAAATAGGAAGAAAACTGGTGGGATCAGATTCTGTGTCGATCTCAGAAACCTCAACAAAGTGTCACTAAAAGACAATTACCCTCTCCCCAAAATTTGACCACATTTTACAGAAAGTAGTTGGAGCAACCAGAATCTCATTATTGGATGGGTTTTCTAGCTATAGTCAGATCTTAGTTCATTCTTATGACCAAGCCAAAACTACCTTTACTACTCCTTGGGGCACATTCATGTATGTGAAAATGCCTTTTGGACTAATGAACGCAGAAGCCACTTTCTAGAGGGTTATGGATATAGCCTTTGCAAAATAAATTCATGATTTCCTTGTGATATATCTAGATGACATTACTGTATTTTCAAAATCTGACAACCAACATTTGGATCATCTAAGGAAAGTCTTTATTAAATGCAAGAAATATGGAATTTATTTGAACCCCAAGAATTCTTTTCTTAGGTTAGAAGAAGGAAAGTTATTAGGTCATATAATTTCAAAAGATGGTATCCGAATAGACCTTGCAAGAATAGAAGACATCTTACATATACAACATCCCAGGAACATTAGAGAATTGCAAGTTTTCTTAGGGAAAATTAACTTTCTTAGAAGATTTATTTCTAATTTAGCAGAATTAATTAGATCACTAAATAATATGATGAAAAAATATTCGACCATAAAATGGATGTTTGAGGCTAAGAAATCCTTTGAAGACATTAAACTGGCCTTAACTAAAACACCAGTGTTAATCAGTCCAAAATTTGATAGAGATTTCATTTTATTTTCCTTTTCTTTTGAGCACACAATTGCTACAATCCTACTGCAGAAAAAAGACTAGGGATATGAACAACCTATTGCTTTCTTTAGCAAAGCCTTGAGAGATGCCCCCTTGAAATATAACATAATGGAAAAACAAGCCTTTGCTTTGGTCAAAGCCATCAAGTATTTTAGGGTATACATTTTATATTCTCATATAGTGGCCTACGTTCCTAATTCAATAGTCAAAGACATCCTAACTCAAGAAGGTCTAGATGGAAAGAGAGGAAAGTGGATTGCTACTATTTTAGAATATGACATAGAAATCAAACCAACTAAGTTAATCAAGGGCCAAGGTTTAGCCAAGCTCATGGTTGAATCAAACTGTCAGGCCTTGGATATAAACTTCATTGCAACAATAGATGATGAGGAGGAGATGGCAACTCCACTAATCAGCTAGGCCTTTATTGAATCACCATGGTATGTTGATGTTATATACATTTTACTGAATTTAAAAGCTCCTCCTAAATTATCTAGGACTAAAAGTGGGTTTTTAAAGATGAAATCCTTAAAATTTTATATATTAGACAACAATTTGTTTTGGAGATATCATGAAGGCATTCTTCCCAATTATCTATTAAAAGATGAAGCTGACAAGACGTTGCAAGAATTTCATGTAGGTCACTGTGGAGGACACCTTTACTAGAAAAGCACTGCAAATAAAATTCTTAGAGCTAGTTTCTATTGGCCTGCTTTGTTTTATGATGTCAAGAAATATGTGACCTCTTGTCACAAATGTCAATTTTTTAGGGAAAGAAAAGGGTTTTACCTTTACCCCTAAAGCCAATCTCTGCTGAAATACCTTCTCAACAATGGGGTTTAGACTTCATTGGTGAAATTCACCCACCCTCCTCTACCCAACACAAATGGATCCTTACTACCATAGACTACTTCAAAAAATGGATAGAGGCCATACCTTCAAGGCAAGACACTAACACTGTTATCATAACTTTCCTTGAAACCAATATTTTTTCAAGATTTGGATGTCCAACTAAGCTCATTATTGATAATGTAGCAGCCTTTAAATCCAAAAGAATGATAGATTTCTACAACAAGTATCATATAACACGGGGACATTCCATAGCTTATTATCCTCAAGGAAATGGACTGGCAGAATCCTCAAACAAAAGTTTGGTAAACATCATCAAAAAGTTGTTAGAGGACAATAAGAAAATATGGAATAAAAATTTAGTCACTGCCTTATGGGAAGATAGAGTAACCACTAAGAAATAAATTGGTACTTCTCCCTATCAGCTAGTTTATGGGTTGGAAGCTATTTTGCCATCTTCCTTGGGAACACCAGTGATGAATTTGCTTCAAGAAATGAAGGTTGAACCAAATAGTATCCAAATAAGAATCAACCAAACAATTCATCTTCAACAAATCGGGGAGGAAGTATATATCAAGTCTCAAGTTGTGCAGGAAAGGATTAAAAAGATTTTTGATAAGAGAACCAAGGCTAAATATTTATACCTTGGTTACAAAGTATTCAACTGGGATTCAAGGAGGGAATACAAAGGTAAACATGGGAAATTTGATTTTCTATGGAAAGGCTCATATGTCATTTATGATTTCAAAGGTAATAATGCTTTCTTCCTAAGAGAAATGGAGGGTATAGAAGTAGAAGAAGGTTTGCCAATGAATGGTCGAATGCTAAAACATATTTTCAACTTGGTTACTAATTTTCATTTTGCATTAGACCATATTTTATTTTCAAAAGTCTAGGTTGGATTGGATGGTGATTTTTTGAAGTTGAAGCCCGAAGAGAAGTCCCTAAGCTTTGAAATATTCACTTTCATAAGTATTAATAATGCAGAAGCACAGAGGAATATTTTGCAAGGTAACATCAACAACAATTCAAAGGCCACTAATCTACAAAGTTCTTGACATTTCACTAGAAAATTCCATCCCCAAGTGGAGCCACTGTTAGGTTCCTATACCAATAGGAGTCGTAATTTTGAATGACTAAGATTGAGCCTTGTAATATTGTACATACCTTTGCTTTCTGCAAATGTTTTCCATATTAAAAAATAAAAAAAAATTAAAGAGGATATGTCCTAAAAGAATAAACAAAGGACAAAAAGAATAATAATAAGGTCCAAAAAAAATGAAAATATATGAACCCCAAAAGACAAAAAGAGACCATGAAAGTGAGCAAGTCAAAATGCTACTACTATTTACTTTAATGCATAATACATGATTGTGTGAAGCTTGTTACTCATGCCACAATCCATGATAGCCAAATTGTTTAAACTTGGCTATTTCATGTTTTGAATTTTATGTTTATAGTTAGATAATAAAATCTGACCAAACAATGTAATCTTGGCAGATCATTAGATAGGCAGAGTAAATAAAAGGTGCTCATCAGTTTAATCTGAGCCCTTGGATGATATAAGGTCATACTTAGTTAGTTTACTTTGTAAAGAAAAGAAAAATATCTATAAGGGTTTGCTAGCCTAAATGCACCCTAATAAATTGAAGAAAAAATGGTAGGATGAGTAAATGGGTAAGTAGTAGAAAGGTTGTAGAAATATCATGTGATTATACAAAAGTACTTATGTCATTGTCTTAAATGCAATTTTCAAAAATACATAAGTAGTGAACAAAATAAAAAACAATGGTTCAAAATATGGTTTATTTAACACCCCCTCATTTATTTCACCCCTTCACTTCACTAATTTCCCATAAATAAGTTCTAGTACTTAAAACCTACAAGTCAAAAAGGCTCAGAGCATTTCTCTAACTTTTGGAGGAACCAGACCCTCGGCTTAATGACTTAGGGGGACAAGTACTAGAACCCCCCTTCATAAAAACACATTCTCCCTTCATAAGAATCCATTTCCCCTCATTAACCTAAGAAAACCCCTTTTCCTAAGGTTTAAACACCTTTTTCCTAGGAAAAGTGACTCACCCCCATGTAAAACCCTTTCACACAAAAACCCATCAAAATTTTTTATCCTAAGTGTAAATCAAAATGCACAATCGCATACACTTAACCCCTTTTTCCTTAAGAAAATCCACTTTGCCATCACTTTCATATTAATTAAACTAACTTTATTATATAAATTCCCAAAAAACCATTAAGCCGTATTAAATTAAAACCCTATATAGAATATCCCAACCCCTTAGTTTTAAATAAAAACTAATATAAACTACCCCTTATCCCGATATAATTTCACATAATGTACCTAACCCCAGTAAAATTTAAAGTTAATCTCGTGTCGGCCACTTCGAACTCCCTAAATCCCTCATTAAAGTGCGACCTGATCACTTAACCCTGGATTAGTCCCTAAACTAATCCTGAAACCACCATAATTAAATCCCTGGGCCCCATCAATTCCTGTCATTTCCCACTGTGAAACTTCCCCCCCGACCACCATTAATCATCCCTTCCCTACATCCAACGGCCCATAATCATATCAGTCAAGCCTGATGACCGAAAAATAACCTCCTGATAAAGTGGTTTTCCTCCCGACCCCTGATGCTACGTGTCAAGCGATGTATGGAATTGAGCGACCCCTCTCGAATACCGTCTGCACCACAAAAGCGGTGTGATGGCCCTCCAAAACCATTTCCCCCATTTAACTGAAAAACTGTCACTATTCATCTGAAGGTGAACCCGCCAAAAAATTAACCATTTTTTCTATAAAAGCTGCAAAGCCCTCTTTTTCTTTTTTTCATGCATTCTCTTTGTAAACTGTGTAAACCATTGTGACCACTGTAAACTTTGAGGTCACCGACAAAATTCTAATTCCGCCCCAGAGGACGTTGCAGACAACCCGCCAACCTTTTTAGATCATACCAGGACTACGCCAACCACTACAGCTACCGTGAAACAAAAATTTCAGAGCCAAATCACACAATTCCAGGTATTTCACCATGAAATACCTCTTACCCCTACAAAATTTCAAAACCGTTGGCCTGTGTAGTATTTTAAATTAAGAAATTAAGTAAAATATTGCCAATTTTAGGAAAAGTTTTACCTGAACCCTTTAAAAGTCCCAAGAACCTTTGTTGAAACCCCCAGAGCGTAATTCAAATCCACAAGAATTGAATTATGGCTTCCCCCATTGCCATGGATGTTAAACCAATTACAACTCCCCATTTAGACCTTGACCACCTTCCCCTAGCTGACAAGGACTTCCAAATAAAAGACACTACTTCCCTAGAGCCCCTGCTCAAAGTGAATTGACAAAGTAGGGATAGATACCTTAACCATGCTGATGAGATTGGCCTTTAGGAGTCAAATTTGCCAAAATACTGGTTCCCCCAAGTTCACATTGTTGAGTCACGAAATGGGTATGTGTTTACTACTAATCTCACCATCCTTTTTCTTTATTCTTATCTTTTCTATATCTTAATGCGTTAATCTATTGAGGAATTATGGTAATAAATGAAGGAATTATTTGCAGTTACAATTTAGCTAGCTGTTACCCTTCTTTATGCAGGAAAATAACAAAATGGACAATTGATGTTCCCTAACGAAGGAACAACAAAAACCAACAAGCAATAGAAGGAAAGCGGTGGTTGTGGACAAGGCTAAAGGCAAATCAGAAGGATTAGTGCGATAAATGAAAGTATGTTTGAAGTTAGAAATTGGTTGCGAATCCCTCAGGATCAAGAGATCCTAAGGGATCACATTTACCATTTATTTTTTACCCTTTTTGATTATAAAAGGAGAAGATTGTAAGAAGAAGTGGAGGAAATCTCTATTATTATTGAAATTGTAATTTTAATTACAGACTCTCGCTATTGAGAGAACATGGTTATATTGTAATGTTACTTACATTCGATAATTAATACATAATTGAAGTTGTTGTTCCCTCGCATTATCTGAAGTAGCTTAGCAGTGTTTGCTAGCGGCTAAGAGCCCAACCTCTGGTGGATTTAACTACTTTTTTGTGTTATATTTTGATTCTTCTAAAGTTTGGTTGGTTTGATAATTTCGTGTTTTCCTGAGTTTACTTTATTTGTTGTTTGTTACTTTCTTGAACTAAGATAGTGTATGCTCAGCTTATAAGTTACAATGCTATCAATTAATTCCAGTTATGCTTATTACAAAGAATATTATCTAGATAGTGAATTGCATTGATGTAATCATCTATAAAGAGTTTGATTATTGCTATTGGACTCTCAGATTGATATCGTTGTTGTTTGGATTGTTTACTAGAGATTGCATTTGATTTGGATTAAACCAGTTAAGAAGAAATGAGTTATTGCTACTGTACTCTCAGCTGATGCCATTGCTAGTTGAATTGCTTGAGTGAGGATTACTTACAATTTCAGTAGAAGATTGAGTCTTGAAGTTTAGATGTTATATTTTCTTTGATGATTGAAACTGGAGTTTCTTAGATGCATCCGTTTACTCTTGTATTTAAAGATATATATTGCAATATAGGAAACATTGCCCTCTGAATTAATAGTAGCCACATACTGTGTACACTCTTGAAATAAGAGGACTTGCTCGGGTTGATAATTAATGTGCGATAATTAGGAGTTTTAAGAGGCACCTTTTATCAGTCAACATTTTGGCGCTGTTGCCAGGGAGAGTGTAGCCATTTACAAAGAGTGATATGCATCTGATAATTGTTGTTGAGGAAGAATTGGGTATTGAAAATGGAAGGTAATAACTTACGTAATGAGCAAGTAAAGTGCTTGCTCCTTCGCCCACTTTTCAGCACAATTATAGAAAACTGAAGTAGGTATTTGATGCTTGTCTGTTGAGAGAGAACTGGGTAATAAAAATGGAAGGTAAGAACCTATGTACAGAGCAAGTACAATGCCTACTCCCCTGCCCGCTTTCTAGCAAAATTGTTAGGAACTTAGGGTAGAGATAAACATTTGAATTGTTTGCATGAATGACTAAGAAGAAAAAACCCGAAGATAATCCAATCCCACTACCCAAACCTGAAAAATCTAAAGGATTGGTGACCCTTGGACAATCAACTTTCATAGATGACATCTTAAAGAAAGCTAAATCTCAACCATCAATAGGTCCCTGAAACGTCGCTTCTAAACAACCTACTGTCTCCCTTCGGGCCACAGGCTCACCACCTGTAGCCTACGCTGAGGTCCACAACAAAATGGTAGGAACTGAGTAGAGTTTTCAAGAAATTGAAAATTCATGCCCAATTTTCTCACAAGAAGAGAATTATTGTAATATCTGTGAAGGAGGAGGAGAAACAGGGGAAACAAAGGAACCAAGATCCCCTCAGGTAGTAATCAAGCAAGGGACACCCAGTATCCCAGACTGAGGGAGTGATGTTAAGATCATTTCCACCCCTTTTAGACATCCTAGGGATAACCCTCCAGCTCTAGAGATCCCAGAAGGGTACTGACATATATTTGATCAAATGGCCAACAATCCACAAGCACGCCAAACCTCTACATTATAATATCCCATCGTTGACACAGCTGTCAATGCACCCATGAAAGCCATCCCTCTACAAAATATTCCCACCTTTCATGGACTCACATCAGAGGATCCAGATGCATTTCTATTTTAATTTGATGTATTATGTCAGGGTTATGCTTACACCACCGATGCCCAGAAACTAAAGTTGTTTCCCTCTACATTAAAAGGAGCAACCCTGCATTGGTTTATGGGACTAGGTGGGGGAACCATAAATGATTGGGATCAAATGAAAACTGATTTCCTTAAAAAATATCAGGATTGTTACAGATATAGGGAACTGAAAGACGAAATATTCCAAATGGTAGCAAGACCTAGTGAAACATTGGAGGAGTATGTGGAGCATTTTCAATATAACCTCCAAAGGTCTCCCTATGCAAATCTTCCTTTGCTTGATAATGTGCTAAAAACAACACTGATTAAAGGGATGAAAGACCAATATTATGGGGAAAGGTGATATATATCAAGAAGAATATGTTGATATTATTAAAAAGTGTATCAGGTGCTCAAGAGGTAGTACGAGACTGAAACCAGTAGAATGCAATATGACAACCAAGGATAGTAAAATATCTGGTGGAAGCATTACTCATGTAGAAATCGGCAACCTGCTGGAGGATTTCAAAACATATATCTTGGGAACTTTGATGACGTAATTAGACATCATGCAAGCCATGTAGAAGCAGGTTCAAGCAGAATAGAACCTGGTGATCTTCTGCCCTAGATGCAAGAAGAAGCGTAGTCATAAAGAATTCCCTTTGGATATGGTACAAACCTATGCCATATGTACTAAAGGTCATGCCACAGAAAGTTTCCCATCACTCCCAGGGTTAAAAGCAGTCTTCAAGGAGGCAGAGGAAGAAACAGAACCAGTCTACCTACTAAATCAGCATTGCCAATGGCAAGCACGACAAATAGGTATGCCTACTAACCCATCTTCTTTCTTTCAACCCTCACAATATAATGCTCAACAATACATAGGAGCTACGTGGCAGAATCAACCACCTTTTCCTAATTGGTCACAACAACCATTCTCTATGCCACCTTGGCCCAATCAATCAAATCAAAATAATAGTTGGCCAAATTCCCCTTACTTCCCACCATTTTGGCAGAACAATACATATCCACCCCAATGGCCACCCTCCACTTCACAAAACCAGAACTGGCAGTCAAGCTGGCAAAGACCTACAAACCAGCCAACAAGAACAATCCCCCTATCTCAACCTACACTACCAACACCTTACACATTGCAACAGAACCCTCAAACCAATCTACGACCACAACTCCCAGCCCAGCCCAACCCAAATCCCAACAATAGACCCATCCAATATGTACAAATTATTGAAGGACCGGAGCCAGAAACTGAGTTGAGGGAGTGTAATGAACTCAAATTAAGGTCTGGGTGGATAATTGAGTCAGAGGGGGATAAAAACATACAAATAGAAGATCCGTTACCTGTAGAACAAACACCTCAAATGGAGAATATAGTTAAACAGAAAAGCCACGATCAAACTATTACCTCTTCTCCACCATTCCCAGAGAGATTGATTATACCCCACCCAATAGAATATCCTAATTTCAATCTTCTGGGAGAATTAAAAAAACTTTGTGTAAAAATACCCCTCCTCCAGGCTATTCAGGACATTCCCATTTATGCAATTATTATTAAGGAATTATTTACTAAAAATCCTACGAGGAAAATAAAAACAACCCCAACTGTCCACATAGTTGAAACTTTGTATGATTTATTATCACGCAGAGAAACACCAGTGAAATATGGGGAACCAGGAAACCCTATAGTCACGGTAAAAATAAATGGATGTTCCTTCCCCAATGCATTAGTTGATTTAGGAGCAGCCATCAATATTCTCACAACAAAAACCTGTCAAAAACTTGGCATTACAGCTTTGGATCCAACCACAACCTTACTGGAATTGGCTGATTGATCAGTTTTCAAATCAGAGGGGACATTACAGGATGTAATGGTGTCTATAGGTTCTTGGGAATACCCAGCAGATTTCTTGATAATTAATCCTAGAAACCGGCTAGATGGACATCCCCTAATTCTAGGAAGACCTTGGCTAGAAACCGTAGATGCTTACATAAGCTGTCGAATAGGTAGCATGACGATAACAAGACGAAGTAATGTGAAAAATCTAGCTTTATATCCTCCATCTTAGCCAAGCCTAACAATAATAAAAACTAGAAAAAAACCTGTATCATATTTAACTGAGAACATTCGATCACCGCTAATTGTAGAGGATGCTCTTGAATTTAAGGATCAAATAGTAGATTACATTATCAACACTTACATTAACCAACCAATTGTCATATCCAATCTAAAATTTCACATGATCGAAGTAGCCCTGGATAAAGAAATGGAAGAAGATCCCTTAAAAGATATTAATGACCAAACAATACCAACAACTACTGTTTATAACAACAAAACCATTGAAATTGAACCAGGGAAAGTCCTAAACATCAACAAAAACCTGATTGATGACCAAGAGTAGAGGCTTATTAGAAAATATAAAGAGGCTTTCGATTGGGATTACCCATACATGAAAGGGATTGATCCCCAATTATGCATGCACCATATCTATACAGAGAAAGATGCGAGGCCCATTTGACAACCTCAACAAAGGTTAAACCCTCACCTTAAAGATGTTGTTAAAGATGAACTACAAAAACTATTAGATGTAAATTTGATCTATCCTATATCTAATAGCAAATGGGTTTCTCCATTAGTTGTGGTGCCTAAAAAGAATGGAAAGTGGCATATATGTGTCAATTATAGAGAGCTTAATAAAGAAACCCAAAAAAACCATTTTCCCCTCTCGTTCATTGACCAGGTCTTGGACACATTGGTAGGTAAAATTATTCTCTTTCCTAGATGGCCTCAATGGCTACAATAAAATCCAAATTGCCCCTGAAGACCAGGATAAGACTACCTTCACCTGCCCTTGGGAAACAATTGCTTACAGGGTCTTACCTTTTGGACTGTGCAACACACTTGCCACATTCCAGAGGGCTATACTCAGCATTTTTTCAGACTTGATAAATGAAGGGATCGAGGTGTACATGGATGACTTTGCACCCTATGGAGATGACTTCAACCCAACATTACAAATGCTAGAGGAAGTTATGTAAAGATGCATTTCTAGCAGGCTCTATTTAAGCCATGAAAAATGTCACATCATGATGATCAAGGGCCTCATCCCAAGTCACTACATCTTAGCAGCTTGAATTCAGGTAGATCTAGCAAAAATTCAGATAATTCTCTTAATACCTACCCATCCACACAAACTGAGGCATGTAGTTTTTTGGGATTTGATGGAGATTATAGAAGATTTATAAAGAATTTCTTCTAAATTGTTGCACCATTATATGCATTAACAGGAAATATCAATTTCATTTGGATTGACAAATTTGACATTGCTTTTGAAGATTTAAAACATCTAGTATCAATAGCCCCAGTATTATGGGGCCCAAACTAGGATTTTCCATTTTAGATCTCATTTGATGCATCACATATGACCATTGGAGCAGTTCTCGGTCAGGAGGAATATAAGAAACCATATGCGATATACTACATCAGCAAAAATTGATCTCCTACTGAATTGAATTACATTGTGACCGAAAAAAGAATTTTTGGCTGTAATCTATGCTATTAACAAATTTAGACATTATATAACAGGATACCCTGTGGTTTTGTATACTGATCACTCTGCTATTAAATATCTAGCTAATAAACCTGTTACGAATGGGAGAGTGACACGATGGTTGATCATTTTGTAGGAATTCGGCATAACAATCAAGGATCGACCAGGAAAGGAAAATCCGGTGGTAGACTTCCTCTCACGTATACAAAAAACAGATGACTCGGCAATAGTAGAAGACCAGTTCCCTGATGAGAACTTATTCTTTGTAACCATGAAAATACCTTGGTACGCGGATGTTGCGAACTACCTAGTAGTGGGAAAATTACCCAAGCACTTGACATCCATTGAAAGAAAACAAATAGTACAACACAGCAATTGGTTCTCCTGGATCGGAGGATACCTCTTTCACATAGGAGCCGATACGCATATCTGAAGGTGTGTCAGGGAAGACAAAATCTTTGACATCGTAAAAGCTTGCCACGATGGACCTTGTGGTGGACATTTTGCAAACCGCAGGACTGGTCAAAAATTCTTATAGATGGGCTATTATTGGCCCGCCATTCTTAAGGATGCCAAGAAGTTTGTTCAGGCATTCGATAGCTAACAAAGGATGGGCCCTGGATAGTCTGACGAGATGCCCCTGCATCCACAGTTAGTCATTGAACCTTTTGAACGATGGGTGTTAGACTTTATCGACCCAATAAACCTATCATCTAATCAAAAGACATATATACTACTTGCAACAGAATATGTGATGAAATGGGTGGAGGTAGAAGCATTACAACGAGCAATGGAGGACTTAGTAATCCACTTTCTTTTCGAAATTTTCATGCGGTATGGCTTGCCGAGAGAAATAATCACGGATGGAGGACCATAATTTGTAGGCCACAAGATGGCTTCTACATTAAAAAATCATCATATTATGCACAGAAACACATCTCCATGCCACCTGCAGGAAAACGGCCAGGTAGAAAGTACCAATAAGGTAATCGAGGCTATACTGACAAAGACAGTGGCATCTCATAGATGTGATTGGGCTACCTGATTGCTAGAAGCCCTGTGGGCATATCGCATGACATGGAGAAATAACATAGGATACTCCCAATACCAGTTAGTGTTTGGAAAAGAACCTATCTTCCCAATAGAATTTGAATTTCAAACATTGAGGATAGCTCAAGAAGTAGGCTTGGATTTGAATGAAGCACAACTTAATAGACTACATAAAATTAATGAATTGGATGAAATCCACCTATCAGCTCTTCAGCATACTGCACTGATCCAACAACAAAGATAAAAATGGCATGATGCCCTCATCAGGAAGAAGATATTCATGAAGGTGATTGGGCACTTCTATATGATTCTAGGTTCCAGGATTTCTTGAGAAAACTCTAGACCAGATGGTTAGGTCCCTACGAGATAAAGTAGGTGCAAAATAATGACACCCTTACATTAACCAACATCAATGGGTCTGGTTACTCTTTTAAATCAAATGGGCATAGAGTGCACCTCTACCATAAACCGCTTACAAGGGAGTCCTTTTTCCAGCACATATGTGAAGATCCCAAAATACAAATTCTTGCTGAGGAGGGAAACCCTCCCATGACACTAGTCTAGTGAAGAATTTATTCTTTTTTTGAAACATGTACATAAATTTACCTTTTTGTTTTCTTTCTATTTGATTGGATTTGCTCGGATAATAGATTATATATTAGTTTTTTTATTTTTCCTTTGTTGTTCCCTATAGGGAATAGCTATTTTTCCCTATAGGGAACAACAATTTTCATGTGTATTTTGATTTTTTGTTCCTTATAGGGAACAACTGTTGTTCCCTACTAGGAACAAAAATTTTTGCGTATATTTCACTTTGCTACTCCCTCTAAGGAACAGTTGTTGTTCCCTACAGGGAACAACAATTTTCGTGTGAGTTTTGCTTTGTTGTTCCCTCTAAGGAACAATTGTTGTTCCCTATAAGGAATAGTAGTTTCGACATGCATTTTCTTCTTGTTGTTCCCTATAAGGAACAGTTGTTGTTCCCTATAGGGAACAAGAATTTTTGTGTATAGATTGCCTTGTTGTTCCCTACAGGGAACAGCTGTTGTTCCCTATAAGGAACAACAATTTTTCCATGCATTTTATTTGTTGTTCCCTCTATTATAGCAGTTATTCCCTACAGGGAACAACACATTTTTTAGCATGTATTTCCCTTACTGTTCCTTATAGTGAACAACAATTTTCGTGTGAATTACCTTTGTTGTTCCTTACACAAAACAACTATTGTTCCCTATAAGGAACAACACTTTTGTGTATATATCTTTTTGTTGTTCCCTACAAGGAATAGTTGTTGTTCCCTACAAGGAACAACTATTGTTCCCTATAGTGAAAAACATCATCTGCATGTATTTTCATTTGCTATTCGTTACAGGGAACAACTGATGTTCCCTCTAAGGAACAACATCTTTTGCGTGTCTTTCCTTACTGTTCCCTAGAAGGAACAACACCTTTTGTGTGGAGTTTTCTTTTGCTGTTTCATAGCACTTTGTGAGTATTTTTTGGAGAACACCCTTTCTTCCCTTTCCATGACCATCCCTGCTCACTCTTTATAACCCTCTTAATGGCATGAAAGGTACAATACATATTTAAGGAAAACAAATATGGAGTCTAGTGGAATAGGAAAATACTTGAATACTATCATCTTTAACAATATTGCTTTGTGATGATCAAAAAAAAGGAAAGGACACAGTTATCTATATCACTTCACTATTCTCACTTCCACTATAAGCCAAACTGATTGATTACCTATACCATGTTGGTTCAGCCTTTCCTGTATAACCCTCTCTATGTATTATCAATAAGATTATGGGTATATTTTTTTTTATATATTGATATGTCAAACTTCTTCCACCATCACTACTCTTAAGGAGTGATGAGCCACCCTCTATGTATAAAATGGGGACTAATATATATATATATATTCACTAACAAGTTTTATAATGCTTTTCCATAGATGGAGGATAGGGGGTCTCATCATGAGCCAACCTACCATGATCATAAGGAAGCAGTAAAGTGGCATTCCTACTATGGCCACCACACTAAGGATATCATCCAATGGATGCATAAACAAACAAAGTCCTTGGAAATAGGAGGTCTCATCATGAGTCGGCCTCACCACTTTCGCTACTTCCCAGTGAATGGCAATGTGTTCACCTGGTTACCAAGCCAGCACATTGGTCTCTATTATGGACTTCATAAGACACTTCCCCAAATTATACATAGATTACCATGGTTCCAAGGGTTAGAAAGCAACTCTATCGAGGCTATGGATTCTTGCAAGCAGCAAAAGCTCTGCTGAAGCTATTGAAGCTTTATTTTACATCAACAATTATTATAATACCCTATTCTTATGATTATTTTTTACGAAGAGACTATGTCCCTAAAGTGCCTTGAACCTTTATGCATGAATAATTTTGTACAAAATTAATCATAGCAATTTTACATGGAATAAGGCAGTAAATTATTATTTCTAGCACATATTATCCTTATTTCCTTATCATATCACATCACGACAGCCTATCACTTATTGATAATTCTCGGGTACAAGCCTTGATTTCACCACTCCAATATTCGTTATGATCCTTGCATTAATAAGCATACCTTTCCAATACATCACCCCTGTACTTCACCGCAAGCACTTTACCCTTTCATTCATTCGGTCATAGGCGACCTATCATTTTGAAGGGGGGTGGGGACCTCCAACGTACTTACCCATATGCTGTCAATTTTTCATTGGCTTTTACAAAATGATATGAAATTATATGATCACAGAGCATGGGGTATGGTGACAACCATCAATAGGTATGTATATTTATAAAGTATCATCCGATATAGCCATTATAACAATTTTTTGTTCCATCACTCAGCTCTGTTTGTTGTTGTGCTATCTCTGTTACACTAACTATTTGTAGAATTTAGGTAGTATGGGAGGAAGAATAGTGCACAGAGAACCGCTAATACTGGTTATTTCTGATGTAGCCAGAAATTTTAGCTCGAGCTGGGTGGATAGCCTACTTTATGTGATTTCAGCCATCCAATGAGGAAATTGCCATTGAATTCCTACGAAATCTACAGAATGGACAGTCCATGGTAAGGGTTAGGAAAATCACAGTATCAGACGCTATGATAGCAGAAGTATCTGGGTTGCTGGCTGAAGGAGCCGTATGGCTAACAAACATTTGAAATTGCATGATACGATCGAAACCTTTAAGGACAAAGGACAGGAGCTTATCATCAAAGGTAAAGGGTTTATGCCATCATCTCTTAGAGAACCATGGGGAGAACTAGCAAGAATCATCCAGAACTACATCACATGCGATGGGCACAAAGATGTGGTATGGCCGCATCAACTCAAACTCTTAGTAGTTCTGAAACAAAAGTGTTCTGTAAATTTACCTGCATTATTGAATTTTCTACTACATGACATCACTGGAAGGCTAAGATAGTCCCAACACATAGAAACTGTAGTAAGCCACCACTATTTGATTAGACTGATAATTAGCTACAACCTCGCCTAGTAGCAATCAAGCTGGGAGGAACTAATATTTGCTATTGAAGGAGGCTTAGCTCTGCATGTGCCTAACTCTGTTCTGAAAAGGAGGAGGACTACCCTTGCAAGGAACATACCCCAAAAGCATAGACGATCCACAAGGCTGAGGTCAAAATTAGGAGTGGCTGAAAATCCTCAAGGCAGTGTCAGTCAACCTATATAATTGTCTAGCCTGGGAAGTGAACAACACTTGTAGCCAAAAGGCCAGGATAACCCTGAAATAGACCATGAGGAAGAAACAGGGCATTCCAGAGATGAGCAAAGAAATGAATTAGGACTTCCCTCAACACCAAATACAATTCCCCCAGGTGATTTATTACACAATATCGAATTGGCCCTGATCCTGGCCAATATGAATGATTTCATACAACCTGAAATCCCACTCAATTGTAATTTGGGAGAAACCCAATCTCTAGAGAACTCTGGCCATGATAGAATTCTATCAGAAAATGTAAGCTGCGAAGCGGAAACAGGCGTAGAGGCCATTCAAGAAGAGGTGAACCAACCTGGTGATATGCTTCCAGGAGAACCCAGCTAGGTAGGCCTAAACACGGAGAATATAGGCCAAGAAAAAGGAGTAGAAATAAACTAGGAAAACGATTACCAATGTGGGGACACGGTTCTTTTAGAATAGAGCCAAGATGAGCAACTAGGCTTGTTAGAAGAAGAAACTATTAACAAAATATTTTCTCCTTCGAAAAATTATAGATCCAAATTGAAAAAGCTCAGGAAGGAACAACAGAGGCTTTGCAAAATGGTAAAAAGGCTCAGAAGAAAGATAAAAAAAATATCAGCAGGGAAGGTTCCAGACAAAACCCTGGAGGCAGTAAATGCGGCAGTTCAAACTGAATTATATGAAAGCAGGGCTATAGGGACTCAAACTGAGCCCATACTCACTCAACCTGTTAAGGAACAACATGCAATTCTTGGAGAAGTAGCTACCCAGACAAAGGTTGTACCCTCTTATAACGTAGCTACTCAAATGGAAGTGGTACCCTCCTATAGCATGGCCACCCAAATAGAGGATTGGACCTCCCATAATAAAGAAAAACAAATAGTAGGCATCCCTTCTCATAGCAGAAGTACTCAGAAAATCATTCAAGTGAAAGATTTCATGACATGCAATGACCACATTATATTGAATCCTCAAGAAGAATTAGCACAGGCCCGGCTTGCCTTAGAATGGCTTGAACAAGAAACTGTTTCCCAGAAAAAATACCAAGAATTGCAGAGGCAGATTTGGGACATGAATACATCAAAGAGCGAGACCTTTGACAGATACCAAAAAGTAGAAGAGAAAATTGAGAAAATTAAGCTCAGATTAGAGAGGGTCATGAGTCAAACAGACACTATCTGCTCATTATATACTGATGTCTTGGCATGCAGATCCCCTGCCAATAATTATGCCTTATTTTTGTTAGAATGATACTTGCTGCTAAAAATTAAAGCCGTGAAATCTGAAAAACCAATTGAATTAAAAAAAATTGAGGATTTTATAAATTGTTGCAAACAACATAGGGTAAAAGTTCAAAGGTTGCTTTGTGAATTTTACCTACAAAATTTTGTATTAGAGGAAGAGGTGGAAAAGAACCCCAACCCTTTTGTGGTAGATGTTGAATTCCAAGCCTTTATCTTGTTTGAAATCAGTCAACTGAAATTTTTCAAGGCTCATAATACATTCCAAAGACAAGAGCATGGATTGGATCTTTGGGTAAGAAGTGAACCCAAGCACCCTTTGCAAATGCTTGCCAATCACAAGAATATGATGACAAGGGAAGGCATGATTAAAATTTTAGGGTCTATCCAGAAAGAGATTGTACAGAAGGGAGTAGAATACTTCCTCTCCATTCAGGAAAGCTCCTTGCCTATAGCCAAGCTCAGGTGGAAAGTCTCTACTAGTAGTGTACAAGATAGAGAGCCATTTAACTATAGAAATTTTAAACTAGCTACAGACTATTTTTTCACATATAGCAATCTCATTTTGAGAGAAGGTCCTTATTGGTTAGGATTTTGGTTTCGTAGTGCCATCATTTTGTATCCTGCTGAAGGTTATTGGGCTATATATGAATTGCCTGAATGATAGACAGGGCCCATCTTCGAGTTCTTGGCCCAGAGTCATGGCTTTAGACCACTTTACGACATTCCTTCTCCAGCCTACTCCTTAACTGCTCTGCATATGAATTACTTGCTTTTCATGAGGCCCTGAAATAGGGTAAGCAGGGGAGTATGTTGAGTCATGAAATTGGTATGTGATTACTATTAATCTCATCATCATTTTTCTTTATTATTATCTTTTCTATATCTTAATGCATTACTCTATTGAGGAATTATGGTAAGAAATGAAGGAATTATTTTCAGTTACAATTTAGCTAACTTTTACCCTTCTTTATGCAGGAAAACGACAAAAGGGACAATTGTTGTTCCCTAACGAAGGAACAACAAAAACCAATAAGCAATAGAAGGAACTCGACGGTTGCGGACAAGGCTAAAGGAAAATTAGAAGGATCAGCGCAAGAAAGGAAAGGATATCTAAAGTTAGAAATCAGTTGTGAATCCCTCAGGATTGAGAGATCCTGAGGTATCGCATTTACCATTTATCTTTTACCCTTTTTGATTATAAAAGGAGATGATTGTAAGAAGAAGGGGAGGAAATCTCTGTTATTATTGAAATTATAATTTTAATTACAGACTCTCTCTATTGAGAGAACACAGTTATATTGTAATGTTACTTACATTCGATGATTAATACATAATTGAAGTTTTTGTTCCCTCGCATCATCTGAAGTAGCTTAGTAGTTTTCACTGGTGGCTAAGGGCCCTGCATCTAGTGGATTTAACTACTTTCTTGTGTTATGTTTTGATTCTTCTAAACTTTGGTTAGTTTGATAATTTTCTATTTTTGTGAGTTTACTTTATTTGCTATTCATTACTTTCTTGAACTAAGATAGTGTATGCTCTATTTATAAGTTACAGTGTTGTCAATTAATTCCAGTTATGCTTATTACAGAGAATATTATCTAGATAGTGAATTGCATTGATGTAATCTATAGGAATTTACAGGGTAATTTCCTCAGAAAGAACACCAAAAGGACACCGCTCACAACCAGATCATAGATCAATACACCAGTATTTTTGACGTGGTTAAAACCCTCAAAGAGGGAAACAGTCCACGGCTTGAGCCAACGCGGCCACTTCAGGCAATTTATTAATCAAAGAATGAAAATTTACATAAGCTTCTCTCATGCACGGATTACCCTACAAATGACCCTCCATGCGCTTTAAATAGAATTCATGGACCAATCGGGTGTCAAGCCACGGATCAAGTGTCGGTAATACCGAGGAGAGAATGAACCGTCGGATCACTACATATCGTGACCGTCGGATTGTAAGTTACAAAATGTACAACAGTAAAGAAACACACTTTACCTAACTCTATACCTAACTCTACACTAGACCAAGTTGTACTTAACTATTTCCTATGTGTCGGAATATCCTAACATCCCCCCTTAAGAACAACTTGGGATAAGATTGAAGGATTTACAAATATGACACAATAGGAGAAGGAAGGAGGCACTAGAGCCTATCCCACCTTAGTGACAACTTCCTAAACTCCAACCATAAATCGAAGTTTAGTGAACTTCGCCTTTGTGAGAGCCTTTGTGAAGATGTCTGCAACTTGATCATCTGTTGAACAATATTGCACTTCAAGAACATGGTCGTGAATGAGCTTCCTGATGAAGTGCATGTGCAGTTCAATGTGTTTGTTGTGCTGATGTTGGACTGGATCTTTGCATAGCTGAATGGCACTTTGATTATCACACCAAAGTGTAGTCGGATGCTGTTGCTCAAAGCCAAACTCTGACAGGATATGACGAAGCCACAAGGCTTCCTTACTAGCTTCTACGGCACCACGATACTCTGCTTCTGCTGATGAAAGAAAAATGGCACCTTGTTTCTTGCAAGACCATGTAATAGGTCCTGAACCAAGAGTTAACACATAACTGGCAGTAGACTTCTGATCATCAGGGTCACCAGCCCAATCGGAATCAGTGAAACCAACCAATAGAGGAGATGCTTTGGCACTGTAATGAATCCCAAACTGAACTGTACCTCGAACATAACGAAGTATTATTTTAGCTGCTTTCCAATGACTTTCACGGGGGTTTTGCATGAACCGAGCAACAAGGCCAACAGCAAAGGAAAGGTCAGGACAAATATGGGTTAGATACAAAAGTTTTCCTACAAGTTGACGGTATAAGGTAGCATCAACTTCAGGAGAAGTACAAGTGACTAAGAGTTTGACTCTAGACTGAAAGGGAGAAGGGGCTGGCTTATAGTCTTCCATGTGAAAATGACGTAGAATATCACAAGCATACTTGGACTAGGAAAGGGAAATACCCTCCTTGAATTGTAAGACTTGAAGACCGAGAAAATAGTGTAAGTGTCCTAAGTCTGTCATTTCAAATTTCCTTTTGAGGCTAGACTTCACATGGTTTATAAGGTTGGGATCACTACCAGTAAGGATAAGATCATCAACATAAAGAACAAGGATGATAAGAGAGTTGCCCACTTTCTTGGTGTAGACAGTATTGTCAGAATGACACCTAGAAAAGCCAGATTCTAAAAGAAAGCTATCCATTTTGGCATACCAAGCCCGAGGAGCTTGCTTGAGACCATAAAGGGATTTCTTAAGTCGACAAACAAGGCTGGAGTCTGTTTGTATGAAGCCAATGGGTTGTTCCATATAGATTTCTTCATGCAAGTCCCCATGCAAGAAGGTAGATTTAACATCCATCTGATGGACTTCCCATTTGAAAGAGGCAGCAAGGGAAAGAACAAGGCGGATAGAGTTCATTTTGGCAATAGGGGAGAAGGTTTCAGTGTAGTCAATGCCTTCAACCTGTGAAAAGCCCTTAGCAACAATACGAGATTTATGTTTATCAACTTTCCCATCTGGTCCATACTTGGTTCTGTAAACCCATTTGCATCTTACAAGTTTTCGTCCCTTTGGTAAAGGAACAAGATCCCATGTATCATTTGCCAATAATGAATGATATTCTTCATTCATAGCTGCTTCCCAATCTGGATGGCCTGAAGCTTCTGCAAAGGTGTCAGGATCATAATTTACTGGAGCTTGAGCCAGTAAAGAAGAGGCTCTCTCGAACTGAGAACGTGTGCGTCGCTGATCTGTAGGATCACCGGCAAGATCACCTGCTGCATCTCGAGTAGCACGAACCCATTTTGGAAGCTCAGGAGCTGAAGGAGGATCCTGAGATGGTGGGGGAGGATTGTCATCCTCACTTTAATCTTCTGAAGAAAAAATGTTTTTAAAGGTAGAAGAGATAGGGAGAGGTGGCACATCCGCCGGACTAGGCTCACAGGCCGATATATTTTCATCAAATTTTACATCTCTTCTAATGATAACATTTTTGGACTTAAATGGAATAAGTCTATAGCCTTTTACATCTTCAGAATATCCAACAAAAGTACATTTTTCACTCTTAGGTTCTAAAGCTTTATGCTTTTCATCTGGAATATGGGCCCATGCTTCACTTCCAAAAACACGAAAGTGACTTACATCTGGTTTGATTGAGCTCCATGCTTCTTCTGGAGTGATATTCTTTAAAGCCTTAGTAGGAGTGCGATTTATTATGTAATTTGCACATTTAATTGCTTCTGCCCAAAAACTAAGACCAAGTCCTTTAGATTGTAGCATACAATTAGCCATTTCCTTTAAGGTGCGATTCTTCCTTTCAGCTACACCATTTTGTTGTGGAGTATATGGAACAGTATGTTGCATTTGAATTCCACTCTCAGTGCAATAGTTGATGAATGTGTTTTTAACATATTCTCCACCATTATCAGATCTTAACTTAAGAATTTGATGTCCAGATTGTTTTTCAACAAAGGCCTTGAAGGCCAAAAAAGTGTTAAATACTTCACTCTTGAGTTTTAAGAAGTATACCCAAGTGCGTCTGGAGAAATCATCAATGAAAGTTAAGAAATACTTGCAACCAGAGAATGACACAACTAGAAGTGGACCACATAAATCACTATGCACAAGTTGTAAAGGGGCTGAGGCGTGCCAAGAGGCACGTTTTTCAAAACTGTCCCGATGATGTTTTCCGAGTACACATCCGGAACACACACCATCTCTGCAAGATACCATAGGAAGACCTATCACCATATTTTCTTTACATAGATGCTAAAGGGAGCGATAGTTTAAGTGACCAAATCGCTCATGCCAAAGTTTGCTCACTTCATCGTTATGAGCAACAAATACTGAGGGAAGATTTGATGACCCAAAGTTGTGAAACTTATACAACCTTGTAGAATCATCAGCAATGCCAGTAGCCAAAATCTGTTTAGGATCTTTTAAGTCCTTGATTACAACATCATGAGGTGAAAATTCAATGATTTTGCCTTCACCTGAATGAGTTATCTGATATACAGATAGAAGGTTGCAGGATAAGGTTAGAACACATAATACATCATTAAACTGACCATTGTCTAGATGAACAGTTCCAGTCCCTACAACATTAAGAGATCTATCATCACCAACATATATATTTTTGGTGTTACAATCATTTAAAGAAGAAAACATGGCTTTGTTTTTGGCCATGTGATAAGAAGCTCCAAAATCAGTGAGCCACTCATGAGAATGAGAAGAAGAAGATACATTTAATGCATAACCAGACCGAGATGATTGACAATGACATGCAGAAAGTGCCATTCCTGAAGATGAAGTTGAAGTTGAAGATTGCCCCAAATGAATGTTATGCTTATTCATTGCTGCTTCCAAGGATTCCATGTTTTTAAAGCATTTTGATTCTAAGTGGCCATCTCGATTACAAAAATTGCAATGTCTATCAGTCTTCTTCCATTTGTTTTTATTGGTCTTATCATTTTGCTGAAATGATTTTTCATTTTGGGGCTGAAATTTCTTAGGACCCTTGTTTGGTTTAGGACCATTCTTTTTAGGATATGACTTCTTAGGATTCTTTGAATTTGGTTGCTGCTGGGCGGCTAATGCTTTCTTGGAAGAGTTTCCAAGATTAAGAAGACCAAGGTGTAAGAGTTTTTCTTGTTCTCTTATTAAAGAATCACAAAAAGAGTCAAAGGAAGGGGGCTTATAGTCTTTTCCTTGAGAAATGAAGGCTTCTCTTGTAGAATGGAAGGTGGAAACAAATAGAGAGTAGGCTTGTCCCAACTAGTTAGTAAGGATGGAATAAATAAGGTTACTATCTTCTTTCTTAACCTTAACACCTTCCAAAAGATATCTAAGGGTCTTGAACTTAGACAAGAAATCTTCAATGCAAGAAAACTTATTAGGGTCCAATGTAAGCAACTCATTTTCAAGTTGATGGGCTCTAATTTCATTTTTAATCCCAAAAACTTTATTGATTTGTTCCATTGCTTCATGAGGAGTATCAAGTTCTACAATATGGAATCTAAGATCAGGAGAAATAGACATCCCTATCAAACCACGTGCTTGATCTTGTCTATTTTCCCATTTAGCAGCCTTGTCTTCATCTTTCGGTTTCTTTTCTTGGCATGTGGCTATTCGGTAGAGACCTTTACTTCTAAGTAAATCCTCCATGTAGGACAACCATTGGAAGTAGTTGGTGCTGTCAAGGGTAACTTGGTATTGACTTTCCATTTAAATAGAAACTGAAGCTGAAGATGCTGAAAGTAAGTGTTCCAATGGAGATATCTCGAAAAATTAGGATGGTTTAAAAAAATGGCTCTGAAAAAGGCTTCCGGATGAAGAAGTTATGGCTTTTTGAAAAAAGTTGTTGAAGTTGCCGACGAAGTGCGGGAATGTGCGGAAAAGAAAAAGTCCGCCCCCACAAAATGGAGACTTGAACCCAAGACCTCTACTCTCTTAAAATAGCTTTGAACCAATTGATCTATACAAAAAATTTGAGAGAGAGAGAGAGAGGGGGGGGGGGGCTTGGGTTGCATGCTTGCTTTGAGAAAACTCTTTTTCCCTACAAAACAAAAAACACAAAACCCAACATGGACATGCAAAGAAAATGAACCTTTTGGCTCGAAGTTAGCTTTACCCAGAAAACTAAATATTTTCAAAAATTGAACCTTGCACTCAAAGTTAGCTTTAGCCGAAAAACTAAATATTTTTCTCAATGTTTCTGATTTTCTGAGATCACACTAAGGTGCAGGGAAAAGAGCATACGCATGAGAAAAATCCTTCCTTTCTGTTTCTGATTTGCCCAGATCGCATAGAGTCGCAGGGCAAAGAGCATAAACAAAAATGAAAGGTATAGATCCAGTTAAAAAAAAGCTAAATAAATCGAAACCGAGATAAGCAGAGAGAAAATAACAATAAACTGCAAATAAAGACTGTATACCTCCAGATCTTAAAAATGATGCAGCTAGGGCTACCAGAAACCTTTTCGCGTGAAACGAAAGGGGTTACTCACTGGAACAGATGCTCCGAACACAACAGAGCAGTCCTCTCGGCCTGAAAGCAGTCAAAAACAGCAGATCTAGGAAACGGCAGTCGGATGCAGTTCTACCGGCTTCAGATTTGGATCACCAATGGACGCGGCCCTCAAATAGCTATGATACCATGTAGGAATTTACAGGGTAAGTTCCTCAAAAAGAACACCAAAAGGACACCGCTCACAACTAGATCACAGATCAATACACCACTATTTTTGATGTGGTTAAAACCCTCAAAGAGGGAAATAGTCCACGGCCTGAGCCAACGCGGCCACTTCAGGCAATTTATTAATCAAAGAATGAAAATTTACATAAGCTTCTCTCATGCATGGATTACCCTACAAATGACCCTCCATGCGCTTTAAATAGAATTCATGGACCAATCGGGTGTCAAGCCACGGATCAAGTGTCGGTAATACCGAGGAGAGAATGAACCGTCGGATCACTACATATCGTGACCGTCGGATTGTAAGTTACAAAATGTACAACGGTAAAGAAACACACTTTACCTAACTCTACACTAGACCAAGTTGTACTTAACTATTTCCTATGTGTCGGAATATCCTAACATAATAATCTATGAAGAGTTTGATTATTACTATTGGACTCTCAGATTGATATCATTGCTATTTGGATTGTTTGCTAGAGATTGCGTTTGATTTGGATTAAATCAGTTAAGAAGAGATGACCTATTGCTACTGTACTCTTAGTTGATGCCATTGCTAGTTGAATTGCTTGAGTGAGGATTGATTACAATTTCAGTAGAAGATCAAGTCTTGAAGCTTAGTTGTTATATTTCCTTTGATGATTGCAATTGGAGTTTCTTAGATGCATCTGTTGACTCTTGTATTTAAAGATCTATACTGCAATATAGGAAACATTACTCTCTGAATTAATAGCAGCCACATACTGTGTACACTCTTGAAATCAGAGGACTTGCCCAGGTTGATAATTAATGTGGGATAATTAGGAGTTTTAAAAGGCACCTTTTATCAGTCAACACACATCTTTCCATAAAATGTTAATATGTGCTATGCATGCTATGTCCCCTTCCATAGAACCATAATGTGTCACGAGTAGAAGGTCCTATTCACTGAGTCCATTAATGAAATTTTGCAGTTCCAACCAGGGCAAAACCTAACCCCACTCTCAATTGGAGACATGTTTGACCAGTATCCCAAGCTTAGCCCTACAACATTGGTGCAGTTGTTCCAAACCTTCATTATGGAGGAGAAACACATCCCTAAGGACTCCCCTCCATATGTATCAGCTATTTTTCTCTCCATGGGGCCAGAACATTGTAGCCATGATATCATGTGTTTTGGGTTACACCACAAGTGAGTACATTGATGAAATTATTCTTTCTTTCATGCCCATCTATACCCGAGGACAACCTCCTACAACCATATATGACTTTTCCACATTCATAGCTGATAGAATGCATGAGAAGTTCATAAGAATGGGAAATGAGAGGGTGTTCAAATACTCCTCTGTATTATACCATCTATTTCCATATTATCAGTTAGAGAGGTTTCCTTTTATCCTCCAGAAGCTTGACACCAAGGGCCAGTCCATATCAATCATTTTTTGGACCCCACTTTTCCATGAATATGGGTCACCTTATACATACTCAGATTTTTATAGATTCTTTTGTGCATCCAGTCATGACCATGCTCACTGGGAATCCTCCACCTAGGATAAGCCCAAAGATGAAATGGGTACTCCAACTCTCCAATTAAACCAAAGTGGGTGACTGGTACCTTTATCAGAACCACACTGAAATCAGAATATATGGTTTCCTGCTTGCACCATATAATTTGCCAAGATACCTCCCTATGAGGTTGTTTGCCTTAGAGTATTATAGAAAAACCATCAATGTAGATGAAGTCAACTTCATTAATGCCAAGATGAAGGCTTATTTCAAAATCAAAGATCAATTAGGTCCCTTCATATGCAATTCCAAAGAGGCGAGAAAAGAGACAGACCTAATCCTGCAAATAATGAAGTTCCAAAGGAGTTCTCTATGGAGATATGACCCTTTAGAATTCATTACCAAGAAAAGACAAAATGTCAAGCTAGGACCCTTCATCCACCACCCCATACTAGAAATAGAGGCATATGCCAATCAAATAGAATGGGTGGAAGGTACTCTAGTAGACAAAGAAAGCACCAGAGTAGATGTAGAAAATGCTCTAATTGATTTGTAAAAGAATCTTGATGACAACTCTTTTCTATAGGTACAAGAAGAACAAGAAAGAACCATGAGTACCCCTCTAGTCATGTAGACTCCTCAGAATGAGGAGAAAATTCCAAAAAGAAATGGAGAGCGAGCTTCCACTTCAGGAATGGACACATCAAATTTGCAACAGGAAACAAGTAAGAGGCAAAGGCTCAATCCGGCCTCTAAACAGGAATACACAGAAGAATCAACACAGGTTACAAACATAAAAGTAGAAAGAAGTAGGCCCACTACTCCATCTGAAGGCATGCAAGAGCCTTCCACATCACAGAATCAGATGTTGGAAAGGCAACTTAGTGTGGAAGTGTCATCCTTTAGTAGGCTTGGTGATAAAGACTACGACATAAAAGACAGGTACAAAGAAATAAAAGAGATAAATGAGAGGCTTAAGGCCCAAAAATATGCCCAAAACCTGAAGCTGGCTCCCACAAATCAAACAAGACTAATGTCAACCTCTGACATTAAGAGAAAAGGTGGCAAGTTTGGAAATTAACTACAAACTTGCCCAGCTTAAGCAAAAGGAAGAAGCACAAAAGGCCCAGAGAATGAGTGAAAGAATCAAAGTCTTATAAAAAGACTTAAAACTGGAGAAACCCCTTGGGCAAACCAAGGAAATGTTGTGAACCAATATCATTGACTCTGTCAATGATATATTTCCGTCAATTCAAGTTATTTTTGAACAAACAGAGTTAATAAAGATAACTACAGAAGCTATCTAGAAAGTAAAGGAGGAGTTGGGAGACAAGCTTGAGGATGCCAATAGACTCACCCACTTCGTCAACAGCACGAATAGGTATGAGCCCCATGAGCTAAATATAGAAGATATGACTGAGACCATTTTGGAAATAAGGAAGGTCCTTTCCAAAAGGAACCTTATGCTTAACTTAGAAGAAAAGTGCCACAACATGCAGGTAGCCATTGATAGGTTCATGGCTACATTCCAAATTTTGAGGGAGAAAGGTCTGCCTAGTCCTTTGGTTATGAATGACAAACTCATGACACAGTTGGACTATGGTAATTATTAGACTCAGATAGTTGGCTAAGGAAAAAGCTATCTCTTCATCCATAAAAGCACTGCCAACAGTCAAATTTTTGTACAACACATTTAAAAAATTGTTTTTTCTTAAGCATGAGATAAAACACTTATTCCTCACCAAGCGCAATTTTTCCAAACATACTGAAGCTGATGCGATCTACAAGACGATGATGAATGTGAAATTACCTAATGCAGAATGGTGGGAGACAATGGCTGATTTATTGTGATAAATTTACAGCTAAAGGTTACTACACAGTAAAAATGAGAGCAACCAGGTAAATAGATGAAAACATGGTAGCATGGTCAAAGAGTATCAGGTGAAAGATAAAAGTTGAAAAAGATTCCGGCGTGAAACATCACAACTGCAAGCCAACACAAAAGGCTACAAATCCAACCATGAAAGCCAGCAGTTCCAAATAAAAAGGGTCAGCATGAAATAGTTCATTAGCTGTCTCTATCTTCTTGCAAGAAGATATTTGTATTTCCTAAATTAAATCTCAAGTTAGTTTGAGATCTTTTGTAATAATTTTTTGTATAAATACTTCGCAATTCAAAGTATGTGGTTAGATTCTTAGACATTTCTATAGAACTTTTGATCAAAAGACTATAAGCTATTGTATCAATGATTGGACCAGCAAGCTGGATTAATGAATAAAGACAAGACATTTCATAGGATTCATGTGTAGAGCGAAGTGTAGACAAGTATTTTCTCTTGTGTTGTTATCTTTCTTAAAGTTTTCCCACCATATTTATTGTATATTTGAAATCTGAATGCTATAATATGGAATGATATCTCAGAATTTTCTTCATTGCACTCTGTTTTAACTATTATGCATTTTAATGTTTTCTGTTAATTATCTAGTTAAGGAATTCTTGATTGCTCCTTAGTTTAGGTAGTCTCACTGTAATCTATAGAAAAGGATTCTTAATTGCCCTTTGTTCATGATTATCCTCTATTCCTCATTTTAATCCTAGTCCGAGAATTCTTAAATGCTCTCTCACCCTGGTTAAGATCATTTCATCCATCTGACCCAAAAACCTGCATTTTCCTCTGCTAGCTTGCCCTCTTAACACTCCCTTTAGTGAGTTAAATCTAGTTTTTCTGCCCTTGTTTGACTTCATAGCCCAATGGTTGAAAAACATCCTTCTATCCATCTATTTTAAGGATTCCACCATCCAACCTTCAATACAAATCAAACCCCTCTCAACCTTAAGAACTAGCCTAAAATCCCAGTAAATAAAGCTAAAACATGTAAAGAGAGCCCTCTTTGAGTCATATGTTGGCTAGAGCCTATACTTAAAAGATTCATTTGTGGTTACCTTGGGTTTTTCCTTCTTCTGTTAACTTCTACAAAAAAATTCTGAGTGATAACAGGTCCTTCTAGAAGATTTAACCATTTATCTACGACATCCACATCTATCTAAACTTCAAATATGGGGATGTCAAAGTTAACTTGTACCTTAAAGGGAGTGGTATTGCAAGAGTGCCTATTGGAAGAAGATGCATCACCTATGGGTAGTCGCCAAAGGATGTGAGCATAGTTGTCGATCATCACATTCCTCTATCGCTTGAGGGCTTCTTCGAGCTATATTTTGAAAGGATCGCTTGTTCACTCATCTTTCTTTTCTTCCTCCATGGGAGGACATTGGGGTTTGCAAGGTTGGTCTTGCAAGGGTTCAACTAGTTCGAAACCTAACTCTTTATACCCCGACCTCATTGGGGAAATGAAAGAAAAAAAAGAAAGAGTAGACACTCTGATACCACTGATCTGAACTTAAACAAGAATGGAACAAAATACAGATATAACCACAAATAGAGAGATACAGTAGAAATAACACTTCATTTCATTAATATCCAAAAATAGAAATATGCTTACAAACAGAATGGAAATAAACTAGCTGGGGTGATGGTAGATTACCTATAAGAAGAGATGTGGTGCCTGCATGCCACTAAACTCTATTAAAATGAGGCTTGAAGGCTAATTTCTTATTGAGAAATAATGGAAAACCCTAAACATCCAAAAACCTAACTCTAGTAGATGAAGCGTCAAAACTATGGGCCCCGTTTGGGTAAATTGGTACATCAACTTCCTGGGGTCGTAATTTTGGCATATGATCTCTATGTGAAATGCACCATACCTTGTTAGAAATATATATATGAGGACTACAATGTTCGGTTGCAAACATCTCCTCAACACTCAAGTTTGTATATTTCCCAAAAAAACAACGTTTAGGGCCTCAAAATGGCTCTGGACATTTAGGACCCAAAAAAATACCAACAATAGTAAATTTTGCTACAATTAATGACACTGAAAAACTGAAAGAAAGAGTGGTGGGGGTCCAAGTGGATTAGGTAAGTGGCTACCTATACCCACCTAGATCAGCATCCCCATAATTGCTAAGAGTTTATAACATACACTCTTTGGTGAAGTTTACATCATAATCGAAACCAATACCCCAACTATCAACAAAAGGCTAAAAACATCATCACTTTTACAATTACATTGCAACACGTGATTTACAAAATGCATCCATGAAAGGCTACCATATCTAGTAAAACCATCTCTCACCCATCAAAGTGAATGGGTCATCTCCGTGTGGTAGATTCACTTGTTGAACATTTTCACTAGCTAGTTCCTACATGGGCGCTTTGTCCTTGAGACGCTGGTCTGGATGGAGCCTCCAACATATGGCTCTTTGATGTCCACTTCTATTGTAATGATTGCAAAAAATATTCTCCCTCCATGCTTGCTTAACCTTATTCCTTCCTTGATGTGGAGAATGCCTTTCATGCCTCGTCCTCTTTCTTTCTGCCATTCTCTTCAAACACTTGAAAACCATGTAGTTATGTGAGCCAAAAAAACTACATGGTTTTATACAAAATTATTTCTTCTCATCATTAACAATATTATTGTAATCAAAATGAACTTGAGAATATTGAGACCTTTTGTACCTCTTTTGGCTATCTCTGGTGCAATCTTTACAACAAGAGCTTTCCTTGGCTCTTCCTCTATAAGGTGCACTATCATTGGAGGATTGTGATTTGTTCCCATGATCCTTTTTCCCCAATGGATTCTATTGTAACTTATTTTTACCCTAGTTTCTTTAAATTTTTCGTTTATGTTGAAAAAAAAGGAAAATACAAAAAGAAAAGAAGAAAGAAGAAAGAAATGCAACGAAAAATAAAAAATAGAAAAAATAAATAAATCGAAATAGAAAAAAATGAGAAAAGGGATATATATATATATATCTATATATCTATATCTATATCTATATCTATATCTATATCTATATCTATATCTATATATATATATATATATATATATATATATATATATATATATATATATATATATATATATATATATATATATATATATAATACCAAAGTTTGTGAGCTAGTTCAAATGCCATGTTCATTTGATTTATATTGCTATTATTTTAAAAGTCCTTTACATTTTTCCAAAGGTTATATTTTACTTGTAAACAATTATTGATTTGACGCTTTGTCACCAATCTATGAAGCATGATTGGAAACCAATGAATGGGATCATCCTCACCTAAATCAATGGTGGAGGATGACTTCATGAACCCCCTACACTTTTAGGGTTTAACAGTGGGGGTCCAAAACGAAGATTTCAATAAACCACCCACTTATATGTGGTGCCTCCACAATAATTTTGGGACCCTCTTCTCCTAAACCAAAAACCACTCACCCCTTCAAAATCTGCCTTTTCATTCCTGCACCACTCTCTCCCCTACTCACACCTCGCAATGTGTCCCTCTCCTATTCTCTCCCACCAAATAACCGTTACATGATTTAATTTCTCCAGTAAAATGGTTATGTAAGCATTTTATCATTAACCCTTCACGTCAATGTCTAAACTCATTAACGAGATGTACCGAAAAATAGTTACACATTCGAATCTGTTATCACCAAAAAATCGCTCATCTAGCCTAATTTACTAGATGGATCGAAGTACACCATGTAAAGTCAATTTTACCATAGTAAAATTGCTTTCGCTGTGAGAAATTACTTAATAAACCACTTTTCTTAAGTAATTTATAGTTAAACCCCTAAAGAATAATTAAATAAATCACTATTTATTTGATTTTCTTCTAGGAATAATAAATTAAGCCATTGTTCAATTATTATTCCTTTTCATATTTGATCCAATCATGAAAAATAAACAGATAAATCATTAATTATCTTACTTTTCTACAAAAATTATTAATTAATCTCTAATTAATTATTATTCTTTGACAAATTTAACTAAATCCCTTAGGAATAATTAAATAAATCCTCGTTTGTTTATTATTCCTTAACTATTTCCTTGAGATGATAAATAAATTATTTATTTATTTATTATTTCTAGATAAAAGTTTAAATACTTTTTCCCTCCTAAACAAATATCATAAAATATTCCAGGTGGTTATTCCAAGAATAAGATCAATAATATTTTATTATTGCTCATTATTCAAGGATAACTCAATATTTTGTTATAAATAGAAGGGTTTTCCATTCATTATTCACTTTTGATTATTTTCATTGTTGCACTCACTGTTGTAATTCTGATTATTTTCATTGTTGCACACCATATTTTTGTTGGGTTTACACATGATAAAGGAGAGAGACTCTACACAAGCTGAAGATGTTTGAGGATAGCCAAGAACCCATCCCATAGAGGGGGACTAGTAACATTTATCTGTTCTCTTCCTAGGTGTTATAATAAAATTATTCTTTACATATCTAGTTTCCATTTGATGATTAAAGTTATTACTCTGTCTTTTTGCTGTTTAACTATGATTGTGGTATATATCCGGACTTTGGCAGGTTTTGTTTTTATCAGTTGTTGTAGTTATACAATGTTTAGTAGACATTTATATTGTTAAGATTGTTTGTCATCCACAATATCAAGTGGGTTCTTTTTGTACATCTTTGAGAAGAAAACACTACAACAAAATTGGCGACTCCACTAGGGAATAATTCTAATTCAGAAACCTGGGTCTCTGATACAAAATTGGTTACTCCGCTGGGTTTTATACTTCAGATCCAAAAACTTGGGTGACCATAGGTTTTCATCTTAGGGTTTCTTCTTTTTTCAATTCTATTAATGTTTCCTAGAATTTTAACCCTATATCTGATAAATTTCTGACTGTCACAAGCTTTCTGGTCGTTTCTGCAGGTCACAAGAACCAACATAGACAAAGGTGGCACTTTTTTCCGAGATTTGTTGACCAATATCCACGGAGCAAAAATTACACTTTTTGGCCCAAAAACTGTGATCTGGTTGCCATAACACATTTATCAGCCCAAAAGGTGTGATCCCTACAGAGAAACAACTCAGTACATGTGATTTCTAGGTTTTAGGGCTTGTCTCAAATTTATTTTTGGGTTTTATAGAGAGTTATCTTCTGGGTTATGTGACCTCTATCTCATCTTGATTAGGCCTTGATCCTTTCTGATTTAATCATCGAACTTGAATTTACCCTCCCATGGGGCTTCTAGTACACTTCCACCTTTCTAGGAGGAGTTTAGCTGAGTGAGTAGTCTGTGTTTTTGTAACACTTTCAGCCACACTTTCTAGATCTGTACCCTTCGATTTCAGATCTGTTAAGATAGGTTGTTACCATCCATAGTCTCACATTTAAACTTGTTTGTTCATTTTCCTTAGGGTACCATCAGTTTCCCTAGGTGTTTCACCCATCTCCCTATCTTTTTGTAGCGATCTTCCTCTCTGGTTTTTTGTTGTTACTACACCACTTTCCAGTAGCTTAGTGTCACTTGATCCTAGTCACACTGAAATTTAGATATCTTGACTATTTTAGTGTATTTTCCATTGGTTTAGCCACCAAGCAGTACAGTGTTTGAAAACCCAGTTTAGGTGGGGTTTGGTCAATTGTTTTTCTTTTCATTTTTGTTATTTATTTCAATTTATTTTCAGCAAGTTTTTTTCATTTTTATAAACATGATCTGGCCTTAATCAATTAATACACTTTCACACACAAGCACACCTTAAGTGAAGGGTGCCTGGTTTACACCGCTAAGCCAAGACTTAACATAATAAATTTATCTCCCCACATGGAGACAAATATATATTCTTGAACTCTGTCCACCATTTTTGTGTCACATTTGTCCTACCACCATTGCGCCACCAAGGCATTTTTCACGGAGACTATTAGTCCTTCATCACTAATTTCCGCTTGGGCATATTAGCCCTCCTCATTGGGTTCGATTTCACAACCCTTAGAGTCCCCATACTGACTCTTCTCCTAGTCCTTCTCATTCGTCATCTGATTATGAGCCTCCTTCACCACATATAGTCACCATGTCTGTACCCATAGCTATTGTAGGAAGCCAAACTGGTGTTGGCCCTGGTTCTATCCCAATGGTCACATCAAATGGAATAGTCTTAAGAACCATTCCGATAGCCCCCATGTTCCCCTTTATGGCTAGGTTAAGTCTAATTTTAACCAGTTGATAAATGGCCCCATACACCATGATGCTGGTTAGCCCTATATGCCAACTAAGCTTCCCTTATACATCCCAAAGTTTGAAGGTAATGTTGGAGAGGATCTTACCAACCATGTCCAATCCTTGCACATGTGGTGTTCGTCCAACTCCATAACTGATGACCCCATTTTTCTTCAGCTATTCCAACGCACGCTCACTGGAGACGTTGCAAGATGGTATGTAGACCATCCCTTCGGATCTCATTCCATTTTCGTGATGCTTGCTAAAGCATTCCTTTCATATTTCTAGTTACCTCTCGAGTACGAAACTAGTACGGAGCTATTGACCACATTCCATCAGTCCTCCACCACTCGCCTTTCTAAACATGTTCAAGAGTGGCGTCGAAGGAGAAGCACATATTGTGCCCCGCCTTTGGAAGACTGTGTCTATCTATATTGGTTTCTTAGGAGCCTTTTATCTCCCATTGGAATAGATGTCGTGTCCTATTTTCCTCAGAACGAGGAAGAAGCTCTCCAAACTACTTTGAGATATGATCTGATTTATGAACAATCTGGTTATGTCTATACCATCATTCCAGACCTCCCTCATCCAAGAATTTTCAATGCACTTGGGGAATCTAATGCTACCAATGGTATCATTAGATCCCTTTCACACTCTTCACCATATACTCAACAAAGTTATGGCTACCCACATGGGGGCACCAGTTCCTCCAACACTTATGCCCCTCCTGGTAGCAACATGTTTCCAGGACCCCAACATGTCTACCAAACTGTTGCTCCTCCTTATGCACAACCTAGAACTCTAGCCCCTCAAACATTAGCACCACAACCTCTCATGCATCCTCATCCCTAGCAACCACCGCCCCCTCAGGGTTAGGTGTTTCCGCAGCAGAGTGATACCAATCCCCTAAAATCAAAGAAAAATAATAAGGGGAAGGGTAACAAGGGTAACAAGGGTAACCAGGCTAATCAAGGTAACCATCCTAGTGAACCCTAGGGCAACCTGCCTAATGCCAACAACCACCAATAGGGTATCCAACCTAATAAAAACAAGGTTATTCGTACGAACAAGCCTTGTGCATGTCATGGTGTACATGGAAATTATACACATGAGTGTCCTCTCTTAACCCATATGTGCCAAATGTGGGAAGCTCATGCATCTTCTAGAGGTCATAAATTGCCTCAGAATCCTGCACCATCTCAACGGGCAGTGCTCACAAATCCTTTCCCTCAACAAGGATTTGTTGCTACTCAACCTCAGCCAGGTCAAGCAGCCCATCTCCCCAAACATTCTAGTCACAGTGACTACCAGATTCTTTTGATGGATTCTGATGAGGTTAATACCTCTGATCAATGACTAGCTCCTCAACACTCTATTGTTACCATCTCATCTGAGTCATCCAGATCCACCCACCCATGACCTCCTTCATTTTTGGGTTCCTCTCTTATGTTCTCACAAGGACCAGGAGCTGCTCCATCGGGACATTACCCTATAGGTCAGATACCTTTCTTATTTCCTCCTCCGAGAATATTTTATGTGTGTGTCATGTCTTCTCCAGTCCTTACTAACATGACTTTGGGGATGCTAGTATTATGCATCGATGCCCCAGAGAACACTTCACCTTGTCAGCTCAGACCATATCATGCTTTGACCCCGATCCAACCGGCCCCTACATCCCCTGACTCAGCTTCAGTTCAATTACAACCTCAACAGGAACCCATTCCTATTGCGAAAGCATCTAGTCATGGCGGCAAAGCTAAGAGGAAAGAACCTAAGGACAAGGCTCCCCTAGATCCTCCAGCCCCTAAGGCCCCTAAGTCATCACTTTTGTGCACTTTGTGTAAAGTTGTTGGGCACACCATAAATAATTGTCCCGAGCTTCCTCAACTTAAACCTTTGGTTCATGAAGCATTCCCTAATTCAAATATCACAGAAGTCCATGTTAACTTACCAATCCCACCTAAGAAACTAAAAACGCTACGCATAAACCACCCTTGTGCCTTGTGTGATCATCATGGTCACTATTCCCATTGTTTTCCTCGTCTCAATGAATTTCAAAATTTCCTTGGGGTGATTCGCGAATACGAGGCCACTCATAGTGGATCATCTACTCCTCTACCCATGGATTCTGGTACCACTAGTCAACCAAAACAGGGAGAATCTGTCCCTACTTTTGTGATCCCTTTCCCCGATGTTGAGATGATGGACACCATAGTCCATATCCTTTACCTGTCATCATCCTTGAGTTCCTCAAAGACAAAACTTTCGGAGGTTTCTTCGTGCTCTTCTATTGAACCTCTTTCGACAAAATCTCAGGTCTCAACATCTGTAGTTCCTCCATCTACTATCTCATTGTCTACCATTCTAGATAATGTGTATGTGAACCTTCTTCCTCTAGTTGATGGACCAAGTAATGCCACCACATCATGTAGGCAGTCTTCCTCCCATCTTCCCATCTCCTAGCTTGATGAGGACACCATGGAAGCTATGTCTACCCCTGATTACCCCTGCACTTAAGTAAGGGGGCATTTCTTTAGAGGATTTTGAAGGCCATTCCTTCCTAATTCTCCCCATGTGCTCTACATCAAGAACTTTCACTCATATCACATCCCTTTGATTTCCGTGTCTTTATTTCTGCCATGAAGTTAGGTAGATTTCATCATCTCATCCATTGTATTTTGCACCTTTCAGATGGATCCATCATCCAAACTATAAATCAGTCATGCCGATAGTGCGAGTCGCTCTTCCTAGAATATAGCCTCAGCAACCTGGGCCATTTTTACCCCCTTGCATACATTATTCATTTCAAATGGTGTGTGCATTGTATCTTGCACCAATAATTAGGTAGAATATGATGTAGTGATAGGTTTGTTAGTCAATTCCCTCACTGATCGCATCCTTCATCTTCATGTTCGTTTAGATTCATTTCTACTTTTCATGCAACTGAATGGTGTGTATCATGTGCATAACCAAGTCCTATTTAGAAAATATCTATGACTTAAGCTATTGGTACATGAATTTGAAACCATTATGTTCAGCCATGTTCCTAGAGCCCAAAATCACTATGTAGATACCATCGCAAATAATATTCTAGATTGGAATTTATTACATGTATACCACAGAAGACAACCATAAAAAAACACATGGAGAACCATCATTGTCATATCAAAATGCATAATAAGAATATGTATCATATAAGTATTTGGATTCCACCACTCTAAATACATCGGGTATGCCCATAGAATACTAGGGGGCACATAGGCCCCTACATCTCCTTTGGGGGATCTCGTGCCAAGTTGGACCAAGATGCTTGAATCCCTTTTTCGAGCACGTAGAACACAATGACACTCCATAAACTCCTCCTCTAGGGAACATCATTCCCACCTTTGCATACCAGATCAGCATCCCATGCTTGGGGGCATGATGGTTTTCCCCTAGCCATGTTCTTAATTGAGTAACATAACTCTCGGCCTAGATCACATCGGACCTAGGTATGGTCAATTATCGTCACATTCCTTATATAGTGATGAGACTCATAAATGGGTAATTATATGGGCTCATTTTACCTCCTAACCTAGTCAAATCAACCATTATCTTAGCTTATTGTATGATTTTTTGATTATTTTTATGCTTATAGAGTGAGTTGAGTTAGTTATGATGCCATGTGGTCTAATATGTGTTTAATGCAGATTATTGATGAATTTTGTGGTCGAAGTCAAGGATCCAGTGGAAAAATGGTAGCAATAACTCGAAGTTGACAAAGGAGAGGATTTATAAGAGGGAATCTCCCTCATGTATTACTCCCCACTTTGAATTCCCCTTCATTTAGCTCGGAGTACAAGCAGCCAAGTCATGCATTAGCAGGCAGCCGAGCAAGTGGAGAATGACTGATGATTATCTCGGGTTTTGGGAGCCAATCCTCCCTGATTTTAAGGAAGCTGTTGGTAGCTTCATTTGTATAAGTAGAGGGGCCTAGGGCCTCACTAGGGTCGGATTTTTTTTTAGATTTTTGCTACATTTTTTCCTATGTAAACTCATCTCAACTTCGAGCTTATTATCTTGACAGTTCATGTAATCTTGTTATTGTTTTGAGAATAAAGATGGAATCCTTTTCGAGTTAGCACTGAGTTACCTCAGAGGGCTGAAACTATTGGGTTAGGACCCAATCCAAGCAGCCAAGCTCCTCTTTACTTGTATTTGTATGGTTCATTTCAATTTGTAGATTAGGTTTCCTTAGATGCATTTCTATTATGGTTAAGAATAGGTTGCTTTTGATGATTTAGTAGTTTGCTTCCATTTGTGCTTTCTATGGTAGAATAAGTAGTGATAAAGAAAATATTCAAAAGGATAGAAATAGTGCCTTTGCCTCTCTTCCTCCCTTTGGGACAATGATTTGAGGCAAATACCCTCTTTCTACCCCAAAAACACAGATTCTCCTCATTCATAGGACTTCTAGTGTTTGTAGCTTTCTAGTTGGTTCATAGTCTAGTTTAGCTTTGCTTTAGAACTTCTTCATCGTGCTCATTTTATTATTTTCAACAGTCTTCTTTCATTATTTATTTTCCTGCATTGGTTATCAACATTTCCTTTCATAGATCATAGTTTACTTGATGCAAAAACTTTGTTTTTCTAGATGCACTTATTTCCTTGTTTGCTTAATCTGATTGGTTGACTGTTATTTGTTTATGTAGCAGATCTCTTCTAGTTGTAGGCTAGCCTATCAGCCATTCCATCCTCCATCTAATCCATGCCCTACAGGTCACCAAAGTCTCCCCTCAATTCTGCCTTAGTTTCCTGCATTTTCCATAAAACTTCTTCCTCTCTCCTTGAACAAATCCAATCATATTTATCTCTCCTAATGATTCTTAGTAGACCCTAGGTGCCCTAACACTTCATCCCAACCTTCATCCACCTTTTTCACCCACTCTCACACCTTCAAAATAGTTAAAAAGGCTCTCAGCCTCCTCCTGTAGGCCTCTTGTAGAACGTTGTTTTTCCTCCTGTAGATTTTCCTGTAGGCTTTATTTTAAAGGATGAGTTTGGGAAAAGCCTCCAGAAGACCACCTGAAACCTCCTAGAACCAACCACACTATCCTACATCCTCTCAAGTCCCAAAACTGCCCTTCAACACCACCTATTTGCTGCCACATTTACAAACAAATAAATTACATGCATGAAAAATTCACATAAAAATACCTAAAAACCCAAAAGATGTTTTTTGCTCATTTACTTCCAGAAATAGTTAGTTAGATGTTGTTTACTTCCTTGAGTAGGTAATGGCATTCTTTTCATGGTTTTCATAGTGTTATCTACAAAAGTACGATTAGTTGTTTAATTAGGATTTACTTGGTTTTCTTTACATTTCAATCTTCCTTTCTGCAAGTAGAATAGCATTTGTAGAGTAATCTCTCTTTTTCCTTTCATCACATATAGAGCTTCTTCTAGAATCCATAGAAGTTGGCTTAAGCTCCTAGTGATCTTGTGTCGGCTAACCAAGTGACACCCTGCAGTAGGAACTAGTACTTGTGCATACAACATCATCGCTTCCAAGTTTGTTATGAACTATCGGGTTGATAAGAGTAAAGTAGGCAGCCTAGGAGTTGCAAAATTATTGCTGCAATACTGGTGCTCACCATTTTTTGGTGCCATTGCCAGGGAAGAATCAGAGTATTCTGTGATTACTACTTTCTTCTATTTTCTTTTTGCAACATTCTACTAATAGTTTATTTTGGAAAAAGTAGAATAGTCATTTCCTTTCTTTTAGTTCTGCATTTCTTTTGCTTTTCTTTTCAATTTTGAAATTTCCATTTCATCAAAGGTAGATTATTCATTTCCTTTCTTCCAGTTCTACATTTCCTTGCCTTCCTCTTCAATTCTACAAATTTCATTTCAACAAGTTCATTTTAGTTAGTTGCAAATTGTCTTATTCAATCAATTTCAGTTTTGTAGGTACTATCAATGTGGGAAAAAAGAAACAAAAACCAACCAAAAAGATTTCATTTCATGCCTTGCAGGAATAGAGATAATTCAGGAAAAAATTTTCCCAACACCCCCATTGCTTCACACAGCCAACCTTCTCTCTTCTTTGGTGGCTGTGATAAAGAAGAACCCTTAGGTGAACAACCAGACATATTTGTAGAACCTAAAGGGGAAGAAGAAGAAGAAAACATTCCTTTAGAGCCAATGGCTGAACACAAAAATGCTAAGGGGAATGGAGAAAGAATAGAAGGTACCTTTCCCATTCGACAAACCAATGGAGACACCAAAATGAACAATATAAGCCATTTTGCCCTACCTCATTCCCATGGTCTGACTACAGAAGATCCTAACACTTTCTTGTTTGATTTTGTTGTTACCTGTCGAACCTATGACTATGCAGAAGATGAGAAAAAGTTGAAACTATTCCCTTCTACTCTCAAGGATGAAGCATTGCGTTGGTTCACGGGATTACCTGGCAATAGTATCAAAACTTGGGCTCAGATGTAGCAAGCCTTTAACAACAAGTATCAAGCTTATTGTAGGTCAAAAGATACTAAAGAAGAAATTTTCCGAATGACCATAGGAAGTGATGAGTCCCGGGAAGACTATGAGGAGAGGTTCCAGCTCAGTTACAAAAGGGTCAGGTGTACACTTGACCCTGAGTCTCTAAAGATGGTCTTGCTGAGGGGAATTTGGGAAGATCTTTTAGACACCCTCCATCTACTAGCCGAGGGAGACATCTACCAACTATCCTATGAAGACATAAAGACTGTTTTTAGAAACCATTCTAGAGCAGCTAGAAAGAAAGGTAGGGGGACTCAACCCATAGCCAATACCTCTTCCTCTAACGCATACATTAAGGGAGAAATTGGAAACATGCTGGAAGACTTCAAGAGTGATATGTTGCAGACTCTTGCCATGCAAATGAATACCTTGCATATCAGAAGGAAACAATAGGAAGAAGAGAGGGATTTGAACATTTTTTGCCCTAGATGCACCAAGAGGCATCCTAGGAATGAATTCCCATTGAAATCTATAGAGGTTTGTTTAGTTTGTGAAGAAAATAATTCTACAGATAAGTGCCCTTCCTTGCCTGGAATTAAAGCTGTATATCAAGGGGTTGAGGGAGTCACTGAACAACTCTATCACATAAACAAAAGAAGGTCGCATGGACCTAGACCATACCAGCAGATGATGCAAGGGACACCCTAGGCATACTACAACTCCAACCCAGTCACTTCCATACCTTCTTTGGGTCCCCCTACTCATCTTCATGGTCCACGCCTCCTCCTTGGTCCTTCACATCTCAATATCATTCCCAACCAACCAACCATTCATTTCAATCCTATGCTCAACCACCACCTCAGTGGAATGCACCTCATCAGAGGTGGAGGCCCCAATACAACTCTCTTCCCACTCTTTTCCCTCCACCACCTACCCAACCACAACTGTTACCTCCTGCTCCTCCAAACCAACCCCAAACTCCTGCTCAACCGATCCCGAACCCCAACAATAGACAGGCTCAGCAAGTGTATAGTAGGGAACCATCATGCCCAAATTATGCTGTGGAGATTCAGGAAATTAAATTACGATTTGGGAAAGTTCTCCCAGACAGTCAGACTCTACCCAGGGAGGTTGAGGAAGATAAAGAGGGAATTGAACTGAAAGCAATTCCACCCTTTCTTGAAAGACTATCTGTGATAGTTTAGCCTACCCCAGAAGAAACTGAACCTCTGAGGGAATTAAAACATTTATGTGTGAAGATACCACTTCTCCAAGACATAAAATATGTGCCTATCTACAATATGTTGATCAAAGAGAAGTGCTTCAGGCATCCAGGAAGGTGCAAGAGAGATGCCGCAACCATCAATGTCATATGGCAACTGTCTGACCTGGTGTTGGGGCAGGTAATCTGTCCAAAATATCTAGACCTTGGAAGCCTAGTAGTTGATGTCCACATCAATGGCACTACTATCCCACACACTTTGATTGATCTGGGAGCTGCCATTAATGTGATGACAAAGGACACAATGCTCAAACTCAACCTCCAGGGTTCCTTGAGGAAGAACACAACCGTGCTATAGTTAGCAAACTCCTCCACTATGACCCCTGAGGGGATTGTGGAAGATGTGATGGTCTCCATTGATTCTTGGGAGTACCCTGCTGATTTCTTAGTTCTCTAGCCAAAGGAAAAGCTCACTGGGTATCCTCTCATTCTGGGAAGACCCTGGTTGGCTACTACCGATGCCTACATCAACCATCGAGCTGGGAACATGACCATAAAGAATGGGCATATGTCGAAGCAGTTAATCCTATATCCTCCTACCCAACCCTTGTTAGAACATGATCTACCCCTCTGGTTGGAGGAGGAAGATGAGGATGAAGTTTATTCTGCACCACTTTGTACATTAGGAATCACCATGGGCGGGAACAACAAGATGAGAATTATATGATTGAAAATCTGATCCAGAAGCCACCTCCTAGTGTATTTCCCTTTGAGGACATAGTAAGAGAAAACCAAAACAACCCCTCAACTGATCTCTGTGCGGCCAACTCCACTTCTCTATGTATCAATAATATAGAGTTCGGTCCAGAAAGAACCTTGAAAATCAATCCATCTCTATCCACTTCCCAGGAGAAGGAACTATGTAGACTATTGAGAAAGCACTTAGATGCCCTCGCCTAAAGTTATAAGGAGATGAAGGGAGTGAACCCTTCAGTATGTAGTCATCATATATACATCAAGGAGGGTTGCAAGCCAGTTAGGTAGCCTCAAAGGAGGATGAATCCAACACTTAAAGATATTGTTAAGGAAGAACTACATAAATTTCTTGATGCAGGGTTCATCTATCCCATCTCTGATAGTGAATGGGTCTCTCCTTTGGTGCTAGTGCTAAAGAAAAATGGTAAGTGGAGAATCTGTGTCGACTATCGGGAATTGAACAAAGCCACTAAAAGGGACCATTTTTCTTTACCTTTCATAGATCAAGTGTTAGATGATCTGGCAGGGAAATTTTTTTTCTCTTTCCTAGATGGGTTCAGCGGGTACAATCAAATTCAGATCAGCCCAGAAGACCAAGATAAAACCACTTTAACTTGTCCTTAGGGTACCTTTGCATACCGGGTCCTTCCTTTCAGTTTGTGTAACGCTCCAACCACTTTCCAAAGAGCGGTACTGAGTATATTTTATGAATTAGTTCATGATGTAGTAGAGATATATATGGATGACTTTACTCCTTATGGCTCTGACTTTCAAGAAGCCTTATCTAATCTAGGAGAAGTTGTAGACAAATGTATTGAGATGAACATGTCCCTCAGTTCGAAAAATGTGAATTTTTGATGACTGAAGGGACCGTGCTAGGTCATGCAATATCTCAACAAGGACTGCAGGTGGACCCCAACAAAATTGCCATCATCCAAAGGGTCCCACCTCCTCAAAAAGTGAGACATGTCAGAAGTTTCCTAGGCTTAGCTAGGTATTATCTGAGATTCATTAAATATTTTAGCAAGCTAGCCTCTCCGTTGTTTGGTATTTTAGGTAAAGATGTCGAGTTTATATGGTCGGAAAACTGTCAAGAAGCCCTAGATACCTTGAAGAGAAAACTCGTGACTGCCCCAATCTAGAGAGGCCCAAACTGGGCCCTACCTTTCCACATTCACACTAATGCCTTGAACAAAGCAATAGGAGTAGCCTTGGGACAAATTGATGAAAAATTTCCTTATGCCATATACTTTATAAGCAAAAACTTGTCAAAGGCTGAGTTAAACTATACAGTAACTGAGAAGGAGCTCTTAGTTGTTGTGCATTCCTTAAACAAATTCAGATATTATATCATAGGCTCTCAAACTTTGTGCACACTGATCATGCTACCATTAGATATCTACTGAACAAACTAGATGTAAATGCTTGCATTATTAGATGGTTGCTTTTACTACAGCAGTTTGATTTGACTATTGTTGATAAGCCTAGCAAAGAAAATGTTGTTGCTAACTTTTTTCTAGAGTAAATTTGCCTGCAGGTGAAGAAGGAATGGTGGATGACCAAATGCCAGATGAACACATGTTTTCTATCTCAGTACTCTCCCCATGGTTTTCTGATATAGTAAACTACTTGGTTTCAGCACAGTTCCCACCACACCTGTCCTCGAAAGAGAAGGGAAAGATAGTGAGGAAAAGCACCCCTTTCACCTGGATTGGGGGAAATCTCTTCAAACTTGGCCCAGATCAGATCTTGAGAAGATGTGTCAGGGAGGAGGAAGTATTTGACATCCTACTGACCTATCATAATGGGCCTTGTGGATGACATTTTGTAGCAAAAAGAATTGCCTTCAAGATACTACAAGCAGGCTACTATTGGTCCACTCTTCATCAGGATGTGAGGAGATATACCATCCAGTGTGATCAGTGTTAAAGGATGGGGAAACCTACTCCAAAGGATGAAATGCCTATGCAACCTCAAGTGACCTTTCAGCCATTTGAGAAGTGTGGCATGGACTTTTTGGGGCCTATCAACCCTCCTTCACAATTGAAGAAATACATCATTGTGTGCACCGACTACTTGACAAAGTGAGTAGAGACAAAAGCAATCAAAGTAGCCACAGAGGAAAAAGTAGCTAAATTTTTGAGAGAGAACATATTCTACAAGTTCAAGTATCCCAGAGAATTGGTCACAAATCAAGGTAGCCAGTTCACTTCTAATTTGATTGAAGACCTGCTCACACATCATAGAATTAAGAACGAGACTTCCATGCCTTACCAACCACAAGCCAATGGGTAGGTGGAGGTCACTAATAGAGCATTGGAAGGGATCCTGACAAAGGTAGTAAGTAGCAGCAGGAAAGACTGGGCGGATGGATTAGTTGAGGCCACTTGGGCCTACAATATAACATATAAGACTACTACAGGGTTCACACCCTATGAGCTGGTCTATGGGAAGAAGGCTTTGCTGTCAATAGAATTTGAATTCAATACCCTGTGGATGGTAGCTCAACTGGACCTAGACCTTAGCCATGCATAGAAGAAAAGATTACTTCAGCTTAATGGATTGGATGAACACAGAATGCAGGCCCTTCTCCATATAGAGGTAGTTCAGCTTCAGAGAAAGATATGGCATGAAAAACACATCAAGGAAAATAAATTTCAAGAGGGAGATTGGGCACTACTCTATGACTTAAGATACAAAGATTTCAAGGGCAAGCTGAGAAAAAGATGGCTAGGACCCTACACTATGGAGAAATGCAATGACAATGGTTCAATTCTAATCAGAATAATTGATGATGAAGCCATCCCCATGCTCATCAATGGACACCGGTTGAAAGTTTACAAGAAACCCCTCTCTAAGCAAGAATTCATTGAAGATTTGAATAAAACAATGATGGTAGTGGAGCATGTCTTAGCCTCCACTTCACCCACTCACAAAATAAAAATAAAAAACAAAAAAAAAAGGACTCAAGTGAAAACCTTCATGAGGTGCTTGAGTCCCATCATTGGGTTGAAAACCTCTTCTGAGGCGACCCAATGATGTCAGAAAAGAGAAGAAAGAAAATAATGTCCCTAGGTGAAAACCTCCCTTGGAGGCGTCCAGGGCAGGAAATTAGGGTGAAAACCTCCCAGAGGCGCCTTGGTTGTTTTCACAAAAAAAAAGAGGGAAAAACAAATTTCCAGTTCCATTGCAGGTTTGGAGGAGGACTACAGGAAGCAACAAAAGGTACCAAGGAAGCCGTGGAACCAATACCAACACCTATCCTACCTTTCCACACCTTTCTCCATCATTCTTGGCATTATTTTCACCTCATTGTGCTTCTTTTCCAAAAATTATGTTTTCTACAGGAGGCTCTGTGTTTTCTATAGGAAGCTCCCGTAGGAATTACCGAGAGCCAGAAATGGATATAAAAAGTAGTTTGAGGAACAGGGAAGCTTCACAAAAAGTATATAAATCCTCCTATAGCCTTCAAACCTCCTTGCCATAATTTCCAAGCTTGCATCACATCCCAAGCATCATTCTTCTTCATGCCGAAGAAAAAACACAGAAAAAAACAATTTTTAGGAAAAAGAAAAAAAAAACAAAAAATGAGAAAAAAAACAACACCATCCACCTCACCTGAAGCCACCCATTACCTCTCCATCTCTATCTACATCTTTGGCATCATCCTCATAGCTCTAGGCGCAGAAAGAAGCTAAAGTTTCAATGGGAGAAAAGGCTACAGGAGCTCCTGTAGGAATTCCTGTAGCAGTTGATCCCATTAAAATCCAACATCAACAACAAGAAGGTGCAAATATGAAGGTTGAAGAAGACACTTGTGTTGGGTGTGGAGCCTGATTATCTTCTATAGTACCGGCATATTGGACCCCAGTTCCCCGTAAAATAATCGCTGCCGTGGGGGGTCCAGGGGGGGGGGCGGCAGCGACTTTTGGGAGGCCCCCCTTGGCGGGGGGTTTCGGGAGCAGCGCCCCCGAAGCTAAAAACAGCTGTAAAATTGCCTTGTAAAAGTATAGTAATTTCTAGTCAATCTGGGCCGTTCATTAGGCGGATGATCTGACGGTAGAACTTATGTTTAGTTTAGGGTTTTTTGCCCTAGAAGGCAACCCCTCTTTTTATATGAAGGCATTGTATTTGAGGCTGTGAGATAGATGTGTATTCGGTGAGCGAGAAACATAGAGGTGAGACTGTGAGAGAAAACAGAGGATATTACAGCGGTTTTGCTGTAGGTTGTATCTCTTCATTTTGCTGGATAATAGAAAGGAAGGACTGGCTGTTCGGGGTGGATGTAGCCCAAACTGGGTGAACCACATATATCTGTGTCTTTCTTGTTTTGTGCGTTTTCTGTGTTTATATTTCTGCAATATTTTATGTGTTCCATTGCTCCGTAATATATAATTTTCTAACAACTTGAAGATCAGATCCAGTGAGAGAGGAACCTACACAAAGCACAACAACACATCAGCAAGCAGACAAAATGCATCAAAGGAACCAAAGGCATGCAACAGAGAGAGAGAGAGCCACAACACCTCATAGTCAATGCATTTGGATCACAGGTAAGTAACTAACCCACTCCTCTGTTTTCATTTGTGTAATTAGAAGGAATGTAACAAAAATGAGATGGTTGAGGTTGAATGAGGAAAGGTGTCTAGTTAACTTGGCCACCTTCATCTAGTTGACTCCAATCATCTGAAGATGTCACCCACACGTGCGCACACTCAACTCAAGAGAGATGTCAAGGACAGGTAGTGGAGGTAGTGTGAACTTTGATGAAATCATGAGGGATAATTACGAGGAAAGGGCCACGATGACAAGGCAGGAGGGGAACAACAGTCCTAATATGGCCAACGTACACTTGGCCAGCTCACCCTCCATCACCGGGAATTCCATAAAAAGCAATAAGTACTCCTCCCTGAGCACTCTCACCACCTTTTCCTTCTTTCTCTCTTCGAAACTCCACTCTTGCAACCTTCTCATGCCCCCATAGCCTTGAAACCATCATTCTCCATTAATCCCTCCCATATCCCCGCTCTCAGTGTTTTCTTCAGAAGCACTTACAAGTTCTATAAGAGAACCTACATGAATTCTACGGGAAGGCCAGCAAGTTGTTTTGGAGAGGGAAAACACGGATTTTAGCACAATTCTCAGGCTGAAGAGTTAGCTTCTTTGCATACCTCTATTGAATATCAAAATATGAAAGCAGTGGTTTAATTCTAAGGAGTAAATAAAGCCTCTAGGTGGATGAAATACATAAAAGAATTTCTGCTTATTTCTTAAAAAAACACAATCTCTCTGTTTCTCTGTTTTTCTTCAAAAATTGTTCTCTCCATCTCCATATTTGGTTTTCCAAGGAAGCATAAACAAAATGACAGGAGGTTTTATGAGGAAGGAGCCCACCAACTCCTCTAGGCTCCATGCACATCCCCAAGTAGTGGACATATTCACAAGAGAAAATTGGATGAATTTTTTTGAGAAATTTCAAGGGTTTGATGAGGAAATTGCTCAAGAATTTGCCCACTCTTTGGTACCTAACACTAGAACACATGCCACTATCACCTTTAGAGACCTTTCCATGGAGATCACCCCTGAATTTATTAGTAGGGTCACTACCCTTCCTCTTGGGTTGCCTTGGAGTAAGGATGAAAAACCAATTGGCCAGGCTGCAAATAAAAACTTCTTCCAAAACAATGAAACCCCTATAGAAGATAAAAATGGCATAAGAAGGGATAGTATACCATATCCTTGGGATGAGGTTAGCTACCAAATAATCAAGTATATTTCCTATGAGGGGAGGTACAACATTGTCTATGGTTGCCACATTAGAATCCTTCATGAATTAAAGTATGGCATGGACTCTCCAACCCCTGAGAATATTAGCATCCCCTACTTCCTCCTACAGTCCCTCATTAACTCGAGTACTAAATTAAAAGTAGGAAATCCAGAGTAGCTAGCTCACCATGGGTTAATAAATATATTAGTGGAAGAAGCCCTACATACATTTACACTCCCTATAGCATGGGAAATCTTTAGAAACATGACAACTGAAGATGACATAAAGACCCTGACCTATGATATCATCCTCACTGATAGTGAGGAGGAAGAGCAACAAGGGGGAGAAGGTGAAGCAACTGGGGATTTAGAAGAACAAGAAGGGAAGAAAAAAGAAACCAAGATATAGGAGGAGAAAGATGAAGAAACAGAGCAGGGAGAAACTGAGACAGAGAAAGAGATAGAAGGAGGAGGAAAAGGGGCAGAGAAGATAGAAGTGTCCCATGAGACCCTAGAAATAGAGGCAGCAACTGCTATCACTATCCTCAGCACACCAATTAAGCCAAAACAGAAGAGGAAGAGGCAGACCTCAATATATTTTAGAGCTAGGAAGAGCAAAAGAATCAAAACAGGGAAACGCCAACCTTCTTCAAAAGTGCCAATTATTATTGAAGATTCACCCTCTGCCGAAGGAAAAGGATCCCCTTCCAAGGCACCTCTCACATATGAAAGGGGGACTGCTAGATCTCCCACATGGAAAGAAAAAGTAGAACTACAGGACTCAAAAACAATCCTACAAGAGGCACAGACAGTTCTATAGGAGACCTTGTCAAAACTATAAGAGACCCAAAAGCTAGAAAAAAGGGTAGAAGGATAGTCACGGGGAAAAGAGGAAGCAAAAGAGGCACAAGAACTTGATCCCTGGCCTAGTCTTGGCTCCTACTACAATCTTCTTGAAGGGGGAAGAATCACTCCCCAAATATTTGCAATTCCCCTATTCTTTGAATTAGAGAAAGAAAGAATAAGGACCCATAGGTGGATGCAAATAGCCAAATCCAAGGGAGTTGAGGATATTGGGCATATGGAGAACAAACTCAGAGAAATGGGCAGAGAGTTAAGTGTTGTCAAACACAGGGAAGCAATCACAAGAAGTCACCTTGGAACTAAAAATGAATTGTTAAGAAGACAGCTGTAAGAGAAACAGACACTAGCAAAATGCTATGGCCTGTATCTCAAGGACCAATGGATGCAATTTCAGATAAAGACTTTGGCACAAAGGCGAACAATTCCTTTCCAAGATTACAGGTAGTTTATGGACCTGTGTGACCAAAGCACATCAGAAGATAAGGCAAAGATGGTAGAATTCTACCTGCATAACATGGCCCTCATAGACATGAATGTGTGGGACCCCAATGCTAGGCTAGGGGACCTGCAACTAATGGCCATGGCCTCATGGATGAACCATGAAGAGTTAAGGGCAGCATAAATAAGAAGGTTGATGATAAAGGAGTAGAATGAGCCATAAATGATTAGATCTAAGCCATCAGACCCCATGGCACTCATCATCGCACGTAACCTACTTGCACATAATCCTTTGATTGCCCCTAGATATATAAGTGATCAGGCACAAACCATTGTACATTTTGAGGATATGGAAAGGTTACTTGGGGATGAATGTGTGCATGCATGTATGAGGAGATGGAAAACCTTACCACACAGTCTGCAGATCAGGGAATATCATTCCCCAATGAGGATGAAAGAGGCATTAATGAGATTGTTATGAAACCAGCTCACAAAAAGATAGAAAAGAGAGATCCGCGCCTTAGAATTCAGCCTCTTCGAGGGGGCAACCTCCTTTACACTACATAAATGAACAATTCTTGGATGATACAAATGAAAATACCTCCTTTCTATATATAGGATTCTAAGGGGTTATAACATAATCAGAGCCGACATAACAATAATAATGTAAGGGCACAATAATAACAATAGTGGGCTTCTATGGGGCACAATAGTAACAATATGGGTACTACATGGGTACTACATGGGTACATCAATATAATAAGTGGGTTATACGAATAACAATAAGGGGTTACACTAGTAGTATAGGGGCCTAACATGCCCCTCTCCTTCAAAAAGCGTTGTCCTCAACGCTTGAGTAGTTCTTGATGCTGCTGTATAAAATTCTTGTCCTCCGATGTGGAATATTCAGCAGGTAAGTTCTTCCACTTGATGAGATACTCTGAAATTGATCGGTTTCATAGCTGTCGGGTTCTTGTTTCTGTGAGTGCTCTAGGTTCCAATATGATATTTCCTTCCTCTTCAATTTCTGGCAATATTGCTTGAATTGGGATCTTTTGCAACTTTTGAATAAGTGGCCATACTTCTTCGTCCTTCTTCCATTCATCCCTTGCTTCGTTTATCCAATCTGGTTGGATAATATAAATAGCACAAAACAATGCTTCCACATCCTCATCCTTGAAGAGTCTTCCCATTCGGTAAGGTCGCCATTTTTTAAGTGCATGTAGTACTGCCAACATTTCCTTCTCATAAATAGCTTGCTTGAGATGTAGCAGTAAAAATACCCAATCACTTACATCAAAACATTTTTCACTACGATGTTGATCTACGTGTTGTTTCGTTTGATTTTGTACCGAAGTGGCGTTATCCTTTAAAAGTTGGAGAACTTGCTGTTGATGCTCGATGTGATCTTTCTCTGCTTGAACCTTTTTCTTCTTGATATGTCCTTCTATCTTTTGAGGAGTGGTAATTTCTTCCAGTCCTTTACAAGATATGGTCGGATTCATTTCTTGATGCTCGATGTGATCCTTCACTTCTTGAACATTTTTCTTCTTGATGTGTCCTTCTATCTTGATAGTTTGAGGAGTGGTAATTTCGTCCATTGAATTACAAGATATGGTTGGATTCATTTCTTCTTTCTCGATGTGATCTTTCACTTCTTGCACCTTTTTCTTCTTGATATGTCCTTCTATCTTGAGAGTTTGAGGAGTGGTAATTCTTGCCAATGCTTTACAAGATATGGTCTGATTCATTTCTTCTTTCTCTGGGGTGGTGTCCTGGTGTATATCCTCTTCTTTTGATGTTTCTTGATCCTTTTCTTCCTCCTCTTCATATTCTATGTAAAATGATTTCTTCTCAGCACACCTATGACCTTTAGTGCATTTGCTATCAGAATTGTAACAAAGCCCTTTTTCTCTTTTTTCTTCCAATTTTTGTGGTGTAACCCTTGTAGGTTGTGGAAGGTTGGGAGAAACAACACTTCCATCTTTATAGTTGTGAGGGGTATGCTTCCTGGTTTCCATAATTTTTCTTTCCATTATGTCACAAAGCCCTTTTACTCTTTCCAATTGTTGTGGTGTTGCTCTAAAGAAGGTGTTGCTCTTTGTATCCTCATAATGTGCTATCATTTCCTCCGTGAAAATTGACCACGTAACAAGTTTTTTACGAGAACAAAGCCCTTCATACCATAAAAATTGATCTGGTTCTAAATATGAAGATGCAATACATACATTTTGTAATAGTTGTACACCATTTAGATCAAAATATTGCTCCATCTAAAGTATCCAATTTACCGGATCCTTGCCATCAAACTTCCTCATCTTGCTTTTTCTTGACTTTAGGAGCTCGACCTTGAAATGAGTGTAACTTTGTACTTTCAGATCTTTAAGTTCTGAAATTGTGAACTATAGTAGCCCTCTGTGTTCTCTTTCCAATGCCACCATTCTGATCCAAATTGGATTCTCCAAGAAAGAGTTATGCACAATCTCCCGCAGTGACCTGATTATAGACTAGTTCAGTAGAGCGAAATTGTATGAAGTGCCACGTGTCACTGTTTCAACCTTAGATTCTGAAAAATATATAAAAGAAAACTACAGTCCGTCCTATTTTCTCACCTTCTTATGAAATTTCAATCCGATCCTTAGAAAGAAAGTTATGACGATTTTCCCCAGGTCACCTGTTTTGAGTGTAATTCAGGAGTCTACAAAAAGACCAACTTCCTAAGATCATATCTCCGAAAATATCGCACGAAAAGCTCTGAAATTTGCACCCAAGGTTCAACGCGATTTCTTCTCAAATGGGTTTTGTTTGCGACTTTTGAAACGTCACAGAAAATAAGTTATAGCAAAAATTCCACGATGACCGGTTTGGAGCAGCGAAACCCTAGAATCCAAAGCTCTGATACCAAATGTTATGAAACCGGCTCACAAAAAGATAGAAAAGAGAGATCCACGCCTTAGAATTCAGCCTCTTCGAGGGGGCAACCTCCTTTACATTACATAAATGAACAATTCTTGGATGATACAAATGAAAATACCTCCTTTCTATATATAGGAATCTAAGGGGTTATAACATAATCAGAGCCGACATAACAATAATAATGTAAGGGCACAATAATAACAATAGTGGGCTTCTATGGGGCACAATAGTAACAATATGGGCACTTCATGGGTACATCAATATAATAAGTGGGTTATACTAATAACAATAAGGGGTTACACTAGTAGTATAGGGGCCTAACAGAGATTGCTAATGTACAAGCGCTCCATGCAAAGGTTGAAGGTCATTTGGATTGGCATCAATTTGAGTCCCCCACCACTACTAGGCATGCTGGAAGGCAGAAGAGGATAAGAAGAGTAGGAGCAGTGTGAAGAGATAGATAGGAAGGTAGGATTCTATGACAAGGAAGAGAAGAGCACATAAGAAGCATGGGATGCTAGGGAGGCCACTATGGCCATAAAAGATTAAGAGATGGGCTAAGTTACTTAGAGGATGAGCAACACTTTCAGTAGGGGGGTGATGATGAGCCTCATAAATGGGTAATTATATGGGCTCATTTTACCTCCTAACCTAGTCAAATCAACCATTCATTTAGCTTATTGTATGATTTTTTGATTATATTTATGCTTATAGAGTGAGTTGAGTTAGTTATGATACCATGTGGTCTAATATGTGTTTAATGCAGATTATTGATGAATTTTATGGTCAAAGTCAAGGATCCAGTGGACAAATGGCAGCAATAACTTGAAGTCGACAAAGGAGAGGACTTATAGGAGGGAATCTCCCTCATTTATTACTCCCCACTTCGATTTCCCCTTCATTCAGCTCGGAGGACAAGCAGCCAAGTCATGCATTAGTAGGCAGCCGAGCAAGTGGAGGATGACTGATGATGATCTCGAGTTTTGGGAGCCAAGCCTCCCTGATTTTAAGGAAGCTATTGGTAGCTTCATTTTTATAAGTAGAGGGGCTTAGGGCCTCACTGGGGTTGGATTTTCTTTGGATTTTTGCTGCATTTTTGCTTATGTAAACTCTGCTCAACTTCGAGCATATTATCTTGATAGTTCATGTAATCTTGTTATTGTTTTGAGAATAAATATGGAATCCTTTTTTAGTTAGCACTGAGTTACCTAAAAGGGTTGAAGATCTTGGGATAGGGCCCAATCCAAGCAGCCAAGCTCCTCTTTACTTTTATTTGTATGTTTCATTTCAATTTGTAGATTAGGTTGTTGTTAGATGCATTTCTGTTATGGTTAAGAATAGGTTGCTTTTGATGATTTAGTAGTTTGCTTCCATTTGTGCTTTCTATGGTAGATTAAGTAGTGATAAAGAAAAGATTAAAAAGGCTAGTAACAGTGCCTTGGCCTCTCTTCCTCCCTTTGGGACAATGATTTGAGGCAAAGACCCTCTTGTTGCCCCAAAAACACAGATTTTCCTCATTCATAGGACTTCTAGTGTTTGCAGCTTTCTAGTTGGTTCATAGTCTAGTTTAGCTTTGGTTCAGAAATTCTTCATCATGCTCATTTCCTTATTTTCAATCATCTTCTTTCATACTTTATTTTCCTGCAATGGTTATCAACATTTCCTTTCATAGATCATAGTTTACTTGATGCAAAAACTCTATTTTTCTAGATGCACTTATTTCCTTGCTTTCTTAATCTCATTGGTTGAATTTAAGTTATTTACATAGTAGATATCTTCTAGCAGTAGGCTAGCCTATTAGCCATTCCATCTTCCATCTTGTCCATGCCCTAGAGGTCGCCCAAGTCTCCCCTCAATTCTGCCTTAGTTTCCTACATTTTCCATAGAACTTCTTCCTCTCTCCTTGAACAAATCCAATCATCTTTCTCTCTCTTAATGATTCTTTGTAGACCCTAGGTTCCCTAACACTTCATCCCAACCTTCATACACCTTTTTCACCCACTCTCACACCTTCAAAATAGTGAAAACTACTCTCGGCCTCCTCATGTAGGCCTCCTGTAGAACGTTGTTTTTCCTCCTGTGGATCTCCTGTGTCCTCCTGTAGATTTTCTTGTAGGCTTTCTTTTGAAGGTTGAGTTTGGGAAAAGCCTCCAGAAGGCCACCTGAGACCTCCTAGGACCCAACCACACCATCCTACATCCTCTCAAGTCCCAAAACCACCCTTCAACACCACCTATTTGCTACCACATTCACAAACAAATAAATTACATGCATGAAAAATTCACATAAAAATACCTAAAAATCAAAAAAGATGTTTTTTGCTCATTTACTTCCAGAAATAGTTAGTTAGATGTTGTTTACTTCCTTGAGTAGGTAATGGCATTCTTTTCATGGTTTTCATAGTGCTATCTGCAAAAGTAGGATTAGTTGGTTAATTAGGATTTACTTGGTTTGCTTTACATTTCAGTCTTCCTTTATGCAAGTAAAATAGCATCTGTAGAGTAATCTCTCTTTTTTCTCTCATCACATATAGAGCTTCTTCTAGAATCCATAGAATTTGGCTTGAGCTCCTAGTGATCTTGTGCTAGCTGACCAAGTGATAACTTGCAGTAAGAACTAGTACTTGTGCATACAACACCATCGCTTCCAAGTTTGTTACAAACTACCGGGTTGATAAGAGTAAAGTAGGCAGCCCAGGAGTTGCAGCATTATTGCTGCAATACTAGTGCTCACCAGATAGTTTGTCCTATTGGCCTTCCAGACAAGCCATATGCACATCACATATCATAGACTTTTGATAACATATCTTCAAATATTCTACTATATGTCCACATAGTCCCCATGTTTGACCTAGTGGGAGAGGATGATTATAGACCTCCTCTAGTAGTTCATTCTCAATTTCCTCTTCCCTTTATTCTTCATCGGGAACCATCATTCCAAGAAGCATTAAGGCCATCTTTAGAAAAGTAAAGTCACTTGCCTCAAAGTCATAGATCCTAATTTCGATGATCATTTTGTCTGCTACAATCTCGACAAGATTTAGGGCCTTTTCCTCCTATCAAAATTCACCACAAATCACTTAGAAAATGAATCCAAATTGGAGGGAAAACATCCCTTCATAGAAAAATCCCCAATTATTCTGTCGCCCATTGCAACTAGACTGTAGCTCAGTTTGATGAATCATCAACACTGTTGGAAAGATATCACCAAGCTCTATAATGGGTTTTCCTCAGTTTTTGATGACTTAACACTTCACTAGGAAGCCATTTTTCCAAGAAAGTTCACTTCGTTGCCTCTCAAAATTGAATTTCATCATAAATAAACACTTTTACTTTAAGATCCACCTCCTCTTAATACTTTTCGTACCATATATCAACTTTTGTCATGATTAGCCATCAATTACGCATGTTTTGATGGTCCCCACCGGGCCTAATCTGTGTGACAGTGTCATCGTGTCACCCTTGTTCATAGCATCCGTGATGAGTCACCCTTTCATTCATGGAGTCCATTTCATGTCCCATTCTATCATGTCACAATATTCCATCCATATTTTCATATCATTCATCCTGTGTTTTTGGCCTCTAGTCGTACTATCCCCATCCCCTCTGGAGTTGAGTCAGTCGTTGTTTGGTCAACCATGCACTTTATTCTCTCACAAGGGAAGTCATTTGTTTGTCCCTCAAACAAAATTTTTCCCCATTATCCCTAGTGTCATTTCATTAGTCACATTACTATTTTCCCTCGTTATTCAATTGAGGATCCTCATTGTCTCATCTATCATAGGCCCTATTCTATCGACATTGGCTCCTTTATTCCATAATTATAGCCTAGAGGGCAGTGTATATCAGTTCCTGCTTCCATTCCTGTTTAGTGCCTTGGATTGAGAAAAGGGTCCCATTGTTTCCCTTTGACATGGTCATTTCATGTTTGTGATCCATACACTTGATGGTCCAGTGATGCAGCAGATTGTACCAGTGATTCCCTGGTGTGTGTGAGATGTCTCAGACCTTATGAAGGGGTGGCCCTTTAGGTAGCCCTGCACATGCTTGATTGCATACGTACTATGCTACAACCTTATATGGATTTCCACAGAGTTGATTGGTTTGGTTCCTACCAATTACAGTGTTCATGGCATGCACGTCTCCTCTAGATGATCCATTCAATTTTGTAGAGCCCTTCCAGGTTTAGCAAGACTTCTTCTATTGTTCTACCCTCCCTTCCACCCATTCTTTTAGGGAAGGGCCTTTGTATCTCATGTACTCAGATATTATTGTATTTAGTCCTAGCTCATGTTTTTTCTAGGTGCATTACGTATATGGGACACATTGTATTATTTTCTAGCTTTGTTATGCTTGCATGTCATGTACCATTCAGCATGTACTTCATTTCTTAGTTTTATGTTTTTGGGTGAACCATTGATTTTGTACTAAGTTATCTCGACAGGTATAGGTATCCCTTCCCCACCTCAGTGAGTCTGGTACCACAACATAAAAGGAGACTTGTAATAATCTCTCCCACTTTGTTCCTATCCTCTTTAAAATTTAGCTTCACTGGTCTCTCTCTCTCTCTCTCTCTCTCTCTCTCTCTCTCTCTCTGACTCCCCTTTGTTGTCTAGTGATTTTGTCTTTACAATGTACTTCGGTCATACATTTTGTTCCTAACACTCGTACGTTGGGGGTCAATTTGTTATCACCAAAAAATAGATCATCTAGCCTAATTTACTAGACGGATCGAAGTACACCATGTAAAGAAAATTTCGCAATAGTAAAATTGCTTTGACTGTGAGAAATTACTTAATAAACAACCTTTTTCAAGTAATTTATAGTTAAACCCATGAATAATAGTTAAATAAATCACTATTTATTTGATTTTTTTCTAGGAATAATTGATTAAACCATTGTTCAATTATTATTCCTTGTCGTATTTGACCCAATGATGAAAAATAAACAGATAAATCATTAATTATCTTATTTTTCTACAAGAATAATTAATTAATCACTAATTAATTATTATTCTTTGACAAATTTGAGTAAATCCCTTAGGAACAATTAAATAAATCCTCGTTTGTTTATTATTCGTTAACCAATTCCTTGAGATGATAAATAAATCATTTATTTATTTATTATTTCTAAATAAAAGTTTAAATACTTTTTCCCTCCTAAACAAATATAATAAAATATTCCAGGTGGTTATTCCAAGAATGGGATCAATAATATTTTATTATTGCTCATTATTTGACGATAACTCAATATTTTGTTATAAATAGAAGTGTTTTCGATTCATTATTCACTTTTGATTATTTTCATTGTTGCACTCACTATTGTAACTCTGATTATTTTCATTTTCTCACACCATATTTCTATTCGGTTTACACATTATAGAGGAGAGAGACTCTACACAAGCTAAAGATGTTTGAGCATAGCCAAGAACCCATCCCATAGAGGGGGTTATAACATTTATCTATTCTCTTCACAGGTGTTCTAATAAAATTATTCTTTACATAACTTGTTTCCATTGGATGGTTGGAGTTATTACTCTTTCTTTTTGTTGTTTAACTATGATTGTGGCATATATCCAAACTTTGGTAGGTTTTGTTTCTACCAGTTGTTGTAGATTTACAATGTTTAATATGCATTTCTATTGTTAACATTGTTTGTCATCCATAATCTTCAGTAGGTTATTTTTGTACATATTTGAGAAGAAAACACTACAACAGAATCCCCTCTTTCAAAAATCACGCATCACCCTACATCCTCTTCTTTCTTCATTCCTTCTTTTAGCAGCACTAGTGTGGTATGGAATTTCACCATCATGCAACTATTATCATACGCCAGTCATCATCATTGCTTCGTAATTCACCACCCTTTCTTGTAATTTATTTTCACGATGTCTTCTAAAAAAGGAAAATTAAAATTAGTTATAGAAATCCCTACATTTCCATATGTAATTAACTTAGATGAGCTCCCTTTGGTCAACAAGCAATATGAAATCTCATAAACCCAATGGGAGTTCGATATTTATGAACTCCATAACTAGGAAAACCATAAATTCTTAGATGTCAGTGATGAACTGAGTATTTGGGAATCTTTATTACCCCAATTTATCTTCCCCAAACTCATACCCTTCCAAAATTCATCACCTAGTGCCATCTTAGGTATCTTCCCAATGAGAGGGCAGTAATTGCCCGAAATAATGAAGTTGTATTTACCATTAAACCTGAATCCATCTGCTAAGTACTCCAAATCAATATTCTAGCTCCTATGCACCCTTTTAGTACTGATTCCCTCATGGATATCTATCAAAAACTCACATTTCTTCAACGAGCCCATATCATTGAGTAATACCTAGCTGAAAAATTTTGATTTTCCTAGGACTAATCTATGTTATCCACCTTAATTTTTCTAGAAATGTCAATGCATGTCATTTCCATGGTCACCTATCTATTAGGTTACAAATACTAGTCTAGTCTAAGTTGAGGGTACTTCTTCCTGTTGTTAAAGTCATAATCTGGAAAATTTAGTTGCGGTATTTTTCTAAGTAATTCCCCAGTAAATGATACTTTCTCTGGTGGTAGGGGTGTGAAGGTGTTGAACTTTGCATCCTTCAAGTCTTTGACTAGTTTTGCATTTGGTTTTCTCGATAGAATATATGGTGGTAGAGGCAAGAATTCTACTCCCTCTATTTCCATCTGCTTTTCATGCTCCACTTCTTCCTCACTATCTCTGAATTTATCGAGTTATTGTTGATGTTTGACAGGTTTCTTATCTGATTTCTTCTTAGTTCTCTCTTCCTTTCTCAGTTTCTTCCTTGGCAATCTCTGTTGTCTTTGTGTTAGTGCTAATGTGGGTGATGCTAATATGGGCATCTCAGCTAATGTTGCAATTGTACCAATGGTTTCTATGGTGACTGCTTCCATCACTCCTTCTAAGCCTCTCTCATTGAATTACACACAAATTCTTTAGTTTACAAGAAATTCATGTGGAAATTCTATACAATCTCTTCACATTATCAATACTCGAATTCTCAATTCAGCAAAGTGTTCGATCTGAGCAAGAGGTAGCTTTCTATAACAATTTTGAAATTTGAACCCCATAATTAGATCAGATCTTTTCCAGATTGTGTTCATTAATTGCATATCTATCCTTAGATTTTTCCAATATGTCCTCATAAATATAACTTTCCTCATATTTTTCCCTTTTAACAGTCATATTTATGTTTTCTGGTGAACTTTGATGCATCCCATAGTGTAGCAAACATCCATCTTACGTCGCAGCTCCTATGCACTTCGACATAATCGATACTGTAGTGAAGTAACTTCATACGTCGATGTTCTTTCTGCAACATAGTTTATAGTCCCCTGCCCACTTTCAATTGTAGGTGGCACTAATACTTTTCCCCTTTCTTCTTTACAGAAATGTTGTAGGGACAGGGTTGTCCCTATACAACTTTAACCTACTGCCATTTACTCTTTCTTGAATAAACTCTCCATTTAACTTCGCTAATTGAACTGTGTCTCCATAATTAATATGATTAATAATATATGGGCCTAACAAATGCATCTTCAATTTTCCTGGAAATTTTACAAACTTACTGTCATAGAGGAGAACAAGGTCTCCTACTTGGAACTTCTTCTTCTTAATATGTCTATCATGCCAAGCATTTTCTCTTGCTTTTTGTACTTGCTGATGGAATCCTGCTATAAGTGTGTCTTCCTCTAAAGCAATCAACTGCGACATTATTTCCTCCATTATGTTAGGGTCTTCCATATTTGTAAAAATTGTAATCCTTACGATAGGCATAATGTATTCCATGGGAATCATAGCTTCTTTCCCAAAAACTAATCTGAAGGGTGTCTGCCCTGTCAACTTGTTACATGTAGTCCTATAAGTGCATAATATTGATTCTAAGGTTCTAGTCATCTCTGTTCACATTTCATAACTTAGTCAATGCATTCTACAAAATCTTATTAACTTCTTCTACTATTCCATTGGCTCCAAGCTGATAAGGAGTACACTTTTTATGACAAACTTGGAATCCCTCACTCAATGCTTCAATGGTTTTATTCAGGAAGTGGGAACCTTGGTCACTCATCAAAATATTTCGTCGTCCAAATCTCAATAGTATGTATTCAAAAATAAACTTCACATCAATATTTGCGTTGTAATCCTTTACTGGTTGTGCTTCGACCCTCCTTGTCAAATAATTAGTTGTAGTAATTATGTATCTCACATTAGTCCTCTTTCCAGGTGGGTTTATATGTCCAACAAAATCGATAGCCCATTTATCAAAATCCTATAATGTAACTTGTGGTACCTATGGCATCTCATCTCTTCTTCAAGGCTTTCTTGTTATTTGGCATACATTACATGCTCTATAGTACTCCTTTGCATCTTTGTGTAGTGTAGAACACCACAATCATGCTCTCAAAATCTTTTGCACAATAGCTTTCCTTCATAATGTCCACCAGTTGCGCCTTCATGAGCCTCCGTTAGAATCATCTATCTTTCATGTTCAAAAACACACATGCACAATATCTCATCTAGTCCCATCTTATATAACAATCTTGCTATTAATGAAAAATCAGTTGCCTTAACCACTAGTTCTTTCTAGTGTTGTGTAGTATATTCTGAAGGAGTTATTCCTATGTTCAAAAACTAAATAATATCTACAAAATGGTCATCTATAATTCTCACTGCAAATAACTGCACATCAAGGATATTTTCTTCAATTCTAGTTGGTTCTTCCCCTATTTCCAACCTTGACAAATGGTCAAGTCCTTGATTCACTCTTCTTGGTTTAACAATGATCTCAAAGTCATATTCTTGAAATAATTGTTATCACAAAAAAATTATCATCTAGCCATAATTTACTAGATGGATCGAAGTACACCATGTAAGACCAATTTTACCATAGTAAAATTACTTTCACTGTGAGAAATTACTTAATAAACCACATTTGTTAAGAAATTTATAATTAAACCCATGAAGAATAATTAAATAAATCACTATTTGTTTAATTGTCTTCTAGGAATAATTAATTAAACCATTGTATAATTGATATTCCTTGTCAGATTTGACATGATTATGAGAAATGAATAGATAAATCATTAATTATCTTATTTTTCTCTAGAAATAATGAATAATCACTAATTAGTTATTGTTCCTTGTCAAGTTTGACCAAATACATTAGGAATAATTAAATAAATCATTATTTGTTTATTATTCTTTAACCATATTTCTTGAGATGATAAATAAATCATTTATTTATTTATTATTTCTAAATAAAAGTTTAAATACTTTTTCCCTCTAACCAAATATAATAAAATATTCCAAATGATTATTCTTAGAATGGGGTTAATAATAATTTATTATTGCTCATTATTTGAGGATAACTTAACATTTTGTTATAAATAGAAGGGTTTTCCATTCATTATTCACTTTTGATTATTTTCATTGTTACACTCACTGTTGTAGCTCTGATTATTATCATTGTCGCACACCATCTTCTTTTTCATTTTGAGTTCTCATGGAGCTCAAGCATTTTGTTTGTTGGGTTTTACGAATTATATAGGAGGGAGACTCTACAAAAGCTGTAGACATTGAGGATAGCCAAGAACCCATCCCATAGAGGGGGACTGGTAACATTATTTGTTCCCTTCATAGATGTTGTTAAATAAAATATATTATTTATATATCTTGTTTCCATTGGATTATTAGAGTTATTTGCACTTATTTTAGTATTCCATTTTGATGTTTAACTATGTCTATTGCATAGATTAGGGCTTTGGGAGGTTTTGTTTCTACCATTTGCTGCAGATCTACACTGTTTAACAATGATTTATATTGTTAGGACTATTTTTCATCCATGCTCTAAAGTTTCTTCTTTCCATACACCTTCGATAAGAAAACACAATAACAATAATACTAACCATCTACAAATATTTCCTCCTAAGAGAAGCTTATTAACCAAATACTTCAGTGAAAAACGATATGTAAACATTTTAAAATGTGACCCCAACAAATAATGTCTAAATTTCTGCAAAGCATATACCATAGCCAATCCTTCTCTTTCTGTAGTTGTGGAATTTTTTTTTGCCTTGGACAAATTTCTACCTGTAAATGCTATAGGATGATCAATTTCTCCTTCACTAGGTTATGCTAGTACCACTCCCAAATCTATACAAGATGCATCCACATGGACATGAAATTCCTTATTCCAATAAGGGAGCACTAATATAGGTGCAACTACCATCTTTTCTTTCAAAATGTTGAGGCTCTTTTGAAATTATTCATCCCACTAAAAATGTACATCCTTGTTTAACAACTTCTCCAATAGGTGCAGTGATCTATGCATGCCCTTTGATGAATTTCCTATATAATTCCCAGTATGTCCCAATGTAGTGTGAAGTTATGTTACTGTCGTAGGTGGAGGAAACTTCACAATGATAACAATCTTAGCAAGGTCCACCATCAATCCTTGCTTACAAACAATATTTCCCAATAGTATACCAAAAGGTACACAAAATATGAACTTCTTTAAATTCAAGGAGATCTGATATTGTCTACATATGTCAAGAATACGTCTTAAACTTCCAATATGTTTCCTTAACAACCCAAATAATTTCCAATCATCAAAGTATACCTCAAAAAAATTGTGGATATATTCTTTAAAAGTTGCAACCACCACTCTAGAAAATATAGCAGGGGCATTCTTTAATCCAAAAGACATTATTGTATATTGATATGAGCCCCATTCTATAGCAAAGGTTGTCTTATGTTGATCTTTAGGTGAAATCCTAATATGATGATAACCTAAAAGTCCATCTATAAATGAATAAGCTTCTTGACCTCCTACATTGTCTAGCACTTCATCTATGAAAGGGGTAGGGAATGGATCATGTAACCGTGCATCATTTAACTTTCTAAAATCAACACAAATATTGATTTCTCATTGAGTCTTCTTTTATTATGCCACCATAGGACTTACTGATTCTGATTCCTCTACTGGTTCAATAATTCTCGCTGCCATCATCTTATCCAGCTCTATCTTTACTTTCTCCTTATACTTTGGGTTCAATATGTAAGGTATTTTCTTGATTGGATTCGCATCAAGTTTAAGGGAAATCTTCATAACTCCTAGATCTCCTACTATACCCTTTATTTCTGAAAACTTTGTGGGAAATAATTCTTGATATTCATGAAGTAACTCTATAACTTTACTTAATATCTCTTTATCCTAATAATCTCCTATTTTTGCGAACTTTGGTTCCTTCTCTGATCCTATGTTCACCTTCTTGGTCTTCAATGGCTTTGTTATATCTGGTATCTCTAACTCAGGCCCATTTATTTCGCAGTATCCTTATGATTCTTATATGTCAATATTGCAAGGATTTTATTATTCTTCTACAGTAAGGCTATAACATTCTAGTGAATTTTCTATCTATGCAGCCCAATCAGTTTGTTGCCATGTCAATGGAGTTACATTCTCAAATATTTTCTTCTTCATTGTCTGAAGGGCCAAAACTATGTATGGACAATCATCTTCAAAGATGAATGTTAAGATGAAACCATCAACCGTGTCTTTCTAGTTTACTATACCATGTGAAAGATTTGTTTCTAAGTACCAGTTCTTAGGTATTGTCTCTAATGTATGAATGAATCCATGTACCCATTCTTGTTGTGGAATCACCTTCCATGTTGTAGAGCATAGTTGGATATTCTTCTTAGGGTTAGTTTCACCATCATATTTTATCTCTATCACTGTATCTAGCTTTCCAAACCTTATCCACATCAATCTTCAACATGCTTGCCACCCTTCTATATTCTTCTTATGTTCACCCCAACATCTAGCAGGAGTTGTTTTAGGGCTATATCCAAGGCTAACAATATTTGACTTTTTGGAACATGTTCCTCATATTCATTAAGAAAAATATTCACATCACCTAAGCCATCATAAGAAGGTATATCACATACTTCAGATGTGATGCAATAGACTGGTTTGGAAATTCTTGCACAACGCCTTGTAGATACTACTTGTAGCATGTTCTAGCAATTCTCCAATTCTTCTTCCGAGTTTGATGCACAAGAACTATCATGCTCCCATGTCAAATTGTCTTTTGTAGTAGGGTTAACAAATTCTTGTTCCCGTGTTTTCATTTGATAGATATTATCTATATTAGCTATGTGGTACTCTTCTTTGACTGGTTCTGTATATCTTACTCCTTATGATGGATCCAAGGGAATAATTATTCTCATATTGCTTCCTTCAAATATCATCTGACTCTTCTTCAAACTAATTATGGACATATTATCAAATACCTAGTCAAGTCCAAGCAATGCAAGATAATGGTTACTATCATCAACGATATCTATTACTTAAAATTCAACTGTAGTGCAAACTCCTTCAATATTCACTGTTACACCTGGTAGTCATCCTAAGGGGAAGATATTTTGTTGATTTTCCATCCTTAACTAAATTGGCAACCACTGTAGCTTCGACTTACCCATTAATTCCCATGTTTTCTTTGTCAAAACATTAGCATCAAATTCCAAATCTAGAATAACTTGATCCATCTCACATTCTCCTATATGTGCACTAAGCCTCATTTCTCTTCTAGTTCTCTTATGTCAATGAAAATTATTCACTGCATGCATATCACTTCGAGTTCTTTCTTTTGATGCATAATAATCTAGCAACTGTTGAAGCCCCTCTATATCCTTTTGATCTCTTATTAATTTCATACAAGTTTGTAGAAAATACTTTAAAGTACCTTCTTGATTTGTAGACTCCTGGTCCTGTGTCAGAGCTCGATCTAGTGTCAAGGATCACTTTTGCATCGAAACTTGATTCTCTATCAAGGCTAATGATACGTCATAGCTAGTTTTCTCCTTTAGCTACTGCACTAGAGGTCGAGGATCCAACATTCATAAAGCTTTGCTTTGCTTCCATAAACACTTATTTTTCCTTTTGAATATAAAAAAGAGCTTTCTCAACAGTTTTTCTAACCCATCTACTTTCATATTCTTTCTTCTCATCTTCTTTATCATTTTCGCTCGAACTCCACTTCAAATAATAATACTAATTCGTGGTTCTTCATTTCCTCTTCCAATGATCATCATTTGAATATTTTGTGTAGGCTACTAATTCCTTTTTTCTTACATTTTTCCATAAGTACAAGAAATTTTTCAATTACATGATCAAAATATTTATAGTACTTACATGTCATAGTATAGTTCTGACAATCTCTTGTAAAATGACTTGCCTAGCCACAGTTATAACAAATAATTTGTCCACATCCTCGGCCAGCTCTAGCACCTCGAACTCTTCATTTCTAGCCTCCTTGACCACCAAGCTTTCCAAAGCCTTCATGTCCATGTTCTTCTTCTTGCATTCTATAAGTGGCAGCACTCCACTCAATCATTAGTTCATATGCTCGACAATTTTTCTCATCATGTCCTAGTAATTTACAAAATTTGCAATATAAATTCCTTGGAGTTTGCACATATTTCTCTACAAGTAACAATATTCTTAGTGGTGTTGGCCTCTAGTCTTACATATATCATACCATAGGTTGGATCCTTCATTTAAGGGATTTTTTACCCCACTATCCATCTAATCACTAAAGATACAACATTGTTTTTTAGAATGGCCCTCCGATCTACACTTTGTACACCATACTTCTTCTCTGACTTCTTTGATTTTCTTGATATCTTGTATCTCCAGGGTTAGATTCACTACATAACTCTAAATTTGATGCATACCTTCATTATTATCTGATATAGGTGAAGCTTCCAACTTCATCGCAAGATGCAGAGCTTCGGCTTGAGTTGTTACCTTTTGTTGCATCAATGGTAGTCTGATATGCAGTAACAAAACATCTATAAACCATTCTTCATGTTTTCGTGGAGATATTTTTAAGCTCACTTCATCTAAAAATCCCTTAAATCTATGATCAAATTCCTAAATAGAATCAATAGGTTTTTGTTTTATTTCTTTTAACTCAGTGATGCAATACAACTCAGACTTCGACTTCTTAAATTCTCTTATCAGTGCTACTTTAATATATGGAAACGTTCTAATATAATTATTGAAATACTTCATAAACCATGTCAGAGCTCCATGTCCGAGCATCATAATGAGTTGCACTTTCTTTATATTTTCATCATTGATTTGCTTCGCGGTCCAATGACTTCACATAAAAACCAAAACACCTTTGGATCTTCCTATCTAGTTCCTTTGAAAACAAGTAGCTTAATATCATCATCCATATTTATTCTTCGAAGGGGAGGGGGAGGGGGAGGGGGAGATGTAAGGGGAGGGGGATGGGGGGTCGGAGGGGTAGAAGGAGTGGCAAGGGGAGGGGTATGGGGAGGGGGAGAGTAAAAAACACCCTAGTTCTTGCTAGATTTTGGCTTATGAAAACTCTCAGGACTGGAAGGTGAATACTACAACGTTACCTAAGGGTTATCACGGTGGCTATCTTCCCTTTCACTTTCAAATTCACTAAAAAGAAGACTAAACTTAGTCTCTACAAAGGTATTCAAATCTTCTCCATGAGCTCTCTTTCTAGTATCTATTCTATATGCTTTTCCACTTTGTGTTGTTCCAGTCTCTTGCTCATATTTATTTTCTCTTCTTCCAAACATAAGTAAGCTAGCAATCTAGTTACATTCGTAAAACTCATTTTTCACGTAGAATCATCTTAATCCAGAGCTTCAAAGATTTCAAATACTTACCTTATAGTCCTTTGAATAATCGTCATCCTGCTTCATTATAGGACACGATCTGGTGTACTGTGAACTTAATAATAAATCCTCCCAATATGATATCAATCTAGAAATTGACAACCCTTGAAATCTTGTTGTCAGTGCTCTTGAGTCGTTGTACCAATTTAGGAGTCCATGTTATAGGTTCTCCACCCTTAAAATAGGTATTTCTTTTAGTCAACCTTGATATCCATTCCTATAATTCAACATGAAATAATGCAAAGAAAAAATTGTATTGATCTTTGAAAATATGTCTTTGTAACCAAACTTCAGACTTCAGATGAGGGTTTCTATTCTCTTGATCTTCAAATTCTCACTCCTTTGATTCTATCCAATATTGAATCACCTTCTTCGACGAATGCAACATAAACATATCCCTCATCCTGGTCCTGGCAACAGAACCATTTGTTGGTTATGATTGGACTGACCGAGGATCGATCTATACTGCACACCAACAAAACCATTAATCATTGGCCCTTTCTGCAATGACCTCCAAGAAAATCATAGTCTCACCCAAAGTGACTATGGGAGGATGCAGAACCAGGTTTATGAATCCTTGAGGGATGATGCAATGTAGTATTTTTATGTTCTTGTTGTTGGAATTATGATGCATGTGTTGTACTTGATGGCAACTGTTATAGACATTTTTGTGCCTTACAGCTATAAGCATGAAATGTCCATAAACCAAGGGCTCCTAAGTCCCTAAAAGTGTTGTTCTAACTCCTGAAGGAACAAGGTCAAATTTCTCCACCAGAAACTGCTCAATTCTAGTCAAATCAGGATCATTTCAGCTGCTCCACTAGCTAGCTGCGTTGCAAAGCACCCAAATACACTAGCTAGGTGCATTGCAATGCACCTAAATGCACTACCAGGGTGCGTTGAGTGGGAAATGACAAGTGGCAGAGTCATTCCACGAGGTGGACAGACAATGGAAGCTTCCAAAATCTTCTCCAATGACACTTGCCTCACTGAATTCAACCAAGGATGAGTAAGAGGCTCTCAGTCTCCAAGTGGAAGCAAGAACTGACAGAGAGAAGCCACTAATCAATTCATGAGCTGACTCATCCTCCTTGCATACATCTATATATGGATCCCTCATCCAAGAGATCCAGAGGCTGAAATATTGTACATTACAAAGAATTGTTGTTGGTTTTGAGATAGATATCAGAGTATTGGGTGATTTATGCTTTGTTGGAGGTGAAGAGGGGCTTCTCTGCTGGGAGGTTGATGCTAGATCAGGAATCATCGGTTGTAACTCCTCCTGGATCTTCTTGTTATATCAATAAAAATATTTGAGTTTCTCCTACATGCTTGTGTATCATTGATGTTTGTTACATTTGTATGTTTAGCTTAAATCTGATCCTAAGCTTTTTATGAGTATGAACCCATGTCTTTGTATAGTTTCCTTCTCCTGTGATCTTGTAGGTACTTGGTGAAGCTAGGCAAGTAAGGGAGCAGGTAGCTAGAAGCTGTCAAAGAGGAGAGAGATTGGATCAAAGGTCTAGCGCAAGACACAGGTTGGTTCATCCTATTTCTCTTTGTTTATAGTTCATAAATAAGAATACAAAAGTAGTTTTCTCTGTTTGTTTCTAAGGTCACTGTCACACCTTAGTGGGATAGGGTCGTTCTGAATAGACACTTTTCCCGTTAACAAAATGGCGACTCCGCTGGGGAGCGATCGTCTAGTTAGTTTGTTTGTGTTTCTCTGGTTGTTTGTTTCATAAATTTAGAAGTAGCAAATCGAACTGCATTTGCCATTAACAAATGCAAAGTAGACATCTGCTGCTTCAATCAATTCACTAGATCTGTTTATGATTTGAACAGTTGATTCACAAATGATCTGATTGCCCTTTGTGATAGCTATTAGACCTTCTTTAAATCTACCCTCTGATTGTGCATTACTGATTGCTTTTACTTAGCCAAAAACCATAGATTAAACTGCAAACCGTGACCCAGAACCCGGATAAAACTCTCGTTTCTGCCCCAGCGCAGGTACTGTGAAGAGTTCCTGCAATTCAACGCAGTTCCCGAGAGGGCAACCTGCGTTGCAATCCAGTTTCTCTGTGCAACAGGTGCGCTAATCAGCCTAGCCCTGTGCAGCTGAGGTTCTTTGCTTCATTTTTTCAATTTTGTGTTTGATTTTTGCAGCCTGTGTTCAGTGTATGTGTCTGTCTAAAAACCCCTTTTCTTTGCTGTAATTCTACCTCAGTTGTATAAAAGAAACTGTAGATGTTTTTTTGTGTTTGTTACGTCATTTACAGTTTCCCATTACGAAAGTAGAATAGTCGTACTGTCGTCCTTTGATTTAGATCTATCGCAAGTGTTGATTTTGATCATAGGAGAAAGTTTATTTGCTGTTGATAGTCGATTATGCTTTTACTTTTACCTTTGGCTTGAATTTGTCACTTTCTAGTGTCGAAACGAGTATTTACTTCAAAATCATAAAGTGTCGTAATCATCTCTACCTTTTGATTTCGAAAAGAAGCTTGTTTGTGTTTGTCACTTGAAAGCAAATTCAGATTTGTACAATAACTTTCTTTTTAGGCATCAATATTAAGAAAGTGAAAAACAAAACACATGCATGTGCATTTGCATATTGGCAGTCTGTTTGGCTTGATTTAGGAAAAGTGCATTTACAGTGTGCTCTTTGCTCTTTGCAAAAAGATTGTGTCTTTCTTTTCCCTTAGTAGCTAGGATTTTCATTGTTGAAAAGAGATAAAAGCTTGTTTATCATCTTTAGATTGCATTTTAGGAATTACATATACATCTCGTGGTGATCCCAAAAGGCAAACCTCATAAGAAAGATCAACCTAAAATAAATTCAATGAACTTAACAACGCTTTGTAACTTAACGCACAACATTTAGAGGTCTAGGCTAGAGACGTATTTCGGTGTCGTAAAGCTTGGTAACTGTTGTCCTCACTGATGGTTCGGTGGTTCCTCCACTTTCAGACAATAAGTGCCAGTACGGACTTGTGCTCCCACATACCGTCGAGTATATATTGGGAGACCCCTAAAGGCATAAAACCTTTATCCATAGGAAGCCGTGTCAGCCACCCTACTGATCGCAATGCACCGAACACAGCATTCGGGAAGATCGACTGCCGTACCGTAAAAAGTATTTTGCAGTTTTGCGATTGGTTTGGTACTCCCTCTACCTAGACCTCCAGAGCAGTCCCTTTCGTTCCTTTTCAGACTCCTTAACGGAAAAGGTCCATCTGAGCACTTCTCACTTCAAGCTCATTAAAAATCAAAGGAGACTAGAGTCATCTTTTGTTTTTTCTCAACTCTTTAAAACTGAAAAAAAAAGTTGTGTCAAAGCGTGTTAAAATTTATTTTAAACGGAATATTCATACCCTTTTCCTACATTGATCTTTGGGTTGCGAAAATGGAGCCTACCAACCAAGGAATTCCCCTTGGTGGAAATCCTAGACCCTTCTCCTCTTGGGGAGATGTTGGTGCACCCCATATGGCCACATTTTCGCTTCCAGGACTGACAATTGGCTTGCCAGTATGGCTCTTCTCAACCAATGTCGTTCAGAACACCACTATTCCTGAACAATCGAATCAGCAACTAGACGAGTCCAAAGTTACCCACCAGCCTTCTACTTCCTCTAATTCTTCCTCTCCTCCTTCCTCTTCGCTTGATGGAATTGGTAAAGCTAAAAGCCAAGTTCCTAAGGAGAAGAAGGGAAAGAAGAAGAAAGAGAAAAAGAAGAAGGAGCCAAAGGTGAATGGGAGAAAACAAGTGTCGTCTAACGAAAACCCACACACAGCACCGACCAGGCCTAAATCGCCATGTGTCATTTGCAAAGGAGACCACTTTCACAGAGATTGTCCTTGCATCCCCCGGATACTAAGGGACTGGTCTCCTCGTTTGCACAATCCGGTGTCATCAACCTTTGAAGATCATGTTGAAATCACACCGTCAACTAGTGAAAGTGAAGCCCCAGGACAAAAAGGGAAAGCTAGATTTCCTTGTAAACTATGTGAAGGCGACCATGCCCTCCACCGTTTTCCCTTCTTAGACGAAGCTAAAAGAGTTTTGGATAATCGTCCGGTTTCACCGTTACGACTTCCTCCTGGATATAAAAAACTCTTGCCGAGTCCATCACAAGTTGAGAATCCAGCTGGCCCGCTCAGGTGGTCGGCTGAAGCGTCTATCATTGAAGATAAACCAACTGAATCCATACCAGATGAAAGTCAAAAGGTCGAGGCGGCAGTTGACCCGGTCTTGCCTTCAGAGGTTTTATCTTCAGATGATACAGTCACTGAACAGAACAAGGATGACACCGTCCAAATTCTCTTCATCAACACAGACTCTGACGAACATGGGGGCAATCCACCCGTTCCTTTACCGCAGGAAGGAAGTTCGTCAGAGCCATACCCGGCCGTCTACTCGGTCCCACCTCCAAGCAACCTAGTTGTCTCCTTCGACTGGAATCAACTAGGCAGACCCCGCCTACCAGCGAGTGTACCATTCCGAATTATCGTTCAAATATATAGAATGGTCATGGCTGGTACCATCATAGATGAGGGGGCTTCTGTGAGTATCCTTTCCTATATTGCTTGGAAAGCGCTTGGTTCGCCATCGCTTTTGCCTGAGATGAGAAATCTGACAGGCTTTGATAAAGGAACCAGTCGACCTTTAGGGATCCTTCCCGATGTGCCCATAACATTGAGAGTGAAGACAGTTCACATGAATGTCATGGTAGTTCAAGGACCCTTGGATTATAACCTACTCCTTGGACGAGACTATATTTATTGCATGGGAGCCATTGTCTCCTCACTCTTTAGAGTAATGTGTTTTCCCCATGAAGGAAGAGTGGTCAAGCTCGTGGACCAGCTTTCATTTCCCGGATCACACATAGAAAATAGTCATATACCGTTCCTAAATGGTCTCTTCACGCAAGAAATGTCTCCATCCCCAGTCCGTCCTCCCGATGAGCGCGAGTTATTCGAAGGGATATGACTGAAACCCAGGGGGCATGGGTCCTGGTTTGCTTCGGCAGGAAAACTTCAGGTATAGGGTAGGTTTCCGCGGGAGAATATGACTAGTCTGTACCCCGTCTGTTGGTGGAAGAGGGGTTATTCTAGAATAAGATTCTCTTATCAAAGTTATGTGAGTTGGCGGACGTCGTCACTCACCTTTGTTTATCTCTGTAGACATCGCCAAAGAAGTGTTTTATTTGCTCCGCGAATAGAACAATCTTTGGGTGACCTGTAAGAGGTAGGCCTCTCCTGATAGAACAAATGTTTTGTCTGCAAATTGAGGGGTAACCTTGAAACCATAGTTTATACTTGGGGGCATGCAAACCTTTTGGCGTGCAAGTAAAGAGCGATTATTTATATGTTTTTTGGATTAGTCGTTTCCTAACTTGCATAAAGAAAGGATGTGGGGCAAAAATCTAAAAGTTGCCGTTTTTATATGAGACATTCTTATCATATGACTGGATTAATCGAGCAGTTTTAGCACATAGTTCAAGCTCGTTAAAAAATAAACATAAGACCGAGCAAATGTTTCCACCCGCATTTAAGCTCGTTAAAAATGAACTATCCCCCGGTAAATAACCACCGTGAATGAAGCATTTCAGCCATTAAAGCCTTGGTCGTGTTTGCACCGTCACCTCCACTTTTCCATTGGTCGATTGTTCACCTCCATTTGATTGTTTACCCATTTTGAGGAACAGCTGCGAAGAGTGATTTCACTAGCCATCCTTGTGACACTGCTGTGATTGGAAAATTCCAAACCTTACCTGGAATCAGCTGCTACCCATTTTATCACTCATTCCTCAAAAGACGAGTCTTCTTTAAGCTCTTTTCAACTGACTCGTAAAATATGAAAAGATTGCCGAGTTTTAGCCTTCTAGCTCGTTAAAGCGACTGGAAGTGCTATCCCTCCTCTAGATTTTAATCTTTTTGGACCTGAGGGATTATTGCACAAAAAGATCGAGCGCTTGTTTTGTTCGGCTCGTTAAAACGATCGAAAATTCATCCCTTCTGTATTGTTTTATACTTTTTCGGACTTAAGGGATTAGATGACGAAAAAGGAATTTCGGAGTTACCTTTACGTACCTTTTCAGACTCTCTAAAAATGAAAAGGACCGAGTTATCTTTGTCGTTAGACTCGTTAGAAAGATTAATAGCGACAAACTTGTCTTTAGACAAGAACGAGTTTCACTATCGCTAGGCTCGTTAAAACATAGCGATGGGTTTGCCCGAAGGGCAAATTATAGAACAAGCATATGTTATCCTCCTCAAGCTTGACAAAAATAAAGAGGTACTGGTCAGCAATGACTGGGGAAAAATTGGGAAGAAAACTCAAAGAAACTTTATTGGTAGCAAGTCGCTCTTGAACATGACACTTCCACTCCGTGCCTGAGTCAGGTTGGGTTGTTTCATTCACTGGTCACATCGCCATGGTCTCGCCATACCATCCAAATTTGGGGTAAATGCTACCAATCCATCACATAAGTGTCACCGACATGTTCAAGAGAAGTCATCCAGAGAAGTCACCTGTGTCCCATCCACTACCATACATTATACTTCATTCTTTCATGACCGCCATCCTGAACCACATATCATCAGATCGTTTTCACCTCCATCAAAATCATTTTCTCCATTCCATGTCATTGATGTGGGATTCATTAAGGCCCTCCTTTGACGGATTTCTTCTTGTCAACATCAGCTCATTATCCAAGAAGTTGATCTAGGAACACCCCATTCAGTACTTTGAAGCTTGCATGCCTCAATGGCGAGTTTCTCACTTCCGGCGACAGGTATACATCAATGACCTTTGACCAAAAGATTTTGCATGGTGTTCGACGCCAAGTCCTTTATTCACACCACGTGAATTGTACTGCAATACCTTGAGGGTCATTATCATTATCGGTGATTCCTCTCGCGCTTGTTAACAGTTCACATCATTGACTGGTAATCAAGCGATGTATTTCCATGTTCGACTTCAAAACATTTCTCACATGGATCGACTTGTACTTCAAGTGAAGATCAGACAAGATTGAAGACCCTGGATCTAGTTTCATCCATCCGGGCTGCGATATATATTCAGGAAAATAAAGACATTGAAATGTACAGCATTGCAGCACAGATAATCATCCTACCAAAAGGATGATGGCTCTATCAAAATCATTAGTCTACCATCAAACGATTGTCTATCCTATGTACATGAAAATGAATTTATAAAGATGAGCATGGGAATGCCCGCCTCAGCTAGATCATGAAAACAGTATGAAGATAATGTATTGTATTGTATCTTATTACAGGTCTCCTCCCAGCATTGAAAGAACTTCGGATCCTCCTAATAAAGCATTTCACCCGATAAACGGCCTCATACTTTAGGGGGCAACTGTTATAGACATTTTTGTGCCTTACAACTCTAAGCATGAAATTTCAATAAACCAAGGGCTCCTAAGTCCCTAAAAGTGTTGTTCTAACTCCTGAAGGAACAAGGTCAACAAATTACAGCTTCTCCCAGAAGTTCTCCACCAGAAACTGCTCAGAACTAGTCAAATCAGGATCATTTCAGCTGCTCCACTAGCTAGCTGCGTTGCAAAGCACCCAAATACACTAGCTAGGTGCATTGCAATGCACCTAAATGCACTACCAGGGTGCGTTGAGCGGGAAATGACAAGTGGCAGAGTCATTCCACGAGGTGGACAGACAATGGAAGCTTCCAGAATCTTCTCCAATGACACTTGCCTCACTGAATTCGACCAAGGATGAGTAAGAGGCTCTCAGTCTCCAAGTGGAAGCAAGAACTAACAGAGAGAGGCCACTAATAAATTCATGAGCTGACTCATCCTCCTTGCATACATCTATATATGGATCCCTGATCCAAGAGATCCAGAGGTTGGAATATTATACATTGCAAAGAATTGATGTTGGTTTTGAGATAGATATCAGAGTATTGGGTGATTTATGCTTTGTTGGAGGTGAAGAGGGGCTTCTCTGCTGGGAGGTTGATGCTGGATCAGGAATCATCGGCTGTAACTCCTCCTGGATCTTCTTGTTATATCAATAAAACTATTTGAGTTTCTCCTACATGCTTGTGTATCATTGATGTTTGTTACATTTGTATGTTTAGCTTAAATCTGATCCTAAGCTTTTTATGAGTATGAACCCATGTATTTGTATAGTTTCCTTCTCGTGTGATCTTGCAGGTACTTGGTGAAGCTGGGCAAGTAAGGGAGAAGGTAGCTGGAAGCTGTCAAAGAGGAGAGAGATTGGATCAAAGGACTAGCGCAAGACACAGGTTGGTTCATCCTATTTCTCTTTGTTTATAGTTCATAAAGAAGAATATAAAAGTAGTTTTCTCTGTTTGTTTCTAAGGTCACTGTCACACCTTAGTGGGATAGGGTCGTTCTGAATAGACACTTTTCCTGTTAACAGCAACCCACTTGTAGTAGAGCAACTCACTTGTACATGGTAACTAGATGAATCTATAAAAGAGATATCAAATGTGACAAAATGCATGACAGTAATATTTATAGATGTGATGAAATGCAGGGTAGATTCAAGGAATCGGTTCAGAAGGTAACTCTCTCAGATGAAAGATCACAATATAGAAGGTAAAAAAACAAGAATGAAGAAAGAAAGGTATATGCAGGTTCTCCTTGACCAAGCCGCGTATACACGCAGGCTAGCAGACCAAAAGGCACATATGCATATACACACACTTTCACATAAGGAAAAGTGCACACATGTTGGAAAACTTGGTTTTGGTCCATGGTATTTGGACCATGGTATTTTGGTATTGGTCCATGGTATTTGGTCTGAGGTATTGACCCCAGGTATTGGGTCCAAGGTATTGGTCTTTCGTGGTTTTGGACCATGGTATTGAGTAAGGCCTAAGACTATAAAAGTAGGAGAAGATCATTAGGCAAAGGCACTCAACAAGTCTCGAATATCTGATGAAGTATGAGATCCAGTATGCAGGTTATGGGTTTATGATGCTTTGCTTGATCTAAGCCAAGGAGGAATCTTAGCAGTTGATGGAGGACAAGGTCTAGTGATGGATCAGGATCTTATGGCTTGGAATGAATCATCTTTATATGGTTTGATTATGCTTATTCTATATATGTATACTAACGCATGTAATGTTTTGTAAATATTATGTTCTGTAAATACTATGAATAATTACAAATGTATATGCTGGTTGACTTTGATAAAAGCGTGTATAGACATAGGTTAGATACACCTAAGTAGTGTATACCATATGAACTATGATATTTGAAGTTATAGGTGGTTATGGCTGTTGATGCAAAGTTCTGAGTTCTGGTGACTGTTTACTGGTGTCAGTATTCTGCATATTTAGATTGGTTGATTGTGATCACCTTTGGAGTTGATGGATGAGATCTAATAATAGATCAGGATCATAATGACTTATCTTTATGTGATCTGATAGACTATATATGGTTGCTAACACATGTATTATCCTTGTATATGTAATGATCTAGGTATATCTGAAGTCAGGAAGTGAACTGAAGTTATAAGTAAGTATTTGATGACATATACTCTGGTTCACTTTGGTGAAGTTGCATATACACGCCGGTTCGGCTCTTCCAAGTAGCGTATGCACTCTGATGCATGATTTTTGATGATACAGTTGGCTCTAAATATTGTTGCAGAGTTCTGTGTTCTACTCTATGTTTTGGTGACTGTGATTTTGTTGACAGGATTTTAGTGATTCAGTGTTGGGTGATTCAGAGATTGATGATGCAAGTGGTGATTGATTTTGTGCTTCAATGTTATTGATGGGTCCAGTATGAAAATTGGATGAAACGTTTCCTTCTAATTATGATGTTGTGTTCCATGAGTATCCAGTCTAAAAATTTATGAAATGTGGTACCTGGAGGAAGAAAGAAGGTTGTAGCCTTCTGTAGGTCGGCACCTACGTACTAGTAAATATATTGGCTAGAACAAGAGCTAGTGGTTTGTAGCTCCTTTCTAGTTGAAGCTGGAGAATGAAAGAGGGTGTAGCCTTTTGCAGGTAGAAGCCTGCGTACTGGTATGAGTCTGCACTAGTACATCGTAAATATATTTTCTTCTTATTAAAAGGAGATAGAGATGACCGCAGTAGGTGGTTTTTATCCACAGTGGGTTTCCACCTTACATCTTGGTGTTCATGTGTGATGCTTATATGTGATGGTTCTTTCTGTTATTAACTCCACATGGTTACTGTTTAATGTTTAATAAAGTACTGACACTCAGATTAAAGATCACATATGATGAATTAACAGAACCATTAGTTTGATGGATATACGCTTGTTTCCTTAATCACAGTTGCGTATACATGTGGGTTGCCTTCATTGAAGTAGCATATATGAAATTGTGTAAGAAAAGAAAATGATTATTAACTTGACTAATACTCATTCACCCCCCCTCTCATTATTATTTCCAACAATTGGTATCAGAGCAGGTCCTTTGGTAGAAGCTTGATCGCTTGAAGGAGATCCATATAACAATGGGAAAGAAGCTAAAGAAGAAAGTGCCTAAGAAGAAGAAGACATCTTAGAGGAACTATGATAGTGGGAGAATCGATTGGGGAATATGTGGAAGAACCACTTCAAACTCATAATCACCTCAGAATGAAGATGAACAAGAAAAAGAACTATCAGGTATGAATTTGTTATCCTCTGGAGATACATTTCTCCATTCATTTAAAGATGATGAAAGTGATAGCAAAACAACTGAATTTGCTCTTATGGGTGAGGAAGAAAGATATCAAATAGAGGCAAAAATTAAAAGGCTTATGGCTAAAATTAGAGATCAACAAGTTCTATTGGACAAAAGGGAATGTGCCTCCAAAGAAGAAGCTACCAAACTAAAAGCTCAACTAGAGGAAGGAAAGAAGGCAAGGAAGCAATTCAATGAAAAGGAAGATCAATGTCAAAAGCTACAAGATGAAGTGACATCACTAAGAAATGAAGTAAATGAAAAGAGCATAATAATCAAGAAACTCAGAGATAGATCCAGTTACTATGAAAGCCTTGAAGCTAAGATCCTCTTGCTGAAAAAAGATCTTGAAGAATCAAATAAGCAGAACAAAGATCTACTCCAAGCTCTTGAAAAACAAGAAAACGAAGTTCTTGAATTAAGACATCAACTGGAAGAAGGAAGAAAAATTGAAGGAATCATGAAGAAGCAGTATCTTGAAAAGGAAGAGCAACATCAGGTTGAGGTAAATATTCTAAAAGATAAATTAGAAGAAAAGTGTAAGCTCTTACAATTTCAAGATAGTACTAAGATCTTGGATGATATTATCAGTAGTCAAAGGTCTCCTGCTATCAAAACTGGTCTTGGTTTTCATGAATCTGTTGAAGGAGAATCTAGTTCACAAAGTAAGAAAAGGGACTCTAATGCAAAATCTGAAATTCTCAACAAGGAGATGAGAGGTCAATCTCATCAATAACCAAGGAAAGAAATTCTTCAAAGAAAATCTCTTACTCTTAACTATGGAAGTGATATTCGGTCAATTCCTCAAAGAATAATGTTGAATATTATGTATGTCATAATTTTGGACATGTTGCAGCCAGATGCAGAAGAAGAATGGTTCAAGACCATCACACAGAAAAATCATCATGTTCCAAGTACTTTAAGGGATATTGTTTTGCTTGCAATATGTTTGGTCACAAAGCCATTGACTGCTATAGAAGGAATATGAAACATATGAGATGTTATGCATGTAACAAGCTTGGAAATATAGCAAAGGAATGTAGGAAAAAAGTACGAGCACCATACCAAAAGGAGAAAACATCATCACACTTGAAGATATGGAAGAAGAAGGAAGTACAATCAGAAATATGTTGCACAACACAATGTACAGACATAACAGACTCAGAGGGAGTTGAAAGTGTGAAACTTCAGTGTTCTAAATCTCATACGCAAGTTTCATGAAGAGAAGTTGTGTATATACGTGAGTTCGACACTGTGCAGTCGTGTATATGTTAGTTTGAGAAAAGCAGTGGGACAGACTTAGGAAAAAGGGTCTGATATGATTCAGTCCATTATTTGCTTTTTTTGATAATGGTTACAATTTTTTGATGTTGTGTGGAAATGTCTTGGTACTCATAACATGTTTAGAAGTGTTTTTGATCCTAACTTGATGATGATGATGCCTTGATACTTCTTGCTAATATATGCATGATCAGATCTGATAGTGAACAGATGGCATAGGTTCAGGGGGAGCATATGCTTTAAATAATGCATTGTTGGCATTATGGTTAGAATTCCTTGGTGATGATGCTTAAATGGCTAAATGATACATCTTGCTATGATATGGTTATGAGTTACCCATGAAAAAATCTCATATGATTCTTGGGGTTACATAGTTGGTGTTCAGATCAGATTTGTGGATGATTCTCTGATGATGCATATATGTTGCTTACATGGTGATCTTCATAAGGATAAGGAGAAGTACAAAGCTTGAATACACAACTTCATTACTTGATGATGAGTCACTCATGTTGTTGTCATCATATGCATAAATATCATATAATATAGTTCTTGGCTCTCACATGGTTGAGGATTGTTGTTGTTAATGATATCAAGAAGTCTTGACAAAAGATCTTGAGCTCAAGGTTTGCTAGATACATAGTGCTATATACAGTATGCTGGATACATGGATGATTACTCAAAGTTGCATTGTTGGAGACATGATGATGATGAGTTCTTACCTATATGATGATAGGTTGATACTCACATATGTTGATTGATGCTTATCAGATGAGGGATGTTCCCGAGTGATGATACATGGATGGTATAAAAGATCATGCAGATCTTGATGATGATGTGATGACTATGGTGTTTTTCACATATGATATAATGTGAATGATTTTGTATGACATATGCAGAATTCATTCATGGAAGGCTATGATAATGTTCAAAAGGATGAGTTGATATCTATATGCAAACATACCTTGTTGCAGGTTGATGATATCTACACTAATGGACATATACAGGTTGTTGGTCTGGATGCTGTTGACAGATGCTTATGGAGCAGATCATACATTATGTATGATAGTTACTGATGACTATCATGGTCTTGTTTAGATTTTTGGTCTCTGTTATAAATGTCATGTATATCATTCAATGTAAAAGTCATATCAAGACCCATGATGTAATAGTTTGACTTCATCTATTGTAGTCGTTTGATGAATCCCTTTTAGTCATATGATGTAATTTGTATCCCCACTATGCATGGGAAGGATGATGTAATATTTCAGTCATGTATAAACAATTGGTATTTGGTATATCCCCACTTGGTTTGGTGTATGAGTCAAGCTTATTCTCACTTGATTGGGAGAATTAAAGTATGTAGGAGTCAATGATGATAGGAAGGTCAAACTCACATATTTGAGTTATATAGTCATCTTATTTTCTTGAAAATATGTGCAGACTCTGCATGTGCTCAGGGGGAGCATGGATGATACCGTACATCTCAGCATGAACAAAGGGGGAGTTCAATCAAAGAATTCAACATGTACCTAGGGGGAGCATGATTAATATTCGGCTATTCTACTATGAAAGTCTTCTGCTCTTAGGGGGAGAAGATATTGGTCTACCATTTGCCCTTGATGTCAAAGGGAGAGAGTGACTTGGTGTTTTTGTTGCCATCAAGTCCAAAGGGGGAGATTTTTGGCATTATGATGCATGTGTTGTACTTGATGGCAACCCACTTGTAGTAGAACAACTCACTTGTACATGGTAACTAGATGAATCTACAGAAGATATATCAAATGTGACAGAATGCATGATAGTAGTATTTATAGATGTGATGAAATGCAGGGCAGCTTGAAGGAATCAGTTCAGAAGGCAACTCTCTTAGATGAAAGATCACAGTATAGCAGGTAAACAACAAGAATGAAGAAAGAAAGGCATACGCAGGTTCCCCTTGACCAAGCCGCGTATACACGCAGGCTAGTAGACCAAAAGGCGCATATGCGTATACATGCACTTTCACGCAAGGAAAAGCACGTACATTTTGGAAAACTTGGTTTTGGTCCGTGGTATTTGGACCATGGAATTTTGGTATTGGTCCACGATATTTGGTTCTAGGTATTGACCCTAGGTATTGGGTTTAAGGTATTGGTCCTACGTGATTTTGGACCATGGTATTGAGTAAGGCCTAAGACTATAAAAGGAGGAGAAGATCATTAGGCAAAGGCACTCAATAAGTCTCAAATATCTAATGAAGTGTGAGATCCAGTTTGCAGGTTATGGATTTATGATGCTTTTCTTGATCTGAGCCAAGGAGGAATCTTAGCAGTTGATGGAGGACAAGGTCTAATGATTTATCGGGATCTTATGGCTTGGAATGAATCATCTCTATATGGTTTAATCATGCTTATTCTAGATCTGTATACGGACACATGTAATGTTCTGTAAATATGATGATCTGGGTATAACTGAAGTCTAGAATAGCTGCAAAATTATGAATGAATACTTACAGCTGTATACATTGGTTGACTTTGATAAAGGTCCATATACACACAGGTTAGATACATCTAAGTAGCGTATACCATATGAACTATGATATTTGAAGTTATAGGTGGTTCTGGTTGTTGATGAAAAGTTCTGAGTTCTGGTGACTATTTACTGGTGTCAGTATTCTGCATATTCAGATTGGTTGATTGTGATTAGCTTCAGAGTTGATGGATGAGATCTAATAATGGATCAAGATCATAATGACTTATCTTTATGTGATCTAATGGACTAGCTCTGGTTGCTAACACATGTATTATCCTTGTATATGTAATGATCTGGGTATGTCTGAAGTCAGGAAGTGCAACGAAGTTATAAGTAAGTATTTGATGACATATACTCTGGTTCGCTTTGGTGAAGTTGCGTATACACATTGGTTCGGCTCTTCCAAGTAGCTTATGCACTCTAATGCATGATTTTTGATGATACTGTTGGCTCTGAATATTGTTGCAGAGTTCTGTGTTTTGCTCTGTGTTCTAGCGACTGTGTTTTTGTTGACAGGATTTTAGTGCTTCAGTGTCGGGTGATTCAGAGATTGATGATGCAAATGGTGATTGATTTTGTGCTTCAATGTTATTGATGGGTTCAGTATGAAAATTGGATGAAATGTGGCCTTCTCATTATGATGTTGTGTTCCATGAGTATCCAGTTTGAAAATTTATGAAACATGGTACTTGGAGGAAGAAAGAAGGTCGTAGCCTTCTGTAGGTCGGCACCTACGTACTAGTAAATATATCGGCTAGTACAAGAGCTAGGGGGTTGTAGCTCCTTTCCAGTAGAAGATGGAGAATGAAAGAAGGATGTAGCCTTCTGCAGGTAGAAGCCTGTGTACTAGTATGAGTCTGCACCAGTACATTGTAAACATATTTTCTTATTATTAAAAGAAGATAGAGACGACAGTAGCAGGTGGTTTTTACCCACATTGGGTTTCCACCTTACATCTTGGTGTTCATGTGCAATACTTATGTGTGATGGTTTTTCTGTTATTAACCGCACATGGTTACTGTTTAATGTTTAATAAAGTACTGATACTCAGATTAAAGATCACATATGATGAATTAACATAATCATTAGTTTGTTGGATATACGCTTGTTTCCTTAATCACAGTTGCATATACACGCAGGTTGCCTTCATTGAAGTAGCGTATATGAAATTGAGTAAGAAAAGAAAAAGATTATTGACTTGAATAATATTGATTCACCCCCCCACTCTCAGTATTATTTCCAACACTTGTATCTTTAACATACATAGATTACTTCACCACAAACTACAGATCACAATACTTCAACCATCAACATAGATATTATTCTTATTATTATTATTGATCCCTATATATACTATTACATTGATGGATATATCATCAAAATACCTTGGTCCACATACCATGGATTCCCCTAATACAACCTACTATGGTCCAAAACCCATTTATCTTTCACAGCATTACATTCTTTTACAAAAAGGAGGGGCTTCATCCCACCCCAAAGTCCATATACCACGTGGTATATCTACTACACGGCCCACTTGGTGCTTCACTACTCCACTTCGCGCTCCACTGCATTCTTTACTTCACACTCAGCTACATTCTTTACATCACACTCCACTAAACAAAATGTAGAGTCCTCACCAAAAACTAGGCCATGTTGGGTTGCACCCAACAAAAACTAGTACCTCTGCTAAATTTATGCAGAGATCAGAATATATGGATGTGAAATCCCTCTCTACAGGTTACCAATATATGTGCCAATAAGAATTTTGGCCTTAGAATACTTCAAGAAAATGATGAATATGGATGATTTTCACTTTGTATCCAGGAAGCAGAAACCACAATTCAAGTTGAAGGCACATGTTGGACCTTCCATTACCAATACCATAGTAGTGAGAAAGGAAGCAGATGAAATTCAAGTTAAGTTTTACCTGGTCCTATGATCCCTTAGGAATTATTTCAAAGTTGAGAGTTGAGAAGAAAACAACACCTTATGTACATACATCTAGAGCATAGATAGAACAACATGTTAAGCAAGAAGAATGGCAGGAAAATATATTACAAGAGTAGAGGAACAAGTTGTTAGTCAGACATACTCACAGACTCTAGTTCCTCAAGGAAAAGAAAACAAAAGACCAAGAGAAATTCTTTCTCCTATGGACTCAATAACTCAAGCTATATGTTTGACAATTTTCAAAAGGATAAAGAAGACAAACACTAATCAGGAGTCCTAAGAGGAAAAGAGTTCATAAGAGTAGGCTAGAATGGTGTTATCATATTTTCCTACCACTTCCTTTCCATAGATTGAAGAGATCACAAATTATTATGTTTCATATGTTTCTCAAGATACAACAAAATAAATATTTTTTCCAGAAACAGATAAATAAAAGGAAATAATGAAGCGTTAAAGGACACTTCCCATTCATAATTTTGGAAGTAATATTCCACTACACGACATCAACTCTTATGTACACTTGATACTAAAAAGGGATAGTTTCAATTAACTTTCTTAGAACCTGTTGTGCTCTACAACAACCCCCCATTTCATATCATTTTTATTCACAAAACTATCATATGAAATGGGTCCCTTTAGATTTTGATTGGTCTCAATACTGTATTATTTGAAAAGGTCCGAAAATCAAATGAAAACATTATAAAAAACCTTTTGAAAAACCCATTTTGATCATATTTATGCAAATAAATCAATCTTTTATCATTGCGATAAAGCGATCGCAAGATCGCATATCGCAATGACATAAGGAACATAGCTAAATGGCACATTGGTTTCCGCCGATGCGATATCGCTATCGGCTATCGGCAATGTTCCATGCACATTCTTAAAGCGCCCCTAGGCCATTCACCCCGATGCGATGCGATATCGCTATCGGCAATCGGCGATATACTATCCATGTCTCATATAATGTCAATACTCCCGATGCGATGCGATATCGCTATCGGCGATCGGGGTTTCAAAAGGTGTCAATATAAGAGGTTAAGCTTTCCCCGATGGCCGATTGCGATAAAGCGCAGATTTCAAAAAAGCTGTTAAAATGGAGGGATATTACGATTAATTCATATTAAAAGCTTGATTTGTCCAACAATGATTCACCTGCGCTCAACTGCCAAAACATCTACAGCACGCTTAAACGAATCATTCGGCCGATTAATGATATAATGGGCATTTAAGGATTGGCAGGTTTTAAACGGCCATTTAATGTAATTGTAAGTCCTAAAATCTTCCCATGGATTGTATCCGCGGCCATTTTAAAAGTTAATCTCTCACCACGCATTGATCAATATATCTCACCATATTGGAGTTTTCATTGCCAATTCTCTGTGTTACGTTTATTTTCACTTCTGTGCAGAATTCATCCAAAGAAGAAAACTCAAGAAAAATGGGGAAGAAATCTAAGAAAACCACAGTCGCTTCCATTGCGCCAGCCACAGGACAAGCTGTTGCTGATCCCTCAAACAAAAAGAAAGGATTGATTTCGGATACTACATGTTCTGGTCTCGGCAAAACTACTTGGCAAAGTACCTACAACTTGATTGAAGACAAAGAACCTGAAGTGACAACAGTACAAGCTACTGTAGATTCAACTCGAAAATCTGATGGTACTCTAAAGGACTTAGCTGACTCCTTCCTTCATCGGATAGCAGCTAGGGAACAAATTCTCCCATATACAGATGTAGTGCGGTGGGCAATTGAGGAAATCCCAATCATGGATAGAACCTTCAGCACCAGAGACGGGAGAATTTTCAGGTCATTCAAGGCTGATGATTTAAGGCAAATGTATCATTTGCCTGAGCCAGAGAAGAAATACAATAAGGCATTTCTGGAGAAATTCCGAAAAGAGAACGAAGTTGAATCCGAACCCATCCGAGATTGGAGACAAAATCCAGAAAAGCACAAACATGAATCTTCCGGTAAGTACTCGGTTGATTCCCTGGCTTCTCCTTATTGCTACACTGGAATAATGATGTGTAGATTGTGGGGATTTCACGACTTTTCTAATTTCACTATAGAAATGGTTCCCTTAATGGAAGTGGCATGCAACAGTACAATAATGGATTGGGCCATTATTCTCTCAGATAAACTAGCCACAACTGTTCTTGAGTTTAGGAATAAGACCCGCATTACTGAAAGGCTAATTCCCCCACTCTATTGCAGTGCCTATATTTTAGATACCTTGTGTTTTAATTCTGAATTTCCCGTGCTCAGCTGGAGGTGGACGCCACAAGACCCCATGCCTATTCACATATACCATCAGAAATTATGGAAATCCTCTTATAAGCACCATTTGTACCAAGTCTACAATGGCTTTATGTTTCCTATTTATTATTCTATTTTTGATAAACCTATTCACAAGATTTCCTACCAAGCTGGGATTGATTTAACAGCAGTAGGGAGATGGTTTGGGGAGGAGAAGTTCACTTATATAAGAGTTTTCAGTAGCCAAGCTGAACCTCATTTCCTCCCTTTATACATACCTGATAAACTACTCGCAAGGGAAATCGCTTACCAGATCATTGTTGAGAGTGTTACACAGACTCTCAAGAAAAATAAGAAGCAGGGATGGCCCTCTTTTCCTTTGATATGCGGTGTCTATACCTTGCATGATCTCAAACATGCAGAAAAAGAAGCTACAAAGATTAAATCATTAACTCTAGCAACTCTCCCTAATAGGCAATTTGATCCAAGCAAAGTTGCCTATAATGCACTAGAACAGGCCAAATTGTCAAAATTTGATCATAAAGAAGATATGTTTGACGACCTGTTCTCTTCAGCTGAGTCAATAATGCAGGTTAAAGCATTTGCCAGAATGAAATATCAAGATGAAGGGTTGATTGAATTTAACAGACTTAGAGAACAGAGGTTGCAAACTCTGCCTCTAGATCTATTAGCAACAACCCCAGCAACATCGTCAAGCGAGCCTGAACGGCAACAGTCAAAGGAACCTCCAGTTACAACAAAAGAACAAGAGAAGCCACAGGAGGAAAATCAGAAGAAAGAGCATGAGAATCAGCAGAAGAAAGAGCAGGAAAAAGTGCGGGAGGAGACCCAGACTGAAGAGAAAAAACAGACCAACATTGAAATAAATGTGGATACTCATATCGATCCTAAATTGCTCCAGGAATGGCAGCAATTTGATTCTATTATCAGTGGTCTGGAGTGTTCCAAGAACACTGAAACTTCAAAAACGGCAGATACACAGGAAACCACTTCACAACAGGTTCAAAGTGGAACCAGCGGCCCACCCATTTCAAAAGAAGTAGAAGTAATACCAAAGGATCCCTCCGATCAAATCATTTTGCAGGTAGAAGAGATTCCTCCCTTGGATGTCTTCTACAGCCCAAGACATAAAGTTGTAGTAAAATGACAGAGGAAGAGAAGAAGGACCGATCAACCTTCCCTTTTCCCAGAACAGACGGTCACGGGCAATGTGGTTTGGAAGGAGGAATTTGACCCCTCCGATGACCTGACAAAACTGTCACAATATGTTGGAGCCTATTCGGCAGCAACAATAGATAAGGCATCGGAGGTGAGTCTTTTACTAAAAACAAAGGATTAACCATAGCACAATCCAAAAGCAGAAAGAATTGTCAGAGGCCTTGGAGCAATTGAAGGCAGCAAATGAGAAAATGCTGAAATCAAAAGATGAGCAAATCGCTCAACTATCAGCACAGATTGAAAAGACAAAGGGCGTTCCACAAGTAGCTGAATTCAGGGTAGAAGCACTATAGATAAATACTGCATTGATAGCCCAAATTAAGCTTCTATGTCAACAAATCGCCCAGGCAGAGCCACTATGTGAATTAACGGCATCCATAAGTAATAAAGTTGACAAGGCTAGGACTGAATTGGATCAAGCTGAAGAAACGATAGCTGCATTTCTCGACTCGAAAGATACTGATCAAGGACAAGCGGTGAATTTACCAAGAATCTTAGAGTCACATAAAGATATACTCTTTACAGAATGGAAGTCCCAGTTAATGAAAGCAGAGAGGGCAGTTTCAAGATTCAAATCAACTTCAAGCAATTTAGTTGAATTAGTCAATAACAATCTCTACTTATCAAACATGATTTCCCAATGCACACCAGGAAAATTGACAACGATGAAAACATTGGAGCAATCATGTTATCCAGACCTAGAGGAAAAGGGGAGATTAATTGCTGGGATTAATAGTTTAACCTGGGACACCTATTGGTTCTTCTTGGTAAAACCACACACACAGAGAGCCGCCCTCAAGTGCCTTATGGATGCAATCAGGTATATTATCCCCGATATTCAGGATGCCACCTATGCCTCCCAGCTCAGCTCTCACCTCAACAGACCACCCGAAGTGGAGCCGATGCTTGCGATAAGTCAGCTCAAATTTAAAGGCAAACAGCCTACTTGATGATTCATGCCACCGACTGCCAGATTGCTGAAGAAAATAGGATCAAAATCAATTGATACCAATTAAGTAGGATTTCAGTTTCTTAAATAGTTAGATTAATTAAGTATTTATAGACCCTTTCATTGTTTTGGAAAGGGTCGAAAAGTTTTGTACTTGACTGAAAGACTGAAGTTGCACTATTGTGCTTCAGCCATATTCTTTTATAAAACTGGACCAGTTATTCTAATTTCAACAAGGCAGCTTTTATGCAAATGTGCACTATTGTCTGTGTTTAAAAGCATTTCTGCGTTGAAGGAAGAATCACAGATAGCGATTGATATTGGGAGTGTTTATCAGCTCATATGGTACTATTATCTATGTCTGAATCCATTCTTTTCATATGAATTGTTATTTGATTTCCTTTGCTATTATCGAATATATGTATGTGTTTTAACAGCAGTTCTGTATTCCTTCCACTATTGGATGTTTATGGTATGCTTTTCTTTTAATCATATATGTGTCGATGATATAAATGATAAGTGTAGTAATATTTCTTTAATCGCTTTGTTTAACTATTTAAGCAAAGTAATCCTTGAATGAATTAATGTCCATGTCTATTAGATGGAGTCATCTATATGCCTATCCATAGACATAGATCATCAAGCGCCACACTTCAAAGTACAATAGTTCCCGGGATAAGTCATAGTTCTTTTATTTCAATGATAGATTTAGTTATTCGCCCATCATTAGATTAGTCAATAAATTATCCATTCATCCCGTTTATTCATTGCTGGGAAACTGGTCCCATTATCCCCAGTCGGAGCCACCATTCCAAACGGAAAAGGAGCTGTACTAAGGTCTGGACCGGGTGGTTATCCCCCAATGTTGTTGCAGCAATTTTCGAGGCATCAACATTTTTGGCGCTAGAAGGAGGGCCATCAACTGTGAATGGCAAGCAAACCCAAATCTGCAGGCCATTCTAAGAGTAATTCTCCCTTTGTATCCCCTCGAACTTCCCAATTGCATGCTGGTTCTCCAGTATCCAAACAAGAAGAAGAGGAATCAACTACCATTGCTCAAAACCATCATACTCCAGAACAATTAAGTCTTGAATCCCCTGAAGTGCAGTCTCTTATCCACAAACTTCAGAGCTTCTCGATTTCACCACAGAAATCTGAGGTATCACAAAGTAGTGCGACTTCGCAGTTCAATTTACCTCACCCTCTCACTAGACTTCAGAGCGAAAAGCTCGGTATTGAACCCACTGAGTTCCCTTTAACCAAAAGGAAAAAGGCGAAGAAATATACTGAAGGATCTGACAGTGAAGAGCTTTCATCCACATCCTCCATTTCATCTTCCCCTCTGCAAAGTCAACCATCCACTCCCCCATCACATATTGTTGTTCATCAGGGATTAGGAGCTTAACATCCCAACCTGCTCACTCCTCAACATTATTTCCTTCCCAGACATTTGGAATTCCAACAGTAGTATCAACCACTACTGCTATTACAATGGCAGATCCATGGACCAGGCCTGGTGCAGTCAACATGCCTGCACCATTGCATGCATTACCAGATGCTCCTGAAAAATGGCTACCCAAGTTTAACCCAGATGATGGGACCCAGGCTGAGGAACATATTAATAATTTCATGTTGGCAGTCAACTTGAAAGGAGTAACAGAACAATATGTTGTTGTTAGACTTTTCCCTTACACCTTGCAAGGACCAGTAGGATCCTGGTATTTTTCTTTACCCTCTGGTTCCATTACTAGTTGGAACACTTGCCAAGAGTAGTTTCTTACCAAATATGGAGATGATAGGTCTTTGGCTACGCTAATAAACGATCTCTCCAATCTTAGGATAGAGCATAGGGAACGAATTAAGGAATTTAATGCTCGATTCAATAAACTCCTGAATAAAATCCCGACGGCCTCCAAACCAAGTGAACAAATCCGAAGCGAGTGGTATATAACCGCCCTACCTGCCAATATAGCCATTTTTGTAGATAGGGCTGGGAAACCTACCTTAGCCGAAAACATGAAAGAAGCACTTGCTGTGGAGAAACGTATTAATGCTCTAGAAAAGAAAGCTGCTCTGGAAGACAGAAAAGCTAAAAAAGTTTCTTTCAAAGATGATTCTAGGAAGAAAACCCCAAAAGATCCATAGGACATGGAGGGTTTGCAAAAAGTCCTAAAAACTTTGTCAAATGAAATGGTTGAAATAAAAAAACAGGTAGCTGAAACCTTAACCAAAAAACCCTTTAGGACTTATAAGAAAATCGAATCAAAGCCACCGAATGTCATATCTAATGCAGATTCAGAGCAAGAAGAAGAGGAAGAGGAAACAATCTCACCAACTGATGTTGAAAAAGAAGTTGTTGAATGTCATTGAATGTGGGATTTTATACTCCCCAACTCCGATACCGATAATGAAGAAGAAGCGTTCCCGGTCACTACTAGGAGTAAAAGTACTTCCGAACCTGTTCAGGAAACGTCAAAGAAAAGGAGTGCAGGTGCTGCTACAACAAAGGAAAAAATACCTGCAAAGAAATCACCTGCAGCAATTCCCTAAGACCAACCTTCAACTTCTAATACTCCTTCAACATCTAAAACGTTAGTGGTATCCGATTCAATGGATTACAATATTGTTGATGACATGAAGAAAACTAAAGCAAACATTACTATGTTTGAACTTAGTAAATTAAAACATCAGCAAAAATTGCTTCTCAAAGAATTGAATGTTGTTCCTTCTTCACCTCTTCCCAGTGCTAAAGCTACTAATGGTTCAGGGAAGCCTCCTCCTGGTATGGTTGAAGCTACCGATGCAATTCTGATTGGAGATAGATCAAACTCTCATACTCCACCTTTCCTTCTAACCTATGAGATCTACAACAGAAACCTGCACAACTGTTTGATTGACTCAGGGTCATCTTCTAACATAATGCCAGCTTCAGTTTGTTCCAAACTGAACATTGAACCCCAGAAGTCTGCTATTCATATTGTACACTTGGACAGGACCAAAGTACAGGTTGTGGGAGAGATTAATTCCTTAACTATCAGGTTATCTGCTGATCCCAGAGTAGTACAAAGGATTGATATCCTAATAGCCGATATACCTGAATTTTATGGTTTAATCTTGAGCAGGGATTGGTCTGAAAAACTACATGGGTATATCTCCACTGATTGGTCACATATGTGGCTTTCCTATAAGGGTAAGCCAAATCAAATAAGGATCGATCGGGAAAAACATATGGCCCATACAGTTATAGAATTCGAACAAGAAAACCAACCAATAGCGTTCAATAACAATATCTTGGGGAATTATTCTTCAGAGTCATTCTTTGGCAACTTCGCTGCCCAACCCTCTCCTTTCTCAGTAAATCATTCTACATCTCAGATCGAAAATTATTCACAAACAGATAGATCAAGATGTTTTAATGACACTGAGGAAAATGTAAATAAAATTGTTAATACTTCTTTATTTTGGTCTTTATATTTTGATGGCTCCAAGTCTAGCGACGGCTCAGGAGCAGGATGTATTTTGGTTAATCCACAAGGAGAAAAAACAATGATGTCCTGTAGGCTAGAATTTGAATGCACTAACAAAATAGCCGAGTATGAAGCCTTAGTCCAAGGACTGTATAAAGCAATCAGCCTTAAAGTGCAATATTTAAAATTATTCGGCGATTCTGAAATTATTATCAAACAGGTGAGAAATACAATTCATTGTCTTTCAAATCATCTTAAACATTATCAGTCGCTACTACAAGAACTCACCTCACACTTTTCGGCATTCAATATTTCCTCCATCCCTAGGTCTCAAAACTCGGCAGCCGACCTGCTAGCCAATGTAGCTTCCAAGCTCCTACCTTCTGAAGACTATAGCCCAGATAGATTTTCAGTAGAATTGCTTTTTAGGCCATCAATTCCTGACAATGTCACTAATTGGAGAGTATTCAACCATGATGAGGATATTTTACAATTCTTAACTTCTGAAAAGTCCTATGATAATCAAATTATTGAGGAAAATGAGCATGACTTTCAAATGAGAGAAACACCTCAGGAAAATTCAATCCCTAAGCCTGTGGTAAAGCTGGAGGATCTTTATGATATTAAAGACAGGTTTAAACCTGTGACTAATACAAAGCTCCAAAGTTCTACCTTAAGGTTTGAATTGATAAATCTTGGCACTGAGCAAACTCCTCAAAACATTAATTTAGGATTAGGACTTTCCTTGGAAGAGAAAGAGGCATTCATTAAACTGTTAAGGAAAAATAAACAGGTTTTTGCTTGGAAATATGATGATTTGAAGACATATGATACATCCATTATCCAGCATACCATTCCAGTGCTTCCCGATCAGAAACCAATTCAGCAGAAGTTAAGAAAAATACATCCCAGCTTAGAGAGTCAAATAAAAACTGAACTTAACAAACTCTTAAAGCCAAGATTATTTTTCCAGTCCGACACTCAAAATGGGTCTCTAATATGGTGCCAGTCAGAAAGAAAAATGGCGACATTCGGATTTGTATTGATTTCAGAAATTTGAACAAAGCGAGCTTAAAAGACAATTTCCCATTACCTACCATGGAGAAAATACTCCAATCAGTAGCAGGCTCTGAATTAATGTCTTTTCTAGATGGTTTCTCAGGATATAACCAAGTTTTGGTCCATCCTGATGACCAGCTTAAAACCACATTCAAAACAAAATGGGGAACATATGCATATCAGAAAATGCCTTTCGGACTTATTAATGCAGGAGCGACATTCCAAAGAGCGATGGATATAGATTTTAAAGGGTTGATTAATAGAACAGTAGTCGTCTATCTAGATGATATTACTGTATTCTCTAAAGAGAGGTCCAATCATTTGCATGATCTAAATCAAATCTTTCAACGCTGCAAAAGATATGGTATTTCTCTTAACCCTAAAAAATCTTTCTTTACTCTTGACCAAGGAAAGCTCTTAGGCTTTATTGTGTCTAAAGATGGCATTTATATTGATCCTGATCGGATCAAAGAAATCTCTGAAATCCCTTTCCCACATAATAAGAAATCCATGCAATCATTTTTAGGCCAAATCAATTTTGTTAAAAGATTTGTTCCAAATTTTTCTCAAATTATTTTGCCACTTCAAACTATGATCAAGAAAAATTCAGTCTTTAAGTGGGGATCAGTAGAAAAAGAAGCTTTTGATTTAATCAAGCAATCAATAATCAATTCCCCAGCCTTAAATACTCCCAATTTTTCTAATCATTTTACATTATACACTATCGCATCCACCTCCTCTTATGCAGCAGTACTCACGCAGCTCAACGATCACAATTTGGAAGCACCCATTTCATTTTTTAGTTCAAATATTCAGGGTGCTGAATTGAATTACTCCGAAGTAGAAAAACAAGCCTTTGCTGTATTTAAAGCGGTCAAACATTATAGACCCTTCCTTTTGAAAACCCACACAAAAGTTATAGTTCCTTTCCCCGCAGTTAGGCAACTATTAATTCAAAGAGAACTGGGTGAAAAAAGGGCAAACTGGGTCACAGCGCTTCAAGAATATGACTTAGAAATTAAGCCAGCAAAGATTGTTAGGGGCCAAGGTTTTTGCAGGTTATTGGCAGGAGCATCCAATACTCCAGAACCAGGAGAGACAGATAAAACCAAAGAAATCAACCAGATAAGTATTACTGATTCTGAATCACAGTATACAGATTTAATATTTTATTTGAAAAATGGTTATGCACCTCCTAACCTGTCTTACAAAAACAAAAGGGCCATTAGGTTAAAAGTGAAAATTTTTACGATTATTGATGATGTGCTTTTTAGGCAGAATTATGATTCAATCTTATTAAGATGCCTTGGGAAACCTGAAGCACAAAAGGTTTTGCAGGAGTTACATGATGGACCAGCAGGAGGACATTTTGGAGCTGACACAACAGCTCACAAAATTATTCATGTTGGATAGTATTGGCCCACTCCGTTTAGAGATGCCCACGAATATGTAAGGAAATGCCGCAATTGTCAAACTTCTAGTGGAAGACAACGAAAACCAGCTTTCCCCCTGCAACCAGTCAACATTAAACAACCATTTGAGCAATGGGGATTGGACATCATTGGGGAAATTACTCCACCTTCTTCCAAACAGCATAAGTATATCCTTACTGCTACCGATTATTTTACTAAGTGGGTTGAGGCAATTCCTTTGAAGACAGCAAATTCTGAAGCAACCATTGAATTCATAGATCAATTCATCATTACCAGGTTTGGTGTCCCAAATGCTCTTGTTTTTGATAATGCATCTTACTTCTCAGGCGATGCTATGTTTGATTTCGCTATTAAAAGAGGATTTAAATTGAAATATTATGCTAATTACTATCCCCAGGGTAATGGTTTAGCAGAGTCTACCAATAAAAATCTGATCAAAATCATTAAGCGAACTATCGAACAGAATCATAAAAACTGGCACAAATCCTTAATGTTTTCATTATGGGCTGATAGGATAACACAGAGAGCTTCTATAGGATCTTCTCCGTTCAACCTTGTGTATGGAAAAGAAGCAATACTACCCACAAATATTGTTCTTCCTTCTCTAGCCCTAGTTTAGTTCATTGAGGAAAGTCCTTCTTCTTCTATTCAACTTAGACATGATCAAATTATAAAACTAGAAGAGGAAAGAGAAAAAGCCAGGGTTATTCATGCCAAACATCAGCAAATCATCAAGGCAGCTTTTGATTCAGTCTCATCCGGTTCAAAACAATTTCAAGTCGGTGATTTAGTTCTAAAATGGGACAAAGCCCATGAGGACAAGGGAAAACACACCAAGTTCCAGAAGATGTGGCTTGGACCATTTCAGATCTGTGAGAAGATAGGCCATTCGACCTTCATATTGCAAGATTTATCAGGTTTGAGAGATTCTCTCCCTGTTAATGGCCTTATCTTGAAGAAATTCTTTAATTGAGGAGGTAACCCCTTCTCCTTTTTAGTTTAATAGAGTTTTGTAGTTTGTAGGATCTTTAGAGAATAAAGTTGTAAGGTATCCTCCATTGACCTTTGCTATGTTTGAAAACTTGATCCATAGAAGTAGTATGATATTTGCTTTTAAAATAATAGAAGTCTTAACCAAAAGGGATAATTTCTAGGAAACTAGGTATCATTGTATTCTGAAACCACACTTCAAGTTTTGTGAACTCCTCTCAAAGTTTAGAAGTATTGTAAATCACTTTCTATTTTCAAATTTGTCACAAAAGGTTATTAATATCAAGATAGAAGCTAATCCAACTTCAGCATCTTCAACTCTTACCTTGTCATCCATCTACTCTTAAGGAGAAAATTGTCCATCCCATTCACCAAAGTTTATGATTACTCAGAGTGTAATTCCAAAAAAATTGATATAAAAGATAAGAGGTCTTATTACAAGCCTGCTTACCATGATCATAGGGAAATAGTTTAACCGACATTACCAATACTGCATACCATAACAGGGTAATGGCTTAAGAATTATAAGACAAGGGGTCTCATCACGAGCCAGCTTGTTCGGTTAGATTACTACCAGTGAATGGCATTGTCAATAGCTGGCTATCAAACCAGGACAATGGCTTTTTATCTTATCAATAACAGAAAAAGGAAAAGAAATACAAAATATGAAAACATGTTTTGAATTCATTCTGTTAATCACACTCTTAATTGGATGGGACAATGGACAATAACATGGTTAAAAGGTATCCCTGTCGAAACTATGAACGTTTGCTGGCAGCAGAGGCTCTACCTATGACAGACGAGTTCACTATAAAAGCTGATTTGGAAAGGTTTTCTGTTTTATCATTATAAACCAATAGAGGCCTATTTAAAACTTAGAATGTATCTATTTTCTTAAAAAGAGAGGAAATTAGCAAAAATAGTTTCATTTTACTCGGAATGCATATATACCTAGTTATATTAGAATTTTCCCCTTTGATTAGAACTCTATTTTGAAAAAGTTTAAGTATTTCTATACTTTTCAGAGATAACTATTTCTTCCAGCGAATCGCCAATTGTTGTGCTCTACAACAACCCCCCATTTCATATCATTTTTATTCACAAAACTATCATATGAAATGGGTCCCTTTAGATTTTGATTGGTATCAATATTGTATTATTTAAAAAGGTCCGAAAATCAAATGAAAACATTATAAAAAACCTTTTGAAAAACCCATTTTGATCATATTTATGCAAATAAATCAATCTTTTATCATTGCGATAAAGCGATCGCAAGATCGCATATCGCAATGACATAAGGAACATAGCTAAATGGCACATTGGTTTCCGCCGATGCGATATCGCTATCGGCTATCGGCAATGTTCCATGCACATTCTTAAAGCACCCCCAGGCCATTCACCCCGATGCGATGCGATATTGCTATCGGAAATCGGCGATATACTATCCATGTCTCATATAATGTCAATACTCCCGATGTGATGCGATATCGCTATCGGTGATCGGGGTTTAAAAAGGTGTCAATATAAGAGGTTAAGCTTTCCCCAATGGCCGATTGCGATAAAGTGAAGATTTCAAAAAAGCCATTAAAATGGAGGGATATTACGATCAATTCATATTAAAAGCTTGATCTGTCCAACAATGATTCACCTGCGCTCAACCGCCAAAACATCTACAGCACGCTTAAATGAATCATTTGGCCGATTAATGATATAATGGGCATTTAAGGATTGGCAGGTTTTAAACGGCCATTTAATGTAATTGTAAGTCCTAAAATCTTCCCATGGATTGTATCCGCGGCCATTTTAAAAGTTAATCTCTCACCATGCATTGATCAATATATCTCACCATATTGGAGTTTTCATTGCCAATTCTCTGTGTTACGTTTATTTTCACTTCTGTGCAGAATTCATCCAAAGAAGAAAACTCAAGCGAAATGGGGAAGAAATCTAAGAAAACCACAGTCGGTTCCGTTGCGCCAGCCACAGGACAAGCTGTGGCTGATCCCTCAAACAAAAATAAAGGATTGATTTCGGATACTACATGTTCTGGTCTCGGCAAAACTACTTGGCAAAGTACCTACAACTTGATTGAAGCCGAAGAACCTGAAGTGACAACAGTACAAGCTACTGCAGATTCAACTCAGAAATCTGATGGTACTCTAAAGGACTTAGCTGACTCCTTCCTTCATCGGATAGCAGCTAGGGAACAAATTCTCCCATATACAGATGTAGTGCGGTGGGCAATTAAGGAAGTCCCAATCATGGATAGAACCTTCAGCACCAGAGACGGGAGAATTTTCGGGTCATTCAAGGCTGATGATTTAAGGCAAATGTATCATTTGCCTGAGCCAGAGAAGAAATACAATAAGGCATTCCTGGAGAAATTCTGAAAAGAGAACGAAGTTGAATCCGAACCCATCCAGGATTGGAGACAAAATCCGGCAAAGCACAAACGTGAATCTTCCAGTAAGTACTCGGTTGATTCCCTGGCTTCTCCTTATTGCTACGCTGGAATAATGATGTGTAGATTGTGGGGATTGTATGACTCTTCTAATTTCACTATAGAAATGGTTCCCTTAATGGAAGCGGCATGCAACAGTATAATAATGGATTGGGCCACTATTCTCTCAGATAAACTAGCCACAGTTGTTCTTGAGTTTAGGAATAAGACCCGCATTACTGAAAGGCTAATTCCCCCATTCTATTACAGTGCCTATATTTTAGATACCTTGTGTTTTAATTCTGAATTTCCCATGCTCGGCTGGAGGTGGACGCCACAAGACCCCATGCCTATTCACATATACCATCATAAATTATGGAAATCCTCTTATAAGCACCATTTGTACCAAGTCTGCAATGGCTTTATGTTGCCTATTTATTATTCTATTTTTGATAAACCTGTTCCCAAGGTTTCCTACCAAGCTGGGATTGATTTAACAGCAGTAGGGAGATGGTTTGGGGAGGAGAAGTTCACTTATATAAGAGTTTTTGGTAGCCAAGCCGAACCTCATGTCCTCCCTTTATACATACCTGATAAACTGCTGGCAAGGGAAATCGCTTACTAGATCATTGCTGAGAGTGTTACACAGACTCTCAAGAAAAATAAGAAGCAGGGCTGGCCCTCTTTTCCTTTGAGATGCGGCGTCTATACCTTGCATGATCTCAAACATGCAGAAAAAGAAGCTACAAAGATTAAATCATTAACTCTAGCAACTCTCCCTAATAGGCAATTTGATCCAAGCAAAGTTGCCTATAATGCACTAGAATAGGCCAAATTGTCAAAATTTGATCATAAAGAAGATATGTTTGATGACCTGTTCTCTTCAACTGAGTCAATAATGCAGGTTAAAGCATTTGCCAGAATGAAATATCAAGATGAAGGGTTGATTGAATTTAACAGACTTAGAGAACAGAGGTTGCAAACTCTGCCTCTAGATCTATTAGCAACAACCCCAGCAACATCGTCAAGCGAGCCTGAACGACAATAGTCAAAGGAACCTCCAGTTACAACAAAAGAACAAGAGAAGCCACAAGAGGAAAATCAGAAGAAAGAGCATGAGAATCAGCAGAAGAAAGAGCAGGAAAAAGTGTGGGAGGAGACCCAGACTAAAGAGAAAAAACAGACCAACATTTAAATAAATGTGGATACTCATATCGATCCTAAATTGCTCCAGGAATGGCAGCAATTTGATTCTATTATCAGTGGTCTGGAGTGTTCCAAGAACACTGAAACTTCAAAAATGGTAGATACACAGGAAACCACTTCACAACAGGTTCAAAGTGGAACCAGTGGCCCACCCATTTCAAAAGAAGTAGAAGTAATACCAAAGGATCCCTCCGATCAAATCATTTTGCAGGTAGAAGAGATTCCTCCCTTGGATGTCTTCTACAGCCCAAGACATAGAGCTGTAGTAAAATGACAAGGGAAGAGAAGAAGGACCGATCAACCTTCCCTTTTCCCAGAACAGACGGTCACGGGCAATGTGGTTTGGAAGGAGGAATTTGACCCCTCCGATGACCTGACAAAACTGTCACAATATGCTGGAGCCTATTCGGTAGCAACAATAGATAAGGCATCGGAGGTGAGTCTTTTACTAAAAACAAAGGATTGACCACAGCGCAATCCAAAAGCAGAAAGAATTGTCAGAGGCCTTGGCGCAATTGAAGGCAGCAAATGAGAAAATGCTGAAATCAAAAGATGAGCAAATCGCTCAACTATCAGCACAGATTGAAAAGACAAAGGGCGTTCCACAAGTAGCTGAATTTAGGGTAGAAGCACTACAGATAAATACTGCATTGATAGCCAAAATTAAGCTTCTATTTCAACAAATCGCCCAGGCAGAGCCACTATGCGAATTAACGGCATCCATAAGTAATAAAGTTGACAAGGCTAGGACTGAATTGGATCAAGCTGAACAAACGATAGCTGCATTTCTCGACTGGAAAGATACTGATCAAGGACAAGTGGCGAATTTACCAAGAATATTAGAGTCACATAAAGATATACTCTTTACAGAATGGCAGTCCCAGTTAATGAAAGCAGAGAGGGCAGTTTCAAGATGCAAATCAACTTCAAGCAATTTAGTTGAATTAGTCAATAACACTCTCTACTTATCAAACATGATTTCCCAATGCACACCAGGAAAATTGACAACGATGAAAACATTGGAGCAATCATGTTATCCATACCTAGAGGAAAAGGGGAGATTAATTGCTGGGATTAACAGTTTAACCTGGGACACCTATTGGTTCTTCTTGGTAAAACCACACACACAGAGAGCCGCCCTCAAGTGCCTTACGGATGCAATCAGGTATATTATCCCCGATATTCAGGATGCCACCTATGCCACCTAGCTCAGCTCTCGCCTCAACAGACCACCCGAAGTGGAGCCGATTCTTGCAATAAGTCAGCTCAAATTTAAAGGCAAATAGCCTACTTGATGATTCATGCCAGCGACTGCCAGATTGCTGAAGAAAATAGGATCAAAATCAATTGATACCAATTAAGTAGGATTTCAGTTTCTTAAATAGTTAGATTAATTAAGTATTTATAGACCCTTTCATTGTTTTGGAAAGGTTCGAAAAGTTTTGTACTTGACTGAAAGACTGAAGTTGCACTATTGTGCTTCAGCCATATTCTTTTATAAATCTGGACCAATTATTCTAATTTCAACAAGGCAGCTTTTATGCAAATGTGCACTATTGTCTGTGTTTAAAAGCATTTCTGCGTTGAAGGAAGAATCACATATAGCGATTGATATTGGGAGTGTTTATCAGCTCATATGGTACTATTATCTATGTCTGAATCCATTCTTTTCATATGAATTGTTATTTGATTTCCTTTGCTATTATCAAATATATGTATGTGTTTTAATAGCAGTTCTGTATTCCTTCCACTATTGGATGTTTATGGTATGCTTTTCTTTTAATCATATATGTGTCGATGATATAAATGATAAGTGTAGTAATATTGCTTTAATCGCTTTGTTTAACTATTTAAGCAAAGTAATCCTTGAATGAATTAATGTCCATGTCTATTAGATGGAGTCATCTATATGCCTGTCCATAGACATAGATCATCAAGCGCTACACTTCAAAGTACAATAGTTCCCGGGATAAGTCATAGTTCTTTTATTTTGCTGATAGATTTAGTTATTCGCCCATCATTAGATTAGTCAATAAATTATCCATTCATCCCGTTTATTCATTGCTGGGAAACTGGTCCCATTATCCCCAGTCGGAGCCACCATTCCAAACGGAAAAGGAGCTGTACTAAGGTACGGACCCAGTGGTTATCCCCCAATGTTGTTGCAGCGATTTTCGAGGCATCAACAGAACCTAAAGTACCAATACCTAAAAATGAAGGAGCCTACAAAACATCCATTTTTTCTTTTGACACCAAGAAAATTCATGCCATTGATCAAATTTACCTACATAAGTAGGCTGGTGAAATGATATATTCTAAATTGACAAGTTTAGCTATGGTCGCCTCTTAACTTCAAGATTCCTTAAACAATATCCATACATAGTTGAAGATGGAGAGAATGTCATCTTTGGTTAAAGGTACCATAATTAAATCTCTTGAAGGTTTGGTGATCAAACTAGGATATGATCCTAGTGATATTAAAGTAGCAGAAGAGTTGATAAAGAATAAGAATGTTTACATTCAATAACTGAGGAAGAAATTTAAACTTCCTACTACTGAACATCCACAAGCCAAGGAAATAAATCAACTTGAAAGGGAAAAGGAAATTGTGTTTAGATTTATAGTTGAACATAATCTTCAAATTGAAAATATGGAAACTGACATGGAAACACTCTTGAAAGAAAAATGACAACAACTCAGTATTTCAGCAATCATTCCTATAGCGACAACTTCTACAACGGGAACTTCATTAGTAGGGACATCTACAGCAACAACCATCACAGTAGAGAGACAGTCTACTAACTCAACAAAAAAACTATCAAAGGCCATGGGAGACTTATCCTTGAAGGTTCTTGAAATTGAAAAACTAAAAATGCAGCCCCAAAAGATTCAATAACAGAAAATAAAATTTTACAATGCATATTTAGCTGAGATTCAAAAGAATTATAAATTAACTCAACAATTAGATGTTTATGAGAATGAATCTTTGATTGAACATACTATTGCTCAGGCCAAAGAAAATATTTGGATAGACATTAATGCATCAGTGATTGAATTATGACCTTCAATTGAAATTAATTTTTAGCTGGAATATTTATTGTAAAGGTCAAAAGCAGCAGTATCAGAAATAAAAGAAGAGCTGGACCATAAGCCAGGATATGCCAAAAGGATAATCAAAATTTTGAACTCCAAGACAAAAGATGAGCTTGAAGAATTCAACATTGAAGACAAAATTGATGATGTCTTGGAGGTGAGGAAAATTTTAACTAAAAGGAATTTGATGCTACAGCTTGAGAAAAAGTGCCACAATTTGGATATTCATATTAAGAAATTTCACAAGAAATTCAATGCTCTGCATGAGAAAGGACTTCCAAGTTTGCAAGATAGAGGTGGAAAATTGATTCCAATTGAAGATTATCAACACAGGTTACATGAAATTGCAATGGAAAAAACCAAGTTTTCCAAAATAAGATGAGTTATAACTGCAAAATATTTCATTGGAGGTTTAAGTAATGATTTTTTAATTTAGCATGAAATTAAGCATGTGTTTCTGACTAGGCCCACTTTTGAAAAATTTACTGAATTTGATGAGTCATATAGAAAATTGTTAAATTTTTCTGTCCATGATGAAAAGAGATGGGATAACTTGTGTGAGCTCATAGAATAGGAACAAAATGCTAAATTTTGGGAGTAGACAACATAATTTTATAGGAAGTGAACAAAAAAGTAGATTCCCAGCTACAGATATCAACAACAACCCTCGAAATTTGTGCAAAGTGTTCAAATAAGTCCAGATCTACTATTTTTTCATTTTATTTTTGTAATATCCCAAATATTTTGGATGATATTATATTATGTAATCAATTTTGATTTCAATGTAGATATGTATGAAGTCGAGCTCTATAAATATTTTTTAATTGAAAGGAAAAAGGGCTGAACCCTTACAATGAACCAGTCAACATGCTTGTAACTTTTAAAGTTATTTATGAAATTAATAGAAGGATTCTAGATTCATTCTGAGCAACTTGTGTATCTTTCTGGGTTCTTTTGGTTATTCAATTATGTTTTCATTTTTTATTTTCTTTGCACATGTTCAAGGTAACATAGAAATCTAAGAAAGAATAGAATGAGTATCAATCTCTCTGAAATCCCTTGCAAAGTTATCATCATTAAAAGAGATCAATTAACTTAAACTATCTATCTTAGTTAATTGCACTAAAAGTTTTAATTTTTTCCTTCTATCATCTATTTCGCATGTATTGTTTGGCTATAGAAAGCTTCTATACACATCTGCTATATATAAAAAATAAGAAGTTCAGTCTGAATATCTAAAGAATTATATATCATCTTAAATTATGCTTTCCAAAAAAAATTAAAGCTTAAAGTTTGTTAAGAATGAAGAATCAACCCTTCTACTTTCTAAAAAATAGTTAGGATTTGAATCTGTTTAAAATCTTAAGCATTTTTCATCCACTTAAAATCAAAAACATTACTTTAGATGCTTTGGCAGAGTCCCTTAGCCTAGAAATATCTACAAAGGACAACATCAGATTGGTGTTGTTTCTAGGGGACAAAAACTAAAGATTGTTTCCCTGGGATAATGATTATACTTACCTCTTAAATGTGAATAAGAGGTCAGTAGGATAAAACCCTTCACCTGGTGAGTCTATATATTAAAACTAGCTTCACAGAGGCATACCAGATCCCAATCAGATATTAAGCTTGTCTCTCCATTATCAGATCCAGAGAGATTAGTTAGAATTGCATCAATTAGACGTAGGTTATAAGCCTCTCTTACTACTTATGCCTTTGTTCTATCCAAAAAAACTTCAGAATCTGACCCTTCATAGTCAACTCCAATCCTGTTGAATTATCAAATCTTCCTCCAAAAGTTGTAAAACTTCAGTCTAAATGAGTATATATTCAAACTAAACCTTTAGTCCATCAACTTGAGGCTTTTGAACTTCCTTATTCCCATTTGGAACATTCTGATAGTGAAGAATATCATAAACTTTTTCTTTCTCAGTTTAAACCATTTGATTTCAAATCTTCTTTTGAACACACCTACCCATCCACTATTAAATTTGAAGAGAAAATTAGTATTTATACTAATCCTCTAGATTTTGAGGATCCTGAAAAGGTTCTTCTTGAAGTTCAAAAGTTGGTCAATCCTCAATTCTTCCATAAACCCAAACCTTCAATCACCTCCTTCTTCTAGTAAAGTTGTTTCTCCTAAAAAGATAACCATCATAACATCAAAAGGCTGGTATTCAACCAGTTGTGGTAACCCATTATGCAGTGTCAGTTATTCCACCTGCAGCCCAACTTGATGCTTTTCTTGATGGGTATCTAAAACATTTACCTATATTTAATGGAGAAACAGGGCCATTGGTTGAAGATCACGTAGCCTCATTCCTAGACTTTGCTGATAACATGAATATTGAGCATGAATATGTCTACACAAGAATTTGTGTTCAATCACATGAAGGCAATGTTAGGATATGGTTTAGACAACTCCAAGCTAATTCCATTAATTCATGGCCTGAACTAGTTAACATTTTCAAAAATCAATGGGGAGTAAAAAATGATGTTGTTTATTACTTAACTGAATTTGAAGACTTGAAAAGAAACCCTAATGAACCTATACCTGATTTCATTAAAAGATTTAATAAACTTTATAACTAAATTCCTCTAAATTGCAAAACTACATTAACTGCTGCTAAGATTAATTTTTCCAAATAATTCGAAGATGAATTTCCTATCATGCTTATGGAAAGAAAATTAGAAACTTTAGCAGACATGAAAATCAATGCAATCAAAGTTGAAGCTAATAGATCAACATCTGCTAAACTAAAAGCTAAAGCAAAAAAAGTTAAAAAGATTATGAAAGCTAGAGAAGAATGTTCCTCATAAAAAACTAAAGATGAAGATCATCAAATTGATGAAATTACCTCTCTACTTAGAAATATTTCTAATAGAATCTCAAGAATGGAAATTCAACGTATAATAACCCAACAATTTGCAAACTGTTGGGCAACGGATCCCCCGCGTAACGGTTTTGGGGCCTAAAGCCCACAATTTTGGGTATTGATACTGTAAAAGTTTCATGAAGTGCGCAGAGCCTGAATTGTAATGAGTCAAGTCAAAGGGTTGTCTGCCCAAAAATAATGTAAAGTTGATATAGAATATGTCAGCCTACTGATGGTCCGCAGACCATGGAAATGTATAAATAGAGCAAGGCTCTAAGGGCAGAGGTAGCTTTTGGTGAAGATCACAAGTGTTATGGGTTTGTGAAGGCGTGAATGCTCTAAGTCTCTAAATCCATGTCATGGTCGGTAGTAGATAGTGTAGGCTCTATAGCTGTGTGCGCAAGACCTGGTAGAGTCTGCAGCTGTGTGCATGGACCCTTGCAACTGAGTGCGCAGGGTGAAATTGGATTGTACTGAAATAGAATATTAATAAAGATAAGTGTTTCTGAATTATTGTGCATCTGGTCGCAGATCTGTATGGTAATTATTATGTTATAGTTTTATGCATATCTTTAAGATTTATGGTTATATGTGCTGGATATAACTATTGACTCTAAGAATTAGATCAGACCTATAATAACCGCTATAATAATAAGGAATCTAGGAAGTGCCTCGTCACAGAGCTACGAGACGGCCAGACAACTGTGTTGCATAGAGTGAGTGCGCAGATCGGTTCGTGACCTTTCTAGACCTCCTCAAGACATCCCTAGGGTGCAGAAACCCGGTTCTAGCACGCTCCCATACTACCTCGAGTGAGACTTCAGTCCACGCTTAGCGGATTGTTGCCAAAAGGGCCAGTAGTGCAGGATTTGTTTGGCTAAAATACTTCCGAATCTGGGTCAGGCCCTAATAAGCCAATAAATGGTTCCGTTACTGGGACCAGGATCTACCTAAGGGATGTTTGATGTCAGAACACTAGAACCCTACAAAGAAAGAGATTGAAGATTGGTTGGATCAGAAGCTTCATGAGTTCGTGGTACAGGAAAACAAAACCTTGCAGATATCTAAGAAGAGGTTGATGGATCACTACGTATATACGGAAATTCACGAGATCTTTTCGCGCCTTTCTCTTCAGAGCTGTAGGATTAGATCGCAAGGCTAGCAGACGACCAGGTGTTAGTGTCTGTATCTTTATCTCTCCATCAGTGAACAAATTTCTCTTTTGCATGCATATTAGGTGTCTCATCCAATTAGCTGCACTCCATTAGGTCATGTATCATCTGATGGTAGTGGTTCTTTGTCAATTTTCCTCATGCTTTTCATCTGCTAGCCTATTTTCACATGCACATATTATTCGTTGTCATTTTAGGGTTTTTAGGTCTCATTAGGTCTAGGGTTTGTCACCATGGTCTTCAAAAACTCAATAAGAGGTCAACAGCCACATGAGGACGTTTAATAAGTTCATAAAATCACAAATTTCACTAATAATTTGCTTCATAAAGGGTTTTTACCTCAAAACTTTGTTTTGAGGTGAAAACTGAGTTTTTCTATTTTATGTAGAAATTTTATGTAATTTTAATGTTTTCATATATAATAAAGCTTCAACTACAGCCCTTGGTCACCCTGAAAAACTCCAGCACTCCAGCCATTGCAAAAGAAATAAAAACATCCAAGCATCAGTTCATCAAATGACAAAAAGAGCCAAACTGCAAAAAACAGGGTTTTTAAAGCAAAGTGAAAAGGAACCTTAGAAAAATGGGTTTTTCAAATGAAAAATTAAAATCCAAGGTGGATATAAAGTAATCTGTGGTATTTGAAAACTTCATTTGTACAAGTGAGAGAGAGCAAGAGGTAAAATCGCACTTTGAGGAGAAATAAGGGAAATTGCAGCAAAATTCAAGTTTTTTGCTAGCGTGACGCACTTGGGCACTGGTGTGACGCACCTGCTTGGTGCTACGCACCAGGCACAGGTTTTACAAAGGAATTTCAATAGGTGCTACTCACAGAAAGTGCGCTATGCACCTGTGCGTTGACAAGGCACATATGTTGGCTGAGTTACAAAACACATTGCATTGCTTTTCCAAGCCTCCAAATTTGCAAAAAATCTCTCAACAAGTAAGTACACCCTCCCAACTGGCCTAGCAAGAGATATTTTCATCCATGGTGGTGATTTGAATGTTGAAAAATGAAACCCTAGCTACTCTCAAAGTTGTCTTGCCATATTGTCTAGGGTTTTGTTATTTTTGTTGTTTTCACTCCCTTGTTATGATTTTTCTCTATCCCATTCCCCTGCACTAAATTTCCCTAATTCCCTTCCTCTTTCCCTCTCCCATTGACACTCACCTTACCCCCTATCACCAAACCCTAAACCCTATACATAATTCCTACCATTCCCCAAACCCTAATTCTCATTTCCCAAACCCTATCATTCCCTAAAACTCTGCTGCCATCATCAAAACCCTTATTCACAGTTCCACTATCAGTCATCCTCTCAATTCCTAAAAAGAAAACAATAGTCACCCTATATTTGAGAAAATCTCTTCATACTCATCATTCTACACTCTATATTTGCAAGCATGGAAACAAATTCAGCATATGAGAGGGATGATGAAACTGTCAGTGATTCTTCCCAAGAGTTTCATGTCACCATTCAGCTAAGTGTACCATCATTCAGAAGGTTTTCATCTCATGTTAGGTTCCAGTGGGTCATTTTACACCTTGTTCATGCTTCAGTTCTGCTTAGGTAAGGTTCATTTCCTTCTCCTAGGGTTTTGAAGGTAATTTCTCTTGGATGGTCAAATCATCAATAAAACTTGTATCCTGATGTTCATACACCTTCCACTATCCTTAATGTACCTTACTAAACACTTCCCATCACTTATTTCCCTAAAATTCCCCATTTTCACACAAACCCTAGTTTCTTACTATAATTTGACAATTTTCTAGGCTAGGCCTATGTTTTACCCTTTTGGACCCCTTCCCCTCACTCAATCTTTGAAATTCCACTTTTATATGCTTCCGAACATCCCTCCCTACTTCCAAAAATTTTCTCAAGAATTTAGGAGCCCCTTATCCCTTTCATTTCACTTCATTTCAACAAAACCCCTGTTCCACACATTGGGATAGGTTTTACACAAATGATGTTTCTGAGCAAGAAAAAATAAATTTGGAAAACGTGAGAGAGGTAGTTGTCCATAATAGGCCAAGGAAGAAAAACCTCCTTCACTTTTTATATAGGTGTCATGGTTTTAGAGAAATGTCAAAAATACAGTTGCCTCAGGAGAATTGATGCACCTTTGAAGTGACCTTGGGAAAATCAAGATTTCTTCTAGCTTGGTTAGCCAAATGACTTTCTTGATGAGTCAAATGATAACTAGACACAGATATATTTCCAATTAGCTATCATGTGCTCAATTTGGAGTTGAGGAAGACCTACAAAAGTTGACTGAAATAGCACTCTGCCTTTAGGCAGCCTCATTTTGCACATTTTGACCAGTCTTGGGAGATTTGACTTTTGACAGGGAAAATGAACTCCAAATTAATAAATTTAAGTTCTGTTGGAAAGTAGACTCAATAATATTTCCAACAAGCTATCATGCCTCCAATGTGGACACCGCGAAATCCTCCAAAACATGATCTGAAAATAGCACAACGCACAGAATCAGTCGCACTACGCATAGAAAATTTTAACACAGGCTTTTCCAACATGTGCGTAGCACCACCTAGTGCTCGCTTTTAATGGGCACCTCCATTTCAATAAAAAATTGGCATTTTTGGATTCCTTATGAAAATTTATGCATTCTCAGAAATTACTAGGAAATTTTGACAAGTTTTGGGTCACCTAAAGGGCCAAAAACACCTGAAAAATGCCCCCTCTACCACTTTTTGGCCACAGAGGAAGCAGTCTTGGGAGATTGCAATTTTGGAGGGCAAAATGGACTCCAAATCAAAAAAATCAAGTTGTCCAAGAAATTAGACTCACGGGGCTTTCCAATGAGCTATCCTACTGTTGGCATTATGATTCAGGTGTTGTCCTTGATGGCAAACCCATTCAGGTGATAAATCAAGAAGGACGCAGGAAATATGTTCAGCAAGTGCGTCCCCGCAGGTATACCATACAGAACCCGCGTCCAGGGACGCAGGCCAGCCGTTCAGGAGGTGCGTCCGCCCAGTACACACATTTCAAGGCAAAGAAAAGCATGTGGGGGTTTCTTGTGTGGTATCTAGCCGACGGTTTTGTGTTTCTATGGTGTCGGCTCGTGGTTTTGTTCCATATTTTGGGGAGAAGCTTGCCTATATAAAGCAAAGGAGTTCATTTGGATTTTGCATCATCTTGGTTGAATATCTTTTGGTGAGATCTAGTCCAGATCTATGAAGGCGAATCTTCTAATGGACTGTGATTACTATGGCGTATGATCAGATCTGTGGATCTGAGTGATTGGGTTGGTTCTGAAGTCCTCATATCTTTTATATCTGAAGGGACGCAGGTTCAGTGAAGGGAAAGTGCGCCGGGACGCAGTACAGTAAAGGCTCAGGTGCGTCTCTGAGGCAAAGGACGCGGCGCGACTGTGTTATTGGGTGCGTCTCTGAAGCAAAAGACGCGGCGCGATAGTGTTTCTGGGTGCGCCGGTCGCAGCAAAGCATAGAGGAACAGTGCGTCGGCACGCAGAACAGTGGAAGGTAGACTGCGTCCAGTCGCAGGTCACAGAAAGAAAATATGCGTCCCTGTCTTATGATGATCTGTTGACTGTATATTTTTGTTCATAAGGTGTTCTGGGTTATTTCTGTAATTACTGATCTGATATCTGTAGTGGACTGTATCTGTTGTATACTTGTTGATCATTTGATTCTTCATGAAAAGAAGTAGGGGGTTGTAGCTCCCTTCCAGGAGAGACTGGAAAACGAGAGAGAGTTGTAGCTCTCTGCAGGTTGCAGCCTGCGTGCTGGTAAAGGACTGCACCAGTACAAAATCATTGTAAAAAGAATTTCTTGAAAGAAGATAGAGACATATTGCAGCAGGTGGTTTTCTCCCGCATTGGGTTTCCACCTTACATCTTGTGTTCTTTGGTGTGACTGTCTATTTTCTTTATTCATGCTCATTATTTTATGGTACTGATATGCAAGAATAATTCAAAAGATCAAATAAGGAAGATTTGGTAAATTGCTTGATAATACTGATTCACCCCCCCTCTCAGTATTATTTCCAACAATTGGGATCAGAGCAGGTCCTTCAGAAAAGCTTGATCGCTTGAAGGTAGATCGTTCATCATGAGCAACTACGAGAGAGAAGCATCAATCAGGCCACCAGTTTTTGATGGGACAAACTTCAATTATTGGAAGGTAAGAGTTACTGCATATCTTCAATCTCTTGGTACTGAAGTTTGGGACATTGTAGAAACAGGCTATGCTTTTCCTTCAGCTACTCCTACAGATCCAGCTGAGAAAAAGAAGTATGAAACAAATGCAAAAGCAGTCAGTACTCTATTAGGAAGTATATCCCAAACAGAATTCATGAAGGTAATGCACTTCAAATCAGCAAAAGAAATATGGGACAAAATGATCACAAGCTATGAAGGAGATGAACAGGTAAAACAAGCCAAACTTCAAACTCTCAGAATTCAATATGAGACTCTCAAGATGTATAATGATGAAAGTGTGGCTAATTATTTTCTTCGGGTAGATGAGATTGTAAATTGTATGAAAAATTTGGGTGAAGAAGTAAAGGAGTCTCTAGTAGTTCAAAAGATTCTAAGATCATTATCCCCCAAGTTTGAATCCAAAGTATCTGCAATAGAAGAAAAAGAAAATCTCCGTGTTCTTACTATGTCTCAGCTACATGGAATTCTAACTGCTTATGAAATGAGAAAGGGAGGACCATCAGACAGAAGGGAGGCTGCTTTTAAAGCATCAGGCAAAGAAGATTACTATGAAGCAAGCCATGATCCAGAAGAAGAGGAAGAAGAATCAAATTTTGTCAGAAATCTTCAAAGAGGTTCTGGAAGGTTCAGAGGTAAGCTACCTTTCAAATGCTTTGCTTGTGGAAGAGTAGGTCATTATGCTGCAAAATGCTCTTATAAGGATAAAGGAAAGGAACCAGTTAGATGGAACAAGAAACAAAGCGCAAATAAGAAAAGCTACTACACCCATGAAGATAGTGATGGCTTATCAAACAGTGATGAAGATGAACAAGGTAATAAATATAGGTTGTTAATGGCATTTGAAGATGATGATTATGAGGATGCTGTAGATGTGGATAACCTTTATGATGAAATTACTAGACTCAAGAGATGCATAGAAGAAAAGAACATGATTATTGATACTCTACAAATCCAAATTGATGAAAAGGAAAAACATCTTGAAAAATTAGAAGGTGAAATTGTTGGTCTTAGAAAATAAATTGAGAAAACAAAAACTATTAATCTCAAGTTTGTCAAAGGATCTGAAACTTTGGATGAGATTATCAGTGTGCAGCGGTCTCCACTAAATAAGACAGGTTTGGGCTATAATGGAGAAACTTCTCAAGCATCCACTTCAAAAAGTTATCTTGATGCAGCAAGAAGAAATGAGCAAGAGCACAAGGAAGATCATTAGGTAAAGCAGGGACAAATGTCAAGCAGAAACTATCAGGGGCAATCCAGCTTAAGGGTGAACAAAAGCCACAACCAGCCACAGGTAAAATCTTCTCAATTTGGTTCAAGAATAGATGAAAATAGAAATTACAATCAGTTGGCTGGTAGATCCAATAATCGCAGAAGCTTCTTCAATGGACAATGCTTTTCTTGCCATAACTTTGGTCACAAAGCAGCTCAATGTGTTGCGTATAAAACAATCATGACTAGAGAAGCTCAAAAACAAAGAAGTATGACAGGGATTACAAAAAGGACCTATAACAACTTTTCAGCTCTTGAAAATGAAGTTGAATGTTCTATTTGCAATAATTTTGGACATAAAGACTTTGAATGCAGAAGCAGGTTTCCGGAAAGAAAGGTACAAGAGCAGAAAAAGGAACAAGCCTTAGGCGCCAAAACATGGAGAATAAAGGAACCTCAAACAGAAAGATGTGGGATAGCATTTTATGCAGAAGGACAAGAAAATCTATGGTACATTGACAGTGGATGTTCGAAGCATATGACAGGTGATAAAGAAAAACTTGAGTCTTATTCTAATTTAGAAAAGGGAAAGAAAGTCTCTTTTGGAAATGATACTCTTGCAACTATAAAAGGAAAAGGTATTGCTCCTTTAAAAGAAGATGTTAAGGCTGGAAATGTTTTGTTTGTTGATGGATTGAAGCATAATCTACTAAGTGTCAGCCAGATGTGTGATCAAAGAACCGAGGTTATATTCAGATCAAATGGATGCCTTGTTCGTGATCTTGATACAGGTAAAACAGTTCTCAAAGGAAAGAGAACTCCAAATAATCTATACATATTTGATGAAGGACAACAACAATGCTATCTAAGCAAGAATGAAGAGCACTGGTTATGGCATCGAAGGTTGGGACATCTAAGCTTCTCACAAATAAGGAAAGCTTGCAAATATCAGGCAGTTCGCGATCTTCCAGATATCAAAATTCCTGACAACACCATATGCAGATCATGTCAGTTTGGAAAACAAACCAGAACTAACTTTCCAGAGAAAGAAGGATCAGCCACCATGCCTCTTGAGCTAGTACATACAGATGTATGTGGACCATTCAGAAAAAGAACACCTAGAGGAGAGGAATACTTGATATTATTTATTGACGATTTCTCCAGGTTTGTTTGGTTAGGACTTATGAAGCACAAAGATGAAGCATTCGAAAAATTCAAAACCTTCAAAGCCTTGGCTGAAAATGAATCAGGTCACAAAATTAAGTGCCTCAGATCTGACAGAGGTGGGGAATTTACTTCAAATGAATTTTTCGATTTCTGTGATGAACATGGGATAAGGAGAGAATTCTCTACAGCTAGAACGCCTCAGCAAAATGGAGTTGTTGAAAGAATGAACAGAACAATCCAACAAATGGCTCGTGCTATGCTTGATGAATCAGGAACCCCCGCAACCTTCTGGGGTGAGGCTGCACATACTGCGGTTATTATTCTCAACAAGACAAATGTCCGGGTGAACAGCACTCAAACCCCTCATGAGCTCTGGAGTGGTAAAACTCCTTCGGTAAAGCACTTCAAAATATTTGGGAGCAAATGCTATATCAAGAATACTGAAGAGCAGCTTGGCAAACTTGATCCTAGAGCAGATGAAGGCATTCTTCTTGGCTATTCTCCACATAGCAAAGCATACAAATGCTACAATAAAAGACTTGGCAGAATTGTTGACAGCATTGATGTAGTGGTTGATGAAAAGGGATATATTCCTAGGCAAATACATCGTGAAGACATCGAAGAAGATGAGAGCTACCCTCAAAGACAGAATGATGAAGAAGAAGAACCTCAAGAAGAATCTCAAGAAGAACCTCACGAAGAAGCAGAAGAACGGACAAGAATAGAAGAAAAGACTCCATCCAGATATGTTCAGAAGAACCATCCAGAATCTCAGATCATGGGACAAAAGGAAGCAGGTATACAAACTAGAAGAACAGTTGCAGAAGCTTCAAGCTATTTGGCATTACTTTCCTCCACCGAACCACAAAATGTGAAAGAGGCATGCAAAGATGAATGTTGGGTGAAAGCAATGGATGAAGAACTTGAGCAAATCGAAAAGAACAACACTTGGGAGCTGGTTCCTAGACCAAAAGATAAGAATGTTATTGGAACAAAATGGGTCTTCAAAAATAAATTGAATGAAAATGGAGAAGTAATTAGAAACAAAGCCAGACTCGTTTGTAAAGGGTATGCGCAGCAAGAAGGAATAGACTTTGAAGAAACTTTTGCTCCTGTTGCAAGACTTGAGGCCATCCGAATGTTCCTTGCTCTCTCAAGTTTTCAGAACTTCAAAGTATTTCAAATGGATGTGAAATCAGCCTTTTTGAATGGAGACTTGGAAGAAGAAGTGTACATTGAACAGCCAGATGGGTTCATTCTTGGAAATGATCCAAATCTTGTATGCCGATTGAAAAAGGCTCTCTATGGTCTCAAACAAGCTCCAAGGGCTTGGTACTACCGGTTGGACAAATATCTTCATCAACAAGGTTTCTTAAAAGGTTCAGCAGATAGCAATCTGTATATAAAAGTCGAAAATGACAAATTGCTAATACTTGTTGTGTATGTTGATGACATTATTTTTGGCAGTAATGAAGAAGCTATGAGTCAAAGCTTTGCCTCAGTCATGCAGAAAGAATTTGAAATGTCCTTGCTAGGAGAACTGACATATTTCCTTGGTTTGCAAATCCAACAGAAGGAAGGAGGAATCTTTTTATCTCAAACCAAGTATCTCAAGCAGATTTTGAAGAAATATGGCATGGAAGATGCAAAACCAGTATGTACACCCATGGTCACAGGATGTAGTCTCAGTGCAAATGATGAATCTGCAGCAGTACATCAACCAACCTACAGATCTATGATTGGAAGTTTACTATATTTGACAGGTACCCGACCAGACATCATGCATGCAGTTGGAATAGTTGGAAGATTTCAGGCAAATCCGAAGGAGACTCATCTTCAAGCAGTGAAGAGAATTTTCAAATATCTTCAAGGGACTCAAAATTATGGCTTATGGTATCCTAGAGATACAGATCTTACTCTTCATGCCTATACAGATGCAGATTGGGCCGGAAGCGTGGATGACAGGAAAAGCACAAGTGGTGGTGCGTTCTTTATGGGTCCCAGACTGGTCTCTTGGTTCAGCAAGAAACAGAGTTCAATTGCCTTGTCTACAGCTGAAGCAGAATATGTTGCTGCTGCATCTTGTTGCACCCAACTCCTTTGGATGATGCAGAATTTGCAGGATTATCAAATCACTTGTACTCCTCCAATCCCTATCTTATGTGACAACACAAGTGCAATCAGCATCTCAAAGAATCCGGTTATGCATTCAAAAACCAAGCACATACCAATCAAGTACCATTTTCTCCGGGAACAAGTACTTGAACAGAAGGTCAAGTTGGAGTATGTTCCTTCTAAGGAACAAGTTGCTGATATTTTCACCAAACCGTTGCCCAGGGACACTTTTGAATACCTCAGGCAAAAGCTGGGGGTTGTTGATGCATCATCTTACTGTTGATCATCTTCCTATTGGTGGTATAGGCTCAGGGGGAGCACATAATGCATTGTTGGCATTATGGAGAAGGAGATCTTGGAAATAGCTGCAATATGTCTCTATCTCCTTCATGATGGATTTCTGGTTACAGATCTGGAGATGCATGAGCATAGGGGGAGCATACCCTTTGCCCTTGATGTCAAAGGGGGAGAATGAAGCTGAAGATTATGTGGTTGCCATCAAGTCCAAAGGGGGAGATTGTTGGCATTATGATTCAGGTGTTGTCCTTGATGGCAAACCCATTCAGGTGATAAATCAAGAAGGATGCAGGAAATATGTTCAGCAAGTGCGTCCCCGCAGGTATACCATACAGAACCCGCGTCCAGGGACGCAGGCCAGCCGTTCAGGAGGTGCGTCCGCCCAGTGCACACATTTCAAGGCAAAGAAAAGCATGTGGGGGTTTCTTGTGTGGTATCTAGCCGACGGTTTTGTGTTTCTATGGTGTCGGCTCGTGGTTTTGTTCCATATTTTGGGGAGAAGCTTGCCTATATAAAGCAAAGGAGTTCATTTGGATTTTGCATCATCTTGGTTGAATATCTTTTGGTGAGATCTAGTCCAGATCTATGAAGGCGAATCTTCTAATGGACTGTGATCTCTATGGCGTATGATCAGATCTGTGGATCTGAGTGATTGGGTTGGTTCTGAAGTCCTCATATCTTTTATATCTGAAGGGACGCAGGTTCAGTGAAGGGAAAGTGCGCCGGGACGCAGTACAGTAAAGGCTCAGGTGCGTCTCTGAGGCAAAGGACGCGGCGCGACTGTGTTATTGGGTGCGTCTCTGAAGCAAAAGACGCGGCGCGATAGTGTTTCTGGGTGCGCCGGTCGCAGCAAAGCATAGAGGAACAGTGCGTCGGCACGCAGAACAGTGGAAGGTAGACTGCGTCCAGTCGCAGGTCACAGAAAGAAAATATGCGTCCCTGTCTTATGATGATCTGTTGACTGTATATTTTTGTTCATAAGGTGTTCTGGGTTATTTCTGTAATTACTGATCTGATATCTGTAGTGGACTGTATCTGTTGTATACTTGTTGATCATTTGATTCTTCATGAAAAGAAGTAGGGGGTTGTAGCTCCCTTCCAGGAGAGACTGGAAAACGAGAGAGAGTTGTAGCTCTCTGCAGGTTGCAGCCTGCGTGCTGGTAAAGGACTGCACCAGTACAAAATCATTGTAAAAAGAATTTCTTGAAAGAAGATAGAGACATATTGCAGCAGGTGGTTTTCTCCCGCATTGGGTTTCCACCTTACATCTTGTGTTCTTTGGTGTGACTGTCTATTTTCTTTATTCATGCTCATTATTTTATGGTACTGATATGCAAGAATAATTCAAAAGATCAAATAAGGAAGATTTGGTAAATTGCTTGATAATACTGATTCACCCCCCCTCTCAGTATTATTTCCAACACCTACACTTGATTTTGACCTTAGAAAGCCTTCCAAAATCATCTTGGAAAAAGCACAAAAAGTGGCCCTACGTACAAGATGAAAAAGTGCCAATTTTGCTCAAAAACTCTATTTTTCACCTAGTTTTCTTCTAGTTTGACTTTTTCTCTCTTATGGTCAAATTCATGATGTGACATGATGTAAATTGATGTATTATGATGTAAAAATGATAAAAATTGACTTGATAAGGTAGATACATCAATTGTAGGTGGTTTAGAGTTGAATGAATCAGTTTCCTAGGTTTTAGAGGTAAGCTATTCCACTGCCTATTTTTGTGTTCCTAGTTTAGATATGGTTGAAACCACTGCTTTTCTCATGGGTTCAACTCCTGATGGATAACATAGGTGGTTTAGAGGTCTATATCATGTATTTTTTCAATCATTTGTAAAGGTTGGACTCTTGTGAATGCTTTGAGCACTATTGTACATCATTTCTACAGTTTGGTGAGGAAATAGACCAGGGTTTGTAGCATTTTGTGGGATTCTTGTGTCAAGGTGATTTAGTATTGTTTTTCCTTATATTATTCAAGTTATCATATGTTTATGTGTGCCATTATCTCTCTCTCTTCTTCTTAACTAAGTGAATCAATTATAAAGGTGGAAATCATTGATATTGCAATGCTCTACCTTAGGGTTTCTTTAGTTTTACATGTTTTCTACTGCTTGAGGAGGCCTCGTGACACTTCCATGCCCTCTCCAACTCCTCACCAGTATTAAGACTCTCCATTTCACCTAATTCAAAGTACTAAATCATTTTCCTACCTCACCCCACAGAAACATCTGCAAGACTGAGTCCATTCACCGGACCCAAAACTGCCTTTCACATATGATCCAACAATCTACCATAAAGCTCAATCAAACTCCTCTGAGCATATACCTAGCCTAAAATTAGTCTTTACATCAGTCATCGGAAGTCTCATTGGCCATATTTTCCTGAGATTGACAAGGAGAGAGCCCTCTCCCAACCTGGTAGGGCTAGCTACCAGGTTAAGCGTGGTTTGATGTTACCCTAGACCTGCCTTTCTCAGCTCAAGGTAGATTTAGGCACTAACACCAAGGAAGGTGCAAGCTTGATCAAACTATAGTGTGGACTCCAGAGTTGGTGCATAGGCTAGAGGCCTCTGAAGATAAGATTTCACGGGCTGTGGATCATTGGCTGGATCGGATAATAGGAGGGTTTACCACTGAATTCACGGTAGACATGAATGTCAGCTACAATGAAGCAGGAAGACATTTTCTCAAGGGACCGCGAAGTAAGTACATCAAATCATTGAATACCTGGATTAGGATGCTATTGTGTGAAAAAAGGGTGATGCGAATCCATTATTGAGTGGAACAATGTGGAGCAGAAGGGTCTACAAGGGTATTGAATGGTTAGGAAATAGTCCTTTAATTTTGCCTCCACAAGAGGATGAGGAAGAGTGCACTTGAGCTTCTCCAAGGAGTGTGGTCAGTTTGATAAGGCAACGCATTCCACAGCTATCATCTCTGCTAACACCATGTTATAGACATATTTGGGCACTTCAACTCCAATCTTATATGTCAATAAACCAAGGGCTTTTTAACCCCTAAAAGTGTTCTTTCATACCCTAAAGGATCATGGTCATATGATTACATCATTCCCCAAAAGTTCCACCTGAAAAACCACTTAGAACTAGCAAAACTGGACCATACTGACTGCCCCAATGTCAAGGTGCGATGCATACTGACTTCTACACTAGCTAGGTGTGATGTATACTAAATAGGCCTTCTGTAGGGTGCAATGAACGAGGATGGACAAATATCCGAGACAGTTTTCTAAGTGGATGCTCATGGAATCTTCCAGAAACTTCTCCTATAACACTTGCCTCTCTGAATTCGCCCAGGGATGAGTAAGAGATCCAAGAAATCTCCAAGTGGAACCAAGAACAACAATTGGAATGACACTAATCAATAACCTAGAGATGACTCACACCCTTGCAGAAATCTATAAATGGATCCCTCATCTGCGAGATCTTGAGGCTGGAATTTGGTAATTTGTAAGGAAATGCTGGTAGTTTGTCTTTGAGAAAAGGCATTGTATTGTTGGGTGATCTTACTTTTCATGAGGTGAAGAGGGTTTTGATGCTAGGAGGATGATGCTAGATCAGACAGTTGGGTTGTAATTATCCCTTCTACTATTAATAAAGTTCTTTGAGTTTTCCTCCATACAATAGTGTATTTGTGAATTTTGTTATTTGTGAATGCCATTGTATGATCAATGTACTTCTGATTCTGCATTGTTTATGATATAATAGATCGAGATGCTTAGATGGTGTTTTGTTACATTGTCTCTACAGGTATTCATTGGGCAGGATAAGTAGGAGAAGAGGTGCAAGCTCTATCAAGGGAGAGAGAAATCAAGCAAGGAGTCAAGCAGAAGATCCAGGTTGGTCCCTTTGCTTCTCTCTTATCTATCATACATAAAGGAAATCGCAAATTGCTTTGATTGTTTGTTTGTAGGATAGCTACCAATCCTAGTGGGACTAGCAGATCGAAAAGACACTAGTTTTCCCATAAACAAAATGGTGACTCTGCTGGGGATCGAATAGTTTGTTTGTTTGTTGTTGACTGTTTGTTTTATAAACTACAGATGGAGCTTGAAGTTAGCCAGATAGCCTTTGAACGACTTTTGCTCTGCAATTGCAAAGTAGATGAATGCTGCTTCAGTCAATCTCTGGTTTAGTTTATAGTTTGAACATCTGACTTACAAGCATTCTAGATGCCCTGTTGGTAGTTCAATAACCTTCCAAGAACATACCCTGTACTTTTTTCTTTACTGTCCATAATAGCTCAGCTTAACTCACTGAATTCAACTACAAATTTGAGCCAAAACCCACCTCAGTTGTGTTCCCTAGCCCATTACACTATTTGTCACTGGAAGCCAATATGCATCACACTTCCTGAGTGTAGCAGGTGAGATGCATCCCTGTTTCTGTGAAGCATAGGTGCGATGACTGAGTAGTCCTATTTCTCTCCTTGAAATTTGGGTTTTTGGTCCTTTTTTTTTCAGCTCTGTTCAATTGTTTTGCTATTTATGAATAGTACCTCATTGTTGAAGCCTCCTTACTTTACATAATTCAACCTCCATTGATTAGGATTAGCAAATATTTTTATGTATTTGTCCATCATTTGCAATTCATTGTCGAAAAGTTGCTTAAATTGAACTGTCATTTTGGTGCAAAGAGTGTTGTAACTGTCATTTTGTATCAAAAAGTGAAGTGTCATTGAGTCTTCCTTCCTTGGATAGTCGATTGAAATTTTTGTCATGTATTTGATTTGATTTTTTGATATCTTGAAGTGTCGAAAGCATTCTCTATTCGAAATTGAAAAGTTTCATCTAGTCTTCCTTTCATTTTGAAGAGATATTGTCGAAGTGTCACTTTAAAGAAAATATTTCAGATCTATACTTAGTTTTCATTTTTGCATTCTTCACATTAAAGGGAAAAAAAAACAAATACATGCATTTGCATTTGCTTTTAGACTGTGTGCGAAAAATGATTTAGGAAAAGTGCATTTAGTGTGTGCTCTTTTCTCTTTGTTTGAAAGAATCGTAATCTTATTTCCTTAGTAGCTAGGATTTTTATTACTAAAAATAAACAACGATTGTTTATCATTTTAGATTGCATTTTTAGGAATTTTACATCTACATCACATGATGGACCTTGAAAGACAAACTTCTAAACAAGATCAACTCTAAAATAAATTTCAATGAACTTAACAACGCTTTGAAACTTAACGCAACACATCTAGAGGTCTACGCTAGAGACGTGTTCTGGCGTCGTAAAATCTAGTAACTATCATTTTCATCGAAGGTTGGGTGATTCCTCCTCTTTGATACGACAAGTGCTAACATAGACTTGTGCTCACCGTACCATCGAGTATATATTGGGAGACCACAATAGGCTGATATCCTTTATCCATAGGAAGTCGTGTTTGTCGTCCTATCGATCGCAATGCACTGAACGCAACATTCAGGAAGATTGACTACCATACATAAGTCCTTAGTAATTTCTCCTTAATTTATCACCAAGGTGTATTTTGTAATTTTGCGATTGGTTTGGTAATCCCTCTGTCTAGATCTCTAGAGTATTCACTTTCATTCCTTTTCGACTTCTTAAAAGAAAAGGTCCATCTGAGCACTTGTCACTTTAGGCTCATTAAAAATCGAAGGGGACTACAGTCATTTTTATCTTTTTCTCGACTCTTAAAAATTTAAAAAGCAAAGTTGTGTCAAAGCATCAATAAAATTTATTTAAATACGGAATAACATCCCTATCGCTTCATTGGTCTTAGGTTGAGATAATGGAGTCCATCGATCAAGGAATCCCTTTGGAGGGGATTCCTAGTCATTTTACATCTTAGGGAAATATTGGTGCACCTCATATGGCCACTTTATCCCTTTCGGGACTTACTATTGGCTTGCCAGTATGGCTATTCTCAACCTCTATGGTTCAAAATAACGTGATTCCTCAACAATCAAATCAATGACCAGTTGATGTTAAAATTGGCCCCTCGCCTTCTTCTTCATTTGTTTCTCCCTCCCCTTCTTCCTCTTCATTTGGTGAAAGTAGTGATGCTAGTAACCAAGTGTCTACAAAGAAGAAGAAAGCGAAGGAGAAGAATAAGAAGTTAATTAAGAAAGGGGGCAACCATGAATCATCTAGTGAAAATCCACACACTAAATCTCCTAAATATCATTGTGTAATTTGCAAAGGAAACCATTTTCATCAATATTGTCGGTGCATTCCTCAGATCTCGAGAGAATGGTCCCCCCATTCACCCCAACCGGTGTCATCAACCTCTGTTGATCATGTTGATAATACACCATCAACTAGTGATAGTGAAGTCCATGGACAGAAAAGGAAAGTCAAAGTTCCATGTGCATTATGTGAAGGGAACCATATACTTCCCTGTTGTCCCTTTTTGGGTGAGGCCAAAATAGTCTTGCATAGCCGTCCTACTTCACTGCAGCAACTTCCACCTAGATACAAGAAACACTCCCCTAGTCCTTTACTAGTTGAGAATCCAACTGACTTAACTGAACCATTGGTCAGAACACCTATCGTTGAAAGTGAATCTTCTAAGTCCATATCGGACCAAAGTCAGCAGGTCGAGATAATAGTCAACCCAGTCTTGCCTTTAGAAAGTCCACCTTCAGATGATATCATTCTAAAAGAGAGTGAGAATGATACTATTCAAATTCTTTTTGTCACTTCACAGTCCGATGAACTTGGGGGAAATCGGCCCGTTCCTTCACAACAGGAAGAGAATTCCCCAGTTCCCACTACTCAAGGGGTTATTTCACCCATTTATTCGGTACCCCCTCCAAGCAGTCTAATCGCTTCCTTTGATTGGAATCGACTAACAAGATCTCGCCTTCCTTATAATGTACCATTCCAGATCATAGTACAAGTTTACAAAATGATCGTGTCTGGCACTATCATAGATGAAGGGGCTTCAGTGAGTATCCTTTCCTCAACTGCTTGGAAAGCACTTGGTTCACCATCGCTTATGCCTGTTACACAGAATTTGTCAGGCTTTAATAAAGGAACCACTCGACCATTAGGGATCCTTCCCAAGTTGCCGATAACTTTGAGAAGGAAAACCATTCACTTGAACATGATGGTAGTCCAAGTACCATTAGGTTACAATCTACTCCTCGGACGTGACTATGTTTACAACATGGAAGCTATTGTTTCAACACTCTTTCGAGTGATGTGTTTCCCGCATGAAGGAAAAATTGTCACTGTTGACCAACTTTCGTTTCCCAGTTCAAACACAGCTTCAAGTCAAACATCATCTCTAAATGGTCCTTTTGCATCAAGAATGTCTCTTCAACCTTCATTTCATCCACATAATTACCGTAAGTAGTCTGGTGAATGAAACAAAGCTTATGGGGCATGCACCCTTATCTTTTTGGCAGATGAACCCAAACGAAAAAATAAGTTTCCATGTGAGTTATGTGATTAGTCTCTGACACCTTTCACCTTCGTCTATTCTGTGGACAAAGTGCAGGAAGTGTTTTGTCTAACCACTGATAGAAAATCATCCTGCTTAACCACTGTAAGTTTCCATATGGTTACCTAGAGACTCTCTTTTGATACCTGGGGGCATGCAAACCTTTTTATGCAAGCAAGAAATGACCAATTTCATTTCTTAGCTTTTTAGCTTTTTTTAGCTTTATATTTTTTAACGTCTTAGGCTAGGCGATTGGTCTAATCCACCATTCACCATTGTCTGTGCTACGGACAAGGAAAAGGAAGATTTTTGTCTAAACGGCTGATGAAACCATCCTACCTAACCTCATTAGTTCCTTAGCTTTTAGGTTTTTTTAGCTTTGTAGTTTGGTTGTTTCTAGCCTACATAAAAAGGCTATGAGCAATGTTATCATATGGTTCAAGCTCGTTAAAAAATAAACCTACCACTGAGAATATGTTCCCCCAGAGTTAAATCTTGTTAAAAAGTGAACCCACCTTCAGTAAATAACTCTTATGATCGCAATTATATCAGCCCTTTTGAACCTTGGTTGTGTTTCCTCCATCACCTCCATCTATTTGGCTGATCATATGCTTCCACTTGATTGTTTACCATTTTGAGGAACAATTGTGATGAGTGGTCTTGTTAACCACCCTCTTCACATCACCATGTTTTGAGAAGTTCCAAGATTACCTGGAACCAGTTGCTACCCCGAATACCACTCATTCCTCAAAAACGAGCCCACTTTAAACCCTTTTCAGACTCACAAAATATGAAAAGATTGTTGAGCAATTGGCCTCTCCAGCTCGCTAAAGTGATTGGAAGTGCCTTCCCTCCTGTATATTTTAAAATTTTCAGACCTAAGGGATTATCTCATGAAAAATTTCAAACGCTTGTCTTTTTCGGCTCGCTAAAGTGATCGAAAAATTCGTCCTTTTTGTATTGTTTTAATATTTTTCAAACTTAAGGGATTATGCTACGAAAAAGAACTACTGGAGTTCTCTTTTCTTCCCTTTTCAAACTCTCTAAACATGAAAAGGACCAAGTTGTCTTTGTTGTTAAACTCATTAAAACAATAGCAACAAACTTGTCCACCCTGACAAGAACGAGTTTCACTGTCGCTAGACTCGTTAAAACATAGCGACAGGTTTGCCCGAAGGGCAAATTATTGACAAGCATATGCTATCCTCCTCAAGCTTGACAAAAATATAGAGGTATTGGCCAGCAATGACTGGGAAAAAAGGGAAGAAAACTTGAAGAATTTTATGGTAGCAGGTCGCTCTTGAACATGACACTTTCACTCCATCACCATGATTGAGTCGGGTTGGGTTATTCTGTTCACCAGTCATATCACCATTGGTCCTCCATACCATCCATATTTTCGGGTTAACACTACCAATCCATCTTAGTGGCATCGATATTTTCAAGAAAAGTCATTCAGATAATTCACCATCCAGTCAGTGCCTCATCCACTGCAACACCTTCAACCTCCATTTTTCATGACTGCCATTCCTAAACCTAGTGTCGTCAATCAATTTCACCTCCAGAAAATCATTTTCTTCATTTCGTGTCGTAGATGTGGAATACATTAAGGCCCTCCTATGACGAGTCACTTCTTGTTGACATCAACTCATTATCCAAGAAGTTGACTTAGAAACAACCCTTTTATTACTTTGAAGCTTGCATGCCTCAATGGCAAGTTTCTCACTTCTGGTGACAGGGTTACATTAATGGCCTTCGACCGAAAGATTTTGCGTGGTGTTCAACATTGGATCATATATTCACATGAAGTGAATTGTATTGTAGTACTTTGAGGGTCATTATCATTATCGATGATTCCTCTCACACCTGTTAAGAGCTTACATTATTGGCTGGTAATCAGGTGATGTCTTTCCATGTTCGACTTCAAGACATCTTTTCACATGGATCGACTTGTACATCAAGCGAAAATTGAACGAGTTTGAAGACCCTGGATCTAGTTTCATCCATCTGGGCTGCAATATATTCAGGGATATAAATACATCAAATGTACATAGAAGTTGCACAGATAGTCATCTAAGCCAGGGAAGATGACTCTTCATATGAAGAACCAATCTGCGACTGCAAACAATTATCTATCCTATGTACATGAAAATGAATTTATAAAGCTGAGCATGGGAATTCCCACCTCAGCTAGATCATGAAAATAATATGATGATGATGTATTGTATTGTATCTTATACAGGTCACCTTCCAGTTCGAATACCTCGGATCCTCATGGTAAAGCATTTCACCCGACATCAAAAGATTTATGACTTCATTCTTTAGGGGGAAACTGTTATAGACATATTTGGGCACGAAAACCCCAATCTTATATGTTGATAAACCAAGGGATATTTAACCCCTAAAAGTGTTTTTTCGTACCCTAAAGGATCATGGTCAACTGATTACATCATTCCCCAAAAGTTCCACCTGAAAAACCACTCAGAACTGGCCAAAAATGGACCATACTGACTGCCCCATTGTCAAGGTGCGATGCATACTAACTTCTACAATAGCTAGGTGCAATGTATGCTAAAGAGGCCTTCTGTAGGTTGTGATGAGTGAGGATGGACAAATGTCCGAGACAATTTGGTAAGTGGATGCTCATAGAATCTTCGAGAAACTTCTCCTATGACACTTGCCTCTCTGAATTCGCCAGGGATGAGTAAGAGATCCAAGAAATCTCTAAGTGGGACCAAGAACAACAAGTGGAATGACACTAATCAAAAGCCCAGAGATGACTCACACCCTTGTAGACATCTATAAATGGATCCCTCATCTGAGAGATCTAGAGGCTCGAATTTGGTAATTTGTAAGGAAATGCTGATAGTTTGTCTTTGAGAAAAGGCATTGTATTGTTGGGTGATCTTGCTTTTCATGAGGTGAAGAGGGTTTTGATGCTGGGAGGATGATGCTGGATCAGACAGCTGGGTTGTAATTCTCCCTTCTACTATTAATAAAGTTCTTTGAGTGTTCCTCCATACAATCGTGTATTTGTGAATGTTTTTATTTGTGAATGCCATTGTATGATCAATGTACTTCTGATTCTGCATTGTTTTTGACATAATAGATCGAGATTCTTTGATGGTGTTTTGTTACTTTGTCTCTACAAGTATTCATTGAGCGAGATAAGTAGGAGAAGAGGTGCAAGCTCTATCAAGGGAGAGAGAAATCAAGCAAGGAGTCAAGCGGAAGATCTAGGTTGGTCCCTTTACTTCTCTCTAATCCATCATACATAAAGGAAATCGCAAATTGCTTTGATTGTTTGTTTGTAGGATAGCTACCAATCCTAGTGGGACTAGCAAATTGAAAAGACACTAGTTTTCCCTGAAGCACTCCACCACTTGTATCACCTCCTTCACCCCCATCTTCACCCACTCCACCTCCACCAAACTAGTGGTTTAGCGTGGCAAGCACGATTAAGTTGCCTATATTCAGAGGGGTAGGGAGCGAAGATCCTGATCAGTTTTGGTTTGTAGTAAGAGTGGTGTGGGAAGAGCACAAAGTTACAGATGATAACATTAATAAGGCCACTTTGGTAAGTGTGCTACAAGAGCATGTGCTAACTTGGTATATCAAGCACTCGAATGATCATCCGAATGCAGGAATAGTGGAAATACAGATTACATTAAACAAAGAATACAGCCGGCCGAAATCGGAGATGCAGTCGATCATCATATTCAAGGAGATCACGATACTGTCAAGTGAACCCCCCTGGGATCTATATCAGAGACTGAAGAGCACAATCCGCGAGGCTAACATGATGATGATGGATGCATAGCATCGCACATGGTTTGTAGCATCTTTGATACCACACTTGAGGAGGGTGCTATCATAACAGAAGCTTTCAACCCAGGCAGAATCATTGGAAATAGAAATGAGGTTGCATGAAACTCTGATATAGGATCCTGGGTTGGAAGTCTAATAGATCCATGTGCAACTGCAAAACCTATGCTTAGAGATGCAGAGTTTGAAATAGGATAGGGGGCCCCAGCCAGAGGTGCGCAAAGAAATGTGGTGTATAAAATGTAAAGGCCAGGGTCAAGGCAAGGATCACTGTCCTGTATTTTCGCACTATTTGGTGGGAGGAGGACCGATGCCATTGAGACTAGACGCACAAGTAGGGTTGAGTGTGGCGCCCACACTCTGGTCCGCGATTTTTCAGGTGGGAGTAAAGCCATGACGGACAACTGTCACCTGTTGTAGAAGTATATGCAGACTCGGCAGCAACTGTACTGTAATTTCTGTATATCAATGGATCATGATGAGCGAACGCGTTGGAGCTATGAGCTAATGATGGATAGGACCCCAGCCTATCAAATGCAGACCAAAACGCAATGTTTCGATCTAGCTATAGTAATGGCAAGCAGTGGATTCCAAGAATGTAGATGAGGGCAAGGAGGAATGGGACCTAGGCAAGGGTGCGGACAACTGATCTATTATAATTGTAGTGGACCGAGGCACTATGCTCACGATTGTACCAACTCGACAAGAATATCTTGTCCGTACTATGAGCAGATTGATCATGAAATGGTAGATTTCCCGATGTTGATCACACAAATGCATGAGAAAGGGGTACTATAGCCTACTCCAACTCAAAATATCCAAATGATGAGGTTTGAACCACACGAAGAAGAATCCAACGTGAATATGGTGCTTAGAAGTGGCGTGACTACAGGGGAAGATAAGGGGAAGCAGCCTGAAGAAGATACCTGGGCATGCAAGGCTCCTACAAAGGAACTTGGGTTTGACTTGGAGCATGCAAGAGAAACATTTATGGAAGCTAAGAAGAGCTTCATGGAGGTCTCTACTTCAGGTAGTAAGGATCAACCAGAAATAGGAATGGATCCTTCTATGCTTACTACCTTTTTAGAGACATGCATGAAGCTGCTGCGTGACAATAAGGTGGTTAAGGGACTACAAGAGTTGATTGCTAGGTGCACACGACTGGGTGAACCACACGTAGTCCAAAAACTGGGAAGGCATGCACTGTGCACTGAACAGGAAATGAGATTGACGGCACAAATTGGCGAATATGAGATGGATCAGGTAATTTTAGACCTGGGATTGGACGCGAACGTGTTACCAAAACAAACTTGGGAACGCATGGGCAGGCCCATGTTACAATGGTCTCCTATTCAATTACATATGGCGAACCAACAAAAGATCTTGCCCATGGGGAGATTGCAAGGGGTAATAGTGGATATCGAAGGTGCAAGCATGCAAACAGACTTTGAGGTAATAGAGATTGTAGATGACAATAATCCGTACCCCACATTGCTAGGAATAGACTAGGCTATAGATATGAATGGAGTCATCAACCTAAAAAGCCGGAAGATGATATTCGAGAAAAATTCCCTACGTGTGATAGTTCTGCTGGATCCCGCTGAAGGAGAACGCTACACTGAACCCATGTGCAATGATGGAGGTGACAAGGAGCTGGATTGTATCTACAAAATAACTACGTGAAACTAGGATTGGCTAAATCTGACTACAAATGGAAGGGTCTCGTCGGAATGTGCATAATCCTACCTTTCAGATTCAGATGAAGATGATGAATGATGGCACAATTAGTTGAGTGAAGTGACGACGCTAAATTGCAATATGATGACCAAATCGCTACATTGCGTAACTGCCCAGGCTCTATATCTACCAACATATGATGGATTGACAATGGTGGATGAATTCTTGAACAAGTTTGAGAGTGCAGTACCAGAGCATCAAATGTTCGACGCATTAAAGTGGGTACTACATACAACAACTACACGTTGGTGGGGAACACATGAAGGAAACTTTGAAAACTGGTGTGACTGCGGAAGGATGACACAGCTACGGTTTGGGAAGCCGAAACTGCGAATAACTAAGAAGTATGATGGACATGATGACTTGCGCATGCACCTCACAAAATGGACCAAAGCCTATGGCGAAGAGCCCCAGCCTAAATGGGTACACTTATTCTATCATACCCTAGATGTTATCCCAAGAAACTAGTATACTGAGACGGAACTCTGACATGGTATGGGAAAATGGGACATCCTACGCAAGGGATTTTTGTTAATGTTCTTATTTAAAGACCAATGGGCAGATACTGTTGACAATGCACTACAAGTTGTGAAAGCCACCATTTTCAAAATACCGTAGGAACCACGATAAATAGTTCAACTAGTATGGTCTCATCAGTTAAGCCCGACCCTAGAATGTTACAGCATACAAGCAGAGGATGAGGATGATGACCCCCGAATTTTTTTTATTCCAGAGACTGAAGGAAGTCACGAAATTTGAGGACTGCCAATCAAGGACCCAGACATCACTGCACCATTGAAAATGAAGTAGGTAAACATTGGTACAGATGAGGAGCCAAAGTACACGACACTTAGGGACTATTGGGATGATGCCACAGTGGATAAGGTCGTCGAGTTAGTTCAAAAATATCAAGACTTATTCTCGACCAAAATCACAGAGTTAAAAGGGATCCTCGACGACCTAGGAATGATGAAGATAACTCTGAAACCTGACACGAAGCCAATTAAGTAGCATCCTTATCGTTTGAATCCGAGGTATAAGGAAAAGGTCTGCAAAGGATTGGACAAAATGCTAGCTGCAGGAATTATTGAACCAGTGGAAGAATCTGACTAGGTGAGTCCAATGATAGTGTAGGAGAAAATACAGAAGGGTGAAATTCAAATTTGTGTGGACCTTTAAAAGTTGAATGATGCCTATGTTCATGATCCCTTCCCGACACCATTTACAGATGAAGTCCCGGAGAATGTTGGTGGATAGGAAATGTACTCATTCACGGACAGGTTCTCAGGGTACCATCAGATCAAGATCGTGTCGGAAGATAGAAGAAGGATGACCTTCATGACCGAATGGGGATGTTTCTAGTACACTATCATGCCCTTTGGATTGAAGAACGTGCCGGCGATATTTTTGTGTGTAGTAGTGGCAACGTTCAGGGAATTCATCCATAAGTTTTTGGAGGTTTATTTTGATGATTTTACTGTATTTGGTTTAGTAAAGAAACATATAGCGAGCTTACAGTTGATGCTAGATACTTGTCGATGGTACCAAATTGTGCTGAATCTTAACAAGTGTGCCTTCCTCATCCCCTTTGGAAATTTTCTCAGCCACGTGGTCTGCAGACAAGGCCTGATGGTGGATCCCATGAAGATTGTTGTCATACTCAATCTGGAAGTGCCGTGAAGTGTCAAACAACTACGTGCCATGTTGGGACACACTAGTTACTAATGGAAGTTCATTAAGAGCTACACACAAATTATGACACCAATGGAACAGTTGTTGAAAAAGGATGCTGCATATTGTTGGAATGAGGAATGTAAGAGAACTCTGGAGGTTCTCAAGGAAAAATGGCATCCTCTCCCATTCTAGTCTTTCCAAAATTGGACATTGAATTTCATGTACATGTTGATGCGTCATGTATCGTGTTGGGTGCTATACTTACGCAGGAAGGTGCAGAAGGCGTCGATCACCCAATTGCATTCACAAGCTGGTGGCTGTCCAAAGCTGAAAAGAACTATTCTACTACTGAGCATGAAGGATTGGCGATGGTATACGCACTGCAGAAATACTACCACTATCTGCTAGGAGGGCACTTTAAGATGTATACCAATCATTCCGCGTTGAAATACTTAGTGAATAAGCCTATGTTAGGGGGGCACATATGCCGATGGCTGCTCTTGTTTCAAGAGTATGAATTTGAGGTCATTGTAAAAATGGGATGCTTAAATGCAAGCCCAGATCACCTGTCACGAATTGAGACCGGCGAGGAGCCAACAAATTTGGAGGAAGGAGTACCTGATGCATAACTCTATGCAGTGCGGGTCGTGGATAGCCACTTCAAAGACATCATCCATTTCTTAACCACATGGACTATGCCACAGGGATATTCCATCCAGTAGAAGAAAGAATTGGTGATACGAGCATCGGATTTTTCTGTCATTGCAGGGCAACTATATAAAATGGGAAATGACAAGATCTTACGAAGATATGTACCTGAATTTGAACGGGGATAGATCCTTGCAGAAGCACATGGGGGGGTTGCAAGAGGACACTATGCAGGATGGATGACTGCGTAGAAGATTCTACATGCCAACCTATGGTGGCCAAACCTACATCAAGACTCAAAAGCATACTGTCGTGCCTATGACGAATGCCAATGGATTGGGAAACCATTGCGAAGGGATGAGATGCCACTCAATCCACAAATGATGCTGCAACCATTCGAAAAATGGGCAATAGACTTTGTGGGGCCGATCAAGCCTCACGGGAAAACAGATGCATGCTACATCATCACTGCAATTGAGTATCTCACTCGATGGGTGGAAACAAAACCAGTTAAGGATTGCACAACTACCACGACTGCGAAATTTTTGTTTGAAAAAATGTTGACACGGTTTGGATGTCTGAAAATTCTCATGAGTGACCATGGAACGCACTTCCTAAATGAAACTATTAGCGCACTCACCGAAGAATTCCAGGTGTATCATCAGCAGAGCATGCCATATCATCCACAAGCCAATGGGATAGTAGAAGCCTTTAACAAAATTCTGGAGCATGCGCTGACTAAAGTGTGTAAAATGCAATCAAACAACTGGGACTTGCATATACCTACCATATTATGGGCCTACCGAACCACGTGCAAGAAATTGATGGGTCAGACACTGTTCCAATTAGTCTATGGCACAGAAGTAGTTATGCCAATGGAATACATTGTACCTAGTCTACGGATCACAGTGATGACAGGCATGGCAGATCACGAAGCTCTGGAAGACAGGCTCACGCAACTGGAAGAACTTGAAGAAGAACGGTTTCTGGTAGGATTCCATCAACAGGTACAAAAACAACGTGAGAAAGCTTGGCATGATCGCCATATCAAGTTGCACACGTTCAAAATAAATGATTTAGTATTGCTATATGACAGTAAGTTTGAAAAATTTCCTGGAAAATTTAGAATGCATTGGTTAGGACCCTATGTGGTAAAAGAGGTCACAGATGGAGGCGCGGTCCAACTTGTCAAACTAAATGGGGAGCCCTTCCTAGGAAAAGTAAATGGTAGTCACCTAAAGCCCTACACGGGGGGGGGGCAGCTATTCAGCACTAGGGAAGGTATTTTATTATCATTTATTTTGTCATCTTTTCTTTAAAATTCATAACCTCTTTACATTATGAACTAGGTACATGACAAGAGATTACGATAAAATCTAGAAGATTTATGTGCAACGTAAGATGACTAATAATTACCCTTTTCTATGCAGAAAAAGGGGAAAACGGAAAATTACCAATGTGAAGGAAATGACAAGACGCCATCAACTGTTGTCCCTTCGACATGGAACCGCATCCAAACAAGAAGATCCAAACTGGAGCATACAAACCAGGAAAAGGAAGAGGATATACCAAATCGGTGCAAGAGAACGAGAAGATGACTGAGAGCTAATAGTATGGCGAATCCCTTAGGATCCTCTGATCCTGAGGGAATGCTACCTTAACAATTCTCTGTATCATTGATATCTCCACTTGGCTATTATAAGAAAGGGCAACACTACTAGCCCGAGGAGAGAATATTGTTGTTTTTATGAAATTCTCTTTTGTACTTGAAACTTTGATCATCGACTCTCTCTAAAAGAGCGATTCGTTGTAACTCTGTTTTGATGTTTAATATATAAATCCTATTGCTGTTCCATCTTTGATTCTGAAGTAAGTGCATCCCTAGAGGCTAAGGGCCTGGCCCTGGTGGATCACTTGCTTCCTGTACTATTAATTCTCGATTTCAAGTTGCATGTGGTTTTCTTTCTCTTATCTATTTCTTTTAGTAATCTGTTGTTCCTTATTTCATGTATCAACTCTGTTATATTTTGTTTCCCATTCCAATAGTGAGGTTATTCTCTGCATAAAGCTATTATGTTACTTGTTCTAAAGTTACATTGTGTTACTATTACATAACATTGTTGTTCCTTAAAATATTGTCGTTGTTGTTCAAGTTCAGAGTAACAGTGTTGTGTATACATAAATCGGTATCACTATCTATTTGTCTATGGTTTACTTTCAAATGTGATTGTTGTTCATTTGAACTTCTGTTCCACTGTGATCGCAGTTGCTATTTCTTTATAACCGGGATTATTCATTATTATGCCGAAACTCAGATTATTGTTCCTTTAACAGACAAGTGTTGCGTATAGCATTTGGTTTAGTTTGCTGTGTATTTACATTTGGTTTAAGTTGCTGTTCAATATTTCATAGCTTCCTTTAATTTGTTGTCCCATTTATGTTTGTTGTTTAAATCATTTCTAAGTGAAGATTGCAATTACTATCCATTTCGTAGGATTAAGCTTTATTGTTCAATTGAGTTAAATAGATTAATTTTTGTTCCATTTCTTTCCATTTGAATTATCATTGCTTTAGTGTGTACAAATGATCTGAAACTGTAGTGAATACTCACAGTTGTTGTCCAGTTCCCAGGTTGATGATCTTTTCTTTGATTTGCTTCTCAATTACTTTAGTTTACAAAGGGATGAGTTATCACTACTTCACCCTTGACTGATAAGTTGTTGTAGTGAATGATTTAGATCTCAGAGTGCTAAAAGTTTCTGTTTTTTAAAATAGATTTCATTTCAAGCATCCATTTATTCTTGTATTCAAAGGCACTATACTACTAGCATTACTTTGACAAATGACTACCTCAGACTGAGTACACTCTTTGAGATAACAAATCATGCCTGGATTGACAATTAATGTACAGTAAATAGAGGTGAAAAAGATCCTTTTTACTACTCGAAATTTTGGCGCCATTACCGGGGAGGAGTGTATCCATTTGTTCTTTTCAGAGTTGTGTAAGTACTTGCTAGGAGAGAATTGGGTTTTAAAAATGGAAGGTAAGAACCTGCGTACGAAGCATGTAACAACCCTGCTCCCCTGCCCGCTTTCCTGCAGATTTGTTGCTGTTTTTGGGTAGAAATTAGCATTTTATTTGTGTGCATGACTAAGTAGAAAAAACCTAAAAAGAATCCTAAACCACTACCCAAACTTGAAAAAGCTATGGGGCCAGTGACCCTTGGCCGATCAACCTTTATAGACAAAATCCTTAAGAAATCAGAATCTCAGCCTTCAGTAGGACCTAGAAAAGTTGCTTCTAGACAACCTACTAGTTCCCTTCAGGCCACATGATCACCATTTGTAGCCTTGGCTGAGGTGCATAGCCAAACTGAAGAGAAAGATTTTCAAGAAATTGAGAATTCTAGCCCAAAATCATTAGAAGAAGGCAACCTTAGCAACCTCTGCAAAGGAAGAGGAGAAATAGGGAAAACTCAAGAACCAAGATCTCCTCTTGGGATAATTCAGCCATTAAGTAGCCCAGACAAGGGAAATGCTATAAAGATCATCCAAAATGAAGAATCCCCCCAAACATTAAATCAGTAAGAAACTCTCATTATCCCAGATCAAGGAAGTGTTGTTAAGGCCATTCCTGCTCCTCCTCGTTGGCTAAGGAATACCCTCCTAGATATCCTAGAACGTTATTGGCATATATTTGACCAAATGGCCCAGAACCAGCCAAACACCCAAACGTCCACACTGCAGTATCCCATTGTAGATACTGCAGCTAATGCACTCATGAAGGCCATTCCACTCCAACACATTCTGACATTCCATGGCCTTACATCAGAAGATCCGGATGCATTTTTATTTTTATTTGATGTGTTGTGTAGAGGATATGACTATACCACCGATCCCCAAAAATTGAAATTATTTCCCTCTACATTAAAAGGGGCTACTTTAAGATGGTTTATGGGGTTGGGTGGAGGTGTTATAAATAACTCGGATCAAATGAAAAGTTCTTTTCTAAAAAAATATCAAGATTATTATACATCTAGAGAGTTAAAAGATGAAATATTTCGGATGGTAGCTAGACCTAATGAAACATTAGAGGAGTATGTTGAACATTTTCAATATAATCTTCAAAGATCTCCTTATGCATCATTACCCTTACCTGATAATGTATTAAAAACAACATTAATTAAAGGAATGAAGGAACAATGGATTGAAACACTAAATATTATGGGAAAAGGAGATATTTATCAGGAAAATTTTGTTGACATTATTGATTTATGTATCAGGAGTTCGAGAGGCAGCACAAGACTAAAACTAGCAGAACATGATAGGTTTACAAGAGACAACAAGATCTCTGCAGAAGGAGTAACTCATGCAAAAATTGGAAATTTATTAGAGAATTTCAAAACTGATATATTGGGGACTCTGACAACACAGCTTGATATTATGCAAGAAAAACATAAACAAGTAGAGGCAGAGCAAAATCTGGAAATATTCTATCCCAGATGCAAAAATAAACACAACCACAAAGAGTTTCCATTAGATGCAGTTCAATTTTGCGCCATTTTTACAAAATACCACTCTACAGAGAGTTGTCCCTCATTTCCTGGTTTGAAAGAAATATACAAAGAAGTGGAAGAAGAACCAAAACTGGCATACCTACTTAATTAGCGTCGTCAATGGCACCCGCAACAATCAAGTATGTTCCCCGATCTAGCTTCTTCTTTTCAGCCTCCGCAATATCATGCTCAGCAATATAATACAATGTGGCAAAATCAACCCCCCTTCCCAAATTAGACACAACAACCATTTCCTTCATCTGCTCCATGGCCGAACCAAACAAGCCAATCTAATTGGCCAAATTTTTCCTATGCTCCACCATATTGTCAAAATAATGCATATCCAACACAATGGTCCCCTCCTACTTCACAGAGTCAAGCCTGGCAGACAAACTGGCAAAGACTAATGAATCAGCCAGTAGGAACCATTCCCCTCCCTCAACCTACACTGCCAGCACTACAACAAAACCCCCAGTCCAATTTAAGACCGCAACTCCCAGCCCAACCCAACCCAAACCCAAATAATAGACTGGTTCAATCTATTCAAATAATTGAAACACCAAAACTAGAAACTGATCTAAAGGAGTGCAATGACCTTCAATTAAGATCTGGGCGCATTAAAGAAACAGAGGGAGATAAAACTGTTAAAGTTGAAAATCAATTACCTATAGAACAACCACCACAAGAATAGGATGTGATCAAACAGTAGACTCATGATCAACCAACCACATCTTCTCCCCCATTCCTTGAATGACTAATTGTGCCACGTCCTATAGAGCATCCTGATTTTGATATTCTGGGAGAACTTAAGAATTTGTACATAAAAATTCCACTCCTCTAAGCCATCCAGGACATTCCAATATATCCAAAGACCATTAAAGAGCTATGTATAAAAAAACAAAAGAGGAGAATAACAAATAACCCAACAGTCCAAGTAGTTGGCACCTTATCTGACTTGTTATCAGGAAGAGAGATACCTGTTAAGTATGAAGACCCAGGAAACCCAATAGTAACAGTACAAATAAATGGACAAACCTTTTCAAATGCCTTAGTTGATTTAGGGGATGCAATTAATATTTTAACAACTCCCACTTGTCAAAAACTGGGCATTACATTAGTAGAACCGACTTCCACTTTATTAGAACTAGCTAACCAATCGGTGGTTAGGCCAGAAGGGACACTACATGATGTCATGGTATCTGTTGAGTCCTGGGAATATCTTGCTAAATTTCTGACAATAAACCCCAAAAACCAACTTGATGGACATCCATTGATTTTAGGCAGACCTTGGCTTGCAACCGCTGATGCTTATATTGGCTACCAACAAGGCATCATGACTATAACTAGAGGGAGTAACATCAAGAATCTAGCCCTATACCCTCCTGCCCAGCCAAGTGTCACAATAATAAGAACTAATAAACATCATGTATCATACCTCACTGAAAACATTAGATCCGCATTAACCATAGAAGATGCCCTCGATTTCAAAGATCAAACAGAGGATGACGTTATTAACAACTTTATTAACCAGGCTAAATCCAGATCCCACATACAATGTCACATGATAGAACCAGCATTTGATAATGAATTAGAAGAAGATCCTCTCAAAGACACTCACGATCAAAAAATACCTACTACCTCTGTGTCAAATAGAAAAACTTTAGAGATTGAGCCAGGAAAAACTTTAAACATTAATAACAACCTGACTCCCGAACAAGAAGAGAAGCTAATCCAACTATTGAGAAAATACAAGAATGCATTTGCATGGGATTATCCGAACATGAAAGGAATCGATCCCTAGTGTTATAGACATATTTGGGCACTACAACCCCAAACTCATATGTCCATAAACTAAGAGCTCCTTGTGTCCCTAAAAGTGTTGTTCCACACCCTAAAGGATCATGGTCAACTGATTACATCATTTCCCGGAAGTTCCACCTGAAAAACTACTCAGAATTGGCCAAAACTAGACCATACAGACTGTTCCATGGGAAATATGCGATGCATACTGACTGCCTAACTATCCAAGTGCACTGCATGCTCAAATGGCCTTCTGTGGGGTGCAATGAGTAAGAATAGACAAATGGCAGAGACAGTTTGCAAGGTGGATGATCATGGAATCTTCCAGAAACTTCTCCTGTGACACTTGCCTCTATGAATTTTCCCAGGAATGAGTAAGAGATCATGAAATCTCGAAGTGGAACCAAGAACTATCAGAGAAATGACACTAATAAAAAACACAGAGCTGACTCACACCCTTACGAGACATCTATAAATGGATCCCTCATCTGAGAGATCTGGAGGCTGGAATTTTGTATTTTGCAAGGAAGTGTTGTTGGTTTGGAGACAAGAGACATTGCATTGTTGGGTGATTTGCTTGTCCATGAGGTGAAAATGGCTTCTACAACTGGGAGGATGATGTTGGATCAGACAGCTTGGTTGTAATCCTCTCTTACATGACTATTAATAAAGTTCTTTGAGTTTTCCTCCATATGATCTTGTATTTGTGAATATGATTGTTTATGAATGCAATTGTATGGTCAATGTGTTTATGATTCCGCATTATTTATGATGTTTCAAATAGACATACTTTGATAGTTTGTTGTTACTTTGACTCTATAGGTACTCTTTGAAGCAGGACAAGTAGGAGAGGAGTGGCAAATTCCATCAAGGAAAGGAGAAATCAAGCTAGGATCAAAGCAAGAGATCTAGGTTGGTCTTTTATTCTTCTCTTCCATCTATCACACTTAAAGGAACTCTTGAAAAACTTTCATTGTTTGTTTCTAAGATAGCTACCCGTCTTAGTGGGACTAGCAGTTTGAATCGACACTAGTTTTCCCTGAAACAAAATGGCGACTCCACTAGGGAACAAATAGTTTGTTTTGTTTGTCTATTGTTTGCTTTATAAACTACGGATGGAGCCTGAAGTTAAGCTAGATAGCCTTCAAAACGCCTTTGCTATGCAATTGCAAAGTAGATAAATGCTGCTTTAGTCAATCTCCGGGTTGGTTTATGAAGTAAAAATATAAATCACAAAGCATCCTAAGTGCCCTTGTGGTAGCTCAGAACCTCATCAGATCCTTCTCTAATGCTTTTTGTTTACTGTCCATCATTACTCAACCTAAATCACTAAACTTATCTAAAAGTTTTGAGCAAAAACCAAGCTCAGTTTTGTTCACTAGCCCATCGCACTATTTGTAACTGTGCAACCTGGATGCATCATGTTATCACTCAGGTTGTCCCTTTTGACTCCGAAAGGGATACGGCCGAGGTAACCACAAACCAATCTTTGGACTATAGGTCCTAGCCTACCTGCAATCAGAGAGGGCTCTTTCTTTAGGATTTAGCTTTGTTTAAGGGATGATTTTAGGCTAGATATGATGCACATGGGTTTTGTTTGAGTTTGGTGGGATGGTTGATCTATTCAAGTAGAGTTGGCATACAAAGTGTAAGAAGTTCAAACCATTGGGCATGGAGTCAATGAATGTGAACTGAAGGGTGTGTTTTCCTTGGCAGAAGAGGGGAATATGGAGCAGGATAGCTACACATGGCACAATGATTAATGCTGGAACAAGGATGAAATGGAGGTCAGGGGATTAAAGGCAATTAAGTATCTCTCATCCAACCAAAGAGGGAAAGTGGATGAAGGCTAAATAGGAGCAATGAAGAGTTTCCTAGACAGCATTCATATGTGAAGGAAATAGCTTAAACATGATCAATTAAGTATGCATATTCATCACTAATTCAGAGGAAAACATAGAAAAGTTACAAGAATTGAGCACTGAGGGCATGAAAACCATTTCTGAACTATTCCTTCTTCCTTCAACTTAGATTATGATATATAGATGATACAAATACATATAAGCTGAAAACAGAGGGAGGAAAGACTTATTGGACCATGAGAAAGCACGAGAATTCCATATCAAGCTCTTCAGCCATTGAAAGCACAACCAGCCAGTTCAGATGCAAATATTCTAGCAATCTTTGATTACAAAAGTTCTTAAGCTTATAGCGCAAGTCTGGAATGAGAAATACAACCAACCCTTTACACTATCCAGAGGGTGGTATAAATAGAGAAAATATCTACAACAGCAGATCTGATAGCAGATCTAGAGAAATGAATGCTTCTAACCTAACATATATTGCAAATAAATGAAAGAATGCCTATCTACCAGCTATGCAGGGACTGCAGCCATAAGAATGAATAGATTATTGTTCTTTTGAGCAATGCGTTGGCACTTCTGCAATAACTATGCCTTGGGACTTGCTGCGCTGCTCATATGTGTCTTTGTACACTGTCTCTGCAAAATCTGGGCTTTAAACACTTGAATTGCCCCTCTAGGCAGTTCTGCTGCTATAGAGTGGCTTTAATGCTCATAACTGTGATCTGGTGGGCTTTTATGGCTCTGAGCTGCTTTATTGACTTTGATGGGGGCCTCTTTAATGTTCTGCTGCTTCGGGCTGTTGATATTTTGATCTGATACTCTTTGCCGCTTCCTCTGATACACTTTGACACTGAATCAGGCCACTTTCTCTCTCTGATACTCTTTAACTATCTAATCAACCCTTTATCTGCTAATTTAATGCAAGAATAACTGCTGCAAATGCTTTCGTGGCCTTTGGGATGCTATCGGCGCTTGGCCGATCAAAAATGATGCTTAAATCTTCAAAAAATGCTTTGCAGTTGTGGCGGGCGGGAGCGCTGTATAAACAAAACTTTAACAAATGCCCCTTTCCTTATAACGCGTGAATGCTTAAAAAACATGAATTTTCATTGAAAATTGGCACTGCCGCAACACTGTGCATTCTATTAAATCATGGCCGTTGGATCGCGAGAAGGCAGATCCAATGATTGGCGATAAATCAGTGATCGGCGGATCGGTGGATCCCAAACCATAATGCCTCCAATGAGCGATGAACCTCGCGGACCCGAAATGCATTATAGGCTCCCTTATGATTTATATCAAGTTCGGCCCATCGGTGAACTCTTATCGGTGGATTTGAATGAAAATGAGTCATCAGACCCGAAATCCCTTTCAACTGCTCTTTATAATTTATCGGATCCGGCCCATCAGCAAACCCAACTCGGCGGATTTTAATAAAAATGATAAGCGGACCCAAAATCCATTAAAACTGCTCTTTATAACTTTTCGGCTCCGGCCCGTCGGAACCTTTCCATTTCGCTGTACAAGGGGCCATTTACGGACCCGAAAAATATATATTTTGTGCCTTATTATTATTTCGGCTTCGGCTAGTCGGAGCAATATATGGGGCAATGCGATCAAAAACGGGTCGTTGATCTGAGGGCCAAATGGACGGCGGAGATTAAGTCAACATTTCACGTCGGAGGAGAGCATGGGGCGTGACTTCATTTTTGTTGCGATCACCGAAATGGGGTTTGCGACTTAATACGGGCCGTTGGATCTGAGGCTTGATCGGACGGCCGGGATATGTAAAATGTGATAAAGGGGAGATATGATAAGGGGGGCCTCCGATACGATATCGCATCGGAGGAGAGGGAAATGGTGTTATATATATATATATATATATGCGGCCAACACTGTTAGCACCTCCGACAGTGATATCGCGTCGGAGGGAGGGGATTCGGATCGGAGGAGGGTTTAGGCCTATAAAAAAGGGGTTCATACCTTAAAAAGGTAAAACAAGGCCAAAAGGATGATTTTTATACATATGAAGGGAAACTATGCAAAGGAATGAGTCCTTATGCATTTGGGAGATGGTTAGAGGGGGTATTGAGGGCTCTTGCTAAGTTTCAGATAAAATTAGCAATTCCCGAGGATGTATAAGGTTATTTTTCAACCAGGGGGAGGGATAAGTATATAGGGGAGTAATATACATAGTTTTAGTAGGGGAAGGGGAAATAAATAGGGAGCTACATAGTAAAGTTAATAGTTAATATGACAATGATGAGAAAAAGCGCTAAGTATGATGTCTTAGGCTATCAAATGGGGGAAAATGACTGATAGAAGAAGTGTGAACATTCCTTGAGTGAAGCAGATCTTCACCAAGGCAAATGATATGGAGAATGATGAAACTAAGAGGTATCAAGTAGATCTTGACCTATTTTAGGGGAAGTTAGTGAGAGATTTGGGAAAAGAGGAAGAAGGGGAAGTTAGACATGCCTCGCTTGAAGTCCTCCAACTGAACAAATTGCCTCAAACTAAAAATGAATTGCTTACCAAAAATTGGAACACAACAGTGGCATTTAGACTAGCACGCTTTCATGGACAGTTCTTTGGCCATCTATAGCAAATATGGAGCATTGCAGCATGCATAGTACGACATATTTGGCATGTAAAAATGTCGATCATGAAAGATGATTAACCTACTGCAGCAGGAGGCTAACACATCACACCTCCCATGTGTTGCAGGTGAGATGCATCCCTGTTTCCCTGTGTTGTAGGTGCAATGATTGAGTAAACTGTGTTTTCTTCTCTGAAATTTGGTTTTTTCTCTTTATTTTCAACTTTATTCAGTAGTTTTGCTATTCATGATCAATACCTTCTTGCTGTAACCATCTTCCTTCACATTATTTCAGCCTCCATCAGTTAGGAATTATGAATGTTTTTGTGTATTTTTCAATCATTTGCAATCCTCCTTTGTCGAAAGTAGCCTAATCAAACTGTCGTCTTTGATGCAAGTGTTGTAATTGTCATTCTAAATCAAAAGAAGAGTGTTGTAAAGTATTCCTCTTCTAGATAGTTCATTGTACTTTTGTCATTGTACTTGATTTTGAAATTATTAGTATTTAAAGTGTTGAAAACAGTTTTAAATTCAAAATTGAGAAGTGTCGTCTTAGTCTTCCTTTCGTTTTGAACAGAAAAATTGTTAGTACTATCGCTTTGAAAGAAAATAGTTCAGATCTGTACTTAGCTTTCTTTTTTGTTATTCACACATTAAGAAAGCGGAAAACAAATACATGCATGTGCATCTACATTTTGACTGCTTGCGAAATTTGATTTAGGAAAGTGCATTTAGTGTGTGCTCTATGCTCTTTGCTGAAAGAAAAAATCGTTATCTTCTTTCCTTTGTAGCTAGGATTTTCATTGCTAAAAGAACATAAACTATTGTTTATCATTTTAGATTGCATATTTATGAATTTCACATCTACATCACGCGGTGAACATTGAAAGAAAAACTTATAAGCAAGATCAACCATAAAATAAACCTCAGTGAACATAACAACGCTTTGGAATCTAACGCAACGCATCTAGAAGTCTAGGCTAGAGATATGTTCCGATGTCATAAAACCTGGTAACTATCGTTTTCATTGTAGGTTGGGTGATTCCTCCTCTTTGATACGACAAGTGCTAGTATGGACTTGTGCTCCCTATACCATCGTGTATATATTGGGAGACCACAATAGGCTATTATCTTTTATCCTTAGAAAGCCATGTCTGCCGCCATATCAATTGTAATGCACTGAACACAGCATTTGGAAAGATTGACTGCTGTACATAAGTCCTTGGTAATTTCTCTATCATTTATCACCAAGGTGTATTTTACAGTTTTATGATCGATTTAGTAAACCCTCTATCTAGACTTCCAGAGCAGTAACTTTCATTCCTTTTCGACTCCTTAAAAGAAAAGGTCCATCTGAGCACTTGTCACTTCAGGCTCATTAAAAGTCGAAGGCAACTAGAGTCACCTTTAGCCTTTTGTCGACTCTTAAAAATTGAAAAAGAAAGTTGTGTCCAAGTGTCTTTAAAATTTATTTTTAATTGAATAACATCCTTGTTCCTACGTTGATCTGAGGTTGAGATAAAGGGGTCTACCAATCAAGGAATCCCCCTTGGAGGGAATCTTAGTCCTTTCTCCTCTTGGGGAGATATTGGTTCTCCATATATGGCTACATTGTCCCTTCCAGGAATCACAATCGGCCCACCTGTATGGATTTTCTTGACCTCTGTCGTTCAAAACACTGCAATTCCTGAACGATCTAATTAGCAACTAGATGATACAAAAGTTATCCCTTTGCCTTCTACTTTGTTTGTTTCTCCTTCCCCTTCTTCCTCTTCACTTGGTGAAACTAGTGACACTAAAAACCAAATAACCGAGAAGAAAAAGAAAGGGAAGGAGAAGAAGAAGAAGCCAGCTAAACAAGGGAACACCAAAGCATTGTCTGGTGAAAATCCACACACTAAAGTTTCCAAAACAAAAATTCCATGCGCAATTTTCAAGGAGAACCATTACCATCGAGATTGCCCTTGCATCCCATGGATCTTGAGAGAATGGTCTCCCCGGTTGCACAATTCGGTGTCATCAACCCCTGACAGTCAGGTTGACTGCGCACCATCGACTAGTGAAAACAAAGTCAATTGACAAAAAAGAAAAGCTAAAGTTCCATGTAGGTTATGTGAGAGTATTCATACTCTTCACCGTTGTCCTTTTCTGGATGAGGCCAAAAGTATTTTGGATAACTGCCCTGCTTCACCACAACAGCTTCCACCTGGATACAAGAAACTCTTGCCAAGTCCTTCGCTAGTTGAAATTCCCGATTGACATAACTCAATTGTCGATCGAACCACCTATCATTGAAAGCGAACCTTTTGAGTCCATACTAGATGAAAGTCAATGGTCAAGATGGTAGTCGACCCAGTCTTGCCTTTAGAAAATCCACCTTTAGATGATATGGTTTCCAAAGAGGATGAGAATGGCACCATTCAAATTCTTTCTGTCGATATAGAGTCTAATGAACTTGGGGACAATCTGCCCATTCCTTCACCATAAGAAGAAACCCCCCCAGTTCATGAAACTTATTCGGACATTTATCCGATACCTCCTCCAAGCAGTCTGGTTTTTTTCTTTGACTGGAATCAACTAGTGAAACCTCACCTTCCATCTAATGTACCATTCTGAATCATAGTACAGGTTTACAAAATGAACGTGTCTGGGACTATCATAGATGAAGGGGCTTCAGTAAGTATCCTTCCCTCAACTGCTTGCAAAGTGCTTGGTTTTCCATCGCTTTCGCCTAAAAAACAAAATTTGTCGGGCTTCAACAAAGGAACCAGTCGACCATTAGGGATCCTTCCAAATTTGCCTATAATTTTGAGAAAGAAAACCGTTTATGTGAACATGATGGTAGTCCAAGGTCCACTAGATTACAATCTACTCCTTGGACATGATTATATATATAGCATGGAAGCCATTGTCTCCACATTCTTTCGAGTGATGTGCTTTCCACATGAAGGAAAACTGGTACAGCTTGTCGACCAGCTTTCATTTCCTACTTCAAACATGGTTATAAATCAACCATCATCCTTAAATAGTCTATTCGCATCAAAAATGTCTCTTCTATCTTCATCTCACCCACCTAATTACCGTAAGTAGTTTGGTGAGTGCGATGAAGATTAAGAGGCATGCACCCTAGTCTATTTCAGTAGGCAAACCCAGAGGAAAAGAGAGATTTTCTTGGAAGGTCATAATACTTAGATCGAATACCATTCCTGTATAGGTTATGTGATCAGTCTGACGCAATTATTTCCTTTGTACAATTGTGAATGGAAGCTCACAACATTCACCTTCGTACGTTATGTGATTGGAAGCTCACAACAATCACCTTTGTCTATTTCCATGGACATTGCAAAGGAAGAGTTTTTCTCTCCCAATAGAAAAGATCCTGCCTGACTGCAAGGACTTCCATTGGATAACCAGGAAACTCTCCTTTTACCGAAAGACCTGGGGGCATGCAAACCTTTGCATGCAAGTGAAAAGTGACCTTTGATTTTCTTAGTTTGTAGGTTCTTAACCCTTTAACCTCGTAGCTCGGTCATTTCTAGCTTACATAAAAAGGTCATGAGAACATGTTATAGTAGTGATCAAGCTCATTAAAAAATAAATCTACCAAGAGACATTATCAAAAGTCTGGTAAGAGAAATGTTCCCACAAGGTTCAAGCTCGTTAAAAAATCAACCTGCACTGAGCACATGTTAGCACAAGGTTCAAGCTCATTAAAAAATAAACCCGCCTCTGGTAAATAACCTTTTGTGATCACTTTGCTATCTGCCTTTTTGAAACTTGGTTGTGTTCCTTCTATCACCTCCATTTCATTCAGTTGACCATACAATTCCACTTGATTGTTTACCCTTTTGAGGAACATCTACGATGAGTGATTCTGATTGCCACCCTCTTCACACTGCCATGTTTTGAGAAGTTCCAAACTTACCTGGTGTTAGCGCTTGGAATGTCACCTCAGGCTGAAAAATGTAAACTCCAAGGCAACATCAAACCACTTAGCCTCGTAGCTAGCCCTACGGGGCAGGAGAGGGCTCTCTCCGGTCTATCTCGGTAAAGATCTTCAACGGGCGAGATAGCCAATGAGGAAACACTGATTTTAGGCTAGTAAACTGATAAAGAGGTTTGATTTGGGATTTTTAGGGTTTTGGTGGAAAGTTGGGGAAGGGCAAATTTTTGGTGCGGGGATTGGACACAGTTTCTGCAGGGGGTTCTTTGGGGCGAGGTAGGAAACAGTATTGATGCCTTTGATAGAGGTGGATGGATGAGAATGACCGGTGAGGAGTTAAGGAGAGCAAGCAATAACCTTGAATTCCACTTAAACAGTTGAAAATATTGATATTAAGCAAACTTAAAAGCAGAGCATGACAGTCATGAATTCTACTTTAACACTTCATTTGCCTAATTTGTAGAAGGAAAAGTAAGGAAATGATTCACATAACAAACTTAAAAGTATAAAGAGAAACACACCATCAACACATGTGACCACAAGAATCCCAAAAAGGACTGCAAAACCCTGGTCTTCCTTTGCCAAAAATTGCAGAGATACAGTGAGTGATACAATAAGAGCTTCTCCCTCAAGAGTCCAACCATGAAAATGAGAAAGAAAGTACATAATATAGGCCATCTAACATCTTTCCTTGCCTCTAGGGGTCGAGCTCACTATCCTAGGAGTTGTTTCAACCAATTCTAAACTAAGCATTGAAAACTAGGCAATCAAAACAACTTGCCTCTATAAGCTAGGAAACCAATTCATTCATTAAAATTTACCTATCTTATGAATGAATCTTCTAGAAGAGATAAATAAGTGTCTAAACATCATAATATTACATCATTTACAACAAGGAGGATGAAAATAAACTCCAAAAAGTCAGATCCAGTCAAAACTGCGTTTTGCTGAGCTGTAGGTTGAATTCCTGTGCAAACTGCCTGATGGGTCGCGCGCAATTCCTGGATGGGTCGCGCGCCTTTGGAGGCACTTTTGAGGCACTTACAGGTGTCAAAATGAGGCAAACGTGGGCTTGTTGGAAAGGTCTGGATGTCTACTTTCCAACCCAAGTGGAATTTATGAATTTGGTTGTCATTTGGCCCTCCAAAATTGCAATCTCCCAAGACTGCTTCCTGTGTGTCAAAAATGTGGCAAAAAGTCATTTTTTGCTTGTTTTTTGACTGTCTGGAGGCCCAAAACTTGGTGAAATTTCTTGGTAATGGCTGAGCAAGTGTAACTTTCCATGAAAAATCCAGAAATGCTGAGTTTTTCCAAAATGGAGTTGCCAAACGAAAGGGTTGCGCGCAGCACGCGACCCATCGGTGAAGAAAACCTGTTTTTGGCCAGAAAAATCACAAATGACCCAAAATGCTCAAAATTTTTTGAAATTTGTGTTGGAGTTGAGTTATTTAGTATCATGCTCCTTCAAAGAAGCCTCAGCCAAGATATGGAGGGGGTCAGGCCTTTTCCTTCGTTTTTGTGCTTTGACCAACCGCCCTTGGATCACCTTCATTTTTGCCTTGCATACATGCATTTGGGCCCAATAGTGATTTTTCATGTTCCGGAGCAGGTCCTTATCTTTATTGGCCTTGGCCAGCAGCCTCTCCAAATGAGCATTGACCCGAAGAAGCATAGCCTCTCGCTCAACGGGTACCAAATCGCCGGGTCTCTTTCGAGCCAAGTTGCGGTCCTCATGGATCCTCCGCAACTCATCTAGAGTGTGTTCCTCCTCAAGTTGCTTGTTGCACTGCTCCAAGTAGGTGATGGTCCAATTTGCCATGTCCAATCTTTGCTACAATGAGTCATTTTCAGCTCTAAGGTGTTGAATGATCTCCTTTGACTCTAGGCTAGGAGAAATGATGTCAAGATCAACCACCTCTATGCCTAGAACACCTGATGGCCCCTCATCAATCTTGGGTTGTTTGCCTCTCTCTGGTACCTATGCTGCTAAAGAAGGCGAGGACCCTTCCACTTGGTGTGGAGATAACACTCACTAAGCTGATGAAGATGGCGAGACCCCTTCCACCTGATGTGGAGAAAATACTCGCCGAGCTGCTGCAAATAAGGCCCTGTGGCCTCTCTAATATGTGACCAATGGAGGAGAGCTGACATGTCGGGTCTCAGGAATATCATGTTGTTGTGATGGTCCTCCCTCCTCATGAACAATCTCAGGATGTGGTGGTGGTACTGTGAAAAACTCACGAGAGATAAACTCCTCCCATGGGATGCCATGCTGAGCCAACTGATGTATGACCACAAGCTGGATCAAGCCATAATGATAAAGGCTCCTACATTGTTGTGCTAGGCTTTTCCTCTACATCAAGGGAACCATCCTCTCAATATTCTGGCACAAGAAAACCGGGATGTTCATCATCCGTACCCGTGTGAAATGCATCAACAAACGAATATGGTATGAATACACACGTGAAAATCTGCCCTCACAGGTGAAATAGCGCATGATAAGCCTCATCAAAGGAGCATACTCATTCTTCAAAAATCTGAAAGGAAATACACCCGTCACGAGTCTCATAAATGCAGGTTTAATGTAAGGCTCGTACTGAAAACTGTCCAATATTTTGCGCTTATTCCACACTTCTCCAACATTTGGTATCCCTGTTGCTTGAGCAATCATCTCAGGTGTCAATGTAAAATTCACCCCTGCAAGGTTCACATGCCCATCATGCAAATGCAAAACAAATAAGTGAGCCAACTCCCTGTGATGCTGAATCTGAGAGATCCTCTCGCAAAACTCATAACATGATAGGTAACGGAAACATGTGACTGCATTTGGACAAGCCTGCAAATCAGTCAAAGAGGTGGGTTCCTCTCTCTTATGGTGACCGCTCTTACCACCCCTTTGAGGCCTCCTATGTACCTCAAACTCTGAAGCTGACTCATGGTCATCAATTTGCTGATAATCGGTTTCGATTTTTGACATGGTTTCAGGAGCAAAGTGGCTGAAATGTACTGCTGCTTCTGCTTTAAAATCTATTGTTTTAACTGTTTGAGATGCTGTTTCAAGGGGACAAATAGCACAAGGGAAATGTTATGGAAGGGAGACTTTGAAGGGAAATTGGGAAAAATATGTGAAATAGGGGGTTAAGGGGAAGAATCATGACTTATACATCATCATACAATTTCATTTGAAAAGATGTTATGGGAGGTAGAATTCAGGGTTTGATTCTTGATTTTTTTTAGGAATAGGGGTAGGGTTTCAGGGCTTTTAGTATTTTTGGTAGGGAAACTAAAGAAAAATTATAAGGGAGTAAGAAATGGGATGTAGGAAAATGTAGGGAAAAATAGGAGTGAAAAGGATGACCTTAAAACAACAAAACAAACACTAGCACTTTGACATTTTTAAACAAATGCACATGGAGTCCTTATTTTAAAAATGATGGCTTTTCAAGAATATTCTCATGCTATTTACAAGATTTAGCAAATAACAATCTTGATGATGGAAGGCCTACCTACAAGCTTGAAAAATTCTGGGGTCGTTTGGCAGTTCACTGGCAGATTTCTGTGGAGAAAACCCCAACGGGTCGCATGCACTGCCCAACGGGTCGCGTGCACTGCCCAACGGGTCGCGTGCACTCAATGGGTCGCGCCCATGTAATTTTTGCACTGGAAAAGGCACTCTGACGGGTTGCGCTTGCCTGAAAGATTGCGCGCCAGTCTTGACGGGTCGCGCGCACTCAGACTTCACAATTTCGCCCAAATTCACTCCAACACAATTCTCTCTATTGCTTTGAGGCACAGTGAAGACTAATGGAGGGAGAGAGAGGTTTTATTTTCTTGTTTTAAATTGATTTCATTTCAAAACCCTCTTTCTAATGTTTATCATGACACCTTTTCAAAATTTGAATGTTATTGACTTTATAGTTTCTTTTTGTCCTGAAATTGGTTGAATTGATGTTTTTCCTTGAAAACTTTTGCAGGGATAGCTTCTGAGGAGTCTTGGCAAAGGGGACCAGGGCTGCATGCTATCTTTTGAAAAATTTGAATTTTTACAATTTTTACAAAATTTTGAGAAATGACCTTGGCTTTAAAAATAGGGTTTTTAAATCCAAGGTAAAAACTTAGCTGTACAAGATGAAATCTTTTAAAGAAACACTTTGATAATCATCCCTCTAGCCTGCTGGGCATTTATTGACTTTTAGAGACATGAACTTGAAGACACATTGGACCTAAACCCTAGACCTAGAATTCTAACCTCAAGACAAGACAAGTAACCTTGAAAAGGTTTAATGACTGAAACAACTTGATCCAGCAGTGCCAAGAGGGGAATAAAGACACTAGCTCCTCCATCAGGGTTATGGCATGCTTAATGGAATGCAATAAGATGAAACTGATGAGACACATACTTATGCACATGCAAAGAGCTTTGATCGCTGATGGAGGGCTACTAGACCGACTCTAACATTGGCTCCAATGGGGATGGTAGCTCCTTGGAGGTACCAAGAACCTTAGACCTCTGGGAGAGCAGACCAGTGCTTTATAATCATTGGGCAATGGAGTCATTATTTACACATGTGACCCAAATTTGGACAACTTTATTGACTTTGACAATTGACTAAAAATCAAACGAACTTCGACACAAACTAACTCAGCTTTGTGCAGAAAATGGATTGATTAAAACAACCTGAAAAACTCACACCAACTAATCTCCATCTTCAGAATTATAGCCTTCACCGCGGGCCCTAGACTAAAGATGAAAGATCAGTTCACACTTGCAGCAGAATATAAGTAAAATGGTAATTACAATGATAATGACTAGAGCAGAAAATGCTCAAACATGATACCTTTTGAGCAGCCGACCATTTACCGACCCACCGAGACAATCATCACCGTTCATTTCTTTGAGAAGAAAGGCATTTGGACCACGGTATGCTGCAATTTTGTAGGGACCTTTCCACAAGTTGTCGAATTTTCCATGTTTCCCTTTGTCTTCATTTCAGGCATCCCATGTCAAAACAACATCATCTATCTGAAAATCATCCGGTTTAGCTTTTCTGTCATAGATTTTCTTTATGCGCTCTTGCAATTTAAGGGAATTTTGAAGAACTTCCTCTCGTATCTGTTGTAAATGAATCATTTGACTAATCTGTCGTCGCATAGGATCCTCCTCACCATCAGCTTCTTGAAGCAACTTTTCTACCGAAATACTAAGTGAAGTAGGAAACATTGCATCTGTCCCGTAAACCAGTTCAAAGGGTGACATACCAATTGACTTCTTTTGACTTACACGATCAGCCCATAATGCATTTACTAACTTTTTGTGCCAGCTCTTCTTATTGATTTCCAACAATTTCTTTATGATGTTTACTAGAGATTTATTCGAAGATTCGGCCAGCCCATTTCCTTGCGGATGGTAGGCGGTCGAATGCCCCAAGCTGATGTTATATTTGTAACAAAAATCAACCATCTTCTTTGATTTAAACGCTATTGCATTATCTGTAATCAACTTATGTGGACAGCCGAAACGTGACAATATGTTATTCTCAAGGAAAGAAATAATTACCGAGTCCATGGCCTGCCGGGTGGGAATGGCCTAAATCCACTTCGTGAAGTAATCAGTGGCGGTCAATATCCATCGATGCTGCCCGAAAGATGCTGGGTGGATTTCGCCAATAAAATCCAAGCCCCATTGCTGAAATAGTGCACTGATTTCAATGGGCTTGAGAGGTAACGGCTGTAATTTCTGCTTTCCTTGAAAAATTTGACATTCATGAGAACTCTTAACAGCTTTATATACATCAGAAAACAATGAAGGCCAATAGAAACCCGCCCTTAGGATTTTATTAGCCGTGGTCTTCCAAAACAAGTGACCCCCACAGTCACCTTTATGAAAATCCTCTACAGCTCTCTTAGCTTCTTCCTCGACTAAACAATTCAGCAATATGCCACCGGGGTCTTTCCAATAAAGTGCAGATTTGATGATGCAAAATTTGGCAGCTTTTAATTTCAATGTCCTAGCTTTGTTTCGAGGCATCTCAGGGGGTGCAGACAAATTTTGAAGCACATATACAATATCAGCATACCAAGGAGAGGAAACAAAGATATCGGATACCTGTAGAGCTGAATTTTCTTCATCTTCATCGGATAAGGCAGCAATCAAATTGATGTCTAGGACATGGAGATTTGTTTCAGCCATCAACTTAGCAAGACCTTGACCCTTGATCAACTTGGTAGGCTTAATTTCCACATCATACTCTAATAGTGCAGCGATCCACTTACCCCTCCTTCCTTCCGGTTCTGCTTGTACCAAAACATCTTTAACAGCCGCATTAGGAACATATGCCAAAATATGAGAATTTAATATGTACACACGGAAATCTTTCAAAGCTTTTACCAACGCCAATGCTTGTTTTTCAATGATATTGTACTTCAGCGCTCCATCCCTTATAATACGACTGAAAAAAGCTATGGGCTTCTCAACTCCATCTCTCTTTTGCATCAGCACAGCTGCCAATGTATGCTCCGAAGCAAATGAAAATAAAATAAAGTCTTGTGTATAATCCGGGTTGATTAGAGTTGGGGCTGAAGATAAAATTAACTTTACCAAATTGAAAGACTTTACCGCCTCTTCGGTCCATTTGAGCTGGTTGTCCTTTTTGAGCATGTTGGTTATTTCTCTGAGATGTTCGGCAAGATTGGGAATAAAGTGACGCAGAAAATTCAACTTGCCATTAAAGGACTGAATCTCCTTCTTGTTTCGGGTCTGCTCTACCTGCTGAATTGCTTCCACACGTGCAAGATCTATACGAATTCCATCTTTAGAAATGATATGGCCCAACAGCTTGCCTTCGCTCATAGCGAAAAGGCTCTTCTTCGGATTCAATGAGATACCATATTTTCTGCGCTTTTGAAAACACCATTGTTAAATGATACAAATGCTCTTCATCAAATTTAGAAAACACAGTTAAATCATCAAGATAAACGACCAAGAAGAAATCCTTCTCATTAGCAAAGGCCATGTCCATCGCCCGCTGAAAGGTAGCACCTGCGTTTTTCAATGCAAATGGCATCTTGGCATAATGAAATGTCCCCAAGGAGTTGTGAATGCAGTCGTCTCGCGGTCATCCTCATGCACCAAAATCTGATTGTAGCCGGAATAATCATCAAGTAGAGACATCCTTGATGCGCCAACTACCCGCTGCAATATATGATCCATCTTGGGCAGCGGATAATTGTCCTTAGCGACACCTTATTGAGATTTCTGAAGTCTATACACAAGTGAATCTCGCCGGTCTTCTTTCTCACGGGCACCAAGTTGGAAATCCAGTTGGAAAATCTAATTGGCACAATGATTCCAGACTTATACAACCTGTTGACTTCCTTCTCGATCAATGGAAGCAGCTTAGGATTAATTCTTCTCAACTTTTGTCGGAAAGGATTTTGATTTGGCTTTATGGGAATGGTGTGTTGAATGATACTTGTGTCATAAGTTTTCAAATCTGAATAGTCCCATTCAAAAACATTAGAAAACGAGGACAACAATCTGATATATTCTTTTTTTACCTTGGGCGACAATGCTTTTGATAGCTTCACCATCTTTAGATTCTCAGCTGTTCCGAGATTCACTTCTTCGACACCTTGTTCCGTGGGCCTTAAGGTGGGTTTGCAGGCCACATCATCTTGATTGAACAACTCTTCAAAGGAATTAAGCCTTTAGGAATGAAATTGTCCTTAAGCTGCAACACATCCATCTGATTTACTCCTTCAGCTTCCGTGTCTATGGATATGTCTTTGAAATCACCTTCAACTTGCAGAAAATCCTTGATTTCTTCGTCATCTTGGAAAACTTGCCAACATCTTTGATTATCTGGAACTGTAGGACGATGTTTCACATAAATCTCAAACTTATTACTGGAATTCATGGGGATTTTTTAGATTGCTTGCTGCCTTAGCCAACGCATCCGCAACACCATTTTGGATACGGGGCACACATGTCAAAGTATGTTGAGAGAACAGTTTCAAAATATCTAGGACAACATTTCGATATGCTCGCATACGAGGATGTTCGGCCTGAAATTCACCTTTCACTTGCTTTATAACCAACTCGGAGTCGCCATATACTACTATGTTCTTTTCCTTCAACCTCCGAAGGATCTTCAGACCAGCAATGAGAGCCTCATATTCCGCCTCATTGTTTGAACAATCAAATGCCAGTTTGTAAGAGCATACTCGTACCTTGCTTGGGACTTTGTTTCAGACAGAAAATGGGCTTCAAATCCACCACCTATTCCAGCACCATTGCTGCCCACAGCGCCATCAAAATCCATGGTCCAAAGACCATCCTCATCATCCTCTAAGTGCTGAAAATGTGATGTCTCTGCATTTTTTGTTTGCTGCCCATTGATTTCAGCTATTGGCTTCGTGACAGCAGACCTTTCTTCACTTTCCTTTCTCAAAATGTCTCTAAAATTTTCTGAAATGTCTGGTATATCTTCTGCTTGAACTAACTGACTATCTATCTCATTGAAATTATCTGCAAACAAAACAAATGACTCTAAATCTGTATGTACATAATTTACAGGATGATTGATTGGCTTTTCCTTACTAGTGATCATGTATTTCATCTTTTGTTCCTGATATAACTTCCTCATCTGACCAAAGACCGGAATTGTAGCATAGGAAAAATCGAGCTGAAGTGTACCTTTGAGTTTCGCTCCCCAGGATCTAGAAAGCAACATCCCGAATCGCGGAGGAATATTTGCCACCACCACATCCATCAAAACATTGTTTGCTGGGATTTGATCTAAGCTCACCACCAAGTCCTTGATCAAACCAATACATTTCACCCAGCTGGAATCAAATGAATACAAATCATGATATTTCCTTGTGATGTCTAGTCCCAGCTTTTCCATAATTGCTTTCGGCATCAAATTATGCGAAGCTCCCGAGTCAAACATGGCATTATGTAAAACATATTCATGCAATCGCAGACTGATATAGAATGGAGGAACATCACTTTCGGGAGACTCACCATTTAAAGCAGGCCCAAAGATCAATTTCGGCTGATCATCTTCTACATTCACCGTGTCTAGCATTGGATCAAAATTCAGCATCTTGGAAATTTGGCCTCGGTAAGTGTTGTTCTTCATGATTTCCGTCAAAGGAATGGACACTTTCAACTTTGAAATTTCATTCTCCAAACTGAAAACTGAAACCTTCTCACCTTCTTTAGCCGGAACCTCTCTTTTTTCAATTTTATCTCTCGGTGTGCTTGATGGTTGATCTATCTTGCTTGCTGATGATGATTGATTTGTTGAAGGATCAATTATGTCTTTTCCTTTTGTGTGTGGAGAAGCCGAATCATTCTTTGCTGAAGTATCTTTTCTTTTCTGAATGGGATTTATGGGAACAGCTCGGTTTCTTAATTGTCTCTGCTGAGCGGATAAAGCATTTAGGTACCCTCTTTGATACTCTTCCGATTCTTCTTCAAGTGCTGCATCATTTGACAAGATATAATGTTCATCCTAAGGGATGATGGAGTGACTTACCAATTCTTCTTCTTCTGTAACATAGGTGGGCAGATCATCAGGAGTGAAGAAGTGATTTTCCTCTCCCACTGTATCACCTTCATCCTCTGATTCTTGGCTAACAAAATTCTGCTAAAAAGGAGGTTTAATTTGCTGCTGAACTGCTGCCTCTTGTGCCTTTGTTTCACGCTGCTTGATTCTATATTGTGGTTGCTGTGCACCTCGGAAATTAGGATTACGGATCTGTGGTTCTGGCTTGTTGAGATGAGTATTTTCGAGCATCGTCACTACTTTGCGAAGAAGCTGATCGGATGTAGAAGCTTCCTCTTTGATTGTGACTCGCTTTTCTACCTTCATCCTTGCTCTTTTATCATTCAAATTCGCTTCAACACTAACAACAATTTTCTGCATATCCTCCAAGGTAGGCGGATCTCTATCTCGCAATGAATAAGCCATCTCCGGATCAAAACCATCCAGGAATTTGAGAAGTGCTGATTTTCTAGATGGCCTCAAATCATCTGGAATAGCATTGTAAACCGTGTTAAATCTGATAATGTAGTCTTGGACTGACTCACCATGATTACGTTTGAGATTGTTGTACTCAGCATTGATCTGAAGTGGATCCTTTCTAATTTCCCATCGATCTAGAAATTGGTTCTGAAGTGCTTCCAAGGTGGGAATGCTTCTAGCTGTCAACCCTCTGAACCACTTTCTAACTTCTCCTCCAAATGTTTGCACGAACAATCGCATGGTAACATCTTCTTCATCTATCTCATATAGATCGAAGAAAGTCGTCATTTTGTCAATATGTTGCTGAGCAGAGATACTTTGTGGAGTGCCATCAAACATAGGGATTTTACTTTGATAGTCATCTGGCATATCATGGAGATTTTGGGGAAGAGAGAGAGTGGGGCAAACTAGGCAGCCATTGCTTTAGGTAGATTGGGTCTAGGAGTAGTGGGTGGAGTAGGTGTAGCTGTAGTATGAGGAGTATGGGGAGGAGAAGTGGTATGGGATGTAGAAGGTGAACCAACTGTAGATGTGGGATAAGTGATTATGGGAGAAACAGAAATAAAAGGAGGATTGGACTGCTCATGCGCCGTGATAGTGGATCCAATATGACCAGATATAGTTTCAACGAACTCGAAAAGATTGGTAGCGTGAATATCCAACTGAAGAGATCTTAGGATGAAATTGTCAACCAATTTATTGTGTCTCTCAATTTCAAGAGCAACTGCGAAATCAGGGTTAGGAACTACAGAATCAAGTGCACTTTCAGATTTGGTTTTGAACAAAGACAACTCAAAACTCTCGTCAAAATCAATGTCTTCAAGATACTCAAAAATAGCTGGACATGAATGAGATTTGAATATACGACCAGAATTGGAAGCCAGTTTGGGAATCAAGCAACAAATAACTAATCAGCCTGTGAAAACTCTTAACTAATCATCCAAAAGTTCAGAGTTTACAAATGAACTGGGGTAAAAATGCAAATGAAACACTGTATTCACAAGCTCACGGAGATGGACTGAAGCAACGTTTATCTACTTCCGCTTATGCAAAGCAAAATCGTTTCGAAGGCTACCTGGCATAACTTCAGGCTCCATCTAAAACTTATGAAACAAACACATCAACCCAAAAACAAGTTTGTTCTCTCCAGTATGGTCGCCAATATGTTAGCACTTGGAATGTCACCTCAGGCTGAAAGGTAAACTCCAAGGCAACATCAAACCACTTAGCCTCGTAGCTAGCCCTACGGGGCAGGAGAGGGCTCTCTCCGGTCTATCTCAGTAAAGATCTTCAACGGGCGAGATAGCCAATGAGGAAACACTGATTTTAGGCTAGTAAACTGATCAAGAGGTTTGATTTGGGATTTTTAGGGTTTTGGTGGAAAGTTGGGGAAGGGCAAATTTTTGGTGCGGGGATTGGACACAGTTTCTGCAGGGGGTTCTTTGGGGCAAGGTAGGAAACAGTATTGATGCACTTGATAGAGGTGGATGGATGAGAATGACCAGTGAGGAGTTAAGGAGAGCAAGCAATAACCTGAAATCCCCTTAAACAGTTGAAAATATTGATATTAAGCAAACTTAAAAGCAGAGCATGACAGTCATGAATTCTACTTTAACACTTCATTTGCCTAATTTGTAGAAGGAAAAATAAGGAAATGATTCACATAACACACTTACAAGTATAAATAGAAACACACCATCAACACATGTGACCACAAGAATCCCAAAAAGGACTGCAAAACCCTGGCCTTCCTTTGCCAAAAATTGCAGAGATACAGTGAGTGATACAATAAGAGCTTCTCCCTCAAGAGTCCAACCATGAAAATGAGCAAGAAAGTACATAATATAGGCCATCTAACATCTTTCCCTACCTCTAGGGGTCGAGCTCACTATCCTAGGAGCTGTTTCAACCAATTCTAAACTAAGCACTGAAAACTAGGCAATCAAAACAACTTGCCTCTATAAGCTAGGAAACCAATTCATTCATTAAAATTTACCTATCTTATGAATGAATCTTCTAGAAGAGATAAATAAGTGTCTAAACATCATAAAATTACATCATTTACAACAAGGAGGATGAAAATCAACTCCAAAAAGTCAGATCCAGTCAAAACTGCGTTTTGTTGAGCTGTAGGTTGAATTCCTGTGCAAACTGCCTGATGGGTCGCGCGCAATTCGTGGATGGGTCGCGTACCTTTGGAGGCACCTTTTAGGCACCTCTAGGTGTCCAAATGAGGCAAAAGTGGGCTTGTTGGAAAGGCCTAGATGTCGACTTTCCAACCCAAGTGGAATTTCTGAATTTGGTTGTCATTTGCTCCTCCAAAATTGCAATCTCCCAAGACTGCTTCCTGTGTGTCAAAAATGTGGCAGAAAGTCATTTTTTGCTTGTTTTTTTGACTTTCTGGAGGCCCAAAACTTGGTGAAATTTCTTGGTAATGGCTGAGCAAGTGTAACTTTCCATGAAAAATCCAGAAATGCTGAGTTTTTCCAAAATGGAGTTGCCAAACGAAAGGGTCGCGCGTGGCATGCGACCCATCGGTGAAGAAAACCTGTTTTTTTCCAGAAAAATCACAAATGACCCAAACTGCTCAAAATTTTTTGAAATTTGTGTTGGTGTTGAGTTATTTAGTATCATGCTCCTTCAAAGAAGCCTCAGCCAAGATATGGAGGGGGTCGGGCCTTTTCCTTTGTTTTTGTGCTTTGACCAACCGCCCTTGGATCACCTTCATTTTTGCCTTGCATACATGCATTCGGGCCCAATAGTGATTTTTCATGTTCCAGAGCAGGTCCTTATCTTTATTGGCCTTGGCCAGCAGTCTCTCCAAATGAGAATTGCCCGAAGAAGCATAGCCTCTCGCTCAATGGGTACCAAATCACCGGGTCTCTTTCGAGCCAAGTTGCGGTCCTCATGGATCCTCCGCAACTCATCTAGAGTGTGTTCCTCCTCAAGTTGCTTGTTGCGCTGCTCCATGTAAGTGATGGTCCAATTTTCCATGTCCAATCTTTGCTGCAATGAGTCATTTTCAGCTCTAAGGTGCTGAATGATCTCCTTTGACTCTAGGCTAGGAGAAATGATGTCAAGATCAACCACCTCTATGCCTGGAACACCTGATGGCCCCTCATCAATCTTGGGCTGTTTGCCTCTCTCTAGTACCTGTGCTGCTGAAGAAGGCGAGGCCCCTTCCACCTGGTGTGGAGATAACACTCGCTGAGCTGATGAAGATGGCGAGACCCCTTCCACCTGATGTGGAGAAAATACTCACCGAGCTGCTGCAAATAAGGCCCTGTGGCCTCTCTGATATGTGACCAATGGAGGAGAGCTGACATGTTGGGTCTCAAGAATATCATGCTGCTGTGATGGTCCTCCCTCCTCATGAACAATCTCAGGATGTGGTGGTGGTACTGTGAAAAACTCACAAGAGATAAACTCCTCCCATGGGATGCCATGCTGAGCCAACTGATGTATGACCACAAGCTGGATCAAGCCATAATGATAAAGGCTCCTATATTGTTGTGCTGGGCTTTTCCTCTGCATCAAGGGCACCATCCTCTCAATATTCTGGCACAAGAAAACCGGGATGTTCATCATCCGTACCCGTGTGAAATGCATCAACAAACGAATATGGTATGAATACACACGTGAAAATCTACCCTCACAGGTGAAATAGCGCATGATAAGCCTCATCAAAGGAGCATACTCATTCCTCAAAAATATGAAAGGAAATACACCCGTCACGAGTCTCATAAATGCAGGTTTAATGTAAGGCTCGTACTGAAAACTGTCCAATATTTTGCGCTTATTCCACACTTCTCCAACATTTGGTATCCCTATTGCTTGAGCAATCATCTCAGGTGTCAATGTAAAATTCACCCCTGCAAGGTTCACATGCCCATCATGCAAATGCAAAACAAATAAGCGAGCCAACTCCCTGTGATGCTGAATCTGAGAGATCCTCTCGCAAAACTCATAACATGACAGGTAACAGAAACATGTGACTGCAATTGGACAAGCCTGCAAATCAGTCAAAGAGGTGGGTTCCTCTCTCTTATGGTGACCGCTCTTACCACCCTGTGAGGCCTCCTATGTACCTCGAACTCTGAAGCTGACTCATGGTCATCACTTTGCTGATAATTGGTTTCGATTTCGGACATGGTTTCAGGAGCAAAGTGGCTGAAATGTACTGCTGCTTCTGCTTTAAAATCTATTGTTTTAACTGTTTGAGATGTTGTTTCAAGGGGACAAATAGCACAAGGGAAATGTTAGGGAAGGGAGACTTTGAAGGGAAATTGGGAAAAATATGTGAAATAGGGGGTTAAGGGGAAGAATCATGACTTATACATCATCATACAATTTCATTTGAAAAGATGTTATGGGAGGTAGAATTCAGGGTTTGATTCTTGATTTTTTTTAGGAATAGGGGTAGGGTTTCAGGGCTTTTAGTATTTTTGGTAGGGAAACTAAAGAAAAATGATAAGGGAGTAAGAAATGGGATGTAGGAAAATGTAGGGAAAAATAGGAGTGAAAAGGATGACCTTAAAACAACAAAACAAACACTAGCACTTTGACATTTTTAAACAAATGCACATGGAGTCCTTATTTTGCAAATGATGGCTTTTCAAGAATATTCTCATGCTATTTACAAGCTTTAGCAAATAACAATCTTGATGATGGAAGGCCTACCTGCAAGCTTGAAAAATTCTGGGGTCGTTTGGCAGTTCACTGGCAAATTTCTGTGGAGAAAACCCCAACGGGTCGTGTGCACTGCCCAACGGGTCGCGTGCACTCAATGGGTCGCGCCCGTGTAATTTTTTCACTGGAAAAGGCACTCTGACGGGTCGCGCTCGCCTGAAAGGTCGCGCGCCAGTCTCGACGGGTCGCACGCACTCAGACTTCACAATTTCACCCAAATTCACTCCAACACAATTCTCTCTATTTCTTTGAGGCATAATGAAGACTAATGGAGGGAGAGAGAGGTTTTATTTTCTTGTTTTAAATTGATTTCATTTCAAAACCCTCTTTCTAATGTTTATCATGACACCTTTTCAAAATTTGAATGTTATTGACTTTATAGTTTCTTTTTGTCCTGAAATTGGTTGAATTGATGTTTTTCCTTGAAAACTTTTGCAGGGATAGCTTCTAAGGAGTCTTGGAAAAGGGGACCAGGGCTGCATGCTGTCTTTTGAAAAATTTGAATTTTTACAATTTTTACAAAATTTTGAGAAATGACCTTGGCTTTAAAAACAAATCCAAGGTAAAAACTTAGCTGTACAAGATGAAATCTTTTAAAGAAACACTTTGATAATCATCCCTCTGGCCTGCTGGGCATTTATTGACTTTTAGAGACATGACCTTGAAGACAAATTGGACCTAAACCCTAGACCTAGAATTCTGACCTCAAGACAAGACAAGTAACCTTGAAAAGGTTTAATGACTGAAACAACTTGATCCAGCAGTGCCAAGAGGGGAATAAAGACACCAGCTCCTCCATCAGGGTTATGGCATGCCTAATGGAATGCAATAAGATGACACTGATGAGACACCTACTTATGCACATGCAAAGAGCTTTGATCGCTGATGGAGGGCTACTAGACCGACTCTAACACCTGGAACTAGCTGCTACCCAGAAATATCACTCGTACCTAAAAAAGAGCCTCTTTTAAACTCTTTTTAAACTCATTAAATATAAAAATATTGTCAAGCTATTAGCCTTCCCAGCTCGTTAAAGTAAAGGGAACACTATCCCTCTCATATATTTTAATCTTTTTGGACTTCAGGGATTATTGAACAAAAAGATTGAGCGCTTGTCTTTGTCAGCTCATTAAAACTATAGAAAAGTCATCCCTTTCGTATTATTTTACACTTTTTGGACTTAAGGGATTATGCCACGAAAAAGGACTGTTGGAGTCTCCTTTTTGTCTGTTTTCAGACTCTCTAAACAAGAAGGGACTGAGTTATCTTTGTCATTAAATTTGTTAAAACAATAGTGACAAAATTGTCCACCCAAACAAGAACGAGTCTCACTAACACTAGGCTCGCTAAACACAAACCGACAGGCTTGCCCAGAGGGAAAATTATAGACCAAGCATATGTTATCCTCCTCAATCTTGTCAAAAATAAAGAGGTACTAGTCAGCAATGACTGAGGAAAAATGGGAAGAAAACTTGAAGAACTCTATTGGTAGCAAGTCACTCTTGAACATGACACTTTCACTCCGTCACCGTGATTGAGTTGGGTTAGGTTTCCGTTCACTGTCACCATTGTTCCACCATGCCATCCATGGGGTTAATGCTACCGGTCCATATTAGCGTCACCAATATGTTCAAGAGAATTCATTCAGAGAATTCACCATCCAGCAAATGCCTCATCCACTGCATTACATCCACGCTTCATTTTTCATGACCGCCATTCCTAAACCTCATATCATCAGATCGTTTTCACCTCCACAAAAACCATTTGCTCCGTTTCGCATCGTAGATGTGGGATACATCAAGGCCCTCCTACGACAAGTCACTTCTTATCGACATCAGCTCATTATCAAAGAAGTTGACTTAGAAACAACCCCTTCAGTACTTTGAAGCTTGCATGCCTCAATGGCAAGCTTCTCACTTCCGGCAACAGGTTTACATCAATGACCTTCGACTGAAAGAATTTGTGTGGTGTTCGACTTCAGCTCATGTATTCACACCATATGAATTGTACTATAGTACCGTTAGGGTCATCATCGTTATTGGTGATTCCTCTCGTGTCTGTTAACAGCTTACATCATTGGCTGGTAATCAGGCGATGTCTTTCTATGTTTGACTTAAGAACATCTTTTCACATGGATTGACTTGTACATCGGGTGAATATTGGACGAGTTTTGATGACCCAGGATCTAGTTTCATCCATCCGAGCTATGATATATTCAAGAAAATAAAGACATCAATTGTACACAGAAGCTAAACAGATAGTCATCTAGCCAAGGAAGATGACTCTTCATGCGAAGAATCACAAGTCTGTAACAACAAACAATTGTCTATCCTATGTACATGAAAATGAATCTATAAAGCTAAGCATGGGAATGCCCACCTCATCTAGATCATGAAAATAATATGATGATGATGTATTGTATTGTATTTTATACAGGTCACCTTCTAGTTCGAATACCTCGGATCCTCATGAATAAAGCATTTCACCCGACATTAGAAGATTTATGACCTCATGCTTTAGGGGTAGCTATTATAGACATATTTGGGCACTGCAACCCCAAACTCATATTTCCATAAAATAAGGGCTCCTTATGTCCCTAAAAGTGTTGTTCCACACCCTAAAGGATTATGGTCAACTGATTACATCATTTCGCAAAAGTTCCACCTGAAAAACTACTCATAACTGGCCAAAATTGGACCATACAGACTGCTCCATGGGCAAGATGTGATGCATACTGACTGCCTAACTGGCTAGGTGCAATGCATACTCAAATGGCCTTCTGTGGGGTGCAATGAGTGAGAATAGACAAGTCGCAGAGATAGTTTGCAAGGTGGATGATCATGGAATCTCCCAGAAACTTCTCCTGTGACACTTTCCTCTCTGAATTCACCCAGGAATGAGTAAGAGATCATGAAATCTCGAAGTGGAACCAAGAACTATCAGAGAAATGAAACTAATCAAAAACCCAGAGTTGACTCACACCCTTGCAAGACATCTATAAATGGATCCCTCATCTTATGGATTTGGAGGCTGGAATTTTGTATTTTGTAAGGAAGTGTTGTTGGTTTGGATAGAAGAGACATTGCATTGTTGGGTGATTTGCTTGTTCATGAGGTGAAGAGGGCTTCTACAACTGGGAGGATGATGTTGGATCAGATAGCTGGGTTGTAATCCTCTCTTACATTACTATTAATAAATTTCTTTGAGTTTTCCTCCATATGATCTTGTATTTGTGAATCTGATTGTTTATGAATGCAATTCTATGGTCAATGTGTTTCTGATTTCGCATTGTTTATGATGTTTTAGATAGATATACTTTGATATTTTGCTGTTACTTTGGCTCTACAGGTACTCTTTGAAGCAGGACAAGCAGGAGAGGAGTGGAAAATTCCATCAAGGAAAGGAGAAATCAAGCTCGGATCAAAGCGAGAGATCCAGGTTGGTCTTCTATTCTTCTCTTCCATCTATCACACTTAAAGGAACTCTTGAAAAGCTTTCATTGTTTGTTTCTAAGAAAGCTACTCGTCTTAGTGGGAATAGCAGTTCAAATGAACACTAGTTTTCCCTGAAACACTAGTTATGTACACACCACATCTACATAGAAAAGGATGTAAGACCTATTCGCTAACCCCAAAGGAGACTTAACCCTAATCTAAAAGACATTGTGAAAGCTGAACTACAAAAACTTTTAGATGTGAACTTTATTTATCCTATCTCTGATAGCAAATGGGTCTCTTCGCTTGTAGTGATGCCAAAGAAGAATGGAAAGTGGAGGATTTGTGTAGATTACAGAGAACTAAATAAAGAAACACAAAAAGACCACTTTCCCCTTCCATTCATTAACAAGGTATTAGATACTTTAGCAGGAAAGAAATTCTTTTCTTTCTTGGATGGCTTCAGTGGATACAATCAGATTCACATTGCCCCTGAGGACTAGGACAAAACTACTTTTACCTGTCCTTGGGGAACATTTGCCTACAGAGTTTTACCCTTTGGCCTATGCAATGCCTCTGCCACATTTCAAAGGGCTATCCTCAGCATCTTTTCAGATTTAATAAATAAAGGGCTCGAAGTATACATGGATGATGTTACATAATACAGAGATGATTTCGACCCAGCATTAGACACACTAGAAAGAATGTTGCAGTGATGCATTGCCACTAGGATCTGGTTGAGCCATGAAAAAAGCTATATGATGATGACTGAAGGACTCATCCTATGCCATTATATCTCAGCAGCTGGAATACAGGTAGATCTGACCAAAATTCATATAATCTTTTTAATACCTACTCCTACCACACAGACAAAGGTATGCAATTTTCTTGGATTTTCTGGTTATTATAGGAGATTTATAGAACATTTTTCTCATATTACTGCACCTCTATATGCACTGACAGGAAATGTTCACTTTGTTTGGATAGATAAATGTGATCATGCTTTTGAGGATCTGAAAAAGCTGGTGTCAATAGCCACAATACTCAGAGGTCCAAATTGGGACCTTCCATTTCAAATTTCATCAGATGCTTCAGACACAACTATTGGAGCAATCCTTGGGCAGGAAAAAGACAAAAAACCATACACAATCTATTACATTAGCAAGAATTTGTCTCCTGCTGAGTTGAATTATACCATTACTAAAAAATAAATTTTAGCTGTGATTCATGTTGTCAATAAATTTAGGCATTATATTACTAGATATCTTATTGTTTTATATAGAGATCACTCTGCCATAAAATATTTAGCAAATAAACCAATCACAAACGGTAGAGTAACCAGATGGATGATTTTATTGCAGGAATTCAATATCACAATAAAAGACCAACCTAGAAAAGAAAATCATGAGTTGACTTTCTCTCATGAATGCCAAAACCAGTGGATGCAGCAGCGATCGAAGATCAATTTCCAGGCGAACATTTGTTCACTGTTACTGTCAAAACACCCTGGTATGCTAATGTTGCAAATTATTTAGTAGTAGGCAAGCTACCAAAACATTTGACTCCCAATGAACAAAAGCATATTGTCTAGTGTAGCACCCAATTTTCTTGGATTGGGGGCTACCTGTTTCATACAGGGGCAGATATGCACATCAGGAGATGCATTTGTGAAGATGAAATTTTTGACATTTTGAAAGCCTGTCATGACAGACCATGTGGTGGACATTTCACAAATTGAAGAACTGGTCACAAAGTGCTGCAAACAAGGTATTATTGGCCCACAATCTTCGAAGATGCAAAGAATTTTGTTCAAGATTATGACAGCTGTGAAAGAGTAGGATGCCCTGGACAATCCGACGAAATGCCCCTGAACCCACAACTAGTCATTGAACCATTCGAATGATGGGTGCTTGATTTTGTTGGTCCAATCAACCCATCATCAAACCAGAAAACATATATTCTGGTAGCAACAGAATATGTCACCAAATGGGTTGAAGCAGAGGCATTGCAAGAGCTACAGAGGATTCCGTTATTCAATTCCTATTCCACATATTCGTGTGAAATGGCCTCCCAAGAGACATAATCATCGACAGAAGACCACAATTTGCTGGTAATAAAATTGCTGCAACACTAAAAAACTATCATATTCAGCATGAAATTACTACTCCATACTGTTAGCCTCCTGTTGCAACAGGGTATTATCTTTCATGATTAACATTTTTACATGCCAAATATGTTATACTTTGCAAGCTGCAGTGTTCCATATTTCCAGAAGAGACCAAAGAAGAAGCCACGAAGTGTGCTGATCCAACTGACACTGCTGCATTCCATTTTGTTGAGTTGTCCCAGTTTTGGAGAGTTTTCATTTAAGGGAGGTCCAAACAGTCTAATCTTGGTCTCCCTAGGTTTCAATTTCCTGTTGTAGAATATAGAGAATGATATCTGTCCAAACAGTCTAAGCTTGGCAGATTTGTAGATAGGTAGAGAAACTAAGGGACCCAACTGTTTAATCTGGGCCCTGGCAGAAATAAGTGCATATCTAGATAGGAAAATTCAAAAGAAAAAATTGTGAATCTGGGCCTGTAAGTCTAAGTGCACCCAAAACAAAAAGAAGAAAAAATGTTAGGACAGTAGGCTGGGTAGGTAGCTGTTTGGTGGCAGAATGATGATTGATGATCAATTTTGTATCTCACAATGTCTTATCTTTTCAGATCATAGTTATCAGGCAGTTTTGCATTCAAAGGAGGTACTCAAGCTAGAACTCACTAACCTACCCTTCTTCTCATCTCCCCCAAGTCACTTACTAACATCCCCCAAGAGCTCAAGATCTGCTTGAGCCTCTCAGTTTCATCATTTCCATGACATACACCTTGGTGAGGATCTGCTTCACTCAAGGACTGTTCACTCATCATCCGTGAGCCCTTTTTTTCCCAACATAGCCTAAGGTCTCATACCTTAGCGCCGTCTTTTCATCCCCATATTAACTATTAATTTTATTATATAACTCCCTAACAATTTTCCCCTTCCCCTATTAAAATCATGTATATAAACTCCCCTATGTAAATATCCCCTCCCTGGCAATATAGCCATATTTCTCTAAATCTTGGAAATCACAGTCCATCTGGGGCTGTCTTTAGCCCATCAGAGTCACTGAGGAGCTAGTCTGACATCAGGTCAACTAGTAACCGCCTCCCTAACCCCCAAAAACCTTCAAAAAACCCATTTTTGCACCTTTTGCCCAAGTTCTGTGCATAAAACACTAACCCCACTTGGCAAAAACCCATATTTCGCCCCTATCCCCAAAAAACAAGTGTAAATACGCCAATCCTGCCATTTCCCTATGTTTAAACCCACCGCTGCGATATATTAAAAAGGGAATATTCCCACGAATATCGCACCCACTAACCCGCCGTCACTACCCATCTACCACCAGCCGTTACATCTGGCCCGCCACAGATCTACGGTGGGCGGGCTTTTCTATATGGAACATGCCCGGGCTTTAGCATCCGGGAGTTCGGCGGTTTTGCCGCCGTACTCCCGCCACGTGTCAAGCTCTGGGGTGTGACGGAGGTCCCCCTCACGAAACCACCATTCCCGAAAAAGCGGTGCTCCACAAAACCGCTTACCACCCATGACATCACACCCCACGTCACCCCTGCACAGTCCCTGCTTATGTCACCCCTTTGTCCAGTCACCCGATGAGTCACCTGCCTGCGTGGCCTCCTGCCACGTGTCCCTGTCGCCGTACCTGCCACGTCATCATCCGTACATGATGATGTCATGCTGACGTCATCCCGCCACGTCACCCTGCTGACGTCACCCGCCGTACAATGTCACATCATGCTGATGTCATCAACACTTTTTGGGCATAGAGGCGTGAAAGTTGTACTTCGGAGCCCCGGAATTCAATTCTGAGGCAGTTTTTGATGAGCGATTTGCGCCTTCAAGGAATCTTCAGGGAATCTTTAGGGAATCTTCTTGTCATGCGGCCCCAGGAAGCCCGAAAAGGCGCAAAAATAACCCGTTTTCTTCACAAAGCATACCAAAAGGAGCAGAAGACAATTCCAGATGACACATAGGCCGAACAAAGGCCATTTACTGGTGATTAGACCCACAGCACATCAGATCAGCAGTCCATATTTTGTCAAAGAGTATGAGTGGAAGAAAAGACGCCAAAGAGTATCATCAAAGATTTGTTTAGGGGCTCGAAGCACCTGAACATTGATGAAGCCCCCAGAAAGTCAAATCAATAAGCATCAACCCATCCTTGCCTTCAAATAACCATTAAGGCACTGAAAGAACCAGGACAGCAAGGAAGCAGAGACCCATGCATATTTATTTCAGAAGACATTGCCCCAAGGCACCCAGGACTACATCATTTATTCATTTCTTTTTACGGCCGCCCCCAGTGCAGCCTGAGAATCTTCATGCATTTATTTCAGATAGGAGTAGGTCAAATAAATTATTTTTTATGACCTTATTAGGTCAAGATGTAATAAAAGCAGTAGATAGAAAGTTTTTCCCTATATATACCACCCTCTGTATAGTTTTAAGGGTTGGTAAATTGAGAATTCTTCACTAGAGACTCGCTGTGTATACCTGAAATTTTCTGTAATCAAAGATTGCCGAAAGCTTGGAGAGCGAACTGTCTGTTGTTGATAAATTCTTTGGAGACTGAAGATGGAATTCTTGTGCTGCGGACTGAAGCAATAAGTGCCTCTTATCTCTGTTTATGTGTTTGCCATTATCTAGATAGCAGGAAAAAAGAATAGCCTAGAATTAGTTTAAATACTCTCTATGCTCAATTTCTATTGTTTCTTGATGTTTTCCTCTGAATGAATTGGTTATGAATATTGAATTCCTTCTGGCTCATGTTTACCCCAATTCACCTATGTTGGCCAATTATCTAGGGATTCTTAACTGCCCCTAGGTAGCGCCCTGTTACTTTCTCTGCTAATCTGTTGGAGAGAATCTTAACTGCCTCTCTTTCTTTAGCATTCCTTTCATCCTTTAAACCTGAAAATTGCTTCGAGCTCAGCTATCTTGCTCCATGTTCCCTCACTATTATTAAGGAAACGCACCAGCAGTTCCCCTCCTCGACTCCACGCCCAATGGTTTGAAACATTCAGACTATACTCTACCTCTCTACCTGAAAGTGTCAATTTTCCCACCAAAACAGAACAAAGAACCCCCTGAACCCGATACCTAGCCTAAAATCCTTTCAAACAAAGCTAAATCTAAAAGAAAGAGCCCTCTCTGATTGCAGGTTGGCTAGAACCTGCAGTCCAAAGTTGGTTTGTGGTTACCTCGGCCGTATCCCTTTCTTAACCTTCAGGGACAACCTGAGTGATAACATAATGGCGACTCCACTGGGGAGTTTCCTCAGTTAATCTTACAAAGTTTCACGAAGAAGGTTAAAAATCCCCTGTAGAAATCGATTTTCTAATTGCTGTATATTTCCTAAAACTACAGATGAAGCCTGAATGTCAGCCAGGAAGCCTTTGAAACTGTTTTTGTTTTAAATTAACAGGTTTAGATAAAAGCTACTTCAGTCAATCTTCATGCTAGTTTTAAGATATACACAGCCATTCCAAAATCTTATATGGCCCTTGTGAATACAAAAAATATTCCAATAATAATAATAATAATAATAATAATAAAATAAAATAAAATAAAAAGACAAGTGCGGAAGCTGGCTCCCAAGAAAAGTTCACGATATACAAGGTCAAACCCAGACCCAGATCCTCCAGCTGTTTTTGAAAATCCTAACATAATCCCTAAAATCCTTAGGAAGCCACAAAGACAGGAAAATTTTGCTGATAAAACCCCTGAAACAGCTTACCCTAGCTCTGTCCCAACCCCTATCAAGGTTTTATTCCGGTCTACCCCTGCTTCCCCTTGTTCGTCATCCACATCTCATAGCACTCCTTCCACACCTTCATTCACTGCACATATTCCCACTACCACTACTGTTGTCCCTGTTATCCCCATTGTGCCACTTATACCAGCCAATATGGCTAATAGATATGCTCCCCTACAATTACCTACTAACGCTGCGGCTTTACCCCAAGATTACCAAAAGAAAATTTCATATTTTGATTCCACTGGTCCTTTCACAGCCATTCAGCATGCCAAAAAGATGCAAGACTATTTTGAAAACTATGAAATAGATGATGACAGTGTGAGAATGAGAATTTTTGTTCAGAGTCTAACAGGTGATGTGAGAACTTGGTTCAGATCACTCGCTGCAAATTCCATAACCACTCTTGATGAGCTTTACCTATCCTTTACCAATAGATGGGAGAAAAAGAAAGATCCCTTGCACATACTAGCTGAATATGATACAATTAAACGAGGTCCTCAAGAGACCGTTTTAGAATACTGTGCAAGATTCAACAATGTATATAATGCGATACCACAGAACTTAAGGCCTCCACCCGACCTTGCCTTGTACAAATTTCCTGATGGTTTTGACCCTAATATGGCATACCAGTTGAAAGAAAGAGCTCCTGAAACCCTTGAAGAGGCGCAAAAGGTTGCTGTCACGGTAGAAGCCAACTTAATTGCCAAAAGAAATAGAGCCTGAATGGAAAAGAGAACCACCTTTAAGGAAGAACCCTCAGCCTTCGACCAGAAGCTTGATGCTATCATCAATGGCCTGCAAAGACTAGGAGAGAGGGTAGAAAATGTGGAGAGAAAGGCATCATGGGAAGGACAGCAGTCTAATCCCATAAGAAACCCAAATTTCAGAAAAACTCAAAACACAAATGCTGGTAGGTCTAACCAAGACCAAGACATAAGACCCCCTTTTCAAGATAACTATGTAGAAGGATCTACTTCTAGTCAAACCATAGAAGACGATCATATGAATTTAATGGATCTAAAGGGTGAACATCAAACTTTCCTGACACAAGAAGACCAAAATGAGCATGACTGCAATCAATTTCAGACTAAATCTGGTGAGTCTTTTGATTTTAAACAAGGTTATGATACTGCTATGTATGAAGTACACAAATAGTATAAGCTCATAACTAGGACCATTGACATCTCTGAGCCTAGCAAGACAAAGGAAAGTAAACAACCCAACAAGATTAAAAACAAAGCTGTTGTAATGGAACCAGCTGATATGACTATCCCAAACCCACATCAAGTGACTGTAGAAGGTATAACAGAAATACAGCCTCCCAAAGATCGGCCTTTTCCACATCCTTTATCAAAACAAAATTCAAACAGCGTCCCAAAAAGTACTCCTGAAGTTGCAAAGCCGGAAGCAAATATTTCCCGTAACACTGATAAACAAGAGCAAGCCACTGAAAATTCAAGTGAAAAGGAAAAAACTGCCAATGCTAATACTAAGACTCCATTGGAGAAGCCTTTTAGTTTAGAAACAGAGATTGGAAAACTCAAGATAGCCATTCCTCTTTCAGAATTGGCTAGACACGATGTATATAGGCAACAGATTCAAAGATCACTGCAACTCCCAGAAAACAAAGATGATGTAAATGTTTTGGATGATTCCCCTGAACTATTGTTTGGGCTAGAAGTTAATGGAAAGTCAACACAAGGACCTGTCCCACCCTTTTATGTCAGTCTGCATGTAAATGACAAAGTCTTACACAACGCTATGTTTGACTCAGGGGCATCGCACAATCTTATGCCCAAAGCAGTTATGGAAAAAGTGAATCTTGGCATCACAAGACCTTACAAAGATTTATACTCATTTGACTCCAGTCAAGTGAAATGTTTAGGTCTCATTAAAGATCTATGTGTCTCCTTAGTTCAATATCCCAACAAGACCATCCTCATGGATGTAGTAGTGGCTGACATCCCACCAAAGTATGGTATGCTCCTCTCGAGATAATGGGGAGCAAATCTCCAAGGATCCCTTCAATTAGACCTTTCCTACGCTACCATTTCAGTCTTTGGGCAACCAAAGAGATTGTACAGAGAAATGCTAATGAAATATGTAGTAAGTAGTGAAAGCAAGCCTAAAAATTTTCCCATTTACTCAATTCATTCCGATATGGATTCTTTCATTTTATTCAATGATGATTCAAATCTACCCACTAATAAGGAGCCTTTGGCTCTAGAACAACAAGTGCACATCAATGAAGAAACGGTTGTCCATAATAGAGAAATTGTCAAAACAGTAAATGCAACCAGCATGTTACAAGAACCTCCCCAAACAGAAATTTTAAATATGCCTAACCCTGATTCGGATAACACTCCTAGCATTATCAACAAGCAAGAAATCACATGGTTCTTAGAGTTTGATGGTTATGTCAATAAGTTAGGAGCAGGGGCAGGTGTCTGGATTCACAATACACATGATAACCATGCAGAAGGACATGCCTATAGACTGAATTTCAAATGCACAAATAACATGGCAGAGTATGAGGCTCTGCTTTTAGGCCTTAAACTGCTAAAAACTCTAGGTGCCGTAAAAGTTTCTATCTTAGGTGACTCTGATCTAGTTATTCAACAGATGAAAGGTAACTTTGTTACCAATGACAACAGAATGAGAGCCTATAGAACTGCTGCTACTAACGTACTCCAGGCATTCACTGAATTCAAGCTGGACAAGATTTCCAGAAATCACAGCATTCATGCACACAGCCTAGCCACCTCCGCGAGTACATGCAAGCTCCCTTTTGACCCAAGCCATCACTTCACAGCCGAAATAAAACATAGGCCTACCGTCCCAAATAATGTAAGAGATTGGCAAGTATTCGAGAATGATGCCCAGATTAATAATTTCCTTACCCTCGAGCATGAATTTTCAAATATTCACATTGACATGGATGCCATGACAGATTCTGAACAGTAGAGAAATGAAAGTCAGCAAGTTCTAACCACTGCAACAGCCAAACAGATTCTGAAGCCAACCATTTTTGACAACAAAAACATTGAACAGCTGAAGCAAACACAGGCAGAAGAAGTAGACAGAACAGAGGCAGAGGTCATTGACTTGAAAGATAATTTTTTGCCTGCAGGATTAACTCCCCTAGAAGACATGTTTGACTCTAATGACGTTCCCAGAAAACCAAAATTGCAACCAATAAACATGGAAATTGAAGAACACAACATCGGGACAGTAGAGAATCCAAAAATGATCAAACTGTCCAAAAATCTGCCACCTGATCAAAATCCCAAGTACATTGATCTATTCAAAGAATTTCAAGATGTATTTGCTTGGAGCTATGAGGATTTGAAATCCTATGATACATCAGTGATTCAGCACACTATCCCATTGAAGCCCAATCAGAAGCCCTTCAAACAGAAATTGAGAAGAATCAACCCTGTGCTGCTTCCCCCGATTGAAAAAGAAGTAAAAAGGATGTGGGAAGCAAGCATTATAGCCCCTATCAGATTCTCTGAGTGGGTGTCCAACCTAGTGCCTACAAGGAAAAAGACAGGTGAAATAAGACTTTGTGTAGATCTTAGAAATTTAAATCAAGTCTCCTTAAAAGACCACTATCCCCTGCCCAAAATGGACCACATATTGCAGAGAGTAGTGGGAGCATCTAGAATTTCCCTGCTAGATGGTTTTTCAGGTTTTAACCAGATACTTGTTCACCCAGACGACCAAGACAAAACTGCCTTTACCACACCCTGGGGAACATTTAAATATGTAAAGATGCCATTTGGACTTAACAACACTGGTGCTACCTTTCAACGAGCAATGGAAATTGCATTCGCCAAAGAATTACATGACTTCCTAGTTGTGTACCTTGATGATTTAACCCCATTTTCAAAATCTGATGAAGAACATCTCAAGCATCTCAGACAAATTTTCATGACATGGAGGAAATATGGCATTTCCTTGAATCCTAAGAAGTCCTTATTTGGCCTTGAAGAAGGAAAATTACTTGGCCACATTATATCAAAGGATGGGATCAGAATTGATCCTGAGAGAATACAGGCCATCCTCCAAATTCTAGATCCGAGAAACATAAAAGAGCTACAAGCATTCCTTGGGAAAATTAACTTCTTGAGAAGATTTATTCCAAATTTAGCTAAATTAATAAGACTGTTAAGCAACATGCTAAAGAAGGATTCCAAGGTAAGATGGTCCCTTGAGGCCAAGAAGGCATTCGAGAGTATCAAAACTGCATTAACCCAAACTCTTGTTCTAACCAGTCCACAGTTTGACAAGGATTTTATCATATTTTCGTTCGCATCAGACCACACAATTGCTGCTGTCCTGTTGCAGAAGGATGAGTAGGGAGCTGAAAAGCCAATTGCATTTTTCAGCCGAGCCTTAAGAGACGCCCCATTGAAGTACCCGATAATGGAAAAGCAGGCCTACGCAGTTATTAAGGCCATCAAGGATTTTAGAGTGTACATACTGTATTCACACGTGATTGCCTACATCCCACACGCTGCTGTAAAAGACATACTGACTCAAGACGGATTAGAAGGCAAAAGAGGTAAGTGGATTGCAAGTATCCTCGAATATGACATTGAAATTAGACCAACCAAGCTGATAAAGGGACAAGGTTTAGCCAAGTTGATGTCCGAAACAAACTTTCAGGCCTTAGACATTAACCAGCTGGACAATGAATCGGAGTTGGCGACTCCATAGATCAGTGAAATATTTCTGCAATGCCCCTGGTACACTGATATTTGCTTTGTACTGTTAAACCTGTGTGCTCCCCCATGATTGTCCAGAACAAAGAAAATATTTTTAAAAATGAAGGCTTTGAGATTTTGTGTTATAGACGGTGCATTATTTTGGAGAAATCATGAAGGTATATTGTTAAATTGTTTAACCATGAATGAAACTAACAATGTCATGAAATAATTCCATGTAGGTGATTGTGGAGGACATCTCTACTGGAAGTCCATAGCAGACAAAATCCTGAGGGCTGGTTTCTACTAGTCCACTCTTTTTGTAGATGTAAAAAAGTTTTCCACGACATGTCACAAGTGCCAAATTTTTGAAGGCAAGAGAAAATTGTTGCCCTTGCCCCTTAAACCCATATCCACTGAAAAACCTTTTCAACAATGGGGTCTTGACTTCATTGGGGAAATTCATCCCTCTTCCTCAGGCCAGCACAAATGGATCCTAACAGCCACCGATTATTTCACCAAGTGTGTTGAAGCCATTCCCTGTAGACAGGCCAATGATACCATCATTATCCAATTCCTTGAATGCAACATCCTTTCCATATTTGGCTGCCCAGAGAAAATCATCACTGACAATGCCGCTGCCTTTAAGTCCAAAAAGATGATCAGTTTCTGCCATAAGTTTCATATCACCCTGGGCCACTCTACAACATATTACCCTCAAGGTAATGGATTGGTCGAATCATCTAACAAGAGCCTCATCAACATCATAAAGAAAATGCTAGAAGAAAATAAGAAAAACTGGCACAAAAAGTTGGTCAACGCCCTATGGGCAGACAGACTTTCAGGAAAAAGATCAATTGGAATGAGCCCTTATGAGCTGGTATATGGCATGGAGGCTAGATTTCCTTCATCCCTGGGCATTCCTACTATCAAGCTGTTACAAGAAATTCAGGTTGAACCAAATGACATTCAAAGAAGAATTAATCAGACAATTCACCTTCAGCAAACCAGAGAACGAGTCTATGACAGAGCACAAATCTTACAAGAAAAGCTCAAAAGGATGTTTGATAAGAGAGCTAAAGTGGAAGATTTCAATATTGGTGACAAAGTTTTGAAGTGGGATTCAAGAAGAGAAGACAAGGGCAAACATGCCAAGTTTGACTTTCTGTGGAAAGGTCCATTTGTAATTTCTGTTGTTCAAGGAAACAACACCTATTTTCTCAAATCTATGGAGGACAACACTATTGAAGAAGGCCCTGTGAATGGCAGGATGTTGAAACACTATCACGATCCTTGTTGTTGAAACAATGCAAGTTCTGTAAATATCTGTGTAAAATATTATTTGTATATATCAGCACCCAGTTTAAATTTTTGTAAATAGGCTGATTGTTAAGGAATGGCAGTAAATTTGGAGAGGACGCAGCCGATGCAAATTCTTCAATCTCAAAAGCATCAAACAGAGCAAGAACTTTCAGTTTAGATCAGCATAGTTGCTCAGGCATTGTACATAAAGATCAAGCGCGCAGAAGAAAGCAGGCGCTACTGTGCATCTCACAGAAAGCTCTGTTGAGGAGGATTTGGTCATAGTTCAAAGTTTCATATCTATAATAGCTAGAACAAAGAAGAAATTCACAGTTAACAGCAACAAACAAAAGATCAAGGCAGTCTGACCTGTTGTTCTTGACTTTTCAAAAGGAAAAGTTATCCCCAAGTGGAGCCACTGTTAGCCTCCTGTTGCAACAGGGTATCATCTTTCATGATTGACATTTTTACATGCCAAATATGTCATACTTTGCAAGCTGCAGTGTTCCATATTTCCAGAAGAGACCAAAGAAGAAGCCATGAAGTGTGCTGATCCAACTGACACTGCTGCATTCCATTTTGATGAGTTGTCCCAGTTTTGGAGAGTTTTCATTTAAGGGAGGTCCAAACAGTCTAATCTTGGTCTCCCTAGGTTTCAATTTCCTGTTGTAGAATATAGAGAATGATATCTGTCCAAACAGTCTAAGCTTGGCAGATTTGTAGATAGGTAGAGAATCAAAGGGACCCAACTGTTTAATCTGGGCCCTGGCAGAAATAAGTGCAGATCTAGATAGGAAAATTCAAAAGAAAAATTGTGAATCTGGGTCTGCAAGTCTAAGTGCACCCAAAACAAAAAGAAGAAAAAATGTTAGGACAGTAGGCTGGGTAGGTAGCTGTTTGGTGGCAGAATGATGATTGATGATCAATTTTGTATCTCACAATGTCTTATCTTTTCAGATCACAGTTATCAGGCAGTTTTGCATTCAAAGGAGGTACTCAAGCTAGAACTCACTAACCTCCCCTTCTTCTCATCTCCCCCAAATCACTTACTAACATCCCCCAAGAGGTCAAGATCTGCTTGAGCCTCTCAGTTTCATCATTTCCATGACATTCGCCTTGGTGAGGATCTGCTTCACTCAAGGACTGCTCACTCATCATCTGTGAGCCCTTTTTTTCCCAACATAGCCTAAGGTCTCATACCTTAGCACCCTCTTTTCATCCCCATATTAACTATTAATTTTATTATATAACTCCCTAACAATTTCCCCTTCCCCTATTAAAATCATGTATATAAACTCCCCTATGTAAATATCCCCTCCCTGGCAATATAGCCATATTTCTATAAATCCGGGAAATCACAGTCCATCTGGGGCTGTCTTTAGCCCATCCGAGTCACTAAGGAGCTAGTCTGACATCAGGTTAGCTAGTAACCGCCTCCCTAACCCCCAAAAACCTTCAAAAAACCCATTTTTGCACCTTTTTCCCAAGTTCTATGCATAAAACACTAACCCCACTTGGCAAAAACCCATATTTCGCCCCTATCCCAAAAAACCAAGTGTAAATACGCCAATCCCGCCATTTCCCTATGTTTAAACCCACCGCCGCGATATATTAAAAAGGGAATATTCCCACGAATATCCCACCCACTAACCCGCCATCACTACCCATCTACCGCCAGCCGTTAGATCTGGCCCGCCACAGATCTACGGTGGGCGGGCTTTTCTATATGCAACACGCCCGGGCTTTAGCGTCCGGGAGTTCGGCGGTTTTGCCGCCGTACTCTCGCCACGCGTCAAGCTCTGGGGTGTGGCGGAGGTCCCCCTCACGAAACCACCATTCCTGAAAAAGTGGTGCGCCACAAAACCGCTTACCACCCATGACGTCACACCCCACGTCACCCCCGCACAGTCCCTGCTTATGTCACCCCTTTGTCCAGTCACCCGATGAGTCACCTGCCTGCGTGGCCTCCTTCCATGTGTCCCTGCCGCCGTACTTGCCACATCATCGTCCGTACGTGATGATGTCATGCTGACGTCATCCTGCCACATTGCCCTGCTGACATCATGCTGACATCACCCACCGTACAATGTCACGTCATGCTGACGTCATCAGCACTTTTTGGGCGCAGAGGCGCGAAAGTCGCACTTCGGAGCCCCGGAATTCAATTCTGAGGCAGTTTTTGATGAGCGGTTTGTGCCTTCAGGGAATTTTTAGGGAATCTTCTATTCATGCGGCCCCAGGAAGCCCAAAAAGGCGCAAAAATGACCCGTTTTCTTCACAGAGCATACCAATGGGAGCAGAAGACAATTCCAGATGATACAGAGGCCGAACAGTGGCCATTTACTGGTGATTAGACCCACAGCACATCAGATCAGCAGTCCAGATTTTGTCAAAGAGTATCAGTGGAAGAGAAGACGCCAAAGAGTATCAACAAAGATTTGTTTAGGGGCTCGAAGCACCTGAACATTAACGAAGCCCCCAGAAAGTCAAATCAATAAGCATCAGCCCATCCTTGCCTTCAAATCACCATTAAGGCATTCAAAGCACCAGGACAGCAAGGAAGCAGAGACCCATGCATATTTATTTCAGAAGACATTGCCCCAAGGCACCGAGGACTACATCATTTATTCATTTCGTTTTACGGCCACCCCCAGCACAGCCTGAGAATCTTCATGCATTTATTTCAGATAGGAGTAGGTCAAATAAATTATTTTTTATGACCTGATTAGGTCAAGATGTAATAAAAGTAGTAGATAGAAAGTTTTGCCCTATATATACCACCCTCTGTATAGTTTTAAGGGTTGGTAAATTGAGAATTCTTCACTAGAGACTCGCTGTGTATACCTGAAATTTTATGTAATCAAAGATTGCCGAAAGCTTGGAGAGTGAACTGTCTGTTGTTGATAAATGCTTTGGAGACTGAAGATGGAATTCTTGTGCTGCGGACTGAAACAATAAGTGCCTCTTATCTCTGTTTATGTGTTTGCCATTATCTAGATAGTAGGAAAAAAGAATAGCCTCGAATTAGTTTAAATACTCTCTATGCTCAATTTCTGTTGTTTCTTGATGTTTTCCTCTGAATGAATTGGTTATGAATATTGAATTCCTTCTGGCTCATGTTTACCCCAATTCACCTATGTTGGCCAATTATCTAGGGATTCTTAACTGCCCCTAGGTAGCACCCTGTTACTTTCTCTGCAAATCTGTTGGAGAGAATCTTAACTGCCTCTCTTTCTTTAGCATTCCTTTCATCCTTTAAACCTGAAAATTGCTTCGAGCTCAGCTATCTTGCTCCATGTTCCCTCACTATTATTAAGGAAACGCACCAGCAGTTCCCCTCCTCGACTCCACGCCCAATGGTTTGAAACATTCAGACTATACTCTGCCTCTCTACCTGAAAGTGTCAATTTTCCCACCAAAACAAGACAAAGAACCCCTTGAACCCGAGACCTAGCCTAAAATCCTTTCAAACAAAGCTAAATCTAAAAGAGAGAGACCTCTCTGATTGTAGGTTGGCTAGAACCTGCAGTCCAAAGTTGGTTTGTGGTTACCTCGACCGTATCCCTTTCTTAACCTTCAGGGACAACCTGAGTGATAACACATACCACCCATAGGCAAATGTTCAAGTAGAAAACACAAATAAGGTAATAGAAGCAATACTAACAAAAACCATTGTGTCACACAGATGCGATTGGGCCACAAGATTACTGAAAGCCTTATGGGCATATAAAACAACATGGAGAAGAACTACTGGATATTCACCATATCAACTAGTATTTGAAAAGGAACCCATCTTTCCAATAGAATTTGAAATACATACCTTGAGAACAACACAAAAAGTCGATCTAGATTTAAACGAGGCCCAGATGAATAGACTATAGCAGATCAATGAGTTGGATGAAATGAGGCTCTCTGCTCTTCAACATACTGCATTAATAAAACAACAAAGAGCCAAATGGCATGACACCCTCATCAAAAACAAAGTCTTTCGAGAAGGAGATTGTGCGCTCCTATACAATTTCAGGTTCCAGGATTTTCTGGGGAAACTTTAGACTCACTGGCTGGGACCATATGAAATCCAGAAGGTACATGATAATGGCACCATTACTTTAACCACCATCGATGGATCTGGACATACCTTTAACGAAAACAACCACCGAGTTTGATTGTACCACAAACCACTCACTCGGGAGTCCTTCTACCAACAACTCTGGGAAGATTCCGACATGCAAATTCTGGCTGAGGAAGCAAATTCTTCCTCACCTCTAGTTCATTAACTAATTTGATTACTTTTAAATTTTGTACATAATTCTTTTGTTTTATTTTCTATATTGATCTCTGCATTTCTCGAATTTTTGCATTTTGTTGTTCCTTTCGGATAAACAGCATTTTCACCATTTTGTTGTTCCTTTCCAAAGGAACAACACTTCTCCATTCTACTATTCCTTTTCGAAGGAACAATAGTTCCACTATTTTGCTGTTCCTTTTTTAAGGAATAGTGATTTTTGCATTCTGCTATTCCTTTTCAAAGGAACAACAATTCCACTATTTTGTTGTTCGTTTCTAAAGGAACAACATTTCTACATTCTGTTGTTCCTTTACGAAGGAACAACATTTTCGCCATTTGTTGTTCCTTTCTGAAGGAATGGCACTTCCACATTTTTGTTGTTCCTTTCCGAAGGAGCAGAACTTCCGCATTTTTGCTGTTCCTTTCCGAAGGAACGACACTTCCACATTTTTCCTGTTCCTTTCGAAGGAACAGAACTTCTGTATTTTTTTTGTTGTTCCTTTCCAAAGGAACAACACTTTCATTTTTTGCTGTTCCTTTCCGAAGGAACAACACTTTCATTTTTTGTTGTTCCTTTCTGAAGGAACAACACTTGCCTTTTTTGTTGTTCCTTTCCAAAGGAACAACACTTTCATCTTCTGTTGTTCCTTTCTGAAGGAACAACACTTGCATTTTTTGTTGTTCCTTTCCGAAGGAACAACACTTTCATCTTCTGTTGTTCCTTTCCAGAGGAACAACACTTGTGTTTTTTGTTGTTCCTTTCCGAAGGAACAACACTTTCATTTTTCTGTTGTTCCTTTTCGAAGGAACAACACTTTCATTTTTTTCATTGTTCCTTTCCGAAGGAACAACATTTTCGCATTTTTTTTTGTTTGCACTTGTTTTCTTTGTTGTTCCAATTAAAGGACAGTTGTTGTTCCTTCCAATAAACAAGAAATTTCGAGCATATTTTTTTTCCTTTTGCTTGCATTTTTGTAAAGTAGCTATTCTATCTTGAAGACAACATTTTTAGAGTGCATTTTCTTCTTTGTGTGCTTTACTATTTCAATCATTTTTTGAGTTATGCTCATTTAAAGCATAACTATACATTCATGCAATGAATACAAAAACTAGACGATACTGAAATCAACAAATTACATAAAAATTGTTATCTTTACAAGAAATTGCTTTGAATTGATAAGAGAAAACAGGAAAGGACACAACTATTGATCACTTTGCTGTCATTATTCTACTAATACCGATATGATTGGTTATCTTTATCATGATGGTTCTTCCTAAATTCCCATAATTCTTTTTTATCATTATTAATGAATAAGGATAAAGGGTATATTTTTCTATTAAGATGTTAAGACTTCTTCCACCATCCCTACTCTTAAGGAGTGTTGAACCACCCTCTTTATATAAATAGGAAAAGTTCTACATAAAAGAAAAAAAAGAAAAATGTTTATATGATTTTTGACATGGTTTTTTAAATGAAGGATAGGGGGTCTCATTAAGAGCCAGCCTACCATGATCATAAGAAAGAAAGTGAAGTGGCATTCCCATTATGGCCACCACACTAGGGATATGGTCCAAGAGGCACATCAGAAAAATAAAAAGTCCTTGGAACAGGAGGTCTCATCACGAGCCAGCCTGCCCACCTTTCACTCCTTCCTGGTGAATGGCATTATGATTTATCTGGTTACCAAGCTAGCATAATGGCCTCCATTCTGACATTGCACAACACTTTCCTAATCATACACAAAGGATTATCTTTCCATGGGTGAAATAGACAACTCTGTCAAGGTTATGGACACCTGTGGGAAACAGAGCTCTGTTGATGGTATTGAAGTCATATTCCTTATACACCAATAGCAATTATAAAACCCTTCTTCTTATATCTTTGTAATGGGTCAAATGAGATTATGTACATAACCCCTCTAAACCTTTAATACATGAAAATCTATTACAATCAATTATGATGGCAAAAGTCGATAATGATCGCATTGACCTTTTATGCACGTCAGCTATCCTATCCTCTAATTCTCACAACATATCATGAGATTCTCTTATTTATTAAGTGATTCCATTATACACCTTGATTTTGGCAATCTGCTCATTCTTGTAAACATGGCATCCCTGTATACGATGTTCCTTTATGACTCTGTACTATGGCAATTCAGCACGTTGCTTCTTCATTTGATGGCCAAGGATGGCCTATCACATTGCAGGGGGGGAGCAGGTGACGTCATAATTTACTGGCATACATGTCAGATTATCATTTGGAGATTTCTGACTCTAGAATAGTAAAGCTTAATGGTATATTGTTTTCCAATTTGCATGGCTTGCTGTTCCGAAGCTATTTCTATGTTATGCTCTGCAACAATTAGTAGTAATTCAAAATTCGAACAGGCTTGTTGTTTCGTCATCTTCTCTGTGTTCGCTAACAGTTTGAATAGCCTGTTATTCCAATGCCATCTCTGTGTTTTTTTTACAGTGTGCTGAGCATGGAATGAAGATCAATTTGCAGAGAACCACAAGTGTTGATGGTCTCTGATGTTGCATGAGAGATCCTAACAAGGGTAGGATGGATAGTTTATCTCAATTGTCTACAACAATCCAACAAGATGGTGGCAATTGAATTTTTGCAGAACTTGAAAGAACATCACTCCACGGTGAGAGGGCGACAGATAGTAGTCACCGATGACATAATTGCAGAGGTTTTGGGATTGCCAACCACTGGACCTATGTGGACTCTGAAAAAGGTGAGATTGCGAGACGCCATAAAAATCTTCGAGGATGAAGGCCAGAACTTGACTATAAGAGGAAAGGGAGTTTTACCAGTAGCTTTGGTAGAGCTGTGGGTAGAGTTGGCGAGAATCATCCAGAGCTACATCACTTGTGAAGGCAGGAAAGACGTGGTAATACTGCACCACCTTAAACTTTTAGCTGTGTTAAAACAAAAATGCGCTGTGAATTTGCCTGCATTTTTTAATTCTTTATTACACGATGTTGCCTAAATCATGACGAAATCTCGCAATGTAGAGTCAATAGTAAGCCACCATGGATTGATACAACTGATAGTTAGCTACAGTCTTGCTCAGCAACAGAGCAGTTGGGAAGAACTGATTTTCACAATAGATGGGGGACTGGCTTTGCTAGCCCCAAAATGAAAACATGTTGCCAGTACATCGAATAGACCGCTGAAATGAAGGAAATTCGTTAGATTGGCATGGATCAAAGGAAGGTTGGAAAATTTCCAAGGGAACACTAGTCAACCGGTGGAAATAGATGATTTAGGGGACGAGCAACCCCCACAATTGGAAGGAGAGGAGAATGAAAAATAATTGGAGGAAAACAATGAAGGAGAACCAGAGGAAGAGACTGAGCAATCTAGTCAAGAGGAAGAGGAAACAGAGCAACATGGTGGAAGCCCACTGCAAAACCCACTGCAAGAAGATGAATTGGCCCAGATTCTGGCCAATATGGGTGAATATGCTAAACCTCTCAGCCCATTAAACCTCCACAGTGAAGAAGGACTGAAGGAGCATTCTTTTCATGACAAAAATACATCTGAGGAACTATGCGATGAGGAATAAGGACCGCAGGAGCACTCTATTCATGATAAGAGTGCATCTGAAGAATTGTGTGATGAAGAAGAGGAAGAAGAGAATCACTCTACCCATGATGAAAGTGTATCTGGAGAGAAAAGTGATGAAGATGAAGGAGAGGAACAATCTATTCCTAGCCAGAATACACCAGAGGAATTCCATGAAGAAGAAGGGGTGGAAGAAGAAGTTACCCTGGAGATAGTAGAACAAGCTAGGGTTTCTACCCCTAAACAACCCGATTAGCAGAACAATGAGGAAGCACCCCGAGAAGAAAATCAGGAAATTGGTCAAGGAAAAGATACAAAACTGAAGGTACAAAGCCCTAGCCCAAGTAAACGAACATCTATTCCTTCCAAGAAAACAGAGGAAATCAAAAGATTATGAAAGGAATAGCAAAGACTGCTTAACATGCTAGCATGACTTTGACAACAAATAAGGGTTTTGAAAATGGGGAAGAAAGCAAAAATGACCTTGGTGGTAAAACAAGCAACTGCCCCAGCGAAACCCCTTAAGAAAAAAATTAAGAGGACTCAAGTATAGCCTGCCATTCAAAACCGAAGGGAACAGCATCCAGCTATTGCCGATGTCAAAATACAAACCGAGAACATAGCAGCCTGTAATAAGGCAATCCAGATAGAGGCATCGTCCTCTAAGGAAACTGAGACCATAAAACTGTGACAAGAAGACCCAAGTAGATATTCCGCTTACAACTATTATGTTGGAAAGGATCCAAGGATAACAGCTCTGCGAAAAGATTTGGCACAGGCCCAGCAAACAATAGAGAAACTCACAGAGCAGACTGTCCCTTGAGAAAAATACAAGAAATTACAACAATAGCTGAAGGATATTAATGCATGAGAAACTCAGGCCTTTAAAGGATGGTGAAAACCAGAAGAAAGAGTCACAAAGGTAACTCATAGGCTAGACGTAGTCATCAAACAAATGGATACCTTATGCTCTTTGTATACTGACGTGCTAGCATGTAGAGAACCTACTAGGAACTACGCTTTGTTTTTAATGGAACGATATTTACAATTGAAAATTAAAGTTGTTAAAGCAAGAGTGCCTATAGAAATAAAAACCATTGATGACTTCATAAATTGTTGTAAGCATTACGGGGTGAAGGTTCAGAGATTATTATGTGAATTTTATTTTCACAACCTTATATTAGATGGAGAAACAGAGCAGAATCCCAGCCCTTTCGTGGGTGATGTCCAACTGCAGGCATTCATTTATTTTGGTGTTAATCAAATAAAGTGGCTTAAAGCCTACAATGCCTTTCAAAGACAAGATAATGGATTAGACTTATGGGTGAGAGTTGAACCTAGAGACCCACTGCAGTTATGGAATAAACATAAGAACCTAATGAGGATTCCAGGTGTGATTGAGGCATTGAAACCTATTCATACAACAATCAATTGGCAAGGGATAGAATACATCTTTACCATCAAAGACCTTGCCATTGCAGCTGCCAAATTCTAATATCAGACTTCTATTCTGAACATCCAACAAAGGGAACTATTTAATTATGATAACTTTAAGATAGCTGCTGACCACTTGGGTCTCTATGGTGACCTTATTTTGAGAGAAGGCCCATCTTGGTTAGGTTGTAGGTTCCGAAGTGCGGTCATTTGGCATCCAACACTTGGATATCAAGCCTTATATGAAATGCTTGAGGGTCAGACAAGACATCTTTTTTAGCACCTAGCTAGGCATCATGGCTGTAGACCACCTCATGAGATCCCTTCTCCAGCCTATTCCCTCACTGCCTTGCATGTCAATTACAATGTTTTCATGAGGGCATGAAAAAGGGTAAGAAGGGGGGTGTGTTGAGCACTAGAGAAGGCATGTTATTATCGTTTATTTTGTCATCTTTTCTTTAAAATTCATAACCTCTTTACATTATGAACTAGGTACATCACAGGAGATTATGATAAAATCTAGAAGATTTATGTGAAACGTAAGATGACTAATAATTACCCTTTTCTATGCAGAAAGAGGGGAAAATGGAAAACTACCAATCTGAAGGAAGTGGCAAGATGCCATCAACTACTATCCCTTTGACAGGGAACCACATACAAACAAGAAGATACAGACTGGAGTGTACAAACTAGGAAAAGGAAGAGGAGATACCAAATCAGCGCAATAGAACGAGAAGATGACTGAGAGCTAATAGTATGGTGAATCCCTTAGGATCCTCTGATCCTGAGGGATCGCTACCTTAACAATTCTCTGTATCATTGATATCTCCACTCGGCTGTTATAAGAAGGGGCAACACTACTAGCCTGAGGAGAGACTATTGTTGTTTTTATGAAATTCTCTTTTGTACTTGAAACTTTGATCATCGATTCTCTCTAAAAGAGTGATTCACTGTAACTCTGTTTTGATGTTTAATATATAAATCATGTTGATGTTCCATATTTGATTCTGGAGTAATTATAAGCAGTGCGTCCCTGGAGGCTAAGGGCCCAGCCCTGGTGGATCACTTGCTTCCTGTACTATTAATTCTCGATTCCGAGTCGCATGTGGTTTGAGTTCTCTTATCTATTTCGTTCAGTAATCTATTGTTCCTTATTTCATGTATCAGCTCTGTTATATTTTGATTCCCATTCAAATAGTGAGGTTATTCTCTGCATAAAGATGTTATGTTACTTGTTCTGAAGTTACATTGTGTTGTTGTTACACAACATTGTTGTTCCTTAACAGATTGTCATTGTTGTTCTATTACAGAGTAACAATGTTGTGTATACATAAATCGGTATCACTGTCTATTTAACTATGGTTTACTTTCAAATGTGATTGTTGTTCATTTGAACTACTGTTCCACCATAATCGCAATTGATGTTTCTTTATAACTAGGATTATTCACTATTATGCCGAAACTCAAATTATTGTTCCTTTAACAGACAAGTGTTGCATATAGAATTTGGTTTAGTTTGCTATGTATTTACATTTGGTTTAAGTTGTTGTTCAATATTTCATAGCTTCCTTTAATTTGATGTCCCATTTATGTTTGCTGTTTAAATCATTTCTAAGTGAATATTGTAATTACTGTCCATTTCGTAGGATTAACTTCACTGTTCAATTAAGTTAAATAGATTAATTGTTGTTCCATTTCTTTCCATTTGAATTAGCATTTCTTTAGTGTGTACAAACAATCTGAAACTGTAGTGAATAGTTCACTTCTCAATTACATTAGTTTACAAAGGGATGAGTTATCACTACTGCACCCTCGACAGATAAGTTGCTGTAGTGAATGATTTAGATCTCAGAGTGCTAAAAGTTTCTTTTTTTGAAAATAGATTTCATTTTAAGCATCCATTTACTCTTGTATTCAAATGCACTATACTACTAGCATTACTCTAACAAATGACCGTCTAAGACTGAGTACACTCCTTGAGATAAAAAATCATGCTTGGATTGACAATTAATGTAGGGTAAATAAAGGTGAAAAATACCCTTTTTATTGCTCAACACTAGCTACCTAACTAACTGACCGAAGCACAATCTCACCGCTCCAGACAGTTCGAAGAGAGCATAGGACGGTAAAACAACCTGTTACGGAGCTGTGCAACAACAGGGGCACATGCCAGATTGGTAGGTCACAAGGGTCGCGGTTGCGCAGAAGGGGTTGCACTGCTGCATGGATAAACAGAGAAGTGACCATTGCTATCACTGTTCATGACAAGATGTCTAATTTATGGTGAAAAGTAGCAGGCGACGGGTAATTAAGATACGAAGTACGAGCCAGATTCAAAATGATCTACTGTAGATATAGCATTAATGAGCCAGAAAAGGAGGGAATGGCTGAATTTGAATTTCAACAGGCCTATAAATCACAGTAGGGCATCCACCGAACAAACTGTGGTATCTGGAGAATTAAGCTATTGTGCCTTCCAATAGGTATGGAACCGTTGAATTTCGATGCTAGGAGAGTAACCCTGGGGTTTTCAATATTGCCAAAAGTGATATAAGACCTTTTGCATGTTGTAATGTCGATGGCCATGGACACCATGCCAAGCTCAACACTGATGGTAGGGGATGTACCAGAAATTCTCAGACACATAGTAGGTCTGGTCTGGATGCTGCTACCTAAACCATAGCCTGGAAGGTGATCCATGAAAGATAAGGGAAAGATGGTGAATCTTGGGACCAACGATGGAATTCCGGTTAATAGTTCATCCCTGAAACACCTTGAAGATTGGGACCTCGTGGACAACGTCATCTCCCTTACAAAAATGCAACACAAGCTTCAGCAGAGGGTTCGTATACTGGACCAAAGATCAGAAACATCTTGCTCTTGCACAAAGGAGTACCACCTTTGACATCTCAGCTAGAGCTAAAATCCTATGAGGGGTCAATTTGTGTTAACCAAGCAGAGCAGAATGAGCATCATCGGTTGAGAAAATGAGTAGAGGCAATAGAGCAGGAGCTTGAAGAAATTTTGCAGAAAGTGAGGATGGAGAAACAAAATGTAGTACATCACTCGTAGGGATGTTGGACCGCAACACATTAGCAGCGCGTCTCGCCGTACCAATGAGTGACTCGGGACAAGTCACGATTTTGTTGGGGGCTTGTTGGGCAGCGGATCCCCCGCATAATGGTTTTGGGGCTTAAAGCCCACAATTTTGGGTATTGATACTGTAAAAGTTCCACGAAGTGTGTGGAGCGTGAATTGTAATGAGTCAGGTCAAAGGGTTGTCCGCCCGAAAATAATGTAAAGTTAATACAGAATATGTTGGACTAACCATGGTCCGCAGACCATGGAAATGTATAAATAGAGCAAGGCTCTAAGGGTAGAGGTATCTTTTGGTGAAGATCAAAAGTGGTATGGGTTTGTAAAGGCATGAATGCTCTGAGTCTATAAGTCCATGTCGTGGTCGCTAGTAGATAGTGTAGGCTCTGCAGCTGTCTGTGTAGAGACCTAGTAGAGTCCGCAGTTGTGTGTGCGGACCCCTGTAGCTGAGTGTGCAGGGTGGAATTGGATTGTACTGAAACAAAAGATTAATAAAAATAACTGTTTCTGAATTATTTTGCATCTGGTTGTAGATCTGTGTGGTTATTCTTATGTTATAGTTTTATGCATATCTTTAAGATTTATGGTTGCACGCGCTGGTTATAACTATTGAATGCTTGATTAAGACTCTAAGAATTAGATTAGATCTATAATAACCGCTATAATAATAAGGAATCTAGGAAGTGCCTCATCGCAGAGCTATGCGAGGGCCAGACAGTTGTGCCGCGTAGAGCGAGTGCGTAGATCGGTTTGCGACCTATCCAGACCTCATCAAGATATCCCTATGGTGCAGAAACCTGGTTCCAGTACCCTCCCATACTACCTCGGGTGAGACTTCAGTCTGTGCTCTACGGATTGTTGCTGAAAGGGTTTATAGTGCGTGATTTGTTTGGCTAAAACACTTCTGAACCTAGGTCAGGCCCCAATAAGCCAACACAAATGGACCACAATTTCAATATAGAAGACATTTTCAACCTCATATTTTGTAAAGACCAAACAATGATCATAAAATTCAACCTCCGTTAATGATTGATGATCAAGATCGCGAAGAATCTTTTCTCGTCAATACAAATGATATCAATTATTTTGAATATCCTTCATCACAGAATGTTATTGCTCTAATTATGTAATCAATATTAGTGTTTAATTCAAAATCAAGAAAATTATCAAATTTCCAAGTATCAAGCTTTTCTTGAATTCCTTGTTGCTGAATTAAATAGAACGTGTTACCTTATACTAAGACAAGGAATTGGTCATATAGTCAAACATTTTACCTTTGAAGAGGTGCAAGTAAAGTCAGCTGAAACATAGACACCATTAAGTCAACTACATAATCAATTACAAGATAAGAATATTGTTGAAAAATATATTCCAATTGTTTTTAATGTTGAAAAGGAATTAGAGAGAGTTAAAATTATAATCCCATTATCTGAACTCACCAAAAATAGGGGTTATAAACATCAAGTCTCTAAATGGATTCAATCTTCAAGCATTGATGCAGAGGTGGATGTCATTAGTTTAAATGATGAAAAACCCCAATTTATTTTTGGTCCTAGTTTAGACATGGTTGATGAAAGTGTACCTCTGTTCTATGTCACCTTGAAAATTCATGATTACCGTTTATATAATTGCATGTTAGATTCTGGTGCTTCCCATAATATAATGCCTAAAGTAATCATGGATCAACTTCAACTACAAATCAATAGACCATACCATGATCTATATACTTTTGATTCCAAGAAAGTACATTGCCTCGGTTTAATTAAGGATTTAGTTGTAGCACTTGATTAGATACCTATCAGGAGTGTAGTCTTGGACATTATTGTTACAGATATTCCCCCAAAATTTGGAATATTGTTATCTATATCTTATTGTGAAAAGTTAGGGGGAATTCTGAAAATGGACATGTATTATGCTACAATCCTAGTTTATGTAGAGCTTTTAAGGCTATACATAGAAGTAAGATTCATTAATATCGTTTTTAAAGAAAATAAAGAAATTAATCATCCTATTTGTGCAATTGACCAAGATTTTGGATGCTTTACTTTAGCTGCTAATGATCTTCCAAATCCTCAAATCAACATTCACGAAACTGTTAATACACCTAAAATTTTTAACACTGGCATTTGGAAAATGTACTTTGATGGGGCTTTTTCCAAAGATGGGGTTGGGGCCAAAATTGTACTCATCTCTCCTAATAAGAAAAACATAACCTAATATTTTAAATTATATTTTGAAGTCACAAAAAATGTGGTAGAATGTGAAGCCCTAATTTAAGGATTGGAGTTAGCTACGAGTATGAAAGTTGAAAACTTGACTATCTATGGTGATTCTGATTTTATTGTAAAACAAATTAGAAACCTTTGTCAAAATAAGCATCATCAGCTTAAAGCTTATAGGAATGAAGTTTGGGATTGTGTAGATAATTATTTTCAGGCATTTAATATGACATCAATCCCAATAGAAGAAAATATTCATGTTGATGCTTTGGGAGTTTCTACTAGTTCATTCAAAATAATCATTCGTTTACAATTGCATTATTAGATTGAAGTAAAATAGAAACCTTTCATTCTTGACAATCTTAAACACTAATAGGTTTTTGAAGATGAAGAGTTAAAAAAAAAATTACAAGCAATATATGAATTTTTTTTCTTTACAGGTGGAAGAAGAACACACTAATGAAATCAAATCAAATGAGGATGATCAAAATTCCCATTTAGAATAGAACATTATTGATCACAATATTATTCAATTATCAAATAATTACATTCCAAAAGGATTAGTTCCCCTTGACAAACTTTTTGATCATAATTATGTGGAAAAAAAACTCATTATTAAATTCACAACAAGAAGATGTTTAGGACTATAATATTGACACTTTTGAAGAAATCAGAAATTTCAAAATTTCAGCATCATTGCCTCAAGAAATTGTTGGGCATAGGATCCCCCAAGGGAACTTTTGGGGCTTAAAGCCTAGATTTTCGTCAAAATATGTGAATGCGATGTAAAGACTCCACATTTTGTGGGCGTGGAGCGCGAAGTTGAAAATGAGTCATAGGGCTGTCTACCCTCATTTTTGTAATGTAATGTCAACTTTAGAGATCTACCCATGGTACCCGAACCATGGGATTGTATAAATAGAACGAGGCACTAAGTTGTAAGTAAGTTAAAAATAGAATGACAATGATGATGGAATAGAAGGATAGCAGAAGATCTAAGTGTCGAGTCAAGTCTTTGGGTCGTAGATTAGGAGAAGGCTCTGCAACTAAGTGTGCGAACCCCTACAACTAAGTGCACAGGGTGAGTCGAGTCTGTAACCATTGAAGCATTAATAAAGAGAAGTTTCACATCAATTCTATCTATCTATTTACTGTTTTTATGCCTTGAGTATATTGGGTATGAATTGCATTTTCACTATTTATATGACGTGAAAACTTATATGATTGTGTTGGTTAAGTAAATGTGAGATAAGGTATCTGTTTACGTGAAGTTAACTAACAAATGTAAGAAGATAAGTATGATACATGGTGTAAATTGGGGAAATAGCATAGATCGCTACCCTAGCAGTGCAAAAGTACCTCAGCCCTTGGTGAGGGCTGCACAAAGGCGATTATAACCAATCGCGAAGGTATCGCATTTCAGGATAATGTGTGAAGTGACCTAGGTGAAGGTATTCACAGTTGGACTAAATCGACCCCTAAGACATCTCAAGGGTGCAAAAACTTGGTTCCAGCATCCCCCCATACTGCTTCGGGTGAGACTTCAGTCCGCACATCACAAGATGTTGCCAAAAGGGCCAGTAGTGTAGGGATTTGTTTGGCTAATTAACTCTGAACCTGGGTCAGGCCCCCTCAAGCCAACAAATGGTTCCATTTCCAGGACTGGAATCTATATAGAGATTTCTGTTGTCATATCATTGGAATCCAACTAAGAAGGAAATTGAAGGTTGGTTGGATAAGAGAATTCACGAGTTTGCGGCCTAGGAGAACAGGATTCTGCCACTGACAAAAGAAGAATGGTTAGACTACTACCTGTACACAGATATCCATGAAATATTCTTTGCGTCTTTTCCTACCGAGCTATATGAGTGGATCGTGAAGCTAGCAGATAGTCAAGGAAGGTGGAAACTCAATGGTCCTATTGTGTGGACCCCAGAGTTGGTGCACAGATTGGAGGCATTGGAGGATAAGATCATGCATGTTGTTGATCACTGGCTCGATTGGAATATAGGAGGATTCATTACTGAGTTTGGGGTAGATACTTCAATTAGCTATAGCGAGGTAGAGCGATGCTTCCTCAAAGGACCATGAGGTAAGTACGTAAAGTCTCTAAATACTTGGATTAAAATTCTATTGTTTGAAAATAGGGTTATGAAATTACCTTCATGTTCGGAGCTACGCGAAGTAGAAAAACCTACAGAAACGAAGGAAATAAGGGACCAAAGAATAGCCCCTCGATTTCACCTCCACAAGGGGACAAGGAAGAGCCCGTGAAGGTCTCTCTGCAAAGTGTGATCCATTTTATAAGGTAGAGGATTCCGCACATACCACCTCCACCCACACTGCCACCAACTTCACCACCATCACCTCCATCTTCACCCGTACCACCTCCTCTACCACCGCAAGCCAATATGGTAAGCATGATAAAGTTGCCTATGTTCAAGGGAGTGGGAAATGAGGATCCAAACCAATTTTTGTTCATCATATAAGCCATATTGGAAGCGCAGGAGTTATAGATGAAAATATAAAGAAAGCAAAACTAGTTAGTGCCCTGCGGGACCACACGCTGACTTGGTATATTAAGCACTCCAATGATAATCCAAATGAGGGAATTATGGATATCCAAGCAATGCTAAACAAAGAGTTTAGCATGCCTAAGTCTAAAGCATAGTTAATCATTGGATTCAAGGAAATCACGATGCTACCAAGCAAGACTCCTTCGGAGTTGTATCATAGGTTGAAGTGTACGATTTGAGAAGCTAATATGAGTCTGACAGATGGAAAACATCACGAATGGTTTGTAGCATTGCTAACACCACATATGAGGAGCGCGTTGTCATAGCAGAAGTTAACAACTCAAGTAGAGGCCCTAGAGATTGCGATGAGGCTTCATGAGACCCCAACATAGGATCCTAACTTAAGAGTTCAAAAAATCCAAGCACAATTGAAAAACTTATGCCTTGAGATGTAGAGTCTAAAATAGGATAGGACAGCTTGACTAGAAGTACAGCAAGAGGTGTCGTGTGTAAAATGCAAGGGTCAGGGTCATGATAAGGACCACTGCCCAGTGTTTATGAATTACCTCGTAGGAGGATGACCAATTCCGTTAAGGCTGAAAGCACAAGCAGGACCTAGTGCAGTGCCTACTTTGTGGTGCGTGATTCGTCAAATCGATGGAAAGCATGCTACAGACAACTTCCATTTGTTACAAAAGTACACACAAAACTCACAATAGTTGTTTTGTAATTTTTGTAGGTTTGTGGGACATGATGAGTGCACTTGTAGGAGTTATGAGTTGATGATGGATAGAAATCGCACCTACAGAGTTTAGGCCGAATCGTGGCCCTTAGACCTGAATGCAGGAGTGGTGTAAATAGGATTTTAGGGTCGTGGATGAGGTCGAGGTGGAGGAGGACCTGGAAGAGGTCATGGAAAGTTAATATGCTTCAATTGTGGAGGGCCAAGACATTATTCCCATGAATGTATGAACCCAGCGTGTCCATCATGTCTGTATTGTGGCTTGTTTGATCATGAGACAGAAGATTGTCCCATGCTGATAGCTAGGATACTCAACAAGGGAGCACTACCACCTCCCTTGACTCAGAACTTGTAGATGATGAGGTCTGAGCCACGCGAGGAAGATACAAGTGTGAGCATTGTGCTCCGAAGAGGAATCTTGACGAGAGATGACAAAGGTAAATAGCCTGAAGATATTACTTGGGTTCACAAAGCTCCAACGAAATAAGCGGAGTTTGATTTGGAGAGCACTTGGGAAACCTTCATGGAAGCTAAGAAGAGCTTCACTAATGCCTCCACTTCAGGAAGCAAGGATAAACCGGAGCTGGATATGGACCCATCTATGCTTACGATATTCCCAAAAACATGCATGAAGCTACTGCGTGATAGTAAGGCTATAAACAGATTGTAGGAACTCATTAACTAATGTTCTGAGACTGCGCCAGGAGAACCAAACTTAGTCCGGAAGATTGGAAAGCATAAAATAAGGACATGAAGAGAAATGAGGTTAACTGCGCAGATTCGAGAATATGAAAAGGACCAAGTAATTCTGGATTTAGGGTAGGATGTGAATTTTTTTCCAAAGCAGACATAGGAGTGAATGGGGAGACCTACGCTACAATGGTCTCCTATTCAGCTGCAAATGGCGAACCAACAGAAGCTAATACCCATCGGGCGATTGCAAGGACTCACTATGGATATTGAGGGAGCGAGCGCACTGGAAAACTTTGAAGTGATAAATATTGTTGATGATAGAAATCCCTACCCCACGCTCTTAGGAATTGATTGGGCCACTGAAATGAACAGGGTGATTAATCTAAAGAAATGTAAGATCATTTTTTAGAAGAATTCTCTATGCATAGTTATACCCTTGGACCCTACTGAAGGAGCATGCTATATAGAGCCGGTGCATGACTATGAAAGTGACGATGATTTGGACTGCATTTACAAAATAACCATGTGAGAGAAAGATTAGGTAAATCCCACCACGGGCGGACGGATATCATGGGAGTGCAAAATCTCCAATACATCGGATTCTGATGAGGAGATAGAGTGATGGCAGAACCAGTTACATGAGGTAACCACACTAAACTATAATATGATGACCAGATCGATGTGTTGCATATCAACGAAAGTGAGGGATATGCCTACTTATGATAGGTTAAGTGGGGTAGATACTTTCCTAGATAAGTTTGAAAGGGACGTGCCGAAAAAGCAATGTTTCTAGGCCTTGAATTGGGTACTGTACACTACACCCGCAAGGTGGTGGGTTATGCACAAAGAGAGATTTGATGACTGGCGCGAGTGTAGAAGGATGATGTGCAGACATTTTGTAAATCCTAAGATGCGACTAACAAAAAAATAGAATGGGCAGGATGATCCGCACATGCATCTGGTCAGGTGCATGCAGGCATATGGAAAACAACCTATGCAGATGCGGATGAACTCCACACTAAGAGGTATGGTCACTAAGCATGTGTTGTTGGGGTAGATGTCCATTTGGCTCTTAAGGTTGGACAAACATATGTGGGAAGAATGATTGTGCAGAAGGTTATTCACGCAAAGGCCATTGACAAGGAGTGCAACACGCTGAACACAGTATGCAATGTGCAGCGAAGTGATTGGGACATGTGCGTACTTGGAAATACACTTTTTCGGCTGATTGATGGAGTAGAAGCTGTAATGCTTATCGAGTCTATCATGTCTAGTCCATGCGTAGTGGCACTCAGAGAGGTAATGGACCATGATGCTCTGGAAGAAAGGCTCACCCAATTGGAAGAGCTCGAAGAAGAACGACTGTGACTCAATGAAGAGATCCAGTAGGGTGATCTTAGGCTCCAAGAACTCATGAATGAAAGAATTAGGTTGAGGGAGAAAAGCGCTATGGTGGAAGCGGAAGTCAAGAAGCTTGAGGAAGGAATAAAGAAGGACTTTCTTGATAGAAAAAGCAAAGTAATAGAGAAAGTTGAGCCCAATTACATTAACATACTTGGGGACCACCGGCGAGAGTTTAGCAGTTTGTTGCATGAGATAGGACCGTATGTTATTAAGGAATCACATATGGTGGTGCAGTACAATTGGTGAAGTTAAATGGTGAACTCTTTCTAGGAAAAGTAAACGGTAGTTAGTTGAAGCCATATACAGGTGGTTCAGCCACCTGACTAGCCATCAGAAGCATAGTCTTAGCACTCTAGGTAGCTGAAAGGATGTGCAGGACTATAAACTACTCTGCCCAAGACTTGCGTGATGTTAGAAATGCGTGCAGTAGTGAGGTGTCATAGGGTTTGTGACAGCGCAAGGGTAGCTACCCTGCAATGCAAGTTGGCTGGGAAGTAACCATTGCAGCCACTATTCATGATGTGATGCTTGGTTTGAGACCAAATGGAGTGGGTGGTAGGCATTTAAGGCAAACTTTATGGGCTAGATTTGGGAAAATCTACCACCAAGGGAGTGTTGAAAATGCAACAAGATGATGGAGCTTAGTGGAAAGGAGTCGCCTTCACTAAGTGGGCCCGTAGGCTATTTTTGGCGCAAAGTCTATTTTTAGACATATGGATCATTGTCTATGAGTTGCAAGATGCTATTTATGGATGATTGGTCATGTTGGGAAAAATAGATGGACTTCTATTTTTGGTTCACAGTGGAGTGATCAGAGTCTATTTTTAGACTGCCAGGCTAAAAATAGAAACAATCAAATATTATTAGCCCTTAGTAATATTTGGACTCTAAACATTATCTTATTCTCTTGGAGCACTTCAGTTTGAGCTACGGATGTGGCACATGCAGCTGAAAAAAGGAATCACATGGTTTCTTATGTGTTAGTTGAGCTATTGCATGGAGGACTTCAGTTAGAACTCATGCATGTGAGTTCTGTGGAGTTGGATGTGGAGTTGATGGAGTTGTGTTCAGTTTGACTTAGTTGAACTAGTTGTATTTAGTCTAACGAAAGAATACACTAGTGATGAGTTATGTGAATTAAATGTTAATTAATTCACTAATTATTAACTCATAAAGCAACTAAAGAATACATCAATTAACTCAGTGCATGGACAGTTCAACAAAGACAGGTGTTAGAGGTAAGTGAAAGGGTGAGTTGTGATTATCAGTTGTGCATGAGATTTGCACATGCATGGAATTGAGCTATGCCAATGAGGATTGCGTAGTGTGGGCCAATACCAAGGTAATTGTAGCTTGTGCTCACATGATTTTCACTTTGGATTGTGCAGTGGAGGCAGGCAAAGCAGCAGAGGAGATTTGAACCTGTGACTTGTTCGGATCTGAGCTAGTTTTGTGTGTAACAAGTGGAGATAGTACTGAGTACTTGTGAGGAGTATTGTACTATGTATTGTTACATGTTCTCAATCATTATAATATACAAATAGTGTGGGTTTTTCAGCTGTATGCTTTCCCCGGGTTACATACTGTGTTAATGTGTGCATGCGATTGATGTTTCATTGTTTTTAATGCTACTAAATTGATGATCAACATAGAGGAGGTTATGTATTATGCATGTATTCCGCAATAGTGTATAATCAGGATAATCTTTGTGAATAAGTGTTTACATTTTATTTCTTCAGGCAGAGTCTGTAATTGGGCCAGGTAGCCTCTGGATTCATCCTTCTTTTGGAAGGTGAGATATCTGGTGAATGCCCATACAGTCGATCTTTGTACAACAAATACTTTGTTCTCACGAATTTTAGATTAGAAGCGGTTGAGTTTTGAGCTGGTGGAATGGCACTCGAGGATAAAACTCAGAAACATTAAGTGTGAGAATGGAGACAGTATGCCCCAGTATCTCACGAAGTTCACCCAGTGCAAGGATGAGCTGGGAAGTGTGGGGGTGACTGTTGATGATGAGGACTTGGCGAGCTTGGCTCTCCTTAGTCTTTCGAAGAGTTGGCATTCCTATCAGGACTTTGTCAATGGTCGGGAGAAATTGCTAGGATGGGAGAGACTTTGGTCGGATCTTGTGCAAGAGGAGATCAGACGGAGCACCAGAGATAGTTCTTCATGCATGCATGATGAGGAGAACTGTGCTTTAGAAAGTAAGGTGAAGAAGGGGAAGGAGAGGGGTTCTCTTTCTGAATCCAGTTCTTCCAATGATGGGAAGAAGGTTGACAAATCAAAAGTGTGATGCTTTCGTTGTCATGAGTTGGGCCATTATGCTACTAATTGCCCAAAGAAGAAATCCAAGAAGGCATCCGGGGAAGGATCTGAAGGTGAGGCACTTGCTTCATAGTTTGAGTTGGATTTCACGCTCTTCGCATGCATGGTTTCATCCATGGTTGGAAGTGGTTGGTTTCTTGACAGTGGAGCTTCTTTCCACATGACCGGTGAAAAAATTTTGTTCAGTACTTTGGAGGAGAAAGATCTCTAGATACTCATAGCGATGGGTAATGATGAGAAGTATAGTGTCTCAGGTGTAGGCACGGTTCTTTTTCAGAGGGAGCATGGAGCTCTCCTTACCTTGACCGATCTCAAGTATGTACTAGGATTGAAGAGAAACTTGGTGTCGATCGCGTTGCTGGAAGACAGAGGCTGTGATGTAGTCTTCAATAAGGGAAAGGTTTTCCTTAGACACATCATCACTAGACAGGTGAAGAAGATTGGTTCACGGGTCAAGAACCTATATGCTCTTGAGGTTCAAGATGCATGAAAAGCCTTGAGCAGTGAGGCAAATGATGGAGACTTGGTGGTTGAGAGGGAGCGTATATTACCTCTCAACATGCAAAGCCAGAAGAAGTCTCAGACGATTGTGGAGGAGCCACGATTGGTGCAGAAGCTTCAGGAGGTTGTGGAACAGCCACAACAAGGGAAGCTGAGAGGAGATTGAGTAGAGACATTTACTCATGCAAAAACCTCCAGTAGGGGGAAACTTCGAGCCAGGTGGTTAGAGGGATCGCATGCAGCGATACCTCTAGGTAGGAGGTGGGGTGATGTGGATTGATCATCCCAAGGAGGAGGGGCAGGATCCTTGAGGTGCCCAACCTCTTGGATGAGACCTTGCTATGGGAGCCCCAATGTGGAGTAGCAGGAACTGACTGATTGGGTAGAGACAGATGTGGATGGAGTAGCAGAGAGAGCGACAGTGTAGGGAATCCCAGGACATAGCATAGCTAGCAGGTTGCAGCAATGCGAGAGGCACAAGTGTTTTGCACAGTGCTAGGTGGCACAGAGAAGTGTGCAATGGTGTGAGATGCATGGAGATGTTTCAGTAGTGCAGATGTCAGAGAGGGAGCACTTGTCAGCAGCAGGTAGATCTACAGCATCAGAGTATGTTCCTAGCCCAACGGAGTGGTCAGTTGGGAGTGTTTTTGTTCCAAGTGTTATTGGAGCAAAGTGGACCACGAAAATGTGTTGCATGCAGAACATTATAGAGTTGCAGGATAGTGGTTGCATATAATCCATATCTTGTTGAGAGGGAGTGTTGAAAATGCAACAAGATGATGGAGCTTAGTGGAAAGGAGTCGCCTTCACTAAGTGGGCTCGCAGGCTATTTTTGGCGCAAAGTCTATTTTTAGACATATGGATCATGGTCTATGAGTTGCAGGATGCTGTTTATGGATGATTGGTCATGTTGGGAAAAATAGTTGGACTTCTATTTTTGGTTCACATCGGAGTGATCAGAGTCTATTTTTAGACTTCCAGGCTAAAAATAGAAACAGTCAAATATTATTCGCCCTTAGTAATATTTGGACTCTAAACATTACCTTATTCTATTGGAGCACTTCAGTTCGAGCTACAAATGTGGCACATGTAGCTGACAAAAGGAATCACGTGGTTTCTTATGTGTTAGTTGAGCTATTGCATGGAGGACTTCAGTTAGAACTCATGCATGTGAGTTCTGTGGAGTTGGATGTGGAGTTGATGGAGTTGTGTTCAGTTTGACTTAGTTGAACTAGTTGTATTTAGTCAAACTAAAGAATACACTAGTGATGAGTTGTGTGAATTAAATGTTAATTAATTCACTAATTATTAACTCATAAAGCAACTGAAGAATACATCAGTTAACTCACTGCATGGACAGTTCAACAGAGACAGTTGTTAGAGGTAAGTGAAAGGGTGAGTTGTGACTATCAGTTGTGCATGAGATTTGCACACGCATGGGATTGAGTTATGCCAATGAGGATTGCCAGTGTGGGCCAATACCAAGGTAATTGTAACCTGTGCTCACGTGATTTTCACTTTGGATTGTGCAGTGGAGGCAGGCAAAGTAGCGGAGGAGATTTGAACCTATGACTTGTTCGGATCTGAGCTAGTTTTGTGTGTAACAGGTGGAGATAGTACTGAGTACTTGTGAGGAGTATTGTACTATGTATTGTTACATGTTCTAAATCATTATATTATACAGATAGTGTGGGGTTTTCAGCTGTATGCTTTCCCCGGGTTATATACTATGTTAATGTGTGCATGCGATTGATGTTTCATTGTTTTTAATGCTGCTAAATTGATGATCAACGTAGAGGAGGCTATGTATTATGCATGTATTCCGCAATAGTGTATAATCGGGATAATCTCTGTGAATAAGTGTTTATTATTCAAATTTCTACTGGGAGCATTAATGGATTGGATTTGGGAGGAACGATTGAATTCAAATTAAAAAGGCACTATAAATTGCAAAGGGCTGCCCAATAAACAACACTTGGCCATTTGAGAGTTGAGCTATTGTACACCTAGAGATTTATGAACCCAAATCTGTTTGATATTTTGAAGTCGAAGGAATTATTTGAGCACCTACCTGAACCGTTGAGAGATTTTTTGAATAGCAGTATGACCACGCCAGAGTAATCCATGGATATCAGAGAAATGACTGCTGAAGAGACCGCGCAGGCCATGATCATAGGAGACACCCCAGAAAGCATCAGAATAGTTGCATAAATCCCTAAATCTTCATGCACGCTGAGGCCCAAGAAAGAAAAGAAGCCTATGGTAGCAATGCACATGTACCCTAGAAACTCCCTAAGAACTAAATTTACCATGAAAGAAAAGGGGAAGGCTATTAACTTGAAAGTCAATGAGGAGGAGGAAGACATTGAGGAAATCTTGGTGGAAGAGGAGGAGGACGAATAAATGGAAGAAGAAACCCAGGGTGCGGACCCTCTGAGTAGGTTGCCTGTGTATGTTCCTTTGCACAAGGTGAAAGCAAGGGTGCCTAAAGACCTAGATGAGAGCAAAAGCTCTTTGCAGACTCTATTGCTCCCGAATGATCTCATTTTTGAAGGATCACACTTAGGATGGGTGCCGGCTCTAAAGTTTGAAGATTGGGTTCTCATGGACCACGTGAAATTCTGAAATTTTCTAACTGTGCAACTTTTGCTGCCGAAGAAAAACACAACGACAAGAGTCATAGAGTTGGAGCCACACAAGTGGTTGCACAGAGTAGAGGAAGCAGGGTTGTTAAACCTGCTCTGGGTGCTGCATTACCATCATGCCTCAGTGAATATCTTTGTCATCAGGCAGCTGCTCTACTTGGTGCATGATGGGTGTTTGTGGCTAGAGGAGCCCATCCCCATCACAAATCATCTAATTCATAGAATTACCTGGCTCCCTTGCAAGGGGGAGGACCCAACAGATATTTCAGAGGGGAAGAGCAACGATTTTTCCATTGCAGAGGCCATGAATAAAAAATTCAAACTAGAGAAGAGGAAGAGGGGGTACGCAATCTCCAGTATCAACAGTAATGCGATCAAATTCGTGGCACAGATATTGGCTAGAAAGGTTATGCGGAAGTGTCACACAGATGAGGTACCCATGCCGGTGGTTTCACTTGTTGCACAGTGCATAGAGGGGGTCTAGTTTAACTGGTCAGAGTACTTGTGCAAGGAGTTCTTGGAGAATTATAGCGAGGCATAGGAATAGGGGAAGACTTTCCACTATACATGGCTTCTGCTATCCATAGTGGTGGTGGCTTGGGAATTGCCTAAGGACAACCAGTTCCCCACGATTGTGAAGGATGTTTGGGAGGCAACGAAGTACGCTTTGCTATGGGCAACTAAAGACATATAGAGGATTAGATACAATAAGATATTCTCAGTGTCCATGGAGATCAACATCAGAATGGGGATCAATCACGAGCCACAGTTATCGTCCACTGTTTATAATAGTCTGCAGAGCTTTGTGGAGTTCAAAGCATATTTCCATCATGTATATATCTGAGCGCACAAGGACCCCATGAAGAAATGGAATGAGCTCCCCTACCTAGCCATGGATGATCTCATATTTGTCATGCTTGAATCATGGCTGCCAAAGTGGCACGCTCTAGCCAACTCCGAGGTGGAATTAGAGAAGTCCGCTACGTAGAGGAAAAAGGAGGAGGAAAAACTGTGGATGGCGCAGTTGGCAGAGAAAAAAGGAATGAAGCAGCAGCGGCCAAGGCACAGGATGCGAGGGACACTGCGAAGGCAGCAGTAGAATAGAAACATGCAGTAGAGAAGGAGCACAAAGGCCAGAAATCACCCTCACCTAAATAGGAGCCCAAAGTAGAGGAAGGTGGCATGGACCCATAGATAGTGTCCACACAACTAAAGCGACAACACCCAAAAGAGTAGGTGTGGCCGCGGAAGAAGTCGAAAGCCTCCAAGAATTCTTTTGACCGATCACCCTCACTAAGGGGGATCTACATGATATAGGGGAGACGATGCACGATGTCACCGCGGAGGCCCTCCAACAGTTCGCGGAGGAAAATCAGATGGTGTAGGGGGCCCTTCGACACATATACAAGAGTTGTAGGTGCGCACTCCTCAGGCTGGTACTCTATCAACCAGTCTCGCAATGGGCATGGCCACAGTTGAGGATATGCTTCATGCCTGCATAACCAACACTATAGTGCTACTAGAAGGGGCACTTGTTATAGAAAATGAGGCTAACAAGCCTATGGTTAGTGTGCTAAAGGGATTTGGGATAAACATGGTTGTGCTCCCGCAGGAGACGCTCTATGTTATGTAGGATGGAGTGACTACAGAACTGCGGGCTAAGGAGAATCACAAGCTCCAGGTGATGAACAAGCAACAGATTTATATGGAACAACTAAGCCTATAGTGTGATGAGGTTGTCACACAAAACAGGAAGCTAGTGTAGGTGGGCGAGGAAGCCTACCAGATGGTCACTGAGTTGGCCATCCTAGCAGAGGCACCAGTAGAGATGCACATCCGGAGATTAGCAACAGGGGTGTGCGAGGCAAAAGAAGAGATGGCTAACGTTTAGATGGAGATGTACCCTCAGATAGCTGAGTTGCAATTGAAGGCACAACCTTCAACTCCGCCAGAGGTGAAAGAGCACCGCGCCAACACCATTATAGCAGGAATAGTGGAGATCAACCGTGCACTAAAGGACTGCACCAAACTTTTTGAAAAATCATTCGAGGTCCTCACCACTCTATCGGAGGACCTGAACATACAACACCTGGAAATAGAGGCACATGAGTTGCAGCAACAATATGATGACATAAAAGGGACAGAGCAGACGGTGGCCCTAACACAGAGGCTTGCGTGGATGCAGTAGGCAAAAGTGGTCAAGGAGCAAGTAGATGTTGTGCGACTTAAGGAAGTTGTCCTAAAGGCATGCATACAACCATGGATCGATGAGGCATTCATCGTTATAGCCTCGATTGAAGCCAAGCTTGCACAGATGCAAGGAACGCAGGAACAAGTGCAGGTCAATCGTTCAATTGTAGCAATCTTTGAACAACACATCCAGGAAATATAGCAGGCAACTGCTCAATGTGCTGCCGATCTTGCAGTGGTCTAGCCAGAGATGGGTGGTCTCAATGCAAATATCTCTCCACTGACAGAGTGACTCAAGGGTGAGTCGTGATGTTTGTGTTGAGGGCCTGTTGGGTGTGAGATCCCTCAAGGGAAGTTTTGGGCTTAAAGCCTAGATTTTGGTCAAAAGATATGAATCCAATGTAAAGAATCCACATTTTGTGGGCATGGAGTGTGAAGTTATAAATGAGTCATAATGTTGTCTGCCCTCAGTTTTGTAACGTAATGTCAGCTTTAGAGATCTACCCATGGTCCACGGACCATGGGATTGTAAAAATAGGGTAAGGCTCTAAGTTGTAAATAAGTTAATAATAGAATGAGAATGATGATGGAATATAAGGATAGTGAAAGATCTAAGTGTAGAGTCGAGTCTTTGGGTTGTAGACTAGGATGAGGTTCTGCAGCTAAGTGCGCAGAGGCCTAGTAGTCCGCAGCTGAGTGTGCAGACCCCTACAACTGAGTGCGCAGGGTGAGTCGAGTCTGGAACCATTGAAGCATTAATAAAGAGAAGCTTCACATCAATTATGTGTATTTATTTCTTGTTTTTATGCTTTTATTATATTGGGTATGAATTGCATTTTGACTATTTATATGATGCATGAATTTATATGATTGTGTTGATTAAGTAAATGTTATATAAGGTATCTGTTTACACGAAGTTAACTAGCAAATGTAAGAAGATATGTAAGATACACAGTGTAACTTGGGGAAATAGAGCAAATCACTACCCTAGTAGTGCAAAAGTACCTCCACCCCTGGTGAGGGTTGTACGAAGGTGGTTATAACTGATCGTGAAGGTATCGCGGGTCAGGATAATGCGCGAAGTGACCTGCACGAAGGTATTCACAATTGGACTAAATCGACCCCTCGGACATCTAAAGGGTGCAGAAACTTGGTTCCAACATCCCCCCATACTACTTCAGGTGAGCCTTCAGTCCGTGCACCATTGGTTGTTGCCAAAAGGGCCAGTTGTGTAGGGATTTTTCTGGCTAATTAACTTCGAACCTGGGTCAAGCCCCCTCAAGCCAATAGAAATCAGAGATAAAGATGTCGATATTTTCAAACATTATATAGATGTTTTTGCATGATCATATGAAGAATTGAAAACCTATGACAACCATTATTGAACATTAAATTCCTCTAAAACTGGAAGCTAAACCATGTCAATAGAAGCTAAGAAGAGTAGATCTAGTTTTACTTCCAATCATTGAGAAATAAATTAAAAAACTATTGGATGAAAAAATAATTGTTCCCTTAAGATATTCTAAATGGATAAGTAACATAGTACTTGTTAGGAAGAAACAGGGTGAAATAAGACTATGTGTTGATTTTGGAATCCAAACAAATTTCCTTTAAAGGATAATTATTCATTACAAAAAATGGATCAATTACTTCAGAGTTTCAGGTTCAAATAGGATTTCAATGTTAGATAGTGTTGGGATGGGGTCCCTTGGGTCAAATTTTGTCAAGTTTTGTTAAATATTGTAAAGTATCTGCATTTTGAGGAATGGAGCATGTGTAGCACAGGTCGATAGGAGTCAAATGGGATTTAGGAAGGTCAAAGCCCCTTAGTTTGTTAAAGTCAATTTGTTTTGAGACCCCCCCATGGTTCGCAGAGCATGGTATTGTAATGAAAAAGAATATAAATGGAAGTCATAGAAGAGTCATAGGAAAGCTAAGTAAGAATAGTGCATGATTCGAGTCTGATTTGATCTATTATGTACTTGGGCGAAGGGGGAGGGTCCTACAACTATGTGCATGGAGACCTTGGTAAGTATGCAACCAAGTGCATGGGCCCTTGCAGTTGTGTGCACAGGGTTGGAAGAAGTTGTATTTGAACACCTGAAGCATAATAAAAGGAAAATTTTGAATAACTATTTATTCATATGCGTATTATTTTTTTATCTTTGAATTTACTATATTTATGATCTATTGAATGAATTTAATCAAGAAAAGTATTTAATATATTTGTGAAGATGCATATCTTTTTATTTATATGATGTTATGCATGTTTAGTGCAATCAGTGAAGGACATAAATCTACTGACTATTAATTACTGTAAATTCTGAGTTTCAAGGGTTAGGGTTCGCGAAGGTTAAGGTAAAGCCCTAAGTCTGGTAGAAACACATCACATAGTCCTCTAGATGTAGAACCTAGTTCTAGCATCCCCCAATACTGCCTTGGGTGAGAGTGCAGCCTGTGCTACGTGGGTTGTCACCGAAAGGGCCAGTAGTGTAGGGTTTTGTTGGTTAGCAAAACTAACTCCGAACTAGGGACCAAGCCCCCTCAAGCCAACAAATGGTTTTGTTCTCGGGACTCAGATCTATGGAGGAATGTGTGATGTGGCATAAGCAGATACCAACTAAGAAGGAGATTGAAAAGTGGATAGATCAGAAGTTGCATGAGTTTTCCACTCAAGAAAACATGAATCTATGCCTGTCGAAAGAAGAGTGGTTGTAAAATTATCTATATACATAGGAACATAACGTTTTTTTTTCTCTTTTCCATGTGATTTATACGTATGGTTAGCTTAATTAGTGGATGGTCAACCTACCTGGAAGATGGATAACCTTATTGTGTGGATGCCAGAGTTAGTGAAGTGTCTAAAAGGATTAGAAAACAAAGTTGCGAAGGTTGTCGATTATTGGATCGATAGTATTTTGGGTGGATATATTACTTTGTGATTGATACATCTGCCATTTATATAAAAGCTGAACGCTGGTTTTTCAATGGACCAAGAGGTAAGTATTTGAAGTCTTTGAAAAATATATTAAAATGCTATTGTGCGAGAAACATGTTATGCCACTAAATTGATGTTTAGATGAGACTCGATGGGAGCTACATGAAGTGGGAAACAGTTCAGAAAATATCTAGATATAGTTGTTGAGTACAGTCCTCTATTGGGAGCATATGATAGTGAAGAAGAAAGTAATAGTCCAAATATGCCTAGAGTTGCGCTGCAGTCAATAGATTAGGGAACTCTAGGAATACCACATCCATCCACCCCACCTCCGCCATCAACTTCACCTCTCACACCTATGCCTCCACCTTCGCCTCCACCTCTAGTATTCAGTATGGAAAAGAATATCAAGATGCCTATATTTAGGAGTCTAGGGACATAAGACCCTGATCTATTCTGGTTTGTAGCAAATGTTGTGTGGAAGTCATAGCAGATAATGGATGAGAATCTGAAGAAAGTGTAGTTGGTCACGACATTGCAAGATAGGGCACTGAGTTGGTATATTAAGTACAATATGACTCATCTAGCTGCATAATTGAAAGACACCAAAAATGCACTGAATAATGAATTCATAAAGCTAAATTCTCAAGCCCAGTATGTTACCAAGGTTAAAGAGAATAAGTAGAAGGTGAATAAATCTGCATGGGATATTGATCAAAGGCTGAAATGTCAGTATAATAGGAAAATCTTCAGATCTATAACATGCAACTTAAGGATTGGCATATTTCTTTGTTTTTACCTCATATGAGATTACCATTTTCACAGCAGAAACTTGGATCACAAGTTGAAGTGATAGAAATGGATATGAAATTGGAGGCTTTTCCTATTCAAGATACGAATCTGGGAGTGTATCAGATTCAATCATAGTTGGCTAGCCTGCATATGGTCTTGCAAGATCTCAAAAATGGGAAAGAGGTCCAAAATGAGACTCATTTTGAAGTATGGTGCTTAAAGTGCAAAGGAAATGGTCATGACAATGATCGTTCCCTAGTATATCAGAACTATCTAATTAGGGGAGCTACTATGCCCCTGAAGCTAGAAAATTCTGCCTGATCAAGTAACAGTGTAGTGTCTTGGTGCACTTTATGTCAAATAATAGGAAAACACTCAACAGACAACTGTCATTTGTTTCAAAAGTTCGTACAGAATCCCCAACAACTATTTTGAAATTTTTTTAAGTCCGTAGGCCATGATAAACGCAATTATCGAAGTTATGAGTTAATGATGGACAAAACTCTTACATATAGAGTATAGGTTGAGACATGTCCACAGGAGGATCAAGTTCCACATATAAAGCATGGAGGATTCTAGGGACGAGGTGTAGGACAAGGGGGAGTTGTTGGAAGAGGCCACAGATAGGTTATTTGTTACAATTGTGGGGAACCAGACCACTATGCATGAGATTGTTAGAACTTGACACACCCCTCTTATCAATATTGCTGATAGTTTGACCACATTATAGAGGATTGTCCTATACTCATCTCAAATATGAAAGAGAAGAAGAACCAATAGCCCTCTTAGAAGATCCAGAGCATGAGGCCAGAGCCACACAAGGATGGCCCTAATGTTAATATAGTTACGTGGGATGGTATAGCTACTGGGGAAGATAAAGCCACAAGGAAAAATCTAGAAGAGAATCCATGGGTTCACAGAGATGTTGACAAAGACAATGAATTTAGTTGCATAAGGGAAAAGAAAAATGTATGGAGGTGAAGAAGAGACGTGTGGATTCAGGAGCTTCCACATCAAAGAGTCAGAGTGCATGAACAGAAAAACAAGAAGAGGTCATTGCTATGTAGGAAAGAAATCCTTCAATATTGACACATTCTTACAAACCTGCATGAAGCTATTAAGCGAAGATAAAGTAGTGGAGGGATTGCAAGAGTTAATAGAAAATTACGTTGGAAAGGGTAAGTCAATGCTTGAACAACACAGAGCGTACAAGGTATAAAAAAGTAATAAAAAGACTTGTCGAGAAATGAGATTGACTACACAAATCAGAGAATTTGAAATGGATGAGGTTATCCTAGATTTTGGATGTGATGCAATTGTTTTGACTGAAAAAACCTAGGAAAGAATGGGCAAGCCAGCACTCTAGTTGTCCCTAATTCAGTTATGAATGGGAAACCAATAGAAGATTATCCCTATGGGATGCCTACATGGAGTAACTATTGACATTGAAGGGGCACATGCTATAGCTTATTTTGAGGTAATCGAAATAGTGGATGATAGTAATCCCTACCCGATGTTGCTTCGAATCGATTTACTGCTTGATATGAATGTGGTCATCAACCTAAAGAAGTGCAACACGAAGTTTGAGAAGAAGGAATTGAGAGTCATTGTTCCATTGGATCCACCCGAGGGTGCACAATTTACTGAACCAGACTGAGATTACTATGAGGGGGATGATATTGAAAAGATGTATAAGCTTATTATACAGAACAAGGATTGGATCAATCCTGCGGCGGATGGAAGAATTAATTGGGAAAAGGACAGTTCCTGCAACTCAGATTCAGATGAGGAGCTCGAGCATTGGTAGAATCAATTACATGATGTGTCAATGATGTGATGTTACAAAATTATTAAATCACTCTATTTTATATCCATTAAGGTACACAATTTACCATATTATGATGGCTTAGAGGATGTAAATTTGTTTCTTGGTAAATTTGAAAGGGATGTACCAAAGGAGCATTGGTTCCAGGCATTGGATATCGCGCTGAGAGCTACGCCTTCCAAATGGTGGGGTACACATAAGAACATTTTTTTAGACTATAAGGAGTACCAAAGGATGATGAAGTTGTGATTTGGCTGTGAAAATACCTACATTACTAAAAAATATATAGGGAAGTATGATCTGTACAAGCATCTGGCTCGTTGGATGAAAGAATGGGGAGAATAACCATAGCCTGAATGGGTACATATATTCTGCCATACCTTAGATGCTATTCTGATGAATTGTTATTTAGAAATAGAGCTGCAACATGGAACCACAAAGTGGGATATTCTGAAGGAAATCTTTCTATTAACATTAAATTTTGAGGATGGATTCGAATTTATTTACGAAGAATTACAGGAAATCAAGGTTGCGATATTCAGAACGCTTGTAAAACCCATCACACGGGTACAACCAGACTGGACTATGCAGTTGCACCATGCTTTGGAGTGTTACAATGTTACCATAGAAGAGGGTGAGGAAGATCCCAGGAATATCAATATCCCTAAGTCATAGGGATGACACGAAGTTGTTGGGCCTAAGGTAGAGGTTCGTGACATTTCAAAACCATTGAGCACCAAAAAATTAGCGTTGGGTCAGAAGTGTAGCCAAAGTGCGTGAATATAAGAAATTATTGGGATGAGAACATAGTTGACAAGGTCACAGAGTTATTGCAAGAATATCAAGACTTGTTTCCAAAAACGTTCTTTGATATCAAAGGGATAGTAGGTGATTTGGGTTTTATGAAGATCAATATGAATCCAGATGTGAAACTGATAAAGCAATGCCCATTCCAATTGAATCCTAAATATAAAGAAAATGTGTGCGAAGAACTGGATAAGATGCTCCCAACACGAATTATTGAACCTGTAGAAGAATCGGACTGGGTTAGCCCTATGTTGGTTCAGGAGAAGAAGGCAAAGAGCGAAATCAAGATCGCGTAGATCTAAGGAAGTTGAACGATGCTTGTACACATGATCCATTTCCTATGTCGTTCACATATGAAGTCTTGGAGAACATTGGTGGGCAAGCAGCATACTCTTTTATAGATGGATTCTCTGGATATCACCAGATCAAAATCGTGCCAAAAGATCAAAGTAAGACTACCTTTTCCACATAATAGGGCTCTTTTCAGTATATAGGTATGACCTTTGGAGTTATGAATTTCGTGTGATCGTTTTTAGGGTGGTAGTCGCATCCTTTAAAGAATGTATTCACAAATTTTTGGAGGTCTAATTTGATGGTTGGACGGTGTTTAGGTTGTTTAAAAGGCATGTTTCAAGTCTTTGCCTAATGCTCAATACTTGTATGAAGTGTCAAATCTCCCTAAACTTGAAGAAGTGTATATTATGCGTACCATATGGGATACTTTTGGGCCATGTTGTTTGTAAGAAAGGGTTGATGGTGGATCCTACTAAAATTGTAGTCACTCTCAATTTGGAGCCTCCTAGGAATGTAAAACAGTTGTGCGCTACATTGGGCCATATAGGATACTATAGAAAGTTCATTAAGGCATATGTACAAATCACTGCGCCCATGGAGAAAGTACTGAAGAAATATGTGACATTTTGTTTGGATGATGATTGCCAAAAAATATTAGATGTGTTGAAGGAAAACATTGTTACAATACCTATTCTAGTATTCCCTGATTGGAAGAAAGAATTCCATGTACAAGTGGATGCGTCCTACATAGCATTAGGAGTAGTGCTATCCCAACCAGGCACAAGAGATATTGACCATCGCATTGCATTTTTGAGAAAAAAATTGTCTAAGGCATAGAAGGATTATTCCAACATGGAGCACAAAGGTTTGGTGATGGTATATGCACTCCAAAAGTTTAGACATTATCCATTGGGTGCACACTTCAAAATGTATATGGACCATTCAGCTTTGAAGTACCTTGTCAACAAGCTTGTGTTGGGGGGGTAAATTTGTAGATGGTTACTACTATTTCAGGTGTACGATTTTGAAGTAATTATGAAGTAATGAATATTAAATTCTAGACCTAATCACCTTTTGTGGATTGATAATGGTGAATAACCTACAAGTATTGATGAAGGATTTTGTGATGCACAACTCTTTGTTATGAACATTGATGCTCAACATTTTGTAGATATAATCCAATTTCTATATATGGGTAAAACTCCTAAAGGATATATGACACAGCAGAAGAAGCAATTAGTGACCAGGGCTGTGGATTTCTCTGTAATTGTAGGGCACTTGTATAAAATGGGGTCGGATGAAGTTTTGCACACTTATGGACTAGATTATGAAAGACAAAATATCCTCACTGAAGCACACAGAGGATTTGCTAGAGGACATTATTCTGGAAGAGCTATTGCACAAAATATCTGATCTAGGTGGATGTTTGTGGCCACCCACCTATCCCACTTGGACCCCCACAACTATCTCTTTTAGTTTTCTAGTTTCCATAGTTATAGCACAATTTACTATTTTTAGTAGGTTTTTCGGGTCCTGAACTTCCGGAGCCGTTTTGAGGCCCTAAACGATGTCTTTTGGGAACACCAGGAGAAACATGGGTCATAAATTAATGTTTCTCTTCCCAAAGTTATAGTCCTCGGATAGATCTTTCTAACGAGCTATTGTACGCATTAAACGGAGATCGGATGCCAAAGTTACGACCCCCGGAAGTTGATGTACCAATTTACCAAACGGGGCCCACAGTTTGGTGTTTCATCTTCTAGGGTTAGGTTTTTGGATGTTTAGGGTTTTCCATTGTTTCTCAACAATAAATAGGCCTTAAAGCCTCATTGTAACACAATTTAGAGGCATCTAGCTGCCACATCTCTTCTTAGAGATAAAGCTACCATCGCCCTAGCTAGTTTATTTCCATTTTTGTTTGTAAGCATATTTTAGTATTTTACATTAATGAAATGAAGCATTATTTCCACTGCATCTCTATGTTTATGGTTATCTATGTAATTTCTTGCATTTTTGTTTAAATCTGGATTAGTGGTATCAGAGCGGTCTCCTTTTTCTCTATTTTTCTTTGCATGTCCCCAATGAGGTCGGGATATAAGGAGTTAGGGCTTGAGCTAGTCGAAACTTTGCAAGATTAACCCCACAAATCCCAACAGCCTCCCATGGTGGATGAAAAGAAAGATGAGGGGGTAGGAGATCCTATCAAAATCTTGTTGAAAGAAGCCCTCGAGCGACAAAGTAACGCGATGATGGACAACTTTTCCCAGATCCTTCAGTGGCTACCTAGAGGCGACGCATCGGCTTCCAACAGCTACTCTGGAAACGCCACACCCTTAGAGGTACAAGTTAATTTTGAAATCCCCATCCTCAAGGGTCAAATAGACATAAATGTTGTAGATAAATGGTTAAATCTGCAAGATGGGTATTTTTCTGTTCATGAATTTTTGAGTGAGGAAAATATTGCTTTCGCTCTTCTCAAAGCAGCCCCCATGTCAAGGACTGGTGGGAAACCTACTGCGAGAAGAAGGATGAAAGTACGGGCTCACCATTTTTAATCACACCCACTTGGAATTCACTCTAGGATTCTATCAAGGAGTAGTACTACCCTGTCAAAATCTATGAGGACAAATACATAAAGTGCACCATGCTGCGGCCGGGAAGGGGCCAAGATGTGCCAGAGTTCACAAACATTTTTCATACCCTTCGCACACAATTGGGTATCAAGGACTCTGAGCTACATTTGGTATTCAAATACACTAGTTGCCTACATAGATACATCCAAGAAGAGATGGAGTTCCTGAACATATCCTCACTTGGCATGGCATACCGATACATTATCAAAATCAAGAAGAAGTTTAAACAGAAGAAGGGACACTTTGGATCTGTGAATCCGAATACCAAAGGACAAAGCCAAGGCGGGGTGACCCAAGACAACCCGTTGAAGCCGCAAGAAAATAAAAACACCACGAAGTTGAAGAAGGACACAGGAAAGTGGTGTGAGTTCCAGAAGAGCCCCACTCACAACACAAGTGAGTGTCAGACCAAGCAGTCATTGGTGGTCGAGTTGAAGGCTTCCAAATTAGATGCATGTTCTAGACCCTGAGTTAGAACCCAACAACAAGAATGGAAAAGGGAAGAAGATCATTGATGCAGAGCCTAGCGCCACTGTTGCCACCGCCAAGATCCAGAAGAATGAGCCCGAAGATCCAAAAGAGGGGGAACGTCTTTTGCACTCATAGATGTGGGTGAAGGGTTAGCCACTACAATTCATTGTCGACAGTGGTAGCCAAAAGAACGTCATTTCAGCAAAGGTTGTGAAGTAGTTGGGCCTACTGACTACAGCACACCCGCAACTATATAGTATCGAGTGGCTTCAACTAGGACAAGATCTCCTAGTTTTCCAGTAGTGTCGCCTTCCCTACAGCATCAAACCCTTCATAGATGATGTATTGTGTGATGTTGCACCTCTGGATGTTTTTGATGTACTATTTAGACAACCATACTTGTGGAGGCAACATGTTGTGTATGAGTCAAGGCCTCGCACTATTATTATTACTTTGGGTAATTCATATACAGGATACCGAAGGTAGCCCCACCTACCACCACCTCTTTGATCTCTACTAATAAATTCAGCAAGTTCATCTCCTAGACTAGGAAATTCATTTTCTGTCTGGTTCGCTCCCAAAGTAAGGGGAAGATCGTTGCCACATCCATGACCCTCGCGAAGGGTTACTTCACACAGCAGTAGCAAAAAAAGAGGGATACGGTCATGGAAGAACATAGGAACAACTTCTCCTTGCCCATAGGGGTACCACACAAGTTTCAGGTGGGCAACAAAGTCTGGTTGCATCGGCGGAAAGAACACCTTACAAGATCCCATCAAAAGCTTAGACCACTCCGATATGGTCCTCACACTAGTACCAAGGCTATGGGAAACAATGCTTTGGAGCACATCATTCCCCCATTCTTTCTCTTGCATCCAGTGTTCAATTTGGACTGCCCTCGACCATGCTTCCCACCATTACTGGACACATCAGAGATTGCAGAACAGTAGGGACAAAGTTCAACAGATGGAGGAACTCAATGCAATGGGGACCATTTCTTCCTAAGGGGGGAGGAATGATCCAGGTTGATGTTGGTGGCCACCCACCTATCCCACTTGGACCCCAACAACTGTCTCTTTCAGTTTTTCAGTTTTGTAATTGTAGCATAATTTACTATTTTTAGCAGTTTTTTTTGGGTCCTAAACTTCCGGAGCCATTTTGAGGCCCTAAATGATGTTTTTTGGGAAAAGCGAGAGTAACATGGGTGATATATTGATGTTTCTCTTCCCAAAGTTATATTCCTTGGATAAGTCTTTCTAACGAGCTATTTTACACGTCAAACGAAGATCGAATGCCAAAGTTATGACCCTGGGAAGTTGATGTACCAATTTACCCAAATGGGGCCGACAGTTTTGTGTTTCATCTTCTAGGGTTAGGCTTTTGGATGTTTAGGGTTTTACATTGTTTCTCAACAATAAATAGGCCTTCGAGCCTCATTTTAACACAGTTCAAAGGCATGTAGCTGCCACATCTCTTCTCAGAGCTAAAGCTACCATCGCCCTAGCTGGTTTATTTCCATTTCTGTTTGTAAGCATATTTCAGTATTTTACATTAATGAAATGAAGCATTAGTTCCACTACATCTCTGTATTTATGGTTATCTCTATAATTAGTTGTGTTCCTATTTAAATCCAAATCAATATCTTACGAATTGGGTTTTGGTGGCCAACTGTGCACAAAGATTCCAAGGAGTACTGTAGGGCATGCAATTTCTACCAGAGGACTGGGAGTCTGTCGTGAAGGGATGAACTTACTCTAAACTCACAAGTCTTGTTACATGCATTCGAAAAATAGGCAATAGATTTTGTGGGCCCTATTCAGTCGGCAAGAAGGAAGACAGGAGAATGCTACATCATCACGACAACATAATACTTGACCAGGTGGGATGAAGTGTAGCTCGTGAAGGATTGTAGTGCGGCTACATCTCTGAAGCTTATATTTGATTACATTTTTTCTGGGTTTGGTCGTCTTAAGATTTTTATGAGTGGCAGGGGTTCACATTTCCCGAATGAGTTGATTGTTGCTTTTCTTGAAGAATTCCAGATGTATCATCAGAAAAGCATGCCATATCATCCTCAAGCAAATGGAAAAGTTGAAGCTTTTAATAAGATCTTTGAGAATGCTCTGACAAAGATCTGTAATGTGAATATGAACGATTGGGATGTGCGCATACCAGCTTTTCATTGGGCATATATAATTACCTATAATAAGTTGCCTCGATAGACACCATTTCGACTAGTTTATGGACAACAAGTAGTGATGCCAATGGAGTACATCGTGCCCAATTTGAGGATTTTTGTAGTCATAGAGATGGAAGATCAGGATATAATGGAAGAATGCCTCGCGCAGATACTTGAGTTAGAAGAAGATCATATCTTGGCATGATTTCATCAACAAGTGAAGAAGGCTTGAGAAAAGGAATGGCATGATCAACACATTAAGAAACACACCTTTAAAAATTGAGATTTAGTGTTGATGTATGATAGAAGGTTTACTAAGTTTCCAGCAAATTTTCAGATGCATTGGTTGGGACCATACATAGTCAAGGAGATTACGGATCGTGGTGCAGTTCACCTCATGAATATGAATGGGGAGCTATTCCTAGGAAGAATCAATGCGAGCTAGTTGAAGTTATATCGGGGTGATCCCATCCCTGCACAATGACTATATGGAAGTAGGACAGTTTTAGTACTTCAGAAAGTTGCAACGAAGTGCGGGACTATAAACTACACTACCAGGAGAAAAGTTTGGAAAAAAGGTTGGGTTGTGTGATGGTTAGGAGAAAGGCACAAATGGAAGCTCCAATGAATGAGCCAAGATAGCAAGTTGGGTCCCATGCAACCTGGCTGGAAAGTGACCATTGAAAGCACTACAGATGATTGGATGGGTTCGTTAAAGGGAGCGAGGGGGAACATTTGAGGAGCATATGTTTGGAAATCTGCTACCAAAAGAGCATTAATGAAGGAGATCTAGAGTGAATCAATGGATTTGAATTCAAAAGGGCTATAAATACAACATATCACTCCAAATTCAAGAACTTTTATTCGAGAGATCTTTCCTTGAGATTTTCCACCTAAGTTTGAGCCGAAATGATTCTTGCATGTGTGGATGATATTAGAAAGAGGTAGAGAAGATTTTTCACAAAAGTGGCTTCTGTTCAAGGCATATTTTTCTGAGTGGTAGAAGAAACTATTATGGGACAACATTGACAGAATTATTACAACACCACTAGTCCCTACCATAGCTCCTAGGTCACCAAGGCAAAAACCTACTACCTCCACGGTAGGACAGAAGAAGAAAAAGAAGCCACATGAAGCTCCGGTTTGGCAAAAGCCATGCAAAAACCCAACTGAGATTAGACAGAAGGGTCATATGGATAAGAATATGCAGTCGATGGAACTAGTGGATCTGGATGAAGAAGAGTTGACTGTGGGGGTTGAAGACATCAGTGTGGAAGATGCAAAGCCAATTAGTTGGATACCGACATATGTACCCCGTAGGAAATCCACTATTGAAGTAACTAAGGACCAGGACTCATTGAAATACAAGGTATTCATGCCAATGTTGCTGGAGGAAGTACCTATTGAGGGCGACTTGTTGGGCCGAGTACCATTTATAAAGATGGAGGATTGGGATTTGGGAGACCATGCCAAGTTTCCACAATTCGAACCTAGTAAATACTTGAAATCGGTCTACTACAAGAAGGCAGGTGTCACAAGGCTTGAGAAAATGAAGTGGGCAGCTGAAATTGAGCACACAGAATTGGTCAATATGTTGTATATCCCACACTTTAGCCACAACATAATTAATACTATTTGTATGCATCAATTGTTGGCATTGTTTCATGATGGGTGCCTCTAGCAGGGAGGGCCCATTCCAATTGATGATATGTTGGTCCCCAGAATCACATTTTTACCTTATCAGGGCACGAACCCCACGGACGCTTTTGTGGGGAAGTCACAGGAAAAGAAGATCATAGATCAGAGGAAGAGAAATTTTGGGTTGGTGAAGAAGTCACGAGGCTACTCCATTAGCTCTATCTCAGATGGATCTGTGTAGTTTTCTACACATATTATGGCAGGAAAGATAATGTGGAAGTGTCATATCGATGAAGTGTCATCACTAGTGGTATCTCTAGCTATGTAGTGCAGCTAAGGCATCCAATTTAATTGGGCTAAGAACCTCTGTTATGAGTTCTTGAAGTATTTTCATGAAGCTGAGGAGGATGTAAAGGCATTCCACTACACGTGGTTATTTCTATTGATCGTCTTGGTAGCCTGGAGGATGCCTGAGTATAGCTAGTTCCCAACGCCAATCTAGAATTGTGTGAGGCTGTGAAATTTGCCTCGCTGTGGGCGATGAAGGATCTTGACCGTATCATTGAAACAAACATATTTTGGGTATTGTTTGAGTCAAAGCTGCGAATGGTCATCAACCAACAACCACAGTTGTCACCAAGCCTACATGCGCAGTACAAAAATATAGTAGACTTCAAAGCAGATTTTCACTGTCTATCCATACGCATGATAAAGGATGCCTTAGGAGCATGACACAAGTTTACATATTTTGTCATGGAATAATATATTATGGGGGTCATTAGAAAATGGCCGAGCGATTGGCTCGCCCCATATAGCAAAGCTGTACAGAAGGAGAAATGGGGAAAATAGAAAGTGTTACAAAAGCCAAGAAAGACAAAGATAAAGAAGCAAAAAATGCTTCTAAGAAAGAAAAAGGAGCATAGAAGGCTTCTATAAAATAGAAGGAAACATAGAAGGAAAAGGATTCTGTTATCACTCCAAGAAACTCTCCTAGGTTGCAGCTCGGAGATGCCTGGTAACATATAATATTTAATATTTTTCTCAGAACTATTAGAATCGATGATGGTTTGGATCAAGTTAGATAACCATTTCAGCTCTATTCTCACTCAAGACATGCATGAACACTTTCACCAATACAAGGCTATAGACCACTAATTCTCAATAATTTATAAACTCAATGGATAGATGGAGAATATTGGTTGTACTAGTAGATTGCATACATAAACACATATGAATGGTTAGCTACGGGAAGTAAATGAGACTTGCAAATCTAATTTATCAATGCAGAGAGAATGGACATTGAACATATAATAGAAAAATAAGCTTATATTGCTAGAATGAAGATGAGAAGCTTGAAGGAATAGAGGAGGAACAATCTCCAGAAGTTGAACCTCTATTACATCTTACTTTCAGCTATTTATAGCCTATTTACAATGCTCCTAAGCTCTAAGAGGCTCGGAGTCTTAATCTGTCTAATCTACCTTGTTAACTGATTTGATGCCCTCTAGGCAAGCATGGACTCACAGTTTTCTACTTCTAACATAAGAGTAACCATTTTTAGATATTTTGGGTGGTTTGTTGCGCTGTCTGGGAGTTCTCTCATGCCAAAAATTCCACACAATCATTACTTTTGTTATGGTTGTGTCGTTCTGTGGCTCCATGACCATTTCTAGTTGATTTGGCTGTGTATTTATGGCTCCACAGTCGCTTTGGGTTGATACGGCCTCTGCTCTGTGGTGGAATGGATCTTTGGGCCTATGAAATCCCTTTAAAATTCGAATAGTGACTGCTTTCTGTTATGAACAGAAAACACCACATTACTCCAAAAATCCCACCCTCTCTGTGTATTTTGGACTTCAAAAGTCCTAAAATATGGTTTAATTGTCTATTGGGTCCGGCCTTGTCGCCATCGTAAGTCACAAAAAGCTTGCTCTTATGTATTTCCCTTGTATTATGAAACACGTGAAAAACACTGAAAATGCATGAAAATGGGTTTGGCGGACTTCAAATCTTATATATTTTCACTTCCCGGAACCTTTTGGGTCCGAGACTCATCACAATCACTACTGGCAAATGTTCCCTTCGTATTTTCGTTATATAATGAAAATACATGAAATACATTAAAAATGGCTTTGGCGTGGACTTCAAAATTTATGAACTCTCATATATAATGCCGTCGGGTTCGGCTATCAAGTTGCCCATATGTATGTGCATAGGACACACCTGTGGTATAGTGCCGATGTGATATAGTGATGCGATAAATCGCAATCTCATGTCACTCACTCCCTGGGTCCTTTATCTAATATGGCATATGCTCCTCACCGATGCAACCCGCCGATCCAATCATCGACAATCGCTGATCGGCAGTGTCATGCACCCAACTTTAAGTTGTCCTTTCTGCTCACCTGATTGCGATTAGTCGCTTAGAGTTGGGCTGTTGATCGGCCAGATCTAACGGCTACTATTCATTTCTCTGTTTGAGCCTGCTATTGTGGGTTTTTCATGGTTTTCAAGCATTTTTTTCTCCCGATAGTGTATTTTCGCCCTTCCAAGGGCTCTCATCTTGTGTTGATTTTGATCATTGGATGATCTTTGAGAAAATTTTGGAGACTTTAAGAGCATATATGGATCCATTTTAGGCCTTTTTCCAGCAAGGCTAAAACTAGATCCTTCTGGGGATGAAATCCTCCCTGTGAGGTTTCAAGGATCACAGATCAATGCCTTTATTGAAAAAACAAAGTCAAATCTTCCTTCTAGTCTTCCATTGGGCATGGAGTCTATTTTGTAATGAAATAAAAACTAGAAAAATATATTTAATGACAAGGCTTTAAATCCTTAAACGAAATAAACTTTCAAGAACCACCCATTTATTGGGCTACCAAAAGTATCTCCTCCTTCCAGACTATGTAGAATGAATGTATTGTTCTGCTAAATTTGAGCAATGACAAATGGACCTATCCATAAGGAGTCAAACTTTCCATTATTACCTTTCTTTTGCTTAAATGCATCCCATTTAAGCACCCAATCACCAACTTGGAAATTTTCCACTTTTTCCTTCCTGTCAAAGGTTTCTTTGATTTTCTTCTGATGAGCTTTTGACTTCTCAACCAATTGCTCTTTAATTTGCTGTAGTTCTACCAGGTTATTCATTCTTCTTACCATGTCATTATCTTCAACTTGTTCTTCTTGCAAGAACTTAGCCACAGGGAGAATCATCTGGATGGGGAAAACAACATCAGTGCCATAAACCAATTTGAATGGAGAATTCCCTATGGATTTTTTGATGGTAACTTTGTCAGCCCATAGTGCAAACTTAAACTTGGAATCCTAGCTCTTTTTGTTGTCCTCTAACAGTTTTTTGATTACCCTTACCAGCCTCTTGTTAGATGATTTTTCCAGGCCATTGCCTTAAGGATAATATGAGGTAGATTGCACCACTTGAATGCCCATTGATTTAGTCATGTCCACCAATTATTTTTCCTTGAACGTTGTTGCATTATCAGTGACTAGTTTGGTTGGGCAACCAAATCTAGTGAAAATATTCTCATTCAAGAACTTTATGACAACTTGAAGATTGGAATTCTTAGTGGGTATAGCCTCAATCCACTTGGTGAAATAATCAATGGCTACTAAGATCCATTTGTGTTTGGCACTGGAATGTGGGTTGATCGCACCTATAAAGTCCAAGCCCCACTGTTAGAAGGGACCATCGACATGTACTGGCTTCAAGGGCAAAGATTTTAGCTATTGTCTTCCTGCAAACCTCTAATACTTGTCACAAGCTTTCACAAAATAAAACACATCAGAGAAAAGAGTAGGCCAATAATAGCCAACCCTCAATATTTTTTGGGTTGTGGTTTTCTAATAATGATGCCCTCCGCAGATGCTACAATGGAATTGGTGTATGACTTCCACAACTTGTTCTTTATCTAGACATCTTAAGAGGATTCTCGATGGGTCTTTCCAATAGAGAATATTTTTATTTATGTAGAATTTGGTTGATCTGAGTTTAATGGCCCTGGCTTGACCTGAGTTAAGCCCTGGAGGGACTTATAGCTTTTGCAAAAATTGAACTATGTTGGAATACCATTCACAGGTGGCTAGATTTTCAACCAGAGACTGATTTTGTGTTTGTTCTTCTGCTGCTCCCTCTGTCTACTCATCATCTGAATTTAGACCTATGGAATTTATGTCTAACAAGCTGCAATTTTCTTTAGCCATGAGTTTAGCCAAGCCTTGGCCCTTGACAAGCTTTGTGGGCTTCACCTCTATGTTAAACTCTATGAATTTTGTAATCCATTTAGCTCTCTTTCCATCAATATATGGCTAAGTTAAGACATCCTTTACTGATGCTAAAGGTACATATGCAACTACTTTGGAATGTAGAATATAAATTATGAATTCCTTTAAAGATTTTATGAGAGCATAAGCTTGTATTTCAATGAGGTCATACCTAAGTTCAGCATCCCTTAAAGTTTTGCTGAAAAAGGCCACGGGGTGCTCTATGCCTTCATCATTTTTCTGCAACATAACTACTGCAAGTGTATCATAAGAGGTAAAAGTGAAGATACAAAACTCCTTAGTGTAATCTGGGCTGATTAGAGTGGGAGCTTTCGTGATAGCTTGCTTGATGGTTTCAAAAGAGCTTCTTGAAGTATCTGTCCATTTTATTTCTGATCCTTTCTTTAGCATGGAAGTGATGTGCTTTACTAACTCTGAAAAGTTTGGAACGAACCTCCTTACAAAGTTAATCTTACCCAGGAAGGATTGGATGTGCCTTTTTGACCTTGGGATGGACAATGTCTGAATGGTTTGAGCCCTTGCTGGATCAATCTTCACACCTTTAGCAGAAACAATATGTCCCAAAATTTTGCCTTCTTCTAAAGCAAACTATGACTTCTTTGGGTTCAATAAAATTCCAAACTGTCTACACTTTAGGAAAACCTTCTTCAAATGTTGTAAATGGTCTTTGTGGCTGTTGGAGAAGACTATTATGTCATCAAGATAAATAAGAACAAACTTGCCCTCTCTCCCACAAAATCTCTATCCATGGTCCTCTGAAAAGTAGCCCCAACATTCATCAATCCAAAAGGAATCTTGGAGTACATGAAAGTTCCCCAAGGAGTAGTGAATGTGGTCTTTTACTGATCTTCAAGATGTACAACAATCTGGTTGTAACCTGAAAATCCATCTAAGAAGGACATGACTCTAGCCCCTGAAACTCTTTGCAGCAAGTGTTCCATTTTAGGCAAGGGATAGTTATCTTTTTTAGAGCACTTATTTAGATTTCTGAAGTCAACACAAAGCTTGATTTCTCCATTTTTCTTTCTTACTACCACAAGGTTAACTATCCAATTTGAGTACCTTAGGGGAACTATGATTTTCGCATCCAACAACTTCTTGATTTCATTCTCAATCAAAGGCAATAAGAGAGGGTTGATAGGTCTTAATTTCTTCTTAAAAAGGTAGTGTTCTTTTCTAGTGGAATCTTGTACTGAATGATGTTTGTATCATAGGTTTTAAGATCACTATATTCCTAGGCAAAAATATCAACGAATTGATTCATGAGGGTGCAATACTCAGAATTCTGGGCAGAAGACAAATCAGTGGACAAATTGATGTATTTCGGATGGGTTGGGCTCCCTATATTATGCTTACAAATAGAAGACTCATTTTCTATTTTGGCAAGCTTATAAGCCACATCGTTATGGTCAAACAATTTCTCTAGAGGCACCAATCCTTTTGGTATATGATTACTACGTAGCTGGATAATGCTTCCTCGACTGACCTCATTTTTTAGCTTGGACTGGCCACATTCTTCCATGGTTTCATTTTCTTGGTTGATGTGCATTTCAACAAATTCCTCAACGAGTTGTAAAAACCTATTAATTTCCTTATCGTCTTCAAAAACTCTCCAATATTTGACATTTTCAGGCAGAGATGGACTATATTTTACCTGAACTTCATATGTCAATTTAGGAGGCAAAGGAGGAATAAATGTACTAGCAGACACAGAAAAGGAGTCGGCAAGCTGGTTCCTGATTCTCGAAATATAAGAAATGCTGAAATTAATAAAAGAATCCTTGAGCCTCCATACCTCATCTCTGTATGCTTTCAGCCTTGGATGCTAAGCTTGGAAAGTTTTATTTACCTGCTGAATAATGAGGTCTGCATCTCCAAACACTTTCAAGCCTCTAATACCAATTTCTTTAGCAGCGCTTAAGCCCAGAATCAAAGCTTTGTACTCTGCTATGTTGTTTGTGACCTAAAAGGTTAAATTTAAAGATAAATGAATGTATTCTTGTGTTGGGGACATAAGGACTACACCTACCCCTGCAACTTCTTTAGAGCAAGCCCCATCAAAAAACATATCCCAAATCTGTGGGTTTTCTTCCTCTGCGATCTGGAAAACTGGTTTCTTGAGCTGTGTGGAGGCGAATTGGGATTCGTCAATATGAAGAATACAAGCTCCAAAATTAGTTTCAATAGCATATATGGGATGATTGGTGGGATTCTTTTCATCGCTGATTATATAATCCATTTGAGCTTCTCTATATAATCTCTTGCTCTCACCTTCGAAAACCGAGACAGTAGCATAGGATAGATCATTTTGTAATGATCCACCTAATCTCTTGATCCAACCTCTGGAAAGTAACATTCCAAACTTGGGGTGTGCATCTACCACCACAATATCCATCATCATGCTTTTCATAGGCAGTTGAGACAAAGTGATGGCTAGGTCCTTGATCAATCCTATACATTTCACTTTTCTAGAGTCAAAAGAGAATAGGTCATGATAAGGCTTGGTGATGTCAAGACCCAACTCATCCATGATAGCCTTGGGCATTAGATTATGGCTGGCTCTAGTGTCCAAAAGGTAGTGGTGAAGGATTTTTTCATGAATATTTAGAGAGACATAGAATGATCGGGAGTTGTCTTCACAATTTTCGATCATTGGGCTGAGAATAACAATTGGCTTGTCATCTTGCAGATTTGCATAGTCAATGGAGGCTTGGATGGATTTAGGCTCAAGGGCCTCGAGGATGGATCTTTTGAAGGATTCATTCTTCACTATTTCAATTAGAGGGATAGGTATTCTTAGCTTCTGAATTTATGATTGAAAACTAAAAGGAGAAGGAGACTTGTCAAGGCCTCTTACCTCATGAGTTAGAGCTTTGAGGATGATGGGACCAACTACTGATTTTTTTTTTTCTTATTAGCTTGATGTACTGCAGGGACAACAACACTTTGAATAGGAGTTTCCTTGGCATTATTTATCTTTGACCTCAAATTATATCATTGCTGATCTACAGTTTGTAGAATAGCTTCACCATCCCATTCTTAGCTAATCTAGTCATTGAATAATGACTTTTCATAGGTAGCTAAGGTAAAAAAGGAAGCATTGCCTTTGTCTTACAAACAATGGATCTCATCATCTTCTTCAAACTACTCTTTTTCCATGACTTCATTTTGAAAAGGAGCCTTCACCCTTTAGTCTTCATTGGCATCTTTGTTTCTTTGAAAAATTTACAACTGCTCATTAGTTCTTCTATATGGATTTGGATTTGGATTTCTAGGAGCAAAGGTATTATACACTCTTCCTTTCCCTGGGTGCTACTCAACCTTCAATTTGGAGATTTTAGAGGCTAATGAGCAATCATTTTGGTCATTTTATCTATCTTAAGATCAGAGGAGGATGAAGACTCGCCCCTCTATCTTCTTCTATCAACATTTCCCTTGAACTTCTCTGTAGTCATGATGTTTGATTCCACTTCCAAGGCTGCATCCTGCATGTCCACCAAAGTAGCACATCACCTCTCCCTCAACAGTAGGCAGAAGTCAGAATCAAAAGCATGAGCATAGGTGAGTTTAGCATAGGTAGTAGTGGGTTTTACTTCAGCTAGCATCTTGTTGTACATAGGGTTAAACCTCTTATTAAAATCAGACAACAACTCACCATTTTCCCTCTCTAAGTTCCCAAACTCAGTGTGGTAGTAGAGGAGATCTTTCTTATCCCCCCAATGCTTTAGGAATGCATCATCTAAATCTTCAATATCTACTATATATCTTGGAGTTAGTTCTCTAAACCATTTTCTAGCCTCTCCATCTAGGCTTTGGACAAAGACTCTCATCTCTTATCACTCAAGTTGTTCCCCAAAAGTTGTAGAAAAGGGAAGACGACTGAGGTAACCACATACCAATCTTTTAGATGTAGGTTCTAGCCAATCTGCATCCAGAGAGGGATTTCTATTTATAATTTAGCTTTGTTTTAAGGTATATTAGGCTAGTTATGAAGTACAAGGGTTTGTTTGACTTTTGGATGGTGATCTTCAATAGAACAGGGGTGTAAATCTGAGAAGTTCAGTCCATTGGGCTAATGGAGTCTATGAGGATGAACTACTGGATATGGTTTCTTTGACAGAGGGTGGAACTACAGAGCAAGGTAATCAATCATGGAACAATTTATAAGCTGGAATCAGGTGGGATGGAGTCAGTGGATGAAGGGAAATTAAGACTCCTTCATCATGTTGACAGAGGGAAAGTGGATGATTATTGCCACGGAGTAGTTAAGAATTCCTTAGCTAATATTCAAGATGTAAGAACTAGGGGAAACAGGAGCAGTTAAGAATTCCTTCTTATGCTAATTCTGAAGAAAACATTAATAATAACAGAGATTGAACACAGAGTGTAAACAAACAAATTGTGAGTTATTCTTTTTCTCTATTATTCATATCATGAAACATATATGATATAGTAAACACAAAAACTGAAAACACAAGTAAGAGGGACTTATTGATCCACAAAATGATTCAGAAATTCTGTAACATAGTCCTCTGCTATCAATTCCACATCCAGAGAGTCCAAAAACAATGGATTCCAATAGCTTTTGTATTCATAAGTTTTTCAGATTTACAGTGCAGTCTAAGAAATGTATCACCAACTCCTAATACTTTGCTTGGGAAGGTATTTGTACAAAAGTGTTTACAAAATATCTCAAAGATATAATATCTAGTAATAACTTCTTCTACCTACTTTACAGGAGAAGTAAACGATCTTGAAAACAGGGAGAAGTAAATGAAGAAGTAAATGCTGTTGTGCTGGCTGCTCAGTTGGTGAGATGTGTTTATTGTAAGCTCGATGAGTCGGCTGGTGGCTGTTTCCACTGATATTCCGAGTTGCTACCCCGACTTCCTTGGGTAAATTTAATTTTGATTTGATATACTGTTGCCCTGCATGACTTTTATCCATTCTTATTCTCCGCTTTATGATGTCTATTGCATCTTGGATAAAACAAAAGTTGAAGCATGCCTATAGGATTTCCAACATGCTTTGCCACCACTACTTTTCTGGTAAATGATGTCTTAGCAACTTTCTTAAAGTCTCATTGGTGTCTGTATACCTATAGAAGTTAAGCTAGACTGTAAAAAGATGTTTCACTTCATGCTCAATATAAAATAGATTTTCCAAGTTGCTATAGAGAGATTGGCCAGATGGAAGGGCCTTCTGTGCTGAAGTACTTGATGATGCATTTACTTGATCAGTAGCATGTTTATTCAACCTGTGCGTGTACTCGACTTATCTCAACAGGTCCTCATTTCTTCCTAACAAACTTGGCAAGCCCCTTTCATGCAAAACTGCAAATCTTTCTACAAAAGAGTCTATCTCCACTTGCATGTCCTGGCTCTTCCTCTCCAAATTCTGCATCAGGGTTCTCATGGTCAAAACTATTTTGATTGTTAGAATGGTGCCTGTCCTGTCTCTAATGTCTAGTGTTGCTAGTTCTTCACTAGTCTTAGTGTTCAAAAATTGTATTAACCCGTTGGCCTGTTCGAGCATATGTACTAATAAATTTTTGGACTTTTGAATTTCCACCTGGGGCGCTGCTATCAAGCCAATCTAGTGGTGGGCCCCAGTATTGTAGCAATAGTGCTACAACTCCCGGAACTCCCTTCTTTAATTTTATCAACCCGGTAGTTCGTAACAAACTTGGAAGCGACGGTGCTGTATGCACAAGTACTAGCTCTTGTCGCAGCTGTCACATGGTCAGCTGGCACAAGTCCGCTAGGGCTCAAGACAACTTCTATATGCTCTCAGAAGAAGCTTGCTAAATGATGGACAAAGGCTATCTTAAAGGAAATTAATCTATTTTGCAAAAATGAACTGAAAGCCAACCAAAACATGGAAACCCTAGTAAACCCTAATCTGACTAGCTTAACCTCTAGGATGCAATGGGTGGAGTGCAAGTGTCTGGAAATGATGCCATTACTTCTAATGATGTAAAATACATGAACAAAAACTACTTTTATTGAAAAGAACATGTTTTTGTATTTTTGCTTAAATGGTTGGAGTGATGATGATTTTGTTTCTTATTAGGGTTTGGTTGTGCAGAGGTGGTGCGAAAGGAAGGAAAGCTTGGGAAAGGTCAGGGGGACTAGGAGAGGTTCCAGGGGATCTCTAACATCATCCCACAGAAGTTCCACACGTTCAGATGCTCAGCAACCGAGTTTGCAGGCTTCTACAAGATGTCTGCAGGGGATCCTACAGGAAGTCTCGGGATTTCTACAGGAAGGTCTGTGGTTGGCGTTTTGGGTGATGGAGGAGTGGAGGAAGTGTATGGGTGAATAGGTAGGATGGAAATGAGGCTTGTGATGGCTCAGGAACAGAGAACTAAAGTGGAGAAAGAGTGCATGCATGGATCTATAATTAAAATAACTATGTGGCAGCTTGCATGAAAGCATAAGACTGCGTTTTTTGGTGGTTGGTATAGCCCACACCCCCAATCTCTAAACAGAGATGGCAGTGAGTGCACTATCAACCTTTTCTTAAATCTAATGAATTACAATCCTCCTACTCCAATCTAAACAACTAAAAGCACTTGAACTTGTAAACTAATCCTACTCAATCACACAAAAGAAATCGAATTAGCAGACTGTAAATTCTAAATGCAAGGAAATAAAGTGCTGCAAGGAAACAAGTAACAATACAAGGAAGGGGAGGTCTATTGCTCTCAGGTTGGGCCCTAACCTGAGAGCTATAGATCCCTTAAAAACTCAGAATTGGATCCAAAGCTGCCTGCCTTTATTAAATAATCAAGAGTCTAACATCATGCCAAAACTGGCTTACAAATGAGCAAAAACCGAATTGACTAACTAGCTACAAAAATGACTACCGACTAGCTAACCCAAATGAGGCCCTAAGCCTTCTTATTTATACAATTTGAGGACCCAACAGTCCTCCTAAAGTTTAGGGACTTGGCTGCCCAAGACTTGTAGTTAACAGCAGTCCAACTTGACTTGCTTGGCTGCCCTTGAGCTGATTGATTCGGTGGCCCTTGAACTCCGAGCTGATGGTGGAGAATTCGAGGTAAGGGCCCATAAATGAGGGGGACACCTTCCTACAAATCCTCTAGCTTGTTCTCCCACGAATTTGGCTGCCAAGTGCTCATTAAGACCTTCAATTTTGTCTCCAAGTTGACCAAAAAGGCTACACAAAGCACCCATTAGACTTGTTGGCATAATGACTAACCAAATTCACTCTATTAACATAAAAATAATCAAAAACATGCAATAAACAAATGAGAATGGTGGACTAAGCCAAATTAGGAGGTTGAATGAGCCCAAATAATTGCACATTTTTGGGGCTCATCATCACCCCCCTACTGAAAGTGTTGCTCATCCTCTGAGCAACCAATCTCTCTCCTCATCTTTGATGGCCATGGTGGCTTCTTTGGATAACATCTCGGTTGTTTTCTCCTTTGGCTTCTCTCTTTTCAAACTTCCTGTAGAAACAGTTCGTTGGCTTCCTGTAGAAACAGTCCTCTGTCTTCCTGTAGAAACAGTCTTCACTGTTTTGGCCTGCTTGGCTGAGGGTGCCTTCTCCTTTCAACTTTGCTGTGGTAGCCTTCATCTTCTTCCCCTTTCTGCTCTTCCCACTGTCTGCTCCTTTTCCTAGAGAATTCTCAGCCTTGGTAGGATTGTGTAAGTATATTTAATATGATGGTTGAAATGGTGGTGAAAAGAGATAAAACCCATGGAGAATGGAAGAGAAGAGTGGTTGCATGCCTCCTCAACAGACTTCAAGCTTCAAATCCCTCTCCATACTTGATTCTGGCCTGCCAAAAGGCTTCTACAGGATGTTTTTGGTAAAAATACAGAACTTCCTGTAGAAAGTCCTGTAGCTTCCTGTAGAAGGTTGAACCGTGACTAAATTGTGCCCGAACCTTGAAAGAAATGAGTGTTCATGGAGGGGGTGGATGTGCTTAGGGTGGCCAACATAGGCGCTGCCTCCTTAGCTAAAATCTCGACCAATTTCTCCTTCTGCTGCCCTTTCTCTGAACTTCCTGTAGAAATGCCCAAACAACACAAAGCCTTTGAACTCATTTGATGAAACTTGCTCAAGAGTAATTCCCTTGATGCATCATCTAATTCAACAACTGATCCATCCGCAAGTTGTTGAAAAGCACTCCTTTCAAGCAAATTTTCCATGGCGCCTTTTACTAGTAGACGATTTTGTCCCATTGGTTCCATGACAATAACACCCATGGATTTTCGATCACAATCAAACTCCAATAAAGCCAGCCTCTTTGATCGTTGTATCCACCAATCATAATTGCCCAATTGCACTGTGCCACTGTTGAGAATGGCACTTGTATCACCTGCCATTGGGTCTGGAACTCCCATTTTTTCAACCAATACCTTCAAGGCTGCCCCAGTGGGAATACCAGTAGCATGGAACTGGTGACCTTGACAAGATATCCCTGCATCATTGCAAACTGCAGCACTTCTGCCAGGGTTTCTAAATCTTCCCCCACATTATGTGCAGGCCAATCCAATATTTTCCATCCTCAGGATTATATGTTGTTCCTTCAACAGTAAACTCTCTAAGTGAACCAACACTGTGCCCTATGACTATAAACTCACTGACAGACATCTGATTGGTTGTAAGAGTACCTGTCTTATCAGAGCAAATCACTGTGGTGCAACCCATAGTCTCCACGCTCGGTAACTTATGCACAATAGCATTCTTTTGTGCCATCTTACGAGTGCCAAGAGCCAAACATGTAGTAATCACAGCAGGCAATCCCTCTGGTATAGTAACAACTGCCAGAGCAACAACAATCTTAAAGTAGTACGTATATTTCTCAAAGGAAAACCTGATATTGTTTTAGCCACCCATCTATGACTTCCCATGAAAGAAAATATTTGTAGTTCATGATCCAGACAAGAATACAAATGGCACCAATCACTGTTGTCAGTCTTTCACCAAATTCATCTAACTTCCTTTCAAAGGGGGATCATGACATTCCATTGAAGCTTCCTGAATTTGTGCCTGAATTTTACGTATTTCTGTAAACATGCCAGTGCTCACAACAATGCATGTGCAGCAGCCATTGGTAACTGCAGTTCCTGCAAACACCATGCATGCTTTTGACTGCAACTCACAGTCACACAGGGTGGTTGGATATGTTCTTTTGATCAGATTCTGAATTCAAACAGATTGCTCCATCATTAACAGATCTATAATGCGTTTAAAAAACTTTGAAATCAACACTTTCAAGAACCCTGGTAACCTTGGACACGAGCTTTAACTACTTTTCTCATTTCAAGCTTGAATCTTGAGAAAAATCTCGGGTTTTCCTTCTGCAAAGCTGTTCTCTGCCTTTCCTGTAGACGCCTTCCTGTAGGCGGCTCTCGTTTCCTGTAGAACGAAACAGTGCTCCCTGTAGAATGCCGATAAGCCGAAGGGTTCTGAAAAATGGCCGAGAAATATTGGTGGAGGATGAAAAGTTAATAGATTGTGGAAACTTCAGTTGACAATGTGGCAAGTGCAGATGACCAGCAGTTCGTGAGTTTCAGCCAAGCCGTCTTTAATTTCTCCGTGATTTGTGATGAGGTGGCAAAAACATGTGCGCTAGATTTTTCAAACTGCAGTGATACATGTCTTCTTCTCTCTGTTAATTAATTGACATCCTGTTCACTGGAGTTCAACACATCTACCATTAACTGTGTTTTCCAACTTCCACGTGAATGACCGCTCCATGCACGATGCGCTGATGATCCCTGGATGAGTGCAATCATACTTTCTACCTTTCTAACTGAATCTCACCATCTCATTCATTCATGCAATGCTTTAGATTAGATCTATGCAAATAGATGAACAAGGTTTAGTCACGTACCTGAAGTCAAACGGCTGCCTGTGAAGCTTCTTGCTGCTGCATGCTCTGATCCTTTGATTGCATGAGGCTTGGCTAATGATTTTTGATTGCTTTCCCTTGTGCAAGTGTCCTCTGGCTGGATCTGAGCTGCATGCAATCGTTTCCACGTTCAACTCTGCCCGTTCAAGCTGCTGCTGCTGCATGGTCACAAAACCAGAACTTCTTTTTGCCATTTCTCCCAAACGGTAGATCGGTTTGATCTAAAAGTCGGTGAGCATGTTCCTACCATCATTATGCATCTCCCATAGCAAATTCGTGATCAATGGATGCACGGATTTCGAGAAAAATGGAAAATGGCTGAAGATTTCAGAGGTCAATTTCTCGGAAACCATGCATCGGAACCGGCTGAAACGGCTTGGGTAGGTTACTATCACCCATGTTCATCTCCCCATGAAACAGGTTTTGAAACGGATGCACGGTTATGGAGAAAATGCAAAAATGGCTGATGGTGATGGAGACTGATTTCTTGGAAACTGTGCACCGGAATTGCATGAAACTGCTCAGGCATGTTGTCATCAATCTTGTACAATTCCCCATAAAACGGTTTGTCAAATGGATGCATGGTTTTCAAGTTATGGCATAAACAAATTCTGCTCTATGTGTTTTTGCTTCAAGGCACTTTGCATTTTGGTTGCATGGTATGACAAAATGAATTTTGGCTGTGATGCAGGTATGGAGATGATGGAGGAGGAGTTGGAAGATTGCAGGAGGACTTCTGAACCTTTGAGGAAGCTACCATGCTTGCCAAACCACTTTTTGAAATGCATGTCTAGTTTCCCACAATTTCTACAGGAAGTTCCTGTAGAAGCACAATGAGAAGCACAAGGAGGTGGAAAAAGTGATGGATGAAGGCAAGGGATGGACACACAAGTGCTTGTAGGCCTAATCAACAGATTCCCACCATTAGATTCACTTTGGAAATTGGATTTGGCTCGTCCAAAGGTTCTACAGGATGTTTCCTGTAGAAATACAAAGCTTCCTGTAGAAGGCAAGAAAATTCCTTTGACCTTGATTTGAGTGCTCCTCCTGTCATGAAACGTCCTTCTTGCAACCTGCAATGTCATTGCTGCAACATGAAATTATTCAATGGAGATTAGCTTTATTTTTCTTTTTCTTTTTCTCTTTTTTTTTTTTTGAAAAACAACTAGGGCGCCTCATGGAGGTTTTCACCCTAATTGTCTGCCTTGGGCGCCTCCAAGGGAGGTTTTCACCCAAAGATCTTAATCCATTTTTATTTTCTCTTTTTTTTCCAACCCATTGACCGCCTCATGGAGGTTTTCAATCAATGAGCCAATCTATGGCGCCTCCGAGGAGGTTTTCACCTTAGTTTTTTATTTTTTTTCATCTTATTTTCATTTTTTCTCTTTTTTTTTTTTTGTTTTTCTTCTACCCTACCCTACTTGAAAAACAAAATCATTTTCAAGTATAAGAATACTTCCAATGGAGCCATGTGCACATCGAGATTAGAGACAAAATGATGTGAAGGCTCGAAATGCATGCTTGGACAAGTATCCAGATCTCAGAGACCAAATGATCTGATCTTGAAGGGGTCAAACATAGCTGAGGAAGAGAGTACTGCTGCAACTTAGTGACTGTCTGGAACCATGTCTCAATATAGCTTTGATATCCTTGGTCCTTTTGCTGATCTGGATCATTCTTCATGTCACTTTCTATCATGACTTTCTCATCTTCCTCCTTTTGCTGATATTTCTCTTGAATACATGGAAGATTTGATGGTAACCATGAGGAAACTCTCTCGATCTTTGATTCTGATCTATTCTCTTCATCAAGTGCAGCCCATGGTTCTTTGATCTCCTCCTTTGAATCTTCTTTTGCTGGATGTGATCCTTCAATGCTTTCAAGATTATCTCTTTTTTGCAATGCTTTTCCTGAGCTATGGTGAAGATCATTGAGCTCAAGAGGAGTCATTTGCACATGTTGTGCCTCAGCTTTGCAATTGGGTTGAGCTGCTCCATGGTATGGTTTTGGAAATGGTGGTACGGGTAGCTGAGTGGAGGTGTGAAATTGAGATGGAGATGGATGGCATTGTGGTTGGGTAGGCATTTGGGGTTGCCTTGGTGGAGGAGGAGGCGATGGTTGTGGATGAGCAGGTGGTGGAGGAAAATGAGCGGGATGAGAGTTGTACTGGGGCCTCCACTCCTGATAAGGTGCATTCCACTGAGGCTGTGGCTGAGCATAAGAGTGAAATGAATGAGCAACTGGTTGGGCATAATATGGATCTGTGAAGGAACAAGGAGGATATGACCAAGGAGGAGGTGTAGACCAGGAAGGATGAGCATGGGGACCCCAAGAAGGCATGAAAGTGGCTTGATAGGGGTCATAATAGGTCTCGGGTGTCCCTTGCAGTTCTTGTTGGTAAGATCTAGGTCCATATGGCCTCCTTTGGTTCATATAACGGAGTGATTCAGTGGCTCCCTTGGCTCTTTGATATGCAGCTTTGATTCTGGGCAAGGAAGGGCACTGATCTGTAGGATGGTATTCTTCACATACAAAACACACTTCTAGGGAGTGCATTGGACATTCGTTCCTAGGATGCTTTTTAAGGCACCTAGGACAAAAAATGACCAAAGCCCTCTTGGCTTCTTCTTGCTTCTTTTGGATCCGCAAGGTATCCAGTTGCATGGCAAGAAACTGCCTCATGTCACTCTTGAAATCTTCGATCTGATTTGCAAATTCATCTTTGGATAAGGGGCTGCTCCCAACATTTCTGCTTGTAGCCATTTGCTCCAGAGGAATGTTTTCTTCTTCTTCTCCCCTAGAGGTTCTTCAGATATGTCTTGATGTCCACCCAGGGGTTCTTCAATCACAGCCATCGAAGAAGAGAGAATCTTGGCTGTGTGAAGCAGTGGGGGGTTGTGCAATCATTTTTCTAACTTATCTCTACTCCTACAAGGCATGAAATGAAATCTTTTTGGTTGATTTTTTTTTCTACTTCTACTTGCAAAACTGAAATAGATTGAACTGCAACTATCTTGTGAAAATGAAAATGCGGAATTGAAATGAAAGCAGGAAAGGACTAATCTATTTTGCTCAAATGAAATTGCAGGAATGAAATGCTAGGCTACGCTTGCAAAATTGAAATGCTAATCTACGCTTGCAGAAATGAAATTGCGGAATTGAAATGCTAATCTATGAAAGCAAGAAATGCTAATCTACTTTTGCATAAACGAAATTGCATAATGGAAATGAAATAAACTACTTAGAAGAAGATTGTAGTAGAAAATAGAAGAATAGCAACAATCACCAATACTCTGCCGCTTCCCCGGCAACGGCGCCAAAAAGATGGCGGGCCCCAGTATTGTAGCAATAATGCTACAACTCTCAGAACTCCCTTCTTTAATTTTATCAACCCGGTAGTTCGTAACAAACTTGGAAGCGACGGTGTTGTATGCACAAGTACTAGCTCTTGTGGCAGCTGTCACTTGGTCAGCTGGCACAAGTCCACTAGGGCTCAAGCCAACTTCTATATGCTCTCAGAAGAAGCTTGCTAAATGATGGACGAAGGCTATCTTAAAGGAAATTAATCTATTTTGCAAAAATGAACTGAAAGCCAACCAAAACATGGAAACCCTAGTAAACCCTAATCTGACTAGCTTAACCTCTAGGATGCAATGGGTGGAGTGCAAGTGTCTGGAAATGATGCCATTACTTCTAATGATGTAAAATGCATGAACTTAAACTACTTTTATTGAAAAGAACATGTTTTTGTATTTTTGCTTAAATGGTTGGAGTGATGATGATTTTGTTTCTTATTAGGGTTTGGTTGTGCAGAGGTGGTGCGAAAGGAAGGAAAGCTTGGGAAAGGTCAGGGGGGCTAGGAGAGGTTCCAGGGGATCTCTAACATCATCCCACAGAAGTTCCACACGTTCAGATGCTCAGCAACCGAGTTTGCAGGCTTCTACAGGATGTCTGCAGGGGATCCTACAGGAAGTCTCGGGATTTCTACAGGAAGGTCTGTGGTTGGAGTTTTGGGTGATGGAGGAGTGGAGGAAGTGTATGGGTGAATAGGTAGGATGGAAATGAGGCTTGTGATGGCTCAGGAACAGAGAACTAAAGTGGAGAAAGAGTGCATGCATGGATCTATAATTAAAATAACTATGTGGCAGCTTGCATGAAAGCATAAGACTGCATTTTTTGGTGGTTGGTACAGCCCACACCCCCAATCTCTAAACAGAGATGGCAGCGAGTGCACTATCAACCTTTTCTTGACTCTAATGAATTACAATCCTCCTACTCCAATCTAAACAACTAAAAGCACTTGAACTTGTAAACTAATCCTACTCAATCACACAAAAGAAATCGAATCAGCAGACTGTAAATTCTAAATGCATGTCAAAACAAAGGAAATAAAGTGCTGCAAGGAAACAAGTAACAATACAAGGAAGGGGAGGTCTATTGCTCTCAGGTTGGGCCCTAACCTGAGAGCTATAGCTCCCTTAAAAACTCAGAATTGGATCCAAAGCTGCCTGCCTTTATTAAATAATCAAGAGTCTAACATCATGCCAAAACTGGCTTACAAATGAGCAAAAACTGAATTGACTAACTAGCTACAAAAATGACTACCAACTAGCTAACCCAAATGAGGCCCTAAGCCTTCTTATTTATACAATTTGAGGACCCAACAGTCCTCCTAAAGTTTAGGGACTTGGCTGCCCAAGACTTGTAGTTAACAGCAGTCCAACTTGACTTGCTTGGCTGCCCTTGAGCTGATTGATTCGGTGGCCCTTGAACTCCGAGCTGATGGTGGAGAATTCGAGGTAAGGGCCCATAAATGAGGGGGACACCTTCCTACAAATCCTCTAGCTTGTTCTCCCACGAATTTGGCTGCCAAGTGCTCATTAAGACCTTCAATTTTGTCTCCAAGTTGACCAAAAAGGCTACACAAAGCACCCATTAGACTTGCTGGCATAATGACTAACCAAATTCACTCTATTAACATAAAAATAATCAAAAACATGCAATAAACAAATGAGAATGGTGGACTAAGCCAAATTAGGAGGTTGAATGAGCCCAAATAATTGTACATTTTTGGGGCTCATCATCTAGTCATATATAATTTGAATAGATCTCGACACATTACTAATGGATTCACTAATGTTAGCCCATAAAATGCCTTTGATTTCTCCCAGAGGCTTATCTAAAGAGAGGTCCTTTTCCAATGTTTTTACTATGTTCTCTAATGCCTTCACCTCTCTTGTCTCTTCTGCCACAATCATTTTAGATTTGTCATAACTCACTTCTGATTTTGACAATTTCTCTTTGGCCTCTTTTAATTCTGATACTTGGAGTTTTAATTCCTCTGTAGCTTTTATTAACTCCTTTGTGGTCATGGTAGTGTTGCTACCTGCTGTTGTTGTTGTTGCTAAGGTACCTGCTGCTGATGCTGGGACAGTGGGAGGCATTGTTGATGTAATCGTGGGAGAGGAAATTGTGAGTGTTGGAGCTATTTGAGATGGTTGGGAGGTAAACTCTACCTACTTATCTTGTAGTGCTTTCTCTAAGGCCTGCTCTATCTCACTTAATCTTTGATTCATTCTCATCAGCAAGTCCATCATGTCCTCCTCTGCTTTTTGCTATACAACCTCTGTAGTTTGTGGATGCATGGTAGTAGGCAGCTTCAACTATTTCCTGAGGGCAGCAATGTCCTCTTCCTTCTTCTTAATCAATGCTTTTATTCCTTTGGCATCCTTAGGATCATGTCCCAGCTCAATGATAATATCCTCCAAGGACTTTATCCTGTTGTCCTTGGCTAAAGAAGATGCCTTCTCCAAGTCTAGTTGGGCAGATGTGTTGTTCAGTGAGTTTTACAATTTATAAGCTAACATTGCCTTATCTGCCAATGTAGAGTAGACCATCTCTCCAGTTTTCTTATGCAGCTCAATCAGATCCATAGGATGAATGTCTTTGGCAAGGACCTCCAGATTTGTTCTAATGTAGTCAGCTGCTGACTATGGCTACTGCACTTTAGGCTTAAAATGGCTCAAGATCATTTTTCCTTCTTTAATGTCATATGCGGACATTAACCTTTGCTGGTTGGTGGGGATAATCTTAAGAAATTGGTTATAAAGTTGCAGCCTCAATGGATCATTTCTAGCCTTAATCTCTGTGAATGTTCTTTTGACATCCAAGGCCTACTTGCTTGATGGTCTTGTGGATGAAACTTCCACACTATGCTGCCTTTGCAGGTCCTACCTATGAGAGCTGGTGGATGTTTCTATTACCGGGGAGATCTGTGGGCTGGTTTCCCTCTCGCCTCTTGGGCTTTCTATGGTTTCCTCAATAATTTCCTCTTCAGGTAGAGGATTTATTCTTTGCCTTTTTGCCCCTGGTTGCTCTGCTGGTCCACTTATAGGTGTGGCTTCTTTTTTGTCTCTTTTCCTACCCTTTTCCTCATTTAGAGGAGTCTGTAATGTTGGTATCTCTGGTGCTTTGGTCTAGACAGGAGGAATTTGTCCTTGGACCTATTCCTTTGATGATGCTGGCTGATCTGTCATTATGTGTTGCTCTGTATCTAGTACTTCTTTGCCCTTTGATGTCCCTGTAGCTGGTGTAGTGCTTTCTTGGGCAGGTAGCCGTGAAGTTCCAGCAGATGATGTACCTAATTCGGTTTGCCGAGGCAGCTTGAAAAATACCTGTCGAAAAGAGTCCAGGTCAAGAGTCTTTTCTAGATTTTTCATAGCTTGTTCCATTTTATCTTGCTGAGTAAGATCTTATATCAATGTGCCCTCTACCCACTTATCTTGATTAGAAAATTTCTCTATTTCAGGGATCCTACAATGTTTATAGGCTGATAGCCTATTTTTTACTTTTCTTTCACAGATAAATCCATTTGGGTCATAGGGTACCCACCAAAATCTCTTCTTTAATTTGAGTTGTTCTCCCAATATTTTGTCAGCATCTTGCCATGCTTCCTTTTTGTTCATGATAAAAGGGCCTAACTGGTTTCTTAATTTCAGCTGGGATTTTTTCTTTGCACCGTAAAAGTGAGTCAAATCTGAATTGATAAATTGCCTGAAATATTCTAGAGCAAACAGTCTCATAGGCACATATTTGGGAAACTTATAAGGGCACAACTCACAGCCATATATCCTAATCTTAGTGTGATTCTGGTAGAAGTACCAGTCACCTATTTTGTAGCTTTTGTAGAGCTATAACATTTTCTGCATATCACTAGAGAGTCTAGGACGAGGAGTTCTCATTAGTAGAGAGGAGATCGGATGTATAAATAAATCAATGAATTCACAGTAAGTGTAAGGAGAGTTATGGACTTCATGGAAGACTGAGGTCCAAAAGATCACAGACCTCCTTTCTCCTTTAGAATCCAATTTTCTGATGGGAAACTGAAAATTGTCTGTTTGGAAATATAGGAACAGATGATATATATAAGAGGCATACTTGAAGACTCGTTCTCTGTCTAGATTCAAGAGTTGGTCATGGATCTTGTTGGCAATGAAAGTAGCATAGTCATATTTGACAGCAGGGGGATGTCCTGGAGTATATGTGGACAACAAAACTAGGGTGGTCTCATCAACATATTCACTTGTCTTGAATCCCAGGACATAGGATATCATATCAATGATGAATCTTCCAGCTTTATTGAACCAGACATGTAGAAAGGCAGGTGGGAATTTGGGCTGGCAATCTGGTCTCATGAATGTTTGAGAAATACGGGTTATCTCCGAGTTTGGTATTTTAGGGCCCTGCTCAAGCAAGAATCCCATAGAAAGAGGAGCCAAAGGCAGAATGGGTTTGAAGTGTAACATTTCATTTATGGACTCAGGAGTTATATAAAAGAGGATAGTTCCAGATGGACTCTTGACTGCTCTTTGTACAGGTTCATAATTGGCACAGCATAAGCGGATTATATCAGGAAAAAAATTGACTGAGGGGAGGTAGTACCTGGGCAGGTTGGATTCCCATATTCCATATAAATCAGAGTTACTTCTATGACTGTTTCTAATTTCACAAAATGCTTGGAGGTGGTTTTCATTACCAGTTAAGTCTTGGATTTAAAAATCTCTATCGGCCAGGGGTAACCACTCCAGGTCTTTATGAGGTGCATTGAGGGGAGCAATGTTCAGGGCCATCGGAGCTTCCATTGCTCAATTTTCTGTGATTTTCAAATTGGAATTTGGGTTTTTGTAGCAAAAGTAGGCAAAACAACAGTTCTGGGGCTTTTCTCCAGGAATTGCAAACCAAAGCCGATTTGAATTTAGCTCAATCGGTGAAATTTACCGAGAAAAATGAAATTTGCAGGGTTTTTGGTAAAAATGGGTAAAGAGTAGTGCTTCTAGTGCGTTTATTTGAAGGAAGTATGTGAATTCAACTAGAATTTGGCTTCTTTAGAAAATTTTGCAGAAGAAAGCTAAAAAACACGGTTTTGGGAGGTGAAACGGGTAAATACCTGTTTTTTTGGATGCGCATGGGAGTAATTTGCAGGTTTGGACAATGAATTGCAGGGTGGGATGCCAGATTATGCTGGTTGGGTGGCAGATTGGAGCTTTGGTAGTAGCTTCGATGTGATTTTCATGCACCGGTCTCATGAAAGCAACCAATGGAAATGAATGAAAACGACACTTTCACGGGTTTTTGAAAAAAATTGGTTTGGCGGGATTTTGGCACCTTTTTTCGAATGACGTCAGCATGACGTGGTGTTTTTTCATGTAGCAGGGTGACATGGCGATGACATGGCAATGACGTCACAAATGAGGTGGTGATGACATCAGTGGGGAGGTAGCGGGGACGATAAGCAGTTTTGGGCCCACAATGCTTATCGACCAGGGTGGTATTGGTGGGGAGGGCCACGAGCACACCGGGAGGGCGCCACCTATCACACGGTACGACGGGAATACAACCATCCCCTAGGCGGTAATCTTCGGGAGGTAAGGGCCTTGCGATATCGCTATGGGCCATCCGATCAACAGGACCGGATCCGTCAGTCAGCGCTCAACAGAGCTGGTGGAGGGCCATGGCACGGGGACACACATAAATAAATAATGAATTGAATACATCGGGCGGTTTAAACTTGTTAATTAACCAGGTGTTAATTAACTTTGGTGTATGCACGCAGGGAGGGTTTTTATATAGCTTGCAATGTTTGTTGGTTAATCAAATAGCGTGGGGTTAATTGACTCTGAAACCTTGCGCAGGGATGGTTATTATATGGTTCCCGATGAACCAATAATCTCGTTAAAACAATGGCATATTGCTATAGTTAGCAGGGGCGGGATATTAGATTTTTTGGGATTTTTCATATATTTATATAATACGTGTTGGAAATAATACTGAGGGGGGGGTGAATCAGTATTATAAAGTTCTTTTAACAAATCTTCCTTATTTACACTTTGAATTATTTTTGCATATTAGTACCATAAAATAATTGCATGAACAAGAAAAACAGATAGTCACACCAAAGAACACCAGATATAAGGTGGAAACCCAATGTGGGTGAAAACCACCTGCTGCAATATGTCTCTATCTTCTTTCAAATTAGAAACTCCTTTTACTATGATTTTGTATTGGTGCAGTCCTTTACCAGTACACAGGCTGCAACCTGCAGCGAGCTACAACTCTCTCTCGTTTTCCAGTCTCTCCTGGAAGGGAGCTACAACCCCCTACTTCTTTTTCTTACAAGGACCACTTTTCATAAATTTTCAAACTGGATCCATAAACATCAAATGATCATCAAGTACATGTAAATTACACAGTCAACTGCAGTAACCAGATCAACAATAACAGAACTAACCCAGAACACCTTATCAACAGAAAAATTTAGTCAACAGAAGATCTTAAGACAGATACGCAGGTTTTCTTTCTCTGGCCTGCGTCGCTACGCACTTCACCTTCTACTTCCCTGCGTATACCCGCAGAGAGCCTTCTGCTGCACCGCGTGCCTACGCACTGCTTCTTCAATCGCGCTGCGTATTGTTACAGTAGGTACGCACCCAGAGACACTATCGCACCGCGTACTGTTACTGTAGCCACGCACTCATAGACATTATCGCGCCGCGTACCTTTACTGTGCGTACGCACCTGAACCTCTGTCGCGAGCGTACCCATGCAGTTCTCCTTCTTCTGCTCTGCTTACCCACGCAGCGCCTCTTCTTCTGCTCTGCGTACCCACGCAGCTCTCCTGTTTCTCCTCTGCATACCCACGCACTTGCACCGATAATCACCTGCGTACTTCTGATTAAGGCCGAATGGCAGTTCACCAGTGAGCCACAGTTAGTCAGATGCCCAGATCTGATCATGCGCTCGAGAGATCACCCTTCACAGATTCGCTTTCAACTTCACTTTCATATAGATCAAGCTTTTAAAACAATAACCCAATATTTCAGATCTTAAGATATTCAATTTGCAAAAGATGCATAGCCAAGTGATCTCCTTTGCTTTATATAGGCAAGATCCTCTTAAAATCATGGATCAATACCATAGATAACCAATACAAGGGGCCCAAAAACATGGGGCTCAATAATATAAAACAATACCACGGGCCAAAACCATAGAATCAAGAGCGGCGGGCTAAATACCATGGGCCAAACATAGGAAACCCCACGTGAACGCGCTTCTCTGCCTTGAAGTAAGTGAAACTGGGGGTACGCACCCTCTGAACGGGTGGCCTGCGTGGGTGGCCGCAGATCCTTCACAGTGTACCTGCGTGTATGCATCTTCTGAACTATTCTCCTGCGTACTTCTTAATTTTCAACATTTTGAGAGCCTGATTAGAGCATTGCCACTTGAGGGTGTTGCCATCAAGTACAACATCTGTAACATAGAGCCATACCAGAATCATAATGCCAACAATCTCCCCCTTTGGACTTGATGGCAACCTCAAAATCTTCAGCTTCATTCTCCCCCTTTGACATCAAGGGCAAAGGATTATGCTCCCCCTGAATATTACCAATTGTGAACCAGATCTGCAAAGAAGAACCATAATCCACCAAACACCATAAATGACCATGAAAGAGATAGAGACATATTGCAGCTATAATCAGACCAACATCCATGATCTCCTTCTGTACATCCTCCATAATGCCAACAATGCTCCCCCTGAACCTGTGCCATTCAATATTCAACCAATCCGCAACCCAGCACATGTACGCATATACCCCAGATGAACCATGTGTACAACCATCAATCAGAAGAGTTTCAACAATAAGATGATGAATCAACAACCCCCAGCTTTTGCCTGAGGTATTCAAAAGTCTCCCTGGGCAATGGTTTGGTGAGTATATCAGCAACTTGTTCCTTAGAAGGAACATACTCCAACTTGACCTTCTGTTCAAGCACTTGTTCCCGGAGAAAATGATACTTGATTGGTATGTGCTTGGTTTTTGAATGCATGACAGGATTCTTTGAGATGCTGATTGCACTTGTGTTATCACATAAGATGGGGATAGGTGGTGTACAAGTGATTTGAAAATCCTGCAAAGTCTGCATCATCCAAAGGAGTTGAGTGCAGCAAGATGCAGTAGCAACATATTCCGCTTCAGCTGTAGACAAGGCAATCGAACTCTGTTTCTTGCTGAACCAAGATACTAGTTTGGAACCCATAAAGAACGCACCACCACTTGTGCTTTTCCTGTCATCCACGCTTCCGGCCCAATCTGCATCTGTATAAGCATGAAGTGTGAGATCTGTATCTCTAGGATACCATAAGCCATAATTTTGAGTCCCTTGAAGATATTTGAAAATTCTCTTCACTGCCTAAAGATGAGTTTCCTTCGGATTTGCCTGAAATCTTCCAACTATTCCAACTGCATGCATGATGTCCGGTCGGGCACCTGTCAGATAAAGTAAACTTCCAATCATAGATCTGTAGGTTGGTTGATGCACTGCTGCAGATTCATCGTTTGCACTGAGGCTACATCCTGTGACCATGGGTGTACATACTGGTTTTGCATCTTCCATGCCATATTTCTTTAAAATCTATTTGAGATACTTGGTTTGAGACAAAAAGATCCCTCCTTCTTTTTGTTGGATTTGCAAACCAAGAAAATATGTCAGTTCTCCCAGCAAGGACATTTTGAATTCTTTCTGCATCACCAAGGCAAAGCTTTGACTCATAGCTTCTTCATTGCTGCCAAAGATAATGTCATCTACATACACAATAAGTATTAGCAATTTGTCGTTTTCAACTTTTATATAAAGATTACTATCTGCTGATCCTTTTGAAAACCCTTGTTGATGAAGATATTTGTCCAAATGATAGTACCAAGCCCTTGGAGCTTGTTTGAGACCATAGAGAGCCTTTTTCAATCTGCATACAAGATTTGGATCATTTCCAAGAATGAACCCATCTGGCTGCTCAATGTATACTTCTTCTTCCAAGTCTCCATTCAGAAAGGCTGATTTCACGTCCATTTGAAATACTTTGAAGTTTTGAAAGCTTGAGAGAGCAAGGAACATTCGGATGGCCTCAAGTCTTGCAACAGGAGCAAAGGTTTCTTCAAAATCTATTCCTTCTTGCTGCGCATACCCTTTACAAACAAGTTTGGCCTTGTTTCTAATTACTTCTCCATCTTCATTCAATTTATTTTTGAAGACCCATTTTGTCCCTATAACATTCTTATCTTTTGGTCTAGGAACCAACTCCCAAGTGTTATTCTTTTCGATCTGCTCAAGTTCTTCATCCATTTCTTTGACCCAACATTCATCTTTGCATGCCTCTTTCACATTTTGTGGTTCAGTGGAAGAGAGTAATGCCAAATAGCTTGAAGCTTCTGCAATTTTTCTTCTTGTTTGTACACCTGCTTCTTTCTGCCCCACAATCTGAGATTCTGGATGATTCTTCTGAACATATCTGGATGGAGTCTTCTCTTCTATTCTTGTCTGCTCCTCTAGTTCTTCTTGAGGTTCTTCTTCTTCATCATTCTCTCTTTGAGGGTAGCCTTCATCTTCTTCGATGTCTTCATGATGTACTTGCTTAGGAATGTATCCCTTCTTATCAACCACTACATCAATGCTGTCAACAATTCTGCCAAGTCTTTTATTGTAGCACTTTTATGCTTTGCTATGTGGAGAATAACCAAGAAGAATGCCTTCATCTGCTCTAGGTTCAAGTTTGCCAAGTTGCTCATCAGTATTCTTAATATAACATTTGCTCCCAAAGATTTTGAAGTGCTTTACCGAAGGAGTCTCACCACACCAGAGCTCATGAGGGGTTTGAGTGTTGTTCACCCGGACATTTGTTTTGTTGAGAATAACAACCGTAGCATGTGCAACTTCACCCCAGAAAGTTGCGGGAGTTCCCGACTCATCAAGCATAGCACGAGCCATTTGTTGGACTGTTCTATTCATTCTTTCTACAACTCCATTTTGCTGAGGAGTTCTAGCTGTAGAGAATTCTCTTCTTATCCCATGTTCTTCACAGAAATCGAAAAATTCATTTGAGGTAAACTCCCCACCTCTGTCGGATCTGAGGCACATAATTTTGTATCCTGATTCATTTTCAACCAAGGCTTTGAATTTTTTGAATGCTTCATCTTTGTGCTTCATAATTCCTAACCAGAAAAACCTGGAGAAATCGTCAATGAATAATATCAAGTATTCTTCTCCTCGAGGTGTCCTTTTCCTGAATGGACCAAATGTATCTGTATGAACTAGCTCAAGAGGAATGCTAGCTGATCCTTCCTTCTCTGGAAAGTTAGTTCTGGTTTGTTTTCCAAACTGACATGATTTGCATATGGTGTTGTCTGGAATTTTGATATCTGGAAGATCGCGAACTGCCTGATATCTGCATGCTTTCCTTATTTGTGAAAAGCTTAGATGCCCCAACCTCCGATGCCATAACCAGTGTTCATCATCCTTGCTTAGATAGCATTGTTGTTGTCCTTCTTCAAATATGTATAGATTATTTGGAGTTCTTTTACCTTTGATCACTGTTTTACCTGTATCAAGATCACGAACAAGACATCCATTTGATCTGAATACCACCTCGGTTCTTTGATCACACATCTGGCTGACACTTAGAAGATTATGCTTCAATCCATCAACAAACAAAACATTTCCATCTTTGACCTTTTATTTTAACTGAGCAGTGCCTTTTCCTTTTATAGTTGCAGGAGTATCATTTCCAAAAGAAACTTTCTTTCCCTTTTCTAAAGCAGAATATGATTCAAGTTTTTCTTTATCACCTATCATATGCTTCGAACATCCACTGTCAATGTACCATAGATTTTCATGTCCCTCTACATAAAATGCTATCCCACATCTTTCTGTTTGTGGTTCCTTTATTCTCCATGTTTTGGTGCTTGAGGCTTGTTCCTTTGTCTGCTGAAACCTGCTCCTGCATTCAGAATCTTCATGACCAAAGTTATTGCAAATAGAACATTCAACTTCATTTTCAAGAACCGAAAATTGTTATAGGTCCTTTTTGTAATCCCGGTCATACTTCTTTGTTTTTGAGCTTCTCTAGTCATGATCGTCTTATATGCAACACATTGAGCTGCTTTGTGACCAAAGTTATGGAAAGAAAAGCATTGTCCATTGAAGAAACTTCTGCGGTTATCCAATCTTCCGGCCAAACGATTGTAATTTCTATTGTCATTCATTCTTGAATCAAATTGAGAGGATTTTACCTGTGGCTGGTTGTAGCTTTTGTTCATCCTTAAGACGGATTGCCCCTGATAGTCTCTATTTGCAATTCGTCCCTGTTTTACCTGATGGTCTCCATTGTGCTTTTGCTCATTTCTTGTTGCTGCATCAAGATAACTTTTTGAGGTGGATGCTTGAGAAGTTTCTCCATTATAGCCCAGACCTGTCTTGTTTAGTGGAGAACGCTGTACATTGATAATCTCATCCAAAGTTTCAGATCCTTTGACAAACTTAAGATTAATAGCTTTTGTTTTCTCAATCTCTTTTCTAAGACCAACAATTTCACCTTCTAATTTTTCAAGATGTTTTTCCTTTTCATCAATTTGAAATTGTAGAGTATCAATGATCATATTCTTTTCTTCTATACATCTCTTGAGTCTAGTAATTTCTTCATAAAGGCTATCCACATCTATAGCATCCATATAATCATCATCTTCAAATGCCATTAACAGTTTATAGTCATTACCTCGTTCATCTTCATCACTATTTGATAGACCATCACTATCTTCATGAGTGTAGTAGCTTTTCTTATTTGCACTCTGTTTCTTGTTCCATCTAGCAGGTTCCTTTCCTTTATCCTTATAAGGACATTTTGCGGCATAATGACCTACTCTTCGACAAGCAAAGCATTTAAAAGGTAACTTACCTCTGAACCTTCCAGAACCCCTTTGAATATTTCTGACAAAATTTGATTCTTCTTCTTCTTCTTCTGGCATGTGACTTGCTTCATAATAATCTCCTTTGCCTGAAGCCTTGAAAGCAGCTTCTCTTCTGTCTGATGGACCTCCCTTTCTCATTTCATAAGCAGTTATAATTCCGTGTAGCTAAGACATAGTAAGAATTCGTAGATTTTCCTTTTCTTCTATTGCAGACACTTTAGATTCAAACTTGGGGGACAATGATCTTAGAACTTTTTCAACCAAAATAGCCTCTTTTATTTCTTCACCCAAGTTTTTTATGCAATTAACAATCTCATCTACCCGAAGAAAATAGTTAGCCACATTTTCATCATTATACATCCTGAGATTCTCATACTGAATCCTGAGGGTTTTAATTTTAGCACGATTTACCTGTTCATCTCCTTCGTAGCTCAAGACAATCTTGTCCCATATTTCTTTTGCGGATTTATATTGCATAACCTTTACGAATTCTGTTTGAGATAAGCATCCCAGCAAAGTATTGACTGCTTTAGCATTTGTTTCATATTTCTTCTTTTCGGCCGTATCTATAGGAGTGGCTGAAGGAAAAGTGTAGCCTGTATCTATGATATCCCAAACTTCTGTACCAAGAGATTGAAGATAGGCAGTAACTCTTACCTTCCAATAATTAAAGTTTGTCCCATCAAAAATTGGTGGCCTAATTGATGCTTCCCTCTCGTAGTTGCTCATGATGAATGATCTTCCTTCAAGCGATCAAGCTTCTCCGAAGGACCGGCTCTGATACCAATTGTTGGAAATAATACTGAGAGGGGGGGTGAATCAGTATTATCAAGTTCTTTTAACAAATCTTCCTTATTTACACTTTGAATTATTTTTGCATATTAGTACCATAAAATAATTGCATGAACAAGAAAAACAGATAGTCACACCAAAGAACACCAGATATAAGGTGGAAACCCAATGTGGGTGAAAACCACCTGCTGCAATATGTCTCTATCTTCTTTCAAATTAGAAACTCCTTTTACAATGATTTTGTACTGGTGCAGTCCTTTACCAGTACACAGGCTGCAACCTGCAGAGAGCTACAACTCTCTCTCGTTTTCCAGTCTCTCCTGGAAGGGAGCTGCAACCCCCTACTTCTTTTTCTTACAAGGACCACTTTTCATAAATTTTCAAACTGGATCCATAAACATCAAATGATCATCAAGTACATGTAAATTGCACAGTCAACTGCAGTAACTAGATCAACAATAACAGAAATAACCCAGAACACCTTATCAACAGAAAAATTCAGTCAACAGAAGATCTTAAGACAGATACGCAGTTTTTCTTTCTCTGTCCTGCGTCGCTACGCACTTCACCTTCTGCTTCCCTGTGTATACCCGCAGAGAGCCTTCTGCTGCACTGCGTGCCTACGCACTGCTTCTTCAATCGCACTGCGTATTGTTACAGTAGGTACGCACCCAGAGACACTATCGCGCCGCGTACTATTACTGTAGCCACGCACTCATAGACATTATCGCGCCGCGTACCTTTACTATGCGTATGCACCTGAACCTCTGTCGCGCTACGTACCCACCCAGTTCTCCTTCTTCTGCTCTGCGTACCCACGCAGCGCCTCTTCTTCTGCTCTGCGTACCCACGCAGCTCTCCTATTTCTCCTCTGTGTACCCACGCACTTGCACCGATAATCACCTGCGTACTTCTGATTAGGGCCGAAATGGCAGTTCACCAGTGAGCCATAGTTAGTCAGATGCCCAGATCTGATCATGCGCTCGAGAGATCACCCTTCACAGATTCTCTTTCAACTTCACTTTCATATAGATCAAGCTTTTAAAACAATAACCCAATATTTCAGATCTTAAGATATTCAATTTGCAAAAGATGCATAGCCAAGTGATCTCCTTTGCTTTATATAGGCAATCTCCTCCTAAAATCATGGATCAATACCATAGATAACCAATACAAGGGGCCCAAAAACATGGGGCTCAATAATATAAAACAATACCACGGGCCAAAACCATAGAATCAAGAGCGGCGGGCTAAATACCACGGGCCAAACATAGGGAACCCCACGTGAACACGCTTCTCTGCCTTGAAGTAAGTGAAACTGGGGGTATGCACCCTCTGAACGGGTGGCCTGCATGGGTGGCCGCAGATCCTTCACGCTGTACCTGCGTGTACGCATCTTCTGAACTATTCTCCTGCGTACTTCTTAATTTTCAACATTTTGAGAGCCTGATCAGAGCATTGCCACTTGAGGGTGTTGCCATCAAGTACAACATTTGTAACATAGAGCCATACCAGAATCATAATGCCAACAATACGGGGGGGGAATATTATATAGGAATTATATAATAAAGTTAAGGGTTAATATGGGTTTATGAAGGGTAGGTACCGAGTTAACATGGTTGAACAACTTAGGCTTAGGGAATAATAGGATTTTTACACAAGAAATGTGGCTTCTTTGTATTAAATAGGAATACTATTTCCCTCTGGTTTTCTCATGAAATGGAGTGATTTAAGAGTATTGAGCAGATCCCAACATCTTTAGGGGGTTTTGGGAGAAGTATGGAGGGAAGTTAGACATGCATCACGTGATTTGTAGCCACACCTTGCCATGATACTTATGTTATCCATGAGATGAATTACCTTTGAAAGACAAAATTACTCATAAGCCTTCTTCTGCAACACCAAAACTACCTACCCAGCCAACTGTATCTAACATTTTTTCTTCATTTTTCCTTAGGTGCATCTAAACTAGCAAACCCTTACTCTCTTCTTTTCTTTACATGAGAAACCTATCTAAGTCTGCCCTTATTTCTTCCAAGGGCTCAGATTTAGCTGTTAAGCGCCTTTGCTTCTCTACCTAACTACTTATCTGCCAAGCTTGAACTGTTTGGATAGATTTTGTTCTCTATCTCTAAAACAAAAAATTTAAAACATGAACTGGCCAAGATTAAGTTGTCTGGCCATCCATCAATTGTGACAAAAGTCAACTAACTGCACACGATGAAATTCTTTGCAAAAATAGAAGAGTAGTGGCATTTTGGACTAGCACACTTTCCTAGCCTTTTCTTTGGGGTTCATTTCTTTTCTTTTTGACCATTCCATTCTCTTTTCCCTTTGATCTTTCTTTTAGGGCATACCCTCTTTTCATTTTTTAATTTTTTGATTTTTTCAAAATATGGAACCTTTGCAGCATGGAAAGGATGAACATATTTGGGACTTTACCAGTCAATCATGAAATATGACACCTATTGGTATAAGAGCATAACACTAGCTCCACTTGGGGATGCTTTTTCCTAGTGAAAAGCCAAGAATAGCAGGTCAGATGGCCTTATGTATAATTCTTGCTGTATTCTGAAATTTTCCCTTTGCTGTAAGTAAACAAAATTGTACCTCTACAACATATATACATTTATCATTAGCTCATTCAAACAATTGCAACTCTGTTTTGGATAGTTTGTCTGAATGTTTGTTCTCATTTTTATAGCTCCCAAGTTTTCTTCTTCAATTTTTGGTAAACTAAAAAGGTAACACAAAAAGGTAGCACAGTTCCTTGACCGTTGCTCAAAATTTGTTACATATTCCTTCCTATCTTATTGCTGTAATAAACTGCAGAAAGTAAACATTTTTATGTACAAGTTAGAGTCCTGACATCTCAACAAACTAGATCAAAATAATGCTTCAGCATCCGACCATTGACTGGCCCATCTTCTGCTTCTGTACCATCCAGGCTTTTCAAAAAGTAGGTGTTGTTTCCTTGTGAGGCCTGAATAGTAAAAGGTCCCTTCCATAGGAAGTCAAACTTCCCATGTTTTCCTTTATCTTCCCTTCTGGAATCCCATTTCAGTACTTTGTCTCCTATGAAAAAATCCTCTGCCTTAGTCCTCTTATCAAATATCTTCTTAAGTTTTTCTTGTAGAATTTGAGATCTTTGATACACCTCTTCTCTAGTCTGCTATAAATAAATAGTCTGATTGATTCTTCTATGAATTTCATTGGGTTCTGCCTACACTTCTTGCAGCAATTTTATCTCAGGGACTCCCAAAGATGAAGGGAATACAGACTCCATTCCATAAACCAATTCATAGGGGCTTGTTCCAATGGATCTCTTTGTAGTCAATTTGTTTGCCCAAAGTGCATTGATAAGCTTCTTATGCCAGTTTTTCTTGTTTTCCTCCAACATTTTTTTAATGATATTGATCAGGCTTTTATTGGATGATTTAGCCAAACCATTGCCTTGAGGGTAATAGGTTGTGGAGTGGCCTAGGGTAATGTGGTACTTGTGATAGAAACTAATCATTCTCTTGGATTTAAAAGCAGCAGCATTGTTAGTTATAATCTTTTCAGGACAGCCAAATCTAGACAGGATATTGGTCTCTAAGAATTGCATGATCATTGAATCATTGGCTTGTCTACAAGGGATGGCTTCTATCCACTTGGTGAAGTAGTCTGTGGCAATCAAAATCCATTTATGCTGGCTAGAAGAGGAAGGATGAATTTCCCCAATGAAATCTAAACCCCATTATTGAAATGGTCTTTCAGTAGAAATTGGTCTAAGGGGTAGAGGTAGAAGTTTTCTCTTGCCTTCAAAAATTTGACATTTATGGCAAGCAGTAACAAACTTTTTGACATCAGTAAACAGGGTGGGCCAATAAAATCCAGCCCTTAGGATTTTATCAGCAGTTGATTTCCAGTACAAATGTCCACCACAGTCCCCTGCATGAAATTCTTTCAGCACTTTGTCAGTTTCATCCTTTGTTAAGCAACTCAGTAAAATGCCTTCATGATTTTTCCAAAATAAAACATTATCTAAAATACAGAATTTTGAAGCTTTCATTTTCAGAAATCTCTTTTTAGTTTTAGATAACCCTGGAGGAGCCTGCAGGTTGAGCAATACATAAATTATATCAGCATACTAAGGTGATTGTAAAAAGTCTTGATTGATCTGTGGAGTCACCATCTCCTGTTCATTATCCAGTTAATTGATATCAAGGGCTTGAAAATTGGTTTCAGTCATAAGTTTAGCTAATCCTTGTCCCTTTATCAGCTTTTTTGGTTTAATTTCAATGTCATATTCCAATATGTTAGCTATCCACTTGCCCCGTTTGCTTTCAATTCCCTCTTGAGTTAGAATATCCTTGACCACAATATTTGGCATTACGTGCGAGAATAAAATATAAACTCTGAAGTCCTTAATAGCTTTTACTAGTGCATAAGCCTATTTTTCCATGATTTGATATTTAAGTGGTGCATATTTAAGCGCTTCGCTGAAAAAAGCTATGGGTTTTTCACACCCTTGATCATATTTCTGTAATAGAACAGCAGCAATGGTATGTTTTGATGCAAATGAAAAGATTGTGAAGTCTCTGTCAAATTTTGGGCTTGTAAGGACTGGTGTTTTAGTTAAAGCTATTTTGATTTCTTCAAAGGCTTGTTTAGCTTCAATTTTCCATTTGACTTTGGAATCTTTCTTCAACATGTTGTTTAGCAATCTTATCAGTGCAACCAAGTTGGGTATGAATCTCCTTAAAAAATTGATTTTCCCTAGGAAAGATTGAAGTTCTTTGATATTTCTAGGTGAGGAACTTGCAGAATGGCTTGTATTCTATCTGGATCTATTCTAATACCTTCTTTGGAGATGATGTGACCTAACAGTTTACCTTCTTCCAGGCCAAATAATGACTTCTTTTTAGTGATACACCATATTTTCTTCAAATTAAACACTTGTCTGAGATGATCTAGGTGTTCATGATCTGATTTGGAAAATGCAGTAAGGTCATCGAGATATATGACCAGAAAATCATGAATCTCTTTTGCAAAGGCTATGTCCATTGCTCGTTGAAATGTTGCCCCTGTGTTCTTGAGTCCGAATGGCATCTTTACATACTTGAAAGTTCCCCAAGGTGTTGTAAAAGCAGCCTTATCTTGGTCATCAGGGTGGACCAGAATTTGATTAAAGCCTGAGAATCCATCTAGCAGTGAAATTCTGGAGGCACGTACTACCCTATGTAAAATGCGGTCCATCTTAGGTAAGGGGTAGCGATATTTTAAAGAGACTTTATTTAGATTTCTCAAATCAACACACAATCTTATTTCTCCTGTTTTCTTCCTAGTGGGCACTAAATTTGAGATCCATTCTGAAAATCTAATGGGTGCAATTATGCCAGCTTCATACATTCTTTTGACTTCCTTTTCAATGAGAGGAAGGAGTACAAGATTGATCCTTCTAAGTTTTTGCTTGAAAGGTTTTTGATTTTCTTTTAGGGGTATTGTATGCTGAATTACAGAAGTATCATAGGACTTGAGATCTTCATAACTCCATGCAAAAACATCCTGAAATTCTTTGAACAGTTCAACATATTTCAGCTTTTGGTCAGGAGGAAAAGTTTTAGAAAATTTTATCGTTTTACGATTATGTTCTGTCCCTATGTTACAGTCCTCAATTTCTGCGTTTAATGGCTGCACTTTTGGCTTTCTTGGAATATCATTAGAATAAAAAATGTCTTCTAGAGGAGTTAATCCTGTGGGTTAAAATTTTCCTTTAAATCTATAATTTCAGACTCTCCTTCAATAGTTTCATCAAAGTCTATTTCTTTCAGCTCTTGTAACTCTTTGTTGGATGTAATATCTGATTTGTTGTTTCAACTAAAATGTGTGTTTCAATTTTGTCTATTTGATGATCTTCACCAACAGTGCTTGTGTCTATATTTGTGGTGGAAAATTCTTCTTTTAAAGTCAAGAAATTATTAATCTGAGTGTCATTGTCAAATGCTTGCCAATTTTTTACATTTTCTGGTACAGTTTTCCTGTGTTTAATTTCAGCTATAAAATGATGATTAGGCTCAAATGGCAGTTTACAAGTGCTTGCAAATATTTCCAAACTGTGAGCACGCAAATTATGTTTCCTTGGAATTTTGGCAAGCTGTGATTCTAGAAAGGTATTGAGTATTTCGATTGTTGTGCCTCTATAAGATCTTAACCTAAGGTTATTTGTGCGAAAGTTTCCTTTCATTTGTTGAATAACCAAATCAGAGTCTCCCAAAATTGATATCCTAACTGCCCCTAGACTTTTGATCAATTTGAGTCCTAGCAGGAGGGCTTCATATTCAGCCATGTTATTTGTGCATCTAAAATTCAGCCTGTATGCATGTCCTTCAGCATGATCATTTTGCATGTTATGTATCCAAATCCCTACCCCTGCTCCTAGTTTATTGACTGATCCATCAAACTCTAGATACCATAGGATTTCTTGAGTACAACTAGCATCAGGAGTTTCAAAAATTTGCTTAGTAGGCAGATTTGGATTTTCAGTTTCATGTGGTTTCCCTTGTGTGTCTGTTATATCAATTATTTCAGCAATTTCTAGAGTTTGAGCAATAGATTCTTCATTTATGCTTTTTCCTTGTGCTGATGCTAAAACCTTGACATTAGTTGGGGGGCAAATTTCAGCATTGTATAGGATGAAAGAGTCCATATCAGAATGCATGGAATAGATGGGAAAATTTTGGGGTTTCTCTTGGTTGCTAACCACATATTTCATCAAAGTTTCCTGGTACAATCTCTTTGGCTAACCAAATACTGAAATGGTAGCATAGGACAGGTCCAACTGTAAAGATCCCTGGAGCTTTTCACCCCAATATCTGGACAGTAACATGCCATATTTTGGTGGGATATCAGCTACCACTACATCCATTAAAATTTTCTTGGCAGGGTATTGAACTAGTGATAGACATAAATCTTTGATTAGGCCTAGACATCTGACCTGGCTAGAATCAAAAGAGAACAAGTCTTTGTATGGCCTGGTGATATCTAGGTCCAATTTTTCCATCACAAATTTGGGCATTAAATTATGGGAAGCTCCAGAATCAAACATTGCATTGTGAAGTACTTTGTCATGAATATTCAGACTTACATAGAAAGGAGGAACTCCTCCATCTACTGATTTTCCATTTACCTCAGGGCCAAAAATTAATTCTAGCTGGTCATCTAGGACATTAACTGCATCTCTATTTTCTGAAATTTGAAGTGATCTGCTGATTTGTTCTCTATAGACATCATGTTTAGCTAATTCTGACAGTGGAATGGCTATTTTTAACTTGCCTATTTCGGTTTCAAGGTTAAAAAGTTTTTCCATTTGGACTTTTGCATTTCAGGCAACAAGATTTTCTTTTTTTGTTGTGTTTTCAATGCTTTTTTCTTTATCAGGAGTGCTGTTATGAGCTGAATTTGCTTCAAAATCAATTTCAGGAGATTCCATTGCATTTTCTTTGGGAGGAAAGGAAGTGGAAGGCTGACTGTTTGATGGTTGACTATCTGATATGTCCTCAACCATTGGTTCTTTTGGATTGAAGTCTGTTCTAGTAGAGAGATGTATAGGGGGGTTATTAACCTTTTCTTTTTTAGGTTGCTTGGCATCTTTCTACTTATTGGGTTCAGGAAAATCTATTGTTTTGCTCCTCAACTTGTACTGCTTATGAACCTCATAGACGGCTGCATCATATCCCTCCCTAAAATCGAATGATTCCCCAGATTGGGTTTGGAATTGATTAAAATTGTGAGCTTCTTGGTCATCATGGGTCAAAAAAATTTGTTGTCCACTATTGAGACCCATTAAGTTAATTTGAGTGTCCTCTGTTGGCTCACTAGAAGTTGAAGCTTCAGCATAGTTTTCCTAGAAAGGAGGCCTAATATTTTGGTCAGGACTGGCCTTCCCAGTATTGGGATTTTGATTTTTCCTGAAATTTGGGTTTCTTCCGGTGTTGCTTGGTTGACCATCCCAAGAGGATTTCCTCTCAATTGTTTCTACTCTATCACCCAGTCTATACATTCCTTTAATAATTGCATCTAATTTTTGTTCAAATGCAAAAGGTTATTCTTTGTAAGGTGTCCTTCTTTCAGCTCTAGCTTGAGTTCGTTTAGAAATCAGATTGGCCTCTATACTGACAGCTATACTCTACATGTCTTCTAAGCTTGGAGAAGCTCTTTCCCTAAGCTAATATGCCATGTCAGAATCAAATCCATCAGGGAACTTGATCAAGGCCAGGTCTGGTGGAAGTCTGATATTCTGAGGGATAGCATTGTATACATTATTAAATCTAGCATAGTAATCTCGAACAGTTTCTTGTGGGCCTCTTTTCAAGCTTTCATATTATGATAGGATGTGTAATGGGTCCTTCTTCTTTTCCCATCTATTCAAGAAAGTCTGATAAAGAACTTCTGGATCAACAATAGTGTTTACAGGGAGTGCCCTAAACCAGGTCCTTACATCACCAGTTAAGCTCTAAACAAAGATCTTCACTCTCACATCATCAACATCAATTTCATAGTTTTCAAAATAATCTGTCATTTTCTTAGTATGCTATTGAGCTGTATAAGTGTCAGTGCCATCAAAATAGGTGATTTTTCTTTGATAATCTTGAGGCATAGCCCCTGGATTTGCAGGTAATTGCAGGGGAACATATCGGTTTACCACATTTGCAGGGATAAATGTAACAGCTGGAAGAACATGAATAACAGCTAAGATATGTGCAGTGGATGGGGGAGTGGAAAAGATGGTTTGAAGTGCTAATGGTGAACTTAGTGAAGCAACAGTAATGGCAGAAAGGACTTGTGACTTTCCAGCAGTAAGCGCAATTTGGATAGGGTTTTGCTGAGGTGTGTCAAGGTATAAATCAACAGAACATCCTATATTATCTTGGCTTCTAAGGTTCTTAGGGATCAAATTAGGATTTTCAAATATAGGTGGAGGATTTGGATCTGGATTTGATCTGGTATAATGGATCTTCTTCTTTGGAGCCAGCTTCTGAATATTTTTTTTGGTTTTTCTTGAAATATTTTGAAGGACACAACTTTTGACAGTATCTTTCTAGGAAGCCTAAAATATAGGAGTTTTGAATTTTCTTGTAGATATGTTGAAACAAGGAACTGATCCAATATTTGAGACAACTGCTCAACACCTAAAACTAGACTGGAGATAGACTGAAGTAGCTTTTATTTACTCCTGTAATTTCATAGCAAAAGCAGTTTCAAAGGCTAGCTGGCTAACTTTAGGCTCCATCTGTAGCTTTAAAAATAAACAACAGTAACAAACAATTTATTCAAGTCCCTAGTGGAGTCGCCAGTGATGTTATCGCTCAGGTTGTTCCCAAAAAGTTGTAGAAAAGGGAAGATGGCCGAGGTAACCACAAACCAATTTTTAGATGCAGGTTCTAGCCAATCTGCATCCAGAGAGGGATATCTATTTATAATTTAGCTTTGTTTTAGGGTATATTAGGCTAGTTATGAAGTACAAGGGTTTGTTTGATTTTTGGATGGTGATCTTCAATAGAACAGGGGTGTAAATCTGAGAAGTTCAGTCCATTGGGCTAATGGAGTCTATGAGGATGAACTGTTGGATATGGTTTCTTTGATAGAGGGTGACACTACAGAGCAAGGTAATCAATCATGGAACAATTTATAAGCTGGAATCAGGTGGGATGGAGTCAGTGGATGAAGGGAAATTAAGACTCCTTCATCATGTTGACAGAGGGAAAGTGGATGATTATTGCCAGGGAGCAGTTAAGAATTCCTTAACTAATATTCAAGATGTAAGAACCAGGGGAAACATGAGCAGTTAAGAATTCCTGATTATGCTAATTCTGAAGAAAACATTAATAATAACAGAGATTGAACACAAAGTTTAAACAAACAAATTCTGAGTTATTCTTTTTCTCTATTATTTAGATCATGAAACATATATGATATAGTAAACACAGAAACTAAAAACACAAGTAAGAGGCACTTATTGATCCACAAAATGATTCAGGAATTATGTAACATAGTCCTCTGCTATCAATTCCACATCCAGAGAGTCCAGCAACAATGGATTCCAACAGCTTTTGTATTCAGAAGTTTTTCAGATTGATAGTGTACTCTAAGAAATGTATCACCAACCCCTAATACTTCGTTTGGGGAGGTATTTGCACAAAAGTGTTTACAAAATATATCAACGAGATAATATCTAGTAATAACTTCTTCTACCTACTTTACAGGAGAAGTAAATGATCTTGAAAATAGGGAGAAAGAAATGAAGAAGTAAATGTTGTTGTGCTGGCTGCTCAGTTGGTGAGATGTGTTGATTGTAAGCTCGATGAGTCAGTTGGTGGTTGTTTCCACTGATATTCTGCACCGCTTCCCTGGCTTCCTCGGGTGCATTTAATTTTGATTTGATAGACTGTTTCCCCATATGACTTTTATCCATTCTTATTCTCCGCTTTATGGTGTCTGTTGCATCCTGGATAAAACAAAAGTTGAAGCATGCCTATAGGATTTCCAACATGCTTTGCCCCCACTACTCTTTTGGTAACTGATGTCTTAGCATCTTTCTCAAAGTCTCATTGGCGTCTGTGTACCTGTAGAAGTTAGGCTGGACTATAAAAAGATGTTTCACTTCATGCTACATATAAAATAGATTTTCCAAGTTGTTGTAGAGAGTTTGGCCAGATGGAAGGGAAGCTGTGCCAAAGTACTTGTTGATGCATTTACTTGATCAACAACATGTTTATTCAACCTATGTGTGTACTCAACTTGTCTCAATAGGCGCTCATTTCTTCCCAACAGACTTGGCAAGCCCCTTTCATGCAAAACTGCAAATCTTTCTACAAAAGAGTCTATCTCCACTTGCATGTCCTGACTCTTCCTCTCCAAATTCTACATCAGGGTTCTCATGGTCAGAACTCTTTTGATTGTTAGAATGGTGCCTGTCCTGTCTCTGATGTCTAGTGCTACTAGTTCTTCACTAGTCTTAGTGTTCAAAAATTGTATTAACCTATTGGCCTGTTCGGGCATATGTCCCAATAAATTTATGGCCTTTTGAATTTCCACCTGGGCTGCTACTATCAGGTCAATCTGCTCATATATAAATTAAATAGATCTCCACACATTACTAATGGATTCACTGATGTTAGCCCATAAAATGCCTTTGATTTCTCCCAGAAGCTTATCTAAAGAGAGGTCCTTTTCCAATGTTTTTACTCTATTCCCTAATGCGTTCACCTCTCTTGTCTTTTCTGCCACTATCATTTTAGATTTGTCATAACTCACTTCTAATTTTTCCAATTTCTCTTTGGCCTCTTTTAATTCTGATACTTGGAGTTTTAATTCCTCCATAGCTTTTATTAACTCCTCTGTGGTCATGGTAGTGTTGTTGCCTGCTGTTGTTGTTGTTGAAGTACCTGCTGCTGATTCTGGGACAGTGGGAGGCATTGCTATTGTAACCGTGGGAGGCGTAGTTTTGAGTGTTGGAGCTATTTGAGATGGTTGGGAGGTCGACTCTCCCTGCTTATCTTGTAGTGCTTTCTCCAAGGCCTGCTCTGTCTCACTTAATCTTTTATTCATTCTCATCAGCAAGTCCATCATGTCCTCCTCTACTTTTTACTGTACAACCTCTATAGTTTGTCGATGCATGGTAGTAGTCAACTTCATCTATTTCCTGAGGGCAGCAATGTCCTCTTCCTTCTTCTTAATCAATGCTTTTATTCCTTTGGCATCCTTAGGATCATGTCCTAGCTCAATGATAATATCCTCTAAGGACTTTATCCTGTTGTCCTTGGCTAAAGAAGATGCCTTCTCCAAGTCTAGTTGGGCAGATGTGTTGTTCAATGAGTTCTGCAATTTATAAGCTAACATTGCCTTATCTGCCAATATAGAGTAGACCATCTCCCCAGTTTGCATATGCAGCTCAATTTGATCCATAGGATGAATGTCTTTGGCAAGGACCTCCAGATTTGTTCTAATGTAGTCAGCTACTGACTGTGGCTGCTGCACTTTAGGGCTAAAGTGGCTCAAGATCATTTTTCCTTCTTTAATGTCATATGCGGACATTAACCTTTGCTCGTTGGCGGGGGTCATCTTGAGAAATTGGTCATAAAGTTGCAGCCTCAATGGATCATTTGTAGCCTTAATCTCTGTGAATGTTCTTTTGACATCCGATGCCTACTTGCTTGATGCTCTTGTGGATGAAACTTCCACACTATGCTGCCTTTCTAGGTCCTTCCTATGAGAGCTGGTAGATGTTTCTATTACTGAGGAGATCTGTGGGCTGGTTGTCGTCTCACCTCTTGGGCTTTCTATGGTTTCCTCAATAATTTCCTCTTCAGGTAGAGGATTTATTCTTTGCCTTCTTGCCCCTGGTTGCTCTGCTGGTCCACCTATAGGTGTGGCTTCTTCTCTATCTCTTTTCCTGCCCTTTTGCTCATTTAGAGGAATCTGTAATGCTGGTATCTCTGGTGCTTTGGTTTGGACAGGAGGAATTTGCCCTTGGCCCTGTTCCTTTGATGATGCTGGCTGATCTATCATTATGTGCTACTCTGTATCTAGCACTTCTTTGCCTTTTGATGTCCTTGTAGCTAGTGTAGTGCTTTTTTGGGCAGGTAGTTGTGAAGTTCCAGTAGATGATGTACCTACTTTGGTTTGCTGAGGCAGCTTGAAAAATACCTATCCAAAAGAGTTCAGGTCAAGAGTCTTCTCTAGATTTTTCATAGCTTGTTCCATTTTCTCTTGCTCAGTAAGCTCTTCTATCAATGTGCCTTCTACCCACTCATCTTGATTAGAAAATTGCTCTATTTCAGGGATCCTACAATGTTTATAGGCTGATAGCCTGTTTTTTACTTTTCTTTCACAGATAAATCCATTTGGGTCATAGGGTACCCACCAAAAGCTCTTCTTTAATTTGAGGAGTTCTACCAACATTTTGTCAGCATATTGCCATGCTTCCTTTTTGTTAATGATAAAAGGGCCTAACTGGTTTCTTAATTTTAGCTGAGATTTTTTCTTTGCACCGTAAAAGTGAGTCAAATCTGAATTGATAAATTGCCTGAAATATTCTAGAGCAAATAGTCTCATAGGCACATATTTGGGAAGCTTATAAGGGCACAGCTCACAGCCATATATCCTGATCTCAATGTGATTCTGCTAGAAGTACCAGTCACCTATTTTGTAGCTTTTGTAGAGCTGTAAAATTTTCTGCATATCACCAGAGTCTAGGAGGAGGAGTTCTCATCAGTAGAGAGGAGACTGAATGTGTAAACAAATCAATGAATTCACAATGTAAGGAGAGTTATGGACTTCATGGAAGACTGTGGTCCAAAAGATCACAAACCTCCTTTCTCCTTTAGAATCCAATTTTCTGATGGGAAACTAAAAATTGTCTTTTTGTAAATACAGGAACAGATGATATATATAAGAGGTATACTTGAAGACTCCTTCTCTGTCTAGATTCAAGAGTTGGTCATGGATCTTGTTGGCAACGAAAGTAGCATAGTCATATTTGACAGCAGGGGGTTGTCTTGGAGTATATGTGGACAACAAAACTAGGGTGGTCTCATCAACGTATTCACTTGTCTTGAATCCCAGGACATAGGATATCATATCAATGATGAATCTTCCAGGTTTATTGAACCAGACATGTACAAAGGCAGGTGGGAATTTGGGTTGGCAATCTGGTCTCATGAATGTTTGAGCAATGTGGGTTATCTCTGAGTTTGGTATTTTAGGGCCCTGCTCAAGCAAGAATCCCATAGACAGAGGAGCCAGAGACAGAATGGGTTTGAAGTGTAACATTTCATTTATGGACTCAGGAGTTATATAAAAGAGGACAATTCCAGATGGACTCTTGACTGCTCTTTGTACAGGTTCATAATTGGCACAACATAAGCGGATTATATCAGGAAAAACATTGACTGAGGGGAGGTAGTACTTGGGTAGGTTGGATTCCCATATTCCATATAAATCAGAGTTAATTTTGTGACTGTTTATAATTTCACAAAATGCTTGGAGGTGGTTTTCATTACCAGTTAAGTCTTGGATTTGAAAATCTCTATCGGCTAGGGGTAACCACTCTAGGTCTTTATGAGGTGAATTGAGGGGAGCAATGTTTAGGGCCACTAGAGCTTCCATTGCTCAATTTTCTATGATTTTCAAATTGGAATTTTGGTTTTTGTAGCAAAAGTAGGCAAAACAACAGTTCTTGGGCTTTTATCTGCGAATTGCAAACCAAAGTCGACTTGAATTTAGTTCACTACGTGAAATTTACAGAGAAAAATGAAATTTGCAGGGTTTTTTGTAAAAAATGGGTAAAGAGCAGTGCTTATGGTTCATTTATTTGAAGGCAGTACAACAAATTCAACTAGAATTTGGCTTCTTTGGAAAATTTTGCAGAGGAAAACTAAAAAAACACAGTTTTGGGAGGTGAAACGGGTAAATACCAGTGTTTTTGGACACGCACGGGAGTAATTTGTAGGTTTGGATGACGAATTGTAGGGTGGGATGCCAGATTATGCTCGTTGGGTGGCGGACTGGAGCTCTGGTAGCAGCTTTGACGTGATTTGCATGCACTAGTCTCGTGAAAGCAACCAATAAAAATGAATGAAAACGACACTTTCATCGGTTTTTGACAAAAATTGGTTTGGCGGGCTTTTGGCACCTTTTTTCGAATGATGTCAGCATGACGTGGTGTTTTATCATGTAGCGGGGTGAAGTGGCGATGACATGGTGATGACATCATGGATGAGGTGGTGATGACGTCAGTGGGGAGGCAGCGGGGGCGGTAAGCAGTTTTGGGCCCGCACCGCTTATCGGCCAGGGTGGTATTGGTGGGGAGGGTCGCGAGCACACCAGGAGGGTGCCACCTGTCCCACGGTACGGCAAGAATACCACCATCCCTTGGGCGGTAATCTTCGGGAGGTAAGGGCCTTATGATATCGTTGTGGGTCGTCCGATCAGTAGGACTGGATCTGACGGTCAGCGTTCAACAGAGCTGGTGGATGGCTACGGTGCGGGGACCCACATAAATAAACAATGAATTGAATACATCGGGCGGGTTTAAACTTTTTAATTAACCAGGTGTTAATTAACTTTGGTGTATGTGCACGCGGGGAGGGTTTTTATATAGCTTGCAATGTTTGTTGGTTAATCAAATAACGTGGGGTTAATTGACTCTGAAACCTTGCGCGGGGATGGTTATTATATGGTTCCTGATGAACCAATAATCTCGTTAAAACAATGGCATATTGCTATAGTTAGCAGGGGCGGGATATTAGATTTTTTGGGATTTTTCATATATTTATATAATACGGGGGGGGGAATATTATATAGGAATTATATAATAAAGTTAAGGGTTAATATGGGTTTATGAAGGGTAGGCGCCAAGTTAACATGGTTGAACAACTTAGGCTTAGGGAACAATAGGATTTTTACACAAGAAATGTGGCTTCTTTGTATTAAACAGGAATACTATTTCCCTCTGGTTTTCTCATGAAATGGAGTGATTTAAGAGTATTGAGCAGATCCCAACATCTTTAGGGGGGAGGTTAGTGAGTGATTTTGGGAGAAGTATGGAGGGAAGTTAGACATGCATCACCTGATTTGTAGCCACACCTTGCCATGATACTTATGTTATCCATGAGATTAATCACCTTTGAAAGACAAAATTACTCATAAGCCTGTTTCTACAACACCAAAACTACCTACCCAGCCTACTGTATCTAACATTTTTTCTTCCTTTTTCCTTGGGTGCATTTAAACTAGAAAACCCTTACTCTCTTCTTTTCTTTACAGGAGAAACCTATCTAATTCTACCCTTATTTCTTCTAGGGGCTTAGATTTAGTTGTTGAGCGCCTTTTCTTCTCTACCTAACTACTTATCTGCCAAGCTTGAACTGTTTGGACAAATTTTTTTCTCTATCTCTAAAACAAGAAATTTAAAACATGCACTGGCCAAGATTAAGCCGTTTGGCCATCCATAAATTGTGACAAAGTCAACTAACTACAGACAATGAAATTCTTTGCAAAAATAGAACAGTAGTGGCATTTTGGACTAGCACACTTTCTTGGTCTTTTCTTTGGGGTTCATTTCTTTTCTTTTTTACTGTTCCATTCTTTTTTCCCTTTGATCTTTCTTTTAGGGTATACCCTCTTTTCATTTTTAATTTTTTGATTTTTTCAAAATATGTAACCTTTGCAACATGGAAAGGATGAATATATTTGGGACTTTACCAGTCAATCATGAAATATGACACCTATTGGTATAGGAGCATAACATCATCCACACATCACCTTCACTAATGTCCAAATTATGAGCATAGCTATAAAATGACTCAAGATGTTCTTCAACAGTAACACCTTCAATCCCAGTGAACTTAGGCCTATATTTTTGATATTCTCCAGTAGACATGGCATTCAAAGGAGTGGGTAGTATTAGAGGTCCATACCTAGCAGCTATGATTCTTTCCATTTTGGTAGGTGCTTGTGGACCTACCATAGCTGTGGTGACTAAAAGAGTACTGGAATTCTGAATAATAGAGGGTTGAGGAGTGACTCATAAGACTAAAGGAGTATGATGGATAGGAGGTGAGGTTTCCTTTGGGCTTGAAGAAAAAGGAGAACCTAAAGAATAAGGAGCATTATGGATCTCTGAGAGTTTTTCTTCACTACTAGTATTAGATGCTATACTCTCAACATGTATTTGTTCTATTACAGGACTTTCTTGAAGAGATATAGGATATTGTTTAGGTTTACCTGAACCTGATGCTCTTTTTTGCAATACCTTTCTCGCTTTGATGAACTTTTCATGGTTAGGTACTAGGTCAGCTTGTAGCTTCTAAGGATTTCTCTCAATATTCCTCACAAACTGAGCCAGAGCTATGGTGTGGAGTCACCAAGCGATTCTACCTCCAGTAGAGTCACAGACAGATGATTACAACCAAAAAGATGCCCAAAATTTGTTGAGAATGCAACAAGATGATGGAGCTTAGTGGAAAGAAGTTGCCTTCACTAAGTGGGCCCATAGGCTATTTTTGGCGCAAAGTCTATTTTTAGACTATGTCTCTTTTTAGACATATGGATCATGGTCTATGAGTTGCAGGATGCTATTTGTGGATGATTGGTCATGTTGGTAAAAATAGATGGACTTCTATTTTTAGACATATGGGTGGTTTATTTTTTTAGACTGCCAGGCTAAAAATAGAACAGTCGAATATTATTGTCTCATAATAATATTTGGACTATAAACATTATCTTATCCTCTTGGAGCACTTCAGTTTGAGCTACAGATGTGGCACATGTAGCTGTCAGAAGGAAATACACTTTTCTTGTGGGTCAGTTGAGCTATTGCATGCAGGAATTCAGTCAGAACTCATGTGGTTGAGTTCGGTAGAGTTGATTGTGGAGTTGATGGAGTTGTGTTCAGTTTGACTTGGTTGAACTAGTTGTATTTTAGTCTAACTAAAGAATACACTAGTGATGAGTTGTGTGAATTAAATATTAATTAATTCACTAATTATTAACTCATAAAGCAACTAAAGAATACATCAGTTAACTCAATGCATGTACAGTTTAGTGGAGACAGGTGTTAGAGGTTGAGATTGTTATCAGTTGTGACTATAGTTGTGCATGAGATTTGCACATGCATGGATGGAGATTGCCCATGAGGCTTGCGTAGTATAACCAAAGGAATTTGATTTCACAGAGTGATTGATTCTCTTGCAGGATTGCGAAGTGGAGGCAGGCAAACAGTGGAGGAGATTTGAGGCTTCAGATCTGAGCTAGTTTGTGTGTAACAGGGGAGATATTACTGAGTACTTGTGAGGAGTATTGTACTATGTATTGTTACATGTTCTCTATCATTATAATATATAGATAGTGTGGGTTTTTCAGCTGTATGCTTTCCCCGGGTTACATACTGTGTTAATGTATGCATGCGATTGATGTTTCATTATTTTTGATGCTGCTAAATTGATGATCAACGTAGAGGAGATTATGTATTGTGCATGTATTCCACAATGGTGTATAATCGGGATAATCTCTATGAATAAGTGATTAATTATTCAAAATTTCTACATGTTATCAGAGTTGTTGATCATCAGATCTACTATTCAGAAAGTGGTTACATTTTATTTCTTCAGGCAGAGTCTGTAATCGGGCCAGGTAGCCTCTGGATTCATCCTTCCTTTGGAAGGTGAGATATCTGGTAAAAGCCCATACAGTCAATCTCTGTATGAGAAATACTTTGTTCTCATGAATTTTAGATCAAAGGCGATTGATTTTTGAGCTGGTGGAATTCGAATTTGCAGCAGTGTTTTCTTGGTATCAACGTGGCAATGTCTTTCAACGGATTGCGATTGGAGTATGCTCTTAAGGGCAGCTCGAACTATATTGCATGGAAGGAAAAGATGGAGGCGGTGTTAGATGACAATAGGCTAAAGGATTTCATAGAGGCTAAGGTCCCAAAGCCTACTGATACTGCGCAAGTTGATGCTCGACAAAAGAAGACAGCAAAGTGTCGAAGGATTCTGTTGGAGAGCGTGAAGGATCACATTGTGTCCACCCTGCATGGAAAGACTTCTCCATAATTGATGTGGAAAGCATTGACAGATCTATTCCAAAGCAAGAGTGATCAGAGGAAGCTGGTGCTCAAGGATAAACTCAGAAACATTAAATGCGAGAAGGGAGACAGTATGCCCAAGTACCTCACGAAGTTCACTCAGTGCAGGGATGAGCTGGGAAGTGTGGGGGTGACTGTCGATGATGAGGACTTGGTGAGCTTGGCTCTCCTTAGTCTGCTGAAGAATTGGCATTCCTATTAGGACTATGTCAATGGTCGAGAGAAATTGCCAGGATGGGAGAGACTTTGGTCAGATCTTGTGCAGGAGGAGATCAGGCGGAATACCAAGGATGGATCTTCATCAAAGGGACCTGATGAAGAAAATTGCGCTTTGGCTGCCAAAGCAAAAAAGGGGAAGAACAAGAAAGCTTCTCATTCTGGTGCAAAAGGCAAGAAGTAGGATATGTCTAAGCTGAAGTGCTTTCACTGTCACCAGCACAGACACTATGCCACTAATTGTACGTAGAAGAAGAAGAACAAGCAAGCTGCTGAATCTACAGCGGGAGAGGCTCTATCCTCGCAGTTTGAGCTTGATTTTTCATTGATTACATGCTTTGTTTCAAGTGTGATGTGATCGGTATGGTTCTTGGATAGTGGTGCATCTTTTCACATGACAGGAGATCAAGATTTGTTTTCTGATCTGGAGGAGAAAGATCTTGGAGTGCACATCGAGATGGGCGATGATGGTAGATACAGTGCGACCGATATCAGTACCATTTCCTTTGAGAGGGAGTCTGGTAAACCCTTTGTATTGAAGGAAGTGATGCATGTTTTAGGATTGAAGAAGAATCTTATCTCTGTGGTGATGTTAGAAGACAAGGGATATGATGTTGTTTTCAGCCAGGGAAAGGATTTCTTGCGTAGTAAGAAAACTGGAGAAACTCGGAAGATAGGGGTTCGAGTGAGGAACCTTTATCAGTTGCATGTAGATGGATACACAACAATGGCATTCAAGGCAAAAGAATTGGTGAGCTGGGATGATGGTGAGCTGTAGCACAGGAGATTGGGTCACCTTCACCATGGAGCCATGAAGATACTGCAGCAGATCACTGCGGGGCTTCCTAAAGGCACTCTTGCGCAGTCAGATCAGTGCAAGGGGTGTACTTTGGGAAAGTTTGTGAAAGCCACCTTTCACGAGAAGGATAGTCACACCACGACGATCCTTGAGAGAATTCACACAGACGTGTGTGGACCTTTCTCAGTAGCTCCGACAACAAAACACAGGTATTATGTGATCTTTGTTGATGATTTCTCTTGTAAGTGCTGGATCTTCTTCATGCAGAAGAAGAGCGAGACATACTCAAAGTTTTGTGAGTTCAAAGCACTGGTCGAGAAGGAGTCAGGGAAGAAGCTGATCCAGGTGGATATTGGTGGCCACCTGCCAGGCCCACCTGGACCCCCACCATTGTCTTTCTCAGCATTTTCAGTTTCCTTAATTGTAGCACAGTTTACTATTTTTAGCAGTTTTTCGGGTCCTGAACTTCCGGAGCCGTTTTGAGGCCCTAAACGACGTTTTTTTGGAATTCTGGGGCGACCGAGCCTTATGTTGCCCCCCAAAGTGGTAGTACTCGGATAGATCTTTCTAACGCGCTATCGTACGCGTCAAACGGAGATCGTATGCCAAAGTTACGACCCCGGGAAATTGATGTACCAATTTACCCAAACGGGGCCCACAATTTGGCGTTTCATCTTCTAGGGTTAGGTTTCGGTATGTGAAGGGTTTTCCATTGTTTCTCAACAATAAATAGGCCTTCGAGCCTCATTGTAATACAGTTCAGAACAGTTCAGAGGCATGTAGCCATCACATCTCTTCTCAGAGATAAGCTACCATCGCCCTAGCTAGTTTATTGCCATTTCTGTTTGTAAGCATATGTCAGTATTTTCCATTAATGAAATGAAGTATTATTTCCGCTGCATCTTTGTGTATATGGTTATCTCTGTAATTTGTTGCGTTCCTGCTTAAATCTGGATCAGAAGCTGAAGGCTCTTAGGAGTGACAATGGTGGTGAATACATCTCTAGCGAGTTCAAGGATTTCTGTAGCGCATAAGGGATTCGAAAAGAGCTCATAGCTCCCCATAACCCACAGTAGAACTGGGTTTCTGAGAAGAAGAACAGAACGATCGTGGGTGCTTCACAGGTGATGTTGCATGATCAAGGTATACCCCTTCACTTGTGGGTGGAAGCATGCAATATTGTAGTATATGTGCAGAACCGTTGTCCTCATAGGATACTTGGCATGAGTACACCCGAGGAGGCTTATTCTGGTAAGAAGCCTGATCTTTCTCATTTGAGGATTTTTGGTGCAAATGTTTACATGCATGTGATGAAGGATGCTAGGAAGAAGTTGAAACCAACCACAGAGGTTGGGATATTTGTGGGGTACACTGATATGCCCCAAAACTATCGTGTGTATTTTCCAGAAAGTGGCAAGACTGTTATGCGATGGGATATAAAATTTCAGGAGGAGAAAGCCATGAAGTGTTTGCTTGAGAGGGAGCCACACTTGCATGAAGATGAGGAGCTATTAGTTCCTAAAGATGAGCTTCAGGATGTGGATTAGCCATAGGACAAAGTTCATGGAGTGGAAGAGACCACTCATGCAGCGCCAACCATCAGAGGATGAAAGCGCTTGACAGAAGCTAAGCGACTGGCTCAAGATGCAGAGAAGGTTGTAGGACCACCTACAACTCAACGTAGACAGAGACAGTCACCCGATCGGTACACTGGATACATGTCTCTTGTGAGCAAATTTGTTGTGACTGAGCCATCCTCTTTTGAGGAAGCTGTGGGGGATCCCGCATGGGTAGATGCCATGGTGGAAGAGTATGATTCGATTGTCAGAAACAGTACATGGGAGATTGTCCCAAGACCGGAAGGGAAATCAGTGGTGGGTTCGAGATGGATCTACAAAGTTAAGAAGGCAGCTGACGGGAGTGTGGAGAAGCACAAGGCAAGATTTGTTGCCCGAGGCTTTTCATAGATAGAGGGGATCGATTATGAGGAGACTTTTGCACCTGTCACAAGGTATTCTTCCATACAGATGATTCTTGCTCTCTCAGTGCAGATGGGGTGGCACATTCATCAGATGGATGTGAAGACTGTGTTCCTCAATGGAGTCATTGAGGAGGAGGTGTACATAGAACCGCCCGAAGGTTTCGAGATCTTCAGCAGTGAGTCGCATGTGTGCAGGCTCAAGAGAGCGCTGTATGGGTTGAAACATGCACCACGTGCTTGGTACATAGGGATAGACAGTTATTTCACCGAACTTGAATTCTCCAAGAGTGAGGCAGATCCTAACCTATACCAGATTGTGGTGGAGGGTAAGTTGCTTATCATTGTACTTTATGTAGATGATTTGATTCTAACAGGTGATGAGCTGTTGATACTTCATGCAAGGATGATCTTGCTAAGGAGTTTGAGATGAAGGACTTGGGCCTCCTTCATTATTTCCTGGGATTGGAAATCTGGCAGCATAGTAATGGACTATTTGTTTCTCAGGGTAAGTATGCTTGGAATATACTAGAGAAGTTCAGCATGCATGGTTACAAGTCTGTTGATACTCCTCTTCCTGGAGGTTGGAGGAAGGAGGATGCCACTTCAGCAAAAGAAGTGGATGCCACTATTTATTGACAGTTGGTGGGGTCACTTATGTATCTCATCAATACACGACCCGATATATGCTATGTTGTTAACCAGCTTTCACAAGCTATGGTTAAGCCAACCAAGCTCTTCTGGAAGGCAGGCAAGCATGTATTGTGTTATCTCAGAGGCACATCGGAATATGGATTGTGGTACAGAAAGGAGGATGAGGTGAAGCTATGTGGCTTCATAGATGCAGATTGGGTAGGGAGCCCAATGGACAGAAAGAGCACATCAAGAGGGGTCTTTAGTATCGGGTCAACAGTAGTTTCTTGGTACAGCAGGAAGCAGAGATCTGTGGCACTCATTTCAATAGAGGCCAAGTATATGGCAGCAAGTTTGGCTGCATGCATGGCTATATGGATGAGGAAGGTCCTGGTTGGGTTGTTCGGTTCATACTTGGAGCCTACTGTGATTTACTGTGATAACCATAGTTGCATTAAACTCTTGGCTAATGCTGCATTTCATGATAGATCTAAGCACATTGACATCAGGTACCATCATATCAGAGATTGTGTGTAGCGGAGAATCATGTTACCAGGAGCAAATTCGAATACCACCGAGGCAGGATAGGGGTTGCTGATAATCCATATCTTTTTGAGAGGGAGTGTTAAGAATGCAACAAGATGATGGAGCTTAGTGCAAAGAAGTCGCCTTCACTAAGTGGGCCCGCAGGCTATTTTTGGCACAAAGTCTATTTTTAGACTATGTCTATTTTTAGACATATGGATCATGGTCTATGAGTTGTAGGATGCTATTTGTGGATGATTGTTCATGTTGGTAAAAATATATGGACTTCTATTTTTATACATATGGGCGATTTCTATTTTTAGACTGCCAGGCTAAAAATAGAACAGTCGAATATTATTGTCTCATAATAATATTTGGACTATAAACATTATCTTATCCTCTTGGAGCACTTCAGTTTGAGCTACAGATGTGGCACATGTAGCTGTCAGAAGGAAATACACTTTTCTTGTGGGTCAGTTGAGCTATTGCATGCAGGACTTCAGTCAGAACTCATGTGGTTGAGTTCAGTAGAGTTGATTGTGGAGTTGATGGAGTTGTGTTCAGTTTGACTTGGTTGAACTAGTTGTATTTTAGTCTAACTAAAGAATACACTAGTGATGAGTTGTGTGAATTAAATATTAATTAATTCACTAATTATTAACTTATAAAGCAACTAAATAATACATCAGTTAACTCAGTGCATGTACAGTTTAGTGGAGACAGGTGTTAGAGGCTGAGATTGTTATCAGTTGTGACTATAGTTGTGCATGAGATTTGCACATGCATGGATGGAGATTGCCCATGAGGCTTGCGTAGTATAACCAAAGGAATTTTATTTCACAGAGTGATTGATTCTCTTGCAGGATTGCGCAGTGGAGGCAGGCAAACAGTGGAGGATATTTGAGGCTTCAGATTTGAGCTAGTTTGTGTGTAACAGGGGAGATATTACTGAGTACTTGTGAGGAGTATTGTACTATGTATTGTTACATGTTCTCTATCAATATAATATACAGATAGTTTGGGGTTTTCAGCTATATGCTTTGCCCGGGTTACATACTGTGTTAATGTATGCATGCGATTGATGTTTCATTATTTTTGATGCTGCTAAATTGATGATCAACGTAGAGGAGATTATGTATTGTGCATGTATTTCGCAATAGTGTATAATCGGGATAATCTCTGTGAATAAGTGATTAATTATTCAAAATTTCTACAAACTTTATCTACCATCAAAGCTAGATCTGTGTCATTTCCCATGGAAGATGAGATTCAGTTTCCTCTCCCCGGCAACAACGCCAATTATGTTATCACTCTAGGAAACTTTCCTGGGTTACAGCTCGGAGATGCTTGGTAACATATAATCCTCAATATTTTTCTCAAAACTATTGGAATGGATGATGGTTTGAATCAAGTCAGATAACCATTTTAGCTCTATTCTCACTCAAGACATGCATGAACACTTTCACCAATACAAGACTTTAGACCACTAATGCTCAATAATTTACAAATTCAATGGATTTATGGAGAATACTGGCTATACCAGTAGATTGCATACATAAACACATATGAATGGTTAGTTACAGGAAGTAAATGAGACTTACAAATCTAATTTATCAATGCAAAGATAAGATGACAGTTATCTGGCATTAGACACAGTAGAAAACATGAATAACCTATTCAAGTGCAAGCATAGAATAGCAAAGAGAATGGACATTGAGCATATAATAGAAAAAGAAGCTTAAATTTCCAAAATGAAGATGAGAAGCTTGAAGGAACAGAGGAGGAGCAATCTCTAGAAGTTGAACCTCTATTACATCTTACTTTCAGCTATTTATAGCCTGTTTACAATGCTCCTGAGCTCTAAGAGGCTTAGAGTCTTAATCTATCTGATCTACCTTGTTAACTGATTTGATGCCCTCTAGGCAAGCATGGCTTATAGTTTTCTACTTCTGACAGAAGAGTAACCATTTTAAGATATTTTGGGTGGTTTGTTGCACTATCTAGGAGTTCTCTTGTGCCAGAGATGCCCCACAATCATTTTGTTTGTTATGGTTGTGTCATTCTATGGCTCCATGGTCATTTCTGGTTTATTTGGCTGTGTTGTTGTGGTTCCATGATTGCTTTGGGTTGATTCAGCCTCTGCTCTGTGGTGGAATGGCTCTTCGAGCCTATTGTTATAGACATTTTTGGGCACTGCAACCCCAATCATAAATGTCAATAAACCAAGGGCTCTTAAGTCCCTAAAAGTGTTGTTTCAACCCCTAAAAGAACAAGGTCAACTGATTACATCTTCTCCCAGAAGTTCTCCATGAAAAACTACTCAGAACTGGTCAAAATTGGACCATTTCACCTGCTTCATAGGCAAAGTGCATTGCATCCCACTTGAATAAACACAGTAGGTGCGATGCATGTCAAAAATCCCTTCTATGGGGTGTGATGGGTGAGAAGGGACAAATGGCAGGGTCAATCCGCAAGGTGGAGGAGCATGGAATCTTCCAGAAACCTCTCCTGTGACACTTGCCTCTCTGAATTCGACCAGGGATGAGTAAGAGATCATCAATCTCCAAGTGGAATCAAGAACTATCAGAGAGAAGACACTAATCAAATCTCAAAAGCTGACTCACCTCCCTTGCAGACATCTATATATGGATCCATCATCCCAGAGATCCGGAGGCTGGAATTTTGTATCTTGTAAGGAAGTGCTGCTGGTTTCTTAGTGCAATATCATAGTGTTGGGTGATCTAAGCTTGTCATGAGGTGAAGAAGGGCATCTTGCTAAGAGGATGATGCTGGGTTAGAACAATTGGTTGTAATTCTCTTGGCTCTTTCTTGATTATCAATAAAGCTATTCAAGTTTTCCTCCATAAACTTGTGTGATTAATGTTTTATGCATTTGTGTGGTTAATATACATCTGGTCCTATATTACTTATGATAATAGATCTATGTTCTCATATAGTGTTATGCTGCTTTGATTCTACAGGTACTCTATGAAGCTGGGTACATAAGAAAGCAAGTAGCAAAGGACTATCAGAAGAGAGAGGAATCGAGCAAGGAACCAAGCACAAGATAGAGGTTGGTCTCCTTTATTCTTCTCTCATCTATCTCTCATAAAGGAAAATGAAAGTAGTTTTAATTTGTTTGTTTCTAAGGTAGCTACTAGTCTTAGTGGGATTAGCAGCTCTGCATAAACACTATTCCTGGTAACAAAATGGCGACTCCGCTGGGTAGCGAGTAGATTGTTTGTTCATATACATTTGTTTACTTTATAAACTTATAGACAGAGCCTGAAGTCAAGCCAGCTAGCCTTCGAACTGCATTTGCTATGCAAGTGCAAAGTAGATCAACGCCCCTTCAGTCAATCTCTGGGTTTTTTTTATGAATTAAACGATTGATTTACAAGCTTTCTAATTGCCCTTGTGGTGGCTCTAGTAACCTCCTTAGATCTACCCCTGTGATTGATTTATTGATTACCACTTGCTCGGCCAAAATCCCTGAACTGAACTGCAAACTGTGACCCGGAACCCAATCAAAGTCTCATCCCTGGTCCAGCGCACTGTCTGTTCTGTGAACTTCAAATACAGCGCACTTCCCGAGGGTAGTAGGTGCGTTGCATTTCAGTTTCACTGTGTTACAGGTGCGCTAATCAGACAAGGCCTTGTTCCTAAATTTTGGTTTCTGTGTTCACTCTTTTCAGATCTATTCAGGAGTTCTGCTCCCTGTAGTCAGTACACCTCTGTTTGAAACCCCTTTCCTTGTTGTTATTCTGCCTCCATTGTGCAAAGAACTGTAAAATTTTTTATGTATTTTTTGAGTCATTTTCAGTTCTCCTTTACAAAGAAGTAGCGTAATTGTACTATCGTTTCTTGATTTGAAAGTGTCGCAAGTGTCGTTTTCAGTCATAGAAGAGAATCTGATAGTTCCTTATAGTCGATTACACTATTACTATTGTATTTGATCTGAATTAGTAGTTTTTCTAGTGTCGAAAACAAGTTTTCGATTCCAAATCGCGAAGTGTTGTCATTGTCCTCATTTTGTCTTGAGAAGAAACTTGTTAGTAATTGTCGCTTTGAAAAATAATTCAGATTTGTGCTTAGCTTTCTTTTTATCATTTACACATTAAGAAGGATGAAAAAAAATACATGCATGTGAATTTGCATTTAGACTGTTTGTTGGTTTGATTTAGGACAATGCATATAGTGTGTGCTCTTTGCTCTTTGTTGAAAGAACGCCATCTCTCTTTCCTTAGTAGCTAGGATTTTCATTTGCAAAAAGAAGACTAAACCACTGTTTATCATCTTAGATTGCATTTTAGGAATTGTACATCTACACCATGCGGTGAACTTGAAAGGAAAATTTCTTAAGCAAGATCAACTATAAAATAAATTTAATGAATCTAAAAATGCTTTTGAACCTAACCACAACATCTAGAAATCTAGGCTAGAGACGTATTCCAGCGTCGTAAAGCCTGGTAACTGTTGTTTTCAATGTTGGTTGGGTGATTCCTCCACTTTGAGATGATAAGTGCCAGTACAGACTTGTGCTCCCACGTACCATCGAGAATATTTTGGGAGACCACAATAGGCTTAATCCTTTATCCATAGGAAGCCGTGTCTATTGCCCTATCGGTCGCAATGCACTGAACACAACATTCGGGAAGATTGACTACCGTACCGTAAAAAGCATTCTGCAGTTTTGCGATTGGTTTGGTAATCCCTCTGTCTAGATTTCCAGAGTAGTCCCTTTCATTCCTTTTTAGACTCCTTAACGGAAAAGGTCCATCTGAGCACTTGTCACTTCAGGCTCATTAAAAATCGAAGGCGACTAGAGTCATCTTTTGTATTTTCTTGACTCTTAAAAATTGAAAAAACAAGTTGTGTCAAAGCATCTAAAATTTATTTTAAACAGAATAATTATCACCTTTCCTATGTTGGTCTTAGGTTGAGGAAAATGGAGTCCACCAACCAAGGAGTTCCCCTTGGAGGGAATCCTAGTCCCTTCTCCTCTTGGAGAGATGTTGGTGCACCCCATATGGCCACATTGTCGCTTCCAGGATTGACAATTAGTTTGCCCGTATGGCTCTTCTCAACCTCCGTTGTTCAGAACACCGCGATTCCTGAACAATCAAGTCAGCAACTAAATGATTCCAGAGTTACCCCCCAACCCTCTACTTCGTACAATTCTTCCTCTCCTCCTTCCTCTTCGCTTGATGAAGCTGGTAAAGCCAAAAATCAAGTACCTAAGAAGAAGAAAGAAAAGAAGAAGAAAGAGAAGAAGAAGAAGGAGCCAAAGGTGAAAAGGGGCAACCAAGCATCGTCTAGCGAAAATCCACACACTGCATCGACCAGGCCTAAATCACCATGTGTCATTTTCAAAGGAGACCACTATCATCGAGATTGTCCTTGCATCCCTCGGATCTTAAGGGACTGGTCTCCTCGTTTGCACAACCCGGTGTCGTCAACCTCTGACGATCATGTTGAAAATACACTGTCAACTAGTGAAAGTGAAGCCCCTGGACAAAAAGGAAAATGTAAATTTCCTTGTAAACTGTGTGAAGGTGATCATGCCATCCACCGTTGTCCCTTCTTAGATGAGGCTAAAAGAGTTTTGGACGACCGTCCGATTTCACTATTACGGCTTCCTCCTGGATATAAGAAACTCTTGCCGAGTCTGTCACTAGTTTTAAATCCGGCTGACACACCCTTGTGGTCGGCCGAAGCGTCTATCATTGAATATAAACCATCTGAATCCACACCAGAAAAAAGTCAAAAGGTCGAGGTGGCAGTTGACCCGGTCTTGCCTTCAGAGGTTCCATCTTCAGATGATACAGTCACCGAAGAGAACAAGGATGACACCATCCAAATTCTTTTCGTAAGCACAGACTCCGATGAACATGGGGACAATCTACCCATTCCTTTACCGCAGGAAGGAAGTTCGTCAAAGTCATATCTGGCCGTCTATTCGGTCCCACCTCCAAGAAACCTGGTTGTTTACTTTGACTAGAATCTACTAGGCAGACCCCGTCTACCGCTAGTGTACCATTTCGAATCATTGCTAAAATATATAGAATGGTCATGGCTGGTACCATTATAGATGAAGGGGCTTCTGTGAGTATCCTTTCCTCAACTGCTTGGAAAGCGCTTGGTTCGCCATCACTTTTGCCTAAAATGAGAAATCTAACAAGCTTTGAAAAAGGAACCAGTTGACCGTTAGGGATCCCTCCCAATGTGCCGATAACATTGAGAGGGAAAACCATTCACATGAACGTAATGGTAGTCCAAGGACCCCTGGATTATAATATACTCCTTGGACGAGACTATATTTATTGCATGGGAGACATTGTCTCCTCACTCTTTAGAGTAATGTGTTTTCCGCACGAAGGAAGAGTGGTCAAGCTTGTAGACTAGCTTTCACTTCCCGGTTCACACATAGCAAATAGTCATATACCAACCCTGAATGGCCTTTTCACTCAAGGAATGCCTCATCAATCCCCAGTCCGTCCTCCTGATGAGCGAGAGTGATTCGGAGGATATGACTGAAACCCAGGGGGCATGCACCCTGGTCTGCTTCGGCAAGAAAACTTCAGGTATAGGGTAGGCTTCCGCGAGGGATATATGACTAGTCTGACACACCCGTCCATTTAGGAAAATGGGGATTAGGCTAGAATACGATTCCCTCATCAAAGTTATGTGAATGGAGGCGTCTGCGCCACTCACCTTTGTCTATTTCGCTAGACATCGCCGAAGAAATGTTTTGTTTGTAACACAGATAGAACAATCTTTGGTAACCTGAAAGAGGTAAGCCTTTCCCGATAAAACAAATGTTTTGTCTGCAAATTGAGGGGTAACCTTGAAACTCTATTTCACTATACCTGGGGGCATGCAAACCTTTTGGCATGCAAGCGAAGAGCGACCATTTATTTTTTAAATTTGTAGGTCCTCTAACCCTCTAAACTCGTAGGATTGATCGTTTCCTAACTTGCATAAAGAAAGGATGTGGGGCAAAGCTTTGAAAAAATTCCATTTTTAGATGAGACATTCTTATTTTATGACTGGATTGAGTAGTTTTAACACGGAATTCAAGCTCGTTAAAAAATAAACATAAGCAATGAGCAAGTGTTTCCCCCAGCGTTTAAGCTCATTTAAAAATAAAAAATGAACCAATTTCCAGTAAATAACCGTCGTGAATGTAGTACTTCAGCCTTTAAAGCCTTGGTCATGTTCTCATCATCACCTCCACTCTGTATTCGCCGATCATTCACCTCCCCTTGATTGTTTACCCCTTTTGAGGAATAGCTGTGAAGAGTGATCCTGTTAGCCATCCTTGTAACACTGCCATGATTGGAAAATTCCAAACCTTACCTGGAATCAGCTGCTACCTAAATTTATCACTCGTTCCTCAAAGATGAGTCTCCTTTAAGCTCTTTTCAACTGACTCGTAAAATATGAAAAGATTGCCGAGCCATTGGCCTCTCTAGCTCGTTAAAGTGACCGGAAGTGCTATCCCTCCTTTAGATTTTAATCTTTTTGGACCTGAGGGATTATTACACAAAAAGATTGAGCGCTTGTTTTGTTCGGCTCGTTAAAAGTACCGAAAATTCATCCCTTCTGTATTATTTTATAATTTTTCGGACTTAAGGGATTAGATGATGGAAAAGAATTTTTGGAGTTTCCTTTACGTCCCTTTTCAGACTCTCTAAAATTGGAAAGGACCAAGTTATCTTTGTCGTTAAACTCGTTAAAACCTAATAGCGACAAACTTGTCCATAACAGACAAGAACGAGTTTCCCTATCGCTAGGCTCATTAAAACATAGCGATGGTTTTGCCCAAAGGGAAAATTATAGAACAAGCATATGTTATCCTCCTCAAGCTTGACAAAAATAAAGAGGTACTAGTTAGCAATGACTGGGGAAAAATTGGGAAGAAAACTCGAAGAAATTTTGTTGGTAGCAAGTCGCTCTTGAACATGACACTTTCACTCCGCATCCGAGTCTGGTTGGGTTGTTCCATTCACTGGTCACATCACCATGGTTCCATCACACCATCCACAATTGGGGTTAATGCTACCAATCCATCATGTCAATGTTGCCAATATGTTCAAGAGAAGTCGCTCAGAGAATTCACCTGTGTCTCACCCACTATAATACATTTTCGCTCCATTCTTTCATGACCTCCACCCTGAACCGTATATCACCAGATCGTTTTCACCTCCATTAAAATAATTTGCTCCATTCTGTGTCATTGATGTGGGATTCACTAAGGCCCTCCTATGATAGATCGATTCTTGTCGACATCATCTCATTATCCAAGAAGTCGATCTAGGAACAACCCTTTTAGTACTTTGAAGCTTGCATGCCTCAATGGCAAGTTTCTCACTTCCGACGACAGGTTTACATCAATGGCCTTCGACCAAAAGATTTTGCGTGGTGTTCGACGCCAAGTCCTTTATTCACATCATGTGAATTGTACTATAGTACCTTGAGGGTCATCATCATTATCGGTGATTCCTCTTGTGCCTGTTAACGGCTTACATCATTGCCTGGTAATCAGGCGATGTCTTTCCACGTTCGACTCCAGAACATCTCTCACATGGATCGACTTGTACTTTGAGTGAAGATCGAATGAGATTGAAGACCCCCGATCTAGTTTCATCCATCCAGGCTGCGATATATATTCAGGAAAATAAAGACATCAAATGTACATCATTGCTGCAAAGATAATCATCCAATCTAAGGGATGATGGCTCTACCAGAATCATCAGTCTACACTCAGACGATTGTCTGTCTCATGTACATGAAAAATGAATTTATAAAGCTGAGCATGGGAATGCCTGCCTCTGCTAGATCATGAAAATATTATGAAGATAATGTATTGTATTGTATCTTATTATAGGTCTCCTTCCAGCTTGAAAGAACTTTAGATCCTCATGATAAAGCATTTCACCCAACATCAAAAAAATAACGACCTCATGCTTTAGGGGGCAACTGTTATAGACATTTTTGGGCACTGCAATCCCAATCATAAATGTCAATAAATGAAGGGCTCTTAATTCCCTAAAAGTGTTGTTCCGACCCCTAAAAGAACAAGGTCAACTGATTACATCTTCTCCCAGAAGTTCTCCATAAAAAACTACTCAGAACTGGTCAAAACTGGACCATTTCACCTGCTCCATAGGCAAAGTGCATTGCATCCCACCTGAATACACACAGTAGGTGTGATGCATGTCAAAAATCCCTTCTATGGGGTGTGATGGGCGAGAAGGGACAAATGACAGGGTCAATCCGCAAGGTGGAGGAGCATGGAATCTTCCAGAAACCTCTCTTGTGACACTTGCCTCTCTGAATTCGACCAGGGATGAGTAAGAGATCATCAATCTCCAAGTGGAATCAAGAACTATCAAGGAGAAGACACTAATAAAATCTCAAAAGCTGACTCACCTCCCTTGCAGTCATCTATATATGGATCCCTCATCCCAGAGATCTGGAGGCTGGAATTTTGTATCTTGTAAGGAAGTGCTGCTGGTTTCTTAGTGCAATATCATAGTGTTGGGTGATCTAAGCTTGTCATGAGGTGAAGAAGGGCTTCTTGCTGAGAGGATTATGCTGGGTCAGAACAATTGGTTGTAATTCTCTTGGCTCTTTCTTGATTATCAATAAAGTTATTCAATTTTTCCTCCATACACTTGTGTGATTGATGTTTTATGCATTTGTGTGGTTAATATACATCTGATCCTATATTTCTTATGATAATAGATCTATGTTCTCGTATAGTGTTATGCTGCTTTGATTCTACAGGTACTCTGTGAAGATGGGTACACAAGAAAGCAAGTAGCAAAGGACTTTCAGAAGAGAGAGGAATCGAGCAAGGAACCAAGCGCAAGACAGAGGTTGGTCTCCTTTATTCTTCTCTCATCTATCTCTCATAAATGAAAATGAAAGTAGTTTTAATTTGTTTGTTTCTAAGGTAGCTACCGGCCTTAGTGGGATTAGTAGCTCTGCATAGACACTATTCCCAGTAACACCTATGAAATCCATTTAAAATGGAGACAGTGACTGCTTTCTCTTATGAACAGAAAACACAACATTACTAAAAAAATCCCACCTTCTCTGTGTATTTTGGACTTCAAAAGTCCTAAAATATGGTTTAATTGTCTATTGGGTCCGGCCTTGCCGCCATCACAAGTCGCAAAAAGCCTGCTCCTACGTATTTCCCTTGTATTATGAAACACATGAAAAACACTGAAAAATGCATGAAAATGGGTTTGGTGGACTTCAGATCCTATATATTTCACTTCCTGGACCCTTTCGAGTATGGGACTCATCGCAATCACTGCTATCCAATTCTCCCTTCATATTTTCATTATATAACGAAAATACATGAAATACATTAAAAATGGCTTTGGCGCGGACTTCAAAATTTATGAACTCTCATATATAATGCCATCAGGTCTGGCTATCAGGTCACCCATATGTATGTGCATAGGCCCCACCCGTCATATAGTCCCATTGTGATATAGCGATGTGATAAATCACAATCACGCATTGCTCACTCCCCAGGTCCTTTATTTAACATGGTATGTGTTCCCCACCGATGCGACCTGTTGATCCGATCATTGGCGATCGTTGATTGGTGGTGTCATGCACCCAAATTTAAGTTGTCCTTTCTGTTCAGCTGATTGCAATTAGCCACTTAGATCTGGGCCGTTGATCGGCTAGATCTAACGGCTGTTGTTCATTCCTCTGTTTAAGCCTACAATTGTGGGTTTTTCATGGTTTTCAAGCATTTTTTCCTCCCGATAGTGTATTTCCGCCCTTCCAAGGGCTCTCCTCTTGCGCTGATTTTGATCATTGGATGATCTTTGAGAAAATATTGAAGATTTCAAGAGCATTAATGGATCCATTGGCATGTTTTTAAGCAAATTTGGAGACCTTAAGAGCCTATATGGATCCATTTTTGGGCCTTTTGCCAGCAAGGCTAACAGTTTCTACGAAAGAGAAGGAGGCATAGAAGGAAAAATATACACAACCCTTTCGCACAGAATGAGTCGATCTTGCAGACAAGATAGACCTTCCTAGAATCTAAATAAGACCTAACGACAAGCAAACCAACCAGACACTATCTTTCTCTAAATATGCTTTAATAAACAATAGCAAACAAGTGTTTTTAGGGCCTACCTTTGGTCCAACGCAAGCTTGTGGATGCCCTCGCTCCTTTGATCCAAATGAGCTCCTTTTCACGAATCTGCAAACACAAACAAGGCAAACAAATTAAATAGCACCTGAAAAACCAATTGCATAAAACATATTTAACATGAAATTCAAGGAGTCCATGAAACAAATAGCATAAGATACTTGTTGAGAAAAATGAGTTTGATTGTATTAATTCAAAAGAAGAAGAACTTTACAACCTTTGCCTTGACGCTGTACAAGCTCCTCCCAGGGTCCAACAAGATGTCTCCTCTACTTTGACAAGTTTCACTCACTCTCCAATGGAACCAAGAGGTATGTGATCTCTCCTCTCAAGCTCAACCAAAGAGTCTTAATTTCACCAACATTTACCCTCAAAATGTTCAGCTTCTAACCTCCCTAGTCCTAACCCAAATGCATGTATTTATTGTGCAATGGAGGGAAGTTACTATGTCCTCCTTCAAAGGGATAAAACCCTCCTTCACAGGGATAGCTCCTTTAGTCAAGGGATTAGCTCCTTCTCTTTTTGGATGCATGAACCACCTCAGAGCGAAAAATCCACGTCAAAATTCCTTCTAGAAAACTTTAGAATTAGCCCAAAGTGAGTTTTTTAAGATAAAACTTGCGCCTTTTGACTTTCACAAGGGTCCGCACCTACACCGTTAGGGACAGAGCGGGTAGGTACACAGCTTTTGTACACAGAAGGTGCGGGACCGCATGTGACCATGAGAGAAAGTGCGGAACTAGAGTTACATTGATTTTTAATGTCTTTCTCCCACTTCCAAAGCTTGATTTGAAGAGCTGAGGTCTTAGACTTGCTTAGGAGGTTAGTACAAGTGATGATAGACCCATACTGACTGTAAATAATCATAGTGACGATATTTTTGTGTAACAGATTGCCCCCTAAAGTACGAAGTCTGTAGTAGATGAGGATTTCATTTATCATATAATAAGAGTGAAGTACTTTATCATTTCGAGGATCATCTTGTGGAGAGCCCGATTGGAACCTGTAAAAACATTCAATGCAAGATATATATATGATATCATATCATCGCTGAGGTAGGCATTCCCATACTCAGATCAAAACTAACTAGAAAACTATCTACTGCTCTGATATAGGAATGATCTTGTAAAACATCACAAGTATAGACTCATGTGAACACAGTGTGGACGCAGCCATCTGTTTATGAATAGTCCACAATACAATGAATACAAAATTCCTCGCAGCCTGGATGGTGGAAACTAGATCCAGGGTCTTCATTTCTACTTCCCGAAATAGTACGATGCTATCCATGCGAATAAATGTGTTGATGTCGAACATGGTAGAAACCACTTGATTACCAGTCAATGATGTAAACTGTTAACAAGTGTGAGAGAAACCACCAGTGATGTCAATGGCTCTCAAAGTACCCAGTACAATCCATGAGATGTGAATAAATGTGTTGATGTCGAACATGTCACGAAATCCTTCGATCAAAAGTCAATGATGTAAACTGTCGTCAAAGGTGAAAAACCTACCATTGAGGCATGCAGATCTCAAGGTACTGATGATTCCTAGATCATATTTCTAGATAATGAGCTGATGTCGATAGAAAGCGATCCGTCGTAGGCAAGCCCACAACACGAAATCATAGATCAAGCTGAAGAAATTTAGTTGCAAGGACTGACTCAGGGATGGTCAAGATGGATGACAGATATTTTACATATGAATGGCTTATTGGCAGTGACGTCTTGAGCACATAACGACATGACAGATGGCTTGGTAACAATTGACCTAAAGTTAATACCCAGAAACTGGCTGAAGACTTTCAATGTGGTTTGATCAACTGTTAGGCAAAGGATTTCCCAACCCAGGTGAATAAAAGTGTCGTGTTTAAGAGTGGTTACAAAGTATGACAAACAGATTCATTTTTCTCTCTTTTCCCCTGCCATTTCTGGCAAGTACCTCTTTATTTTTGACAAGCTTGAGGAGGATAACATTTTCCTGATTATAAGCTCATCCTTCGGATGAGTCCAACTTAGTTTAAATTCGAACCCTAAGAAGGAGTGGTTCGTTCCTGTTGGTAATTGAATAGGTCCTTTACTGTGAAATTTTAACGAGTCCAGTATAGGAGAAACTCGGCGTTTTTCAATTTTAGAGAGTCTGAAAAAACTTAAGAAGACTCCAGGGTTGACCTATTTCGTAAATTTGTGTCTCCCAAGCCCGAAAAAGTATAAAATAATACTTGAGAGAACCGCTTGATCTTTTACGACTAAGGACTACTTTTCGTTATTAGTGTCACTGATCTGAAAAAGTAAAAAAGTGATCAACGACACGTCGTTTTATAACCAATATCGAATTTGAAACGACAAAAATCCAGCAATCTTTTCGTATTTTTACGGTCAGAAAACAGTTGTAAGTGGACCATCTTTTAATTCCGTTTTAACAAGTGTAAAAGAAACGATCGGCAATCTTTTCATATTTTAGGAGTCAGAAAAGGGCTTAAAGATGACTCTACTTGTTTTTCGTTGAAAATGATAGATTTCGCCTGAATAATCCTTTATTCTGCACAAAAACACAAACATTACTCATACCTGTTTGAAATGGATAAAAATGTTGCAAAATACCTTTTCAAAGTGAAACATAAACAAATTTGCAATTCATTTACTCAAAAAAATTATAAAAAGGGCCTTTGTCAATTCATTTTTACCATTTGAGTTTGGGTGAGAAAATAATGCTTTTGCTTAGAAAACTTCCCATGAAGATTGTGGAAAATCCAACCGTCGGAATCGAGCACCGTCTTCTCCAGGTAATCCACATCATTCTACTCTTCATTTTCAACCGTTTAGTTTGTTGATTTAGTCCTTCATTTCATTTTTTGGGAGAGTTTTTAGGCGCAAAACCCGCGCGGGGGGGTCCGCCTGTTTACCATTGCGGACCCACGGACCCCGAATTTTTCTCCATTGGGAAAAAGCTCGGGGTTCGCACCTTCCGTGTGGAAAAAGTGTGGACCCACGCACTGTGTCTAACTTGGAGGGTGCATACCCCGCACGCAAGGGTTTTGAACCCAAAAATTCTCAAAAATGGACCAATCAAAATGTTTTCTAGCAATTTAATTAATCTTTATACTTGATGCAGAGAGTATATCATGTTAGATTGGCATGAATGAGAGCATGAGGACGTGGATACTGCCGCATGGAATCATCAGCCTTCACTTGATGCTTTGAGGGCGTGCGGACTGTACAAATTCTGGACCATTCCTGGCATGAGGGCTCAGGTGGATTTCTTACAGTGGCTGGTTGATAGATGGAGCATACAGGACCAGTGCTTTTTCATTGGTGGCCACCGGCTCGAAATCGAGCCGGAGGACATTTATTTCTTGACTAGTTTTCCTAAGAGAGGCGAAGACTTGACTCTATACGGGACTAGGCCAGGTGGCCAGTCTGTCGATAGCCTCTGGCTAGAGTACTGCAACAGCCAGGTTAAAGACAAAGGGATAGAAATAAAGACCATATCCTGTCCTGAGCTCATGGTGATTGCGTTTACTGTCACCAGACTTTGCGGAGCTGCCGCATTACATATTGCCATCGGATCCTAGATGCGTATGGTAGTTGATTTCTTTCGAGGCACCATCTTCAACTGGTGCAATGCTGTGTTGGCCAATGTGAAAGGCCAACTGACCAGGGCCAAGAGCGGACGACTAAAGACCTTTGGTTATGTGGCTTTGGTCATGATTTTTGGCCTGGAGAGGGTTCCTATGCTGATCCCATAGCACCTTACCGTTGGATCTGGGCTTCCTCGAGAGCCCAAACTGATGCGATGGGTTGCAGTCATGGCCCGTCACCCGGACGAGAGGACAGAAGTTGCTCTGTCCAAACCTGAGTATTTCCAATGGTTGGAAAACCAGGTCTTTTCCATTCAGGACTTCCCTTATGCTGGGATAGATTTCCGTGGTGACCCAGACATGGATCTTCCACCAGGAGAGCAGTGGGATGAGTCAGGTAAAATCCTTTTCAACTTTTCCTATTTTAATTTTTTTATTTTTCCATCGTCTCAAAACTGATAGTAAAAATTTCAAATGCAGATGTGGGTCCACAGCGACTAGCCGCTCTCCGGCCTTTCGAGAGGAGGCAACCAGTTGCACCCGCGCCAACCCCACAGGACGAATCGGCAGAGGTTTTGGCCGAGTTGGAGGGTCATCTCGATCACTTGACAGGAGATATTCCTAAGACCACTATAGATGACATTCCTCGTCAAATTCAGCTCTATGTGATTGGAGTCCCAAGACATTTTAGGAGGTTCCTTTGCAAGGTGGCCCGTGCAGTGGTTTCTTATAGAGATCATCACCAGTGATAGGATGATCGCCTATTGTGGGCACATGTGACATTTTTCTTTTTGTACTTATCATTTTTGTTGATCATAAGGTGTTTTTCAACCTATGATCAAAGACGATGTATTTTTTGACACACTCCTATATATATATCACTATTACCGGCTTATCTTGTAAATCATGTTATGGAATGGTTTTAAATTTACATGTATGATTATTGCAAATGTCTATTTAACATTCGAGAAGCAATTGCATCTGCTAATGTATTTAAAGACCTTGGAATATGTTGATATTCAATGTAATCAAACTCACGTTCCAAGAGACACACTCTCAAAAATAATCTTAATAACACTGGATTTCTAATGGCATACACTCTATTAAGCTGTAACACAACGAGTTCAGAATCTAACCTCACTATCAAACTCCGAATCCCAAATGAAATAGATTCAGACAATAACTCAATCACTGCACTGTACTCTGCAATGTTGTTTGTTGTTTGACCAAGGCTTACCCCATGCATAGAAACTACCTTGTCAGAGGGCGAATAGATAACCCAAGCTGCGGAAAAGATGTTCCATGTATTACGACAAGCACCATTAGCAAATCCAATGTATGTTTGGAGAGGCATCGACATCTGCAATATCAAGAGTAAAACCAAGATAAGTAGGAATAATGACGAAAAAAACACTCTCTAAGCTAAGCACACTTTTTAAAACTAAAACACACCAGCTAGAAAGAAAAAACTATCCTAACTAAAAATCTCCACACCCATTCTTTTAAGCATAGTACCTCTTCAAGTAAAGGCCATTTCTGGGTTTACCCAAAGAGTCCCCATCAAAGTCTACCAAATCATAGGCCCCTTATGCTAGCTTTCGCTTAACAATATAGGGACCATGCCACATAGGAACGAATTTCCCAGCACCGAATTTATCATTAGATTGATCATACAATAACACTAGGTCTCCTTCCGAAAAATTTCGAGGGGTCACATTCCGATCATACTGAGCTTTCATACGTTTTGCGTGAGTCTCGATCACTAATGCAGCATCACGTCGATTCTCATCTAATTGAGCTAAGTATAACAAATGCTTTTCCTCTTCGGAAGTGGCTGGAAGTAACTCGATGGCCATTTTCAGTGACGGGATTTCGCATTCAATGGGTAACACGGCTTCCAAACCATAGACTAGTTGGAAAGGAGTGAACCCTGTTGATGTTTTTATTGAGGTTCGGTACGCCCAAAGCGCTGAAAATAGCATGTTGTGCCAATTCGACCGATGAATCCCAATGATTCGTTGGATCATGATAATTAAAACTTTGTTGATGGATTCAACCAGACCATTCGCTTGTCGATAATAAGGAGTTGAACTATCGTGACGTAAACCAAGCTGGCCTATAAGTTCGGTCATCATAACGTTTCGAAAATGGCGCCCATGATCAGTGATTATCACTTGTGGGACACCAAACCTAGCAATTATATGATTGAACACGAAAATTGCAGCTGTTTTGCCATCTGCCTCGAATGTAGGCATCGCCTCGGCCCATTTAGTAAAATAATCTACCGCAAGGATGATATACTCATGCCCCCCGGCCGAGTGAGGGTTACATGTAACAAAATTGATACCCCATTTGGCAAAAGGACCAACGGCAATTATAGGGTGGAGAACGCATCTTACGATAAAAAAATTGGCAGTTGTGGCATTTTCGTACCGCGGTAATACAATCTTTAAACAAGGACGGCCAGAAATAGCCAGCGCGCAATATCTTTTGGGCTGTGGCATACCCAGACATATGACCGCCACATGCTCCAGAGAGACAATCATTTAGAACCCTTTAAGCCTCTTCGTGAGTTAAGCAACGTCGAAAAATAGAGTCCGCACCACAGCGATAAAGAGTATCTCCAATAATTTTGAATTGTTGGGAGTGGAACCGAATTTTACGACGTTCTGACCTTGAAATTTTTGGCCGAAAGGATTGGGTTTGGAGATAGACGATGATATACCCATACCACAGATCTAAAGTACTGATTAGAAACAAAAATTTGTCCGCAATGGGCTCCTCTGCCACAGTTTCCGTGTCAGCACACGGGAAGTCACACATTAGCTCTGTAAAAACTAAAGATTTCTTAGACTTAGATTTTTCAAACTCCAAGTCGAACTCTTGTAGGATAACAATCCATTTAGAGTACTTTCCCCCTAGCAATTTTTTGGTCAAAATGTAGATCATAGGGTTGCAATCCGAAATTACCGTAGTTTTACCTAATAAAATGTAGTGACGAAAACGTTGGACAGCTTGAACGGCTGCCAATGCCAATTTCTCCACATGTCAGTATTTTAGCTCAGTTGGATTTAACGTTCGACTAAGGTAATATATCACATGTTCCGTTCCAAATTCATCTTCCTGAACTAAGACCATTCCAATGGTGGAATGGGAGGCGGCGAGATACAAAAAGTAATCCTGGTTGTAGTTGGGAGGATGCAACAACGGTGCATGGGTCAACGCGTGTTTGAGTGCATCAAAATATTTCTGAGCTATCTCATCCCAAGAGAATTGAGTGTTCTGTTTCAACAACCGTGTAAAACCCTTTGTAACCTCGGCGTAGTTAGGAATGAATCGTCGTAAAAAGTTTGCTTTCCCCTGCAAACTTTGGAGTTGGCGAAGACTCGAAGGAGGAGGCAAATTGATGATAGCTTCGACCTGCGAGGGATCAACGCGAATGCTGGCTTTCGAAACTACAAATCCCAGAAATCGACCCGTTTCTATACAGAAGACACATTTGTGTGGGTTCAACCGAATACGATAATGCCTACACCTCATAAAGATTGCTCGTAAATGAATGAGGTGATCAGCTCGATCTAATGAATGAGCAGGCAAATCATCGAGATACGGTTGCACAATGTGTTTGATGTCATGAAACGCATAAGACATCGCCCTCTGAAAATTTTCTCTGGCATTCTTAAGCCCAAAAGGTAACTTGCAATAAGAAAATGTCCCCCATGGAAAAATGAAAGCCGCTTTTGGTTGATCGGCAGGTAGAATATTGATTTGATTGTATTCGGAAAAACCGTCCATAAAGGAAAATATTTCGCTGCCAGCACAATCATCAATGATTTGATCGATATAGGGAGTTGGGTAGTTGTCCTTTGGACAGGCTCGATTAATGTCCCTATAATCGATGCATATTCTTATTGTTCCCTATTTTTTTTAACCAGAACAATATTCGATACCCAATCCGTTAGCGGGATCGAATAAATGAAACCTGCTTTCAACAGTTTTTCAACTTCTGCTTTAATTGCAGCAGCTTTTCGTGGGTGAATTTGACGCAAACGTTGCCAGACGGGTTTAGTGTCCGGGTAAGTCTTGATCTCATGAACAACAATCGTGGGATCAATTCCTGGCATTTCCTCATAGGACCAGGCAAACAGGTCGCGGAATTCTTGAAATAGGGCCTTATATAATTGAATTTCGTCATCTGTACACGAGGCACCTATATGAATGTTCTCAACAATTCCGGGCTTAACCGAAATGTCAATGGGAATAGTTCGAGAGATGTTTCCCAAATTTAACTCTGAATCAGGATGTTTCATTGGATTCTGAGGTTCCTTGACATATTCAGTCGTAAAGATTGATGAGAAATCATTTTCAAAACGATCATTCTCAGGTAAAAATGAAGATCTGTGATGGAGATCTTCCCATGGTAAATCATCTACACATAGGATTTTATGAATTTTCTCGTCAGAGTGAACAAGTTCAGAAAATGTAGTTAAATCTGAGGTTGATGTGAAAAGTGATTCCTCACGGACCACATTCATTAAGTCATTTTCGGTTGAACACAGGTCGGCAAAAGACTGCACGGCTTCATAAGCAATTTCATATGGACTCAAAGGCATGGAATTACCAAATGAGTCTATCTCAAATTTATAAGGGATGATCCAAGGATCATCATAAATAATGGTGTTTGATGTAATCATATGAATAGTTGCAAATGAAGATGATGCATTGATTGGAGGAAAAGGAAAAGTTCCCAGTAAACCGGCATCTTTAACTAATCCTACTCCAACATCCTTAAATGGGATAGTCGTTTTACCAACATGCTGAATACTCTCCGAAGAGGCTGGGTCGGATGAAAAGTAAGCCAGCTGGTCTATTGTTATGATCTTTCCATTATATGGAAACTTTATTACTCGGAAGACCGATGAAACGACCATTGTCATAGCGTAAGACCAACTTTGACCCAAGAGAAGGTTGTAGTCTAGAGGGGCATCAACCACCTCCACATCTAGACTAACAGTTTTTCCTTCAACCCCTATAGGCAAATCCTGTAGAATGCCAAAAGGATGAAACCCACGGCCATCAAAGGCCTTAAGAATTGTCGGGGATTGATTTAGTGAAGGAGAACCAAGCGACCTCCAACACTGTATTGACATAATACACATTGAGGCTCCCTCATCAATTACAGTCCAATGAATAGGCCTGTTTTTTACTATCACTGGGATCTGGAAAGCCATTTGATGAGGCAAACGCGGTGTACTATTTTCTAGATCAAAGATTATTAGGTTCGGGTCCTGAACATCAACAGCTCCTATAGCTGACAAAAGTAATTTATGCTGTGCTGGGCATGATTGCAGCACTTCCAAAGCTGACATTGCTGAGGGTGAAACAGCTAAATCCTCAACAATGTTATAATTCTGAGCCGCTCTCGCATGTGGATTGAAAGCTGACTTTTGAAGTATACCCTTGGCGGGCAGTTTGATTACTAAGTCTGGATTAGGTTTCTCGATCTATAGTGGATCGGAACCGGGAGCTAAGGTTGATAGATTAGAATGAGAAGATTCTGCTTCTTTACCATCAATAGGACTTTTACTACCATAATCTTGCGATCGAGTCGCAATCCTAACATGGGACATCATCAATATGGGTTCTTCATTGGCACTTGAGGAAGAACCTATCATCTTACTGTCTTGATTTGGAAATGGATCCTTCAAGAAAGTAGGAGTTTGGGAACCTTTGACAATCTTCGCAACCTCTGCACGATGAGGGTAGTCTCTTGTAAAATGTTCTTCGTCACAAATGAGACATGGATAACGAGGTTTACGCTTTTCATCATTGGATTCTGCCTTTTCAGGTTTCTCCTTTGAAGTTTTGTCCGTTTTATTCTTCTTCTTTCCTTTCTTCTTCCCACCAGATTTTGATTTAGCCGTAGATGACTCTACAACGTGAATATCGGCGAAAACCTCTGCAGAAGAATCTCCTATCAGGGAATCAGGCAAGGTTATGATAGGAGAAGAATTCTTGGAAGACTTCTTCTTACTTTTAGTGTTAACCGTACCAATCATACCGTCAGCGGCATGAGATCCCGAAGGAGCTGCAGTGATTTGATTTGACTTGGGAAGGTCAGGGATCTTTTTGTGTAATGTACCTGACTGAGTATAGACCAAGTCAAGGTACTATGCTTGAGCAATCACTTGCTCCTCGGTAACAACTCCGGCTTTAGCAACATCTTTAGTGATCCTTGGCAACAAATATTTTACAAACCACTCAGCCAAGATTTGATCCGGAATAAATACCTTCACTAAGCGTCGTCGACGTCTCCACTCATGAATATGATTTGAAATGTACATGGATGTCGATTGTTTTAGCGAAGTTAACAATTCCGTGCCATTGTCATATCTAACTGGCAACTGAAAATGAGTTAAAAACGAGGTAGCTAACTGACTAAAATTATAAAAAGTGCCTCACGGTAACTCAATGTACCACTTGATTTCGAGGGCTCCAAGTATGAACCCTAGTTCCGCCGTCTCCATGCCCTCGGCCACAGTTGGGTCGCTGATCGCTCGGGCTGCGCAGGGGCTCGATAGATCTAAGCAAAGATTCAGGTCCTGTCTCTCAGATGTAGGTACGCAAGATAGCCATGCCACGAACACTGGCTCGAACCCTAGCGCTACGGCCGCCCTGCCCCCGGCCGCTGGTGGGTCTCTGATCGATCTGGATGAGAAAGGGTTAGAAAGATATGGGCAAGGATTAAGGAGATGTCTCTTAGCTGAAGGTGTGAAAGATGGCCACGCCATGAAAACTTGCGCCGCAGACTCAAATGCACCTGCAAACCTCGTGGCCGAGAGCTCAAGGGTAGCTTGGCCCCGTCCCCCTGCTTCCATAGCGCGCCTTGGCAGCCCTCTTCAGATTGTCGACGCATCGGCTAAGGACGATCATGCAGATCCCTTAGCTTCCCCTCTGACCTTAGCTTTTGGAAAGGAAGGGCTTCTACGGAACTGTTGTACGCCTCTTTTGCTCTTTAAACAAATCCAGGAATTGAATATCAATCAAGGCATATGCCTACCCTCTCCACAGATCTGCAGGGGAAAGAGGCTTTCAGAACCTTCCTCACCATTCCAGGTTCAGATCAAGCTCATTACGGGCAAAACCATGCTACAATGGGTAAGCCAGACGGATCAAGTGCAGAATCTCAAGCATGCACTGGACATCAAACTAGGGATCCCCTCTGCAGCTCAGCGGCTTCTCTACGAAGGTAAACAACTTGAGGATCTCTTTCCTATTTCTTTTTATGGCATTAAGAAAGATGCATCTATCATTTTAACCCTTCGTTTAAGAGGAGGAGCTGTGGGAGAACCATCCTCAGCCAATGCTTTTTCATATAAAGATGCCGTCCATGGCAAGAAGACTGAAAAGACAGCTCCACCAGTGCAGGCTACACCCAAGCCTTTCTTGGTTGACAAAGTGGAGGAGATTCCCTCTGTTGAGATCTCTTACCCAAACATGGCAGACGACACCCAAAAATTCGTGGAAAGGGCCATCATATGCAGATTCAATGGGCTCTGGCCACGCTCAAAGGATCTTCTGGACTGGATCTATGACAACTGGACACGCAGCTACAAGGTCTACTTCTGCGCAAAGGGATATTTTATAGTGCTGTTCGACAACCTCGAGCACTATGAAGATGCCTTAGAGGAAGGCCCTTGGTTCATGGGAGCGGCAGGCCTCTTCCTAACTCCATGGTTCCCAGACTTTGACCCAGCCTCTGCAGTTATCACAAAAGCCCCTGTTTGGATCAGACTTCCAAATCTCCCATTACATCTATGGTGCACAGAAGTATACAGGCAAATAGGCAACGCTTTGGGCAGCTTTCTAATGGGAGACTACATGAGGGAAATCCAAGGTCTCTACACTTATGCCAGAATTTGTGTAGAGCTAGATCTCAGCAAGGGTTTGCCAGAGCAAATCCATCTCAAGATCAATGACATTGTTTGGACCCAATTTCTCGATTACGAAAACACTGCCTTCTGATGCCGCCATTGTCACCTAACAGGGCATCCTCAGACCTCCTGCCTAGCGATGCCAGCGAGATCGAAAAAGGGAATCTTCGCGAAAACCAAACCCAAGCGTTGGGCTCCCTGTACACCGCAGCAAGCACGAAGATCCAGCCCCCCCCCAGTCCGGAGGAAGGGGAAAGCGATTCAGATTCGGAACAGGTGCCTCAGCCGATGGATCCGCCCATGGACCCTATGGGGCGCACTCAGGACCCAGCTATAGCCCAGAAACGCACCCACGAGACCTCCTCTGAATCAGAAAAGGATGTCCAGATGGAAGGGAATTCCAGTCTTCAAGTTGTCCTAGCTCATTCTCCCCATGATGGCTGGACAAAAGTCAACAAAAAGAAAGGGAAAAAACAATGTGTTGTAGTTTCTGGCCCTAAGGGGTAATCAGGCAGTCTGTGATTTCTTGTCTTCTGATGTAACTATGAGTTTGAATCTTTCTTCCGGGACCGAGGTTGATGGATCCATCATTTCCGGTTTGTCGGTTTTTGCTTATCCTGATTGTACCATATTTCACTTAATAGAATTAGTCTTTACTGAGAAAAAAAAAACTCAATGTACCACTTGGCCGCGAGACCAATTAGAGTGCACTGGAAAAGTCTAAGACGGATTGAATCATCTGTGATGGAGTTAGATGCACACCAGAGGTGGTAAGTCATCACATGGTTCGACGGGTCCTCTCCTGATTTACCTTCGAACTTGGGAATGTCACTGGGAAACTTATTCGGCATTGGCGGCCAAAACGGAAGATAATTAATCGGATCGTTCGTTAGGCGCGACAAATTAGGTAAGTCCAAAGTTGTGATAAACGGTAACTGTCGATTAGGATCCCTAAAACTCTGGGTCATGAGACCAACCCCAGGAGGAGGATATCCAGGATAACTCGGAATAGGAATCGCGTTCGGGATATTGTATCCTCTTAGAAAACCAGGATTAACCGAACCGAACTGGGGTTGTTGAGGTTGTTGATAAGTGTACCCAAGATACGATTGATACTGATAAACTGGCTGTTGGACAGTAGGACCGAATTGGAACTGTCCCTGGTACAGTTGATAGGTGAATTGTGGTTGACTTGTGACAACCGTACTTAAACCAGGTTGTCCTACAGGCATCTGAACCGTAGTTTGAATCGTGGATCCAGATGGTGGTAAAGATGTCTGAGGAGTAGATACAGGAACAGTAGAAACTGGAGCTGTCGATACTCCAGAAGTAGGTGGGGTAGATTGAATAGATGTTGTGGCAGTTGCAGCAGTCGTTTGAGATGGAGTACGAGGCGCAGTAGGCCCAGACTGAGAAACTACCAAAGGTACAGAAACTTGAATGTTAGACTGGACTGGTTGCTGGGGTGAACCAGAAACTAAGGGTTGTCCAGTTTGAGATGACAATTGTACACTTGGCTGCAACACCTGTTGAGTTTGCGATGAATCCCACACTATGTTCATTCCGGGGAATGATTCGATCTTGCGGACAAGATAGACCTTCCTAGAATCTAAAGAAGACCTAACGACAAGCAAACCAACCAGACACTATCTTTCTCTAAATATGCTTTAATAAACAATAGCAAACAAGTGTTTTTAGGGCCTACCTTTGGTCCAACGCAAGCTTGTGGATGCCCTCACTCCTTTGATCCAAATGAGCTCCTTTTCGCGAATCTGCAAACACAAACAAGGCAAACAAATTAAATAGCACCTGAAAAACCAATTCCATAAAACATATTTAACATGAAAGTCAAGGAGTCCATGAAACAAATAGCATAAGATACTTGTTGAGAAAAATGAGTTTGATTGTATTAATTTAAAAGAAGAAGAACTTTACAACCTTTGCCTTGACGCTGTACAAGCTCCTCCCCGGGTCCAACAAGATGTCTCCTCTACTTTGACAAGTTTCACTCACTCTCCAATGGAACCAAGAGGTATGTGATCTCTCCTCTAAAGCTCAACCAAAGAATCTTAATTTCACCAGCATTTACCCTCAAAATGTTCAACTTCTAACCTCCCTAGTCCTCACCCCAATGCCTGTATTTATAGTGCAATGGAGGGAAGTTACTAGGTCCTCCTTCAAAGGGATAAAGCCCTCCTTCAAAGGGATAGCTCCTTTAGTCAACGGATTAGCTCCTTCTCTTTTGGGATGCATGAACCACCTCAGAGCGAACAATCCACATCAAAATTCCTTCTAGAAAACTCTAGAATTAACCCAAAGTGAGTTTTTTAAGATAAAACTTGTGCCTTTTGACTTTCACAGGGGTCCGCACCTACACCGTTAGGGACAGAGCGGGTAGGTACGCAGATTTTGTACACAGAAGGTGCGGGACTGTAGGTGACCATGAGAGAAAGTGCGGAACCAGAGTTACATTGATTTTTAATGTCTTTCTCCCACTTCCAAAGCTTGATTTGAAGATCTGAGGTCTTAGACTTGCTTAGGAGGTCAGTACAAGTGATGATAGACCCATACTGACTGTAAATAATCATAGTGATGATATTTTTTTGTAACAAACCAACAACATCGTTGATCACCATTGACCTCGAGGAACTTGAAACAGAGTGCACTGATGTAGAGGTTGAAACCATAGATGAAGAGGAAGGAGGCTCAGACCCCTATCTCGGATTAGATGGCTTAGAGTCCCCCTTTAGGATTAGGAAGAGGAAGAAGTGAAGTTTGATTAGACCTCACAAGAAGAAGAAGTCTAATAAGTCTGCGAGTATGATATCGTTGGTCCTCACGGAGAGGGATCTTGATGAGATAGGTGATTCTTTTAGCTCCTCCACTAAAAATATATGCAGAACATGGAGGACCAGTACCACCAGGTATTGGACAAAGTACAACAGGGCTTGAAGGAATTGTAGATCCAGATAGGCATGATCCAGGTGAGCATGGTGCAAGTGAGTGCAGATCATGCAAGGCTACTAAAATTTGGTTCCACTACAAAAATCACATATGAGCTCCAAGCAGTGCAAATTCCAGGGGGCTCTTTCCATTTTGAGATAGTAAAACACTAGGAACATGAAAAGTAGTCGAAAAATATAATTATCAACCTTGCAACACTGCTTATCCAGACCTCACATGAGTTGCACCAAGGAGTTTCAGATGAGATTTGCATCCAGGAAAAAAGAGCCATGTTGATTGTCAATGAAGTAAAAGCTAACAATCAAAAAAAATTTGCAGAGAAAGAGTAGGCCTTGCAATGAGGTGATGTCGAAAAATCAACAACTAGAGCTAGCCCTTACCCAGGTGTGTAGGGAGTTCCGTGAGCTCTATATTCTAACAGAGGTGGCCTTAGCAGAGAAAATTCACAAGTTAGTTGCTACAGTGAAGACATCTAAGGAGGAAATTGGAAAGGTATTGTTTGAGTTGCAGTTGTAGATTTCAGAGCTTCAACTAAAGCTCTAGCCAACCACTTCTCCGGAATTCAGAGAGAAGCATGAGGCTACTATTAAAGTAGATATGATCACTCTGGCTGTTGGAGTCAAGGACTACAACCAATTGTTTGAGCAGATAATGGAGATGTGGACCTCATTGTAGGAGGATCCACACTTGCAGATGATCGAAGCTGAGATCCACGAAAAACAACTATAGTTTAATGAGATCAAGGCGACAATGCCGACCTTAGGACTGTGCAAAGGTTCATTAGACTTCAAGAAGGTAAATTCATAAAGACCTAGATTGATGAGCTGTGTCAGAAAGCCTCTATCATTTCTTCAAGGATACAACCATGGGCTGATGAGGGAAGCCAATTGTCACAAATTGTTCAGAGCAAACTAAAATCTCTTCAAAAGACATAGAGAACCATGGGCCTTGCAGTCAAAGGTCAAAAAGTAGAGAGATGGGTTGAGGAAGTTCACCAAGCCACCTCACAAATAATAACATATATTCAAGTGTTAAAGAAAGAATTTAGTGGCCTGCTAGCAAAGGTTGAGGAAACACCAGTACTGTGACTCGGGACAAGTCACAACTTTGTGTTGGGGGCCTATTGGGACGAGGTACCCTGGTTCAAATTTTGTCAAGTTTTGTTAAATATTGTAAACAATCTACATTTTGAGGAGAAGAGCGCAAGTAGCATAGGTCGATAAGAGTCAAACAGGCTTTAGGAACGTCAAATCCCCTTAGTTTGTTAAAGTTAAGTTGTTTTGAGACCCGCCCATGGTTCATGGACCATGGTATTGTAATGAAAAAGAATATAAAAAGAAGTCATAGAAGAGTCATAGGAAAACTAACTAAGAATTGTGCATGATTCAGGTTTGATTTTATCTATTCTCTACTTGGGTGAAGGGGAAGGATCCTATAGCTATGTGCACAAAGATCTTGGTAAGTCCATAGCTGAGTGCGTGGGCCATTGCAGCTATGTGGGTAGGGTTGGAAGAAGTTGTATTTAAAGATCTGAAGCATAATAAAAGGCTTATTTTGAATAACTATATGTGCATCTGGGTATTATTGTTTTACCTATGAATTTACTGTATTTATGATCTGTTGAATACATTTAATTAGTGAAAGTATTTAATATATTCGCAAAGGAATATATGTATTTATTTATATGATATTATGCATGTTTATCACAGTCGATGAAGGACATAAATCTGCTGATTGTTAATTAATGCAAATTCTAGGTTTCAAGGGTTAGGGATCACAAAGGTCAAGATAATGCCCTAAGTATGTCAGAAACACATCACATAGTCCTCTCGATGCAGAAACCTAGTTCTAGCATCCCCCAATACTTCATCCGGTGAGATTGCAGCCTACGCTATGTGGGTTAGTACTTAAGGGGATGGTAGTGTAGGGTTTTGTTTGTTAGTGCAACTAACTCCAAACCTGGGTCCAGGCCCCCTCAAGCCAACAAATTGATTTTCTGGATATAACAATATCTTGGTTAGTCTAGAAGATAGAGAAAAGACAACATTTACAACTCCTTGGGGTACATTTATGTATGCGAGGATTCCATTTGGTTTAATCCATGCTGGAGAAACATTTCAAAGAGAAATGGATCTCACATTTTTTGGTAATATACATAAATTTATTTTCATTTATGTTCATCATTTAAGTGTATTTTCTAATTATGAAGAGAAACACTTGAAGCACTTGAGAACTTTTTTTGAAAGATGCAGGAAATATGACATTTCTATTAATACCAGAAAGTCAATTTTCGCAACGAAAGAGGGAAAATTGTTAGGACATATAATTTCAAAGGAAAGATTTGTAATCGATGAAAAAGAAGTCTCGACAATTCAAGCAATTAGTTTACGTAGAAACAAGAAGAAAATTCAGTCGCTTTTAGGAAAAATAATTTTCTTAAAAATATATATAGATAATTATGCTGAAATTGTGAAAGATATTACTGATATGCTTCCAAAACATCATGAATTCAAATAGACAGTACATGCTAGATATTCTTTTTCATAGATCAAGAAAGCCATTTTAGAAGCCCCAGTATTAGCTAGTCGAGACTACTAAAAACGTTTTGGTATATTCTCCTTTGCCTCTGACACTGACATAGTTTTTTTTTACTACAAAAGAGTGATGATGGGTATGAGAAACCAATTTCCTTTTCAGTAAAGTTATAAGAGATGATCAACTTAGATATGAAATTATAGAGAAGAATTCTTATGCCCTTATACAAGCTTAAAAAACATTCACGGTGTTATGTTCTTATAATTTATAGGATTAAGTGATCATTGAATAATTGCTTCTAGTATTTCAAATTGTAAATAATATTTCTTTCTGAAAATGATTTCCAAAATAAGATAGAAAATGAAAAGAGGGTATGAATACAAAAAATAAAAAAAAAAGGAAAGAGAAAAAACTGATAAATGAACCCCACAAAAAATGAATAAATGTGATAGTGATGCTAGTTTAAGTGCTACTACTAGCCTTCTCGATTTGTGAAGAAAAAAAATCATGAAATTGTGTGTAGCTTGCTTAAATGTCACAATCCCTTTCTGTTTGAAACATATAGTTTAATCATGTTCAAGCTGTTTTCAATTTATATTAAATAGATTAAAGTGAATAACTTAGCCAAACAATGTAATCTTGGCTAAAATTAGATAGGTAGAATAGGTGAATAAAGTTAATCCAACAATTTAATCTGGATTAATGCAGTTGATTAGATTAGTTTAGTCAATTTAAATAATCATTCTTAGTCTATTAAGAATAAAAAAATAGACAGGGTTTACAAATTTAAATGCACCCTTATTTGTTTGAAAAAAGCATTAGAATAGATAAATAATGGTTTTTCGATGTAATAATCTAAATGGTTCATTTTCAAAAGTATTGGACTTTCATTTATAATGCATACACTCAAAATATGTTGTGGGGCCACTCAGTGTCAAACCGCGCACATATTCCCCGCTCCCAATCATCCATCACAGTGATCCAATGACCCACGATTATTTTTAGAACCCTCGGAGTGATAATGTTTAACAACATGAGGGGTCCAAAAATTAGTTTCCTACCCCCTACATGTCAACACCATAGGATTTCTTACCCTCCCCCCCATCACTTACAATATATTGCCACCCCCCCTTCGAAAGTGGTTTCGCCTTCTGCAGCAACCCCCCTTACTGCCAATTTTCGCCTCCACATCTCATCTTAGCTACCATTCCCATCACACCATGTTTCCCTCCTTCGGTCACTCCTGCCAACTATACCATGCCATTCACCCACCAATCCTCACATACCATGTCCGTGACTATTGCACCCACCACCATCATTCTTTCTGTTCACCCATGCTGTTGGGTAGCAGAGGTCCCGCGTAACGGTTTTGGGGCAGAAAGCCCAAGAAGTAGGATTAAAATATTGTAAAAACTCCGAAGTATGGGGAGCACGAATTGTAATAGATTGAGTCAAAGGGTAGTCCACTCGAAAATAATAAAAAGTAATGTAAATAGAGTCGGCCTGCGCAGGGATCGCGGGCCAGGGAAGGGTATAAATAGAGTGTGGCTCTATGAGGGAAAGGCAGTTCTTTTGAGGGATGAAATGTAATGGGTTCTTAAAGAAGATAGTCTGAAAGCATCTGTAAGTCTGAGTCAAGGGTTGGGTAGTAGGTAGAGGCTCTGTAGCTGTGTGCGTAGAGGCTTGGAAAGTCCACAACTATGTGCGTGGACCCTTGCAGCTGAGTGCGTAGGGTAGATCTAGATGTATTGGTGGAGAATAATAATAAAGATAAGTTTGCTTCTATAAATTCTGTGTTATCGCTCATCTATCTTTATGGTTTACCTTTCTATATCTGTTTAATGCAAATGTGATAAGTGTATGCGAATCTGGGTTCATTTTGTGCGTGAATCGATTATGTTGGTCAAATGTTTGCTTAAAGAACCTATTGAATAGCTCTGAATCATAAAGGTAGAACAATGCAGTAATAAGAAAAATATAATCACTCTAGATCAATGCGAGCCCCGAACAACACAGAGCTGTAAACCAGTGCACGAACCTCCCAGACCACACTAAGACATTCCTAGGGTGCAGAAACCTAGTTCCAACACCCTCCCCTGTTACCTTAGGTGAGACTTTAGTCCGCGCTCCACGGACTATTGCTGAAAGGGCCAGTAGCTGCAGGATTTGTTTGGCTAAGTAACTCTTCCAACCTGGGTCAGGCCCATATAAGAAAACAAATGGTTCTGTTCCTGGGACCGAGATCTGCCTAAGGGGTGTTTAGGTGTGGGACATGGGGACCCTATAGAGAAAGAATGCTGAAAATTCAAGAGGATGAGGGACGGTAATAGATCAAGGGTAACGATGGCGAACACAATTTAGTTACCAGTATTTAACGGAGCCAGAGGCGAAGACCCAAAACAATTTTGGTTTGTACTAACATCAGTATAAAACACGCAGCATGTAATGGATGATAACATCAAGAAAGCCATCTTCGTCAGTGCACTGCAGGATTGAGTGCTAACATGGTACATGAAGTATTCAAGCATTAACCCAATGGCGGGGATAGTGGACATCCATATTGAATTGAAAAAGGAGTTTAGCCAGCCAAAGGCAGAAGCGCAGTCGGTCATAGGATTCAAAGAGATCACGATGATGCTGGAAGAGACCCCGTGGGATCTAGATCAGAGATTGAAAAGCACCATTTGTGAGGCCAACATGACCCCGATGAATGGACAACACTACACTTGGTTCATCGCATCATTAATGCCATATCTGAAGTTGGCTTTGTCACAACATAAGATCTCAACCCAAGCGGAAGTGCTGGAAGCAGCAATGCAGCTGCACGGAACCTCGCTACAGGACCCAGGGTTAGGAGTTCAACAAATCCAAACGCAGGTCCAAAAAATGTGTTTGGATATACAGAAGTTAAAGCAAGATCAGACATCACATTTCAAAATCTGGGAGGAAGTATGGTGTATAAAGTGTAGGGGCTAGGGACACGATAAAGATCACTATCCGCTCTCGGTGAATTTTGTGGTCACAGGGGGACTCACACCATTGCGACCAGAGGCACAGATAGGGCCATGCATGATCGCCTCGCTCTGGTGCACAATCTGTCAGGTAGGAGGAAAGAAAAACACAGATAACTGTCATCTATTGTCAAAATACAACCAGATCCCTCAGCAGCTCTTTTACAACTTTTGTAGATCAGTGGGTCATGAAGAAAGAGATTGTCGTAGCTACCGAATGTTGATGGACCAGAAACTAGCCTATAGAATGAATATTGAGGTGCGAGGTCAGGATCCAACTATGACATTTGCACACAGTGGGTTCTCGAGATGCGGTTGAGGACGGGGCGAAATTAGACCAGGAAGAGGTCACGAGCAGCTAATCTATTACAACTATGGAGGACCAAGACATTACACATGGGATTGTACCAATCCAACGCAAGTATCATGTCCTTATAGTGAGCAATTTGATCATGACCTGCTAGATTTCCCCATGCTGATAGCACAAATTTTTGAAAAGAAGGTAGTGCTTCCTACAACAATGCAAAATGTGCAGATGATGAGATCCAAACCTCGTGACGACGAACCCACGGTCAACATGATATTACGATGTGGCATAGCCACAGGAGAAGTTGATAGGAACACTAATATGGAAGTGAGGGAAAGCTTCACGGGTGTCTCTACTCGAGGTAGTAGGGATCCGCCTGAGTCAACTGGGGATCCCTTGATGATGACTACCTTCTTAGAGACATGCATAAAACTGCTTCGCGACAACCAGGTAGTTGGAGGGTTATAGGAAGTAATTAATAGATGCACATGTTGGATTGAACCTCGCACAGTCCGTAAAATAGGAAGACACGCATCATAGATGGGTCAGGAAATGCAGCTAATGGTGCAAATTGGTGACTACAAGATGGATCAGGTCATTTTGGACCTAGGTTTTGATGTAAACGTATTACCTACACAGACTTTGGAGCACATGGGTAAGCCTACACTACAATGGTCTCCTATCCAATTGTGGATGGCCAACCAGTAGAAGATCTTGCCCATGGGACGGCTACAAGGGATTACAGTGGATATTGATGGCATCAATACCTGGATGAATTTCAAAGTTATTGAAATCATGGACAAAAATAGTCCATACCCTACATTGCTAGGGATAAACTGGGCCATTGATATGAATGGGGTTATTAACCTCAAACAGAGGAAGATGATATTTGATAAGAAGTCACTATGGGTCGTTGTTTCACTGGATCCAACAGATGGACCACGCTACACAGAACCAACGCATAGCAAAGAGAGGGGCGATGTATTGGATAGTATCTACAAAATTGCTACACAGGAGGAGTGGAGATTCTCGCAGGGCTAGGCCAGTGATTCAGAAGAGGATGAAGAGTGATGGAGTAATAGAGTGAGCGAGGCTACCAAATTGCACTGTAATATGATGATGAAATCCCTGTAATGTGTTAAAGTTTAGAACCATGAACTGCCGATGTATGACGGGCTAACAGTAGTAGAGGACTTCTTGGTTAAATTCAAAAGTGCGGTACTAGAGTACCAACGGTTCGATGCACTCAAATGGGAATTGTGCGTGACACCGACGCGATGTTGGGATACCCATGAAGGAACCTTCGAAGATTGGCGAAGCTGTAGGTGCATGATGTAGATAAGATTTGGGAAGCTCGAGCTACGAATAATGGAGAAATATGATGGATGAGAGAATCTAGGCATACATCTGAGAAAATGGACCAAAGCTTATGGTATGGAGCCTAAACCATATTGGGTGCACTTATTTATCATACCCTGGATGTCATTCCAAGGAATTGGTATACGAAAACAGAGCTCTAGCATGGCACTGGCGAGTGGGATATTCTGCGTGAAGGGTTTTTGTCAACATTTCTCTTTGAAGACCAATGGATGGATACTGTGGATGATGCATTATAGCTAGTAAAGACCACCATATTTAGAACACCACCAGAGCTAGAAGAAGTTGTGCCATCAGACTGGTCACAACAATTGAGCCATGCGTTAGCATATTACAATGTACAAGCAGAAGATGATGAGGATGAACCGCGTAACATCAATATACCGAAATCCGAAGGGAGTTGTGAGATGTGCTACCCTGAGATAGAATATCCAGATATCACGACGTTGCTGAAAACAAAGAAAGTGAATATCAGAAAAGAGGAAGAGCCAAAGTATGCTATGCTTGGGGACTACTGGGACGATGCCACGGTGGAATAGGTCGTCGAGCTACTCTGAGAATACCACGATTTATTCCCTACAAAAATGACGGAGCTGAAGGGGATTCTAGGAGACCTAGGGATGATGAAGATAACTTTGAAGCCAGATGTGAAGCCAGTGAAGCAGCAACCCTATTGATTGAATCCAAAATACAAAGCAAAGGTCCGCGAAGAATTGGATAAGATGTTGGCAGCAGGAATTGTTGAACTAGTTGTGGAGTCCGATTGGGTTAGCCCTATGGTTGTACAGGAGAAGAAACAGAAGGGGGAGATCCAAATCTGCATGGATTTGCAAAAGCTCAATGATGCTTATGTTAATGATCCATTTCCAACACCCTTTACAGATGAGGTACTCAAAAATGTGTACTGGAAGGAAGCATACTCCTTCACAGACGGGTTCTCTAGGTACCATCAGATCAAGGTCATGCCAGAGGATACCCTCAAATCAAGATTGCGCCAAACACATTTCGGTCAGTTTATGGCAAGGAGGCTGTTATGCCTATGGAATATATTGTGCCTAGTTTGTGGATCGCAACGATCACGGGTATGGTAGACCGCGGGGCCCTAGAAAAGCAGATCACGCAGCTAGAAGAATTGGAGGAGGAATGATTTTTGGTTGGATTCCATCAGTAGGTACAGAAATAGCATGAGAAAGCATGGCACGATCGCCATATCAAGGTGTGCACCTTCAAAGAGAATGATATAGTATTGCTTTATGACAGTAAGTTCGAAAAATTCCTAGGAAAACTCTGCATGCACCGGTTGGGACCCTATGTCATCAAAGAAGTCACCGATGGGGGCACGGTTCAGCTGGCTAAACTCAATGGAGACCCCTTCCCAGGAAGAGTGAATAGTAGTTGCCTCAAGCTCTACCCGGGTGGGCCGACTACCTAACTAGCCGTTCAAAAGATAGAATGACCACTCCACCCAGTTGCAAGAGAGCGGGAGATGATAAAGTAGCCTGGGGGATGGATGCGTGAGCACTAAGGTATGCTTACAATTGACCATACGCAAGGGTCGCAGTCGCATGAGAAGGCTCACACAGACACACTGATAAAAGGAATGATTACCATTAGTTATGACAAGATGGCAGCATCACAGCAAAAGGGAGCGAGCGGCAGGTAATTAAGAGAAATAGTATGAGTCAGATATGGAACAAACGGCCACATATTCCACACAAGAAGGTTACATGAATGGAAACGAGCGTCAATCACTTCATTTGAATTTCCCATGACTTATAAAGTATTGAGGGGAGTCCACTAGGTGGCCTACGTTTTGGAAACACAGATGGAGCTGCTCATTATCTATGCACAAGGTATGCACGCGAAGGTAGTAATCTAGCTGATAGAGAGGCGGGACTCTCTAAGGAGTATGTGGGTGATAGCTGAGGGCATCCCGCAGGCTACAGCATCACCAGTAGGAGATGTACCGGAAAAGAGGGAACACGAAGCGGAATCGGTCCAGAGGTCGTTGCCTCGCCCAGGGGCAGGTCGATGAACCACAACAAAACAACAAAAGGATGAACAGATGGAGACCATGGGTAGATATGCAATTAATAAGTCATCTATGACATCCCTCGAAGATTTGGATCTTGTGGACAGTAGCCAGGGTCTTGTAAAATTGCAACAAAAGCTGCAGCAGATGGTCCAAAGGGTAGGTACGAAGGTCGGAAGACGTTGTGGTGGTACCAGGAGGCGGCTCCCCTGCTCACGCTAGAATCCTCAGAGGGGGTGTTCTGTGTTAACCAAGCAGAGAAAAATAAGCATCATCAATTGTAGGATGTGGTAGAAACATTGAAGCAGAAGACGACTGAAGTGTTGTAGGAGACAAGGAAGGAGCAGCAGGATGACGAGCACGACTCAGAGGGAGGAAAACCATGAAGCCAAGGCAGAGCACCTAGCCATGCCGACGAGTGACTCAGGATGAGTCACGATGATTGTGTTGGGGGACTGTTGAGTAGCAGAGGTCCCGCGTAATGGTTTTGGGGCAGAAAGCCCAAGAAGTAGGAATCAAATATTGTAAAAATTGCGAAGTATGCAGAGCACGAAGTGTAATAGATTGAGTCAAAGGGTAGTCCATTCGAAAATAATAAAAAGCAATGTAAATAGAGTCAGCCCACGCAGGGATCATAGGCCAGGGAAGGGTATAAGTAGATCATGGCTCTATGAGGGAAAGGTAGTTCTTTTGAGGGATGAAATGTAATGGGTTCTTAAAGAAGATAGTTTGAAAGCATCTGTAAGTCCGATTTGAGGGTTGGATAGTAGGTAGAGGCTTTGCAGTTGTGTGTGTAAAGGCCTAGAAAGTCCACAGCTGTGTGCACAGACCCCTGCAGCTGAGTGCATAGGGTAGATCTGGATGTATTGGTGGAGAATAATAATAAAGATATGTTTGCTTCTATAAATTCTGTGTTATCGCTCATCTGTCTTTATGGTTTACCTTCCTGTATCAGATTAATGCAAATGTGATAAGTGTATGTGAATCTGGGTTCATTTTGTGCGTGAATCTATTATGTTGGTTAAATGTTTTCTTAAAGACCCTGTTGAATAGATCTAAATCATAAAATTAGAACAGCATAGTAATAAGAAAAATATAATCACTTTGGATCGATGTGAGCACCGAATAGCGCGGAGTTGTAAACCAGTGCACGAACCTCCCAGACTACACCAAGACATCCCTAGGGCATGGAAACCTAGTTCTAGCACCCTCCCCTACTACCTCGGGTGAGACTTCAGTATGCGCTTCGTGGGTTGTTGCCGAAAGGGCTGGTAGCTGCGAGATTTGTTTGGCTAAATAACTCTTCCAACCTGGGTCAGGCCTATATAAGCCAACACACACCATTATAGAAATAAATTCAGTATCACAACAACTAATCAAATGATTAAGCTCGATATGCAGCTAATAAAAATTGAATTTTTATTTGTGATTACACCTTTCTCTCTTTTCCTCATGAACATTTCTCCCATCCCTGTTGCGCTCTGATCTCACCGTATCATTCCCGTTGACTTTGTCTAACACATGCACAGAGGAACTGTCACTAAAAGTTCACGCCAATTCCTGAAACTTGCTGTGAATTCCTTCTGTCAAAGTTCTTCCCCTATCCATTTTGTTACTACAATGGCACCCAAATGTGTCCCTGTAGTGAATCGTATGCTCACTCCCCCTATGGACTTAGACCACATTCCTCTCACTGAGAGAGATTAAAAGATAGCTGAAACATAGTGTGAATTCAACCTTTTCAAATTAAATTGTTGGTTATGGGATAACTACCTCGATCAATCTGATGAAATAAACCTCTGGCAGTCCAGACTTCCTTTGTTCGTTTTCCCCTAGTCCTATCATTTTCCTGAATTCTTTTAAAAATGCCAAGCCCCTTACCTTTCAAGTAGGAGGGCTATTATTTCTCCAAATGGGGAAATTGTCTTAACCATTACATATGATAGCATAAATCAAATGTTGTAGGTCCCCCAAAGTGATTCCCTTACCTGTTTTTCCCTTGAAGCTCTTAGAGAAATTTGTTAGAAAGTAACCTTCCACCAGAGAGCTAGAATTTTTGAAGTTTTCCTCCCCGAAAACTCTCAACTCCCTATGAAAAATCCCTTTTATCCCTCTTCTATTTTCCCTCAAAGGACCAAATAGATTATCTTTATTTTTTCATCCATTCTTGGTTACTATTCAAATGAATGGGTAGATGAGCCTATTCTAGGTTTTCTATCCACCTTTTCTTCAGAAGAAGGACTATCAATCACCTTTGACTATGGTCACTTCTTAGCAAATGTAATTCATGAACAATTCCTTCAGTTTCTAACTGAAGGAATGTTCATATATTCTTCAATTCTCATGTACATGTCCATTTCCTTCCAAACAGATAAGTTTCCCTTTGCAATGCAAAATCCTGATCAACAAGGAGAGCTGTAGTCTATTGTCTTCTGGAATTACTTAATCAAAAGACAATCACAGGAATTCATCTTCATAGACTTCATCGATTAGTTTTTGTATCCAACAACTTGTTTGCTAAGTGGTTAGTAGATTCCAAGAATAAGTGAGGACATTTAGCAAGTTTTACAGCGTAGTGAACAGGTGAAAATAGGGGACTGGTACCTTTACCAATCATTCATAGAAATTAGAGTGTATGGTTCAGAGCTCCCACCGTATAAGCTGCCTAAGTATTTTTCCATGAGAATATTTGTCTTGGATTACATTAGGAAAGTAATTCACTTTAACAACAGCCATTTCATGGAAGCCAAGAAGAAATTTCAGTTCCAGATCAAAACATAAATAACACCTTTCATCTGCAATAGTAGAGCAACAGGAGAGGAAGCATACCTCCTCGTGAAACAAATGAATTTCCCTCTCAGTTTTACTTGGTCCTATGACCCATTTGGGGTAATTTCCAAGTTAAGAGTGGAACAAAAATATACACCCTATGTGCATGCTCAGAGGGTAGAAATAGAGAAGCATATGAGCCAACACACTTGGGTAGAAAATACATTGCAGGAGGTCGAGGAGTGGGTACTTTCCAAGGCAGCTTCAGACACTCCCATACCCAGAGAAAAGACAGATAAGAGGCCGAGAGAGGATGATTGTCCATCAGTTACATAAGTATCAACCAAAGAGTTCAAAATATACACAAAGAATATTAAAACGGGCTCTAAAATACACTTCCCATCAATAGAGGTTAGACCAAGCACTATTGTACTATTAGGTTTTCATACTTTTAAGTTGGACAATGGTACCACAGAGTCTCCATCATCCTTTGCTACTAAAGATATTCCATCTACTATACCTCAAACACTAGAATCATCTACAGAGTAGAGGCAGCTGGATATTTTTTAGAGATATAAAGAGATTAAGCAGAGGAATGAAGCCATTCATGATAATATATTTGATCAATTTGGAAAGCAATCTTCCTCCATCCAGCACAAACTTATTTCAACATATGATACAAAAAAAGGAAGGATGCATATGAAATTCTTGGGACCAAGTCCCTCAACCAAAGACATCAGTAGATTTCAAACAAACTACTTTTGAATTTGAGGCAAAGGACGTCCATTCTTTAGATCAAATAGATATGCATAGGCAAAATGGAGAAATGGTATACTCTACTTTCACACAAACTACTATCACTGCTTCCAAACTACAACCTACTTTTAATAATATATAGTCTCAGCTAAAATTGGAGAAAGTGTCGTCACTTGCCAAAGATACCGAAATCAAATACTTCGAGGAAATGGTGATCAAAGCAGCCCTTGATCCTGAAAATTCAAAATCCATGGAGGAGATAATCAGGAAGAAAAATATTGACATAACAACTCTAAAGAAGCAATTGAACATGCCCGCAATAGAATACCCCCAGGCCAAGGAACTTGGAGAGACAAAGCTAAAAAATGAAGGGATGCTGATGCTTCTAATGGAAGAAAGTGAAAAAATCAAGGGAATGGACATAGAGATGGACAAGCAAACAAACGAAAAGGAACAGAGTTCACAACTTGTAATGTTTCCACTTAATACAGTTCCCATTGCATCACTACTTCAAACAAGTGTCCCTATAGCAGCCATGATAGAAGGAACATCATCTTCTATCGTGCTTCCCACATTAGTTGCAGATGACTTAGTTAAGTTGGTTGAATCCATCGAAAACATGTCTATACAGGGAGAAGAGCTAAAGAAGTTGAGGCAAGAGGTAAAAGTCCTACAGAAACATAGTACAAGATTTCAAAATGCCTTCATGATAGAAAAATAGAAGTCCCAAACATTTTCCTAGAGATTGCAAAAGATGGAAAAAGAGTGTTCCATGGGCAATACATTGGCCTAGGTAAAAGAGCATATCTAGAAAAGGGTCAATGAAGACATGGAAGACATTTGGCCTTCAATACAAATTATTTTTGAGTAACATGAGCTGATTGAATGGTCCAATGAAGCCATTGAGCAGGTCAAAAAGCAATGGGGAGATCAACTCAATGAAGCTACTGAGCTCATAAAATTTCTTAACTATAAGAACAGTCAAGAATTGGAATAGTTGGAAATTGAAGACAAAACAAAAACAAATTTGGAAGTTAGGAAAGTGTTGACTAAAAGAAATCTAATGATACAACTTGAAGAGAAGGGTTGAATTATGAACACTGGTATATAGAAATTGTTCACCAATCTGGAGCCCCTCTACAAGAAAGGACTTCCAAACTTATTAGTTATTAATGATAAGCTTAGCACATGGTCAGATTATAGTGAGAAGATTATGACCAAGGAAAGAGATAGTTCAAAGGTTATAGATGGAAGATTCAGTATGACAAGAAAGGCGTTCCTGGAAGCTGTTAGTGTCAGTCTTTCCAGCCTTCCTTCAGTGATCAAATATGCTCTTACAAAGTGATTTTGAAGTGTCAAGGTCAAATTTTGTCATTTCAGTGAGTCTTCAAGCAAAATTTGGTCACTAGGCATTAGGTCTAGGGTTTGCTTTCACACTTTTGTCCAAATGTCAGTCCATGTCATCATTCAGCTGAGCCTATCATCATTCAGAGGGTTTCTATCATCATATTAGGTTCCATTGGGTCATGTTACACCTTATTCATGCTTCAGTTGTGCCTAGGCAAGGTCATTTCCCTCTCCTAGGGTTTTGAAGGCAATTTCTCTTGGATGGTCAAATCACCGGAAAAACTTGTTTCCTGATGTTCATACACCTTCCCCTATCCTTAAAGTACCTTATCAAACACTTCCCATCCCTTAGATCCACCAAATTCCTCATTTTTGCACAAACCCTAGTTTCTAGCTACAACCTAGCAATTTTCTAGGTTGGGCCTGTGTTTTGCCCTTTTGGACCCCTTCCCCTCACTCAATCTCTAAGATTCCACTTTCTCCTGCTTCCTAACATCCCTCCCTACTTCCAAAAATTTCCCCAAGAATTTAGAAGCCCCTTATTCCCTTCATTTCGCTCCATTTCGACAAAATTCCTTGTTTCACACATCGGGACAAGTCGAACTCAAATGATGTTTCAGAGCAATAAAGGATGAATTTTGGAAAACTGAGAGAGGTTTTTTTCCCCAACATGCCAAGGAAGAAAAACGTCCTTCACGCTTTGCACAGGTGTCATGGTTTTAAAGAAATGTCAAAAATACTGGCGAGAACGAAGGTGCTCCAAGGACGGTTGGCCAAAGCACAAAAACGAAGGAAAACGCCCGATCCACTCCAAATTTTGGCCAAAGCCTCTTTGAATGAGCATGGTACTTGATTGGGGACTCCCAGCCCAAATTTCAAGAAATTTGGAGAAAATTTTGTCATTTGTGAATTTTTTATGCCAAACACAGGTTTTCTCCATTAACGGGTCTCACCCCCCGCGCGACCCTTCATCATGGAAACTCCATTTTGCAAAAACTCAGCATTTCCAGATTTTTCATGAGAAGTTACATATGCTCATCAATGGACTTGAGATTTTATGAAGATTTGGGCCTCCAGAAAGTCAAAAAACAAGCAAATATTGACTTTCTGCCACATTTTTGAGTTGCAGAAAGCAGTCTTGGGATATTGCAATTTTTGAGGGGAAAATGACCACCAAATTCAGAAATTCTAGTTGGGTAGGAAAGTAGACTCATAGACCTTTCCAACAAGCCTACTCTTGCTCAATTTGGCCACCTGGAAGTGCCCCAAATGTGGTCCCAAAGGTGCGCGACCCATCAGGCAGAGGCGCGCAGCCCGTCAGGCAAACTTTGCCAGATTTCAGTGTACAGCTCAGAACAACGCAGTTTGACCCTGTTTGACTTTTTGGGGTGGATTATTACCTTATTTGATGTAATTATTGTACTTTATCGACACTTTTACTCTTATGTACCTCTTCTAGAAGATTCATTCATGAAAAGGGTGAAAATTAAATGAATGAATTGGTTTCCTAGCTTATAGAGGCAAGTTTTTTTGACTGCCTAATTTCTAGTGCTTAGTTTAGAAGTGGTTGAAACAACTCCTAGGATAGTGAGCTCGACCCATGGAGGCAGGGAAAGAGGTTAGATGATCTATATTATGTACTTTCTTACTCATTTTCATGGTTGGACTCTTGAGGGAGAAACTATCATTGTATTATTCATTGTATCTCTGCAATTTCTGGCTAAGGAAGACCAGGGTTTTGCAGTCCTTTTTGGGATTCTTGTGGTTACATGTATTGATGGTGTGTTTCTCTATGTACCTGTAAGTGTGTTATGTGAATCATTTCCTTTCTTTTCCTTCTGCACATTAAGCAAACGAAGTGATAAAGTAAGAATTCATGACTGTCATGCTCTGCTTTTAAGTTTGTTTAATTTCAATGCTTTCTACTGTTTAAGGAGAATTCAAAGTTAATGTTTGCTCTCCTTAGCTCCTCACCTGTCATTCCTGATCATCCACCTCAATCAAAGGCATCAATACTGTCTCCTACCTCACCCCAAAGAACCCCCTGCAGAAACTGTGTCCAATCCCCGCACCCAAAATTGCCATCCCCTCAATTTGCCACCAAAAACCCTAAAAACCCCAAATCAACCCTTTTGATCAGTTTAATAGCCTAAAATCAGTGTTACCCTATTGGTCATCTCATCCATTGAAGATCTCACCGAGATAGACCGGAGAGAGCCCTCTCCCGCCCCGTAGGGCTAGCTACGAGGCGAAGTGGTTTGATGTTTCCTTGAGGTTTACCTTTCTCAGCCTGAGGTGAAATTTCAAGTGCTAACAGAAGCCTTGGCATATGATCTCAACATTCAGTATGCAATCAAAAGTCTATTCATCATTAGGCCGAAATTTTCCAAACATACTCAATTCGACGAAGTGTACTGAAAGTTGATGAAGATGATTATCTCAAGTGAACAGTGTTGGGATAAACTTTGTGAGTTACTGGAGTAAGAAGTAGTTTTAGGGTCATAGCTCAGGGTTACAACACATGTATAATTTGAGTTCCAGACAGCTAGCTATTCCACCATTTCAGTGCCACCACCTCAGACAGTTTGAATCTCCCTAATATCATTGTAATGAGTTATATTAATTCAGTTTTATTATTTTTAGATACTTCCTAGTCATTCTAACTCGATATTTTTTGTAAATTAGTTATAAATACTTCAATTTTTTGAGTAATATATGTTGGTTTTTGTACAAAGAACATTATTGTATATTTTTTAAGCATTAGCAAATTTTCCAAGTAATAAATAAAGATCTTTCATAGGATTCTTGTGTCAAGTTGTTGGTGAAGTGCATCTATCATTTTATATGTTTATATTTCTCTATTTATAGAACATATTTGTTTTCCAAATCTAAATTATTCAATAGATAAATAAAGGGCATAATTTATTTAAATTTTCACTTTGCACCCAGCTACAAATAACTTTAATGTTTTCTTTTTATCTTCAAATATATAATGTAGGTAATAATGCTATATATTTAAAGTGAATCTTAATATGTTCTTCCTTCCCCATATCATAAAATAAAAGAATCCATTTAGTTTGGCTACCCTACCCTATGAGATCTATATGTAGACACTGCAGTCAATCTGTATTTTATGTAACAAACTCCATAGCCCAATGGTAATCTATTTATCAACAAACCATTCAAATTCAAATCAAACCTTAAACTTCATAGCTAGCCTAATATTCAACCTAACAAATTAAATCTTATAGAGAGAGCCCTCTCTAAAGCTAGCAGGGCTAGATCCCAGCTTCGAAAGTTCGTTTGTGGTTACCTTGATGTTTTTATTCTGCAACCTCAGAAAATTACTGAGTGCTAACATTCTGGGGAATAAAAATAATCCTTCATTTCATCATCATAGGATTATCTCACTAGTTTTTGCATCCTTTTTTCAAGAAATCTAATTATCAAAGCATTATAAATAAAGGATTAGAGGTCGTTTCTCATTTTCAAGTATTGGGCTCCAAAAAGACTTTATACCCTAGCCAATCCTGATCCAGATCCACCTAAAATTTTAGACAATCTTGAAAGGATAATATGAAGGAGAAGTTTAGCAGAAAGCTAAGGAATAAATATCCCCCTTTCAAGGGCCAATTCTCTTCCTAAAAAGCTCAACACCATTCAAGATATTTAGTTTGGCTTACCTTTCGAACACAACCTTTTTATGGCTTACCTTTCGAACACAACCTTTTTAGGACTAATTCTGAAACTTTTGTTGATCAGACAGTGGTTGATGAAGCCATTCTTCAACCCTATAAACCAATAAAACCATTTGTTGAACCTGATTTGGATCAGCAACGACTTCGGGAATTCGACAAATTGTAGGATATTATGTCAGCACTTGATCAAGGTGTACATCAAGCTTACCTACAACAGTCTGTTGAACTTTCTTCTCTTACCATTGCAACATCTACTTCATCTTCCCAATCAGTTCATCCAACATAAGTTGGCCCTACCTCTTCTATAATTTCTACTACTCATCCAATAGTATCACAAGTAGTAACTCAATCAATTACCACAAATCCTATATCTACTCCTCCCATAGGACTAAATATCATGGTTTCTCACTATGCACCCTTGGTTTCACTTGCCCAATTGCATGATATGCCACAAGACTATCAAACTAGGATTTCTTAATTTGATGGTACTATTGTTATCAGTGCACAACAACACATAGATAGGATGAATTACTTTTTTGATCTTCATGAAGTAGATGAGAATAATGTAATAATAAGCAGCTTTTTTCTCGAAGCTTAGGTGGAGAAGTCATAAAGTGGTTCAAACAATTAGAAGCAAGTAGTGTAACTGACCTTGTTGTTTTTCACCAAACTTTCCTAACTAGGTGGGAAATTAAAAAGAGCATCTGTAGATCCTTAATGATTAGAAAAACATTAAGAGAGGACCCAATGAAACTGTAGAAGAGTACTGTGATAGATTTAATAGGGTTTACAATGCAATTCCCATTGCCATTAAACCACCCCCAGGCTTGGACCTGATACATTTCCCAGTAGGATTTGATGTTGATATGGCCTATCAACTAAGAGAAAGAGATCGAACAACCTTAGAGGAGATGCAAGAAAACACTCTTAAAGTAGAGGCTAATTTATTAGCCAAGAAAGCTAAGTTAAAGGCCGAAAAAAGAGTAACAATAAAAGAGGAACCTTCACATTCTGCTTCCACTGATTACAAAATAGATATTCTATTGAGAATAATAGATAAAATGATGGATGGAATCAGTATAGTTGAAAGGGATCCTTAGAGAGAAAATCAAATTGGGAAAATAAGGAATCCAAGCTATAGAGGAAATCAACCCAGATAAAATAAAGGGACCCAAAAGGTCCAGACTAGCAGGTAATACCTCCTTTCCAATAAAATTATACATATGAGGAGGCTGAAGTAGTTGATGATATAGAGGACACTAAAATGATTATATTTTTCTTACTGAGGAAGAACAAGACCTTTTTCTATTATCCCAGAATGAAATAGAACCTGAAGAATAAGAGGATTACAAGAAAGGTTTTGATAATTCCATTGTGGAATTCCATAAGCAATACAACCTTAGGAGTAGGAAAACACCTAATACTCCACCAAAGAAACCAGTTGAAACCCCTACCAAAAAGAATGTTGAGATTCTTACTAGAAAGAATCATGATGTTCTAATCTAGAAAAAACCTGATACTGCATCCAAATCAATTCAAACTAATGATCCCTCTACCATCCAACCAAGAGACATATCCCAAAAATATGTGGCTAATAAACAAGAAGTTTCCAAATCAAATAAAGCACAAACATCATTTAATATAGAAAATGAACTAGAAAAACTAAAAATCCCCATTCCTTTGATGGAATTGATGAATAAAACTTCTTAAATATTCCAGTTAATGAAAGCATTGAGCATAGGAGAAAATTCTGATGCATTCAATGTATGAGATGATAAACCTAAAATACTATTTGGCCTAGAAGTTGATGTCAAACATCAAGAGGGAGATGTACCTCCCTTTGTTTTTAACCTAACTATTCACAACAAAATCTTACACCATGCTATGCTTGACTCAGGGGACTCCCATAATCTTATTCCTACATTAATTATGGATAAGATGGGATGACATATTAATAGATGGTATAAAGATCGGTATTCATTTGATTCTAGTCAAGTGTCTTGGTCTTATAAATGATTTATGTGTAAATTTAGTCCAAATACCATCCAAAAGTGTACTTATGGACATAGTTGTTGCCAATATCCCTCCCAAATATGGCATGTTTCTTTCCCATTCATGGGCAGCCAAACTCCAAGGAACCTTACAGATGGATATGTCCTACGCAAAAATTCCTGCCTTTGGTCATAATAGTGTTGGAAATAATACTGAGAGCGAGGGCGAATCATTATTAGCAAATCAATAATCTTTTCATTTCCATTATCATATTCATATATGCTACTTTAGTTAAGGCAACCCGTGTATATACACAACTGTGTTTAATGCAACTAGCATATATCTAGTAAACTTATGATTCAGTTAGTTGATATTTAATGAGTGCATCTGTTATAGACATTTTTGTGCCCTACAACACCAAGCATGAAATGTCCATAAACCAAGGGCTCCTAAGTCCCTAAAAGTGTTGTTCTAACCCCTAAAGGAACAATGTCAACAGATTACAGCTTCTCCCAGAAGTTCTCCATGAAAAACTACTCAAAATTGGTCAAAACAGGATCATTGCAGCTGCTCCACTGGCTAGGTGCGTTGCATCTCACCCAAATGCACTGTGAGGGTGCGTTGCATTTCAAAACTCCCTTCTATGGGGTGCAATGGGCGAGAAATGACAAATGGCAGTGTCATTCCGCGAGGTGGAGAGGCAAGGGAAGCTTCCAGAATCTTCTCCTGTGACACTTGCCTCACTGAATTCGACCAAGGATGAGTAAGAGGCCCTCAGTCTCCAAGTGGAAGCAAGAACTGACAGAGAGAAGACACTAATCAAATCACAAGCTGACTCATCCCCCTTACAAATATCTATATATGGATCCCTCATCCCAGAGATCCAGAGGCTGGAATTTTGCATATTGTAAGGAATTGTTGTTGGTTTCTAGAGACAAACATTAGATTGTTGGGTGATCTAATCTTTGTTTGAGGTGAAGAGGGGCTTCTTTGCTGGGAGGTTGATGCTGGGTCGGAACAACTAGTTGTAACTCCTCCTGGATCTTTTCTTGTTTATCAATAAAAGCTATTTGAGTTTTCCTCCATGCTTTTGTATCATTGATGCTTGTTACATTTGTATGGTCAATCTAAATCTGATCCTAGATTGTTTATGAATATAGATCCATGTCTTTGTATAGTGCTATGCTTCTGTGATCTTACAGGTACTTTGTGAAGCTGGGCGTGCAAGGGAGCAGGTAGCTGGGGACTATCAAAGAAGAGAGGGATCGAATCGAAGGATTAGCGCAAGATAGAGGTTGGTCCTTCTATTCCTCTCTATCTATAATTCATAAAGGAAATACAAAAGTAGTTTTTCTCTGTTTGTTTCTAAGGCAGCTGTCACACCTTAGTGGGATAGAGCAGTTCTAAATAGACACTTTTCCCTGTAACAAAATGGCGACTCCACTGGGGAGATAATTAGTTTGTTTGTTTATCATTCTTTGTTGTTTGTTTCATAAACTTACAAGTAGCATTCGAACTGCATTTTCCATAACAAATGCAAAGTAGATAACTACTGCTTCAATCCATCCACTGGATCTGCTTATGATTTAAACAGCTGATTCACAAACTATCTGATTGCCCTTATGATAGCTCTTAGATCCTCCTTAGATCTACCCCTGATTATTAAATTACTGATTTCTTTTTACTCGGCCAAAAACCAAGAACTGAACTGTAAACTGTGACCCGGAACCCGAATAGAGTCTCGTTTCTGGCCCAGCGCAGGTACTGTTTAGAGATTCTGAATTTCAGCGCGCTTCCTAAAGTGACAACCTGCGCTGCATTTCAGATTCCCTGTGTTACAGGGGCGCTGATCAGACTAGCTCTGTGTAGCTGTGGCTTTTGTGCTTCATTTTTTCCAGTTCTGTCCCTGAATTTTGCTGCCCGTGATCAGTATATGTCTGTTTGAAACCCCTTTTCCTTGCCGTTATTCCGCCTCCTTTGTACAAAAGAACTGTAGATTTTTTTGTGTGTTTGTTGAGTCATTTACAGTTTTCCTTTGCAAAAGTAGCATACTCGTACAGTCGTCCTTTGATTTGAATCTGTCGCAAGTGTCAATTTCGATCATAGGAGAAAGTTTGATTGTTGTTGATGGTCGATTATCCTGTTACTATTGCTTTTGGTCTGAATTTGTAATTTTCTAGTGTCAAAAACAAGTATTCATTTCAAAATCGTAAGGTGTCATAATCATCTCTATTTTTTATTTCGAAAAGAAACTTGTTTATATTTGTCACTTGAAAAGTAATTCAGATTTGTACATCAACTTTCTTTTTAGCATCTATATACTAAGAAAGTTGAAAACAAATACATGCATGTGCATTTGCATATAGACAGTCTGTTTGGCTTGATTTAGGAAAGTGCATTTACAGTGTGCTCTTTTCTCTTTGTGAAAAGATTCTGTCTTTCTTTTCCCTAGTAGCTAGGATTTTCATTGCAAAAAAGAGATAAAAAGTTTGTTTATCATCTTTAGATTGCATTTTAGGAATTACATCTACATCTCGTGGTGAACCCAAAAGGAAAACTTCATAAACAAGATCAACTTAAAATAAATTCAATGAATCTAACAACGCTTTGGAACTTAACGCACAACATTTAGAGGTCTAGGCTAGAGACGTATTCCGGCGTCGTAAAGCCTGGTAACTGTTGTCCTCACTGATGGTTGGGTGATTCCTCCACTTTGAGACGATAAGTGCCAATACGAACTTGTGCTCCCACGTACCGTCGAGTATATTTTGGGAGACCCCTATAGGCTTAAATCCTTTATCCATAGGAAGCCGTGTCTACCGCCCTATCGATCGCAATGCACTGAACACAACATTTGGGAAGATTGACTGCCGTAATGTAAAAAGTATTCTGCATTTTTGCGATTGGTTTGGTACTCCCTCTACCTAGACTTCCAGAGTAGTCCCTTTCATTCCTTTTTAGACTCCTTAACGGAAAAGGTCCATCTAAGCACTTGTCACTTCAAGCTCATTAAAAATCGAAGGAGACTAGAGTCATCTTTTGTTTTTTCTTGACTCTTAAAAACTGAAAAAACAAGTTGTGTCAAAGCGTCTAAAATTCATTTAATTCGGAAACATACTTCCCCTTTATTTTAGTTGATCGAGTAATCCGCAATTGTGGAACAAAGTCAATTGAAACCCCGTCATTCGCGAAGGCTTACGAGTCAACTGTCTTTGTCTCCAGAATCGAAGCCAGTACGGACAAAGCGAACTCGTTTAACCGGTTCCAAATCTCCTATTAATGTTAGAACAAGTGTTCCAACGACATCCGAGACTCTGGTTACTCCAAACATTTCTGGAATCCCTGCCTCTATAGAAGAAGTTCAGCAGCCACAGAAGGATAGTGATACTGATCCTAGTCTGAGAGTAAACACTTGTGTTACCGAACCAGTTCCATCTACAACCGGTTCAGAAAGTCTTGCTCTTCAAACATCTATCGCTGCCGATTCCATACCTTCTTCGGCACCAGAAATATTCTACGAACCTGACGGTCTTCCTCTTCCACCTGGTCTGATTGCCATAGAAGAAATTGTAGAAGATCCTCCAACAAGTACTCCAACCCAATTTGGAGTCGGGATCACTCTATATCCTTCTTCATCAGAAGTTAGTCTACCACCAGCGGAAGCTCCTGTAGAATCGCTAGGTAATCTTTTGGATAGATTGCAAATGTCTGAACAACCATCAACATCTAGGACTGTGTCGTCTGACACGGCGATGGCAGAACTCCCTGCTATCACTCCGAAAATGTTCTCCGGTATACCATCTATCCCGACTAGCTCTCAACCGCTAGAAGGAGCCAACTCAGGGGCTACTTTGACAGTATGGTCTGTTCCTGTTTGTTCACCCGGAATAATATCCGGAAACTCTTATGTTGAGTCTCAACAAATTGATCCATTTAGAAGTCAATTTAGGCAGTCCGGCCCCCAAGGGCAAACCATTCCCTTGAGTTCTGGATTACCACCGTATGGGGGGCAGTATACCCTTTCATTATCCCCTCCGGGAGGATATCCATACATGAGTTCACAACAACATTCAGGTTACACTGGAATTACCTCAAGCGGTTGGGTACCTATACTACCTCAACAACCAAGAGCTGTATAATCAATGCAACAATGCTTACCTATGTCAAATATACCAACTACGCCAGCTATTATGACGGTGTCGCAAGTTCAAGCGCTTCCTGTTGTATGCCAACCTCAGGTTTCTCAGGTTGTAATGCAATAGCCCCTTGACCCTGCGACTCAACCACAATCGCCGACTGATGGAATGACAAAGGTTCAGATGGGTACAATTACCCCTCATCTTGGTCAAACTGTTAGTATCGGTCAACAGCACATGGCTTCACAACCATGGCTAGTACAATACCAACAACCGCAATTCCAACAAGTATACCAAGGTTCTGAGCAACAAATCTTTGCTAATAGTGGGTAGCCGTACATTCAAAATGGTCAAAATCAACCATTTTACAATGGTCATGCCCACCAACCTTTCCAAAGTTACCAGCATCAAATGCATTATGCTGGTATGCAAAGACCAACTGCTCAGGAAATCCCATCTTATCCTGGGTATGCTTCACCTAACCTGATACAACAGTTACCCTTTGTGGCAACTTTAGAGTTACCTGATTTAAATCGGTTAACAAACGATCCAATCGCTTACGCCCCTTGGTGGCTAGCAATTCCGCATAAACTTCCATCAAATATTCCTAAATTTAATGGAAATCCGGGTGAAGATCCATCAAATCATGTGATGACCTTTCATCTATGGTGTTCATCAAACACCTTAAATGATGATTCGATAAGACTTCGCCTCTTTCAGAGGATGTTAACGGGTCCGACGGCAAAATGGTACATTGAATTGCCTAGAGCTTCGTTCGACAACTTCAGTACCTTAGCCACAACCTTTTTAACCTATTTTTAATTACCAATAAGGTACGAAACGGGAAAAGAACTTCTTACCAATTTCAAACAAACAACCGCCACTCACATATCTGATCATATACATGAGTGGCGACATCGTCGTAGAATGGTAAAAACGTATGTCCCCGATCAGCTATTAGTTGAATGGTTTATCAAGTCATTACTGCCTTCCATCATAGAAGATGTGGCAAAGGGGGGAGTCGTAACAGAAGAGCAAGTTATCGCTCGTGCGCAATATCTGGATTTGATTTACACTCAGTCCGGCATGCTCTATGATAAAATACCTGATGCCCTTAGACCAGAATTCTCAATTCCTCCTCCTCCTAAATCGAACAATGACTCTCATGCCGGCGACATCGTGATTGGCACAACAGACACGAAATCGACAAAGGCTACATCCAAAAAGGCCTGTAAGATTTCAGGTCAAAATGCAAAAGATGAACTTCTTGCTTCGGAAGTAAATGCCATATCGACACATAAAGGCAAAGAAACCAAACAACCAGGGAGCAAGAAGAAAGGAAAAGGGAAAAAGAAGAAACAGGAGGAATCATCACCTGAAAAATCTTCTTCAAACCCTCTTGGAGATAGGAAACCAAAAAATCCATGCTTGATATGCGATGAGGATCATTGGACAGCAAGTTGTCCACACAGAGCTGAGGTTAAAAAATTCTTCAAGAATTCAAAAACCTCCGCAGTGTTAACTGATCCATTTCCAAATCCAGGAAAAAATCAGGTTGAAAGTGAAAATGCTTCCCCGTCTGAAGTGCTAATGTTGTCGGTTTCAAAATAGAAAAATGATGCTTTGATATCGACAAGGAATAAAGATTATGGGAATCCACAGCTGTCGAACAACAAGCATAAAGATCAACCTAGTAGTTTGACAACAACTTCGACAGAAGTTGCGCCACCTACCATCCCCGAATTGACGATAAAACCGCCAAAGGGAGTAGTACACAAATCGACATTTAATCCCCGCACTAGAACGACACAGCATTATAATATAGTGGAAGATTTGGCCCAATCGCCATCCGCTATGTCGACTCTTGAAGTACTACAAAATTTCCCATCCCAAAGGCAGGCTTTATTATCAGCCATTGGTGGAATAGACCCAAAGGATTCCAATCTTGTATCCCTCGATCATAAAGGATATGATCCTCAAGTACCAGCTCAACTAGCTTTCCTTGTTCAAGTGAAAGCCCTCAACAAAACTGTTCATCGAACAATTATTGATGAGGGAGCATCCACATGCATTATGTCGATGAGTTGCTGGAAAACTTTAGGATCTCCAACCTTGTCACGATCTTCGACGACATTAAAAGCATTCGACGGAAGGACATATACCCCATATGATATCCTAAGTAACTTGAAAGTTCAACTAGAAGGGAAAACGGTAGAAATAGATGTTGAAGTCATCGATGGGAATCTTGATGACAACATCCTACTAGGAAGACCATGGATATATGCCATGGCAGCTGTTGTGTCGACCTATTTTAGGAAGATTGCATTTCCCTTTCAAGGAGGGATTACAATCGTTGATCAACAAAACTTCCTCCCCAGTGGTTCTCAAGTTACTGGAAGCATTCCCATGATCCATGGAAGCCCCCATTTGCTTCAGAATATCGGAGTAGGCCTACTAAAAGATCCTATACTAATGGGAACTTTCGCTCCTCCACCGCCAATAAATCTGGCAGAAGTAGCGTCGATAGGAACCTGCAACATGATATCTTCTAAAAAGATCTCAGAAAACGATATCGACATGGATCATGCAATGGTTTTGCCCCCAAGCCCAATGGAAATATTGTAGCAATCAATGTTCCTAGCATGGGAGGCAAACCGAAATCAACGCTCATCAAGCGTTTGGATAGATAGGTCTAAAGAATATGGTACCCCTTCAAATCCTTGGTCGCAAGTGCATGTCACCGACGAAGGAATTGTCCAATCAATGATAATTGAAGGAGCACCATGGAATGATTCCCACCATCGTTCCCTTCTTCCGGATTGTGTAGAAGATACTCAAGATGACCTTTATCATCCTTCAGTTTTTGATTTTCTATCAAATACTGTAAACATGGTGGATTCCGAGTGAAACTTGTCCAATATTGAAGAGACTATCGCCATAAATATTTCGACCAAAACAAATGTTGTAGAGAATATTTATGTCGCCAAATATTGTTCTCGTTCAGAACTAGAGATATATAACGCTCTTTTTCACGAATTCAGAGATGTCTTTGCTTGGTCATATGATGAAATTCCAGGCATTGACTCGAGTATCGTTGAACACGAAATTAAGATGTATCTAGATGTCAAACCAGTACGACAACGGCTACGGCATGTGCACACCAAGAAAGCCGCTGCCATTAAGGCAGAAGTTGAAAAACTTCTCCATGCTAGTTTCATCTACCCGGTTCCTCTAACCGATTGGGTATCGAATATTGTCCCTGTTATGAAAAAACAAGGAACAATTAGAGTGTGTGTCGATTATAGGGATGTAAATCAAGCTTGTCCAAAATACAACTACCTTACACCCTTCATTGACCAGATAATTGATGAATGCGCCGGATGTGAAATCTTTTCATTCATGGATGGATTCTCCGGGTATAATCAAATAAATATCCGCCCACAAGACCAGTCAAAGACTGCATTTATTTGTCCGTGGGGCACATTCGCATATCAAAAATTACCCTTTGGTTTAAAGAACGCAGGGGCGACGTTTCAGAGAACAATGAATTATGCATTCCATGACATCAAAAACATTGTTCAACCATACCTCGACGACCTTCCGGCTCATTCGCGAAAGCGGACTGATCATCTGCAGCATTTAAGAGCGATATTTCTATGTTACCGACACTACAAGATACGATTCAATCCACACAAATGTGTATTTTGCGTCAGTTCTAGTCGTTTACTTGGCTTTGTAGTCTCAAAGGACGGGATTCGTCTCGACCATGTAAGGTCCAGGCAATCATAAATTTGCCTCCACCTTCGAATTTGCTTCAGATTCAGAAACTCCAAGGGAAAGCGAACTTTCTAAGGAGGTTCATTCCAAATTATGCCGAACTTGCTAAAGGTTATACGCATCTTTTGAAAAAGGAAGTACCCTTTGTCTGGGATCAGGTTGCGCAAGCTTCCTTTGATGCTTTAAAAGATTCCCTAATGAAAGCATCATTAATGTACGCTCCTGATTATCAAAAAGATTTTAACCTGTATCTGGCTGCAGCAAATACAACCATCGCAATGGTTTTAGTTCAAGAAGTCGATGGAATTGAACATCCTATATATTATTTAAGTAAAAACTTAAATGATACAGAAAGCAAATATTCTTACGTTGAAAAGCTAGCACTCGCATCTCTTCAAGTGATACAGAGATTTTGACATTATGTCCTCTTTCGGAAAACTACCATTCTGTCAGATTGCAACCCCATGACTTACATATTGTCGCGACAGTTGCTGGGGGGAAAATATTCAAAATGGATAGCAATCCTACAAAAGTTTGATCTGGAATTTGTAAAATCCAAGTCAAAGAAATCTCTAGTTTTCGCAGAATTATTGTGTGATCTCCCATCATCGTCCAACGATGACACATCCGAAGAAACAATCGTGGATGAAAGTTTGTTTCTGATATCTGCAAGCAATGAATGGTATGGGGATATAATCATTTATCTCCAAACACAAAAATATAGGCCAAACACCTCCCACTCCGAACAAAAATGTATTCGATACCAAGCAAAAGACTACATGATCGTCGGTGATACACTTTACCGTCGTGGTATCGATACAATTCTGAGAAGGTGCCTCACCCACGAGGAGGCCGAAAAAGTCCTGAATGATTGTCATTCAGGCGCGTGTGGGGGGCATCAATATGGATATGCTACAACGCAAAAAATCTTATGAGCAGGATACTTCTGGCCAACAATGTTCAAAGATTGCATAACCGCAGTCAGAAGTTGCCATGCTTGTCAAATTTTCGATAGCAAAACCAGAAGACCACCCACACCTCTGCAACCAATAGTTGCTGTTGGGCCATTCGCCAAATGGGGCATCGATTTCATGACATGTAACCCCACCTCGACCAAGGGGCATGGGTACATCATAGTCGCAGTTGAATATTTTACCAAATGGGCCGAGGTGATGCCTACATTAGATAATACTGGTGAAACATCTGCCCTCTTCTTTTTCAATCATGTAGTTGCCAGATTCGGTGTGCCGTAGGCTATAGTCATAGATCATGGATCGCATTTTCGCAATCACATGATGGTCGAATTAGCTGCCAAACTAGGGTTGTCTCACGACAGCTCTACTTCATATTATCTGCAAGCCAACGGACAAGTTGAAGCAATCAACAAGGTCCTCAAACGCATGCTGCAAAGGATGATTGGAGTTCACAAAAGAAGATGGCAACTAATCCTGTACTCAAATTTGTGGGCTTACCGAACATCGGTAAGGAATGCAACCAGGTTCACACCTTTCCAACTGGTATATGGCCTGGAAGCAGTCTTACCAATCCAGTGTGAAATCTCGTCTCTCAAACTAGCAATTGATATCCTCCCCGGAACTTCATAAGAAGAAGCTCGTTTCTTGGAATTAATCCAATTGGATGAAACCCGTCGTGATGCCGCTTTGGCTAACGAAGCCCATAAGAAACGAGTCAAGGCGTAGTTCGACAAAAATGTCAAACCCCGTGTCTTCTCAGAAGGTGACTTGGTCTTGCTTTACGACCAAGAATCCGATAAATTGGGAGCAGGTAAATTTAAGTCTTTAAGGATGGGCCCCTATATTGTTAAATGAGTGTTAGCAAAAGGAACCTACGAGTTAATGGATTATGACAGAATTCCACTGGCGCAACCTCGTAATGGGTTGTACCTCAAGCGTTACTATGCGTAATGGTAACCTGTGTGCTTTTGTTATGTTTTTGTTTTCGCTAAAGTGTTTATTTTGGTCAAGTAATCCACTTTTTACATTTGTTACAGATGTCAAACCTATTGGAGTCATGTGTTGGATATGCCGACGGAGCGAGTCGTAGTTTGCGGAACCTATCTTCCACAGCCTGGGCTATTTTGGATCCAAGCGGCGAGTTAGTAAGAGGGGTATGTATTGGTCGATCAACAAATAACATCGCTGAATATAGCGCGTTGATAGAAATTCTCTCTGATGCCATCACACATGGTATATGCCGACTAATTGTCAGGCTAGACTCACAGCTCGTAATACTACAACTCAATGGTATATATTCCGTCTGAAACCCAGCTATTTATCGCATGTTCCTAAGGGTTAAAATTTTGGAAAGACAATTTGATTTTATTCAATATCAACATATTTCCAGAAACTTAAACACATTAACTGACTCATTAGAAAACTATGTGTTAGACAAACATTTGCAACATTTATAAAAAGAAACATACCATCAATGTTTGCATTTGGATCATGTAACTTAACCAAAGTAAAACTCCGAAAATCAAAAATATATATAACTGTTTATGGTTTACACATAATGTTCCGTAACCAAGACAAAATCGGTCAAATGACCCAAAAACTCAAAATGCTAGGGGGCACCCTAGTCTAATGATGCTCGTGATAGCAAGTCACAGCCTATGCGATCATGCGTAAAAGACGAGTCCATCGTCTGGGCACACCAGTAGTATGCCGCTGTAACCTCAAAGGTAGCTCGTCAGTCCTCACATCTGGAATACCAAGAGTGAGGTCCTCAGCCTACTCTTGTAATGCTGTGAGAGTCTCAGCCACGTCGAGGTCTCGAAGGATAGCCCTTCTGATGGCCTCTCCTGCTGGGGCAGTAGCTGGTACTCTTAGGCGAACTACTGGACGAACAGGACCAACATCTACATGTACAGTGTACACATGAGTTTGATTAATGTCTTGATAGAAGAAAGCACAAGGACATTATAAACAAAAAACGATAAACACGAATATAGTCAAAGGTTTTACCAATGGCCCCCCACTGTTCGCCATATGGCAGTACTAAATCTGGATCACCCCGGAAGTCCATGCCAGTGTATGGATACTCAGAATAAACCATCTCCTGATGATCAAACCACCTAAAGAAGGTATCAGAAAATGAAATCTGAGACTGGCCAGCATGCCTAGATATATGGTCAACCCATCTCTGCATACGTGGTTCAGTAGGAGAAGGTAAATTGAGTGAAATATACTGCGGCTGCATCAGTGGTATCTTCTCCAAGGCAAAGGCGGTCAAAATAGAACCATACCCAAACTTCTTCAACCTCCCGCTTTTTATCTTGGTCAACTGTTCTTTCATCACAAGAAGTACTGCGTCGCACCAGTTGAACACCTTCGGTTGGAGGCATTCCAAGGCATGCTGCATGTAAGATCGGTTGGCTACATGAAGAGCTGCACCACCGGCCATCCTACCAAAAGTAAACAGAATAGTCCTAAGGGACCTGTTAGTAACATCACGGATGATGATCTTGCCGTCTTTACTCGGCTAAGATCCTTCTCTGCAGTACTGGTGGACATAATCTCTCACAGAGTCGCCTCCTCGGGCCGAACCTGACAAAGAGATGGGGGCACCCCGCATCGACAAGCCAGTCGAGAAATATATGTCTACCACAGTCAAGGGGATAGATTTTCCCCTGATCTGGAAAACTTGATTGGTAGGATCCCAAGCATCGAGCAAATACTGCAGTAAGTTGATCTGCTGTCTCATGCTAGAAATGCGGAAGAACTTCAGCAAGCCACAGTTCTGCAGCGCGTTCACTATAACTGGATCATGTAGGGAAAGCATGTCCTCTTCTTCATGCTCACGTTCTCACCATGTAATGGTCATCTTACTCCAAAGATCTCTGAAAAACGAACAAGAGAGGAGTTAGATCCTGATTTTGGTAAGAAACAGGCAAAATTTTCATCAAAAATTGTGCATCAAATTCCCTTTTTGCGCCCAACGCACCTGCAACAATGTTCTAGGTGCGTTGAATGTCAGATAGCCTTTAGACAGGCCAAAATTCAACGCAGTGTTCGATACACTGAGGGTGCGCTGAAGGCAGAATGAGTTCTTCAAACCCCAGGGACTCAGAAAAGCTAGGAATCAAGCTCAAAATGCAAATTGGAAACCATGAAATGAAAGATCTCATGTTTAGCTCCTACCTAGTCCAGACGGTGCCAAGAATCGTCCACAGAATCTCCCGAAATCAGCTGATGAAAATCAAGGGGGAAAAACACCTCCAAAGCTCCAACAAACCAAAGTTCAAATGAAATGGTAAAATGAGAGGTAAAAACACTTTTTCATTACTTTTTACGTAGTTCAAAGTAAAATATTAGTGTTCTAACTCGTTTTCAAGCATATATTGTTCATTTCTGACTAGTTTGATGAAGCAGTTGAAAATACAGTACGATATTTGAAAGAACGAAGCTATTTATGGTAAAATAAAAAAGGGACCATTTAATCGAGCAGTTTTAGCACATAGTTCAAGCTCGTTAAAAAATAAACATAAGACATGAGCAAATGTTTCCACCCACATTTAAGCTCATTAAAAAATGAACTATTCCCCGGTAAATAACCATCGTGAATGTAGTACTTCAGCCATTAAAGCCTTGGTCGTGTTTGCACTGTCACCTCCACTTTTTCATTGGCCAATCATTCACCTCCATTTGATTGTTTACCCATTTTGAGGAACAACTGTGAAGAGTGATTTCACTAGCCATCCTTGTGACACTGCCATGATTGGAAAATTCCAAACCTTACCTAGAATCAGTCGCTACCTATTTTATCACTTGTTCCCCAAAAGACGAGTCTCCTTTAAGCTCTTTTCAACTGACTCGTAAAATATGAAAATATTGCCGAGCCATTGACCTCTCCAGCTCGTTAAAGGGACAGGAAGTGCTATCCCTCCTCTAGATTTTAATCTTTTGGACCCGAGGGATTATTACACAAAACGATCGAGCACTTGTTTTGTTCGGCTCGTTAAAACTATTGAAAACTCATCCCTTCTGTATTGTTTTATACTTTTTTGGACTTAAGGGATTAGATGACGAAAACGTAATTTTGGAGTTACCTTTACGTTCCTTTTTAGACTCTCTAAAATTGAAAAGGACCAAGTTATCTTTGTCGTTAAACTCATTAAAAAGATTAATAGTGACAAACTTGTCTATAGACGAGAACGAGTTTCACTATCGCTAGGCTCATTAAAACATAGCGATGTGTTTTCCCGAAGGGAAAATTATAGAACAAGCATATGTTATCCTCCTCAAGATTGACAAAAATAAATAGGTACTGGTCAGCAATGATTGGGGAAAAATTGGGAAGAAAACTCAAAGAAACTTTGTTGGTAGCAAGTCGCTCTTGAACATGACACTTCCGCTCCGTGTCCGAGTCGGGTTGGGTTGTTTCATTCACCGGTCACATCACCATGGTCATGCCATACCATCCACATTTGGTGTTAATTCTACCAATCCATCACATCAGTGTTACCGATATGTTCAAGAGAAGTCATCCAGAGAAGTCACCTATGTCTCACCCACTACCATACAGTATACTCCATTCTTTCATGACCGCCACCCTGAACCTTATATCACCAGATCGTTTTCACCTCCATTAAAATCATTTGCTCCGTTCCGTGTCATTTATGTGGGATTCATTAAGGCCCTCCTGTGACGGATCACTTCTTGTTGACATCAGCTCATTATCCAAGAAGTTGATCTAGGAACACCCCATTCAGTACTTTGAAGCTTGCATGCCTCAATGGCAAGTTTCTCACTTCCGGCGACAGGTATACATCAATGGCCTTCGACCGAAAGATTTTGCATGGTGTTTGACACCAAGTCCTTTATTCACACCACGTGAATTGTACTGCAGTACCTTGAGGGTCATTATCATTATCGGTGATTCCTCTCGCGCTTGTTAACAGTTTACATCATTGACTGGTAATCAAGCGATTTCTTTCCATGTTCGACTTCAGAACATTTCTCACATGGATCGACTTGTACTTCGAGTCAAGATCGGATGAGATTGAAGACCTCGGATCTAGTTTCATCCATCCGGGCTGCGATATATATTCAGGGAAATAAAGACATTAAATGTACAACATTGCAGCACAGATAATCATCCTACCAAAAGGATGATGGCTCTATCAGAATCATCAGTCTACACTCAGACGGTTGTCTGTCCTATGTACATGAAAATGAATTTATAAAGCTGAGCATGGGAATGCCCGCCTCAGCTAGATCATGAAAATATTATGAAGATAATGTATTGTATTGTATCTTATTACAGGTCTCCTCCCAGCATTGAAAGAACTTTGGATCCTCATAACAAAGCATTTCACCCGACACCAAAAGGTTAACGGCCTCATACTTTAGGGGGCAACTGTTATAGACATTTTTGTGCCCTACAACACCAATCATGAAATGTCCATAAACCAAGGGCTCCTAAGTCCCTAAAAATGTTTTTCTAACCCCTAAAGGAACAAGGTCAACAGATTACAGCTTCTCCCAGAAGTTCTCCATGAAAAACTACTCAAAATTGGTCAAAATAGGATCATTGCAGCTGCTCCACTGGCTAGGTGTGCTGCATCTCACCCAAATGCACTATGAGGGTGCGTTGCATTTCAAAACTCCCTTCTATGGGGTACGATGGGCGAGAAATGACAAATGGCAGTGTCATTCCGCGAGGTGGAGAGGCAATGGAAGCTTCCAGAATCTTCTCTTGTGACACTTGCCTCACTGAATTCGACCAAGGATGAGTAAGAGGCCCTCAGTCTCCAAGTGGAAGAAAGAACTGACAGAGAGAAGACACTAATCAAATCACAAGCTGACTCATCCCCCTTACAGATATCTATATATGGATCCCTCATCCCAGAGATCCAGAGGCTGGAATTTTGCATATTGTAAGGAATTGATGTTGGTTTCTAGAGACAAACATCAGATTGTTGGGTGATCTAAGCTTTGATTGAGGTGAAGAGGGGCTTCTTTGCTGGGAGGTTGATGCTGGGTCGGAACAACTAGTTGTAACTCCTACTGGATCTTTTCTTGTTTATCAATAAAAGCTATTTGAGTTTTCCTCCATGCTTTTGTATCATTAATGCTTGTTACATTTGTATGGTCAATCTAAATTTGATCATAGATTGTTTATGAATATAGATCCATGTCTTTGTATAGTGCTATGCTTCTGTGATCTTACAGGTACTTTGTGAAGCTGGGCGTGCAAGGGAGCAGGTAGCTGGGGACTATCAAAGAAGAGAGGGATCAAATCAAAGGATTAGCACAAGACAAAGGTTGGTCCTTCTATTCCTCTCTATCTATAATTCATAAAGGAAATACAAAAGTAGTTTTTTTCTGTTTGTTTCTAAGGCAGCTGTCACACCTTAGTGGGATAGAGCAGTTCTAAATAGACACTTTTCCCTGTAACAGCATCAGAACATTATTAACCATATAAATAGTACATGTGTAGTAAAACAGAACAGATCGTCACACATAAGAAGCACACATGAACACCATGATATAAGGTGGAAACCCAATATGGGTGAAAACCACCTAATGTAATCGTCTCTATCTTTCTAAAATAAGAAACTTCTTTTTACAAATTTTGTATTGGTGCAACCTTATACCTGTATGGAGGCTTCTACCTACAGAAGGCTACAACCTTCTCTCGTTCTCCAGCTTTTCTTGGAAGGAAGCTACAACCCCCTTAGCTCTTGTACTAGCTAATGTGTTTACTAGTACATGGGTGTTGACCTACAAAAGGCTACAACCTTCGATTTTCTTCCAAGGACCACGTTTCATAAATTTTCAGACTGGATCCATCAACACAAAACAATCACCACTGCAATATAACCATCAACTCTGAATCACCCTACAACTGAATCACTGAAACCTTGTCATCAAAACACAGTCACTAGAACACATAGTGGAACACAGAACTCTACGACAACCACTAAAACCAACAACAACCTCAAATATCAAATCTCATAAAGTATACACTACTTGACTGTGTCGAACCAGCGTGTATATGCTCTTACACCAAAGGGAACCTGTGTATAGATCTAAAAATAATTACTTATACGTTTGCTGCAATTTTCAACTTTAGATATACCCAGAACATAAGATATAAAGGATAAGACATGCATGGGTATTCAGATCTATTCATGATCATACCATATAATGATAATGCATCTTAGTCTTATTGATCATGGTGCATCAACCTTCATCAACCACATAGGTGCAGCCTTGGTTTAGATCAAGCAAAGCATCATAAACCCATAACAAGCATACTAGATCTCACACTTCACCAGATATTCATTCCTTGAATACTTGCCCTTGGCCTCATGATCTTCTTCTCCTTATATAGGTTTAGGCCTCTCCCAATACCATGGTCCAAAACCACGTAGGACAAATACCTTGGACCCAATACCTGGGGTCACTACCTCAGACCAAATACCAAAATACCATGGACCAAAACTTAGTTTTCTGACATGTACGCACCTTTCCTTCTGTGGAAGTGCATGTTTACATTATATGCACCTTTGTAAATAGTGAACCTGCATGTATACACTACTTGGTATATAGTGAACCTGCGTATATACATGACTTAATATATAGTGAACCTACGTATACCTTTCTTTCATCATTTTGTGAGTTTGAATTGTGATCTGTCATCTGAGTGAGTTGCCATCAAGGACAACATCTATGTCATAGCACCAAACCTATGTCATAATGCCAACAATCCTACCCTTTGGAATTGATGGCAACCCGAAGTCACTCTCCCCCTTTGTCATCAAGGGCAAAGGGTTATGCTCCCCTTGAGTACATGCTGAATTCTCTGATATGCTGAAGTGAGCTATTCATGCTCCCCCTGACTTGTAAGCAAGGTCTGCAGAAAGATGTTCTACAAGAAGAACATGACTCTATACATCATAAATGACCTTCCTATCACCAATGGCTCATACATACATCAATATTCCAACCAAGTGGGGATACACCATTTTGAATCATCCACCCAACCAAGTGGGGATATACCAAATGTTTATACATGACTGAAATAGACATTATTACATCATCCTTCCCATGCAAACTGGGGTTACAAATTACATCATATGACACATGGGTCTTTAAAAGAAATACACGACATTTTTAACAAAGACCAATGACCTAAACAAGACCATGATAGTCATCAGCAACTATCATACACCATATGATTTGCACCATAAGCATCTCTCATCAACATTAGCAACCTATAACCTGCAATACCATTCTTTTTACCAACCAACAATACGTGGCAAGATGTATCATTTAGCCACATAAGCATTATCACCAAAGACTTCTAACCATAATTCCAACAATGAATTATTTGAAGCATATGCTCCCCCCGAACCTATGCCATCTATTCATTGTCAGATCTAATCATGCATATATTAGTAAGAATTATAAAGGCATCATCATCAATCAGATATGCATCAAGTTATCAACAAATTGTGAAGATAAAAGAAATATTCTAAATAACATCCACAGACTCTAGTCATCTATCATCATGAAAAAAAGGATAACTGATGATTGTCTGAATCACATCAAATCAGTTTTTCTGAGTGTGTCCTACTACATTTTTCTCAAACCACATATACACGACTGTGCAGCTTTGAACTCCCATATATACACAACTTGTCTTCACAAAAATTTCATATGAGAGTTAGAACATTGAGGTTCCACACATTGAGCTCCCTCTGAGTCTGTCATGTCTGTATACTCTGTTATGCCACATCTTTCTGACTGTACTTCCTTTTTCTTCCATATCTTTGACTGTGATGATGTTTTCTCCTTTTGGTATGGTGCTTATACTTTGTTCCTACATTCCTTTGCTATATGTACAAGCTTGTTACATGCATAACATATTACATGTTTCATATTCCTTCTATAGCAATCAACAACTTTGTGACCAAACATATTGCAAGAAAAACAATATCCCTTAAAGTACCTGGAACGTGATGATCTTTTTGTGTGATGGTCTTGAACCATTCTACTTCTGCAACTGGCTGCAACATGTCCAAAATTATGACATACATAACATTCAATAGTATTCATCAGAGGAAATAACCATCTATCACTTCCATATTTAAGAGTAAAAGATTTTCTTTGAAGGCTATCTTTCCTTGGTTGTTGATGAGTTTGACCTCTCATCTCCTTGTTAAGCATTTCATATTTTGCATTAGAGTTCCTTGTCTCACCTTGTGAGCTAGATTCACCTTCAACAGATTCATAAAAACCAAGACCAATTTTGATAGCAGGTGACCTTCGACTACTAAGAATATCATCCAAAATCTTAGTACTGTCTTGAAATCGTAATAGTTTATCTTTTTCTTCTAATTTACCTTTCAAGATATTTACCTCAACCTGGTGTTGTTCTTCCTTTTCTATATATTGCTTCTTCAAGATTTATTTAGACTTTCTTCCTTCTTCCACTTGTTGCCTTAGTTTTAGAATCTCATTTTCTTGTTCTTCATTTTTCTCCTGCCGCATTTGACATACTCTGAAAGCACACTCCAGCTGAGCTTTTAAGCTGATAACTTCTTCTTTTAGGGTACTCTCCCTTTTGTTAAATAGATCTTGTTGATCTATGAGTTTATCTAATGCTTCATTTTCTTGCTCATCTTCAATCTGAGGTGATTTAGAATCTGAATTCTTGCTTCCACTCAATGGCAGGCTGTCATTGTTCCTTTGAGCTATCTTCTTCTTCTGACGTGCTTTCTTTCCCATTGTTCTATGGATATCCTTCAAGTGATCAAGCTTCCACCAAAGGACCTGCTCTGATACCAATTGTTGGAAATAATACTGAGAGGAGGGGGGGTGAATCAGTATTAGAAAATCAATAATATTTTCATTTCAATTATCAAATTCATATACGCTACTTCAGTTAAAGAAACTCGTGTGTATACGCAACTGTGTTTAATGCAACTAGCGTATATCTAGTAAACTTATGATTCAGTTACTTGATCTTTAATGAGTGCATCAGAACATTATTAACCATATAAATAGTAAACAGGTGCAGTAAAACATAACAGATCATCACACATAAGAAGCACACATTAACACCATGATATAAGGTGGAAACCCAATATGGGTGAAAATCACCTGCTACAATCATCTCTATCTTTCTTTAATAAGAAACTTCTTTTTGCAAATTTTGTATTGGTGCAACCTTATACTAGTATGTAGGCTTCTACCTATAGAAGGCTACAACCTTCTCTTGTTCTCCAGCTTTTCTTGGAAGGGAACTACAACCCATTTAGCTCTTTTACTAGTTGATGTGTTTACTAGTATGTAGGTGCTGACCTACAGAAGGCTACAACCTTCTCTTTTCTTCTAGGGCCCACGTTTCATAAATTTTTAGACTGGATCCATAAATACAAAACAATCACAATGTAATATAACCATCAACTCTGAATCACCCTACAACTAAATCACTGAAACCCTGTCATCAAAACACAGTCACCAGAACACAGAGCAGAGCACAAACCTCTGTGACAACCACTAGAACCAATAACAACCTCAAATATCAAATCTCATAAAGTATACACTACTTGACTGTGTTGAACTAGCGTGTATACGCTCTTACACCAAAGGGAACCTGCGTACAGATTTGAGAATAATTAGTTATACCTTTGCTGCAATTTTCAACTTCAAATATACCCAGAACATAAGATATAAAGGATAAGACATGCGTCAGTATTCAGATCTATTCATGATCATACCATATAATGATAATGCATCTTAGTCTTCATGATCCCGATGCATCAACCTTCATCAACCACATAGGTGTACCCTTGGTTCAGATCAAGCGAAGCATCACAAACCCATAACAAGCATACTAGATCTCACACTTCATTAGATATTCATTCCTTGAATATCTGCCCTTGGCCTAATTATCTTCTTCTCCTTATATAGGTTTAGGCTTCTCTCAATACCATGGTCGAAAACCACGTAGGACCAATACCTGGGGTCAATACCTCAGACCAAATACCATGGACCAAACACCATGGACCAAAACATAGTTTTCCAACATGTACACGCCTTTCCTTCTGTGAAAGCACATGTGTACGTTATACACACCTTTGTAAATAGTGAACCTGCATGTATACACTACTTGGTATATAGTGAACCTGTGTATGTACGCGACTTAGTATATAGTGAACCTGTGTATACATTTCTTTCTTCATTCTGTGAGTCTGAACTGTGATCTGTCATTTGAGTGAGTTTCCATCAAGGACAACACCTGTGTCATAGCACCAAACCTATGTCATAATGCCAACAAATAGAAGACTCTATAGAGAGAAACTTATGAAATTCATGGTCACCGCTCAAGATAGCCCTAACACTTAATATCCTATATATTATGTTCATTCTGATGTTGACTCGTTTATTCTGTATGATGATGTAAGTGCATAAGAACAAGTTCCAAATCATTATATTGCTCTTTGTCTCACTACTGATGGTCAAACATTAATCAATGAATAGGATAATTTAGATAAAGTTTTATGGAATTTGAGTTTTGATGGATCAGTGAGTAAAGAAGGAGTCGGTGCTGGTGTATCAGTTTCTAATTCATATACTCATCACTCAGAAGGTCACTCATACAAATTGAATTTCTAATGTTCCAATAATGTTGTAGAGTATGAAGGCTTAATCTTAGGTTTACAACTTTTGAAGAAAGTTGGTGCTAAACAGATTTCCATTCATGGAGATCCTGAGTTGGTGATAAAACAAATCAAAGGAGAATACTCTGCAAAACATCCTAGGATGAGAGCATATAGAAATGTTGTGTTGGATTTTTTAGATTCTTTTACTGAATATAATTTGTCTGTGGTTTGAAGAGATCAAAACATACTGCTTGATGGTATTACTACTTCGACAACTACTTTTAAATTACCATTTTGTCCCACTTGTCCATATACTGTCAAAATGAAAAATATACCTACTGTTTTTTATAACATTATATATTGGAAGGTTTTTGGAGATGATGCTTAGATTAAAAAAATTTGCAGTCTAAAGACGAATTTGAAGAGGTTAATATAGATATAGAATTTGATGTAGAAGATATTAGTGTAAATAAATTAGAATTGCATGAAATAGATGAAGAAAAACAAGAAACATATATTTTACAACTAAAAGCCAATATCCTACCTAGAGGGTTGTTGGAAATAATACTGAGAGGGGGGGGGGGTTGAATTAGTATTATCAAATCAATAAAACTTTTTCAATTTCATACTCAGAAACATATACGCTACTTCAGTTAAGTGAACCAGCGTGTACACGCTACTGAGTCTAAAGCAACCAGCGTATAACCAGAAATCTTATGATTCAGTTAGTTTATCTTCAGTAAATGCATCAGGACATTATTAACCATATTAATAGTAAATAGGTGCAGTATAACAGAACAGATCATCACACAAAAGCCACACACATGAACACCATGATATAAGGTGGAAACCCAATGTGGGTGAAAACCACCTGCTGCAAGTCGTCTCTATCTTTCTTTAATAAGAAACTTCAGTTTACAATCTTTTGTACTGGTGCAGCCTTATACCAGTATGCAGGCTGCAACCTGCAGAAGGCTACAACCTTCTCTCGTTTTCCAGACTCTCCTGGAAGGGAGCTCTAACCCCCTTTGCTCTTATACTAGCAAAGATACTAGTACGTAGGTGCTGGCCTACAATATTCTTCCTTTAGGTAGTACTTTTCATACATTTTCAGACTGGATATTCCTGAAGCACAACGTTACAATCTGAAGACCACAATTCATCAATTTTCATAACAGATAATTGAAGCACAAAACAACCAATACTAGCATCATCAATCTTTGAATCACTGAACCACTGAAACCCTGTCAACACCCAGTCACCAGAACACAGAGCAGACTACAGAACTCTGCAATAACAGTAAGACCCAATTGCAACCCCAAAAATTAAGCTTCAAAAGATATACGCTACTTCAATGAAACCAACCCGCGTATACACGCACTTTTACGAAAGACAACCTGCGTACAGATCTAAAAATAATTTCTCATAACTTGCAGCTGTACTAGACATTAGTCATACTCAGTACATAACATTGCGTCAGTATGCAGATCTAAAAATATGCATAATCAGCCATATACCGATAGTTCATTTCAAACCGTTTGATCCCGATCTATCCTTAGATCTAGTCTTCCATCAACCGGTGTGATCTCTCCTTAGCTTAGATCGAGCAACCCAGAACCTGCATACTAGATCTCTTTCTTTATCAGATGTTCTAGACTTTTCAGATGCACTTGCATAATGATCTTCTTCTCCTTTTATAGTCTTAGGCCTTGCTCAATACCACGGGCCCAAACCATAGTAATCCAATACCATCAACTTCAAAACTAGGGATCAACACGTCTGTCGAGATACCTTGGTCAAAAACATAGGCTCAAGTACTGAGGACTAACTACCACGGACCAAAAGAAAGCTTCTCGACATGTACGCTCTTTTTTGTTCATGAAACTGTGTGTATACGCGACTTCATATATAGCGAGCCTGCGTATTCGCGACTTAGTATATAGCGTACCAGCGTGTATACGCAACTTGGGCTTAATGAACCTGCGTATATGCAATTTCTCTTCATTCTTGTAGTCTGGACTGAGATCTGTCATCAAAGAGAGTTGCCATCAAGGACAACACCTGTACCGTAGTGCCACACCTGTGCCAAAATGCCAACAATCTCCCCCTTTGGACTTGATGGCAACCCCAATATCCTTAGAATCATTCTCCCCCTTTGTCATCAAGGGCAAAGGGTTGTGCTCCCCCTGAGTACATGTTGATATCTCTGCTCTGCTGTGCTGAACATGCTCCCCCTGACTGTAGGCAAGATCTGCAAAAGATGTTCTTCAAAAAGAACCATGACTTATACATCATAAAGGACCTTCCTATCACCAAAAGACTTAATACATACATCCATACTCTCAACCAAGAGGGGATACATCAGAAATTTACATATAACAACCCATTACATTACATCATTCATCCCAGGCATAGTGGGGAAACCAACATAGGCCGTTACATGACCTTGACTCCATAAAGGAGATATCACAAAAGAGATACATGACATAGAGACGAAAAATCTAGACCAAGACTTATGAAAGTCACCAGCAGCATCTGATAATCATCTTTTAGATCAACAACCAAGATTTCCTTCTGTGCTCCTTCTCCTGAAACCAACAACAGTTGTGAACTAGAACCAAAAGCATCTAAATGCCAACAATGCTTTATTAGACTTTAAGCTGCTCCCCCTGAAATTGTGCCTGCTGCACCCCCTGAACTGTGCCTGAAGGACTCTAGCATACCCATCTCAGACCTTCTCCAACCAGAGTCTGCCCTTGCTGTTCCGAACTCCATATACGCGACTTTACCTGCATAAATCAGCGTATGTACGCGGGTATCCCTTATGCAACATGCGTACACCAACTATTCTCTTAGAACAGACAAGCTTCAACAGTAGGATGAAGCATCAACTACTTCCAGCTTTTGTCTGAGATATTCAAAAGTCTCCCTGGGCAGTGGTTTTGTGAGAATATCAGCAACTTGTTCTTTAGAAGAAACATACTCCAACTTGACCTTTTGTTCAAGCACTTGTTCCCGGAGGAAGTGATACTTGATTGGTATGTGCTTGGTCTTTGAATGCAAGACTGGATTCTTTGAAATGTTGATTGCACTTGTATTATCACATAAGATAGAGACAGGTGGAGTGCAAGTGATTTGAAAATCCTGCAAGGTCCGCATCATCCAAAGAAGTTGTGTGCAACAAGATGCCGCAGCCACATATTCTGCTTCAGCTGTAGATAAAGCAATCGAACTCTGTTTCTTTCTGAACCAAGATACTAATCTGGAACCCATGAAGAATGCACCACCACTTGTGCTTTTCCTGTCATCCACACTTCCGGCCCAATCTGCATCTGTGTAAGCATGAAGAGTGAGATATGTATCTCTAGGATACCATAAGCCAAAGTTTTGAGTCCCTTGAAGATACTTGAAGATTCTTTTGACTGCCTGAAGATGAGTTTCCTTTGGGTTGGCTTGAAATCTTCCAACAATTCTTACTGCATGCATAATATCTGGTCGGGTACCTGTCAAATAAAGCAAACTCCCAATCATGGATCTATAAGTTGGTTGATGAACTGCTGCTGATTCGTCTTTTGCACTGAGGCTACATCCTGTAACCATGGGGGTACATACTGGCTTTGAATCTTCCATGCCATACTTCTTCAAGATCTGCTTGAGGTGCTTGGTTTGAGACAAGAAAATACCTCCTTCATTTTGTTGGATTTGCAATCCAAGAAAGTATGTCAATTCTCCAAGTAATGACATTTCGAATTCTTTCTGCATAACCAAGGCAAAGTTTTGACTCATAGCCTCTTCATTGCTGCCAAAGATAATATCATCTACATACACAACAAGTATTAGCAATTTGTTATTTTCAACTTTTATATAGAGATTGCTATCTGCTGATCCTTTTGAAAAACCTTGTTGGTGAAGATATTTGTCCAAACGATAGTACCAAGCCCTTGGAGCTTGTTTGAGACCATAGAGAGCCTTTTTCAATCTGCATACAATGTTTGGATCATTCCCAAGAATGAAACCATCTGGCTGCTCAATATATACTTCTTCTTCTAAGTCTCCATTTAGAAAGGCTGATTTCATGTCCATTTGAAATACCTTGAAGTTTTGAAAGCTTGAGAGAGCAAGGAACATTCGGATGGCCTCAAGTCTTGCAACAGGAGCAAAGGTCTCTTCAAAATCTATTCCTTCTTGCTGCGCATACCCTTTACAAACAAGTCTGGCCTTGTTTCTAATTACTTCTCCATTTTCATTCAATTTATTTTTGAAGACCCATTTTGTCCCTATGACATTCTTATCTTTTGGTCTAGGAACCAATTCCCAAGTGTTGTTCTTTTCGATCTGCTCAAGTTCTTCATCCATTGCTTTGACCCAACATTCATCTTTGCATGCCTCTTTCACATTTTGTGGTTCAGTGGAAGAGAGTAATGCCAAATAGCTTGAAGCTTCTGCAATTGTTCTTCTTGTTTGTACTCCTGCTTCTTTCTGCCCCACAATCTGAGATTCTGGATGATTCTTCTAAACATATCTGGATGGAGTCTTCTCTTCTATTCTTGTCTGCTCCTCTGGTTCTTCTTGAGGTTCTTCTTCTTCTTGAGGTTCTTCTTCATCATTCTGTCTTTGAGGGTAGCCTTCATCTTCTTCGATGTCTTCATGATGAACTTGCCTAGGAATGTATCCCTTCTCATCAACCACAACATCAATGTTGTCAACAATTCTGCCAAGTCTTTTATTGTAGCACTTGTATGCTTTGCTATGTGGAGAATAACCAAGAAGAATGCCTTCATCTACTCTTGGTTCAAGTTTTCCAAGTTGCTCATCAGTATTCTTAATATAACATTTGCTCCCAAAGATTTTGAAGTGCTTCACCGAAGGAGTCTTACCACACCAGAGCTCATGAGGAGTTTGAGTGCTGTTTACTCGGACATTTGTTTTGTTGAGAATAATAACCGCAGCATGTGCAGCTTCAATCCATCAACATACAAAACATTTCCAGCTTTGACCTTCTCTTTCAACGGAGCAACGCCTTTTCCTTTTATGGCTGCAGAGATATCGTTTCCAAAGGAAACTTTCTTTCCCTTTTCTAATGCGGTATATGATTCAAGTTTTTCTTTGTCCCCTGTCATATGCTTCGAACATCCGCTGTCAATGTACCATAGACTTTCTTTACCTTTTGCATAAAAGGCTATCCCACATCTTTCTGGTTGCGGTTCCTTTATTCTCCATGTTCTGACATTTGAGGTTTGTTCCTTCTGAGTTGTCTTCCAGAATCTGCTCCTACATTCAGAGTCTTCATGACCAAAGTTATTACAAATAGAGCATTCAACTTCATTTTCAAGAACCAAAAAGTTGTTATAAGTCCTTTTCATGGTTCCAGTCATACTTCTTTGCTTTTGAGCTTCTTTAGTCATGATTGTCTTGTAGGCAACACCTTGAGCTGCTTTGTGACCGAAGTTATGGCAAGAAAAACATTGGAGATTAAAGAAATTTCTGCGATAATCAGATCTATCATCCAACCGATTGTAGCTTCTATTGACATCCATTCTTGGGGCAAATTGGGAAGATTTAACCTGTGGCTGATTGTAGCTTCTGTTGACATCCATTCTTGGGGAAAATTGGGAAGATTTTACCTGTGGCTGATTGTAGCTTCTGTTTGTCCTTAAGGCAGCTTGTCCCCGAATTTCTTGATAGTCTTTATTTGTTCTTGAGGTAAACTGTCCCTGATTCACCTGATGACTTTTATTTGGTCTTTGCTCGCTCCTCCTTGCTGCATCAAGATAACTTTTAGAGGTAGAAGCTTGAGATGTTTCTCCATTATATCCCAGACCTGTCTTGATCAGAGGAGAATGCTACACATTGATAATCTCATCCAAGGTTTCAGATCCTTTAACAAATTTAAGATTAATCGCTTTTGTTTTCTCAATCTCCTTTCTAAGAAAAACAATCTCACATTCCATTTTTTCAAGATGTTTTTCCTTTTCAGTCAGTTGACATTGTAGAGAATCAATAATAGCACTTTTCTCTTCTAAGAAAACTTTGAGATTATTCATTTCTTCACAAAAGCCTTCTACATCTATAACATCCATGTAGTCATCATCTTCAAAAGCCATTAAAAGTTTATATCTATTACCCTGTTCATCTTCGTCACTATTTGAAAGACCATCACTATCTTCATGAGTGTAGTAGCTTTTCTTCTTTTCATTCTATTTCTTGTTCCATTTAACAGGTTCCTTTCCCTTGTCATTCTTATCTTTGGCAGCATAATGACCTACTCTTCCACAAGCAAAGCATTTAAAAGGTAACTTACCTCTGAACCTTCTAGAACCCCTTTGAAGATTTCTGACAAAATTTGATTCTTCTTCTTCATCTTCTAGCACGTGACTTGCTTCATAATAATCTTCTTTGCCTGAAGCCTTGAAAGCAGCTTCTCTAGGGTCTTATGGACCTCCCTTTCTCATTTCATAAGCAATTAGAATTCCGTGAAGCTGAGACATAGTAAGAGTTCGTAGATTTTCCTTTTCTTCTATTGCAGACACTTTAGATTCAAATTTGGGGCAAAATGATCTTAGAACCTTTTCAACCACAATAGCCTCTTTTATTTCTTCACCCAAGTTTTTCATGCAATTAACAATCTCATCTACCCTAAGGAAATAGGTAGCCACACTTTCATCATTATACATTCTGAGAGTCTCATACTTAATCCTGAGAGTTTGAAGTTTAGCACGCTTTACCTGTTCGTCTCCTTCATAGCTCGTGACAATTTTGTCCCATATTTATTTTGCGGATTTATAGTGCATTACCTTCATGAATTCCGATTGGGATATACATCCCAATAGAGTACTGACTACTTTCGCATTTGTTTCATATTTCTTTTTCTCGGCTGAATCTGTAGGAGTAGCTGAAGGAAAAGTGTAGCCTGTCTCTACGATGTCCCAAACTTCTGTACCAAGAGATTGAAGATAGGCAGTAACTCTTACCTTCCAATAATTGAAGTTTGTCCCATCAAAAACCGGTGGCCTGATTGATGCTTCTCTCTCGTAGTTGCTCATGATGAACGATCTACCTTCAAGCGATCAAGCTTCTCTGAAGGACCTGCTCTGATACCAATTGTTGGAAATAATACTGAGAGGGGGGGGGTGAATCAGTATTATCAGATCAATAAAAAAATTTCAATTTCATACTCAGAAACATATACGCTACTTCAGTTAAGTGAACTAGCGTGTACACGCTACTGTGTCTAAAGCAACCAACGTATAACCAGAAATCTTATGATTCAGTTAGTTTATCTTCAGTAAATGCATCAGGACATTATTAACCATATTAATAGTAAACAGGTGCAGTATAATAGAACAGATCATCACACAAAAGCCACACACATGAACACCATGATATAAGGTGGAAACCCAATGTGGGTGAAAACCACCTACTGCAAGTCGTCTCTATCTTTCTTTAGTAAGAAACTTCAGTTTACAATCTTTTGTACTGGTGCAGCCTTATACCAGTATGCAGGCTGCAACCTGCAGAAGGCTACAACCTTCTCTCGTTTTCCAGACTCTCCTGGAAGGGAGCTCGAACCCCCTTTGCTCTTGTACTAGCTAAGATACTAGTACGTAGGTGCTGGCCTACAATCTTCTTCCTTCAGGTAGTACTTTTCATACATTTTCAGACTGGATATTCCTGAAGCACAACGTTACAATCTGAAGACCACAATTCATCAATTTTCATAACAGATCATTGAAGCACAAAACAACCAATACTAGCATCATCAATCTTTGAATCACTGAACCACTGAAACCCTGTCAACACCCAGTCACCAGAACACAGAGCAGACTACAGAACTCTGCAATAACAGTCAGACCCAACTGCAACCCCAAAAATTAAGCTTCAAAAGATATACGCTACTTCAATGAAACCAACCCACGTACACACGCGCTTTTACCAAAGACAACATGCGTACAGATCTAAAAATAATTTCTCATAACTTGCAGCTGTACCAGACATCAGTCATACTCAGTACATAACATTGCGTCAGTATGCAGATCTAGAAATATGCATAATCAACCATATACCGATAGTTCATTTCAAACCGTTTGATCCTGATCTATCCTTAGATCTAGTCTTCCATCAACCGGTGTGATCTCTCCTTAGCTTAGATCGAGCAACCCAGAACCTGCATACTAGATCTCTTTCTTTATCAGATGTTCTATACTTTTCAGATGCACTCGCCTAATGATCTTCTTCTCCTTTTATAGTCTTAGGCCTTGCTCAATACCACGAGCCAAAACCATAGTAATCCAATACCATCAACTTCAAAACTAGGGATCAACATGTCTGTCGAGATACCTTGGTCAAAAACATAGGCTCAAGTACCGAGGACTAACTACCACGGACCAAAAGAAAGCTTCTCGACATGTACGCTCTTTTCTGTTCATGAAACTGCGTGTATACGCGACTTCATATATAGCGAGCCTGCATATCCGCGACTTAGTATATAGCGTACCAGCGTGTATACGCAACTTGGGCTTAATGAACCTGCGTATATGCAATTTCTCTTCATTCTTGTAGTCTAGACTGAGATCTGTCATCAAAGAGAGTTGCCATCAAGGACAACACCTGTACCGTAGCGCCACACCTGTGCCAAAATGCCAACAAGGGCTTGTTCCATTAGAAGATTTATTTTATTTCAATGATGTAGATAAGAAGCCCAAAATTGAACCCACTGGAGATGGTGTTGAGGAACATAATATTGGGACTGTACTTCAACCCAAAATGATCAAACTATCCAAATCCTTACCCTCAGCTGAAAAGTTGAAGTACATTAAATTGTTCAAATAATTCATTGATGTTTTTTCTTAGAGTTATGAGGACCTAAAATCCTATTACACTAGTATCATACAACACAAAATCCCTTGAAACAAGATAATAAAACCTTTAAATGAAAATTAAGGAGGATTAATCCAATGCTTATGCCTCTGGTTGAAAGAGAGGTAAAAAGAATATATGATGCAAAAATCATAGTACCTTTGACATATTCCAAATGGGTGTCCAATTTAGTTCCCACTCGGAAAAAGACTAGTGAAATCATGCTCTACTTCTATTTCCAGAATTTAAATAAAGCCTCTCTATAAGACAATTACCCTTTTCCCAAGATGGATCACATGCTACAGAAGGTGGTTGGATCCAACAAGATTTCCTTGTTAGACAACTTTTATGGTGATAACCAAGTATTATTACACCCAGGCGATCAAGAGAAGACAATGTTTACTACACCTAGGGGCACTTTCATGTATGTGAAAATGCCTTTTGATCTAATGAATGCAGAAGCAACTTTGCAGAGAGCCATGGATTTTACTTTTGTTAACAAAATGGTTCATTTCATAGTTATATATATGGATGCCATATATATAACTAAGAAAAACTTATTTGGTTTGAAAGAAGGAAAAATGTTGTGACACATAATTTTGAAAGAAGGAATCAGGATAGATCCTAATAGAATCGAAGCTATACTAAAAATTAACACCCCAATAAATATAAAGGAAGTTCAGTCTTTTATTGGACAAATAAATTTTCTAAGGAGATTCATTCTAAATTTAGCTAAGCTTTTAATGAATATAACCAAAATGCTAAAGAAATATATGAGGTGAAATGGAACATGGAAGCTACACAATCATTTAATAATGTAAAGCAGGCTTTAACTCAGGCACCTATGTTAATTAGTCCAGATTTTAGTAAAGATTTCCTAATTTCTTCATTTTCTTCTTAGCACGCCATTGTTGCAGTTCTCCTACAAAAGAACAATGAGGGCCATAAACAACCTATTGCTTTGTTCAACAAATATTTGAGAGATGCAACATTGAAATATGACATTATGGAAAAACAATATTTTTCCCTGGTAAAGGCCATAAAATATTTTCGAGTGTATATTCTTCATTCGCACATCATTGCATTTGTTCCAAGTGTAGTAGTAAAATATATACTGGCTCAAAATGATCCTGATGGGAAAAGGGGTGAGTGGATTGCTATTATATTAGAATATGATATTGAAATCTAACCCACTAAACTCATCGAAGTTCAAGGTTTAGCAAAATTAATGGCAGAATCTAACTTAAATGATTTAAATATAAATTTTCATGAAATATTTAATGAACTAGATGAGCTGGAAACTCCACTAGTAGCAGAAGCTTTCTCTACCTATCCTTGGTATGCATACATTATTTATGTTCTACATAATTTACAATCTCCTCCTAGTTGAACTAAAACAAAGGATAGATTTATTGAACTTAAAGTTGTTAAGTTTTGTATTTTGGATCAAAATATGTATTGGAAGTATGCTGGTGGTGTTTTACTAAACAATTTGTTGAAAAATGAAGCAGATAAATTCACGCAAGAGTTCCATGAAGGAGATTGTGGTGGACACCTGTATTGGAAGACTAATACAAATAAGATTCTGAGGGCAGGTTTTTACTGGCCCACCCAATTTTTTGATATCCAAAAGAAAGCTACTTCATACTACAAATGCCAAATATTCAAAGGTAAGAAGAAACTTTTTCCTTTACGCTTGAGGCCTATATCTTCTGAAACCCCTTTCCAACAATTCGGCTTTCACTTCATAGGCGAAATCCACCCCACCTCATATGCCTAGCATAGGTGGATTCTGACAACCACCGATTACTTTACAAAATAGATAGAATCCATACCTTCTAGACAAGCTTCCAATTTTGTCATCATAAAAGTACTGAAGAACAATATCCTTGAAAGATTTGGTTGCCCTGGGAAAATTATTACTAATAATGTTGCTGCTTTTAGGTAAAAAAGGATGGTAGATTTTTTCAACAAATATGAGATAACATTAGGACATTCTACAACCTATTACCCTCAGGGAAACGGACTGATAGAATCTTCCAATAAAATCTTAGTTAACATTATTAAAATGTTGTTGTGGGACAATAAAAAATCATGGCACGACAAGCTGGTTAATGCATTATGGGCAGACATGCTTACTACCAAAAAGTCAATAGACATGTCTCCATATTAGCTAGTTTAAGGGATAGATGTTTTTTTTCCAACTTCCTTGGGAATTCATGTTAAATATGATGCAAGAATTGGATGTGGAACCAAATGATTTATAGAGGAGAATAAACTGGACCATTCATTTGCATCAAACAAGAGAAGTAGTTCATAACAGAACTCAATTGATCCAAAATAGCATCAGGAAGACATTTGACCAAAGGACTAAAGTTGATGACTTTCAGATCGGCCATCATATTCTGAAATGGGATTCCAGAAGGGAAGAAAAAGGAAAGCATGGTAAGTTCAACAACTTGTGGATGGGACCTTACATTATTGATTCTTACCGCGATAACAATGCATTTTTTTTTAAGAACATAGATGGAACATAATTATCTGGAGGACTTGCTAATGGTAGGATGCTAAAGCATTATGTTTTTCAGGACCAACAAAGTTTTTTTATCACACCCATTGTAGATACCATTTACCTTTGTACTCTCATGAGTGGGTAGCTTGTGTCTGAAAGTTGAATCCCATGGAGAAATCCCTGAGCTTCGAGGCATTTTGTCACCATAACTACAAAAAACAAAATAATGAGATGTAGTCAATATTGAAGATGAGGATTCAAGGCTATTAGTCTATGATGTTATTGACACTTCACCAATAAGTTCCATCCCCAGCTGGAGCCACTATTAGGGTCCTATAATTTATAGGATCAAATTATCATTGAATAATTGGTTTCAGTATTTTAGATTGTAAATAATATTACTTTCTCCAAATAGTTTCCAGAAAAAGATAGAAAAATGAAAAGACGGTATAAATACAAAAAATAAAAATAAAAAAAATGATAAATGAACCCCATAAAAAATGAATAATTGTGATAGTGATGCTATTTTAAGTACCACTACTATCCTTCTGGATTTGTAAAGAATAAATTTGTGAAATTGTGTGCAGCTTGTTTAAACACCATAATCCCTTTCTACTTGAAACATATAGTTTAATCATGTTCAAGTTGTTTTCAATTTATATTAAATATATTAGAGTGAGTAACTTAGCCAAATAGTGTAATCTTGGCTAAAATTAGATAGGTAGAATAGGTGAATAAAGTTAATCCAACATCTTAATCTAGATTAATGTAGTTGATTAGATTAGTTTAGTCAGTTGAAATAAAAATTCTTAGTCTGTTAAGAATAAAAAAATAGATAGGGTTTGCAAAATTAAATGCACCCTTATTTGTTTGAAAAGAGCATTAGAATAGGAAAGTAATGGTTTTTCGATGTAATAGTCTAAATCGTTCATTTTCCAAAGTATTGAAATTTGGTGTATAATGCATACGCTCAAAATATGTTATGGGGCACCAAAGAATCAGAGTTGCAATAAGAAACGAATATACAAAGCTGGAAATAGAAGGCGATTCCAATTTAGTTATTGAGACGATCAGAAAATTGAATAATGGAAAGGAATGGGAACAGGTGGCAAAGAGCTGGAGGATGGCGGGTCTAATCTAGGACCTGGCAGAAATTATGAAGAGTATAGACTATAAGATTATCCACCATGTTAGGAGAGAAGGCAACAAAGCTGTAGATTTCCTTGCAAAATGGGGTTGTAATGAAGCGGAAGGGAAATTGGATAGTATATGGCCTACTCACCTAGCAGGAGAATGATGGGAGAACCTAAATCTAATCATCAAGCAGGACAATAATGACACAACACATTCATGATCAAAGCTACAGTCGGACCCCGATCGGGGTGGGGAAAAAGACCCTGTGTGAAGAAATGATGGAGGCTAGTACATGGAAGCACAAGCCATCTCTTAAGCAAATCATACTCCAGTATGCAGAGCTGGCATGCAGGTGTGTTCAAGACCTGAGACAAGGAGGTGAAGGAATAATGAAAAAGTCAGGGGAAAAAGACGACAACATTTGGTTGGTGGAGTGCAGGAGAGGTTTCGATAAATCAATAAGAGCTGGTGAAGGAAAAGTAACTGACAATCTAAGGTTGAGTAAGGTGCCGAAGACAGAGAGTTTTAGGAAAAGAAACCTTGGTAATTGGCTTAGAAGAGGGCAGAAGGTAATGGCGGAGAAAAGATGGAGGGCAGGAGAAAATGCTAAAGAGGAAGGAAGATGGATGAGCCACGATAAGGATAAGCAGGGAGCTCAGAATGTAAGAGAGAATGATAAGCAGAGGGTCGAGGAGAGAGGAAGCCCCTAGGAGGCCAAAAAGCATCTGCTAACCAAAGGAAGAGTGGTGAGGGTTAACAAGCTGGAGAAGGAGCAGTCGGAAGAGGAAGATATTCAAGGGGAGGAGGAAATGGAGGTTGGTAGGAAGGAGTTCACAGAGGAGGTGACGTTCGAGGCTGGTCAGGGCAGTCAGGGTACCATCAGAGGAAGACCCTCCAGAAGAGGCAAAGGCAGAAGGCGCAGGGGTGGTGAGAGAGATAGGCAAACTGACAGTCATGAAGCGGAGGCGCCTTCACCAACATGATAGAAAATAGGTCGAAGAACATGGGATCAGAGGGCTCAGAAAGTGGAAAGGGCATATAAAGAAGGGAATAATGTGGAGATCAGAAGAATCATCCAGGAGATGGAAAGTAATGTATTGCAGGAGGCATCAGACTCGCAAATGGAGGATTGGGACATTCTATTACCGGACCCAGGAAACACAAGGGGACATTTATCACTGCACAAACAAGCTCTGCATCTCTATTGGGTGATGAAACGGTTATTAGCAAAAGCCATGGAACAGGTTGCTAAGGAGATGACTGAAAAGGCTCAAGGAATCCCAATGCTAAAAAGAGAGATGAAAAACCTCCAGCTCACTCTTCTGATGCAGGATAGCAGGATAGAGGAAATTCAAATTCTATTGAAAAAGCTAACTAATGTGCAGAGCGAGGAAAAGACCAAGCCGGAAACCATGGATGACTAAACCTTACAGTGCTGTTTTCAAACGATACTTATGTTAGGCCTATGAGATTCAGCTTTTTGGAAATGTTTTTGGAATTGTTATTGATGATAGGAATCCAAAGTAGTTTGTTGATAGGGTATGCTATATGATATAGTCTCAGTGGTTAATATTCATATATTATGGGTTGATATTTATAGAATTATGGGGACCAATAGACCCAGTTTCCCTCCAGGGCGAGTTGAGGTCACAAACTGATTATACATATTAATATTGTTGAATATAATAGAGAAGATCCTACACTAGCTTACAAAAAAAAAAAATATGTTATGGGGAAACTCAGTGTTAAACGACACACATATTCCCCACTCTCGATCATCCATCACAATGATCCAATGGCCCAAGATTATTTTTGGACCCCCCACAGTGATAATATTTAATGATGGGGGGGGCCTAAAAATCAATTTCCTACCCTGTACGTGTCAACACTATAGGATTTCAGGCACCCGCTCGCTTACTAGATACCTCCAACCCCCCTCCAAAATCGGTTTCGCCTTCCACTACAACCCGCCTTTCTGCCAACTAGCACCCCCACATCTAATCTTAGCTACCATTCCCATCACACCACATGTCCCTCCTCCCATCAATCTCGCCAATGGTCTTGCACCATTTTCCCACCAATCCTCAACTGCCATGTCTGTGACCGTTGCACTTGCCATCATGGTTCTTGTCGTTCACCTGCACCATTACAAAAATAAATGGAGTATAATGACTATTAATCCAATGGTTACCCGCGATCTGCAACTAATAATAATTGAATTTTCATCTGCAATTACACCTTTCTCTCTTTGCCTCATGAACATTTCTCCCAATCTTGTTGTGCTTTGATCTCACTGTAGCATTCTTGTTACCTTTGTCTGATAAATCCACAAAGGAACTGTCACTAAAAGATCCCACCAAATCCTGAAAGTCACTACGAATTCCTTCTATCAAATTTCTTCCCCTATCCATTTTGTTACTACAATAACACCCAAATTCTACCTTGTAGTGAATCCTATGGTCACCCCCTATGGACTTAGACCACATTCCTCTTGCTGATAGAGATTATAAGATAGCCGAAACACAATGTGAAATCAACCTTTTCGAATTACGTTGTTGGTTTCAGGATAATTACCTCAATAAATATGATGAAATAAACCTTTGGTAGTCTAGACTTCCTTGTTTTTCCCCCTAGTCCTATCATTTTACCGAATTCTTTTTAAAATTCCAAGCCTCTTACCTTTCAAGTAGGAGAACTATTATTTCTCCAAATGGTGAAATTATCTTTAAAATTACATTTAATAGCATAAATCAAATGTTGCAAGTCCTTGACAGTGTTCCCTTACCCTTTTTCCCTTGAAGCTCTCAAAGAAATTTATCAGAAATTAACCTTCCCCCAGAGAGCTAAAATTTTTAAATTTTTCCTCCCCAAAGACTCTCAACTCCCTAAGAAAAATCCCCATTATCCCTCTTATATGTTCCCTCAAAGGACTAGATATACTATCTTTATTTTTTCATCCATTATTGGTTGCTCTTCAAATGAATGGGTAGATGAGCCTATGCTAGGTTTTCTATCCACCTTTTCCTCAGAAGAAGGACTATCAGTCACCTTTTACTATTGTCACTTCTTCACAAAAGTAATTCATGAACAATTCCTTCAGTTTCTAACTAAAGGAATGTTCAAATATTCTTAAATTCTCATGTACATGTTGATTTTCTTTCAAAAATATAATTTTCCCTTTGCAGTGCAAAATCTTGATCAACAAGGAGAGTCACAGTCTATTGTCTTCTTTTGTAATCAGAAGACAATCACAGGAATTCAACATCACAGACTTTATTGATTAGTTTGTGTATCCAACAGCCTTTTTGTTGAGTGGCCAATGGATTCCAAGGATAAGTGAGGACATTCAGAAGGTTTTACAGCTCAATGAACAGGTGAAAACAGGGGATTGGTACCTTTACCAGTCATTCACAAAAATTAGAGTGTATGGTTCAAAGTTGCCACCATATAAGCTGCCTAAGTATTTTCCCATGAGACTATTTTCCTTGGAGTACATCAAGAAAATAATTCACTCTGAAAACATTCATTTCGTGGCAACTAAGAATAAATCTCAGTTCCGGATCAAAACACAGATAGGACCTTTCATCTGCAACAGTAGAGCAGTAGGAGAGGAAACATACCTCCTACTGAAACAAATGAGTTTCCCTGTTAGTTTCACTTGGTCCTATGAACCATTTGGGGTAATTTTCAGGTTAAGAGTGGAACAAAAAGCTACACACTATGTGCATACTCAAAGGCCAAAAATAGAGAAGTACATGAACCAACACACTTGGGTAGAAAATACATTTCATGAGGATAAGGAGAAGGTACTTTCCAGGACAACTTCAAAGACTCCCATACCCAGAGTAGAGACAAATAAGAGGATGAGAGAGGATGATTCTCCATCAGTTACAGAAGTCTCAGCCATAGAGTTCAAAATATACAGAAAGAATATTAAAATAGGCTCTAAAATAGAATTCCAATCACTAGAGGACACACCAAGTACTATTGTACCCTCAAGTTTTTTAAGTTGGCCAGTGATGCCATCTACTATACCTCAAACACTAGAGTCATTTACAGTGCAGAGGCAACTCAATATTTTTTAGAGATATAAAGAGACTAAGTAGAGGAATGGAGCCATTCATGGTAATATATCTGCTCAATTCAAGAAGCATTCTTCCTCCATCCAGCACAGATTTATTTCTGCATATGATACAGAAAAGGGAAAGATGCATATGGAATTCTTGCAGGACCAAGTCCATCAACCAAAGTCAACAACATATTTCAAACAAACTACTTTTAAATTTTAGGCAAAGGATGCCCATCCTTTAGATCAAATACATATGCACAAGTAGGCTGGAGAAATAGTATACTCTACTTTCACACAAATTGTTATCACTGCTTCCAAACTACAACTTACTTTCAATAATGTGCAGTATTAGCTTAAATTGGAGAAAGTGTCCTCACTTGCCAAAGATACCAGAATCAAGTACTTGGAGGAAATGGTGATCAAAGAAGGTTTTGATCCAGACAATTCAAAATCTATGGAGGAGATAATCATGAAGAAAAATGCTAAGATAGCATCTCTAAAGAAGAAATTGAATTTTCCTTCAAAAAAAGTCCCCCGGGCCAAGGAACTTAGAGAGGTAAAGCTACGAAAGGAAGAGATGTTGAAGCTTCTAATGGAACAAAGTGCACAGATCAAAGAAATGGAAGCAAAGATGGACAAGCTGATAAAAGAAAAGGAACATAGTTCACAACTTTCAATGGTTCCTCTTGATGCAGTTCCCATTGCATCACTACTTCAAACAGGTGTCCCTAGAGTAGCCACAATAGAAGGAACATCATCTTCTACCGTGCTTCCCACATTAGTTGCATATGACTCAGTTAAGTTGGTTGAATCCATAAAAAAGATGTCTATACAGGGAGAAGAGCTAAAGAAGTTGAGGTAGGAGGTGAAATTTCTATAGGGATAGAGTACAGGGTTTAAAAATTCCTTCATGACAGAAACACAGAAGTCCCAAACATTGTCCCAGAGATTGCAGAAGATGGAAAAATACTATTCCATGGGCGGTACATTGGAATTGGTAAAAGAGAATATCTAGAAAAGGATCAATGAAGACATGGAAGACATTTGGCCTTCAATCTAAATTATTTTTGAGCAATAGGAGCTGATTGAATGGTCCAATGAAGCCATCAAGTAAGTCAAAAAGAAATTGGGAGATAAACCCAATGAGGCTATTGAGCTCATCAAATTTCTTAACTCCAAGAACAGTCATAAGTTGGAAGAGTTGGAAATTGAAGATAGAGCAGAAACGATTTTGGAAGTTAGGCAAGTGTTTACTAAAAGAAATCTAATGAGATAGCCTGAAGAGAAGGATCGAATTATGAACACTGGTATACAAAAATGCTTCACTAAGTTGGAGCCCCTCTACAAGAAAGGACTTTCAAACTTATTAGTTATTAATGATAATATTAGCACATGGTCAGATTACATTGAGAAGATTACGACCAAGGCAAGAGATAGATCAAATGTTACAGCTGAAAGATTCAGTATGACGGGAAAGGCATTCTTGGAAGCCTTGCCATATGATATTGACAGTCACTATGCAACTAAAAGTCTATTCATCACCAGGACGACATTTTCCAAATATACTAAAGTCGATAAAGTGTACAAAAATTTGATGAATATGAATATCCTGAGTGAGAAACGTTGTGATAAACTTTGTGAGTTACTGGAGTTAGAAGTAGTTCCGGGGTCACATCTCAGTGTTACAACACATGTAGAATTTGAGTGCCAGACAACCAGTTATTCCACCAGTTCAGTGCCACCACCTCAGACAGTTAGAATCTCCCCGATATCATTGTAATAAGTTAGATTTATTCAATTTTATTATTTTTAGATACATCCTATTCATTCTAACATGATTTTTTTTGTAAATTAGTTATAAATACTTCAATTTTTGAAGTAATACAGGTTGGTTTTTGTACGAAGAACACTATTGTATATTGTTGTAGCATCAATGGATTTTCCAAGTAATACAAAAATCTCTTTCACAGGATTCTCATGTCAAGCTGTTGTTTATGCTTCAACCTATGCCAACAACCTGGATGAAACAGTTCCTGCTTCCAGCAACTAACATAGATGGATATTAAGTACCACTGACTACTTCACCAAGTGGTTAGAAGCAATCCTTGTTAACAATGCAATAAATTCATTTGTCATAAAATACATTGAAGGTAATATATTGTGTAGATTTTGGTGTCCACAGAAAATAGTTACAGACAATGCGAAGGCTTTCAGCAACATTAAAATGATAGAGTTTTGTCAGAAATATTAGACTTCATTCAATCATTCTACACCATTTCACCCAAAATATAATGAGATAGCATAATCATCAAATAAGAGTCTGGTTAAGGTCGTTAAGAAAGTATTGGCAGATCACAAAAGAAGTTGTGATAGTCATCTCAAATATACAGTTTGGGCAAACCGAGTATCACCCAAAAGATCTAATGGAAAGTCCCCATTCCAACTTGTATATGGAATTGAAGTAATTATCCGTACAACTAGCATTTCGACTTGAATCAAATTGTTATAGACATTTTTGGGCACTGAACCCCAATCATAAATGTCCATAAACCAAGGGCTCTTAAGTCCCTAAAAGTGTTGTTCCAACCCCTAAAAGAACAAGGTCAGCTGATTACATCATCTCCCAGAAGTTCTCCATGAAAAACTACTCAGAACTGGTCAAAATTGGACCATCTCACCTGCTCGATGGTCAAAGTGCGTTGCATCCCACCTAAAAGCACACGGGAGGTGCGATGCATACTGAAAAGCCCTTCTATGGGGTGCGATGGGCAAGAGTGGACAAATGGCAGGGTCAATCTGTGAGGTGGAGGATCATGGAATCTTCCATAAACTTCTCCTGTGACACTTGCCTCTCTGCATTCGCCCAGGGATGAGTAAGAGATCATCAATCTCCAAGTGGAATCAAGAACTATCAGAGAGAGGACACTAATCAAATCTCAAAAGCTGACTCACCGCCCTTGCAAACATCTATATATGGATCCCTCATCCCAGAGATCCAGAGGTTGGAATTTTGTATCTTGTAAGGAAGTGTTGCTGGTTTCTTGGTGTAACATCATAGTGTTGGGTGATCTAAGCTTTTCATGAGGTGAAGAAGGGCTTTCTTGCTGAGAGGATGACGCTGGGTCAGAAAAATTGGTTGTAATCATCTTTTCTATTCTTGATTATTAATGAAGCTATTCGAGTTTTCCTCCACATTCTTGTATGATTGATGATATATGCATTTGTTTGGTCAATATATATCTAGTCCTATATTGTTTATGATAGTAGATCTCTGTTCTTGGATAGTGTTATGCTGCTTTGATTCTACAAGTACTCTTTGAAGCTGGGTAAACGAGGAAGCAAGTGGCAAAGATCTATTAGAAGGGAGAGGAGTCAAGCAAGGAACCAAGTGCAAGATAGAGGTTGGTCTCCTTCTTTCCCCTCTTATCTACCTCTCATAAGGGAAAATGAAAGTGGTTTTAGTTTGTTTGTTTCTAAGGTAGCTACCAGCGTTAGTGGGACTAGCAGCTTTGCATAGGCACTAGATTTCCCGATAACAAAATGGCGACTCCGCTGGAGAGTGAATAGATTGTTTGTTTATCTATATTTGTTTGCTTTATAAACTTACAGACGGAGCCTGAAGTCAAGCCAGCTAGCCTTCGAACTGCATTTTCCATGCAAGTGCAAAGTAGATCAATGTTGCTTTAGTCTATCTCCGAGTTTTGTTTATGAACTGAACAATCAACTTAAAAGCTCTCTAATTGCCCTTGTGGTGGCTCTAGTAACCTCCTTAGATCTACCCCTGTGATTTATTTACTGATTACTAATTGCTCGGCCAAAATCCCTGAACTGTGCTGCAAACTGTGATCAAGAACTGGATCAAAAGTCTCGCACTGTACTATCGCACCCTCTCTTCAAGGATATCAGTATGCATCGCACTTCCCGTGTGTTGTAGGTGGGATGCATACTGGAATCCCTGTGTAACAGGTGCACTGATCAGAAAGGGCTAATTTTGCCTTCAGACTTTGGTTTTTTCACTCTTTTCAGTTCTATTCAGGAGTTTTGCTATCTGTAGTCAGTATACCTCTGTTGGAAACCCCCTTCCTTGCCATTATTCTGCCTCTATTGTGCAAAGAACTATAAATGTTTTTATATATTGTGATCCATTTTCAGTTCTCTTTTACAAAGAAGTAGCATAATTGAACTGTCATTTCTTGATTTGGAAGTGTCGCAAGTGTCGTTTTCAGTCATAGAAGAGAATCCGATTGTTCTTGATAGTCGATTACACTATTACTCTTGTATTTGATTTGAATTAATAGTTTTTCAAGTGTTGAAAGCAAGTTTTCAATTCCAAATAACAAAGTGTCATCATTATCTTCATTTTGTCTTGAAAAGAAACTTGTTAGTAATGTCGCTTTGAAAAATAATTCATATTTGTGCTTAGCTTTCTTTTTAACATTCACACATTAAGAAGGCTGAAAACAAATACATGCATGTGAATTTGCATTTAGACTGTTTGTTGGTTTGATTTAGGACAGTGCATATAGTGTGTGCTCTCTGCTCTATGTTGAAAGAATATCGTCTCTCTTTCCTTGGTAGCTAGGATTTTCATTGCAAAAAGAAGATTAAACGATTGTTTATCATCTTAGATTGCATTTTAGGAAATTGTATATCTACATCATGCGGTGAACCTGAAAGGAAAATTTCTTAAGCAATATCAACTGTAAAATAAATTTAATGAATCTAAAAACGCTTTGGAACCTAATGCACAACATTTAGAAGTCTAGGCTAGAGACGTATTCCGGCATCATAAAGCCTGGTAACTGTTGTTTTCATTGCTGGTTGGGTGATTCCTCCACTTTGAGACGATAAGTGCCAGTATGGACTTGTGCTCCCACGTATCGTCGAGTATATATTGGGAGACTACAATAGGCTTTATTCTTTATCCATAGGAAGCCGTGTCTGTCGCCCTATCGATCGCAATGCACTGAACATAGCATTCGGGAAGATTGACTGCTGTACCGTAAAACGTATTCTGCAGTTTTGCGATTGGTTTGGTAATCACTCTTTCTAGATTTCCAGAGTAGTCCCTTTCATTCCTTTTCAGATTCCTTAAAGGAAAAGGTCCATCTGAGCACTTGTCACTTCAAGCTCATTAAAAATCGAAGGCGACTAGAGTCATCTTTTGTTTTTTCTTGACTCTTAAAAATTGAAAAAACAAGTTGTGTCAAAGCATCTAAAATTCATTTAATTTAGAAACATATTTCCCCTTGATTTTTAGTTGATCGAGTAATCCGCAATCGTGGAAGAAAGTCAATTGAAACCCCATCATTTGCGGAGGCTTACGATTCAACCGTCTTTGTCTCCAAAGTCAAAACTGTTACGGATAAAGTGAACTCATTTAACCAGTTCCAAATCCCCTTGTAAAGTTAGAACAAGTGTTCCAACACCATCAGAGACTCCGGTTACTCCAAACATTTTTGGTATCCCTGCCTTTATAGAAGAAGTTCTGCAGCCACCAAAGGACAGTAGAGCTGATCCTAGTGTGAAGGTAAACACTTGTATTACTGAACCAGCTCCATCTACGGTTGATTTTGAAGGTGTTATTCCCCAAACATCTATCGCTACAGATTCTATACCTTCTTCGGCACCAGAAATATTTTACGGACCTGACAGTCTACCTCTTCCACCTGGTTTGATTGCTATAGAAGAGATTGTGGAGGATCCTCCATCTAGTACTCCATCGCAATTTGGAGTCGGGATCACCCTATATCCTTCTTCATCAGAAATTAGTCTACCATTATCGGAAGCTCCTGTAGAATCGCTAGGAAATCTTTTGGATGGACTAGAAATGTCTGAACAACCGTCGACATCTAAGACTATGTCATCCGACACAGCAACGATAGGACTTCCTGCTGTCACTCCAACAATGTTCGCCGGCATACCATCTGTCCCAACTAGCTCTCAATCGCTAGAAGGGGCCCACTCAGGGGCTATTTTGACAGTATGGTCTGTTCCCGTTTCTTCATCCGGAATAATACCTGGGAACTCTTATGTTGAGTCTCAGCAAATTGATCCTTCACGGTGTCAATTTGGGCAGTCTGGTCCTCAAGGGCAAACCATTCCTTTAAGTACCGGATTACCGTCGTATGGGGGACAATATACCCTCTCATTGTCTCTTTTGGGAGGACAACCATACGAGAGTTCACAACAAAAATCAGGTTATGTTGGAATTACGCCTAGCAGTTGGGTGCAACATCCTCTTCTCCCTGCGACTCAACCACAATCGCCAACTAGTGGAATGACACAGGACCAAACGGGAACAATTACCCCTCACCTTGGTCAAACAGCCAGTATTGGAGAACAGCACATGGCTTCACAACCATGGCTAGTGCAATATCAACAACCGAAATTCCAACAAGTTTACCAAGGATCTGAGCAACAAATATTTGCAAATAACAGGCAACTGTATATTCAAAACAGTCAAAATCAACCATTCTACAATGGTTATGCCCATCAACCTTACCAAAGTTACCAACATCAAATGCATTATGCTGGTATGCAAAGACCAACTGCTTAGGAAATTCCATATTATCCTAGGTATTCTTCGCCAAACCTGAATCAACAGTTACCCTTCGTGGTGACTTTAGAGTTACCGGATCTAAATCGGCTAAAGAACGATCCAATTGCTTATGTGTTGTTGGGAAAAGCATCCATTCAGAATGCCCCTATCCCGCTCTAAGGTGTGACAGTGCCTTAGCAACAAACAAGGAAAACTATTTTCGTATTCTTCTTTATGAAATGTAAACAAAGAGGAAGGATGTAACTAACCTGTGTCTTTCGCTAGTTTGTTGATCCAATCACTCTCTCCTTTGTTCGCTTCCCGCTACCTACTCTCTCACTGGTCCAGCTTCACCAAATTCCTGCAAGATCACAGAAGAGAGAAACTACACAAAAGACATAGATTTACATTCATAACTAGTTTAGGATCAGATTTAAACTAAACATGCAAATATAACAAAACATCATTGATACACATCATGTAGGAGAAACTCAAATAGTTTTATTGATATGATAAGAAAGTCCAAGAGGAGATACAACCAAGTGAGTCCCGATCCAGCATCTACCTCCCAGCAAAGGAATCCCTTCCTCTCCTCCAACAAAGCATAAATCACCCAATGCACTAATCTCAATCTCAAACCAACAGCAATTCTCTTCAAAGTACAAAATTCCCGCCTCCTTGGATCTCTGGGTGAGAGATCCATATATAGATGTAAGCAGAGAGGATGAGTCAGCTTATGTTTTGACTTGTAGCTTCTCTCTGTCAGTTCTTGCTTCCACTTGGAGGTTGAGAGCCTCTTACTCATCACTAGTCGAATTCATTGAGGCAAGTGTCATTGGAGAAGATTCTAGAAGCTTCCAGTGTCTTTCCACCTCGTTGACTGAGCTTGTCATTTGTCATTTCCCACTCAACGCACCCTGGTAGTGCATCCACCTGCGTTGCAACGCACCTAGCTAGTGTATTTGGGTGCTTTGCAATGCAGGCAGCTAGTGGAGCCTCTGAATTGATCCTGATTTGACTAGTTTTGGGCAGTTTCTGGTGGAGAACTTCTGGGAGAAGCTGTCATTTGTTGACCTTGTTTCTTTAGGAGCTGGAAAAACATCTTTAGGGACTTAGAATCCCTTGGTTTATGAAAATTTCATGCTTATAGCTGTAAGGCACAAAAATGTCTACAACAGTTGCCCCCTAAAGTATGAGGCCGTTTATCGGGTGAAATGATTTATTAGGAGGATCCGAAGTTCTTTCAATGCTGGGAGGAGACCTGTAATAAGATACAATACAATACATTATTTTTCATACCGTTTTCATGATCTAGATGAGGCGGGCATTCCCATGTTCAGCTTTATAAATTCGTTTTGATGTACATAGGACAGACAATCGTCTGATGGTAGACTAATGATCTTGATGAAATCATCATCCTTTTGGTAGGATGATTATCTGTGCTGTAATGCTGTACATTTCAATGTCTTTATTTTTCCTGAATATATATCGCAGCCCAGATGGATGAAACTAGATCCGAGGTCTTCAATCTCGTCTGATCTTCACTCTAAGTACAAGTCGATCCATGTGAGAAATGTTTTGAAGTCGAACATGGAAAGACATCACTTGATTACCAGTCAATGATGTAAACTGTTAACAAGCGCGAGAGGAATCACCGATAATGATAATGACCCTCAAGGTACTGCAGTACAATTCACGTGGTGTGAATAAAGGACTTGGTGTCGAACACCACGCAAAATCTTTCGGTCGAAGGTCATTGATGTATACCTGTCGCCGGAAGTGAGAAACTTGCCATTGAGGCATGCAAGCTTCAAAGTACTGAAGGGGTGTTCCTAGTTCAACTTCTTGGATAATGAGCTGATGTCGACAAGAAGCGATCCGTCAAAGGATGGCCTTGATGTATCCCACATCAGTGACACAGAACGGAGCAAATGATTTTGATGGAGGTGAAAACGATCTGATGATATATGGTTCAGGGTGGCGGTCATGAATGAATGAAGTATAATGTATGGTAGTGGATGGGACATGGTTGACTTCTCTGGATGACTTCTCTTGAACATATCGGCGACACTTGTGTGATGGATTGGTAGCATTTACCCCAAAGGTGGATGGTATGGCAAGGCCATGGTGATGTGACTGGTGAATGAAACAACCCAACCCGACTCAGGCATGGAGTGGAAGTGTCATGTTCAAGAGCGACCTGCTACCAATAAAGTTTCTTTGAGTTTCTTCCCAATTTTTCCCCAGTCATTGCTGACCAGTACCTCTTTATTTTTGTCAAGCTTGAAGAGGATAACATATGCTTGTTCTATAATTTGCCCTTCGGGCAAACCCATCGCTATGTTTTAACGAGCCTAGCAATAGTGAAACTCGTTCTCATCTAAAGACAAGTTTGTCGCTATTAATGTTTTTAACGAGTTTAACGACAAAGATAACTCGGTCCTTTTCATTTTTAGAGAGTCTGAAAAGAAACATAAAGATAACTCCGGAAGTCCTTTTTCATCATCTAATCCCTTAAGTCCGAAAAAGTATAAAACAATACAGAAGGGATGAATTTTCGATAGTTTTAACGAGCCGAACAATACAAGCGCTCGATCTTTTTGTGCAATAATCCCTCAGGTCCAAAAAGATTAAAATCTAGAGGAGGGATAGCACTTCCGGTCGCTTTAACGAGCTGGAAGGCCAAAACTCGGCAATCTTTTCATATTTTACAAGTCAGCTGAAAAGATCTTAAAGAAGACTCGTCTTTTGAGGAACGAGTGATAAGATGGGTAGCAGCTGATTCCAGGTAAGGGTTGGAATTTTCCAAGCACGGCAGTGTCACAAGGATGGCTCGTGAAATCACTCTTCGCAGCTATTCCTCAAAATGGGTAAACAATCAAATGGAGGTGAACGATCGGCCAATGGAAAAGTGGAGGTGACGGTGCAAACACGACCAAGGCTTTAATGGCTGATAAATCTACATTCGCAGTGGCTATTTACCGGAAGATAGTTCATTTTTTAACGAGCTTAAACGTGGATTGAAACACTTGCTCAGTCTTATGTTTATTTTTTAACGAGCATGAACTATGTGCTAAAACTGCTCGATCTTATGTTTATTTTTTAACGAGCATGAACTATGTGCTAAAACTGCTCGATACCAGTCATATGATAAGAACGTCTCACTTAAGATGCCATTTTTTATGGAGCTTGTGCCTTACAAAGCTTTGCTCCGGAATCCTTTCTTTATGCAAGTTCGGAAACGACTAATCCTACGAGTTTAAAGGGTTAGACCTACAGGTTTAAAGGGAGGACCTAAAAATTTAAAAAAATAAATAGCCGCCCCTTGCTTGCACTCCAAAAGGTTTGCATACCCCCAGGCATAAAATAGAGTTTCAAGGTTACCCCTCAATTTGCAGGAAAAACATTTATTTAACCGGGAGAGACCTACCTCTTTCAGGTTACCAAAGATTGTCTCATTTGCGCAGCAAACAAAACATTTCTTCGGTAATGTCCACTGAGATGAACAAAGGTGAGTGACAATGAGCGCCAAACACATAACTTTGACAAAAGAATCTTATTCTAGAACAACCCCTCTTCCAATCACGGACGGGGTACAGACTAGTCATATTCTCCCGCAGAAACCTATCCTATACCCAAAGTTTTCCTGTCGAAGCAGACCAGGACGCATGCCCCCTGGGTTCCAGTCATATCCTTCCGAATCACTTGCGCTCATCGGGAGGACGGACCGTGGGTTGAGACATTTCTTACTTGAAGAGACCATTTAGGGATGGTATATGACTATTTGTGATGCGTGATCTGGGAAATGAAAGCTGGTCCACGAGCTTGACCACTCTTCCTTCGTGCGGAAAACACATTACTCTAAAGAGTGAGGAGACGATGGCTCCCAAGCAATATTTATAGTCTCGTCCAAGGAGTAGGTTATAATTCGAGGGTCCTTGAACGACCATCACGTTCATTTGAACGGTCTTCCCCTTCAATGTGATAGGCACATTGGGGAGGATCCCTAAAGGTCGACTGGTTCCTTTATCGAAGCCTGTCAGATTTCTCATTTCAGGCAAAAGCGATGGCGAACCAAGCGCTTTCCAAGCAATAGAGGAAAGGATACTCACAGACGCCCCTTCATCAATGATGGTGCCAGCCATGACCATTCTGTATATTTGGACGATAATTCTGAATGGTATGCTGGCTGGCAATCGGGGTCTGCCTAGTTGGTTCTAGTCGAAGGACACAACTAGGTTACTTGGTGGTGGGACCGAGTAGATGGCCGGGTATGGCTCTGATGAACTTCCTTCCTGCGATAAAGGAATGGGTGGATTGCCCCCGTGTTCATCGGAGTCTGTGTTGATGAAGAGAACTTGGATGGTGTCATCCTTATCCTCTTCAGTGACTGTATCATTCGAAGATAAAACCTCTGAAGGCAAGACTGGGTCAACTGCCGCCTCAACCTTTTAACTTTCGTCTGGCATGGATTCCGTTGGTTTATCTTCAATGATAGACGCTTCAGCTGACCACTTGAGCGAGCCAGCTGGATTCTCAACTAACGAAGGACTTGGCAAGAGTCTTTTATATCCAGGAGAGAGTCATAACGGTGAAACCGGACGATCTTCCAAGACTCTTTTAGCCTCGTCTAAGAAGGGACAACGGTGGAGGGCATGGTCGCCTTCGCACAATCTACAGGGAGGTCTAGTTCTCCCTTTTTGTCCTGGAACTTCACTTTCGCTAGTTGACGGTGTGCTTTCAACATGGCTATCAGAGGTTGATGACACCGGATTGTGCAAACAAGGAGACCAGTCCCTTAGTATCCGGGGGATGCAAGGACAATCTCTGTGAAAGTTGTCTCCTCTGCAAATGACACATCGCGATTTAGGCCTGGTCAGTGCTGTGTGTGGATTTTCATTAGACGACACTTGTTTTTCCTTATTTTCCTTTGGCTCCTTCTTCTTTTTCTCTTTCTTCTTCTTTTCCTTTTTCTCCTTAGGATCTTGGTTTTTAGCTTTACCAATCCCGTCACGCGAAGAGGAAGGAAGAGAGGAAGAATTAGAGGAAGTAGAAGGTTGGTGGGAAATTCTGGACTCGTCTAACTGTTGATTCGACTGTTCAGGAATGGTGGTGTTCTAAATGACATTGGTTGAGAAGAGCCAGACCGGCAAGCCAATTGTCAATCCTGGAAGTGACAATGTGGCCATATGGGGCACACCAACATCTCCCCAAGAGGAGAAGGGACTAGGATTTCCACCAAGGGGAATTCCTTGGTTGGTGGGCTCCATTTTCTCAACCTAAAGATCAACGCAGGAAAAAGGGGTACGAATATTCTGTTTAAAATAAATTCTAACGACGCTTAGACACAACTTTCTTTTTCAATTTTAAAGAGTCGAGAAAAAGAAAAATATGACTCTAGTATCCTTCGATTTTTAATGAGCCTGAAGTGACAAGTGCTCAAATGGACCTTTTCCGTTAAGGAGTCTGAAAAGGAACGAAAGGGACTGCTCTGGAGTTCTAGGTAGAGGGTGTGCCAAACCAATCGCAAAACCGCATAATACTGTTTAGGGTATGGGCGGTCAGTCTTCCCGAATGTTGTGTTCAGTGCATTGCGCTCAGTAGGGCGGCCGACACGGCTTCCTATGGATAAAGGTTTTATGCCTATAGGGGTCTCCCAATATATACTCCATGGTACGTGGGAGCACAATCCGTACTGGCACTTTTCGTCTCTCAGGAGGAATCACCCAACCATCAGTGAGGCGAACAGTGACCATGTTTTACGACGCCGGAACACGTCTCTAGCCTAGACCTCTATGTTGTGCGTTAAGTTACAAAGCATTGTTAAGTTCATTCAATTTATTTTAGGTTGATCTTTCTTAGAAGTTTGCCTTTTTGGATCACCACGAGATGTAGATACAATTCCTAAATGCAGTCTAAAGATGATAAGCAAGCATTTATCTCTTTTCAACAATGAAAATCCTAGCTACAAGGGGAAAAGAAAGACACAATCTTTTCTCAAAGAGCATAGAGAACACTGTAAATGCACTTTTCCTAAATCAAATCATACAAAATGTCAAAATGCAAATGCACATATGCATGTATTTGTTTTCACTTTCTTAATATTGATGCCTAAAAAGAAAGCTGTTGTACAAATTTGAATTCGATTTCAAGTGAAAAACACAAACAAGCTTCTTTTTGAAATAAAAAAGACGATTACGACACTTATGATTTTGAAGTAAACACTTGTTTCGACACTAGAAATTCACAAATTCAAACCAAAAGACAAAAGTAAAAGCGGAATCAACTGTCAACAGCAAACAAACTTACTCCCGAGATCAAAACGACACTTACGACAGGTCTGGATCTAAGGGCGACAGTATGACTAGTTTACTTTTGTAATGGGAAACTGCAAATGATGTAACAAATACACAAAAACAAATACAGTTTCTTTTATACAACTGAGGTGGAATTGAGGAAAAGAAAAGGGGTTTTCAGATAGGTACACTCACTGATAACAGGCTGCAAAAATCAGAGACAAAACTGAGCAAAATGAAGCAAGGAACCACAGCTGCACAGGGCAAAGGCTGATCAACGCACCTGTTGCACAGAGAAACTGAATTGCAGCGTAGGTAGCCCTCTCGGGACCTGCGTTGAAATGCAGAATCTCTTCACAGAGCCTGCGCTGAAGCAGAAACGAGAATTGTCTCTGGGTTCTAGGTCTCGGTTTGCAGTTTGATCTATGGTTTTTGGCTGGATGAAAGCTATCAATAAGGTACAATTAGAGGGATGATTTAAAGGAGGACTAAGATCTATCACAAAGGGCAGTTAGAGCATTTTTGGATCAGCTGTTCAGATCATAAACAAATCCTAGTGAAAGGATTGAAGTAGCAGCTACTTTGCATTTGATAATGGCAAATGCTTTTCGATTGCTACTTCTTGTGTTTATGAAACAAACAATCAAAAGAAACACAAACTAACTAACTAGATACGATCCCCAGTGGAGTCGCCAATTTGTTGTTGGGAAAAGTATCCATTCAGAATGCCCCTATCTCTCTCTAAGGTGTGACAGTGCCTTAGCAACAAACAAGGAAAACTATTTTCGTATTCTTCTTTATGAAATGTAAACAAAGAGGAAGGATGTAACTAACCCGTGTCTTTCGCTAGTTTGTTGATCCAATCGCTCTCTCCTTTGTTCGCTTCCCGCTGCCTGCTCTCTCACTGGTCCAGCTTCACCAAATTCCTGCAAGATCACAGAAGAGAGAAACTACACAAAAGACATAGATTTACATTCATAACTAGTTTAGGATCAGATTTAAACTAAACATGCAAATATAACAAAACATCATTGATACACATCATGTAGGAGAAACTCAAATAGTTTTATTGATATGATAAGAAAGTCCAAGAGGAGATACAACCAAGTGAGTCCCGATCCAGCATCTACCTCCCAGCAAAGGAATCCCTTCCTCTCCTCCAACAAAGCATAAATCACCCAATGCACTAATCTCAATCTCAAACCAACAACAATTCTCTTCAAAGTACAAAATTCCCGCCTCCTTGGATCTCTGGGTGAGAGATCCATATATAGATGTAAGCAGAGAGGATGCGTCAGCTTATGTTTTGACTTGTAGCTTCTCTCTGTCAGTTCTTGCTTCCACTTGGAGGTTTAGAGCCTCTTACTCATCACTAGTCGAATTCATTGAGGCAAGTGTCATTGGAGAAGATTCTGGAAGCTTCCAGTGTCTTTCCACCTCGTTGACTGAGCTTGTCATTTGTCATTTCCCACTCAACGCACCCTGGTAGTGCATCCACCTGCGTTGCAACGCACCTAGCTAGTGTATTTGGGTGCTTTGCAACGCAGGCAGCTAGTGGAGCCTCTGAATTGATCCTGATTTGACTAGTTTTGGGCAGTTTCTGGTGGAGAACTTCTAGGAGAAGCTGTCATTTGTTGACCTTGTTTCTTTAGGAGCTGGAACAACATCTTTAGGGACTTAGGATCCCTTGGTTTATGGACATTTCATGCTTATAGCTGTAAGGCACAAAAATGTCTATAACATTATGCCCCTTGGTGGCCAGCGATTCCACATAAACTTCCATCAGATATTCCTAAATTTAATGGAAATCCGGGTGAAGACCTGTCAAATCATGTGATGACCTTTCATCTGTGGTGTTCATCAAACACCCTAAATGATGATTCGATTAGGCTTCACCTTTTTCAAAGAACGTTGACTGGTCCGGCAGTAAAATGGTATATCGAATTATCTAGAGCTTCGTTTGATAACTTCAGTACCCTAGCCACAACCTTTTTAACCCATTTTCAGCTACCCATAAGGTACGAAACGGGAAAAAAACTTCTTACCAATTTCAAACAAATGACGGCCACTCACATATCCAATCATATTCATGAGTGGCGATGTCATCGTAGAATGGTAAAAATGTATGTTCCTGTTCAGCTTTTAGCTGAATGGTTTATTAAGTCATTATTGCCTTCCATTACAGAAGATGTGGCAAAGGGAGGAGTCATCACTGAAGAGCAAGTTATTGCTCGTGTGCAATATTTAGACTTGATTTATACTCAGTTTGGCACGCTCTACGATAAAATCCCTAACGTTCCTAGACCAGAATTTTCCGTTCCTCCTCCTCCTAAATCAAACAATGACTCTCATGCCGGCGATGGCGTGATTGATACGACAGACATGAAATCAACAAAGGCTACATCTAAAAGGGCCCGTAAGATTTCTAGTCAAAATGCAAAAGAAGAACTTCTCGCCTCGGAAGTAAATGTCGTCTCAACTGACAAAGGCAAAGAAACCAAGCAACTAGGGGGCAAGAAGAAAAACAAAGGGAGGAAGAAGAAATAGGAGGAATCATCACCTGAAAAATCTTCTGCAAACCCTTCTCGAGATAAGAAACCAAATCGTCCATGCCTTATATGTGATGAGGATCATTAGACAAGAGAGTGTCCATATAAACCTGAGCTTCAAAAATTCTTCAAGAATTCAAAAACTTTGGCGGTATTGACTGATCCATTTCCAAATCCAGGAACAAATCTAGTTGCTAGTGACAAAGCTTCCACGTCACAAGTGTTAATGTTGTCGGTTTCGAAATAGCAAAATGATGCTTTGATAACGACAAAGAATAAAGATTACAGGAATCCACAGCTGTCGAACAACAAGGATAAAGATCAACCTAGTAGTTCGACAACAACTTTGACAGAAGTTGCGCCGCCCATCATTCCAGAGCTAACAATAAAATTGCCAAAGGGAGTAGTACACAAGTCGACATTTATTCCTCGTGCCAGAGCAGCACAACATTATAGTGGAAGATTTGGCCCAATCGCCATCCGCTATGTCTACACTTGAGGTACTGCAAAATTGCCCCTCCCAAAAGCAGGATTTATTATCAGCAATAGGTGGGATTGACCCAAAGGATTCTAATCTCATATCCTTTAATCACAAAGGATACGATCCTCAATTACCAGCTCAACTAGCTTTCCTCATTCAAGTGAAAGCCCTCAACAAAACTGTTCATCGAACAATTATTGATGAGGGGGCATCTACATGTATTATTTCAATGAGTTGCTGGAAAACTTTAGGATCTCCAACCTTGTCGCGATCTTCGACGACACTTAAAGCACTTGATGGACGAACATATACCCCATATGGGATAAGTAACTTGCAAGTTGAACTGGGGGGAAAAACAGTAGAAATAGATGTTGAAGTAATCGACGGAAACCTTGATTACAACATCCTACTAGGAAGGGCCTGGATATATGCTATGGCTGCCATTGTGTCGACCTACTTTAGGAAGATTGCATTTCCCTTTCAAGGAGGAATTACAATCGTCGACCAACAAACATTTCTCCCCAATAGTTCCGAAGTTACGGGAAGCATTCCGATGATCCATGGAACCCCCCATTCGCTTCAAAATATCGGAGTAGGCCTACTAAAAGACCCTATATTAATGGGAACTTTTGCCCTCCCGCCTCCAATCAATCTGGCGGAAGTGGTGACGGTAGGAACCTGCAATATGATATCTTCTATTCAAAAGATCTCAGAAAACGATATTAGCATGGATCATCTACAGGTATTGCCTCCAAGCCCAATAGAAATATTGTAGCAATAAATGCTTTTGGCATGGGAGGCAGACCTGAATCAACACTCATCAAGCGTTTAGATAGATAGGTTTAAGGAATATGGCACCCCTCCAGATCCTTGGTCGCAACTGCATTACACCGATGAAGGAATTGTTCAGTCAATGATAATTGATGGGACGCCATGGAAAAATTACCACCATTGTTCCCATCTTCTGGATTGTCAAGAAGATACTCCTGATGACCTTCCTCATCCTTCAGATTTTGATTTCCTATCAAATACTGTAAACACGGTGGATTCCGAGGACAGTTCTTATCTCGTGTCGACCTCGTTAAAAAATGAAACAAGGAGTAATGAGGATAGTACTTTTACTGTGTCAACCTCATTAAAAAATGAAATGACTCCCTTTCCAAATCGAGTATTTGATTACGATCTCGTAAAATCAAAGTCGAGTCTTTCGAAAATCTCGAAGGTAAATCTTCATTCCAACCACCGAGATGAATGCAATGAAGCTTTGGGGGCATGCACCTTGATTTGCGTTATTATGCTGGGGGCATGCAAACTTATCATGAGCAGTGTTACCATAGGGTTCAAGCTCGTTAAAAAATAAACCCGCCTAGAGTAGTTTTAACGTGGAATTCAAGCTCGTTAAAAAATAAACATAAGCAATGAGCAAACGTTCCCCCAGAGTTTAAGCTCATTAAAAAATGAACCAATTTCTAGTAAATAACCATCATGAATGCATTATCATTAGCCTTTGAAGCCTTGGTCATGTTCTCATCATCACCTCCACTCTGTACTGGCCGATCATTCACCTCCATTTAATTTTTACCCTTTTCGAGGAACAGCTGCGAAGAGTGATCCTATTAGCCATCCTTGTGACACTGCAGTGATTGGAAAATTCCAAACCTTACCTGGAATTAGTTGCTACCCGAATTTATCACTCGTTCCTCGAAAGACGAGTCTCGTTTAAGCTCTTTTCATCTGACTCGTAAAATATGAAAGGATTTCCAAGTAATTGGCCTCTCCAGCTCGTTAAAGTGACCAGAAGTGCTATCCCTCCTTTATATTTTAATCTTTTTGGACCTGAGGGATTATTACACAAAAAGATTGAGCGCTTGTTTTGTTCGGCTCATTAAAATTACTGAAAATTCATCCCTTTTGTATTATTTTATACTTTTTTGGACTCAAGGGATTATATGATGAAAAAGGATTGTTGGAGTTTTCTTTACGTCCCTTTTTAGACTCTAAAATTGAAAAGGACTGAGTTATCTTTGTCGTTAAACTCGTTAAAACTGAATAGCGACAAACTTGTCCGTACAAACAAGAACGAGTTTCACTATCGCTAGGCTCATTAAAACATAGCGATGGGTTTGCCTGAAGGGAAAATTATAGAACAAGCATATGTTATCCTCCTCAAGCTTGAGAAAAATAAAGAGGTACTGGTCAGCAATGACTGGGGAAAAATTAGGAAGAAAACTTAAAGAAACTTTATTGGTAGCAAGTCGCTTTTGAACATGACACTTTCACTCCACATCCAAGTCGGGTTGGGTTGTTTCGTTCATTGGTCATATCACCATTGGTTCGTCACACCATCCATATTTAGGGTTAACGCTACCAATCCATCATGTCAGTGTCGCTGATATGTTCAAGAGAAGTCGCTCAGAGAATTCACCTGTGTCTCATCCACTGCAATACATTTACAGTCCATTCTTTCATGACCGCCACCCTGAACCTTATGTCATCAGATCATTTTCACCTCCATTAAAATCATTTGCTCTGTTCTGTGTCATTGATGTGGGATTCACTAAGGCCCTCCTATGATGGATCGCTTCTTGTTGACATCAGCTCATTATCCAGGAAGTCGATCTAGGAACACCCCTTTCAGTACTTTGAAACTTGCATGCCTCAATGGCAAGTTTCTCACTTCTGGCGACAGGTTTACATCAATGGCCTTCGACCAAAATATTTTGCGTGGTGTTCGATGCCAAGTCCCTTATTCACACCACACGAATTGTACTGCAGTACCTTGAGGGTCATCATCATTATCAGTGATTCCTCTCGCGCCTGTTAACAACTTACATCATTGGCTGGTAACCAGGCGATGTCTTTCCATGTTCGACTCTAGAAAATCTCTCACATGGATCGACTTGTACTTTGAGTAAAGATCGAACGAGATTGAAGACCTCAGATCTAGTTTCATCCATTCGAGCTGCGATATATATTCAGGAAAATAAAGACATCAAGTGTACATCATTTCTGCACAGATAATCATCCAACCCAAAGGATGATGGCTCTACCAGAATCATCAATCTGCACATAGACGATTGTCTGTCTTATGCACATGAGAATGAATTTATAAAGTTGAGCATGGGAATGCCCGCCTCAGCTAGATCATGAAAATATTATGAAGATAATGTATTTTATTGTATCTTATTACAGGTCGCCTTCCATCTCGAAAAAACTTCGGATCCTCATGATAAAGCATTTCACCCGACATAAAAAAAAAAAAAAGATTAACGACCTCATGTTTTAGGGGGCAACTGTTATAGACATTTTTGGGCACTGCAAACCCAATCATAAATGTCCATAAACCAAGGGCTCTTAAGTCCCTAAAAGTATTGTTCCAACTCCTAAAAGAACAAGTTCAGCTGATTACATCATCTCCCAGAAGTTCTCCATGAAAAACTACTCAAAACTTGTCAAAATTGGACCATCTTACCTGCTCCATGGTCAAAGTGCACTGCATCCCACCTAAAATCACACAGGAGGTGTGCATACTGAAAATCCATTCTATGGGGTGCGATGGGCAAGACTGGACAAATGGCAGGCTAAATCTGTGAGGTGGAGGATCATGGAATCTTCCAGAAACTTCTCCTGTGACACTTGCCTCTCTGCATTCACCCAGGGATGAGTAAGAAATCATCAATCTCCAAGTGGAATCAAGAACTATCATAGAGAGGACACTAATCAAATCTCAAAAGTTGACTCACCCCCCTTGCAAACATCTATATATGGATCCCTCATCGCAGAGATCTAGAGGCTGGAATTTTGTATCTTGTAAGGAAGTGTTGTTGGTTTCTTGGTGTAACATCATAGTGTTGGGTGATCTAAGCTTTTCATGAGGTGAAGAAGGGCTTTCTTGCTGAGAGGATGATGCTGGGTCAGAACAATTGGTTGTAATCGTCTTTTATATTCTTGATTATTAATGAATCTATTTGAGTTTTTCCTCCACATTCTTGTATGATTGATGATATATGCATTTGTGTGGTCAATATATATCTGGTCCTATATTTTTTATGATAGTAGATCTCTGTTCTTGGATAGTGTTATGCTGCTTTGATTCTACAGGTACTCTTTGAAGCTAGGTAAATGAGGAAGAAAGTGGCGAAGATCTATTAGAAGGGAGAGGAATCAAGCAAGGAACCAAGCGCAAGATAGAGGTTGGTCTCCTTCTTTCCCCTCTTATCTACCTCTCATAAAGGAAAACGAAAGTGGTTTTAGTTTGTTTGTTTCTAAGGTAGCTACCAACCTTAGTGGGACTAGCAGCTATGCATAGACACTAGATTTCCCGATAACACATGTGAATAAGTTTATCATGTTTCAATGAGAATCAATCAGATCATTGAGTTAAACCGAGACAGAGATGAATTTCAGTACAAACTTCATCAATATCAAAACAAAATTAAAATTTTATTTAACATGAAGGTCATAGAAATATATTTTAGACAAGGTGATATAGTTGTAAGATGGGATGCCAAAAGAGAGGAGAGAGGCAAACATGTAAAATTTGATAATTTGTGGTTGGGACCATTCAACATTGCAAAAGTAAAAGGTATCAACACTTTCATTTTGCATAACATGGAAGTACGATATTCTTCTTTTCCAGTCAATGGGAAATACCTCAAACACTATATCCAATATTAAATCTTTCAATCACGTTCGTTGTAAATTTCTAGTTTTCTTTAAATTCCAACGTCAAAGTGTGATTTTCACAACAAAGACTTCATAGCCCGAGGAGAAGACACATGGATCTACAAGTTCTTTGCATCCTCTAGGGGGAAGCTGTTTAGTCAATTTAGTGTCCTAAATTGCTTGCGTAAATTATCAACCGAGGTTTGTAAACTGATGAAGTGTTATGCACTATATGTGCTTAGTTAACCTTTCTCTTACTTCGTTTTTTTGTGTCTTATGTTTTTTTTGGGGATTCTCTTCTTTGGTGTCTAAGAATGTACAATCTATGAGAAAATATAAATGGATCTAATGAATTTTAAGGGAAGGGGAAGGTTCCTAAGTTAATCTAATTTCCTAAAAATGGACAAAGAACTGCCTGGCTAGTTAGAACCTATTAAGAAAACAGAGCATCTATCCTACCTTTATCATTAGTCCTAATCCATGGATCTAATTCTTAAAACTAAAAGTGAAGTTGATGTGGGAGGTAACTCAATAATTGCACTCATTTAAACATTTAAGCATTCAATTTTTTGAATATGATGAAATCAATCTCCTTGAAATGACTTTTTTGCAATATCAATGATGAAACTAAGGACATGAAAGCAGAGAAAAGGTAAAAGCATGTAAAAATAACAATGTACTGAATAAATTCAATCACTATATGAATTAGATATTTAACCATTTAAGTTAGGGTCATCATCATTTTGAAATGGTTTTTGAAAACATCTATTAACACAGTTAATTAATAGTTCTGTTCTATGAGAATGAATAACAAAACAGTAAGAAAACTAAGAAACTGTGTATTCTTATTAATTCAAGCTTAATTCAGTTTTGTAAACGAAGTCATTTTTCCATAAAATATTTTATAAGAACAAGGCTTCATAGTTGTGATTCTACCCTTACACTATTGGTTAAAAACTGAAATGAAACATCATTCTAAATTAGAAAACAGACTTGTTGAAAACAGAGTGTTACACTAAAAAATGTCACCATGACTATTTGCAGTTAGTATGGCTCCATCAACTGTCATACTATCCTCCTTGGCAAGTCTCATGCCTTTGCTTTCCATGTCAAACTCCAAGAAAGAGAGAAAAGTCATTTAAAGTCAATTATCTCTGGGTACTCTGTTTCTCTTAGCCTTACCTGCGGGTACGCAACCCAAGTTCACAATACCTGCGTACTTGTACGCTCTGTCTGTAAAGCAATGGGTGCGTACTCCTGTAAAGGTCAAAAGGCGCAAGTTTCACTCCAAAAAAGTTACTTGTGGTCATTTCTAGAGCATTCTAGAAGCTTGTTTGACGTGTATGGAGCACCTCCAGATGGTTCATGTATCCCTATGGAAGAGGAACTTATCCCATCAAGAGGGGAGCTAACCCACCCAAAGAGGGGCTTATCCCATTGATGGTGGACCTGATTAACTTCCTCTACAGCACTATAAATACATGCATTGGGCCAGAGGGAGGGGAGGTTGAAAGCTGAACATTCCTAAGGGTAGATGCTGCTGAGATTACGACTTCCTTGTAGAAGCTTGTGAGGAGAGATTGTCATCCTTTCTTGTTTCATTTGGAAGTGGGTGAGCTGGTCAAAGTAAAGGAAAACTCTTGCTGGACCCTGGGAGGAACTTGCACAACACCAAGGCTCAGGTTGTAATGGTTTCTTTTGTTTCCTATTAATACAAATAAGTCCATTCTTCTCAACAATTTGTTATTTATGAGTTGTTTCATATACTCCTTGGTCTGTATGTTAAATATGTTTTATTTTATGAGATATTCAGGTGCTATTTAATCGTTTGATTGTTAGTGAATGCAGGTTTCGAAGAGAAGGAGGAGCTCATCTGGATCGACGAGGCTGGAGTACTACAACAGCGTTGGATTACATGTAGGATCTAAACACTTGATTTCTTGTATGATAAATGCATATTTAGAGAAGGATTGCTCTTAATTGTCTTGTTTGTCACTAGAAAGCCTTAAGCTTCTAGGGAGGTTGGTTGTGTCCACACTATCGACTCTTTCCGCCTGACAAAATGGCGACTCCGCTGGGGAACTCCATTGATGTGAATGATTTTTCCTTTGTCTGAAACTTTGATCTGAGAAAAGTCTTTTGCTTTCTGGTTTTTGGTTGTCTGACTGTGTGTTTGGGTGGGCTAGCTTAGGGTTAAATTAGATTTTAGTTTTTCTTAGTTTTGCTAGAAGTATGCAGCCTCTGAGTTCAGCACAGTGTGTACTTGTACGCACTGCGACTGTGTGCACAGAGCGTACCCACACTTGTGTAAACAGGTTGCCTGCGTACCCTATCAAAATTGAGAAAATTTCAATTTTCTCCTTTTTGCCTCTTAGATTTTGCTTTTAATTAGTTTTTTCCACCCAGATCCACTGGTTACCTACCAGAGATCTTCATCTGAACTTGTTTCGTCAGTGTCAAGTGTTTTAGTGGAATTCATAGAGATTTTGCCTTAGGGTTTGATTTTTAACTGGTCCTGTAGTGACTTTGGCGTTAGAGGTTGTCAAGCTTTGGATCTCCCTGGTTTTGTTCAACCCTCTTAGGAGTCGGACCTTTCATAGAATCTACCCTTGTGAGACATCTACCTTTGTTTTGTCTCTTTGCCGAATCTCGGAAGAGTTTGTTGATTGAACTGTGAATTTCATTTTACAAAAAGAACAAAAGATTTTATGTTTGTTTTTGACTAGTTTTTGATTCTGCCTTGACTAGTCCTTAGTTAGATTACGACTAAGTAAAACATCCTGGGATCATACTTTGTAAGTTTTGGCCTCATTAGATTTGCTTATTAGGTGAATTTCTTTTGATTTTCTTTTAAGTAGCTTTGATTTGATAGATTTGTAAAGGTTTGCTTTTTTATTTTTAAATGCTTTGTTAAGTAGGAAAAAAAATCCAAAAAAATCTCCTTTGAACGAAAAGTTTGCTTAAGTGGCATTTGAGTCTTTGAATGAAAAGGGCATTTTCGCAAAATAATTAGTGGTCATGAGTTGCATGTTTTGGAAAAGATAAAGAGATTGTTTCTTTGATTTTCATTGCCAAGAAAGTTGTCTTTATAAAAATTTTGCATTCTCCAACTCTCTTAGCTAAGGAATTCATTGAAAAAGAAAATTAGTATAAATCATCCTAAGTGCATCTTTGTAGTGGTTTGAGTCGAGTCTACACACCATCAGTTTCATCTCCGCTATCTTTTGTCTTAAAGAAAAGCCATAAAAATGAATGCTTAAAGTAAAATCAACTTAGTAACTTTTATTTACTAGGGCTCTGAAACACCAATATAGATCAGGCTAGTGTCTTGGAGTAGGAGAGTAATTAACTCTCCAAGACAGCAAAACCAAACAAGTAGCTTATCTTGTGGTAGGATAAATCCAACTGTTTCATTTGTACTCTGGGAAAGCTCCTCTTAAAGGAGAAGCACGAGACCGTGTCCGAACCAGTGAGGGGATCAATCCTCCTTCATTGGGAAAGACGCTAGATACATACGTATTACAAATGGTAAACCTCGGATTATTGTCGAGGAGCCTGGGGTCACTTGTCGGTAAACCTTGGATTATTGTCAAGGAGCCGGAAAGGGGATTGAGCTTGTTACTCTGCCCTTGCGTGCTATCGGGTCGTAGACTGTTCCCCCAGGTATATTTGTTGCTGTTGGTAACCTTAGTGACCATTATCTTTAGGATTCTACCCGAGGTGACGGTGGAGGGAAGATCCCACTGTACCTGGAGCAGACGTCGGCTAGACTCACTTGGATTTTCCGGGGGGTTCACTTCACTCGAGACGGTTAAAGTGGAGGAACTTGTGCCGGTCTATTCATTAAGCAGGTTTCTGGGGTAACTGTTCCACCCACCACTTCTGTACTGAATTCGGCAATGTTGGGCTTCATCACCAACTAGTGTTTTCGGTCCGGAAGGCTACTGTTTGTGCATGGTTTGATGCCCTAGATTCTTTAGGCGTATGATTCAAATTTGTTTGGTTCTTTAGAGACTTTAGGTGGTTTGCTTTGAGATTTTTACTTTGTTTGCATGTGCGGTAGTTAAAAGTTTTTAACTGTGGCGGAATTACCGAGACAGTCCCATAGACTTCGGGGCTAGTCTCCTGAGATTGTTTCCGTGGCCGAATTGTTGAGGAAGTCCCGTAGACTTCGGGGTGAACCTCCTCAAGACGTCCTGAGTCATTACGAAGGTTTGAAAGTCCTTGTAACTCCTCCTAGTGGTAGTAGAGTAGGTTCACCTGAAGAAGGAGAGTCTTCGTTGGTAGTCCATCCAGATTACCAAAGTCTAGAAACAGGTTATAATCCTGAAGCTGTTGCAGTTTCCGAGCTTGCTGGTAGTTTTTCATCTACTAGTGATATAGGCGAAGAACCTGAAATATCTAAACATGTTACTCCAACTTCTAGTGTTCCTGATTCACCTAGGGTAGAAAGAGTCATAACCGAAAATCTTCCTTCTGGTTTGATAGCTATTGAAGAACTTGCTCCAGAAGAAGAAGTAGGCGGCCCTATTCTTGAAGATCAACCTACTATTGATCTAAGAGAGCATGAATCTATCTTTTACAGTCCACCTAGAAGTACTACTTGGTACCTTTTGTTAACTAATTACTTAGACAACTCAGGGATAAGTTTTTCTCCACCTCGTACTCCTTATCCAACCGGAGGTATTTATACTCCTGTAAATATGTCTAGTCAGTCGTCCGTGTTTACACAACCCCCCGAATCTTTCTTGTATGGTGGTCCTTCTGTTCCTGCTGGGTATTAGTCACTTTCTGGTACTTTTGCAGGAGCATCTCCTCAACCCATTGGACATGGGTCATTAGCTGGAAACAATGGTAATAGACCGTTGGGTGTAGGAGACATTTATACGATGTCAGGTTCAATTCCTGGTTCTCAACCTCAAGGTGGCCAATTACCGCCTGGGGGGCAGCCTCAATTAACGCCTGGGGGGCAACCTCAAGGTACACAACTTGCGTCTGGGGGGCAACCTCAAGGACAGTATGTACCCATGGTACAGTATATTCCTCAAGGTCAACCCCAGCCTCAATATGTACCCCAAGGTCAACCTCAGTATCAATTTATGCCTCAAGGTCAACCCCAGTATCAGTATTTACCTCAAGGGTATCAACCTCAAGGTCAATACTCGAGTCAAGGTTATCAACCACCTCAAGGTCAATCTTATGATCAAGGTACGGGAAATGTACCTTTCAATTATCAATCCTACCCTCAATCCGGTTATGGATCTCAATATCCTCAACCTGTTTTGGGTCAATACCCTAGAATGAACATAGTGTGGGATCCATCGCAAGGTCAACAAGTGTTGCAGCCAAGCGTACAGTTGTCATCTTAAACTGGACAACCCGTGGTTTCTGGTCAACCCCAGCAACCAGTCCAGTCTAATGTTCCAACTTCTGTACCTTCGGTAGTTACTCAGTCACCAATTGCACCTAGTACTCCATCTCAAACGACTGCTGCAACTACCGCAACATCTGTTCCTTCCACCACACCTACTTCTGGAGTATCGACAGCTCTGGTTTCTACTGTCTCTGCCACTACTCCGCAGACATCTTTTCCATTGTCTGGATCCATGATTCAAACTACGGTTCAGATGCCTATGGGGCAGCCAGGTTTAAGTACGGTTGTTACTTCTCAACCACAATTTGTTTATCAACCGTACCAAGGATAGTACCAATACGAGCCTGCTGTCCAACAACCGGTTTACCAGTATCAACCGTATCCTGGGTACACTTATCAACAACCACAGCAACCCCAGTACGGTCCGGTTAATCCTGGTTTTCCGGGAGGATACAATATCCCGAATGCGATTCCTATTCCAAGTTATCCTGGATATCCTCCTCCTGGGACTGGTCTTGTGACTCAGAGTTTTAGGGATCCTAATTGGCAATTGCCATTTATTGCAACTTTGGATTTACCAGACTTGACGCGCCTAACGAACGATCCAATAAATTATCTTTCGTTCTGGCCGCCAATGCCAAATAAGTTGCCCAGTGATATACCCAAGTTCGAAGGTAAGTCTGGAGAGGATCCATCAAATCACGTGATGACTTACCACCTCTGGTGTGCTTCAAATTCTATCTCGGATGATTCGATCCGTTTACATCTTTTTCAGTGTACACTCATTGGTCTCGCGGCCAAGTGGTACATTGAGTTACCACGGGCCTCTTTTTATAACTTTAGTTAGTTAGCTACCTCGTTCTTAACACATTTTCAGTTGCCGGTCAGATATGATAATGGCACCGAGTTATTAACTTCATTAAAACAGTCGACGTCTACTTATATTTCTGACCATATTCATGAATGGCGACGTCGAAGGCGTTTAGTGAAAGTTTTTATCCCGGACCAAATCTTAGCTGAATGGTTTTTTAAATCATTATTACCGAAGATTACTGAAGACGTAGTTAAGGCCGGAGTAGTTACTGAAGAGCAAGCCATTGCTCAAGCACAGTACCTTGACTTAGTTTATACTCAGTCGGGTACGTTACACGAAAAGATCCCAGATCTTCCAAAGTCGAATCAAATTGCTGCTGCTCCTTCAGGATCTCATGCTGCTGATGGCATGATTGGTACGGTGAATACTAAAAGCAAGAAGAAGTCTTCAAAGAATTCTTCGCCCATTATCACCTTACCAGACTCCCCGACAGGAGAGTCTTCTCCTGAAATTTCCGCTGATATACACGCTGTAGAGACATCTACGGCCAAATCAAAAAACGGTGGGAAAAAGAAAGGTAAGAAGAAGGATAAAGCAGACAAGGCTCCAAAGGAGAAAAAAGAAAAATCGGAAACCAATGACGAAAAGCGCAAACCTCGATATCCTTGTCTTATTTGTGAAGAGGATCATTTTACAAGAGACTGCCCTCATCGGGCCGAGGTTGTGAAAATCGTCAAGGGTTCCCCAACTCCTGCTGTTTTGAAAGATCCATTTCCAAAGCAGGAGAGTAAGATGATAGGTTCTTCCTCGAGTGCCAGTGAAGAACCCATATTGATGATGTCTCATGTACGAATTGCGACTCGATCACACGATTATGGTAGTAAAAGTCCTGTTGATGGATCGAAAGAAGCAGAATCTTCTCAGTCAAATCCATCAACCTCAGCTCCCGGTTCCGATCCACTACAGATCGAGAAACCTAACCCTGACTTAGTAATTAAACCGCCCGCCAAGGGTGTACTTCGAAGGTCTTCTTTCAATCCACATGCGAGAGCGGCCTAGAATTACAACATTGTTGAGGATTTAGCTGTTTCACCCTTAGCAATGTCGGCCTTGGAAGTGCTACAATCATGTCCAGCACAAAGAAAATTACTTTTGTCGGCTATAGGAGCTGTTGATGTTCAGGACCCGAACCTGATAATCTTTGATCTAGAAAATAGTACACCGTGTTTACCTCATCAGATGGCTTTCCAGATTCTAGTGATAGTAAAAAACAAGCCTATTCATCGGACTGTAATTGATGAGGGAGCTTCCACGTGTATTATGTCGATTCAGTGTTGGAGATCACTTGGTTCTCCTTCGCTAAACCAATCCTTGACAATTATTAAGGCCTTTGATGGCCGTGGGTTCCATCCATTTGGCATTCTACAGGATTTTCCTATAGGGGTTGAAGGAAAAACCGTTAGTCTAGATGTGGAGGTGGTTGATGCCCCTCTAGACTACAACCTTCTCTTGGGTCGAATTTGGTCTTACGCTATGATAGCAGTCGTCTCATCGGTCTTCAGAGTAATAAAATTTCCACATAATGGCAGGATCGTGACAATAGACCAGCTGGCTTTCTTTTCATCCGACCCAACCTCTTCAGAGACTATCCAGCATGTCGGTAAAATGACTATCCCTTATAAGGATGTTGGCGTAGGATTAGTTAAAGATTCTGGTTTACTGGGAACTTTTCCTTTTCCTCCAATCAACGCAGACCCTTCATTTGCATTCATTCATATGATTACATCAGATACTATTATTTACGATGATCCATGGATTGTCCCATCTGAATCTGAGATAGACTCATTCGGTGATGCTATGCCTTTGAGTCCATATGAAATTGCTTATGAGGCTGTGCAGTCTTTTACCGACTCGCATTCAACCCAAATCGACCAAAGGAATGTGGTCGGTGAGGAATCACTTTTCACATCAACCTCAGAATGGATAGCGTTTCCCGAAGTCGTGTCATCTGACGAGCAACTTCGCGAAATCCTAAGTGTAGACGATCTACCATGGGAAGATCTCCATCATAGATCTTCGTTTTTACCTGAGGGTGATGATTTTAAAAATGATTTTTCATCAATCTTTTCGGCTAAATATGTCAAGGACGCTCAGAATCCCATGAAACATCCTGATTCAGAGTTGAATTTGGGAAACATTTCCCAAAATATTGCCATTGACATTTCAGTCAAAGCTGGAATTGTTGAGAACATTCATATAGGTGCCTCGTGTACAAATGACGAGATTCAAACTTACAAGGCCCTATTTCAAGAATTCCGCGACGTGTTTGCCTGGTCCTATGAGGAAATGCCAGGAATTGATCCCGCAATTGTTGTCCATGAGATTAAGACCTACCCGGACGCTAAACCCGTTCGGCAACGTCTGCATCAGATACACCCTCGGAAAGCGGCTGCAATTAAAGCAGAAGTTGAGAAGCTATTGAAAGCAGGTTTCATTTATCCGATCCCGTTAACGGATTGGGTATCGAATATTGTTCCGGTTAACAAGAAGCAGGGAACAATAAGAATATGCATCGACTATAGGGATATTAATCGTGCTTGTCCAAAAGACAACTATCCCACACCCTATATCGATCAAATAATTGATGATTGGGCTGACAGTGAAATATTTTCCTTTATGGACGGTTTTTCCGGTTACAATCAAATCAATATTCTACCTGCCGATCAACCAAAAATGGCTTTCATTTGTCCTTGGGGGACATTTTCTTATTGCAAATTACCTTTTGGGCTTAAGAATGCCGGAGCCACTTTTCAAAGGGCGATGTCTTATGCGTTTCATGACATCAAACACATTGTGCAACCGTACCTCAATTATTTGCCTTCTCATTCATTACATCGAGCTGATCACCTTGTCCATTTACGAGCAATTTTCATGAGGTGTAGGCATTATCGTATACGTTTGAACCCACACAAATGTGTTTTCTATATAGAAGTGGGACGATTGTTGGGATTTGTAGTTTCAAAAGCTGGCATTTGCGTCGATCCCTCGAAGGTCGAAGCTATCATCAAATTGCCTCCCCCTTCGAGTCTTCGCCAACTCCAAAGTTTGCAGGGGAAAGCAAACTTTCTACGCCGATTCATTCCTAACTACGCCGAGGTTACAAAAGGTTTTACACGGTTGTTGAAACAGAATGCTCAATTCTCTTGGGATGAGATAGCTCAGCAATCTTTTGATGCACTTAAACACGCGTTGACCCATGCACCGTTGTTGCATCCTCCCAACTACAACCAAGACTACTTCTTGTACCTCGCTGCCTCTCATTCCACAATTGGGATGGTATTAGTTCAGGAAGACGAATTCGCAACGGAACATGTGATATATTATCTTAGTAGGACGTTAAATCCCACTAAGCTAAAATATTCGCATGTGGAGAAATTGGCCCTGGCAGCCGTTCAGGCTGTCCAACGTTTTCGTCATTACATTCTTCTCCGTAAAACTACAGTCATTTCGGATTGCAACCCTATGATCTACATTTTGACTAAACAATTGCTAGGGGGCAAGTACTCTAAATGGATTGTTATCCTGCAAGAGTTCGACTTAGAGTTTGAAAAATCTAAGTCTAAGAAATCTTTAGTCTTTGCAGAGTTGATGTGTGACTTCCTGCGTGCTGACACGGAAACTGTGGCAGAGGAACCCATTGCGGACGAATCTTTGTTTCTCATCAGCACTTTAGATCCATGGTATGGGGATATAATCATCTATCTCCAAACCCAATCCTTTCGGCCCGAAGCTTCTAAGACGGAACGTCGGAAAATTCGATTCCAGTCCCAACAGTACAAAATTATTGGAGATACTCTTTATCGCCGTGGGGCAGACTTGGTTTTCCGACGTTGCTTAACTCACGAAGAGGCAGAAAGGGTTTTGAATGACTGTCACTCTGGGGCATGTGGCAGTCATATGTTTGGGTATGCCACAGCTCAGAAGGTGTTGCGTGCTGGCTATTTCTGGCCGTCCATGTTTAAAGATTGTATCATTGCGGTCCGAAAATGCCACAACTGTCAAGTGTTTGATCGCAAGATGCGCACACCACCAGCTCCTCTCCACCCTATCATTGCCGTTGGTCCTTTTTCCAAATGGGGTATCGACTTTATTACATGTAACCCTCACTCGGCCGGGGGGCATCCGTATATCATCCTTGCGGTTGATTATTTTACTAACTGGGCCGAGGCGATGCCTACATTCGAGGCAGACGGCAAGACAACTGCGATTTTCGTATTCAATCACATTATTGCTAGGTTTGGTGTCCCACAAGCGATAATCACTGACCATGGGTACCATTTTCGAAACATTATGATGACAGAACTTACAGGCCAGCTTGGTTTGTGCCACGATAGCTCAACTCCTTATTATCCACAAGCCAACGGTCTGGTTGAGTCCATCAACAAAGTTTTGGTCATCATGATCCGACGAATCATCGGCATTCATCAGTCGAATTAGCACAACATGTTATTTTCCGCGCTTTGGGCATATCGAACTTTGGTGAAAACATCAACAGGGTTCACTCCTTTCCAACTAGTTTATGGTTTGGAAGCCGTGCTACCCATTGAATGCGAAATCCCATCACTTCAAATGGCTGTCGAATTACTTCTAGCTACTTCCGAAGAGGAGAAGCATTTATTGTATTTAGCTCAATTAGATGAGACTCGACGTGATGCTGCACTGGCAATCGAGACTCATGCAAAATGAATGAAAGCTCAGTATGATCGAAATGTGACCCCTCGAAATTTTTCGGAAGGAGACCTAGTGCTATTGTATGATCAAGCTAACGATAAATTAGGTGCTGGAAAATTCGTTCCTATGTGGCATGGACCCTACATTGTTAAGCAAAAGCTAGCAAAAGGGGCCTATGAGCTGGTTGACTTTGATGGGGACTCTTTGGGTAAACCTAGAAATGGACTTTACCTAAAGAGGTACTATGCTTAAATGGTGGGTGTGAAGTTTTTCGTTAGGATAGTTAGGTTAATTTTCTCTTTCTAGCTAGTGTGTTTGTTAGAATAGACAGTGTGCTTAGTTTAGAAAGTGTGTTTTTCGTCGTTATTCTGCTTATCTTGGTTTTACCCTTGATGTTTGCAGATGTCGATGCCTCTCCAAACGTACATTGGATTTGCTGATGGTGCTTGTCGTAGTACACAGAATATCTCTTCCGCAGCTTGGGTCATCTATTCGCCCTCTGACGAGTTAGTTTCTATGCATGGGGTGAGCCTCGGTCAAACAACAAACAACATTGCAGAATACAGTGGAGTGATTGAATTATTATCTGAATCAATTTCATTTGGGATTCGATGTTTGATAGTAAGGTTAGATTCTGAACTTGTTGTATTACAGCTTAATAGAGTTTATGCCATTATAAATCCAGTGTTATTAAGGTTATTTTTGAGAGTGCGTCTTTTGGAACGTGAATTTGATTACATCGAATATCAACATATTCCAAGGTCTTTTAATACATTAGCAGATGTAATTTCTTCTCGAATGTTAGACAGACATTTGTGATAATCATACATGTAAATTTAAAAACATTAACATTTAATCACACATGTTCAACAAGATAAGCCGGTAATAATGATATATATAGATAGGAGTGTGTCAAAAATACATCGTCTTCGATCATAGGTTGCAAAACACCTTATGATCGGCAAAAATGATAAGTACAAAAAACCAAAATGTCACATGTGTCTACAAAAGTGACCGTCCAATCACTGGTGGTGCTCCCTATACGACACCACTGCACGGGCTACCCTACATAAGAACCTCCTAAAAGGTCTTGGGACTGCAACTACATAGCGCTGAAGTCTGATAGGAATATCATCTATAGTGGTCTCTGGTATATCTGTCGTCAGACGCTCTAGATCCTGCTCCAACTCAGCTAATGTCTCTGCAGCCGCATCCTGTGGGACCGGTGCCGGTGCAACTGGTTGTCTCCTCTCGAAAGGCCGGAGATTGGCTGGACGCCGTGGACCCACATCTGCATTTTGAAAATTTGTACTGTCAGTTTTGAGACGATATATAAAAAAAAAAAAAATTAGATAATTTAAAAACTTGTGAAAAATGAAGTACCTCTGTCGTCCCATTGTTCTCCCTGTGGAAGAACCATGTCCGGATCACTGCGAAAATCCACTCCGGCATAAGGAAAATCCTGGATCGCAAAGACCTGGTCCTCCAACTAGTGAAAGTAACCCGCAGGAAATCGGACAACTCCCGCTCCCTCGTCAGGATGCCGGGCCATCACTGCAACCCATCGCATCAACTTTGGCTCCCGAGGTGGGCCAACCGCAACAGTGAGATGCTGAGGGATAAGCATCGGAACTCTCTCTAGGGCAAAGCTCACAACTAAAGTCCCATACCCAAAGGTCTTTAATTGCCCGTTCTTTGCCCTAGTCAGTTGGCCCTTCATGTTGGCCAACACAGCATCGCACCAGTTGAAAATGGTGCCTCGGAAGCAATCAATCGCCATCCGCATTTGGGACCTGGTGGCAATGTGCAAAGCGGCTGCGCCGCAGAGTCTGGTAACTGTAAAGGAAATTACCATAAGTTCAGGTTGGGATATGTATTTGATTTCTATCCCCTTCTCCTGGTTTTGATTGTTGCACCACTCTAGCCGGAGACTAGCAAGGGATTGGCCACCCAGCCTAGTCTCGAACAGAGACAGTTGCTCGCCCCTATTAGGCAAACCAGTGAGAAAATATATGTCAGAGGGCTCTATCTCAAGCTGGTGCGGAGGTGCCCTCCGATGTAAAAGCATTGTTCCTGGACGTTCCACCTTTCAACCAGCCACTCTAAGAATGGCACCTGGGCCCTGATGCCAGGTATGGCCCAGTACTTATAGAGACTGCATGCCTTCAAAGCATCAATGGAAGGTTGATGATATATTGTGGCCAAATCGACATCTTCGTGTTCTATTTCGCGCCAATCAAGCATGGTGGGCAATCTACACACCAAAAAACACCCATTAGAATTCATTAAATAAAAAATTAATGGTTTATTTTTGAGAGTTGGGGTTTTGAAATTGTTTTATGTGGAGTACGCACCCCGCGTTCAGAAACAGAGTGGTGGTACGCAGCTATTCTGAAGGTGGGTTGCGTACTCCGACCATTTTCCCATTAACGAAAATGTCAGGGTACGCAGGTCACCCATGGGGCACCTGCGTACCCCGAAAGGCGTATCTTAAAACCCCAAAGCCCCCAAAAAATCAAACTAGGGCTTAAAATGAAATTCTAAATGGATGAAAACAAAGAGGAGGATGTTGTGGAATACCTGAAAGAGACGGCGCTCGATTCCAACGGTCGGATTCTCCGCAAAGTCCACGAGATGTTTCTTGCCAAAGGCCCTTTTCTCTCCCTCAACAGTAAAATGGTAAAAATGACATGGTAAAAAGTCTTTTTATAGGTTTTTTGGATAAATGAATGCTAGGTTTGTTTATTTTTCACCATGGAGAGATATTTTTCAATGTAATTTTGCCTATCTTAAACAGGTATGAGTAATGTGTTGTTTTTGTGCAGGAAAAATGGATTTTCAGAGAAAAATTATCATTTTTCACGAACCAAAACATCAGAGTCATCTTTTAAGCCCTTTTCTGACTCCTAAAACATGAAAATATTGCCGAGCGTTTCTTTTACACTCGTTAAAACGGAATTAAAAGACGGTCCCCTTATAGCCCTTTTCTGACCGTAAAAACAGGAAAAGATTGCCGGGTTTTTGTCGTTTCAAACTCGATACTGGAAATAAAACGATGTGTCCTTGATCGCTTTTTACTTTTCAGGTTAGAGGCACTAATCATGAAAGTACTCCTTGGTCACAAGATCAAGCGGTTCTCTCAAGTATTATTTTATACTTTTTTCGGGCTTGGGAGACACAAACTTACAAAAAAGTTCAACCCTGGAGTCTTCTTTAGTTTTTTCAGACTCTCTAAAATTGAAAAACGCCGAGTTTCTCCTATACTGGACTTGTTAAAATTTCACAGTAAAGGACCTGTTCGATTACAAACAGGAACGAACCACTCCTTCTTAGGGTTCGAATCAAAACTAAGTTGGACTCATCCGAAGGATGAGCTTATAATCAAGCATATGTTATCCTCTTCAAGCTTGTAAAAAATAAAGAGGTACTTGCCAGAAATGGTGGGGGAAAAGAGAGAAGAATGAACCTATTTGTTATCCTTTGTCACAGAAAAAACCTTATTACCACTCTTGAACACGACACTTTTCATTCACCTGGGTTGGGAAATCCTTTGTCTTAAAGTTGATTAAAACCACTTTGAAAGTCTTCAACCGTTTCTGGGTATTAAATTTGGGTCAATCGTCGCCAAGCCATCTGTCGTGTCGTTATGTGTTCAAGAGGTCTCTGCAAATAAACCATTCATATGCAAAATACTTGTCATCCATCTTTGACCATCCCTGAGTCAGTCCTTACAACAACATTTCTTCAACTTGAACTATGATTTCGTGTTGTGGGCTTGCCTGCAACGGGTCGCTTTCTATCAACATCAGCACATTATCTAGAGAGATGACTTGGAAATCATCAGTACCTTGAAGTCTGCATGCATCAATGGCAGGTTTCTCGCCTTTGACGACAGTTTACATCATTGACTTTCTATCGAAGGATTCCATGACGTGTTCGACATCAACTCATTCATTCACATCTCATGGACTGTACTGGGTACTTTGAGAACCATTGACACCACTGGTGGTCTCTCTCACACTTGTTAACGGTTTACATCATTGACTGGTAATCAAGTGGTTTCTACCATGTTCGACATCAACTCATTTATTCGCATGGATAGAATCGTACCAATTCAGGAAGTAGAAATGAAGACCCTGGATCTAGTTTCCACCATCCAGGCTGCGAGGAGTTTTGTATTCATTATATAAGTAGACTAACTATAAACAGATGGCTGCGTCCATACCATGAGTCTATGATTATGATGTACTGCAAAATCATTCCTGTATCAGAGCAGTAGTTAGATTGTTAGTTAAAGTTTTCAATCTGAGTATGGGAATGCCTACCTCAGCGATGATATCATCTTATATATGTATTTTGTGTTGAATATTTTTAGGTTCTGACCAGACTCTCCACAAGATAATCCTTGAAATGATAAAGTACTTCACCCTTCCTAGATGATTTGAAACCCTAAATCTACTTCAGGCTTCGCACTTTAGGGGGCAATCTGTTACACTAAAAAATGTCACCATGACTATTTGCAGTTAGTATGGCTCCATCAATTGTCATACTATCCTCCTTGGCAAGTCTCATGCCTCTGCTTTCGATGTCAAACTCCAAGAAAGAGAGAAAAGTCATTTAAAGTCAATTATCTCTGGGTACGCAGTTTCTCTTAGCCTTACCTGCGGGTACGCAACCCAAGTTCACAATACCTGCGTACTTGTACGCTCCGTCTGTAAAGCAATGGGTGCGTACTCCTGTAAAGGTCAAAAGGTGCAAGTTTCACTCCAAAAAAGTTACTTGTGGTCATTTCTAGAGCATTCTAGAAGCTTGTTTGACGTGTATGGAGCGCCTCCAGATGGTTCATGTATCCCTATGGAAGAGGAACTTATCCCATCAAGAGGGGAGCTAACCCACCCAAAGAGGGGCTTATCCCATTGATGGTGGACCTGATTAACTTCCTCTACAGCACTATAAATACATGCATTGGGCAAGAGGGAGGTGAGGTTGAAAGCTGAACATTCCTAAGGGTAGATGCTGCTGAGATTAGGACTTCCTTGTAGAAGCTTGTGAGGAGAGATTGTCATCCTTTCTTGTTTCATTTGAAAGTGGGTGAGCTGGTCAAAGTAAAGGAAAACTCTTGCTGGACCCTGGGAGGAACTTGCACAACACCAAGGCTCAGGTTATAATGGTTTCTTTTGTTTCCTATTAACACAAATAAGTCCATTCTTCTCAACAATTTGTTATTTATGAGTTGTTTCATATACTCCTTGGTCTGTATGTTAAATATGTTTTATTTTATGAGATATTCAGGTGCTATTTAGTCGTTTGATTGTTAGTGAATGCAGGTTTCGAAGAGAAGGAGGAGCTCATCCGGATCGACGAGGCTGGAATACTACAACATCGTTGGATTACAGGTAGGATCTAAACACTTGATTTCTTGTATGATAAATGAATATTTAGAGAAGGATTGCTCTTAATCGTCTTGTTTGTCACTAGAAAGCCTTAAGCTTCTAGGGAGGTTGGTTGTGTCCGCACTATCGACTCTTTCCGCCTGACACAGAGTAATAGAAATTGAATTGAAAACAACAAGTGAAAAACCTCCTTCAATGCAGGGACCCTCTACAACTGATGTGGTTGGAATGCTAGCTAGTTAAGGATGCACTTTAAACCATCATTGACAAAACAAAGTTTGTATTATGAACAAAATGAAGTCTGAATACAAAGTATCAACAAAAAACTGTAATTCCTTCTAACTTCTAACTACTTATTGGCTTCATACAACAGATATTTATAGGAAAATAACATATTTGTTTTATGAGAAAAACTTGCTACAAGTGGCTAATTCGAATTAAATCTAACATGACTATTCACAAGAAAAGCTTGCTACAAGTGGCTTAATTCGAATTATAATAGGACTATTTAACTTCTAATCAGATACAGGTGGTTAATTCGAATTAAACTTTCAATAGAACTGTTAGACTCTTGATTAGCTACGAAAGGGCAAATCAAGAGTCCTACTGCTTCTAGATCATGTATTTTTACTTCATCTTTGACCATTGCCTTAGGCATGATTTTCTGTCGATCTGGACAAAGTGAATATGATAGAATTCATGTGGAGATGATTCTGGAAATGCCCATGTGGCCCAGTTCATCATTTGACACCTGTAACCTGTCAAACCATGAGAGTAGCTACAAAATCCACAGTTAGCTGCAGACTAGGTTGCGTTCTATAGCTAATTTTCAAAAATATATTAAAATAGCTAGAACATGAAAATATAATATGGTGATCATTTCAATGCTTTCCCTAAGTCAAAACCTAGCATTTATCATTGATTGAGTCTGTAGTCTTATGAGAAAATGAGAGAAAAGGTGAGAACAAATGTCAAGGAGAGGGTAATTCTGAGGTTCAACATACCCCCATTGCAAAATCATTGCATGTCCTCATGAAATTTGCCGAAAATGTGAGTTCTTCCTCCCTATTGCATTTGCTTAGACACCTCTGTTATTAAATCCAGTTTCCTTCTCTTGTTCTTCTTTGAAGTGACTGTCATTCTGGGTTTTCTCATAAGAAGCTTGTACTTAAGGTTAATGACTATTATGTTCAAAATCTTATTCTTTCTTTTCAATTTCCTGTTTTTCTTATACCACAGTCCTAGATGAAAAATGATATTATCATGAATTTCCTTGTCCAATTTATTTTTTTCCTTCAATGTTTCATTCTCCTGTTTGATATGTCTATTCAATATCTTTAATTCATAAATTTCCTATTTGAGAGTATGAATTAGAGGTTCTTGTGGGTTGACAGAAGGTTTTGGGTTCATTTAGGCACTTCTCTTCTCCATTGATTCTATGTAATCATATATTTGTTGCTGCACTAGGTCTATGCCTGGAGATCTTTTGTTTAGGCTATCTTCAAAATGATGAACAAGATTATTTTGAGGACTGCGTACAGAAGAGATGTTAACAGGAGATGTTTCTGGGGTTTCCTCATCTAAATTTATAAATTCTACCCCTTTTGATGTTTTTTTCTTTACCAAACCTCAGAGTCTAGAGCTTCTTCAAAGTTGTGGAGGACTTACATTCTCTTCATTTATGACCTTTTTCTCCTTTCTTATCTTTCCTCTTGCCCTGATTTGCTTCCTGATTTTTGTCAGTTCTTCATAAATTAACTTTTCATCATCTTTGTATAATGAAGACTCAGGCCTATCTTCAATAGTTATACCAGTCTTCTTTCTTCTTCTTCTTCTAACATTATCTTCTTTAGGTGACTCTGGTGCTTCTTGGAAATGGTTTCTAATGAGGAAATTCTCCCAGGTATCTCCTATGCTTTTTAAATGAAACTCAATCAATACCTTTATCAACCCATGATGATACATGGTTGTATCTTTGAACTCTATTTTCTTTTGCACATTTGAGGCCATCCTTCGTAATTTTTTTAGCAGGAATAAAGGAATATTGGTTTCTCCATTTCTTAAGAAATTAATTAGTAAATGGATATGATAGACATACATGTGACAAAATCTCCCCTCACAGGTGATAAATTTCTGTAATATCAAGAGCATGTTCCTCCACTTACTTTTAAGAGCTGAAATTGGAATTCCTTTTCTAAAAATAGAGACATCCATACCTGGGTTTTTGAGTATTACTTTCCATGATTCACTGTGGAACTCATTTTTTTTTAACCATCTTTCACCATGCCTTGGAAGTTCTGTAGCCTCGGTTATGAATGAATCAATTACTACAAACTTAATATCTCCAATTTCTACCTCTGTACCATCAAAAGACCAAGCAAAGGATTTCATAATCTCCTTATGAAAACCATCAATGTTCTCGATGAATTTGAGCCATCCAACTTTCTACAACATTTCTTTGAGCTGTAGGTATTCTTCCATGTACTTTGCTCCTACCGGTTCTGATATGACAATTAGGCCCATGCCTTCTACTATGTTGAGTTCTCAACCTTCAGAATTACCCTTCCTGGTATTATGAAATGGATTGACTATGAATATGGTGAAAGGAACTACGGGTTTATATGAAACAAGTAGATGGTTGGGTTTTTGAAGAAATGTGGACAAGTATGTCACGTTGTCATCATGACCATTAAAAACAATGAGGGGGTTAATTATGGACTGTTATGTGACAAAATATGGAGGATGTGGCGGGTATGTAGTACGATGGAGATTGCAATCAAATCAAATTATGATTCGTCAAAGAAACATATGAATACCCATATTATATATGCTTTATGATTTAGCCTTGCCATTTTAAAATAAATTTTTGCATTTCACTTTTTTAGAACTTAACCTTTTCATTTGTTGTTTCCTTTGATGTTGATCTGCAGATACCCTTTTAGCACATTCGTCTTCAAAAACAATATTCTTCAATTCCCTACAATCATCATTTGTTTGGGATAGAGCTACTGAATTAGGTATGGTTGTAGAATCAAATTAGTTGTAGAATGGAATTAGCTGTAGAAGGAATATGAATGTGAAATGAAATGGAAATGGATGAAAGTGAATTGGAATGAAAATGAAATGAAATGAATTTTCATATTAGGAACTGTAAATGAATGTAGGTTTATGCCACTACTTATTATAGAAAGAAAATGGGAAATATAGGATGTCAAAAATCTCTGATTTTCACCCTGTATTTCCTGTATAAGTATGCCAATGAACAGTTGGTTTTCATACTTCTACATTTTATTATTATTATTATTATTATTATTATTTCATAGATATATACAGGAAAAAGCGAAGTTAGTGGAGAAGAATAATTCTTCTTCACCAACTTCATTTCAGTGTTATCTTGGAAAATTTTGACAAAATCCTCTCCTAGAATTGGCTTATGTTATATCTTCAACCGATGACCATTCACAAGAAGAGGTACCTTTCTTTCTTCTATTGTCCTTATTCTCACTGCTCCATTACTAAAGACTTTCTCAATCTCATATGGCCCAAGCCAATGATTCTAAATCTTCCCTTGAAAATCTTTGAATTTTGAATCGAAGAAAAGTGCCCAATCCCCTACTTGGAACTTCTTCTCCTTGATATAATTATCTTTGAAATGCATCTTGCCTGATTTCATCAAGCTCATTGAGTTGCTCCAATCTATGTTTTTGTGCTTCTGATAAATCCAGTCCCAATTGGACTACCATCTTGTAGGTTCTAATTTGAAACTCTATAGGGAACAGGACTTACTTCCTATAAACAAGCTCATAGCGAGTATGTACTGTTGTGTTCCTTCATGTAGTTCTGTAGGCCCATAAGGCTTCAAGAAGCCTTTCTGCCCAATCTCTTCTATGTAGATGTATAGTCTTAGTGAGAATTCCTTCAATCACCTTATTGGTAGATTCAACTTGAGCATTTGTTTATGGATGGTCCGGAGTAGACTTTATATACTTTATCTTGTACTCTTCCACAAGTATTTCCACCAATTTAGATGTAAATTGAGATCCTTGTTGGGTAGCATATCCCCCCATAGTATGTTTTTGGGGCTTGAAGCCCGACTTTTGGTCAAGTGCAATGTAAAGACCCCACAAAATGCGAGTGCAGAGCGTAAGAGTCTAGGGTTGTCCGCCCTAAAATAATGCAATTTAATGTATAGTACATTGGCCTACACATTGTCCATAGACCATGGGATTGTATAAATAGAGCAAGGCTCTAAGTGTAAAGTGAGTCTTAGTTTTGACAAGTAACATATAGATGTGAAGGCATGGTTAGAAGGTAGAAGTAAATCTAAAGTGTATTGGGTTGTAGTGGTAGGTAGAGGCTCTACAATTGAGTGCGCAGAGGCTTGGTAGAGTCTGCAGCTGAGTGCATGGACCACTGTAGCTGAGTGCATAGGGCGGAGTTAGGGTTGTACTTTAACAGAAAATTAATAAAAGATAAGCTGATTCTGAAATATTGTGTGTCTACGCTTCTGTTATATTTATGTATCTCTTTACAATTTTATGATTGCATGCACTTGTTATGAATGTTGAATGATTAATGAGAATGTTGGGCCCACATAATTAAGTTAAGATCTATAATAATAACACAGTAAGGATAAAGGATATAAACAACACTTCTTCACGCTCTTTATAGAGTTGCGTGGAAGAAGTTGCACAAGGTGTGAATGACAGATGGCTGCATGGAGCAGCGTAAGCATGCAGGTTCAGTTTGCGAACTTCCTAGATTTCATTAATACATCCCTAGGGTGTGAAAACCTGGTTCCAGCACCCTCCCATACTACCGAGGGTGAGACCTCAATCTGCACACTGTGGACTATTGTCGAAAGGGCCGATAGTTTCAGGATTTGGTTGGCTAAATCACTTCTGAACCTGGGTTGGCCCCCAACAATCCAACAATCCTTGATTTGTCACAATTTCTCTTGGAACACCAAAATGAGTGAAGATGTCCCAAAGAAGAAAATTAACTACAAATTTTTCATTAGCAAATGGTAATGCTTTAGCCTCTACCCATTTGATGACATAATCAGTGCATACCAAAATATACTTCTTTTGTTTAGATGGAGGATTAATTGTTCCAACAAAATCCAAGGCCCATTTTTCAAAAGGTTCATTGAGTACCTGAGTTTGTAGTGGCATTTCATCTGAAGGAGTAGGTTTCCCTATCTTTTGGCAGCTATCACACCTTTTGACATATTCTTTGGCACCTCTGAAGATGGAGGGCCAATAATATCCTAAATGAAGGATTTTATAGGTTGTCCTCTTGTCAACAAGTCCACCACAAGGTTCATCATGACATGCCATAAGAATTTTAGGCATTTCATCTTCTTGAACACATATTATGATCATGATATTTGGACCTGTTTTATACAATTCATTAGTAATCCATGAGTAACTTGCACTTGTTTGAATGATTTTTCTTTTTTCCTTAGGAAACAAATGTGAAGGTAATTTCTTGTGACTATGTAATTGGCAATATCTGCAAACCAAGGGGTTTGAGTAGTTACTGCAAAAAGATATTCATGAGGAAATTTATCTTCAACTAGAGTGTCATCTTTGATATTTTAAATTCTAGACAAGAAACCAACAACTGTGTTTTGTTTTCCACGTCTATCTAGAAAAGTGGTCTTGAATTCTTGCAGGAGTAATAACCATCTTGTAACGCTACCATTAGTAATAGGTTTATTCATTAAGTACCTGATTTCAGAGTGATCTGTATGAACAAAGGTTTCATAGCCTGTTATGTAATGTCTGAACTTGTTGATAGCATGAACAACAACTAAGAATTCATTTTCAGTTACAGTGTAATTTAACTCAGCGGGAGTCAAATTCTTGCTTGTGTAATAGATTGCCTAGGGGATCAAATACTTTTGTCCTAGTACAACTCCTAGAGTTGTATCTGAAGCATCTGTTGAAATGTGAAAAGGTAGTTTCCAATTTGGACCTCTTAGGATGGGTGCTTCAGAAATGTTTTCTTTTAAAGTCTCAAATGCTAATTGGCAATCAGTATTCCAAATGAATTCAAAATCTTTGGTGAGTAATTTAAAGAGTGGGGATGCTAGTTTAGTGAAATTTTCTATAAACCTTCTATAGTATCTTGTGAATCCTAGAAAACATCTAACATCATTTTGACAACTTGGAATTGATAACTTAGAGATGAATTTAACTTTAGATTATCAACTTTAATTCCATCTCCTAAAATGTGATGTCCTAAAACAATCCCTTTTGTAAACATCATAAAACATTTTTCATGGCTTAGTGAAAGGTTTGCTTCCTTACATATTTTAAGAAATTTCTCCAAATTGTCTAAAGATTCTTCAAATTTATTCCCATAAAATGTAAAATCATCCATATATACCTCTACACAATCATGTATTAGATCAGAAAAAATTCCTAGTACTGCTTTTTGGAATGTTGAAGGTGCATTGGAAAATCCAAAAGGGAGTACTTGGTAGGCATAAGTTCCCCATGGGTAGGTGAATGTGGTTTTGTCTTGATCTTCAAGTGATACCTAAAACCGATTATAACCACTAAAACCATCCAAAAATGAGAAATACTTCTTACCTGCTAATGTATCTAACACTTGATCTATAAAGGGCAAATGAAAATGATCTTTTAGGGTAACTTTATTCAATTCTCGATAATCAATACATAAACCCCATTTATCATTCCTTTTAGCAAAATCACTAGAGGAGAGACCCACTCACTATCTGAAATTGGGAAAATGAAGTTTACATTCAGCAATTTTTGCAACTCCTCTTTCACAATTTCCCTAAGATTTGGATTCATACTTCTTTGAGGTTGTCTGATATGTTTACAATTTTCCTCAATGTAGATGTGATGTATACAGGTCTTAGGACTAATCCATTTCATGTTAGTGTATTCCCATGCATATGCAGAAGAATGTTGTTGTAATATTTTGATTAGCTTTTCTTGTTGTAATTTTTCCAAGTTATTGTTTATGTTCAATGTTTTTCCTAGAAAGATTTCAACTATAGAGCTACCAAATTCTTCCATAGAATAAAGAGACATCTACCTAGATGACAAATATTCAATATTGGATTTTTCTTGAAATTGATCATGTTCATATTATGGAGATGATTCAAAATTTTCCATTATATTTAAGATTTGACTATCTTCACTAATGGTTGAAATAGTAAAGAGAGGCTGAATATCATTTTCATCATCAATCCATTATTTGTCATCTATCCCTGTGATTGTTCTAGCTAGGGGATATAGAGTGAATTTCTTAGTTGAATTACCATTAGAGATATACATATCACTAGATCTACAGCTAATGAAAGCGTCAATTGTAGCTAGCCAAGGTCTTCCTAGTATAAGTGGATGTCCTCCTAGATTGTTCTTTGGGGTTAAGATCATAAAATCAAAAGGGTACTCCCAAGAGTCTAAGGACACTAAAATATATTCTAACACACCATCTGGTTTGATTACAAATATATCCACCAATTGCAATAATGTAGGTGTATAAAGAATATTAGGAAATTTGAGTTGTTCCATGGTTTGTTTGCTAGTGATGTTAATTGCTGCTCCTAAATAAATCAATGTGTTTGGAATTTCAACTACATTGATATGTATTTTTACAACTGGACTTCTTGGATCTACATATTTTTGCATGGAAAATTTTCCCATCATTATGTCTGTTATTTTTCTTACTAGCTGAATTCTTCTTACTTCTTTTGTTTTTCTTCCTGGTTTCTTCATGCTCAATTCCTTTATTGTTTTAGCTAGAATTGGAATCTCCTTAATGGCTTGTAACAAAGGGATTTTGATACAGACATTTTTCAATTCATCTAGAAAATCATAATTAGGCAACATAATATGTTTTTCTACCCCTCTATCAACTTGTAATCTTTCAGGAAAAGGAGGTGTAGAAGTGGATACTGGTGGTTGCTCTATGATAGGAGTTGAGTTTATTGGTTCTTTCTATTTTTCATTTTCAGTATTCTGGTTTTGAGGAGATGTTCCTTCAAAACTTTTATTTTGCTGTAGAGAATCTTCCTCAGAATTTTCTTGTTCTTGAATAACTACATAAGGTTTTTTCTTTTCTAATATCCTACCAAATCTTAGTTGTACATCATTAAGATCTAAAGGTGTGATAATATAAGTTGGAAATTGTTTTCCTTCCACCATATAGGTATTTTGAGGATTTTTATTGTTGGGGTTTGGTAATGGCTGGGCAGGTAGCCGATTTGGTCTCTGTGGGAATGGCAGTGAAAGTTGAGGGTTTTGGTTTTGAAGTTGGAATTGTTGATTTTGTTGAGGAATTTGTTGGGGAGGATAGTTTGGATATGATGGAGGGTATTGATAGTATGGAGAGAATCTTCCATAGATATTTTTCGTTCCTTGAGCCCAAGGTTTAGACTGATATTGAGATTGAGATTGAGGCCAAGGTTGCTACCAAGAATTCCAATTTGGTGGGTGCTACATATACATTTGGTTGTTAAAACCCTAGTTTTATAGCCCCTGCAAAGGTCTTCTAGAGAAAAAGAAAAGATATTATGTTGGATTTGAAGTTGTTTCCTCTTGAAACACAGCCTTAAGACCAGGAATTAAAGGACAACTTTTAGTCTCATGGTTTTCTGAAGAAATCACACAAGTATCTATGATTTTTTCATCCAAAGGGCATTCTCTTAAAGCGTGCTTCTTTCTGCATTTGGGACAGAAAATAGCTAAAGCATCAGTCTCGAATTTCTACTTGTTTTGTAACTTAAGGGTGTCTATTTATTTGCTAAGACTCCCTAGAATATCTGTTTTAAATTCATCAAGCATGTTTCCAATTTCTTCCCTACTCACTGATCCGGTTGCAGATTTATTCACTCGAACAAGAGAAGGATTACTTGGACCTTTCCCAATTTTGGATTTTCCTCTTGAGATATGAACACATAACTCTTCAATGTCACTTAATGGGAGTTTAGAGATATTTCACTTCCCCATCATGTTAAGGATGTATATCCACTCATCTCTAATGGCTTTTAATAAAAGAGCTTTTAAAGTATCTTGATCTAAGTTATGCATTTTTTCTCTTTTAAAGTTATAGTTGAATCTTTCAATTAAATCCTCCAAATTTTCATCCTCTCTTTGCATCATCTTGAACACTTCATCTTTGTGATTGATAGGCATGCAATAATCCAAATACCCATCCAAAAACACTTTCTTCATGTCATTCCATGTTCTAGTAGACTGAGTGACCAATCCCATAAACCATTTTAAAGTAGCTCCTTTCAATGTTGAAGGAAACAATTTGAGTTTTTGAGAGTCTTGTAAACAAGCATAAGTCCTGCACAAGACTTCAAATTCAAATAAAAAGGTTTCAGGATCTTCACTTTTTAATCCATAAAAATTTGGGAGGAAAAAAGGTGAGATATTTTTCATTGTGGCATCTGTTTCTTCATCAAATATGGGGAATCCAAAAGAATTATCAACTTCCCTATTCCTCTACCTCTTCCTCTACCTCCTCCTCCAAATAGTGAAAATTTTCCATCCTCTCCTTCTTCTTCCATTATAGTTTCTTCAGAGTTAATATAAGATTCAACCTACAAGGTTAATTGCTCTTCCTCTGGTTCCTCTATCAATGATATGTGGAAGAAAGGTTCTACTTCTTCTTCTCCACTAGGTATTGTTAATTCTTCAACTAAAATATGTTCTCCTGTAGAGGTGAAAAAGGCTACTCATTCTGTTGGAGATCTAAGGTTTTCTTCCTCTGGGAATGCCTCAGTAGATGAAGTAGGAGATCCTCTTCATTACATTTCTAACTTTAGAACTTTTGGAGTTCTATGGCTAGGAATATGAGTTTGAGATGGAGGTGTATCTCTTCTTAGTCTTGGTGGAGTAAGTGGTGTTGTAGGAATTGAACTCCTTCCTCTAGCTATGAATCTACCCCTAGAGTCTCTTTCTCTACGCACATCATTTTTTTTTGGGTGTAAGAGATGAAGTTACCTGATTACACTTCCCCAACAACGGTGCCATAATGTGTAGTCAATTTAGTGTCCTAAATTGCTTGCATAAATTATCAACCGAGATTTGTAAACTGATGAAGTTTTATGCACTACATGTGCTTAGTTAAGCTTTCTCTTACTTCGTTGTTTTGTATTTTATGTTCGTTTTTGGGTTTTCTGTTCTTTGATGTCTAAGAATGTACTATCTATGAGAAATTAAAATGGATATAATGAATTTTAAAGGAAGGGGAAGGTTCCTAAGTTAATCTAATTTCATAAAAATGGACCAAGAGTTGTCTAGCTAGTTAGAACCTAATAAGAAAACATAGCATCTATCTTACCTTTATCATTAGTCCTAATCCATGGATCTAATTCTTAAAACTAAAAGTGAAATTGATGCAGGAGGTAACTCAGTAATTGCATTCATTTAAACATTCAACCATTCAATTTTTGGAATATGATGAAATCAATCTCCTTGAAATGATTTTTTGGAATATCAGTGATGCAACTAAGGACCAGAAAGCAGAGAAAAGGTAAAAGTATGTAAAACTAACAATGTACTAAATAAATTAGATCATTGTATGCATTAGATATTTAACCATTTAAGTTAGGGTCATCATCATTTTGAAATGGTTTCTGAAAACATCTATTAACGCAGTTAATTGACGGTTCTATTCTAAGAGAATGAATAACAAAATAGTAAGAAAACTAAGCAACTATGTATTCTTATTACTTCAAGCTTAATTCGGTTTTGGAAACAAAGTCATTTTTCCATAAAATATTTTAGAAGAACAAGGCTACACAGTTGTGATTCTACACTTACATTACTGGTTAAAAACTAAAATGAAACATCATTCTAAATTAGAGAACAGACTTGTTGAAAATAGAGTAACAGAAATTAAACTGAAAACAACAAGTGAGAAACCTCCTTTAGTGCAAGGGCCCTCTGCAACTAATGTGGCTGGAATGCTAGCTAGTTAAGGATGCAATTGAAACCATCATTGAAAAAACAAAGTTTGTATTATGAACAAAATGAAGTCTGAATATAGAGTATCAACAAAAAGCTTGTAATTCCTTCTAACTTCTAACTACTTCTCGGTTCCATACAACCGATATTTATAGGAAAATAACATAACTGATTTATGACAAAAAATTGCTATAGGTGGCTAATTTGAATTAAATCTAACATGACTATTTACATGAAAAACATGTTACAAGTGGCTTAATTCGAATTATAATAGGACTGTTTAACTTCTTATCAGCTACAAGTGGCTAATTCGAATTAATTCTTCAACAGAATTGTAAGACTCTGGAATAGCTACGAAATAGCAAATCAAGAGTCATACTGCTTCTAGATCACGTATTTTGACTTCATCTTTGACAATTGCCTTAGGCTTGCTTTCCTGTCAATCTGGAACGAGTGAATAGGATAGAATTCATGTGGAGATGATTCTGGAAATGCCCATGTGGCCCAATTCTTCATTTGACACCTGTAACCTGCCAAACCATAAGAGTAGCTATAGAATCCATAGCTAGCTGCAGAATAGGCTGCGTTCTGTAGCTAATTTGTAAAAATATATTAAAATAGCAAGAACATGAAAATGTAAATGGTGATCATTTCAATGCTTTCCCTAAGTCAAAACCTAGCATTTGCCATTGATTTGGTCTGTAGTCTTATGAGAAAATTAGAGAAAAAGGTGAGAACAAATGTCAAGGAGAGGGTAATTCTGAGGTTCAATAGAAGCAGTCCCCAGATGGAGTCGATGATGTAACTTATTTTTACCCTAGTTGTTTTTACTTTTTCCTTTAAGTTGAAAAAATAGAAAAAGAAAAAAATAGAAAAAGAAAGAAAGAAAGAAATGCAAAGAAAAATAAAAAATAGAGAAAAATAAATAAATAAACATAGAAAAATAAAAAATAAAATGAGAAAAGGGATAAAATATATATATATAGAGAGAGAGAGAGAATAAAATCCCAAAGTTTGCAAGCAAATTCAAATGTCACATTCATTTGATTTATATTTTTATTATTTTAAAAGTCATTTGTATTTTTCCAAAGGTTATATTCTATTTGTAAATAAATATTGACTTGATATTTTTTCACCTAGCTATAAGTCACGATTGGAAACCAATGAATGGGATCATGCCTGCCCGAATCAACGATGGAGGATGAGTTCAAGACCTCCCAACACTTTCGAAGTTTAATGACATAGGGGGGTGCAAAAAGAAAATTTCAATAAATTGCCCACTTATACGTGGCGCCTCTACAATAATTTCGTGACCCCCCCCCTAGAATCCACTTTTCCATTCCCACTCCGCTATCGCCCCCAGTCACACCTCGCCCCTTGTCTCTCTGCTATTTGTTCCCACCAAATAACTATTACATGATTTAATTTCTTCCATCAAATGATTATGTAACCTTTTCATCATAATCCTTCCCACCAACATCTAAATTCATTAATGAGATGTGCCCAAACATTATTAGACATTTGAATCCCCCTAAAAACCATGCACTACCATACATCCTCTTCTTTTTCCATTATTTCTTTCAGCAGCACCAGCTCAGTCTCAAATTTCACCATCATATAGCTATCATCATACACTAATCATCGTCATAATTTGGACATTTGCCACTGTTGGGCATTTGATCCCCCCAAGGCATGTTTTGGGGCTTAAAGCCCATTTTTTGACTAAGTCCTATGTAAAGACTCCGCGATTTGTGGGCACAGAGTGCAAAGATGGTAAATGAGTCAGAGGGTTGTCCGCCCTCATTTTTGTAATGTAATGTTGGTTTGAGAGATCTACCCATGGTTTGCGAACCATGGGATTGTATAAATAGAGCTAGGATCTAAGCGTAAAGAGAGATAGAAGGAAATGGAAGGAAATCAATCCATGAAGCATTGATTCGAAGTGTAGAGTCGTGTATTTGGGTCGTAGAGTAGGAGAAGGCTCTACAGCTGAGTGCATAGAGGCCTAGTAGTCCGTAGCTGAGTGCGCGAAACCCTATAGCTGAGTGCGCAAGGTAGGTCGAGTCTGTAACCATTGGAATCATTAATAAAGAGAATTTTTACGATATTTTTGTATATCTTTTAATGTTTCATGCATTGAAGTATATTGGGTATGAATTGTAAGGTTACTGTTTATTTACTGTGTCAACTTATATGAATGTGCTGAATAAGTAAATCTAATAGAATGTATCTGTTTACGTGAAGATAACTAATTGTTATAAGAAAATAAGTAAGATCCATGGTGTGACTTGAGGAAATAGTGCAGATCACTGCCTTAGCAACGCAAAAGCCCCACAAACCTAGTTAGGGCTATGTGAAGCTGAATATAATAGGGTGTGAAGGCCTTGCAAGTAAGGGAAGTGTGTGAAGTAACCTACGTGAAGGTATTCACAGTTGGAATAAATCAACCCCTCAGACATCTCAATGGTGAGGAAACCTGGTTCTAGCACCCCCCCAAACTACTTCAAGTGAGACCTCAGTCTGCACTCCGTGGACTATTGCCGAAAGGGCCAGTAGTACGGGTGAAGACAGAGGTGGTGATGGTGAAACTGGCAATGGTGTGGGTAGGGGTGGTATGCGTGGAATCCGATGCCTTATCAAATGGATTGCACTTCATGGATATACATTGGTGATCTCTTCCTCATCCCCTCGCAGAGGTGAAATCAAGGGGCTAGTATCTAGTGTCGCACTTCCTTTGTTTCTGTAAATTATCCCACTTCACGTAGCCCTGAACATCAATGTATTCGCATAATCTGCTTTTCACACAATATCATTTCAATCGAACTGTTCAGAGACCTAACATACTTACCTCACGGTCCTTTGAGAAAGCATCGCTCTACCTTGCTATTGTTGAATAAAGTGTCTACCACAAACTCAGTAATGAATCCTCCTATAATCTGATCGATCCAGCGATTAACAACTTGTGCAATATTATCCTCTGATGCTTCCAATCTGCACACCAACTTTAGAGTCCACACAATAGAATTATACATTTTCCACCTTCCTTGGCTATCTACTAGCTTCGTGATCCACTCATATAGCTTAGTAGGGAAAGATGCGAAGAAAATTTCATGGATTTCCATGCACAGGTAGTAATCTAACCACTTTTCCTTTGATAGTCACACATTGCTGTTATCCTACACCGCAAGCTCGTGGATTTTCCTATCCAACCAATCTTCAATTTCTTTCTTATTTGGATTCCAATGATATGACATCAGACATCTCTATGTGGATTCCAGTCCCAACAACGTAACCATTTGTTGGCTTCTTGGGGTTTGACCTAGGTTTGGAAACCTGGTTCCAACATTCCCTCCTACTACTTCGGGTGAGACCTCAGTCTACACTCCATGCACTATTTCTGAAAGGGCCAGTAGGGGGGGATGCTGGAACAAGGTTTCTTAACCTAGGTCAGGCCCCAACAAGCCAACGAATGGTTTCGTTGCTAGGACTAGAATCTGCATAGAGATGTCTGATGTCAAATCAATGGAATCCAACTAAGGAAGAAATTGAAGATTGGTTGGATAGGAAAATCCATGAGTTTTTGGTAGTTTACGCATAACAGCGCCATAGGTATGATGGACCGCAGAGCCTTAGAGGAGTGGCTCGATCGCAGCTGGTGGAACTCGAAGAGGAACAATTTTTGGCTGGATTGCATCAACAGGTACAAAAGTAGCATGAAAAGGCCTAGCACAATCGACATATTAAGTTGTGCACCTTCAAGGTAAACGATGTGGTATTACTATATGATAGTAAGTTTGATAAATTCCTGGGAAAGTTTAGAATACATTAGCTGGGACTGTATGTTGTTAAGGAGATCACAGATGGAGGCACGGTGCAGCTGGTAAAGCTAAATGGAGAACCTTTCCCAGACAATGTGAATGGCAGTCAATTGAAGCCATACACGAGTGGCCCGACTATTTGACTAACCAATAGAAGCATAGTCTTTATGCTCCAGGTAGCTAAAAGGAGGTGCAGGACTATAAGTAGATGCGGGGGATGCAAGAACAGATCTAGGGAAGTAGTTTCAACACCATGGTCTCAGAACAACGATTACAAGAGATTCAGCAGGAAGCAACTCAGTGCGTTGCCGACCTTGCAACCATCCGAGCAGAGTTGGGAGGTCTCCATGCGAACATCTCTGCGCCGACAGAGTGACTCGAGGACGAGTCACAATGTTTGTGTTGGGGGCCTATTGGGCATGGGATCCCCCCAAGGCATGTTTTGGGGCTTAAAGCCCAAGTTTTGACTAATTCTGATGTAAAGACTCCACGAGTGCGGAGTTTGGATATGGTAAATGAGTCAAAAGGTTGTCCGCCCACATTTTTGTAATGTAATGTTAGTTTGAGAGACCTACCCATGCTTCGTAGACCATGGGATTGTATAAATAGAACGAGGCTCTAAGTGTAAAGAGAGATAGAAGGAAATGGAAGGAAATCAATCCATGAATCATTGAGTCGAAGTGTAGAGTTGTGTCTTTGGGTAGTAGAGTAGGAGAAGGCTCTGCAGCCAAGTGCGTAGAGGCCTGGTAGTCCGCAGCTGAGTTCGCAGACCCCTACAGTTGAGTGCGTAGGGCAGGTCGAGTCTGTAACCATTGGAAGCATTAAAAAAGAGAAGCTTTACCATATTTTTGTGTATCTTTTCCTGTTTCATGCATTAAAATATATTGGGTATGAATTGTAAGGTTACTGTTTATTTACTACGCAAACTTATATGCATGTGCTGAATAAGTAAATCTAATAGAAGGTATCTATTTACGCGAATATAACTAATTGTTATAAGAAGATAAATAAGATCCACGATGTGACTTGAGGAAATAGTGTAGATCACTGCCCTAGTAGTACAAGAGCCCCACAACCCTGGTTAGGGTTGCGTGAAGGCAAATGTAACAGGGTGCGAAGGCCTCACAAGTCAGGAAAGTGCATGAGGTAACCTGCACAAAGGTATTCACAGTTGGACTAAATCAACCCCTAAGACATCTCAATGGTGCGGAATCCTGGTTCCAACATCCCCCCATACTGCTTCAGGTGAGACCTTAGTCCACGCTCTGCGAACTGTTGTCAAAAGGGCTAGTAGTACAAGGATTTGTTTAGCTAATTGACTCCGAACTTGGGTCAAGCCCCAACAAACCAACAACCACCCTTCCCTATAATTTCCTATTTATGATGTATTATCAAAAAGGAAAATTGAATTTATTTAGGAATCCCTACACTTCTCTCTATAATTAACTTATATGAGCTCCCTCTGGTCGACAACTAATACAAAATCTTAGAAGCCCAGTGCGAGTTCGATATTTATGGACTCCAAAACTGGGCAAACTAGAAATTATTAGATTTCAGTGATGAATTGAGTATTTGGAAGTCTTTCTAACCCAATTTGTCTTTCCCCAAACTCATACCTTTCCAAAATTTTCCAACTGGTGCCATCTCAGGTATCTTCCTAGTCAGAGGGTAATAATTGACCCAAAAAATGAAGTTCTATTTGCCATTACACCCAAATCCATCTACAAAGCACTCCAAGTCAATCTCCCAGCTCCATTGCACACTTTCCTATTGATTCCTTCATGGATATCCATCAAAAAATCACATTTCCTCAACAAGACCATATCTTTGAGTCATTCCTACTTGAAAATTCTGACTTGCCTAGGACTAATCCGCATTATTCCACCTCAAATTTTCTAGAAATGTCAAGGAAAGTCATTTCCATGGTCACTTATCGGTTAGGTTATCATACTAATCATTGGGCTGATGAAGTAACATTAGGATTTTTATCAATTTTCTCTGTGGGTAATAATCCCTCATTGATTTTCAACTACAGTTAGTTTTTGGTAGACAATATTCATGATCAATTTCTAAATTTTTCTTTTGAATGTGATTTTAAACATCAAATAATTATTGTGTATTTACGTCTCTTTCATCAGGAAAATAGATTTAAGTTCCAATTTCAGAAGTTATACGTACAAGGAAAGGCTCAGTGGGTCATTCGTTGGACTTCTCTGGTAAGGAAGAACACAAAAGAGTATTCCTTCAGTGATTTAGTAAACCAATTCTTACATATGCCCTTATTTATTCTTAGTAGTGATGTTATACCAAGGATTTCACTCGAAATCACAAGAATTTTACATCATCCTTAGCAAGCCAAACTTGGAGACTTGTACCTCTACCAGAATTATACAGAGATCAAAATATATGAATTTGAACTCCCTCCGTACAGGTTACCAGTATTTGTGCCAATAAGAATTTTTTCCTTAGAATACATCAGGGAAATGATGAATATGGATTATTTTCACTTTGTATCCATGAAGCAGAAAGCACAATTCAAGTTGAAGGCACAAATTAGCCCTTTCATTGTCAATACTAGAGTATCAGGAAAGAAGCCAAATAATTTATTAAAGCAGATGAAATTCAAGTTAAATTTTACCTGGTCTTGTGATCCCTTAGGAATTATTTCAAAGTTAAGGGTTGAGCATAAAACAACACCTTATGTACATACAACTTGACCAGAGATAGAATAATATGTTAAACAAGTAGAATGGTAGGAAAATACATTACAGGAAGTCAAGGAACAAATTTTTAGTTAGACATCATAAAAAACTATAGTTCCTCAAGAAAAAGAAACCAAAAGACCAAGAGAAATTCTATCTCCTAGAGACTCAAAAACTCAAGCTACAAGTTTCACAGTTTTCAAAAGGAGAAAGAAAACAAACACTGATCAAGACTCCTCAAAGGACAAGGGTTCATAGGAGTAGACTATAATGGTTCTATCATGTTTTCCTACCACTTATTTTCCATAGATTGAAGAGATCATAGATTCTCCTATGTCATTTGTTTCTCAAGATAGAACACAACAAAATATTTTTTCTAGATACAGAGAAATGAAAAGAAATAATGAATCATTAAATGCCACTAACTATTTAGAATTTTGGAAGCAATATTCCACTACACAACATCAAATTTTCTCTGCATTTGATATTGAAAAGGGACAGTTTCAGTATCTTTCATATAACCTAAAGTTCGAGTCCCTAAAATTGCAGAGGACTACAAAGCATCCATTTTTCTTTTTACACCAAGCAAATTCATGTCATTGATCATGTTAGAGTTAGTATTTGCATATTGCCATTAGTGATCAAAATTGCTCTTCTCATATTCATTTTAGGTGTCCCACACAGAAATTTTTTATCATTCCACTAGGTCATGCGAAAAAATTAGTCACTAATGGTATACCTAGTCCAAAAACATCACTCTTCTTTAAATATGATTACTTGCTAGCATAGTTTCATATCTTGTTGATTGTACATCATCCATAAAGTTATTTTTATCATGCCATTTGTATCAGTCATGAAGTCATTATGTCATCTTGAATTTCAGTTCTTCAAGGTCTCATTAGGTCTTTTAGGGTTTTTCAAGGTTTCATTAGGTCATTAGGGTCACCAAGGCTCCATTCCATTGCATAAGACTAGCAATTAAAGGGTGATCAAATAACATCCCTTCACCATGTGAAGATGATTTGTAAAGAGAAATGTTTATTTCATTATGTAATTTTATGTATTTCAAATGTAATAGTTTCACCATCCCAAGTTGTTAACTCAGTGTTCCAAAGATTGAAGACCATGAAAAGATCAATTTGTCAAAGGAAATAGTCAAGTGAAAGGGTAAAGTTTCAAGGGGTTAAGTGCATGCCAAAGGGAGTTGTCATTTCCCAAGGGTGTCCAAATCGTGATTTTCCACAACCACTAAAACCTAATTTCCTCACCCATTGAGCTAGGTTTGGCTATGGAATCAGAGAAATATGAGTATATGAGGCATAAGGGAGGTCATTTCAGCAAGTATGAGGCCATTCCTACACATCATGTCTCCATCGTTTTTCAATGTCATTCCAAGGGACAAATCATTTGCCACACATAGGGTTGGTTTTTCTTCAAACTATGTTTTAGACCCAATAGGGATCAATTTGGAAAACGTGAGAGAGGTTTTTGTCCATAATAGGCCAAGGATGAAAAACCTCCTTCACTTTTTACACAAGTGTCATGGTTTTAGCGAAATCTCAAAAATACATTGGCTACAAGAGAGTTGCTACACTTCTACAGTGAGTTTGTGAAAATTAATTTTTCTTCTAGCTGGATTCTCCAAATGACTTGCTTGATGAGTCAATTGATAACTAGAGAGAAATATCTTTCCAATGAGCTATCAAGATCTCAATTTGGAGTTGAGAAAATCCTCCACAAGTTTACTACAAGAGAACACTTCATTTTTGCACCTTCATTCTGCAATTTTTGACTAGTCTTGGGAGAATTGACTTTTTGAGGGGCTATAATTGATCATTGTCAGTGCTTGATAGGACCATTGTGTAGCCAAGAGAGAGAAATTTCCAATGAGCTATCATGGGCTAAATTTGGACACCAAGAAAGCATCCAAAATTTGCCTTCAAAAAGCATTGCACATAGAGCAGGGAGAATTGCGCATAGAGTAGGGAGCGTTGTGCATACAACTAGAGCGTTGTGCATAGAGAGTGTGTGCCAGTGCATTTTTGCATGGTGGTGCACATACAAATAAAGCACTACACACCTATACAAGGAACTACGCATAGGGCCAACAAACAACAAGATTACCCTAACAATCATCTAAATCGCTCTAAATCACTCTTTTGCTACCTAGAGTGTCTAAGCAAGTAAGTACACTCCTCGAATCATCCTCCTAACACTTATTTCATGGTTTTGAAGTTTGTTTGCTATTTAAATTTTCAAACCCTAGGTTGTCTAAAAACCCTCCCTATTTACCTTATCCCTTATTCCCACATTATGTTGTCAAATCCATCCACCTATCCCCTATACCCTAATCCCCAAAACAAAGTCCTTAAATCTATATTTACTAAATAGTCCCTACCAAAAAATACCCTCCTCACTCTCACATCATACATATGTAATCCTACATTGCACAAGCTCCTCTTCCCTTCCCCTATCCCTATTCACCATAACTCACTTCTTAATTACGTTCTCTAGGGATTCAAAGTTTCAAATTAAAAAGACATGGATAAAGAGGATAGAGATTATTAGGAGGAGGAAAACAGTGCCAATGGAAGCATGGGAGATGAACCTCAACATCACAGAAAACCACATAAGGGAGGCAGAATTATCAGAGAGGGGCTAGAAAGATGTTTGCAGCAGATAGGCAAGTGTTTATTCCACTTGATGTGGAAGGGGTCTTGCTTTCTTCATTAGCTCATAGGCAAATTATTTCTCCACAAATTTTGGAAGGGGTTACCTTCTTCATCAACACAACAGGTACAATAGGTGCAACAGGTGCATAAAGGGAAAGAAAAGATGCTGGAGGAAAGCCTCAATGATGAAGAGGAAAGGTAATTTTATTTGATGGAAGATGATGAACCAGAACAACTACACATTCATCATGGCATTAAGATAGTCGACTTGGAGGTCCAAAATGAGGAAATAAATGAAAATATAACCATAAGGGAAAAATATGCATAGATCCAAGCACTGGTGGACAACTTAATGAGAGCTAAGTATGTCATTTCATACCTTGATCAAGAGAGCAAGCAGCTAAGTGACAAACAAGTCTTCATGGAGCTAGAACTTCTCAAAGCAAAGAGGCAAGGTGACAAAGGCAAATCAGAAATGTAAGAGGAAGAAACCCCAGCCACCTTGACTATAGAACAAAATGCTTGAAAAGGAGATTGAGGAGGATAGAGAAACATGGCTTGATAGGGTCAATTTTCATTTGGAGAAGCTTCTATGAAGGGCCAACAGGGACAATCAAATCATTAGGCACATGGCTCATCATTACATAACCCGGAAGAAGATTTGTAACATAATAGTCAAGAAAATGAAGACAAGGCTAAAATAAGCACTCAAAGGCAAAAAGGAGGGTGATAGGCTTAGGTTGATTGCTGAAGCTTCCTTGGCTAACCCAGACACTTGATGGGGGTGTTCTCCACAAATTTTGAGTAAGTTTTGAGAATTCTTACATTTTTGAAGAATTTTGCAATTTTTGGCTCAGAAAAATAGGCTTTATGTGCAGCACCACTTGCGCTGCACTTTTCCTATGGGAATCCATATAGGAAATGGTTAGCATTTTTGGATTCAAAATGATTAGTACATGCAGCCTTTGCGTTTTCTAATATTTTTGAGCAAAAATGGTCAACCAAAAGGTCAAAAAACACCCAAAAAATGACCTTTCTGCCTATGGCGTTGTGCACAAAAGTAGTATTAATCCATTTTTGAGGGGTCAAATCAAATCCAAATGGGAAAATAAAGGCATATTTGGAAAATAGACAAGATATGGTTTCTAATGAGATATCATGAGCTCAATTTGGACATAGGGAAGACCTTCAAAATGGCCCTGCAAAAGTTGTTGCACATAGAGCTTGAGTGCTACGCATAGGACAAATTTTGAGCTGGATTTTCACTTCACTGTGCCATGACTATAATTTTGGGTTTTCTCTCATGGATGATGTTTTATTGATGTAAATGGTGAATAGGCATGTAAATAGGATGGGTAGTAGTTACTAGAGGTTAGATTCATTAGACCAAAAGTTATCTTGAGGATAAATGAATCAGTTTCCTCCCTTTTAGAGGCAAGTTGTTAGGTTGCCTAGATTCCAGTTTCTTGTTCAATTTTTGATGGATTAGTTCCTCATCTTAGGGATTCGACCCATGAGGATGGGAGGAGGTTGAATTAATGTCTATATCTTCCTTTTCTTTCTCATTGTAAAGGGTTGGACTCAACTGGATGCTTATGCTTTGAGTAGACATCATTTTGTATCAGTTTTAGCAGGAGATTAATGAAAAATTGCAGCTATTTCTTTGGGATCCATGTGGTATGATGTTCAGTTCAGTTTTCTCTATTGTGATCATATGTTAAAAAAAATTTGTACTTCATCAATCATTTCATTGCTTTTAAGTGGATGTTTTCAAGTTGATAGGCAGAACCCATAATATTTATGCTCTATTTTGGGAAAATATTCACAGTCTATGTTTTCTTCAATTTAGGAAGGATCCATGTTGCTCACATGCACTTTCTTTCTTCTCACCTATCTTGAATCATCTCACCCATCAAAACCATAGAGTGCTAAACCTTGTTCCTACCTTGCCCAATTGAACACCCTACAATTTTGACCTAATTTTCTTTCCCTAACTGTTTGGCTCCTCCTGATCTAGCAAAACCCCCCAAAATCAAATCAAACCTTGTGCTACTATACCTAGCCTAATATCATTTTCTCGATGTAGTCATCTCGACTGAGATCCTTACAGAGAGAGCCCTCTCCTAGCCTAGTAGGGCTAGCTACTTGGTTAAGCATGGTTTTTGGTTACCCTGGGAATTCCTTGCTTTAGCCTTAGGTTCAATCTAGGTGCTAACATAGATAGTGGCGACCATACTGGGAAATGAGTGAAAGGTTTCATATTCCCTGGGAAATATCATCAAAGTTCAAATTTAGATATGATTGTTGATGGTGGAAAACGATCAGACACAGGAAGGCTAAAATCATTCACCTGGTGACTCCAAATCAGTTTCAAGATCATATCCAAAGACTCCACTGGAGGATGAACTCGACCAACAGAAACATGAAAGGACAATATGGAAAGATCATCTATTCAAGTTGGAATTTCATCCAAGACCTGCATGTTATTCCTTCCCTTTAAAGATCGTGAAAAAAAATTCTTTGTATGCCTTTGATCTTGATCAAGACACTTATTCAGAATCTTATGATGACCATCTTCAAACTGATGAGCCTAAATAGACCAAGACTGATTCTACAACTTTTGTGTATACTCCTACACCTTGTAAAATAATAGATCGATACAAACCACTCATATTGCCTCCTATACTCCATGCTTTCCCTGAAAATCATTGCATATACCTGCCAAGGTTTGATGGTGAGTATGACAATATCACTGCTAAGAGACATATGCAAAATTTTGAGACTTTCCTTGACCTTTTTGAAGTCGACAAAGAGGATGCCAGTATCGGCTATTCGCTCTTTCTTCACAAGGAAAAGTCAAGAGTTGGTTCAAAAACCTGCCTGATGTGAGCATCTCAGATTTAAAGCAGTTCGTCAAAGTTTTCCTTGACAAGTGGGTGGTCAAAAAAAACCCTTTCTTGATTCTAGAAGAGTATAACTAGCTGAAAAGACTGCTAGGGGAGACAGTACAACAATTTTCTACCAGTTTTAAGCAAGTCTATTTTTTGATGCCTGCTAATATAAGACCTCCTCCTGGATCTGCTCTCTTGCACTACCCGGATGCCTTTGATCTAGAAATGGAGTTTCATCTGAGGGAAAGGAACCTTGCAACACTTGAAGAGATGCAGAACAATGCAATAGATGTAGAGGCTAATCTATTTATCAGAAGGGAAAAGTTGAAGGAAGAAGAGAGGGAGAACATTGTAAAGCACCTAACATCCTCAGAGGTAAAGCTTGACATTTTGGTAAGTAAGTGGAAGAAATTATTCAAAGAATCACCTCGAGAGATGAATTTTCTATTCAATATCACTATGACCTACTTGTCCCAGAAAAAGAAAATATTGCTAGCCCTAAAAATTTTCTTGCTAATCCTAGCTACCATAGATTTGAAAATGGATTTGTAGATCAATCCGATGAGAAAAAATCTGATAATATAATGTGTATGATTGGTGACATTACTTATATTGATTATTTTCCAAAGTTTGATTAGTACGACAATTATTATGTTCTCCAAATAGAAGCTAATCTTGTAGAGCAATCAACAACTGGTTTATGGGAGGAAGAAGTTTAGTTTCAGCATCTCGAATACAATAATCAGCTGAAGCATATTAGCTATGACAGTGATGAGGAAAGTGCAGAAAATTTGAAAGTAAGTGAAGGATCTTTGCCTATTTGTTTTACTTCATTTCAGCTCATCAGAGGTAACTTTGATGCGATCAGAAATCAACACTCATTGAGTATTGATCTTGACAATCAAGAGGACAATCAAATTTTTTATTAGAGCTCCTTACCCTTGTGTTTCTCCTCATTTGAAAAAGTAAGAGAAAACTATAAGCAAGTAGATAAGTGAATGGTCAACACTATAAATAATAAACCTTCTCATGAATTGGTTGAGGAAATCATTTGCGACATAGAAGCCTCCCCAGCTCTAGATTTGTATCCATTGAGTTCCATTGAATTTCAAATTGCTGATGAAGGCTTGGAACCTCAAACATATGATCAAATCATGCAAGATGAATCTGTACCACTATGTTTTGAACCATTTCAATTTTAAAAGAAAATTTTTCATAATATCTCTAAAGGAAAGGATGAGCAAGTTGTAGAGTGTCATGAAGTCTTATTAAAAGTGATGGAAAATAGGTTGCAGCAATCTTTGCAATTTTTTCATGACCCAATAACTTATGTGTTGGATGATATCTATAGTAAAATTCCTTGTCCATTAGCTAACTATGAGCTTGAAAATAATTTTGATATAAACTTGATCTAACAGCTAACTTCATTGTCTTGTTCAGCAGGATTTTCATTACAAAGCTCGTACCAATATTTGTAGTCATATCAAGAGAGTAATGAAAAAGATTTTTGTTTTTTTGTTGATCATCAAGAAAAATTAGTCATTCTTGAGTTTCAGGATCCTTTTGTCAATTTGCTATAGTCATCAAAGAATGGAAACATAGATGTTAGGAAAATTTTAAAATGAAAGACTACCTAGAGCGAAGCAGTAACATATTAGATGGGATGGAAATCAATATGTTTTCCTATGAAGATACTTTCGTAGCATTCTTGATGTCAGTAGTTGGGCTCATGCTTTGCAATTTCATCAAGATTCAATTTTTTGACAAATTTTCATGGGAGTTGCCTTTCAGTAGTTCTCTCTTCTTTCTCATAAACAAGTACTTGTGGAGAATTCAAACGTAGCCAGAATGCTTACTTGGTTGCATTGGTTGTTTCATTTCACTTGATCAAGTGATGAATGGAATAGTTAGAGTAGGTTTATTGAATAAGCTCCATTTTGAGCATATTTTTCAGTTTGTCAGTTGTGTTTTAGTATTGAGTTAGTTTTTAGTTGAGTAAAAGTCAGTTTGTGTCTTTGAGTCATCAATATTCAGTCATGTATTTCAGATTAAGTTTTTTTTACTCCATGCCCAATGGATAAGGCTACTTGGTCTATGGTGTTCTTTGCACCTCCAAGGAGCTACCATCCTGAATGGAGCCAATGTTAGAGTCAGTATTTGCATATTGCCATTAGTGATCAAAATTTCTCTTTTCATATTCATTTCAGGTGTCCCACACAGAATTTTTTTATCATTCCACTAGGTCATGCAAAAAAAATTAGTCACTAATGGTAGGCCTAGTCCAAAAACATCACTCTTCCCTAAATATGATTACTTGTTGGCATAGTTTCATATCTCATTGACTGTACATCATCCATAAAGTTATTTTTATCATGTCATTTGTATCAGTCATGAGGTCATCATGTCATATTGAATTTTAGTCCTTCAAGGTCTCATTAGGTCTTTTAGGGTTTTTCAAGGTTTCATTAGGTCATTAGGGTTTCCAAGGTTCCATTCCATTTCATAAGACCAACAAGTAAAGGGATATCAAATAACATCCCTTCACCATGTGAAGATGATTTGTAAAGAGAAATGCTTATTTCATTATGTAATTTTATGTCTTTCAAATGTAATAATTTCACCATCCCAAGCTGTTAACTCAGTGTTCCAAAGATGGAAGACCATGAAAAGATCAATTTGTCAAAGGAAATAGTCAAGTGAAAGGGTAAAGTTTCAAGGGGTTAAGTGCATTCCAAAGGGAGTTGTCTTTTCCCAAGGGTGTCCAAATCATCATTTTCCACAAGCACTAAACCCTAATTTCCTCACCCATTAAGCTAGGCTTTGCTATGGAATTAGAGACAGCTGAGTATATGAGGCATAAGGGAGGTCATTTCAGCAAGTATGATGCCATTCCAACTCATACACATCATGTCTCTATCATTTTTCAATAATTCATTCCAAGGGAGAAATCATTTTCCACACATAGGGCTAGTTTTTCTTCAAACTATGTTTTAGACCCAATAGGGATGAATTTGGAAAACATGAGAGACGTGTTTGTCCATAATAGGCCAAGGACGAAAAACCTCTCTCACTTTTTACACAGGTATCATTGTGGTATAGAAATCTCAAAAATATAGTGGCTACAAGAGAGTTGTTGCACTTCTACAGTGACTTTAGGAAAATCAATGTTTCTTCTAGCTTGATTGTCCAAATGACTTGCTTGATGAGTCAAATGATAACTAGAGAGAAATATCTTTCCAATAAGATATCAATATCTCAATTTGGATTTCAAGAAGACCTCCAAAAGCTTCCTGCAAGAGAACACTTCATGTTTGCACCTTGATTCTACACGTTTTGACTAGTCTTGGGAGAACTGACGTTTTAGGGGTTATTATTGATCATTTTCAGTGCTTGATAGGTCCATTGTGTAGCCAAGAGAGAGAAATTTCCAAAGCATTATCATGGACTCCATTTGGATACTAGGAAAGCCTCCCAAAGTGGTTTGTAAAAATCACTACTCATAGAGTAGGGAGCACCACACATAGAGCAGCAGGGAGCGTTCCGCATACAGCCAGAGTGTTGTGCATAGAGACTGTGTGCCAGTGAATTTTTTCACAGAGTTGTGCATAAAAATAGAGCATTGTGCACATGTACAAGGAACTACACATATGGCCAACAAACACCAAGATTACCCTAACAACCATCTAAATCACTCTAAATCACTCTTTTGCTACCTAGAGCCTCTGAGCAAGTAAGTACACTCCTTGAATCATCCTCCCGACACTCATTTCACGATTTTTAAATTTTTTTGCTATTTAAATTTTCAAACCCTAGGTTGTCTAAAACCCCTCCTATTGGAAATAATACTAAGATGGGGGGTGAATCAGTATTATTAAATTCTTTTCAATATATCTTCCAGATTTATACTTTAATTTATTCTTCAAATATTGATCATTAATTTGTATGTCAGTACCATATAATAATGAGCAAGAACAAGAAAAGACAGATAGTCACACCAAAGAACACCAGATATAAGGTGGAAACCCAATGTGGATGAAAACCACCTACTGCAATATGTCTCTATCTTCTTTCAATTAGAAACTTCTTTTACAGTGATTTTGTACTAGTGCAGTCCTTTACCAGTACGCAGGCTGCAACCTGCTGAGAGCTACAACCCTCTCTTGTTTTCCAGTCTCTCCTGGAAGGGAGCTACAACCCCCTTAGCTCTTGTAGGTGCTAACCTACTTCTTTTCTTCCAAGGACCTCGTTTCATTAATTTTCAAACTAGATCCATGAACATAAAATAATCATCAAGTACATGTGAATCAACCAATCTCCTTTTACAATCAAACAATGAGTCAACCAATAACTTCTCAGAATGCAGTAACCAGAAAAGCAATACCAGTAATCTAAACCCAGAACTTTGCAGCAATAGATAAAAGGCAACCAACAAATATTTCAAGAAAAGTCCACAACTTCACCAATAGAAACCTATGAATATCCGCAACTCTTCTTTGTCTAAACTGCGCAGATCTGCACCTGATCCTTCTTCTACTCTGCATACCTCCGCACCTACTCCTTCTGCTGCACTGTGTACCTCTGCGCAGATCCGCACCTGCACTGTCTGCCTGACAGCGTACCTCCGCACCTGGCCCTTCTATTCCTCTGCGTACCTCCGCACTATGCCTTCTGCTGCACTGCGTACCTCCGCACCAGCGCCTTTTGCTGCACTACGTACCTTCGCACCTTCACCTTCTGCTAAGCTACGTACCTTCGCACTTGCACTGTGGATCGCTTGCGAACCTCCAAATAGAGCCAATTTATCAGTCCTCCAATGTGCCATAGACTGTCAGATCCACAGATCTGATCATATGCCAATGAGATCACGAAAGATCCGCCTTACAATTTACAATATTCACCTTGATTTAGATCTAATGTTATCAAACCGATCACCCAAAATTTCAGACCTTAAGGTATTCAATATTCAAAAGTATCTAGCAAAATGATCTCCTTTCCTTTTTATATGCAAGCCCATACTCAAACCAAGGGTCAAAACCATAGAGAACCGATACAAGGGACCCAAAACTGGGGTTCAATAATTTAGATGCTATCCCACGGACCAGAACCATAGGATCATACACGTCAGACTAAATACCATGGACCATTCATAAGAATTCCCATGTGTGCGCGCTTCTCTGCATTGAAGTGAGTGAAATTGAGGTCCGCACCTTTTGAACAGAGTACCTGCGGGCATGTCCGCACTTCTTGGTGGGGGTACCTGCGGGTCTGCAGCTTTTCTTAGGCTCACCTGCGGGTATCTCATTTTCTATGATTTTGAGAGCCTGAACAGAGATCTGCTTCTTGAGTGAGTTTCCATCAAGTACAACATCTGTGCCATAGCGCCAAACCTAAATTATAATGCCAACACCTCCTTGTTTACCTTATCCCTTATTCCCACATTCTGTTGTCAAATCCCTCCACCTATCCTCTATACCCTAATCCCAAAAAGAAAATCCTTAGACCCATATTTACTAAACAATCCCTACCAAAAAATACCCTCCTTCTTAATCTCACATCATACATATCTCATCCTACATCACACAAACTCCTCTCCCCTTCCCCTATCCCTATTCGCCATCACTCACTTCTTTATTACCTTCTCTAGGGTTTCAAAGTTTCAAATTCAAAAGACATGGATAAAGAGGATAGAGATTATGAGGAGGAGGAAAATAGTTCCAGTGAAAGCATGGGAGATGAACCTCAGCATCAGAGAAAACCACATAAGGGAGGAAGAATTATCAGAAAGGGGCTAGAAAGATGTTTGCAGCGGATAGGAAAGTGTTTACTCCACTTGATGTGGAAGGGACCTTGCCTTCCTCATTAGCTCATAGGCAAATTCTTGATCCACAAACTGTGGAAGGGACTTTTCCTTCTTCATCAACAAAACAAGTACAACAGGTGTAGCAAGTGCATAAAGGGAAAAAATGGATGTTGGAGGAAAGCCTCAATGATGAAGAGGAAAGGGAGTTATAATTGATGGAAGATGATGAACCAGAACAACCACACATTCATCATGGCATTAAGATAGTCAACTTCGAGGCCCAAAATGAGGCAACAAATGGAAATATAACCATAAGGGAAAAAGATGCACATATCCAAGCACTGGTGGACAACTTGGTGAGAGCTAAGTATGTCATTTCATACGTTGATCAAGAGAACAAGCAGCTAAATGACAAACAATTCCTCATGGAGCTGGAACTTCTCAATGCAAAGAGACAAGGTGGAAAAGGAAAATCAGAAATGCAAGAGGAAGAAACCCCAGCCACCTTGACTACAGAACAAAAAGCTTGAAAAGGAGATTGTGGAGGATAGAGAAACAGGGCTTGTCAGGTTCAATTTTCATTTGGAGAAGATGCTACGAAGGGCCAACAGGGACAATCAAATCATTAGGCACATGGCTTATCATTACACGACCCGGAACAAGATTTGTAACATAAGAGCCAAGAAAATGAAGACAAGGCTAAAACAAGCACTCAAAGGAAAAAAGGAGGGTGATAGGTTTAGGTTTCTTGCTGAAGTGTCCTTGGCTAAACCAGACACTTGATGGGCATTTTCTCCATAAATGTTTAGTAATTTTTGAGAATGTTTACATTTTTAAAGAATTCTGCAATTTTTTACAAAGAAAAATTGGCTCTATGCACAGTGCGACTGGCATTGCGCTTTTCCTAAGGACATCCAAACATAAAATGGTCAGCATTTCTAGATTCACAATGATGATTACATGCACCTTGTGCATTTGCTAAGATTTTGGAGCAAAACTGGTCAACCAAAAGGTCAAAAAACACCCAAAAAATTGTCTTTCTGCCCATGGCACTGCGCACATAAGTAGACTTGGGAGAATCCGTTTTTGAGGGGTAAAATCAACTCCAAATGGTAAACTAAAGGAATATTTGGAAATTCGACAGGACATGCTTTCCAATGAGCTATCATGAGCTCAATTTGGAAGCATGGAATACCTCCAAAATGGTCCTGCAAAAAGTGTTGCGCATAGAGATTGAGTGCTGCACATAGGACAAATTTTGAGCTAGATTTTCACTTCATCGTGCCATGACTGTAATTTTGGGTTTTCTCTCATGGATGATGTTTTACTGATGCGAATGGTGACTAGGCATGTAAATAGGATGGGTAGTAGTTACTGGAGGGTAAATTCATTAGATCAAAAGTTATCTTAAGGACAAATGAATCAGTTTCCTCCTTTTTAGAGGCAAGTTGTTAGGTTGCCTAGATTCTAGTTTCTTGATCAGTTTTTGATGGATTAGTTCCTCATCTTAGGGATTCGATCCCTGAGGATGGGAGAGGGTTGAATTGATGTCTATATATTCCCTTTATTTCTCATTGTAAAGGGTTGGACTCAACTGGATTCTTATGCTTTGAGTAAACATCATTTTGTATTAGTTTTAGTAGGAGATTAATGAAAACTTGCAGCTATTTCTATAGGATCCACGTGGTATGAAGTTCAATTCAGTTTTCTATATTGTGATCATATGATAATTTTATTTTTTTTTGTACTTCATTAATCATTTCATTGCCTTTAAGTGGATGTTTCAAGTTGATAGGCAGAACCCATAATATTTATGCTTTATTATGGAAAATATTCACAGTCTATGTTTTCTTCAATTTAGGAAGGATCCATGTTGCTCACATGCTCTTTCTAGCTTCTCACCTATCTTGAATCACCTCACTCATCAAAACCCTAGAGTGTTGATCCTTGTGCCTACCTTGCCCCATCGAACACCCTGCAATTTTGACCTAATTTCCTTGCCATAATTATTTGGCTCCTCCTCATCTAGCAAAACCCTTCAAAATCAAATAAAACCTTATGCTACTATACCTAGCCTAATATCATTTTCTTGATCCAGTTATTTTGGCTGAGATCCTTACATAGAGAGTCCTCTCTTGGCCTAGTAGGGCTAACTACTTGTCTAAGCATGGTTTATGGTTACCCTGCCATTGCATTCCTTCAGCCTGAGGTTCAATCCAGGGGTTAACAGATCAAATTGACCTACATAAGTAGGCTGGTGAAATGATATATTCTAAATTGACAAGTTTAGCTATGGAAACCTCTAAAATTCAAGCTTCCTTTAATAATATCTATACATAATTAAATATGGATAGAATGCCAGCTTTGGCTAAAGATACTAGAGTTAAATCTCTTGAAGGTTTGGTGATCAAACTAGGATATGGTCCTAGTTATATTAAAGTAGCAGAAGAGATGGTAAAGAATAAGAATGTTGACATTTAGGAATTGAGGAAACCACTTAAAATTCCTACTACTGAACATCCACAAGCCAAGGAAATAAGTGAACTTGAAAGGGAAAAGGAAAATATGTTTAAATTGATAGTTAAAAAAAAATCTTCAAATTCAAAAGAAGGAAGCTGACATGGAAACACTCTTGAAAGAAAAAGAGCAACAAATCAATATTTCAACTGCCATTCCTATAGCGACAACTTCTACAACAGGTAATTCAGCGGTAGGGACATCTACAACAACAACAATCACAGTAGATGCATAGTCTACTGACACAATAGAACAACTATGAAAGGCCATAGGAGACTTATCCTTGAAGGATCAAGAAATTTAAAATCTCAAAATGTAGCTCCAAAAGATTCAAGAACATAAAATTAAATCTAACAATGCATTTATGGTTGAGATTCAAAAGCATTATAAATTAACTCACCAATTAGAAGTTTATGAGAATGAATATTTAAATGCAAATACTATTTCTCATGCTAAAGAAAATATTTAGATAGACATTAATGTAACAGTGATTAAATTATGACATTAAATTGAAATTATCTTTTATAAGGAAGATTTATTGCAGAGGTAAAAAGTAGCAGTAGCAGAAATAAAAGAAGACCTAGACCATAAGCTAGGAGATTCCACAAGGATAATATAAATTTTTAACTCCAAGACAAAAGATGAGATTGAATAATTCAACATTGAAGAGAGAACTGAAGTTTTATTTGAGGTGAGGAAAGTTTTAAATAAAATGAATTTGATGCTACAACTTAAGAACAAGTGCCACAATTTTGAGATTTAGATTATGAAATTTCACAGGAAATTCAATGCTCTGCATCTGAAAGGAATTCCAAGTTTTCACGATAGAAGTGGAAAATTGGTTCCACTTGAAGATGATGAACATAAGTTACATAAAATTGCAGTGAAAAAATCCAATTTTTCCAAAATCAGAGGAGTTATAACTGGCAAAGTTTTCATTAAAGGTTTAAGTTATGATTTGTTAATTTAGCATGAAATTAAGCATCTGTTTCTAACTAGGCCTACTTTTGAAACATTTGCTAAAGTTGATGAGTCATATAGAAAAGTTTTAAAGTTTTTTATCCATAATGAAAAGAGATGGGATAAACTGTGTGAGCTCATCGAATAGGAACATAATGCTAAATTTTATGAGTAGATAATATAATTTTAGGGAAAGTGAATAGAAAGTAATATTTCTAGCTAGAGTCATCAACAACAACCCTCGAAATCTATGCAGAATGTTCAAATCAATTCAGATCTATTATTTTTCAATTCTATTTTTGTAATATCCCAAATATTTTGTATGATATTATATTTCTTTAATAAATTTTGATTTCAGTTTAGATATGTTGGAATTTGACCTCTATAAATATTTTGTAATTCAAAGAAGAAAGGGTTGAACCCTTGCAGTGAACCAGTGGACATGCTTGTAACTTTTTAAGTTATTTATGAAGTTAATAAATGGATTCTAGATTCATTCTAATCATCTTGTGTTTTTCCCTTACGTTTGGAATGAGAAGGAAGATCATCCCAATATGCCTGGATGATATGTCTTATATCATGAAAAGTGTGGTCCATGGCCCTTTGAAAAGTAGTGCCTACATTCTTATGATGGAGTAGAAGCTTGTGATATGTGAAGGTTCCCCAAGGATGGATAGAGGAATTTTTATGTTGGCCAGTCATTTTTAGAGCAATCTAGTTATAACTCAAGAAGCCATCCATGAAGGAAAATGATTCACATCCAGTGAAATCATCAATAATTTGGTTAATGAATGGGGTAGGACAGTTTTCTTTCACATAAGAAACATTCAAATCATGGTAATTGATGCATACATCGATGGTACCTTGTTTTTCTTCAACGGGAACCATATTGGATACCCATTCCATGAGGGAAACAAATATATGAAACAAGTGCTTAACAACCTTTTGACTTCTATGTTGATGATAGTTTTCTTTTGAGGGTTTATTTTCTAAAGTATTTGTTGAACAGGGTTGGAATTCACATAAGTCTTGATCTCATGCTCGACAATAGATAGATCTATATGAGGTATTTCCTGATAAGACCAAGTAAAAACATTGCGGAAATCCTTAAATAGATAGGTGAAGCTTGTAATCTCCTTGGGAGTGCAGTTAGATCCAATCTAATTTTTTTCCATGATACATATCTTAATCAAGATGTGGATAAGTAAACTATTTAAAATATTACCTAAGTTACCTTCCACATTGATTGCATAAATAGTTATGTAGGTGGATGGAACAATATTAGGTTGATCAAGGGGCAGGATTTCTAGAGAGCTCACATTAATGTCAGATTGGTAAGAGACTAATATGCGATGATGAAAACCATCCTAGGTTTGCTCATCTATACGCATGATTTCCATGATAGCCTCATCCGAAGGTAAGAATTCATTAAGGATATTAGTAGAGGGAGAGGTGATGGGAGAGGAAAAGGTATCATCATTCATAACCAAAGAATACAGACAGTCAGATGCAGACTGAATAGCCTGATAAGCAAGTTCCACTGGTGAGAACAACATCTACTCTCCATAGGAATCAGGAGGATCCAAGGATCTGTTGGGACATTTAATATAGTAGAGACCATTGACATGGTCAACAGAACCTTGGGCGGCTCGATAGGAAAACAACCTAAGAGAAAGGAACCCTTTAGAAGACCAGTAACGACATTGATTTAAGAGTCAGGTATGCCACCTAGTAAGGGAACATTTCCTTTTGGTAACAGGGAAGAATTAGGAGTGCAAAAGGAAAACTGATCCACAGTTACAATTTTCCCATCCAAAGGAAAATGGACGAGTAAGAATATCAATGAAATAATGGTAGTCATATCATAAGTCCAGCTACAACCTGAAAGAACATTCTAGTCTAGATTACTATCTATTAAGTCAATGTCGATTATTGTAGTTTTCTCACCAAGGGTGATGGGGTAGCTGCCGAGGTATCCTTTTGGGATGAAAGTGTGGCCATCAAAATATTTAAAGGAATTTGACAAGAGTAAGAGAGTGGGTGAACCCAAGGCAAGCCAACATGAAGTAGCCATGATGGATTTTGATTTTGTTGGAAATAATACTAATAGGGGGGGTGAATCAGTATTATCAAATTCTTTTCAATATACCTTCCAGATTTATACTTTAATTTATTCTTCAGATATTGATCATTAATTTGTATTTCAGTGCCATATAATAATGAACAAGAACAAGAAAAATAGATAGGCACACCAAAGAACACCAGATATAAGGTGGAAACGTAATGTGGGTGAAAACCACCTGTTGCAATATGTCTCTATCTTCTTTCAATTAGAAACTTCATTTACAAGGATTTTGTACTGGTGTAGACCTTTACCAGTACGCAGGCTGCAACCTACAGAGAGCTACAACTCTCTCTCGTTTTCCAGTCTCTCCTGGAAGGGAGCTACAACGCCCTTTGACCTTTTACTTCTTTAGGGACCACGTTTCATTAATTTTCAAACTGGATCCAAGAAGATCAAATAATCATCAAGTACATGCAAATCACCCAATATCCTTATATAATCAACCAGTGAATCACCCAACTTCTCAGAATGTTATAAACAGAAACGTAATACCAGAAATCTAAACCGAGAACTCTGCAGCAATAGATAACAGACAGTCAACAAATGTTTCAAGATAGGTCCGCAGCTTCACCAATAGTGGCCTGCGAATACCTGCAGCTCTTCTGTGTCTAATCTGCATAGATATGCATCTGGTCGGTCTACTGCTCTGCGTATCTCCGCACTCCTCGTTCTGCTACCCTACGTACCTCTGCTCAGATCCGCACCTGCCCCGTCCGTCTGACAGCGTACCTCCGCAACATGTTCTTCTGTTTCCCTACGAACCTCCGCACTGTGTCTTCTTCTGCACGGCGTACCTCGCACCCTGCCTTCTTCTGCGCTACGTACCCCCGCACTATGCCTTCTCCTGCACTGCGTACCCCCGCACTCACGCCGTGGATCGCCTGCGAACCTTTGATTAGGGCCAAATTAACAGTCTTCCAATGTGCCACATGTTACACTAAAAAATGTCACCATGACTATTTACAGTTAGTATGGCTCAATCAACAGTCATGCTACCCTCTTAGGCAAGTCTTATGCCTCTGCTATCCATCTCAAACTCAAAAAAGAGAGAAAGTCTTGTAAAAAATGTATTTATCTCTGGGGACGCAGGTTCTCTCAACCTTACCTGCGGGGACGCTCCCAATGTTCACAAAAGCTGCATCCAAAGACGCTCTGTATGTAAAGGGACAGGTGCGTCCCCCTGTAAAGGTTAGAATGCGCAAGTTTCATCTTTAAAAAGTTACTTGTGGTCATTTCTAGAGCATTCTAGAAGGTTGTTCGACGTGTATTGGGCGCCTCCAGATGGTTCATGCACTCCTATCAAAGAGGAACTTATCCCATCAATAAGGGAGCTATTAATTTGATTTCCTTTGGTCATTACTTGGAGGTTTCTCTCAGTCTTTTCACAATTTTGCATCTTTTTGCTTTTGTTTTTGCAAAAAAATTTCCCTCTCATTCGCCGAGGGGGGCTAAATTGTGTATGAGTGTTAATCGCCTTTAAGTGTTTTTATGTTTTGATCTTTGGAACTCTCACCCAATTTTCTCGACTTGCACTTGATTGATTCTTAGATTACATTAGAATCATCTTGTGTTTGAGAATTCTCTTGCATAGATCACATTTGCATAATTAGAGTTCTCAGTTTCAGAATATGAATGAAAAATGTGCATAGATTACATTTGCATACTTTTCATGTGAATTGTGCATAGATTACAATTGCATAGTTTACATTCTGAAAAATCAATCGTAGATTTAGATCAGCTTTCTTTGATTTGAATTTACACAAAAATAAAAGTAAAAATTGGTTTGGAATTGATTTGCATTAGTTTTTCTTGATGAAATTAGTGCATGCGAGAATTTGTTAAATTTTCTCTTAATGATCAATTTTTTGCATTGTTGGAAGTGAATGGAAACTCTCTCCTTACTCTAGTTAGGATTCATCGAATTGAAAGGATTGCATTATCATATTCGATTGCATTCAGTTGAGTCGGGTCATAACACCATTGGTTTCATCTCTATTTACCCATTTGAGTAATAATAGCCTTAATAACACAGCGCTTAATTAAAATTCATCTAGTAATTTTTACATTTCTAGGGCTCTGAAACACCAACATAGCTTAGGCTAGGGTCTTGGAGTAGGTGAGTACGTAACTCTCCAAGACTACAAAACCAAACAGATAGTTTATCTTGAGTAGATTAAATCCAACTGTTTCAATTGCACTCTGGGAAAGCTCCTCTTAAAGGAGAAGCACGAGCTCGTGTCCGAACCAGTGAGGGGATCATTCCCCCCTCGTTGGGAACGACGCCAGAAAGTACGTATTACAAACGGTAAACCTCGGATTAACCATTGTCGAGGAGCCAGGGGTCACTTATCGGTAAACCATGGATTACTGTCAAGGAGTCGGTAAGGGGATTGAGCTTGCTACTCTGCCCTTGCGTGCTGTCGGAGTTTAGACTGTTCCCCCAGGTGTACTTGTGGCCGTTGGTAGCCTTAGTGACCATAATCTTTAGGATTCTACCCAAGGTGACGGTGGAGGGAAGATCCCACTGTACCTGGAGCAGACGTCGGTTATACTCACTTGGATTTTCCGGGGGGTTCGCTTCACTTCGAGACGGTTAAAGTGGAGGAACTTGTTCCGGTCTATTCATTAAGCAGGTTGCCGGGGTAACTGTTCCACCCACCACTTCTGTACTGAATTCGACGATGTTGGGCTTCATCACCAACTAGTGTTTTCGGTCCGGAAGGCTTACTGTTTGTGTGTGGTTTGACTCCTAGATTTGATAGCGCGTGTTAATTTGTTTGTTTTTACTTTTAGAGACCATAGGTGTGAATTGTGAATTTTAGTTGTTAAGTGTGAATTGTGAATTGTTAATTTTAGTTTTAGCATGACTGTTGATTGAGCCATACTAACTGTAAATAGTCATGGTGACATTTTAGGCAAGTCTTATGCCTCTGCTATCCATCTCAAACTCAAAAAAGAGAGAAAGTCTTGTAAAAAATGTGTTTATCTCTGGGGACGCAGGTTCTCTCAAGCCTTACCTGCGGGGACGCTCACAATGTTCACAAAGACTGCGTCCTTGGACGCTCTGTATGTTAAGGGACAGGTGCGTCCTTCTGTAAAAGGCAAAATGCGCGAGTTTCATCTTAAAAAAGTTACTCGTGGTTACTTCTAGAACTTTCTAGAGGTCGGTTTGATGAAATGGATGCGCCTCCAGTTGGTTCATGTATCCCTATTAAGGAGGAACTTATCCCATCAATAAGGGAGCTATCCCACCCAAAGAGGGGGATTATCCCATTGATGGTGGACCTGAATAACCTCTTTACAGCACTATAAATAAAGACATTGAGCCAGAGGGAGGAGAGGTTGGAGCTATACATTTTCTTTGGGTAAATGCTGCAGGAATTAGGACTCCCATTTAGAACCTTGTGAGGAGAGATTGTCTTTGCTTGATTCTACTTGGAAGTGGGTGAGCTTTGTCAAAGTAGAGGAAAACCCTTGATGGACCCTGGGAGGAACTTGCACAACACCAAGGCCAGGTTGTAAGAGTTTCTTTGTTTCGTTATTAATACAAACTGGTTTATTTTTCTCAATAGCTTGTGTTAATGAGTTATTTCATGTGTTCCTTGGTCTGCATGTTGAATATATGTTTTATTATATGAAATGCAAGTGCTTGGTAATTGTTTGATTGTTTGTGGTTGCAGGAATTGATGTGAAGGAGGAGCTCATCCGGATCGGCAAGGACGGACTACAACAACATCGTTTTGGAATAAGGTAAGCCTAAACACTTGTAGTTTTCATGTTTTAAAAGGTATATTTAGAGAAAGATCACTCCATTTTGTCTTGTTTGTCGCTAGAGAGTTTAGACTCCTAGGGAGGTCAGTTGTGTCCGCACAAACGACTTTTTCCGCCACGACAAATTGGCGACTCCGCTGGGGAATCCATTAATGAGAAAGTCTTTTCCTTTGTGTGAACTTTGCTCTGAGAAAATCATTTTTATTTTCTGGTTTTTGACTGTGAGAATTAGTATTTGGGTGGCTTAGCTTTAGATTTAGTTAGATTTGGTTTTTCTTAACTTTTCCAGAAGGACGCATCCTCTGAGTACTGCACAGTGCGTCTTTGGACGCGCTGTTGCCGTTTGCACAGAGCGGGCCCACGCCTGTTCTAACGAGTTGCCTGCGTCTTCCTGTAAAAATTTAGGAAAACTCCATTTTTGCTTTAATTGCTTTTAGATTTTGGTTTTTCTTAGTGTTTTCTGCCCAGATCCTTTAGTACCCTGTCAAAAATTTTCACCTGAACTTGTTTCATAAGCATTCCTGCTTTTAGCTTTCATCAATTGGGTGTTTTGAGTCTCTTTTTTGAGAAATTCTTAATTTGATTTCCTTTGGTCATTACTTGGAGGTTTCTCTCAGTCTTTTCACAATTTTGCATCTTTTTGCTTTTGTTTTTGCAAAAAAATTTCCCCCTCATTCACCGAGGGGGGCTAAATTGTGTATGAGTGTTAATCGCCTTTAAGCGTTTTTATGTTTTGATCTTTGGAACTCTCACCCAATTTTCTCGACTTGCACTTGATTGATTCTTAGATTACATTAGAATCATCTTGTGTTTGATAATTCTCTTGCATAGATCACATTTGCATAATTAGAGTTCTCAGTTTCAGAATATGAATGAAAAATGTGCATAGATTACATTTGCATACTTTTCATGTGAATTGTGCATAGATTACAATTGCATAGTTTACATTCTGAAAAATCAATCGTAGATTTAGATTAGCTGTCTTTGATTTGAATTTACACAAAAATAAAAGTAAAAATTGGTTTGGAATTGATTTGCATTAGTTTTTCTTGATGAAATTAGTGCATTAGAGAATTTGTTAAATTTTCTCTTAATGATCAATTTTTTGCATTGTTGGAAGTGAATGGAAACTCTCTCCTTACTCTAGTTAGGATTCATCGAATTGAAAGGATTGCATTATCATATTCGATTGCATTTAGTTGAGTCGGGTCATAACACCATTGGTTTCATCTCCATTTACCCATTTGAGTAATAACAGCCTTAATAACACAGCGCTTAATTAAAATTCATCTAGTAATTTTTACATTTCTAGGGCTCTGAAACACCAACATAGCTTAGGCTAGGGTCTTGGAGTAGGTGAGTACGTAACTCTCCAAGACTACAAAACCAAACAGATAGTTTATCTTGAGTAGATTAAATCCAATTGTTTTAATTGCACTCTGGGAAAGCTCCTCTTAAAGGAGAAGCACGAGCTCGTGTCCGAACCAGTGAGGGGATCATTCCCCCCTCGTTGGGAACGACGCCAGACAGTACGTATTACAAACGGTAAACCTCGGATTAACCATTGTCGAGGAGCCAGGGGTCACTTATCGGTAAACCTTGGATTACTGTCAAGGAGTCGGTAAGGGGATTGAGCTTGCTACTCTGCCCTTGCGTGCTGTCGGAGTTTAGACTGTTCCCCCAGGTGTACTTGTGGCCGTTGGTAGCCTTAGTGACCATAATCTTTAGGATTCTACCCAAGGTGACGGTGGAGGGAAGATCCCACTGTACCTAGAGCAGACGTCGGTTATACTCACTTGGATTTTCCGGGGGGTTCGCTTCACTTCGAGACGGTTAAAGTGGAGGAACTTGTTCCGGTCTATTCATTAAGCAGGTTGCCGGGGTAACTGTTCCACCCACCACTTCTGTACTGAATTCGACGATGTTGGGCTTCATCACCAACTAGTGTTTTCGGTCCGGAAGGCTTACTGTTTGTGTGTGGTTTGACTCCTAGATTTGATAGCGCGTGTTAATTTGTTTGTTTTTACTTTTAGAGACCATAGGTGTGAATTGTGAATTTTAGTTGTTAAGTGTGAATTGTGAATTGTTAATTTTAGTTTTAGCATGACTGTTGATTGAGCCATACTAACTGTAAATAGTCATGGTGACATTTTAGGCAAGTCTTATGCCTCTGCTATCCATCTCAAACTCAAAAAAGAGAGAAAGTCTTGTAAAAAATGTGTTTATCTCTGGGGACGCAGGTTCTCTCAAGCCTTACCTGCGGGGACGCTCACAATGTTCACAAAGACTGCGTCCTTGGACGCTCTGTATGTTAAGGGACAGGTGCGTCCTTCTGTAAAAGGCAAAATGCGCGAGTTTCATCTTAAAAAAGTTACTTGTGGTTACTTCTAGAACTTTCTAGAGGTCGGTTTGATGAAATGGATGCGCCTCCAGTTGGTTCATGTATCCCTATTAAGGAGGAACTTATCCCATCAATAAGGGAGCTATCCCACCCAAAGAGTGGGATTATCCCATTGATGGTGGACCTGAATAACCTCTTTACAGCACTATAAATAAAGACATTGAGCCAGAGGGAGGAGAGGTTGGAGCTATACATTTTCTTTGGGTAAATGCTGCAGGAATTAGGACTCCCATTTAGAACCTTGTGAGGAGAGATTGTCTTTGCTTGATTCTACTTGGAAGTGGGTGAGCTTTGTCAAAGTAGAGGAAAACCCTTGATGGACCCTGGGAGGAACTTGCACAACACCAAGGCCAGGTGTAAGAGTTTCTTTGTTTCATTATTAATACAAACTGGTTTATTTTTCTCAATAGCTTGTGTTAATGAGTTATTTCATGTGTTCCTTAGTCTGCATGTTGAATATATGTTTTATTATATGAAATGCAAGTGCTTGGTAATTGTTTGATTGTTTGTGGTTGCAGGAATTGATGTGAAGGAGGAGCTCATCCGGATCGGCAAGGACGGACTACAACAACATCGTTTTGGAATAAGGTAAGCCTAAACACTTGTAGTTTTCATGTTTTAAAAGGTATATTTAGAGAAAGATCACTCCATTTTGTCTTGTTTGTCGCTAGAGAGTTTAGACTCCTAGGGAGGTCAGTTGTGTCCGCACAAACGACTTTTTCCGCCACGACAAATTGGCGACTCCGCTGGGGAATCCATTAATGAGAAAGTCTTTTCCTTTGTGTGAACTTTGCTCTGAGAAAATCATTTTTATTTTCTGGTTTTTGACTGTGAGAATTAGTATTTGGGTGGCTTAGCTTTAGATTTAGTTAGATTTGGTTTTTCTTAACTTTTCCAGAAGGACGCATCCTCTGAGTACTGCACAGTGCGTCTTTGGACGCGCTGTTGCCGTTTGCACAGAGCGGGCCCGCGCCTGTTCTAACGGGTTGCCTGCGTCTTCCTGTAAAAATTTAGGAAAACTCCATTTTTGCTTTAATTGCTTTTAGATTTTGGTTTTTCTTAGTGTTTTCTGCCCAGATCCTTTAGTACCCTGTCAAAAATTTTCACCTGAACTTGTTTCATAAGCATTCCTGCTTTTAGCTTTCATCAATTGGGTGTTTTGAGTCTCTTTTTTGAGAAATTCTTAATTTGATTTCCTTTGGTCATTACTTGGAGGTTTCTCTCAGTCTTTTCACAATTTTGCATCTTTTTGCTTTTGTTTTTGCAAAAAAATTTCCCCCTCATTCGCCGAGGGGGGCTAAATTGTGTATGAGTGTTAATCGCCTTTAAGTGTTTTTATGTTTTGATCTTTGGAACTCTCACCCAATTTTCTCGACTTGCACTTGATTGATTCTTAGATTACATTAGAATCATCTTGTGTTTGAGAATTCTCTTGCATAGATCACATTTGCATAATTAGAGTTCTCAGTTTCAGAATATGAATGAAAAATGTGCATAGATTACATTTGCATACTTTTCATGTGAATTGTGCATAGATTACAATTGCATAGTTTACATTCTGAAAAATCAATCGTAGAATTAGATCAGCTTTCTTTGATTTGAATTTACACAAAAATAAAAGTAAAAATTGGTTTGGAATTGATTTGCATTAGTTTTTCTTGATGAAATTAGTGCATTGGAGAATTTGTTAAATTTTCTCTTAATGATCAATTTTTTGCATTGTTGGAAGTGAATGGAAACTCTCTCCTTACTCTAGTTAGGATTCATCGAATTGAAAGGATTGCATTATCATATTCGATTGCATTCAGTTGAGTAGGGTCATAACACCATTGGTTTCATCTCCATTTACCCATTTGAGTAATAACAGCCTTAATAACACAGCGCTTAATTAAAATTCATCTAGTAATTTTTACATTTCTAGGGCTCTGAAACACCAACATAGCTTAGGCTAGGGTCTTGGAGTAGGTGAGTACGTAACTCTCCAAGACTACAAAACCAAACAGATAGTTTATCTTGAGTAGATTAAATCCAATTGTTTCAATTGCACTCTGGGAAAGCTCCTCTTAAAGGAGAAGCACGAGCTCGTGTCCGAACCAGTGAGGGGATCATTCCCCCCTCGTTGGGAACGACGCCAGACAGTACGTATTACAAACGGTAAACCTCGGATTAACCATTGTCGAGGAGCCAGGGGTCACTTATCGGTAAACCTTGGATTACTGTCAAGGAGTCGGTAAGGGGATTGAGCTTGCTACTCTACCCTTGCGTGCTGTCGGAGTTTAGACTGTTCCCCCAGGTGTACTTGTGGCCGTTGGTAGCCTTAGTGACCATAATCTTTAGGATTCTACCCAAGGTGACGGTGGAGGGAAGATCCCACTGTACCTGGAGCAGACGTCGGTTATACTCACTTGGATTTTCCGGGGGGTTCGCTTCACTTCGAGATGGTTAAAGTGGAGGAACTTGTTCTGGTCTATTCATTAAGCAGGTTGCCGGGGTAACTGTTCCACCCACCACTTCTGTACTGAATTCGACGATGTTGGGCTTCATCACCAACTAGTGTTTTCGGTCCGGAAGGCTTACTGTTTGTGTGTGGTTTGACTCCTAGATTTGATAGCGCGTGTTAATTTGTTTGTTTTTACTTTTAGAGACCATAGGTGTGAATTGTGAATTTTAGTTGTTAAGTGTGAATTGTGAATTGTTAATTTTAGTTTTAAATTGTTAATAAAATTCATTGAAGTTGAATATAATGGCAAATGTTCCGGAATTTATCAACCTAGGAACCCCTCCTAATGAGAATCCTAGTACTTTTCCTTACTTTGGAAATGTTGGTCCTCCTTATATGGCTACTTTGTCATTACCTGGATTTACAATAGGTTTACCGATATGGTTATTTTCAACTTAGTTGGCCCAAAGTACTCCAATTGTTCCACCTCAACCGGATGCTTCACCTCAACAGAGTTCACCATCTCAACATCACCAACCTTCTGTTGACCCTTTACCTTCTTCGCCTAATTTTTCTTCCTCCATTTCTTCCTCTTCGCCTGGTAAAAGCCTTGATGCTAGTAACCAGGAGGCTAAGAAGAAGAAGAAAGGGAAGAAGGAGAAGAAGAAGAAGAAGAAGCAAGATAAGAATGAAGTCAACCAACCAACCATGGCTGTAAGTGTTAGTTGTGTTGAGGAAAACTCTGACATGCATCGTAAACCCAAATACCCTTGCAGACTTTGTAAGGGTGACCACTTCCTTGTCAATTGTCCTAGTATTCCAAAGGTCTTGGAAGTATGGTCAGAAAAATCTCATCAACTTTCCGTTGATCCATCAACCAGTGATAGTCAGGTTCCTGGGAAAAAGGGTAAAGTTAGGTTTCCTTGTAAGTTATGCAAAGGGAGTCATCAAACTCACATTTTCCCTCACATGGTTGAAGCCTCAACATTGTTGGAAAAACTTACTGTTCCACAGCAAGAATTTCCAACTGGTTACCGTAAACTTTCTCCCAACCTACCGTCAACTAACGGAGTGATTGATTTAAAATCAAGTACAGTCGATCACACTCTCCCATTGGAGAGTGAAACTCATGTCACTCAGGTTGATGATCCGTTAGTTGATCAAGTGGTCGATTCAATTTCACATTCGGTCGATCACACTCTCCCTTTCGAGAGTCAATTTCATACCGCTGATGTTCTTCTTGTTACATCGGATTCTTCTATGCCGGGGGGCATTTCACCTGTTTCTACAGAACCCCCTCCAAGTACTGAGGTCTTTTCCTTTGATTGGAATAGACTGACAGAACCTCGTCTTCCTTCCTCCATCCCTTTCCAAATCATTGTCAAGGCGGGTGGTAGGGACATACATCGTACTCAGGTAGATGAAGGTGCTTCTGTTAGTATTTTATCCTCAACTGTTTGGAAAGCTTTGGGTTCCCCTCAGCTTGCGCCTATTACGCAGAATTTGAAAGCTTTTAACAGAACAATTAGTGAACCTTTAGGGATCCTTCCTAAGTTTTCTCTTACCTTGGAAGGTAAAACTGTCTGTATTGATCTTATGGTAGTTCGAGGTCCCTTGGATTTCAATTTACTCCTTGGGCGAGACTATATTTATGCAATGAAAGCTGTTGTATCGACACTCTTTCGCGTGATGTCTTTCCCTCACAATGGCAGTATTGTGAGTGTAGACCAACTTTCGTTCCCTAGTCTTATCTCAACTACCAATAATATGACACCCCTAAATGTTCCTGATTCTAAAGTGGTATCTACCCTGCCACGGGTTAATTATGTGGCAACTGGTCCCATGTTTTCAGTTACCGATGTAAGTGAGCCTCTCACTGTTGATTTAGATCCGGTAATTGACATGGAAAACTCTATGGGATTATTTGAACACGATGTTCTTATCCCTTTTGAGTCCCTTGACGTGTGTTCCTTCCAAAAAACTATTCTTCCTTCTGATGAAGACCTCTTGGAAGCCATGATCAATGTTACGAGGAACGTTCCTGTTACTGAGTCAACCTCGTTAAAAAATGAATCAGGTACGAGGATAGTTTTTTCCTGTATCAACCTCGTTAAAAAATGAAACAGGCTGGCATGAGGATAGTTCTTTTACTGAGTCAACCTCATTAAAAAATGAATCAGCTAGATTTTAGGTTATATAGATAGTTAGAAAGTAGGGTTTTGAGCATAGTTCCTTATCTTGTGTCAAGCTCGTTTAAAAAATGAAACAAGGGTTATGAGGACAGTTCTTTTCCTGTGTCAACCTCGTTAAAAAATGAATTAGGTTTGAGGATAGTTCTTTTCTTGTGTCAACCTCATTAAAAAATGAAACAACTCCCTTTTCAAGTTAAATATTGAAATTAAACCTTCATTCCATCCATCTGGTTGAATGCAATGAAGCCTGGGGGGCATGTACCTCGTTTTGCATCATTATACTGGGGGCATGCGAACTTCTGGAGCATAGTTCCTTGTCTTGTGTCAAGCTCGTTAAAAAATGAAACAAGGAGTCTTGAGCATAGTTCCTTGTCTTGTGTCAAGCTTGTTAAAAAATGAAACAAGGTTAGGTTATATAGGTAGAGTGTAGAAAGTAGTTATGAGGACAGTTCTTTTCCTGAGTCAACCTCGTTAAAAAAATGAATCAGGCATGAGCATAGTTCCTTGTCTTGTGTCAAGCTCATTAAAAAATGAATCAAGGATTTTAGAGCATAGTTCCTTGTCTTGTGTCAAGCTCGTTGAAAAATGAATCAAGGTTTTTAGAGCAAAGTTCCTTGTCTTGTGTCAAGCTCGTTAAAAAAAAATGAATCAAGGTTTTTAGAGTATAGTTCCTTGTTAGGTAGATTATAGAAAGTAGTTATGAGCATAGTTCCTTATCTTGTGTCAAGCTCGTTTAAAAAATGAAACAAGGGTTTTGAGGATAGTTCTTTTCCTGTGTCAACCTCACTAAAAAATGAAACAACTCCCACAAGTATTTCCAAGATTTTGAAAGTGAAGCTTCATTCCATCCACCTCATTGAATGCAATGAAGCTTGGGGGGCATGTACCTCGATTTGCGTCATTATGCTGGGGGCATGTGAACTTATAACAAGCATAGTTTTTCGTTTCAAGCTTGCATAAACATGAAACCGAATCCGAGCATAGTTCTTTTCCTGTGTCAAGCTTGTTAAAAAATGAAACAAATCCTCCTCTAATTAAGTCGAGAGTTTGACTAGATCTCATAAATGTTAAGTTGTATATTTAGGTTAGTTATTTTAGTTTTTTCTTACAGTTTTAGGTCGGGTCTTTCAAATGATCTCATACTTGAACCTTCATTTCATCCACCGGAGTTGAATGAAATGAAGCTGGGGGGCATGCGCTCTAGCAGTTACGCTTAGGGGGCATCAAGCACAGTTTTCTCTCTGTTTCAAGCTTGTGAAAAAATGAAACTACTTTGAAGCATAGTTTTTGTCTGTTTCAAGCTTTTGTAAAAATGAAACCTATCTCGAGTCAATTTCAGTTATTTTCAAGACTCGTTAAACTCATGAAAATACCGAGATTATTTTGCTATCTTTCATTCTCGTAAAACAAATGAAAATGCCGAGTTCTTTCCGTCTTTTCCTGCTCGTAAATTAAATTGAAAGTCGGCCATATGAGTACATTTTTATCCCTTTTTCGAACTCGTTAAAACTTACGAAAAAGTGAAACCTTGGAGTTCTCTTTTAAGCCCTTTTTCAGACTCCTAAAACATGAAAAGATCGCCGAGTTTTTCTTTTAAACTCGTTAAAACGGAATTAAAAGACGGTCCCCTTATAGCCCTTTTCTGACCGTAAAAACAGGAAAAGATTGCCGGATTTTTGTCGTTTCAAATTCGATACTGGAAATAAAACGACATGTCCTTGATCGTTTTCTACTTTTCAGGTCAGTGGCACTAATTATGAAAGTACTCCTTGGTCGCAAGATCAAGCGGTTCCCCCAGGTATTATTTTATACTTTTTCGGGCTTGAGGGACACAAATCTACGAAAAAGTTCAACTTGGAGTCTTCTTAATTTTTTCAGACTCTCTAAAATTGAAAAACACCGAGTTTCCCCTATACTGGGCTCGTTAAACTTTTACAGTAGAGGACCTGTTCAATTACAAATAGGAACGAACCACTCCTTCCTAGGGTTCGAATTTAAACTAGGTTGGACTCGTCCGAAGGATGAGCTTATAATCAAGCATATGTTATCCTCCTCAAGCTTGTTAAAAATAAAGAGGTACTTGCCAGAAATGGTGGGGGAAAAGAGAGAAGAATGAACCTGTTTGTTACCTTTTGTCTCAAAAGAAACTTTATTACCACTCTTGAACACGACACTTTTCATTCACCTGGGTTGGGAAATCTTTTACCTCACAGTTCATCAAACCACTTTGAAAGTCTTTAACCGGGTTCCGGGGATTAACTTTGAGTTATTCGTCACCAAGCCATCTGTCGTGTCGTTATGTGTTCAAGAGGTCTGCAAGCAAAACTTTCATCTGCAAAATACTTGTCATCCATTTGACCATCCCTGAGTCAGTCCTTACAGCAACATTTCTTCAACTTGAACAATGATTTCGTGTTGCGGGCTTGCCTGCAACAGGTCGCTTTCTATCGACATCAGCACATTATCTAGAAAGATGACTTAGGAATCGACAGTACCTTGAAGTCTGCATGCATCAATGGCAGGTTTCTCGCCTTTGACGTCAGTTTACATCATTGACTTTCGATCAAAGGATTCCGTGAAGTGTTCGACATCAAAACATCTATTCACATTTCACGGGTTGTGCTTGGTACTTTGAGAACCATTGACATTACTGGTGGTCTCTCTCACGCTTGTTAACAGTTTACATCATCGACTGGTAATCAAGTGGTTTCTAACATGTTCGACATCAAATCAATTAATCACATGGCTAGAATCGTACCAATTCGGGAAGTAGAAGTGAAGACCCTAGATCTAGTTTCTACCATCCAGGCTGCGAGGAGTTTTGTATTCATTATCTATGTAGACTAATCATAAATAGATGGCTGCGTCCATACTGTGTCTACAAAAGTCTATGATTGTAATGTACTGCAAGATCATTCCTGTATCAGAGTAGTTAGTCCATTAGTTAAAGTATTGAATCTGAGTATGGGAATGCCTACCTCAGTGATGATATAATCTTATACATGTATTTTGTGTTGAAAATTGCAGGTTCCAACCAGGTCATCCACAAGACAATCCTTGAAATGATAAAGCGCTTCACCCTTCCTAGAATTACAAAACCCTAATCTATTCCAGGCTTCGCACTTTAGGGGGCAATCTGTTACACTAAAAAATGTCACCATGACTATTTACAGTTAGTATGGCTCAATCAACAGTCATGCTACCCTCTTAGGCAAGTCTTATGCCTCTACTATCCATCTCAAACTCAAAAAAGAGAGAAAGTCTTGTAAAAAATGTGTTTATCTCTGGGGACGCAGGTTCTCTCAAGCCTTACCTGCGGGGACGCTCACAATGTTCACAAAGACTGCGTCCTTGGACGCTCTGTATGTTAAGGGACAGGTGCGTCCTTCTGTAAAAGGCAAAATGCGCGAGTTTCATCTTAAAAAAGTTACTTGTGGTTACTTCTAGAACTTTCTAGAGGTCGGTTTGATGAAATGGATGCGCCTCCAGTTGGTTCATGTATCCCTATTAAGGAGGAACTTATCCCATCAATAAGGGAGCTATCCCACCCAAAGAGGGGGATTATCCCATTGATGGTGGACCTGAATAACCTCTTTACAGCACTATAAATAAAGACATTGAGCCAGAGGGAGGAGAGGTTGGAGCTATACATTTTCTTTGGGTAAATGCTGCAGGAATTAGGACTCCCATTTAGAACCTTGTGAGGAGAGATTGTCTTTGCTTGATTCTACTTGGAAGTGGGTGAGCTTTGTCAAAGTAGAGGAAAACCCTTGATGGACCCTGGGAGGAACTTGCACAACACCAAGGCCAGGTTGTAAGAGTTTCTTTGTTTCGTTATTAATACAAACTGGTTTATTTTTCTCAATAGCTTGTGTTAATGAGTTATTTCATGTGTTCCTTGGTCTGCATGTTGAATATATGTTTTATTATATGAAATGCAAGTGCTTGGTAATTGTTTGATTGTTTGTGGTTGCAGGAATTGATGTGAAGGAGGAGCTCATCCGGATCGACAAGGACAGACTACAACAACAACGTTTTGGAATAAGGTAAGCCTAAACACTTGTAGTTTTCATGTTTTAAAAGGTATATTTAGAGAAAGATCACTCCATTTTGTCTTGTTTGTCGCTAGAGAGTTTAGACTCCTAGGGAGGTCAGTTGTGTCCGCACAAACGACTTTTTCCGCCACGACACCACAGACAGTCAAATCCACAGATCTGATCATGCGCCCGAGAGATCCTGACTTATCAATAGATTCACCTTAAGATTTCTCCTTGATTTAGATCTAGCTTTTAAAACCAATCACCCAAAATTTCAGATCTTAAGATATTCAAATTTCACAAGTGTCTAGCCAAGTTTTCTCTTTTCCTTTTTATAGGCAAGCCCTTATTCAAACCATGGGACAAAACTATCGAAAACCAATACAAGGGATCCAAACAGGGGTTCAAATAATTTAGATCCTAAACCACGGGCCAATACCATAGGATCATGAATGATGGGCTAAATACCAAGGGCCAAACATAAGAAACCCCGTGTGAGCGCACTTCTCTGCATTGGAGAGAGTGAACTGGGGGACCGCACCTTATGAACGGATAACCTACGGGTATGTCTGCACTTCCTAGACGGTGGACCTGTGTGTCCGCACCTTTTGAATGACGCACCTGTGAACCTATTATTTTCCATCATTTTGAGAGCCTGAAACAGATTTTTGCCACATGGGAGAGTTTCCATCAAGTACAACACCTGTACCAGAGAGCCAAACCAGAATCATAATGCCAACAATGTCCCCCTTTGGACTTGATGGCAACCCCAAGATCCTCAACGTCATTCTCCCCCTTTGACATCAAGGGCAAAGGGTTATGCTCCCCCTGAGAACATGCTTAGGCCTTTGCTTTGCTGATCATGCTTCCCCTGACTACAGATTAGAACTGCAAATGAAAAAAAATTTCTTCAAGAAGAACCATAATCCACCATACACCATACATGACTGTGAAAGAGATAGAGACATATTGCAGCAATATTCAGATCAGCATCCATGTTCTCCTTCTGTACTTCCTCCAAGATCTTCTACCATAATTCCAACAATGCATTATTAGAAGAATATATGCTCCCCCTGAACCTGTGTTGTATCCCATATGAAACTTGTGTACAACCAACAATCTCTGAAACAGATGAGATTCAACAACAGGATGATGCATCAACAACCCCCAGCTTTTGCCTGAGGTATTCAAAGGTCTCCCTGGGCAATGGTTTGGTGAGTATATCAGCAACTTGTTCCTTAGAAGGAACATACTCCAACTTGACCTTTTGTTCAAGCACTTGTTCCCTGAGAAAGTGATACTTGATCGGTATGTGCTTGGTATTTGAATGCATGACTGGGTTCTTTGAAATGATGATTGCACTTGTATTATCACATAATATGGAGATAGGTGGAGTACAAGTGATCTGAAAATCCTGCAAGGTCTGCATCATCCAAAGTATTTAAATGCAACAAGATGCAGTGGCCACATATTCCGCTTCAGCTGTAGATAAAGCAATCGAACTCTGTTTCTTGCTGAACCAAGATACTAATCTGGAACCCATAAAGAATGCACCACCACTTGTGCTCTTCCTATCATCCACACTTCCGACCCAATCTGCATTTGTATAAGCATGAAGTGTGAGATCTGTATCTCTAGGATACCATAAGCCACAGTTTTGAGTTCCTTGAAGGTACTTGAAAATTCTCTTCACTGCCTGAAGATGAGTTTCCTTTGGATTTGCCTGAAATCTTCCAACTATTCCCACTGCATGCATGATGTCTGGTCGGGTACCTGTCAAATAAAGTAGACTTCGAATCATAGATCTGTAGGTTGGTTGATGCACTGGTGCGGATTCATCATTTTCACTGAGGCTACATCCTGTGACCATGGGGGTACATACTAGTTTTGCATCTTCCATGCCATATTTCTTCAAAATCTCCTTGAGATACTTGGTTTGAGACAACAAGATCCCGCCTTCATTTTGTTGGATTTGCAATCCAAGAAAATATGTCAGTTCTCCAAGCAAAGACATTTCGAATTCTTTCTGCATCACCAAGGCAAAGCTTTGACTCATAGCTTCTTCATTGCTGCCAAAGATAATATCATCTACATACACAACAAGTACTAGCAATTTGTCATTTTCAATTTTTATATAAAGATTGTTATCTGTTGATCCCTTTGAAAAACCTTGTTGATGAAGATATTTGTCCAAACGGTAGTACCAAGCCCTTGGAGCCTGTTTAAGACCATAGAGAGCCTTTTTTAGTCTGCATACAAGATTTGGATCATTCCCAAGGATGAACCCATCTGGTTGCTCGATGTACACTTCTTCTTCTAAGTCTCTATTCAGAAAGGTTGATTTTACGTCCATTTGAAATACTTTGAACTTCTGAAAGCTTGAGAGAGCAAGGAACATTCGGATGGCCTCAAGTCTAGCAATGGGAGCAAAAGTTTCTTCAGAGTCTAATCCTTCTTGTTGAGCATACCCTTTGCAAAAAAGTCTGGCCTTGTTTCTAATTACTTCCCCATTTTCATTCAACTTATTTTTGAAGATCCATTTTTTCCCTATGACATTCTTATCTTTTGGTCTAGGAACCAACTCCCAAGTGTTGTTCTTTTTGATCTGCTCAAGTTCTTCATCCATCGCCTTGACCCAGCATTCATCTTTGCATGCCTCTCTTAAATTTTGTGGTTCAGTGGAGGAGAGTAATTCCAAATAGCTTGAGGCTTCTGCAATTGTTCTTCTTGTTTGTACACCTGCCTCTTTCTGCCCCAAAATCTGAGATTCTGGATGATTCTTCTGAACGTACCTGGATGGAGTCTTCTCTTCTATCCTTATCTGTTCCTCTGGCGCCTCTTGAGGTTCTTCTTCATCATTAATCTGATTTGGAGAGTAGTCTTCATCCTCTTCGATATTTTCATAGTTCACTTACCTAGGAATGTATCCTTTTTCATCAACCACTACATCAATGATGTCAACTATTCTTCCAAGTCTTTTATTGTAACACTTATATGCTTTGTTGTGGGGAGAAAAGCCAAGGAGAATGCCTTCATCTGCTCTAGGTTCAAGTTTGCCAAGATGTTCATCATTATTTTTAATATAGCATTTGCTTCCAAAAATTTTGAAGTGCTTTACCAAAGGAGTCTCACCATACTGGAGCTCATGAGGAGTTTGAGTGCTGTTCACTCGGACATTTGTTTTGTTGAGAATAACAACCGCAGCAAAAGCAGCTTCACCCCAGAAGGTTACGAGAGTCCCAGACTCATCAAGAATAGCATGATCCATTTGTTGGACCATTTTGTTCATCCTTTCCACCACTCCATTTTGCTGAGGAGTCCTAGCTGTAGAGAATTCCATTCGTATTCCATGTTCTTCACAGAAATCGAAAAATTCATTTGCGGTAAACTCCCCACCTCTGTTGGACCTCAGGCACTTAATTTTGTGATCTGATTCCCAACAAAACCATCCTGGAGAAGTCATCAATGAATAATATAAAGTATTCTTCTCCTCGAGATGACCTTGTCCTAAATGGACCACATACATCTGTACAGACTAGTTCAAGAGGCCTGCTGGCTGATCCTTCCTTTTGAGGGAAGTTAGTTCTGGTTTGCTTAACAAACTGACATGATTTGCATATGATGTTGTCTAGAATTTTGATATCTGGAAGACCACAAACTACCTGGTATTTGCATGCTTTCCTTATTTGTGAAAAGCTTAGATGCCCCAACCTCCGGTGCCATAACCAGTGTTCATCATCTTTGCTCAAATAGCATTGTTGTTGTCCTTCTTCAAATATTTATAGATTATTTGGAGTTCTTCTGCCTTTGATCACGGTTTTTCCTGTATCAAGATCACGAACACTACATCCATTTGATCGAAATATTACCTTTGTTCCTTGATCGCACATCTGACTGACACTTCGTAGATTATGCTTCAAGCTATCAACATACAAAACATTTCCATCTTTGACCTTTTTTTTCAACTGTCAGCAGTGCCTTTTCCTTTTATGGCTGCAGGGGTATCATTTCCAAAAGAAAATTTATTTCCCTTTTCTAAAGCAGTATATGATTCAAGTCTTTCTTTATCACCTGTCATATGCTTCGAACATCCGCCGTCGATGTACCATAGATTTTCTTGTCCTTCTGCATAAAATGCTATCCCACATCTTTCTGTTTGTGGTTCTTTTATTCTCCATGTTATGGTGCTTGAGGCTTGTTCCTTTGTCTGCCAAAACCTACTCCTGCATTCAGAATCTTCATGACTGAAGTTATTACAAATAGAACATTCAATTTCATTTTCAAGGGCAAAAAAGTTGTTATAGGTCCTTTTCGTAATCCCAGTCATACTTCTTTGTTTTTGAGCTTCTCTAGTCATGATTGTCTTATAAGCAACACATTGAGCTGCTTTGTGACCAAAGTTATGGCAAGAGAAACATTGGCCATTGAATAAACTTCTATGATTATCAAATCTACTAACCAATTGATTGTAATTTCTATTGTCATCCATTCTTGAAGCAAATTGAGAAGATTTTACCTGTGGCTGGTTGTAGCTTTTGTTCATCCTTAAGATGGATTGCCCCTGGTTTACCTGGTAGTCTTTGTTTGTTCTTGATGTAATTCATCCCTACCTTACCTGGTGATATCCATTGGGCTTTTTCTCATTCCTCCTTGCTGCATCAAGATAACTCTTTGAGGTGGATGCTTGAGATGTTTCTCCATTATAACCCAGACCTGTCTTGATTAGTGGAGAACGTTGTACATTGATAATCTCATCCAGAGTTTTAGATCCTTTAACAAATTTAAGATTAAGAGCCTTTGTTTTCTCAATTTCTTTTCTAAGGTCAACAATTTCACATTCTAACTTCTCAAGAGAACTTTCTTTTTCATCAAGTTGGAATTGCAGAGTATCAATGATCATATCTTTTTCTTCTAAACATATTTTGAGTCGAGAAATCTCTTCATAAAAACCATCTACATCTATAACGTCCATGTAATCATCATCTTCAAAGGCCATTAAAAGTTTATAATCATTACCTCGTTCATCTTCGTCACTATTTGATAGGCCATCACTGTCTTCATGAGTGTAGTAACTTTTCTTAGTTGCATTCTGTTTCTTGTTCCATCTAACAGGTTCCTTCCCTTTGTCAATCTTATCCTTGTGAGGACATTTGGCAGCATAGTGACCAACTCTTCCACAAGTAAAGCATTTGAAAGGTAACTTACCTCGGAAACGACAAGTACCCCGTTGAAGATTTCTGACAAAATTTTATTCTTCTTCTTCTTCTGACACGTGTCCTGACTCATAGTACTCTCCTTTGCCTGAAGCCTTGAAGGCAACTTCTCTCTTATCTGATGGACCTCCTTTCCTCATTTCATAAGAAGTTAGAATTCTGTGTAGCTGTGACATTTTAAGGCTTTGTAGATTCTCTTTTTCTTCTATTGTAGAAACTTTAGATTCAAACCTAGGGGACAAAGATCTTAGAACTTTTTCAACCAAAACAGCCTCTTTTATTTCTTCACCCAAATTTTTCATACAATTAACAATCTCATCTACATGAAGAAAATAGTTAGCCACACTTTCATCATTATACATCTTGAGATTTTCATACTGAATCCTGAGGGTTTGAAGTTTTGCTCATTTTACCTGATCATCTCCTTCATAGCTCAGAACAATCTTGTCCCATATCTCTTTTGTGGATTTAAACTACATTACCTTGACAAATTCTGATTGAGATAGGCATCCTAATAGAGTATTGACCGCCTTTGCATTTGTTTCATATTTCTTCTTCTCAGCCAGATCTGTAGGAGTTGCTGATGGAAAAGTATACCCTGTATCTATGATATCCCAGACTTCTGTAACAAGAGATTGGAGATAGGCAGTAACTCTTACCTTCCAATAAACGAAGTTTGTACCATCAAAAATCGGTGGCCTGATTGATGCTTCCCTCTCGTAGTTTCTCATGATGAAAGATCTTTCTTCAAGCGATCAAGATTCTTCTGAAGAACCTGCTCAGATACCAATTGTTGGAAATAATACTGAGAGGGGGGGGTGAATCAGTATTATCAAATTCTTTTCAATATACCTTCCAGATTTATACTTTAATTTATTCTTCAGATATTGATCATTAATTTGTATGTCAGTGCCATATAATAATGAACAAGAACAAGAAAAATAGATAGGCACACCAAAGAACACCAGATATAAGGTGGAAACCCAATGTGGGTTAAAACCACCTACTGCAATATGTCTCTATCTTCTTTCAATTAGAAACTTCTTTTACAAGGATTTTGTACTTGTGCAGACCTTTACCAGTATGCAGGCTGCAACCTACAAAGAGCTACAGCTCTCTCTCATTTTCCAGTCTCTCCTAGAAGGGAGCTACAACCCCCTTTGCTCTTTTACATCTTTAGGGACCACGTTTCATTAATTTTCAAACTAGATCCAAGAAGATCAAATAATCATAAAGTACATGCAAATCACCCAATATACTTATACAATCAACCAATGAATCACCCAACTTCTTAGAATGTTGTAAACAAAAAAGTAATACCAGAAATCTAAACCCAGAACTCTGCAGCAATAGATAACAGACAGCCAACAAATGTTTCAAGATAGGTCCGCAACTTCACCAATAGTGGCCTGCGAATACCCGTAGCTCTTCTGTGTCTAATCTTCGTAGATCCGCATCTGGTTGGTCTACTGCTCTGTGTATCTCCGCACTCCTCATTCTGCTGCCCTGCGTACCTCTCCTTAGATCCGCACTTGCCCTGTCTGTCTGACAGCGTACCTCCGCAACATGTTCTTATGTTTCCCTGCGAACCTCCGCACTGTGTCTTCTTCTACACTGCGTACCTCGTACCGCGCCTTCTTTTGTGCTGCGTACCCCCACACTGTGCCTTCTCCTATGCTGCGTACCCCCACACTCACGGTGTGGATCGCCTGCGAACCTCTGATTAGGGCCAAATTAACAGTCTTCCAATGTGCCACAGAGAGTCAAATCCACAGATTTGATCATGCGCCCGAGAGTTCCCAACTTATCAATAGGTTCACCTTAAGATTTCTCCTCGATTTAGATCTAGCTTTTAAAACCAATCACCCAAAATTTCAGATCTTAAGATATTCAAATTTCACAAGTGTCTAGCCAAGTGATCTCTTTTCCTTTTTGTAGGCAAGCCCTTATTCAAACCATGGGACAAAACCATCGAAAACCAATACAAGGGATCCAAACAGGGGTTCAAATAATTTAGATCCTAAACCACGGGACAAAACCATAGGATCATGAACAATAGGCTAAATACCAAGGGCAAAACATAAGAAACCCCAAGTGAGCGCGCTTCTCTGCATTGGAGAGAGTGAACTGGGGGACCACACCTTATGAACGGATAACATGCGGGTATGTCCACACTTCCTGAACAACGAACCTGCAGGTCCGCACCTTTTGAATGACGCACCTGCGAACCTCTTATTTTCCATCATTTTGAGAGCCTGAAGCAGAGTTTTGCTGCTTGGGAGAGTTGCCATCGTAACTTGCACTTGGAATGAAATTTGATTGGAGAGATGAGGTTTATTTTTCTTCATGTCACAAATCACTAGATCAGAATCGTGAGGATCAATTCCACCAATGGTCAAAAGTAAATATTTACATTGTGTTGGACAAGTTTGTAATACTTCAAGTGTAGAAATAGCCGAGGGTTCTTGTGTCATATCCTCTACAATATTGCGATTTACGGTAATTCACATAAATGGATTGTGTATCATCTGTCAAAGCATCCCTTTTGGGTGATGAATCACAAGGTTAGCATTTTTGGGTGGTCATGGAATGGAACTCGAGGTAGTGTTCAAAGAATTTGGGACAATAATCCCATAAGCTTTTTCTCACATTTGAAAAACAACCATTTTAAAGGCTTAATAAATGATGATCCTCCTCCAAATGGAGGGGGATGTAAACTATCATTTCCCCCTTATGGAGGTGGTGGTGGGTTTAATACAAGATGTTGCTACTAGTGAGCAGGAAATTTTTTATCAAGAACTATTGGGTTCCAACCAGTTTCCTTTTTTACAAGTGTCTACACTCTTAGAGAGAAGGACACTTATAGGTCAAAGGGTCCTCGGTGCATATTTTGCAACGAAACTTGATGACTTTCTCCTTTCCTTTCCCAGATTTAGCAGTGGCTTTCTGATTTGGGTTGTTTTGCGTCATCTATTGCTCTTCAGAAGGAGTAGCCTTTTTCTTATTCTTCTTGTTCTTACCACTGAGTTGTTTTGTTGACTACATAGAGTTGATTACAATAGTTGGAGGAGTAGCATATTGGGTAGTATGGATGGGATCGGTAGTAAAAAACAACTAGGAAACTTTCCCACTCAATTATTCCACAAAAAACGTAGTGGTGGTACCGATGGTACCATTAGCATGAGCACTAGGCTTCTAAGTATTGGGAGCATTGGAAGTTCTAGGGGCATTAGGGATCAAATCATAAAGCATGCCATATTGTGAATAAATTATATCTAAATGTTGGGCACATCGAGTATATTGATCTTCAATAACCACACTAGTCATGGCAATGTCCTTTGCAATTAGGGGTAAAAGAACTTTGGAGAACCAATATGCTAAGAGGAAATTTGAAAGTGGATCTTTGAATAGCCTCTGTCGACGTTTCCATTCATGGATGTGATGAGAGATGCGGGTGGAGCTATCTTGGCATAAGGTAGTGAGTAGTTTCATTCCAGTTTCATAGTGGATAGGTAAATGAAAAATGTTTTAGATATTCCATGGAAAGGGAGTTGAAGGTATTCACTGAAGCTTGTGGAAACTCAATGTACCACTTTGCAACATTTCCAAGTAAGGTGTGGGGGAAATCCTGAGTTTGATATTGTCATTAATCATAGAGTTAGATATGCACTAGACGTAGTAATATGTGACGTGAGTTTTCAAGTCATATCCCTATTTTCCCTCGAACTTCGGAATATCTGTAGGAATCATATGGGGACTAGAGGCCAAAGTAAGTTATGGTTGATGGGGTCATTGGTTAAATTGGATAGATTTTGGATGTCTAAAGTAGCCAACAAATGCAAAGGCATAAGTTCCCTCAAATCAAACCAGGGAAGAGCATGATGATTTAAGGGACTAGGAGGGCCCCCCATCAATTGGTTTCTAACTCGATATGTGGGTTTCAATAGATAATAGTTTCCTGGTGATGGGGGTCGGGTCATATAAAGTGGCAGGCCATAGGGAATGCTAGGCTAAAAAATGAAGGACTAGTTGCCCCAAGGATAGAGTTTCCCCCCTGACTTAATGGCTATTGAGGAGGGGGGTGCGTAGATAGATGCATCATGACTAGGTTCAAGGATAATGGCCACATAAGGCTCAAGGATTGAATAACCACCACAAGTAGCAAGACCATCAGGAGGAAATAGAATAATCAGCAAAGGACCAAATTTTACTAGAAGATGTATGGGACCACCATGCCCTGAATGAGTATATTCATGGTGGAAATATTTCCCCCAATCACAACTATCTGAGATTTTGAACTTAACATAAGATTCCAACTAAACAAGTTGTTGAAGGTAGTCATAGTAACAACACATAAAGGGGTGATAGTGATGCAAGAGCATCCAACTGAAAGGAGACAACTAGAATTGACTTCTTCTACTGAACATAAGAAGAAATTTTAAAACTTTATTTCATTTTGTTTTAAGTTAAATTTGGGTTGACACAACCACTCTAATTTGAAATTAAAAGAACAGTGAGATTAAGATTAGTTAAATATTATAAATTTGTTTCAAGAAACTGTTCAGTAACTAAGACAATTTCTCAACCATGTGGAAATCCTGGAAAGGCATAAAAACCAAACCAGACCCACATTGTGAGGGTTTTCCATTGTACGAAAGAACAATAACCAGAAATAATTGATTTGATAAACTATGTGTGTGGAGTATTTTATTATCATAAATTTCCTATAATCATATGTGTTATTCTCATCTTAAAACTAGATAGCATGTTAACTACTGTCTAAGCTATGGTTAATTAACAAACCAACAACACAGAATTGGGACAATTAATCAAAACGCATCTGAATTGACAAGGAGGAACAACAAGTCATATTTTATTTGAATTGAACCAGGAAAGAACAGCATGGTTTAGAACAATCCTACAACAAAAACAACTGAAAGAGAATACCATTACAAAGGAGAAATCAGAGGTACATTTTTTTTTACAAATTCTTTGGAAAACATAATTTAAGTCTATTTAGTTTCAGAGAATACAAAATATACATTGAATAAGTTCCAAATAGTATCGAACAACAAAACCAGTAAGGGTTACAAAAAAAATATATACATATTGTCAAATGGCCAGGGTTCCACCTTGCTCTTAAGTCTGGAATGCATTCAAACAAAGCAGAACAAATACAAACCACTCAAGAATTATAGTATGGTGAAACCCTCTTGGGGTTTTAAACTCTAATGAAATTGAGACTTCCAACTACAAAGGGAAAGGCCATACCCTTTTCATATAAGGGAGTCTTGAGTTTCGAAGATGGCCAAGAGCCACCCAAGTTCCAAACCCGTAACCACAATAGAGCACCCAAGTTAGAAACCCATTGTAGAGTGCGGTTGATGAACATAATTGAAAAGGGAGTAAGTGAAGGGTTGCGTTGACATTTACCTAGAGGAACAAGCCATCAAGCTAGAAGGTAGGAAGAAAGAGCAGGCGCGGACAGGAATCCATCACATTCAAGTTACCAAAGGGTTCAAACTGCTCATAGCGGAGCCAAAAGATCAGTTAAACGAATACAAGACCTAAAAGAAAGAATTATAACAAGAACATACTTATGTGTGAAGAATTGATGTAGCCCAGAAGCGGAGCCGGAGACTGTTGACAATCAAAAAACCATTATAACAATTATAGGATTGAGAAAAAAATGTGAGCAAAGGTCGAAGGATAAATATACAAAAGAACATTTTACTAAACAAGTGCATCTCATGAAGATAGAGACCTTGCAATAGAAGGAGTCAAAATCATTTCACACAAACAGAGGACCTTCACAAGTCAACGATGGTCATAGGGTCAAAACCATTACCCTCTCTTCTGCTTAGGCCTTGCGATAGTAATCCAGAGTGACAAATAACCTAATGGACGAAAATACAAGTGACTTTTAATCAGAGTGACAAGCCCTTGGACTCAGCTCAAGAATGCATGTGAGAGACCGCCTAGGGAGGAGTGTAGGTAGGTGGACTTAAATTAAAAATTAATCATAAGGTTATTGATATGCCAAATAAATCATATTACAATTATTAACATCAAATTCTGCATCCTCAAGATCATCCCACCAATTTTCGGTATTAGAGCAAGTTTTTCTTCTCAGTGAAGATGGAGGTAGGAAGAAGAGGTTAAGGCAGAGGCATCAGAAGAGTAGTAGATGAAGGGATACGAGAAGAGATCAAAACTTTTTCTACATGTTTGGCAGTATTGGAAACGTGAAGGTGCAGATGACAGTGAGGAAGAAAACGTAGCGACGACAGATGGGTCGGATGAAGAGGGACCAAAGATCAAATTGTTGAAATCAGTTTTGATGGCTAGCCGAAAGCCAAGACCAGATATTTCTAACTATGATGGCATCTTGTCCATAGAGGCATTGTTGGACTAGATAAGTGAGTTATATAAATATTTTGAATATGAAGAAATCAACGAAGATAGGAAGATCAATTTTGTTGTTACCAAGTTGAAAGGACACACAACATTGTGGTGGGACAGTGTGCAGGCATAAAGGAGAAGATTGAACAAACCATTGATAAAAAAATGGGATAGAATGATTGTGAAGATGAAAAGAAAATTTCTGCCTAAAGATTACCAAATTTCCCTTTACAGACAGGTGCATAACCTAAGACAGAGAATGATTACTATAAAGGAATATACTGAAGAGTTTTATAAAGTAAACCTGAGAGTTGGGTATGTTGAAGATACCCCCGAGAAGACAACGAGATTTGTAAATGGTCTACAGATGGATATCCTAGACGAGATTAGTATTATTTCCCCTAAGACTATAGAGGAGGTGTATCAGAGTACTTTGAAAGCAGAAGAGAAGATTACTAGGAAACAGAATGCAAAGAGAGGACGTGGTTCTGGCAGAGGAAGAGGATAGTCCTTTGGCAGAGGTAGAACTGCCAATAGCAATGAAGAGGGTAGCAGTTCGAAGACTTTAGGGCATAGAGAGAGGGAAGGTAACACTAGATGAGGAAGGCCATACCAACGTGGAAGAGGTAATGGCAAAGGTAGAGGAAATGCCTATCAGTGTTACAAGTGTCACAAATGGGGACACAAGTATTTTGAATGTCCTGAAAATGAGTAAGTTGGACAGAACAAAGCTTATGTTCCTCAACCCAATGTAGCAGAGTGATTAGCCTCATCATTGAGTAATTATATGGGCCTTAATTGGCCTTATTTCACCTCCTAGCTTAGTCAAACCAACTATTCTCACAACTTATTGCATACTTTTGATTATATTTTGTTTATGAGATGAGTTAGAGTTGGATATTTTACTTTGTGGTCTAATGTGCATGTAATGCAAGAATAAAGGGTAAAAGCAAGGAACTATGGCAAAGACCTTGGTAAAAACTCGAATGGGACAAGGGAGAGTAATTATAGGAGGTAAATCCTCCTCATTTACTACCCATCTATTCGAATATTCCTCCATCAGCTCAGAGTGCAAACAACCATCACTTTGAAGACTAGAAGACAACCAAGCAAGTGAAAAGGGTAGAAACTAGTTTATCCTGAGTGGGGAGTCAAGCCTCCCTAATTTGAAGGAAGTCATTGGAGACTTTCGATGTATAAGTAGAGAGGCTTAGGACCTTAGTAGGATTCAGACTTCTATTGTAAAAACTCTACTTTATTTATGAGTTGCGAGACTAGTGACAATTTGTTTTGTAATCCATGGTTTTCATAATAAAGATGAGTTATGTTTTGAGCCAGCTCTGAGTTAACTCAGAGGGCTAAAGCTCTTGGGTTAGGGTCCAACCCGAGCAGACAAATCTCCTCTTTATTGTACATGTATGCTAGCATAGATTCATGTTTTCTGTTCATTTGTTTAAATAACTTCTTGGTTTTGCTCATTTGCTTAAGTGGCTTCTTGGTTCTGTTCATTTACTTAAATAGCTTCCTAGTTTTCATTATTCATTTTCTTAGTTAGGTCACATTCCGCTTACAGTAGTGTAGAGTAGATCGGTTGTGTGTTGGGCATGGAATCCCTCTAGGGCATGTTTTGGGGCTTAAATCCCATGCTTTTACCAAGTCCTTTGGAAAGGCTGTGCGATTTGTGGGCACGGAGCGCAAAGTCATAATAGAGTCATAGGGTTGTCTGCCCTTTCTTTTTTAATGTCAGCTTAATAGACCTACCCATGGTTCGTGAACCATGGGCTTGTATAATGAGAGCAATGTTCTAAGTGTAAAAGATAGCTAAGCTAAGATGAAGGAATAGAATAGAAGCACGATGAGTCTAAGAGAGTGAGTCAAAGTGTAAAGTGTGTATTTGGGTCGTAGAGTAGGAGAAGGCTCTGCAGCTGAGTTTGCAGAGGCCTAGTAGTCCACAGCTAAGTGTCGTAGGTTTTAACCCCATACAGAAATTACCTGCATACGAATTCTAAAACACAGAAAATAGACAATGTGAGAGCATAACGCATAAAACACATATACACAGAGATTTCCCCTGGATCCCAAAACCGGACTACCAGCTTGATTTTTCATTATGTTCCTTCCAATGCTACAATACATATTTATACATGCCGAAGCATCCAATACCATGGACCGTAAAACCATCATGTCCAAAACCATGGACCAAAAAATATCGTGTACAAAACCATGGACCGAAAACCATCGCGTCCAAAACCATGTGTGAAAATCATGCACAAAACCATAAGTAGGTCCGCCCAACCTAACATAGGGTCCAAAACCAAAATTTTCTGGGGTGCTACCGCAGACCCCATAAAGTGGGGTTACCTGCAACGCTCAAACCCCTTGTGACTCCCATTGTTATGCAATCGATGCAACAAAAGGGGGGCTTCGCCCCCCTTCTAACTCCCCAGTTAACTACGTGGGCTAGTCGTCGAAAGAATATAACATAACCCAACATTCTCCCACTTGCTATTTTATTTCCACAGGGGGCCACAAAAGAGCTTAGTCATTTATCCAGCTCTAACAGGCCCATTGTTTCTCTACACCAAGATAACTTCTCAGAGTTCATAGATTTTGTCAATGCATCTACAGTATTCTTCAAAGTGTCCACCTTTACCAGCAACACCTTTTTGTCTTCTATCATATCCCTCACAAAGTGATACTGAACATCAATTTGCTTTGTCTTTGAATGATATGGAGGGTTCTTTGCCAAGAAAGTTGCACTTTTGTCATCACAGTCTATCCTTATAGTTCCCTATACTAACCCCATACTTGAACACAATCTCTGCAGCCAAACTGCTTCCTTTCTTGCATGAGTGGCTACCATGTATTCTGCATCTGTAGTTGATAATGCCACTACAGATTATTTCTTACTCATCCAACTGACTGCACCACCAAATAGGTTAAACACATACCAACTTGTAGATCTTCTCTAATCCAGATTTCCAGCCCAGTCTACATCAACAGAGACACAAATATCCAACACTCTGTCTAATCTTGGTCTTCCTTGGTAGCACAAACCATAATCACTATTGCCACGTAAATACCTAAAAACCCGCTTCACTGCTGTCTAGTGCTCCTTCCCTGGTTTTGACATAAACTTGCTCAATACTCCCACTGCATGTGCAATGTCTGGTCTAGTACAGAACATTGCATACATCAAGCTATTGAGTACACTTACATATGGAACACGGGACATGTCCTCCTCCTCTTGTTGTGTGTTGGGACACCTTTCAGCAAATAACTTTACACCTATAGAAATAGGAACCTTCATTGGTTTACTATCCTGCATATTAAACCTTTCCAATATTGTCTCAACATGCTTCCTCTAGTTTAACCATAGCTTCCTCTTTGTCCAATCTCTTTTAGTTTCCATGCCCAAAATATAGTTTGTAGCACCAAGATATTTCATGTCGAATTTGGAGGACAATTGGGTCTTAAAATCCTGGATAATTTCTTTTTCATTTCCAACCAGCAACATATCATCCACATACAAGACCAAATAAATAACATGGTCACCAATTAATTTAAAATACACACAGTGATCTACTTTTCTTCTGGTGAAGCCAAGTCCCCGTATAAATGTTTCAAATTTCTGATACACCATCCTTGGTGATTTTTTTAACCCATACAGAGACTTCTTTAACTTGCATACAAGTTCTTTCTTACCCTTCGCCGCAAAGCCTTCAGGTTGCTTCATGTAGATTTCCTCTTCCAGATCCCCATGAAGAAATGATGTCTTCACATCCATCTGTTCTACCTCAAAATCAAAAGCAGCAGCAATATATAAAAGTAATCTAATATAAGTTACCTTGGCAACAGGAGAAAAAATATCACCAAAATCAATTCCTAGCACCTAGGAATAACCTTTCTCTACTAACCAAGCTTTGTATTTCTCCACCTTTCCTTCTACATTTGTCTTCTTCTTGAACACCCATTTGCTGCCAATGGGTTTACTTCTAGCCGACAACTCTACCAGATCCCAAGCCTCATTTTTGTGCAAAGATGCCATTTCATCAACCATGGCCTCTTTCCAAATTTTTCCATCCTTTGAATCTACTACTTCCTTCATAGTTCTAGGATCATCATTAGTAATAGATAAAGAAAAATTTGAATAGAAAACAGATGCACTATACCTTTCTGGCTGTCTTCTTTCTCGAACTGATCTTCTCACACCTGGAGTTTGTGGCTCTTCATTTTTTGATTCCTCCTCTACTGTAGAGTCTGATTCTTCCTCCTTTAGCTCGAACTCTATCTTCTCAGGTTCCTTTGGTTGGACTTCATGTTTAATAACATCTTTCACCTCTCTGAACACCACATCTCGGCTATATGCAACCTTCCTTATTACTGGGTTCCAAAGCTTATAACCTTTTAAACCATTCTTATACCCAATAAAGATGCAATTTTCAGATTTACTATCCAACTTGGTTTGTTTCTCCTTTGGAACATGTACATATGCATCACATCCAAATACCCTCAAATGTGAAAGAGAGGGTTTCTTACTAGTCCATACCTCTTGTGGATTTTTATCCTCCAACACTGATGAAGGTGATCTGTTGACCAGGTAACATGTTGTCTCCATCGCCTCTGCCTAGAATCCCTCTCCTAACCTGGCACCACTAAGCATGCTTCTTGCCCTTTCCATCAACATCTCATTCATTCTTTTTGCAACTCCATTTTTCTGAGGTGTATATGGAGTAGTCTTCTGCCATGCTATACCACACTTCTTACAAAATTCTTCAAATTCCTTACTGCAAAACTCTTCACCGTTATCTATCCTGAGCACCTTTATCTTCTTCTCTGTCTCGTTTTCCACCAGAGCCTTAAATTCTTTAAACCTGTCAAAGACTTCAGATTTCTTCTTAAGGAAATATATCCATGTATTCCTAGAGAATTCATCTATAAATGATACATAGTACACAGAATTACCCAGTGATGGAACCTTCACAAGTCCAAGCACATCACTGTTCAAAAGCTCTAATATTTGTTTCACCCTCCTACTACCAGAGGGGAAACTCACCCTATTCTTCTTCCCACAAACACAATTTTCACAGAAATCAAAATCCAGAGAGCTATTACTCATACCTTCTACCATACCTTTACCATAAAGTATTCGAAGGCCCTTCTCTCCAATATGTCGAAGCCTTTGATGCCACAACATGGTCTTCTCTCCAGAGACCACTAGATTTTCTACTCCACTTTCAGGAACCACAGAATTGTTGCACCCATCAACAATAGTGCTACCATGCATCTTGTACAGATTTCCAGTCCAAACTCTCTGCATCAATACTAGTGCTCCCCAAACCATCTTGCAGGTATCCTTCTCAAACACTATTTTTACACCTGCATCATCCATCTTTCTTACAGAAATCAAATTTTTGGCCAATGCAGCAATATGCACAACACCCGGAAGTGTTCTAACCCTTCCACATTGTAACTTCAACTTTACATTTCCGCAACCAATGATTCTAGCCTTCCTATCATCCCTCATGAAGACATCACCACCATCATATTTCTCATACTCGCAGAACCATTCTCTATGGGGAGTGAAGTGAAAGAATCCACCTGAGTCAATCAACCATGTCTCGTGATCTACATGTGTACTTGAAGAAGCCAAGTACACATCTGCACCTTCATCTAAGGTGGTTTTCACCTCTACAGAAGGAGCATCATCAGATTCCTTTCCTTTATCAGGAGCTTTAGATTTATAGTCCCTTTTGTAGTGCCCTTCTTTTCTGCATTTCCAGCACACCACCTTTATAGGTTTTCCTGGAGATTTATATCTCCCACTCAATGACTTATTTTTTTTTCTATTCTGCGACCATCCTTGTACAAACAAGGCATAACCATTCTGGCTCTCCATATTTTTCCATCTCATCTCATCCATCAGCAAGGATGAGACTATTTCATCGAACTACAAGGCAATTGCATTGCTACCTATTGCAATAACTAGACTATCGCACGAATCTGGTGGAGAACACAAATGACTAATGCACTTATCTTCATCTGAAATTTTAATATCAACAGATGCTAAATGACTTACCATAGTATTAAATGCATTCAAATGGTCTGTCACCGAGTCTCCATATTTCATCCTCAGGTTATATAGTTTTTTCCGTAGGAATAGTTTATTCACCAGAGACTTAGATTGGTACAAAGTCCCTAACTTGTCCCACAAAGACTTCGCCATAGCTTCCCCTGATACATTCAACAATATTAAATCTAAGGCACACAATTGTATTATGCTCTTTGCCTTCCGATCCAACTTCTTCCATTCTTCATCAGACACTCCCGTTGGTTTAGTACCTGGATCTACCATGATCCACAGATCTTTATCCACCAATAGATCCTCCATCTTAAGTTTCCACAACTCAAAACTCTGACCATTAAATTTCTTGATCTCTATCTTTCCACTGCTTGCCATATTATTTTACCACTAGAATCGATCTCGTAGATCTCCCACTAAACAGGGTCTACCACAGGCCCCAGCGAAACCCCTCAGCAACAAAGGCGTACCCTTGAAGCCAAAACAACTCTGATACCAAATGTAGGTTTTAACCACATACAAAAATTACCTGCATACAAATTCTAAAACAAAGAAAATAGACAATGCGAGAGAATAACACATAAAACACATATACATAGAGATTTTCCCCTAGATCCCAAAACCGAGACTACTAGCTTGATTTTTCATTATGTTCCTTTCAATGTTACAATACATATTTATACATGTTGAAGCATCCAATACCATGGACTGAAAGACCATCGCATCCAAAACCATGGACCGAAAACTATCGCGTCCAAAACCATGGACCAAAAACCATCGCGTCCAAAACCATGTGCGAGAATCATGCACAAAACCATAGGTAGGTCCACACAAACTAACATAGGGTCCAAACCAAAAATTTTCAGGGCATTGTCTTGGTCCCCATAAAGTGGGGTTACCTGCACCCCTCAAACCCCTTGTGACTCCCCTCTCTATGCAGTTGACGCAACAAAGGGGGGCTTCGCTCCCCTTCTAACTCCCTGGTTAACTACGTGGGCTAGTTGTGGAAAGATTATAACACAACGCAACAAGTGTACGGACCCCTGCGGCTGAGTGCGCAGGGCAGGACGAGGCTATAACAGTGGGAAGAATTAATAAAGAGAAGTTTTACCATATTTTTGTGTATCTTTCCCTACTTTATGTATTGTTTGGTATAATTTGCAAGTTTACTATTTATGTGTTGTGTGAACTTATATGAATGTGTTGTATAAATAAATATAACACAAGGCTTCTATTTACACGAAGATAACTAACTGGTGTAATAAGGTAAATAGGATCTTGGGTGTGATTTAGGGGACTTGTGTAGAGTGCTGCTCCAGCAACGTGGATGCCCCACAACCTGTGGTTAGGGCTGCATGAAGGCAAATCTATCAAGGCGCGAAGGCCAGGGAAGTGCACGAAGCAACCTATGCACAGGGACTAGCAATTGGACAAATTCAACCTCTCAGACATCTCAAGGGTGTGGAAACCTTGTTCCAGCAACCCCCGATACTACTTTGGGTGAGACCTCAGTCTGCGCTCCGTGGACTGTTTCTAAAAGGGCCAGTAGTACAGGAATTTTCTTGGCTAATTAACTCCGAACCTGGGTTAGGCACCAACAAGGCAACAAATGGTTCCATTGCTGGGACCGAGATATGCATAGAGATGTATGATGTCATATCACTAGAATCCAAAAAAGAAAGGGATTGAAGATTGGTTGGATAGGAATTTCATGAGTTCGCAGCACAAGAAAACAGGAATCTACGACTATCAAAGGAAGAGTGTTTAGACTGCTACTTATACAAAAAGATCCACAAATTTTTCTTCTCATCTTTCCCTACTGAGCTATATGAATGGATTGCGAAGCTAGAAAATAGCCAAGGAAGGTGTAAACTTGACATTCCTATTGTGTGGACTCTAGGATTGGTGTGCAGATTGGAATCATCAGAGGATAAGATTGCACATGTTGTTGATCACTGGCTCAATCAAATTATAGGAGGTTTCATAACCAAGTTCACGGTAGATACTTCAGTCAGTTATAGCGAGGTAGAATGACACTTCCTCAAAGGACCGCAAGGTAAGTACGTTAAGTCTTTGAACACTTGGATTAAAATGCTACTATGTGAAAAGTGGGTTATGCGGATAGATTGATGTTTGGGGCTACGCGAAGTGGGAGAATCTACAGAAATGGAGGTAGTGCAGAACTAGAAACTAGCCCCTTGATTTCACCTCCACAAGAGGGTGAAGAAGAGCTCATGAAGGTCTCACCGAGGAGTGTGATCAATTTGATAAGGCAGAGGATTCTGTGCATACCACCCCCACCCACACCACCACTAATTTCACCATCTTCACCCTTGTCTTCGCCCATACCAGCTCCGCCATCACCCTGAGTCAATATGGAAAGCGCGATAAATTTATCGGTATTCATGGGAGTAGGAAATGAAGATCTGGACCAGTTTTGGTTTGTGATAAAGGCTGCATAGGAAGCGCAGGGAGTCATGAATGACAATATAAACAAGGAAACATTGTTCAGTGCTCTGCAAGATCGCGCGTTGACATGGTAGATTAAGATTCCAATGACAATCTGAATGCGGGGATCACGGATATCCAAGCTATGCTGAACAAAGAATTTAGCAGGTCAAAGTTAGAGACATAGTCGATCATTGGGTTCAAGGAGATCATGATGCTTCCAGGTGAGACCCCTTGGGTGTTGGATCAGAGATTAAAGTGTATAATTCATGAAGTTAATATGACATTGACGAATGGACAACACCACACATGGTTTGTAGCATCACTAACGCCACATCTAAGGAAAGCGTTGTCACAACAGAGGCTAACCACTCAGGGTAAGGCCTTGCAAATCGCGATGAGGCGGCATGAGACCCTAATACAGGATCCTAACTTGGGAGTTCAGCAAATCCACACGTAGTTGAAAACCTTGTGCTTGGAGATGCAGAGTTTGAAATAGGATAGGATAGCTCGCTCAGAGGTGTGTGATGAGGTATGGTGTGTTAAATGCAAGGGTCAAGGGCGTGACAAGGACCACTGCCCAGTGTTCGCGAATTACCTCATGGGAGGAAGACCAATTTCGTTGAGATGAGAGGCACAAGAAGGACTAAGCGTAGTGCCTGCATTGTTGGGTTGTGTTATATTCTTTTCACGAATAACCTACGTAGTGAATAGGGGGGTTAGAGGGGGGACGGAGACCCCCTGTCCAGGGGTTTTGAGGGGGCCGGTAGCCCCCCCCCTATGGGGTCCAGGGTAGCGCCCCGGGATTTTTTTTTTTTGGACCCTATATTAGGTTGGGCAAACCTACCTATGGTTTTTCGGTCCATGGTTTTGGACGCGATGGTTTTCAGTCCATGGTATTGAATGCTTCATCATTTATACATATGTATTGTAACATTGAAAGGAATATAATGAAAAATCAAGCTGGTAGTCCCGGTTTTGGGATCCAGGGGAAAATCTCTGTGTATATGTGTTTTATGTGTTATGCTCTCGGATTGTTTATTTTTCTGTGATTTAGAATTCGTATGCAGGTAATTTCTATACGGGGTTAAAACCTACATTTGGTATCGGAGTTGTTTTGGCTTCAAGGGGATGCCTTTGTTGTTGAGGGGTTTCGCTCGGGCCTATGGTAGACCCTGTTCAGTGGGAGATCTATGAGATCGATTCTGGTGGTGAAAGAAGATGGCGAGCAACGGAAAGATAGAGATCGAGAAGTTCAATGGTCAGAGTTTTGAGTTGTGGAAACTCAAGATGGAGGATATGTTGGTGGATAAAGATCAGTGGATTGCAGTAGATCTAGGTACTAAACCAACGGGAGTGACCGATGAAGAATGGAAGAAGTTGGATCGGAAGGCAAAGAGCACAATACGATTGTGTGTCTCAGATTCAGTATTTCTGAATGTATCAGGGGAAGCTACGACGAAGGCTTTGTGGGACAAGTTAGGGACTTTGTACCAATCTATGTCTCTAGTGAATAAACTGTTCCTGCGAAAAACGTTGTATAACCTAAGGATGAAAGATGGAGACTTGGTGACAGAGCATCTGAACACATTTAATACTGTGGTAAGTCAGTCAGCGTCTGTTGATATTAAAATTTCAGATGAAGATAAGTGCATTATTTTGTTGTGTTCTCTACCAGATTCGTGGGATAGTCTGGTTATTGCAATAGGTAGCAATGCAACTGCTTTGCAGTTTGATGAAATAGTCTCAGCCTTGCTAACGGAGGAGATGAGATGGAAAAATATGGAGAGCCAGAATGATGATGTCTTGTTTGTACGAGGACTGTCCTAGAATAGAAACAAAAATAGGTCATCGAGTGGGAGATCTAAATCTCCAGGAAATCCTGTAAAGGTGGTGTGCTAGAAATTCCGAAAGGAAGGGTACTTCAAAAGGGACTGTAAATCTAAAGCTCCTGATAAAGGAAAGGGATTTGATGATGCTCCTTCTACAAAGGCGAAAACCACCTCAGATGAAGGTGTGGATGTGTACTTGGCTTCTTCAAGTACACATGTAGATCATGAGGCATGGTTGATTGACTCAGGTGCATCCTTTCACTTCACTCCCCATAGAGAGTGGTTCTGTGAGTATGAGAAATACGATGGTGGTGATGTCTTCTTAGGAGATGATAGGAAGGCTAGAATCATTGGTCGTGGAAAAGTAAAGTTGAAGTTGCAAGGTGGAAGGGTTAGAACACTTTCGGGTGTTCTGCATATTCCTGCATTGGCAAGAAATCTGATTTCTGTAAGCAAGTTGGATGATGCGGGTGTAAAAACAGTGTTCGAGAAGGATACCTGCAAGATGGTTCGGGGAGCACTGGTATTGATGCGGGGAGTTCGGACTAGAGCTCTGTACAAGCTGCAAGGTAGCACTGCTATTGATGGGTGCAACAGTTCTGTGGTTCCTGAAAGTGGAGCTAAAAATCTAGTGGTCTCTGGAGAGAAGACCATGATATGGCATCAAAGGCTTGGACATATTGGAGAGAAGGGTCTTCGAATACTTCATGGTAAAGGTATGGTAGAAGGTATGAGTAATAGCTCTCTAGATTTTGATTTCTGTGAAAATTGTGTATATGGGAAGCAGAATCGGGTGAGTTTCCCCTCTGGTGCTAAGAGGGCGAAAGAGATATTAGAGCTTGTGCACAGTGATGTGTTTGGACCTGTGAAAGTTCCATCACTGGGTAAGTCTGTGTACTATGTATCATTTATAGATGACTTCTCAAGGAATACATGGATATATTTCCTTAAGAAGAAATCTGAAGTCCTTGACAGGTTTAAAGAATTCAAGGCTCTGGTGGAAAATCAGACAGAGAAGAAGATAAAGGTGCTGAGGACAGATAATGGTGGAGAGTTTTGCAGCAAGGAATTTGAAGAATTTTGTAAGAAGTGTGGTATAGCACGGTAGAAGACTACTCCATATACACCTCAGCAAAATGGAGTCGTAGAAAGAATGAACAAGCCGTTGATGGAAAGGGCAAGAAGCATGCTCAGTGGTGCCAGGATAGGACAGGAATTCTGGGCAGAGGCGGTGGATACTGCATGTTACTTGGCCAACAGGTCACCTTCATTAGCATTGGAGGATAAGACTCCACAAGAAGTATGGACTGGTAAGAAACCCTCTCTTTCACATCTGAGGGTATTTGGATGTGATGCATATGTACATGTTCCAAAGGAGAAATGAACCAAGTTGGATAGTAAATCTGAAAAGTGCATCTTTATTGGGTATAAGGATGGTTTAAAGGGTTATAAGCTTTGGAACCCAATAACAAGGAAGGTTGTGTACATTCGAGATGTGGTGTTCAGAGAGGTGAAAGATTTTATTAAACATGGAGTCCAACCAAAGGAACATGAGAAGATAGAGTTTGAGCTAAAGGAGGAAGAATCAGACTCTGCAGCAGAGGAGGAATCAGAAGATGAAGAGCCACAAACTCTGGCTGTGAGAAGATCAGTTCGAGAAAGAAGGCAGCCAGAAAGGTATAGTCCTTTTGCTTTCTGTTCAAATTTTGCTTTGTCTATTATTGATGATGATCCCAGAACTGTGAAGGAAGCAGTAGATTTAGAGGATGGAAAACTCTAGAAAGAGGGCATGGTTGATGAAATGGCATCTTTGCACGAAAATGAGGCTTGGGATCTGGTGGAGTTGCCGACTGGAAGGAAACCCATTGGCAGCAAATGGGTGTTCAAAAAGAAGACAAATGCATAAGGGAAGGTGGAGAAATGCAAAGCTCGGTTGGTAGAAAAAGGATATTCCCAAGTGTCGGGAATTGATTTTGGTGATATTTTTTCTCCTGTTGCCAAGGTAACTTCTATTAGATTACTTTTATCTGTTGCTGTTGCTTTTGATTTTGAGGTAGAACAGATGGATGTGAAGACAACATTTCTTCACGGGGATTTGGAAGAGGAAATCTACATGAAGCAACCTGAAGGCTTTGCGGTGAAGGGTAAGAAAGAACTGGTATGCAAGTTAAAGAAGTCTCTGTATGGGTTAAAACAGTCACCAAGGATGTGGTATCAGAAATTTGATACCTTTATACGGGGACTTGGCTTCACCAGAAGCAAAGCAGATCGCTGTGTGTATTTTAAATTGATTGGTGACCATGTTATTTATCTGGTCTTATATGTGGATGATATGTTGCTGGTTGGAAATGACAAAGAAATTATCTAGGATTTGAAGACCCAATTGTCATCCAAATTCGACATGAAAGATATTGGTGCTGCAAACTATATTTTGGGCATGGAAATTAAAAGAGATTGGGCAAAGAGGAAGCTTTGGTTAAACCAGAGGAAGTATGTCGAGAAAATATTGCAGAGGTTTAATATGTAGGATAGTAAACCGGTGAAGGTTCCTATTCCTGTAGGTGTGAGGTTATCTATTGAACAGTGTCCCAAGACACAAGAAGAGGAAGAGGACATGTCCCGTGTTCCATATGCAAGTGCAGTCGGTAGCCTGATGTATGCAATGGTCTGTACTAGACCAGACATTGCACATGCAGTGGGAGTATTGAGCAGGTTTATGTCAAAACCAGGGAAGGAGCACTGGACAACAGTGAAGCGGGTTTTCAGGTATTTGCATGGCACTAGTGATTATGGTTTGTGCTACCAAGGAAGACTAGGATTGGACAGAGTGTTGGATATTCATGGCTTTGTTGATGCAGACTGGGCTGGAGATCTGGATCAGAGAAGATCTACAAGTGGGTATGTGTTTAACCTATTTGGAGGTGCAATCAGTTGGATGAATAAGAAACAATCTGTAGTGGCACTATAAACTACAGAGGCAGAATACATGGCAGTCACTCATGCAAGCAAGGAAGCAGTTTGGTTGCAGAGATTGTGTTCAAGTATGGGGTTAGTACACGGAGATATAAGAATAGACTGTGATAGCCAAAGTGCAATTTTCTTGGCAAAGAACCCTACTTATCATTCAAAGACAAAGCACATTGATGTTCAGTATCACTTTGTGAGGTATATGATAGAAGACAAAAAGGTGTTGCTGGTAAAGGTGGACACTTTGAAGATACTGCAGATGCATTGACAAAAGCTGTGAGCTTTGAGAAATTATCTTGGTGTAGAGAAACAATGGGCATTTCAGGGCTGGAAAAATGACTAAGCTCTCCTGTGGCCCCCTGTGGAAAGAAAAAAACAAGTGGGAGATTGTTGGGTTGTGTTATATTATTTCCACGACTAACCTACGTAGTGAACCGGGGGGTTAGAGGGGGCGTGGAGCCCCCCTTTCATTGCGCCGATTGCATAGCGGGGGGGGGGGGGGGGTCACAGGGGGGACAATAGCCCCCCCTGTCCGTGGGGTTTGAGGGGGGTGGGTAGCCCCCCTCTACGGGGTTTGGGGCAGCGCCCCGGGAATTTTTTTTTTTTGGACCCTATATTAGGTTGGGCGAACCTACCTATGGTTTTTCGGTCCATGGTTTTGGACACGATGGTTTTCGGTCCATGGTATTGGATGCTTCGACATGTATAAATATGTATTGTAACTTTGAAAGGAATATAATGAAAAATCAAGCTAGTAGTCCCGGTTTTGGGATCCAGGGGAAAATCTCTGTGTATACGTGTTTTATGTGTTATGCTCTCGCATTGTTTATTTTTCTGTGATTTAGAATTCGTATGCAGGTAATTTCTGTACGGGGTTAAAACCTACATGCATTGTGGTGTGCAATTTTTCAAATAGCAGGAAAGCATGCCACGAACAACTGCCATTTATTGTAGAAGTACACATAGAATTCATAGTAGTTGTTCTGTAATTTTTATAGATCAGTGGGACATGATGAGAGAACCTCTAGAAGTTATGAGATGATGATGGATAAGACTCGTACCTATAGATTTCAGGCCAAAATGTAGTCCCTTGAGTAGAACGCAGGGATGGTGCAAACTAGATTTTAGGGGCGTGGACGAGGCCAAGCTGGAGGATGGCCTAGAAGAGGTCGTGAACAATTGATATTTCACAATTTCGGAGGGCCAGGAGATTATTCTTGTGATTGTATGAATCCAACGCATCCATTGTGTCTATATTGTACATTGTTTGATCATGAGATGGAGGACTGTCTCACGCTAATAGAGAGGCTGCGTGACAAGGGAGTGCTCCAACCTCCCTCGACTCAAAACCTTCAAATTATGAGGTCTCAGCCGCACAAGGAAGACCCTAATGTGAACATTGTCCTTCGAAGTGGATTACGACAAGGGATGCAAAGGCAAGTATCTTGAAAAAAGTACTTGGGTTTGCAAGGCTCCAATGAAGGAACTAGAGTTTGATTTGGAGTACACTAAGGAAACCTTCCTGGAAGCAAAGAAGAGCTTCACTGATGCCTCCACTTTAGGAAGAAAATACAGGATGGAGACAAAAATGGGCCCCTAGATTCTCACAACGTTCTTGGAAACATGCATGAAGCTGTTGCACGACAACAAGGTCGTAAAGGGACTACAGGAACTCATAAATAGATGCGCTATGACTGCGCTTGGAGAACCATGCATAGTTCGGAAGCTCAAAATGCACACGACGTAGACAGGAAGGAAAATGAGATTGACTGTGCAGATTAGAGAATATGATATTATCAAGTGATTCTGGATCTAGGATCAAGTGCAATCATTCTGCTGAAGCACACATAGGAGTGCATGGGAAGGTCAACACTGCAATGGTCTCCTATCCAACTACAAATGGTGAACTAGCGAAAGATCCTACCTATGGGAAGATTATAGGGAATTAGAGTGGATATCAAAGGAGCAAGTGCGATAGTGGACTTCGAAATGATAAAGATTGTTGATGACAACAATCCCTACCCCACGCTATTAGGAATAGATTGGGCCACTAACATCAATGGGGTGATAAATCTAAATAGGAGCAAGATGATTTTTGAGAAAAAATCTCTACACATAGTTGTACCTTTAGACCCTATAGAAGGATCGTGCTACACAGAGCCAATGCACAACTATGAAAGTGACGAAGACTTGGATTGCATCTACAAGATAACCGCGCAGGAGCAAGACTGGGTAAATCCAACCATGGATGGACGAATCTCTTGGGAGTGCAAAAGCTCCTGTACATCATATTCTGATGAGAAGATAGAATGATGGCAGAACTGGTTATAGGAGGCAACCATGTTGAACTGTAACATGATGATGAGATCACTATGCTGCGTATCAACGAAGGTAAGGGATCTGCCTACATATGATGGGTTAATTGAGGTGCATGACTTCTTGAACATATTTGAAAGAGAGGTGCCAAAACAGCAACATTTTGAAGCTTTGTAATGGGTCCTATGCACTATGCCTGCGAGGTGGTGGGGTACACACCAAAGAAGCTTTGGGGACTGGTGCGAATGTAGGAGAACGATGCACATACGATTTGGGAAGCCTCCAATGTGATTAACAGACAAGATTGCTGGAAAAAATGGTCTGCGCACCCACCTGTCCAGATGGATACAGGTTTATGGTTTGAAATCTATGTGGATGCACACAGTCTTCATGTTAGGAGACACGGTCACTAAGCCTATGCGAGTGAGGAAATGGCATGAACAACCCCTCCCATTGGAAACATGGAGTATGGAAAGATCCATTGTGTAGACGATTATCCATGCACAATCCTTTAATGAAGTATGTGAAGCGTTGAACAAGGTCCATAATGCATAGCATACTGACTAGGATCTGCATGTATCGGTGGTTCTATGGGCTTATAGGACCATGCACGAAACATTGACGGTCCAGGCACCTCTGAGGCTGGAATACAAATGTTGTAATCTCCATAAAACATAAAATGCCTAGTCCATGCATGACATCATCGATAGATACAACGGTTCACAAAACCTTGGAAGAAGGGAGAGCGCAGCTGAATGGAAAAAAGTACTTGCAAAATGATGAGGAAATTGGGTAGGGTCACCTTAGGCTCCAAGAACTTATGAATTATAGGGTGCGATTAAGGGATAAAAGTGATCTGCTAGAAGTGGAAGCCAAGAAGTTGGAGGACAAGATCAAGAAGGATTTTCTCGAAAGAAACTAGGATGACAAAGCAAGGTGCGCACAATCACATGGAAAAATTTCGGGACTATTGCCAAGAATTGATCAGCCTGATGCCTTGGATTGGACCACATATCACTAAATGGATCAACCATGGTGGCACGATGTTGATGATCAAGTGCGCAACACAACCAGTTACAATGAAAGATGGGTATGTTCTAGGAAAATTGATGGATGACCGGATGAAACCCTATACAGGTGGCGCAGCCACCTGACTAACCATGGGCAGTACAGTCTTAGCACTCTAGGCAGTTGAAAGGAGGTGCGGGACTATAAACTACTTTGCCTGGAAGCTGCACGATGTTGGAGCTATGCATGGGAGTAAAGTGTCACAATGTCTGTGATCGCGCAAGGGGGGCTACGCTGCCACGTGGGTTGGCCGGAAAGTGACCATTGGAGTCACTATTCATGATGTGATTCTTGACTTGAGACCAAAAGCAGTGGGCGACAGGCATTTAAGACACAAATTATGGGTAATATTTGGGAAAATCTACGGCCAAGGGAGCATTAATGAATAGGATTTGGGGGGAACAGTCAAATTCAAATTCAAAAGGAACTATAAATTACAAAGCGTTGCCCAGCAAAAAACAATTGGTCATTTTTGAATTGATTTATTATATACCCTGTGCATTCTGAGTAGAGCCCTGTTTCACTTGTACAGAGCATTGATTGAACCCCTGATTACGTGAGTGATATATTTCTAGACAGACACGATGGCAGCATCTAAGGAAGTTATTGAAATTGCAGAGATGACCGTCGAAAAGGCCACACAGGCCCTAAATGTGGGGGATGCCCCTAAAGGTGCTGAGATGCGGCATAAATCCCTAAATCACTGCACACACCGAGCCCGAAGAAAGAAAAATAGTCGATGATTCTTGTGCATATGTCCCCGTAAAACTCGTTGCATACCAGGTTAACAATGGTGGAGGAAGGGAAAGTCATTAACTTGGAATTCGATGAGGAGGAGGAAGACTTAGAGGACCTTATCATTGAAGAAGACGAGGACGAAGGCATGGAGGAAGAAAATCAGCCTGCACACCCTCCAACAAAGTTGTTTTCATATATCCCCCCGCGGAAGGGGAACGCAAAAGTGCCCAAGGATCTTGATGAGAGCAAGCTCTCGCTTGAGACCCCGCTCCTCCCAAACGACATAATTTCTTAGGGCACACACCTTGGACGGGTGCCTAGAATGAAATTATAATATTGGGATCTCGCTGACCACAAGAAGTTTCCTTACCTTGAGATTGTGCAGCTCATGAAGCCCAAGCAGAACACTGTGGTAGGTGTTACTGAATTGGAGTTGCAAAACTGGTTACGCGGAATGGAAAAGGGAGGGTTACTAAACCTTTTCTGGGTACCGCATTTCCACCATGCCCCAATAACAATTTTCGTCATCAAGTAGCTTCTCTGGCTGGTGCATGCTGGGTGTTTGTGGCTAGAGGAGCCCATCCCCATCATGGACCACTTGATTCACCACATTACCCAGCTTCCATGCAACAGATAGGGGCCACGCAAATATCTCGGAGGGGAAGAGTAGTGATTTGGCCATCGCGGAGACCATGAAGAAGAAATACAAGTTGGCGAAGAAGAAAAGGGGCTACGCAATATCCAACATCAACAACAGAGCTGTCAAAGTTGCGACCTAGATACTTGTAGGTAAGCTCATGAGAATGTGCGGCAAGGATGAGGTACCCACACCGGTGTTGGCACTTGCTGAGCATTGCGCAGAGGGGGTCTAATTCAACTAGTCCAAGTTCCTGGAAAATTTCCACGAGGCTCAAGAACAAGGAAAAATGTTCCACTATGCATGGTTTCTGCTGTCCATAATGCTTGTGGCAGGGGAATTTCCGAAGGACAGTCAGTTTCCAACAATTGATAGAGATTTTCTAGAGGCCGCGAAGTATGCTTCGCTCTGGGCCATAAAGGACGTGAACCAAATCCATGACAGTAAGATATTCTGGGTGTTCATGTAAATGAACATCAGAATGGGGATCCACCGCAAGCCACGATTATCACCCATTGTCTACAACAGCTTGAATAGATTTTCGGAATTTAAGGCAGACCTCCACAACATCTATGTTAGAGCGTGCAAGGACCTGGCCAAGCAATGAAGAGAGCTCCCATTTGTAGCTGCGAATGACATAATTTTTTATGTACTAGAGACATGGTTGCCATAGTGGTGCACCCCAGACATTACAACAATGGAGAAGTCTGCGGCGCAGAAGAAGAAAGAGGAGGCCAAATTATGCATGGGGTAGTTGGCAGAGAAGAGAAGGCAAGAAGTAGTGGTAGCCAAAGTGTAGGAAGCGTGGGATGCTACATAGACAACAAAAAAATAGAAAAAGGCTGCAGCAACAGCAGCATAGAAGGTAGCCAAGAAGGCGTGTGAGGGCAAGGAGTCACCTTCACATGGGCAGGAAGTAGAGGAAGAGGAGGGTAGCGTGAACCCAAAAACCATGTCAACACAACTAAAGTGCCAGTACCCAAGCGAGCAGATGGGGCAGCGCAAGAAGGTCAAGGAATCAAAGTTTTCTATTGACCCGATCACCCTTACTGAGGGTGATCTACATGACATCAGGGAGACGGTGCACAACATCACCTCTAAGGCCCTCCAAAGCTTCATACAAGAGAATCATATTGTGTTGGGGGCCTTAAAGCGCAACTTCAGGAGTTGCAGGTGTGCACTCCTCAGGCTAGTACTCTTTCAGTCGGGACAATTGAGTCTGAGTAGATGTTGTGTGCACGGACAACAAACATAGTAGTGCTGCCAGAAGGGGCACTGGTGATGACAACTGAGTCCGACAGGCCTACAATTAGTGCACTGAAAGGTATCAAGATCAACATGACTATGCTCCCATGAGAGACACTCTATTTTCTCGAGGATGGGATTACTGTAGAACTACGTGCTAGGGAGAGCTGCACACTACAAGTACTGAGCGAGAAAAAGATCAACATGGAGCAATTTATCTTGTAGCACGATGAAGTGGTGTCGCAGAATAGGCAGATGGTACAGGTACTAGAAGAAGCCTGTCGAATGGTCCCTGAGCTGTCCATACCAACAAACACACCATCAAAGGTGTGCATCCATTGGCTAGCAGTATGGGTGCGTGAAGTGCGAGAAGAAATGAATAAGGTTTAGCTAGAGTTGAACCTTTAGATAGTAGAGCTATAGTTGAAGGAGTAGACATCCACTCCTCAGGACTAGAAGAGATTTTCAGTGGAGTAAGGGACTACACCAGAATGTTGGAGGAGTCATTTGAGGTCCTCACGAATCTGCAGGAGGACCCCAACATCCAGCACTTAGAGAAAGTGGCGCGTGAGCTCTAGCAGCAGTATGATAGTGTTAAAGGTACCACGCAAATGGTGGTTGTCACTTAGATGTTCACATGAATGCAACAAGCCAAAGTGCTAAAAGAACAGGTGGATGCAGAACAACACAAAAAAGCAGTCCTGAAGGCACACATTCAACCTTAGATCGATGAGGCCTTCACCATCACAGCAACAATTGAAGGCATGCTCGTACAAATGAAGGGGATGCAGGAATAGGTCCATGGAAGCAGTTCTTACACTGCGGTCTTGAAACAATGGGTCTAGGAGATTCAGCAAGCAGTCGCTCAGTGTGCTGCCAACCTTGTAGTTGTTCAAACAAAGTTGGAGGGACTTCGCAAAAAGATCTATGCACCGACAGAGTGACTCGAGGGTGAGTCATAGTGTTTGTGTTGGGGGCTTGTTGGGCATGGAGTCCCCCTAAGGCATGTTTTGGGGTTTAAAGCCCAAGTTTTGACCAGGTCCTTTCTAAAGGCTCTGTGATTTGTGGGCATGGAGCACAAAGTCATAATAGAGTCACAGGGTTGTCAACCCTTGTTTTTGTAATGTCAGCTTAATAGACCTACCCATGGTCCGTGGACCATGGGATTGTATAAATAGAGCAAACCTCTAAGTATAAAAGATAGCTAAGCTAAGATCAAGGAATAGAATAGAAGCATGATGAGTCTAAGAGAGTGAGTCAAAGTGTAATGTGTGTCTTTGGGTCATAGAGTAGGAGAAGGCTCTATAGATGAGTGTGCAGAAGCCTAGTAGTCCACAGCTAAGTGCACAGACCCCTACAGCTGAGTGCATAGGGCAGGTCGAGTCTATAATTGTGGGAAGAATTAATAAAGAGAAGTTTTACCATATTTTTGAGTATCTTTCTCTGCTTTATGTATTATTGGGTATAATTTGCAAGTTTACTATTTATGTGTTGCATGAACATATATGAATGTGATGTATAAATAAATATAACACAAGGCTTATTTTTACGGGAAGATAAATAACTAGTGTAAGAAGGTAAATAGGATCTCGGGTGTGATTTAGGGGAATAGTGCAGACCACTTCTCCAGTAGCACGGAAGCCTCACATCCCCTGGTTAGTGTTGTGTGAAGGCAAATCTATTAGAAGCGCGAAGGCCAAGGAAGTGCGCAAAGAAACCTGCATGCGAGGACTAGTAGTTGGACCAATTCAACCTCTCAGACATCTCAAGGGTGTGGAAACCTGGTTCGAGCACCCCCCCATACTGCTTCGAGTGAGACCTCAGTCTGCACTCCATGGACTATTGCTGAAAGGGCCAGTAGTACGGGTATTTTCTTGGCTAATTAACTCTGAACCTGGGTCAAGACCCAACAATCCAACATTATACTTTAGTTTACTTCCATTTGTGCCTTCTTTTAGTTCACAAGTTAGCTAGGAGAAAAATATCACCATAAGGTTTTCTGTAGGTGCCTAGAACTCATCTCCTCCCTTTGGGACCATGACTTGAGGAAGAGACCCTTCAGCAGCTCCAAAAACATAGGTTTCTAGTTCTCGCATGAGCTATGGTGTTTGTTGTTTGATGCAATTACTTGTTCACCCTCATTGGTTTTTCTATTGTTTTCATTTCAAACCTCCATCACGTTCTTCGCGCATTGTTTCCTCACCATCCGATCAACAAAAAATCTTCTCAATCACCATCTAATTCATTCGTTTATCCAACTATTGCCTCGTGTGAAGTCTTCCACTTACTTCATGCTCTCCAATATCCACCATCGATCTATCACCTGATCCGATGGTTATCACGTCACCTAATCGCCAACAAGCTTGGACGATCTCCACCGTTGATCTATCTAGCCTGATCTGATGGGTATTGCGCAATCTCGCACGGATTCTTGCATGACCCTTATTTTCCTGAGAGCACACAAGAAAAGTGGTTTTCTCATGCTACATGTCGCACAGTTAGGCTAATTGCATGAAATTTGAAAATACAGCTTACAACCTTCAGGGCACGCAAGAAACTAATTACCGCTTTCAAAACCTGCTCCATCATTTCCGCATGTTTTCTTCCTGTGATACCATCTCTGTTGTCCATCCTCCAATTAATCCTATCCATCCATCTCTTGACTTAATCTTCACAATAAGATCTTCACCTTTCATCTACTTTGTTACCATGTTTTTCCATCCATTCACTTAATTCCTTGTGATACAATCTTCGTCGTTCATCTGCTTCGTTACCATATTTGTTCACCTATTCACTAAATCACTCGTGATAAGATCTTTGGCATTCATCATGTTCATTGACTTAGTTCATATATTTATTTACATAAGCCCCCACGATAAGATCTCCATTGTCCATCTTCTGTTCATTGATTGATCCAATGGTCCCTATGCACTACTGCATCCTTATGTCCTCCTTTCATAGATTTCGACCTCTGATTGCTCTTCCGCTTGAAAACTAATTTAGTTTAAGTTTCTTTGCTTACACCTTACTATAATTTGACGCTCTTTACCTCTGCAACTTAGGTAGCAGCATTAGGTTAGTGTTAATTTGGCAATTTTGTTTAGCATAGCTGTTTATATGGTTAGTTAGTGTATGGTGTGAGTTTATCATTACATGTTGTTTTCTTCAATACTACAGTAGAGTATCTCTCTCTTAGGATAGACTTTCTCTTCTTCCATCAAATAATTAAGCTTCTTATAACCCTATAGAAGTCTGGCTTGGAACCCCTGGGGTCTCTTGCCAAAAGAACAAGTGAAAACAGGCAGTACCTTCACTTCTACTTGTTCATATAGCATTGTCACCTCCAAGTTTGTACGAACCCTGGGTTGATAAGTAAAGCTGGTAGCCCTGGGAGTTGCAGCATTCTTGTTGCAATACCTAGGCTCATCACTTTTTGGTGTCATTGCCGGGGAGGTGTCTAAGTAGAATGTGATTACTGCTTTCTTCTATTTCTAGTCTCCAATTTTCTTCCATTAGTTTATTTATGCAAAAGTAATCTATTCTCTTCCTTTCTTTCAGTTGTCATTATTTGCTTTCCTTTTCATTCTGCAAATAGAATTTCAATTAAGTAAGTAGTCATTTTCTGTTAGTAGTCTTCCTTCAATCAGAAATTTCATTCTGTAAGTAGAATTTCAATTCAGAAAGTAGTTTTTCTTATTAGTGCTTTTCCATTCAATCAGAAATTTCATTTTGCAAGTAGAATTTCAATTCAGCAAGTAGTTTTTCTTGTTAGTGGTTTTTCATTCAATCAACAATTTCCTTTTTGCAGAGTACTTTCCAGCTTAAAAATAAAAAATAAAATATCTTACAAAAGCCAACCCAAAAACATTTCCTTTCATGCCTCATAAGAATAGAGACAATTAAGGGAAATTCTTATCAAATACCCCCACTGCATCTAGCAGTCAACCTTCTCTCTTCTTCAGTGACGGTGAATTGGAAGACCCTTTAGGTGAGAAACCTTACATATTTTAGGAACCTATAGGGGAAGAAGAAGAAGAAGAACCCATTCCTACTGAGCCAATGGCTAAAAACTGAAATGAAAGAGGAAATAGAGAGAGAATTGAGAGTGATTTCCCCATCAAGGAGACCAATGGGGACAATAAGATGAAGAATATAAGCCCCTCTACTCTCCCTCATTTCCATGGCCTGACCATAGAGGACCCTGACACTTTCCTATTTGAGTTTGTTGTTATATGCCGAACCAATGACTATACAGATGATGAGAAAAAGTTAAAAATATTTCCATCTACCCTCAAGGATGCAATGTTGTGCTAGTTCATGGGTTTACGTGGAGATAGCATCACAAATTAGGCTCAGATGCAACAAGATTTTAGAAAAAAATATAGGGACTACTGCAGGTCAAAGGACACTAAAGAAGACAATTTTAGGATGAATCGTTAGAAGACTATGAAGAAATATTCCAGCTCAGTTACAAAAGGGCCAGGTGCACATTTGACCCTGAGTCACTAAAGTTGGTCCTGCTTAGAGCAGTAAGGGAGGATCTTTTGGATACCTTACATATGATAACAGGAGGAGATATCGACCAATTACCCTATGAGCATATCTAAACTGTCTTTGGAAACCATTCTGGGGCAACTAGGAAAAAGGGTAGGGGTAGTCAACCTATGGCCAGTACATCATCCTCAAACTCATCCATCAAGGGTGAAATTGGAAATATGCTGGAAGATTTCAAAAGTGATATGCTGCAAACCCTTTCCTTGCAATTGGACACTATGCACATCAAGAGGAAGCAAGAGGAAGTAGAAAGAGTCCTGGCCATCTTTTGTCCTAGACACACCAAGAGGCATCCTATGAATGAATTTCCATTATTGTATTAAGATTTTCTCAGTCTGTGACAAAAACCACTCCATATACAAGTGCCCTTCTTTACCTGGACGCAAAGTTGTAAATCAAGGAGCTGAAGGGGTCACTAAGTAGCTTTTCTACATCAACCAAAGGATACCTCCTGGGCCTAGACCATACCAGTAGGGTATGCAAGGGTCATCCCATGCATATTACAACCCCAACCAAACCACAAATATACCTTATTGGGGACCCCCTACTCATCCTTCCTAGTCTACACGCTCTCCTTGGTCCTATACATTTTAGTATCATTCCCAGCCAGCCAATCAGTCATTTCAACCTTATGTTCAGCCACAACCTTAGTGGAATACCCCACTCGAGTGGTGGAGGCCCCAATTCAACAATGTTCCAGCCCTATTACCTCCACCACCTACCTAACCACAACTCTTGCACTGTGCTCCACCTAAGCAACCCTAGATGCCTGCCCAGCCAAATCCGAACCAAAACAATTGGCAGGGTCAACAAGTATACAGTGGAGAGACATCATACCCAACTTATGTTGTAGAAATTAGGAGATCAACCTAAGATCTGGGAGAATTCTCCCTGATAACCAACCTCCCTCTCCACATACGGAGGTTGAGGAAGAAAGAGAGGAAATCAACCTTAAAGTAAATCCACCCTTTCCTGAGAGATTAACCCAACCACTCCAGCCTACCCCATAAGAAATTGAACTTTTGGGAGAATTGAAAAATCTATGTGTAAATATTCCCCTTCTCTAGGCAATCAAAGATGTTCCCATTTACAATAATTTGATTAAGGAGAAGTCGCTCAAACATCCAGGAAGAAGAAAAATGGATGCCCCTACCATTAATGTCATTGGTCAGTTGTCTGAATTAATGTTGGGGTAGGTAATATGTTTAAAATATTTTGACCCTAGAAGCCCTGTAGTAGATGTGCACATCAATGGCACCATTGTCCCACACACTCTGATTGATCTTGGGGTTGCCATTAATGTGATGACCAAGGACACCATGTTGAAGCTCAAACTCCAAGGTTCATTAAGGAAGACCACAACAGTTCTGCAACTTGCAGACCATTCCACAGTCACCCCTGATGGAATTCTGGAGGATGTGATGGTCTCCATTGACTCCTAGGAGTACCTTGTAGATTTTCTAGTTCTCTAGCCTAAGGCTAAGCTTACTGGTTACCCTCTCATCCTTGGGAGGCCATGGTTGGCCACAATTGATTCTTACATTAGCAGCAAAGTTGGGAATATGACCATCAAGAATGGGCATATGTCCAGATAGTTAGTCCTATACCCTCTTGCTCAACCTACCCTAGAGCATGATTTACCTTTATGGTTGGAGGAGGAGGGAGAAGATGAGGTTTATTCTACCCAACGTTATGCTTTGGAAGCAACCATAGGAGGAGGACCACAAGATGAGGATGACTTAATTAAACACCTACTCCAAATTCCAACTCCTAGTTCACTACCATTAGAAGAAGAAGTAAGGCAAACCTAGAATAATCATCCAATTGACTTATTCTTGGCAAATTCCAACCCACTCCACGTCAAAACCATATAATTTTTCCCAGAGAAAACTTTGAAAATTAATCCACTCTTTCTTCTTTAGAAGAGGAAAATCTTTGCAACATGTTGAGAGAAAACCTAGAAGCATTCACTTGGAGTTACATGGAAATGAAGGAATTACACCCTCAGTGTGTACTCACCACATATATATCAAAGAATGTTTCAAGCCAGTCAGTAAACCACAAAGGAGGATAAATCTAGCTCTTAAAGACATAGTCAAAGAAGAACTGCAAAAATTGCTAGATGCAGGATTCATTTACCCTATCTCAAACAGTGAGTGAGTCACTCCTTTAGTGTTAGCTCCCAAGAAAATGGGTAAGTGGAGGATTTGTGTCGATTATAGGGAGTTCAACAAAGCCACAAAGAAGGATCATTTTTCGCTACCCTTCATTGGCCAAGTTCTAGATGGCCTAGTAGGGAAGAAGTTTTTTTCCTTCCTAGATGGATTCAGTGGGTACAACAAAATCCAAATCTGCCCAGAAGACCATGATAAGACCACATTCACCTATCCTTAGGGTATTTTTTCCTATAGGGTCCTTCTTTTTGGCCTATTCAATGCTCTTGCCACTTTCCAAAGAGTAGTCTTGAGTATTTTTACTGAACTAGTACATGATGATGTGGAAATCTATATCAATGATTTTACACCTTATGGTTGTGATTTCCAAGAAGCGTCGACTAACCTAGGAAAAGTACTACACAAATGCATTGAAATGAATTTGTCTCTCAGTCTAGAAAGATGTGAATTCTTAATGACTGAAGGGATTGTGCTAGGTCATTCAATATCTCAACAAGGATTGCGAGTGGGCCCAAAAAAAATAGCAATCATCCAAATGGCCCCACCTCCACAAAAGTAGAGAGATGTCAGGAGTTTCTTAGGGTTAGTTAGATACTACAGAAGGTTCATAAAGGACTTCAGCAAGTTGGCCTCTACTTTGTTTGGGTTGTTGGCTAAAGATTCTGAGTTTATATGGTCAAAGAGATACCAAGAGGCCTTAGAAATTCTAAAGGGTAAGTTAACCACTGCACCAATTCTTCGAGGCCCAAACTGGGCCCTCCCTTTTGATATTCATGCTAATGCCTCACACAAAGCCATAGGAGCAGCCTTAGGTTAGGAAGAGGAGAAATTGCCCTATGCCATCTATTTTATCAATAAGAACCTGTCAAACGCTGGGATAAACTATACTGTGACCAAAAAGGAACTCCTGGCTTCTGTGCATTCATTAAACAAATTTAGGCATTACATTACAGGCTATCAAACATTTGTGCATACTAACCATGTTGCAATCAAATATTTAATGAACAAACCATATGTGAATGCTAGAATTATAAGATGGTTGCTTTTATTACAGCAGTTTGATTTAACTATTGTTGATAAGCCTGGTAAGGAAAATGTTGTTGGATACTTTCTATCTAGGATGAATCTGCCTATAGGTGAAGAAGGAATGGTGGATGACCAGTTACTAGATGAGCATTTGTTTGCTATTTCAGTTCTCTCCCCATGGTTTGCTGATATAGCAAACTATTTAGTATCAACACAGTTTCCAACAAACTTGCCCTCCAAAGAAAAGAGTAAGATAGTTAGGAAAAGCACCACCTTCACATGGATTGGGGGCAATTTGTTCAAACTTGGCCCATATCAAATCTTGAGAATGTGTGTAAGGGAAGAGGAAGTTTTTTACATCCTTTTGACCTGTCATGATGGGCCTTGTGGAGGTCATTTTGTAGCAAAGAGGATAACATTCAAAGTGTTGCAAGCAGGCTATTATTGGCCTTCTCTGCACTAGGATGTGAAAAAGTACATTAGTCACTGTGATCAGTGATAGAGGATGGGAAAGCCTACTCCAAGAGATGAAATGCCCCTACAACCTCAAGTGACTTTCAAGCCATTTGACAAGTGGGGCATGGACTTCATTGGTCCTATCAACCCTCCTTCAAACAAAAACAATACATTATTTTCTGCACTAATTATTTGACTATGTGGGCTAAAACGAAGGTGATTAAGGCAGTAATAGAAAAGAAGGTGGTTGAGTTCCTAAGGGAGAATGTATTCTACAAATTTGGGTACCCTAGAGAGGTAGTCACAGACCAAGGCAGTCAGCTTACCTCCAACATGATTGAAGAACCGCTTATCCATCACAAAATCAAGCATAGGACCTCCACTCTTGATCATCCACAAGCTAATGGGAAAGTAAAGGTGACCAATAGGGCACTAGAGAACACCTTAACCAAGGTAGTGAGCATCAACGGGAATGATTGGGCAGAGAAACTAGTTGAGGCCACCTAGGCCTATAATACAGCATGGAAGACCACCATTGGATTTACACCCTATGAGATGGTCTATGGGAAAAAGTATTTGTTGTACGTTGAATTTGAATATAACACATTGAGGGTGGAAGCCCAACTAGATTTCGATATCTGTCATGCATAGAAAGAAAGATTGTTCCATTTGAATAGCTTGGATGAATTTAGAATGAAGGCCCTCCTACATAAAGAGATAGTTCAGCATCAGAGGAAGATCTGGCATGACAAACATATTAAGGAGAAGCAATTTCAAGATGGATAATGGGAATTGTTATATGATTCTAGGTATAAAGACCTCATGGGAAATCTAAGGACAAGATGGATCAAACCTTATGTGGTGGAAAGATGCCATGATAATGGTTCAATGCAAATCAAAACTATAGATGAAGAAGCCATTCCATTGCTTGTTACTGGACATCGATTGAAAATGTACAGGAGGCCTTTATCAAAACAAGATTTCATTGACAATATCAATAAGATAGTGATGATGGTGGAGCAAGTTCCAGCTCCTCCCTCATCAGAGCACTGAAAAAGAGAAAAATAGAAGAAGGATTCAGGTGAAAACCTCAATGAGGCACTTGAGTCCCATCTTTGGGTTGAAAACCTCGTGAGGCGACCCAAGGATGAGAAAAAATGAAAAAGATTAAGAACATCCCTGGGTGAAAACCTTCCTTGAGGTACCCAGAGAAGATATCTAGGGTGAAAACCTCTCTAAGGCAGCCTAGGTGTTTTTCAAAAAATAAAAAATATAATAAAAAAATAAAAAAAAACATAATTTTTATTTGTAGGTGGGTGAGAAAGACAATCAAGGAGCAAAGAGAAGATCCAATGAGAACCCTGCCTCACATATATTCATCTCCTCCACTTCTTACCATGCATCCATCCATCAATTCCATTGTTTTTCACTTCACTACTTCAATTCAGGTGAATATTATGTTTTCTACAAGATCCCCTAAATGATAGATTGGTTAGGTCCCCAAAATTCATACTAGACATGATCTAACCAATCACCTCAACCATTACCATCATCCCTACATCCACACACACTCCTACCCCTTCTTTCCATTCATTACAGTATCCCCACAGCACCAACCAGCAACATGATCAAGAAATTCTAAGGGAGACACCGAACATTTCCAAGTGGTAATCCAGGAGCTCCACAATAGAAGAAACATCATATCTCCAGTCATAGACACCTCCAAAAGCCAAGAAACCATCAGCAAATAGCAAAGGAGGAATAATAATGACCATGCAGAAAATAGACAACGCAACACCTCTGATCTTTGAAAACTGCAGCATGGCATCAAGACCACAGGTAAATATCCAACTAACTCACTCATATGCATCATTTCATCATAATTTGTAAAGGTTACGAGGTAGTTGGTTTGTAAGTGAACATATGACTAGTTAACTTGGCCACCTTTTTTCAATCATCACATACAAAGCAGGGTGTCCTCTCACACATGGCTGTAGTCAACTCAAAGAATAAAGGAGTAGGACAAGGAGTGGTTAACTATGGATTTAACAACTATGGGAGCTGATTACAAGGAGTGGGAATGATGTGGTGGTATAAAAGGAAATAAAAATAATTTACATGCATTCATGCATTCCACCTCCTTGAAACTCCCTCACTCAATTAGCTCTCATGACTTTGGCCACCCACTAGAAGCAAGGATCCATCGTTCTGCAAGAGAATTCCTACAAGAACAATCTACAGGAGCAGTCTACAGGATACACAGAGGTAGTCTATAGGATAGGCAGAGAGGGGTTCAAGAGCGAATATCAAGAGAATTGTCCATTGCCACCATTCTAAAGAGGTAGTGTCTAAAAGCCACCCCCATTTACAAGCAAATGACCTAGAAGTCCTCTAAAAAGCTAGTGGATTACATACATAGAAAACTCTATTTTCTCAAGAATTTGCTCAATCCCTCACTCCACATAGTAGAATCTATGCCACTGTTATAGTTAGAGGGCTCACTATAGATCTCACCCCAGAATTCATTAGTAGGGTCACCACACTTCCCCTAGGAATTGCATGGAGAAAATAAGACAAAGAAGACAATCAGGTGGCAAAAACAAAATTCTTTTTAGAAGGTGAAGAACCCACAATGGATAAAATGGAGTAAGGAGGGACAGTCTGCCATACCCATGGAGTGAGGTAGGCTACCAACTCATCAAATATATATCATATCAGGGTATATACAATGTTGTCTATGGCTACCATTTTAGGATTCTTGAAGAACTAAGATTTGGGGTAGAAACACTAGTTCACGAAAGACTCAACACACCCTATTTATTGATGCAATCACTCATAGACTCGAGCAAAATGTAAAGGAAGGGAATTCCCAACAGTTGGCTCACCATGGTTTGATCAAAATCCTCATTGAGGATGCCCTCCAAAACCTCAATATCCCTATAAAATGGTCAGCCTTCATATACTTACCACCAGAGGATGACATCAAAACCCTAATCTATGATGTTAGTCCTTCTGTGAGAGAGGAAGAAGGCATTGAAACAGAAGGGGAAGAACACAAGGAGGAGTCACCTAGGTTGTCTCCAGAGGCCCCTAAGAGGACAACTATAGGAAAAGGAAAACCAACTAGCATGTATGGCTAGCCTCTCCTTGGAGGCCATCCAGTATAGGATGCCCGCTAAATCCTATGTTGTTCAACTCAGAGAACAATAACTACAATTTTAGATTAAAAAACTAGCACAAAGGGGCACCATGCCATTTCAGGACTACAGGAAATTTATTGATCTTTGTGATCAAAGTGCAACAGAGAGTAGGGCCAAAATGGTTGAGTTTTACTTACACAACATGGCCCTCACAGACATGAATATTTGTGTTCTTAATGTAGAGCTAGGAGATCTACAATTAATGGCTTTGGCATCATCGATGAACCATGAGAATTCAAGGGCTATAGAGATGAAAAGAATATTGGCCAAAGAGCAAAATGAACCTCTTTTTGTCAAAGATGAACAATAAAATCCCATGGCCCTAATCAACACCCATAATCTAATTGTAAATGATACTCAACTGGCACCTAGATATTTTGCTGCACAAGAGCAAGAAATTTCACATTTTGTGGATATGTTTAGGCTGCTAAGAGATGATAATATACATGTCTACTAAAGGAGATGGAAAACACTGCCACACAGCTTGAATATCAGAGAATATCACTCCCCTCAAAGGTTGAGAGAGGCACTCAACAGGATACCTTTGTATAAGCAATCAATGAAAAGGTGGAAGGTCAATTGGATAGGCCTAAAACTCAATCCACCACTACTCCTAGGGATGCTAGAAGGGAGGAAAGAAGAAGATGAAAAGAGGCAGTGGGAAGAAGTAGAAAGGAAAGAAGGCTTCTACAAACAAGAAGAAGAGACCACAACAGAAGGATGGGATGTCAGAGAGGCTACCAGAGCCATGAAGGACATGGACATTGACTAAGTTTCTCAGAGGATAAAAAACACTTTCAGTAGGGGGTGATGATGATCCTCATCATTGGGTAATTATATGGGCCTCAGAGAGGCTACCAGAGCCATGAAGGACATGGACATTGACTAAGTTTCTCAGAGGATGAAAAACACTTTCAGTAGAGGGTGATGATGATCCTCATCATTGGGTAATTATATGGGCCTTAATTGGCCTTAATTCACCTCCTAGATTATTCAAACCAACTATTCTCACAACGTATTGCATATTTTTTATTATATTTTGTTTATGAGATGAGTTAGAGTTGGATATTTTTCTTTGTGGTCTAATGTGCATGTAATGCAGGAATAAAGGGTAAAAGCAAGGAACTGTGGCAAATACCTTGGTAAAAACTTGAATGGGACAAGGGAGAGAAATTATCGGAGATAAATCCTCCTCATTTACTACCCCTCCATTCAAATATCCCTCCATCATCTCGGAGTGTAAACAACGATCACTTTGAAGACTAGAAGACAGTCGAGCAAGTGAAAAGGACAAAAACCAGTTTATATTGAGTGGGGAGCCAAGCCTCCCTAATTTTAAGGAAGTCGTTGGAGAGTTCAGATGTATAAGTAGGTAGGCTTAGGACCTTAGTAGGATTTGGACTTCTATTGTAAAAACTCTACTTTATTTCTGAGCTGCAAGACTTGTGACAGTTTGTTCTGTAATCCATGGTTTTCATAATAAATATGAGTTCTATTTTGAACCAGCTCTGAGTTAACTCAGAGGGCTAAATCTCTTGGGTTAGGGCTCGACCCGAGTAGCCAAAGATCCTCTTTACTGTGCATGTATGCTAGTATAGATTCCTATTTTTTTATTAATTTGTTTAAATAGCTTCTTGTTTCTATTCATTTTCTTAAGTAGCTTCCTGGTTCTGTTCATCTACTTAAATAGATTCCTCGTTTTCATTGTTCATTTGCTTAAGTAGGTTTCATCGCACTTACAATAGTGTAGATTAGATCGGTTATGCTTTAGTTTACTTCAATTTGTGCCTCCCTTTAGTTCACAACTTAGATAGGAGAAAATGATCACCATAAGGCTGTTCGCAGCTGTCTTAGCCTCGTCTCCTCCCTTTGGGACCATGACTTGAGGAAGGGACCCTTCAGTAGCCCCAAAAACATAGGTTTCTGGTTCTCACATGAGATATGGAGTTTGTTGTTTGATGCAGTTACTTGTTCACCCTCACTGGTTTTTCAGTTGTTTTCATTTGAAACCTCCTTCATCACGTTCTTCCTGCATCATTTCCTCACCATCCGATCCATAACAAATCTTCTCAATCACCGTCTAATTCATTAGTTTATCCAACTGTTGCCTCATGTGAAGTCTTCCACTTAATTTATGTGCTCCAATTTCCACCATCACCTGATCCAACAGCTATAGCATCACCTGATCACCAACTAGCTTGGCCAATCTCCATCGGTGATTTGTCTAGCCTGATCTGATGGCTATTGCGCAATGTCATGTGGATTCTAGCATGAACATTATCTGCTCGAGAGCATGTGAGAAAAGTGGTTTTCTCGTGCTACGTGTCACACAGTTAGGCTAATTGTGTGAAATTTTCAAATACATCTTATAGTCTCGAGGGCGCGCGAGAAACTACTTATCGCTTTCGAAACCTACTCCATCATTTTCAAACATTTTTTTCCCACGATACGATCTCCACTGTCCATCCTCTGGTTAATCTTCTTCATCCATCTCTTGACTTAATCCTTACAATAATATCTTTGTCGTTCATCTGCTTCATTACCTTGTTCGTTGATCCATTCACTTAATTCCTCGCGATACAATCTCTGTCATTCATCCACTTCATTACCTTATTTGTTCAACTATTGACTAAATCGCCCACGATAAGATCTCTGTCGTTCATCCTGTTCATTAACCTTGTTCATTCATTTATTTTCTTAAGCCCCTGCGATAAGATCTATGTCATTCATCCTATTCATTAACCTTGTTCATCCATTTATTCACTTAAGCCCCCGTGATAAGATCTAAACCATCCATCTTTTGTTCGTTCATCGATCCAATGGTCCTTATGCACTACTGCATCCTTACATCCTCCCTTCATAGATTTTGACCTCTGATTTCTCTTCCGCTTGAAAATTGATTTATCTTAAGTTTCTTTTCTTACACCTTAGTATAGTTTGATGCTTTTTACCTCTGCAACTTAGGTAGCAGCATTAGGCTAGCGTTGATTTAGAAATTCTATTTAGCATAGTTGTTTAGATGGTTAGTTAGGGTATGGTGTGAGTTTATCATTACATGTTGTTTTCCTTAATATTGCAGTAGAGTAGCTCTCTCTTACAATATATTTTCTCTTCTTCCATCAAAGAATTAAGCTTCTTCTGACCCTATAGAAGTCTGGCTTGGAACCCCCAAGGTCTCTTGCCAGATGAACAAGTGACAACAACCAAGACCTTCACTTCTACTTGTGCATATAGCACTATCACCTCCAAGTTTGTACGAACCCCAGGTTGATAAGTAAAGCTGGTAGCCCTGGGAGTTGCAGCATTCCTGTTGCAATACCTAGGATCATCATAGAGGCACCACAACAGGAGGTGGAAAATATGCCTGAAATAGGAGAAGCCTTGGTGTTGAACAAGGTTTTACCAAAGCCAGCTAAGGAAGTAGCTGATCTGACACAAAGGAAAGCATTGTTCTGGACTGTGTGCAAGTCGCATGGAAAATGCTACAAATTAATCATAGATAGCGAAAGTACTGATAACCTGGTAGCCACTGAAATGGTGGAAAAATTGGGTTTGAAGAAGTTAAAGCACCCACTCCATATAAGGTGTCTTGGTTGTAGAATGGACACCACCTGCTAGTTGATGAGCAGTGCGAGGTGGAGTTTCATATTGGCAAGTAGAAGGACAAGGTGACTTGTCATATAATGCCAATGGATGTGTGCCATATTCTGTTGGGTAGACCATGGCAGTATGACAAGAAGTTCATCCACGACAGGGAAAAGAATTCTTATAGATTTGTTAAGGATGGGATAAATCTTACACTAGTTCTCATGAAAGAAGAAGATACTGCAGAAACTAGTGGAACAAAAGAATTATTGATGGGAAGAAAGGAGTTTCTGTGACATATTGAAGATAATGAGGTAAACTATGTAGTTGTGCAGAGACCAAGAACATTATTGATACATACTAAAATTACTAACTTTCTTGTGGAGATACATAACATGCTGCAACAGTTTAGTGATATTATGGTAGATGATCTACCAGAAAAATTGCCACCAAAGCAGGGTAGTCACCATATTGATTTAATTCTGAGAGCTAGTTTTCCAAACAAGGCTGCTTACTAGATGAGTCTAAAAGAAAATGAAGAGATCATGAAGTAGGTACAGGAGTTATTGGATAAAGGGTTGATTCCAGACAGTCTGAGCCCTTGTGTTGTTCTGACTATTTTAGCTCCCAAGAAAGGAGGTGAATGGCGGATGTGCATTGATTCCTGGGCAATAACCAAGATTACTATTAGGTACAGGTTTCCTTTACCTCAGATGGATGATATGATGGATTTTCTGAGTGGAGCAGCATACTTTTCAAAGATAGATTTGAAAAGTGGCTATCACCAGATTAGGATTCGAGAAGGTGACGAGTGGAAGGCAGCTTTCAAGACCAATGAAGGCAGATATGAATGGTTGGTCATGCCATTTGGATTGAGCAATGCTCCAAGGACATTCATGTGTTTCATGAATGAGATTATGAAAGAATTCATTGGCAATTTTGTGATCATTTATCTAGACGATATACTCATACTTAGCAAGATGAAGGAAGAACATTCAACATGTTAGCTATAGAAAAATAAATTGTTGATATATTAAAAAAAAAATTGTTTTTTCAAGAAGGAGTTGATTTATTTAGGGTTTGTGATTTATGAGACTGAGTTAAAGATGGATCCAGAGAAGGTTTCAGCCATAGTTAGTTGGCCATGTCCCAAGAGTTTGTTTGAAGTGAGAAGTTTTCATGGATTGGAGAGTTTCTATTGAAAGTTGATTAAAAATTTGAGTGGAATTTGTGCACCTATGGTGGACACCATTAAAAAGGAAGATCATCCTTTTCATTGGATAGAGTCAGCTGAGAGGAGTTTTCAGCTGCTGAAAAGAAAATCAATGAAAAACCAATTTTAAGATTACCAGACTTTAACAAAAATTTTCAAGTTCATTTTGATGCCAGTGGGATAGCCATTGGTGTAGTACTCATCCAAGAAGATAAGCCAGTAGCCTATTTTAGCAAGAAATTAAATGAAAGTAGGTAGAAGTACATGTCTTATGAAAAAGAATTCTATGCAGTCGTCCAAGAACTGAAGCATTAGATACATTATATACTGGTTAATGAATTTGTCTTTTTTTCAAACAATTCTTCATTATATTACATCATGCAGTGCACAAGCTGAATCATAAACATGTAAAGTGGGTGGAGTACTTGTAGAGTTTTACAATCATTTTGAAACATATCAGCGGTCAAGATAACAAAGTGGCAGATGCATTAAGTAGGAGAAGTTTGATCCTACAAGAAAGTGCAATACAAGTATTAGGATTTGAACATCATAAGGACTTGTATGAAATGGATAAGATTTTAAAGAAGTTTATGAAGGTTAACAAAATCCACTGTTGAGGGACAATAGTCAATGGTTGGATTATAACATGCAAGAGGGATTTTTGTTTAAAGGAGGACAATTGTGTATTCCGGAATGTTCTATGAGGGAGAACTTAATCTAGGAAAAGCACAGTGGGGGTTTGGCAGGAAATTTTGGCATAGACAAGACTTTGGATCAGTTGAGCCACTTTTAATATTAGCTGAGGATGTGAATAGATGTACAGAGATTCATGGTCAGATGCAAAGTGTGTCACCATGCAAAGGGATGCATCCAAAATGTAGAGTTGTATACACCCTTACCCATTCCGAACAGACCATGAGACTCACTCAGCTTGGAATTTGTCTTAGGCCTGCCAAAGACATAATGGGCATTCGATTCCATCATGGTACTGGTGGATCATTTCACCAAGATGGCACATTTCATTCCATACAAGAAAACCAATGTCTCCACACATATAGAACACTCGTTATTCATAGAGATAGTCAGATTACATAATTTGTCGAAGTCCATCATCTTGGACAGGGATGTAATGTTCACAGGCCATTTCTAGCGAACCTTGTGGAAGAAGTTAGACAACAAACTAAACTTCATCTCAGCCGATCACCCACAGATAGATGGGAAAACTGAAGTTGTGAACCAGAGTCTGGAAAATCTTCTGAGGAGTCTAGTTGGTGGAAATTCTAGATAGTGGGATCGTGTGCTTTCACAAGCGGAGTTTGCTTATAATGATGATGATGATGATGATGATGGTTAACGTCCACTAAGACCAAATTGGTCTATCGGACCTACAATTTTCTTAATTTTTACTTGTCTGGCTCCTCGTCTTTCTTGGCGAGATTGGTGTTGTAGCTTTCTTTCTTTTCTCTATGGTCTTCCAATTTCCTTTGTCTTGCATCTCCTTCATCTCTTCTGGTTCTTGGGACATTGGTGTCTTAGCTTCGTGATATATAGTCGGAGAAGTTTGGTTTAGGAGATCTGCTTTGCTATTAAATGAAGATTTATTTTCTGCGGTATTCAAATCCTCATAACTGTTGATTTGTTGGGGCGGGCTTTCTCCTTGCTTGCTTTGAGAGTTGTTTCCTTCTTCCTTGATTTCTTGTGACTCAGAGTTTTCTCTAGAATATTCTTCTTTGATGACAGTGTAGTGTTCTTTTTGTGCTCCTTCCCACCATGTGGACCTGTGGTGGTTTTTTCTAGCAAAATTTTTCTCAGAGGCTTTTGGGCAATTTTTGGCTAGATGCCCCGTCTCAAAGCACGATCGACATCTGAAGAGGACACTTTCATAATCAAGCTTCTGGTTCCACACATATTCTTTACTTGTTAGGTTTATTTCAGCTGGGAATCTGGCGCTGAAATCCATTTCCACACAGATGCGTGCATAGGTGGTTCTGGCATATTCCTCTGTTTCTAGGCACCTGCAGTAAAATTTCCCAATTGCATTTCCGATGGCTTTTAGCGAGGAGAGATTCCAGAGATGCAAGGGTAGGCTTGGCAATCTCACCCAAACTGGTGCTGAGGTTATCACTGCTGTAGAGGGATCAAATGATGGGTTCCATGGCTTCATGAATAGGCCTGATTTTTCCCAAAACCAAGGGCCGGAATCTAGAATACATTGTCTGCTTTCAGGATTTTCAAAATCTACTATAAAGAAACCTCTAGCACAGGGGTAGATATTAATTTCATCAGAAATGATAGGCTTCCATACCTCTGAGATCCAATTGTGGAGTGCTATCAGCCGCGGCCAAAAACCATTGAACCGGCAAATTAGGGCACTTTCGGAGAACTTCAAAGCTTCATCGAGTGAGTCCTGGACCACTTGGATAGTGGGAGCTGGGGCTTCACTCACGATATGGGCAGGAGATTGCCCTCCAGAGGCGGATGAGCCACCAGTTATTTTTGCGAAGGTCGGAGCCATATTTTACGCAGATCTGCACCAGATCTGCGTCGTCCACCGAAGAGATCTGCGTCGTCCACCGAAGAGATCGGAAAACAAAATCTCGCAAGAGATCTGCGAGACTGCCTACGGAAGAGATCTGCGTCGTCCACCGAAGAGATCTGCGAGACTGCGTCGTCCACCGAAGAGATCGTCCACCGAAGAGAGCAGAAAGAACAAGAACTTCCTAAAGATCTCGCAAGAGATCTGCGAGACTGCCTACGGAAGAGATCTGCGTCGTCCACCAAAGAGATCTGCGTCGTCCACCGAAGAGATCGGAAAACAAAATCTCGCAAGAGATCTGCGAGACTGCCTACGGAAGAGATCTGCGTAAGTGGGTGTTAGGATCAACTAATAACGCACCCGTTTAACTATCGTCTATCATAGTGGTCGCACGCTGTGCATAAAGATCCGTTCTGAGCCGTGCTATTCGCCCTGGTGCCGTCAACGTTGCCTGCGGGTTTTCTACACCAGTACGAGCTTCGAGGCCATTGATATGGACCACAAAGGAAAACAGAAAAAAATCTACAAAGAAAGAGATGAAGATGGGATGAGATCTGCGTCGTCCACCGAAGAGATCTGCGAGACTGCGTCGTCCACCGAAGAGATCGTCCACCGAAGAGAGCAGAAAGAACAAGAACTTCCTACATAACAAAAATTACACATCTCACCCAATAGAAGCATGAGTAGAATCCGTTTCCAAATCCTATATGGAATGCACCCACGTGGAATATATGAGTTGTGGGATTTGGGTCAGCTGGAGGAGGAGTGTTTGTGGTGAATATTTCACAAAGGCAATTAGAAATCTACATGAACAGGTAAAATTGAAGTTATATGACAATAGCCAAAAACACAAATAGAAAGCAAATTTGAAAAGGAAGGAGGTATAGTTCAAAGTAGGAGACCCGGTGCTAAAACACTTACGAAAGGAGAGGTTTCCTAAAGGTGAATACAACAAATTTAAAATGAAAAAGATCAAGCCTTGTATAATCCTTTGGAAGTTTTTTGCAAATTCTTATGAGTTGCAATTACCTCTAGGTATAGGAATCTCGCCCATTTTTAATGTGGTAGATTTATACCCTTACATTGTTGTTGATGACGACGACAATTCAGAGAGACAAACATGGGACACCCATAATGAGGAAGAATCATGGATTAGATAAATTCCTCCAGCAAAGCCTTTGGAGATTGAATAAATTTTAGACACACAGGTGGCCAGGAAGACTCAAAAGAATAAATATTTACAGTATCTAGTTAAATGGAAGGACCATCCTATTAAGGACTGTTCCCGGTTGGATGCTACCCAATTCAAAGGGTCAGGTACTCTATTGAAGAGCCCATGGACAGGAGCCAAGAGTTTAATTTACCCTAGGAGCCTGATGCAGGAGCATCTAACTGAAAGCTGACAGCTGGAATTGACTTCTTTTGTTGAACAAAAGAAGAAATTTTTTAACTTTATTTCATTTTCTTTTAAGTTAAATTTGGGCTGACGCAACCAATGTAATTTGAAATTAAAAGAAAATTTATATTAGGATTAGTTAAATATTAGAAATTTGTTTCAAGAAACTCTTCAGTAACTAAAAGATAGTTTCTCAACCATGTGGAAAAAGCCAAACCAGACCCACATTGTGAGGGTCTACCATCGTACGAAAGAAGAATAACCAGAAATAATTGATTTGATAAATTGTGTGTGTGGAGTATTTTATTATCATAAATTTCCTGTAATCATATGTGATATTCTCATCTTAAAACTAGATAGAATGTTAACTACAGTCTGAGCTCTGGTTAATTAACAAACCAACAACACAAAAATCAGGACAATTAATCAAAACGCATCTGAATTGAAAAGGAGGAACAACAAGTCATATTTTATTCGAATTGGACCAGGAAAGAACAACGTGCTCCAAAACAAGCCTATAGAAAAAACAACTAAACAAGAACAAAATTTCAAAGGAGAAATCACAGATACATTTTTTTTACAAATTATTTGGCAAATAGAATTTAGATCGATTTCATTTCATAGAATACAAAATATACATTGAATAAGTTCCAAATAGTATCGAAAAACAAACCCAGCAAGGGTTATAAAAAAAATATATACATATTGTCAAATGGCTAGGGTTCCACCCTACTCTTAAGTCTAGAATGCATTCAAACAATGTGAAACAAACACAAACCACTCAAGAATTACAGTATGGTGAAACCCTCTTGGGGTTTTAACCTCTAACGAAATTGAGACTACAAACTACAAAGGGAAAGATCCTACCCTTTTCATATAGGGGAGCCTTGAGTTTCAAAGATGGCCAGGAACTGCCCAGGTTACAAACCTACAACCACAGTAGAGCACCAAAGTTAGAAAACCACAGAAAAGTGTGGCTGATAAACATAACTGAAAAGGGAGTAAGCGAAGGGTTGCATTGACATTTACCTGGAGGAATAAGCCATCAATCCAGAAGGCGAGAAGAAAGAGTAGGAGTGAACCAGACTCCATCACAGTCAGGTTACCAAAGGGTTCAACCTGCTCACAAAGGAGCCAAAATATCAGTAAAAAAAATATAATACCCGAAAGAAAGAATTAGAACAAGAACATACCTATGCGTGAAGAATCTGTGTAGCCCAGGAGAGAAGTCTGAGACTGATGATAAGAAGGAAACCATTATAACAATTACTTACAATATTGAGAAAAAATGTGAGCAAAGGTTGAAGGATAAATATACAAAAGAAGATTTTACCAAACAAGTGTGTCTCGTGAAGATAGAGACCTCACAATAGAAGGAGCCGAAACCATTTCACACAGACAGAAGACCTTCACAAGTCACCAACGGTAACAGGGTTGAAAACCTTACCCTCTCTTCCGCTCAGGCCTTGCAACAGTAAGCCAGAGTGACTAATAACCTAATGGACGAAAATACAAGTGAATTTTAATTAGAGTGACAAGCCCTTGGAATTGGCCCAACAACGCATGTGAGAGACCACTTAGGGAGGAGTGTAGGTAGGGGAGATAAATTCAAAATTAATTATAAGGTTATTGATATAAAAAATCAATCGTATTACAATTATTAACATCAAAGTTTGCGTCCTCAAGATCCCCTCCACCAGATAGTCGGAGGTCCAAGAGCTGACATAAAGTGGATGGAGACATGCGGAAGATTAACTCTATTTATAGCATGCGTTGTTGGAGTGCCTAGAATAGGTATGGTCTAGATAGCAGAAAAACCAATCAATGGTGTTGGACTGGTAGTAGGTGAGGTGGGCGGTAGTGAATAAAGGTTATCCAAAAAATAACACAACCCACTATCATCATTTGGACATTAGGACTGGAAACTAATGAAGACATAATGGGGAAGGGTGCAACCTGAACCAAAATAGAGCCAAGAGGATCAGTAAGTGACAGGTTAAAAGGAGGCAAGACACCTTCAATAAAGAATTCATTTGGTAGAAGACACTCTTGGGAAGAATTATGTGATTCAGTATTTAATATTTGAGACCGATTCCCTTGTGAAGGGGAGGGGGGGATTTGATTCACTGAGGATGGAAAATTCCTCTAGAGGGAGTGAAGGAAGGCCTTGCTTCCGATGGGATAGATGATGAGGACCAAACGTAGCCATGATGAATGATACATTTTAAGACAATTTTCAATCAAGTTTGATATATATATATATATATATATATATATATAAGTCTCGACAGTAAAGAGAACATTCCTAAAAAATAAAAAACTCTTAAGGAAATCAACAAGAATCCAAGTAAAAATACTTTTTCTGATAGCCACAACTACCTAAAGATGGAACCTGCTATCGAAGGGATGTAAGAGAGAGTTGGTCTAATGCAATAGTTACGGTTACTCCTGCGATTCACCCAAACCTCAGTAAGAAGGGGCCAAGCACTTTTGTGAAGATGAGTACCCTACCAACAAATCAAAGACAAAGTAGGTTCATTTGATCAAGTACTGGGGTAGCCCACCCTAGTCACCTTGTTTTCATCCTTAAAGGTATGGCGACTAAGGTCACCTCAAATCACATACACCACCTAGGCGGTCAAGGTTGTAGATTATACGTTGTGTGAGCAAGACACCTGAGTCCTCAACTCAACTCTAATATTCCCAAAGGGAATCTCAGTACACAAAATATCCCCAAAATGTAATCCACAGTGAGCTACCTTCTATCAAATTTCAATGTTGTCTCACGCTTAACCCCCTTGTTAGAGGAGCGGTCCAAGATGATGCGAGTCTAATATGATTTTCTCTTTAATGGAACTAGTTTAAGTTTTTATGTCTTGGGCAGTTTACTCACATAGCCTATCCCAAGACTCTAGCATAAACTAATATGTGTGTATCCTCAAAAAGAGTTGTTGATTACTTTTATTTCGAGATTCATTTTAAGGGTACTTGATTAATGTCTTCAAAGGGGGTGTGTACATATGGAATTTTATGAGAATATAACTCAAACCATACAGAAAATATGCTTTTCAATTTCAGTTCGATGAAGAAGAATTTCTACAAGGAAAAGGTAATTGTACACCTTTTCCAAAACCAAGCACTCCTCATGTATTTCTAACAAAAATAAAATGGATGTAGACATGCAATTATTATATAATAGACCCAATATGGTAGAACTAACTAGCTAAAATTTCAAAAAAAAAAAAAAAAAAAAATCTTTTCGAAATCAATGCAATTAAGCTAGTCTTACAAAAGAAAAATAAACATGCATGCAACCAACAAGAACTGATTTCAGCAACACAGATCCTGAGATAATACCATAAGTGAGACTGAAAAACAATGAAATTCACAGAGTTGGGTAGATAGTAGAGGTTTAGGCCTATATTTGGGATCTCAAAAACACACAGGGAATTAGTAATAGGAGTAATGCATCGTGTGAAAGATAGAACATCATTATAACACTCTAAAAGGCACTAAGGGGGTTTGTTACAACATTCTCACTTAGAGAATTGTTAGATCAGGATCAAATCAAGGGTTGTGAACAAAGAATTGGATATAGGTAGGAAGATTGACAAGAGTTCAAGCTCAAAAGGCCATATAGAAGCAGAGAGAGCCAGAGATCTAGGACCTAGGAGATTAAATCTAGGTATCGAAGAACAATGGCTAGTGAAGTTGCCAATTTTTCTGTAGGGATTAATGCACAAGTGGTGGATAGAAAGCCCTCTCAAGTTTCCCAAAACCTAAGGAAAACCGATCAAGGAACCTACAATTCTTAAATGAAGATACATTCAAGCATAGAAATGTTAGCTAATATTTGACAAAGTAATGGTGAAGAATTACATTTTTTTCCTTTTCCGAAATATGTTGGAGCGATTAGTGTGGCAAACAAGGAACCCTTATCCAAATCCAAGATAAATACCTACACACAAAGTGGAAAACAAGTCATATTCATATCATATGTAAACTTAAACAATTCAACATATTAGCATGTAGCAGCATATAGGAATTGAATGCATCACTAGCAAAGCATTAGTCTAAATCATCTGATCATAACACATAAAATGTAAACATTAGAGCCATGAAGTAGACAAAATAGCAGTAGATCTATATTATTAATTTCGATAATGTATATTACAACCATGGCGATCTAACAATCCTTCCCTTAGCTCCTAGCTCATATCTCTCTCTTTTAGTAATTTCTCGACAACATAACAATTCATGAATCGTGATCCTTTTTATTGTGGCCTAGCCTCCAATATGCAGGGAATAGGAGGAGAAGTTGTTGACAATTTCTTCACCATTCCACCATGGGAAAAATCCAAAAAGGGAGGAGGATTTTTCATCTACTTTATTGCACTTTCCCTATTCATTAGCCTCTGTTAAGATAAGAAATTTCCAAAGACAAGTCTGAGGAAAATATTTCTAGCTTTTTAGAGTCAAACTTAAGTAAATGATGAAGTGTAAGTGGGTTAACTCAGTTTTTTTCCTTCGTGGGCTCATGAAAGTCAGGTAATGTGACCTTATAGGATAAACCAAGTATCCATGCCTAGGCTAGCATGGTCTTCTACACTGTTGGCCCATGTTAATATGTTCTCTTCTAGTTTCTCGGGTGCGTTACCATGGAAAACATGCCTATAAATTAGTGTTTCTTCTAGTCAAAGTTGGTCTTCCCTTTTAAACTGATGAGGAGGTCTTTTCTGGTGTAACACTCTATGGAGAAAGGTTAATTTCACATCCAAATGATATACCTTTATACTCTTATGGGTGAAAAATGCAAGAAACATTTTGATGGCCTCCAACCTTGCTACAATTGTAAACGTCTCTTCCAAGTCTATCCCTTCTATACGTGCATACACTTTACATAATAGTCTTGTTTTATTCCTTATCATTTGACCTCCCTCATTTAGCTTATTTCTAAAGATCCATTTGGTGCCTACAACATTTTTTTCTTTCAGTCTAGGGACAATCCCCCATTGTTATGTGGAATTTTGCATCTACATAAAAACAAATTCCCTAAGTGGGTAGCTACACTTAGAACAACAGATTTAAAGAGTTTACCCTTTTCTTATATAAGATAAATAAGACAAGGGACCTACTTGTTATCTTTCACTTCCCTTTGTCTCCTTTAAATAGCTCCCATCTCTCCTTCTCGAACTGAATCCACTTGATAAGTACTTGCAATCATAAACAGAGGACAAAAGCCAATCAAAGCAAGAGATCTATCTACTATAAGAAAATGGAATCAAAACCATTTACACATATAATCATCATACATAAAGACAAGAATATGGGAAAAGGTGTAAACAACTTTATTAAGTAGAATGAAGAGTTACAACCAAAGAAGTTTGATCCCATGTCACTCATCTAGCTTGAGTTCCATCCTTCATCACACCAAAAGCACAACACTCCGGCAGCATAAAAATACATTCAATAATCTCAAACCTCAAACTAATAGTATCTCTTTACAAATTATCAAAGTCCAGCCCTTGATCACTATGATGAGTGCTCAATTTATAGGCAAACGGAGGTGGTTTTGTCGTAAATTGGGCATTGAATGACTTTCCAATTTGGGAGTTTGTTGGGTCCCCATAATACTAGTGATTACCCCATTACTATTGTAGTTATACCCCTTATTAATATTGTTGTGCCCCTATTTCCCCCATATTGTTATTATTGTGCCCCATACAATCCATCTATTGTTATTTTTGTGGCTTTATATTATTATTGTTCGGTCCGCTAGATTATATTGTGACTCCTTAGACTCCTATATATAGAAAGGAGGTTTTGTCATTTGAATCATCCAAGAATTGTTCATTTATGTAATGTAAAGGAGGTCGCCCCCTCGAAGAGGCTGAATTCTAAGGCGTTGATCTATCTTTTCTATCTTTTCTTGAGCTGGTTTCATAACATTTGGTATCAAAGCTTTGGATTCTAGGGTTTCGCTGCTCCAAACAGGTCATCGTGGAATTTTCACTATAACTTTTTTTCTGTGATGTTTCAGAAGTTGAAAAAAAAAACCCATTTGAGAAGAAATCGCGCTGAACCTCGGGTCCAAATTTAAGATCTTTTTGTGCTATATTTGCGTAGATATGATCTGAGGAAGTTGGTCTTTTTGCAGACTCCTAAATTACATTCCAAACAGGTGACCTGGGGAAAATCGTCATAACTTTCTTTCTGAGCATCAGATTGAAATTTTGCAAGAAGGTACAGAAAGAGGATGAACTGTAGTTTTCGTGTATATATTTTTTAGAGTCAAAGGTCAAAACAGTGACACATGGCACTTCATACAAGTTTGCTCTATTGAACTAGTCTACAATCAAGTCACTGCGGGAGATTGTGCATAACTCTTTCTTGGAGAATCCAATTTGGATCAGACCAGTGGAATTGGAAAGAGGACATAGAAGGATACTACAGATCACAATTTCAGAACTGGATGATTCGGAATTACAGAGATACATCAGATTCAATATCAGGCTTCTACAAAGTGAAAAAAGGTGTGTAGTTTGTTTTTAAATTTTTGAGTAAGCTTGGTTTGAAGGAATTCAAACGGCATAGTAAAGCATTATTATCGGTAATTAATGCCCTGAGGAAAGAAAACACAAACACCTAGTAAGAAACCTGAAAGCTTTAGCATGACTTATGAAGAAGAGGAAGAAATGCAACATGATATAGCAAAATTACGAGAACAAGTGCAACAAGTGTCACTTGCACAAAAGGAACAGAATATAAGATGGATGGTTTAAAGAAAGATGTAGAAGCTAAGATGGATGGTTTAAAGAAAGGTGTAGAAGCTAAGATGGATGATTTGAAGATAGATTTGAAGACATACATGGAAGAATTGAAGAAGTTGCTACAAGAAAGGGTCACTAATGGTGAAAGGGTAGTAAAGGAAACTCATGATGAGAACAAAAGAAATGTTAATCATGATTCCATAGACTCTAATGTTGGATCGAAGAACCACCATATTCCAAAAATCGATATGAGGAAGTTTGATGGCAAGGATCCCGCAACATGGATATTACAGATGGAGCAATTCTTCGATCTCAATAATGTGCAAAACACACAAAAGGTACGTATGGCAACTTTATATTTGGAACCAAATCAGTTTGTATGGTATCAATGGCTTTGCTCTCGTAAACAATTTATCACTTGGGCAATTTTTACGGAAGAATTGATAGCACATTATGAGGATACAAAAAGCAACACTTTTTTTAGCCAATTGATAAGTCTCAAACAAAAGGGTTCAATAATGGAGCACATTGAGGAGTTCCAAAAATTGAACATAAGGGTAAAAGATATTCCAGAGGAGCATAGGATTGATGTGTTCATAGGGTCTTTAAAGGATAATATCCAACATGATGTTCGCCTTTGGGAACCTGATTCATTAGAGAAGGCATTCAGGTTAGCAAGAAAAATGGAAAGCAAAATTATGGCAACCAGGAAGCATACCACTCACAACTATAAAGACGGAAGTGTTGTTGCCCCTAGTCTTCCACAACCTATAAGGTTGACACCACAAAAATTGGAAGAAAAAAGAGCAAAAGGGCTTTGTTACAGTTGTGATAGCAAATACACTAAAGGTCATAAGTGTGCTGAGAAGAAATTATTCTACATAGATTGTGAAGAGGAAGAAGAAAAGGAGCAAGAAAGGTCAAAAGAAGAGGATATACTCCAGGAACAAAGCCTAGATGAAGAACAAATAAATCCGACCATATCTTGTAATGCATTGGCAGGAATTACCACTCCTCAAACCATCAAGATAGAAGGACAAATCAAGAAGAAAAAGGTAATAGTGTTGATTGATTCAGGAAGCACCCACAATTTTATTCATTGTAGGGTAGCAAAAGAATTGAATTGCTTCCTATATCCAGCACCAGAGTGTCAAGTGATGATTGCAAATGGAGGAACAATAAATTGCTCTGGAAAGTGCCATAATATCAAGCTATCCATGGGAGAATATGTATTGACTAGCCCAATGCTTTCCATTCCAATGGGAGGTGCTGATGTTGTACTAGGAGTCCAATGGCTACAATCCTTGGGTACAATAGCTTTTAATTTTCAAGAACTTTTCATCAAATTTTCTACGGAAGGAAAGGAAGTTGAATTAAGGGGTATTGCAGGGAAACCAGGAAAGATAATCAGCTCTAATGGTATGACAAAGCTTCTAAAAAAGGAGCAAAGAGGTGTAATTGCACAATTATGTTCGCTAGATGTTTCCACATCGGAATCATCTATTTCTCCAGATCTCCAAAAAGTCCTGGACAATCATTCCAAGGTATTTGAGACTCCCAAAGGTCTCCCACCTATGCGTGATCATGATCATGCTATTCATCTGATTCCAGGAAGTGTTCCTCCAAACATCAGGCCGTACAGATATCCCTATGTCCAAAAGAGTGAAATTGAACGTATGGTTGCAGAAATGCTAGAGGCTGGTATAATTCAACCAAGTCAAAGTTCTTTCTCTGCTCCAGTAGTATTGGTGCACAAGAAGGATGGATCATGGCGCATGTGTCCGGATTATAGGGAGCTCAACAAGCTCACTATTAAAGATAAGTTCCCCATTCCTGTCATTGATGAATTACTGGATGAATTGCATGGATCAATTTACTTCACCAAGTTGGATCTTCGTTCAGGATATCATCAAATCAGAATGAAGATTGAAGACATTCCGAAAACAATATTTAGAACTCATGAGGGTCATTATGAATTTTTGGTCATGCCTTTTGGCCTTACCAATGCACCTTCAACATTTCAAGGTTTGATGAATTCAATTTTCAAACCATTCCTTAGAAAATTTGTGTTAGTATTTTTTGATGATATACTAATCTACAGCAAGTCTTGGAAGGATCATGTTGAACATGTTGACAGGGTGCTACAACTATTGGAGGAGAAACAATTATATGCAAAAAGATCCAAATGTTTCTTTGGAGTCCAGGAGGTGGAATATCTGGGTCATATTGTATCTCATGAAGGAGTTAAGGTAGACCCTAGCAAAATTAAAGCCATTAAGGAATGGAAAATCCCCACATCCATAAAGCATCTGCGAGGATTTCTTGGGTTGACAGGGTATTATCGCAAGTTTGTTAAGAATTATGGGAGAATAGCAGCACCTCTAACAACATTATTGAAGAAAGATGCATTTTCATGGACTCCGGAAGCAACAAAGGCCTTTGAACATCTTAAAGAGGCAATGTGCCAAGCACCAGTCTTAGCTACACCGGACTTCACAAAAACCTTTATTGTGGAATGTGATGCTTCAGGAAATGGAATTGGTGCTGTTCTAATGCAAGATGAAAGACCCATTGCTTTTGAAAGTCGTCCAATCAAGGGAAAGTTTTTAAGCAAAGCTATTTATGAGAAGGAAATGTTGGCAATACTCCATGCACTTAAGAAATGGCGACCCTACCTAATGGGAAGACACTTCAAGGTAAAAACGGATCATGATAGCCTTAAATACTTTTTAGAACAAAGATTATCCTCTGAAGAGCAACAAAAGTGGGTCACAAAGATGTTGGGTTATGACTTTGAAATCATCTACAAAAAAGGGAAGCAAAATGTGGTGGCAGATGCACTCTCAAGAAAGGATGAGGATGTGGAAGCATTGTTGTGCGCCATTTCTATTATCCAACCAGATTGGATAAATGAAGCAAGGGAGGAATGGAAGAATGACGAAGAAGTGTGGGCACTTATTCGAAAGTTACAACAAGATTCCAGTACATCTGATACATTTAGCTGGCAAAATGATTCTTATGGTACAAAGATCGCTTATACCTCTGTAAGAATTCCCAGCTAAAACAAAAGATTCTTATGGAATTGCACACTTCTCCCTTAGGAGGGCACTCAGGATTTTTAAAAACTTACCACAGGGTTAAGAAGGAATTTTTTTGGGATGGCCTTAAATCAGATATTCAAAAGTTTGTGGCGGAATGTTTGGTTTGCCAACAAAATAAAGTTGAAACAATTAAGACACCGGGTCTATTACAACCTTTATCCATTCCAAGCCAACGTTGGGAGGAGGTTTCAATGGATTTTATCATAGAGTTACCAAGTATGCACACTTTTATGCATTATCACATCCATTTAAAGCCAGTACAGTTTCTACTGCATTTATGGAAACAATTCAAAAGCTACATGGAAACCCAAAGATTATTGTAAGTGACAGAGATCCCATTTTCACTGGAAATTTTTGGACAGAATTATTTTCTTGTCTTGGTACTCAGTTAGCTCATAGCTCATCTTATCATCCTCAATCTGATGGGCAAACTGAGATAGTAAACAAATGTTTGGAAGGATATCTTCGTTGCTTTGTATCTGATAAACAGACACAATGGGTCAAATGGTTGCCTCTGGCTGAATGGTGGTATAACACTTCCTTCCATACAACAACAAAAATGACCCCATTTATGGCACTTTATGGGTATCAACCACCATCCATCACATCATATTTAAGAGAAAATTCTAAGGTTCAGGCAGTGGAACATCACATCGAACATCAACAACAAGTCCTCCAACTCTTAAAGGATAACCTCGTGTTGGCACAGAATAGAATGAAACAACAGGCAGATCAACATCGCAGTGAAAGAAGTTTTGATGTAGGTGATTGGGTATTCCTACGGCTACAACCATATAAGCAAATGTCCCTCAAGCAAGCTAAGAAGGATAATAAATTATCACCAAAGTATTATGGTCCGTACAAGGTGTTGCAAAAGATTGGTACTATGGCATACAAATTGGAGCTTCCTGCAGCTTCTCGATTGCACCCAGTTTTCCATGTTTCATGTTTAAAGAAGGTTATAGGTGACAAGCTCCCAGTTCAAACAATATTGCCAGAACTTGATGAGGAAGGAAAAATTATATTGGAACCGGAAGCAGTCATAGAAACAAGAACTCGACAGCTACGAAATCGATCAATTTCAGAGTATCTTATCAAGTGGAAGAACTTATCCACTGAAGATTCCACATGGGAGGATGAGAATTTTATGCAGAAGTATCCAGAACTACTCAAGTGTTGAGGAAAACACTTTTTTGAAGGAGAGGGGCATGTTGGGTCCCTATAATACTAGTGATTACCCCATTACTATTGTAGTTATACCCCTTATTAATATTGTTGTGCCCCTATTGCCCCCATATTGTTATTACTGTGCCCCATAGAATCCCTCTATTGTTATTTTTGTGGCTTTATATATTATTGTTAGGTCGGCTGGATTATATTGTGACTCCTTAGACTCCTATATATAGAAAGGAGGTTTTGTCATTTGAATCATCCAAGAATTGTTCATTTATGTAATGTAAAGGAGGTTGCCTCCTCGAAGAGGCTAAATTCTAAGGCGTTGATCTATCTTTTCTATCTTTTCTTGAGCTGGTTTCATAATAGAGTTAGTTTCCATGTAGGAAGGGATGAGAGGATAGGAGGTTATTTGATTCATTCCCTATCCAATTTTGAGCTCATAGGAGAGGATAAGAGGTGGGAATATTCTAGAATGGTCTAGAATGTAGGAATATTCCCAGAACCCTATGAAGATTTTGCTCAATCTTGCAGAGCGTGGGTCAAAGTGGGCCTAGGTTCTCTATAGAGTAGGTTTGAAAGGGCCTAAGTGCTCTGCAGCACATTTACCCTTGACCAAGGCTATGCTGGTCCCTCAAGGAGTAATTTTAGGATGTCTTCAGGCCAGGAAACTCTCAAGAATGATGGCATTCAAAGTGATGACTTGTCTAGGGCATGAAACAACTAAATTAGGGTTTGATGAGTGATCTGAAAATGAGATCTTAGATTAATATTAAGGTATTACAGACTCATGTGCATGATTTTCCTATATTACTTAGTGCAACAGATCAAAAAGATTGCAAATACTATAGACAATGAAGCAGTTAGAGAAACATACTAAATACACACATAACATAGCAAATAATTAAGGAGTTCACCCAAAACTCTTGGGCTATATCTCTTGGTCCAGATTTCAGTGGTGACCTCTCTATTATGTCTTCAAGAGCATATCTTTTACAAATGTGAGCTCAAATTGAGTCTCAACACAACATGAATAAAAAAATAGGGCTTTACTTGGATCCCCTAAGTGTTATAGACATTTTTGGGCACTGCAACCCCAATCATAAATGTCCATAAAACAAGGGCTCTTAAGTCCCTAAAATTGTTGTTCCAACCTCTAAAAGAACAAGGTCAACTGATTACATCTTCTCCCAAAAGTTCTCCATGAAAAACTGCTCAGAACTGGTCAAAACTGGACCATCTCACCTGCTCCATCGTCAATGTGCGCTGCATCCCACCTAAATACACACAGTAGGTGTGATGCATCTTGAAAAGCCCTTCTATGGGGTGTGATGGGTGAGAGTGGACAAATGGCAGGGTCAATCTGCAAGGTGGAGGATCATGGAATCTTCTAGAAACTTCTCCTGTGACACTTTCCTCTCTGCATTCGCCTAGGGATGAGTAAGAGATCGTCAATCTCCAATTGGCAGAACTATTAGAGAGAGGAGACTAATCAACTCTCAAAAGCTGACTCACCCCCCCTGCAGACATCTATATATAGATCCCTCATCCCATAGATCCAGAGGCTGGAATTTTGTATCTTGTAAGGAAGTGCTGCTGGTTTCTTGGTGCAATATCATAGTGTTGGGTGATCTAAGCTTTTCATGAGGTGAGGAAGGGCTTTCTTGCTAAGAGGATGATGTTGGGTCAGAATAATTGGTTGTAATCCTCTTTGCTCTTTCTTGATTATCAATAAAGCTATTCAAGTTTTCCTCCACATTCTTGTATAATTGGTGTTATGTGCATTTGTGTGGTCAATATATATTTGGTCCTATATTGTTTATGATAATAGATCTATGTTCTTGGATAGTGTTATGCTGCTTTGATTCTGCATGTGCTCTGTGAAGCTGGGTAGACAAGGAAGCGAGTAGCAAAGATCTATCACAAGAGAGAGGAATCGAGCAAGGAACCAAGCGTAAGATAGAGGTTGGTCTCCTTATTCCCCTCTTATCTATTTCTCATAAAGGAAAACGAAAGTAGTTTTAGTTTGTTTGTTTCTAAGGTAGATACCAGCCTTAGTGGGACTAGCAGCTCTGCATAGACACTAGTTTTCCTGATAACAAAATGGCGACTCCACTGGGGAGCGAATAGATTGTTTGTTTATCTGCATTTGTTTACTTTATAAACTTACAGACGGAGCTTGAAGTTAAGCCAGCTAGCCTTTGAACTACATTTGCTATGCAAGTGCAAAGTAGATCAATGCTGCTTCAGTCTATCTCTGGGTTTTGTTTATGAACTGAACAATTGATTTAAAAGCTCTCTAATTGCCGTTGTGGTGGCTCTAGTAGCCTCTTTAGATCTACCCCTGTGATTGATTTACTGGTTACCACTTGCTCAGCCTAAATCCCTGAACTGAGCTGCAAACTGTGACCGAGAACCAAGTTAAAGTCTCGTCCCTGGTCCAGCGCACTGTCTCTTCTGTGAATTCCAGATGCATCGCACTTCTCGAGTGTAGTAGGTGTGCTGCATATCCAGCTCACTGTGTTATAGGTGCGCTGATCAGACAAGGCCTTTCCTGCTCCTACATTTTGGTTTCTGTGTTCACTCTTTTCAGCTCTATTTAGGAGTTTTGCTGCCTATAGTTAGTACACCTTTGTTGAAACCCCCTTCCTTGCCATTATTCCGCCTCTATTGTGCAAAGGACTGTAATTTTTTTTTATGTATTTTGAGCCATTTTCAATTCTCTTTTACGAATAAGTAGCGTAATCGTACTATCATTTCTTGATTTGAAAGTGTCGCAAGTGTCGTTTTCAGTCATAGAAGAGAATCTGATTGTTCTTGATAGTCAATCACACTGGTACTCTTGTATTTGATTTGAATTAGTAGTTTTTCAAGTTTCGAAAGAAAGTTTTCATTTCCAAATCGCAAAGTGTCATCATTGTCCTCATTTTTTCTTGAAAAGAAACTTGTTAGTAACATCGCTTTGAAAAATAATTCAGATTTACGCTTAGCTTTCTTTTTAACATCCACACATTAAGAAGGCTGGAAACAAATACATGCATGTGCATTTGCATTTAGACTGTTTGTTGGTTTGATTTAGGACAGTGCATATAGTGTGTGCTCTCTGCTCTATGTTGAAAGAATGCCATCTCTCTTTCCTTAGTAGCTAGGATTTTCATTGCAAAAAGAAGATTAAACGACTGTTTATCATCTTAGATTGCATTTTAGGAATTGTACATCTACACCATGCAGTGAACCTGAAAGGAAAATTTCTTAAGCAAGATCAACTGTAAAATAAATCTAATGAATCTAAAAATGCTTTGGAACCTAACGCACAACATCTAGAAGTCTAGGCTAGAGACGTATTCTGGCGTCGTTAAGCCTGGTAACTATTGTTCTCATTGTTGGTTGGGTGATTCCTCCACCTTGAGACGATAAGTGCCAGTACAGACTTGTGCTCCCACATACCATCAAGTATATATTGGGAGACCAAAATAGGCTTTATCATTTATCCATAGGAAGCCGTGTCTACCGCCCTATCGATCGCAATGCACTGAGCACAACATTCGGGAAGATTGACTACCGTACTGTAAAAAGTATTCTGCAGTTTTGTGATTGGTTTGGTAATCCCTCTGTCTAGATTTCTAGAGTAGTCCCTTTCATTCCTTTTCAGACTCCTTAAAGTAAAAGGTACATCTGAGCACTTGTCACTTCAGGCTCATTAAAAATCGAAGGCGACTAGAGTCATCTTTTGTTTTTTCTCGACTCTTAAAAATTGAAAAAACAAGTTGTGTCAAAGCGTCTAAAATTTATTTTAAATGTAATAAATATCGCCTTTCCTACGTTGGTCTTAGGTTGAGAAGAATGGAGCCCACTAACCAAGGAGTTCCCCTTTGGGGAAATCCTAGTCCTTTCTCCTCTTGGGGAGATGTTGGTGCACCCCATATGGCCACATTGTCGCTTCCGGGATTGACAATTCGTTTGCCCTTCTCAACTTCTGTCGTTCAGAACCCCGTGATTCCTGAACAATCAAGTCAGCAACTAAACAATGCCAAAGTTACCCCCCAACCCTCTACTTCATCCAATTCTTCCTCTCCTCCTTCATCTTCGCTTGATGAAGCTGGTAAGGCCAAAAATCAAGTAACCGAGAAGGAGAAGAAGAAGAAAGAGAAGAAAAAGAAGGAGCCAAAGGTGAAAAGGGGCAACCAAGCATCGTCTAGCGAAAATCCACACACTTCACCGACCAGGCGTAAATTGCCATGTGTCATTTGCAAAGGAGACCACTATCATCGAGATTTTCCTTGCATCCCTTGGATCTTAAGGGACTGGTCTCCCCATTTACACAATCTGGTGTCGTCAACCTCTGATGATCATGTTGAAGGTACACCGTCAACTAGTGAAACTGAAGCCCCTGGACAAAAAGGAAGATATAAATTTCCTTGTAAATTGTGTGAAGGCGATCATGCCATCCATCGTTGTCCCTTCTTAGATGAGGCTAAAAGAGTTTTGGACGACCGTCCGGTTTCACCGTTACGGCTTCCTCCGGGATATGAGAAGCTCTTGCCGAGTCCGTCACTAGTTGAAAATCCGGCTGACATGCCCTTGTGGTCGGCCGAAGCGTCTATCACTGAAGATAAACCATCTGAATCCACACCAGAAGAAATTCAAAAGGTCAAGGCAGCAGTTGACCTGGTCTTGCCTTCAGAGGATCCATCTTCAGATGATATAGTCATCGAAGAGAACAAGGATGACACCGTCCAAATTCTTTTCATAAGCACAGACTCCGATGAACATGGGGGCAGTCTATCAGTTCCTTTACTGCAGGAAGGAAGTTCGTCAGAGTCGTATCCGGCCGTTTATTCGGTCCCACCTCCAAGCAACCTAGTTGTTTCCTTTGATTGGAATCTACTAGGCAGACCCCGCTTACCAGCTAGTGTATCATTTCGAATCATTGCTCAAATATATAGAATGGTCATGGTCGGTACCATCATAGATGAAGGCGCTTCTATGAGTATCTTTTCTCAACTGCTTGGAAAGCGCTTGGTTCACCATTGCTTTTGCCTGAGATGAGAAATCTAACAAGCTTAGACAAAGGAACCAGTCGACCATTAGGGATCCTTCCCAATGTGCCGATAACGTTGAGAAGGAAAACCGTTCACATGAACATAATGGTAGTCTATTGGGTCCCTATAATACTAGTGATTACCCCATTAATATTGTAGTTATACCCCTTATATATATTTTTGTGCCCATATTACCCCCATATTGTTATTTCTGTGCCCCATAGAATCCCTCTATTGTTATTTTTGTGGCTTTATATTATTATTGTTAGGTCGGCTAGATTATATTGTGACTCCTTAGACTCCTATATATAGAAAGGAGGTTTTGTCATTTGTATCATCAAAGAATTGTTCATTTATGTAAAGGAGGTTTCCCCCTCGAAGAGGCTGAATTCTAAGGCGTTGATCTATCTTTTCTATCTTTTCTTGAGCTGGTTTCATAACATTTGGTATCAGAGCTTTGGATTCTAGGGTTTCACTGCTCCAAACAGGTCATCGTGGCATTTTTGCTATAACTTTTTTCTGTGAAGTTTCAGAAGTTGCAAAGAAAACCCATTTGAGAAGAAATCGCGCTAAACCTTGGGTCCGAATTTCAGAGCTCTTAGCACGATATTTGCGGAGATATGATCTAAGGAAGTTGGTCTTTTGGCAAACTCCTGAATTACATTCAAAACAGGTGACCTGGGGAAAATCGTCATAACTTTCTCTCTGGGGATCAGATTGAAATTTCGTAAGAAGGTACAGAAATAGGATGGACTGTAGTTTCTTGTATGTGTGTTTCAGATTCAAAGGTTGAAACAGTGACTCGTGGCACATCGTACAAGTTCACTCTACTGAACTAGTCTAAAAGCAGGTCACTGTGGGAGATTTCACATAACGCTTCCTTGGAGAATCAAATTTGGGTCAGACTTGTGGCATTGGAAAGAGGATGCAGAAGACTACTACAGGTTACAATTTCAGAACTAGATGATCAGAAATTACAGAGATACATCAGATTCAATATCAGGCTTCTATAAAGTGAAAAAAGGTGTGTAGTTTTTTTTTAAATTTTTGTGTAAGCTTGGTTTAACGGAATTCAAAGGGCATAGTAAAGCATTATTATCGGTAACTGATGCCCCGAGGAAAGAAAATTCAAACACCTAGTAAGGAACCTGAAAGCTCTAGCATGACTCATGAAGAAGAGGAAGAAATGCTACATGATATATCAAAATTACAAGAACAAGTGCAACAAATGTCACGCTCACAAAAGCTAACAGAAGCTAAGATAAGTGGCGTGGAAGCTGAGATGGATGATTCAAAGATAGATTTGAAGAGAGACATGGTAGATTTGAAGATAGATTTGAAGACAGACATGGCAGATTTGAAGACAGATTTGACAAATTTTCTACAAGAAATACTTACTAATGGTGAAAAGGTTGTAAAGGAAACTGATGATATGAACAAAAGTAATGTTAATCATGATTCCATAGACGCTAATGTTGGATCGAAGACCCACCATATTCCAAAAATTGATATGAGGAAGTTTGATGGCAAGGATCCCGCCACATGGATATTACAGATGGAGTAGTTCTTCGATCTCAATAATGTGCAAAACACACAAAAGGTACGTATGGCAACTGTATATTTGGAACCAAATCAGTTTGTATGGTATCAATGGCTTTGCTCTCGTAAAAAATTTATCACTTGGGAAATTTTTACGGAAGAATTGATAGCACATTATGAAGATACAAAAAGCAACACTGTTTTTAGCCAATTGATAAGTCTCAAACAAAAGGGTTCAATAATGGAGCACATTGAGGAGTTCCAAAAATTGAACATAAGGGTAAAAGATATTCCAGAGGAGCATAGGGTTGATGTGTTCATAGGGTCTTTAAAGGATAATATCCAACATGATGTTCGCCTTTGGGAACCTGATTCATTAGAGAAGGCATTCAGGTTAGCAAGAAAAATGGAAAGCAAAATTATGGAAACTAGGAAGCATACCATTCACAACTATAAAGACGGAAGTGTTGTTTCCCATAGTATTCCACAACCTACAAGGTTGACACCACAACAATTGGAAGAAAAAAGAGCAAAAGGGCTTTGTTACAATTGTGATAGCAAATACACAAAAGGTCATAAGTGTGCTGAGAAGAAATTATTCTACACAGATTGTGAAGAGGAAGAAGAAAAGGAGCAAGAAAGGTCAAAAGAAGAGGATATACTCCAGGAACAAAGCCTAGATGAAGAACAAATAAATCCGACCATATCTTGTAATGCATTGGCAGGAATTACCACTCCTCAAACCATCAAGATAGAAGGACAAATCAAGAAGAAAAAGGTAATAGTGTTGATTGATTCATGAAGCACCCACAATTTTATTCATTGTAGGGTAGCAAAATAATTGAATTGATTCCTATATCCAGCACCAGAGTGTCAAGTGATGATTGCAAATGGAGGAACAATAAATTGCTCTGGAAAGTGCCATAATATCAAGCTATCCATGGGAGAATATGTATTGACTAGCCCAATGCTTTCCATTCCAATGGGAGGTGCTGATGTTGTACTAGGAGTCCAATGGCTACAATCCTTGGGTACAATAGCTTTTAATTTTTAAGAACTTTTCATGAAATTTTCTGTGGAAGGAAAGGAAGTTGAATTAAGGGGTATTGCAGGGAAACTAGGAAAGATAATCAGCTCTAATGGCATGACAAAGCTTCTAAAAAAGGAGAAAAGAGGAGTAATTGCACAATTATGTTCGCTAGATGTTTCCACATTGGAATCATCTATTCTCCAGATCTCCAAAAAGTCTTGGACAATCATTCCAAGGTATTTGAGACTCCCAAAGGTCTCCCACCTATGCGTGATCATGATCATGCTATTCATATGATTCTAGGAAGTGTCCTCGAAACATCAGGCCGTACAGATATCCCTATGTCCAAAAACGTGAAATTGAACGCATGGTTGCAGAAATGCTAGAGGCTGGTATAATTCAACCGAGTCAAAGTTCTTTCTCAGCTCCAGTAGTATTGGTGCACAAGAAGGATGGATCATGGCACATGTGTCCAGATTATAGGGAGCTCAACAAGCTCACTATTAAAGATAAGTTCCCCATTCCTGTCATTGATGAATTACTGGATGAATTGCATGGATCAATTTACTTCACCAAGTTGGATCTTCATTCGGGATATCATCAAATCAGAATGAAGATTGAAGACATTCCGAAAACGGCATTTAGAACTCATGAGGGTCATTATGAATTTTTGGTCATGCCTTTTGGCCTTACCAATGCACCTTCAACATTTGAAGGTTTGATGAATTCAATTTTCAAACCATTCCTTAGAAAATTTGTGTTAGTATTTTTTGATGATATACTAATCTACAGCAAGTCTTGGAAGGATCATGTTGAACATTTTGACAGGGTGCTACAACTATTGGAGGAGAAACAATTATATGCAAAAAGATCCAAATGTTTCTTTGGAGTCCAGGAGGTGGAATATTTGTGTCATATTGTATCTCATGAAGGAGTTAAGGTAGATCCTATCAAAATTAAATCCATTAAGGAATGGAAAATCCCCACATCCATAAAGCATCTGCGAGGATTTCTTGGGTTGACAGGGTATTATCGCAACTTCGTTAAGAATTATGGGAGAATAGTAGCACCTCTAACAACATTATTGAAAAAAGATTCATTTTCATGGACTCCGGAAGCAACAAAGGCCTTTGAACATCTTAAAGAGGCAATGTGCCAAGCACCGGTCTTAGCTACACCAGACTTCACAAAAACCTTTATTGTAGAATGTGATGCTTCAGGAAATGGAATTGGTGTTGTTCTAATGCAAGATGAAAGACCCATTGCTTTTGAAAGTCGTCCAATCAAGGGAAAGTTTTTAAGCAAAGCTATTTATGAGAAGGAAATGTTGGCAATACTCCATGCACTTAAGAAATGGCGACCCTACCTAATGGGAAGACACTTCAAGGTAAAAACGGATCATGATAGCCTTAAATATTTTTTAGAACAAAGATTATCCTCTGAAGAGCAACAAAAGTGGGTCACAAAGATGTTGGGTTATGACTTTGAAATAATCTACAAAAAAAGGTAAGCAAAATGTGGTGGTAGATGCACTCTCAAGAAAGGATGATGATATGGAAGCATTGTTGTGTGCCATTTCTATTATCCAACCAGATTGGATAAACGAAGCAAGGGAGGAATGGAAGAATGAAAAAGAAGTGTGGGCACTTATTCGAAAGCTACAACAAGATTCCAGTACTTCTGATACATTTAGCTGGCAAAATGATGTGTTATGGTACAAAGATTGCTTATACCTCTGTAAGAATTCCCAGCTAAAACAAAAGATTCTTATGGAATTGCACACTTCTCCCTTAGGATGGCACTCAGGATTTTTAAAAACATACCACAGGGTTAAGAAGGAATTTTTTTTGGGGTGGCCTTAAATCAGATATTCAAAAGTTTGTGGCGGAATGTTTGGTTTGCCAACAAAATAAAGTTGAAACAATTAAGACACCGGGTCTATTACAACCTTTATCCATTCCAAGCCAACGTTGGGAGGAGGTTTCAATGGATTTTATCACATGTTTACCCAAGTCTGAGGGAAAGAGTGTCATCATGGTGGTAGTTGACAGACTTACCAAGTATGCACACTTTTTTGCATTATCACATCCATTTAAAGCCAGTACAGTTTCTACTACATTTATGGAAACAGTTCAAAAGCTACATGGAAACCCAAAGATTATTGTAAGTGATAGAGATCCCATTTTCATCAGAAATTTTTGGACAGAATTATTTTCTTGTCTTGGTACTCAGTTAGCTCATAGCTCATCTTATCATCCTGAATCTGATGGGCAAACTGAGATAGTAAACAAATGTTTGGAAGGATATCTTCGTTGCTTTGTATCTAATAAACAGACACAATGGGTCAAATGGTTGCCTCTGGCTAAATGGTGGTATAACACTTCCTTCCATACAGCAACAAAAATGACCCCATTCATGGCACTTTATGGGTATCAACCACCATCCATCACATCATATTTAAGAGAAAATTCTAAGGTTTAGGCAATGGAACATCACATTGAACATCAACAACAAGTCCTCCAACCCTTAAAGGATAACTTTGTGTTGGCACAAAATAGAATGAAACAACAGGCAGATCAACATCGAAGTGAAAGAAGTTTTGATGTAGGTGATTAGGTATTCTTATGACTACAACCATATAAGAAAATGTCCCTAAAGCAAGCTAAGAATGATAACAAATTATCACCAAAGTATTATGGTCCGTACAAGGTGTTGCAAAAGATTGGTACTATGGCATACAAATTGGAGCTTCCTGCAGCTTCTCGATTGCACCCAGTTTTCCATGTTTCATGTTTAAAGAAGGTTATAGGCGACAAGCTCCCCGTTCAAACAATATTGCCAGAACTTGAAGAGGAAGGAAAGATTATATTGGAACCAGAAGCAGTCACAGAAACAAGAACTCGATAGCTACGAAATCGATCAATTTTAGAGTATCTTATCAAGTGGAAGAACTTATCCGCTGAAGATTCCACATGGGAGGATGAGAATTTTATGCAGAAGTATCCAGAACTACTCAAGCGTTGAGGACAACACTTTTTTGAAGGAAAGGGGCATGTTGGGTCCCTATAATACTAGTGATTACCCCATTACTATTGTAGTTATACCCCTTATTTATATTGTTGTGCCCATATTACCCCCATATTGTTATTTCTATGCCCCATAGAATCCCTCTATTGTTATTTCTATGGATTTATATTATTATTGTTAGGTCGGCTAGATTATATTGTGACTCCTTAGACTCCTATATATAGAAAGGAGGTTTTGTCATTTGTATCATCAAAGAATTGTTCATTTTGTTGAAAATAATACTGAGAGGGGGGGTGAATCAGTATTATCTAATTCTTTTAATAAATCTTCCTTATTTGATCTTTAAATTATTTTTGCATGTTAGTACCATAAAAATAATGAGTATGAACAAGAAAACAGATAGTCACACCAAAGAACACAAGATGTAAGGTGGAAACCCAATGTGGGTGAAAACCACCTGCTGCAATATGTCTCTATCTTCTTTCAAAATTAGAAACTCCTTTTACAATGATTTTGTACTGGTGCAGTCCTTTACCAGTACGCAGGCTGCAACCTGCAGAGAGCTGCAACTCTCTCTCACTCTCGTTTTCCAGTCTCTCCTGGAAGGGAGCTACAACCCCCTACTTCTTTTCATAAAGCATCAAATGATCATCAAGTACATAACAGTTACTGTCTACTACAGTTATCAGATCAGCAATAACAGAATTAACCCAGAACACCTTATCAACAGAGAAATACAATCAACAGAACATCTTAAGACAGAGACGCAGTTTTCCCTTCTGTGGCCTGCGTCGCGACGCAATTCACCTTCTGCTTTCCTGCGTACACCCGCAGGTATCCTTCCGCTGCGCTGCGTGCCCACGCACTGTTCCTTCAACTGCACTGCGTCCTTTTGCTGCAGGGACGCACCCAAAAACACTATCGCGCCGCGTCCTGTTGCTGCAAGGACGCACCCAAAAACACTATCGCGCCGCGTCCTGTTGCTGCAGGGATGCACCTGAACCTTATTCCGCTCTGCGTCCCCACGCAGTGCGCCTGTTTCTGTACTGCGTCCCGGACGCACCAGAATATTACTCTGCCCTGCATCCCCACGCAGGTCTCGTTCTACTGCACTGCGTCCTGGCGCACTTGCCTTTCACTGTACCTGCGTACCTTCAGGTATGAATGATTTCAAGACTTTAAGAGTAACCCAAATAGTCAGATCTACAGATCTGATCATGCGCCAAAGAGATCTCAGTCCTTTTGTAGATTCGCCTTCTTTAGATCTAGACCAGATCTAGCCCAATAAGATATTCAACCCAAGACACCATCAAGCCAAATAATCTCCTTTGCTTTATATAGGCAAGCTCTTCCTCAAATCATGGAACAATACCACAAGCCGACACCTTAATAACACAATACCGTCAGCTAGATACCAAGAGTAAATCACAAGAAACCCCCACGTGTGCTTTTCTCTACCTTGAAATGTGTGCACTGGGTGGACGCACCTCCTGAACGGCTGACCTGCGTCTCTGGACGCGGACCCTGCATGGTGTACCTGCGGGTACGCACCTTCTGAACTGATTTCCTGCGTCCTTCTTAATTTTTCAATAAAATGAGAGCCTTGCCACGGGAGTTGCCATCAAGTACAACATCTGTAACATATAGCCATACCAGAAACATAATGCCAACAATCTCCCCCTTTGGACTTGATGGCAACCTCACAAACTTCAGCGTCATTCTCCCCCTTTGACATCAAGGGCAAAGGGGTATGCTCCCCCTAGGAACATGCTCCCCCTGAATACGAACCAGATCTGCAACAAAGAACCATAATCCACCATGAAAGAGATAGAGACATATTGCAACCATTTCCAAGATCTCCTTCTAACCATCCTCCATAATGCCAACAATGCATTATGTGCTCCCCCTGAACCTATACCGTCAATCAGAAAAAAAAGGTTCAACAATAAGATCATGCATCAACAACCCCCAGCTTTTGTCTGAGGTATTCAAAAGTGTCCCTGGGCAATGGTTTGGTGAGAATATCCGCAACTTGTTCCTTAGAAGGAACATACTCCAACTTGACCTTCTGTTCAAGTACTTGTTCCCAGAGAAAATGGTACTTGATTGGTATGTGCTTGGTTTTTGAATGCATAACAGGATTCTTTGAGATGCTGATTGCACTTGTGTTGTCACATAAGATGGGGATTGGTGGTGTACAAGTGATTTGAAAATCCTGCAAAGTCTGCATCATCCAAAGGAGTTGGGTGCAACAAGATGCAGCAGCAACATATTCCGCTTCAGCTGTAGACAAGGCAATTGAACTATGTTTCTTGCTGAACCAAGATACCAATCTGGAACCCATAAAGAACGCACCACCACTTGTGCTTTTCCTGTCATCCATGCTTCCGGCCCAATCTGCATCTGTATAAGCATGAAGTGTAAGATCTGTATCTCTAGGATACCATAAGCCATAATTTTGAGTCCCTTGAAGATATTTGAAAATTCTCTTCACTGCCTGAAGATGAGTCTCCTTCGGATTTGCCTGAAATCTTCCAACTATTCCAACTGCATGCATGATATCCGGTCGGGTACCTGTCAAATAAAGTAAACTTCCAATCATAGATCTGTAGGTTGGTTGATGTACTGCTGCAGATTCATCATTTGCACTGAGGTTACATCCTGTGACCATGGGTGTACATACTGGTTTTGCATCTTCCATACCATATTTCTTCAAAATCTGTTTGAGATACTTGGTTTGAGATAAAAAGATTCCTCCTTCTTTTTGTTGGATTTGCAAACCAAGGAAATATGTCAGTTCTCCTAGCAAAGACATTTCAAATTCTTTTTGCATGACCGAGGCAAAGTTTTGACTCATAGCTTCTTCATTGCTCCCAAAAATAATGTCATCTACATACACAACAAGTATTAGCAATTTGTCATTTTCAACTTTTATATAAAGATTGCTATCTGCTGATCCTTTTGAAAAACCTTGTTGATGAAGATATTTGTCCAAACGGTAGTACCAAGCCCTTGGAGCTTGTTTGAGACCATAGAGAGCCTTTTTCAATCTGCATACAAGATTTGGATCATTTCCAAGAATGAACCCATCTGGCTGTTCAATGTACACTTCTTCTTCCAAGTCTCCATTTAGAAAGGCTGATTTCACGTCCATTTGAAATACTTTGAAGTTTTGAAAACTTGAGAGAGCAAGAAACATTCGGATGGCCTCAAGTCTTGCAACAGGAGCAAAGGTTTCTTCAAAGTCTATCCCTTCTTGCTGCGCATATCCTTTACAAACAAGTCTGGCTTTGTTTCTAATTACTTCTCCATTTTCATTCAATTTGTTTTTGAAGACCCATTTTGTCTCGATAACATTCTTATCTTTTGGTCTAGGAACCAGCTCCCAAGTGTTGTTCTTTTCGATCTGCTCAAGTTCTTCATCCATTGCTTTCACCCAACATTCATCTTTGCATGCTTCTTTCACATTTTGTGGTTCAGTCGAGGAGAGTAATGCCAAATAGCTTGAAGCTTCTGCAACTGTTCTTCTAGTTTGTACACCTGCTTCTTTCTGTCCCATAATCTGAGATTCTGGATGGTTCTTCTGAACATATCTGGATGGAGTCTTTTCTTCTATTCTTGTTTGCTCCTCTGGTTCTTCTTGAGGTTCTTCTTCTTCATCATTCTGTCTTTGAGGGTAGCCTTCATCTTCTTCGATGTCTTCACGATGTACTTGCCTAGGAATGTATCCCTTCTCATCAACCACTACATCAATGCTGTCAACAATTCTGCCAAGTCTTTTATTGTAGCATTTGTATGCTTTGCTATATGGAGAGTAACCAAGAAGAATGCCTTCATCTGCTCTAGGTTCAAGTTTGCCAAGCTGCTCATCAGTATTCTTGATATAGCATTTGCTCCCAAAGATTTTGAAGTGCTTTACTGAAGGAGTTTTACCACTCCAGAGCTCATGAGGAGTTTGAGTGTTGTTCACCCGGACATTTGTTTTGTTGAGAATAATAACCGCAGCATGTGCAGCTTCACCCCAGAAAGTTGCGGGAGTTCCTGATTCATCAAGCATAGCACGAGCCATTTGTTGGATTGTTCTGTTCATTCTCTCCACAACTCCATTTTGCTGGGGAGTTCTTGCTGTAGAGAGTTCTCTTCTTATCCCATGTTCTTCACAGAAATCGAAAAATTCATTTGAAGTAAATTCCCCACCTCTGTCGGATCTGAGGCACTTAATTTTGTGACCTGATTCATTTTCAACCAAGGCTTTGAAAGATTTGAATTTTTCGAATGATTCATCTTTGTGCTTCATAAGTCCTAACCAGACAAACCTGGAGAAATCGTCAATGAATAATATCAAGTATTCTTCTCCTCGAGGTGTCCTTTTTCTGAAGGGACCGCATGTATCTGTATGTACTAGCTCAAGAGGCATGCTAGCTGATCCTTCTTTCTCTGGAAAGTTAGTTCGGGTTTGTTTTCCAAACTGACATGATTTGCATATGGTGTTGTCAGGAATTTTGATATCTGGAAGATCGCGAACTGCCTGATATTTGCATGCTTTCCTTATTTGTGAGAAGCTTAGATGTCCCAACCTTCGATGCCATAACCAGTGCTCTTCATCCTTGCTCAGATAGCATTGTTGTTGTCCTTCTTCAAATATGTATAGATTATTTGGAGTTCTTTTGCCTTTGAGCACTGTTTTACCTGTATCAAGATCACGAACAAGACATCCATTTGATCTGAATATAACCTCGGTTCTTTGATCACACATCTGGCTGACACTTAGAAGATTATGCTTCAATCCATCAACATACAAAACATTTCCAACCTTGACCTTTTCTTTTAACTAAGCAATGCCTTTTCCTTTTATAGTTGCAGGAGTATCATTTCCAAAAGAGACTTTCTTTCCCTTTTCTAAAGTAGAATAAGACTCAAGTTTTTCTTTATCACCTGTCATATGCTTCGAACATCCACTGTCAATGTACCATAGATTTTCCTGTCCCTCTGCATAAAATGCTATCCCACATCTTTCCGTTTGAGGTTCCTTTATTCTCCATGTTTTGGTGCTTGAGGCTTGTTCCTTTTTCTGCTCTTGTTCCTTTTTCTGCTGAAACCTGCTCCTGCATTCAGAGTCTTCATGACCAAAATTATTGCAAATAGAAAATTCAACTTCATTTTCAAGAACCGAAAAGTTGTTATAGGTCCTTTTTGTAATCCCTGTCATACTTCTTTGTTTTTGAGCTTCCCTAGTCATGATTGTTTTATATGCAACACATTGAGCTGCTTTGTGACCAAAGTTATGGCAAGAAAAGCATTGTCCATTGAAGAAGCTTCTGCGGTTATTGAATCTACCAGCCAACTGATTGTAATTTCTATTTTCATCTATTCTTGAACCAAACTGAGAAGATTTTACCTGTGGTTGGTTGTAGCTTTTGTTCACCCTTAAGATGGATTGCCCCTGATAGTTTCTGTTTGTAATACGTCCCTGCTTTACCTGATGATCTTCATTGTTCTTTTGCTCATTTCTTCTTGCCGCATCAAGATAACTTTTTGAGGTGGATGCTTGAGAGGTTTCTCCATTATAACCCAGACCTGTCTTGTTTAGAGGAGACCGCTGCACATTGATAATCTCATCCAAAGTTTTAGATCCTTTGACAAACTTAAGATTAATAGCTTTTGTTTTCTCAATCTCTTTTCTAAGACCAACAATTTCACCTTCTAGTTTTTCAAGGTGTTTTTCCTTTTCATCAATTCGAAATTGTAGAGTATCAATGATCACATTCTTTTCTTCTATACATCTCTTGAGTCTAGTAATTTCATCATAAAGGTTATCCACATCTACAGCATCCATATAATCATCATCTTCAAATGCCATTAACAACTTATATTTATTACCTTGTTCATCTTCATCACTGTTTGATAAACCATCACTATCTTCATGGGTGTAGTAGCTTTTCTTATTTGCACCTTGTTTCTTGTTCCATCTAGCAGGTTCCTTTCCTTTATCCTTATAAGGACATTTTGTAGCATAATGACCTACTCTTCCACAAGCAAAGCATTTAAAAGGTAGCTTACCTCTGAACCTTCCAGAACCCCTTTGAAGATTTCTGACAAAATTTGATTCTTCTTCCTCTTCTTCTGGAACATGGCTTGCTTCATAATAATCTTCTTTGCCTGATGCCTTGAAAGCAGCTTCCCTTCTATCTGATGGACCTCCCTTTCTCATTTCATAAGCAGTTAGAATTCCATGTAGCTGAGACATAGTGAGAATTCGGAGATTTTCCTTTTCTTCTATTGCAGACACTTTAGATTCAAACTTGGGGGACAATGATCTTAGAACCTTTTCAACTACTATAGCCTCTTTTATTTCTTCACCCAAATTTTTCATACAATTAACAATCTCATCTACCCGAAGAAAATAATTAGCCACACTTTCATCATTATACATCTTGAGAGTCTCATACTGAATCCTGAGAGTTTGAAGTTTAGCACGCTTTACCTGTTCATCTCCTTCATAGCTCGTGACAATTTTGTCCCATATCTCTTTTGCGGATTTGTAGTGCATTACCTTCATGAATTCTGTTTGGGATATACATCCTAATAGAGTACTGACTGCTTTCGCATTTGTTTCATACTTCTTCTTCTCAACTGCATCTGTAGGAGTAGCTGAAGGAAAAGCGTAGCCTGTTTCTACAATGTCCCAAACTTTTGTACCAAGAGATTGAAGATATGCAGTAACTCTTACCTTCCAATAGTTGAAGTTTGTCCCATCAAAAACCGGTGGCCTGATTGATGCTTCTCTCTCGTAGTTGCTCATGATGAACGATCTACCTTCAAGTGATCAAGCTTCTCTGAAGGACCTGCTCTGATACCAATTGTTGAAAATAATACTGAGAGGGGGGGTGAATCAGTATTATCTAATTCTTTTAATAAATCTTCCTTATTTGATCTTTGAATTATTTTTGCATGTTAGTACCATAAAAATAATGAGTATGAACAAGAAAACAGATAGTCACACCAAAGAACACAAGATGTAAGGTGGAAACCCAATGTGGGTGAAAACCACCTGCTGCAATATGTCTCTATCTTCTTTCAAAATTAGAAACTCCTTTTACAATGATTTTGTACTGGTGCAGTCCTTTACCAGTACGCAGGCTGCAACCTGCAGAGAGCTGCAACTCTCTCTCACTCTCGTTTTCCAGTCTCTCCTGGAAGGGAGCTACAACCCCCTACTTCTTTTCATAAAGCATCAAATGATCATCAAGTACATAACAGTTACTGTCTACTACAGTTATCAGATCAGCAATAACAGAATTAACCCAGAACACCTTATCAACAGAGAAATACAATCAACAGAACATCTTAAGACAGAGACGCAGTTTTCCCTTCTGTGGCCTGCGTCACGACGCAATTCACCTTCTGCTTTCCTACGTACACCCGCAGGTATCCTTCCGCTGCGCTGTGTGCCCACGCACTGTTCCTTCAACTGCACTGCATCCTTTTGCTGCAGGGACGCACCCAAAAACACTATCGCGCCGTGTCCTGTTGCTGCAGGGACGCACCCAAAAACACTGTCATGCCGCGTCCTATTGCTGCAGGGACGCACCTGAACCTTATTCCGCTCTACATCCCCACGCAGTGCGCCTGTTCCTGTACTGCATCCCGGACGCACCAGAATATTACTCTGCCCTGCGTCCCCACGCAGGTCTCGTTCTACTGCACTGCGTCCCGGCGCACTTGCCTTTCACTGTACCTGTGTACCTTCGGGTATGAATGATTTCAAGACTTTAAGAGTAACCCAAACAGTCGGATCTACAGATCTGATCATGCACCAAAGAGATCTCAGTCCTTTTGTAGATTCGCCTTCTTTAGATCTAGACCAGATCTAGCCCAATAAGATATTCAACCCAAGACACCATCAAGCCAAATGATCTCCTGTGCTTTATATAGGCAAGCTCTTCCTCAAATCATGGAACAATACCACGAGCTGACACCTTAATAACACAATACCGTCGGCTAGATACCAAGAGTAAATCACAAGAAACCCCCACGTGTGCTTTTCTCTGCCTTGAAATGTGTGCACTGGGTGGACGCACCTCCTGAACGGCTGACCTGCGTCTCTGGACGCGGACCCTGCATGGTGTACCTGCGGGTACGCACCTTCTGAACTGATTTCCTGCGTCCTTCTTAATTTTTCAATAAAATGAGAGCCTTGCCACGGGAGTTGCCATCAAGTAAAACATCTGTAACATATAGCCATACCAGAAACATAATGCCAACACATTTATGTAATGTAAAGGAGGTTGCCCCCTCGAAGAGGCTGAATTCTAAGGCGTTGATCTATCTTTTCTATCTTTTCTTGAGCTGGTTTCATAACATATTCCAAGGATCCCTGGATTATAATCTACTCCTTGGACAAGACTATATTTATTGCATGGGAGCCATTGTCTCCTCACTCTTTAGAGTAATGTGTTTTCCGCACGAAGGAAGAGTGGTCAAGCTTGTAGACCAGCTTTCGTTCCCTGGTTCACACATAGCAAATAGTCATATACCAACCCTGAATGGTATTTTCACACAAGGAATGTCTCATCAATCCCTAGTCTGTCCTCCTGATGAACGCGAGTGATTCAGAGGATATGATTGAAACCCAGGGGGCATGCACCCTGGCCTGTTTCGACAGGAAAACCTTGGGTATAGGGTGGGTTTCCGCGGAGAGTATATGACTAGCCTGACACACCCATCCATTTTGGAAAATGGGATTAGACCAGAATAAGATACCTTTGTTAAGGTAGGCCTTTCCCGATAAAACAAATGTTTTTTCTGCAAATTGAGGGGTAACCTGAAAAGGTAGGCCTTTCCCGATAAAACAAATTTTTTGTCTGCAAATTGAGGGGTAACCTGGAAAGTCTACTTCGCTATACCTGGGGGCATGCAAACCTTTTGGCGTGCAAGCAAAGAGAGACCATTTATTTTTTTAAATTGGTAGGTCCTCTAACCCTTTAAACTCATAGGATTGGTCGTTTCCTAACTTGAATAAAGAAAGGATGCGGGGCAAAGCTTTGAAATAATGTCGTTTTTATATATGAGACATCCCTATTATACGACTGGATTAATCGAGCAGTTTTAACGCGAAATTCAAGCTCGTTAAAAAATAAACATAAGCAATGAGCAAATGTTCCCCCAGAGTTTAAGCTCATTAAAAAATGAACCATTCTCCAGTAAATAACCCTTGTGAATGTATTACCATCATCCTTTTGAAGCCTTGGTCATGTTCTCATCATCACCTCCACTTTGTTTTGGCCGATCATTCACCTCCATTTGTTTGTTTACCCTTTTTGAGGAACAGCTACGAAGAGTGATCCTGTTAACCTTCCTTGTGACACTACCGTGATTGGAAAATTCGAAACCTTACCTGGAATCAGTTGCTACCCGAATTTATCACTCATTCCTCAAAAAACGAGTCTCCTTTAAGCTCTTTTCAACTAACTCGTAAAATATGAAAAGATTGTCGAGCCATTGGCCAGAAGTGCTATCCCTCCTTTAGATTTTAATCTTTTTGGACTTGAGGGATTATTACACAAAAAGATCGACCACTTGTTTTGTTCGGCTCGTTAAAAGTACCGAAGATTCATCCCTTTTGTATTTTTTTATACTTTTTCCGACTCAAGGGATTATATGAAGAAAAAGGATCATTGGAGTTTTCTTTACGTCCCTTTCTCAGAATCTCTAAAATTGAAAAGGACCAAGTTATCCTTGTCGTTAAAATCATTAAAACCGAATAGTGACAAACTTGTCCATAACAGACGAGAACGAGTTTCACTATCGCTAGACTCATTAAAACATAGCGATGGGTTTGCCCGAAGGGAAAACTATAGAACAAGCATATGTTATCCTCCTCAAGCTTGACAAAAATAAAGAGGTACTGGTCAGCAATGACTGGGGAAAATTGGGAAGAAAACTTGAAGAAACTTTATTGGTAGCAAGTCGCTCTTGAACATGACACTTTCATTTTGCATCCGAGTCGGGTTGGGTTGTTCCATTCACTGGTCACATCACCATGGTTTCATCACACCATCCATATTTGGGGTTAATGCTACCGATCCATCATGTTAGTGTCACCGATATGTTCAAGAGAAGTCGCTCAGAGAATTCACCTGTGTCTCACCCACTACAATACATTCACACTCCATTCTTTCATGACCGCCACCCTGAACCTTATATCACCAAATCGTTTTCACCTCCATTAAAATCCTTTGCTCCGTTCCATGTCATTGATGTGGGATTCATTAAGGCCCTCCTATGACAGATTGCTTCCTGTCGACATCAGCTCACTATCCAAGAATTCGATCTAGGAACAACCCTTTCAGTATTTTGAAGCTTGCATGCCTCAATGGCAAGTTTCTCACTTCCGGCGATAGGTTTACATCAATGGCCTTCGACCAAAAGATTTTGCGTGGTGTTCGATGCCAAGTCCCTTATTCACACCACGTGAATTGTACTGCAGTACCTTGAGGGTCATCATCATTATCGGTGATTCCTCTCGCGCCTGTTAACAACTTACATCATTGGCTGGTAATTAGGTGATGTCTTTCCATGTTCGAGTCCAGAACATCTCTCACATGGATCGACTTTTACTTTGAGTGAAGATCGAACGAGATTGAAGACACCAGATCTAGTTTCATCCGTCCGGGCTGCAATATATATTAAGGAAAATAAAGACATCAAATGTACATCATTACTGCACAGATAATCATCCACTCTAAGGGATGATGGCTCTACCAGGATCATCAGTGTACACTCAAATGATTGTCTGTCTTATGTACATGAAAATGAATTTATAAAGCTGAGCATGGGAATGCCCACCTCAACTAGATCATGAAAATATTATGAAGATAATGTATTGTATTTTATCTTATTACAGGTCGCCTTCCAACTTGAAAAAACTTCAGATCCTCATGATAAAGCATTTCACCCGACATCAACAGATTAACAACCTCATGCTTTAGGGGGAAACTGTTATAGACATTTTTGGGCACTACAACCCCAATCATAAATGTCCATAAACCAAGGGCTCTTAAGTCCCTAAAAGTGTTGTTCCAACCTCTAAAAGAACAAGGCCAACTGATTACATCTTCTCCCAGAAGTTCTCCATGAAAAACTGCTTAGAACTGGTCAAAACTGGACCATCTCACTTGCTCCATGGTCAAAGTGCGCTGCATCCCACCTAAATACACACAGTAGGTGTGATGCATCTTGAAAAGCCCTTCTATGGGGTGCGATGGGTGAGAGTGGACAAATGGCAGGGCCAATCAGCAAGGTGGAGGATCATGGAATCTTCTAGAAACTTCTCCTATGACACTTGCCTCTCTGTATTCGCCCACGGATGAGTAAGAGATCATCAATCTCCAAGTGGAATGAAGAAATATCAGAGAGAGGACACTAATCAACTCTCAAAAGCTGACCCACCCCCCTTGCAAACATCTCTATATGGATCCCTCGTCCCAGAGATCCAGAGGCTGGAATTTTGTATCTTGTAAGGAAGTGTTGCTGGTTTCTTGGTGCAATATCATAGTGTTGGGTGATCTAAGCTTTTCATGAGGTGAACAAGGGCTTTCTTGCTGAGAGGATGATACTGGGTCAAAACAATTAGTTGTAATCCTCTTTTCTCTTTCTTGATTATCAATAAAGCTATTCAAGTTTTCCTCCACATTCTTGTATAATTGATGTTATGTGCATTTGTGTGGTCAATATATATCTGGTCCTATATTGTTTATGATAATAGATCTATGTTCTTGGATAGCGTTATGCTCCTTTGATTCTACAGGTGCTTTGTGAAGTTGGGTAGACAAGGAAGCGAGTAGCAAAGATCTATCAGAAGGGAGAGGAATCGAGCAAGGAACCAAGCGCAAGACAGAGGTTGGTCTCCTTATTCCCCTCTTATCTATTTCTCATAAAGGAAAATGAAAGTAGTTTAGTTTGTTTGTTTCTAAGGTAGCTACCAGCCTTAGTGGGACTAGAAGCTCTGCATAGACACTAGTTTTCCCGATAACACCAAGTCTTTTTGAGTACACAGACTCTCCCTCTCTCTCTTTGTCTCTGTTTTCTCTCTGTCTTAGCATTGCCTCTCTCTATCTCTATAATTCTATGGCTTTTAAGCCAATCGGCGCTTGACTGTTCATTTTCCCTTTTGGGCTCTCTGGCTCCCGAGCTCTGTCCACCCAAATCCCCTCTGAGCGTTAAACAATCATTGTTAAATTTATTCAGGGATGGTGGCCACCTGTTTTGTAATGGAAGGGAACATTGGCATGTTAAAATCCCAAAACAGTCATTTCTCTAGTTACACAGAGAAATACACAGAAAACGCTGAAAAAATTGCATAAACAGCTCTTATCGGCCTTCAAATAATATTAATTCCGACTTATAACTCCATTGGATCTGCCTTTATATCGCTATCGCATGTCCACCGTTGATCTGTGTGATCTTTAATCCAATGGGGGATATTCATTTCGGGCGGCTTATGCATACGGAGATTACCTACCCGAAGAGGCGGTTTTCTCAAGCCACGTGTCGACCAATGGATGGGATCGGGTAGAGCCCGTCCAATACCACTTACCGCCTAAGGCCCGCCTGAAATCCCACTCATTACGGAACTAAAATATGATAAAACTGCATGTATAATCCTTTCAGGTCCATTTTATCGCTCCGAGCGCATTTCCTTTGTATTTCATTTATTTAACGAAAATGTGAAAATACATAGAAAAACCTTTTATACCGGAACTCAAAATATCTATATTCGTATTCATAAAAACCGTCAGGTCCAGTCCTTTGTATCACTGCTATGTGACATTGCAATCTAATATATTGCAATCGCATATTGCATGGCCTTCGGCCCTCAGGAAGTCTTCCCTTATGTTTTAGCGATGAGATATTGCGATGTAATATGGGAAATTGATTTGCGTGCTTGATCAACGGTCCTCATTGAATTGCGCAAATCGCTATCACGATTTCCATAGGGATGCCTCTGATGTACTCCACTTGTCACCTATGATTGTGATATGCCGATCAGATCTGGACCGTTGATCGGCTAGATCTGACAACTCCTATGCATTGTTGTTTTGGCGTCTGATAGGCTCTGTCTTCACCATTTTTGCATGTTTCTTCTTGCCCAATACTGTAATCTGCATTTTGTAAAGGTTTTTATTCTGATATAGTTTTTTATTTTTGAAGATTTAGAGGGTTTTTAAGATCCATTTTGGATCACGCCTTCCCACTAAAAAGCTTTTGGACCACCAAAAGTTGGTTTTTAAGCTTCAATCAAGTGAGGATACAACTTCCTCACTTGTCCAATCTCTAACCATCGTGCACTACTTGCTTTTGAACATTTGAGTCCAATTTTGAGGTACTCAACATCCCCTCTGTGCGTAGTTCTCACCTTTTTTTCTAGAACTGTGTCTTCCTGCAACTCATTGAGATATTTAGGCAACAAATCATCAATAGAAGGCAACTAACTTTGCTCTTCGAGATCTTCAATCAATGAAGGTTCAAACAGTCTCAAGTTCTCTGCATTAACGACTAAATAGATGTGCATATAAGCTACCAAATCAAGGCAAAAAGTGTTTTCACCAATTTTATCAAGTATCTTGAAAGGCCCATACCTTATTAGCTTTAGATTCTTACCTTCACCTTTCATTCTATCTTTGCTGATGTACAACCAAAATTGATCACCAACTTGGAAGCTATGCTCAATTCGACGCTTGTCATGCCTTGCCTTGTACTTGGTCTGGCTTCTTTCTAACTGTTCCTGCACTGCCTGGTGAATTTCTTGGCTCTGTTCAATGAACTTGGTTGCTTTGTCCACATCACTGTGTCCATTAACTGCTATGTCTTTACTAAAGAAAAAATCTAAGGGAGACTTTGGTGTAAAACCAAAAAAGCTCTCAAAAGGAGATCTCTGAGTAGAAGAGTGCTTGGCACGATTGTAAGGATGTTGCACATAACTTAGCCCAAAACTTGGGATGCTTGCTGCAATAGCCCCTGAGCAACTGGATCACTATCATGTTGACCACCTTTGGTTGGCCATCTATTTGTGGATGAAATGTTGTGCTCTTCTTCAATCAGGTGTCCATCAATTCCCATAGACTTGACCAAAAATTCCTAACAAATCGGGAATCTCGATTAGATACAATGGAAGTGGGTAACCCAAAATGAACCCATACATGCTGAAAAAACAACTTTTTTGTTTTTTTAGTTGTAATATACTTGTTACATGGTATTAAAATACACATTTTGCTGAACCTATCCAAAATAACATACAAATAATCATGAACTTTTCTAGACTTTGGCAATCCCCCAAAAAAGTCCATGGAAACACTTTCCCAAGGATGAGAAGGAACTAGAAGTGGGGTGTACAAGCCTAATTTTCTATTACTTGGCTTGCTTTTATCACACATAGTACACCCTTTAATATATCTAGAAATTTTTTAATGCATTCTTGGCCAATAACAGAACCTTTGTAACTATGCAACTATTTTACTTACCCCAAAATGACCTGAGATAAGAGAAGTAGGTGCTTCTCGGATTATGTTAACTCTTTCAGTTTATGGAATGCATAACTTTCCCAAATGATACAAGAGTTGGTCCTTAACATAATAATCCAATTCTTCTACTTGTTTGTTGTGACTTAAAGTTGCATATACATCTTTAAAATCTACATCTTGAGAATATTGTTCAATGTAACTTTCATGCATTACTGAGTTATGCTTAAGTATAGTAGATGCATTTATGATTGGTCTTGATAGCATATCTACAACCTTATTGTGTATGCCATTTTTATATCTGATGACAAGATGAAATTGTTGTAGAAAACCCATCCACCTATAATGTCTTGATTGCTGCAATTTAGTTTGTGAGTGCAAATATTGAAGTGGTTGATGATCTATATGTCTAATTGTTTGTTTGCCCATTAGTTAATGTTTCCACTTTTTCACACTTTGCACTAATGCATACAATTCTTTATCATATGTGGGATAATTAACTACTACAGAAGTAAATGTCTCAGAATGATAGCATATGGGTTTACTGTGTTGCATCAACACTGCTCCCATGGAATAGTCACTGGCATCTGTTTTAATCTCAAATGGTCGTTGAAGATCTGGTAGTGCTAGTATAGGTGTTGTACTAATTTTTTCTTCTAAGGTGTCGAAGGCTTTCTGCTGTTTTCCTCCCCACTGAAACACCTTGTTCAATCTTGTTAAAGCATGTAAGGGAGCCTCAATCAAGGAAAAGTTAGCAATACACTTTCTCCAATATTGTGTTGCTCCTAGGAAACTCCTAACTTCTGTAGCGGATTTGGGTTTAGGCCAGTTCACAATGACTTCAACCTTAGAGGGATCTATCTTCAATTCACCATGCCCTACGATATGACCCAAATAATTTAAAGATGTTTTGCCAAATTCACATAGAGATTTTCTCTTTTCAAAACATATAAAGTCTGCTTTACATGCTTCAAATGTTCTTCCCATGTTTTACTGAAAACAAGAATTTCATCTAAATATACAATTACAAAGTCATCAATAAAAGGTCAGAGTACATCATTCATAATTCTCATGAAAGTGGAAGGAGCATTAGTTAAGCCAAAAGGAATAACCAGTGATTCATAGATCCCTTTCTTTGTTTTGAAAGTAGTCTTCCATGCATCTTGTTTTACAACTCTGACCTGATGATAGCCACTATGCAAGTCCAACTTGGAAAAGTAAACTTCTTCTTTCAGATGATATAATAGATCATCAATGCGAGGAAGAGGATAACGATTCTTGATCATTGTTTTATTCAGTGCTATGTAATCAATGCACATTCTCCACAAACCATCTTTCTTTCTCACCAGTACGATTGGAGATCCACATGGTGATGTGCTTGGTCTTATGAACCGTTTATCGAGCAGCTCCTCTACCTGCTTCTTGATCTTTGCATTCTCTAAAGTAGATAACCTATACATTCCAATGTTAGGTAATGGAGCATCTTGCTGCAAATGAATATCATGTACTATTTCCCTTTTGGGTGGCAGAACTTTAGGTTCTTGAAATAGGATATCATATTCTAAAACAAATTTAACTAAATCAACTTTCTGTTTAGCCTCACAACCTTCAAATACATTGGTTTTATCAGGGTTCTTTTCCTTTACAACCATTAGTAAAAATTTCTTGCATGAATTTAAAATTTTTTTCATCTACCCTGAGTTTATGAGAGAATAGTTATTTTTGAGTTTATGAGCTCTTACAATATATTCTATTCCATCTTTAGTGAGTTGATACTTATTTTCAGCTCTATAGAATATTACTTTTCTGTCATACAAGTAAGGACTTCCTAAAACAATACCACATATATCCAAGGGAACTATATCTAACTCAACCTCATCTACAAATGTTGACACAATAGCAAACCTAAGTTTACATTGTCTAGTCACTTGTAGCTATGCTTTAACACATACCCAACCTAATGGATATGGCTTCTTGTGAGGTGTTGTTAGTAAGCCCAACTTCTTTACAATTGTTTCAAAAATCAAGTTTAATTATGATCCACTATCAAATAAAGTATCAAACTTTTGGTGCTTGGAAATAACTCTAATATGAAAAAGCTCATGTCTTTTCCTCTCATTATCTTCATTATCAATGGATTGTGCAAAATTACTTATAGATGCTTTAGAATTTTTAACTTTTATACCAGTGGTTGTGACTGTTGTTTTATCACCTGAGTCTAACCCCATGTATTTCTGAATAGTAGCAGCGGTCTTCTTCTTCTTACCACCGAACTTCTTGGGTTTCAGCTCTGCATGTAAAGACCAACAATGTTCATCATCATTTCCATCCTTCTTGCAATGAGTGCATGAAGGTTTGTCCTTCTATACAACGTTTGTCTTCCTCTCCTTCCATTTCAGCGTCTTCTTTTCCTTGTTCTTGCTTGCAGAGGGTTTTGATGATCCCCCAATCTCTGGGTTCACATTCTTTCCTCTAGCTTCTAGATGTGTAGCCTGAACTGATACATCATCTAGGCTAGTGGGGTTCAATAGGAGAATGGTGTGCTTCAAATAAGTATGCAGACCACCTATATACTTCAACAAAGTTTCAGGTGAGTCTAGAGATATGCCTAGAGTTAAAGCTCTTTTTCTAAATTCCTGGGTATAACTTTGTACACTTTGGCCCTTTAATTGGTGAAGAGTTTTCCAACTCATCATTGCCTGTTGCATATAAGCTAGAGGATAGAACTATTTTTTAGTGGAAGAAACAAATTCATTCTAGGTACAAAGAATTTTACTATATCTCTTCAGATCAGCTTGTGTCTTGCCTTCCCACCACACTAGTGCAGTTCCTCCAAGGTGAAGGCTAGCCATATGAATCTTTCTCCTTTCTAAATCAATGTTCTGCACCCTGAAATATACATTAATTTGTCTAATCCAGTTATCTAGCTTTTCTGCATTTATTTCTCCATCATAAATTGGCAAATCAAACTTTACATCTAATTTACTTAAAGAAGTTTTATTTTTTATTTTTTTTAGGGCTAGATGGAGGTGATGGTGGAGGAGCTGATGGAGGAGGCTCTTCCCCTTTCCCTTTGCCTTCTGGATGGGCAACTAGAAGAGGTTCCTCTTCTCCTTTGCCTTGCTTGGGTGTTGAAGTGCTTTCACCTCGACCCTTCTTAAATTCTCGATATATCTCTTCCACCATGGCTCACATGGCCATACAACTGTCCATGAACTGAGATTCTAATTCCAATGGAATTTCTTCTACTATTCTCCTCCGAGGATAGACTCTTCCAATCTCTGGATTAGCCTCAACAAGTTTTCCTTCTCCTAGTTTGAGCTTTGACCTAGTTAGCATTAAAATCCAGCACAAGCTTGTCTAACCTTAACAAAACCAAAAACCAAGAGCTCTGTGTTGGACCATGAATACGACCACTTTGTAACACTTATTTCATCCACTTTTACTCTTCTCGATTATATCATCTATTATAATTTATCATTTAAATCCATTTTATAAATAATTTATGCTCTCATGGATGAATATTATTTATTCTCCTTTATTTCTAATAAATTGATTATTATGCATTATTTTACCAATGATAGTTCTAATAAGTTGGTTATAACATTATTCACCATTTTTAGCCTCCAAAGTAACTTCCAAATTGAAGATTTGATTTTTAAATCTGCCAACTCAGAAATTCGCAGGTTTAAGGAGTGACAGTTTTGCGGTTGCGATTCTGAGAAAATGAAGACGAATTTGAGAAATCCGGAACATGGGTTTTGTCCAGAACGGGCCCAGTTATCTTCGTTAAGAATAGTTTGCCAAAATTCGGCTTGTACATGGAGAAACGCAGGGTTCTTTGAGCACGATTTTCTCAGATTTGCAGTTGCGGCCGCCCTCCAAATCTCAGCTGCAAACCCAAATTCGTCTTGCTTTTGTTGAAGAGATGAGAGGGAATATATTTTCTTGTTGATCATCTGGTTAGAATCAATCTAAATTTGTAAAAGAAATCATGATTGTAATTATCTATGCTCTGATCCTTCTCTATTTAAATGAAACCAAAGATCAGAGGAGGGAGGACTGTTTTTGTAATTCTGAATTTCAGAACCAACTGTGATCATTGAGTCTTGCTGAGACCTGACTTTGTTATACTTTTGTGGATGCAAATAATATAAAAGACTTGCTGTTCATTCCGTCTCTGCGTCTGGAGTAATCTAAGGCGGTGTACCATCGGCAGCTAAGGGCCCGGCTCCGAAGGACACTTGCCTTTGTATCATTATACGGTGATCTGCGTGTGGAGTGTTTATCTTTATTACGTAGTAATCTGATATATCTTTTATGTGATATGCTATGCTTTGTTATAACTGATATTTGAATGAGTTCTTTATCTCATGTCTCTGCATTTATTCGAATTGCATCTTTCAACTATTTCTATAGCGGAATGTTGGTATGAATGTTATTGTTATCAGATCCATGTGAAATAGTATTTGTAAGACTTGAAAGCAATATTACTTCGTTCAGAAACATAGTCATATCATCCATTACTCTCAGATTGCTGTAGTAGTAGAGAACATGTACATACGGTTGAGAATTGTTGTTCTATTAGTGTGTTTTGTATATATGATAACTGTTGTTCCATAATTCATTTGTAAATATCTTCTTGTAAAATAAAGATCATTGGAATTGCTTTTGTCGATTGTTATTTGATTGCGGAATGAGAGTTCAGTTATAACGCACGAGATTTAGTTCTTTTAATGGCTGTTTCATTTACTGCTGTCCATTTCGTTTCATGCTGATTTTTGCCATTCCTTTTACTTGCATTTATTGCTTTGGTGTGAGAGAAGGTCCAAGGCTGTCGTGAGCCTCAGCAAATGCTACCACGCTCCCTGATCCCTGGTCCATGCTCTAATTCCTTTTGCATCAATTTCTAGAGGACTGAGTTATTGCTACCATATCCTCGATTGATGGTTGTTTGAATGAATGATTTAGTTTAGAACATTTCAATTTCTTGTTGTTCCAATTAGATTCTTTTTCAACCATTCATTTACTTTTCGGTTTTAAGCACTATACTGCAAAACATTACTCTTAAGTAAATAGCCACCTCAGACAGAGTACACTCTTGAAATAAAAAGTCGTCCCTGGGTTGATAATTAATGTGAGGTAATTAGGAGTTCACAAGACACCTTTTTATCGCTCCACACTCTGATACCACTTGATCTGAAAATGAGATCTTATATTAATATTAAGGTATTACAGACTCATGTGCAACATTTTCCTATATTACTTAGTGCAACGGATCGAAAAGATTGCGAATAATATAGACAATGAATAAGTTAGAAAAACATAATAGATACATGCATAACACAACAAAAAATCAAGGAGTTCACCCAAAACTCTTGGGATACATCTCTTGGTCCAACTTTCAGTGGTGACCTCTCTATTATGTCTTCAAGAGTAGAGTTTTTAAAAATGTGAGCTCAAATTGAGTCTCAACACAACAAGAATAAAACAACAGGGCTTTACTTGGATCCCCCAAGTCTTTTTGAGTACACAGACTCTCCCTCTCACTTTCTATTTTTGTTTTCTCTCTGTCTCAACACTGACTCTCTCTCTCTCTATCATTCTGTGGCTTTTAAGCCAATCATCACTTGTCTATTCATTTTCCCTTTCGGGCTCTCTGGCTCTCGGCCTCTGTCCACTCAAATCCCCTCTAAGCATTAAACAACCATTATTAAATGTCTTTAGGGATGGCGGCCACATGTTTTATAATGGAAGGGACCATTGGCGTGTTAAAATCCCAAAACAGTCGTTTCTCTGTGTTATGTTCCTATACCAATAGGTGTCATATTTCATGATTGACTTGAGGAGATATGAATATGTTCATACCTTTCCTTGTTGCAAAGGTTTTCCATATTGTCAAAAAATCAAAAAATTTAAAAAATGTAAAGAGGGTATACCCTAAAAGAAAAATCAAAGGGTGAAATGAATAAAATGGTCAAAAAAGTGAAAGAAAATGAACCCCACCAAAAGAAAGACCAAGGAAAGTGTGCAAGTCTAAATGCCACTACCTTTGACTTTTATGTAATAAACAAACTATGTGCAACTTGTAAGTTACGCCACAATTGATGAACAATCAAACAACTTAAGCTTGACTGGTTCAAATTTTCCATTTCATGTTTTTGAGATAGAGAATAAAATCTGACCAAAATGTTCAATCTTGACAGATAAGTAGATAGGTAGAGTGAATAAAAGGAGCTCGATAGTTTAATCTGGGCCCTTAGATGTAATAAGGTTAGACTTAGATAGATTTCTACATGTAAAAGGAAAAAACTGTGATAAGGGTTTGCCAGTCCAAATGCACCTAATAAAGAAGAAAAAATGTCAGGCTAAAGTAGGTAGGGTAGGTAGATGATGTGGCAGAATTACATGTGATGGATAATGATTCTAAATATATTAATTTTCACTTTCATCACTAGTACAAGGTAGACATTACACTTGATGCAGTTCAAGCAAGACAAGGTCAAATAATTAACTTCCCTTCTTATTTTTCCCTAAATATTTCACTAATTCCCCCTAAGTATTAAGGTCTTTGAAAATTAGAGGAGCTTAGATCATTTCTATGACTTCTGGAGGGACCAGACCCTCGGCCCAATATTTTAAAAGCCTAAATACTTAAAATCATCATTCATTCACTCTCATAAGTCTTTTCCTAAGTAAAATCCCATTTTACTTAGGAAAAATAAACAATATCACATAAAAACCCCTTTTTCACTTAAGCCTAAGTTAAATACTCATTTTAATGTTTTACTTAGCACTTTTTACATTTACATGGTCATATTAACTATTAACTTTTGTATTATATAAATCCCGCACAAGTATTACCTTTTCCCATATTATTTAAATATATTAAAATCCCCAAATTATTATATACCCCACCCCTGGTTAGTTATAACCATAAACACGTTTAAAAAAGGATTAATGAATTAATCTGTAGTTCATTAAGAGCCTAATCCCCCTGCTCCATTAATAGGGATTAATTAACCCTCATGGTTAATTAAGAACCCTTCCCAACCAATCATATTGCACCCGATTTTTAATTGGGTCGGGCCCGTGCACATTAAACCCTGCCGTATCGCACATCCTGTCAGCTGTCCGATCACACCTCCATCATCCAAAAGTCCTTAAAAATATTGTGCACGACTTTGTGACCGCGCGTTAGCACATGATCACAAAGCAGTTTTTGTACAGTACCCTGCCACACATTGCAAAACCTATGGGATCATTGGCTCCCGGCTGAAACCCTCCCGTCGCCAAAAGCAGTGCAATATCATATCGCTTACCATCCTCTACATGTGACAAAACTTCCTTTCCCACTATTTCAACTGCCCGAATAATAAAATTCCTGCCACCTTTGACTTTGTTAATAAAACCAACAAAGTGTCGTTTTCTCTGTTATTCTGTACTGCAACCCGTGCTCCCATGTAACAACGTCCGGGTCAATTATCCAAGCTTTCCAACCACCACCCTACCAAGAGAATTGTAGCCGATGCAGCTAGAACCTGTTAATAACCATCAACACCTATTATTACTCTGTTCATTCCTCAAATACAGGTACCATTTGAGTTATCTCAAAGATCGGGAATTGGTGCCTCCAGTGCTAGAACTTCTCAACAACCTTCACAGGAAACAAGCACACGAGCCATAAGAACATTAAAGGGAAAAGAATTAGAGATCAGGTTTTAAACCAGAGAATAGTCTACAATGTCTAAGCAGCCCGAGACTTCCAAAGAATAGGCTCAAATACATACTCCTCCCACTCAGATCAATACGGGAGAGCCTCCAGTTCTGCAAACTCCTCTAAATGAGGAAAGAAACAAAAAGAGAGATAGGGAAACAACTACCCCTGCCAGTGAACCTTTAGGACAACCTGGAACAAAAAGACAAAGACTAAATCCGCTTTTAGAGGAGGAATTTTCTAAAGAAACTACAGATAGTCAGAGGGAAGAAAGAGCGGAAAGCCAACAAACTTTTCCAGCAGAAGGAACATCTTCTAGCTCATAGAGGCAGGAGCTAGAAAGACAACAAAGTGCAGAGATATCTTCTTTCAGGCCACCATAGACAGATGCCTCAGATATCAAGAAGACATTTATAGAAATAAAAGCTAGGAATGATCAATTGAGGCTGCAGGTTTATAACCAATATTTGAAGATGGCTCCTACAAATCAACAGAGGTTGATGTCAGCCTATGACATCAAAGAAGGCAAGATGATAATGAGCTATTTCAAGCCAAAGGTGCAACAACCTAAATCAGTAGCAGATTATCTCAGAACAAATTTTGAAGTCATGGCAAAGGATATTCATCCTTTGGATCAGATTGAGTTGCATAAACAAACTAGAGAAATGATTTATTCAACCCTGACTGGTAAGGCAATGATGGCCCAAAGGCTGCAAAATTCTTTGGATAACACTACTGCTCAACTACACTTAGAGAAGGCCTCCTCTCAGGCCAAAGATAACAGAATAAAATCCTTAGAAGAAATAATTGTTGGATTCAGCCATGAACCCAAAGATGTTAAGGCTACAGAAGCCTTGAACAAAAAGAAAGATGAAGATATTGCAGCCTAAGGAAACAATTAAAACTGCCACCTTCCAGGCATCCACAGACTGCAGAGGTTATAAAGAAAAAATTTGAAGAAGAAATGATGGATTTTCTCTTAAAAATTAATGAACGACTAAATGATACTGAGCAAGAACTCGAAAAAGCATTGAAGGACATGCAGGGAGAGTCGACCTCTCAGCCTCCCAATGTGAATCCAGTAGTCTCAATAATAGTCCCATCAACTCTTGGAGCAGCATTGGCACCAAATATTCCAAAAGTTACAACAGAGGTGGTTACAGGTATAACAATAGGAACAACAGGAGTAGCACAAGGCAACATTGCTAATTTGAGCACTGTTATAGACATTTTTGTGCCTAACAGCATGAAGCATGAAATGTCAATAATCTAAGGGATCCAAAGTCCCTAAACATGTTGTTCTTACCCCTAGAGGAACAAGGTCAGCAAACCACAGCACTTCAGATCAGTTCTCCACCTGAAAACACTCAAAAACAAGCAATTTCAGGATCATGTCAACTGCTCCACTAAGCATCTGCGCTGAATGTCAACTGCTCCACTCTGTACCTGCGCTGAATGTCAAATCTAATGAAGGCTACCTGCGCTGGGCGAGATTGGCCAAGTGGCACAGTCATTTTGCAAGGTGTCAGGTGCCCAGGAAGCTTCTAAAATGACACTTGGATCAACAAATTCGCCCTATGATGAGTAAGAGGTCCTTAAACTCCAAGTGGAGGCTAGGATCTCCAAGTGGACTCAAGAACTAGAGTATAACTGAAGAGGGAGAGGACACAAGTCAACTTCATGTCAGTCTCAAGCTGACTCATCCTTTCTCCAAATATCCTATATATAGAGCTCTCTCATGAGGTCTAAGGAGGCTGGAATTTTGTGAATGTAAGGAAGTGTTGTTGGTTTGTGTATAGAACTATTGGGTGATTGCTTTGAAGGAGGTGAAGAGGAGATTTCTTTCTGCTGGGAAGTGTTGCTGGATTGGGCCTCTTATGGTTGTAACACTCTCAGAACTTTACTTCTTCCATTAATAAAGCATTTGAGGTTCTTCTATATGCATGTATCTTAATGGTGTATTGATGCTTGTATATTTGATTTATTCTAATCCTTGAATCAATTATGGATGTATGCTTCTTGTAGTTTCCCTTTCTTGTGCTTTTGCAGGATCTTTGTGTAGCTGGGCCAGTGAAAGAGCAAGGAGCTGGGAGCAAGCGGCAAGGAGAGAAGACTGGATCAACACTAGCATAACTGAAGAGGGAGAGGACACAAGTCAACTTCATGTCAGTCTCAAGCTGACTCATCCTTTCTCCAAATATCCTATATATAGAGCTCTCTCATGAGGTCTAAGGAGGCTGGAATTTTGTGAATGTAAGGAAGTGCTGTTGGTTTGTGTATAGAACTATTGGGTGATTGCTTTGAAGGAGGTGAAGAGGAGATTTCTTTCTGGGCAGGATACTTCTGGCCAACCATGTTCAAAGATTACATAACCGCAGTCAGAAGTTGCCATGCTTTGATAGCAAAACCAGACGACCACCCGCACCTTTACAGCCGATAGTTGCTGTTGGGCCCTTTGCCAAGTGGGGCATCGACTTCATGCAATGTAACCCCACCTCGACCGGGGGGCATGGGTATATTATAGTCGCTGTTGACTATTTTACCAAATGGGCCGAGGCGATGCCTACATTGGATAACACTGGTGAAACAGCTGCCCTTTTCTTTTTCAATCATGTAGTCGCCAGGTTCGGCGTACCACAGGCTATAGTCACGGATCATGGGTCACATTTTCGCAATCACATGATGGTTGAATTAGCTGCCAAGCTAGGGCTATCTCACGACAGCTCTACCCCATATTATCCGCAAGCCAACGGACAAGTTGAGGCAATCAACAAGGTCTTGAAGCGTATGTTGCAAAGGATGATCGGGGTTCACAAAAGAAGGTGGCACCTAATCCTGTACTCAGCCTTGTGGGCCTACCGAACGTCGATTAAGAACGCAACCGGGTTCACACCTTTTCAATTGGTGTATGGCCTGGAAGTAGTCTTACCAATCCAGTGCGAAATTTCGTCGCTTAAACTCGCAATTGATCTTCTCCCCGGAACCTCAGAAGAAGAGGCTCGTTTCTTGGAATTAATCCAGTTGGATGAAACCCGTCGTGACGCCGCTTTGGCTAACGAAGCTCATAAGAAACGAGTCAAGGCTCAGTTTGACAAAAATGTCAAACCCCGTGTCTTCTCGGAAGGTGATTTGGTCTTGCTTTATGACCAAGAATCCGATAAATTGGGAGCAGGTAAATTCAAGTCCTTATGGATGGGCCCCTATATTGTTAAAAGGGTGTTAGCAAAAGGAGCCTACGAGTTGATGGATTACGATGGAATTCCACTGGCGCAACCCCGCAACGGGTTGTACCTCAAGCGTTACTATGCTTAAATAGTAACCTGCATGCTTTTGTTGTATTTTGTTTTCGCTAAAGTGTTTGTTCTGGTCGAGTGATCCACCTTTTTCCATTGCAGATGTCGAACCTTCTGGAGACATGTGTTGGATATGCCGACGGAGCGAGTCGTAGTTCGCGGAACCTGTCCTCCGCAGCCTGGGCCATTTTTGATCCAAGGGGCGAGTTAGTAAGTTTCAGAGGTGTATGTATTGGGCAATCAACGAATAACATCGCTGAGTATAGCGCGTTGATAGAACTACTCTCTGATGCCATCACACGTGGCATACGCCGACTAATTGTTAGGCTAGACTCACAGCTCGTAATACTACAACTCAATGGTATATATTCTGTTCGCAATCCAGCTATTTATCGCATGTTCCTAAGGGTTAAGATCTTGGAAAGACGATTTGATTCAATTCAATATCAACATATTTCAAGAAACTTAAACACATTAACTGAATCATTGGCAAACTATGTGTTAGATAGACATCTGCAACATTTATAAAAAGGACACATCATCAAAAAATTGTACATATGGATCACATAAATCAACCAGAGTAAAACCCGAAAATCAAAATATATAAGCTGTTTATATAAGTTCATACATAATGTTCTGTAACCAAGACAAAATTGGTCATATGACCTAAGAACTCAAAAGATGCTAGGGGGCACCCTAGCCTAGTGGTGCTCATGATAGTATGTCACGGCCTGTGCAATCATGCGCAAGAGACGAGTCCATCGTCTAGGCACACCAATGGTATGCTGCTGCATCTGTAAAGGTAACTCGTCAATCTGTACATCCGGAAGGCCACGAGTAAGGCTCTCAACCTGCTCCTGCACAGCTGTAAGGGTCTTGGTGTCGTCAAGATCACGAATAACAACTCTCCTAGCAGGCTCCCCTGTCGGGGCAGCAGCTGGCGATCTCGGACGAACTGCTGGACGAACAGGACCAATATCTGCATGCACCCAAGAGTACAATTAAAAGTCTTGATAGAATAAAGCACGACAACATTATGAGTAAGGACAATAAACAGTAATATGGTCAAAGAGTTTACCAATGGCACCCCACTGCTCGCCATCCGGTAACACCAAATCCGGATCACCTCGGAAATCCATACCCACATATGGATACTCAGAAAACGCCATCTCCTGGCGCTCGAACCACCTAAAGAAGGCCTCAGTGAAAGTAATCTGAGGTTGACCTGCATGCCTAGACATGTGGTCAACCCACCTCTGCATGCGTGGCTCGGTCGGAGAAGGCAAGTCAAGTATGATGTACTGAGGGTGCATCAGTGGGATTTTCTCCAAGGCGAAGGTAGTCAGAATAGAACCAAATCCAAAGTTCTTCAGCTTCCCGTCCTTTACCTTGGTCAATTGACTTTTCATCTGAACAAGTACTGCATCACACCAGTTGAATACTTTCGGTTGGAGACACTCCAAGGCGTGCTGCATATAAGACCTGTTGGCAACATGTAGAGCTGTGCTACCGGCCATCCTACCAATAGTGAACAGAATGGACCTGAGAGCCCGATCAGTAATCTCTCGGATAACAATCTTGCCGTCTCTGTTCGGCTGAGAACCTTCCCTGCAATACTGGAGGACATAATCTCTGGTGGAATCAGTCCCCCGGACCATACCTGATAAGGAAATGGGGGCACCTCGTCTTGACAGTCCAGTCAAGAAGTACATGTCCTCTATGGTCAAGGGGATGGTCTTCCCCCTAATCTGGAACACTTGGTTAACAGGATCCCAAGCATCAAGCATATACTGCAGTAAAGAAATCTGTGCTCTCATGCTAGAGATACGGAAGAACTTCAGCAGGCCACAGTTCCGCAGCGCGTTCACCGTGACCGGGTCATGGAGGGCAATCATGTCCTCCTCTTCATGTTCTCGTTCTCGCCATGTAAGAGACATTTTGTTCAAAGTTCCCTGCAAGGCAAACAAGAGAAAGAGTAAGTTCCTGATTTTGATGAAAAACTGGCGAAAAATCATCAAAAAATGACCTGAACACTCAGTTTTCTGAGCCCAACGCAGGCAAAGAGTGTCCCTCCTGCGCTGAAGGTCAGGCTGCCTTAAGGCAGCTTGACATTCAGCGCAGATTTCGAAAGGGGAACCTGCGCTGAAGTTAGGGCGATTTTGCAAAACCCCTGGGGCTCAGAAACACTGAAAAACAGGCCTAAAACTGGAAAATGAAACCATGAAAAGAAAGAGCTAGTGTTTAGCTCCTACCTGGTCCAGACGGCGCCGAAAATCGTCCGCAGAATCTCCCGGAATCAGCTGGTGAAAATCAAGGGGGAAGAGGCACCTCCAGAGCTCCAACAAACCAAATGCAAATGAAATGGTAAATGAGAGGTAAAAACACCTTTTAATGGCTTTTTACACAGTTTAAAGTGAAATATTAGGGTTATAATCTCATTTTCATGCAAATATTATTCATTTCTAACGAAGTTTGTTGCAGCAATTGAAAATGCAGTACTATTTTTGAAAAAGAGAAAAGCTAGTAATGGTAAAAATCAAAATTTGACCATATAATCGAGCAGTTTTAGCATAAAGTTCATGCTCGTTAAAAAATAAACGCAAGATTCGAGCAGTTTTATCGCGGAATTTATGCTCGTTAAAAAATAGAAAAGCATGAGCAAGAGTTTCCTCCAGAGTTCAAGCTCATTAAAAAATGAACCTATCCCGGTAAATAACCATTGCGATCGTAACTTTATTAGCCATGAAAAGCCTTGGTCGTGTTTTCATTCGCCACCTCCATTCCATTTGGCCGATCGTTCACCCCCATATGATTGTTTACCCATTTTGAGGAACAGTTGTGAAGAGTGATTTCACCTAGCCATCCTTGTGACACTGCCATGATTGGAAAATTCCAACCTGTACCTGGAATCAGTTGCTATCCCTGTTTATCACTCGTTCCTCAAAAGACGAGTCTTCTTTGAGCTCTTTTCATCTGACTCGAAAAATATGAAAAGTTTGCCGAGTCTTGGCCTTCCAGCTCGTTAAAAGGACCGGAAGAGCTATCCCTCCTCTAGATTTTAATCTTTTTGGACCTGAGGGATTATTGCACAAAAAGATCGAGCGCTTGTTTTGATCGGCTCGTTAAAAGTACCGAACACTCATCCCTTCTGTATTGTTTTATACTTTTTCGGACTTAAGGGATTAGATGACGAAAAAGGAATTTTGGAGTTAACTTTCTGTACCTTTTCAGACTCTCTAAAATTGAAAAGGACCGAGTTTTCCTTGTCGTTAGACTCGTTAAAATGATTAAATAGCGACAAACTTGTCTTTAGACGAGAACGAGTTTCCCTATCGCTAGGCTCGTTAAAACATAGTGATGGGCTTGCCCGAAGGGCAGGTTATAGAACAAGCATATGTTATCCTCCTCAAGCTTGACAAAAATAAAGAGGTACTGGTCAGAAATGACTGGGGAAAAATTGGGAGAACCTCAAAGCTTTAATGGTAGCAAGTCGCTCTTGAACATGACACTTTTCCTCCGTACCACATCGGGTTGGGTTGTTTTCAATCACCGGTCTCATCACCATGGTCCTCGCCAAACCATCCACATTTGGGGTAATGCTACCGATCCATCGCATCAGTGTCGTTATATGTTCAAGAGATGTCGTTCAGAGAGAGTCAACCGTGTCCCATCCACTGCCATACATTATCCTTCATCCATTCATGGTCGCCACCCTGAGTCATATGTCACAATTTGTTTTCACCTCCACTAAAATCATTAGCTCCGTTCCGTGTCATTGATGTGGGATTCATTAAGGCCCTCCTTTGACGGATCGCTTCTTGTCGACTTCAGCTCATTATCCAAGAAGTTGATCTAGGAACAACCCCTTCAGTACTTTGAAGCTTGCATGCCTCAATGGCAAGTTTCTCACTTCCGGCAACAGGTATACATCAATGACCTTCGACCAAAAGATTTTGCATGGTGTTCGACGCCAAGTCCTTTATTCACACCACGTGAATTGTACTGCAGTACCTTGAGGGTCATTGTCATTATTGGTGATTCCTCTCGCGCTTGTTAACGGTTTACATTATTGACCGGTAATCAAGCAATGTCTTTCCATGTTCGACTTCAGCGCAATTCTCACATGGATCGACTTGTACTTAGAGTGAAGATCGAACGAGTTTGAAGACCCCGGATCTAGTTTCATCCATCTGGGCTGCGATATACATTCAGGATATAAAGACATTTGTTATGTACATCATTGCAGCAGATGATCATCCTACTCAAAGGATGATAATTTTAGCAGAGAATTATCAGTCTACCATGAATTATCAATCTACCATCAGACGATCGTCTGTTCTATGTACCAAAATGTATTTATAAAGTTGAGCATGGGAATGCCCGCCTCAGCTAAATCATGAAAACAAGATGAAAAATAATGTATTGTATTGTATTTTATTACAGGACGCCTCTCAGCGATTGAATGAACTTTGGATCCTCTGGATAAAGCATTTCACTCGATAAACGACCTCATACTTTAGGGGGAAACTGTTATAGACATTTTTGTGCCTAACAGCATGAAGCATGAAATGTCAATAATCTAAGGGATCCAAAGTCCCTAAACATGTTGTTCTTACCCCTAGAGGAACAAGGTCAGCAAACCACAGCACTTCAGATCAGTTCTCCACCTGAAAACACTCAAAAACAAGCAATTTCAGGATCATGTCAACTGCTCCACTGAGCATCTGCGCTGAATGTCAACTGCTCCACTCTGTACCTGTGCTAAATGTCAAATCTAATGAAGGCTACTTGCGCTGGGCGAGATTGGCCAAGTGGCACAGTCATTCTGCAAGGTGTCAGGTGCCCAGGAAGCTTCTAAAATGACACTTGGATCAGCAAATTCGCCCTATGATGAGTAAGAGGTCCTTAAACTCCAAGTGGAGGCTAGGATCTCCAAGTGGACTCAAGAACTGGAGTATAACTGAAGAGGGAGAGGACACAAGTCAACTTCATGTCAGTCTCAAGCTGACTCATCCTTTCTCCAAATATCCTATATATAGAGCTCTCTCATGAGGTCTAAGGAGGCTGGAATTTTGTGAATGTAAGGAAGTGTTGTTGGTTTGTGTATAGAACTATTGGGTGATTGCTTTGAAGGAGGTGAAGAGGAGATTTCTTTCTGCTGGGAAGTGTTGCTGGATTGGGCCTCTTATGGTTGTAACACTCTCAGAACTTTACTTCTTCCATTAATAAAGCATTTGAGGTTCTTCTATATGCATGTATCTTAATGGTGTATTGATGCTTGTATATTTGATTTATTCTAATCCTTGAATCAATTATGGATGTATGCTTCTTGTAGTTTCCTTTTCTTGTGCTTTTGCAGGATCTTTGTGTAGCTGGGCCAGTGAAAGAGCAAGGAGCCGGGAGCAAGCGGCAAGGAGAGAAGACTGGATCAACACTAGTGAAAGACATTGGTTGGTGGATCTCTTTCTCCCCTATTTACTTTCATAAAGAAGAAATCTTAGATAGCTTTACTTTCAGTTGTTGCTGAGGTACTATCACCCTTAGAGTGGGATAGGGTCATTCCGTGTCGGATACTTTTCCCTACAACAAGCACAGAGGAGCTAATAAAATCAATGGAGGACCTAAAATAACAAGTTTCAAAGCTAAATAAGGTAAAGGAGCAATATGCCAACTTAGAGCAAAGGTATGATCTCTCAAAAATAAATTCTACAGAAAAGACAAGAGAGATTAAAGTGTTAGAAAACAAAGTGAAATCATTGGAAAAAGATCTTACTTTTGACAAGCCTCTGTCAGAACTCAAGAAAATTCTTTTGGCCAATATCACTCAATCAATAAATGATGCTCGGCCATCAATTCAAATAATCTTTGAGCAAATTGATTTAGTGAAACTAGCTCAGGAAGAAATTCAGAAGACAAGGGCAGAACTAGGAAATATGCCTGAGGAAGCTAACAGGCTCATACATTTTTTGAATACCAAGAATAAGTACTAGCTTGAAGAGCTAGGCATTCAAGACAGAACAGGTACAATTTTTGAAATCAAAAGGGTCTTTACTAAAAGAACTCTGATGCAGAACTTAGAAAGAAGGTGCCATGACAGGCAGGAAGAAATTAATGCCTTCATGAAGAGATTTAATATTTTTTAGGGTAAAAGTTTGCCAAGTCCTTTAGTTATTAATGATAAGCTAATGAGGCACATAAACTATGTGGAGAAATTGGATCAGTACACAGACAACCAAGCAGGTTCATCAACAAGTGCATCAGGAACAAAAGCATTGCCTACAGGCAGAGTTCTCTATGTAAGTCTGGAGAACTTGTTCTATGTTGAGCATGAGATAAAGCACTTGTTCCAAATAAAACCTACCTTTTTCAAGTACACAGAAACTGATGAGAGCTTGAGAAAACTTTAGAAAAATAGTTTGACAAAAGCAACATGGTGGGAAGACATATTGGAAATTTTGTAAAATTATCCTTGGTAAAATGTAAATTTTGGTTATTTACTACAGTCAGTAATGGTAAAGTAGATGAACAGAGATCAAACAGGTTGAAGTGTATAAGAACAGGTAAAGAGTATCCGTGAAAACAAGGCAGCCATAATAGAGTTACTAAAGAAGACAACAGTAAGCCAAATCATAGGGCCTGCCTCTAGCACACTCACAAGAATAGGAATAGCACAACATCAGTTTATATTTTCTCCTATCTTCGAGACCATTTGTCTCTATTTTCTTGTAACTTATTTATAGCCACCCTAGAATATATCTCACTCTATTATGAGATATTTTTTGTAAAATTTTTGTATAAATACTCCCTCAATTGGAGTATTGAGTGTGGATTCTTATACATTGCTGTAGTACTAATTATTTTGGAATAAAGTGCTGTTGGGCCAACTTTTGTATGGCTTGCTAGATGAAGAATTGATGCAAAGGACTTTCCATAGATTTCTTGAGTCAAGCACTAGATCAATAAGTTCTCTATACCTTATTATTTAAAGTTTTCCTTGTTATTATATCATCTATGTTTCATATCTGAATGATAAACGAAAAAGAATAATTTGGAAATGCTTGATTGCAATCTGTTTTCGATCGTTATTATTATCAATGTTTTCTTCTAAACTAGCATAAACAATGAAATCTTCATTGCTCATGTTTTCTGGTTTATTCACTTTGATTAATTAGTAAAGAATACTTAACTTCTCTTTATTAATAATTATTCAAGTTTCCCTTTTTCTAATAGGTTCAAGGATTATTAATTGCCCTTCACCCATTTTGATTCCATTCCTTCTATTTTTAAGTCTTGGTTTGTTCCCTGTTTGATTGCCTTGCCCTGTGAAACCATCCCTTGTTAAGAAACCAAGTCCAGTTAAGCCATCTTCTTTGACTCCATTAGCCCAATGGCCTAAACTACTCAGTCCTACCCCACTGCTACTGAATCTCACCACCCAAACTCAACCAAAACTCCTAAACTTCACAACTAGCCTAATATATTTCAAAACCAAGCTAAATCATAAAGAGATAGCCATCTCTAAGTACAGATTGGCTAGATTCTGTACTTAAAAGTTGGTTTGTGGTTACCTCGGACCCCTTTTCTCTTCCCAACAACTTCAAGGAAAACTTGAGTGATAACATAGTGGCGACTCCACTAGGGATCTGAATAATTTGTTTGCTACTATTTTTTACTTTATAAGCTACAGACGGAACCTGAATTTAGCCAGGTAGCCTTTGAACTACTCTTGCTTTGCAATTGCATAAGCAAATGAATGTTGCTTCAATCTATTATGGATTGAACATCTGGTTTCAAATACTTGATCAGTTCCTCTTGTCAAATAAGTCTTTGAGAAAGTTCACATCCCATACCTAAAGCCTCTTAAAGAAATTGTTGAAGTTATATTGTCCAACCCATTTAGAGAGAAAACCAAAAATATATCTAGAAACCTAGCTTCAGAAAGGAGTCATTACACCAGAGCTATCCTAATTCAAATCCACCACCTATGTTTGAAAATCCTAATGTAATCCCTAGGATTCTTAGGAGATAAGAAAGCCAAGAAAGTTTTGCTAGCTCTCAGCCTCTATACAGATCAAGATCCTGTCTTGTGAAGTGGATCTACCTTGAGGACGAACCCTTTGATGAGTATTTTGAGACCTCTTTATCTGTAACCTTTTCTAACTCTGGGTTAGCCCACATAGTTCATGACCCATTTTTTATCGAAGATTTACAACTTGAAGTTGTCACTTCACACCTTGACAGACATTTGTAAAACTCCATTCAATCTGATCTTACCTCTGAAGGAAAACCAAACCTTCCTGTGATCACAACGGCCTATCCAAGTTCATCATCAGTACCACAGACATCCCAACCTCAAGCCACCCCTTCCACCCCTCCATCCACCACTCCAAGACCAACCCTAGCTATTGTTTCAACCCTATCTACTGCAATGGAAAATAGATATACTCCTCTGATATTACCAGTGAATCCAGGGGCTATGCCCCAAGATTATCAAAGTAAAATCACTCCTTTTGATGGCTCTGGTACCTAAATTGCACAACAACATACCAAAAAGATGACTGACTACTTTGAGATATATGAAATAGATACAGATGATGGCAGAATGAGAATATTTGTTCAAAGTCTGACTGGAGATGTTAGAACTTGCGTTAGAGCCCTCCCTGCAAACAGTATCAATTACCTAGAAGCCCTTTATAGAACATTCTTAAACAGATGGGAAAAGAAGAAAGATCCTCTCCAAATCTTGTTATAATATCAAAACCTAAAGAGAGGAACACAAGAAATGGTACAAGATTACTGCACTAGGTTCAATAATGTTTATAATGCTATCCCTCAAAACCTCAGATCTCCTCCAGATTTGGCGTTGATGAAATTCCCTAATGGATTTGATTCTGATATGGCATACCAACTCATGGAAAGAGCTCCTCGGACTTTAGAAGATATGCAAAGTATAGCTGTCAGTGTTGAAGCCAACCAGATATCCAAACGAGCTAAAGCCAGAAGTGAAAGGAGGATACCATGGAAAGAAGAACCCTCAGCCTTTGAACAGAAACTGGATGTTATTGTTAAAGGGATGGATAGGCTAGGAGATAGAGTAGAAACAATTGAAAGGAAATCCCCTTCAGATGGTCAACCAAGCAATATTGGGAGAAATCCAAATTTCAGGAAGAACCAGAACTAGAACACTGGAAAGACTGGGCCTGACCAAAATATTAGTCCCCCATTCCAGGAAAATTATGTTGAAGCCTCAACTTCTGATGAACCATCAGAAGATACCCAAATAAATTTTATGGGATTCAACAATGAACAACAAGTTTTTTTTACCCAAGATGATCAAGAAGCTCACATTCTTAAACAATTCCAAACTCAGTCAGGTGAAACATTTGACTTCAGGGTGGGATATGATACAGCCATTTATGAAGTCCACAAGCAATATAATCTAAGGAGCAGAATAACTGATGTCCCTAAAACCAATAAATAGAAATCTACAAAACACCGCAACAAAGGTAAGACCAATACCACCCCTGTACATATTCTTTCTAGAACAAATCCTAATCCAGCTAACCCAATTATTGAAGATTTATCCAATAATCAACCAAATAACAAACAACTCTCCACTTCTCTTCCTTCCAAAGGAAACATGGAAGAACCTCTAGAAGTTTATTTGGAAACAATTTCATCCCATAACCCCACTCCTGAAAAAGAGAAAAACGCAGAAAATACAAAAGATAAAGAGAATCCAACTATTCGAAATACAAGAACTCAAACTGAAAAACCTTTTAATCTGGAGACTAAAGTAGACAAATTAAAAATAGCTATTCCATTGTCTGAATTAGCTAAACATGATGTCTACCGAAGCCAAATTAATAGATCACTCAAACTCTCTATTAATGAAGAATCAATAAATGTTTTTGACAACCAACCTAAATTGATCTTTGGCCCTGAAGTGAATGGAAAACCAGTAGATGGAGGAATTCCTCCTTTCTATGTAAGCTTGAACATACATGATAAAATACTTCATAATGCCATGTTTGATTCTGGGGCATCTCATAACCTAATGCCTAAGTCTATAATGGAGAAATTAGACCCAGACATCACTAGGCCATACAAAGACCTCTTTTCTTTTGATTTGAGTCCGGTGAGATGTTTAGGATTAATCAAAGACTTGTGTGTATCGCTAGTTCAATATCCTACCAAAACAATGTTAATGGACATAGTAGTAGCAGATATTCCACCAAAGTATGGCATGCTATTGTCCAGATCTTGGGGTGCAGAGCTTCAAGGATCTCTACAATTGGACATGTCTTATGCTACTATTTCAGTGTTCAGTCACCCTAAGAAACTATACAGAGAAACCTTAATGAAATATGTAGTAAGTAGTCAAGAGAAACCCCAAATTTTACCTATCTACTCAGAACACTTTGATATGGATTATTTCATTCTTTACAACGCTAAAAGTGATTCCTCAAATGAATTAGAAGTTTTAGCAGCAGAACCAAAAGAAAGTACAAATGAAAAATCTAGTGTTCAAATCCAGGAAATCTTTGAGTACAATGAAACAACAGATACACAAGAGAAACCAGAAGGAATTAAAAAACCAGATATCCCTGTTAAACAGATTCCTGAGACTCCTGATACCAATTATGAACATGAAATTCTTTGGCACTTAGAATTTTATGGTTCAGTTAACAAACTAGGAGCAAGAGCAGGAGTTTAGGTGCACAACCTTGAAAACGATCATGTTGAAGGCCATGCCTACAGATTAAACTTCAGGTGCACCAATAATATGGCAGAATATGAAGCTCTGCTGCTAGGTCTTAAACTTGTCAAAAGATTAGGGGCAATTAGGGTATCTATCTTAGGAGATTCTGATTTAATAATTCAACAGATCAAAGGGAAGTATTCAACAAATGATGCCAAATTGAAATATTACAGAGGAACAGTGATAGAGATTCTCAATACATTTTTGGAAACTAAGCTTGCTAAAATCCCAAGAAAACATAACCTGCAAGCTCATATTCTGGCAATGTTTTCTAGCACCTGCAAATTTCCATTCGAACCTAATTATCATTTCATAGCTGAGATTAGACACAGACCAGCCATACCTGATAATTGAAGAACTGGTAAGTGTTTGATAGTGATAAGCAGATTAACAATTTTTTGACCTTAGATGAAGAATTTTCTAGCATTAACATAGATGTAGACACAGTTAGTGAGTTTGATCAAACAAATAAGATAGAAATAGTCATTTCAGCAAAAAGTGCAATTCAAATGCTTCATCCAACAAAGTTCACCATCAAAGAAATGCAGGACCTTAAACAAATGGATATTGATGAGATTATTGAAGGAGAATCTGAAGTCATCAATTTAAAGGATAATCATTTGCCTAAATGATTAACTTCTTTGGAAGATCTCTTTGATTTTAATGATATTCCAAAGAAACCTAAGATGGAACCATTAAAAGCAGATATAGAGGAATATAACTTGGGGACTAAAAAAAATTCGAAAATGGTAAAGTTATCTAAATCTTTTTCCCCTGACCAAAAACTCAAATATGTTGAACTAATGAGAGAATTCCAGGATGTCTTTTCCTGGAGCTATGAAGACTTGAAATCATATGACACCTCTATAATTCAGCATACAATACCTCTAAAAGAAAATCAGAAACCATTCAAGCAAAACCTCAGAAGAATTAACCCTGTACTACTTCTCTTAATTGAAAAAGAAATCAAACATATGTATGAAGCAGGGATAATTTCTCGTATTAGGTTTTCAGAGTGAGTGTCTAATTTAGTACCTACTAGGAAGAAAACTGGAGAAATCATATTATGTGTTGATTTAAAAAATGTAAATAAGGTTTCTTTGAAGGATAATTACCCTTTACCCAAGATGGATAATATTTTACAAAGGGTAGTAGGTGCTTCTAGGATTTCACTTTTAGATGGGTTCTCAAGCTATAACCAAATTCTCGTTCATCCTGATGACCAGGAAAAAATTGCTTTTACAATAGCATGGGGCACATTCAAGTACGAAAAAATGCCATTTGGACTTAAAAACACAGGAGAAACCTTCCAAAGAGCAATGGACATAGCATTTGCAAAAGAAAATCATGATTTTTTAGTTATATATCTAGATGATTTAACTGTTTTTCTAAATCAGAACAACAACATTTGGATCATCTTACACAAGTATTCTTAAAATGCACAAAATATGGTATTTCTTTGAATCCAAAGAATTCCTTGTTTGGTCTAGAAGAATGTAAACTCTTGGGCGATATCATTTCCAAAGATGGCATTAGAATTGATCCTACTAGAATAGAAGCTATTTTGCAAATACCCGACCTTAGAAATGTCAAAGAACTTCAAGCTTTCCTAGAATAGATAAATCTTTTAAGAAGATTCATATCTAGCTTAGCTGAATTAATTAGATTGCTTAATAATATGTTGAAAAATGATTCAATTATTAAATGGACAGTTGAAGCCAAACAAGCATTTGAAGAAATTAAAATGGCTTTGACCAGGACACCAGTCCTTACAAATCCAAAGTTTGATAAAGATTTCATAATATTTTCATTTGCATCAGAATGCACCATAGCATCTATTTTACTACAAAAGGATGATCAAGGATGTGAGAAACCCATAGACTTTTTTAGTAAAGCACTTAGGGATGCACCATTAAAATAAAAAATCATGGAAACAAAAGCTTTTGCACTTGTAAAAGCTATTAAAGGCTTCAGAGTCTATATATTGTACTCCCATGTAAAAGCCTATGTACCACATGTTGTTGTCAAAGACATCTTAACCCAAGATGGAATTGAGGGCAAAAGAGGTAAATGGATTGCTACCATATTAGAGTATGATATTGAAATAAAACCTACAAAGCTTATAAAAGGACAGGGATTGGCCAAGCTCATGATTGAAACAAATTGTCAAGCCCTGGATATTAATGAACTGGATAACGAATAGGAGATGTCAACTCCACGAATCAGCCAGGCCTTCTTAGATTCACCTTGGTCTGCTGATATAATTTATGTACTATTAAACCTGCAAGCTCCTCTAGGGTTATCCAGAACAAAGAAAAGGTTTTTAAAGATGAAAGCTTCAAAGTTTTGTATTTTAGATAATGCTCTTTTTTGGAAAAATCATAAATGTATTCTATTGAATTATTTATTAAAAGAAGAAGCTGGCAAGGCTCAAGAATTTCATATAGGAGACTATGGTGGACACCTTTACTAGAAATAAACTGTAGAAAATATCCTAAGGGCTAGATTTTATTGGCCAACCTTGTTCACTGATGTAAATAAATTTGTCACTGCTTGCCAAAAATGTCCAATTTTTAAGGCAAAAGGAAACTATTACCTTTACCCTTGAGACCAATTTCCACTGAAAAACCCTTCCAACAATGGGGCCTGGACTTCATTGGAGAAATCCATCCTTCCTCTTCTGGCCAACACAAATGGGATCTCACTGCCACAGACTATTTCATCAAATGGATAGAAGCCATTCCTTCTAGATAGGCCAATGACACAGTGATCATAGGATTCCTAGAAACCAACATATTGTCTAGATTTGGTTTTCCTGATAAAATCATAACTGACAATGTTGCTGGCTTCAAATCCAAGAAGATGATAAGTTTATGTAACAAGTACCATATCACTTTAGGCCATTCCATAGTCTGTTACCCTCAAGGTAATGGTTTGGCTGAGTCTTCCAACAAGAGTCTCATTAATATTATTAAAAAATTATTGGAGGAGAATAAGAAAAATTGGCACAAGAAACTTACAAACGCACTATGGGCAGACAAACTCACCACCAAGAAATCTATTGGAAATAGCGCTTATGAGTTAGTCTATGGCATGGAGGTTGTATTTCCTTCATCTTTAGGAGTTCCTGAAATGAAATTACTTCAAGAAGCTCAGGTAGAACCTAATGATATTCGAAGGAGGATCAACCAGACCATTCATCTACAGTAGACCAGAGAGGAAGTATATCAAAGATCTCAAGTGTTTCAAGAGAAGCTTAAAAAAATATTTGATAGAAGAACCAAGGTAGAAGATTTCTACCTTGGAGGCAAAGTTTTAAGATGGGATTCTAGGAGAAAGGATAAGGGAAAACATGGGAAGTTTGACTTCCTATGGAAAGAATATTTTATTATCCATGCCTTGTAAGGAAACAATACTTACTATCTAAAAAACTTGGATGGCACAGAAACAGAAGAAGGGCCAGTTAATGGTTGGATGTTGAAACATTACTTTGATCCTACTTTGTAATGCATCCTGATTTTTAACATGTACATATTATATCCCTGATAATGTCACAGTTTGGATTGGATAGTAACTTGCTGGAGTTGAAGCCCGAAGAGAAGGCCCTAAGCTTCAGAAGTGTCACTGTCATACATAAAATAAAGCAACAAGCAGAAGAAGATTTCACAGTTTAGTCAAAGTCATTCAGAGGCCATATGACCTGCTGTTCTTGACTTTCCACCAGGAGAAGCCATCCCCAAGTGGAGCAACTATTATGCTCCTATACCAATAGGTATCATATTTTATGTTTGACTTGATGAGCTATGAATATGTTCATACCCTTCCTTGTTGCAAAGGTTTTCCATATTGTCAAAAAATAAAAAAATTTAAAAAATGTAAAGAGGGTATACCCTAAAAGAAAAATCAAAGGGTGAAAAGAATAAATGGTTAAAAAAGTGAAAGAAAATGAACCCCACCAAAAGAAAGACCGAGGAAAGTGTGCAAGTCTAAATGCCACTACTTTTTACTCTTATGTAATAAACAAATTGTGTGCAACTTGTAATTTATGCCACAATTGATGAACAGTCAAATAGCTTAAGCTTGACTGGTTCAAATTTTCAGTTTCATGTTTTAGAGATAGAGAAAAAAATTTGACCAACCTATTGAATCTTGGCAGATAAGTAGATAGGTAGAGTGAATAAAAGGAGCTCAATAGTTTAATCTGAGCCCTTGGATGTAATATGGTTAGACTTAGATAGATTTCTACATGTAATAGAAAAAAAGTGTGATAAGGGTTTGCCAGTCCAAGTGTGCCCTAATAAAGAAGAAAAAATGTCAGGTTAAAGTAGGTAGGGTAGGTAGATGATGTGGCAGAATTACATGTGATGGATAATGATACTAAATATGTTAATTTTCACTTTCATCACAAGTGCAAGGCAGAGATTACACTTGATGCAGTTCAAGCAAGACAAGGTCAAATAATTAACTTCCCTTCTTATTTTTCGCTAAAGATTTCACTAATTCCCCCTAAGTATTAAAGTCTTTGAAAATTAGAGGGGCTTAGAGCATTTGCCTAACTTCTGGAGGGACCGGACCCTCGACCCAATAGTTTAAAAGCCTAAATACTTAAAATCATCATTTATTCGCTCTCATAAGTTGTTTCCTAAGTAAAATCCAATTTTACTTAGGAAAAATAAACAATATCACATAAAAACCCCTTTTTCACTTAAGCCTAAGTTAAATACTCATTTTAAATTTTTACTTAGCGCTTTTTACATTTACATGGTCATATTAACTATTAAATTTTGTATTATATAAATCCCGCACAAGTATTACCTTTTTCCGTATTATTTAGATATATCAAAATCCTCAAATTAGTATATACCCCGCCCCCGGTTAGTTATAACCATAAACAGGTTTAAAAAAGGATTAATGAATTAATCTATAGTTCATTAAGAGGCTAATCCCTCTGCTCCATTAATAGGGGTTAATTAACCCTCATGGTTAATTAAGAACCCTCCGAACCAATCATATTGCACCTGATATAATTAAATAATTTTTAATTGGGTCGGGCCCGCGCACATTAAACCCTGCCGTACCACGCCTCCCGTCAGCCGTCCGATCGCACCTCCATCATCCAACAATCCTTAACAATATCACAAACGACTTTGTGACTGCACATTAGCACGTGATCACAAAGCGGGTTTTTAATAGTACCCTGCCACGCGTCACAAAACCTATGGAATCGCTGGCTCGCAGCCAAAACTCGTCCGTTGCCAAAAGCGGTGCGATATCATACTGCTTACTGCCCTCCGCATGCGACAAAACATCCTTTCCCACTATGTCATCAGCCGAATAATAAAATTCCGGCCACCATTGACTTTGTTAATAAAACCAAAAAAGTGTCGTTTTCTCTGTTATTTTGTGCTTCAACCTGTGCCCCAATGCAACAGTGTCCGAGTCAATTATCCAAGCTTTCCAACTGCCACCCTACCAAGAGAATTGAAGTCGATGTAGCCAGAACCTGTTAATCACCATCAACACCTATTATTACTCTATTAATTCCTCAAATACATGTACCATTTGAATTATCTCAAAGATTAGGAATTGGTGCCTCCAGTGCTGGAACTTCTCAGCAACCTTCATAGGAAACAAGCAAACCATCCATAGGAACATTAAAGGGCAAAGAATTAGAGACTAGATTTCAAACCATAGAACAGTCTACAATGTCTAAGTAGCTTGAGACTTCCAAAGAAAAGGCTGAAATACATACTCCTCCCACTCAGATCAATACGGGAGAGCCTCCAATTTTGCAAACTCCTCTAAATGAGGAAAGAAACAAAAGGAGAGATAGGGAAACAACTACCCCTGCCAGTGAACCTTTAGGACAGCTTGGAACAAAAAGACAAAGACTAAATCCCCTTTCAGAGGAGGAATTTGTTGAAGAAGCTACAAATAGTCAGAGGGAAGAAAGAGTGGAAAACCAGCAAACTTTTCTAGCAGGAGGAACATCCACTGGCTCATAGAGGTAGGAACTAGAAAAATAGTAAAGTGCAGAGATATCTTCTTTCAGGCCACCAGGGATAGATGCCTTAGATATCAAGAAGACATTTATAGAAATAAAAGCCAGGAATGATCCATTGAGGCTGCAGGTTTATAACCAATATTTGAAGATGGCTCCTAAAAATCAACAAAGACTGATGTCAGCCTATGACATCAAAGAAGGCAAGATGATAATCAGCTATTTCAAGCCAAAGGTGCAGTAGCCTAAATCAACAGTAGATTATCTCAGAACAAATTTTCAAGTCATGGCAAAGGATATTCATCCTTTGGATCAGATTGAGTTGTGTAAACAAACTAGAGAAATGATTTATTCAACGCTGATTGGTAAGGCAATGATGGACCAAAGGCTACAGAATTCTTTGGATAACACTACTGCTCAACTACACTTGGAGAAGGCCTCCTCTCAGGCCAAACATAACAGAATAAAATCCTTAGAAGAAATAATTATTGGATTGGGCCATGATCCCAAAGATGTTAAGGCTATAGAAGCCTTGATCAAAAAGAAAGATGAAGATAGTGCAGCCCTAAGGAAACAATTAAAACTACCACCTTCCAGGCATCCATAGACTGCAGAGGTTATAAAGCAAAAATTTGAAGAAGAAATGATGGATTTTCTCTTAAAACTTAATCAATGACTGAATTATACTGAGCAAGAACTCGAAAAATCATTGAAGGAAAAGCAGGGAGAGTCGACCTCTAAGCCTCCCAATGTGATACCAGTAGTCTCAACAACAGTCCCATCAACTCTTGGAGCAGCATTGGCACCAAATATTCTAGCTGTTATAGAGGAGGAATAGGCTGACATCAATCTCTATTGATTTGTAGGAGCCATCTTCAAATATTGGTTGTAAACCTGTAGCCTCAATGGATCATTCCTGACTTTTATTTCTGTAATGACTACCTTGCACTTGTTTATGCAACTCAATCTGATCCAAAGGATGAATATCCTTTGCCATGACTTGAAGTCATGGCAAAGGATATTCATCCTTTGGATCAGATTGAGTTGCATAAACAAGTGCAAGGTAGACATTACAGAAATAAAAGCCAGGAATGATCCATTGAGGCTACAGGTTTACAACCAATATTTGAAGATGGCTCCTACAAATCAATAGAGATTGATGTCAGCCTATGACATCAAAGAAGGCAAGATGATAATGAGCTATTTCAAGCCAAAGGTGTAGCAGCCTAAATTAGCAGCAGATTATCTCAGAACAAATTTTGAAGTCATGGCAAAGGATATTCATCCTTTGGATCAGATTGAGTTGCATAAACAAGTGCAAGGTAGACATTACACTTGATGTAGTTCAAGCAAGACAAGGTCAAATAATTAACTTCCCTTCTCATTTTTCCCTAAAGATTTCACTAATTCCCCCTAAGTATTAAGCTCTTTGAAAATTAGAGGGGCTCAGAGCATTTCTCTGACTTCTGGAGGGACCAAACCCTCGACCCAATAATTTAAAAGCCTAAATACTTAAAATCATCATTCATTCAGTCTCATAAGTCTTTTCCTAAGTAGAATCCCATTTTACATGGGAAAAATAAACAATATCACATAAAACCCCATTTTTCACTTAAGCCTAAGTTAAATACTCATTTTAACGTTTTACTTAGTGCTTTTTACATTTACATGGTCATGTTAACTATTAACTTTTGTATTATATAAATACCGCACAGGTATTACCTTTTCTCGTATTATTTAAATATATTAAAATCCACAAATTATTATATACCCTACCCCTGGTTAGTTATAACCATAAACACATTTAAAAAAGGATTAATGAATTAATCTGTAGTTCATTAAGAGCCTAATCCCCCCATTCCATTAATAGGGATTAATTAACCCTCATGGTTAATTAGGAACCCTTCCCAACCAATCATATTGCACCTGATATAATTAAATAATTTTTAATTGGGTCGGGCCCACGCACATTAAACCCCACCGTATCGCGCCTGCCGTTAGTCATCTGATCGTGCCTCCATCATCCAACAATCCTTAACAATATCATGCACGACTTTTTGACTGCGCATTAGCATGCGATCACAAAGTGGTTTTTGCACAGTACCCTGCCACACATCGCAAAAGCTATGGGATCGCTGGCTCCCGGCCGAAACCTGCTCGTCGCCAAAAGCGGTGCAATATCATATCGCTTACTGCCCTCAACATGCGACAAAACATTCTTTCCTGCTACGTCATCTTCCCAAATAATAAAATTCCCGCCACCTTTGACTTTTTTAATAAAACCAACAAATTGTCGTTTTCTCTATTATTCTGTACTTCAACCCGTGCTCCCATGCAATAATGTCCGGGTCAATTATCCAAGCTTTCCAACCACCACCCTGCCAAGAGAATTGCAGCCAATGCGGCCAGAACCTATTAATCACCATTAGCACCTGTTATTACTCTGTTCATTCCTCAAATACAGGTACCATTTGAGTTATCTCAAAGACCAGGAATTGGTGCCTCTAGTGCTGGAACTTCTCTGCAACCTTCATAGGAAACAAGCACACCAGCCATAGGAACATTAAATGGAAAAGAATTAGAGACCAGCTTTCAAACCATAGAATAGTCTACAATGTCTAAGTAGCCTGAGACTTCCAAAGAACAGGCTCAAATACATACTCCTCCCAGTCAGATCAATACAGGAGAGCCTCTAGTTCTGCAAACTCCTCTAAATGAGGAAAGAAACCAAAAGAGAGACAGGGAGACAACTACCCCTGCTAGTGAACCTTCAGGACAACCTGGAAAAAAAAGACAAAGACTAAATCCCCTTTCAGAGGAGGAATTTGTTGAAGAAACTACAGATAGTCAAAGGGAAGAAAGAGTGGAAAGCCAGCAAACTTTTCCAGCAGGAGGAACATCCACTAGCTCATAGAGGCAGGAGCTAGAAAGATAGCAAAGTGCATAGATATCTTCTTTCAGGCCACCAGGGAAAGATGCCTCAGATATCAAGAAGACATTTACAGAAATAAAAGGCAGGAATGATCCATTGAGTTTGCAGGTTTATAACCAATATTTGAAGATGGCTCCTACAAATCAATAGAGATTGATGTCAGCCTATGACATCAAAGAAGGCAAGATGATAATGAGCTATTTCAAGCCAAAGGTGCAGCAACCTAAATTAGCAGCAGATTATCTCAGAACAAATTTTGAAGTCATGGCAAAGGATATTCATCCTTTGGATCAGATTGAGTTGCATAAACAAACTGGAGAAATGATTAATTCAACCCTCACTGGTAAGGCAATGATGGCCCAAAGGCTACAGAATTCTTTGGATAACACTACTGCTCAACTACACTTGGAGAAGGCTTCCTCTCAGGAAAAAGATAACAGAATAAAATCCTTTGAAGAAATAATCATTGGATTGGGCCATGATCCCAAAGATGTTAAGGCTATATAAGCCTTGATCAAAAAGAAAGATGAAGATATTGCGTCCTTAAGGAAACAATTAAAACTACCACCTTCCAGGCATCCACAGACTATAGAGGTTATAAAGAAAAAATATGAAGAAGAAATGATGGATTTGCTGTTAAAACTTAATGAATGACTAAATGATACTGAGCAAGAACTCGAAAAAACATTGAAGGAAAAGAAGGGAGAGTCAACCTCTCAGCCTCCCAATGTGATACCAGTAGTCTCAACAGCAGTCCCATCAACTCTTGGAGCAGCATTGGCACCAAATATTCTAGCAGTTACAGTGAAGGTGGTTACAGGTACAACAACAACAGGAACAATAGGAGTAGCACAGGGTAACATTGCTAATTTGAGCATAGAGGAGCTAATAAAATTAATGGAGGACCTAAAATTACAAGTTTCAGAGCTAAATAAGGTAAAGGAGCAATATGCCAACTTAGAGCAAAGGTATGATCTCTCAAAAATAAATGCTACAAAAAAGATAAGAGAGATTAAAGTGTTAGAAAACAAAGTGAAATCATTGGAAAAAGATCTTACTTTTGACAAGCCTCTTTCAGAACTCAATAAAATTATTTGGGCCAATATCACTCAATCAATAAATGGTGCTTGGCCATCAATTCAAATAATCTTTGAGCAAATTGATTTAGTGAAACTAGCTCAGGAAGAAATTCAGAAGACAAGGGCAGAACTAGGAAATATGCCTGAGGAAGCTAACAGGCTCATATAGTTTTTGAATACCAGGAATAAGTACCAGCTTGAAGAGCTGGGCATTCAAGACGGAACAGGTACAATTTTGGAAATCAAAAGGGTCTTTACTAAGAGAACTCTAATACAGAACTTAGAAAGAAGGTGCCATGACATGCAGGAAGAAATTAATGTCTTCATGAAGAGATTTAACATTTTGCAGGGTAAAGGGTTGCCAAGTCCTTTAGTTATTAATGATAAACTAATGAGGCATATAGACTATGTGGAGAAATTGGATCAGTATGTAGGAAACCAAGCAGGTTCATCAATAAGTGCATCAGGAACAAAGGCATTGCCTATAGGTAGAGTTCTCTATGACAATCTAGAGAACTTGTTCTATGTTGAGCATGAGATAAAGCACTTGTTCCCAATACATCCTACCTTTTTCAGGTGCACAAAAGCTTATGAGACCCTAAGAAAAATTCAAAAAAACAGATTGCTAGAAGCAAAATGGTGGCAAGACATATTAGAAATTTTATAAAATTATCCTTGGTAAAATGTAAATTTTGGTTATTTACTACAGTCAGTAATGCTAAAGTAGATGAATAGAGATCAAACAAGTCGAAGTGTATCATAATAGGTAAAGAGTATCAGTGAAAACAGGGTAGCTAACATAGAGTTACTAAAGAAGACAGCAGCAAGCCAAATCATAGGGCCTACCTCCAGCACACTCACAAGAATAGGAGCAGGACAACATCAGTTTATCTTTTCTCCTATCTTCGAGACCATTTCTCTCTATTTTCTTGTAACTTATTCATAGTCACCCTAGAATATATCTCACTCTATTATGAGATATTTTTCGTAATTTTTTTATATAAATACTCCCTCAATTGGAGTATTAAGTGTGGATTCTTAGACATTGCTGTAGTACTGATTGTTTTGGAATAAAGTGCTGTTGGACCAAATTTTGTATGGCTTGCTGGATAAAGAATTGATGCAAAGGAATTTCCACAGATTTCTTGAGTCAAACACCAGATCAATAAGTTTTTTATACCTTATGATTTAAAGCTTTCCTTTTTATTGTATCATCTATGTTTCATATCTAAAAGATAAACGAAAAGGAATAATTCAGAAATCCTTGATTGCAATCTGTTTTCAATCGTTATTATTCTCAATTTTTTCTTCTGAACTAGCATAAACAATGAAATCTTAATTGCTCCTATTTTCTGGTTTATTCACTTTGATTATTTAGTAAAGAATACTTAACTGCACTTTATTAATAATTATTCAAGTTTCCCTATTTCTAATAGGTTGAAGGATTCTTAACTGCCCTTCACCCATTTTGATTCCATTCCATCTATTTTTAAGTCTTGATTTGTTCCCTGTTTGATTTCCTTGCCCTATGAAACCATCCCTTTTTAAGAAACCAAGTCCAGTTAAGCCATCTTCTTTGACTCCATTAGCCCAATGGCCTAAACTACTCAGTCCTACCCCTCTGCTATTAAATCTCGCCACCCAAACTCAACCAAAACTCCTAAACTTCACAACTAGCCTAATATCTATCAAAACCAAGCTAAATTGTAAAGAGAGAGCCCTCTCTAAGTACATATTGGCTAGATTCTGTACTTAAAAGTTGGTTTGTGGTTACCTCGGACCCCTTTCCTCTTCCCAACAACTTCAAGGAAAATTTGAGTGATAACATAGTGGCGACTCCACTGGGGATTTGAATAATTTGTTTGTTACTATTGTTTACTTTATAAGCTATAGACGGAGCCTGAAGTTAGCCAGGTAGCCTTTGAACTGCTCTTGCTTTGCAATTGCATAAGTAAATGAATGCTGCTTCAGTCTATCTCCAGTCTAGTTTATGGATTGAACATCTGGTTTCAAATACTTGATCAGTTCCTCTTGTCAAATAAGTCTTTGAGAAAGTTCAATTCCCATACCTAAGCCTCTTAAAGAAACTGTTGAAGTTGTATTGTTCAACCCATTTAGAGAAAAAACCAAAAATATACCTAGAAACCTGGCTTCAGAAAGGACTGATTACACCAGAGCTAATCCTGATCCAAATCCACCACCTGTGTTTGAAAATCCTAATCTGATCCCTAGGATTCTTAGGAGATAAGAAAGCCAAGAAAGTTCTGCTAGCTCTCGGTCTCTATACAAATCAGGATCTTGTCCTATGAAGTGGATCTACCTTGAGGAGGAACCCTTTGATGAGTAATTGGAGACCTCTTTATTTGTAACCTTTTTGAGATTGGGTTAGCCCGCATAGTTCATGACCCATCATTTATCGAAGATTTACAACTTGAAGTTGTCATTTGACATCTTGACAGACATTTGGAGAACTCCATTCAATCTGAGCTTACGTCTGAAGGAACACCAAACCTTTCTATGTTCACAATAGCCTCTCCAAGTTCATCATCACTACCTCAGACATCCCAACCTCAAGCCAGCCCTTCCACCCCTCCATCCACCACTCCAAGACCAACCCCAACTGTTGTTTCAACCCTATCTACTGCAATGGCAAACATATATACTCCTCTGGTATTACCAGCCAATCCAGGGGCTATGCCCCAAGATTATCAAAGTAAAATCACTCCTTTCGATGGTTTTGGTACCTACACTGCAAAACAACATACCAAAAAAATGACTGACTACTTTGAGTTATATGAAATAGATACAAATAATGTCAGAATGAGAATATTTGTTCAAAGTCTGACTATAGAAGTTAGAACTTGGCTTAGAGACCTCCTTGCAAATAGTATCAATTACCTAGAAGCCCTTTATAGAACATTCTTAAGCAGATGGGAAAAGAAGAAAGATCCTCTCCAAATCTTATCAAAATATGAAAATTTGAAGAGAGGAACACAAGAAATGGTACAAGATTACTGCACTAGGTTCAGTAATGTTTACAATCCTATCCCTCAAAACCTCAGACCTCCTCCAAATTTGGCATTGATCAAATTCCCTGATGGATTTGATTCTGATATGGCATACCAACTTAGGGAAAGAGCTCCTCGGGCTTTAGAAGATATGCAAAGTATAACTGTCAGTGTTAAAGCCAACCTGATATCCAAACGAGCTAAAGCCAGAAGTGAAAGGAGGATACCATTTAAAGAAGAGACATCAGCCTTTGAACAGAAACTAGATGTTATTATTAAAGGAATGGATAGGATAGGAGATAGAGTAGAAACAATTGAAAGGAAATCTCCTTGGGACGGTCAACCAAGCAATACTGGGAGAAATCCAAATTTCAGGAAGAACCAAAACCAAAACACTGGAAAGACTGGGCTTGACCAAAATATTAGGCCCCCATTCCAGGAAAATTATGCTGAAGCCTCAACTTCTAATGAACCATCAGAAGATACCCAAATAAATTTGATGGGACTCAACAATGAACAACAAGTTTTCTTGACCCAAGAGGATCAAGAAGCTCACATTCTTAAACAATTCCAAACTCAGTCAGGTGAATCATTTGACTTCAGGGAGGGATATGATACAGCCATTTATGAAGTCCACAAGCAATATAATCTGAGAAGCAGAAGAATTGATGTCCCTGAAACCAATAAACAGAAAGCTACAAAATAGCCCAACAAAGGTAAGACAAATACCACCCCTGTACATATTCTTTCTAGAACAAATCCTAATCCAGCTAACCCAATTATTGAAGATGTATCCGATAATCAACCAAATAATAGACAACTCTCCACTTCTCTTCCTTCCAAAGGAAACGTGGAAGAACCTCTAGAAGTTGATTTGGAAACAACTTCAGCCCATAACCCCACTCCTGAAAAGGAGAAAAACATAGAAAATACAGAAGATAAAGAGAATCCAACTGTCCGAAATACAAGAACTCAGACTGAAAAACCTTTTAATTTGGAGATTGAAGTAGACAAATTAAAAATAGCTATTCCATTGTCTGAATTAGCTAAACATGATGTCTATCGAAGCCAAATTAATAGATCACTCAAAATCTCTGTTAATGAAGACTCAATAAATTTTTTTGACGACCAACCTGAATTGATCTTTGGCCCTGAAGTGAATGGAAAACCAGTAGATGGAGGAATTCCTCCTTTATATGTATGTTTGAAAATACATGATAAAGTACTTCATAATTCCATGTTTGATTTTGGGGCATCTCATAACCTAATTCATAAGTCTGTAATGGAGAAATTAGACCTAGACATCACCAGGCCATACAAAGACCTCTTTTCTTTTGATTCGAGTCAGGTGAGATGTTTAGGATTAATCAAAGACTTGTGTGTATCGCTAGTTCAATATCCTGCCAAAACAATCTTAATGGACATAGTAGTAGTAGATATTCCACCAAAGTATGGCATGTTATTGTCCAGATCTTGGGGTGCAAAGCTTCAAGGATCTCTACAATTGGACATGTCTTATGCTACTATTTCAGTGTTCAGTCAACCTAAGAAACTATACAGAGAAACCTTAATGAAATATGTAGTAAGTAGTCAGGAGAAACCCCAAAATTTCCCTATCTACTCAGTACACTCTGATATGGATTCTTTCATTATTTACAATGCTGAAAGTGATTCCTCAAATGAATTAGAAGTTTTAGCACTAGAACCAAAATAAATTACAAATGAAAAATCTAGTTTTTCAAATCCAGGAAATCTTTTAGTACAATGAAACAACAGATACACAAAAGAAACCAGAAGGAAGTGAAAAACCAGATCTCCCTATTAAACAGAATCCTGAGACTCCTGATACCAATTATGAACATGAAATTCTTTAGCACTTAGAATTTGATGGTTCGGTTAACAAACTAGGAGCAGGAGCAGGAGTTTGGGTGCACAACCTTGAAAATGATCATGCTGAAGGCCATGCCTACAAATTAAACTTCAGGTGCACCAATAATATGGCATAATATGAAGCTTTGTTGCTAGGTATTAAACTTGTCAAAACATTAGGGGCAATTAGGGTATCTGTCTTAGGAGATTCTGATTAAATAATTCAACAGATCAAGGGGAAGTATTCAACAAATGATCCCAGATTGAAATATTACAGAGGAATAGTGATAGATATTTTCAATACATTTCTAGAAACTAAGCTTGCTAAAATCCCAAGAAATCATAACCTGCAAGATCATAGTCTAGCAATGTTTGCTAGCACCTGAAAATTTCCATTTGAACCTAATCATCAGTCCGCAACTGAGATTAGACACAGACCAGCCATACCTAACAATTTGAAGATGTTAAGATTAGGTATGTTCTATGCTAGAGCAATTTATTTAAATTTTCACAGTTAGCAATCACATCAACATTACGATAAACTGCAGATAGAACATAAATATAAAACGCAGAAGACAAGCCAAGACAAGAGGACACAAGATATGGCGTGAGCCAGGGACAAACCCCACAATGTGTGGGGAAACCCTTTGATCAAATATTCTTTTATCTTCAAAGTTCAGCAGAGAAGGAGAGAGAGAGAGAGAGTAGATTTACAACAGAAGTCAATACTTTGAGTTATCTATATTTAGCATAGATCATTTCGTATCATGATGAGATCAGTTGAAGACATTCTACTTCAACTGATTCTCAAGGTGACTCCTTCACCTAGTGTTGCATCTCGTCCATTTGCTGCACCTTACTGTGTAGCACCATCATGCTGCCCATGATCATCATGCTGCTCATGCTCTCATACATCATTGTGTTGTCCATGATCTTCATCATGTTGCCCATACATCATGCTGCCCATGATCATGTTGCCCATGATTACTTCACCCACAGTGTCACATTTTTCATCATCATTCATCACTGCTTCATTGAGATCTTGACCTTGCTATCAATGTAATTATGCCCAGACTTCCAGTGTTGAGACTGAGGTTGTCCTCATTGCTGCACCATTATTACATCATCATTGAGACCCTCACTATTGCTTCTTTATCATATCCATGAAGTCTACCTAAATGCTAGATCTCCATGTGTGTCTAAACCATGATTACAACCGTGGAACTTTATTTCGAATACCCATCGAGAGATATCAAATTACAGTTCACACTGAGGTATGCAGGTTAATATAAATTGTATGCTGAGATCCTTGATCATAGGAAATATCCTTCAGCTTCATCTATTTGATGAAAACACTTGCAGGTTGACGAGATGTTGTTCATATATATCCCTAGATTTATACATCCGCAGATATTTCTGTTAATCACAGGTATACTAAGTATCACATATATTCATTGTGATATGTCTAGACAGATCTGAATATAGAGCCAAGATGTAACCCTTGTTCTTTCTGCAATATATATACACAATCTTCTTTGTCCATCTGGGATACTGCGTTTCAGGTATAATTCAGCTGCAGGCTTCATGTAACTACTGCGGCTTCCATTCATTAATATTGTGCAGCGTATATGTTAGTGCTATGACTGTGTATACATACATATTATATCAGTCTCTCTGTGGCTACATAACAGTGTGTATGTAGATGCCATGACTGCGTAAGATATTAGACTTTGCATATACATAACAACGTATTCATAACATCATTGAGTTTCCATGAGAGCGTTGAACTGCGTGTAACTATGGCTATGACTTGCGTTCCGTTACAGCGTATGACCAACAAGTATATATATGTGCCATCGCCTGCGGATATATATATGCCTTGCTGCGTTTTTGCCTGCATATATAAATATATTGCTGCGGATAGGTCACAGCATATGACTGTCAGCATACATTGTTCTTTGATCAGCATCGACCAGCATATACATACATCGTATCACCCCAGCACATGAACTCACGTATTGCGTATAAGAGTTGTGCTGCCAGATCCACTATAGATTAGGGCCTGCGTGCCTCGTATCCGACTCTGTCTGCTGCTCATCCTCATATGCCTGCGGCTTCCTGCGGTTAGGGCATCACCCTTGGGCCAGCGTATCTTTTGGTTCTCTCCTTCCAAAAACCCAGACGTGGAGAGGAGATCACCTTAAGAATACGTGTGCCAATTGACATCAAAACTCTTCTATTTATACTAAAGCAAGGATGATGAATAGACACGTCGGTGGGCTTCTAGAGCCTACATAATAGTTGGTCGGCTTGATAATAATTTCATAAACAAAATAAATTCGTATCTCCATAAATACTTATTGGAATCGGATGATCTTTGGATCAATCCTACACCTCTCGACAAGAGGGATCCAATAAAAATATCAGCTACCATAAATAAGCCGACCCACATGGAGTTTGGCCCTAGTTACCAATTTAATACTCCCCTCTCAACTAGGGAGAACTCCATCTGCTAATCCATATGTCCGACTATACTATCTCGGCCATCAGTACCCAGCACTGCTCTGCCCAACTCTGCTCAACTCTACTGGCTCTGCTCAGCTCTGCTCAGCTTAGCTCAGCTAGCTGTGCTCTACTCTGCTCAGCTCTGCTGGCTCTGCTTTACTCAGCTCAGCTCATCTCAGCTTAGCTAGCTTTGCTCTGCTGGCTCTACTCTGCTCAGCTCTGCTCAGTGCTGCTGGCTCTGCTAGCTCAGCTCGGCTCAGCGCTGTTGGCTCTTCTAGCTCAGCTCAGCTCTGCTGGCTCTGCTCTGCTCAACACTGCTGGCTCTGCTAGCTCTTCTAGCTCTACTCTGCTCCACTCTGCTCAGAGTTGCTGGCTCTGCTAGCTCTGCTCTACTCAACTCTGCTCAGCACTGCTGAACTATGAAGAAGAATAATTGATCGAGAATGTCTCACACCATTCTCCACTGAACCAAAGTCAGACTCAGAGTGCGTACCACTGGTCCCAGACCAGTCTCAATCGACCCAAAGTCAATGTCATAGTAGGTACCACTCCTACTACTAGTCCCAGACCAGTATCACAGTCTCAGAGAGTGTACCATTGGTCCTAGACCAGTCTCAGCGGACCCAAAGTCAGCGTCATAGAATGTACCACTCTCACTAGTCCTAGACCAGTACTGCACTGACACGAAGTCAGTCTCGGAGTATGTACCATTGGTCCCAAACCAGTCTCAGTCGACCCGAAGTCAGCGTCATAGTATGTACAACTCCTACCACTGGTCCCAGACCAGTATCGCAGGCTCAGAGAGTGTACTACTAGTACCAGACCAGTCTCAACTGACCTGAAGTCAGCGTCATAGTATGTATGACTCTCACTGGTCCCAGACCAGTCCTGCACTGACACGAAGTCAGTCTCGGAGTATGTACCATTGGTCCCAGACCAGTCTCATTGATCCAAGATCAATGGAGGACATCCTAGTGTAGGGAGTACGGTAGATACAACGATGTGTCCATCGGTACTACTATGGTCCCTAACTTCATTTCCCTACTCATTGATCAGATGAGAGGTACTTCCCATGAGTCCCATACTGCATGGGTAGGATGCCTCGACAGGAGAACTTAATCAATCCTATCCTCACAGGAGAACACATCAATCCTGCTACAATTGCCATGGAGAACACATCAATCCAGGCTGCCATGGAGAACACATCAATCCAGGCCTCACAAGAGAGCGAATCATCTTGTCCCACAAGAGAGCGAATCATCTTGTTCCAGCGCGCACCACCAGGGGAGGGTGAGTCACCCTGTGGTCGTATGTTGCTCCATTAGAACTACAAGCCCCCCAAAGCTCCCAAAGCTCAATGTATGCAGGACCCTTTTACAAAGGTCTCTCGACGACTCCAAGTCGTTCGGGAAAATCACAAATTTGGTCTTTCCACGGGGCTCTGACAAAGTGTATCAACCTGTACATCATCTTAATGCGATGGAGCCTCCTTGATCATCGACTTACCATATCCTAGATAAGGCAGTATTTGATGTCTATCTGCTGGAGCAATTGTCAAATACGGGATTCCTCAATAATTGAATCCCATCTCTGGTTGTCACAGAGAATCACAGTGGTATTCATCATGTGTACAAACAGCTCATTGAAGAGCTTCAGCAACCAAACTGCCTCACAGAAGGCCATACTATCAGCAATGTATTCTACCTTGGTGGTGCTCAGAGTCACCGACTTCTGCTTCCTGCTCATCCAGGATATCGAGGCAGATTCCAAAGAGAAACAACACTGAGAAGTGCTCAAGTGATCCTCCACACTGCCTGCCCACTCATCATTCGAATAATCATGTGGTTTCATATTTTCGGCAGTGTATCTCAATCCATGACAAATTGTGCCCTGAATATATCTCAGAAGATTCTTGGCACCAATCCAGTGAGGCTCAACCAAATATGAGATCACCATGCTAACTGCAACACATATGTCCAGACAGAGGTTCTCCAAGAACATCAACGTGAATGAGTTTATGAAAATCAGAGGCATTTCCCAAATCAAGTCTGACATCACTACCATATAACTTCTTGAAATTTAAAATCCTCGAGGTAGTCAGAGGCTTGCAGCTTATCTTCCCACATTCAGAATCCAACTCCCTCTGTCTCCTATAAATGAGAGGGTTTGAACCTGTTAGACATAGGTGCAAGTATGAGAGGTTTATCATCCACAACCTTTGAGTAATGGCTTGGATCGGTTTCACTCCTAGTAAATCTCAGCTGCATTAGATAGCTATCAGTCCTCTCATACTATGCCCGAGGTGTTTCTCTTCAAGCCATAGAGGGCTTTCTTCCACCTGTACACATGAGATTCCTTGATCATGATTCTCAAACTCCTCGGGTTGTTCCAAACCTGTGAACCTGCTGCATGAGGGGAATGGTCCCCTTATAATATTTTCCTTCGGTACATGTACCTTCATGCTTCTTTTTGAACTCAGGCATCCTAGTCACCATCTGACTCACAGACCTCCAGTGCTGAGTCAATGGACATGGTCCCTAGTGGACTTCCTGCAACTTGATACAACCCTGAACTCAAAAACATCTTTAAAAGATCTATTTTCAAACACGTACCTTTCCATCGATAAGTGCCACCCTGTAACCTTTGACTTCCATTTCCGAGATGGACATCAGGTTCGATCAGGTACATAAAGAGAATTTGGGGTTCCTTGCTTTCGTGGAAGAGTTGACCATTTCCTTGATGACCTGCATTACCAGTCATTCTTTTGATCATTGAAGATGTCCCAGGAATGATTGTTATCTTCATCAAGAGATGTGCCTCTGCCATTCGGACATTCCTTCGCATAACGGCCGAACTTATTTCAACAAGGCATCTGCCTTTCCTTCCACCCTTAGATCCAAACTTCCCAATGAAGTGATCTTAAGATGGACCATCAGAATCTTCCACTACGCCATTCTAATAACATTCTCTGCTTTGACTTCACCCTAGGTGAATTATGAGGAACCCATTGATCCTTCTGTCTTGTCCCAACTGTCTTTGGTGATTGCTCTTTCACTCTTGCTTGGGCATTGTCTTCACCTCAGCTATGATACCATGTTAAGATTAGGTATGTTCTATGCTAGAGCAATTTATTTAAATTTTCACAGTTAGCAATCACATCAGCATTACGATAAACTGTAGATAGAACATAAATATAAAACGTAGAAGACAAGCCAAGACAAGAGGACACAAGATATGGCGCGAGCCAGGGACAAACCCCACAATGTGTGGGGAAACCCTTTGATCAAATCTTCTTTTATCTTCAAAGTTCAGTAGAGAAGGAGAGAGAGAGAGAGTACATTTACAATAGAAGTCAATACTTTGACTTATCTAGATTTAGCATAGATCATTTCATATCATGATGAGATCAGTTGAAGACATTCTGCTTCAACTGATTCTCAAGGTGACTCCTTCACCTATCATCGTGCTGCATCTCGTCCATTTGCTGCACCTTACGGTGTAGCACCATCATGCTACCCATGATCATCATGTTGCTCATGCTCTCATACATCACTGTGCTGCCCATGATCTTCATCATGTTGCCCATGATTACTTCGCCCACAGTGTCGCATTTTTCATCATCATTCATCACTGCTTCATTGAGATCTTGACCTTGCTATGAATGTAATTATGCCTAGACTTCCAGCGTTGAGACTGAGGTTGTCCTCATTGCTGCACCATTATTACATCATCATTGAGACCCTCACTATTGCTTCTTTATCATATCCATGAAGTCTACCTGAAGGTTAGATCTCCATGTGTGTCTAAACCATGATTGCAACTGTGGAACTTTATTTCGAATACCCATCGAGAGATATCAAATTACAGTTCACACCGAGGTATGCAGGTTAATATAAATTGTATGCTGAGATCCTTGATCATAGGACAGATCCTTCAGCTTCATCTATTTGATGAAAACACTTGTAGGTTGACGAGATGTTGTTCATATATATTCCTAGATTTATACATCCGCAGATATTTCCTTTAATCACAGGTATACTGAGTATCACATATATTCATTGTGATATGTCTAGACAGATCTGAATATAGAGCCGAGATGTAACCGTTGTTCTTTCTGCAATATATATACACAATCTTCTTTGTCCATCCGGGATACTGCGTTTCAGGTATAATTCAGCTGCAGGCTTCATGTAACTACTGCGGCTTCCATTCATTAATATTGTGCAACGTATATGTTAGTGCTATGACTGTGTATACATACATATTATGTCAGTCTCTCTGTGGGTACATAACAGTGTGTATGTAAATTCCATGACTGCGTAAGATATCAGACTTTGCATATACATAACAACGTATTCATAACATTGTTGAGTTTCCATGAGAGCGTTGAACTGCGTGTAACTATGGATATGACTTGCGTTGTGTTACAGCGTATGTATCTCTGATTGAACAACGTATGACTAGCAAGTATATATATGTGCCATCGCTTGCAGATATATATATGCCTTGCTGCATTTTTTCCTGCATATATAAATATATTGCTGCGGATAGGTCACAGTGTGTGACTGTCAGCATACATTGTTCTTTGATCAGCATCGACCATCATATACATACATTGCATCACCGCAGCACATGAACTCACATATTGCGTATAAGAGTTGTGCTGCCAGATCTACCATATATTAGGGCCTGCGTGCCTCGTATCCGACTCTGTCTGCTGCTCAGCCTCATATGCCTATGGCTTCCGGCGATTAGGGCATCACCCTTGGGCCAGCGTATATTTTGGTTCGCTGCTTCCAAAAACCCAGACGTGGAGAGGAGATTACCTTAAGAATACGTGTGCCAATTGACATCAAAACTCTTCTATTTATACTAAAGCAAGGATGATGAATAGACACGTTGGTGGGCTTCTAGAGCCTACATAATAGTTGGTCGGCTTGATAATAATTTCATAAACAAAATAAATTTGTATCTCCATAAATACTTATTGGAATCGGATGATCTTTGGATCAATCCTACACCTCTCGACAAGAGGGATCCAATAAAAATATCAGCTACCATAAATAAGCCAACCCACATGGAGTTTGGCCCTAGTTGCCAATTTAACATAAGAACTGACAAGTGTTTGATAGTGATAAGTAGATTAACAATTTCTTGACCTTAGATGAAGAATTTTCTAGCATTAACATAGATGTAGATATAGTTAGTGAGTTTGATCAAACAAATAAGATAGAAACAATTATTTCAGTAGAAAGTGAAATTCAAATGCTTCATCCAACAAAGTTCACCATCAAAGAAATGCAGGACCTTAAACAAATGGATATTGATGAGATTATTGAAGGAGAATCTGAAGTCATCAATTTAAAGGATAATCATTTGCCTAAAGTATTAACTCCTTTGGAAGATCTCTTTTATTTTAATGATATTCCAAAGAAACCTAAGATGGAACCATTAAAAGTAGATATAGAGGAATATAACTTGGGGACTGAAGAAAATTTGAAAATGGTAAAGTTATCTAAATCTTTTCCCCCTGACCAAAAACTCAAATATGTTGAACTAATGAGAGAATTCCAGGATGTCTTTTCCTGGAGCTATGAAGACTTGAAATCATATGACACCTCTATATTTCAGCATACAATACCTCTAAAAGAAAATCAGAAACCATTGAAGCAAAACCTCAGAAGAATTAACCTTGTACTGCTTCCCTTAATTGAAAAAGAAATCAAACATATGTATGAAGCAGGGATAATTGTTCCTATTAGGTTTTCAGAGTGGGTGTCTAATTTAGTACCTACTAGGAAGAAAACTGGAGAAATCAAATTATGTGTTGATTTAAGAAATGTAAATAAGGTTTCTTTGAAGGATAATTACCCTTTACCCAAGATGGATCATATTTTACAAAGGATAGTAGGTGCTTCTAGGATTTCACTTTTAGATGGGTTCTCAGGCTATAACCAAATTCTCATTCATCCTGATGACCAGGAAAAAACTGCTTTTACAACACCATGGGGCACATTCAAGTACATCAAAATGAAATTTAGACTTAAAAACACAGGAGAAACCTTCCAAAGAGCAATGGACATAGCATTTGCAAAAGAAATTCATGATTTTTTGGTTATATATCTAGATGATTTAACTGTTTTTCTAAATCAGATCAGCAACATTTGGATCATCATAGACAAGTATTCTTAAAATGAAGAAAATATGGTATTTCTTTTAATCTAAAGAATTCCTTGTTTGGTCTAGAAGAAGGTAAACTCTTGGGCCATATCATCTCCAAAGATGGCATTAGAATTGATCCTGCTAGAATAGAAGCTATTCTACAAATACCCCACCCTAGAAATGTCAAAGAACTTCAAGCTTTCCTAGGAAAGATTAATTTTTTGAGAATATTCATATCTAACTTAGCTAAATTAATTAGAATGATTAATAATATGTTGAAAAAGGATTCAAGTATTAAATGGATTGTTGAAGCCAAACAAGCATTTGAAGAAATTAGACTTCAGAGTCTACATATTGTACTCCCATGTAATAGCCTATGTACCAAATGTTGTTGTCAAAGACATCTTATCCCAAGATGGAATTGAGGGAAAAAGAGGTAAATGGATTGCTACTATATTAGAGTATGATATTGAAATAAAACCTACAAAGGTTATAAAAGGACAGGGATTGGCCAAGCTCATGACTGAAACAAATTGTCAAGCCCTAGATATTAATGAACAGGAGATGGTGACTCCACAAATCAGCCAGGCCTTCTTAGATTCACCTTAGTATGATGATATAATTTATGTACTATTAAACCTGCAGGCTCCTCCAAGGTTATCCAGAACAAAGAAAAGGTTTTTAAAGATGAAAGCTTCAAAGTTTTGTATTTTAGATAATGCTCTTTTTTGGAAAAATAATGAAGGTATTCTATTGATGATCCAGGTGGATATTGGTGGCCACCTACCAAGTCCACTTGGACCCCCACCATTGTTTCTCTCAGCATTTTTAGTTTCCTTAATTGTAGCACAACTTGCTATTTTTAGCAGTTTTTTGGGTCCTGAACTTCCGGAGCCATTTTGAGGCCCTAAACGACGTGTTTTGGGGAAATCTAGGGGAAACATGGGTCCACGGACCGATATTACCCTTACCAAAGTGGTAGTGCTCGGATAGATCTTTCTAACGAGCTATTGTACGTGTCAAACAGAGATCGTATGCCAAAGTTACGACCCTAGGAAATTGATGTACCAATTTACCCAAACGGGGCCCACAATTTGGCGTTTCATCTTCTAGGGTTAGGTTTTGGGATGTGAAGGGTTTTCCATCGTTTGTCAACAATAAAGAGGCCTTCGAGCCTCATTGTAACACTGTTCAGAGGCATGTAGTCGCCACATCTCTTCTCAAAGATAAGCTACCATCGCCCTAGCTGGTTTATTTCCAACTCTGTTTGTAAGCATATCTTAGTATTTTACATTAATGAAATGAAGTATTATTTCCGCTGCATCTCTGTGTTTATGGTTATCTCTATAATTTGTTGCGTTCCTGTCTAAATCTAGATTAGTGGTATCAGAGCGGTCTTCTTTTTCTTTGTTTTTCTTTGCATGTCCCCAACGAGGTCGGGATATAAGGAGTTAGGGCTTGAATTGGTCGAACCTTTGCAAGACCAGCCTCGCAAATCCCAACGGCCTCCCATGGCAGATGAGAAGAAAGATGACGGGGCAGGAGATCCTATCAAAATATTTCTTGAAGAAGCCCTTGAGCGACAAAGGAATGCGAGGATGGATAGCTTTGCGCAGATCCTTCAGCGACTACCCAGAGGCGACGCATTGGCTTCCAATAGCTACTCTGGAAATGCCACACCGTTTAAGGTACAAGTTAATTTTGAAATCCCCATATTCAAGGGTCAGATAGACGCAGATGCCATAGATAAATGGTTAAATCTGCTAGAGGGTTATTTTTCCGTTCATGAATTTTTGAGTCGGGAAAAGATTGTTTTCGCTCTTCTCAAAGCAGGCCCCCACATCAAGGACTGGTGGGAAACCTACTGCGAGCAAAAGGATGAAAGCACAAGCTCACTATTTTCAGCTGCACCCACTTGGGATTCATTCTGTGATGTGGTTAAGGAGCAATACTACCCTGTCAAAAGCTATGAGGACAAATACATCAAATGGACCACACTATGGCAGGGAAGAGACCAAGATGTGCTAGAGTTCATAAACATTTTTCATACCCTTCGCACATAGTTGGGTATCAAAGATTCTTATCTACATCTGGTACTCAAATATCGTGGCTGCCTACACAGATACATCCAGGAAGAGATGGAGTTCTTGAACATCTCCTCGCTCGGCATGGTGTACCGATATGCTGTCAAAATCGAGAAAAAGTTCAAACAGAAGAAGTGAGACTTTGGATCTGCAAATCCAAAGCCCAAAGGACAAACCCAAGGCAGGGTGACCCAAGACAACCTGTCGAAGATGCAAGAAAAGAACAACACCATGAAGCTAAAGAAGGAAATAGGAAAGTGGTGTGAGTTCCACAAGAGTCGCAGTCATAACACAAGTGAGTGTCGGACCAAGCAGTCGTTGGTGGCCAAGTTGAAGGCTTCCGAATCAGATGCATGTTCTGACCCTGAGCCAGAACCTAACAAGGGGAATGGCAAAGGAAAGTGGATCATTGATGTGGAGCCCAGCGCTATCGTTGCCACTGCCAAGATCCAAAAGAATGAACCCGAAGATCCAGAGGAGGAAGAATGTCTTTTCCACTCACAGATGTGGGTGAAGGGTTCTCCGCTGTAAATCATTGTCGACAGTGGTAGCCAAAAGAACCTTATTTCAGCAGAGGTCATGAAGCGGTTGGGTCTACTGACTACACCACACCTATTGCCGTAAAATATCGCGTGGCTTCTTAAAGAACGAGATCTCAAAATTCGCCAACAGTGCCGCCTTCCCTATAGCATCAAGCCCTTCATAGACGAGGTATTGTGTGATGTTACACCTATGGATGTTTGTGATGTATTATTAGGCTAACCATATTTGTGGAGGTGACATGCTGTGTATGAGTCAAGGCCTCGCGCTGTCATTATTTCTTTAGATAATTCATTATACAGAATACTGGAGGTAGCTCCACCTACCGCCACCTCTTTGATCACTGCCAAGAAAGGCAGCAAGCTCATATCACAGACTAGGAAATTTATTTTCTGTTTGGGTCGCTCCCAACGTAAGGGGAAGATCATTGCTACATCCATGACCCCTGCAAAGGGTTCCTCCACGTAGCAGTAGCAACAAAGGGATATGATCATGACAGAACAAAGGAACAACTTCTCCTCACGCACAGGGGTACCACACAAGTTTCAAGTGGGTGACAAAGTTTGGTTACATCTCCAGAGAGAACGCCTTACCAGAAACCATCAGAAACTCAGACCACTTTGACATGGTTCTTACACCAGTACCAAGGCTATGGGAAACAATGCTTTGAAGCACAACATTCCTCCATTCTTCACTTGCACCCAGTGTTTAATGTGGACCATCGTCGACCATGCTTCCCACCATTTCTGGGCAAATCAGATATTGCAGAACAACTCACACCCACAGAATGAAATCTAGATTGCATGGAACAAGCTACAATTGATCAGATCATGGACACACAGATCAAGAACACTTGCCAACAGAATATCCAACTGTATTGAGTTGTCAAAGTGGGCCAACTCCTTCACCAGGGAAAGTGGCTCAACAGGGACCAAGTTCAGCAAAAGTTTCCTCATCTCATGGAGGAACTCAATGCAATGGGGACCATTGCTTCCTAACGGGGGAGGAATGATCTAGGTGGATATTGGTGGCCACCTGCCAAGTCCATCTGGACCCCCACCATTATTTCTCTCAGCATTTTTAGTTTCCTTAATTGTAGCACAACTTGCTATTTTTAGCAGTTTTTCGGATCCTGAACTTTCGGAGCCGTTTTGAGGCCCTAAACGACATTTTTTGGGGAAATCTGGGGCAACATGGGTCCATGGTGTTGTGGGGAAAAATGCCTATGCAGGACGATCCTATCCACCTAAGGTGTGACAGTGCCTTAACAACAAACAGAGACAGCTATTCTAGTATTCTTCCTTTATGAATTAAGAATGAAGAGAGATAGATGGACTAACTGGTGTCTTCCGTTTGTCCCTCGATCCAGTTCCTCTCCTCTTTGGGTGTTCATAGCTACTTGGCTTCTCGCTCGCCCAGCTTCAACAGGTCTCTACAAGATCACAAGAGAAGAACACTACACAAAGACATAGATTCATAATCATAACTAGTTCAGGATTAGAAGTAAACTAAACATACTAATGCAATCATACATCAAAGATACATCAGTATATAGGAGGAACCAAGATAGCTTTATTGATGAATAACAAGGTTCAGGAAGAGATACAACCTAGAGGGCTCCAATCCAGCATCTCCTTCCCAGCAGAATGGAATTCCTATCTTCACCTCCCTTCAAAGCATTAAGCACCCAATGATTCCAGTCTCAAACCAACAGCAATTCTTTGCATTAACAAAATTCCAGCCTCTAGATCTCATGGAGGAGAGATCCATATATAGATGTTTGGAGAGAGGATGAGTCAGCTTGAGATCTGACTAGTGTCCTCTCCCTCTGTCAGTTCTTGATTCCACTTGGAGGTTCTTGCTTCCACTTGGAGATTTGGAACCTCTTACTCATCACCAGTCAAATTCCCTGAGGCAAGTGTCATTTTGGAAGCTTTTTGGGTTTTGACACCTTGAGAAATGAGCTTGCCACATGTCCACTCTCGCTCAGCGCAGGTAGCCAGTGTTGGCTTTGACATTCAGCGCAGGTAGCCAGTGTAGCCATTGACATTCAGCGCAGACAGCCAGTGGAGCCATTGACATGATCCTGAATTGACTTGTTTTGAGCAGTTTCAGGTGGAGAACTTCTGTGAATTGCTGTGGTTTGTTAGCCTTGTTCCTCTAGGGGTAGGAACAACATGTTTAGGGACTTTGGATCCCTTAGATTATGGACATTTCATGCTCAATGCTGTAAGGCACAAAAATGTCTATAACAGTTGCCCCCTAAAGTGTGAGGCCGTTTATCGGGTGAAATGCTTTATCCAGGAGGGTTCGAAGTTCATCCAATGCTGGGAGGAGACCTGTAATAAGATACAATACAATACATTATTTTTCATACTGCTTTCATGATCTAGCTGAGGCGGGCATTCCCATGCTCAGCTTTATAAATTCATTTCTCTGTACATAGAACAGACAATCGTCTGATGGTAGACTGATAATTTTGGCGAAATTATCATCCTTTGAGTAGGATGATCATCTGCTGCAATGATGTACATGTCAAATGTCTTTATCTTTCCTGAATATATATCGCAGCCCGGATGGATGAAACTAGATCCAGGGTCTTCAAACTCGTTCAATCTTCACTCTAAGTACAAGTCGATCCATGTGAGAATTGTTCTAAAGTCGAACATGGAAAGACATCGCTTGATTACTGGTCAATGAGGTAAACCGTTAACAAGCGCGAGAGGAATCACCGATAATGATAATGACCCTCAAGGTACTGTAGTACAATTAACGTGGTGTGAATAAAGGACTTGGCATTGAACACCACGCAAAATCTTTCGATCGAAGGTCATTGATGTATACCTGTTGCCGGAAGTGAGAAACTTGCCATTGAGGCATGCAAGCTTCAAAGTACTGAAGGGGTTGTTCCTAGATCAACTTCTTGGATAATGAGCTGATGTCGACAAGAAGAGATCCGTCAAAGGAGGGCCTTAATGAATCCCACATCAGTGACACGGAATGGAGCTAATGATTTTGATGGAGGTGAAAACGATCTGTGACATATGATTCAAGGTGGCGGTCATGAAAGGATGAAGGATAATGTATGGCAGTGGGTGGGACACGGTTGACTCTTTCTGAACGACTTCTCTTGAACATATAGTGACACTGATGCGATGGATCGGTAGCATTACCCCAAATATGGATGGTATGGCGAGACCATGGTGATGTGACCGGTGAATGAAACAACCCAACCCGATTGTGGTAGGGAGAAAAAGTGTCATGTTCAAGAGCGACTTGCTACCCTCAAAGTTTTCTTTAGTTTCTCCCAATTTTTCCCCAGTCATTGCTGACCAGTACCTCTTTATTTTTGTCAAGCTTGAGGAGGATAACATATGCTTGTTCTATAACCTGCCCTTCGGGCAAGCTCATCGCTATGTTTTAACGAGCCTAGCGATAGTGAAACTCGTTCTCGTCTAAAGACAAGTTTGTCGCTATTTAGTGATTTTAACGAGTCTAACGACAAGGATAACTCAGTCCTTTTCATTTTTAGAGAGTCTGAAAAGGTACATAAAGTTAACTCCAAAATTCCTTTTTCGTCATCTAATCCCTTTAGTCCGAAAAAGTATAAAACAATACAGAAGGGATGAGTTTTTGATAGTTTTAACGAGCCGAACAAAACAAGCGCTCGATCTTTTTGTGCAATAATCCCTCAGGTCCAAAAAGATTAAAATCTAGAGGAGGGATAGCACTTCCGGTTGTTTTAACGAACTGGAAGGCCAAGGACTCGGCAATCTTTTCATATTTTACGAGTCAGTTGAAAAGAGCTTAAAGAAGACTCGTCTTTTGAGGAACGAGTGATAAACAGGGTTAGCAGCTGATTCCAAGTACAGGTTGGAATTTTCCAATCACGGCAGTGTCACAAGGATGGCTAGGTGAAATCACTCTTCGCAGCTGTTCCTCAAAATGGGTAAACAATCATATGGAGGTGAACGATCGACCAATGGAAAAGTGGAGGTGATGGTGCAAACACGACCAAGGCTTTAACGGCTGATAATGTTACATTCACGGTGGTTATTTACCGAGTGGAGGTTCATTTTTTATTTTAAAATGAGCTTAAACGCTGGTGGAAACACTTGCTCATTGCTTATGTTTATTTTTTAACGAGCATGAAGTCCGCATTAAAACTGCTCGGATCTTGCATTTATTTTTTAACGAGCATGAACTTTGTGCTAAAACTGCTCGATGCTTATGTTTATTTTTTAACGAGCATGAAGTCCGCGTTAAAACTGCTCGATGCTTATGTTTATTTTTTAATGAGCATGAAGTCCGCGTTAAAACTGCTCGAATCTTGCGTTTATTTTTTAACGAGCATGAACTTTGTGCTAAAACTACTCGATGCTTATGTTTATTTTTTAACGAGCATGAAGTCCGCGTTAAAACTGCTCGATGCTTATGTTTATTTTTTAACGAGCATGAAGTCCGCGTTAAAACTGCTCGATTATCCCAGTCATATGATAAGAGTGTCTCATTGAGATTCTATTTTTTATGGAGCTTCATCTCACAAAGCTTTGCCTCACACCTTTCTTTATGCAAGTTAGGAAACGACTAACCCAAAAAACAGATAAATAACCGCTCTTTGCTTGCACTCCAAAAGGTTTGCATGCCCCCAGGTATAAAACAGAGTTTCAAGGTTACCTCTGTTGGCATTATGAGATAAGTGTTGTCCTTGATGGCAAACCACACTGATGACAAATCATAGTACAGAAGGTCAGCAACAAGGAATTGATGATCAGACTATAAGAAGAAGAGAAAGTTCATACACGCAGGTTTGTTAAGCCCAAGTCGCGTGTACACGCAGGTTGGCTTCAGCAAAAGCGCGTGTATATGGAAAAGTACCTTTGGTCCATGGTGGTTAGTCCTTGGAAGTTGTGCCTATGGTTTCGGACCATTGTGTCTCGACGGGCGTGTCGATCCCTAGTTTTGAAGTTGATGGTATTGGATTTCTATGGTTTTGGCTCTTGGTATTGAACAAGGCCTAAGGCTATATAAGGAGAAGGAAATCATTAGGCAAGAGCATCTGAAATGTCTTGAATATCTGAAGAAGTATGAGATCCAGTATGCAGGTTATGGGTTGATGATGCATTGCTTGATCTGAGCTAAGGAGAGATCTCATCGGTTGATGGAGAACTAGATCTAAGGAGAGATCGGGATCAAATGGTTTGAAATGAACTATCTTTATGATGCTTATTCTAGATCTACATACTGACGCATGTATTGTTCTATAAGTATTATGAGTATGATTGATGTCTGGTACAGCTGCAAGTTGATAGAAATTATTTTTAGATCTGTACGCGGGTTTGCTTTGATAAAAGCGCGTATACACGCGGGTTTGATTCATCGAAGTAGCGTATACATTGTAAATCTTAATATTTGAAGTTGCAGATGGATCTGATGGTTATTACAGAGTTCTGTGTCTGCTCTGTGTTCTGGTGACTGTTGTTAACAGGGTTTCAGTGATTCAGAGGTTGATGATTGTTTTGAGCTTCAATGATAGTTACGGGTCCAGTATGAAAATTGGATGAAAAGTGGCCTTACAGATTATGTGTTGTGCTTCAGTGTATCCAGTCTGAAAATTGATGAAACGTGGTACTTAGAGGTGAGAAGATTGTAGGCAAGCACCTACGTACTAGTATCTAAGCTAGTACAAAAGCTAAAGGAGATCTTTGGAGCATTGTAGCAGGTAGCAGCCTGCGTACTAGTAAATGGATCGGCTAGTACAAGAGCAAAGGGGGTTGTAGCTCTCGTACTGGTATAAGACTGCACCAGTACAAATATTGTAAAAGGATTTTCTTATTAAGAAGAAGATTGAGATGACTTGCGGCAGGTGGTTTTCACCCACATTGGGTTTCCACCTTATATCCTTGTGTTCATGTGTGTGGCTCTTGTGTGATGTTCTGTTCTGTTATTCTGCACCTGTTTACTATTAATATGCTTAATAATGATCTGATGCATTTACTGAAGAATAAGCTAACTGAATTATAAGATCTCTGGATATACGCGAGTTTCATTAGACACAGTAGCGTGTACACGCGGGTTCACTTAATTGAAGTAGCGTATATGTTTCTGAGTATGAAATTGAAAAAGTTTGATTGATCTGATAATACTGATTCACCCCCCCCTCTCAGTATTATTTCCAACAACCTCTACTTCTTTTCCGTCAAAACATTTGTTTTAATGAGAGAGGCTTACCTCTTTCAGGTTACCCAAAGATTGTCTCGTTCACAGAGCAAACAAGACACTTCTTCAGCGATGTCTACCGAAATAGACATAGGTGAGCGACGTAGCCCGCCAACTCACATAACTTTGACAAAAGAATCTTATTCTAGAATAACCCTCTTCCTAGACGGACGGGGTACAGACTAGTCATATTCTCCCGCGGAAACCTACTCTATACCCAAAGTTTCCCTGCCGAAACAGACCAGGACGCATGCCCCCTGGGTTCCAGTCATATCCTCTCGGATTACTCGCGCTCATTAGGAGGACGGACCGTGGGTTGAGACACTTCTTGCGTGAATAGACCATTTAGGGATGGTATATGACTATTTGCGATGCGTGATCCGGGGAATGAAAGTTGGTCCACGAGCTTGACTATTCTTCCTTCATGCAGAAAACACATTACTCTAAAGAGTGATGAGACGATGGCTCCCATGCAATATATATAGTCTCGTCCAAGGAGTAGGTTATAATCCAAGGGTCCTTGAACGACCATCACGTTCATTTGAACGGTCTTCCCTTTCAATGTTATGGGCACATTGGGGAGGATCCCTAAAGGTCGATTGGTTCCTTTATCAAAGCCTGATAGATTTCTCATTTCAGGCAAAAGTGCTGGTGAACCAAGCGCTTTCCAAGAAATAGAGGAAAGGATACTCACAGATGCCCCTTCATCAATAACTGTGCCAGCCATTACCATTCTGTATATTTGGACAATAATTCTGAATGGTATGCTAGCTGGCAAGCGGGGTCTGCCTAGTTGGTTCCAGTCGAACGAGACAACTAGGTTGCTTGGTGGTGGGACCGAGTAGACGGCCAGATATCGCTCTGACGAACTTCCCTCATGCGATAAAGGAATGGGAGCATTGCCCCCTTGTTCATCAGAGTTAGTGTTGATGAAGAGAATTTGGACGGTGTCGTCTTTATTCTCCTCTGTGATGGTATCATTCGAAGATAGAGCCTCTGAAGGAAAAACCGGGTCAACTGCCGTTTCAACCTTTAGACTTTCGTCAGGTATGGATTCAGACGGTTCATCTTCAATGACAGGTGCTTCGGCTGACCACCTGAGTGGGCCAGTCGGGTTCTCAACTAGCAAAGGACTTGGCAGGAGTCTTTGATATCCAAGATGAAGTTGCGGTAGTAAAATCATGCGATCTTCCAGAACTCTTTTTGCCTCGTCTAAGAAGGGACAACGGTGGATGGCATGATCACCTTCACACAGTTTGCAGGGAAATCTAGCTTTCCCTCTCTATCCTGTGGCTTCACTTCCACTAGTTGACGGTGAGCTGTCAACATGGCTATCAGAGGTCGACGCTACCGAATTGTGAAAACGGGGAGACCAGTCCCTTAGTATCCGAGGGATGCAGGGACAATCTCTTTGGAAGTGGTCTCCCTTGCATATGACACATGGCGATTTAGGCCTTGCCAGTGCTGTGTGTGGATTTTTGTCAGACGACACTTGTTTGCCTCGAGACGCCTTTAGCTCCTTCTTCTTCTTCTCTTTCTTCTTCTCCTTAGGAACTCGGTTTTTTGTTTTACCAGTTCCGTCAAGCAAAGAGGAAAGAGGAGAGGAAGATGAAGTAGAAGGCTGGTGGGAAACTCTGGTCTAGTCTAACTGTTGATTCGACTATTCAGGAATAGTGGTGTTCTGAATGACATTGGTTGAAAAGAGCCAGACTGGTAGGCCAATTGTCAGTCCTGGAAGCGACGATGTGGCCATGTGGGGCGCACCAACATCTCCCCAAGAGGAGAAGGGACTAGGATTTCCACCAAGGGGAATTCCTTGGTTGGTGGGCTCCATCTTTTCAACCTAAAGATCAACGCAGGAATAAAGGGTGATTGTTCCGTTAACGACGCTTTAGACACAACTTGCTTTTTCACTTTTAAAGAGTCGAGAAAAAGCTAAAGATGACTCTAGTCCCCTTCGATGTTTTAACGAGCCCGAAGTGACAAATGCTCGGATGGACTTTTTCTGTTATAGAGTCTAAAAAAGGCCAAAAGAAATTGCTCTGGAGTTCTAGGCAGAGGGTGTGCCAAACTTTTCGCAAAACCGCAGAATACTTTTTAGGGTACGGGCGGTCGATCTTCCTGAATGCTGTGTTCAGTGCATTGCGATCAGTAGGGCGGCCGACACGGCTTCCTAAGGATAAAGGTTTTATGCCTATAGGGGTCTCCCAATATATACGCGACGGTACGTGGGAGCACAATCCGTACTGGCGCTATCATCCCTCAGGAGGAATCACCCACCTTCAACGAGATCGACAGTCACCAGGCTTAACGACGCCGAAACATGTCTCTAGCCTAGACCTCTATGTTGTGCGTTATGTTGCAAAGCGTTGTTAAGTTCATTCAGTTTATTTTAAGTTGATCTCTTTTAGAAGTTTGCCTTTCTGGATCACCACGAGATGTATGATACAATTCCTAAATGCAGTCTAAAGATGATAAGCAAGCTTTATATCTTTTCAACTTTGAAAATCCTAGCTACTAAGGGAAAAGAAAGACACCATCTTTTCTCAAAGAACAATCAGCACACTTTAATGCACCTTTTCCTAAATCAAGCATGCAAACTATGAAAATGCAAATGCACAATGTAGGTGTTTGTTTTCCACTTTCTTAGTATTGATGCCTACAAAGAAAGCTTTTTGTACAACTTTGAATTTTCTTTTAAATGACAAATACAAACAAGTTTACTTTTTCAAAATCAGAAAGGGTAGAAGAGAATACAACACTTTACGACTCTCGAAATGAACACTTGTTTCGACACTTAAAAGAGACAAACTCAAACCAATAAGCAAAAGCAAATGTATAATCAACTGTAAACAGCCAATGAACTCTCTCCTAAGATCACAATGAACAGATCCGAATCAAGGGCTACAGGATGATTATTTCACTCATGCAAAGGAAAATTGTAAATGACGCCACAAACACATAAAAACACTCACAGTCTTTTTGTACAAAAGGAGGCAGAATCTAAGCAGAGAAAAGGAGTTATCAGACTGGTACCTATGCTGGTTACAGGCTGCAAAAAACAGAGATCAAAACAGGGCAACAGAGAGCAGAGAACCCCAGCTGCACAAGGCAAAACTGGTTCAGCGCAACCTCACCACTGTGGTTTTGACATTCAGCGTAGGTAGCCTTCACGGGACCTGCGTTGAAATGCAGAATGCCTTCACAGGGGTCGCGCTGAAGGAGAAACTCTCGTTTCTCACTGGGTTTTGGGTCACAGATTGCTAATTAATCAACGGTTTTAGGCCAAATCAAAAACACAAGCAAGGTAGAATCAAAGGGATGCTTTGAGGGGGTACTAAGATCTATCACAAAGGATCATCAAATCATTTGTGAGTCCATTGTTCAGATCATAGACAAATCCAGTGATTGGATCAAGGCAGCAACTGTCTACTTTGCCTTTGAGAGTAGCAGAAGAAGTTCGATTGTTGCTGTTGAGTCTATGAAACAAACAATGATAGAGACACAAATAAAATGACTAAAACAAATTTCCCCAGCGGAGTTACCAATTTGTTGTGGGGAAAAATGCCTATGCAGGACGATCCTATCCACCTAAGGTGTGACAGTGCCTTAGCAACAAATAGAGACAGCTATTCTAGTATTCTTCCTTTATGAATTAAGAATGAAGAGAGATAGATGGACTAACCGGTGTCTTCTGTTTGTCCCTCGATCCAGTTCCTCTCCTCTTTGGGTGTTCACAGCTACTTGCCTTCTCGCTCGCCCAGCTTCAACAGGTCTCTGCTAGATCACAAGAGAAGAACACTACACAAAGACATAGATTCATAATCATAACTAGTTCAGGATTAGAAGTAAACTAAACATACTAATGCAATCATACATCAAAGATACATCAGTATATAGGAGGAACCAAGATAGCTTTATTGATGAGTAACAAGGTTCAGGAAGAGATACAACCCAGAGGGCTCCAATCCAGCATCTCCTTCCCAGCAGAATGGAATTCCTATCTTCACCTCCCTTCAAAGCATTAAGCACCCAATGATTCCAGTCTCAAACCAACAACAATTCTTTGCAATAACAAAATTCTAGCCTCTAGATCTCATGGAGGAGAGATCCATATATAGATGTTTGGAGAGAGGATGAGTCAGCTTGAGATCTGACTAGTGTCCTCTCCCTCTGTTAGTTCTTGATTCCACTTTGAGGTTCTTGCTTCCACTTGGAGATTTGGAACCTCTTACTCATCACCAGTCGAATTCCCTGAGGCAAGTGTCATTTTGGAAGCTTTCTGGGTTTTGACACCTTGAGAAATGAGCTTGCCACATGTCCACTCTCGCTCAGCGCAGGTAGCCAGTGTTGGCTTTGACATTCAGTGCAGGTAGCCAGTGTAGCCATTGACATTCAACGCAGACAGCCAGTGGAGCCATTGACATGATCCTGAATTGACTTGTTTTGAGCAGTTTCAGGTGGAGAACTTCTGTGAATTGCTGTGGTTTGTTAGCCTTGTTCCTCTAGGGGTAGGAACAACATGTTTAGGGACTTTGGATCCCTTAGATTATGGACATTTCATGCTCAACGCTGTAAGGCACAAAAATGTCTATAACACATGGACTGATGTTCCCCTTCCCAAAGTGGTAATTCTTATATAGATCTTTCTAACGAGCTATTGTACGTGTAAAATGGAGATCGTATGCCAAAGTTACAACCTCGGGAAATTGATGTACCAATTTACCCAAACGGGGCCCACAATTTGGCATTTCATCTTCTAGGGTTAGGTTTTGGGATGTGAAGGGTTTTCCATTGTTTCTCAACAATAAATAGGCCTTTGAGCCTCATGGTAACACAGTTCAGAGGCGTGTAGCCGCCACATCTCTTCTCAGAGATAAGCTACCATCGCCTTAGCTAGTTTCTTTCCAACTCTGTTTGTTAGCATATCTCAGTATTTTACATTAATGAAATGAAGTATTATTTCCACTGCATCTCTATGTTTGTGGTTATCTCTGTAATTTGTTGCATTCTTGTCTAAATACGATCAGTGGTATAAAAGCAGTCTGCATTTTCTCTATTTTTATTTGCATGTCCCCAATGAGGTCTGGATATAAAGAGTTAGGGCTTGAACTGGGCGAACCTTTGCAAGACCAGCCTCGAAAATCTCAATGGCCTCCCATGGTGGATGAGAAGAAAGACGAGGGGGCAGGAGATCCTATCAAAATCTTGCTCGAAGAAGCCCTCAAGCGACAAAGGAACGCGATGATGGATAGCTTTGCGCAGATCCTTCAGCGGCTACCCAGAGGTGATGCATCGGCTTCCAACAGCTACTCTGGAAATGCCACACCATGTAAGGTACAAGTTAATTTTGATATCCCCATATTCGAGGGTCAGATAGATGTAGATGCCATAGATAAATGGTTAAATCTGCTAGAGGGTTATTTTTCCGTCATGAATTTTCGAGTCGGGAAAAGATTATTTTCACTCTTCTCAAAGCATCCCCCCACATCAAGGACTAGTGGGAAACCTACTGCGAGCAAAAGGATGAAAGCACAGGCTCACTATTTTTAGCTACACCCACTTGGGATTCATTCCGTGATTCTGTTAAGGAGCAGTACTACCTTGTCAAAAGCTATGAGGACAAATACATCAAATGGACCACATTGTGGTAGGGAAGGGACTAAGATGTGCCAGAGTTCACAAAATTTTTTCATACCCTTCGCACACAGTTGGGTATCAAAGATTCTGATCTGCATCTGGTACTCAAATATCGCGGCTGCCTACATAGATACATCCAGGAAGAGATGGAGTTCCTGAACATCTCCTCGCTCGGCATGGCATACCGATATGCTGTCAAAATCGAGAAAAAGTTCAAACAGAAGAAGAGAGACTTTGGATCTGCAAATCCGAAGCCAAAAGGACAAAGCCAAGGCAAGGTGACCCAAGACAACCCGTCGAAGCCACAAGAAAAGGACAACACCATGAAGCTGAAGAAGGACACATGAAAGTGGTGTGAGTTCCACAAGAGTCCACTCATAACACAAGTCAGTGTCGGACCAAGCAGTCATTGGTGGTTGAGTTGAAGGCTTCCAAATCAGATGCATGTTCTAACCCTGAGCCAGAACCCGACAAGGGGAATGGCAAAGGGAAGCAGATCATTGATGCAGAGCCTAGTGCTACTTTTTCCACCACCAAGATCTAGAAGAATGAACCTAAATATCCAGAGGAGGGGGAATGCCTTTTCCACTCACAGATGTGGGTGAAGGGTTTTCCGCTACAATTCATTGTCGACAGTGGCAACCAAAAGAACCTTATTTTAGCAGATGTTGTGAAATGGTTGGGTATACCGACTACACCACACCCGTAGCTATATAGGATCGGGTGGCTTCATGAAGAATGAGATCTCAAAGTTCGCCAACAGTGTCGCCTTCCCTACAACATCAAGCCCTTCACAGACGAGGTATTGTGTGATGTTACACCTCTGGATGTTTGTGATGTATTATCAGGCCAACCATACTTGTGGAGATGACATGTTGTGCATGAGTTAAGGCCTCACACTGTCATTATTTCTTTGGATAATTCATTATACATGATACCGGAGGTAGCCCCACCTATTGCCACCTCTTTGATCACTACCAAGAAAGGCAGCAAGCTCATATCACAGACTAGGAAATTTATTTTCTGTTTGGTTCGCTCCCAAAGTAAGGGGAAGATAGTTTCTACATCCATGACTCCTGCAAAGGGTTCCTCCATGCAATAGTAACAACAAAGGGATATGATCATGACAGAACATAGGAACAACTTCTCCTCACGCACAGGGGTACCACACAAGTTTTAGGTTGGTGACAAAGTTTGGTTACATCTGTAGAGAGAACGCCTTACCAGAACCCATCAGAAACTCAGACCACTCCAACATGGTTCTTACACCAATACAAAGGCTACGGGAAAGAATTCTTTGAAGCACAACATTCCTCCATTCCTTCGCTTGCACCGAGTGTTCAATGTGGACCATCGTCGACCATGCTTCCGACCATTTCTGGACACATCAGAGATTGCAGAATAGCTCACACCCACAGAATTAAATCCAAATTGCATGGAACAAACTGCAACTGATCGGATCATGGACACACAGATCAAGAACACTCGCCAACAGAATATCCAACTGTATCGAGTTTTCAAAGCAGGCCAACTCCTTCACCAGGGCAAGTGGCTCAACAAGGACCAAGTTCAGCAAAAGTTTCCTCATCTCATGGAGGAACTCAATGCAATGGGGACCATTGCTTCCTAAGAGGGGAGGAATGATCCAGGTGGATATTGGTGGCCACCTGCCAAGTCCACCTGGACCCCTACCATTGTTTCTCTCAACATTTTTAGTTTCCTTAATTGTAGCACAACTTGTTATTTTTAGCAATTTTTCGGGTCCTGAACTTCTAGAGCCGTTTTGAGTCCCTAAACGATGATTTTTGGGGAAATCTGGGGGCAACATAGGTCCATGGACCAATTTTTCCCTTCCCAAAGTGGTAGTGCTTGGATAGATATTTCTAACGAGCTATTGTATGCGTCAAACGGAGATCGTATGCCAAAGTTACGACCCCGGGAAATTGATGTACCAATTTACCCAAACGGGGCCCACAATTTGGCGTTTCGTCTTCTAGGGTTAGGTTTTGGGATTTGAAGGGTTTTCCATTGTTTCTAAAAAATAAATAGGCCTTCGAGCCTCATTGTAACATAGTTCAAAGGCATGTAGCCACCACATCTCTTCTCATAGATAAGCTACCATCGCCCTAGCTGGTTTATTTCCAACTCTGTTTATAAGCATATCTTAGTATTTTACATTGACAGAATGAAGTATTATTTCTGCTGCATCTCTGTGTTTATGGTTATCTCTATAATTTGTTGCGTTTTTGTCTAAATCTAGATGAATTGAATTGTTTATTAAAAGAAGAAGCTGACAAGGCTCTCCAAGAATTTCATGCAGGAGACTGTGGTGGACACCTTTACTGGAAATCAATTGCAGACAATATCCTAAGGGCTGAATTTTATTGGCCAACCTTGTTCGTTGATGTAAAGAAATTTGTCACTGCTTGCCATAAATGTAAAATTTTTGAAGGCAAAAGGAAACAATTACCTTTACCCCTGAGACCAATTTCCACTGAAAAACCCTTCCAACAATGGGGCCTAGACTTCATTGGAGAAATCCATCCTCCCTCTTCTGGCCAACACAAATAGATTCTCACTGCCACAGACTATTTCACCAAATGGATAGAAGCGATTCCTTCCAAACATGCCAATGACACAGTGATCATAGGATTCCTAGAAACCAACATATTGTCTAGATTTGGTTGTCCTCATAAAATCATAATTGACAACGCTGCTACCTTCAAATCCAAGAAGATGATAAGTTTTTGTAACAAGTACCATATCACTTTAGGCCATTCCACAGCCTATTACCCTCAAGGTAATGGTCTGGCTGAGTCTTCCAACAAGAGCCTCATTAATATTATTAAAAAATTATTGGAGGAGAATAAGAAAAATTGGCACAAGAAACTTACAAATGCACTATGGGCAGACAGACTCACCACCAAGAAATCTATTGGAACTATTCCTTATGAGTTAGTCTATGGCATGGAGGCTGTATTTCCTTCATCTTTAGGAGTTCCTGTAATGAAATTACTTCAAGAAGCTCATGTAGAACCTAATGATATTCAAAAAAGGATCAACCAGACCATTCATCTGCAGTAGACCAGAGAGGAAGTATATCAAAGATCCCAAGTCTTGCAAGAGAAGCTTAAAAAAATATTTGATAGAAGAACCAAGGTAGAATATTTCTACCTTGGAGACAAAGTTTTAAGATGGGATTCCAGGAGAGAGGATAAGGAAAACATGGGAAGTTTGACTTCCTATGGAAAGGACCTTTTATTATCCATGCCTTGCAAGGAAACAATACTTACTATCTGAAAAACTTGGATGGTACAGAAACAGAAGAAGGGCCAGTTAATGGTCAGATGTTGAAACATTACTTTGATCCTAATTTTTTAATGTATCCTAATTTTTAAGATGTATATATTATATCCTTGATAATGTCACAGTTTGGATTGGATAGTAACTTGCTGGAGTTGAAGCCCAAAGAGAAGGCCCTAAGCTTCAGAAGTGTCACTGTCATATATAAAATAAAGCAACAAGCAGAAGAATATTTCACAGTTCAGGCAAAATCATTCAGAGGCCATTTGACTTTCTGTTCTTGAATTTCCACCAGGAAAAGCCATCCCCAAGTGGAGCCAATGTTATGCTCCTATACTAATAGGTCTCATATTTCATGATTGACTTGATGAGATATGAATATGTTCATACCTTTCCTTTTTGCAAAGGTTTTCCATATTGTCAAAAAATCAAAAAATTTAAAAAATTTAAAGATGGTATACCCTAAAAGAAAAATCAAAGGGTGAAAAGGATAAAATGGTCAAAAAAGTGAAAGAAAATGAACCCCACCAAAAGAAAGACCAGGGAAAGTGTGAAAGTCTAAATGCCACTACTTTTTACTCTTATGTAATAAACAACTTGTGTGCAAATTGTAATTTATGCTACAATTGATGAACAGTCAAACGGCTTAAGCTTGACTGGTTCAAATTTTCAATTTCATGTTTTAGTGATAGAGAATAAAATCTGACCAAATTGTTCAATCTTCGCAGATAAGTACATAGGTAGAGTGAATAAAAGGAGCTCAATAGTTTAATCTGAGCCCTTGGATGTAATAAGGTTAGACTTAGATAGATTTCTACATGTAAAAGAAAAAAAGTCTGATAAGGGTTTGCTAGTCCAAGTGCACCCTAATAAAGAAGAAAAAAATGTCAGGGTAAAGTAGGTAGGGTAGGTAGATGATGTGGCAGAATTACATGTGATGGATAATGATTCTAAATATGCTAATTTTCACTTTCATCACAAGTGCAAGGTAGACATTACACTTGGTGCAGTTCAAGCAAGAAAAGGTCAAATAAATAAATTCCCTTCTCATTTTTCCCTAAAGATTTCACTAATTCGCCCTAAGTATTAAGGTCTTTAAAAATTAGACGGGCTCAGAGCATTTCTCTGACTTCTGGAGGGACCGGACCCTCGGCCCAATAATTTAAAAGCCTAAATACTTAAAATCATCATTCATTCACTCTCATAAGTCCTTTCCTAAGTAAAATCCCATTTTACTTAGGAAAAATAAACAATGTCACATAAAAACCCCTTTTTCACTTAAGCCTAAGTTAAATACTCATTTTAATGTTTTACTTAGCGCTTTTTACATTTACATGGTCATATTAACTATTAACTTTTGTATTATATAAATCCCGTACAAGTATTACCTTTTCCCGTATTATTTAAATATATTAAAATCCCCAAATTATTATATACCCTGCCTCGGGTTAGTTATAACCATAAACACATTTAAAGAAGGATTAATGAATTAATATGTAGTTCATTAAGAGCCTAATCCCCCCACTCCATTAATAGGGATCAATTAACTCTCATGGTTAATTAAGAACCCTTCCCAACCGATCATATTGCACCTGATACGATTAAATCATTTTTAATTGGGTCGGGCCCGCACACATTAAACCCCGCCATATCGCGCCTCTCATCAGCCATCTGATTGTGCCTCCATCATCCAACAGTCCTCAAAAATATCATGCACGACTTTGTGACTGCGCGTTAGCACGTAATCACAAAGCGGTTTTTGCACAGTACCCTGCCATGCGTCACAACATCTATGGGATCGCTTGCTCTCAGCTGAAACCCACCCGTCACCAAAAGCGATGCGATATCATACCGCTTACCGCCCTCCGCATGCAAAAAAACTTCCTTTCCTGCTACATCATCTGCCCAAATAATAAAATTCCCATCACCTTTGACTTTGTTAATAAAACCAACAAAGTGTCATTTCCTCTGTTATTCTATACTGCAACCCGTGCTCCCATGCAACAATATCTGGGTCAATTATCCAATCTTTCCAACTACCACCCTACCAAGAGAATTGCAGTCAACATAGTCAAAACCTATTAATCACCATCAGTACCTGTTATTACTCTATTAATTCCTCAAATACAGGTACCATTTGAGTTATCTCAAAGATTAGGAATTGGTGCCTCCAGTGCTGGAACTTCTCAGCAGCCTTCACAGGTAACAAGCACACCAGCCATAGGAACATTAAAGGGAAAATAATTAGAGACCAGCTTTCAAACCATAGAATAGTCTACAATGTCTAATTAGCCTGAGACTTCCAAAGAACAGGCTCAAATACAAACTCCTCCCACTCAGATCAATACAGGAGAACCTCTAGTTCTGCAAACTCCTCTAAATGAGGAAAGAAACAAAAAGAGAGACAGGGAAACAACTACCCCTTCCAGTGAACCTTCAGGATAGCCTAGAACAAAAAGATAAAGACTAAATCACCTTTCAGAGGAGGAATTTTCTAAAAAAACTACAGATAGTCAGAGGGAAGAAAGAGTGGAAGTCCAGCGAACTTTTTCCAGCAAGAGGAACATCCACTAGCTCACATAGGCAGGAGCTAGAAAGATAGTAAAGTGCAAAGATATCTTCTTTCAGGCCACCAGGGACAAATGCCTTAGATATCAAGAAGACATTTATAGATATAAAAGCCAGGAATGATCCATTGAGGCTGCAAGTTTATAACCAATATTTGAAGATGGTTCCTACAAACCAACAGAGATTGATGTCAGCCTATGACATCAAAGAAGGCAAGATGATAATGAGCTATTTCAAGCCAAAGGTGCAACAACCTAAATCAGTAGAAAACTATCTTAGAACAAATTTTGAAGTCATGGCAAAGGATATTCATCCTTTGGATTAGATTAAGTTGCATAAAAAAACTAGAGAAATGATTTATTCAACCCTGACTGGTAAGGTAATGATGGCCCAAAGGCTGTAGAATTCTTTGGACAACACTACTATTCAACTACAGTTGGAGAAGGCCTCCTCTTAGGCCAAAGATAACAGAATAAAATCCTTAGAAGAAATAATTATTGGATTGGGCCATGATCCCAAAGATGTTAAGTCTATAGAAGCCTTGATCAAAAAGAAAGATGAAGATATTGCAGCCCTAAGAAAATAATTAAAACTGCCACCTTCTAGGCATCCATAGACTGTAGAGGTTATAAAGAAAAAATCCAAAGAAGAAATGATGGATTTGCTCTTAAAACTTAATGAACGACTGAATGATACTGAGCACGAAATTGAAAAGCATTGAAGGACAAGCAAGGAGAGTCGACCTCTTAGCCTCCCAATGTGATACCAGTAGTCTCAACAGCAGTCCCATCAACTCTTGGAGCAGCATTGGCACCAAATATTCCAGCAGTTACAACAGAGGTGGTTACAGGTACAACAACAACAGGAACAGCAGGAGTAGCACAGGGCAACATTGCTAATTTGAGCACAGAGGAGCTAATAAAATCAATGGAGGACCTAAAATTACAAGTTTCAGAGCTAAATAAGGTAAAGGAGAAATATGCCAACTTAGAGCAAAGGTATGATCTCTCAAAAATAAATGCTGCAGAAAAGACAAGAGAGATTAAAGTGTTAGAAAACAAAGTGAAATCATTGGAAAAAGATCTTACTTTTGACAAGCCTCTGTCAGAAATCAAGAAAATTCTTTGGGCCAACATCACTCAATCAATAAATGATGCTTGGCCATCAATTCAAATAATCTTTGAGCAAATTTATTTAGTGAAACTAGCTGAGGAAGAAATTCAGAGGACTAGGGTAGAACTAGGAAATATGCATGAGGAAGCTAACAGGCTCATACAGTTTCTGAATACCAGGAATAAGTACCAGCTTGAAGAGTTGGGCATTCAAGACAAAATAGGTAAAATTTTGGAAATCAAAAGGGTCTTTACTAAAAGAACTCTGATGCAGAACTTAGAAAGAAGGTGCCATGACATGCAGGAAGAAATTAATGCCTTCATGAATAGATTTAACATTTTACAGGGTAAAGGGTTGCCAAGTCCTTTAGTTATTAATGATAAACTAATGAGGCATATAGACTATGTGGAGAAATTGGATCAGTATGCAGGCAACCAAGCAAGTTCATCAACAAGTGCATCAGGAACAAAAGCATTGCCTACAGGCAGATTTCTTTATGACAGTCTAGAGAACTTGTTCTATTTTGAGCATGAGATAAAGCACTTGTTCCCAATACAACCTACCTTTTTTAGGTACACAGAAACTTATGAGACCCTGAGAAAACTTTAGAAAAACAGATTGCTAGAAGCAAAATGGTGGGAAGACATATTGGAAATTTTATAAAATTATCCTTGGTAAAATGTAAATTTTGGTTATTTACTACAGTCAGTAATCGTAAAGTAGATGAACAGAGATCAAACAGGTTGAAGTGTATTAGAACAGGTAAAGAGTATCAGTGAAAACAGGGCAGCTAGCATGGAGTTACTAAAGAAGACAGCAACAAGCCAAATCATAGGGCCTACCTCCAACACACTCACAAGAATAGGAATAACACAACATCAGTTTATCTTTTCTCCTATCTTCGAGACCATTTCTCTCTATTTTCTTGTAACTTATTCACAGTCACCCTAGAGTATATCTCACTCTGTTATGAGATATTTTTTGTAATTTTTTTGTATAAATACTCCATCAATTGGAGTATTGAGTGTGTATTCTTAGACATTGCTGTAGTACTGACTATTTTGGAATAAAGTGCTATTGGACCAACTTTTGTATGGCTTGCTGGATAAAGAATTGATGCAAAGAACTTTCCATAGATTTCATGAGTCAAACACTGGATGAATAAGTTCTCTATACGTTATGATTTAAAGTTTTCCTTGTTATTATATCATCTATGTTTCATATCTGAATGATACATGAAAAATAATAATTCAGAAATGCTTGATTGCAATCTGTTTTTAATCGTTATTATTCTCAATGTTTTCTTCTGAACTAGCATAAACAGTGAAACCTTAATTGCTCCTATTTTCTGGTTTATTCACTTTGATTATTTAGTAAAGAATACTTAATTACTCTTTATTAATAATTATTCAAGTTTCCCTCTTTCTAATAGGTTGAAGGATTTTTAACTGCGCTTCACCCATTTTGATTCCATTCCATCTATTTTTAAGTCTTGATTTGTTCTCTGTTTGATTGCCTTGCCCTATGAAACCATCCGTTGTTAAGAAACCAAATCCAATTAAGCCATCTTCTTTGACTCCATTAGCCCAATGGACTAAACTACTCAGTCCTACACCTCTGCTACTGAATCTCACCACCCAAACTCAACCAAAATTCCTAAACTTCAAAACTAGCCTAATATCTTTCAAAACCAAGCTAAATCATAAAGAAAGAGTCCTCTCTAAGTACAGATTGGCTAGATTCTGTACTTAAAAGTTGTTTTGTGGTTACCTCAGACCCCTTTCCTCTTCCCAGCAACTTCAAGGAAAATCTAAGTGATAACACTCTATTGACACAGAGAAATACACAGAAAATGTTGAAAAAAACACATAAACGCCTCTTATCAGACTTCAAATAATATTAATTCCACCTTATAACTCTGTCAAATCCACCTTTATATTGCTAACACATGTCCACCATTGATTTGTGTGATCTTTGATCCAATGGTTGATATTCATTTCAGGCAGCTTATGTGTACAAAGATTACTCGCCTGAAAAGGTAGGTTTCTCAAACCATGTGCCGATGAGTTGATGGGATTGGGTGGAGCCTGTCCAATACCACTTACCGCCTAAGGCCCACCCAAAATCTCACTCAGTATGAAACTCAAATATGATAAAATTGCATGTATAACCTTTCAGGTCTGTTTTATTGTTCCATGTGCATTTCCTTTGTATTTCATTTATTTAACTAAAATACAAAAAATACATAGAAAAATCATTTATACTGGAACTCAAAATATATATATTCACATTCATAAAACTCGTAGGCTCCGATGCTTTGTATAATTGTGATGCGACATTGCGATGCAATGTATCACTATTGCATATTGCATGGTCTTCGACCCCTAGTAAGTCTTCCCTTGTGTTTTAGCGAGGTGATATTGCGATGTAATCTTGATCGTTGATCTGCACACTTGATCAATGGTCCTCGTTAAATCGCGTTGATTGCTATCGTGATTTCCATAAGGATGCCTCCGATGTACTCCACTGGTTGCCTGGGATTGTAGTATGTTAATTAGATCTAGACCGTTGATCAGCCAGATCCGACAGCTCCTATGCATTGTTGTTTTGGCCTCTGATAAGCTCCATCTTCACCATTTCTGTGTGTTTTTTCTTGCCCAATAGCGTAATCCGCCTTTTGTAAAGGTTTTTCTTATGCGATAGTTTTTTATTTTTGAAGACTTAGAGGGTTTTTAGGATCCATTTTGGATCAATGAGCCCTAAAATTATTGATCTGAATGATGGGAGTGATGTGCCCAAATATACCTGTAACAGTTCCCCCCTAAAGCATGAAGTCGAAAATGATATTATCGAGTGATATGCTTTACGAGGTGATGAGGAGGTTATGAAGTGGATGGTGACCTGCATCAATTACAATACATAATATCATGATATTTTGGACTTTTAGTGAATCGTTGAGGGAAGGCATACCCATGCTCAGTATATAAACTTTCATTACATGTACATAGATAGTTGTCTATAGATGTAGACCCATGATGGGATGACCACCAATGTAAAGCCATCATGTAGATGATTTAGTACTCTCCTGAAATCGTAGCTTGGATGAATTAAACTAGATCCAGGGTCTTCTATCTCATTCAATCATTTGCTAAAGTACAAGTCTAACCTTGTGAATATTTGATTTGAAGTCGAACATGGGAAGACACTGTCTGACTACCAACCAATGATGTAAGCCATTAACAGACGCGAGAGAGATCACCGATAAAGATAATGATTCTCAAGGTTCTGCAATACATTATTCATGGTGTGAATAGATGTTTTGATGTCGAAGGCTAGTGATGTCAACCTATTTTCGGAAGTGAGAAACTTGCCATTGATGTATGCAAGCCCCAAGGTACTGAAAGGGTGTTTCTAAGTCAACTTCTTGGATAATGTGTTGATGTCAACAAGAAGCGACTCATCACAGGAGGGCCTTGATGTATCCCACATCAACGACACGAAATGAGTGTAAGGATTTTTGGAGATGGAATGTGACTGATGACACAAGGTTTAGGAATGCCAGTCATGAAAATAAAGGTTTACAAGTATTGCAAAGGATGAATTTTAACTAAGTGACTTCTCTTGAACATGTTGGCGACACTGAATGAATTGGCAACATTGACCCAAAACTAAAGTAATGGATAGGATGATAGACCATAGGTATGATTACCATCAAGCAGATAACCTAACCCAAGTAGTCACAAAGATGAAGTAAAAGTGTCATGTTCAAGAGTGACCTACTACCATAGAGTGGTTTACCCCTTTTCTAATTTTCCCCAATCATTGCTGACCAGTACCTCTTTATTTTTTCTCAATCTTGAGGAGGATAACATATGCTTGTTGTATAATTCCACCCTTCGGGTGAATCCATCGCTATGTGATGCTTTAACAAGTTTCGTGAAGGTGAAACTCGGTCTTGTCATGATGGACAAGTTTGTCGCTATTTGATGTTTTAACAAGTTTAGCAACAATGATAACTCGGTCCTTTTCATGTTTAGAGAGTTTGAAAAGGGACAAAAAGAAAAATCCACAAGTTATTTTTCATAAATTTGTCTCTCAAGTCAGAAAAGTGTAAAATAATATAGGAGAGAACCTATTGATCATGTTCAATCAACGTATTCCTTTTTTGTAAGTGATCTATCTCAGTCCAAAAAAGTGTTAAACTTATACTGAGTAGATATCATTTCCAATCCATTAACGAACTGAAAAGGACAAGCACTCGACAATCTTTTCATATTTTGAGAGTCTGAAAAGAGCTTAAAGAGGACTCCATTTAGAGGAACGAGTGGTGTATAGGATAGCAACTGGTTCCAGTGATGTTGGAACTTCTCAAAACATGTTGATTTATGTGAAGAGGCTGGCTAATAAGACCACTCATTGCCACTGTTCCTCAAAAAGGGTAAAACAACCAAGTGAAAGCATATGATTGGCCAAGCATATAGTGATGATGGAAGGAGAAAAACTAAGGTTCATCTTATGGAAGAGGCTAATTGTTATAGACATATTTGGGCACTGCAACCCCAAACTCATATGTCCATAAACTAAGGGCTCCTTAAATCCATAAAAGTATTGCTTCACACCCTAAAGGATCATGGTCAACTAATTACATCATTTCCCAGAAGTTCCACATGAAAAACTACTCAGAACTGGCCAAAAATGGACCATACAAACTGCTCCATGGGCAAGGTGCAATGCATACTAACTGCCTAACTATCCAGGTTAAATGCATACTCAAATGGCCTTCTGTGGGGTGTGATGAGCAAGAATAGACAAATGGCATAGATAGTTTGCAAGGTGGATGGTCATGGAATCTTCCAAGAACTTCTCCTGTGACACTTGCCTCTCTGAATTCGCCCAGGGATGAGTAAGAGATCATGAAATCTCCAAGTGGAACCAAGAACTATCAGTGGAATGACACTAATCAAAAACCCAGAGTTGACTCACACCCTTGCAAGACATCTATAAATGGATCACTCATCTGAGAGATCTAAAGGCTGGAATTTTGTATTTTACAAGGAAGTGTTGTTGGTTTGGAGAGAAGAGACATTGCATTTTTGGGTTATTTTCTTGTTCATGAGGTGAAGAGGGCTTCTACAACTGGGAGGATGATGCTGGATCAGACAGCTGGGTTGTAATCCTCTCTTACATTACTATTAATAAATTTCTTTTAGTTTTCCTCCATATGATCTTATATTTGTGAATCTTATTGTTTATGAATGCAATTGTATGGTCAATGTGTTTCTGATTCCACATTGTTTATGATGTTTTAGATGGAGATGCTTTGATATTTTGCTATTACTTTAAATCTACAAGTACTGTTTGAAGCAGGACAAGTAGGAGATGAGTGGCAAATTCTATCAAGGAAAGGATAAATCAAGCTAAGATCAAAGTGAGACATCCAGGTTGGTCCTCTATTCTTCTCTTCCATCTATCACACTTAAAGGAACTCTTGAAAACCTTTCATTGTTTGTTTCTAAGATAGCTACCCGTCTTAGTGTGACTAGAAATTTGAATCGACACTAGTTTTCCCTGAAACAAAAAGGCGACTCCACTGGGGAATGAATAGTTTGTTTTGTTTGTTTATTATTTGCTTTATAAACTACAGATGGAGCCTAAAGTTAGCCAGCTAGCCTTCGAAATGCCTTTTCTATGCAATTGCGAAGTAGATAAATGTTTCTTCACTCAATCTCTGGGTTGGTTTATGAACTAAACATCTGACTTACAAAACATCCCAAGCACCCTTGTGGTATCTTAGAACCTCATCAGATCCTACCCTTATGCTTTGTGTTTACTGTCCACCATTACTCGGCCTAAATCACTGAACTTAGCTGCAAGTTTTGAGCAAAAACCAAGCTCAGTTTTGCTCCCTGGTGCATCGTACTATCTGTAACTGTGTAACCAGGATGCATCACACCTCCCGCGTGTTGCAGGTGAGATGCATCCCTGTTTCCCTGTGTTGCAGGTGCGATGATTGAGTAAACTGTCTTTTCTTATCTGAAATTTGGTATTTTCTCTATGTTTTCAGCTTTATTCAGTAGTTTTTCTATTCATGATCAGTACCTTCTTGTTGTAACCATCTTCCTTCACATTATTTCAGCCTCCATCAGTTAGGAATTGTAATGTTTTTGTGTATTTATCAATCATTTGCAATCCTCCTTTGTCGAAAGTAGCCTAATCAAACTGTCCTTTTTTATGCAAGTGTCATAATTTTCATTCTGAATCAAAAGAAGAGTGTCATAAATTCTTCCTCTTCTAAATAGTTGATTGTACTTTTGTCATTGTACTTGATTTTGAAATAACTAGTATTTCAAGTGTCGAAAATAGTTTTAAATTTGAAATCGAAAAGTGTTGTCTTATTCTTCCTTTCGTTTTGAAAAGAGAAAATTGTTAGTACTGTCGCTTTGAAAGAAAATAGTTCAGATCTGTACTTAGCTTTCATTTTTTTCATTTACACATTAAGAAAGTGGAAAACAAATACATGCATGTGCATCTGCATTTTTATTTCTTGCGAAATTTGTTTTAGGAAAATTTGATTTAGTGTGTGCTCCATGCTCTCTGCTGAAAGAAAATCGTTATCTTCTTTCCTTTGTAGCTAGGATTTTCATTGCTAAAAGAACATAAATGACTGTTTATCATTTTAGATTGCATATTTAGGAATTTCACATCTACATCATGTGGTGAACCTTGAAAGACAAAATTCTAAGCAAGATCAACCATAAAATAAACCTCAATGAACATAAAAATGCTTTGGTATCTAATGCAACACATTAGAAGTCTAGGCTAGAGACGTGTTCTGGCGTCATAAAACCTGGTAACTATCGTTTTCATCGTAGGTTTGGTGATTCCTCCTCTTTGATACTACAAGTGCCAGTACAAACTTGTGCTCCTCGTACCATCAAGTATATATTGGGAGACCACAATAGGCTGATATCCTTTATCCTTAGGAAGCTACGTCTACCACCCTATCAATCGTAATGCACTGAACACAACATTCGAGAAGATTGACTGCCGTACATAAGTCCTTGGTAATTTCTCTACCATTTATCACCAAGGTGTATTTTGCAGTTTTACAATCGATCTGGTAAACCCTCTATCTAGACATCCAGAGCAGTCACTTTCATTCCTTTTCGACTCCTTAAAAGAAAAGGTCCATCTGAGCACTTGTCACTTCAAGCTCATTAAAAATCGAAGGCAACTAGAGAGACCTTTAGCTTTTTCTTGACTCTTAAAAATTGAAAAAGCAAGTTGCGTCCAAGTGTCTTTAAAATTTATTTTAAATGGAATAACATCCTTGTTGCTATGTCGATCTATTGTTGAGATAATGGAGTCTACGAATCAAGGAATCCCCCTTAGAGGGAATCCTAGTCCTTTCTCCTCTTGGGGAGATATTGGTTCTCCATATATGGCTACATTGTTCCTTCCAGGAATCACAATCGGCTTGCTTGTATGGATTTTCTCGACCTCTGTCATTCAAAACACCACAATTCCTCAACAATCTAACTAGTAACTAGATGATACTAAAGTTAGCCCTTTGCCTTCTACTTCATTTGTTTCTCCTTCCCCTTCTTCCTCTTCACTTGGTGAAACTAGTGACACTAAAAACCAAGTAACTGAGAAGAAAAAGAAAGGGAAGGAGAAGAAGAATAAGGTAGCTAAACAAGGGAACACCAAAGCATCATTTGGCAAAAATCCACACACAAAAGTTTCCAAACCAAAAACTCCATGCGCAATTTGCAAGGAGAACCATTACCATCAAGATTTCTCTTGCATCCTGTAGATATTGAGAGAATAGTGTCCCCAGTTGCACCATTCGGTGTCATCAACCCCTGACAGTCAGGTTGATAGCACACCATCAACTAGTGAAAGTGAAGTCAACAGGCAAAAAGGAAAAGTTATAGTTCCATGTAGGTTATGTGAAGGTGATCACACTCTTTACAGTTCTCCTTTTCTGGATGAAGCCAAAAGAATTTTGGATAACCATCCTGCTTCACCATAGTAGCTTCCACCTGGATACAAGAAACTCTTGCCAAATCCTTCGCTAGTTGAAAACCCAATTGACATAACTCAATTGTCAATCGAGTCACCTATCATTGAAAGTGAACCTTCTGAATCCATACTAGATCAAAGTCAACTAGTCGAGATGGCATTCGACCTAGTCTTGCCTTTAGAAAATCCACCTTCAGATGATATAGTTTCCAAAGAGGATGAGAATGACACCGTTCAAATTCTTTTTGTTGATATAGAGTCTAATGAACTTGGGGGCAATCCACCCATTCCTTCACCACAGAAAGAGAGCCCCCCAGATCATGAAACTTATCTGGACATTTATTTGATACCTCTTCCAAGTAGTCTGGTTGTTTTCTTTGACTGGAATCAACTAATGAAACCTCATCTTCCATCTAATGTACCATTTCGAATCATAGTACAAGTTTACAAAATGATCGTGTCTGGTACGATCATAGATGAAGGGGCTTTGGTGAGTATCCTTTCCTCAACTACTTGGAAAGTGCTTGGTTCACCATCACTTTTTCCTGAAAAAACAAAATTTTTCGAGCTTCAACAAAGGAACCAGTCGACCATTAGGGATCCTTCCAAAGTTGCCTATAACTTTGAGAAAGAAAACCATTTATGTAAACATGATGGTAGTGCAAGGTCCACTAGATTACAATCTACTCCTTGGATGTGATTATATATATAGCATGGAAGCCATTGTCTCCACATTCTCTTGAGTGATGTGTTTTCCACATGAAGGCAGACTGGTACAGCTTGTTGACCAACTTTCATTTCTTGGTTCAAACACAACTATAAATCAACCATCATCCTTAAATGGTCTCTTTGCATCAAAAATGTCTCTTCCATCTTCATCCCACCCACCTAATTACCGCTAGTAGTTTGGCGAGTGCGAGGAAGATTAGGGGGCATGCACCCTAGTCTGCTTCAGCAGGAGAACCTAGAGGAAAAGAGAGATTTTCTTGAAAGGTCATAATACTTGGATCGAATAAAATTCTCATATAGGTTATGTGATCAGTCTAACGTGATCATTTCCTTTGTACGATTATGAATGGAAGCTCACAACATTCATCTTCGTACGTTATATGATTGGGAGCTCACAGCAATCACCTTTGTCTATTTCGATGGACATCACAAGGGAAGAGTTTTTGTCTCCCAACATAAATGATCCTGCCTAACTGCAACGACTTCCATTTGATAACCTGGAAACTCTCCTTTTACTGAAAGACCTAGGGGCATGCAAACCTTTGCATGCAAGTGAAAAGTGACCTTTGATTTTCTTAGTTTGTAGGTTCTTAACCCTTTAACCTTGTAGCTCGGTCATTTCTAGCTTACATAAAAAGGTCATGATCACATGTTATAGTAGTGATCGAGCTCATTAAAAAATAAATCTACCAAGAGACATTATCAAAAGACTGGCCAGAGCAATGTTCCCGCAAGGTTCAAGCTCATTAAAAAATCAACTCGCACTGAGCACATGTTGGCACAAGGTTCAAGCTTATTAAAAAATAAACCCGCCTCTGGTAAATAACCTTTTGTGATCGCTTTGCTGTCTGCCCTTTTGAACTTGGATGTGTTCCTTCTGTTGCCTCCATTTCATTCGGCCAACCATATGCTTCCACTTGATTGTTTACCCTTTTGATGAACATCTACGACGAGTGATTTTTATTGCCACCCTCTTCACACTGCCATGTTTTGAGAAGTTCCAAACTTACCTGGAACCAGCTGCTACCCAAAAATATCACTCGTTCCTAAAAAATGAGCCTCTTTTAAACTCTTTTAGACTCGTTAAATATAAAAAGATTGTCGAGCTATTAGCCTTCCTAGTTTGTTAAATTAAATGGAACGCTATCCCTCTCATATATTTTAATCTTTTTGGACTTGAGGGATTATTGAACAAAAAGATCGAGCGCTTGTCTTTGTCGACTTGTTAAAAATATCGAAAAGTCATCCCTTTCGTATTATTTTTCACTTTTTTTCAGACTTAAGGGATTATGCCATGAAAAATGACTATTGGAGTCTCCTTTTCGTCCATTTTTAGACTCTCTAAACAAGAAAAGGACCAAGTTATCTTTGTCATTAAACTCGTTAAAACAATAGCGACAAACTTGTCCACCCAGATAATAACGAGTCTCACTGACGCTAGGCTTGCTAAACACAAAGTGACAAGTTTGCCCCAAGGGCAAATTATAGACCAAGCATATGTTATCCTCCTCAAGCTTGTCAAAAATAAAGAGGTATTGGTTAGCAATGACTGGGGAAAAATGGGAAGAAAACCTGAAGAACTCTATTGGTAGCAAGTCGCTCTTGAACATGACACTTTCACTCCATCACCGTGATTGAGTTGGGTTGGGTCTCTATTCACCGTCACCATTGGTCCATTGTGCCATCCATGGGGTTAATGCTACTAGTCCATATCAGTGTCTCCAATATGTTCAAGAGAAGTCATTCAGAGAATTCACCATCTAGCAAACACCTCATCCACTGCATTACATCCACGCTTCATTTTTCATGACCGCCATTCCTGAACCTCATATCATTAGATCATTTTCACCTCCACAAAAATCATTTTCTTCGTTTCGCATCATAGATGTGGGATACATCAAGGCCCTCCTATGACAGGTCACTTCTTGTCGACATTAGATCATTATCCAAGAAGTTGACTTAGAAACAACCCTTTCAGTACTTTGAAGCTTGCATGCCTTAATGGCAAGTTTCTCACTTCCGGCAATAGGTTTACATCAATCACCTTCAACCGAAAGACTTTGCATGGTGTTCGACATCAGCTCATATATTCACACCAAATGAATTGTACTGTAGTACCTTGAGGGTCATCATCATTATTGGTGATTCCTCTTGCATCTGTTAACAACTTACATCATTGGCTGGTAATCAGGGAATGTCTTTCTGTGTTCGACTTCAGAACATCTTTTCACATGGACCAACTTGTACATCGGATGAATATTGCATGAGTTTTGAAGACCCCGGATCTAGTTTCATCCATCCGAACTATGATATATTCAGGAAAATAAAGGCATCAATTATACACAAAAGTTGCACAGATAGTCATCTAGCCAGGGAAGATGACTCTTCATGGGAAGAATCACAAGTCTACAACAATAGATGATTGTCTGTCCTAAGTACATGAAAATGAAATTATAAAGCTGAGCATGGGAATGCCCGCCTCAGCTAGATCATGAAAGTAATATGATGATGATGTATTGTATTGTATCTTATACAGATCACCTTCCAGTTCGAATACCTCGGATCCTCATGAATAAAGCATTTCACCCGACATCAGAAGATTTACAACCTCATGCTTTAGGGGGCAGCTGTTATAGACATATTTGGGCACTGCAAACCCAAACTCATATGTCCATAAACTAAGGGATCCTTAAGTCCCTAAAATTGTTGCTTCACACCTTAAAGGATCATGGTCAACTGATTACATCATTTCCCAGAAGTTCCACATGAAAAACTACTCAGAACTGGCCAAAACACGACCATATAGACTATTCCATGGGCAAGGTGCGATGCATACTGACTGCCTAACTGGCCAGGTGCGATGCATACTGACTGCCTAACTGGCCAGGTGCGATGCATACTCAAATGGCCTTCTATGGGGTGCGATGAGAGAGAATAGACAAATGGCAGGGACAGTTCACAAGGTGGATGGACATGGAATCTTCCAAGAACTTCTCCCGTGACACTTGCCTCTTTGAATTCACCCAGGGATGAGTAAGAGATCATGAAATCTCCAAATGGAACCAAGAACTATCAATGGAATGACACTAATAAAAAACCTAGATTTGACTCACACCCTTGCAAGACATCTATAAATGGATCACTCATCTGAGAGATCTAGGGGCTGGAATTTTGTATTTTGTAAGGAAGTGTTGTTGGTTTGGAGAGAAGAGACAATGCATTGTTGGGTGATTTGCTTGTTCATGAGGTGAAGAGGGCTTCTACAACTGGGAGGATGATGCTGGATTCGACAGCTGGGTTGCAATCCTTTCTTACATTACTATTAATAAAGTTCTTTGAGTTTTCCTCCATATGATCTTATATTTGTGAATCTTATTGTTTATGAATGAAATTGTATGGTCAATGTGTTTCTGATTCCATATTGTTTAGGATGTTTTAGATAGAGATGCTTTGATAGTTTGTTGTTACTTTGAATCTACAGGTACTCTTTGAAGCGGGACAAGTAGGAGAGGAGTGGAAAATTCTGTCAAGGAAAGGAGAAATCAAGCTAGGATCAAAGCGAGAGATGTAGGTTGGTCCTCTATTCTTCTCTTCCATCTATCGCACTTAAAGGAACTCTTGAAAAGCTTTCATTGTTTGTTTCTAAGATAGCTACTCATCTTAGTGGGACTAGCAGTTCGAACCGACACTAGTTTTCCTTGAAACACTAATAGAATGGAAATCACGAGGGTTAAAATGGATATGGGTTCATTTTTACACAAGCTTGAACCATAGGGAACTATGCTTGGATTTAGTTTCATGTTTACACAAGCTTGAAACGAAAAGCTATGCTTGGATTTGGTTTACATGCCCCCAACATGATGACTTGATTCTAGGTACATGCCCCCCAAGCTTCATTAAATTCATCTAAGTAGACTACTCATGGCTATCAGGTGGATGGAATGAAGGTTAATTTACGAGATCAAGTGAAAGACTCGAATTGGAACTTTTCTCTAGGGGAGCTTGTTTCATTTTTTAACAAGCTTGACATAAGACAAGGAACTATGCTCATATCCTTTTTTTCATTTTTTAACAAGGTTGACACAAGACTAGGAACTATCCTCATATCCTTTGTTTCATTTTTTAATGAGGTTGACACATGACCAGGAACTATCCTCATGATTCCTTGATCATGACCCATAAGAGGTCATGAATTCCAAAAGGTTCTCATTAGATGGGAGAATAATGCTCTAGAAGGGATATGTAGCAAGGAATCCATTAGAGAGATCTGGTTCCAATGCCCCTAGTACATATTGTACAACATCACATAATTGATTGTCAGTTGATGTAGGCATGGAATTGGTTGCCACATAATTGACCCATTGTGGGGAAGATACCATTGAGACAAAAGGACCATTTAGGGAAGATGGTTTACTGGAAGCCATATTTGGACCGGGAAATGAAAGTTGGCCAATGGTGACAATTTTGCCTTCATGCGGGAAACACATCACTTGAAAGAGTGTTGAAACAATAGCTCCCATGTCATAAACATAGTCACGCCCAAGAAGTAAATTTTAATCTAAAGGGCCTGCGACTACCATCACATTGAGATAAACAATTTTTCCTCCCAAAGTAATAGGCAACTAAGGAAGGATCCCTAATGGTTGAGTGGTTTCTCTATTAAAAGCCAATAGATTCTGGGTAACAGGCACAAGTGGCGGCAAACTGAGTGCTTGCCAAGCAGTGGAGGAAAGGATAATCACATATGAACCTTTGTCTATAATAGTGTTAGGTACAATCATATTAGTAACATGTACTATGATCTGGAAAGGCACATAAGAAGGAAGACAGCATCGTGTCATTCAATTCCAATCGAAGGAAGTGACTAGACCACTTGGAGGGGGTACAGTAGAAATGGGAGAATTAACCCCTTGAGTTATGAGAGTGGAAGGATTTTCCTCCTGTCTTAATGGAACATGAGGATTTCCCCCAAGCTCATTGGAATCTGAAGAAATGGAAATAACCTGAGTGGTATCATATTCACTCTCTTCAGAAAAGGTATGATTAATTGAAGGTGAAATCAGGTCAATTGTTTCCTTGACCTGTGATTGGTCAGTATAGACTCATGGGATTCACATTCAGAGAGAGTGGGGTTGACTGATGGTTGATTTGGGTCAGTCACTTTATCAACTAGTGAAGGATTAAGGGAGAGTCTCTTGCGACTAGATGGAAGTTGTTGCAGAGAAGTAAGATGGTTATCCAACACTTTTTTGGCTTCATCCAGATAGGGAAAAAGGTGAATGGGGTGATTCCCTTCAAATAACCTATAGGGAAACTTAACTTTACCCTTCTTTCCATGAACTTTACTACCACTAGTTGATGGTGTGTCACCAGCATGATCTCCAGAAGTTGATGACATAGGACGATGTGAATGAGAAGACCATTCTTCTAATATATGAGGAATATCAGGACAATTTCGAAGAATATAGTCTTTCGTACAAATTTTGCATGGATATCGAAGTTTATGAGGCTTATCGGAAAATTTCTCATCAGAAGTTGCATTCGAAGCAATGGTTGTTTGGTTGCCCCCTTGCTGAATTTAGTTCTTCTTCTTCTTCCCTTTCTTCTTCTTCTTAGCCACCTGGTTACTAGTACCAATACTTTCCCCAGGTGAAGAGGAAGAAGGGGAGGAAGAAACAACCGAGGAAGAAGGCAAAGGGTCAACTTTAGGATTAACTGGAGGTTGATTTTGTCCAGTTGGAGGAGTACTCTATTGCAAATAAATCACTAAATTTTGAACCAAGGAGGTTGAAAAAAACCATAGAGCCAATGGTAAATCCCGGAAGGGATAATGTAGCCATATAAGGAGCACCCATATTTCCAAAAGTAGGAAAAGGACTAGGATTCCCATCAAAAGGAACTCCTTGATTGCTGGACTCCAGAATTGTTGTCATATGTCTCAAAATAAGATCAACTAAGGAGTGACATGGAGGTTGTTATCTGTGGTCAATTAATTTTATTTTAATCAAAATAACATAACAAAACAAAAGAGGGATAATATAGACAAAAGGATTTCCAAGCAATTGCGAACTACAGAATACCTCCCGGCAAACTGAGAAGTACAGTTAGGCAATCTCCTCAATTGCTATGTTTGGTGTATCACAGTGTACAAGGTGACTAACTCGGTTACCTAAGGATGGATAGCAACCTAATGTAGTCCTCCCATATATACCCGATAATACGTGGAGGCCCAATCCATGTTAGCATTGTCTAATGTGAAACCGCACAATGAGAGCATTCCTTTATACTTTACGTACTGTAACGCCACCCTATATACCCGAAGGTGCATGGACAAGATACGATATACTCACGTATGTGGAATGAGGTATCACACTTGGGATGTATCACAAACAAGTTAGTGACATATGCTATGTTTTACGACGACGGAACACGTCTCTAGCCTAGAACCTCTAAATGTTTTGTGATAGGTGATAATGCTCCATTAGGTTAATTGAGATTAATTTTAAGTTGATCTTGCTTAAGAATTTTCCTTTCAACTTCACCACACATTTTTTTCCAAAAATTCCTAGAATGCAACAAACATGAGAAAAATTCTTTCATTCAATTAACAATGAAAACTATAACTAGTAAGGGATAGAGCAATCAGATCTTTGACAAAGAGAAAATCTAATGCAATTTCCCTAAACTATTCCTATAAGCACACACAAAATTTTCAATGCACAATGCAAGTTTTTATTCTCAATTCCCTTAATGTTGAGATGAAAAAAGGGAAACTAATGCACATACAATCAATCAATCTTTTTGCAAGAACAAAAACTTTATGATAGTTCCTTTTCGAAAGAAATGAAGAATTTTACGACACTTTCTTTTCAGAAAAGATTAATTGTCTATAAGCTAACTTTGAAAATGAATTGATAATGGTAAATAAATAATTTAAGAAACACTAAACATTCAAGGAAAAAGTAGGGATAGGAAAGGAAACACAAATTGATTTCAGAAGTACAATGATCATTGATCTTTCAACAAGCAAAAGCAGAAGGAAATTTGGAAAAAATCAGGTCAAAGGTGGGATTTTTTTACCTAAGGAGGATCAGCGCAACCCTAAATGGGAGACATTGCACTTTAGAGCACTGTCATCAAGCCAAGGGTGCTCTGTAGTGCACTATGTCTGAACCAAGCCCGAGATGGTGACAGAGAGGCCATTCAAGGGACACTCAAGCATAATTTTTGACCAAAAAACACTTCAAAAAGGATGAAATAAGATCAATGGAGGCAAGTAAAGTCTACTAAGGTGTACTAGGATGAAGATAAACTACCTAGAATGATGATCTTTCCCTAGCAAAATCACGAATTTGTAATGTGGACTTTTTCATCTACAAATAAACACAACTTCCCTAAGTGGGTAGCTACACTTAAAACAACAAATTTAAAGAGTTTAAAATTTTCCTATAGAAGATAAATAATACAAGGGAACTACTTGTTATCTTTCACTTCACTTTGTCTCCTTTGAATACCTCCTGTCGCTCCTTCTTGAACTGAATCTGCTCGATAAGTATCTGCAATCATAAGTAGAGGACAAAAACCAATCAAAGAAAGAGATCTACCTACTATAAGCAAATGGAATCGAAATCATTTACACATATAATCATCATACATAAAGACAAGAATATGGGAAAAGGTGTAAACAACTTTATTAAGTGGAAGGAAGAGTTACAACCAAAGAATTCTGATCCCATGTCACTCATCCAACTTGTGTTCCATCCTTCATCACACCAAAATCACAACACTCTGGTAGCATAATAATACTTGCTATAATCTGAAACCTCAAACCAACAATATCTCCTTACAAATTCTCAAATTCCAGCCCTTGATCACTAAGATGAGTGCTCAATTTATAGGGAAATGGAGGTGGTTTTGTGATAAATTTAGCATTGAATGGCTTTCCAATTTGGGAGTTAGTTTCCATGGAGGAAGGGATGAGAGGATAGAAGGTTATTTGATTCATTCCCTATCCAATTTCAAGCTCATAGGAGAGGATAAGAGGTGGGATTCTTCTATAATGGTCTAGAATGTAGGAATATTCCTAGAACACTATTAAGATTTCGCTCAATCTCGCCTAGCGCAGGTCAAAGTGGGCCTAGGTGCTCTGCAAAGCAGGCTTGAATGGGCCTAAGTGCTCTGTAGCACATTTACTCCTGACCAAGGTTGCACTGGTCCCTCAAGGAGTCATTTTAGGATGTCTTCAGGCTAGGAAACTCTCAGGAATGATGGCATTCATTGTGATGATTTGTCTACGGCATGTAGCAAATTAGGGTTTGATGAGCCCTAAAAGTATTGATCTAAATGATGGGAGTGATGTGCCCAGATAGACCTGTAACACCCATGTTTTATTCTTATTAATTTGGTCTAGTTCTTCATTCATTGATTTCACCCAAATCATATCTTCACTTTCTTGACTGATATTTTTGGGCTCGATTTATGACAACAATGCAAGGTTTGTGCAACTTTGATTTTCAAGGAATGTCCTAGTTTGAACACCAAGTCTATGATCACATATAAATTTGACTTTCTAGGTGTTAGTTCTACACGTACTTGGAAGGAATTTCATTCCTTTGTGTTGCATCTTCTTCATTTTCTTCTTCTTATTCTTCTGTTTCTTCTTTATTTGAGAATCTAGATGCCGAATTTTCTTCTTCTTCACCTGAATTCTCACTTTATCTAGATGACTATGAACATGGAAATACTTCATCCACTACAATATAAACATAGTCTTCAACCCTTTTTGTCATTTTTTGAAAGCACCTATATCCTTTACTCTTGATAGAGTACCCAAGAAATATACCCTCATTAGCTAGAGAATCAAATTTTCCAAGATTGTTATCATTTATTTTGATATAGTATTTTCTCTCAAATACTTTGAAATGTTTGACTAATTTTGATCTCCCTTTCCATAACTCCTAGGGAGTCTTATCACTGTCTAGTCTGAGTTGTGTCATGTTTTCTAAATAGATAGTTTCATTTGTTTCTTTTCTTTAAGGGTACTTCAACCTACAACTATAGTTAGTTGTAATATATTGAGGTCAATATTGACCTATATTGAACTCTAAACATATTTCTTTTTGTTGATAAAATGTTGATGTTGATGTGCTTTATATATATATATATATATCTATATATCTATATATATATCTATATATATATATATATATATATATATATATATATATATATATATATATATATATATATATATATATGATTTTCATCATGTATTTATATTCTTTTTTCTCTTATACAATAATATCTATTACTCGGGTTCCTTTGTTTAGCTCTAGTTGATCAAGTTTTTCTGACATTTTTACATAGTATACATATTTACCTTAGTATGTTAATATTTTCAATACCCATATGATATATAAATTTTACTAAGTCTTTGTACTTAGCAATATGGTATACAATTCACTTTACTGTAGATATTCTACAATATAGGAATAAATTTCTCACCTGTAGAATTATAATTCCGTTCCTTTTGTAAGAATAACTTAGTTAACTTTAAAGGTTAACTAAGACAATATTTAGTACTACTCTTTTGTAAATATCCACAATCCAAACACTTCATATTTTACGTATTCTCATTCTGTTTTTTTCTAATTTCTCAGGGCTTTTAACAACCTTCAGTTTTATACTAAAGTTATGAAGTTTATACATACAGTCATATCTTTGTATTCTTTAATCCTTCATAAATAAAATTGTTTCGTAGGAGATTACCTTTAGTTTTATAGTGTCGCATCAACATACTTAAAAAAGAGCTCACTAGAATTACCTAGGTTCTACTATGTTTATCAATTTTCTAATTAGATTATCACATATCTTATGTATAGAAATAAGTATATTATTTCAATTCTAACTAGAAAATAAACTCCAATGGTTGTATGAATTTCTATTTACCATATTCACACCTAAATATTAGTGAATATAAATTCAAGAGATCCTATAACAAACTAAATTTCCTTTCAAAGAATTATAAACACTTTTATACTAAGTAATAAAAATACATAAATGCAAATTTACTGTTAATACATTGAATACAAACTAATACACTATATTTTCACCAATATTGTTCATCTAAACTTATTTCCTTTTTAATTATCGAGAAAAAAAATAAAAAATAAAAAAACTAAACATAATAAAGTATTTTTGCCATATAAATTCACAGTTTACTAGTTCTAAATATGGACTTAAAATCCCGAATCTGGAACTAATAGAGGATCTCAATCGCTCGACTAAACCTTTCACACTTTATACACAAAGTATCCCCCTGAGCATCAGTGAGTTAGTTATTTCTTTTGTCCTTTTCTTTCGTTTTCACTAGTTTAACACTGCATGAATATTTATTTTCTGGTAAGAAGGAAAGAACAATATTACCCCCCACACAAATCATTTTGTAGTTGGTAACTACCTCCACCTCATGCAATAGGTGGCAGGTAGTAACTAGCTCATCTATGAGCTCTACTTCTCACAACCAAAGAAAACATCTTTTCCTTTAGGGAATTTATGGATTAGTAATTTCCATAATCATAAATAATACAATAATACATATTGGATGCCTCATACTTAATGAATGGGTAATCAATATCCATCATTGACTTGCAACCTTTTTCTCTTTCATCCAGGTGTAGCTTCTACAGTAATTCCGAAACTTCTTTATTTTTATTAACAACATAATACTTAAAAATTCAAATTTAATATTTGTCAGTAATAAAATACTAGTAAACGCTGAAAATTTTGCACAGAAATTCTCAGAACTTCTCTGCAAACTCTCTGCCCAAAAAACAATCTTTCTCTAATACCATGTAGAAAAACTTGTAGATTCACAAGCTCATGTAATCTAATAAAACAAGATACAAGGATCTACTTCTACTCTTTATGGCGGAAGCCCATAAACATCGAGCAAATAATAATCAATAGAGCAATATAATCAAAGGCACATAACACAATAAATATCTGGGGAAAGCCGCAACTCAAAAACCCACTATCTCTTTTGTATTAATCAAGAAAATCAAGATAAAATTATATTGCTTGTTCTCACTAGAACAATCCCAACACTTAGAAAATTCAATCTCCAACTCATAAGCAAGGTCAAGGCTAAAGCTTATGAAGGATTAATTGTATTTAAGGGAAAATAAAGCCTCTAAAAATAACGAAATCCCTCAAGGATCAATTCTCGATTGCATGCACTATCAATGCAACTCATAAAAATCTAAAACAAATAGTACATTGTCCCTGCACTCTAGTCTCAACATGGTCCTTCTCAGAATTGACATGCATGAGTTTTTGATGGTGGAATCTTCAGTTTATTGGAGTAGCACTAATTAGGTCATTGGTGTCCCAACTGACTGTTTACTCACTATTAGTTCCTGAAACTGATTGGAACTAATTTAACTAGACTTAACTCAATAGATTGAGTTAACTAATTACAACTCATTCATAACTCATTCTTAAATCCTATAAGTTTGGGAGAACATATACATGTCTTCTAAAATAATTCCAATTTGAATTTCCTAAATTAATTAAGTTAATTAAACTTAATTAACTATTTTCAAATTGCTATGAGAAAATAATTCTATTTTAATTCATAGTTTCATTCATGGACAAATTAAATTGGAATTTCAAGAACAAAAACTTTTTTGAACTATGGATTTCTCTCATTTGTATTTTAATTTATGTATTTATGTTGTTATCTTTTCACTTCCTTCTTACAAGGTTTTTTCCTATAAGATTCCATGCTTGATATTGTACTTGTTTAAGGGTACTTCAACCTAGTACTATAGTTAGTTGCATTATATTGAGGTCAACATTGACCTATACTGCACATTAAACATATTTCCTTTTGTTGATAACATATTTCCAGTTTAGTTTGTCCTTGAATTAAACTGTGAATTAAAATAGAATTCTTTTCTAATAGCAATTTGAAAATAATCAATTAAGTTTAATTAACTTAATTAATTTAGGAAATTCGAATTGGAAGTCTTTTAGAAGACATGTATATGTTCTCCCTAACTTATAGGAGTTAAAGATGAGTTATGAATGAGTTGTAATTAGCTAACTCAGTTTATTGAGTTAAGTCCAGTTAAATTAGTTCCAATCAGTTTGAGGAACTAATGGTGAGTGAACAGTCAATTGGGACACTAGTGACCTAATTAGTGCTACTCTAGTTAATATAAGATTCCACCATTAGAAACTCATGCATGTCGATTCTAGGAAAGACCCAGTTGAGACTAGAGTGTAGGGACAATGTACTATTTGTTTTAGATATTTCTCAGTTGCGCTAATAGTGCATGCAATCAAGAACTGATCCTTGAGGGATTTCTCTATTTTTGGAGGCTTCATTTCCCCCAAAAAATACAAGCTATCCTTCATAGGAATTACACATTTGGATATAGACTTGGAGAGCATATGAATTGGCTAAGATTTGGCCTTGATCTTGCTTATGAGTTGGAGATTGAATTCGCTGAGTGTTGGGATTGTTTTAGAGAGAACACGCATTGTAATTTCATCTTGATTTTCCTGATTAATACAAAACTGATAGTGGGGTTTTGAGCTGTGGTTTTCCCCAGATATTTATTGTGTTATGTGCCTTTGATTCCCTTCCTCTATTGATTATTATTTACTCAATGTTTATGGGCTTCTAATGTAAAGAGTAGAATTAGATTATTGTCTCTTGTTTTGGTAGATTACATGAGCTTGTGAATCTATAGGTTTTTCTACAAAAACTCTCAACTAGTCCTGTTGTGTTTTGATCGACCTCAAGAATCCAATGCAGTTGACGAAACTCAAGAAGGCCTCCTAGAACTCCCACAACATGCCCTCAAAGTTTTGTTGTCTCACTACCCTTATCTGCATAAATTCATCTTCTGCTACATAAAAATCAACATGTTGCTCCCTCACACACTGTTATAGTTTTATAATAAAAATGAGAGGTTGGGGGGTCAAATACTGACCTTCCCGCCGAATTGCACTGATAGAATATTGTTGGGCACAACCCACCTTAGTCCAAGTTTTGGCCAAAGAATACGCATTTTGAGGAGTAGAGCGCGTGAATATGGCAAAGATCTATTCATCACACAGTGTTTAGGGGATTTGGGGTGTGTCAAAATTCTCTTAGTTTGTAACGGGTATCGAGTATTAGTCCATTGTTTCGTTGGATCCATGGTATGAGGACCATGGTCTTGTTTTGAGGAAATCTATATAAAGAAGTTGTAATACTTTCTCAGAAATAGCTAAGCATATATAGAACTCATAGATTGATCATATTTTCTATCTTGAGTATGTATTTTTGGGAAGGCTCCATAACTGAGTGCATAGAGGCCTTGAAAATTCTACAACTGACTGCACAAACCACCTGCAGCTGGGTGCGCAGATCAAAGAAGTGTATGTATTGAAGATCCTTATTAATAAAGAAGAAGTTTTGGCAACGTATTGAGTATATTTTTGTGTTCATTATTTTTTGTTATATATATAATGATGCATGCTTTTTACTTAATTGTGTGAAAGAATACATGTTATATTGTTCTCTGTTATGTTTGTGCATTAAGTACTAGTTTCTAAAATTAATCATCAACGTGAGGTTATTCATGTACATGAAGTTGTAGATAGATATAATACATAAGTAAGTACATTGGTGCCACAACACGCATATCCCCCTGGCTATAGAAACCTAGTTCAGCAACCTCCCATAACCACTTTGGGTGAGACTATGATCTACTTGTAGGTCATTGCCGAAAGGGCTAGTGGTTGAGGGTTTTGTTGGTGCATAATACACTTTGAACATATATCAGGCCCCCTTAAACCAACAAATGGTTCCATTATTAGGACAATGATCTTCTTAAGGGATATGTTTTGGCATCTATCGAAGAAGGAAATCTAAGAGTGGGTTGAACAAAGAGAAAGATAATTTGCAGAAAAAGAGAATAGAAACCCTCGATTATCAACTGAAGATTATCTTCTAAGACCAACACAAAATATTATTTTAGTCGTTCCACATTGATTTGTACAAGTGGGTATCTAAATTGACTGAGCATAAGACTTGTTTCAAGAATGATGAACCTAAGGAGTGCAACCCTAAATTGATACATCGACTCAAGAATGTTAGTAACAATATCTCAAGGGATGTTGATTTCTAGATTGATAGAATTTTGGGAGGATTTATCAATGATTTCACAATAGATAAAATTGTGTCCTATAGAGAATCTGAATGAATATGTTTCAAAGGACCACAAGGTGAGTTCTTAAGATATTTTAATCTATCGATTAAAATGTTATTGTGTGGAAATGGAATTCTGCAAATGCAGTCATATTAATGTTTGGAAGAAGAGGAAAAAAGCCTAAATTAGGGTCTACGTGAAGTGGAAAATAATATATAACATATCTGAATAAATTTATTGAAAATTATTGTAACCCCTTATTAGGAGGATCTGAGAGTGAAGAAGAAAGATGTAACCCTACAACCCCACAACATTTCCCTCCCATCCTGAAGGCCCATAAAAGTTAGGAGTTGAGATAAATAAGGCCATCTTTGGGATTCCACATCCATCCAGTCCTGTTACACCCCATCCTCCTCCCCATAATTTCCCTACACCCCCACCCCATCCCCCTCTGCCTAGTCCCACGAGAAGGAAAATGGATGATGACATTAGGCTACCTATTTTTTAAAGGATTGGGATCAAAGGACACTGATCAGTTCTAGTTTGTAGTTGATGTAGTATGGATAATAAGACAAATCAATAGTGATGATGTAAAGAAGGTGAAACTCGTAAAAAAAGTACAAGGGTGGTGTTACCACCCTTTAGAACTGTTTCTTAGTAAGAAACCAACAAGGAAGTCAGATACCAACAAGGATGTCAGATACAAACAAGGAAGTCAGATACCAACATAGATCTGGATAACCAATATACCAGAATGATGATTCCTACAAGGCATGGTGTTCTTGGGTTTGACGCCATCGGCCTGCTACTACTTGGTTGTGCATGAATAGGTTAGGTCTATGCTGCTTCATACTCTTTACCTCTCTAGTTTGTGTATCCCATAGCTTGTACCTTGCTGTTTGCTATGAGAAAAAGAGCTAACATGGTATACGAAATAATTTGTGACTAATATGACAGCTTCGTTTGATGAAATTAAGAAAGCATTGGTATCCGAAATCAAGAAATCAAAATCAGAATCACATTACATCATGGCGCTGAAAGAAATCAAAGAAGAAGAAACTGAGTGTGTGTGGTAGCTGGATCAATGATTCAAGGTGTTAATGGGACAAGTTAGCTTTATCCTACCCCCAAAAAAACATAAGGAATGGTTCATAATTGCGCTAATTCCACATATTAGGTTACCTTTGACACAACAGAAGATTCCGACTCAAGATGAAGCATTGGAGATTGTCATGGAGTGGGAAGCTTCATCGATTAGAGATACTCATGGAGGAATACAACAGATAGAGAGTCAACTAGCCAATTTGACCCTAGAATTGTAGGATCTCAAGAGAGGTAAAGAGACTAGATCATAAGTATGGTGTACAAAGTGCAAATCAGAGGGTCATTATAAGGGTCAATGCCCTGTGTTCAAAGATTATTTGACATGTGGAGCACCTAATCCAGTAAACCCAAGTCTATGGTGTGAGATTTATAAAATGATAGGCAACATCGCTTTGAAGATTGATATGTATTACAAAAATATGTGTAGACCTCAAAGTAGTTGTTTTAAAACTTTTGTAGATTTGTACGCCATGATGAAAAAATTGTTGAAGTTATGACTTGATCATGGAGCGCATTGGTGATGCTTATAGATTGTAATTTGAAGGAAATACACATGAGGAGCTAGGCCAACATGTTGGTCGAGGAGGATTTCAAGGACGAGGAGGAAGAGGAGGAGGAGGAATTGGTTGAGGACAAGGATAGATTATATGTTATAATTGTGGATAGGTAGGACACTTCACAAGAGACTGTCAAAACACTACGACAACCTGCATCCATTTTACATTTTTTGATCATGTGATAGAAGAATTCCCTGTCCTTATTGCAAAGATTCAAAATAAAATGAACTAGCAAACTACAACAAATATTCAAATGATGACAATTGAGCCAAGGGAGGTTTAGCCGTGCATTGACATTGTAATAAGAATTGGAGCTCTGACTGGAAATGATAAATCCAATGGGAAAAAGGAAGCTGAAAGTACATGGGTAAAAAAAACTACTGAAAAATATCTTGCATTTGATATCTTGAAGGAAAAGGAAGTATTCATAGAGGTGAGGTGAAACTTTATGGATGGTGGGGCCTCGACCTCTACCACGCAGCTGACTTAGAAGGATAATTGCAATATAGTAGTGGTTGCGACACAAGATGTGGATCCAAATATTTTGAAGTATTTTCTACAGACTTTCATGAAGTTGTTGAGAAATGAAAAGTCCATATATGGATTGCAAGAATTGAATAATCTACACAGACATAAGAAGTAGACTGGAAAGGAAATGAGGCTTACATCACATATTGGGGAATAGGACGTGGACCATGTTAGCTTGGATCTAGGAATTGATGCCAATGCCTTGTTGAATAAAACTTGGGAATTGATGGGTAAGCCAAAGCTACAATGGTCAACTATCTAGCTGAAGATGGTGAATCAACAGAAGATTTTCCCTCTAGGAAGATTGTCAAGTATCACATTAGACATTGATGGAGTGCGAACTACCACTGACTTCGAAGTAATTGAAATTGTGGATGGCAGTAATCCCTACCTCACATTAATTGGATTGGATTGGTCATTTTATAGCATGGCTATAATTAACTTAGAGAAAACGAAAAATGATATTTGAAAGTAATAATATGAGAGCTATTGTTCCATTAAATCTATCGGAGGGAGCGAGGTATATTGAACCTACCAAAGAAGAGTACAACACAAATGACATCGACAACATTTATCAAATAATAGCAAAATAAGAAGAAGGGATTAACCCTATTGCAGATGGAAAAACAACTTGGGAGAAGGATAGTTCCTGCACTTTAGATTCAAAAGAGGAATTAGAGAACTGTCAAAACAGGTTGCATGAAGTGTCTACAAGGTGATGTGCAAGGATCACTAAAGTAGTATGTTGTATGGCAATTGAGGTATGTGATTTACCTTTGTATGATGGTTTGGGTAATATAAATACTTTCTTTAGAGATTATGAAAGTCAAGTATTAGAATGTCAGAGATTGTTAGCTCTAGATCAAGCACTGGGGCATACTCTTGCTTGATGGTGGGGTACTCATAGGAAGAATATAAGATATTGGCAAAATTGTAGAAGGTTGATGTGGGTAACATTTGGTCAAGTAGAAACAGAGCTTGTAGACATGTATGATGGCCAGAATGATCCTAGAGACCACATACAACTCTGTATGGCAGCTTGGGGAGAAATTCTGTGAGAAGAATGGGTGCATGGCTTCATCCATACCCTGCAAACAATTCCTCAGAATTGCTATTTATAATGACATTCATATTTGAAGATGATTCTAGACATATAGATGTAGCTCTAAATATACATAAGAAGAATACTTTTTACAATGAAGTTCGAGTTATCTGGCAACCTCATTGGGTTGTGTAGATACATAATGTAATGCAGTGCTATAATGTTACTTTGGAAGAGGATGAAGATCCTCACAATATTGACATCAAAGAATCATAAGGTCATCACGAAGTTAATGGACCTGAGATAGAGATGCCTGATATAACGAAGCCATTGAAGATGAAGAAGGTGAATATAGGGTTAGATCTTGAACCAAAGTATGCAACAATAGGAGATTACTGGGATGAAGACATAGTCAGCAAGATAACATATCTCTTGCATGAAGGGCATAGTAGGAGATTTGGGAATTATGAGGATTCCTCTGAAGCTTTATGTGAAACTTGTCAAAAACCCCTTATATATTGAATCCAAAATATAAGTAAAAGGTGAAAGAATAATTAGACAAAATGTTAACAACTAGGATAATTGAACCTATCGAAGAGTCTGAATGGGTAAGTCCCATGGTGGTTCAGGAAAATAAGGAAAAAAGGGAAATCATAATTTGTGTTGACTTAAGGAAATTGAATGATGCATGCTTGCATGACCCCTTCCCTACACCATTTTCATATGAAGTATTGGAAAATGTAGGAGGACAAGAGGCCTATTATTTCACAGATGGCTTTTAAGGATACCATCAAATTAGAATTTCATTGGAAGATAGACATAAAATGACTTCTGTTATATATTGGGGCTCTGATCATTACATGGTGTTTCCCTTTGGATTCAAGAATGCACCTACTATATTTTCCAGAGTTGTAGTCTGACCTTTAAAGAATATATAAAAAAAATTCTGGATGTTTAATTCGACGATTAGGCAGTGTTTGGGCTATTAATGAAGCATGTGGCAAGCTTAAGGTTGATAATGGATAGGTGTAGGCAGTACCAAATCTCACTAAACTTTAATAAGTGCATCATTTGTGCACCAATTGGTATACTGTTGGGACATGTAGTTTGTAAACATGGATTAATGGTGGATCCCATGAATATTGCAATTATTATGAACGTGGAAGCACCAAAAATAGTGAGATAATTGCACACGACATTGGGACACACTAGCTACTATAGAAAGTTTATAAAGGGGTATACGTAGATAACTGTGCGAATGGAGAAATTTTTGAAGAAAGATGTCACTTTTCAATGGAGAGAAGAGTGCCATAAGAGATTGGATGTGCTATAAGAGAAGATGGTAACTTCGTCCATTCGAGTTTTCCCAGATTGGAAGAAGGGGTTCCATGTACATGGTGATCCATCTTGCATAACATTGGGTGTAGTGCTAACGTATCCAAGAGTAGGAGAAGTTGATCATCCCATAGAATTTGCAAGCATGAATCTTTTCGACATGGAAAATAATTATATCATGATAGAAAGAGAGGGATCAATTATGGTATATGCATTACAAAATTCCAGGAACTACCTATTGGGAGTGCATTTCAAAATGTTCACTTATCACTCCACACTAAAATATTTGGCTAATAAACTTGTTTTAGGAGGAAAGATCTATCGATGGTTGTTATTATTCTAGTTGTATGACTTCGAGGTTATAGTGAAGCCAGGGAAATTAAATATTGGGCCTTATATTTATCAAGAATAGAGACAAGAGAAGAACCCGCAAATATCGAAGATAACCAGCCTGATACACAGCTATTCACAATTAGAGTCACAAATGATCACTTCATGGATATTATTCAATTTCTGGCCACAAGAATGATGCCCATGGAGTACACTATGAAGCAAAAAAAGGAGTTGGTGGTTCCAGTAGATGGTTACTCATTGATTTCTAGACACTTTTACAAAATGGGATTGGATCAAGCATTGCATAGATACGTCCCTGAACACGAATGATAGAGTATTCTGACAAACGCTCATGTAGGAGTCACAAGTGGGCACTATGCACCTGAAAAGCCACTGTGTAGAAAATATTGAGAGTGGGGTCACGGTGGCCCACAATACATAAGGATTGAAAAGAATTATGTCAAGAATGTGATGTATATCAAAGAACAGGGAGGCCATCTAGAAGAGTAGAGATGTCACTAGTACCACAAGTAAATTTGCAGGCTTTCCAAAAATGGGTTATTGACTTTGTTTGACCTATCAGTCTGCCAGAAAAGAAGACTAGTGCAAGCTATATCATCAATGTCATTGATTATTTAATAGAATGGGCCAAGGCACAACCAATGAAGGATTGCAGCATATAAAATTCTATAAAGTTCATCTTTGAATATATATTGTCCAGGTTTGGTTGTTCGAAGATCTTAATGAGTGACCAAGGCACACATTTCTTGAACAAGACCACTAAATCACTAACTGAGGAATTTCAAGTTTACCACCAAAAGATAACTCCTTATCATCCTAAGGCAAATTGAATAGTGGAAGGTTTCAATAAGATTCCAGAGAATGCATTGACCAAGGTATGAAATGCGAACAAAGTGTTATCACCAAAAATTGATCATCTAGACATAACCTACTAGATGGATCAAAGTACACCATGTAGGGTCAATTTTACCATAGTAAAATTTCTTTCACTATAAGAAATTACTTAATAAATGAAATTTGTTAAGTTATTTATGGTTAAACCCATGAAGGATAATTAAATAAATCATTATTTTTTTAATTATCTTATAGGAATAATTATTTAAACCATTGTTTAACTAATATTCCTAGTCATATTTGACCCAATCATGAGAAATAATAGATAAATCATTATTTTTCTTATTTTTCTCTAGGAATAATTAATTATTCATTATTTACTTCTTATTCCTAGTCAGGTTTGACTAAATACTCTAGGAATACTTAAACAAATAATTATTTGTTTATTATTCATTAACCACATTCCTTGAGATGATAAATAAATCATTTATTTATTTATTATTTCTAAATAAAAGTATTTAATCAATTTAAATACCTCTTCCCTCCAACCAAATATAATAAAATATTCCAAATATTTAATTCTAGAATTTGGTTAATAATATTTTATTATTTTCCATTATTCACGAATAACCTAATAATTTGTTATAAATTGCAGTGTTTTACATCCATTCTTCACTTTTGATTATTTTCATTGTTGCAGCTCTGATTATTTCCACTGTCGCTTTCCATTTCTTTTCATTCTTGAGTTCCCATTTGAGCTCTACATACTTTTTGCTGGATCTACACATTGTAGAGAAGAGAGACTCTACAGAGTTGAAGACATTGAGGATAGCCAAGAACCCATCCCACAAAGGGGGACTGGTAACGTCATTTTTTCCCTTCACAGGTGTCATATAATAAAATAAATTCTTTATATCTAGTTTCCATCGAGTTATTGGAGTTATTTGTGCATAATTCCTTATTTTATCTTGTCGTTTAATTATTTCTGTTGCATAGATCAGGACTTTGGCAGGTTTTTTTTTTATCATTTGATGCAGATCTATACTATTTTACATCCATTCATATATGGTGTTCTGTATTATAGTACACTCTCAATAAGAATACCATATAACATAGAGATGATTGGGATATAAGGATTCCGGCGCCATTGTGGGCATATAGAACAAGATGCAAGAAATTGGCAGGGCAGACACCATTTAGGTTGGTATATGTAAAATAGGTAATTATTCCTATGGAATACATTAAGCCAAGTTTGAGAATTGTAGCTATCATAGATATGGCAGACCCTGAAATTATGAAGGAAAGAATGTTGCAAATACTAGCTCTAGAAAAAGACAGGTTCATAATAGGGTTCCATCAGCAAGTGAATAAATAAAGGGAGAAAGCCTGGCATGACAAGAATATCAAGAAGAAGATATTTTGGGAAGGAGACCTTGTATTATTATATGACAGCAAATTCGAGAAGTTCCTAGGAACATTTAAAACACATTAATTAGGACCATATATCATCAAGAACATATCTGTTGGTGGTGAAGTTCATCTCACGAAGTTGAATGGTCAACTAATTTCATTCAGAGTGAATGGTAGTAGGTTGAAGATATAGAGGGACAACTCTGTCCTTGGAGGTTTGCACTAAAAAATGAAGGGAAGGAAGTCTTAGTGCCACTTTTAGTTGAAATTCAGTGCGGGACTATAAACTACTCTACAAAAAGGGACTTCACCAAAGGAAGATTATTATGTGATAATTAGGAATATGACGAAGTTTGAAGGAACTATGACAAAGAAAAGGTGATTGTTCCACGAGGAAAGGTTTGTTGAATTTAGCCATGCGAAATAGGATTTTCTTTCTAGTAATGTTAATGGACCTACACATGGTGGTGAATTAGGATCCAAGGTTTTCACCTAGTTTATATAAGTAGTATTGTCACATTGCAGGCTTCAAAGTAGACTTCCACATAGCCTATGTGAGGGAAATGAAGGACCGACTACGACATGGCACCCATTTCCATACATAGTAACTGAAGATGGTTTTCTTGCAGTAGTACATCGTTGGCTGGAAGAATGGATTACTCCACCCAGTGGAGCGGTTGGAATAGATAAGGGTGCCCTTCACAGGATGCAAGTATAAGTGGAAAGGATGAAGAGAGAGAAATAGAGGAAAGAAAGTAGGAGCATGAGGAACCCCTCAGTGATGTAGAAGTATCAGAGGAGTCACGTTTTATTATTAGAAGGAGAGAAACAACAACTACAGTAGGAAAGAGGAAAAAGCATAAAGAAGGTAAGTACAAGGGCATAGAAGCACATGTCCTCACTGATGGGGACATCGATGAGATCAAAGAAAAGGTCCAAGCGATCATAGCAGAGACCTGGGACAGAATTGACGATCGCTATAGAAAAATCTTGGCTAAGATACAATAGGGCATCATGGAGCTGAAGGCATTGCTGTGAACAACAAAACAACTAGAACAAATAACTCATCCACTGTAGGTAGAGCAAAGAATAGAAATGTAATTCGACATTAGAATTTTGTAGGTACCAGTTGGGCACTATAGTTATACATACCAAAGGACAAATAAAGAGCCAAACCATGGAAGGCTCTCAACATAAATATTTTTGCACTGCCCATTAAAGCGCTGCACTAATTCCATCAAATTTTAACAACCGAGATGTAGGAGTAGGAACAATGAACCTCGACGTTGATGATGTAGGTGGAAAAGGAGAAAGTTGCGCTTAAGAAGGAGATAGAGTAGGTGGCTAAGAAAAGAGACAATGCATGTCAATGACAACAATAGTTGGAAAAATCTATTGAAGATACTTGCAGCATAGTCCCATATGTGAAAGTCATTGAGGAGGAACCACTAGCAAAGAAAGTCACGAAGATCGCCCTCATGATCAAGGAATCAAAGAATACACTGGAAAAGATAAAATTCAAGTATGAAATGTAGATATCAAAGCTGAAAATAAAAGCGCAGCCAGGCACGCCACCAAAAGTGTTCGAGAAGAGGAAAAAAGACTTAAAGGCAGCATTGAAAGAAATATTTGACATATTGATGGAGCGCCAGAAATTATTGGATGACACAACGTAGACTCGGACCTCACTGTAGGATGATCCAAACATCAAAAAGGTCAAGGAGGAATTATAGTTGAAGTAGAAGAAACATGAAAATATCTTGGCAGATGTAAAGAGCCTACTAGTCTTACAGAATCTCGCCAGTGTTACTTAAGGAAAGAACATCCAAAAGAAGATAGATCATCTTCGAAGGAAGCAACAAATTTTGCAAGTGAGGACTCAGCCATGGAAAGATAATGTCGTCAAACTTTATGAGCAAGTGGATGAAAGGCTTAAATAATTGAAGAAAAGGGAGGGAGAAATACTGCAGAAGGCTATTGCCCTAACCATAGAGGCATTGCTGGAGGATGTGCGTTGATAGGAGAAATAAATGGTAGAGACATTCTAGCATTAAAATACAGTCTCCAATGGAATTGTAGCAAAAATAAAGGGAACCATAGCTGAGTGACTCGGGACGAGTCACAGGTGAGCGTTGGGGGCCTGTTGGGTGCAACCCAACTTGGTCCAAGTTTTGGTCAAAGACTCAGCATTTTGAGGAGCAAAGCACACAGAGCTGGTGAAGTTCTATGCATTGCGCAATGTTTAGGGCTTTGGGGTGGGTCAAAAGTCCCTTATTTGGTAATGGGTATCAGGTATTAGTCCATTATTTTGACGGGTCCATGGTATGGGGACCATGGTCTTGTAGTAAGGAAAGCTATATGAAGAAGATGTAATACTTTGTCAAAGATAGCTAAGAATAGATAAAATTCATAGATTGATCATATTTTTTGTATTGAGTCTATATTTTTGGGAAGGCTCCCCAAATAAGTGCGTAGAGGCCTTGAAGAGCCTGTGACTAAGTGTGCAGACTTCCTGTAGCTTGGTGCATCAGTCAGAGAAGTGTATGTATTGAAAATCCTTATTACTAAATAAGAAGTTTTGGAGAAGTATTGAATATCTTTCTGTGTTCATTATCTATTGTTATATATATCATCATGCATGTTTTTTACTAAATTATGCGAAAGAATACATGTTATATTGTTCTCTGTTATGTTTATGCATTAAGTACGAGTCTGTGAATTTAATCATTAGTGCGAAGTTATTCATTTACACGAAGTTGTAGATAGATACAATACATAAATGAGTACATGGGTGCCACAGTGTGCATATCCTCCTGGCTACAAAAACTTGGTTCTACAACCTCCCATAACCACTTCGAGTGAGAGTGCGATCTGCTTATAGGTCATTGCAGAAAGGGCTATTGGTTGAGGGTTTTGGTTGGTGTGCAATACACTCTAAACCTGGGTTAGGTACCCTTAAACCAACAAATATCATATAAATATTAAAAAAAAAATTAAACCAATATATGGGATGGGATCCATGGAATCGCCCACCTAACACCATACATAATGAAATGTATAATATTTATGACCCATAGGCCATTTCCATGTATAGGATATCAATGTTGACTCATCGACAGAGTTAGTTGGATAGTTTTCAAACAAGCAAAGATATGGTTGAGCTTCTAACAATGGAAGACTCTGCCTTTTTTTATGCCATTTAATAATGTTATCCACAATAAATATATGTGGTGGAGAGATATTTACAAGGAACATGTACAACCTAGTAGTAAGGGATGAGTTTACTTGCCAATGGGTCATAGGATTGAATCCCATCCAATTCGTCGATCCATAATTTTTCGTGAATTATTCAAGGCCACATAGTCTTTCCCAATTGGGCCACGTGGCTCCTTGGGATTGGCCTAAATTATTCTAATCGCAAACTGCCACTTGTGAAAATCTCGTTGGTACTAGAAACCTGAAGCAGAACCTTGCTTGCTAGAATAATGAACTTGACAATTGATTTTGACTTTTTTTGACCTCCTTTGAACAAAAATTTTACCTTGAATAACTTGTGCATACGAACTCAAAAAATTTCCGTTCAAGTTGTGTTGGATTTATTTTTTCAAACTCTACATAAAATCACTAGTTTCGCTCGAATCTAATGATATTGAATTTTTGGCCTTGTTGGATCATTTTTTTATTATTCCTCTCCACTGAGGCCTTTTGGACCACCAAAAGGTTTTTTACACTGTTCTCATGTGGAGACAATGTTTTTGTCTCTCCACCTATCCTATGTTACTAATCCAATATTCTTTTTTCACCTGCCTTGACATAATCAATTGTATAATAACCATGACAATTGAAAACATATTGTTAGTCATTTTCAATTTTTCACATCTTTATGCATTCATTAATTCCGCTACTAATGATATAGAAAACATTAGCATCGATAATAACAAAGGCAAGAATAATAACAAACTGATATATTTTACCTTCTTGACGAGTTCGCATGACAAAACCTCATGTCACAGTGTTATTGTTTCCTGAACCATAGCAAGGTTGGATTTACCCACAACCATTTCACTTTCACGCTTCAAATCAACTACTTTTCTCACTTTTGTTGACATGAGTGGAAAGGTTTTTACTTCCCTCTCTACTCCAATGTTTCGAGTCTCATTTTCACACCTTGATCCATGATTATGTTGAGTTTTTCTATCTACTTCCTTCTTGCCCTTCTTCTTTCCTTTCTGATCTCATAATTTCTTGGGCTTCAAGTCGAGGTGTAGCTTCCAATAGTGTTCATCATTGTGGCCTTTCTTCTTGTAGTGAGAGAAAAATGGTTTTACATCTCCCTTCTTTCCATGAATGCTTAGAATATTTATTTCATATATTGTCTCCTTTCTGATAGCCTTCTTTATCCTATACAAAGTCGATATCTTCCAACACTTTTCAATGCAATGTTTAGATAACCCACAAAATGTGCATAATTTTCTATTCCATAAACTTTTAATATTTCCAATCTTCTGAAAAGAAACACTGGGACTATTAGCTTTCTTATACCTAGAATTCTCATATTTAGCACATGTATGTCAAGGATAATTCATTTTCGTTCTTTCACTCGATGTCTTGTATGCTTTATTGCTTCCAGAAAAGAATGTGTCGTCACTATTGACAGGAAAAGAACCTTCTTTCCTCTGCTTGCAGATTTATTTTATGATATAGGATTACCACCAGTTTCCTTCTTTTTGGCTTGACTTGACAATCCCTCTTTCACATATTTTGCATTGTCATTCTTTTCCAACTTCTTCTAGTCAAGATAAATTTCTTCAACCATTTCCTTCATCGTGATAAATAAATCAAGGAAAGTTACCTCTAACTCAAAAGTATGTGATTCCATCTCTGCTTTCACAAATGTTTCTTCATTTAGTGATCATGCACACTTATAAACCAAAGTTATCTAAAATCACATTGATACCACTTGATATGAATCTCGATTGTTAAATTGAAACTTGGCTTATCAAACTTTAAACGTATCTTTGCATGTATTTAAATCGCCATTAAAATGATCAATTTAATAAATGTGAAACTTGTAGAGAAGTAGCAGTAAATAAGTGAAATAATAAACCACACAAGTGAAAATGACACCAAAAAATTGATAACTGAGTTTGGTTATCTCGAAGTCTACCTCTCTAGGACCGATATTCAATGGGGAGGTCTCTTTATTAATTATCTAAAGCCATCAAAGTACATAAAATTTACATAAAAAAAAATCCTTATTATTCCTACTATGTTCTTCTCGACCTCGGGAATCCAACACAATTGACGACACTCAAAACAGCCTCCTAGAACCCCCACAACAAGCCCTCAAAGTTTTGTTGTCTTGATGCCCTTCTCTGAATAATGTCACCATATATTGCATAAAAATCAACATGTGGCTCCTTGACATGTTGGTATAATTTTATAATATAAAATGAGAGTTCGGTGGGTCAAATCTTGACATCCCCACTAAATTTTGGTTATACGATATCATATAAATATTAAAAAAAATTAAACAAATATATGGGGTAGGGTCCATGGACCCCGCCCCCATGAAACCGTACATAATGAAATGTATAATATTTATGACCTGTAGTTTATTTCCACGTGCATGGTATCAATATTGACTCATTGGCAAAGTTAGTTGGATAGTTATCAGAGTGCTAAAGATATGGCAGAGCTTCCAACAATGGAAGACTCTACCTTTTTTTATGTCATTTAATAATGTTATCCACAATAAATATATGTGGAAGATATATGTAAATAAGGAACATGTATGGTCTATTGGTAATATCCAAGATTATTTTCCAGTAGGTCATAGGATCGAATCCTGTCTACTTCGTTGATCCATAATTTGTTCTTCTAATCACAGACTACCACTTATGCTAGAACACTGAAGTGGAACCTATCCTATTGGAACCATAAACTTGACCATTGAATTTGACTTTTTTTACCTCCTTTGACCAAAACTTTGACCTTGAATAACTTCTATATACGGACTCCGATTTTTCCCGTTCAAGTTGTGTTGGATTCATTTTTTTGAGCTCTATGCAATGGTGTTAGTTTCACTTGAATCCAATGAATTTAAATTTTTAGCCTTTTTGGATCACTTAGCACAGTTGCAAAGTCTAAATGTGATTTTCTTTGGTTTCACTTTTGAGTATACATGATCACCAACATTGAATTCCTTTTGAACTCTTTTCAATTTTGCATAACACTTTTGTGGATCCTGAGTCATTTTCAATTTTTTTTTTCTTAACCTATTTAACAACTTATTCCATCTATTTTAGCATATAGGGTCCCAACACTAACGTATCCTCAGATGTAACAACTTAGAGGTACTTTGCATCATCTCCCATACAAATCCTCAAAATGACTCATTTTGAAAGACGTCTGATATTGACTGTTATAGGAAAACTCAACTAACTGTAGATAGTTTTTCCACTTATCAAACCTATCCATGACAGAATTGTTAGCATATAATCTAAAATATTATTGGTCCTTTCTATTTTATTGTTATTTTGAGGATGATAGGTTGTGATAAAATTTAATTTTGTTCCCATGCCCTCAAATAAGCCCTTCCAAAATGTAGAATTGAACTTGGGATAACAGTCTGAAATGCTAGGTCCCTATAATAATAGTGTATCCTTTATATTTTTATTGTTATTCCTCATAGAATCCCACTATTTTTATTTTTGTTCCCTTCAATTATTATTGTTATCTAGGCCCTAGTTATATTGTGACCCCTCAGACTCCTATATATACCAAGGAGGTATTGTCATTCGAATCAACTAAGAATTGTTCATTTATGTGATGTAAAACAACATTTCCCCTTCAAAGAGGTTTATTTCCAATTTGTTTATTTATATTTTGTTTTGTTTTCTGATCTAGTTACATAACATTTGGTATGAGAGCTCTGGATCCTAGGGTTTTGTTGCTACAAATAGGCCATCTTGGAATTTTAGCTATAATTTTTTTTATACAAGGCTTTAGTACCTAAAATTTTGACCATGTGGATAAATAACACGACAAGCTTGCGGAAATATGAACTGGTGGAATTTTATTATATGGATGCAGACTTTACATAAAGATGTTTTTCTTTATAGAGATCGATTGTTATTGCATTTACCAGACTTTCTACCATTTGCAGGGAATAAGTATTACCGGAGGCTACCTGGCAATAGACAGACTCTGCCTTAGAAATTTCACAGACTCACAGATTTACAGACTTTCCTTATTGGTTCAGCCACTTTAGGTTCTCACCAGTGCCGAGCACATTGATGTGCGGGCTTCCAAACCAAACCTATAAGACCTGAGTGAATATTTCGTGATGCAAGCAGATCAGACACTATGGTCCAAAGATGCAGAGCAGGAAAATCACTCGACTCCAAACTGCAAACTCTAAACAAAAGACTCAAGACACAAGAATCTCTCCAAACACGAATGAATCTTACTTCACAACTAGCTCTTATTTATAAGCTGGAAGGGAACAAGAATTCGTGAATGGGCTGTGTACAACCTTATGACTCAAAAGAAAAATATTCTGAATAGATTTGGACTGTCTGCCGAAAGCAGGATTCGGGCATAGGACAATATCGTCCTATGTTATCTTGTCCGTGAATGGGCTATGTACAATCTGATGACTCAAAAGGAAAATAGCCGAAAGCAAGATTCGGGCATAGGGCAATATCGTCCTATGTTATCTCGTCCCTACTCTTTTACAGAGAGCCGGAGGCATGTGGGGACCGAATCTTGGTACAGACAAAATTACACAGAGGATATTCATAAAAGAGAACCCTCGAAAGACTGAAATGATTAAAAGACGAGATATGCAAATCTTGGTTTGTACAAAGTGGAGATTCCAAGACGAGGGAATCCATGAAAGCTCGTCCAGCACCATGGTCGGCCGGAAAGACATCAATCAAAGGTATAGTAATCAATCTGTGGGTATGTGTAGTACTGATACCTCCATCTATCAATCAAGTAATTGGAATAATATTGTACCCACACTTCCTTTTCAGTTTCCCAAGTTGAGTTATCATGTGGATCTGGTAATTCCAATTCATTAAGGTTCAAGAATGGGTTTAAAACCGGATCAGCTTGTCGGTGGAATTCTTCATAATTAGCACTAGGGCTTATCCTTCTACATTTGTAATGATTCATTACGAACCATCTGATATGACCACATCTTCTGACGCCATTCAGAAAATCAGTACTACTGACATCCATTAAATCCCTTAGTGGCTTATACAGTACATCAGTCACAGTCATTGTGCTTCGGGGACTGAAATTTGGAATTCTCAGCATATGCAAAGAATATGGTCTTATGATGAGAGGTGATAAACCATACTTTTCCCACCAATCTAGGAACCATTCAGGAACAGGGTCATCTTCTTCCATTTCTTCCACTGGAACTCCTTCGAATATGAAAGAAAACTGCAAAGAGTAAAACATGTTAGTGGAAAAATTCTGCATATTCATTGCTGTGTAGAATGCCTCTTGCTGTCGATCAGGATCATAATTTTCTCTGTCAAGATGGTTGTCAAACCTTCTGAGTGTTATGTGACAACTGGTGATCCTATTGTCATCTTCATTGTCCCTTTCAATTACATAGGCAATGCTTCCAATTTGTCTTAGATAATCCAAAGCTTCAAGAGCTTCATTATTGGCTTCATCCTGATGAGGATTTGTCCAAAGGAAATCAATGCCTGTTCTATATCTGACTTCTTTGATTGGTCTCCAATCATCATCATCATGATCTAAAAGGCTCTTATTTAAATCATATGAGACCCATCCAGAAGAAGTCTCAATTTCTACAGTATCTTCATGCCTTCTGATGAAATTGCATTTCAAATTCATAATTGAATGTTCAGACAAAAACTCCCGACTCAACATATCCGCAAAGCTGTTCTTATCTCCTTTGACAAATTCAATGTCAAAATTATATTGACTGAGCTGCATAATCCATCTCACCATAGCAGCGTCTTCAAAATCACATTTGTGAATGGCATATTTTAATGCCTGGCAATCTGTCTTGATGGTGAACTTGGTGTAAATGACAAAATCTCTGAATTTTTCTATTCCCAAGCAAACTGCTCTAAGCTCTTTCTTCAGACTGGACCAATTTAATTGGTTCTTGGCCCATAATCCAGATGCATATTGACATATTTCAATCTCATTTTTATTGCTGGGGTTCTTCTGGCATAAAACTGCGCCCCAACCTTCATAGCTGGCATCTGTCATAATGATTTTCTCCCATTCTTCTCTGATAGGGGAGAGAGGCTGAATGTTTCTGACTTTTTCTTTTATTGCCCTGACTGCCTGTGTGCAGTCATTATTCCATGGAATTGGATCTTTCTGAAGCCGTTTATTTAACAACTTCCTTTCCTGTGCACAATGCTTCAGAAACTTAGAAATATAATTCAAACTTCCCAAAAATCTCTGCAACTGTGTTTTATCCTTAATTTCATCAGGGAAGTGATCAACAAAATTTAAACTCCTTTAGATTACAGTATAAGATCCATACTGTATATTGTAACCCAAAAAGTCTATCATTGGCCGAAATAACTTCATCTTGGATTCTGATAATACTATACCCATCTCTTTGACCCTGCGAAGAAATATTTTCAAGTGTTTAATATGGTCAGCAATATTATCAGAATGAATCAGTAAATCATCAATATACTTTTTCAGGAATTCTTCCATTCCTTCAAAAGTTTCATCCATTATTCTCTGGAAGGCTGAAGGAGCATTGATTAGGCCGAATGGCATGATATTCCATTCATAATGCCCTTCAGGTACAGAGAATGCCGTCTTCCATTTGTCTTCCTCTTTGATTCCTACTTGCCAAAAACCAGATTTGAGATCAAATTTGGAGAATATTTTTGACTTTGACATCTGGGCAAGTATGGAGGATGGCTTGGGCAAAGGATATGCATCATAATCCAAAATACTATTCAGAGGTTTGTAATTCACAACTAGCCTTGGCTTACCTCTAGCAATTTCAGCATGCTTATTAACATAAAATGCAAAACATGCTATGGGGCTCTTACTTTTCCTGATAAGCCCTTTCTTTAAGAGATCCTTTATTTCTTCTCTGCAAAGCTTCATCTGTTCTTCATTCATTGCCACTTCTTTGGATCTCCTTAATTTTGCGCTGAAATATTTTTTGAGAGGAAGTTCCACTTCTTGTTTCTTGATATGCCAGAAAGCACTTGGATCGTCTGAACAACACTCTTTGAATTTAGCAGTGAGATTTGCTATTTCAGAGGCATATTTTCCATTATCCAAATGTTCTTCTATTTTTAATACTTCTCTTTTTACTTCCATTTTTGCCAGAAGATTTTCCATTCTCTCCAATCTTTTAATCCTAATTGGAGAATTAGAATTAATAAATGGAAAAAAGACTTCCTTATTCTCAAGGCCGATAAAATATCCATACCTCTCGGTTTTTGCATCAAATTTCGCTCGATGCATGCTAAAATTTTGAAAAAATGGGGTCCCAAGGTACATTGCACAATCTAGTCCTGGGACAATGGGACAAACCAAATGAACTCCAAATTTTTCTGTAAGCAAAACATCTATTTCTGCTTCATACTTAGTGGGGATATCACCACTTGCAGTAATCACTCTCGGACATGTTGTTGCCCTTCGATGGTGCATACCAACTACAGTATCACTTACAATATTTAATCTGGAACCAGTATCCATAAGAACTTTCCAGAACTCATACTGGTTTCCAATCTTTACCTTCATTTTGACACAATACATGACATCTCTATTCATGCTATTGCATCCAAAGTCTGTTCTTGCCTTTTCCTCTTCTTCTCCTTCTTCCGGGCTTTACTACTGCTGAACCTGTCCTGGATGATAAGTCCAGTTCTTTGTTTTCCTGAAACAGGTCCTTGTGATGAAGAGGCAGGAGATGCCTATGCATTCAATATCCTTAGACTTAGTTCATTGTGTTTTTCAACACACAGTATCCTGTTCTCCTTGATTGTTTTTCTCAATTCCTTAATTGCATGATGAACTGCAGGCAAAGTCTGTGGTAGATCTTCTCCAAAATCTTCATTTCTAAATTGTTTGGTTAAGGCCTCTACTGAGAAAAGAGTAGCAGGAGGCACATACCCTTTATTTGGAGAATTCTTCAGGCTAGAAGGTGTTTTCTTCAAATGTTCTGTTAGCAAAGATCTGTACATATCTTTCATCTGTGGATCAGTAGCAGCCATCATCTGTGCAAAAATATTTTTGTTGGTCTCATCATAATCAGTCTTCATCATTCTGACTGCATTACATGTACAAACATCAGGATCATCACAGTCACAATATTTACATTCTGTACAATGTGGGTCATTACAAAATTCTTCATCAGATGACTCTTCTGAGTCAACAAAGTTAAAATCATTTTCAGATCCAGAATCAGAAGATACAAGCTCATCACAGCTGCTAGGAATATCAAAAGAATTTATCTTTCCTTTCTTATTTCTATACTGAACTTTCTTCTTAGATGAATCCTTCTTTTTGTTTGGACAGTTTGGAGCTCTGTGGCCTTTTTTGTTACAATTGTAACAAATTATTTCTCTGTCTTTGGAAAACATTTTTGTATGCTTATAAGGTTTTGCTTTGTGATTTTTTCCTTTTGGTTTTTCTTGGGAAATTTGGTAATTCTTTTTGAAATGTCTTTTCTTTCTTCTCTTATGCCCCTTAGAATTGCCAGCTTTACCAAGGTTCCATTGCTTACAGAGTTGCTGGTAACCATGAGGCTTTTTAGGATTAGTAGCTGCTCTAGCAATCTTCATTTGTGAACATAATTCAACAATGATAGCCTTTACAGCTTGTCTGATTATACCAAATTTATAATCACCAACCTTCCCTGGTAATTTATTGACAATAGCAGAAGAAACCCATTAGGGAAGGGATGCAACAAAAATTTCCTTCCATTTTGGCTCAAGAATGAGATCTGGAGTCAATGTGTGCAATCTGTGAAGGAATTCATTAAAGTATTCATCGAAGTGCTGCATATTATGCAATTTCATGGCCAGCAGAGTAATGGTCGTAATATCATTGGTTATATGGGGGAAACCAATGAAGTTGACAGTAATGGCATAGAGGTGTTTTCCTATCATATTGCTGACAGGCATATGAGTGACAGGGTCTATGTGAGTAGTGCCATCATCATTTAGGACAATAGCTTGTTCCCAATCAGCAAGGAGACTTGGCTCTTTTAATGTCTCAGCTTTTAGCCAAGAATCTAATGTTCCCTCAAATCCTCCAATTATCCTTCTCGTGGCATTAGTAGGACCTATATCATCTGCAAGATAAGTCCTATAGCAAACAAGCACGGAGTGTAATATAGACATGATTTCAACTTCAGTGCAATTGTCAATATTCCATGAGTAGGTAGAATTTGCAGACCAATCCTTATGGTATTCTGATTTCATAAGGTCTCTGCGATCAGGAGCAGGATTCCATGTAGTCTCCCATCTCGATCTGGAAGATGTAGCATTGACCTAATCTTTATCATCATCAGATTTTTCTTGGTCTGTCACAAAGAAGTTATTGATACAGATTTCAAGGTCTTCAATTTGTGGTTATGCTTCTATCTTATGAAGACTCATGTCAAACAATGATGCTTCTATCTTATGAATACTTGTATCAAAACTTTCTTCTTCATCTTTAGTGGATGAATCTTCAAACATGAAATTAAAGGATTCAGGCTTACTTGATTCTTTAGTTTCTTTGGATTGTTTTATGGCAGGATGTGGGCTAAAGAAACTGGGATTTGCAAACAAAGAATATGGATGAGAGGAAGTAGGAGGTGGAAATGTTATAGAACTGGGTGTCCTGATGAGGCTTTCCACGGAAGGAGTAATATAATATGGAACAGAAGTCTTGGGTTCTGAAAATATAGTTGCAGATTTATAAGCTTCGACCCTAGGCTTCTTTTTCAGGGATTTTATCCCTTGAGATACTTCCCAAACCTGTTTTTTGACAACGTCTAGAGAAGTACTGATTTTTACTATTTATTTTCCATGAGCAGAGGCAGCTTGATGGGTTTTCTTTTCTATCTGGCCTGTTTGTAGAGACAACCTGTCAAGGCTCTTAGCAAGAGCTTTATCATTTTCTGCTAGAGTAGTTACATTGCTATTCAAACAAACTATATTATAATCCCATTTTCTCAAAATACTTTCAAGCATAGTCTTCATTTCAGAATTAGCAGCTTCAATACTCACAAATTTAGAACTAACAAATTTCTCAAGGCTGGACAGAGCCAGATTGGTCCAGTTCGTAGCAGCAACTGAGTCTCTTGCTGCCAATGAGTGATCATCAGCATGAGATGGAAGTAATTTGTACAATTTTCCATCTTGACTTCTTATCACAAAATTTTTCCAAGGGGGAAACTCTGTGTCTGTTTCCAAGAGGTTTCCATCAAGGAGTTCCCACTTGTGTTTATTTGGAGTTCCAGTCCGTATCATATTTACTTGGAGCTGAGAACAAATTCTTCTTAGTAATTTCTCTCCTTCAATTTGAATAGCAATCAGAGGTCTAGGAATATTTGGCTTATCCATCATACTCTGAATTTTAGGCTGAAATACATGGGCCTTTAAAGGAGGAGGAATCACTACTGGATTTTCTTTCAATTTTTCTTCTACAAATTTCTCTGGATCCTTGATTCTTTTTTGCTTGGCCTGATTTCTGAATTGTTTCATCAAGGATTGTTCAATTATGTTTGCAGAAGGGTAATACCATTCATAGAATGATATCCACTGGTTTTCTGCCTTCATCCATTCTTTCCATTTTTCAACATTCTGTCTATTGAAGGCAGGGCGATCATTTCCTGGAAGAAGCATCACTTCTTCGAAATACAAATGTTCCTTTTCATGTGTGAACATGTCCCAATTGAACATTTTCTTTTTCCATTGATCATCTGGATCATATGGACTTATACCCTTATAAATCTTTAAAAAGGAAATTATCTTTGAATTAGAAGGAATTTCTACATGCTTTGGAATTCTATCAATAGGATTTCTTCTATATTCAGGAATAGGTGAAGAATCAATATAACCAAAACCACAAGTGGAAGAACTAGAAACTGTATGTACAAGTAGTTCTTCTTGTGGGTTAAAGAATACCACTTTTTTGTAACTTTCCTCAGAGGAATCAGACGAAGGAGTGAATCTGATCATATTGATCCTATGACGGTCTGATGACTCACCATGTGGTGTAGGCGGCTCTGAGGAGAATTGGAAAAATGTTTTTGAGCAGTGTGGATGGTCACAAACTGAGCTGAATGGCTGAGATGGGCCTAGCTGTGAAAATAATCTTCTGATGGAATCATACACTGCTTGGTCAATTACAAAGACCTCTCATCATAAGACCATATTCTTTGCATATGCTGAGAATTCCAAATTTCAGTCCCCGGAGCACAATGACTATGACTGATGTACTGTATAAACCACTAAGGGACCCAAAATCTTGATAAACTTCATGGTTAAAATTTAGATCTTGGTTCCCTATATTTTCCGAGATATGGTCCAAAGAAGTTGGAGTTTATGAATACTCTAGAATTCAGTCTCAGATAAGTGACCCAGAGAAAATCATCATAACTTTCTCTTCCAGCATGCGATTTGAATTTTGTATAAATTTGGTGAACTTGCTTGGAATATAGTTTCTTGAGGAGTAATTTCAGGGCCGAAGGTCGAAATAGTGACACATGGTAGTATTTACAAGTTTGTTATATTAAACTACTCCATAATCAGGTCATTGTAGGAGATTTGGCATAACTTTTACTTGGCATTTCCAATTTTGGTATAAATTGTGGGGTTTGAAGGAGGACACATAAATATACCTAAGGAATAGGTTTCACAGCTTAGGAGGCTGATATTACATAGATACAATAGTTTCAATACTAAGCTCCTAAAAAAAGGGTGTGTATTTTTTAAAATTTCATAACTTTTGTTTTAAAAATCAATTTGAAGTGATTAAAAGGGAATATTGGAACATAGATATTAGTAGTTCACTCTAAAATTCCTTGAAACAAAAAAATGGATACACCCAATAACCCAACAGAAATACATTCTATAACACATGAAGAAAAGGAAGAAAAGCAACATGATATATCAACATTACAAGACCAAGTGCAACAAATTTCACTCTCTCAAAGAGTAACAAATAATTAATTGGAAGAAATGATGAATGTTAATATGGATAGTTTAAAATGGTACACTGATGGTTTAGAATAAAAAATAAATAGGTACATAGTTGGCTTGAATAATGGTTTAAAACAAAAAATGGAGGGTTTGAAGGAAGGTTTGACAAAGTTTCTACAAGAAACTCTTTATAATTGCGACAAGGTATTGCATGAAACTCATGATGAGAAAAAAAGGAACGTGAATCATTATTTTAGAGACTCTAAGTTTTGGTTTAAGATCAAATACATTCCAAAGATTGATATGAGTAATTTTGATGGCACAGATCCATTAACATGGATTCTACAAATGGAACAATTCTTTGCTCTACACAATGTGCAACACACACAAAAGGTATGGATTGCATATTTATATTTATATTTTGTTCCCATGCCCTCAGATAAGCCCTTCCAAAATTTAGAAGTGAACTTAGGATCACAATCTGAGATGCTAAGTCCCTATAATACTAGTATACCCTTTATATTGTTATTGTTATTCCCCATAGAATCCCACTATTTTTACTTTTGTTCCCTTACATTATTATTTTTATCTAGGCCCTAGTTATATTGTGACCCCTTAGACTCCTATGTATACCAAGGCGGTATTTTCATTTGAATCATCCAAGAATTGTTCATTTATGTGATGTAAAACAAGGTTTCCCAGTAAAAGAGGCTTATTTTCAATTTGTTTATTTATATTTGGTTTTTTTTTGTGATATAGTTACATAACATTTGGTATGAGAGCTCTGGATCCTAGGGTTTTGTTGCTTCAAATAGGCCATCTTGGAATTTTAGCTATAATGTTTTTTATACAAGGCTTTAGAACCTAAAATTTTTACCATGTGGACCCAAAAACTTGGTAAACTTCATATATAAAATTTAGATATTGGTTCACTATATTTTCTGAGATATGGTCCAAAGAAATTAGAGTTTATGAATGCTCTAGATCGGCACGTATCCTGCATCAACCGTAAGCTCGCGATATGTTTCTTGACGATGAAATATTACGAAGGTATGTAACTGAATTTGATTGAGGACAAATCCTTGCTGAAACAGATGGGGGGGTTGCAGGAGGACAATATGCGGGAAGTGCCACAGCACAGAAGATTCTTCATGCTAGAAAATGGTGGCCAAATCTACATCAAGACTCAAAAGCGTACTGTCTAGTCTGTGATGTATGTCAACGGAATGGGAAACCATCGCGGAGGGACGAAATTCCGCTGAAGCCACATATGACGTTGCAACCTTTCGAAAAAAGGGCGATCGACTTTATGGGGCCTATCACACCTCAAGGAAAGACGGGTGCGTGTTATATCATCACCACAACAGAATACTTGACTTGATGGGCGGAAGCACAACCAGTTAAAGACTGCACGCTCACTACAGTTGTGAAATTTTTGTTCGAAAATGTGTATGTGGTTTAGATGCCTAAAAATTTTAATGAGCGACTACAGAATGCACTTTCGGAATGAGACTATCAACACACTCACTGAGGAATTCTAGATATATCATCAACAAAGTATGCCATACCACCCACAAGTGAATGGGACTGTTGAAGCTTTCAACAAAATTTGGAGACTATGTTGACCAAGGTATGTAATGCGCAGCGAAATGATTGGGATTTGCGCATACCTGCTGTGCTATGGACATACCAAACCACATGCAAGAAGTTGATGGGTCAAACACCTTTCTGGTTAGTCTATGGTAGAGAAGCCATCATACCAATGGAATACATTGTACCTAGTTTGTGAATAGCAGAGATGACAGGCATGGAAAACCGTGGGACTTTGGAAGAAAGGCTCGCAGAACTGGAGAAATTGAGGAGGAAAGGTTTTTGGTAGGATTCCATCAGCAAGTATAGAAGTAGCAGGAAAAAGCTTGGCATGATCACCATATCAAGTTGTGCACGTTCAAAGAAAATGATCTAGTATTACTATATGACAACAAGTTCAAGAAATTCCCTGGAAAGCTATGATTGCATTGGTTGGGACCCTATGTAGTCAAAGAATTCACAGATGGAGGCATGGTCTAGCTCGGCAAGCTTAATGGAGAGCCCTTCCCAGGTAGAGTAAATGGTAGTTGCCTGAAGCTCTACAATGGCAGACCAATGGCCTAACTAACTAACCAATGTACATTGTCACTGCTCTAGATAGTTGAAAGAGAGCGTGGGAAGATAAAGAATTCTTTGAGGGAGACTCACAAGAACAAGGGTGTGCGTAGCATCGGTATGTCACAAGGGTCATGGTAATGTAGAAAAGGCTGTGCTATTGCATGGCTAAACATGGAGGTGACCATTGTTATCGTTGTTCATGACAAGATGTTTGAATTATGGCAAAAAGGAGCAGGCAGTGGGCAATTAAGATACAAAGTACGAGCCAAATTCAGAACAATCTACTGTATATGTAACATTAAAGCACCAGAAAAGGAGGGAATGACTGAACGTCGAAACGCTAGAAGCCTACAAAGAGAAAGATTAAAGATTGGTTGGATCAAAAGCTGTACGAGTTCGTGGTTGGCCTCAGCACACGTGCACACACCACCTCCGCCAAACCAGAAGTTTAACATGGTGAGCATGATCAAGTTGCCTGTATTCAAAGGAGTAGGAAGCGAAGATCCAGAATAGTTTTGGTTCATAGTAAGGGCAGTATGGGAAGCGCATGGAGTTATGGATGATAACATTAAAAAGGCTACCTTGGTAAGTGTGCTACAGGGTCGCACACTAACATGGTATATCAAGCACTCTAGCGATCACCCAAATGTTGAAATAGCGGAGATCTAGGATGCATTGAACAAAGAGTTTAGCTAGCCGAAATCAGAGATGAAATCGATCATAGGGTTCAAGGAGATCGTGATGATGCCAGGTGAAACCCCTTGGGATCTAGATTAGAGACTGAAGAGTACAATCCGAGAGCCTAACATGATGCTAACAGATGCACAACACCGTGCATGGTTTGTGGCATCTTTGACGCCGCATCTGAGGACGGCACTGTCATAGTAGAAGATCTCGACCCATGCTGAAGCATTAGAGATAACGATGAGGTTGCATGAGACCCCAATACAGGATCCTGGGTTGGGATTTCAGTAGATCCATGCACAACTACAAAAATTATGCTTCGAAATGTAGAATTTGAAATAGGAGAAGGTTCCCCGGCAGAAGCACGTGATGAAGTGTGGTGCATAAATGTAGAAGCCAGGGCCACGATAAGGATCATTGTTCGGTATTTGTGAACTATTTGGCGGGGGGGGACCAATTTCATTGTGACCAGAGACACAAGTGGGGCCAAGTGCAACACCCTCACTCTGGTGCATGATCTGTTAGGTGGGAGGAAAGCACACCACAGACAACTGCCACCTACTACAAAAGTTTACCCAGACCCCCTAGCAGCTATTTTGCAATTTTTGTAGATTCGTGGGCAATGATGAATGAGACTACCACAGTTATGAATTGTTGATGGATCGAACACTTGCCTACAGGATGCAAACTGAGGTATGAGGTCAGGATCTAGCCGTAGTGATAGTGCCCCAACGTTGATAGCGCAGATACGTGAGAAAAGGGTAGGAACAACCAGGGGTTTGCAAGACTCCTACAAAGCAGCCTAATTTCGACTTGGAACATGCGAGGAAGACATTTCAGGAAGCTAAGAAGTGCTTTGTGGAGGTCTCTACTTTAGGTAGTAAGGAGCAAACCGAGCCGAAAATGGATCCCTCAATGCTAATTACCTTTCTATAGAAATGTATAAAGTTTCTATGCAACAATAAGTTAGTTAAAGGGTTACAAGAGTTGATAACTAGGTGTGCAAGGTCAGGTGAACCTCGTGCGGTCCATAATCTGGGCAAACATGCTTTGCACACTGGATGGGGAATGTGATTAATGGCACAGATTGGTGACTATGAGATGGATCAGATCATTTTGGACTTAGGCTCGGATGCAAATGTGCTACCTAAACAGACATGGGACATGGGCAGGCCGACATTACAGTGGTCTCCTATTCAATTATGGATGGCGAACCAACAAAACATCTTGCCCATGGGAAGATTTCAAGGAGCCACAATAGATATAGAAGGCATGAGCACGCAAACGGACTTTAAGGTAATAGAAATTTTGGATGACAGTAACCCTTACCCTGCATTGTTAAGGATAGATTGGGCCACAGATATGAATGGAGTCATTAACTTAAAGAAACAAAAGATGATATTCAAGAAAATGTCCCTACGCGTAGTTATCCCGTTGGACCCGGCTGAAGGAGCGCGCTACACTGAACCCGTACGTGATGATGAAAACGATGATGACTTGGATCATATCTACAAGATAACTGTGCAAGACTAGGATTGGGTAAATCCAACTAAAAAAGGAAGAACATCATGGGAGCGCACAAAGGCCTGCACTTTAGATTCATATGAAGAAGATGAATGATGGCATAATCAGCTGAACGGAGTAACAACATTAAACTACAACATGATGACTAGGTCGTCATGTTGCGTAACAGCTTAGGATCACGAGCTACTAACGTATGATGGGTTGATAGCGGTGGATGAATTCTTGACAAAGTTTTAGAGCGCGGTACCAAAGCACCATAGGTTGGATGCATTAAAATGGGTGTTGCGTGAAACGCTTGCGCGTTGGTGGGGATCACATGAAGGAACCTTTGAAGACTAGCGTGACTACAGGTAGATGATGCATATAAGGTTTGAGAAGCCAAAACTATGAATAACCGAGAAATATGATGGATGCGATGATTGGCACATGCACGTCACAAAATGGACCAAAGCCTATGGGGAAGAACCCCAACTAGAGTGGGTACACTTATTTTATCATACCCTGGATGTCATTCCTACGAACTGGTATACTAAGACAGAACTTCGACATGGTACAGGTGAATGGGATATCTTGTGCGTGGGATTTTTATTAATGTTCTTATTTGAAGACCAATGGATGGATATTGTTGGCGACACGTTGGATGTTTTGAAGGGAAACATTTTCAAAATACCACCAGAATGAGAAGAAATAGCGCAGCCAGAGTGGTTGCATTAGTTGAGCCAAGCCCTAGAATGTTACAATGTGCAGGTAGACGATGATGAGGACAACCCTAGAAACGTCAATATTCTAGAAATAGAGGGGATTCACGAGGTTCACAGACCCACGATCGAGGACCCTGCCATCACCACACCACTGAAGATGCAACGAGTGAACATTGGTACGGAGGAGGATCTAAAATACGCAACACTTGGGGACTATTGGGATGATGCCACAATGAATAAGGTCGTCGAGTTACTTTGCGAATATCAAGACTTATTCCCAACCAAAATAACTGAGTTAAAAGGGATCCTTGGCAAGCTAGGGGTGATGAAGATAACTTTGAAACCAGATGCGAAGCCAGTTAAGCAGTGTCCGTATCGCTTGAATCCGAAGTATAAGGAAAAGTTCCGCGGAGAATTGGACAAAATGCTAGCAGTGTGAATTATTGAACTTGTGGAAGAGTCTGACTGGGTGAGTCCTATGATAGTACAAGAGAAGAAAGAGAAGGGAAAAATTCAAATCTACGTGGAGCTCGAAAAAGTAAATGATGCCTATGTTCATGACCCGTTCCTGATGCCGTTTACAGATGAAGTTCTGGAGAATGTTGGCAGACAGGAAGTGTACTCATTTATGGATGGGTTTTCAGGGTACCATCAGATCAGGATCATGTTGGAAGATAGAAGCAAGACCACCTTCATGGCTAAATGGGGATGTTTTGAGTACACAGTTACGCCCTTTGTGTTAAAGAATGCCCCAACGATATTTTCATGTGTAGTAGTGGTCGTGTTCAAGGAATTCATTGATAAGTTTCTGTAAGTTTACTTTGATGATTGGACTGTATTTGGGCTAGTCAAGAAAAATATCGCAAGCTTACAGTTGATGCTGGATACGTGCCGACGACACCAGATTGTGTTGAATCTTAAGAAATGCACTTTCCTCTTCCCCTTCGGAAACTTGCTTGGTCATGTGGTCTACCGAAAAGGCCTGATGGTGGATCCCGTGAAGGTTGTTGTCATACTCAATCTAGAGGCGCCGCGAAGCATCAAACAACTACACACCACATTGGGACACACTGGGTACTACCAAAAGTTCATTAAGGGAAATGCACAAATCATGGCACCTATGTAACAGTTGTTGAACAAGGATGCTACATATTGTTGGAATGAGGAATGTAAGAAGATTTTGGAGGTTCTCAAGGAAAAAATGGAATCTGCACCCATTCTGGTCTTTCCAAAGTGCGACATTGAATTTCATGTACATGTTGATGTGTTGTGTATTACACTGGGTGTTGTACTTATGCAGGAAGGTGCGAAAGGTGTCGATCACCCAATCGCATTCACAAGCCGGTGGCTGTCAAAAGCTAAAAAGAAATACTCCAATACTAAGCGTGAAGGGTTGGCGATGGTATACGCGCTCCAGAAATATGGCCACTATCAACTTGGTGGACACTTTAAGATGTATACTGATCATTCCACGTTAAAGTGCTTAGTCAATAAGCCTGTTTTGGGAGGGTGCATTTGTAGATGGCTGTTATTGTTTAAAGAATATGATTTTGAAGTCATCATAAAGCCAAGACATTTAAACGCGAGCCTAGATCACCTGTCCTGAATTGAGAATGGTGAAGAGCCCACAAACTTAGAAGAAGGACTACCTAATGCACTGGTCTATGCAGTGCGCATCGCAAATGGCCACTTTGAGGATATAATCCACTTCTTAACCACAAGGAAAGCGTCGCAGGGGTATTCAGTTCAACAGAAGAAAGAACTGGTAATATGCATAGTAGACTTTAATGTTATTGCAGGGCACCTCTACAAAATGGGCAACTGTTTTCGGGAAAAGTGTCTATTTAGAACGACCCTATCCCACAGGGTTGTGACAGAGACCTCAGAAACAAACAAGGAAAACTACTCTTGTATTCTTCTTTATGAACTATAAACGAAGATGATTAAGATGAACCGACCTGTGTCTTGCTCTAGTTGTTCGATCCAATCTATCCTCTCTTTGCCAGCTTCCGCCGATTTGCTCCCTCACTTGCCCAGCGTCACCAAGTTCCTGCAAGTTCACAGAAGAGAGAAACTACACAAAGACATAGATTTATGTTCATAAAAAGCTTAGGATCAGATTTAAGCTAAACATACAAATATAACACACATCAGATATACAAGCATGTAGGAGAAACTCAAGTAGTTTTATTGATAAAACAAGAAGATCTAGGAGGAGTTACAACCGATGAGTCCTGATCCAGCATCAACCTCCCAGCATAGAATCCCTTCTTCACCTCCAACAAAGCATAAATCACCCAATACTCTGATATCAATCACAAAACCAACAACAATTCTCTGCAATGTACAAAATTCCAGCCTCTGGATCTCTTGGTGAGGGATCCATATATAGAAGTATGCAAAGAGGATGAGTCATCCCATGAGTTGATTAGTGGCTTCTCTCTGTCAGTTCTTGCTTCCACTTGGAGACTGAGAGCCTCTTACTCATCACTAGTTGAATTCAGTGAGGCAAGTGTCATTGGAGAAGATTCTGGAAGCTTCCATTGTCTCTCCACCTCGTTGAATGACTCTGCCACTTGTCATTTCCCGCTCAATGCACCCTGGTAGTGCATTCAAGTGCGTTGCAACGCACCTAGCCAGTGTATTTGGGTGCTTTGCAACGCAGTCAGCTAGTGGAGCACTTGAAATGATCCTGTTTTGACTAGTTTTGAGCAGTTTCTGGTGGAGAACTTCTGGGAGAAGCTGTAATTTGTTGACCTTGTTTCTTTAGGAGCTGGAACAACATCTTTAGGGACTTAGGATCCCTTGGTTTATGGAAATTTCATGCTTATAGCTGTAAGGCACAAAAATGTCTATAACAGTTGCCCCCTAAAGTATGAGGCGGTTTATCGGGTGAAATGCTTTATTAGGAGGATCCAAAGTTCTTCTAATGTTGGAGAGGAGACCTGTAATGAGATACAATACAATACATTATTTTCATACTGTTTTCATGATCCAGCTGAGGCGAGCATTCCCATGCTCAACTTTATAAATTCATTTTCATGTACATAGGACAGACAATCGTCTGATGGTAGACTGATGATTCTAGTGAAGTCATCATCCTTTTGGTAGGATGATTATCTGTGCTGCAATGCTGTACATTTCAATGTCTTTATTTTTCCTGAATATATATCGCAGCCCGGATGGATGAAACTAGATCCAGGGTCTTCAATCTCGTCCGATCTTCACTCTAAGTACAAGTCGATCCATGTGAGAAATGTTTTGAAGTCGAACATGGAAAGACATCGCTTGATTACCAGTCAATGATGTAAACTGTTAACAAGCACGGGAGGAATCACCGATAATGATAATGACCCTCAAGGTACTGCAGTAAAATTCACGTGGTGTGAATAAAGGACTTGGCATTGAACACCACGCAAAATATTTCGGTCGAAGATCATTGATGTATACCTATCGCCGGAAGTGAGAAACTTGCCATTGAGGCATGCAAGCTTCAAAGTACTAAAGGGGTGTTCCTAGATCAACTTCTTGGATAATGAGTTGATGTCGACAAGAAGCGTTCCATCAAAGGAGGGCCTTAATGAATCCCACATCAATGACACGGAACGGAGCAAATGATTTTGATGGAAGTGAAAACGATCTGGTGACATATGGTTCAGGGTGGCGGTCATGAAAGAGTGAAGTATAATGTATGGTAGTGGATGGGACACGGGTGACTTCTCTGGATGACTTCTCTTGAACATGTCGGCGACACTTATGTGATGGATCGGTAGCATTTACCCCAAATGTGGATGGTATGGCGTGACCATGGTGATGTGACCGGTGAATGAAACAACCCAACCCGACTCTGGCACGAAGTGGAAGTGTCATGTTCAAGAGCGACTTGCTACCAATAAAGTTTCTTTGATTTTTCTTCCCAATTTTTCCCCAGTCATTTCTGACCAGTACCTCTTTATTTTTGTCAAGCTTGAGGAGGATAACATATGCTTGTTCTATAATTTTCCCTTCGGGAAAACCCATCGTTATGTTTTAACGAGCCTAGCGATAGTGAAACTCATTCTCGTCTAAAGACAAGTTTGTCGCTATTAATCTTTTTAACGAGCCTAACGACAAAGATAACTCGGTCCTTTTCCTTTTTAGGGAGTCTGAAAAGGTACGTAAAGATAACTCCGGAATTCCTTTTTTGTCATCTAATCCCTTAAGTCCGAAAAAGTATAAAACAATACAGAAGGGATGAATTTTCGATAGTTTTAACGAGCCGAACAAAACAAGCGCTCGATCTTTTTGTGCAATAATCCCTCAGGTCCAAAAACATTAAAATTTAGAGGAGGGATAGCATTTCCTGTCACTTTAACGAGCTGGAAGGCCAAAACTCGGCAATCTTTTCATATTTTACGAGTCAGATGAAAAGAGCTTAAAGAAGACTCGTCTTTTGAGGAACGAGTGATAAGACGGGTAGCAGCTGATTCCAGGTAAGGTTTGAAATTTTCCAATCACGGCAGTGTCACAAGGATGGCTAGTGAAATCACTCTTCGCAGCTGTTCCTCAAAATGGGTAAACAATCAAATGGAGGTGAATGATCGGCCAAATGAAAAGTGGAGGTGACGGTGCAAACACGACCAAGGCTTTAATGGCTGAAAATGCTTCATTCACGGTGGTTATTTACCAGAGGATAGTTCATTTTTTAACGAGCTTAAATGCGGGTGGAAACATTTGCTCGATCTTATGTTTATTTTTTAACGAGCTTGAACTATGCTTTAAAACTGCTCGATTAATCCAGTCATATGATAAGAATGTCTCATATAAAATGGAAACTTTTAGATTTTTGCCCCACAACCTTTCTTTATGCAAGTTAGGTGACGACTAATCCTACGAGTTTAAAGGGTTAGCCTACGGGTTTAAAGGGAGGACCTAAAAATTTAAAAAATAAATAGTCGCCCTTTGCTTGCACTCCAAAAGGTTTGCATGCCCCCAGGTATAAAATATGATTTCAAGGTTACCTCTCAATTTGCAGACAAAACATTTGTTCTATCGGGAAAAGCCTACCTCTTACAGGTTACCCAAAGATTGCTCTATTCACGCAGCAAACAAAACACTTCTTCGGCGATGTCTGCCGAAATAGACAAAGGTGAGTGGCGATATCAACCAACTCACATAACTTTGACAAAAGAATCTTATTCTAGAATAACCCCTCTTCCACTAACGGAGGGGGTACAGACTAGTCATATTCTCCCGCGGAAACCTACCCTATACCCGAAGTTTTCCTGCCGAAGCTGACCAGGATGCATGCCCCCTGGGTTTCAGTCATATCTTCCCGGATTACTCGAGCTCATCGGGAGGACGGACTGTGACTTGAGACATTTCTTGCGTGAAGAGACCATTTAGGGACGGTATATGACTATTTGCTATGTGTGATCCAGGAAATGAAAGCTGGTCCACGAGCTTGACCACTCTTCCTTCATGCGGAAAACACATTACTCTAAAGAGTGAGGAGACGATGGCTCCTATGCAATAAATATAGTCTCGTCCAAGGAGTAGGTTATAATCCAAGGGTCCTTGAACGACCATGGCGTTCATGCGAACTGTCTTCCCTCTCAATGTTATGGGCACATCGAGAAGGATCCCTAAAGGTCGAGTGTTTCCTTTATCAAAGCCTGTCAGATTTCTCATTTCAGGCAACAACGATGGCGAACCATACGCTTTCCAAGAAATAGAGGAAACGATACTCACAGACACCCCCTCATCTATGATGGTGCCAGCCATGACCATTCTGTATATTTGAACGATAATTCGGAATGGTATGCTTGCTGGAAAACGGGGTCTGCCTAGTTGGTTCCAGTCGAAGGATACAACTAGGTTGCTTGGAGGTGGGACCGAGTAGACGGCCGGGTATGGCTCTGACGAACTTCCTTCCTGCGATAAAGGAATGGGTGGATTGCCCCCGTGTTCGTCAGAGTCTGTGTTGATGAAGAGAATTTGGACAGTGTCATCCTTATCCTCTTTAGTGACTGTATCATTCGAAGATAAAACCTCTGAAGGCAAGACCGGGTCAACTGCCGCCTTGACCTTTTGACTTTCGTCTGGTATGGATTCAGTTGGTTTATCTTCAATGATAGACGCTTCAGCCGACCACTTGAGCGGGCCAGCTGGGTTCTCAACTAGTGACGGACTTGGCAAGAGTTTTTTGTATCCAGGAGGAAGTCGTAACAGTGAAACCGGACGATCATCCAAAACTCTTTTAGCCTCGTCTAAGAAGGGACAACAGTGGAGGGCATGGTCGCCTTCGCACAGTCTACAGGGAAATCTAGCTTTCCCTTTTTGTCCTGGGGATCCACTTTCACTAGTTGACGGTGTACTTTCAACATGATCTCCAGAGGTTGATGACACCGGATTGTGCGAACAAGGAGACCAGTCCCTTAGTATCTGGGGGATGCAAGGACAATCTCTGTGAAAGTGGTCTCCTCTACAAATGACACATGGTGATTTAGGCCTGGTCGGTGCTGTGTGTGGATTTTCATTAGACGACACTCATTTTCCCTTATTTGCCTTTGGCTCCATCTTCTTTTTCTCTTTCTTCTTCTTTTCCTTCTTCTCCTTAGGAACTTGGTTTTTATCTTTACCAGTCCCGTCAAGCGAAGAGGAAGGAGGAGAAGAAGAATTAGAGGAAGTAGAAGGCTGGTGGGTAACTCTGGACTCGTCTAACTGCTGATTCGACTGTTCAGGAATAGTGGTGTTCTGAACGATATTGGTTGAGAAGAGCCAAACTGGCAAGCTAATTGTCAGTCCTGGAAGCGACAATGTGGCCATATGGGGCACACCAACATCTCCCCAAGAGGAGAAGGGACTAGGATTTCCACCAAGGGGAATTCCTTGGTTGGTAGGCTCCATTTTTCTCAACCAAAAGATCAATGCAGGAAAAAGGAGTATGAATATTCCATTTAAAATAAATTTTAACACGCTTTGACACAACTTGCTTTTTCAGTTTTAAAGAGTCGAGAAAAAACAAAAGATGACTCTAGTCTCCTTCGATTTTTAATGAGCCTGAAGTGACAAGTGCCCAGATGGACCTTTTCCATTAAGGAGTCTGAAAAGGAACGAAAGGGACTGCTCTGGAGGTCTAGGTAGAGGGAGTGCCAAACCAATCACAAAACCGCAGAATAATTTTTAGGGTACGGGCAATTAATCTTCCCGAATGATGTGTTCAGTGCATTGCGATCAGTGGGGCGGCCGACACGACTTCCTATGGATAAAGGTTTTATGCCTATAGGGGTCTCCCAATATATACTCGACGGTACGTGGGAGCACAAGTCCGTACTGGCACTTATCGTCTCAAAGTGGAGGAATCACCCAACCAACAGTGAGGACAATAGTTACCAGGCTTTACGATGTCAGAATACGTCTCTAGCCTAGACTTCTAGATGTTGTGCGTTAAGTTACAAAGCGTTGTTAAGTTCATTGAATTTATTTTAGGTTGATCTTTCTTATGAAGTTTTCCTTTTGGGTTCACCACGAGATGTAGATGTAATTCCTAAAATGCAGTCTAAAGATGATAAGCAAGCTTTTATCTCTTTTCAGCAATGAAAATCCTAGCTACAAGGGGAAAAGAAAGACACAATCTTTTCTCAAAGAGCAAAGAGCACACTGTAAATGCACTTTTCCTAAATCAAGCCATACAAACTGTCAATATGCGAATGCACTTTTGCATGTATTTGTTTTTCACTTTCTTAATATTGATGCCTAAAAAGAAAGTTGTTGTACAAATTTGAATTCGATTTCAAGTGAAAAACACAAACAAGCTTCTTTTCGAAATCAAAAAGTAGAGACGATTACGACACTTTATGATTTTGAAGTAAACACTTGTTTCGACACTAGAAATTCACAAATTCAAGCCAAAGACAAAATTAAAAGCGTAATCAACTGTCAACAACAAACAAACTTTCTCATAAGATCAAAACGACACTTACGACAGATCTAGATCTAAGGGCGACAGTATGACCAGTTTACTTTTGCAATGGGAAACTGTAAATGACGTAACAAATACACAAAAACAAATACAGTTTCTTTTATACAACTGAGGTGGAATTAAGGCAAAGAAAAGGGGCTTTTAGATAGACAAACACACTGATCACAGGCTACAAAAATTAGAGGCAAAACTGGAAAAAGTGAGCAAAGAACCTCAGCTAGGCAGGGCTAGGCTGATCAACGCACCTGCTACACAGAGAAACTAAATTGCAACGCAGGTAGCCCTCTCAGGAACTGTGTTGAAATGCAGAGTCTCTTCACAGAGCCTGCACTGAAGCAGAAACGAGAATTCTCTCTGGGTTCTGGGTCACGGTTTTCAGTTTAATCTATGGTTTTTGGCCGGATAAAAGCAATCAAATGTGCACAATTAGAGGGTTGATTTACAAGAGGTTTGAGAGCTATCACAAAGGGTAATCAGATCATTTGTGAGTCAACTGTTTAGATCATAAACAGGCCCAGTGAATGGACTAGAGTAGCAGATGTCTACTTTGCATTTGTAAATGGCAAATGCAGTTCGATTCGCCACTCCTAAGTTTATGAGATGAACAACAATAGAAACACAAATAAACTAACTAGACACGATCCCTAGCGGAGTCGCCATTTTGTTTTCAGGAAAAGTGTCTATTCAGAACGACCCTATCCCACAGGGTTGTGACAGAGACCTCAGAAACAAACAAGGAAAACTACTCTTGTATTCTTCTTTATGAACTATAAACGAAGATGATTAAGATGAACCAACCTGTGTCTTGCGCTAGTTGTTCGATCCAATCTATCCTCTCTTTTCCAGCTTCCGCCGATTTGCTCCCTCACTTGCCCAGTGTCACCAAGTTCCTGCAAATTCACAGAAGAGATAAACTACACAAAGACATAGATTTATGTTCATAAAAAGCTTAGGATCAGATTTAAGCTAAACATACAAATATAACACACATCAGATATACAAGCATGTAGGAGAAACTCAAGTAGTTTTATTGATAAAACAAGAAGATCCAAGAGGAGTTACAACCGATGAGTCCTGATCCAGCATCAGCCTCCCAGCATAGAATCCCTTCTTCACCTCCAACAAAGCATAAATCACCCAATACTCTGATATCAATCACAAAACCAACAACAATTCTCTGCAATGTACAAAATTCCAGCCTCTGGATCTCTTGGTGAGGGATCCATATATAGAAGTATGCAAAGAGGATGAGTCATCCCATGAGTTGATTAGTGGCTTCTCTCTATCAGTTCTTGCTTCCACTTGGAGACTGAGAGCCTCTTACTCATCACTAGTCGAATTCAGTGAGGCAAGTGTCATTGGAGAAGATTCTGGAAGCTTCCATTGTCTCTCCACCTCGTTGAATGACTCTACCACTTGTCATTTCCCGCTCAACGCACCCTGGTAGTGCATTCAAGTGCGTTGCAACGCACCTAGCCAGTGTATTTGGGTGCTTTGCAACGCAGTCAGCTAGTGGAGCACTTGAAATGATCCTGTTTTGACTAGTTTTGAGCAGTTTCTGGTGGAGAACTTCTGGGAGAAGCTGTAATTTGTTGACCTTGTTTCTTTAGGAGATGGAACAACATATTTAGGGACTTAGGATCCCTTGGTTTATGGACATTTCATGCTTATAGCTGTAAGGCACAAAAATGTCTATAACAGCAACGATGAAATATTACTAAGGTATGTACTCAAATTTGAGTGAGGACAGATCCTTGCCGAAGCACATGGGGGGATTGCAGAAGGACATTATCAGGGATGCGCCACAGCACAGAAGGTTCTTTGCCCTAGACTATGGTGGCCAACTCTACATCAAGACTCAAAAGTGTATTGTTGAGCCTGTGATGTATGTCAACAGACTGGGAAACCATCGCGGAGGGACGAAATGTCGCTCAAGCCACAGATGATGCTACAACCGTTCGAAAAATGGGCGATCAACTTTGTGGGGCCTATCACACCTCAAGGAAAGACGGGTGTGCACTATATCATCATCACGACAGAATACTTGACTCGATGGGTGGAAGCATAGTCTGTTAAAGACTACACGACTGTGAAATTTTTGTTCAAAAATGTGTTGATGCGGTTTGGATGACCAAAAATTTTAATGAGCAATTATGGAACACACTTCCTGAATGAGACTATCAGTACGGTCACTGAGGAATTCCAGATATATCATCAACAGAGTACGCCGTACCACTTGCAAGCGAATGGGATTATTGAAGCTTTCAACAAAACTTTGGAGACTCTGTTGACCATGGTATGTAATGCACAACGAAACGATTGGGATTTGTGCATACCTACTGTGCTATGAGCATACCAAACCACATGAAAGAAGTTGACGGGTCAGACACCTTTCCAGTTAGTCTATGGCAGAGAAACCATCATGCCAATGGAATACATTGTACCTAGTTTGCAAATAGCAGTGATGACAGGCATGGTAGACCGTGAGGCTTTGGAAGAAAGGCTCGCGCAACTGGAAGAACTTGAGGAGGAACAGTTTTTGGCAGGATTCCATCAGTAGGTACAGAAGCAGTGAAAAAAAGCTTGGCATGATCACTGTATCAAGTTGCACACGTTCAAAGAAAATGATCTAGTATTACTATATGACAGTAAGTTCGAGAAATTCCCTGTAAAGCTACGAGTGCATTGGTTGGGACTTGTGATGGTTTCCCAGTCCGTTGACATACATCACAGGCTCAACAGTATGCTTTTGAGTCTTGATATAGAGCTGGCCACCATAGTCCAGCATGAAGAATATTTTGTACTGTGGCACGTCCCGCATAATGTCCTCCTGCAACCCCCCCATGTGCTTCAGCAAGGATTTGTCCTCACTCAAATTTAGGTACATACCTTCATAATACTTCATCATCAAGAAACATATCGCGAGCTTATGGTTGATGCTGGATACATGCCAAGTCTCAGCTCCCCTGATCCTGCACACCTATTCAAGCATGTGATTTGAATTTTGTATAAATTTGTTGAAATTGCATGAAATTTAGTTTCTTGAAGAGTAATTTCAGGTCTGAAGGTTGAAATAGTGACACATGGTAGTATATACAAGTTTCTTATATTAAACTACATAATCACGTCATCGTGGGATATTTGGTATAACTTTAACTTGAGGATTCCAATTTTGGTGTAAATTGTGGGGTTGGAAAGAGGACACATAAATCTACATAAGGAATAAGTTTCACACCTTATGAGGCTGATATTACATAGATACAATAGTTTCAATATTGAGCTCCTAAAAAAAATGAAAAAGGTGTGTATTTTTTTAAATTTCATAACTTTTGTTTTAAAAATCAATTTAAAGAGATTAAAAGGGAACATTGAAGCATAGATATTAGTATTTCACTCTAAAATTCCTTGAAACAAAAAAATGGATACACATAGTAAGTCAATAGAAATATATTCTATAACACATTAAGAGGAGGAAGAAAATCAACATGATATATCAAAATTAAAGGATCAGGTGCAACAAATTTCACTCTTGCAAAGAGTAACAAATAATTGATTGGAAGAAATGATGAATGTTGATATGGATAGTTTAAAATGGGACATGTATGGTTTAGAAGAAAAAATAAATAGGGACATAGAAGGTTTGAAGAATGGTTTAAAAGTAGAAATGGAAGGTTTGACAAAGTTTCTACAAGAAATTCTTTCTAATTGCGAAAAGGTATTCCATGAAACTCATGACTAGAAAAAAAGGAATGTGAATCATTATTTTAGAGACTCTAACTTTAAGTTTAAGATCAGATACATTCCAAATATTGGTGTGAGTAATTTTTATGGCAAGGATCTATTAAGATGGAACAATTCTTTGATCTACACAATGTGCAACACACAAAAGGTACGGGTTGCATATTTATATTTAAATCATAATCAATTTGTATGGTATTGATGGTTTTTTAATCATAAAGAACTATTCACTTGGAAATGTTTTACAGAGAAATTGATAGCACATTATGAGGGTACAAAGTGCAATATCTTCTTCACCTAAATGATAAATCTCAAACAAAAGGGTTCAGCTGGGGATCACATTGATGAATTCAAAAGATTGAATATCAAGAAAACTGATATTCTAGAGGAGCATATGATTGATGTCTTCTTAGGGAATTTATGTGTAACATCCAACATGAGGATCGTATTTGGTAACCTAAAACATTAGAGAATTATATTATGGTGGCAAGAAAAGTTGAAAGAAAAATTATGGCAAGAAGGAGGTCGACTGCTCACAACTATAAAGATGGAAGTATTTTCACTCCTAGCTTCCCACAACCTACGAGGTTGACACCACATCAAATGGAGGAAAAAAGAGAAAAAAAATTTGTTACAGTTGTGATAGAAAATACAGCAAAGTTCATAAGTTTGATGAGAAAAAATTATTTTAAATAGATTGTGAAGAGGAGGAAGAAAGGGAACAAGAAACATAAAAAGAAGTAGATATACTATAGGAACCAACCCTAGGGGATGAAAAATAAGAAACGAATCTGACCATATCTTGTAATTCATTGGTACGAATTACTACTACTTAAACTCTCAAGATAGAAGGATGTCTCAAGAAGAAAAAGGTAATAGTGTTGATTGATTCAGGTAGTACTCATAATTTTAATCATTGCTAGATGGCCAAGGATTTGAATTGCTTTCTATATCCAACACCAAAGTGTCAAGTGATGGTTGCAAATGGAGGAAATATAAATTTCTCCAAGAAGTTCCATAATATCAATCGAATCATGGGGGAATATGTATTGAATAGACCAATTCTTTCCATTCCAATGGGTGGTGTGGATGTTTTATTGGGATTCAACTAGTTACAATGTTTGGGGATGATAGCTTTTAATTTTCAAGAATTTTTCTTCAAATTCTTCTCAAAAGGAAAGGAAATTGAATTAAGGGGTGGTGTGGGGAAATTTGGGAAGTTAATAAACTCTAATGGCATGAAAAATCTTTTGAAGAGGGAACAATGAGGTGTAATTGAAAAATTACGCTCACTAGATGTTCAAACATCTAAGTCATCCATTTCTCTAGATCTCCAAAGAGTCCTTGATATCATTCTAAGGTATTTGAGACCCCCAAAGGTATCCTAACAATTCGCAATCATGATCATGATATTCACTTGATTCTAGTAAGTATTCCTCCAAATATTAGAGCTTACAAATATCACTATGCCCAAAAGAGTGAAATTGAATGTATGGTTGCATAAATTCTAGACGCAGGGATAATTCAACCTATCAAAAAAAGAATCTTCTCCAATAGTATTGGTGCAGATGAAGGATGGATCATGCCATTTGTGTCTAGATTATAGATAGCGAAATAGACTCACTATTAAAGACAAGTTTCCCATTCCTGTCATTTATGAATTGTTGGATGAACTACATGGATCGATTTACTTTACGAAGTCAGATCTTCATTCATGATATAATAAAATTAGAATGAATCCAAAAGATATTTTGAAAAATAACATTTACAACTCATGAAGGTCATTATGAAGTTTTGGTCATGCCATTTGGTCTTACTAATGCACCTTCCACGTTTCAAGGTTTGATGAATTCCACTTTCAAAATGTTCCTTGGAAAAATTGTGCTAGTATTTTTTAATGATATACTAATCTATAGCAAGTCTTTAAATTACCATGTTCAACATGTTGACAAGGTGCTCAAACTACTGGAGAAGAAGCAATTGTATGAAAAACTATCCAAATGTTTCTTTGGGTACATTAAGTGGAATATTTGGCTCATATTGTATCCCATAGGGAAGTTAAGGCAAACCCTAATAAAATTAAAGCCATCAAGGATTGGAGAATCCCCACAAACTTAAGGCATATTCAAGATTTCTTGGGTTGAAAGTGTAGTATTACAAGTCTATTAAGAATTATAGGAAGATAGAAGCACATCTAACAACATTACTAAATAAATATGATTTTTTTTGGACTCCATAAGGAACTAAGGCCTTTGAACATCTTAAAGAGACAATTTGTCAAGTTATGGTTGTTGGGATGGGATCCCCTGGGTTAGTTTGGGGTTAAGATAACCCAAAATTTGGTACAATTTTGTAAATAATGTAATGTATTTGTGATTTGTGGATGTGGAGTGCGTACATGAGTAGGAGTCAAAGGGGCTTAGCCCCTTATTTTGGATAAGTTTTGAGTTGGTTTTGAGATTCACCCATGGTTTGCAGGCCATGGCATTGTATGAAAAAGGCTATAAATAGGCGTATTTTAGAGAGTCTAATGTAGTAGGAGAGTAGAGGAGAAAAGGGTAAGATAGAAGAGTGAAGGGCTCATAATGGCTTAGAAGAAGAAAGTCTCTGCAGTTGAGTGTGCAGAGGCCTAGGTAGAAGCCTGCAGCTGAGTGTGTGGACCCCTGCAGCTATGTGTGTAGGGTAGTTCGAGTCTGTAATCCTTGAATTAAACGTTAATAAAGACAATTTTCTCAAGAATAATCAAGTATTTCTGTTCATGTCTATTTATGTTATATTCTTTTGATGAATGACTCATTTTATGAAATATTGATCGAATTCTACGTGATTCTCTTGAATAAGCATTAATAATGTCTGCAATGCATGTTTAAATACTTTCATGAATACTTTGATGATTCCTCTTATGTTTATTAACAGGTTAAGTAGATCTACGGGAACGCCAACTTATGTTTGCTTTTTCATTCGCGTAAGTAGGTAAATTCACTGTTAATGGTCCACAAGGACTAATTGTAGACCTTCACAAAGATCTGAAGGCTATTTAATAGAGTTGCCATAACGAGCCAAAAGAGTTTATCGATCTATGCGAAGGCAGATATGATGCACTGGAAGACATCATACTAGTCTCTGGATGTAGAAACTTGGCTCTTGCGTCCCCCCATACTGCTTTAGGTGAGACTGCAACCTGCGCTACATGGGTTGTTGCCGAAAGGGATAGTAGTGTAGGGTTTCATTGGTTGGCACAACTAACTCTGAACCTGCATTAGGAACCCTTAAGCCAACAATGGTATTAGCTACACCAAACTTCACGAAAACCTTTACCGCAAAATGTGATGCTTCAAGAAATGGGATTGGTGTTGTTCTAATGCAAGAAGGAAAACCCATCAGTTTTCAAAGATATTCAATCAAGGGAAAGTATTTATAGAAATCTATTTATGACAAGGAAATGTTGGAAATCATACATGCACTGAAGAAATGGTGCCCTTACCTAATGGGTTGTTTCCAAAAGGGTCAGCAGTGTAGGGTTTCATTGGTCGGCGCAACTAACCCTAAACCTGGTTAAGGACCCCCTAAGCCAATAATGGTATTAGCTACACAAAACTTCACAAAAACCTTTATCGTGAAATGTGATGCTTCAAAAAATGGGATTGGTGTTGTTCTAATGCAAGAAGGAAAACCCATCAATTTTGAAAGATATTCAATCAATGGAAAGTATTTATAGAAATCTATTTATGACAAGGAAATGTTGGCAATCCTACATGCACTGAAGAAATGGTGCCCTTACCTAATGGGAAGAACTTCAAGGTAAAAAAAAATCATGATAGTCTAAAATCCTTCTTGGAACAAATATTATCTTGAAATGAGTAGCAAAAATGGGTCACAAATATGTTAGGTTATGACTTAGAAATGACATAGAAAAAAGGAAAGAAAACTTTTGTTGCAAATGCAGTCTCAAGAAGCGATGAGGATGTAGAATTATCCAACCTGATTGGATAGTTGAAGAAAAGGATGAACAAAAGAATGATGAAGAGGTATGGACACACAATAAGAAGTTTCATCATGGTCCTAGTGCATCTAGTTCATTTATTTGTAAAAATTATTCGTTGTGGTACAAATATATTTAGAAGTTTGTGGAAAAAAATTTGTTTTTCCAACAAAATAAAGTTGAGACATTTAAGACCCTGGATCTTTTAAAACCATTATAAATTCCAAGTCAGCGTTGGGAAGAGGTCTTAATGGATTTTATCACAAGTTTACCCAAGTTTGAAGGAAAAAATTTCATCATGCTGGTTTTGATAGACTTACCAAATACGCACACTTTCGTGCATTATCTCATCCTTTCAATCCCAGTAACATCGCTACTGCATTTGTGGAAATAATTCAAAATTTCCATTGAAACTAAAAGATTATTATATGTGATAGAGATCTCAATTTCACTAAAAATTTCTAGAAAAAATTATTTTCTTGTCTTGGTACTCAATTAGCTCATAGCTCATATTATCATCCTCAATCAAATGGGAAGATACAGATTTCGAACAAATTTTTTGGAAGTATATGTTCATTTCTTTGTATTTGACAAACAAACACAATGGATCAAGTGGTTGCCCCTGGAATAATGGTGGTATAACACTTTCTTCCATACCACAAAAAAGGACCCCATTTATGGTTCTTTATGGATATCATGCACCATCCATCACATCATCTTTAAGAGATAATTATAAACTTGAAGTGGTGGAAGATCACATCGAGAATCAACAAAAAGTTTTCCAACTCTTAAAGGATAACATGAATCTAACATAAAAATGAATGAAATAATAGTTAGATCAACATTGCAATGAAATAAGTTTTGATGTGGGCTATTGGTTATTTTTACAACTGCAACCATAGATATAAATGTCCCTCAAGTAACCTAAGAAGGATAATAAATTATCACCCAAGTATTATGTCCCTTACATGGTGTTGCAAAATATTGGTATTATAGCATACAAATTTGAGTTCCTTGAATCTCCATGAGTACACCCAGTTTTCAATGTTTCATGCTTAAAGTAGGTTATAGGTGACAAGCTCCCAGTTCAAACTATATTTCTAGAACTTGATGAGGAAGGAAAAATCATATTAGATCCAGAATAAATAAAAAAAACAAGAATTTGGCAACTATGAAACAAATCAATTCTAGAGTATCTCAGTAAGTGAAATAATTGACATGCTCAAGACTCCACAAGGAAGGACGATTATTTTATTCAGAAGCATCCATAACTACTCAATAGTTGAGGAAAATGTATTTTTGAAGGAGAGGGGCATGCTAGGTCCCTATAACACTAGTGTAGGCCCCATATGATTATTGTTGTGCCCACATATTATTATTGTTAGGCAAGATATAGTTATATTGTGACCCCTTAGACTCCTATAAATACCAAGGAGGTCTTGTCATTGAATCATCCAAGAATTGTTAACTTACGTGATGTAAAATGAGGTTGCCCCTCGAAGAGGCTTATTTTCAAGTCACTGATTTATCTTTTGTTTTGTTTTGTGATCTGGTTAGATAACATGAAACCATAGTTTTGAGCATACCATGGAGTTTAAAGATCTCCTTCATAAATATTTATGCTATGTTAATGGATTTGAATGTAGATTTCATAGGAATAAAATGGGTTTCTTTACTAAGCTTCCTTACCACTACCATAATGGAATCATGATGTCTCTTAGTTTCTAGTAAACTAGTGATGAAGTCAATTCACATTATTTTCCATTTCCATTTTGGAATGGGTAAAGGTTGTAACAGTCTAGCTGGATGTTGATGGGAAGCCTTAACTTGTTGCATTACAGTCACTTGACCACATATTCTACTATTTATATTTTCATGTTAGACCAATAAAAATATTTCCTTAACATAGTTATTAGCTTTTGATAAACAGGATGCCAAGTTTTTGGTTTCTGGTTAAATTCATCTATGATAAATATTTTTAGATCTAAATCATTAGAAAAATAAATTGTGTCTCTATACATTAGTAGATCTTGATTTTTTAAGATAAAATCACTCTATATTTCATTTATCAAATCTGATTTCTTAATTTATTCTTTAATTTCCATTTAATATTGATCAAAACATGAAATTGATTTGATCTTTTCTATCAGATTTGTTTGCCAACTAGTTGCAGAAATGGAACAAAGTTGATTTATTTTTATTCTCAAAGAATTATAAATATTATTCTCCTTTCCCTTAATGTGTATGATTCAAATTCATATTCACTAAGTAATGTCAACTATCTTGCCTTCCCAGCATTCAGATCTGGCTGGTCAAATAAGTATTTGAGGATAACATTGTATATAATGTTTTGTTGAGCAAGGGTCCCAAAATAAATTTCCTTGTAGTTTTGTTGTCACCTATAAAGAGAATAGAAATATTTGGATGACGTTAGTGCTTGAATAAGAACCAATAAAGCACAGATGAGATAAGAACAATACCTGAACAAGCTTATATAAAAATCTAGAACAAAGAACATGAAACAATGCTCAAAAGAAGCATAAACACATCAAAAAAAGACATAGTAAGGCAATTCCCTTTATTGAATGTTGGTATAAGAGCTACACATGAGATATCAAAACACTTGAAAATAAATTCTTGATAAATGGTGCTCAAGAGCTCTCAACAAGGAACTCCTTTCTTCAATCTCCTATGAAAACAGATGAGTCCCAGTATTGCAACAATAATGTGGCAACTCCTAAGGCAACCAAATTAAATTATGAAACCGAGGTTATTACAAACTTAAGAGGTATCGACATTGTATGTGGATCATGCAATGTGTCCTTCTTTCGTTGATCTAATGAAGTTCATGTCATAAAATCTAACCTAATCTAGTTGTAGAAATAAACCATGCTACTATAATTGCAAACAAATCAAATCAATTATTCTACTTGTAAAATGGAAATCATTAATATACTTGAAAAATTCTTAGAAAGAATTAAGTTGATCTACAACACATAACTAGGAAATTTAGAAGCTAAGTCTACTTCACTTGTATTGAAGAGTTTCAAATGTGAAAATTGTTTCCTAAATCTATTTGTTGTTTTCTTCTTGTAGTGGGGGAAGGAGGAGCCTAGAGTGGTCCTTAGATTTCCATAATCATGTATTTAGAGCCTAGGGGTCATTATTCATATATACTAAGTCAAAGTTGTAGTGGGGATCAAAACTAGTGAAGGAAAGTGATGCTACAGGTTTGCTATAGGCAATTACTACAAGTGATTGCTACATGAGGCCTGTAATGCTATCAGAGATATAATATTGCTCAAATACCAAGTAAATCAAAATAAAATGGGAGGGAATTTTTTTTTTTATTAATTAAGATGTATAAGGTATCCATTCCAAGTGGAATCACTCCAAAATACGATTGTTAACATGTGCTAAAAAATAGCAGAAAATTTTATAAAACCTTGAAAGGCAAGAACTAGTGAGCTACTTAACCTATCAAAATGTATAACCTAATAAAAAGAAAATACAATGGGGTGATTTTTTTTCATTAAATTGAAATTTATTATTATCTAAGACAATTGGAATCAACTCAAATGAAGTTCATTAACATTTTCTAAAAAATAGTAGAAAATTAGTACTATTTTTCCACAAGGGACTTCCAGAAATTCTAGATTTGTGAACTTGTAAACCAATCCAAGTAGCTCAATGAGGAAGATGAATTTTAAAATATGTTATAAGGATGAATCATGATTTTTTCTCTGTAGATAACCTTGAAAAAAAATTAATTCAATCATTGAACCCAATCCTACAAAAAAAAAAACATCAATACTAAATGCAGAAATATGAAAAACAAGAGTAAGAGATGCATGTGAATAAGAAGTGAAAAGAAGAAAAAAAAATATACAAAATGGATTTGAGACTCTTGGGATATCCAAGACCAAGGATAATAAGTGTAATATGAATGATACCAAGCTTTATAAGCTAATAATGGCACCAAACTTCATTATTTGAATCAATCCAAGTACATCTTTGCTAGAAATGAAAGTGGAGCTGCAAAAGTACAAGTTTTCTCCACAAGAAGACTAAGAAATACCTACCTCGAGAAGAAAATTCAGATTGGTTCTTATAAAAATTTATGGGGAAGAATTATCCTTCAAAGGAGGAAGCTTTCCCCTTCAACATCCCTCAAATAGTGGATCTGGTTCCCAACACTAGGAATATGCACTAAATGAAAGGGAACAAAATCCTAGATTTTCTCAATAACTGGAGCTCCAAAATTTGTAAATAATTTCTTGTTAGTTTTTCATTTATTATCTAATATTTATCATCCTATAGTAGGGAGAAAGTCCCTATATTATCTCCTCCTCCAAATCTTCATAATTTGCACAATATTCTCACAATATTCTTCAAAAATAAATAATATTAGGCACATAATATGCAATCATCTCTAAACCTTCTTAAGAACATATTAAAGAAAAAAAACATTATTAAGTGTAGAAGGAGAGTTTAATATAGCCTTCAAGTGCTAAGAAAGGTTAGATGGGCCTTAATTTGTGTCTAATTTAGAGGCCCATCAAAAACTCACTCTCTCCCAAAGAAGCAAAGAGAGCTCTCAATGATCTTGGAACTCTCTCAACAATGGAATGTAGGATTGCCTTAGGGAATTTTTCCAGCATAATAATTCTCAAGTTTCTTCTTCTCAACAATTGAATGTAGAATTGCTTGGGAGAAACTTTTCCAGCATAAAATTGCCTTTTTCTTTTTCTTCCAATGGCTTGTTTACATAGAATTTTGAAGTCCTCTTTCCCTCCCTTGGATCTTTTATGAGAAAATGACTCAAGAGAAAGAAAAGAGGATCCCTTGTGGGGGCTAAATATCTCCAAGTTGAATCAAAACTGGTTTTCCTTGGGTGGTACATGTTAAGGACTCCTAATTCAAATTGTGTAATATGGTCCCGGATCGCTAACTCAGACTTTGGGTAACCCATGCAGCTATCAAAGAAAAGGTCACACGATCATGAATTTATGCCTTTAAAGGACCTACTCAGGTTGATTTTTTACCCTAAACCTTGGAAAACTTTCAATTTTTGGTTTGTATGTTGTCTTAAGCTAGAAGAGCTTCATTTGTACATGCTTCCATCTGACTATGGGTGTCATCTAACCTATACAAATGCGTGTACAATTTTTCTATATTAATATTTTCCCCCTGATATATGAGGTTAGGAAAAAGTGTATAGCCGAAATACATCACATTTTGTTGTTGTGATGATGGGTCTAACATGATTTTTTGAGAGATTTGGGATCACTCTACAGATGACTGGGTAGGTGTCCTTAACTGAGAACTCACAGAAAACCAATGCTCTGAAGAAATTATTGTATCTCCCAGAGACAACCTTGGATTGCTTCAAGTCTAGTGCCTGGGCACATCTATACTGGTGTGTCTCAAATTATTTAAAAGAAACTCTAGACGACGCTTATGATTTATGGATAGATATGTACATACGAAATAGGTTGGTTCATTAATCCAAAGAAATGAAACATAGATTTGTGATACTTCTTCACTAGTTCAGATCTCATAAATAAGAATAAAAATAGTGGAGGCCAAGAGCTTCAAGGTCTTACAGCTTAATAATATTTTGCAGAGTGGGTGTGAGAGGATAAGAGAGGAGCATAACCCATCACATAGAGCATAATGCTTCAACTATTCTATATTCAACACACAGAGCTTGGGGTAGTAAGCATTTCTATGCTTATTTGGGTTACAAGCTGAAATAATGAATGAAGGGAGAATTGAAAGCTATGATTCATGTGCTATAGATTTAAAAATATAATCTCAATAGTCCTCACAGGCATATACATAAACAATGTTAGACAAATGAATGTGTGAAACAGCTACAAGCATTTTCATTAACATATAGATACCAACTTATATGTGAGGGAGCTTGAAGCACATCTAGCAATAATTATTACATGAATTCAAGGAAGAATCATGAACATAAAATGAGTTAGACAAACGGGAACACTTATTGTAATCCTTTGAAGAGGGAGTCACGATTGTTTCCTTGATATTATGAAAAGATATGTATTGTAAAGAAAATACAGTCTGAAATTATAACATGTAGTGTTTTCTCTAGAATTTCTGAACCTCAACTAAGTATTTATTGGCTTCATGGCCCCAAAAATATTATAGAGTTGAATGCCTCTGGATTAGAGACACGTTACACTACAACATAGTAAATAACCACAAGGAAAAATACATGAACATATCTTCTTCCATTCTATGATCATCTCGATTTGCAGGAGTTGTTCTAGCTAAGGTATGGCCTCCTACACTGTTTCACAGACCACTGTCTCTAATGCCTTTACTCCATTCAGCGCTGACTCTCGGACCCATGTCTCAGAGATCATCCTCTGAGTCGACTGATCTTGTGCCTTGAATGCACCACCTTCTCCTCTTAAAACAATAGCTTATGACCCATCATGCCCTTTAAACCTTTGTATTATACTTCTAGTGTCCTGACACAATGGTTGAGCTGCATCCCATGTTTAACAACACAGTCTGACATGCACAAGCTTTTTTCCTCTAAAACAGGTGAAACAAGAATTTTTTACTTTCCCCTTAGCGCCCCTTTACTATAGCCCCTCGTGTGGCTTTCCTCATATGACTGAGGGCTGGAACTAGGGGCTTAGCCCTCAAGCACTAAGGCCTTTAGACTCATGTCTGGGATCCTTTTCCTTTGTATCACAAAATCCCATATATCGAAACTTTACCATGTTTTTCCCTTTTCCATAGCATGGGATGATAATCCAAATGTGAAATCCTTATAGACCAAGCTGTAATAATTTATCGCATCTGGGGGAAGGTCTACACATTGAAATCAGCCTTGCACTTTTGTCTTAAGATTTTCCCTTCAGCTTCTTGCAATCATCGATCGCCGATAACTTGATGACGCCATTGCTGATGTCATCACTACCACGCATCACCCTATGGGTGTTGTAGACATATTTGGGCACTGCGACCCCAATCTCATATGTCGATAAACCAAGGGCTCTTTAACCCCTAAAATTGTTGTTTCATACCCTAAAGGATCATGGTCAACTGATTACATCATTCCCCAAAAAGTTCCACCTGAAAAACCACTCAGAACTGGCCAAAACTGGACCATACTGACTACTCCACTGTCAAGGTGTGATGCATACTGACTCCTACACTAGCCAAGTGTGATGCATACTGAAGAGGCCTTCTGTGGGGTGTGATGAGTGAGAATGGACAAATGTCAGAGACAGTTTGCTAAGTGGATGCTCATGGAATCTTCTAGAAACTTCTCCTATGACACTTGCCTCTTTGAATTCACCCAGGAATGAGTAAGATATCCAAGGAATCTCCAAGTGGAACCAAAAACAACAAGTGTAATGACACTAATAAAAAACCTAGAGATGACTCACACCCTTGCAAACATCTATAAATGGATCCCTCATCTGAGAGATCTAGAGGCTAGAATTTGGTAATTTGTAAGGAAGTGTTGATAGTTTGTATCTAAGAAAGAGCATTGTATTGGGTGATCTTGCTTTTCATGAGGTGAAGAGAGATTTGATGTTGGGAGGATGATGCTGGATCAGACAATTGGGTTGTAACTCTCCCTTCTATTTTAATAAAGTTCTTTGATTTTTCCTCCATACAATCATGTATTTGTGAATCTTGTTATTTGTGAATGTTATTGTATGTTCAATGTATTTCTGATTCTACATTATTAAAGATATAATAGATCGAGAGGCTTTGATGGTGTTTTGTTACTTTGTCTCTATAGGTATTCAATGAGCGGGATAAGTAGGAGAAGAGGCGCAAGCTCTATCAAGGGGGAGAGAAATCAAGCAAGGAGTCAAGCAGAAGATCCAAGTTGGTCCCTTTACATATCTCTTATCGATTATACACAGAAGAAATCACATATTGCTTTGATTGTTTGTTTATAGGATAGCTTGCAATCCTAGTGGGACTAGTAGATCAAAAAGACACTGGTTTTCCTCGAAACAAAATGGTGACTCCGCTGGGGAGTAAATAGTTTGTTTGTTTTATAAACTATAGACAGAGCCTAAAGTTAGCCAGATATCCTTCGAACTACTCTTGCTCTGCAATTGCAAAGTAGATGAATGTTGCTTCAGCCAATCTTCGGTTTAGTTTATGAACTGAACATCTAACTTATAAAACATTCTAGATGCCCTTGTGGTAGCTTAGTAACCTCCTAAGATCATACCCCTATACTTTGTTCTTTACTATCCATAATAGCTTAGCTTAACTCACTGAAATCAGCTACAAATTTGACCCAAAACCCACCTCAGTTGCGCTCCCTGGCCCATTGCACTATCTATCACTGGAAGCCAATATGCATCACACTTCCTGAGTGTAGCAGGTGAGATGAATCCTTGTTTCTATGAAGCACAGGTGCGATGACTGAGTAATCCTATTTCTCTCCTTGGAATTTGGGGTTTTTGTCCTTGTTTTTAGCTCTGTTCAATTGTTTTGCTGCTTATGAACAGTACCTTATTGCTGAAGCCTCCTTGCTTTACATAATTCAGCCTCCATTGATTAGGATTAGTAAATGTTTTTATGTATTTGTCCATCATTTGCAATCCTTTGTCGAAAAGTTGCTTAAATCAATCTGTCGTTTTGGAACAAAAGTGTCGTAACTGTTGTTTTGTGTCAAAAAGAGAAGTGTCGTTGAGTCTTCCTTCTTTGGATAGTCGATTGAAATTTTTGTCATGTATTTGATTTGATTTTTTGATATTTGAAGTGTCAAAAGCATCTTCTATTCAAAATTGAAAAGTGTCGTTTAAGTCTTCCTTTCATTTTGAAAAGAAATTGTCGAAATGTCGCTTTGAAGAAAATATTTCAGATTTATACTTAGTTTTCCTTTTTGGAAGTTTTCACATTAAGGGGAATGAAAAACAAATACATGCATTTGCATTTGAATTTAGACTATGTGTGAAAAATGATTTAGGAAAAGTGAATTTAGTGTGTGCTCTTTGCTCTTTGTTTGAAAGAATCATAATCTTTTTTCCTCGGTAGCTAGGATTTTCATTACTAAAAGTAAACAACAATTGTTTATCATTTTAGATTGCATATTTAGGAATTTTACATCTACATCATGCATTGAATCATTGAAAGGAAAACTTCTAAACAAGATCAACTCTAAAATAAATGTCAATGAACTTAACAATGCTTTGGAACCTAACGCAACACATCTAGAGGTCTAGGCTGGAGACATGTTCTGGCGTTGTAAAATCTAGTAACTATCATTTTCATCAAAGGTTGGGTGATTCCTCATCTTTGATATGACAAGTGATAGCACGGACTTGTGCTCCTCGTACCGTCGAGTATATATTGGGAGACCACAATAGGCTTATCTCCTTTATCCATAGGAAGCAGTGTTTGCTGCCCTATCGATCGCAATGCACTGAACACAACATTCAGGAAGATTGATTGTCATACATAAGTCCTTGGTAATTTCTCTTTAATTTATCACCAAGGTGTATTTTGCAGTTTTTCGATTAGTTTGGTAATCCCTCTGTCTAGATCTCCAGAGTAGTCACTTCCGTTCCTTTTCGACTCCTTAAAAGAAAAGGTCCATATGAGCACTTGTCACTTCAAGCTCATTAAAAAGCAAAGGGGACTAGAGTCATCTTTAGCTTTTTCTCGACTTTTAAAAATTGAAAAAGAAAAGTTGTGTCAAAGCGTCATTAAAATTTATTAATTTTGAGATAACATTATTTTTCCCTTAATTTTGAGTTGGTCAAGTAATCCGCAATCGTGGAAGAAAGTTAATCAAAACCCCGTTGTTTGCAGAGACTAGCGAGTCAACCATCTTTGACTCTAGAAACGAATCCATTCCGAGCAAAATGGTCTCGTTTAACTGAGTCCAATTCACTTGATTTATTTGAAACATTTGTTTCAACATTGTCAGAGACTATAGTTACTTCAATCATTTCTGGTACATCTGCCTTTAGTGAAGGAATTCTACATTTACAAGAGGACATTAGAACTGATCCTTGTGTAACAGTAGACACTTCTATACCTGAAACAACTCCATCTAGAGTTGATCTAGAAACTGAAGTTCACTTACCTGAACATCTAGAAGTTGAATTCCAGAATTCAGAAGGTGTCACCCCTCCAGTATCTGTTACTGCAGAAGCTATACCTTCTTCAGCTCTAGAAAATTTTTACAGACCTAACGGTCTACCTCTTCCACCTGGTCTGATTGCTATTGAGGAGATAGTAGAGGATCCTTCATCCAGTATGACGTTACATTTTGGAACTAGGATTCATTTGTATCCTTCTACTCCTGAGTTTGGTTCTTTTAATCACCCTTCATTGCAAGTTCCGATCGAATCACTAGAAAATCTTTTGGATAGACTAAATATGTCTGAATAGCCATCAACATCTAGGACTATATCATATGATACAGCTATGACAGAGCCTCCTGCTGCCATTCCTACAATATTTTTTGGTATACCATATGTCCCGGCTAGTTACCAATCACTAGCTGGAGTCTATCCAGGGGTGGTTTCAACAACATGGTCTGTTCCTATTTGTTCATCCATAGTCCCATCTGGTATTTCTTATGTTGAAACTTAGAAAGTTGATCTGGCATGCCAGTATCAATTTGGGCAGAGCATTTTTCAAAGACCGATATATCCTTTGAACACTAGACTGCCGCCATATGGAGGGCAGTATGCTTTTTCATTGTTCCCTCCTGGAGAACAACCATATGAGGGTTTACAACAAAATTCAGGTCAAACTAGAATTACATCCAGCAGTTGGGCACCAATACTGCCTCAACAACCAAGGGATGTATATTCAATACAACCGACCCTGTCGCAAGGAATGTGTCGATCTTGTGGACAAGATAGACCTTCCTAGAATCTAAGGAAGACCTAACGACAAGCAAACCAACCAGACACTATCTTTCTCTAAATATGCTTCAATAAGCAACAGAAAACAAGAGTTTCTAGGGCCTACCTTTGGTCCAACGCAAGCTTGTGGATGCCCTCACTCTTTTGATCCAAATGAGCTCCTCTTCACAAATCTGCAAACACAAACAAGGCAAACAAATTAAATAGCACCTGAAAAACCAATTGCATAAAACATATTTAACATGAAAGTCAAGGAGTCCATGAAACAAATAACATAAGATACTTGTTGAGAAAAATGATTTTGATTGTATTAATTCAAAAGAAGAAGAACTTTACAACCTTTGCCTTGACGATGCACAAGCTCCTCCCAGGGTCCAACAAGATGTCTCCTCTAGTTTGACAAGTTTCACTCACTCTCCAATGGAACCAAGAGGTATGTGATCTCTCCTCTCAAGCTCAACCAAAGAGTCTTAATTTCACCAGAATTTACCCTCAAAATGTTCAGCTTCTAACCTCTCTCGTCCTCACCCCAATGCCTGTATTTATAGTGCAATGGAGGGAAGTTACTAGGTCCTCCTTCAAAGGGATAAAGCCCTCCTTCAAAGGGATAGCTCCTTTAGTCAAGGGATTAGCTCCTTCTCTTTTGGGATGCATGAACCACCTCAGAGCGAACAATCCACGTCAAAATTCCTTCTAGAAAACTCTAGAATAAATCCAAAGTGAGTTTTTTAAGATAAAACTTGCGCCTTTTGACTTTCACAGGGGTCCACACCTACACCGTTAGAGACAGAGCGGGTAGGTACGCATCTTTTGTACACAGAAGGTGTGGGACCGCAGGTGACCATGAGAGAAAGTGCGGAACCAGAGTTACATTGATTTTTAATATCTTTCTCCCACTTCCAAAGCTTGATTTGAAGAGCTGAGGTCTTAGACTTGCTTAGGAGGATAGTACAAGTGATGATAGACCCATACTGACTGTAAATAATCATGGTGACGATATTTTAGTGTAACAGATTTCCCCCTAAAGTGCGAAGTCTGTAGTAGATGAGGATTTCATTTATCATATAGGAAGAGTGAAGTACTTTATCATTTCGAGGATCATCTTGTGGAGAGCCTGGTCAGAACCTGTAAAAACATTCAATGCAAGATATATATATGAGATCATATCATCGCTGAGGTAGGCATTCCCATACTCATATCAAAACTAACTAGAAAACTATCTACTGCTCCGATATAGGAATGATCTTGTAAAACATCACAAGTATGGACTCATGTGAACACAGTATGAACCCAGCCATCTGTTTATAAATAGTCCATAATACAATGAATACAAAATTCCCCGCAGCCTAGATGGTAGGAACTAGATCCAGGGTCTTCATTTCTACTTCCCCAAAAAGTACGATTCTATCCATGCGAATAAATGTGTTGATGTGGAACATGGTAGAAACCACTTGATTACCAGTCAATGATGTAAACTGTTAACAAGTGTGAGAGAAACCACCAGTGATGTCAATGGCTCTCAAAGTACCCAGTATAATCCATGAGATGTGAGTAAATGTGTTGATGTCGAACATATCACGGAATCCTTCGATCGAAAGTCAATGATGTAAACTGTCGTCGAAGGCGAGAAACCTGCCATTGAGGCATGCAGATCTCAAGGTACTGACGATTTCTAGATCATCTTCCTAGATAATGAGCTGAAGTCGATAGAAAGCGATCCGTCGTAGGCAAGCCAACCACACGAAATCATAGATCAAGTTTGAAGAAATTTAGTTGCAAGGACTGACTTAGGGATGGTCAAGATGGATGACAGATATTTTTACATATGAATGGCTTACTGGCAGTGACCTCTTGAACACATAACGACACGACAGATGTCTTGGTGACAATTGACCCAAAGTTAATACCCAGAAACCAGCTGAAGACTTTCAATGTGGTTTGATCAACTATTAGGCAAAGGATATCCCAACCCAGGTGAATAAAAGTGTCGTGTTCAAGAGTGGTTACAAAGTATGACAAACAAGCTCATTTTCCTCTCTTTTCCCCCACCATTTCTGGCAAGTACCTCTTTATTTTTGACAAGCTTGAGGAGGATAACATTTGCTTGATTATAAGCTCATCCTTCGGATGAGTCCAACTTAGTTTAAATTTGAACCCTAAGAAGGAGTGGTTCGTTCCTGTTTGTAATTGAACAGGTCCTTTACTATGAAATTTTAACGAGTCTAGTATAGGAGAAACTCGGCGTTTTTCAATTTTAGAGAGTCTGAAAAAACTTAAGAAGACTCCGGGGTTGACTTTTTTCATAAATTTGTGTCTCCCAAGCCTGAAAAAGTATAAAATAATACTTGAGAGAACCGCTTGATCTTTACAACCAAGGAGTACTTTTTGTTAATAGTGCCCTTGACTCAAAAAAGTAAAAAAGCGATCAATGGCACGTCGTTTTAAAACCAATATCGAATTTGAAACGACAAAAATCCGGCAATATTTTCATGTTTTTACGGTCGGAAAAGAGTTGTAAGTGGACCGTCTTTTAATTCTATTTTAACAAGTGTAAAAGAAACGCTTGACAATCTTTTCATATTTCGAGAGTCTGAAAAGGGCTTAAAAGAGAACTCCAAGGTTTCACTTTTTCGTAAGTTTTAACGAGTTCGAAAAAATGATAAAAATGTACTCATGGTTTTCATTTTTCGTAAGTTTTAATGAGTTCGAAAAAATGATAAAAATGTACTCATATGGCCGACTTTCAATTTAATTTATGAGCAGGAAAAGATGGAAAGAACTCAAAATTTTCATTTGTTTTACGAGAATGAAAGATAGCAAAATAATCTCGGGATTTTCATAAGTTTAACGAGCCTTGAAAATAACCGAAATTGACTCGAGATAGGTTTCATTTTTACAAAAGCTTGAAACAGAGAAAAACTATGCTTCAGAGTAGTTTCATTTTTACACAAGCTTGAAACAGAGAGAAAACTGTGCTTGATGCCCCCTAAGCATAACTGCTAGAGCGCATGCCCCCCCCAGCTTCATTTCATTCAACTAAGTACACTGCTGGTAATTGATAGCTGGATGGAATGAAGGTTCATTTACGAAATCTTGGAAAGACTCGAGGGAGTTGTTTCATTTTTCAGTGAGGTTGACACAGGAAAAGAAGTATCCTCAAAACCCTTGTTTCATTTTTTAAACAAGCTTGACACAAGATAAGGAACTATGCTCATAACTACTCTCCACAATCTACCTAACAAGGAACTATACTCTAAAAACCTTGATTCATTTTTAACGAGCTTGACACAAGACAAGGAACTATGCTCTAAAATCCTTGATTCATTTTTTAACGAGCTTGACACAAGACAAGGAACTATGCTCATAACTACTCTCTACAATCTACCTATATAACCTACCCTTGTTTCATTTTTTAAAGAGCTTGACACAAGACAAGGAACTATGCTCAAGACTCCTTGTTTCATTTTTTAACGAGCTTGACACAAGACAAGGAACTATGCTCCAGAAGTTCGCATGCCCCCAGCATAATGATGCAAAGCGAGGTACATGCCCCCCAAGCTTCATTGCATTCAACCAGGTGGATGGAATGAAGGTTTACTTTCAAGATTTAACTTGAAAAGGGAGTTGTTTCATTTTTTAAGGAGGTTGACACAAGAAAAGAACTATCCTCATACTCACTGATTCATTTTTTAACAAGGTCGACACAGTAAAAGGAACTATCCTCTAAGCTTCATTGATCATGGCTTCCAACTGGAAGAAAGACATGTCAATGGACACACCTTGATCATGGCTTCCAAGAGGTCTTCATCAGAAGGAAGAATAGTTCTCTGGAAGGAACACATGTCAAGGGACTCAAAAGGGATAAGAACATCGTGTTCAAGTAATCCCATAGAGTTTTCCATGTCAATTACTGGATCTAAATCAAAGGAAGATGAGCAAACAGTGGGAGGCTCACTTACATTAGTAACTGAAAACATGGGACCAGTTGCCACATAATTAACCCGTGGCGGGGTAGATACCACTTTAGAATCAGGAACATTTAGGGGTGTCATATTGTTGGTAGTTGAAACAAGACTAGGGAACGAAAGATGGTCTACAGTCACAATATTTCCATTGTGAGGGAAAGACATCACGCGAAAGAGTGTCGATACGACAACTTTCATTGCATAAACATAGTATCGCCCAAGGAGTAAATTGAAATCCAAGGGACCTTGAACTACCATAAGATCAATATAGATAGTTTTACCTTCCAAGGTAATAGAAAACTTAGGAAGGATCCCTAAAGGTTCACTAATGGTTCTGTTTAAAGCTTTCAGATTCTGCGTAATAGGCACAAGTTGAGGGGAACCCAAAGCTTTCGAAGCAGTTGAGGATAAAATACTAACAGAAGCACCTTCATCTACCTGTGTGCGGCGTATGTCCCTACCACCAACCTTGACAATGATTTGGAAAGGGATGGAGGAAGGAAGACGAGGTTCTGTCAGTCTATTCCAATCAAAGGAAAAGACCTCAGTACTTGGAGGGGGTTCTGTAGAAACAGGTGAAATGCCCCTCGGCATAGAAGAATCTGATGTAACAAGAAGAACCTAAGAGGTATGAAGTTCACTCTCTAAAGGGAAAGTGGGATCGACCGAATGTGAAATTGAATCGACCACTTGATCAACTAATAGATCATCAACCTGAGTGACATGAGTTTCACTCTCCAATGGAAGAGTGTGATCGACTGTACTTGAAATTAGATCAATCACTCCGTCAGTTGACGGTAGGTTGGGAGAAAGTTTACGGTAACCAGTTGGAAATTTTGGCTGTGGAATAGTAAGGTTTTCCAACAATTTTGAGGCTTCATCCATGTGAGGGCAAATGTGAGTTTGATGACTCCCTTTGCATAACTTACAAGGAAACCTAACTTTACCCTTTTTCCCAGGAACCTAACTATCACTGGTTGATGGATCAATGGAAAGTTGATGTGATTTTTCTGACCATACTTCCAAGACCTTTAGAATACCAGGACAATTGACAAGGAAGTGGTCACCCTTACAAAGCCTGCAAGGGTATTTGGGTTTACGATGCATGTTGGAGGTTTCATCAACACAACTAACACTTACAGCCATGGTTGGTTGGTTGACTTCTTTCTTATATTGCTTCTTCTTCTTCTTTTTCTTCTTCCCTTTCTTCTTCTTCTTAGACACCTGGTTACTAGCATCAAGGCTTTTACCAAGTGAAGAGGAAGAAATGGAGGAAGAAAAATGAGGCGAAGAAGGTAAAGGGTCAACAGAAAGTTGGTGATGTTGAGATGGTGAACTCGATTGAGGTGAAGCATTCGGTTGAGGTGGAACAATTGGAGTATTCAGGGCCAACGAAGTTGAAAATAACCATATCGGTAAACCTATTGTAAATCCAGGTAATGACAAAGTAGCCATATAAGGAGGACCAACATTTCCAAAGAAAGGAAAAGTACTAGGATCCTCGTTAAGAGGGGTTCCTAGGTTGGTAAATTCCAGAACAGTTGCCATTATATTCAACTTCAGTGAATTTTATTAACAATTTAAAACTAAAATTAACAATTCACAACTCACACCTATGGTCTCTAAAAGTAAAAACAAACAAATTAACACGCACTATCAAATCTAGGAGTCAAACCACACACAAACAGTAACTTTCCGTACCAAAAACACTAGTTGGTGATGAAATCCAACGTCGCAGAATTCAATACAGAAATGGCAGTTGGAATAGTTACCCCGACAACCTGCTTAATGAATAGACTGGCACAAGTTTCTCCACTAAACCGTCTCGAGTGAAGAGAACCCCCTAGAAAATCCAAGTGAGTCTAGCCGACGTCTGCTCCAGGTACAGTGGGATCTTCCCACCACTGTCACCTTAGGAAGAATCCTAAAGAATATGGTCACTAAGGTTACCAACCGAAACAAATATATCTGGGGGAACAGTCTACGATCCGATATGCACGCAAGGACAAAGTAGCAAGCTCAATCCCCTTGAAGGCTCCTTGACATAATCCAAGGTTTACCAACAAGTGACCCCAGGCTCCTCGACAATGGTTAATCCGAGGTTTACCGTTTTTAATACATGAATATATGGCATCGTTCCCAATGAGGAAGGATTGATTCCCACACTAGTTCAGACACGATCTCGTGCTTCTCCTTTAAGAGGAGCTTTCCTAGAGCATAAATGCAACAATTGGATTTCTTCCTACCGCAAGATACACTACTTGTTTGTTTTACTGTCTTGGAGAGTTAACTAAAACCTATTCCAAGACATTAGCCTAAGCTAGATTGGTGGAAAGAGCCCTAAAAATGTAAAAATTACTAGATAAATTTTAATTAAGCGCTGTGTTATTGAGGCTGTTATTACTGAAATGGGTAAATGGATACGAAACCAATGGTGTTATGACCCAACTCAAAACTGAATGCAATCGAATATGATAATGTAATCTTTTCAATTCGATGAATCCTAACTAAAGTAAGGAGAGAGTTTCCATTCACTTCCAACAATGCAAGAAATTGATCACTAAGAGAAAATATAACAAATTCTCTAATGCACTAATTTCATCAAGAAAAACTAATGCAAATCAATTCCAAAACAGTTTTATTTATTTATTTTTATTTTTGTATGTTAAAACAAGCATAAAAATATGTAAATTCAAATCAAAGAAAACTGATCTAAATCTACGATTGATTTTTCAGAATGTAAACTATGCAATTGTAATCTATGCACAATTCACTTGAATAGTATGCAAATGTAATCTATGCACATTTTTCATTCATATTCTGAAAATAAGAATTCTAATTATGCAAAAGTGATCTATGCAAGAGAATTCTCAAACACAAGATGATTCTAATGTAATCTAAGAACCAATCAAGTGCAAGTCAAGAAAATTGGGTGAGAGTTCCAAAGATCAAAAAATAAAAAACACTGAAAGGTGATTAACACTCATACACAATTTAGCCCCCCCCCCCCCCGGCGAATGAGGGGGAAATTTTTTTGCAAAAACAAAAGCAAAAAGATGCAAAATTGTGAAAAGACTGAGAGAAACCTCCAAGTAATGACCAAAGGAAATCAAATTAAGAATTTCTCAAAAAGAGACTCAAAACACCCAATTGATAAAAGCTTAAAACAGGAATGCCAGTGGAATTAACCTAAGAAAAGCCTCTGACAAGTTACATGCAGGTCTGGGCAGGGGATAAAACCTATAAACAAATTCTAAACTGATAAAAAAGAGAAAATTTAAAATTTCTCAAAATTTTGACAGGGTACGCAGGCAGCCTGTTTACACAGGTGCATTCCCGCTCTGTGCACAAAGAAAAAGTGTGTACAAGTACGCACTGTGCTTAACTCAGAGGGTGCGTTCCTCTCCCAAAACTATGAAAAATAAAAATTAATTCAAAATCAAGTAAAGCTACCCAATCTCATAATCATCAAGTCAAAAACAAAAACGAAAAACACAGTTCCTCAGGTCAAAGTAAAAACAAGGAAAAAATCAAGTCCCTAGTGGAGTCGCCATTTTGTCGAACGGAATGTGTCGATCTTGTGAACAAGATAGACCTTCCTAGAATCTAAAGAAGACCTAACGACAAGCAAACCAACCAGACACTATCTTTCTCTAAATATTCTTCAATAAGCAATAGCAAACAAGGTTTTTTAGGGCCTACCTTTGGTCCAACGCAAGCTTGTGGATGCCCTCGCTCTTTTGATCCATATGAGCTCCTCTTCGCGAATCTGCAAACACAAACAAGGCAAACAAATTAAATAGTACCTGAAAAACCAATTGCATAAAACATATTTAACATGAAAGTCAAGGAGTCCATGAAACAAATAACATAAGATACTTGTTGAGAAAAATGAGTTTGATTGTATTAATTCAAAAGAAGAAGAACTTTACAACCTTTGCCTTGACGTTGTACAAGCTCCTCCCAGGGTCCAACAAGATGTCTCCTCTACTTTGACAAGTTTCACTCACTCTCCAATGGAACCAAGATGTATGTGATCTCTCCTCTCAAGCTCAACCAAAGAGTCTTAATTTCACCAGCATTTACCCTCAAAATGTTCAGCTTCTAACCTCTCTAGTCCTCACCCCAATGCCTGTATTTATAGTGCAATGGAGGGAAGTTACTAGGTCCTCCTTCAAAGGGATAAAGCCCTCCTTCAAAGGGATAGCTCCTTTAGTCAAGGGATTAGCTCCTTCTCTTTTGGGATGCATGAACCACCTCAGAGCGAACAATCCACGTCAAAATTCCTTCTAGAAAACTCTAGAATTAATCCAAAGTGAGTTTTTTAAGATAAAACTTGCGCCTTTTGACTTTCACAGGGGTCCGCACCTACACCGTTAGAGACAGAGTGGGTAGGTACGCAACTTTTGTACACAGAAGGTGTGGGACCGCAGGTGACCATGAGAGAAAGTGCGGAACCAGAGTTACATTGATTTTTAATATCTTTCTCCCACTTCCAAAGCTTGATTTGAAGAGCTGAGGTCTTAGACTTGCTTAGGAGGACAATACAAGTGATGATAGACCCATACTGACTGCAAATAATCATGGTGACAATATTTTATTGTAACAGACCCAACTTGTGTCGAATATTCCCACTACACCTGCTATTGTAACTGTGTCACAAGTACAAGCACTACCTATTGTGTGTCAACCTCAAGTCTCTCAGGTTGCAATAACAACCTCTTGTCTCTACAGCATAATCACAACCTCAGGTTAGTGCTTCTTTACCTAGAATGACTCAAGCTCAAATGGGTGTTATCACCCTGCGTCTTGGTCAACCTTCCAATATTGGGCAACAAAAAATGGTCCAAAAACCATGTCTAGTACAATACCAACAACCATAATTCCAACAAACCTACCTAGGACTCGGGCAATAAGGCTTTCTAGGTAATGGACAACCGCATTTTCAAAACGGTTATCAAAAACCATACTAGAATGGTTATGTTTAACAACGTTATCAAAGTTACCAGCATCAAGTACATTATGTTGGTATGCAAAGACATACTACTCAGGCGATTCCATCTTATCCTGGGTATGCTTCGCCTAACTTGAATCAATAGTTTCCTTTTGTAGCAACTCTAGAATTACTAGATTTGAACTAACTGACTAATGATCCAATTTCTTATACCCCTTGGTGGCCAGCGATTCCTCATAAACTTCCCTACGATATTCATAAATTCAATGGAAATCCAGGTGAAGATCCATTGAATCACGTAATGACTTTTCATTTGTGGTGTTCATCAAACACCCTAAATGATGATTCGATTAGGCTTCACATTTTTTAGAGAACACTCACTGGTCCAACAGAAAAATGGTATATTGAATTTCCTAGAGCTTCGTTCGATAACTTCAGCACCCTTGCCACTACCTTTTTAACCCATTTTCAATTACCCATAAGGTACGAAATAGGAATGGAACTCCTTACCATGTTCAAACCGACCACGGCCACTCACATATCCGATCATATTCATGAGTGGCAATGTCGTCGTTGAATGGTAAAGATGTATTTTCCTGATCAACTTTTAGCTAAATGGTTTATTAAGTCCTTCTTATCTTCTATAATAGAAGACGTTGCAAAAGGAGGAGTTGTCACTAAAGAGCAAGTCATTGCTCGTGCCCAATATTTAGACTTCATCTATACTCAGTCTGGCACACTCTACGACAAAATTCCTGATGCTCCTAGACCATAATTTTCCATTCCACCCCCTCCTAAATCAAACAGGGACTCTCACGCCGGTGATGGTGTGATTGGTACCACAAGCACACAAACCGCAAGGGCTCCATCTAAAAAAGCCCTTGCAGTTTCTAGTCAAAAATCAAATGAAGAGCCTCTTTCCTCAGAGATTAATGTCGCGCATCTGACAAGGGTAAGAACTCAAAGCAACCAGGGGGCAAGAAGAAAGGGAACAATAATAGAAGAAACAGGAAAATTCACCTCCTAAAAAATATTCTAAGAACCCTACTGGGCAAAAGAAACCTTGTCAACCATGTTTCATATGTGATGATGAGCATTGGATGAAAGATTGTCCAGATTGAGCTGAGGTTACGAAATTTTTAAAGACTTCAAATACCTCAGCGGTGTTGATTGATCCATTTCCAAGCACAGAAACCAATGTGGTTGCTATCAATCGTGCTTCCCCATCCCAAGTGCTTATGCTATCCATCTCGAAATAGCAAAATTATGCTTTGATATTGACAAGGAATAAAGATTATGGGAATCCACAGTTGTCGAACAACAAGGCTACAGATCAACCCAGTAGTTCGACAACAACTTCGCCAAAAGTTGTTCCGCCCATCATTCCTGAACTAACTATAAGCCGCCAAAGGGAGTAGTACATAAATCAACATTTGATCCTCGTGCTAGAGCAGCACATAATTATAATATAGTGGAGGATTTGGCTCAATCGCCATCCGCTATGTCGACACTTGAAGTATTGCAGAATTGCCCCTCCCAAAAGCAAGCTTTGTTATCAGCAATAGGTGGGATTGACCCAACGGATTCCAATCTTGTGGCTTTTAATCATAAAGGATATACACATCAGTTACCGGCCCAACTTGCTTTCCTTATATAGGTAAAAGCCCTCAATAAAAGTGTTCATAGAACAATCATTAATGAGGGGGCATCTACCTGTATTATGTCAATGAATTGCTGGAAAACTTTGGGCTCACCACCCTTGTCGCGATCATCAACAACATTAAAAGCATTCGATGGAAGAACATACATGCCGTATGGGATACTGAGTAACTTGCAAGTTGAACTGGGGGGAAAGATAGTGGAAATTGAAGCCAAGGTCATTGATGGAAACCTTGATTACAATATCCTACTGGGAAGGCCCTGGATTTATGCTATGGTTGTCGTTGTGTCTACATATTTTAGAAAGATTGCATTTCCCTTCCAAGGTGGAATTACAATTGTTGACCAACTAGCATTTTTTCCTAACAGTTCAAAAGCTACTGGAAGCATTCCATTGATCCATGGAAAGTCCCAATCACTTCAAAATGTTGGAGTGGGTCTCCTAAAAGACCCTTCCTTAATGAGTACTTTGGCCCTCCCACCTCTAAGTAATCTGGCGGAAGTGGCCTCAGTGGAAACCTGTCATATGATATCTTCTACATCATCAAAGATTAAGAAGAACTCTGACCATTTTGATAGTGTGGATCATCATGACGTGTTGCCCTCAAGCCCCATAGAATCTTTGTAGCAATCAATTTTCTGGGCCTGGGTGGCAAACCCAAATCAACAATCAGTGAGTGTTTGGATAGATAGGTCTCTAGAATATGGTACCTCTTTCGATCCTTGGTCTCTAGTACATTCTACAGATGAAGGAATCATCCAGTCAATGATGATAGGAGAGACACCGTGGGAAGATTACCACCATCATTCCCACCTTCAAGATAATAATGAAGATTATTCAAGCAACCTTAATCATCCTTCAGTTTTTTATTTTCTATCAAATACTGTAAATACAGTGGATTCTGAGCGAAATCTGTCTAATATTGAAGAAACTATCGCCATTAATATCTCAACCAAACCTAATGTTGTAGAGAATATTCATGTTGGCAAATCTTGTTCTCCTTCAGAACTAGAAATATATTGCGCTCTCTTTCGCAAATTTAGAGATGTCTTTACATGGTCATACGAAGAAATGCCAGGCATTGACTCGAGCATTGTTGAACATGAGATCAAGATGTATCCAGATGTCAAACCAGTACGATAACAGCTTCGACCAGTTCACCCGAAGAAAGCCACTGCCATTAAGGAAGAAGTTGAAAAAATTTTGCATGCTGGTTTCATTTACCCTATTCCTCTCACTGATTGGGTATCGAATATTGTTCCTATGATGAAAAAGCAAGGAACGATTAGAGTATGTATCGATTATAGGGATGTAAATCAAGCATGTTCAAAGGACAACTACCCTACACCCTTCATCGACTAGATAATTGACGAATGTGCTGGATGCAAAATCTTTTCATTCATGGATGGATTTTTCAAATACAACCAAATCAATATCCACCCACAAGACCAGTCAAAAACTGCAATTATATGTCTGTGGGGCACATTCGCATATTGTAAATTACCTTTCAGTTTGAAGAACGCAGGGGCACCTTTTCAGAGGGCAATGAACTATGCCTTCCATGACATCAAACACATCGTTCAACTGTATCTCAATGATTTACCGACTCACTCGCAAAAGTGGACTGATCATCCATAGCATTTAAGAGCCATATTTCTACGTTGCTGACAGTACAACATACTATTCAATCTGCACAAGTGTGTGTTTTGTGTTGGTTCTGGTCGATTACTTGGTTTCATAGTTTCTAAGAATGGAATTCGACTTGACCCATGTAAGGTATGGGAAATCCTTGACATGCCTCCACCTTCAAATTTGCTTCAGATTCAGAAACTCCAAGGGAAAGCTAACTTTTTGAGGAGGTTCATTCCACATTATGCCGAACTAGTTAAAGGTTATATGCATCTTTTGAAAAAGGAAGTACCCTTCAACTGGGATCAATTTATGCAAGTTTCCTTTGATGCTTTAAAAGGTTCCCTAGTAAAATCATCATTAATGTATGCTCCTCACTATCAAAAATACTTTAACCTGTATCTCATTGCTACAGATACAACCATCGCCATGTTTTTAGTGCAAGAAGACAATGGAATAGAACATCCTATGTATTATTTAAGACACAACTTAAATGATACAGAAAGCAAGTACTCCTATGTTGAAAAGCTAGCTTTAGCAGCTATTCAAGTAGTACAGAGATTTCAACACTATATTCTCTTTCGCAAAACTACCATTTTGTCAGATTGCAACCCTATGACCTACATTTTGTTGCGTCAATTACTAGGGGGAAAATATTCCAAATGGATAGCCATTTTGCAAGAGTTTGATCTGGAATTCACCAAATCCAAATCAAAGAAATCTCTAGTCTTCACAGAGTTACTTTGTGACCTCCCATCGTCATCCAACGATTTAACATCTAAAGCGTCAATCATGGTTGAGACTCTGTTTCTGATATCATCAAGTGATCCATGGTATGGATATATACTAATCTATCTCCAAACACAAAATTTTAGGCCGAACACCTCTCGCTCAGAACAACAACATATTCGATGCCAAGCCAAAGACTACATGATCGTCGATGATACATTTTACTATCGTGGTGTCAATACAGTTCTACGGAGGTGTCTCACGCATGAAGAGGCTGAAAAATCTCTGAATGACTGTCATTCAGGTGCGTGTGGGGGGCATCTATCTGGTTATGTTACTGCATAAAAGATCTTATGAGATGGTTACTTTTGGCCCACTATATTCAAAGATTGCATAATTGCAGTTAGAAGTTGCCATTCTTGTCAAAAGTTTTATTGCAAAACCAGATTACCACTTGCACCACTACATCCAGTAGTTGTTGTTGGGCCATTCGCTAAATGGGGCATTGATTTCATGACATGCATCTCCACCTCGGCTAGGGGGCATGCATATATTATAGTCACTGTCAACTATTTTACAAAATGGGCCGAGGCGATGCCTACATTAAACAATCGCGGAAAAACGACAGCTCTTTTCTTTTCTAATCATGTAGTCTCTATATTTGGTGTTCCACAGGCTATAGTCACAGATCATGGATCACCTTTTTGCAATCACATGATGGTTGAATTGACTGCCAAATTAGGACTATCCCACGATAGTTCTACTCCATATTATCCGCAAGCTAACGGATAGGTTGAGGCAATCAACAAGGTCCTAAAGCATATGTTGCAAAGAATGATTGGAGTCCATAAACGGAATTGGAATTTAATCATGTACTCAACTCTATGGGCATATAGGACTTAAGTGAGAAATGCAATTGGATTTATGCCTTTTCAGTTGGTGTATGGTCTGGAAGCTATCTTACCAATTTAGTGCAAAATTTCGTCTCTCAAGCTCACAATTGATCTGCTTCCCAAAACTTCTAAGGAAGAGGCTCATTTCTTGGAACTAGTCCACCTAGATGAAACCCATCGTGATGCCGCGTTGGCTAACGAAGCACATAAGAAATGTGTTAGGCGCAATTTGACAAAAATGTCAAACCTCGTGTCTTCTCAGAAGGTGACCTGGTCCTGGTTTAAGATCAGGACTCTGAGAAATTAGGAGCAGGAACATTCAAACCATTATGGATGGGCCCCTACATTTTTAAATCAGTATTGACAAAAGGAGCCTATGAGCTGGTTGATTATGATGGGATTCCACTCTCGTATCCTTGAAACGGGTCGTATCTTAAGCATTACTATGCTTGATTAAGTGTAGTAAACTCTTTGTATATATACTTTTGTTACATTTTTGTTTTCTTTTAGAGTTGTCATTTTGGTTAGGTAATCCACTTTGCATTTGTTGCAGATGTCAGACTTTTTGGAACCATTTATTGAGTATGTCGATGGAGCTAGTCGTAGTATGCAGAATCTATCTTTAGCGGCCTAGGCCATTTTCACTCCAAGCGGTGAGTTAGTAAGTTTCAGAGGGATATGTATTGGTCATTCAATGAACAAAATCATTGAATATAGCGCGTTGATTGAACTTCTTTCTGATGCCATTACATGTGGTATACACTGACTTATTGTCAAGCTAGACTCACAGCTCATCATTCTACAGCTTACTGGAGTTTATTCCATTCGGAACCTAGCTATTTATCACATGTTCCTAAGAGTTAGGATTTTGGAAAGACAGTTTTATTCTATTCAATATCGACACATTTCCAGAAATTTAAACACACTAACTAATTTATTAGCAAACTATGTGTTAGATAGACATTTGCAACAATTGTAAAGAAAGCATTTTACATTAACATTTGCATTAGGATTGCATAACTTAACCAAGATAAAACTCTGAAAATAAAAAAATATAACTTTCTATAGTTTTTACAAAAATTTTTGTGTCCAAGACAAAATCAATCACATGACCAAGAAACTCAAAAATGAATGCAGGGAAGCATCCTAGACTAATGATGCTAGTGATAGCATGTCACCACTTGAGATCATGCGCAAGAGCCTGGTCCATCAACTCAGACGCTAGTAGCATGGCACTATAACCTCAAAGGTAACTCATCAGTCCTGACATCCTAAATACCAAGAGTTAGGCCCTCGACTTGATCCTGCAACACTGTCAGGGTCTTCGATATGTCTAGGTCTCCAAAGATGGCCCTCCCTATAGCCTCTCCTGTTGGAGTGTTAGCTGCCGCCCGTGGGCATGCCACTGGTCACACTAGCCCAATATTTGCACACACATATGAGTTCGATTAGTTTTGATAACATTTAGAAACACAAAAACATTATAAAACTAATAAATGAAGATGTGGTCGAATCATTTTACCTATAGCACTCCACTGATCACTAGATGGTAGTGCTAAATCCAGGTTGCCTCGAAAATCCATCTCGACATATGGATACTTCGCAAAGACCATCTCCTAACAGTCAAACCACACAAAGAAGGCATCAAAGAAAGAAATATGTGACTGACCAGCATGTCTAGCCATAAGATCAACCCATCTCTGCATCGATGATTCCCTTGATGCTGGCAATCCTAATGAAGTGTACTGAAGCTGCATCAATGGAATCTTCTCCAAGGCAAAAGCAGTCAATATTTTATCATATCCAAAATTCTTGGATCTTCCATTCTTTACTTTGGAAAGTTGTTCTTTTATGATAGGAAGTACCGCCTCGCACCAGTTGAACACCTTCAGTTCTAGGCATTCCATGGCGTACTACATGTAAGATCTGTTTGCCAAATGCAAAGCTACACTGCCAGCCAATCTATCAAAGGTAAATAAAATGGTCCTCAAAGACTGATTAGTGACATCCCAGATATTGATCTTGCCATCTCTGTTGGGCTGAGATCCATCTCTACAAAACTAATGAATGTAATCTTTCACAGATTCACCTCCACAGGCGGATCCTGATAGTAAAAGAGGGGCACCATGCCTCGATAGCCGCGTCATAAAGTAAATATCCTTGACTGTCAATGGAATAGATTTGCCTCTGATCTGGAATACTTGGTCGATCAGATCCCAAGCATCGAGAAAATATTGCAACAAACTGATTTGTTGCCTCATGTTGGATATGTGGAAGAACTTTAGGAAACTGCAGTTACGTAATGCCGCAATTGTACCCTAGTCATGTAAGGAAATCATGTCCTCTTCTTCATGTTCACATTCACGCCATGTGACAACCATCTTGATCAGACAAATATCTAAAAAATAGACAAAAGATGAGTTAGGATCCAAATTTGAGCAAGGTGAGATGCATATTGACCGGCCAGTGTACAGCTCAGTATGCATCACTCCTTTCTATATAAGCTAGGTACGATGGATAGAGAACGAATTCTTCAAACACCAGGGGCCTAGAAAAATGGGAAAAATTGCTCAAAATCAAGGAAAGATGAAATGAAATTGAAGAGCTCAGGGTTAGCTCCTACCTGGTCCTGACGGCGTGAAGAATAGTCAATCGGATCACCCGAAATCAACTGATGAAATTTGAGGGGGAAAACCACTCCAGAGCTCCAAAATCCCAGATTTGAAATGAAATAATGAAAATGAAAGGTAAGGCTACTTTTTTTGTTTACTACTTTTACTTCAAGTAAAATTTTAGTTTTCATTCATTTTTCGTACATATATATGTATTTATAATCAATTTGGTGGAGTGATTGAGCAGGTTAAACGACTGTCGAAAGAATCTCATGTGCTAAACAGTAAAAATCTTTGACCAATTCACTGAGCATGTTGTCACATGGTTTAAGCTCATTAAAAACTAAACCTACCACCATGAGCATAGTTTCCCTTAGGTTTAAGCTTGTTAAAAAATGAACCCGCCTTCATAGAGCATATGTTCCCCCAGAGTTCAAGCTCTTAAAAAAATGAACCTCCCTTCGGTAAATAACCTTTGTGATTACATCAGCCTTTTGAGCCTTGGTTGTGTTCCTTCCATCACCTCCATTCTTTTGGCCGATCATACACTTCCACTTCATTGTTTACCATTTTTAGGAAAAACTACAATGAGTGGTCCTGTTAGCCACCCTCTTCACATCACCATGTTTTGAGAAGTTCCAAGCTTACCTAGAACCAATTTCTACCCTAAAATGCCACTCATTCCTAGAAAAAAAGTCTCCTTTAAACTCTTTTCAAACTTGTTAAATATGAAAAGATTGTCGAGCTATTGGCCTTTCCAGTCGCTAAAGTGATTGGAAATGCCATCCCTCCTGTATATTTTAAACTTTTCAGACTTGAGGGTTTATCTCATGAAAAAGTTTGAGTTCTTGTCTTTTTTGGCTCGCTAAAGTGATCGAAAAAGTCATCCTTTTTGTATTATTTTAATCTTTTTCGGACTTAAGGGATTATGCTATGAAAAAGAACTATTGGAGTCTCCTTTTTGTCCCTTTTCAAACTCTCTAAACATGAAAAGGACCGAGTTATCTTTGTCATTAAACTCGTTAAAAAAACAGCGACAAACTTGTCCACCCAGACAAGAACGAGTTTCACTATCGTTAGACTCGCTAAAACATAGCGACAGGTTTGCCCGAAGGGAAAATTATAGAACAAGCATATGTTATCCTCCTCAAGCTTGACAAAAATAAAGAGGTACTAGTTAGCAATGACTGGGGGAAAGGAAAGAAAACTTAAAGAATTTTATTGGTAACAGGTCACTCTTGAACATGACACTTTCACTCCATCACCATGATTGAGTCAGGTTGGGTTATTCCATTCACTGGTCATATCACCATTGGTCCTCCATACCATCCATCTTTTGGGGTTAACGCTACCAATCCATCTCAGTGTCGCTGATATGTTCAAGAGAAGTCATTCAGAGAATTCACCATCTAGTTAAAGCCTCATCCACTGCAATACCTTCACCCTCCATTTTTCATGACCGCCATTTCTGAACCTTGTATCATCAAATTGTTTTCACCTCCAGAAAATCATTTTATTTGTTTCATGTCATAGATGTGGGATATATTAAGGCCCTCCTATGATGGGTCACTTCTTGTTGACATTAGATCATTATCCAATAAGTTGACTTAGAAACAACCCTTTCAGTACTTTGAAGCTTGCATGCCTCAGTGGCAAGTTTCTCACTTCCAGCGACAAGTTTACATCAATGGCCTTTGACCGAAATATTTTGCGTGGTGTTCGACATCAGATCATATATTCACACCACGTGAATTGTACTGTAGTACCTTGAGGGTCATTATCATTATTGGTGATTCCTCTCACACCTGTTAACAACTTATATTATTGGCTGGTAATTAGGCGATGTCTTTCCATGTTCGACTTCAGGACATCTTTTCACATGGATCGACTTGTACATCGAGCGAAGATTGAATGAGTTTGAAGACCCAGGATAGAGTTTCATCCATCCGAGCTATGATATATTTAGGAATATAAAGACATCAAATGTACACAGAAGTTGCACAGATGATCATCCAAGCTTGGGATGATGACTCTAAATGTAAAGAATCACCAGTTTGCAACTGCAGACGATTATATATCCTATGTACATGAAAATGAATTTATAAAGCTGAGCATGGGAATGCCCACCTCAGCTAGATCATGAAAATAATATGATGATGATGATGTATTGTATTTTATCTTATACAAGTCACCTTCCAGTTCGAATACCTCGGATCCTCATGATAAATCATTTCAACCGACATCAAAAGATTTACGACTTCATGCTTTAGGGGGCAACTGTTATAGACATATTTGGGCACTGCAACCCCAATCTCATATGTTGATAAACAGAGGGCTCTTTAACCCCTAAAAGTGTTGTTTCATACCCTAAAGGATAATGGTCAACTGATTACATCATTCCCTAAAAAGTTCCACTTGAAAAACCACTCAGAACTAGCCAAAACTGGACCATACTGACTGCTCCACTGTCAAGGTGCGATGCATATTGACTCCTACACTAGCCAAGTGCGATGCATACTGATGAGGCCTTCTGTGGGGTGCAATGAGTGAGAATGGACAAATGTCAGAGACAGTTTGCTAAGTGGATGCTCATGGAATCTTCTAGAAACTTCTCTTATGACACTTGCCTCTCTGAATTCGCCCAAGGATGAGTAAGAGATCCAAGAAATATCCAAGTGGAACCAAAAAAAAAAAGTGGAATGACACTAATCAAAAACCTAGAGATGAATCACAACCTTGCAGACATCTATAAATGGATCCCTCATCTGAGAGATCTAAAGGCTAGAATTTGGTAATTTGTAAGGAAGTGCTAATAGTTTGTACCTGATAAAGAGCACTATATTGTTGGGTGAACTTGCTTTTCATGAGGTGAAGAGGGCTTTGATGCTAGGAAGATGACACTGGATCAGATAGCTGGGTTGGAATTCTCCCTTCTATTTTAATAAAGTTCTTTGAGTTTTCCTCCATACAATCATGTATTTGTGAATCTTGTTATTTGTGAATGCTATTGTATGTTCAATGTATTTCTAATTCTGCATTGTTTATGATATAATAGATTGAGATGCTTTGATGGTGTTTTGTTACTTTGTCTCTATAGGTATTCACTGAGTGGGATAAGTAGGAGAAGAGGCACAAGCTCTATCAAGGGGGAGAGAAATCAAGCAAGGAGTCAAGTGGAAGATCCAGGTTGGTCCCTTTGCTTCTCTCTTATCTATCATACACAGAGGAAATCACAAATTGCTTTGATTTTTTGTTTCTAGGATAGTTTCCAATCCTAGTGGGACTAGCAGATCGAAAAGACACTAGTTTTCCTGGAGACAGTGGGTGGTGCCATGTGGCACACGAAAACAGGCCCGTAGGACCCCTAAAAATTCCAAAAACGAGTGACACATTCCCACCCGCCATGTCATCTTCCGTACTTGCCACATCATTGCTGATGTTAGCTTCCATGTCAGCTCAGTGGACCAATTAGAGGTCACCACGTGGTCCCCTGGAGGAGAGAGAAAAGGGCCTGCCTGACCCTGTTTTGTCAAGCATTTCTTTGTTAAACTTTTCGGCCCTCTCCCGGTGATTTTACATTATATTGGTGAATCGACCCTCGCAAGATTTATTAAGTCACCACCCCATCGATCCATAGATATTGCAGGGTTGTAGGATGTGGGATCCCGCCACGTGGAGGAGAGAGAAGGTGCTGGCCTGACCCTTGTTTTGTTAGCCCTTTCCTTTGTAAATAGTTTTCTCAGCCCCCCAGTGATACAACACTATATCACAAATCGACCCGTGCAAATTACTCAAATATTTAGAACCTTGTCAATCTGCCAATATGTGGAATTCAGGGTTACCAAGATGCGAGACTTCGATATCAACCTTTGGCATGAAGAACCATCAATAATCCTTAAGTTTGAGCCTAGGACCTTGCCTATATGTGATGCGCTCTATGCCCCGGCCTACTTGAATGTTGATATAAGACCTGCAATAGACCTCGTGGGCCCAATTATGATTTTCTCCTCAGACTTGGCCATTTTTTGGTTTTCTTGATCTTTACAAGGTAATATTCAACAAGCTCTAAATTTTTCTCTGGAAGTCCATTTTTAGACTTCTATATACCATTGGAGAACTCTTTCTAAGCACTAGGCATTGGAGTGGGGTTGATGTAGCTCTAGGATCTTTTGTGTCTCAGGACAGGGGCTCCAAAATTTCACTATTCTTGGGCAACCTCAACCAATTAAAATCCACAATGTCGTCAGTGACAACAGAAATGATATTACAAAAGCAGTTATACGAGGTAGGAATATCCAATTCTCGTTATGATGATTAGGACTAACAAAGTACAAATATAGAGGAAAGCATCCTATCAAGGAATCGATGAGATAACTGGCATGCTGATAGTTAATGAAGAAAATTATTTTCACCCTCGAGGGTGTTTTTGAAAAATAGGTTGATCTGAATGCTCCATGCATGTAATGTAAGGCACTGCTAAAGGGGGTGTGATGGGATCCATTGGATATTCAACTGAATGAGAGAAAATGAAATGGCTTGATGTATAATACTACCCTAACATGAAAAATTATGTAGAGGTTAAATGCCAAGGAGATCAATGACATCAATGGGAAAATGATGGTTCCCACTGTGTCACCCGAGATTATCCCTATAAGATTGGGGGCAGCCAAGGTACTGCTTCAATTACGGAAGATAAGTGTTGGTGTCAAAATAATGAAGCACCAAATGGATAAAAGATGATTCTAGGAAATCTTTGTGAAATTGGTACAAATATTTGTAATAAAAATGGTACATAGACACGATGTTGGGGATTGACGGTATGTGAGGGATATAGAAAAATTTGCCAAGGATGGATTATTGATGAAAGTGGTGGTAGTCAAAACAATAGTGAAGAAAGTGATGTCTTACATGATGTTGCAGTTGGGTTTGTTGCTATGGGCGAGGGCCCCATTGGTTGGTATTTGTGTAGTGTTGATGAGGTCGATGGAATGATGTAGATGGTCTAATACCATATGGGTGGATGGTAGGCCAGGTGTAGTATGTGGTGATGCATTTGGTTTGATCCATTTGTAAACAAGAAGGGTGGCCTAAGAGTCAAGGTGGTAATAAATGTGTGAAGAAAAGAAGTATGAGGTTGGCCTTCTAAACACACATATGAAATGACTCTCGAGCCCGAGGGGATGGAAATGGATATTGATAGTGTGAAGGGAACTATGAAATGGGGTAACCCATGCAGGTGAGGCTCTATCGACTAGTGTGGGTGTTTACCATGTGTAGGTGGAAGGTGATGGTAAACGTCATCGAGATGGTGAGCCCTATGGTTTATTTTAGAGAAATGATTGTAGGATATGAAAATATTTGGAGGAATCGTACATGTTGAGTGAAGAAATATATCTTAATTTTCGATTTCCATCGAGGGAATAGGATTGTTTTGAAGGTGTTGGTATCCTGCAACGTTGCAAGACTATACCCCAAGTGAAAAAATCCATATATTATAGTACGAAAATGGGAAGGAAATAGGTAACAAAAACATAGGAAGATGAAGTTGATGGGTTCTTTGAACAGGTGGATATGTCATTTATTTTGCCTTATTGGGTAATAATCAAGAAAACTATTAGTGTGGTGCTCCATGATTTAAGGGTTTATATTGGGCATCTCAGAATATGATCGCACAAAAATTTCCCTGTATTCTTGTAAAAATGCTTTGTGGGAGTAAATTTCTTATGGGGAACATGCTTCCCCCACCAAGATTTCATCGATTATGCTTCATTTGATCGATATGTCTACCTTGATGGTGGGTGAAAATTTGGATACGTTTCCCTTCTCAAACACATCTGGTGCAGGGATGGGATTCTTGAACTAGTCTACCTACCTTGGTGGCAAAAGTCTTTTTTTTCTACTCAACAAATATTATCGGATGATGCTTTAGTAGGTGTGAAAGAGCCTTTTGGTAAAAATATATTGTGATGAAGCATGGCATCGCAAGAACACTTAGGCTCCTTCATGACCTCTAGAATATCATCGTCTGAGTGAAAGAGACTTCATAATGGTGAAAGTGGCTGCAAGGGATCATGAGGTTGAGATTCGCCTAGTGGTGCTGGTGGACAAGTAAGAAAATGATTCATAGGTCACTTTCATAGAACCTAATGATGTGGAAAATGAGCAAACTAAATGGAAATGCACATTCATGAGCGACTCAGTAGTTGGAATGGGTGAAGGAGTCTTAACACCATAAAACAATGAGAAGATGACATGAATTAGGGTTCCTATGGATGAGGAAATGAATTGTATATGATGTTGGGCGTCATCAACACCAGGTGGTTGGAGAATCTCCCTAATGCGTGCTTGAGGGTAGTCGGGGGAAGTTCTCAGGGTCATGGGAGCTAAGAATGATGGCTCATAACACTTGTGCTAATGTGATATATTCTTTCTATCGCATCATCTCTCGTAGCTGCTGATAATGGTATTTGTGGGGTGCTAGTGGAACGTGTATGCCATTGATTGGTCTAAGGTTGAGAATACATATAAAAAGGTGCCGAGGTCCCAAAATTACAATGTTGAAAATAACCCCATGCCTCTTAAAATCAGGGGAGGTGTGGTAAAAGCTGAGTATGATGGTTTCATGTGCAAATGTGACAACTATAGTACTTGTACCTAGGTCTATTGTTATGGAAAACCTAAGCAACATGGTGCCAAACACACTCCAAATTTTTTCCTTTGCTTCATGTTGGGAGCGGGATCCCCCAAGGGCAGTTTTAGGGCTAAAAGACCATGTTCAAGTCAATTTTTGTAATATTATTGTAAAGACTCCACATTTTATGGTCGTGGAGCATGAAGGTGTTATGTGTCCTAAAGGGTAGTCCGCCCTTAGTTTTGTAAAGTAATGTCGGTTGTAAGAGATCTACTCATGGTTTGCAGACCATGCGATTGTATAAAAAGAGCTAAGCTCTAAATATTTTGAGACACAACATGTAAGAGATTCATAGCTTTAGAGAAAGAAGTCTAATTCTTGGCTTGTAGCGTAGGTAAAGGCTCTGCAGCTGAGTGCACAAAGCCCTAGGGTAGAAGTCTGTAGCTAAGTGCGCAGACCCCTACAGCTCTGTGCGCAGGACTGATAGAGGTTGTAACCACTTGGAAGATATTAATAAAGAGAGATATTCTACAATTTCTGTGTCTTTGTTCTGTTGATGCATCTTGATATGCTATGGATGAATTTTCTTTATTATGCTTATATGGTGCGCGAATGAATGCAATTACGTTGAATAATTAAACACATATACGAATATCTGTTTACGCGGGGATAGCTATAATTGTTTGATAATATAAGCAAGGCACTTAGATTAATTGGGGAACTTGTATGGCATGCTACCATAGAAGCGCAAAAGTACCTGAGCAGCAGGCTCGAACTGCGGGAAGGACGATCATATCCTTTCGTGAAGGTATTGAAGAACGGAATGCAGGGTTTGTCTTACAAGCCCTAGAGTGAAGCGACCTATGTGAAGGTAGGGATAGAGGGAATTAAATGACATCATGACCATCTCAGGGTGCAGAAACGTGGTTCCAACATCCCCCCATATTGCTTTGGGTGAGACTTTGGTACACACTCCGTGGGCTGATGCCAAAAGGGCTAGTAGTGTAGGGATTTGTATGGCTAATTAATGTTGAACCTAGGTCAGGTTCCCTCAAGCCAACAAATGGTTTCGTTGTCGGGACTGGTATCTACATAAGAGATGTGTGATGTCATATCAATGGAATCTGAAACCCATGACTGAAAAAAAAGCAGTGGTTGGACAAATACCTATACAGAGATCCATGAGATCCTTTTCTACTCCTTCCCTATTGAGCTATATGAGTGGATCACGAAGCTAGCATATAGCCAAGGAAGGTGGAAACTTGATGGTCTTATCGTGTAGACCCCATAGCTAGTGCGAAGGTTGGAAGAATTGGAAGATAAGATCTCTTGCATTGTTGATCATTGACTCGATCGCGTCATAAGAGGATTTGTCACTGAATTCGTGGTCGACACCTTAGTCAGCGATAGTGAGGTGAAGTGACGCTTTTTCAAAGGACCATGAGGTAAGTACCTAAAATCTTCAAATACTTGGATTCAAATGTTGTTGTGTGAAAATGGGTTATGCATCTACCTTGATGTTCAAAACTACGCGAAGCAGAAAAAATTGTAGGAACAAAGGGAAAAAGGATCTGGAGTATAGCCCTTTGATTTGAATTTCGTGATGTGATAAGGAAGGAATAGAGAAGGTTTCTACTTGAAGCACTATTTAGCTAATAAGACAAGGATTCCTACAAATAATGCCTCCACCCACACCACCTCCAACTTCACCACCCTCACCTCCAAATTTTCTCGTACCACCTCCACCTCCACCACGGTTCAGTATGGAAAATACAGTGAAGTTGCCTTTGTTCAAAGGCTTGGGACATGAGGACCCAGACCAATTCTGGTTCATTGTGAGGGTTTTATGGGAAGTTGAGGGTGTTACAGATTATCATATAAAGAAGGTGACACTAGTTAATGCTCTGCAAGATCACGTGCTAACCTAGTATATTAAGTACTCTAACGATAACCCAAATGCTGGAGTAGCAGAGATCTAGGAAGCACTAAATAATGAATTTAGTAGGCCTAAATCTAAGGCACAGTCAATTGTGGGATTCAAAGAGATCACGATGAAACTAGTCAAGATGCCTTAGGAACAAGATCAGAGGCCAAAATGCACAATCCATGAAGCCAACATGAATTTGACTGATGGACAACATCGCGAGTGGTTTGTGGCTTCGTTACTACCACACTTAGGGAGTGCACTATTGCAACAAAAGATAACAACTCAGGCAAAGGCCTTGGATATTGCCATGAGACTACATGAGCCTCTAATGCAATATCCTAATCTAGGAGTTCAACAGATGCATGCATAGCTGAAGAATCTATGCCTTGAGATGCAAAGTCTGAAGCAGGACAGGATAGTCCGACCAAAGATATGCGAGGAGGTATGGTGCTTGAAATGCAAGAGTCAAGGTCATGACAAAGACCATTGCCCTGTCTTTGCAAACTACATTACAGGAGGAGGATCGATGCCTTGAAGGCTAGAAGCTCAAGCAAGACCTAGCATGGGGCCTGCATTATGGTGCACTATCTGTCAGGTAGTCGAAAAACATGACACGGATAATTGTCACTTGCTACAAAAGTATGTAAAAGCACCGCAAGAACTGTTCTACAACTTTTGTAGGTTGGTAGGACATGATGAGTGTACTTGCAAGCGCTATGAATTGACGATGGATAGAACTCCCACTTATAGAGTTTAGGCTGAAATGTGACCCCCTGACTAGAATGTAGGGATGGCGCAGACAAGATTTCAGGGGTGCGGATGAGGCCGAGGTAGAGGAGGACCTGGCAGAGGTTGAGGGAAGTTGATCTAATAAAATTGTGGGGGACCAAGACACTACGCCTGTGATTGCACTAACCCAACATGTTTGTCGTACAAGTATTGCACACTGTTTGATCATGAAATGGAAGATTGTCCTACACTGATAGCTAGGATACATGACAAAGGCGCGCTACCACCTCCACCGACTCAGAACCTGCAGATGATGAGGTCTAAGCCATGTGAAGAAGATATAAACATAAATATAGTGCTTAGAAGCAGAATCGCGATGGGCGATGAGAAAGGGAAACAACCAGAAGACAGTGTGTGGGTCCGCAAAGCTCCGGTGAAGGAGGCTGAGTTCGATTTGGAGTGCACACGTGAAACCTTCATGGAAGCTAAGAAGAGCTTCACTGAGGCCTCCACCTCAGGAAGCAAGGATAAGCCTGAGTAGGAGATGGAGCCCTCTATGCTCACAACTTTCCTGGAAACCTATGTGAAGTCGTTGTGTCACAATAAGGCTATGAAAGGATTACAGGAACCCATCAATAGATGCACTAGAACAACATGAGGTGATTTGCGTGTAGTACAAAATATTGGTAAGCATAAAACAAGGACGTAACAAGAGATGAGACTGACCACACAAATAGGAGAGTATGAAATGGATCAAGTCATTTTGGACCTCGGGTCAGATGCGAATGTCCTACCAAAACAGACTTGCTAACAGATGGGAAGACCTGCACTGTAATGGTCTCTGATTCAGCTAAGGATGGTGAATCAACAGAAAATCATCCCCATGGGGTGGCTACAGGGGGTGACCATGGATATTGAGGGAGCGAGCACACTAGCTGACTTTAAAGTAATAAAGATAGTGGATGAAAACAATCCCTATCTTGCGCTCCTGAAGAAATCACTATGCGTAATAGTACCCCTCGATCCTGTTGAAGGATCGTGCTATACTGAACTTGTCCATGATTATGAGAGTGATGACGACCTGGAGTATATCTATAAGATAACAATGTGAGACCAAGATTTGGTGAATCCCACTACAGATGGATGGATTACATGGGATCATGAGAGTTCCTGCACTTCAGACTCTGATGAAGAAATATAATGCTGGTAGAATCGGTTACATGAAGTAACTATGTTGACCTACAACATGATGACCTGGTCTCTACACTGTGTGTCATCAGAGGTAAGAAATCTACCTAATTATGATGGCATGAATGAGGTAGATATATTTTTGGATATATTTGAAAGGTAGGTACCAAAAAAGCAGCACTTCCAGGCCTTGGACTGGGCACTATACAGTACGCCTGCAAGATGGTGGGGTACAAACAAGGGAAGCTTTGATGATTGGCATGAATGTAGGAGGATGATGAGAACATGATTTGGGAAGCCTGAGATGCGACTGACAGACAAGTATGATGGGCAGAATGATCTGCATGCACATGTAGCCAAATGGACATAGGCTTATGGAGAAAATCCCCAACCTGAGTAGGTGCACTTGTTCTGTCATACCCTCGATGTTATCCCAATGAATTGGTATATAGAAATAGAGCTCCACCATGGGACAAGCGAATGGGATATCCTGCATGAAGTATTCATGATGAGATTTAGTTTTGATGACATTCAACTTGAATGGGCTACTCAAATGAGTTGCGCGCTTGAATTTTATAATGCAACTGCTGGAGAAGAGGACGAGCATCCGTGGAATATTAACATTCCAGAAATAGAAGGCCACCGCGAGGTTCAGGGACCGTAGATTGAGAATCGTGATATAACTGTGCCATTGAGAATGAAACAAGTGAACATTGGTATGGAGGCAGAACCCAAATTCACGAAGATTGGAGATTACTGGGATGATGCAATAGTGGATAAGGTTGTTGAATTGCTCCACGAATACCAGGACTTATTCCCTACCAACTTTACAGATCGAAAAGGAATAATCGGGACCTAGGAATGATGAAAATCACATTAAAGCTCATCGCGAAGCCAGTTAAGCAAAAGTTTAACTGTCTCAATCTAAAATATAAGGAGAACGTCTACTTAGAGCTAGATAAGATGCTCATAGTAGGCTTCATTGAGCCTGTGGAAGAATCTGATTGGGTAAGCCCAATGGTGGTGCAAGAGAAGAAGCAGAAGGATGAGATAAGGATATGCATGGATCTTAGAAAATTGAATGATGCCTGTGTTCATGATCCTTTCCCAAATTCATTCATCGATGAAGTGTTGGACAATGTAGGTGGCCAGGAAGCATATTCCTTTAGTGATGGGTTCTCTGGGTACCACCAAATCAAAATCACTTTGGAGGATAGGAGCAAGACAACATCCACAACTGAGTGGGGTTTTTTTTAGTACACCATAATGCCATTTGGATTTAAGAATGCGCCTGCAATATTTTCGCGCATGGTTGTTGTGGCATTCAAGGAATTTATTCATAAATTCCTAGAGGTATATTTTGATGACTAGACTATATCTGGGTTAGTTAAGCGCCATGTAGCAAGCTTGCGCCTGATGTTGGATACCTATCGAAGATACCAGATTGTGCTCAATCTCAAGAAGTGTCTATTTTGCATTCCTTTTGGGAACCTATTGGGGCATGTGGTTTGTAGATAAGGATTGATGGTAGACCCCATGAAGATTGCGGTGATACTGAACTTGGAAGTGCTGAGGAGTGTGAAACAGTTGTGCGCTACTATGGGACATATGAGATATTACAGAAAGTTTATCAAAATCTATGCGCAGATGACCACACCTATGGAGAAATTATTGAAGAAGGATGTCACGTTATTTTGTAATGATGATTGTAAGAAGAGCTTGGACATATTGAAAGAAAAGATGGTTACCACACTGATTCTAGTCTTCCTGGACCAGAAGAAAGAGTTTCATGTACATGTTGATCCGTCATGTATAGCACTGGGAGCAGTACTAACACAGGCTGGTGGAGAAGGCTTGGACCATCCTATCACATTCGAAAGATGTAGGTTATCAACAGAAGAGAAGAAATATTCCACCACTGAGTGTGAAGGGCTAGCTATGGTGTATGTGCTCCGGAAGTATCAACACTGCTTGCTAGGATGCCATTTTAAGATGTATACGGATCACTCTGCGTTGATGTACCTGGTCAATGAGCCTGTGTAGGGGGGAGAATCTATAGATGGCTCTTATTGTTCCAAGAATATGATTTTGAAGTTGTCGTGAAACTTGAACGATTTAACATGGGACTGAATCATCTATCGCGCATCGAAACGAGGGAGGAACCTACTAACTTGGAGGAAGGATTGCCTAACATGCAGATATTTGCAGTGCATGTTGTGGATGGTCACTTTGAGGATATAATACACTTTATAACAACAAGAACTACACCAAAAGAATACCTTTTCCAACAAAATAAGGAATTAGTGGTGCGCATGGCAGAGTTCTCTGTCAGTGCTAGGCATCTGTACAAAATGGGGACTGATGAGATATTGCAACGATATGTACTTGAGTTCGAAAGAAGTAGCATCCTCACAGATGCTCATGGGGGTGTTGTGGGAGGACATTATGCAAGGAGAGCAACCACACAGAATATTCTACACCCGGGGTTGTGGTGGTCAACCCTTCATCAGGATTCAAAAGCATATTGCAAGGCGTGTGATGTATGTCAAAGAATGGGCAGGCCATCGTGGAGGGGTGAAATGCCTTTGAATCCAAAAGTGACATTGCAACGCTTCGAGAAGTAGGTGATAGATTTTGTAGGACCCATTAAGCCATAACGGAATACTGGAGCAAGGTACATTATCATAGCGATGGAGTATTTGTCTCGTTGGGCAGAAGTGCAACCAGTGAAGGATTGCACGGGAGCGATGACCCCAAAGTTCATATTTGAGCATGTATTGACATGATTTGGATGTCCAAGGATCTTGATGAGTGATCATGGTACGCACTTCCTGGATGAGATGATCAGTGCACTCATGGAGGAATTTCAAGTATATCACCAGAAGAGCACACCTTATCACCCACAGGCTAACGGGACAGTGAAGGCATTCAACAAAGTGCTTGAAAATGCACTGACCAAGGTTTGCAATGCTCGGCGAATTGATTGGGACCTATGAATACCTACAGTACTATGGGCTTATCGAACGACATGTAAGAAGTTGATTGGACAAACCCCTTTTAGGCTTATCTACGGTGTGGAAGTTGTAATGCCTATGGAATACATCGTACCTACTCTACGCATAATAGTGCTCATAAGTATGACGGATTGAGGAGCCCTAGAGGAGAGGCTTTTGAAGCTAGATGAGCTCGAAGAAGAAATATTTTTGGCTGGATTTCACCAGCAGGTCCAAAAGTAGCACGAAAAGGCATGACATTATCAACACATCAAGTTGCGCACATTTAAGGTAAATGACCTGGTTTTGTTATATGATAGTAAGTTTGATAAATTTCCAGGTGAATTTAGGATGCACTGGTTAGGGCCTTATGTTCTTAAGGATATTACCAATGGAGAAGCGGTACAGCTGGTCAAGTTAAATGGAGAACCATTCCCAAGAAAGGTGAATGGCAGTCACTTGAAGCCATACACCAGTGGTCCAACCATGTGACTAAATGAAAGTAACACAATCTTAGTGCTTGAGGCAGCTAAAAGGAGGCACGAGACTATAAACTACACTACTCGGGTTGGAGAGTTGTGCGATTGAAAGATGGTGCAGAGTAAGGACGTGTCATTGGGTCTGCGGCAACACAGAGGGAGCTGAGCTACCTAGGGAGAAATCATGTAGGTTGGCTAGAAAGTGATCATTAAAATCATTGTTCATGAAAAGACGACAGAAGTGAGGCCAAATGGAGCGGGCGACCAACATTTAAGATGAAATTTATGGCTTAAATCCTTGAAAATCTGCTGCCAATCCAGCATTAATGAACTAATTTTGGGGGGAACGATCGGATTTGAATTCAAATTGCCTTATAAATTATAGGTGGCTACCCAGCGAAAAATACTTGGAATTTTGAATATTCAACAGTTGAGCTCTCAAGCACCTATGAATCATGAGCAATACGAGCTTCTGATAGTTTCTGGGGTATTTGCGACTTTGTTGGTGGACACACAAGAATTCTTGCAGAAGATCATGTACATGCCCCCAGAAATTATCAATACACATCAAGTAGTAGAGGAGCCAACATAGGGAATGGAAAGAGAGGCCGAAGTAGCTACCTCAGAAGTAGCTAAAGTATTGGTGGAGGTCCCTAAATCCCCGAGAATGCTAACACTGAAGCCAACACCGACCAAGGAGATCATGAAAGACAAGAAGGGCAAGCAGCCTACCATATCGGTTCATGCGTTTCCAAGATTAAACCCACCAAAGCCCACTGCCCAAGAGAAAGGAAATACTATAAACCTAGAAGCAGAAGAGGGGGATATTGAAGACATCCCCATGGACGATGAGGATGTGGGAGTGGAAATAGAGGAGGTTGAAGCCCAGGGTATGGACCCTATTACACAGTTGCCGGAGTATGTCCCTTTGCACAAGCTTAAGTCCAAGGTCCCAAAGGACATTGACAAACGTAAGACTCCCCTGCAAACCCCTTTGCTACCAGATGAAATCACTTTTGATGGTCCGCGTTTCCCATGGGTGCTAATTTTGAAGCTCGAAGACTGGGACTTGGTAGACCATGAAAAGTTCCCACACCTGGTGGCCAAATAGTTGATGCACTGCATCATAGACACAAATATGGGGATGACTACCATGGAGCCATGGAAGTGGCTCACAGGAGTAGAGAAGGCAGGATTACTCAACTTGCTCTACGTGTCACACTATAATCGCACACATGTGACAGCGTTGGTTATCAAGCACTTGTTGTGCTTGGTGAATGATGGGTGTTTGTGGTTGGAGGAGCTGATAAGCATCACCAACATGTTGATTCACCACATAACACATCTTCCATATACAAGTGAAAATCCCGCTATGATATTTGGTTCCAAGGGTGGCGAGCAGGTGTTTGCATAATCAATGAAAGAGAAGTTCAAATTGGTCAAGAAGCCTCGTGTTATAAAAATATTTGGGCACTGTAAACCCAATCACATATGTCCATCAACCAAGGGCTGATAAACCCCTAAAAGTGTTTTTTCATACCCTAAAGGAACAAGGTTAGCTAATTACATCATTTCCCAGAAGTTCTCCCTAAAAAACTACTCAGAACTGGTCAAAACTGGACCATACAGACAGCTTTATGCATATGGTGTGATGCACCTCACCTATTACACAGGGGGGTGCGATGCATACTGGAAAGCCCTTCTATAGGGTGCAATGAGCGAGAGCAGACAAATGTCAAAAGCAGTTTTCTAGGTGGAAACTCAAAGAATCTTCTAGAAACTGCTCATATGACACTTGCCTCTCTAAATTCGCCCAGGGATGAGTAAGAGATCATGAAATCTCCAAGTGGAACCAGGAACTATTAGTGAAATGACACTAATCAAAATCCCAAAAGCTAACTCACTCTCCTACAAACATCTATATATGGATCCCTCATCCTAGAGATCCAGAGGTGGAATTTTGTAATTTGCAAGGAAGTGTTGTTGGTTTCTCTTTGAAGACATTGTTGGGTGATCTTGCTTTGTATGGGGTGAAGAGAGCTTTCATGCTGGGAGGATGATGCTAGATCAGATAGCTTGGTTGTAATCCTCTCTTCTACTTCTTCTATCAATAAAGCTATTTTAGTTTTCCTCCATATGCTTGTATATTTCTGAATCTTGTATTTGTATATGCATTTATATGGTTAATGTACATTTGATCCTACATTGTTTATGGTTATAGATCTCTATGCTTTGATGGTATTTTGTTGCTTTGACTCTATAGGTGTTCTTTGAAGTGGGACAAGTAAAAAGGAGTGGTGAAATCTCTATCAAGGGAGAGAGGAAACGAGCAAGGAGACTAGTGAAAGACTGAGGTTGGTAGTCTCTGCTTCTCTCTCATCTATCTCTCATAAAGGAAAACACAAGTAACTTTAGTTTGTTTGTTTCTAAGATAGCTACCCATCTTAGTGGGACTAGAAACTCTGAATGGACACTAGCTTTCCCAATAACAAAATGGAAACTCTGCTGGGGAATGAATAGTTTGTTTGTTTTGTTCCTGTTGTTTGCTTTATAAACCACAGAAGGAGCTTGAAGTTAAGCTAGCTAGCCTTCGAACTGCTTTTGCTATGCAACTGCAAAGTAGATCAACGCTGCTTGAATCAATCTCTGGGTTGGTTTATGAACTGAACATCTAGCTTGCAAACAACCTAAGTGCCTTGGTGGTATCTCAAATAACCTCATTAGATCAGCCCTCATACTTTGTGTTTACTGACTATCATTAGCTCAACCTAAATACCTGAACTTAGCTACAAACTGTGAGTGAAAACCAAGCTCAATCTCATCGCTAGACCATCGCACTGTCTCTTTTCGGAAATCTGGATGCATCCTTGTTTTCCTGTGTTACAGGTGTGGTGATTGACTAAGACTGTTTCTGGCTCCAGATTTTGGTTTTTTCTTCACTTTCTTCAGCTTTATTCAGTAGTTTTGCTATCTATGATCAATATATCACTGTTGAAACCATCTTCCTTTGCATTATTTTCAGCCTCCATCAGAAGGAATTGTGAATGTTTTTTTTATGTATTTTTCATCATTTACAATTCTCCTTTGCAAATAGTAGCTTAATCGAACTGTTGTCTTTTGATTTGGAAGTGTCACAAGTGTCGTTTTCAGTCAAGAAAAAGAGTGTCGTAAAGCATTCCTCTTTTAGATAGTCGATTACACTTTTTCCATCATATTTGATTTGAAATTATTAGTATTTCAAGTGTCGAAAGCAATTTTAATTCAAAATCGCAAAGTGTCGTCTTAACCTTCCTTTCGCTTTTTTGAAGAGAAAATTGTTAGTACTGTCGCTTTGAAAGAAGATAGTTCAGATCTATACTTAGTTTTCTTTTGTCATTCTCACATTAAGGAAACTAAAAAACAATACATGCATGTGCATTTGCATTTAGACTGCATGATGAAATTGATTTAGGAAAAGTGCATCTAGTGTGTGCTCCTTGCTCTATGTTGAAATAATTTCATTTCTTTTTCCTTAGTAGCTAGGATTTTCATTGCAAAAAGAAAGTAAACGACTGTTTATCATCTTAGATTGCATTTTTAGGAATTGTATATCTACATCACACGATGAACCTTAAAGGAAAACTTCTTAAGAAAGATCAACTATAAAATATACCTCAATGAACATAAAAACACTTTGGAACCTAACACACAACATTTCGAAGTCTAGGCTAGAGACATATTTCGGTGTCGTAAAGCCTAGTAACTATCGCTTTCATTGTAGGTTGGGTGATTCCTCCTCTTTGAGACAACAAGTGCTAGTACAGACTTGTGATCCCATGTACCGTCGCGTATATATTGGGAGACCACAATAGGCTACATCCTTTATCCTTAGGAAGCTGTGTCTGCCACCCTATCGATCGCAATGCACTGAACACAACATTCGGGAAGATTGACTGTCGTACCGTAAAAAGTATTCTGTAGTTTTGTGATTGGTTTGGTAATCCCTCTGTCTGGATTTCCAGAGTAGTCACTTTCATTCCTTTTTAGACTCCTTAAAAGAAAAGGTTCATTTGAGCACTTGTCACTTCAGGCTCATTAAAAATCGAAGGCAACTAGAGTCATCTTTAGCTTTTTCTTGACTCTTAAAAATTGAAAAAGCAAGTTATGTCAAAGCGTCATAAAATTTATTTTAATCGGAATAACATCACTGTTCCCTCGTTGTTCTTAGGTTGAGAAAATGGAGTCCAACAATCAAGGATTTCCCCTTGGGGGAAATCCTAGTCCTTTTTCTTCTTGGGGAGATGTTGGTGCTCCACATATGGCTACATTATCGCTTCCAGGACTCACAATTGGCCTGCCGATATGGCTTTTCTCTACCTTTGTCGTTCAAAACACCGTAGTTCCTAAGCAATCAAAATAGAAACTAGATGACACTAGAGTTACCCCCCAACCATCTACTTTGTTTGTTTCTCCCTCTCCTTCTTCGTCTTCGCTTGGTGAAGCTAGTAACCAAGTAGCTGAGAAGAAGAAGAAGAAAGGGAAGGAGAAGAAGAAGAAGAAGCCAACGATGAAAGGGGGCAACCATGCGTTGTCTGGTGAAAATCCACACACTGCACCATCCAAGCCTCAATCTCCATGTGTCATTTGCAAGGGAGACCACTATCATCGAGATTGTCCTTGTATCCCATGGATCTTGAGGGACTGGTCTCCCCACTTCAACAATCTGGTGTCTTCAACCTCTGACGATCATGTTCAGAGCACACCATCAACTAGTGAAAACGAGGTCAATGGACAAAAAGGAAGATCTAAATTTCCTTGTAGACTGTGTGAAGGCGATCATGCCCTCCACAGTTGTCCTTTCCTATACGAAGCTAAAAGAGTCTTGGATAACCATCCTGCTTCACCGTAGTGACTTCCTCCTGGATACAAGAAACCCTTGCCGAGTCCATCGCTAGTTGAAAATCTGACTGACACACCATTGTTGTTAGTTCAAGCACCTATCATTGAAGATAGACCCTCTGAGTGCACACCAGACCAAAGTCAACAGGTCGAGATGGCAATCGAACCAGTCTTGTCTTTAGAAGGTCCACATTCACATGATACTGTCACCAAAGAGAATGAGAACGACACCGTTCAAATTCTTTTCGTTAACACAGAATCCGATGAACATGGGGGCAATATACCCATTCCTTTACCGTATGAAGGAATTTCATCAGAAATTTACCCGGTCATTTATTCGGTCCCTCCTCGAAGCAACCTCGTTGTTTCCTTCGATTGGAACCTACTAGGCAGACCCCGCCTACCATCTAATGTAACATTCTGAATCATAGTACAAGCTTACAGAATGATCATGGTTGGTATTATCATAGATGAAGGGGCTTTTGTGCGTATCCTTTCCTCAACTGCTTGGAAAGCGCTTGGTTCACCATCACTTCTGCCTGAGATTCAAAATCTGACAGGCTTCAACAAAGGGACCAGTCAACCATTGGGGATCCTTCCAAATTTTCCTATAACTTTGAGAAGTAAAACCGTTCATCTAAATGTGATGGTAGTCCAGGGACCTCTAGATTACAATCTACTCCTTGGGCGTGACTACATTTATATCATGGGAGCTATCGTTTCCTCACTCTTTCAGGTGATGTGTTTTCTGCATGAAGGCATAATGGTCAAGCTCATAGACCAGCTTTCATTCCTAGGTTCAAACACAGCTACTAGTCAAATTCCATCCCTAACTGGTCTTTTTACACAAGGAATGTCTCATCAATCTCCAGTCTGTCCAACTGATGATCGCAAGTGATTCGGTGATTGTGATTGAAACCCAGGAGGCATGCGCCTTGGTCTGCTTCGGCAAAAAAGCCCCAGATATAAGGTAGGTTTCCACATATGAATATGACTAGTCTGACTCCCCTGTCCTTTTAGGGAAATGGAAGTAGTCTGGAAAAGGATTCCCCTGTCAAAGGTTATGTGATTGGCACTGACTACAGTCACCTTTGTCCATTTCGATGGACATCACCAAGGAAGTGTTTTGTCTGCTACGCAGATGGAACAATCTTGCTAATGCAAGAACTTCCATATGGTGACCTAGAAACTCTGCTTTATACCTGGGGGCATGCAAACCTTTTTTCATGCAAGTGAAAATGGACCATTTATTTTCTTAGTTTGTAGGCTCTTAACCCTTTAAACTTGTAGGTTGGTCGTTCCTAGCTTGCATAACTAAAGGCTCTGGAGCAAAGTTTTGAATGGGGCAAGCTCCCTAAAAAATGAACCTATCGATCAGACATCCTTATTATATGACTCGCACGAGCAGTGTTACATGAAGTTCAAGCTCGTTAAAAAATAAACCTAGGAATGAGCAAATGTTCCCCCAGAGTTCAAACTCATTAAAAAATGAACCCACCTTCAATAAATAACCATCATGATCGCTTAATTATCGGCTTTTAAACCTTGGTCATGTTCTTACCATCACCTCCACTCTTTTTTAGCCGATCATAGCCTCCATTTGATTGTTTACCCTTTTAAGGAACAATTGTGACGAGTGATTCTATTAGCCACCTTCTTTACACTGCTGTGATTGAAAAGTTCCAAACCTTACCTGGAACCAACTACTATCTGGAAAACATCACTTGTTCCTCAAAAAACGAGTCTCCTCTAAGCTCTTTTCATCTGACTCGTAAAATATGAAAAGATTACCGAGCAATTAGCCTCCCTAGCTCATTAAAGCGATCAGAAGTGCCATCCCTCCTCTAGATTTTAATCTTTTTGGACCTAAGGGATCATTACACAAAAAGATCAAGTGCTTGTCTTGTTCGGCTCGTTAAAACTATCGAAAAGTCATCCCTTTTGTATTATTTTATACTTTTTCAGACTTAAGGGATTATATTATGAAAAAGGATTACTATAGTTGCCTTTCCATCCGTTTTTAGACTCTCTAAAATTGAAAAGGAATGAGTTATCTTTGTTGTTAAACTCATTAAAAAAATAGTGACAAACTTAGCCATGTAGACAAGAGCGAGTTTCACTATCGCTAGGCTCATTAAAACATAGCGACAGGTTTTCCCGAAGGGAAAATTATAGAACAAGCATATGTTATCCTCCTCAAGCTTGACAAAAATAAAGAGGTACTGGTCAGCAATGACTGGGGAAAAAGGGAAGAAAACTTGAATAACTTCATTGGTAGTAGGTCACTCTTGAACATGACACTTTCACCCCATCACCATGACTGAGTTGGGGTGGGTTACTCCATTCACCGGTCATATCACCATTGGTCCGCCATACCATCCATTTTGGGGTTAATGCTACCAATCCATTTCAGTGTCACTGATATGTTCAAGAGAAGTCGCTCAAAGAATTCACCAACCTAGCTAACGCCTCATTTGTTGCAATACCTTCACTCTCCATTTTTCATGACCACCACCCTGAACCTCGTATCATCAGATCGTTTTCACCTCCACAAAATCATTTTCTCTATTCCATGTTGTAGATTTGGCATTCATTAAGACCCTCCTACGATGGGTCACTTCTTGTCGACATCAACTCATTATCCAAGAAGTTGACATAGGAACAACCCTTTCAGTACTTTGAAGCTTGCATGCCTCAATGGAAAATTTCTCACTTCCAACGACAGGTTTACATCAATGGACTTTGACCGAAAGATTTTGCATGGTGTTCAACATCAACTGATGTATTCACACCACGTGAATTGTACTACAGTACCTTGAGGGTCATTATCATTATCAATGATTCCTCTCACGCCTGTTAATAGCTTACATCATTGGCTGGTAATCAGGCAATGTTTTTCCATGTTCGACATCAGAACATCGTTTCACATGGATCGACTTGTACTTCGGGCAAAGATTGAACGAGTTTGAAGACCTCAGATCTAGTTTCATCCATCTAGGCTGCGATATATTCAGGAAAAATAAAGACATCATATGTACATCACAGCTGAACAGATAATCACCTAAACTAAGGGATGATGGCTCTACTAGAATCATCAGTCTACCACACAAACAATTGTCTATCTCATGTACATTAAAATGAATTTATAAAGATGAGCATGGGAATGCCTGCCTCAGCTAGATCATGAAAATATTATGAATATAATGTATTGTATTGTATCTTATTTTTTTTTCTAAGTTAAGACTACTGCTATATTAAGAAAGAAAAAATATTTACAGATGTTTACATCCCGCGAGGGGGCCGAAGCCAGTCCTCCATCTGAAAAGATTTAACCAAGCCATGAGACACAGTCCATTATAGTTCCTGGACATAAAGCAGCCTAGACTCATACTGACAAAAAAAAATCATAGTTGCTGGCAGTACCAAGCCAGCTTACATCAGTGACCTTTTGACAAAAAGAACAAAAATCTGAAGCCTGAGACTTGCAGCGACGCCTGTACCGAGTCTCAGGACTGAGTGGGACATAAACATAGACTCTAAAACACAACAAGTTTTGCAACAACATGACAAAAAGAAAAAGCAGAGCAGAGCACCCGAGAGCTAGATTGGATGGTCTGAAGAAGCCTCCTGCTTGCCTTTGTCTGGGCTTGGCGAGTCGAGCCAAATCACCAGCCCGTCCTCGTTCTGATGCTGTTCTCCTTGATTTGTCGGGGCACAAGCGTTGAAGACGTCCACTTCCATGTTTGAGTTGGGCGGCGGCAAGACCTCTTGCATAGAGGCAGCGTGTCCAGAAATACCCTGTATCAGAGCACAGGAGCTAAAGACATCCATCTCCATATTGGAATTGGGCTGTGGCAAGATCTCTTGCACCGAGACGTCATAACCAAAAGATTCCTGTGGAGCAGGCTGGACCGGGGCTGATTGAATTGGGGCAACCACATGTCGACGAGTGCGATGCACCAATCCTTCCATATCCCCCTGTTGTGGGGAAAAGTATCCGACTCGGATGACCCTATCCCTACTCTAAGGGTGACAGTCCTTAGCAACAACTGAAAGTAAAGCTTTGGTATTTTCCTTTATGAAAGTACAGAGAGAAGGAAGAAAAGATTAACCAACCGGTGTCTTTCGCTTTTGTCGATCCTTATCCTCTCTCTTTGTCTCTTGTTCCCAGCTCCTTGCTCCCTTTGCCGGTCCAGCTACACACAGATCCTGCACAACAGAGAGAAGAAGACTACAAGATACATGTACTCATAACTGATGCATGGATTAGAGTGAATCAAATATACAAGTAAATACAATACATCAATGCAATACAAGTATATAGGAGAACATTCAAAGCTTTATTGATAAAAGTAACAGGGTTCTGAGAAGGTTACAACCATCAATGGCTCCAATCCAGCAGCACCTCCCCAGCAGCAAGAAGTCTCCTCTTCACCTCTAGAAAACAATCACCCAATAGCTCTAACTGTAAACCAACAACACTTCCTTACTTTGCACAAAATTCCAGCCTCTTTAGACCTCATAGAAGAGCTCTATATATAGGAGAGAAGAAGAAAGGATGAGTCAGCTTGAGACTGACATAAAGCTGCCTTGTGTCCTCTCCCTCTTTAGTTAAACTTCAGTTCTTGAGTCCACTTGGAGATCCTTGCTTACACATGGAGATCAAGTACCTCTTACTCATCACAGGGCGAATCCCATGAACCAAGTGTCAGTTTGGAAGCTTCCTGGGCAATTGACACCTTGCAGAATGGCTGTGCCACTTGGCCAATCTCGCCCAGCGCAGGTAGCCTTCATTAGATTTGACTTTCAGCGCAGGTACAAGGAGGAGCAGTTGCATTCCAGCGCAGATGCTCAGTGGAGCAGCTGACATGATCCAAAAAAAACCTGTTTTTGAGTGTTTTCAGGTGGAGAACTGATGGGAAGTGCTGTGGTTTGCTGACCTTGTTCTTCTAGGGGTAAGAACAACATGTTTAGGGACTGAGGATCCCTGTAATTATTGACATTTCATGCTCCATGCTGCGAGGCACAAAAATGTCTATAACAGTTGCCCCCTAAAGTATGAGGCCGTTTATCGGGTGAAATGCTTTATCTAGAGGGTCCGAAGTTCATTCCAGTGCTGAGGAGGCGCCCTGTAACACAATACAATACAATACATTATTTTTCATTTTGTTTTCATGATCTAGCTGAGGCGGGCATTCCCATGCTCAGCTTTATAAATACATTTTGGTACATAGAACAGACGATCGTCTGATGGTAGACTGATAATTTTCTGCTGAAATTATCATCCTTTGAGTAGGATGATCATCTGCTGCAATGATGTACATGACAAATGCTTTTATATTTCCTGAATATGTATCGCAGCCCGGATGGATGAAACTAGATCCGGGGTCTTCAAACTCGTTCGATCTTCACTCTAAGTACAAGTCGATCCATGTGAGAATTTCGCTGAAGTCGAACATGGAAAGACATCGCTTGATTACCGGTCAATGATGAAAACCGTTAACAAGCATGAGAGGAATCACCGATAATGATAATGACCCTCAAGGTACTGCAGTACAATTCACGTGGCGTGAATAAAGGACTTGGCGTCGAACGCCACGCAAAATCTTCTGGTCGAAGGTCATTGATGTATACCTGTCGCCGGAAGTGAGAAACTTGCCATTGAGGCATGCAAGCTTCAAAGTACTGATGGGGTTGTTCCTAGATCAACTTCTTGGATAATGAGCTGAAGTTGACAAGAAGCGATCCGTCAAAGGAGGGCCTTAATGAATCCCACATCAATGACACGGAACGGAGCTAATGATTTTAGTGGAGGTGAAAACAAACTGTGATATATGATTCAGGGTGGCGATCATGAATGGATGAAGGATAATGTATGGCAGTGGATGGGACACGGTTGACACTTTCAGAATGACCCCTCTTGAACATATAACGACACTGATGCGATGGATCGGTAGCATTACCCCAAATGTGGATGGTTTGGCGAAGACCATGGTGATGAGACCGGTGAATGAAACAACCCAACCCGATGCAGAACGGAGGAAAAGTGTCATGTTCAAGAGTGACTTGCTACCATTAAGCTTTGATGTTCTCCCAATTTTTCCCCAGTCATTTCTGACCAGTACCTCTTTATTTTTGTCAAGCTTGAGGAGGATAACATATGCTTGTTCTATAACCTGCCCTTCGGGCAAGCCCATCGCTATGATTTAACGAGCCTAGCGATAGGGAAACTCGTTCTCGTCTAAAGACAAGTTTGTCGCTATTTAATCATTTTAACGAGTCTAACGACAAGGAAAACTCGGTCCTTTTCATTTTTAGAGAGTCTGAAAAGGTACATAAAGTCAACTCCAAAATTCCTTTTTCGTCATCTAATCCCTTAAGTCCGAAAAAGTATAAAACAATACAGAAGGGATGGGTGTTCGGTACTTTTAACGAGCCGAACAAAACAAGCGCTCGATCTTTTTGTGCAATAATCCCTCAGGTCCAAAAAGATTAAAATCTAGAGGAGGGATAGCTCTTCCGGTCGCTTTAACGAGCTGGAAGGCCAAAACTCGGCAAACTTTTCATATTTTACGAGTCAGTGAAAAGAGCTCAAAGAAGACTCGTCTTTTGAGGAACGAGTGATAAACAGGGATAGCAACTGATTCCAGGTACAAGTTGGAATATTCCAATCACGGCAGTGTCACAAGGATGGCTAAGTGAAATCACTCTTCGCAGATGTTCCTCAAAAAGGGTAAACACACAAATGGAAGTGAATGATCGGCCAAATGACGGTGGAGGTGACGGTGCACAAACACGACCAAGGCTTTTATGGCTGATGAATTTACGATCTCAGAAGGGTATTTACCGGTTCATTTTTTCTGAATGAGCTTGAACTCTAAAGGAAAGCCTGCTCATAAACTTATGTTTATTTTTTAACGAGCATGAACTATGCGCTAAAACTGCTCGGATCTTGCGTTTATTTTTTAACGAGCATGAACTATGTGCTAAAACTGCTCGATATACCAGTCATAATAAGAACGCCTCCTGTGAGATAGCTATTTTTTAAGGAGCTTTATCTCACGAAGCTATGCTCCAATTTTGGCAAGTTTTTACCTTTGCCCCACAGGCTTTCTTCATGCAAGGTCGGAAACGGCTAATCCTACGAGTTTAAAGGGTTAGACCTACAGGTTTAAAGGGAGGACCTAAAAATTTAAAAAATAAATAGTCGTCCCTTGCTTACATTCCAAAAGTTTGCATGCCCCCAGGTATAGGATAGAATTTCGAGGCTGCCCCTCCTCTCCCCTACCTCTGCTTTTCTTTGGGTGTTCACAGCTACTTGTCATCTTGCTAATCTAATGTTAACGATACTAGTCTTCTCATTATTTTAAGGGGTCTTATGCGGTACTCAGGCTTCCCGTCGGCCCAACTTTTAACGAACAGCTATTTGTGACAAGAGAAGAACACTACTCAAAGATAAAACATTAGTATTATTGAGGGAGGCTTGCTTCTTTCTTATTATTCGAAGAGGGTTCTATTCGCTGCCGCAAATCAATCTCTTTCTTCGGCGATGTCTAACATTAGGTTACTAAAGATGGTGGCCACTTGATGTAGCAATAGAATCTCTTTCTTTGGAGACTGCCCCTACTTATCCTTTAAAACATATGTTTTAATGGGTGAGGCTTGACTTCAAAGATGGTTACTACTTGATACAGCAAATGGTCCTCATCCTCGGTATCCTGATTATCTAGACAAGGGGAGCGAGAAGCTAATTATCTCACTCGCATAACTTTGACAAAAAAATATTATTCTAGAACAACTCCTCTTCCACCGCCGGACGGGGTACAGACTAGTCCATTCTTCTGCGGAAATTATTCCTTATACCCAGGGTTTCTTCTGCCCGAAGCAGACCAGGGTGCATGCCCCCTGGGTTCCAGTCTTTCTTTCCGAATCACTCGCACTCATCAGGAAGGAGGACTGGGGGCAGAGGCGTATCTTGAGTGAACAGACCATTTAGGATTGGTATTTGACTATTTGCGATGCGAGATCCCGGAAACGAAAGTTGGTCTACGAGCTTGACCATCCTTCCTTCGTGTGGAAAACACATTACTCTAAAGAGTGAGGAGACTATCGCTCCCATGCAATAAATATAGTCACGTCCAAGGAGTAGGTTATAATCCAAGGGTCCTTGGACGACCAACACGTTCATATTGACGGTCTTCCCTTTCAATGTAACAGGTACATTAGGGAGGATTCCTAATGGTCGACTGGTTCCTTTATCAAAACCTGAGAGATTTCTTAACTCAGGTAAAAGCGTTGGGGAACCCAATGCTTTCCAAGCAATAGAGGAAAGGATACTCACAGACGCCCCTTCATCAATGATAGTACCAGCCATAATCATTCTATAGATCTGGACAATGATTCTGAACGGTATACTGGCTGGTAACCGGGGTCTGCCTAGTTGATTCCAATCAAAGGATACAACCAGGTTGCTTGGTGGTGGGACCGAATATACGGCCGGATATGACCCTGATGTTGTTCCTTCCTGCGATAAAGGAATGGGCGCATTGCCCTGACGCTCATCAGATTCGGTGCTGATGAAAAGAACCTGGATGGTGTCATCCTTATTCTCTTCAGTGAGGGTGTCGCATGAAGCTGACTCTTCGGCGACGGTGTCATTTGAAGACGGGTCTTCAATGACGGAGTCATTGGACGATGAAACTTCTGAAGGAAGAACCGGGTCAACTGCCGTTTCGACCTTTAGACTTTCGTCTGGTCTGGATTCAGTAGGTTCATTCTCAATGACCGACACTTCAGCTGACCACTTGAGCGGGTCAACTGGATTTTCAACTATCGAGGGATTAGGCGCGAGTTTTTGGTATCCAGGAGGAAGTCGCAACGGTGAAACCGGGCGATCTTCCAAAACTCTCTTTGCCTCATCTAAGAATGGACATTTGTGGATGGCATGATTGCCTTCACACAATAGACAGGGTGATCTTGGTCCCCTTCTTCGTCCTTCACTCTCGTTAGTTGACGGACTGCAGTCAACGTGACAACCAGAGGTTGATGCTACCGGATTGTGCAACCTTGGGGACCAGTCCCTTAGTATCCGGGGAATACAAGGACAATCACGATGGAAGTGGATCCCTTTGCAAATGACACATGGCGATTTAGGCCCGGTCGGTGCAGTGCGTGGGTTTTTGTCAGCTTTCTTCTGCTTGCCCCCAGTCGCCTTCGCCAGAGGCTCCTTCTGCTTCTTTTCTCTCTTCTTCTTTTCCTTCTTCTCCTTGGGAGGCTGACTCTTGCCAGCTCTACCTTGCGAAGATGAAGGATCAGAGGAAGTATCGTAAGAAGTGGAAGGTTGGTGGGTAGTTCTAGATTGTTCTGACTGTTGATTCGATTGCTCAGGATTAGTGGCGATCTGGACTACATTAGTTGAAAAGAGCCATACAGGTAGGCCGATTGTCAATCCTGGAAGTGACAATGTTTCCATATGAGGCGCACCAACATCTCCCCAAGAGGAGAAGGGATTTGGACTTCCGCCAAGGTTACTTCCTTGGTTGGTGGGTTCCATACTTTTCAACTGAAAGATCAACGTGGGAATAACAGGTGATTATGTTCCGCTTAAAATAAATTTTATTAACGACGCTTTTAGACACAAACTTGCTTTTTCATGTTTTAAGAGTCGAGAAAAAGCTAAAGATGACTCTAGTCGACTTCGATGTATTAACGAGCCCGAAGTGACAAATGCTTGGTTGGACTTTTTCAGTTATAGAGTTTGAAAAAGGCCAAAAGAAACTGCTCTGGAGATCTAGGCAGAGGGTGTGCCAAACCTTTCGCGAAACCACAGAATACGTTTTACGGTACGAGTGGTCGATCTTCGTGAATGTTGTGTTCACTGCATCGCGATCAGTAGGGCGGCCGACACGGCTTCCTAAGGATAAAGGATAAATGCCTATAGGGGTCTCCCAATATACGCGACGGTACGCGGGAGCACAAGTCCGTATTAGTGCCACCGACTCTCAGGAGGAATCACCCACCTTCGTAGAGATCGACAGTCACTACGTTTAACGATGCCGGAACACGTCTCTACCTAGACCTCTAGATGTTTGCGTTATGTTACAAAGCATTGTTATGTAAATTGGATTTATTTTAATGTTGATCTTGCTTAGCAGTTTGCCTTTAAGGATCACCACGAGATGTATATATACAACTTCCTAAATGCAATCTAAGATGAGAAGCAAAACTTTTCAATCTTTCAACTTTGAAAACCTTAATCTACTGAGGGAAAAGAAAGACACAACTTTTCGCACAGATCATAGAACACACACTAAAATGCAAATTTTCCTAAATCGTCAAGCACACAGTCAAATGCGAATATGCACAATGCATGTATTTCTTTTCGTTATCCTTAATGTTGATGTAAGACAGAAAGGAAAACTGTTGTATGACTTTTGAATCTAATTTCAAGCGAAAAATAAACAAGCTTGTCCAAAATCAAAAGAAACCTTAAGATCGACTTGTTTAGACATTGGAAATGTATAGATTCAAACCATAAAATGAAAAACAAACAAACTCAAACAGCCATGAACAGTAATAAAACTAGCTCTTAAGATCACAAAGACACTTTTACAGTTCAGGATCTAAGAGGTCACCGCTATACTGGTTCGTTTTTCACAATGGGAAACTGTAACTGAAGCAAGAAATACTGAAAGAACACTCACAGTTTCATCACACAACTGAGGCGGAATAATGTCAAGGAAAATGGTTTACAGCAAGTACAATGACCAGCAAGCAATCAGCAAAAATCAGTGAAAACAGGGCTCAGACACTAAGGGAAACCTCAGCAAGACACTGGCTAACTGGACCAGCGCAGGCTCTGGTCTGTCAGTTTGATTCTCAGCGCAGTTCCCGAAGGGGGTACCTGCGCTGAAATGCAGACTGCCTGTGGACAGCCTGCACTGAGACACGAGAGTTGCGTTTACAAGGAATTCCGGGTCATAAAAAGCTCAAAAATGCACTGTTTTTGCTGAAATAAAAAGCTATAGGTCAAGTACAGGCTAAGGGATGATCAAGAGGATGAAAAGCTATCACAAAGAGTAAAGAGTCTTTTGTAGATCAGCTCTTCAAATCTTGAATTTGCTCAGTAAATGAGCAAGAGCAGCAGTCCCTCTACTTCGCTTTTGATATAGTCAAAAGCTTTTCGATTTGGTACTCTTTTCTTCAAGAAATGAATAGCAAAATACTACAAACACCAACAAGATACTAGGCTCCCCAGCGGAGTCGCCAGTTTGTTGTGGGGAAAAGTATCCGACTCGGATGACCCTATCCCTACTCTAAGGGTGACAGTCCTTAGCAACAACTGAAAGTAAAGCTTTGGTATTTTCCTTTATGAAAGTACAGAGAGAAGGAAGAAAAGATTAACCAACCGGTGTCTTTCGCTTTTGTCGATCCTTATCCTCTCTCTTTGTCTCTTGTTCCCAGCTCCTTGCTCCCTTTGCCGGTCCAGCTACACACAGATCCTGCACAACAGAGAGAAGAAGACTACAAGATACATGTACTCATAACTGATGCATGGATTAGAGTGAATCAAATATACAAGTAAATACAATACATCAATGCAATACAAGTATATAGGAGAACATTCAAAGCTTTATTGATAAAAGTAACAGGGTTCTGAGAAGGTTACAACCATCAATGGCTCCAATCCAGCAGCACCTCCCCAGCAGCAAGAAGTCTCCTCTTCACCTCTAGAAAACAATCACCCAATAGCTCTAACTGTAAACCAACAGCACTTCCTTACTTTGCACAAAATTCCAGCCTCTTTAGACCTCATAGAAGAGCTCTATATATAGGAGAGAAGAAGAAAGGATGAGTCAGCTTGAGACTGACATAAAGCTGCCTTGTGTCCTCTCCCTCTTCAGTTAAACTTCAGTTCTTGAGTCCACTTGGAGATCCTTGCTTACACATGGAGATCAAGTACCTCTTACTCATCACAGGGCGAATCCCATGAACCAAGTGTCAGTTTGGAAGCTTCCTGCGCAATTGACACCTTGCAGAATGACTGTGCCACTTGGCCAATCTCGCTCAGTGCAGGTAGCCTTCATTAGATTTAACTTTCAGCGCAGGTACAAGGAGGAGCAGTTGCATTCCAGCGCAGATGCTCAGTGGAGCAGCTGACATGATCCAAAAAAAACCTGTTTTTGAGTGTTTTCAGGTGGAGAACTGATGGGAAGTGCTGTGGTTTGCTGATCTTGTTCTTCTAGGGTAAGAAAAACATGTTTAGGGACTGAGGATCCCTGTAATTATTGACATTTCATGCTCCATGCTGCGAGGCACAAAAATGTCTATAACACCCCCAGGAGGATATCACTTTCACGGACCAATTCAGCAGTTGGGGAACTTGAATTTGACAGGTCGGGCTCTTCTTCATATATGAATACTGTAAAGGTGACAACCACCTCTGGTCTCACAAGGCGGCTTGGAAAACGGAATCTAAACGTCTGGTAGGTGCCCTGTGGGAGCAGGCATTCCTGTTCAGAACTGGGTGACGATGGTGGCTCCACAATGATGGGCTCAACCGGGTAAAGGTCTTCCAAGACCACGCGGGTGCCAGACCTCCCTCCCCGCATAGGAACCCCACGACTGCGTGGCATTGCTTGAAGACTTAGCGCTCCCAAACACTCAGTAATCCCTTGGATGCCTGCAGACTAAAAGCCCTCTCTCCGAGCACTGAAGTTGACTATGGAACCGTTCTGTGCCATAACAGGTCTGTCAAAGTCATTATAATGCATTACCTTCTGTCTCAACACGGGGGAAAGGCCTTGGCCTCCTCTCCCCTTTCGCATCATAGCCTGAGCAGCCATGCTCGGCATCAATGCAGCTTCCCTCTTCCCTTACCGCAGACCAAGAACATTAACTTGCTGCATTAATTCACTGCATTTTGTACCGGCCTCCATGTACATTCGTCGGCGGTCCTCCCAGCCTCCATGTGTCATGGCGCATGCCATCCTTAATAGCTAGTAGAGACACCCGCATCCGGGTGCGAAGTAGGAATCTGAGTGATTTCCTGAGAGATCATTGCCCTCAGTGTACCTAAATGATCTTTGGACAGAATGTTGTCTACAACACCTTCAAAGTGGTGCTCTTTTTCCTCCACTCCGAGATTGGCTAGTAGATCTGCCAACTTGTTTCCTTCCCTCCTGATGTGCTTAAAAATTATAGCTTGATGCCTGGATATCCAGTGGTTGATCATCTCAAGCCTCTGGGACATTCTCCAACTGCTGCTTATTTTATGTACCAGGGAACCATGCTGTAACTTTGTGGCCATTCTGATTATTATCTGCGAGTCCCCTTCTACAATGAGGGGGAAGAGATTTGTCCTGTGTGCTATATTGAGTCCTCTCCATAGACCTTCCAGTTCCGCAGAGTTGTTAGTATCCCAGCCTATCGAGCCCATGAAGATGCTTAGAGGACGGCCTATGTGATCCCGGAATACACCACCATACCCTGCTTGTCCAGGGTTTCCCTTAGAGGCCCCGTCGAAGTTTAGTAGAATCATGCCTGCTGGAGGAGGATTCCAAGTACTTATTTCCTGCCTGTGCTTGTTAGGAGATCTGTCTTTAGTTGAATAATTGTTTATGCTCATTTGCCAGTTGGCCCATATGGCCTTTTCTTGAGGAAGCGTCGGAAGGTCTTCGGGGTGCCATTCCTTGAGTGAGAGGGTTTCTTTAAGGTTATGATGGACTATATTCCACAGTTTTTCCAACGGCAGCGTTTGATCTTTGAATATTCTTCGGTTGCGCTCTTTCCACAAATTCCACATTAGAAAACCTGGGAGGAGTGTCCATAATTTATTGAGAATGGGACTTTGATAGGGGGCTTGACTTCCCTTGTCTATGGTTCCTCTGAGATCGTCTTGCACTCTTCTTTCTTTTTGACAGCGGAATGCTATTTTCTCCCATAGTTTTTTTCCCATTGCACAGTTTTGCATTAAATGTATTGCTGTTTCTTCCTCCTATCGGCACATATAGCACATGGAAGGACCTGAGAAATTTCTTTTTCTAAGATTGTCCCAAGTTAAGACTCTGTTATGACAGAGGAGCCAAAGAAATGTGGATATTTTCGGCCAGGTTGATTTATGCCAGACTTTCCCCCATAATCTATCTTTGTACATATGCCCTTGTATGATTATGTTATAAGCTTCCTTGGTTGTGAAAACTCCTTTCTCTCCGTGGCCCCATCTCAAGATGTCCGGTTCATCCGAGACTCTTATCTGTCTTTTTTGTAGCTCGGTTTCGAGGAGCATATGTGTTTGTTCTGAGCCGTTTGGGAGGAGCAGATGTTTGTCTTTCCACTTCCTGTAATCTTGAGGTGCTTCGGAGGTCCAGCATTGATTGACTTTGGCTTGATGATGTATTCCTCTTTCGTTGTCAGGAATGCCTTGAAGAATGTCATTGATTTTTGGCATCTGCTGCCACGAATCATCCCAAAAGCGTGCAGTACTCCCATTTTTGATTTCCCAGAAGCAGTGTTCCTGGATAAGAGATCTGTTTTGTATTGCCGCATTCCAGATTGCAGATCCCGAGTTTGTCTCAGTCATGCGTAGTCTTTCCTCCAATGGATGGTTGTTGGCGTACTTGGCTGTCCAGAGGGATGCCCATGGTGTACTAGGATTCGCCAGCCATCGCCACCAGATTTTGGCTCCCATTGCCTTGTTGCTGTGTTCGGGGTCTCGCAGGCCTATTCCTCCTGCATCTTTTGGTAAACACACTTTTTCCCACTTTAGAAGGGCCCATTTTCGATTCTGTCCTGAACCTCCCCATAGAAATCTTCGCTGTAGATTCTTGATTTCTTTTAGGACCCACTTGGGGGCCGCTAGAATGGAGAAGAGATACAAAGGCATAGATTGGAGTACTGCTTTTATTAAGATTATTCTGCCTGCCATGTTCAGAGAGCGAGTGGTCCATAGGAACAGACGTTCTTCTAGTTTTTCTAAGAGATGCTTCCATGAGGAGTGCTTGAGAGCAGAGCTTGTAAGAGGGGCGCCTAAGTACTTGGAGGGCAGGGAGGCGGAGGTGAAACCCAGAATGCGCTTAATTGCTCTTTGAGTGGTGACGGGGGTGTTGAAGAAATAGATTTGGGATTTAACTTGGTTGATGAGGGCTCCGGATGCATCAGAGAAGGTGGAAAGAAGGGTTTTTATAAGGCGAGCTTCTTGGACTGAGGGGTGAGCAAAAAGCATGTTGTCATCTACGAATTGCTGGTGGGTGTGAACCGGGGAATTGTGAAATGAGAGCCCTCTTAACCTTCTATTGGTCTTGGCTGCTGTGATACTTCTACCCAGGCCCTCAGCCATGATGACAAACAGGAAGGGGGATAAGGGGTCTCCCTGCCTTATGCCTCTAGAGGGTCGAAAAGTAGCTGAGGGGATGCCATTGATTAAAACTGAGAAGAAAGCAGAGGATATTAAACTATAGATCCATCGAATCCAAGCGGGAGCAAAGCCAAAAGCCGTTAGAATTTTGTGACTGTATACCCAACTTAGGCTATCAAAAGCTTTGGAGAGATCTAGTTTAAGCAGCATACCTGGTCTTTTGGTCACTTTTAGGGAGTGAATTAACTCATGAGTGAGGATAATTCCATCTGTGATTTGGCGGCCTTCAACATAGCCGGATTGCTCAGGCGAGATGATGAGGGGAAGAAGCGGTTTGAGCCTATTGGCAATAACCTTTGAGGTAATCTTGTATATCATGTTACAGAGTGCAATGGGCCTGTATTTGTCCGGTTTGTTGGAGTCTTCTCCCTTAAGGACTAAAGCAATAAAAGTGGCATTTAGTCCTGGATACATCCACCTTAGCTCTCTGGATTCCTCAACCACCTGCCATACTTCATTCTTTATCAGGTCCCAGAATTTGTGGAAGAAGTTTGCAGTAAATCCACCCGGTCCGGGTGCTTTTCCTTCTTTCATCTGTTTGACCGCCTCTTCTACTTCTTGCATAGTGATAGGTTGGAACAATAAACTGTTGTGCTCCTCCGTTATGACCTTGGGTATGTTCTGAGTGAGTCGGTTGATGGCTGGGATTCGATTGATTTCTGGCTCTTGGTAGGCTTTTTTGAAGTGGTTGATGAATTCCTTTTCTATGCCCTCATGCGTTTCGATCTTCTCTCCCTGCTCATTATTGATATGAGTAATTTGATTTATCATTCTTCGTTGGACTGTTGTTTTGTGAAAAAAATTTGTGTTTTTTTCCCCTCCTTTGAGCCATCTTATTCGTGATTTCTGCCACCATAAGATTTCCTCCTGTTTAGCTCTTTCTAAGATCTTTGATTCTATTTCTTGTTCCTGTTTGGAGAGCTCCTCTGTTCGCCCGCCTGTGATGATAGCTTGTTGTACTTTCTTCATTTCAATCTGAAGTTGGGCCTGATCTGCAAAGATGTTACCAAATGATTTGTGGTTCCAATCTTTGATGACCTTTTTGAGATTTTTCAGTTTTTGTTGGAATCTAGCCATTTTTGTGCTCTCGGTTGAATTGAAATTCGTCCAGCATGTCCTGACTAGTTTTTCAAAATCTGGATGAGAGAGCCAAAACTCCTCAAAACGAAAGGGGCGTCTGAGATTTTGACCAGGTCTGTTCCATTGGAGCTCTATGGGCCAATGATCCGATCCAGAGCAGGGGATAATAGAGGCTGTAAATTCTCCACCTACATGAGTTGCGTTGTCAGAGATGAGGAACCGATCAAGGCGTGATGCTATTTGTTGCTCTCCTGCCCTTTTATTTGTCCAGGTAAAGACTCCGTTGCTGGTTGTGACGTCCATAAGCCAGTTGCTGTTGATGAAGTTCTTTAGAAGACCGTCATCATTATTTGAGTTACTTCTGCCTCCCCTTTTTTCGTCCATACTGGCTATCATATTATAATCTCCTCCAGAGATCCATAGAGGGAGAGGTCTATCTCTATTGAGATCCGACAGAGTGTTCAGTAGTTGGTTTTTTTGAGCTGTTTCCTGTGGGAAATACACATTAGTTAACAGTCCATGAGCATTCGTACCTTGGAGGTGGAATATCGCTTGGATGAAGTTCTTGTTAGCTTGAATGTTGCTGAGGTGGATTAACCGGGCATCCCAGAGAATGGCGAGGCCACCAGAAGCTCCATGTGCGTCTACTGCTGTGACTAGCCCTCCTGGCCAGGCCTTCGCCGCTATTTTTTCCAGAACTGTGGAGTTGCATTTCGTCTCTTGTAGAAAGAGGATACTGGGTTTTTCTTGCTTCAACATGTTTTTTAGGATTCGTCCTTTCTTGGGGCCGTTGAGCCCTCTAATATTCCATGAGATTAACTTCATTGAGAAGGGTTGGGGTATACATCGAAGTACTTAGTCAGTTTGGCGTATCGCCCTGACTCCACCAGAATCTCTCCTATCTGGATTGTTCTTTCTAGGGTGGTTTTCCGTCCCCTTTTTTTGCTGTCCTTGGTTTTGAATTTGCCGTCCCATGGACTGCCAATCTGTACCCCTAGAGAATATTTTTTCTGTGCCTTGCTTAATACTGCTACCAGATTGTCTACCTGCTGTTCTGGGATTTGTTCAAAGCTTCCTGTGCGACATGCTTGTTCCAGACCTGGAATGTCCAGCTCTCCGATGTCCAGGGGCTCCAGGTCCTCATCCATAATTTGGGGCGATTGAAGAATATTTTCAGGTTCTGTCGAGGCTTTTCCGCTTAGTTGAGAGTACTCCATATCCATTTTCTCAGTTGGTTTAGACATATTATTCTGAGGTTCTTTCGAGTGGTCTTGATGGGTGATTTTTTTCCCTCTTTGCGTTGAAGTTTCCCCTGGTTGTTGTTGCTGGTTTGCTTCGTCTTTCTCCTGTTCCTCGTCCGATCCTTTCTCATCTGCTTTATTCAGAGCTTCGAATCTATTGCTAGATGTTGCCTTGTTGCCAGGATTTGCTTTGGGATTGTTGGTGTGTCTTTTGTTTCCTCTTCTCCTATTGACAACCTTTGTGAATCCATCAGGAGAGTGATTGCTGGATTTGTCCGGCATGGATGGTGGCTTATTAAGAGGGCAGTCTCTATACAGGTGTCCTATTTCATGGCATTTCCTACATCGAAATGGAACCTGTTCATAGTCTATTACTTGAACCCATTCAGAATCTTCGTGAAATAAGCTTACCGTATCTGGCAATGGTTGTTTGAGATCCATGTAAACACAGATCCTGGCATATGAGATCTGCTTGCGTAGTCTTGTTTCCTCTGCTACCCTTACAAATTCGCCAATAGCGTTGCCAATCTCCTTCAGTGAAGTTTCCTCCCAATATTCCCAGGGCAGAGAGTAAAGCCTGATCCAAACTGGCGCATAACTCAGATCCTCCTTGTCTGGGTTGAATCTTTCCACCCAGCCTTTGAGAAATAGGCCTGCCGAGTTGAAAAAATAAGGCCCTCCTTCCAGGATTCTGGTTCGGTCTTCAAGACAGTTGAAAACAGCAGTGAAGAAACCCTTTGCTCCTAAGTGCAAAGATATGTCCCCTTTAGGATGCCAAACGGTGCTGATCCAAGCCCTCAGAGCCCGTTCCGTGGGCCAAATCCCTATAAATTTTCCGATCAATGCATGATCCCGCATATACTGTATCCTGGCGTTGATTCGTTCACTTGGAAAGAACACCTGTGGTCTTTTAGTGGCAACAGGTTTGCAGGTTGAGGAACTTGCCCTATTTCTGTGCTCTGTCTCAGAATCTTCACCCTGCTGGTGATTGTCGTGCCCGGTACCCTCACTGACTTCATTCGGTTTGTCCCCATCTGCCCGTTGCCGTGCTCTCGCGCCCGGTGAAGGGGGAGGCTCTTGGCCCTCCCCCTGGGGAGGAAACATTGTTCCGTCCCTTATGGTGCCGTCACAGCGCTCTGCTACACTTGTATTTGCCGCAGGTTTCTGGCTCAACAGGCCTGCCGCCTGCAGGGTGCTGTCGAAACCCTAACGAAACCCGTGATAGTTCATTCGCCTCGCTCCGCGTTCTCCCTATTGTATCTTATTATAGGTCACCTTCCAATTCGAAAAACCTCAGATGCTCATTATAAAGCATTTCACCCAACATCAGAAGATTTACGACCTCATGCTTTAGGGGGCAACTGTTATAGACATATTTGGGCACTGCAACCCCAATAACATATGTCCATAAACCAAGGGCCTTCTAAACCCCTAAAAGTGTTGTTTCATACCCTAAAGGAGCAAGGTCAGTTGATTACATCATTTCCTAGAAGTTCTCCCTGAAAAACTACTCAGAACTGGTCAAAACTAGACCATACAGACTGCTCCATGCATAGGGTGTGATGCATCTCACCTATTACACATGGGGGGTGCAATTCATATTGGAAAGCCCTTCTGCAGGGTGTGATGAGCGAGAGTAGACAATTGGTAGAAGCAATTTTCTAGGTGGAAACTCAAAGAATCTTCTAGAAACTACTCATATGACACTTGCCTATTTGAATTCACCCAGGGATGAGTAAGATATCATGAAATCTCCAAGTGGAACCAAGAACTATCAGTGAAATGACACTAATCAAAATCCCAAAAGCTGACTCACTCTCCTACAAACATCTATATATGGATCCCTCATCCTAGAGAACCAGAGGTGGAATTTTGTAATTTGCAAGGAAGTGTTGTTGGTTTCTCTTTGAAGAAATTGTTGGGTGATCTTGCTTTGTATGAGGTGAAGAGAGCTTTCATGCTGGGAGGATGATGCTAGATCAGATAGCTTGGTTGTAATCCTCTCTTCTACTCTTCTATCAATAAAGCTATTTGAGTTTTCCTCCATATGCTTGTATATCTCTGAATCTTGTATTTGTATATGCATTTATATGGTTAATGTACATTTGATCCTACATTATTTATGGTTATAGATCTCTATGATTTGATGGTATTTTTTGCTTTGACTCTACAGGTGTTCTTTGAAGTGGGACATGTGAGAAAGGAATGGGGAAAGCTGTATCAAGGGAGAGAGGAAACGAGCAAGGAGACTAGCGAAAGACTGAAGTTGGTACTCTCCGCTTCTCTTTCATCTATCTCTCATAAAGGAAAACACAAGTAACTTTAGTGTGTTTGTTTCTAAGATAGCTACCCATCTTAGTGGGACTAGCAGCTCTAAATGGACACTAGTTTTCCTGATAACACCTCGCGGGTATGCTATCTCCAGAATCTGTGACTCCGCTGTTCAGGTGTCAACGCAGATACTTCTAGGGAAGGTGATGAACATATGAGGTGTCGGCGCCTATTGTCGCACTCACACAACAATGTGCAGAAGGAGTCCATTTTAACTGCTCAAACCACCTTCACAGAGAGTTCTTGGTGAACTGCTGAAAAGCACAAGAGTAGAGCAAGACCTTCCACTACTCATGGCTTTGGCTATCAATCATGCTCGTAGCATGGGAGTTACCAGAAGAGAGCCAATTCCCCTCGGTCGCGCCAGACCTTCTTGAAGCAGCGAAGTACACTTCATTGTGGGTGACCGAGGACACGGATCGCGTTTGGGATATCAAGATCTTCTGGATCTTGATGGAAATGAATATGATGATGGCCATCTGTTATCTCAAAATCAAGCCCTGGAAGGTTGCAGACCAGGAAGACTTCAAGTAACTGTTTCAAACCAATATTTTAGCTAAGGCTTAGCCTCCTTAGCCTGAGAGGGCTCTCTCAAAGGATTAAAGGTTTTTGATTATGATCAAGATGACTAACTCTTGTGAAACAAATAAAAATGAAAATGGTGGAAACACAACTAACAAGTATCCATTGGGCTTATGGAGTCATATATGATTCAGTATTAACAGTAGGGTTGGCTTTGCATAAAAGTCAAGGCATTCAGATTTCAACATATGTAGAGTACACCAAACACATAGAAGGCAGTTTATGAGTATATGAAGGAAATTAGAACACTGTAAGCGATTTCTAAGTAATCAAATACTCATAACACTATAGATAACATGAAAAGAAAACAAAAGAAACTCACACATTGAACTCTCTATGATTCTTGAGAAGCATAAGCCAGTACTGTATTACCAAAAAAACAGAGTCTTTACATAAGCCAAATATCATAGCTTTTTTTCATAAATTTCCCCACCCTATTACCTTGCATCTTTCTCCTATATATAGAGCTCTTCTACCTAACTGATATTTCTCCTCAAGCATGAGGGGAACTCGAATTCTCTTTATACTGACACCTATTGACATATTAAACTAACTATTAAAAGCAACTTACTACTAATCGACAACTATAGAAACCTAAAACAATTAGGATTCTAATTCTACATCATGCTGAACATAGCATTTATTACAATCAAGATTCATTCTCTGACAAGTGGTTTCCTTCAGCTTTAGCCTTGATGGATATTTAAAGATCTTTGCTGGCCCTTACTGTCTTATCTCTTCACTGCTTCTGAAAAGTAGGAAGCTGCCCCTGTTTTCCTGCTTTTTGTTTCCTCGAGGATATTTGAAATTAATTAACCATGTTGATCTTCTTTGATTACCCAACAATATATTAGAGTGCCACGTTCCTCATGTGCTATCAACTTTTCCCATGTGTGAAGACAAAATCTCCTCCAAGCTGTTTGACATGTCATGAACTGTAGTGAATGTGATCACTTTATAACAAAAGTTTAGAATTAGGTTCAAATATATGTTTCCCCCACCTGTTTTGCCCTTGTTGAATGTTGACACCATTTAAATGATCCTTTGAAGATATTCCTTTTTCAAAAATTTCCCCTTGATTACTCAAAATTGGTCGACTGAGTTTGATTATGCAGCTACAACAGTTTCGTAGCGTGCTACGAAACTGCTGTGCAATTTCAAAAACATAGCTTACTTGCCAAATTTTACTGTCTTGAGCCTCTTTATATTTTTGACCCCCCTATGGAATTCCTCATTGCATTGTTGACAAGATTTGCTTACAACTTTTCAAGAAGTAGATATTACAACTGAGGAAGAGATGTAATGGCACCAATAACACCACCGACTGTTCCAAATATAGTTGTAGGAATCTGGCTAGATTCTGAATCTAGTAGTCATATAACAAGAGATCCATGCCTAAAAATATATAACAAAATCTCCTAAGTGATATTCACCTATCACTTCCAATTTTCCTCTCTCTTCATCAGTTTGTAGAATCGCTATTTTTCCTCACCGTAAAAAGGTTGAAAATGTTCTCTGCTCCATGGTATATATCATCATCCAGAATTTCAACTGCTGTCATTTAATTTGCATTATAATCACGAGCCCTCTCTTCATGTTTGTAAGCTCAGGCAGAGGTTTGATATCTGAGTTCTTTATACAATTGCACCATCCAATGTTCAATGCTTCTGATTTAAGTCTTCCGCCATTGATGTTTCATCTTCTTTACTGTATTTACAGTCTCTCCAATCACTTTGGCCTGTTTTTCCTAATAGGCTAGCTAGTACCTCACGTCCAAATTGTATAGGCATCTTCTCTTCAGGTGCAAGGGAATGTGCTAATATAGTTCCCTCTGGGAGCTCCACAAAGAAATAGCCCATTCCTCCATGTAATACTTTCTTCAATGACATTCTGACATCAATATCATTCTCTCCAGGTCTAATCACATCAAACTCAAATCCTAACTTCTTCCCTGCCTTTAAAAATTCACTTCGCACAGTTGATGCTTTGGACAAGGGTATGGGAACAACCTGTAAATGAGCATGATTAGCAGTCCTTAGATTCAAGTACCTTTCAAATACAATCATTGCATTTCCATGCTTCCTGAAATATCTTTTAAGAGTATGCGTAAGCCTCTGTAATTCACTATCTGCATCTGAAGGCAGGGAAAGAGTAGAAGGTAAATGTTCAATGGAAACTATCAACACATGTTCCTCAACTAATGGACCCTTGGCTAGTGCGCAGTAGAAATTGTCCCCTACACTCACTACAAGATGAGTATCTAGATTAGGGCTTGACAAGCAAAACCAGCAGGGCTGATGTGTATTAGACACTGTATTTCTCCTTTTCTTTCCAGCATCAGGATCATGGCTAAATCTGCAGTCATCACCTTTATCACATCTACCCTTCTTGACAAAATCAAAGCATATGCCGGGTGGAAGCAAATCACTACTCCCACCATCATCTGAACTATGGCGAAACTTGCACTCCGCACCTCTTTCACATTTACCTTTACTGATAAAATCGAAGCATGCACCTTTTGAGAACGGATTTTTGTTATCTGTATCCTGAGGCACACAAGCCTGTTGTAGTTATTGCATTGCTCTTTTTAAAACTAAGTGAAGTCAAATTTGTAATTTCAAATGCTGCCAGTGATTGCAATATTCCTTGTGTAAAGATGAAAAATGCGCTCCCTGATATTGCCTACTCTAGAATTCAAATAATAAGGCCTGTGAGATATTCTAGTTCAGCAACAAAAATTCGTTGACAATAGTTAAAATTCAGATGCTATAAATTTAGACAATTTTGTGATAGTGAAAGCCTTGAATCTGTCGATCGAAGAGTTCCCATGACAGAACCAAGCGGTTGAGATTGAATGGCAAGATATGTAGGTCCACCACCACGCCCAATACTTCTTCCACGGCCATGGAATAGGGTAACTTATATGTCAAATTATTTACAAGCAGCTACAACATCTTCCTGTGCTTTATATAATTCCCATGCAGTAGTGAAATGCCCTCAACTTGGAAACCATGCAAGTTATGGTTCTTAAATCGAAAGATCCGGTGTCAGATGAAATATCTGGCAAACAGGTTTATAGGAATTTTTCATCTGAAGCAACTCAAATTTTCTGGTCATGCTCTCATTTTCTTGTAGTCCCAATGACTCAAAGTATCTTTGCCACCATGATTGAGTCCGTAAAATTCGCAAGCCTTCCAGCTTTGCTCAGTTGAATAGCTTTTGCTGATTTTGAAGTATAATGACCTGGAGTGCCAACAAACAGAACAAGTGCATCAACTAAGACTCTAGCAAGCTCTGGCAGTGTCTTATTCAATTATTTCATGGAAAAATAGTCCGGGGCATCCGAAACAAGCACAATTGGGAATGACTGTGCTTTGTAAGGTAAAGGAAATTTGATGTCGGCAACCCGTACCCTTTCGAATCAAATTCTTGCAGGAATTATCTAGTGTGGATGTTATATCAAATGGCTGAATACCCCAAGCTTTAGTGTCATCTTCCTTTAACAATTTGAAGGTTACAGAACACGTGTCAAGACCGAAATGTAAGACCTTGCACATGCTATCCCCGTAAACTTCTTGCAGAAGTGGTAATGCTTTCCAGATTTCTGAACCATAAGAAAGTTGTTCCCCATTATCAATACTGAGAGCCTCCCTAGATATCTCTTCCCTGGAGTTTTCTTTGATTACTGTCCCTAAACCACTATACATATAGCCAGGAAGAAGAAATTCCCCTAGGAGGAGAAAACAAATCCCCAATTTCGTAGCGTAGCCAGTGCAAAATATGGATTTTGCGCTACGTAAACACCTAAACAGAGTTTATGCGCTACGAAAACTCCTAAACAGTTTCGTAACACATAAGAATCTTCAAACAAAGCTTTACAATCAAACTGCTGTGAATAATTTGGAATTTTTTTTTTTTGAGTGATAACACCATGAATCACAAGCCACAATTGTCGCCCATGGTATATGTTAACCTGCAGAGCTATGCTGAATTTAAAGCTGGTTTACATAGGATATCAATCAGGGCACAGAAGGACCCTCTGCAGAAGTGGTACGATTTGTCATACCTAGCTACAGATGATGCCATCGATGCAGCATTGGATAAATGGTCGGTAGAGTGATGCACCACAACAGACTTGGCAGTGGGTGGAAGCAAGTCCATCGCATAGAAGAAGAAGGAAGATGGCAAGTTGAAGATGGCGCAACTAGTTGAATAGAGGAAAAAGGAGGCCATTGAGAAGACCCAAACGAAATAGGCAAGAAAGGAGGCAGGAAAACAGTTAGGTTGCATAGAGCAAGACTCTGACAAAGGCACACGATCATCTCCACCTGAGACCGAAGAAGAGGACACAGAGCAGAACGGTGCAGAACCTCAAGAGACGTCCACTGGCATTAAATGCCTGAGAGATATGGAAAAGCGAGGGTACAAAAGGAAATCCAAGGTGACTGAGACCTCACTGGACCCTATCACACTAACAGAAGGTGACTTCTATGACATTGGTGACACAGTCGGAGATGTCACCATGGAGGCCTTGCAGAAATTCAAGAAGCAACATCAGATCATCCTAGGGGCCATCCAGATCGGGCTGCAGGAGTTGTAGACCTGCATGATGCAGGCTAGTCCGTTGACCACCAGCTTGGCTATCAGCATCTTAGAGGCTGCCGATATGATGCGCATGAAGGCTTCCAATGCAATTTTGCTGCCAAATGGAGCACTGACCATGAAAAATGAGGCTGACAGGCCCACTATCAGCACTTTGAAGGGAGTGGGACTGAACCTGGCTGTGCTTCCGCGTGAAGGACTCCACCTCTTGCAGGATGGAGTCATTTTAGAGTTGAGGGATTATGAGCATTGTGCCCTCTAGGTGATAAGTGAAAATAAGGTAAATAATGAGTAGATGGCATTGCAGAGGAATGCTTCTATCACCACTAAGGCTGAGGTGACTAGCCTGAGAAAGAGGATCATACAGGTCATGGAGGAGGCATGTAGAATGGTCCCAAAGTTGGCCATCCTGAAGGAGGAGCCAGTTGAGGTCCGCATCCACAAATTGGCCACAAGGTTGCGCGACACTCGGACAGAGATGGTGCGAGTTCAGTTGGTGCTGAACCTGCAGATTACAAAGCTCTAGTTGAGGGCCCAGCCTTCAACACCACCAGAGGTAAAGGAACAATGAGCATCCACTATCACTGAAGTAGTTGCATATGTGGAAAGTGCAGTAGCGGATTGCACGCAGTTGTTCAAACAATCGTTTGAGGTCCTGACCAACTTGCGGGAGGACCCAAACATCTAAAGGCTACAAACAGAAGAGTAAGAACTCCAACAACACTATGATGAAGTTAAGGGAATAGTGTGAACTGTCGCACTGACACAGAGGTTAGCCAAGCTGCAGGAAGCCAAGTAGCTGAAGGAACAGGTCGATGTAGTGTTGCACAAGGAAGCAATGTTGAAGGCACGACTAAAGCCCTGGCTGGAGGAAGCTTATGTAGTCACAAGAAACATTGAAAGTAAGCCTATGACTATGCAAGTGACACAATAACAACTTCAGGGTGATCGCGTAGTGGCAGTAAAAGAGAGAAAACAGTGAAATATTTGAAGCAAGTAGCAACTCAGTGCAAAATAGAAGTTGTGATCATTAGGGTCAAGCTGGACGGGCTTCGTGCAAAGATTTCTATGCCTACTGAGTGAATCGAGGGTGATTCATGATGTTTTTGTTGGGGGAATGTTGGGAGCGGGATCCCCCAAGGGCAATTTTGGGGCTAAAAGCCCATGTTTAAATCAATTTTTGTAATATTATTGTAAAGACTCCTTATTTTGTGGTCACAGAGCAATAAGATGTTATGTGTCATAAAGGGTAGTCCGCCCTTAGTTTTGTAAAGTAAAATTGGCTATAAGAGATCTACCCATGGTCTGTGGACCATGGGATTGTATAAAAAGAGATAAGCTCTAAGTAGTTTGAGACACAACATGTAAGAGAGTCATAACTTTAGAGCAAGAAGTCTAAGTCTTGGGTTGTAGCGTAGGTAAAGGTTGTGCAACTAAGTGTGTAGAGGCCTAAGGTAGAAGTTCGCAACTCAGTGTACGGACCCCTACAGCTGTGTGCATAGGGCAAACAGAGGTTGTAACCACTTGGAAGATATTAATAGAGAGAGACATTCTGCAATTTCTGTGTCTTTGTTCTGTTGATGCATCTTGATATGTTATGTATGAATTTTATTTATTATTCTTATATGGTGTGTGAATGAATGAAATAACATTGAATAACTGAACGCATATACAAATATCTGTTTATGTAGGGATAGCTATAATTTTTTGATAAGATAAGCAAGGCAGTTAGATTAATTCAGGAATTTGTACGACACGCTGCCATAGCAGCACAAAAGTAGTTGAGCAGTGGGCTCGAGCTACGCAAAGGAAGATCGTATCCTTTCGTAGACTTATTGAAGAATGGAACGCAGGGTTGGTCTTACAAGCCCTAGAGCGAAGAACCATACGCGAAGACAAGGATAGAGAGAATTAACCGACATCTCGACTATCTCAGGGTGCGAAAACATGGTTCTAGCATCACCTCATACTGCTTCAGGTGAGACTTCAGTCCGCACTCTTCTGGCTGATGTTGAAAGGGCTAGTAGTGTAGGGATTTGTTTGGATAATTAACGTTGAACCTGGGTCAGGCCCCCTCAAGCCAACACTTTGTTTTGGAGCCTCCTTGCTAAAATCTCAATAGCTTGTCTTACACTGCCCAGGTACTTGTGATTTCATTGAGTTTTATCTTTCACTTTACAAATTGTGTTTGCTTACCTTCTTTTCCATCTAACCACAAGTTAACCCCGTGATTTTGTTGCATACCAGTTCTAGCACTACCTTAATGATCTACAAAATCCTTAAGGGCAACCAATATTTCTCTCAGGAAATGTGCAGTGCAACCTAATAGTGAGCTTCGGCTCCAAAATTATGCAGACCCAGTTGGTAACTTGTCTTCAGCTGGGAAACTGCATAGAGCAGTCCAAGCCAGCAAGTGAGCCATCATCTCCAGAATTGTGTGGAGCTAACTCACAACCTAACTCCAACTTGGAAATTATGCAAAGCCCAAGAGGTAGCCTAGAGCTACTCAACCCAGAAATTGCACAGAACCTACTCTACTCAGACGCTGCTCAATGCATGAACGAGAGAGTTTCCCGTTCCTTCCCAGAATTGCACAATATTTCCATAAAGTGCATGGTAGTTTTCCCAAAAAGAAATAATCTAAGAAGAAAATCATCCCTAGGAAGCAAGGACCTATTATTAATTTCCCAAAGGTGACACATTGCCATATTTATAAGTTTTTTCCAGGTTTCATTGTTGTCCTTGATCTCAAGCATACACGTCATGAACACAATTTTACCCAAATATATGTAATGGATGCCTCTAGAGCTCACTTATAAATTCGATCATCAAGCTATAGATTTCTTAGGAGATAAAGGAGCATTCAGATCATTGTCATCGCTTTTCAGGATGAGTTTTACTTTTATTTCCTTTTGCTATTTTTTTGTTGCTTTTGTTTGTTTAGCTTGTGACAGTGTTGTTTCACTTGTTTTGTTGAAAACCTGCTGGCATTTTGACTTGTTTTATCTTGTATAAGTGTTGTTTCAAGTTATAGATTTCCTTTCTCGAGTTTTGAATGATTTTTCCAAATTTTTCACCAACAGTCATCATTACTGTGAATCCCTTCACATGCTCCATGTCCCTTCAGTTTAATTGATTGTTGCACTTATTTCACATGCATACATATACACTTAGTCACACATGTACTGATACTCACATTATTGTTTAGAACTAGTTCTTTTCACACTCCTCATGGGTATATTTAGGCTCCTGTTTCCTGGATCTCACATCTCACTGCTTGCATTGCATAATCTGGGAGGTCAAGGCATCCACCTTGGCCTCTAGAATTACATAGAGCCTATCATGGGCTAGCTCCAACTGTATACTACATAGTTTGAGGACCTAGTCTCCCAGCTTGGTCATGGAGACTGTATAATGCGAAGTCTCTCCTAGGCCCTGACCCTGACTGAATTATGCATTGCATAGTTCCAACCATCAAGCTTCCTCACTAACTACTGGGACTGCATAGTGCGAAATTCTCATAGTTAGTCAGTCAGTCACCCTGCTAGTAAAAATTGTGTAATAACCATCATCAGATGCCCTAGTTTCCACTTACTCATGCTATGAAGTTGGATTTGTAAGAGCTAATCTTTGCTTGCCATGAGTGTTTGTTCTATCCCATAGGTACGAAACTCATGAATCACGTCTCTCCAACAGTCATTTTACCATGGCACCAAAGAAGGTTGTTTCAAGAGCGACCACTCAAAGTAGTACTCGGGAAGAAGTTGAATAAGTTCTATTTTAGTTGCCAATATATATAGATACCCAACTATTTACAAAAAAGGAATCAATACTAACATGGCAGCATAACCAACAACAGTGGCAGAAGGCAACAAGCTAGTATAGGATTAGGGAAAGAGGAAATTGCTGACATAATAAAGGGAGAACAAAGCTACAACGTGAAATCAGATTCAATCTTCATGCATGTATCTTTGACAGAAAAAAGAAAAAGGAAGCATAGGACATATAAAGCAGAGCAAAGGAAGGAAGAAATGAAGAGCTATCATGTAGCAAAACTGAGATCGTAGCAAGCAGAACAAGAACCAAAGGAATAATGGGAGCTGAGAAGAAGAGAACAGGAAAAGAAGCAGAAAAAGGAAGAAGAGGAAAGGCAAGGCATAATGATATAGAAAACAATGCCAATATAGGTGGATGAGCCAAAACAACCAGTAACTAAGAAATAGAGTAAACAGATGCTAGTTTTCTCACTGATACTAAATAAAAGAACCAGGTCCGGTGAGAGGAAAATAGGTAAATGGACTAGTTAAGGCAAGAGGCCACCAGGGATGACTTGGGGCTGAGTTCACCAAACATGTAGAAGCTTATTGGGGGTCCTTCCATGGTCTACACCATGTTGCACATGCTTTAGGATGAGATGGACATAGGTTCCAAGAGCATATACCCAAATGCCATGGAGGCAAGAGTCCGCTCTTAGCAAGGCAACATCAAGTAGTTTGGGGACATCATAGCACATTACCAAGATTGGCATAAGTACATGACTGAGAAGAATCAAGTGGATATTGTTGATTTTTTCTTTCCCAAACCTTAGGGTCATAGTGTTTTTTCTTGTTAAGATGTCTCTAGTCTATTTTATTACACATGGGTAAATGTGAAAAACGTATATTAATTGTAAATATGTTGTAAGTGAAATTCCAAGTGTCATTAGTGGAATGTGAATAGTCACTATGTATTTTAGTGAGTTATTTGTAAAATAAGTTGTAGAGTTATGATGTAAGTTGAAGAGTCACAAAGGGGAATGTCAAGGGTCACCCCACCCTTTGTTATAAATATAACCTCATAACTCATAGAAGAGGATTTTGGGAGCCAAGATTTTGGCTAGGCATTGCTTAGAAAAGGCTTGGAGAGTATTGTGATGAGGCTTGAATTCTCCATAGTATATAATGAGTACATCTCTTTGGAGGAGCAGGCAATGTTGACTGTAATGTTCCACTATTGGGGCTAGTGGCTACCAATGGTGTTTGTATGGATGGAACTTTCACTTAATAATATAACTGAGGTAGCACATTTTCATGCATATGTTGTTATTGTACTTTGAATATTCTGGTTACTTTAGCAATGTATGTTCTTTAACTTATGCATTTGTGTATGAACTATTTTGTATGCAATTGTGTGAACCATGTTGGAGACATGTTGTTGTATTAATGCATTACTCTGGATTGTGGATTATTATGCTTCCAGCTTGTGATGTCATTCTGCCCATGTGTTCCTTTTAGGCTGTGTACTATTATAGGCTTATAAGGGACACACTTTCTTTTCCCCTATGTCTATCATTGTCAGGCGGAAAGAGTCGATAGTGCGGACACAAATCAACCTCCCTAGGAGCCTAAGACTCTTTAGTGACAAACAAGACAAACAAGAGCAATCCTTCTCTAAACATGCATTTACTATATAAGAAATCAAGTGTTTAGATCCTACCTGTAGTCCAACGCTGTTGTAGCAGTCCAGCTCCGCGGATCCGGATGAGCTCCTCCTTCACTTTGAAACCTGCATCCACTAACAATCAAACGATTAAATAGCACTTGATAATCTCATAGAATAAAACATATTTAACACATAGACCAAGGAGTACATGAAACAACTCATAAATAACAAGTTATTGAGAAGAATGGACTCATTTGCATTAATAGGAAACAAAAGGAACAATTACAACCTGAGCCTTGGTGTTGTGCAAGTCCCTCCCAGGGTCCATCAAGAGTTCTCCTTTACTTTGACAAAGCTCACCCACTTCCAAATAGAACAAGTAAAGATGACAATCTCTCCTCACAAGCTTCTAAATGGGAGTCCTAATTCCTGCAGCATCTACCCTTAGAAATGTTTAGCTTTCAACCTCTTCTCCTTCTAGCCCAATGCCTATATTTATAGTGCTCAAGAGGAAGTTAATCAGGTCCACCATCAATGGGATAATCCCTTCTTTGGATGGGATAGCTCCCTTATTGATGGGATAAGTTCCTCTTTGGTAGGGGTACATGAACCATCTGGAGGCACTCAATACACGTCGAACAACCTTCTAGAATGCTCTAGAAATGACCACAAGTAAATTTTTAAAGATGAAACTTGCGCATTTTGACCTTTACAGGGGGACGCACCTGCCCCTTTACATACAGAGTGTCCAAGGACGCAGTTTTTGTGAACATTGGGTGCGTACCCGCAGGTAAGGTTGAGAGAACCTGCGTACCCAGAGATAAATACATTTATAAAGACTTTCTCTCTTTTTGGAGTTTGACATGGAGAGTAGAGGCATAAGACTTGCCTAAGAGGATAGCATGACTATTGATAGAGCCATACTAACTGTAAATAGCCATGGTGACATTTTTTGGTGTAACAGATTGCCCCCTAAAGTGCGAAGCCTGTAATAGATTAGGGTTTTGTAAATCTAGGAAGGGTGAAGCGCTTTATCATTTCAAGGATTACCTCATGGAGAGCCTGGTCAGAACCTGCAATTTTCAACACAAAATACATGTATAAGATTATATCATCACTGAGGTAGGCATTCCCATACTCAGATCAAAACTTTAACTAACTGACTAACTACTCTGATACAGGAATGATCTTGCAGTACATCATAATCATAGACTTTTGTAGACACAGTATGGGCGCAGCCATATGTTTATGATTAGTCTACTTAGATAATGAATACAAAACTCCTCGCAACCTGGATGGTGGAAACTAGATCCAGGGTCTTCATTTCCGCTTCCCGAATTGGTACAATTCTAGCCATGCAAATAAATGAGTTGATGTCAAACATGGTAGAAACCACTCGATTACCAGTCGATGATGTAAACTGTTAACAAGTGTGAGAGAGACCACCAGTAATGTCAATGGTTCTCAAAGTACCCAGTACAATCCATGAGATGTGAATGAATGAGTTGATGTCGAACATTTCACGGAATCCTTCGATCGAAAGTCAATGATGTAAACTGACGTCAAAGGCGAGAAACCTGCCATTGATGCATGCAGACTTCAAGGCACTGACGATTTCTAAGTCATCTCTCCAGATAATGTGCTGATGTCGATAGAAAGCGACCCGTTGCAGGCAAGCCCACAACACGAAATCATTTGTTCAAGTTGAAGAAATGTTGCTATAAGGACTGACTCAGGGATGGTCAAATGGATGACAAGTATTTTGCAGATGAAAGTTTCGCTTGCAGACCTCTTGAACACATAACGACACAACAGATGGCTTGGTGACGAATGACTCAAAGTTAATCCCCGGAACCCGGCTGAAGACTTTCAATGTGGTTTGATCAACTGTGAGGTAAAAGATTTCCCAACCCAGGTGAATGAAAAGTGTCGTGTTCAAGAGTGGTAATAAAGTTTCTTCTGAGACAAAAGATAACAAATAGGTTCATTCTTCTCTCTTTTCCCCCACCATTTCTGGCAAGTACCTCTTTATTTTTAACAAGCTTGAGGAGGATAACATATGCTTGATTATAAGCTCATCCTTCGGATGATTCCAACCTAGTTTTGATTCGAACCCTAGGAAGGAGTGGTTCGTTCCTATTTGTAATTGAACAGGTCCTTTACTGTGAAATTTTAACGAGCCCAGCATAGGAGAAACTCGACATTTTTCAATTTTAGAGAGTCTGAAAAACTTAAGAAGACTCCAAGTTGAACTTTTTCGTAGATTTGTGTCCCTCAAGCCCGAAAAAGTATAAAATAATACCTGGGGGAACCGCTTGATCTTGCGACCAAGGAGTACTTTCATAATTAGTGCCACTGACCTGAAAAGTAAAAAGCGATCAAGGACACGTCGTTTTATTTCCAGTATCGAGTTTGAAACGACAAAAACCCGGCAATCTTTTCCTGTTTTTACGGTCAGAAAAGAGCTATAAGGGGACCGTCTTTTAATTTCGTTTTAACGAGTGTAAAAGAAACGCTTGGAAATCTTTTCATATTTTAGGAGTCAGAAAAGGGCTTAAAAGATGACTCTGATATTTTGGTTCGTGAAAAATGACAATTTTCTCTCTAAATCCCTTTGTCCTGCACAAAAACGACACATTACTCATACCTGTTTAAGATAGGCAAAAATACTTTGAAAAATATCCTTCCATGGTGAAAAATAAACAAACCTAGCATTCATTCGTCCAAAAAACCTATAAAAAGACTTTTTACCATGTCATTTTTACCATTTTACTGTTGAGGTTGAGAAAAGGGCTTTTGGCAAGAAACTTCCCGTGGTCGTTGCGGAGAATCCGACCGTCAGAATCGAACGCCGTCTCTTCCAGGTATTTCACAACATCCCCCTCTTCAATTTCATCCGATTAAAATTTTGTTTTAGGTTTTAGTTTTGATTTTTGGGGGGTTTTGGGTTTCAAAAATCGCTCTGCGGGGTACGCAGGTGCCCTAAGGGTGACCTGCGTCCCCCGACTTTTTCCCACACAGGAAAAAGGTCGGGGGATGCAGCCTACCTTCAGGCCAGCTGCGTCCCGACGCTCTGTGTCCTGAACGCGGGGTGCGTCCCCCGCGAAAGGCGGAATTTGAAACCCCAAACTCCACAAACAACCATCTTAATTTTCCCAAATCAATTCTAACCTTTGTTTCTTGGTGTGTAGGGCACTCACCATGTTGGATTGGAGAGAAAGAGAGCACGAGGATGTTGATTTAGCTGCAATCAATCATCAACCTTCCATTGATGCCCTAAAATCATGTGGACTATATAAATACTGGGCCATACCTGGCATGAGGGCTCAGGTGAGATTCTTGGAGTGGCTGGTTGAGAGATGGAACATTCAAGAGCAATGCTTTTACATCGGAGGACACCAGCTCGAGATAGAGCCCTCTGACATATACTTTCTCACTGGCTTGCCAAATAGGGGCGAGCAACTCAATCTAGCCGGGACTAGGCCGGGTGGCCAATCCCTTGCTAGTCTCCGGGCAGATTGGTGCATACCCAATGCACACCATGCGAAAGGCGTAGAAATCAAACACATCTCTTTGCGTGAACTCAAGGTTATAGCTTTCACGGTTACCAGAATCTGCGGTTCAGCCACTTTACATATTGCCACCGGGTCCCAAATGCGGATGGCGATTGACTGTTTCCAAGGCACCATTTTCAACTGGTGTGATGCTGTGTCAGCCAATATGAAGGGCCAACTGACTAGGGTAAAGAACGGACAACTGAAGACCTTTGGATATGGGCCTCTAGTTGTGAGCTTTGCCTTAGAGAGAGTTCCGATGTTGATCCCTCAGCATCTCACTGTTGATATCTTGGGTCCTCGGGAACCAAAGCTGATACGATGGGTTACGGTGATGGCCCGGCATCCTGACGAGGGCGCGGTGGTTGTTCGATTCCCTGATAGTTATTTTCACTGGTTAGAGGACCAGGTTTTTTTGATCCAGGACTTTCCGTATGCCGGAGTAGATTTTCGAGGTGATCCGGACATGGTTCTTCCACAGGGAGAACAATGGGACGATAGAGGTACTTTATTTTCACAAGTTTTCAAATTATATATTTTTTTTTGTTTTTATATATATCGTCTCAAAACTGACAGTAAAAGATTTTCAAAATGTAGATGTAGGTCCACGGCGTCCAGCCAACCTCCGGCCTTTTGAGAGGAGACATCCAGTTGCACCGGTACCGGCCCCACAAGACGCGGCTGCAGAGTCACTAGCTGAGTTGGAGCAGGATCTAGAGCGTCTGACGGTGGATATACCTGAGACTACCATAGATGATATTCCTATCAGACTTCAGCGCTATGTAGTCGCAGTCCCTGGACCGTTTAGGAGGTTTTTGTGTAAGGTAGCCCGTGCAGTGGTGTCGTATAGAGAGCACCACCAGTGATTGGCTAGTCACTTTTGTAGACACATATGACATTTTTGGCTTTTTGTACTTATCATTTTTGCCGATCATAAGGTGTTTTTCAACCTATGATCGAAGACGATGTATATTTTTGACACACTCCTATATATATATATATATATCATTATTACCGGCTTATCTTGTTTAACATATGTGATGAAATGTTTTTTAAATTTACTTGCATGATTATCGTAAATGTCTGTCCAACATTCGAGAAGCAATTGCATCTGCTAATGTATTTAAAGACCTTGGAATATGCTGATATTCAATGTAATCAAATTCACGTTCCAAGAGACGCACTCTCAAAAATAACCTTAATAACACAGGATTTCTAATGGCATATACTCTATTAAGCTGTAATACAACATGTTCAGAATCTAACCTCACTATCAAACGTCGAATTCCAAATGAAATAGATTCGGATAATAATTCAACCACTGCACTGTATTCTGCAATGTTGTTCGTTGTTTGACCGAGGCTTACCCCATGCATAGAGACTAACTCGTCAGAGGGCGAATAGATAACTCAAGCTGTGGAAGAGATATTCCGTGTACTACGATAAGCACCATCAGCAAATCCGATGTATGTTTAGAGAGGCGTCGACATCTGCAATATCAAGAGTAAAACCAAGATAAGCCAGAATAACGACAAAAAACACACTCTCTAAGCTAAGCACACTAACCAAACTAACAAACACACTAGCTAGAAAGAAAACCTAACCTAACTAAAAAATCTCCATACCCACCATTTAAGCATAATACCTCTTTAGGTAAAGTCCATTTCTGGGTTTACCCAAAGAGTCCCCATCAAAATCTACTAGCTCATAGGCCCCTTTTGCTAGCTTTCGCTTTACAATGTAGGGTCCATGCCACATAGGAACGAATTTTCCAGCACCTAGCTTATCGTTAGCTTGATCATATAATAGCACTAGGTCTCCCTCCAAAAAACTTCGAGGGGTCACATTTCTATCATACTGAGCTTTCATTCGCTTCGCGTGAGTCTCGATTGCCAATGCAGCATCACGTCGAGTCTCATCTAACTGAGCTAAGTATAATAAGCATTTCTCCTCTTCGGAAGTAGCTGGGAGTAATTCGACAGCCATTTGAAGTGATGGGATTTCGCATTCAATGGGTAACACAGCTTCCAAGCCATAAACTAGCTGGAAAGGAGTGAACCCTGTTGAAGTTTTTACTGAGGTTCAGTATGCCCATAGCGCTGAAAATAACATGTTGTGCCAATTCGACCGATGAATACCAATGGTTCGTCGGATCATGATAACCAGAACATTGTTGATAGACTCAACCAAACTGTTGGCTTGCGGATAATAAGGAGTAGAGCTATCGTGGCGCAAACCAAGCTGGCTTGTAAGCTCAGTCATCATGATGTTTCGAAAATGGCTCCCATGGTCAGTGATAATCGTTTGTGGGACACAAAACCTAGTTATAATATGATTGAATACGAAAACTGCAGCTGTTTTGCCGCTTGCGTCGAATGTAGGCATCGCCTCGGCCCATTTAGTAAAATAATCAACCGCGAGGATGATATACGCATGCCCCCCGGCCGAGTGAGGGTTACAAGTAATAAAATCGATACCCCATTTGGCGAAAGGACCAATGGCAATTATAGGATGGAGAGGAGCAGGTGGTGCGCGCATCTTGCGATCAAACACTTGACAGTTGTGGCACTTCCGAACCGCAATGATACAATCTTTAAACATGGACGGCCAGAAATAGCCAGCGCGCAACACCTTCTGAGCTGTGGCATACCCAGACATATGACCGCCACATGCTCCAGAGTGACAATCATTCAAAACCCTCTCAGCCTCTTCGTGAGTTAAACAACGTCGAAAAACTAAGTCTGCCCCCCGGCGATAAAGTGTATCTCCAATAATCTTGTATTGCGGGGATTGAAACCAAATTTTTCGACGTTCCGACTTTGAAGCTTCAGGCCGAAAGGTTTGGGTTTGGAGATAGATGATTATATCCCCGTACCACGGATCTAAAGTACTGATAAGAAACAAAGATTCGTCCGCAATGGACTCCTCTGCCACAGTTTCTGTGTCAGCACGCGGGAAATCACACATCAATTCCGCAAAAACTAAGGATTTCTTAGACTTGGACTTCTCAAACTCCAAGTCAAACTCTTGCAGGATAACAATCCATTTAGAGTACTTGCCCCCTAGCGGTTGTTTTGTCAAAATATAAATCATAGGGTTGCAATCCGAAATAACTGTAGTTTTACGAAGAAGAATGTAGTGACGAAAACGCTGGACAGCTTGAACGGCTGCCAGGGCCAATTTCTCCACATGCGAATATTTTAGCTCAGTGGGGTTTAATGTCCTACTAAGATAATATATCACATGTTCCGCTCCGAATTCATCTTCTTGAACTAACACCATTCCAATAGTGGAATGTGAAGCTGCGAGGTATAAGAAGAAGTCTTGGTTGTAGTTGGGAGAATGCAACAACGGTGCATGGGTCAACGCGTGCTTAAGTGCATCAAAAGATTGTTGGGCAATCTCCTCCCAAAAGAATTGAGCGTTCTGTTTCAACAACAGTGTAAAACCTTTAGTGACCTCTGCGTAGTTTGGAATGAATCGGCGTAAAAAGTTTGCTTTCCCTTGCAAACTTTGGAGTTGGCGCAAACTCGAAGGAGGAGGCAATTTGATGATAGCTTCGACCTTCGAGGGATCAACGCGAATGCCGGCTTTTGAAACAACAAATCCCAGCAATCGACCCGTCTCTATACAGAATACACACTTGTGGGGATTCAACCGAATTCGATAATGCCTACACCTCATGAAGATTGCTCGTAAGTGGACAAGGTGATCAGCTCGATGTAAAGAATGAGCAGGCAAATCATCGAGGTACGGTTGCACAATGTGCTTGATGTCATGAAATGCGTAAGACATTGCCCGTTGAAAAGTGGCTCCGGCATTCTTAAGCCCAAAAGGTAATTTGCAGTAAGCAAATGTCCCCCATGGACAAATGAATGCCGTTTTTGGTTGATCAGCAGGTAGAATATTGATTTGATTATAGCCCGAAAAACCATCCATAAAAGAAAACATTTCACTTCCGGCACAATCATCAATTATTTGATCGATATAAGGCGTTGGATAGTTGTCTTTTGGACAAGCTCGATTTATATCCCTATAATCGATACAGATTCTTATTGTTCCTTGTTTCTTGTTAACCAGAACAATATTCGATACCCAATCCGTTAACGGGATTGGATAAATGAAACCTGCTTTCAACAGCTTCTCGACTTCTGCTTTAATCGCAGCCACTTTCCGAGGGTGAATCTGACGCAACCGTTGCCGGACGGGTTTAGCGTCCGGGTAGGTTTTTATTTCATGAACAACAATGGCAGGGTCGATTCCCGGCATTTCCTCGTAAGACCAGGCAAACACATCGCGGAATTCTTGGAATAGGGCCTTGTAAATTTGGATTTCATATTCTGTACATGAGGCACCTATATGAATGTTTTCCTCAATTCCGGGCTTCACTGAAATGTCAATGGGAATAGTGCGAGAAATATTCCCTAAATTCAACTCTGAATCAGGATGTTTCATTGGATTCTGAGCGTCTTTGACATATTCGGTGGTAAAGATAGATGAAAAATCATTTTCAAAAGCATCATCCTCAGGTAAAAACGAAGATCTATGATGAAGATCTTCCCATGGTAGATCGTCTACACTTAGGATTTCGCGAAGTTGCTCGTCAGATGACACGACTTCGGGAAACGCTATCCGTTCTAAGGTTGATGTGAAAAGTGACTCTTCACTGACCACATTCATTTGGTCGATTTCGGTTGAAGGCGAGTCGGTAAAAGACATGACAGCTTCATAAGCAATTTCATATGGACTCAAGGGCATAGCATCACCGAATGAGTCTATCTCAGATTCAGATGGGACGATCCAAGGATCATCATAAATAATGTTGTCTGATGTAATCATATGAATTGATGCAAATGAAGGGTCTGCGTTGATTGGAGGGAAAGGAAAAGTTCCCAGTAAACCGGAATCTTTAACTAAACCGACGCCAACGTCCCTATAAGGGATTGTCGTCTTACCGACATGCTGGATACTCTCTGAAGAGGCTGGGTCGGATGAAAAGTATGTCAGCTGATCAATTGTCACGATCTTACCGTTATGTGGAAACTTTATTACTCTGAAGACCGATGAAACGACCGCTGTCATAGCATATGACCAACTTCGACCCAAAAGAAGGTTGTAGTCTAGAGGGGCATCAACCACCTCCACATCCAGACTAATGGTTTTACCTTCTACCCCTATAGGCAATTCCTGTAGAATACCAAACGGACGGAACCCACGGCCATCAAAGGCCTTAAGGATGGTCGGGGATTGGTTCAGCGAAGGAGAACCAAGCAATCTCCAACACTGAATCGACATAATACACGTAGAAGCTCCCTCATCAATCACAGTCCGATGAATAGGCCTGTTTTTTACTATCACTGGAATTTGGAAAGCCATTTGATGGGGTAGACGCGGTGTACTATTTTCTAGATCGAAGATTATCAGATTCGGGTCCTGAACGTCAACAGCTCCGATAGCCGACAAAAGTAATTTTCGTTGTGCTGGGCATGATTGCAGCACTTCTAAAGCCGACATTGCTGAGGGTGAAACAGCTAAGTCCTCAACAATGTTGTAATTCTGGGCTGCTCTCGCATGTGGATTGAAAGCAGACCTTCGAAGTACACCCTTGGCGGGCGGTTTAATTACTAAGTCCAGGTTAGGTTTTTCGATCTGTAGTGGATCGGAACCAGGAGCTGAGGTTGATGGATTAGAATGAGAAGATTCTGCTTCCTTACCATCAACAGGATTCTTACTACCATAATCTTGCGACCGAGTCGCAATCCTCACATGAGACATCATCAAAATGGGTTCTTCACTGTCAGTCGAGGAAGAACCTATCATCTTACTCTCCTGCTTTGGAAATGGATCTTTCAACACAGCAGGAGTGGGAGAACCTTTGACTATTTTCACAACCTCGGCCCGATGAGGGAAATCTCTTGTAAAATGATCCTCTTCACAAATAAGACAAGGATATCGAGGTTTGCGTTTTTCGTCATTGGTTTCCAACTTTTCTGTTTTCTCCTTCGGAGCCTTGTCTGCTTTAGCCTTCTTCTTCCCTTTCTTCTTTCCACCGTTTTTTGATTTGGCCGTAGATGACTCTACAGCGTGAATATCGGCGGAAAGTTCAGGAGAAGACTCTCCTGTCGGGGAATCAGGCAAGGTGATTATAGGAGTAGCAGAACTCTTGGAAGACTTCTTCTTACTCTTTGTGTTCACCGTACCAATCATACCATCAGCAGCATGAGATCCCGAAGGAGCAGCAGCGATTTGATTCAATTTTGGAAGATCTGGAATCTTCTCGTGTAACGTACCCAACTGAGTATAAACTAAGTCAAGGTACTGCGCCTGAGCAATGACTTGCTCCTCAGTAACTACTCCGGCCTTAGCTACATCTTCAGTAATCTTCGGTAACAATGATTTAACAAACCATTCAGCTAAGATTTGGTCCGGAATAAAAACTTTCACTAACCTTCTTCGACGTCTCCACTCATGAATGTGATCGGAAATATACGTGGACGTCGATTGTTTTAGTGAAGTTAATAACTCCGTGCCGTTATCGTATCTGACCGGCAACTGAAAGTGAGTTAAGAACGAGGTAGCTAACTGGCTAAAATTGTAAAAAGAGGCCGTGGTAACTCAATGTACCACTTGGCCGCGAGACCAATGAGTGTACGCTGAAAAAGACGTAAGCGGATCGAATCATCCGAGATAGAATTTGAAGCACACCAGAGGTGGTAAGTCATCACATGATTGGACGGATCCTCTCTAGGCTTACCTTCGAACTTGGGTATATCACTGGGCAACTTATTTGGCATTGGCGGCCAGAACTAAAGATATTGAATTGGATCATTCGTTAGGCGCATCAAATCTGGTAAATCCAAAGTTGCGATAAACGGTAATTTCCGGTTAGGATCTCTAAAACTCTGAGTCATGACACCAGCCCCAGGAGGAGGATATCCAGGATAACTAGGAACAGGAATCGCATTAGGGATATTGTATCCTCCTGGAAAACCAGGATTAACCGAACCGTACTGGGGTTGTTGAGGTTGTTGATAAGTGTACCCAGGATACGGTTGATACTGGTAAACCGGTTGTTGGACAGCTTGCCTTTGTTGGTACTGTCCCTGGTACGGTTGTTGAACAAATTGAGGTTGAGAAGTGACAACCGTACTTATACCAGGCTGACCTATAGGCATCTGGACCGTGGTTTGAATCGTAGATCCAGACAACGGTAAAGATGCCTGAGGAGTGGTTGCAGAGACAGTAGAAACCGGAGCTGTCGATACTCCAGAAGTAAGTGCGGTAGATGTAGCGGTAGTTGCAGCAGCCATTTGAGATGGAGTACTAGGTGCAATTGGCGGCTGAGTAACTACCGAAGTTACAGAAGTTTGAACATTTGACTGGATAGGTTGCGGTTGCTGGGGTGAACCAAAAACTACGGGTTGTCCAGCTTGAGGTACCAACTGTATACTTGGCTGCAACACCTGTTGACCCTGTGATGGATCCCACACTAACATTCCGGGGTATTGACCCGTAACAGGTTGAGAATACTAAGGTCCATAACCGGATTGAGGATAGGATTGATAATTGAAAGGTGCAGATCCCATACCTTGACCATATGACTGACTTTGAGGTGGTTGATAACCTTGAATCGAGTATTGACCTTGAGGTTGATAACCTTGGGGTAAATACTGATACTGGGGTTGACCTTGACCTTGAGGTTGATACCCTTGGGGTTGATACCCTTGAGGTTGCCATCCTTGAGGTTGATATTGATACTGAGGTTGACCCTGGGGTACATATTGAGGCTGGGGTTGACCTTGAGGCATGTATTGCACCATAGGTACATACTGACCTTGAGGTTGCCCCCCAGACACAATTTGTGTACCTTGAGGTTTCCCCCCAGGCGTTAATTGGGGCTGCCCCCCAGGCGGTAATTGGCCACCTTGAGGTTGGGAAACGGGAACTGAACCTGACATCATGTAAATGTCTCCTACACCCAATGGTATATTACCATTGTTTCCAGCTAATAACCCATGATCAACGGGTTGAGGAGACGCCCCCGCAAAGGTACCAGAAAGCGACTGATACCCAGTGGGAACAGAAGGACCGCCGTGTAAGAAAGTTTCAGGAGTTTGAGTAAACACGGACGACTGACCAGACATATTTATAGGAGTATAAATACCTCCAGGTGGAAAAGGAGTACGAGGTGGAGAAAAACCTATCCCTGAGTTGTCTAAATAATTGGTTAACGAAAGGTACTAAGTAGTACTTCTAGGAGGACTATAAAAGATAGATTCACGCTCCCTGAGCTCAATAGTAAGTTGATCTTCAAGGTTAGAGACACCTATTTCTTCCTCTGGAGCAAGTTCTTCAATAGCAATCAAACCAGTGGGAAGATTTTCGGTGATAACTCGTTCTACTCTTGGTGAATCTGGAACACTAGAAGTCGGAGTAACAGGTTCAGATATTTCAGGTTCTTTGCCTATATCACTAGTAGACGAAAAACTACCAGCAAGCTCAGAAACTGTAACAGCTTCGGGATTATAACCTGTCTCTAGACTTTGGTAATCTGGATGGACTACCAAGGAAGATTCTCCTTCTTCAGGTGAACCTACTTTACTGCCACTAGGAGGAGTTACAAGGACCTTCAATCCTTCGTACTGACCCGGGACGTCTTCAGGAGATCCACCCCGTGATCTACGGAGTTTCCTCAACAAATCAGTTCCGGTAACAATCTCAGGTGACTTGCCTCGAAGTCTATGAGACTGTCTCGGTAATTCTGCCACAGCTAAAAACTTTTAACTACTACACACGAAAACAAAGTAAAATCTCAAATCAAACCACCTAAAGTCGCTAAAGAACCAAACAAATTTGAATCACACGCCTAAAGAATCTAGGGCGTCAAACCAAGCACAAACAGTAGCCTTCCAGACCGAAAACACTAGTTGGAGATGAAACCCAACATTGTCGGATTCAGTACAGAAGTGGCGGGTGGAACAGTTACCCCGGCAACCTGCTTAATGAATAGACCGGCACAAGTTCCTCCACTTTAACTGTCTCGAGTGAAGTGAACCCCCTGGAAAATCCAAGTGAGTCTAGCCGACGTCTGCTCCAGGTACAGTGGGATCTTCCCTCCACCATCACCTCGGTAGAATCCTAAAGATAATGGTCACTAAGGTTACCAACCGCAACAAATGCACCTGGGGGAACAGTCTACACTCCGACAACACGCAAGGGTAGAGTATCAAGCTCAATCCCCTTGTCGGTTCCTTGACAATAATCCAAGGTTTACCGACAAGTGACCCTTGGCTCCTCGACAATGGTTGATCCGAGGTTTACCGTTTGTAATACGTGCATGTCTGGCGTCGTTCCCAACAAGGGAGGATTGATCCCCTCACTGGTTCGGACACGAGCTCGTGCTTCTCCTTTAAGAGGAGCTTTCCCAGAGTACAAATGAGACAATTGGATTTATTCTATCACAAGATAAGCTACTTGTTTGGTTTTGTTCTCTTGGAGAGTTAATTACTCTCCTACTCCAAGACACTAGCCTGATCTAAATTGGTGTTTCAGAGCCCTAGTAAATAAAAGTTACTACGTTGATTTTACTTTAAGCGTTAATTTTATGGTTTTTCTTAAAGACAAAAGGTAGCGGAAGTGAAACCAATGGTGTGTAGACTCGACTCAAACCACTACAAAGATGCACCTAAGATGATTTACGCTACTTTCCTCTTTCAATGAAATTCCTAACTAAGAGAGTTGAGAGATGCAAATTTTATAGAAAACAACTTTCTTAGTAAAGACAATCAAAGAAGCAATTCTCTTTATCTTTTCAGGCATACAAACATGACCACTCCTTACGTGCACGAAAAACTCTTTTTCTTTCAAAATGCCTCAAAGCTACTTGAAACAAAACTTTTCAAAGGAGATGTTTTTGTATTTTCTTTTATCTAATAAAGCATATAAATCTATTTTAACGAAAATTAATCTCAAAAACTATAAAATCTATGGAAAATTTACTCACAAGCAAATCAAAAGGAAATTTACTCTAAGCAAACCTAACGAGGCAAAAGCCTACAAGGATGATTCTAGGTTGTTTTACTTGACCACAATCAAGCCAAGGACCAGCTAATGTAGAATCAAAAGACCAGTCAAAACAAAACTCAAATCTTTTTGTTCTTTTTGTAAAATGGAATTCAATACTCAATCAACAAGCACTTCGAAATTTGCCAAAGAGACCACTCAAAGGTAAGTTGCTCTCACAGGTAGACTTTATGACAGGTCTGACTTCTAAGAAGGCTGACAAAACCAGAGAGATCTAAGGCTTGACAACTTCTACCGCCAAAGTCACTACAAGACCTACTCAAAAATCAAACCCTTGGGCTTAAACTTCTATGAAATCCACTAAAACACTCAATGCTATCGAAACAAGTTCAAGTGAAGATCTTTGACAAGAGACTAATGGATTTGGGTAGTAAAAACTAAGAAAAAGCAAAATCTAAGAGAAAAAATGCAAAAACTGGAATTTTCTTAAATTTTAGCAGGGGACGCAGGCAACCCGTTAAGACAGGTGCGGGTCCGCTCTGTGCACACAGCGACGGTGCGTCCAGGGACGCACTGTGCAATACTCAGAGGGTGCGTCCTACTGGAAAATTCAAGAAAAACTAAATTGAATCTAACCCTAAGCTAACCCACCCAAAAACAAAGTCACAGAGCCAAAAACTAGAAAATAAATGACTTTTCTCAGATCAAAGTTACATACAAAGGAAAAGACTTTCACATCAATGGATTCCCCAGTGGAGTCGCCATTTTGTCAAGCGGAAAGAGTCGATAGTGCGGACACAAATCAACCTCCCTAGGAGCCTAAGACTCTCTAGTGACAAACAAGACAAACAAGAGCAATCCTTCTCTAAACATGCATTTACTATATAAGAAATCAAGTGTTTAGATCCTACCTGTAGTCCAACGCTGTTGTAGCAGTCCAGCTCTGCGGATCCGGATGAGCTCCTCCTTCACTTTGAAACCTGCATCCACTAACAATCAAATGATTAAATAGCACTTGATAATATCATAGAATAAAACATATTTAACACATAGACCAAGGAGTACATGAAACAAATCATAAATAACAAGTTATTGAGAAGAATGGACTCATTTGCATTAATAGGAAACAAAAGGAACAATTACAACCTGAGCCTTGGTGTTGTGCAAGTCCCTCCCAGGGTCCATCAAGAGTTCTCCTTTACTTTGACAAAGCTCACCCACTTCCAAATAGAACAAGTAAAGATGACAATCTCTCCTCACAAGCTTCTAAATGGGAGTCCTAATTCCTGCAGCATCTACCCTTAGAAATGTTTAGCTTTCAACCTCTTCTCCTTCTGGCCCAATGCCTGTATTTATAGTGCTCAAGAGGAACTTAATCAGGTCCACCATCAATGGGATAATCCCCTCTTTGGATGGGATAGCTCCCTTATTGATGGGATAAGTTCCTCTTTGGTAGGGGTACATGAACCATCTGGAGGCGCTCAATACACGTCGAACAACCTTCTAGAATGCTCTAGAAATGACCACAAGTAACTTTTTAAAGATGAAACTTGCGCATTTTGACCTTTACAGGGGGATGCACCTGCCCCTTTACATACAGAGCGTCCAAGGACGCAGTTTTTGTGAACATTGGGTGCGTACCCGTAGGTAAGGTTGAGAGAACCTGCGTACCCAGAGATAAATACATTTATAAAGACTTTCTCTCTTTTTGGAGTTTGACATGGAGAGCAGAGGCATAAGACTTGCCTAAGAGGATAGCATGACTGTTGTTAGAGCCATACTAACTGTAAATAGCCATGGTGACATTTTTTGGTGTAACAATCATAACCCCCATGCATCTCACTTGACTCACTGCAAAGTCACACACTTGCTTTAGACAAATTTATCATACTTACCTCTGCGTGCTACTGTCGTCAAGGCCCTAGTTTACTACCCACTACTAGGACTCCTACTCCAAATGGTATGAGGTCCAATTGGGACTTCTTACCAGGGAGATAACTTGACATGTTGGGAGGTTCAACATTGTCAACACTTATGGTGCTAGGAGGGTCAGATGAAAATTTGAGCCCTCAAATTCTGTTTTGAATCTCTACACATCATTCATGACTTACATTTCAATCTCAACTCAAGCATTTTTTTCTCATGCACATGATTTTGAGGTGTTAGAGAATGTCATCGATGAATTATCACAAATCAAGTATGATGTTGAAGGCAGAGTAGTCCTGTTGAGACATGAAGTTTCCTTCTTAGGCTTTTGTTAGAGGAATGATGTCCCTTCGGATGATGTTGCTTGTGGGTTTTTCACTTACAAGTTCAATGGCCATGTTGACCAATGGTGTCATACATTGCTTGTAGCCTCTATTCACTCATTTCATCACATGATTGAAGAGTTAATCTGTGCTTTCTATCATTGTGACTGTAAAGCATTCAACAAAAATTTCTTAAAATTATAGAAAGCATCTGATGAACCTATTACACAATTTTGGGACCACTTCTGTAACCTCGACTTTCAAATCCATAAATATGAATGATTGGAAATTTCTCAAAGAAAGGTTTTAGTATCTCCTTCACATACCTGAAAATATGCATGCATTAGAATCATTCAAACCCCTCCCAACACACCTCAATGTTAGAGCTTCCAAATCTAAGATGGACAAGGTTGTTATCACAACTGACCCTTTGTGCTCATATTTTCAAACAACTCTAGCTTCGTAGGATGAGGTGGGAGAAGTTGCGAACCCATTTGTTGAACTGTCATATCATCACACCCCACCATCTCTAAAGTTCTCCACAGATTTGGACTCCAACCCTGATGATTGTCACGAGGTCCTATCTTCTCAACCTTCGCCCTCTGGTTCCTTTGATCCTCAAGATTGTACTATGTTGTGTTCCCTTGTTCTGGACTCCACCTCTATTTTTCACGAGGATCAAGTTGTCGACAGAGTTGGGGTTAAGTAGCCAACCTGCATTGTTATTTTTTATGAGTATGTGTGGTAATATGAAGATTAACCTATGGTGAAGGATGACCTCCTTTCCTCTGCACCTCATTCACATTTTACTAACATCTTTTGTGACTCTTCCATTTCTGACTTTTCTTGTGAAAATTCATACCTAGATGTTTCTAATTCTGATGATTCACAGGACACACAGGATGTCAGTCCATCATTTGATTGTCACGAGGACAAATATTTCTTTCTGAATCCACCAGATTTGTCATATTTTCTTTCTGGAAATTCGAAGGGTAAATTTATGCTTCTCATCAAAACCTCTATATGATTCACCAGATCATGCAAAATGGCAATGCACATATCAAATTTTATGATTGTGGCTATCGTGATATTTTTACTCACTCATTTGATCACAATTTAGATTCACTTACTGTGGTTCTTTCTAAGCCACCGGTCTTTGATGGCATGTCTTTTGATGAAGTGGAAACCCCTCAAACTGTTAAGGCACTTAAGCCCTAGCTGATGGTTATGTTAGGTTCTCACATTCTTAAGGTTAATTCCTCTTCCGATCAGAAAACTATTGAATCACCTCAGGCTCCTCATCACTCTCTTGTTTGCATTGAAAATCAATCTAGTCTATAGACTTCACATCCTCCCCCGAAATATCATGACCCTATTGCTCATGTGTTGGAGGAGTCATACGCAGCAAGTCATGTTGTGAAGCAAAATTTTTCTTCTTTCTACATGTTTTCTCATTTTCCAATATCAAAAGAGTGTGCATGTTTGTCATCTGGGCACAGTGTGATGCAACACCATGGTACATCCACATAGTGTCTATCATGTGCTTTTACTCTTTTCTTTTATGTGGATGCATTTAAACTTCAAAAGTGTTGGTCTTCATTATTTTATCTTTATTTCACACTGGTTTACCTAAACATCTTTCTTGTCAATCATGCCTTCACCTACATGGGCCAACCAATGCATCGATGAATGCATTAGAAATATCACTTCATGTGAGTAGTCCCATGCACTTTTTAGCTTAGGAGTAGGAGTAGTGTTTTCTTTCTTGTTTTCTTTTCTTTCTTGTTTTCTTTTTCTTTCCCATTTTTCTTTCGCTTACTGGTTTTTCTTTCATGTTACTACTATCCTTTTCTTTTCTTGTTTTTTTATTCACATGTAGCATTAGCTTCCCAATGCATGAAATCATGTTTGGATTCTTGAGACAAGCAAGATGAAATACAAGAGGACTTGTACAACTATCAACAATTGGTTATATATTTATTCCCTATCCTTATGAAGATCATGTGGTATTTTACTCGATGATACCCTGATGGAAAATATGTTCCTTTCAGAGCGAGTCCTGGCAAAAACACAATGCTTGCACTTTTAACTAGTACCACCTACTCTAATCAGTTTTCTATTTTTGGTTAACACTTGTGAACTTAGTCAAGTAAAGTAAGGTGAGGGGGAAACCTTAACAAGCATGTCAGAGGTATATATAACATCATTCTCTAAAGGGACAACCTCTTATTCTCTTAATAACTCAGGATCCATCTTCCACCTCATGAAATAAATAAGTGCCTATGCACAACTCTCTGAAAAATGAAAAAATAAAATAAAGGGAAAACAAGAGGGAGGATTCCTACATAGACTGGTGAAGCAAGTAACTCCACTGGGGTACTGTCCAGGCTCGTTAGTAACGGAACGATGCTTGTGTTCCAAAACTGACTCCATCAGGGTACTATCCAGGCTTACTCGGAGTGGAGCAACACCAGAGATTAAACTAAAACTATGACAGTCTATATTACTTGTGTATCAATATACCCCTCATCCCTAATTGAAACAACTCAGTTGTCTTGGCTAGGTATGTGTGTTGACTGATAAAGAGAATGGTAGGGACTAAATATTTAGCTCAAGCTAGTGAGGAAACCATGATGATAAAAGAATCGAACAATAATTCTAGAGGATTTAGAATCACTTCACACGAGATAAGGTTCATACATAGAAATGGAGTTCTACTAGTGTGTCAAAAATGTTGTAGTAGCTAAAACGACAATCCAAAATTTTTCCTTGACTTTTTTTTGGAGCCTCCCTATTAAAATCTCAGCAACTTGTCTTACATTGCCCAAGTACTTGTGATTTCATTGAGTTTTATATTTCAATTTAAAACTTGTGTTTGATTACTTTATTTGTCGTCTAACCACAAGCTGACCTCGTGACTTGGTTGCAAACTAGTTCTAGCATTTCCTTGATTATCTATACAATCCTTGAGGGAAACCAACTTTTCTCTTAGGAAATGAATAGTGCAACCCAACAGTGAGATTCAATTTCATAATTTTGTAGACCTGGCTAGCATCCTGCCTTCAGCTAGGAAACTGTGCAGAGTATTCCAAGCGAGAAAGTGAGCCTTCAACTCTAGAATTTCACAAAGCCATCTGACAACCTACCTCCTATAAGGAAATTATGTAGAGCCTAAGAGGTAGCCCAGAGCGACTCAGCGTAGAAATTGTGCACAATCTATTGTGCTCAGAAACTGGTCAGTGCATGAACCAGAGAGTTGTCTAGTCCTTCCCAAAACTACACAATCTTTTTAGGAAGTGCATGATAGCTTTCCCAAAAAGAAAGAAGCTAAGAGGAAAATCATCCCTAGGGAGTAGGGATATATTATTTGTTTCCCGAAGATGACACATTTCCATCTTCAGAAGTTAATTCCAAGTGTTGTTGTTGTCCATGATATCAAGCATACACGTCATGAACTCCACTTTTCTCAAATATATGTAATGGACGGCTCTAGTTCTCACTTATAAATTCAATCATCAAGCTCTAGCTTTATTAGGAGATCAAGGAGTCTTTAGAGCATTATCGTCGCTTTTTGGGGTGAGTTTTGCTTTTATTTCCTTTTACTACTTTTTATTTCACTTTTGTTTGTTTAGCTTGTGAGAGTGTTGTTTCACTCATTTTTTTGAATGACCATTGCCTTTTTAACTTGATTTAGCTTGTCGAAGTGTTGTTTCAAGTTATAGATAGCCTTTCTCAAGTGTCGCATGAGTTTTCCCATTTTTGCAGCAATGGTCATTGTTTTTTAGAGATTCTTTGGCGTAAATCACATGAAATTTCATTTGTCGACGCATTTCGAACCAACCATTGTGATTCATCGTCAGGACAAGTTGAAGAATCAGATCTAGCTTTGCATATTAAATAGTTAGAGCAGAACATCCAACGACTATATTTCTTGACCAAGCAACGGCTAAATTTGACCAGGAGACAGTTAGTTGGACAAGATTAAGGGCATGACCTATATTTTAATAATTAAGTTAATTCAAATAAATATCAAATTGTTAGTTAGTTATAATCTTATTAAAATCGAGGTTAAAGGGACTATAAATGAATATATCATAAAATAAATTAATTATTTGAAATTAATAGTTGGTTATTAAATATACATAGTTAGTTATATATATATTAAAGATAAAGGGACTCATTTTATAAATTAATTTTAAAATAAAGTATCATAAAATTAATTTAAATTGATAGTTAGTTAAAAAGTTATTAAATAGAGTAATAAATATACAAAGTTATATATATATATATATATATATATATATATATATCTATATATATATATATATATATATATATATATATATATATATATATATATATATATATATATATATATATGGAGTTATTTTAAAATAAAATAATTATAAAATAAAATCATTTTCAAATTAGTAGTTATTGATAGATATTATAGAAAATTATTGGGGCTTAGAAAAAATTTATTTATTTATTTATTTTTATTTTTTTTAATTAAAAGTTTAATTAAGGGTTAAACTATCATTTTATCCTAGGTATAAAATTATTATTAGAGTTATGAATGCATTAATAAAATAGTGTCATCATAATAATATTTCATAAATTTATTAATAAAGATGTATACTTATAACCTAAATATCCTATATAAATATCATATAATAAATAACATAACCTTGAAGAGTGACTAAGAGGAGAGGGTCGGGACTCAAAATCTCATCAAAGACTAAAGGCCCATGAGAGAAGGATACGGGAAACAAGCTAAAAAAGGAGGGAGGGGAGGAAGGGAAGAAAACGACTAGGAGGAGAGGGCTGGGATCCAGCAACTACTGATCTTCCATCCATCTTCTCTATTGAGATTGTTCGGTCTTTTCTCATCCCCTGGATCCCAGCCCTCTCCTCCTAGTCATTTTCTTCCCTTCCTCCCCTCCCTCAATTTTTGGCCCTTCTCTCATGGGCCTTTAGTCTTTAATGAGATTTTGAGTCCCAGCCCTCTCCTCTTAGTCGCTCTTCAAGGTTATGCTATTTATTATATGATATTTATGGAGGATATTTAGGTTATAAGTATACATCTTTATTAATAAATTTATGAAATATTATTATGATGACACTATTTTATTAATCCTTTCGTAACTCTAATAATAATTTTATACCTAGGATAATATCATAGTTTAACCCTTAATATCCTATATAAATATCATATAATAAATAACATAACCTTGAAGAGCGACTAAGAGGAGAGGGTCGGGACTCAAAATCTCATCAAAGAATAAAGGCCCATGAGAGAAGGATACAGGAAACAAGCTAAAAAAGGAGGGAGGGGAGGAAGGGAAGAAAATGACTAGGAGGAGAGGGTTGGGATCTAGCAACTAATGATCTTCCATCTGTCTTCTCTATTGAGATTGTTCGGTCTTTTCTCATCCCCTGGATCCCAGCCCTCTCCTCCTTGTCATTTTCTTCCCTTCCTCCCCTCCCTCCTTTTTTAGCTTGTTTCCTGTATCCTTCTCTCATGGGCCTTTAGTCTCTGATGAGATTGAGTCTCGACCCTCTCCTCTTAGTCACTCTTCAAGGTTATGTTATTTATTATATGATATTTATATAGGATATTTAGGTTATAAGTTTACATCTTTATTAATAAATTTATGAAATATTATTAAGATGACACTATTTTATTAATCCTTTCATAACTCTAATAATAATTTTATTCCTAGGATAATATGATAGTTTAAACGTTAAATAAACTTTTAATTAAAAAAATAAAGATAAAATTAAATTAAATAAGTAAATAAGCAAATAAATTTTTCTAACTCCCAATAATTTTCTATAATATCTATCAATAACTACTAATTTGAAAATGATTTTATTTTATAATTAATTTATAAAATAAGTCCCTTTATCTTTAATATATATAACTAACTATGTATATTTAATAACCAACTATTAATTTAAATTAATTAATTTATTTTATGATATATTCATTTATAGTCCCTTTAACCTTGATTTTAATAAGATTATAACTAACTAACAATTTGATATTTATTTGAATTAACTTAATTATTAAACTATAGGTCATGCCCTTAATCATGTCCAACTAACCGTCTCCTGGTCAAACTTAGCCATTGCTTGGTCAAGAAATATAGCCTTTGGATGTTCTGCTCTGACTATTTAATATGCAAAGCTAGATCTGATTCTTCAACTTGTCCTGACGATGAACCACACTAGTTGGTTAGAAATGTGTCGACAAATGAAATTTCATGTGATTTACGCCGAAGAATCTATCAAAAATTTGATATGGATCATAGAAGCCTCAATTCAACAATGGTCGTTGTTGCAGAGACTCCCTTCACATGCTTCATGTTCATTCAGTTTAATCAATTAATGCACTTTTTTGGATACGTACATCTACACTTATTCTTGTTCGCACACTCCTCATGGGAAGATCTGGGCTCCCCTTGCCCATATCTCACATATCACTTCTTGCACTCTGCAATCTGGGAGCTCAAGGCCTCTACATTGGATTCTAGAATTGCGCAAAGCCTGTCCTGACCTAGTTCCAATTGTGCACTTCATAGTTCTAGGAGCTAGTCTCTCATCGTTGTCACTTAGACTGCGTAATGCGCAGTCTATCCTAAGATCTAACCTACACTGAACTACGTATTGCATAGTTACAATCATCAAGCTTCCTCACTGACTGTTGGGATTGTGCAGTGCGCAATTCCCACAGTTAGTCAGTCACCTCTGTCAGCCAAAATTTCACAATTCCCCTCATTAGATGGCGGAGTTACTACTTACTCATGTTGTGAAGTTGGATTTGTAATAGCCAATCTTTGCTTTCCATGAGTGTCTATTTTGTCCCACAGGTACCACACTCGTGAAGCACTTCTCTCCAGTACTCATTGTACCATGACACTAAAGAGAGTAGTTTCAAGAGCAACCACTAAAAGCAGTACCGGGGAAGCAGTTGAGAAAGCACTAGTTAAGTTACCAATATATGGATATTCCCAACTATTTACAGAAAATGAATAAACACTAAAGTGGAAACAAAACCAATAGTAGTGGTAGAAGGTAGCAAACGAGTACAAGATGAATGAAAGAGGAAATTGCTGACATAATAAAGGGAGAATAAAGCTGCAGAGAAAACTCAGGTTCAATCTTCATGCAGGTAGATTTGATAGAGGAAGAAAAAGGAAGCAAAGGACATAGACAAAAAATTGGAGGAAGGAAGAAAGGCATAGTTTGTAGGTAGAAGAATTGAGATTGTAGCAAGCACAACAAGAACTGAAGGGAGAACTAGAGCTGAGATGGACAAAATAGGAAAAGAAGTAGAAATAGGAAAAATAACAAAGGCAAGGTGAAATGATAGAGAAAACAATGCCAGTACAAGTGGATGAGATGGAACAACCAACAATTGAGGAGGACAGTGAATGGATGCAAGTTCTCTCACTAATGCTAAATACAAGAACCAAGTCGAGTTAGAGGATGACAGGTACATGGACCAACTAAGGCGAGAGGCCACTAGGGATGACTTGGAGTTGAGCGCACCAAACATGTAGATCCACATTGGTGGTCCTATCATTGTCTACACCATGCTGCACATGCTTCTAGATGAGATGGACACAGGTTCCAAGACCATACCTAGATGCCATGGAGGCAAGAGTCTACTTTAAGAAAGACAACATCAAGTATTTTGGGGACATCATAGCATAGTAGCAAACATCACATCATTACATGACCGAGAAGCATCAAGTGGATGTTGTTGAGCTGGTCTTTCCTCAAACCTTGGGGTCATAGTGTTTAGTCTTGTTAAGTTGTCTCTAGCCTATTTTGTCTCACATGGGTACATGTGAAAAATGTATATTATTTTTAAATATGTTGTAAGTGAAATTCAAAGTGCCATTAGTGGAATGTGAAAAGTCATTATGTATTGTAATGTGTTATTTGTAAAATAAGTTGAAGAGTCATGAGGGAAGTGGAAGAGTCACAAAGGGGAATGTTAAGGGTCACCCCACCCTTTGTTATAAGTAGAACCTCATAACTCATAGAAGAGGATTTTGGGAACCAATCTTTTGGTTAGTCATTCCTCAAAGAAGGCTTGGAGGGTATTGTGACAAGAATTGGCTTCTCCACAACGTAGAGCGAGTACATCTCTTTGGATGAGAAGGTAGTCTTGACTGTAATGTTCCACTATTTGGGCTAGTGGATGTCAATGGTGTATGTATGGGTGGAACTTTCACTTAGTAATATAACTAAGCCGACACGTTTTCATGCATCTGTTGCTATTGTAGTTCGACTATTACGGTTACTTTAGCAATGTATGTTATTTAACTTATGCATTTGTGTATGAAGTATTTTGTACTCAATTGTATGAATATTGTTGGAGATGTGTTATTGTATTAACCTGTCACTCTGGATTGTGGATTATTCCACTTACATCTTGTGATGCCATTCTGCTTGTGGGTTCCTTTCAGGCTACATAATTTTTTATGGTGCTGGATCTACCAATATTTAGGGGATATCCCTGGTATGAAGTCCCAACTAGACCTCACACCATTTGGTACAAGATTCCCATCTGGTATGATGGCTCAATTTCCATTGTATCAAAGGTTTTCCTTAGATCTTTCTTGTCAGCACATGAGAGTAGTATGCTTTGTCTTCGAACAGTCAGGTTTGTGTGTGAGGTGAGTGCTTAGTGTTACTTGTGTAAAGGTTCTTTCTGCGTAGAGGGAGAGGGTGGAAGTGACTCTTAGGTCTAAATGGAATAGTACCAATTCCGTCAGAGACACACAACACAACAGGACATGCGCAACTTTCAATGGAGTAGTCCACAGGGATGAAACAACCACAAACACACAATGAATGGATAACACGTACAAAACTCAATGGAATAGTCCACATGAGTCCGATGGTTATTATAACAAGTTTATGAGAATGGTTCTGTCAAGTGTCCAGTGGGATAGCACACATGGGTGAGACAGTTTTAAAAAGTTATACAACACATTTTCATAATCATATGTATTAGAAAAACCGAAATAGTTCAATTGTCTTAATATAGGTTAAAGCAACATGCATGATAGGTGTCCAAAGAATATTCTTACAAACAAATACAATACGTGTGAAAAAGTATTGTCCTGTTATCAGGCTTCTAAATTAAGCGAAGGTTCCAGGACACATTAGTACACCATTACATCACTAACTCTGATAGCGGGGCATTGGATCCATTGCTCGCTCCTCAAAGAAAATGCTATAGACTCTCAAGGCTATGTGGGAGTAGCCAAGGTGAAAGGTCTTTCTCATGTACAAATGAGGGGTATATATAGCCAAGGGTGAAACTAACACTTGTGACTATTCAACTTCCCTCATGACTATTTCACTTACACGACCCTTCAACTTTACATGACTCTTCAACTTTATATGTGGGCCTCTTGGACTTCCATGTTACATTACATTAATTACAACAATATGGCCCACAGTAGTGATGTGGCCGAGATGACTCATGACATGACTCAACATGAAAAAGTTGGTATGTTCATGATGCTGCTGGTGTCCATGTTGAGACAGAGTGCTACTAAGTGATGAATGTGCTCTTCGTGTATCTTGGCTTCACCTCTGCATGGAAAGGCGTGCGTAATCTTCGATGGTATTGGTGTTCACTTTATGTTTCACGTGCAAGTCTCTCCTTCACTTGTACTTGGCATGATCCATATTTTCATTGGTTCACGAAGAAGTCTCTTAGCATCCTCTCCATGTTCATCTCGTTCATCGTCATGCCATGTCTCATCCATGTACCTATATCTTCAATCACTCATGATGAGACGACATCAAATCCTAAAATCTGCTAGTCTACCATGATGCATTATACTTCACTTTTAGGTGCAGATGACCAGGAGAGAGGAAAAGGCTTTGAAACTGCGTAGAGTACATTTTAGGCCAGGATGCCGACTCTGGGAACTGTCAATGAAAATTGCGTAAAGGTCACTGGGAAGCTGAGATGGGTAGTCTAGATCAGTAGTGACTATTTGCGGATCTCTCTCGGTTGGAGGGAAAATCTACACAATTTTTCCAGGGAGATAATGTTGAGAGGAGGGGGATACTCATAATGAAAACTGTGTAGATTCTCCAGGGAGGCTGGAAGCAAGTTGCGAGAGCTTGCTAGCGAAAATTTTGCAGAGCTGGGATACTAGCCTATAGGACACCCCTGCACAATTTTTGGGCTGAGAAAGATGCTGGGCAGCTAGGAGACATCCCATGAAAAAGGAATAATTTTCAGGAGGAGCAACAGCCCAGCTCATAGGGTGACTCGATGACAGAACTACACAAATTTCGAGGATGGTGTAGTGACAGGAAGTGGGTGTATTTTTGGCATGTCTGCGCAATTTCTTCAGTCAGTTGAGGCAGGCATGCTAGAAGCTTCTGAAGAATTTTTTTGAGGAGTGAGGCCTGAGGTCACTGCCCAGTCAAACTCTTCAGTTAGCCATCTAGAGGTTTGATGGCTTTTATTGTGGGACATGCAAATTGAGGTGGCTTGCTGAGGAACCTCTGCATTGTTCTAGGTGACAGTTAATTAGGTCAACTCCAGGATTGTGCAGTGTAGATTGCCTGAGAGACAACCTCAAGCTCTACATAATTCTAGGCAGCATCACATGCTCACTAAGAGTTGAGACTGTGCAGCGCAGCTCAATGGAGGTCTGACTAATGGGGTTGGTCTGGTTGACAGAGTTTCAACAAAATGATTAAGTATGTGAGTGAGTGAACTTGTGCACACATGACCTTGAAAACACATGCTCAACATGACTCAATGACAAGACACCTTGCATCAACAATACAACATACACTCAGTTTGACTTATCGACGGGTGTGAGCGATAAGCGTGACACTTGAGATAGATCATTGAATGACCACGATGACGCTTGCGTGACATTGCATACAACTTTGTGTGTGAGTGCAATAGATGCTTACATAGCGAATACAAGTTGTACACATGAATATGAATCTTGTGCATAACAAGAACAAGGATACAAGCATGACATTGTGACCAACATGCTAAAAGATGTCAAGTGAACGGTTAAGCGAGGAGGGTGCAATGACCCAACACAAGCTCATAGGATGAGCCCGAGTGCTTGCAAAAATTAAGGAAAGAACCCAAGGAAGGCTCTAAAATTTGATGAAGGCCAAAATTTTGGAGGGTGTTGCAGCCACTACAATAGTTGGTGACACACTGATTGACTTCCAGCTTCTCTGTTTTGGTTTGTTCATAGCACAAGGCCTTGGTATTTGAGGGAGTATTTAATCACTATATGGGTTACTTTGGCTTCCCCACTTACCCCATGGACAGACATGGTTCAGATTTCACCAACTTAGTCAAACACAACAATAAGTTTCATCTTGATCACAGTGTTTTCAAATCGAGAAGGGTAGTTTGGCTCCTGAGTTGAAAATTTTCAGAGTATAAGTTTTCATCTATGGTGTTCCTTCACTTCCACCAGGACTGGACAATACTCCAGTGGAGTCACACATAAACACACACATTACCCCACTACAAGTGAGCCTAGTTAGTACTCGAGTGGAGTTGCATGCTTCATCTCTCTACACAAGAAGTCGTTCACTTCTTTTGCCTTCGTATTTTTTGAAATGACTATGTATAGGCACTTATTTATTTTTTTGGGTGGAAGAGGGATCCAGAATTATTGAGAGAATAAGAGGTTTTTCATTTAGAGAAGTATGTAATACCTATGACATAGGTTTGCGGTTTAGATTTTGCCCTTCTTCGTTTATACTAGTTGGATGATATTGAAAATACAAAGAAGATGGTTGAGCATAGGCATAGGGTTTCCCAGTGTGGACACAGGTTCATGGTTGGACCCAAGCTTCCCTTACAGAAGGATTGTATTTTTTGTCAATGCTTCATTGGCGAAAGGTTATAACCAAGCACAGAGAAGATGGATGCAAGACTCACCAAGTGTTGTAGTGTCACAAGGCTCTTTAGATCTCAGCCACATACTCATTGAAAAGCTAGAACTTAGTAGAGGGCAACACTTATTTACAAAACCAAAAATAGCTTGGTACTAAGCAAAGAAAACAAAACGAAACAAAAATAGTATTGCAAAGCAAAAAGTCAATCAACAGTAAACAAACTATGTACATGGCACAGGGCGTGGCCCCATCTTATTGAAAATAACATTTGAGATATTGGTCATTGACATGAAGGTTGTCAACCCTCTCGTTAGGTGACTACAGATGGTATGTGTGTGGGCCAAGATTCTCATGGACTAGTGTTAAATTATCAGGTTCCATTACTAGAACTTTGTTTTATCACGAAAGATCACTAAGAAAAGACAACATTTGTGGTCTAGATACTACATGTAACATAGGTTCTTATGACGACATAGGGCAGCCATTTTTGTTCTAGGAGCAGTTAAAGTTACAGAAATCAATGCATAAGTGGATTCCCCCAATTTTCTTATGTACATAACTTAAATTAGAAACCCATGTAAAATGATGAACTCTGTAGGTGATCCAAGCATCCAATAGCTTAGTTAGTTCTTTCTTTATAAAAGGTTCAAGTGACATATGTACTTTCCTCAATTTGTGCTACAATGGCTTGACCCCTTCTTTGATTGGAATTGCGTGTTGGATTATTCACCTGTCATCTGTTCTCAAATCATAATATGTCCACACGAACATATCCCAGTAATGCTTTTATAAGAGGACAAAAGCTTGGCACTCTTGCAATGTGCAACGTGTAGCGAGATTGATGAACTTCAGATCATGGTATGTTCCTAGATTGATATGTTCATTCATCATGGTGGAACTATGGATTTTGTTGTTTCTTGACCCTTGAAAGCGGTTTTGCGAGTCGTTGATCCTTTTGAGAGATACCACACCCTTGGGGATGCAGTTGACTTTCTTGTCATGAGTTGTAGCTTACAGAGGCTGCTCATTCTCACCTCCATCAATCATTACATCTTTGAAGACATCAACGTTAGCCATGAAGTGTAGTATTTGTTGATCATCCTAAAAAAAATACAGATTATTTATGATATCAGGGATAGAAGGTTTGTACAAAATTTCAACAGTAAATCTATCCCTAAGTGGTGACATCCTAGAGGTTGTGTTTGCAAAAGCATTGGCAACTACATTATGCATTCTTATCACATCAATGATATTAAATGCTTGGAAGTTAGAGATTAATTACCATACCTCTTGCTGGAAATTTTTGAGATGAGGTGATAAACAATGTATGGTGTTACATACCGGTCGTACCACGATTTCTGAATCACCTACAACTTTAAGCACTCCAATGTTGAGGATAATGGAATTTTGCAAGCCCAACACAAGTGCTTTATATTCATAAATGTTGTTTGTGCACTCAAACTCCAAGCAGCTTGAGATCAAATGTTTTCTGTGATTTGGGTCAATAGAGACACACACTGGCTCCAGAGCCATCATGTGTCTTTGATCCATTCAAGTACATGGTCCATAACTCATTTTTACATGGATCGTTCAATGCACTTGTACTATTTCTACTTCTTTTATTCCTACTTCTACTAGTGTTACAATGTGTTGTACAAGTTTCATTTCCATCAGATAGGCAAGGAAGGAGACCCAACTGCGTGTCTGGTGGGGTTGGAGCTGGCTGTGTGAGATAACACCACAACGTTGTTTTTGTTAGTGTCAGTATATGCATACTTCCATCAGGGATCAAATCTGATCTATGCATTTTCATTTTAGATGTCTCATACTAAATTTTTGATCATTCCATTAGGCCATGTTAAAATGGTCCATTGATGGTTGTCTTTTTCTTAGAAAATCAAATCTTCCTTCATGAGGTACATTTGTTGACCCATTTCCATGTTGTATTTAGTTGAGGTTTCAAATATGTTACTTTAGGAGTCAAGGCAATTGTCTTTCCATTAGGTTTTAGGTTTCATTTCCAAGGTATTTCCATTAGGTATTAGGGTTCATTTCCAAGGTCAAAAGCATGAGTTCAAGTGTAAATAAAGGGAAGCGAAGGTATGAGGATGACCAATAAACAAAGAGTAATTGTCAATAAGTCATAATGATTGTATCAATATCTTTTGTCACTAATGTAATTTTCATATCAAAAAACATGTTTTTGAGATGAAAATAGAGTATTTTTAGTTGATTTATATTATTTTCATGTAATTCAATTCATTTTATGTAATAAGTGTTCCTAGTTGCCCCAAACATTTCTCCTTGCTACAAGAAAATGGAACCACTGAAAAAATCAGTTCAATCCAAGCATCATCCACCTAAAAAGAGACAGAGAGAGAAAGGTATTAAACAGAGAATTAGAGGAAAGAATAAAAGGTTCTATAACATTAGAAAGTGGGTTTTTCTAATGAAAAATCAAAATCAATCTCTATATAAGATGTCACACTCCTTTTCCAAACTCATCACTCTCATTTGACAAAGAGAAAGAAAAGCATTGAAGGAGAGAGGGGAATTGAGGCCAATTGGTGGCTAAGGAAAAGAGGCACTGCACATAGGAGACAGAGTGTTGCGCATAGGAGACAGAGTGTTGCGCATAGGAGACAGGGCGTTGCGCATAGGAGGTAGGGTGCTATGCACAAAGCAGTTGGAGGAGGCGCTACGCACAGAGGCCGGAGCACTGCACATAGGAGTGGAGCGTTGTGCATAAGGCAGTTTCTCCAGTGCAAATTTGAACTGCACTGCACATAGAGCCAGAGCATTGTGGTCCTGTCGGTAGCACTGCGCATAGGGCCAACAAGTGCCAAAACACTTCTTCATCCACTCAAAACATGTTGTTTTCATTTTATAGCCTATAAACAAGTAAGTTTGATCTCTGAGCTATCCTCTTAGCATTCAATCCATTAGTTTGAACTTGGTTTGCTATTTTGAAAATCATACCCTAGATTGCCTACTAATCCCTCCTATGCATCCCTCCACTCATTCCTTGAAACCCCAATCCCCCCTATACATCTCTCCACCTATTCCTCTGAACCCTAATCCCTCCTATAAATCATTCCACCTTTTCCTTAAACCCTAATTCCCTCAAACACATCCCTCCACCTATTCCTTATACCCTAATACCCTCAAACACAATCCTAAAACCCTATTTACTAAATAGTCCCTATCGAAGAATAATACCCTCCTTCTCATTCTCATATCATATATATTCCATCCTACACTGTATAAGCTCATCTACCCTCACCTATCCCTGTTCACCATAACTCACTCCTTAATCACCTTCTCTAGGGTTACATAGCTTCAAAATTCAACAAACATTGACAAAGAGGATAAAGATTATGAGGAGGAGCAAAATAGTGGCAACGAAAGTTTGGCAGATGAAACTCAGCATCAGAGAAAACCATATAAGGGAGGTATAATTATCAAGGATGAACCTGTTATCACCTAGATTGACCTCAGGCTGAAGGGAGGCAACGCCAGGGTAACCACAAACCAAGCTTAGCCAAGTAGCTAGCCCTACTAGGCCGGGAGAGGGCCCTCTCCTTATGGATCACAGTCAAGGTGACTGGTCAAGTAAAGGATTTTAGGCTACGTATAGTAGCTCGAGAGTTTTGATTGGATTTTGTAGAGGTTTTGTTGGATCAGGAGGAGTTGGGCAGTTTAGGTCTCAGAAATTAGGTCAGAAATGCGGGGTGTTCCATGTGGCAAGGTAGGCATAGGCTTTATCACTTTAGGGCTTGATGAGGTGAGATGTTTAAGACTGGTGAGAAGATAAGAAGGGCATGTGACAATCATGGATCCTTCTTAAATAGTAGAAAACATATAAATGTGAATATTTACCCAAAGCAGAGCAGTGTTGTGATCAATTCTGCCTATCAAATTGAAAACATTCACTAAGAAGAAATGGAATGATTAATGAAACATAAAAAACATTCTAAAATATGATCAAAAAAGAAGAAATTATACTAAAACTCCATACCACATGGATCCCATAAAAATAGCTGCAATTCTTATTAGTCTCCTACCAAACTGCTTACAAAGATGTACAAACAAGGTCTGAGCATCCAACTGAGTCCAACCCTTTACAATGAGGAATAAGAAGAAGATATAGACATTGTTTCAACCTTCTCCCATCCTTAGGGGTCGAATCCCCAAGATGAGGAGCTAATCTAACCAACACTGAACAAGAAAACAAGAATATAGGCATCTCAACAACTTGCCTCTAAAAGTGAAAAACTGATTCATTTGAGCTCAAACTAACTCCTAAAGAAATGAATCTACCCTATATTAATATTTATCCATAATATTCACAAGCCATGACATCATTTACATCGGTAAATTATCCACCATGAGAGAGAATCCATGAAAAACAGTAAAAAATTCAGAAAATGATCATCTTGAGCAAAATTGCCCAACGTGCAACGCCACTTTCAGGTCCCTTTTGGAGACCTTCTCGACATCCAAACTGAGCCCATGATAGCTCATTGGAAAGGTCTTAAAGTCTAATATCCAGAAAAGCTATTATTTCTACATTTGGAACTCATTTGAACCCTAAAAATTGGATTCTCCCAAGGCTTCTTTTGTGTGTCCAAAAAGTGGCAGAAAGATCATTTTTATGGTGTATTTGGACCTTTTGGTGGACTAGTTCTGCCCCAAAAACTTTGAAAATTGCTACGGTGCATGTCCTCACTAATCGAAATCCAAAAATGTAAGTAATTTCCTTATTGGGTGCCCCTAGGAATGTGTGTCAATTTTCAAAATTTGCAAATGACAAAAATTGCTCAAAACCTGTCCAAAATTGGTGAGTAGCACCACCATCAAGCATTTTGATGAGCCAAGGAAGCTTCAGCAAGAAACCTAAGCCTATCCTCCTATTTGTTTCCCTTTAGGGCCTATCTTAGCCTAGATTTCATTTTCTTCACCCCCATGTTGCAAATTTTGTTTCGGGCCTTGTAATGATAGGCCATGTGTCTGATCATCTGATTTTCTTTGTTAGCCTTCAATAGCAGCTTCTCAAGGTGCAAGTTGACTCTCTTAATCCAAGTCTCTCTATCATTTTCAATTTCCTACTCAATAGGGGTCAAAGTGACTTGTGTTTCTTTTGCACTTTGTCATTTTCCCTTGAGAAATTCTAGCTCCATGAGGACTTGTTTGTCACTCAATTGTTTGTTTTCTTGCTCCAAGTATGTGATGACATACTTGGACCTCTCCAAATTGTCCACCAAAGCTTGCACTTAAGCTTCAACATGTAGCGCCAGTGTAAAAATACACTGTGAAAATCTCCTGGACACACAGCGCTTGCCTCTACGCGCAGCACCAAGTACTCGATGCACAGCGCCAACCTACCTTGTCCAAAAGCGTAGTGCCACTCTGCCAACACGCAGCTCCAAGCTTCCAATGCCCAAAACTCCCTCAAGCTTGCCTCTTCTTCTCACTTTCTAACTTCTTGTTTGGTAATGAAAAAAATGGTCTTTGAAAATGAAATGTGAGGGCTTAAATAGGAGAACATTTTTATTTTTTCACTTGAAAAATCCACTTTTCTAATGTTTCTTGTTCTTTTTCAAAACTCTGTTTTAATACCTTTTATTTCTTGTATCTTTGCAAGTAGATAAATGCTCAATTTGACTTGAATTTTGTAGTTTTTGTTTATCTTGCAGCGAGGAGAAATGTTCTAGTGCAGCTAGGATCTATTATTACATATAGGAACTTAAAATTACATATGAAATACAAATAAAATTAAAATACTATGTTTTCACCACAAAACATGTTTTTGAGGTGAAAATTACATTAGGTAAAAACAAATAATTTTTAGTAGCTATGACTTATAAGCCATCATGCTTGATTTATTAATCATCCTCATACCCTTGCTTACCTTCATTTACCTTTTAATATCAAACTTTTGACCTTGGTGGTGAAACCCTAAGACCTAGTGAAAGCATGCCCTATGACCTAATGAAATGATGACTGTAGTTTGATCATAAAACCATAACTGAAGAAAACCTAAAGAAGGATCAGCAAGTATACTCTATGAGGGAAAAATTTATATTCTCTGAATAGAGGACAATCATCAGTGGATCGGTATGTCATGACCTAATGGAATGATGCAAAATTTTCAGTATGGAACCCCTAAAATGAAAATGAAAAGAGTGAATTTTGATCCCTTATGGAATTATGTAGATACTAACACTAACATCGGCCTTATTAGGGATGGAAACTCTTTGGAGGTGTCAAGAACACCATAGACCAAGTGCCTAACCATGTGGGCCAATACGATCAAAAACTTAAATTGAAATGCATGACTGAAAACTAACGACTTGACGACACAAACTAACTCTGAAACTGACTGAACCATGCTCACTTCTGTGAGCTTATTAATCACACCCTACTCTAAGTGATCCATTCCTCACATGATCAAGTGAAATGAAACCAACAATGCAACCAAGCATTCTGGCTGTTGTTTTAATTCTCTACAAGTGCTTGCTTATGAGCAACAAGAGAGAACTACTGAAATGCAACTCCCATGAAAACTTGTAAATAGATCCAAATTTTCCCAGATTGAATAATATGGATGCTCTATCTGACTCAAAAAATACTACATGACGATCTTTAAATTCATGTGCACTGGGAATTAGCTCATCCAATGAATTACTTTGTTTCTCCTCATACCATGAATGAAAATTTTCACTTGAGTGCTTTGACGAGACTCCTGCTGAAAATGAAAAAGAAACCAGCTGTTGGATCAAGTTTGTATTAGTACCTTTTTCAAGCTCACAGTTAGCTAATGGAGAAGGAATTTGACCGAAAATATCATCCAACACATTAGCTATTGGATCACGAAAAACTTGAAAAGACTATTGCAACGCATTTTCTTTTGGTTCCAATGAGATTGCATGATTTTCTACAGGCTGCTCATCCTTTATTATAGATATACTATGCAAATTTCCCTTCAAAAAATGAAATGATTCAAAACAAAATGGTACGGAATCATCTTGCATCATTTGATCATATGTTCCAGCTTCCAAGTATTCATCTGCAATCATACATTCAATGGAATTTAGGGGCTGCAAATCTAGATATGAGAAGTCTTGAACAAGGATTTCATTGCCCTCTAGATGGTCAAGATCAAAACTTATCGACGATTGACTTCTGATTTCATGAAAGTTTTATCTGATGAACTGAAATGAAGTAAAACAAAGAGGCAAAGATCCTTCACTTACTTCAAAATTTTTTGCACTTTCTTCCTCACTTCCATAGCTGATATGCATCGTCTGATCACTGTATTCGAGTTGTTGAAAGTGAACTTCCTCCTTCCACAAACCAACTGTTGATTTGTCTGTGAGGTTAGCTTCTGTTTGGAGAGCATAATCATCATCATACTAATCAAACTTAGGAAAATCATCAATATAAAACACGTCATCAAGCATACATGTCATATCAATATATCTCTCTTCTCCAAGATGATTTATAAAACAATCATTATTAGATCTATGACAACTGGGAAAAGAAAGGAAATGTTTTGGATCAGTGACTTGTCTTTCCTCAATCAGTGAGCCATGGTCTTGAATGTCATACTCATTCCTTGTAGTGATCATTTGCATAATCTCTTCCACTACACTTACCAAAATGTCAAGCTTTACCTCTAAAGATGTCGATTCCTCTGGTTCTATGTTCTTCCTCTCTTCTTCCTTCAACTTTTCCCTTCTGATCAGCAAATTAGCCTCTACATCTACTGCACTGTTTTGCATATCTTCAAGTGTTGCAAGGTTCCGTTCTCTCAGATGAAACTCCATTTCTAGATCAAAGGCTTCCAGGTAGTATAAGAGAGTGGATCCAGGAGGAGGCCTTATATTAGCAGGCATCGAAAAATAGACTTGGTTAAACCTAGCAGAAAACTATTGTACTATCTCCCCTGGCAGTCTTTTCAGCTAGTTGTACTCATCTAGGATCAAGAAAGGGTTCTATCTGATCACTCACTTTTCGAGGAAAACTTTGACGAACTGCTGGAAATCTGAGATGCTCATATCAGGCAAGGTTTTGAACCAACTCTTGACTTTGCCTTGCAAAGAAAGAGAAAAAAGCCTAATATTGACATACTATTCATCAACTTCAAAAAGGTCAAGAAAAGACTCAAAATTCAGTACATGTATCTCAATAGTGATGTTGTCGCATTCACCATCAAATCTTGGTAGATATAGGTAATTATTTTTAGGGAAAGCATGGGATATAGGAGGTAAAATCATAGGCTTGTATCTATCTGGAACTTTACAAGGTATAGGAGTATATACACAAGTTGTAGAATCAGCCTTGGTCTCTTGAGGCTCATCAATTTGAAGACGGTCATCATAAGATTCAGAAGAAGGGTCTTGATCAAGATCAAAGGCATGCGAATATTTTGTATTTGCAATCTTCAAAGGGAAGGAATCACATGCAGGGCTAGGATATTTTCTCAAATACAATATACTTTGTAAAGTCTTCTTGACATTCTCAAGAAAAGAGAAGAAATAATTTATAACAAAGAACATCATGTCTTGGATGAAATTCCAACTTGAATACTTGATCTTTCCATATTGTCCTTTCATGTTTTTGCTGGTCGGGTTCATCCTCTAGTGGAGTCCTTGGATCTGATCTCAAAACTGATTTGGAGTCGCTAGGTGAATGATTTTAGCCTTCCTGTGTCTGATCTTGTCCACCATCAACAATCAAATCTGAACTTGATACATTTTGCTGAGGAACATAAAACTACGTCCCTAGTATGGTTGCCACTATGTTATCACCTAGATTGACCTCAAGCTGAAGGGAGGCAATGCCGCGGTAACCACAAACCAAGCTTAGCCAAGTAGCTAGCCCTACTAGGCCAAGAGAGGGCTCTCTCCTTATGGATCATATTCAAGGTGACTAGATCAGGTAAATGATTTTAGGCTAGGTATAGTAGTTCAAGAGTTTTGATTGGATTTTGTATAGGTTTTGCTGGATTAGGAGGAGTTGGGTAGTTTAGGTTTGGGAAATTAGGTCATAAATGCAGGGTGTTCTATGGGGCAAGGTAGGCATAGGCTTTAGAACTTTAGGGCTTGATGAGGTGAGATGTTTAAGACTAGTGAGAAGCTAAGAAGGGCATGTGACAATCATGGATCCTTCTTAAACAATAGAAAACATATAAATGTGAATATTTACCTAAAGCAGAGCAGTGTTGTGATTGATTCTGCCTATCAACTTGAAAACATTCCCTAAGAAGCAATGGAATGATTAATGAAACATACAAAACATTCTGACATATGATCACAAAAGAAGAAACTATACTAAAACTCCATACCACATGGATCCCATAAAAATAGCTGCAATTCTTAATAGTCTCCTACCAAACTACTTACAAAGATGTACAATCAAGGTCTGAGCACCCAACTGAGTCCAACCCTTTACAATGAGGAAGAAGAAGAAGATATAGACATTTTTTCAACCTCCTCCCGTCCTCAAGGGTCGAATCCCCAACATTAGGAGCTAATCTCACAAACACTGAACAAGAAAATAGGAATATAGACATCTCAACAACTCAATGCCTCTAAAAGTGAAAAATTGATTCATTTAAGCGTAAACTAACTCCTAAAGAAATGGATCTACCTTTTATTACTATTTATCCATCGTATTTAAAAGCCATGACATCATTTACATAGGTAATATATCCACCATGAGAGAGAATCCATGAAAAACAGTGAAAAATTCAGAAAATGTTCATCCTTAGCAAAATTGCCCAATGTGTAGTGCCACTGGCCCAACGCGTAGTGCCACTTTCAGGTCCCTTTTGGAGACCTTTGCGGAATCCAAATTGAGCCCATGATAGTGAATTAGAAAGGTCTTCAAGTATACTTTCCAAAAAACCTAGAATGTCTGCATTTGGGACTCATTTGACCCCTCAAAACTTGATTCTCCCAAGGCTGCTTCTGTGTGTCCAAAAAGTGGTAGAAAGGTCATTTTTAGGTTGTTTTTGGACCTTTTGGTGGACCATTTCTACCCCAAAAACTTTGAAACTTGCTAGGGTGCACGTACTCACTGTTTCGAATCCAATAATTCAAGCCATTTCCTCATTATTTTCCCCTAGGAAAAGCGCAGCACTGGTGGCGCTGCTCTTCTAGGCAGTTTTCCTATGTGTGCAATTTTCAAAATTTCCAAATGACAAAAATTGCTCAAAATCTATCCAAAATTGATGAGCAACACCACCATCAATCATTTTTATGAGCCAATGAAGATTCAGCAAGCAACCTAAGCCTATCCTCCTCTTTTTTTGCTGTTTAGGGCCCACCTTAGCCTAGATTTCATTTTCTTAACCCTCGTGTTGCAAATTTTGTTTCGGGTCTTGTAATGATAGGCCATGTGTCTGATCATGTAATTGTATCTGTTGGCCTTCTGTAGTAGCTTCTCAAGGTGCAAGTGTTTGAGGGAAAACTAATGTCGATTCGAACTGCTAGTCCCACTAAGATAGGTAGCTATCCTAGAAACAAACAATGAAATCTTTTCAAGAGTTCCTTTAAGTATGATAGATGGAAGAGAAGAAAAGAGGACCAACCTCGATCTTCTGCTTTGATACTAGCTTGATTTCTCCTTTCCTTGATATAATTTGCCACTCCTCTCCTACTTGTCCCACTTCAAAGAGTACTTGTAGAGTCAAAGTAACATCAAACTATCAAAGCATCTCAATCTAAAATATCATAAACAATGTAGAATCAGAAACACATTGACCATACAATTGCATTTATAAACAATAAGATTCACAAATACGAGATCATATGGAGGAAAACTCAAAGAAATTTATTAATAGTAATGTAAGAGAGGATTACAACCCAGCTGTTTGATCCCGCATCATCCTCCCAGTTGTAGAAGCCCTCTTCACCTCATGAACAAGAAAATCACCCAACAATGCAATGTCTCTTCTCTCCAACAAACCAACAACACTTCCTTACAAAATACAAAATTGCAGCCTCCAAATCTCTCAGATGAGGGATCCATTTATAGATGTCTTGCAAGGGTGTGAGTCAGCTTTTGGTTTTTGATTAGTGTCATTCCATTGATAGTTCTTGGTTGCACTTGGAGATTTCATGATCTCTTACTCATCCCTGGGAAAATTCAAAGAGGCAAGTGTCACAGGAGAAGTTTCTGGAAGATTACATGATCATCCACCTTGCAAACTGTCTCTACCATTTGTCTATTCTCGCTCATCACACCCCACAGAAGGCCACTTGAGTATGCATCATACCTGGCCAGTTAGGCAGTTAGTATGCATCACACCTTGCCCATGGAGTAGTCTGTATGGTCCGATTTTGGCCAGTTCTGAGTAGTTTTTCAGGTGGAACTTCTGGGAAATGATGTAATTAGTTGATCATGATCCTTTAGGGTGTGAAACAACACTTTTAGGGACTTAGGGAGCCCTTAGTTTATGGACATATGAGTTTGGGGTTGCAGTGCCCAAATATGTCTATAACAGTAAGTTGACTCTCTCAAGCCAAGTCTCTCTATCATTTTCAATTTCCTGCTCAATAAGGGTCAAAGTGACTTGTGTTTCTTTGCCACTTTGTCATTTTTCCTTGAGCACTTCAAGCTCCATGAGGACTTGTTTGTGACTCAACTGTTTGTTTTCTTGCTCCAAGTATGTGATGACATACTTAGCCCCCTCCAAATTGTCCGCCAAAGCTTGCAATTGACCTTCAACGCGTAGCGCCAGTGTAAAAATACACTGCGAAAATATCTTAGACGCAGAGCACTGGCCTCTACACACAGCGCCATGTCCTCAACACACAGTGCCAACCCGCCTTGCCCAGAAGTGCAACGCCACTCTGCCAATGCTCAGCGCCAAGCTTCCAATGCCCAAAACTCCCTCAAGCTTGCCTCTTCTTCTCACTTTTTGACTTCTTGCTTGCTGAATGAGAAAAATGATCTTTGAAAATGAAATGTGAGGGCTTAAATGGGAGAACATTTTGATTTTTTCAATTGAGAAACCCACTCTTCTAATGTTTCTTGTTCTTTCTCAAAACTCTATTTTAATGCCTTTTCTTTCTTGTATCTTTGCAGGTGGATAGATGCTCAATTTGACTTGAATTTTGTAGTGTTTGTTTGTCTTGCAGTGAGGAGAAATGTTCTAGTTTAGCTGGGATCAATTATTACATATAGGAACTTAAAATTATATATGAAATACAAATAAAATTAAAATACTCTGTTTTCACCTCAAAACATGTTTTTGAGGTGAAAATTACATTAGGTAAAAACAAATAATTTTCAGTAGCTATGACTTATATGCTATCATGCTTGATTTATTGATCATCCTCATGCCCTTGCTGACCTTCATTTACCTTTTAACATCAAATTTTTGACCTCTGTGGTGAAACCCTAAGACCTAATGAAATCATGCCCTATGACCTAATGAAATGATGACTGCAGATTGATCATAAAACCATAACTAAAGACAACCTGAAGAAGGATCAGCAAGTATACTATATGAGGGAAAAATTTAGATTCTCCCAAGAGAGGACAATCATCAGTGGATTAGAATGTCATGACCTAATGGAATGATGCAAAATTTTCAGTATGGAACCCCTATACTGAAATTGAAAAGAGCGAATTTTGATCCCTGATGGAACTATGCAGATACTGACACTAACAGAACCATCAAACATCATAGAGTTATAGGCTTCTCATATGACTGTCACTTGTTTCAAGCTTCTTGGGTGTTATGAGTTTTATGAGCAGGTACAAAGAGTTCAACATCATCCTGAGTTGACCAGGCTTTTTGTAGCCAATCTCCCTGATAACAAAGTAACACTTGTCAAGGTGACATTTATAGTTTCATCCTCCATCACTGCTGATGCCACAAGGATTCCAAGTGTGGGGGAAAATGGTATAAGGCACAAGATTTGTATGAGCATTACTATGAGGCATACATCAAATCTAGGTACAGAAATGAAAAGAAGTGGACTTTTCCTTTCAAGTTTCTTGAAGACAAATATGCCCCGATGAGGATCATTATGAAATATTTCACATGTGAGGGAAGATTTTCTAGATTGTACACCTATCACATTAGGCTTCTTATGCATTTTACAAGAGTGAAAATGTTGAGCATCCGTTATTTCTTATTCGGGCACATTGAGAAGATGGCCTACATTGTACAGAAAAAGCCACACCTCCAGCAAATGAGTAGTCTCTATCACTATTCCCCGATCAATATGATTTTTCTACATCATCTCAACCTCCTTAAGATCCCCTAGGATACATTCATTGCCAATGACATCTTCAGGGGTCCTCAGATTACTCCACTAGTGCCTCAAGAAGTAGAAAGGCCTTCCAGTAGTGCCAAAGTAAAGAAGGATGAAAAGGTTAAAAAGAATAAAACTATTAGGAGCCAGAAGCCTACAAGACATATCAAAGAGGGGCTAAAAATTGTTTGCAATAGATAGGCAAGTGTTTACTCCACTTGATGTGGAAGGGGCCTTGCCTTCTTCATCATCTCATAGGAAAATGCTTGTTCCACAAAATGTGGAAGGGACTTTGCCTTCTTCATTGACACAACAGGTATAACAGGTGTAGCAGCTGCATAAAGGGAAAGAAAAGGTACTGGGGAATCCTTGATGATGAGGAGGAAATGGATTTTGATTTGATGGAAGATGATGAACTAGAACAATCACACATCCATCATGGAATTAAGATAGTTGACTTGGAGGCTCAAGATGAGGTAACAAATGAAAACATAACCCTAAGGGAAAAAGATGCACAAATCCAAGCACTGATGGACGATTTGGCAAGAGCTAATTATGTCATTTCATAACTTGAGCAAGAGAATAAGCAGCTAAGTGACAAACAAGTCCTCATGGAGCTGGAACTTCTCAAAGCAAAGAGGCAAAGTGACAAGGGAAAATCAGCAGTGCAAGAGGAAGAAGCACCGGCTACCTTGACTATAAAACAAAGAATTGAGAAGGAAATTGAGGAGGATAGAGAAACTTGGCTTGACAAGGTCAATTTTGATCTGGAAAAGCTGCTCCAAAAGGCCAACAGGAACAATCAAATCATGAGGCACATGGCTTCGTATTAGAGGACCCGGAACAAGATTTGGAACATAATAGTCAAGCAGATGAAAACAAGGCTAAAACAAGAACTCAAAGGCAAAAAGGAGGATGATAGGCTTAGGCTTCTTGCTGAAGCTTCCTTGGCTGATCAGGATACTTAATGGTGGTGTTTTCCACAAATTTTGAGCAAGTATTGAAGAGGTTTTTCCTTTTGAAGAATTTGGCAATTTTTGACACATAAATTTTGGCTCTATGCACAGCACCATTGGTGATGCACTTTTCCTAGGGGAATCCAATCAGGTAATGGTGAGTATATTTGGATTTAGAATGTTGAGTGCATGCACTTGATAATTTTCTAAGCTTTTAGAGTAGTATTGGTCAACCAAAAGGTCAAAAAACACCCAAAAATTGACCTTTCTACCCTTTTTTGGACACACAGAAGTAGTCTTGGGAGTATCCATTTTTGAGGGTTCAAATGAGCTTAAAATGAATAAATTAAAGATTTTATGGAAATAATACATGAATATCTTTCTAGTGAGCTACCATGAGCTCAATTTTGACACTAGAAAGGCCTATAAAATGGACTTTCCAAAAGCGTTGCGCATAGGTCAAAAATTGTGTTGAGTTTCCATTTTGCTGTGGCCTGACTGTAATTTTGGGTTTCCTCTCATGGATGGTTTTCTAATGATGTAAATGATGAGTAATAATGTTGATATGATAGATAATAAGTACTAGAAGGTAGATTCATTAGATTAAAAGTCATCTTAAGGACAAATGAATTAGTTTCCTCACTTTTAGAGGCAAGTTGTTAGGATGCCTAGATTCTAGTTTCTTGTTCAGTTTTTGATGAATTAGTTCCTCATCCTTAGGAACTCGACCCCTGAGGATGGGAGGAGGTTGAACCAATGTCTATATCTTCTTATTTTTTCTCATTGTAAAGGGTTGGACTCAGCTGGATGCTTATGATTTGAGTAGACATCATTTTGTATCAGTTTTAGTAGGGGATTAATGAAAAGTTGTAGCTATTTCTTTGGGATCCATGTGGTATGATGTTTGTGGAGTACTAAAGAAGGTATGTTTTTTGGTAATTATTTCAGCATCTTTTCATTAGAGCTTACAAACCTTTTGCATCATGAACTAGGTAAATGATAAGGAATTGTAATAAAACCTGTAAGATTAATATGCAGATCAAAAACACTGACAATTGTCATTTTCTTATGCAGGAAAAAGAAAAAACAAAAGTTTGTCATTCCAAAGGAAAGGACAAGGCCCGATTAACCATTGTCCCTATGACGGGGAATCGTATGCAAACAAGGCAAACCAAATCAAAGAGAATCAGCCCTGGAAAGGAGGTGGAGATATCAGCTCGGCACAAGAAAGAAAAGAGATAACTGAGGACTAACAGTTCAGCGAATCCCTCAGGATCCTTTGATCCTGAGGGATCGGTGCTTTAACTATTTTTGCACCTAGACATCTCTGCCTTCACCATTATAAAAAGGGGCAGCACTGTTAGCCCAAGGAGTCGATTATGTTTTATGTAATTTCCCTTAATATTGAAACTTTGATCATCGAGTCTCATTGAGAACTGATCTACTGTAATTCTGTCTTATGCATTAATAAAAACTTGGTTGCTATTTCATCTTTGAGTCTGGAATAACTTCAAGCGGTGTACCCCTGGAGGCTAAGGGCCCGGCGCTGGAGGACACTTGCTCCTGTACTATTACATTTGGTTTATGCGTGGTTTGCTTATCAGTGTTATTCGGTAATCTGAGATGTTCTGTTAGTTTACATCACACTCTCTGTTATGTTTGATTTATTGAAGTTTCTGAAGACAAAACCATTGTATTAACTTTGCAATGTATTACTGTTCCTTTAAGTGCTGACATAATATCGCCGTTCTTTACAGAATACTGTTGCTGTTCAATTACAGAGTCTCTGTGTGTACACTTATTTCATTGGTATTACTGAACTCATCTTAGGGATTACGTTCTTTGCGATTGTTGAATCTATAGACATTGTTGTTCCATTCTGAAATACAATCGTATTATTTATAACTAAGATTGATAACTGGATCACCAAGATCAGATTATTAATAAGGTGTGTCGTGTGCATGTATGAGTGGCTTTCAAGCGCTATTCTATAATTCATCATTAATCAGTGCTGTTCCATTTTTGTGTGTTGTTCAATTCATTCTTAAAAGTGAAGGATTGCCATTTGATTCTTGTAGGACACGATTATTGCATTTGATCTTGTAGATTAAGGTGTTACTGCTTATTAGACTTAATTGTTGTTACAGTTTCTTGTTTGCTGTTCCATTTCAGGTTTGCTATTATATTTCTTACTCGTTGTTCTATTTCTTATCTACCGTTCCATTTCTTGTCACTTGCGTTATTGCTATTTTGGTGTGAAGAATGATCTAAGACTGTAGCGAGCGTTGACATTTACTGTCTGGCCCCTAGATCCACGATCTATTCTCTAATTTCCTTTGACCCCATCAGTTTACAAAGCGATGAGTTACCGCTACTGAACCCTTGACTGATAAATTGCTTAGTTTTCTGAATGTGTGGTTTAGTCTTTCAAAGTAGTTTGCTGTAAACAAGCATCCATTTACTCTTGTATTTTTGAGCACTGTACTACTAGCATTACTCTGGCAAATGATAGCCTCAGACTAAGACACTCTTTGAAATAACAAAACATTCATGGATTGACAAACTAATGTGAGGTAATTAGAGGTGAAAGTGAACCTTTTTATAGCTCGACATTTTGGCACCATTGCCAGGGAAAGAGTGTATCCATTTGTTTCTTTTCAAAGTAGTGTAAGAACCTGCTAGGGAAGAATTGGGTTTTAAAAACAGAAGGTAAGAACCTACGTGTGGAGCATGTAACAGCCCTGATGCCCTGTCTGCTTTCCTACAGATTTGCTCCTGTTTTGTTTGGGTAGAACCTAGCAATTGATTTGTGTGCATGACTAAGCAGAAAAAGCCAGAAAAAGAATTCCAAACCTCTACCCAAGCCAGAAAAAGCTAAGGGGCCGGTGACCCTTCCCGATCAACTTTCATAGACGAAATCTTCAAGAAAGCAGAATCTCAGCCTTCAGTAGGACCCAAAAAAGTTATTTCTAGATAGCCTACTAGTTCCCTTCAGGCCACAGGATCACCATCTGTAGCCTTTGCTGAGGTGCATAGTCAAACTAAAGAGCAGGACTTTCAAGAAATTGAAAATTCTACTCTAGAACTATTGCAAGAAGGGAATTTTAGCAATCTTTGTGAAGGAGGAGGAGAGACAGGGGAAACTGAGGAACCAAGGTCTCCTCTTGGGACAACTCATCCATTAAACAACCCAGACAATGGAAGTGCTGCAAAAATCATTTTTGAATAAACTCAATCTCCTCAGACATTAGGCACTCTCATTATCCCAGATAGAGGAAGAACTATTAAAACCATTCCTGTTAAAGCCATTCCCTCTCAACCTAGGAATATCCTCCTAGATATCCCAGAGGGTTATTGGCATATGTTCGACCAAATGGCTCAAAACCAGCCAAACACCCAAACCTCTATATTACAATACCCCATAGTGGATACTGTAGCAAATGCACCTATGAAAGCAATCCCTCTTCAACATATCCCTACATTCCACAGTCTTACATCAGAAGATCTGGATGTATTTCTATTTGAGTTCGATGTGCTGTGTAGGGGATATGATTACACCACCGACACCCAGAAACTAAAATTATTTCCCTCTACATTAAAATGGGCTGCCTTAAGATGGTTTATGGGATTAGGTGGCAGGGTTATAAATAACTGGGATCAAATGAAAGAATATTTTCTAAAAAAATATCAGGACTATTGCAGGTCTAGAGAACTGAAGGATGAAATATTCCAGATGGTAGATAGACCAAATGAAACATTAGAGGAGTATGTGGAACGTTTTCAGTATAATCTTCAAAGATCTCCTTATGCATCACTACCTTTACCTGATAATGTGTTAAAAACAACATTAATTAGGGGCATGAAGGAACAATGGATTGAAACATTAAACATTATGGGAAAAGGAGATATTTATCAGGAAAATTTTGCTGACATTATTGATTTATGTATCAGGAGCTCGAGAGGTAGCACAAGATTAAAACCGGCAGAACATGATCGGTTTGTAAGAGATAATAAAATTTCAACAGAAGGAGTAATGCATGCAGAAATTGGAAATTTATTGGAAAATTTTAAAACTGATATACTAGGGACACTAACTACACAACTTGATATTATGCAGGCCAAACAAAAGCAAATGGAGGCAGAACAAAATTTGGCAATCTTCTGTCCCCGATGCAGGAAGAAACATAGCCATAAGGAGTGTCCACTAGATGCAGTCCAAACATGTGCCATTTTCACAAAATATCACCTTACAGAAAGCTGTCCCTCACTTCCCGGATTAAAAGCAGTATATAAAGAAGCAGAAGAAGAGCCAGAATCAGTGTATCTACTCAACCAGTGCCGTCAGTGGAAACTGCGACAGTCTGGTATGTTTTTGGACCCAACTTCTTCTTTTCAATCTCCACAGTATAATGCCCACCAATATAATATGTGGCAAAATCAACCTCTACCCCCATTTCCAAATTGGTCACCACAGTCGTTTCCTTCATCAACCCCGTGGCCGAATCAGGCAAGCCAATCTAGTTGGCCGAATTTTCCCTATGCCCCACCATATTGGCAAAGTAACGCATACCCAGCACAACAAACTCCCCCTACTTCACAAAGTCCAGCCTAGCAAACAAACTGGCAAAGACTGATGCATCAGCCAGTAGGAACCATTCCACTCCCTCAACCTACACTGCCAGCCCTACAACAAAATTCCCAGTCTAATCTGAGACTGCAACTCCCAGCCCAACCCAACCCCAATCCAAATAATAGACTAGTCCATTCTGTCCAAATAGTAGAAACATCACAAATAGGAGCCGATCTGAGGGAGTTTAATGATCTTCAGCTAAGATCTAGGCATATTATTGAAACTGAGGGAGATAAGACAGCCCATGTTGAAAATCAATTACCCAGGGAACAACTGTCATAAGAAGAGGATGTGAACAAACAACAAAATCATAACCAAGCAACCACATCCTCTCCCCCATTCCCAGAACGATTAATTATACCTCGACCTGCACAATATCCTAATTTTGACATTCTGGGAGAATTACAAAATTTGTACATAAAAATTCCATTCCTCTAAGCCATTCAAGACATTTCGATGTATGCAAAGACTATCAAAGAATTGTGTGTAAAGACACCAAGGAGGAATATAGCAAACAATCCAAGAGTCCAAGTAGTTGGCACTCTATTTGACTTATTATTAGGAAAAGAAACACCCATTAAATACGAAGACCCAGGGAATACAACAGTCACTGTACAAATTTATGGTCAAACCTTCCCCAATGCCTTAGTTGATCGAGGAGCTGCAATCAACATCTTAACAACTACTACTTGCCAAAATCTAGGCATTACATCTGTAGAACCCACCTCTACCTTACTAGAACTAGCTGACCGATCTATGGTTAGGCCAGAGGGCACACTACATGATGTCATGGTATCTGTTGAATCCTGGGAATATCCGACCGATTTTCTGATAATAAATCCCAAAAGCCGACTTGATGGACACCCATTGATTTTAGGTAGACCTTGGCTTGCAACTGTTGATGCCTATATTGGCTGCCGACAAGGCAATATGACCATAACGAGAGGGGCGAATATCAAGAACTTAGCTTTATATCCTCCAGCACAACCGAGTGTCACAATAATCAAAACTAATAAGCACCGTGTATCATACCTTACTGATAACATTAGATATCCATTAACTATGCAAGAGGCACTTGACTTCAAAGACCAAACAAAAGATGATGCCATTAATAATTTTATTAGTCAAACTGAACTCAGATCCTGCACACAACGTCACATGATAGAGGCAACATTCGATAATGAATTAGAAGAAGATCCTCTTAAAGATACGCATGATCAAACAATACCTGTTACCTCTGTTGCAAATAGTAAAATTGTAGAAATCGAACCAGGAAAAACCTTAAACATTAATGCCAACCTTACCTCTAAACAAGAAACAAAGCTCATCCATTTGTTGAGGAAATATAAAGAAGAATTTGCATGGGACTACCCTGATATGAAAGGAATTGACCCCCAATTATGTACACACCACATTTACATAGAAAAAGATGTGAGACCTGTTCACCAGCCTTAAAGGAGACTTAATCCTCATCTAAAAGATGTGGTAAAAGCTGAACTTCAAAAACTTTTAGATGTAAATTTCATCCATCTTATCTCTGATAGTAAATGGGTCTCTCCACTTGTGGTGGTACCAAAAAAGAATGGGAAATGGAGAATTTGTGTGGACTACAGAGAACTAAATAAAGCAACACAGAAAGACCACTTCCCTCTCCCATTCATCGATCAAGTATTAGACACTTTGGCAGGAAAGAAATTCTTTTCTTTCCTAGATGGCTTTAGTGGATACAATCAGATTCTGATTGCCCCTGATGACCAAGACAAAACCACTTTTACTTGTCCTTGGGGAACATTTGCCTATAGAGTTCTACCTTTTGGCTTATGCAATGCTCCTGCAACATTCCAAAGGGATATCCTCAGCATTTTTGCAGACTTAATAAATGAAGGACTTGAAGTATACATGGATGACTTTACACCATATGGAGATGATTTTGATCCAGCATTGGATACATTGGAAAAAGTCCTACAGCGATGCATTGCTACCAGGCTTTGTTTAAGCCATGAAAAATGCTATATGATGATGACTGAAGGACTTATTCTAGGACACTATATTTCAGCAGCTGGCATTCAGGTAGACCCAGCCAAAATCCAAATAATTTTGCTTATTCCCACTCCTACCACTCAAACGGAGGTATGCAGGTTTCTTGGATTTTATGATTATTATAGGAGGTTTATAGAACATTTTTCGCATATTGCTGCACCTTTGTATGCACTAACTGGTAATGTTGATTTTCTTTGGATAGAAGAATGTGAACGTGCTTTTCAGGATCTGAAGAAGCTGGTATCCACAGCCCCAGTCCTTTGAGGACCAAATTGGGATTTTCCATTTCAGATATCATATGATGCCTCAGATACAGTCATTGGAGCAGTCCTTGGGCAGGAAGAGGATAAAAAACCATATGCAATTTATTATATTAGCAAAAATTTATCCCCTGCTGAACTAAATTACACTGTTACTAAAAAAGAATTTCTAGCTGTAATACATGCTGTCAATAAGTTCAGACATTAGATTACTAGATATCCTGTTATCTTGTATATAGATCATTCTGCCACAAAATATTTAGCAAACAAGCCTATCACGAATGGCAGAATAACTAGACAGCTGATTTTATTGCAGGAATTTGATATTACAATCAAGGATCGACCTGGAAGAGAAAATCTTGTAGCCGATTTTCTCTCAAGAATGCCAAAGCCAATTGACGCAGCAACAGTTGGAGATCAATTTCCAGATGATCATCTATTTGATGTTGCTGTTAAAACACCCTAGTATGTTGATGTTGCCAATTACCTAGCAGTAGGTAAACTACAGAAACATCTAACCCCTAATGAGCGGAAACAGATTGTTCAGCGGAGTGCTCGATTCTCTTGGGTTGGAGGCTACTTGTTCCACACAGGGGCAGATATGCATATCAGAATATGCATTCGGGAAGATGAAATCTTTGAAATTTTAAAAGATTTCCATGATGGACCATGTGGCAGACATTTCGCCGATCGCAGAACTGGACATAAGGTGCTGCAAACAGGGTATTATTGGCCTACAATTTTCAAAGATGCAAAGAAATTCGTCCATGCTTGTGACGGTTTCCAGAGAGCAGGACGCCCTGGTCAGTCCGATGAGATGCCCCTGAACCCACAGCTAGTCATTGAACCATTCGAACAATGGGCCCTTGATTTCGTTGGACCAATTAACCCACCCTCGAACCAAAAAACATATATTTTGGTGGCAACAGAATATGTCACCAAATGGGTTGAAGTGAAGGTATTGCCGAGAGCTACAGAAGATTCTGTCATATAGTTCTTGTTCCATATATTTGTGCATTATGGCCTTCCAAGAGATATAATTACAAACGGTGGACCACAGTTTGCTAGGAACAAAATAGCTGCAACACTAAAAAACTGTCATGTCCATCATAAAATCACTACTCCATACCACCCACAACCAAATGGTTAGGTAGAAAGCAACAATAAAATAATAGAAGCAATCTTAACAAAAACCATTGCGTCAAATAGACGTGATTGGGCTGCCAGACTACCAGAAGCACTGTGGGCTTACAGAACAACATGAAGAAGTACCACTAGTTACTCACCTTATCAATTAGTGTTTGGAAAGCAACCCATTTTTCCCATAGAATTTGAAATCCAAACATTGTGAACAGCACAGGAAGTTGGCTTAGATCTAACTGAGGCACAGATTAATTGATTACAACAGATCAATGAGCTCGATGAAATCAGGCTCTCTGCACTCCAAAACACTGCACTAATCCAACAGCAGTGAGCTAAATGGCATGATGCTCTCACTAAAAATAAAGTCTTCCACAAAGGAGAATGGGCACTTTTGTATGATTCCAGGTTTTAGAACTTTCTCGGGAAACTCCAGACTCATTGGATGGGACCATATGAAATCCAGAAGGTACATGACAATGGCACTCTTACTCTAATCACTATTGACGGTTCTGGATACGCCTTCAAGGAAAATGGCCACCGAGTTTGCCTTTATCGCAAACCACTCACTCGGGAGTTCTTCTGTCAGCAGCTATGCCAAGACTCTGATATGGAAATTGTGGGGGAGGGAGAGAAGTCTTCCTCACCTGTGATTCATTAAGTCATTTATTTCTTTTTACACTTTGTACATAATTTCTTTGTTTTGTTGAATTATTTCTGTATTAACACCTTGCTGTTACTTTTCCGAGCAGCAGCAATTTTATTATTTTCTGCTGATTCCCTTTCTCAAAGGGATATCATTTCCATCTTGCTGTTCCTTTTTCAAAGGAATAGCACCTTTTGGATCAGCCGTTCATTTTGCTTTAATTTTGTTCTTTTTCTTTACTTTGTGCTTTTTTTTGTTCCTTTTCGAAAGGAACAACACTTTTTCTTTTTGTTGTTCCTTTTCCAAAGGAACAACATTTTCAATTTTTGCTGTTCCTTTTCCAAAGGAACAACATTTGTGTGCTCTGATGTTCCCTTTTCAAAGGAACAAAATTTTCGATTTTTGCTGTTCCTTTTCTAAAGAAACGACATTTGTGTGTTCTACTGTTCCTTTTCCAAAGGAATAGCATTTTCGATTTTTGTTGTTCCTTTTCCAAAGGAATGACATTTGTGTGTTCTGTTGTTCCTTTTCCAAAGGAACAACATTTTCAATTTTTGTTGTTCCTTTTCCAAAGGAATGGCATTTGTGTGTTCTGCTGTTCCTTTTCCAAAGGAACAACATTTTTTATTTTTGCTATTCCTTTTCCAAAGGAACGACATTTGTGTGTTCTGTTGTTCCTTTTCCAAAGGAATGACATTTGGGTTTCTGCTGTTCCATTTCCAAAGGAACAACATTTTCAATTTTTTGCTGTTCCTTTTCCAAACGAACAGCATTTGTGCTTTCCACTCTTCCTTTTTCCAAAAGGAACACCGCTTGTATTCTTTTGCTCTTCCTTTTTGAAATAGCAACATCCTCGTATTCCTTTTACTTATGCTGGCTCCCCTTGCTGTTCTAAATTAAGGATGCTTATTGTTCCTGTTCTTTCAAGATTTTGGAATACAGCTTATGCACTTATGCAATGGATACAAAATCACAACATACTGAAATTGGTAAATTATAAAATCGCTATTTTTATAAGAAATTGCTATGAATTGGTAAGAGGACAGATGGAAGGACACACTTACCCATTATCTTTTGCTGTCATTATTCCACTAACTCTGCTCTGATTGTTTATATTTATCATGTTGGTTCTTTTTAATCCTCTTTGATTATTATTCAGGAATAAGAGCAAAGGGTTTATATCTTCCTATTGAGATGTTAAGACTTCTTCCACCATTCCTACTCTTAAGGAGTGTTGAACCACCCTTTGTGTATAAATTAGAAAGTACTTTATGAAAAAGAAAGAAAAAAAGAGCAAACTGACTTGTTTATATAAGCTTTCAAATGCAGGATAGGGGGTCTCATCAAGAGCTAGCCTACCATGATCATGAGGAAGAAAGTGAAATGGCATTCCCACTATGGCCACCACACCAGGGATATGGTCCAAAAGGTACATCGAATAAAAAACCCTTGGAAAAGGAGGTCTCATCATGAGCCGGTCTGCCCACCTTTCACTCCTTCCTCATGAATGGCATTATGGCTAACTGGTCACCAAGCTAGCATAGTGGCCTAGATTTTGACATCTCACAACATTTCCTAAGCATACACAAAGGATCATGGTTCCATGGGTGAAATAAACAACTCTTCCAAGGTTATGGACACTTGTCGGCAGCAGAGCACTGTTAATGGTATTGAAGTCACATTATTTACACCAATAGGTAGTTATCAACACCTTTCTATTTCTTATACCTTAGTAATAAATCACATAAATGTATATTATTTCCTGAACCATACAACGCATGTAAATATATTATCACCAATCATGACAGAACAATTGACAATGACCGCATGAGACTCGGTATGCATGGCAGATGTCCTATCCTCCCAGTCTCGCATCATATCACAAGCAGTCTCTTACGTATTAAGCGATCCAACTTTACCCCTCGATTACGATAATCTGCTACTTTTGTAAACATGGAATATTTCCATACGCTGTTCCTTTATGACTGTGCTTCAGAATAGAACGACACGCCACTCCTTTATTTGATGGCCGAGATGGCCTATCACATTGCGGGGGGGGAGGTTAACCTCATCATTCCCTGGGTTACGTGTCAGACCGCTATTCGGGAAATTGCGTACTTGGGAATATCACGGCTCAATGGTATACTATTTTTTATTTTTGCATGGCTTGCTGTTCCTAAGCCATTTCTATAGTATGCTCTACGACATTAGTAAAGCCTTTTAGATTTTGAGCGAGTCCTGCGACTTTCAGCCTCTCTGTGTTTTAATAGCTACTGTTCCATTGTCAAATTCTGAGATTTTACAGTGAAACCATAAACATGAGAGGAAGATCGATTCAGAGAGAACCACAGGTGTTAACAGTCTCTGATGCTGCATGAGAAATCCTGGCAAGAGCAGGGTGGCTAACTTAACTCAATCGCTTATAGGAATCCAACAAGACTGTAGCAATTGAATTCTTGCAGAACTTGCAAGAGGATCACTCCACAGAGAGGGGGAGACACATAACAGTCACCGATGACATAATCGCAGAGGTCTCGGGACTGCCAGCTGTTGGACCTATATGGTCGTTAAAGAAGGAGAGATTGCAGAAGATCATAGAAACCTTCCAGGAGGAAGGCCAGAGCCTGACAATTAGAGGAAAGGGGGTTCTACCAACAGCATTAGGAGAACCGTGGGTGGAATTGGCAAACACCATTCAAAGCTACATCACCTGTGAAGGAATAAAAGACATGGTAAGACCACGACACCTTAAACTTTTAGCTGTATTAAAGCAAAAATGCTCTATAAATTTACCTGCATTTTTTAATTCATTACTTCATGACATTGCATGGAGCACGAAAAAGGCACAGCATGTAGAATCAGTTGTTAGTCATCATGGGTTGATACGGTTAATAGTTATCCATATCCTTACCCAACAACAGAGCAGCTAGGAAGAGCTAATTGCCATGATAGATGGAGGATTGACCACACCATCCCCAAAAAGTAAACATCCCACCAGTACACCTGAGTGTCCAAAAAAATGAAGGAAATCGGTCCAACTAGCACGGCTAAAGGGAAGGAAGTAAAAAATACCAAGGAGATACCAACCAACCAGTAGAGATAGATGATACATGGGATGAACAACCCCCACAATTAGAAGGAGAGGAAAATGAGAAAGGAATGCAGGAAAATGAGAAAGGAATGCAGGAAAATGAGGAAGGAGAAATGCAAGAAAACAAGGAAGGAGAAATGGAGGAAGAAACCGAGCAACCTGAGCAGGAGGAGGAAATGGAACAACAGGAAGGCAACAGATTGTAGAATCCATTGAGAGAAGATGAATTGGCCAAAATCTTGGCCAATATGGGTGAATATGGCCAACCTTCTAGCCCATCAGATCTCCATGCTGAAGAAGAACCAAAAGAACACTCTGCTCAGGATAGAAATGCACCTGAAGAATTACATGCCAAGGAGGTAGAAGAGGAGAGTCAGCCTTTTCATGATGAAAATGTGACAGGAGAGAGAAGTGATGTAGAACAGGAACAATCCATTCCTAGCCAGATGACACTAGAAGAAATTCCAGAAGAAGGGGAGGTAGAAAAGGAAGTCACCCAAGAAATAACAGAACCAGCTAGGGTTCTTGCCCCAGAGCAACCAGAGAATAGCAACGAAGAAGCACCCCAGATAGAAAATCAGGGAATTGATCCAGATCATAGTCCAGGCCGTAGTGAACAGTCTGCTGTTCCTTCTAACGAAATTGAGGAAATTAAGAAATTACAGAAAGAACAACAAAGACTACTGAATGTAATAGTTCAGCTTCAACAGTAGATCAGGATTTTGAAAGCAAGGAAAAGGGTAAAAAGGACTTCATGAGGGAAACATGCAATCACTCCAGCAAAACCCCTCAAGACAAAGGATCGGAGGACCAGAGTCCATCCTGTTGTTGAAAACCCTGTCGAAAAGCGAGCTGCTATTCCAAATGTTATTAAGGATCAGTTTGTTGTTCAAAATCAAAAGGAACAGCAGTTGACTGTTACCCATGTTGAAATACAAACGGATGATATATTGACCTGCGATAAAGAAATTCAGATGGAGGCACAATCCTCGGGAGAAATATGGGCCACGAACGCAAGACAACGCAATAGGAAAATTCAGGTAAATCTCTTAGTCTCCACCACCGTATGGGAAAGTGATCCGAGAATGGTAACCCTACTAGAGGGTTTGACGCAAGCTCAGCAAGTAGCAGAAAAGCTCATAGAGCAAATGGTCCCTCGAGAAAGGTATGAAGAGCTACAACAACAGCTAAGGAATGTCAATCTATCTGAAAGCCAGGCCTTTGAAGGGTGGCGAAGGGAAGAAGAAAATGTCACGAAGGTAACTCGTAGGTTAGATATAGTTATCAAGAAGATGGATACTTTATGTTCTTTTTACAATGACATCCTAGCATGTAGAGCCCCTGCTAAGAATTATGCCTTGTTTTGAATGGAACGATATTTGCAATTTAAAATAAAGGTTGTTAAAGCAGGTGCTCCTATACAAATTAATACCATCGATGATTTTATAAGTTGATGTAAGCACTACGGGGTAAAAGTTCAAAGATTACTGTGTGAATTTTATTTGCATAACCTTGTATTAGACCAGGAGACTGAGCTGAACCCCAGCCCTTTTGTTGGGGATATCTAATTACAGGCATTTATTTCATTTGGGGTTAATCAAATTAAATGGCTTAAAACCTATAATGCTTTCCAAAGGCAAGAAAACGGATTAGATTTGTGGGTAAGAGATGAGCCTAGGGATCCAGTACAGTTGTGGAGAGAACATAGGAACCTCATGAAGACTCCAGGTGTAATTGAAGCATTAGGACCCATTCATTCAGCAATCAATCAGCAAGGAATATAATACTTTTTCACTATCAAATACCTTGCCATTGATGCGGCTAAATTTTGATATCAGATCTATAATCTGAATATCCAACTTAGGGAACCATTTAAGTATGAAAATTTTAAGTTAGCCGCCAACCGCTTGCACCTCTATGGCAAAGTCATTTTGAGGGCAGGGCCATCCTGGTTAGGATATAGGTTCCAGAGTCCAATTATTTGGCACCCTACACCTGGATACCAAGCCCTGTATGAGATGCCTGAGGGTTAGACGGGCCATTTCTTTGAACACCTAGTTATGCATCATGGCTGTATACCTCCACATGAGATTCCATCTCCATCCTACTCTCTCACTGCTTTACATGTCAACTACAATGTTTTCATGAGGGCATGAAAAAGGGTAAGTAGGGGGGTGTGTGGAGTACTAAAGAAGGTATGTTTTTGGTAATTATTTCAGCATCTTTTCATTAGAACTTACAAACCTTTTGCATCATGAACTAGGTAAATGATAAGGAATTGTAATAAAACCTGTAAGATTAATATGATGATCAAAAACACTGACAATTTTCATTTTCTTATGCAGGAAAAAGGAAAAACAAAAGACTGCCATTCCAAAGGAAAGGACAAGGCTGGGTTAACCACTGTCCCTTTGACGGGGAACCGTATGCAAACAAAGCAAACCAAATCAAAGCGAATCAGCCCTGGAAAGGAAGTGGAGATATCGGCTCGGCGCAAGAAAGAAAAGAGATAACTGAGGACTAACGGTTCGGCGAATCCCTCAGGATCCTTTGATCCTAAGGGATCGTTGTTTTAACTATTTTTGCACCTAGACATCTTCGCCTTCACCATTATAAAAAGGGGTAGCACTGTTAGCCCAAGGAATTGGTTATGTTTTATGTAATTTCCCTTAAGATTGAAACTTTGATCATCGAGTCTCATTGAGAACTGATCTACTGTAATTCTATCTTATGCATTAATACAAACTTGGTTTCTATTTCATCTCTGAGTCTGGAATAACTTCAAGCGGTGTAACCTTGGAGGCTAAGGGCCTCGCCCTGGAGGACACTTTCTCCTATACTATTACGTTTGGTTTATGCGTTGTTTGCTTATCAACGTTATTCGGTAATCTGAGATGTTCTATTAGTTTACATCACACGCTCTGTTATGTTTGATTTATTGAAGTTTCTGAAGACAGAACCATTGTATTAACTTCGCAACGTATTACTGTTCCTTTAAGTGTTGACATAATATCGCCGATCTTTACAGAATACTGTTGTTGTTCAATTATAGAGTCTCTGTGTACACTTATTTCATTGGTATTACTGAACTCATCTTAGGGATTATGTTCTTTGCGATTATTGAATCTATAGACATTGTTGTTCCATTCTGAAATACAGACATATTCTTTATAACTAAGATTGATAACTGGATTACCAAGATCAGATTACTAATAAGGTGTGTCGTGTGCATGTATGAGTGGCTTTCAAGCACTGTTCTATAATCCATCATTAATCAGTGTTGTTCCATTTTTGTCTGTTTTTCAATTCGTCCTTAAAAGTGAAGGATTGCCATTTGATTATTGTAGGACACGATTATTGCATTTGATCTTGTATATTAAGGTGTTACTGCTTATTAGACTTAATTGCTATTACAGTTTCCTATTTGTTGTTCCATTTCAAGTTTGTTGTTCTATTTCTTACTTGCTGTTCTATTTCTTATCTGCCGTTCCATTTCTTGTCACTTGCGTTATTTTTTTTTTGGTGTGAAGAACGATCTAAAACTGTAGTGGGCGTTGACATTTACTGTCTGACCCTCAGATCCATGATATATTCTCTGATTTCCTTTGACCCGATCAGTTTACAAAGGGATGAGTTACTGCTACTGAACCCTTGACTGATAAATTGCTTAGTTTTCTGAATGTGTGGTTTAGTCTTTCAAAGTAGTTCGCTGTAAACAAGCATCCATTTACTCTTGTATTTTTGAGCACTATACTACTAGCATTACTCTGGCAAATGATAGCCTCAGATTGAGACACTCTTTGAAATAAATGTTCCTGAATTGACAAACTAATGTGAGGTAATTAGATGTGAAAGAGACCCTTTTTATAACTCGACAATGTTCAATTTAGTTTTTCTTATGTTTTCATGTGTTAAAATGTATTTTTGATTCCATTTCATCATTTCATGCTCTTTATGTGAATGTATACAAGTCTGAAAGGCAGAATCCATAGCTTCTATGCATTGTTTTGCGTAGACATTTCACAGTCTGTGTTTTCTTTAGTTTAGGAAGAATCCATGTTTTCTTTCATGCTCTTTATAGCTCCCAACCTATCTTGAATCACCTCACCCATTAAACCCTAGAGTCCTAAGCCTTGTGCCTACCTCGCCCCACCGAAACCCTACAATTTGGACCTAATTTCCTTTCCCTAACTGTTTGGCTCCTCTTGATCCAGCAAAACCCTTCAAAATCAAATCAAACCTTGTGCTACTAAGCCTAGCCTAATATCATTTTCTTGATCTAGACATCTTGGTTGAGATCCTTATGGAGAGATCCCTCTCCTGGCCTAGTAGGGCTAGCTACTTGGCTAAGCCTGGTTTTTAGTTACCTTAGCATTGCCTTCCTTCAGCCTAAGGTTCAATCCATGTGATAACATAGTGGCGACCATACTGGGGAACGAAATATTAATCACCCCAGTAAGATGCTTCATTTAAATTCTTAAGCTTGTGGATGATGAATTTTAGAATTTACTAGGCTTAATTGGAAAGTTGTAAAGCAATATATAAAATTTCAAAATTAGACATACTCGCATCTCGAAAGTACACCAGATCCAATCTAGATCTAAATCCTCTAACCATTGTCATTGATCCTCATAAAATTGGGTAAAAATCTAAGAAAGCTACAGACAAACTCAATTTAGTTAAAGAAACATCAAGTGAGGATTTCATTCCTTGTGTTAATTCACTCCCGGGAAGGTTAGACACTTTGCAAGACATTGAGTTTGATGTTAATTTTGAGAAAAGTTTATTTCGCAGTAAATCTTTAAGTTGGATTGATCAAATAGTTGTTGATTCCTCTATATCTTTTGATAACCCCATTGAAGACTTGTTTCCACAAAGTAAATCAGGGTCATAGCTTATTCATACTCTTGATTAGTTGCAAAACCTTTCTTTGAACTTAAACACTTGGGTGCAAAATAAGACTCATAGGCCATCTTTTGATTTTCAAAATATCTCATTTAAATCTACTGCCACCCAAGAAAACCCACTACCTTCTTCTTTACAGATTGTTCATAATACTCAAGCTATTGTTAATCCTCCTTTTAGTATACTGAGTACCCCAATCCTTTATTTAAATCCACCACCTCCCCCACCTTCAGTCATGGCTGCCCGATATGCACCCCTTGTTTTACCTCAAAATCTTGGTGCCATGCCCACTAATTATCAAACCAAATTACCTTTCTTTGATGACACCCAAACCATTACAGCTCAACAGCACGTACAAAAGATGAATGATTTCTTTGACCTCCATGAAGTTGAAATTGAAGATGTGAAGATGAGGATGTTTGTACAATGTTTTGGAGGAGAAGTTCAGAAATGGATCAAAGCCCTACTAACAGGTTCTATCACTACTTTACCCATCCTCCATGGGTAGTTCCTAGATCGGTGGGAGGTGAATAAAAATCCCCTTCAATTTCTGTTTGAATATGAGAACATCAAAAGAAATGTTGGCGAGAGTGTGAAAGACTATTGTGTAAGATTTAATGTGACGATGAGGTTGTTTGTACAATGTTTTGGAGGAGAAGTTTGGAAATGGTTCAGAGCCCTACTAGAAGGTTCTATCACTACTTTACCCATCCTCCATAGGCAGTTCCTAAATTAGTGGGAGGTGAAGAAAAATCCCCTTCAGATTTTGTTAGAATATGAGAACATCAAAAGAAATGTTGGCGAGAGTGTGCAAGACTATTGTGTAAGATTTAATGTAGTGTACAATGATATCCCTAAAAACATCAAACCACCCAAGGGATTGGATTTGCTTAAGTTTCCAGATGGATTTGACGTTGATATGGCATATCAATTACGTGAAGGTGACCCTACAACTATAGAAGACATGAAAAAGAATGATGTGAGAATAGAAGCGAACCTACTGGCCAAATGAGCGAGGATGAGATCAGAGAAAAGAGTGACTATAAAAGAAGAAGCATCTACTTTAGATGTAAAAATGGATACATTGATTCAAACAATAGAAAGGATGGTTGAGCGGTTGTCCATCAAAGATAGACCTAAACCTTAGATCTAGAATCCAAACTTTAGAGGGCAGCAGCAACCCCAATTTTGAATCAAGAAAAGAGAACAAAAGGCACCGGAACAACTAGCACAACAACAACAACAACAGATCAAAACTCCCTTACAACAGAATTATATTCAATGCGTAGAAGTAGAAGATGAGGAAGATCCAGTAATTGAAACAAATCACTTTTTCACTACTGATGGTATGCCTATATTTCTGACCGAAAGTGAAGAGTATGCAGAAAGTTCCGACATTCAAAAGGATGAGGACTACATCTTAGAAAATGGTGTTGTTTTCGAGGCTGAATCTGATGATTATCAGTGTCATTACATGAATGCTTTGAGCGAACAATAGAGGCAATATCCTTTGAGGAGCAGAGATGTACCAATCAATACTATTCAGAAGAGGAAGGGTGTTCAATCGAAAAATGATTCCCCAAACAACAAGAAAAAGGGAAAGGAGCTTGCTGATCAAAATTCCAGCAAGGTAAATCAACCATCAACAAGTACAACTGCAAAAGAGAAAGACAAACAGCACAAATATAGTGCAACGAAGGATCAAACAGATAAGATAGACATTAGTGTTAAAGTGGTAGAAAAAGTCACGTCTTTTAATTTAGAAAGTGAAATTGCTAAATTGAAAGTGTCCATTCCTTTGACTGAGCTTGTTAAGAATATCCATTACAAACATCATCTATCTAGTATACTACAAATTGATCCTTCGTCTGACATGGTGAATGTTGAGGATGGTCACCTTGAACTTATTTTTGGTCTAGCAATAGAAGGTCAACTAGAATATAGTGAAGTATTGCCCTTTTATCTGAGTCTTAGACTGCATGAGTATATTCTTCATAATGCTATGCTTGATTCCAGAGCTTCCCACAATTTGATGCCGAAGGCCATCATCGAAAAGCTGGGCCTAGATATTACCTGAAAATATCATTATTTGTTCTCATTTGATTTTGGTAGAGTTCGCTGCATTGGTCTCATCAAAGATTTAGTTGTTTCTTTAGATCAAATCCTAGCCAACAATGTCTTGATGGATGTGGTAGTAGCTGATATACCACCCTTATTTGGTATGTTATTGTCTTGATCGTGGGCAGCCAAACTTAAAGGCACTTTACAACTTGACTTATATTATGCTACAATCCCTATTTTCGATCAATTGAGGAAGTTGTACGAGGAAAAGAAGATGAAGTACATGATAACTAGTAAAGAGAAGCCCATAAATCATCTAATAAATGTTGTACATACAGATTTAGAGTCTTTTGTTTTGTACACTGATAGTGGATTGAATGATGTAGATATTCAGCTTGTAGAAGTAGATGATGTACCATAAATTTCCGAGAGTTTTAGAGCAGTTCTTAATCAAGAAAAGGAAAAAATGGAAATTCCTTTTGAGCAACCTCCACAGGAGCAGAAAGTCAGTGAAGAGCAGAAAAGTGAAGTAACCAGCAAAGGTAAGATCGAAACTAAAGCAGAATTCCAACATCTAGAAGATGAAGCCGACCTTTGGAGCATGGACTTCGATGGTGCTTTGGGTAAAGATGGTACAGGTATTGGAATTTGGATTTGAAGTCCTATGTTTCTACCAAACAAAGTCCCAAGTAATGTTAGAGTATGTTCCTATAAATTAGCTTTGTATTTCTCTAATAATGAAGCGGAATACAAGGCATTGATTACAGGTCTAAATTTTTTTAAGAAACTGGGTGTGAAAAGGATTTCTATTTGTGATGATTCAGAGCTAGTGATTAAACAAGTAAAAGGAGAATATCAAGAAAAGCATCTGTGGATGAGAGCTTATAGGAACACAATTCTGGATATCTTGAAAATGTTTCCAGAATACACCTTGACAACAGTGCTGAGAAGTCAAAATATCATCATTGATTCACATGCTACAGCAACAAGAAATTTGTAAATTCCAATGAATTCTATCAATAAATTTGAAATTTATGTCAAACATAGGCCTACTGTTCCTGGTAATCTAAGACATTGGCAAGTTTTCTGGGATGAAAATGAAATTAATTCTTTTTTATAGAATGAAGGGAATTTTAAGAACGCTTTCATTGATGATGTTTGTGATTCTGATGAATAAGGCATTGAGGTAAATTAGATGGATGTTTTACAACTAAAGGATAATATTATTCCTAGAGGTCTAATACCTTCAGAGGATTTGTTTTATCAAGATGCTGTGGCGTGAAAACCAACCTTGGTTCCTACTGACAAAGGAGTTGAAGATGTAAACCTTGGGACAACCGACCAGCCCAAGCTTGCAAAGTTATCAAAAACATTGTCTCTAACAATCAGAGGCAGAGTATGTTAAGTTGCTTTCTGAATTTTCTAATGTTTTTGCGTGGGATTGCTTAGATTTGAAAGTATATGACAAGAACATCATTCATCATACTATTCCTATCAAGCTGAATCAGAAACATTTTAGACAAAAGTTGAGGAGAACCAATCAAAAGTTACTGCCATCCATAGAGAAAGAGGTAAATAGATTGTTTAAATCTCACATCATTGTTCCAATTAGATTCTCTGATTGGATTTCAAATTTGGTCCCAGTACGAAAAAATACTGGAGAGATAAGGTTGTGTGTTGATTTCCAGAACCTGAATAAAGCATCATTGAAAGATAATTACCCTCTTCCTAAGATGGACCATATTCTGCAAAGAGTAGTTGGAGCATCACGGATGTCACTACTAGATGGCTACTCAGGTTACAATCAGATCTTGGTGCACAAAAATAACCAAGACAAAACTGCCTTCACAACACCATGGGGGACCTTTTAGTATGCCAAGATGCCATTTGGGTTGAAGAATGTCGGAGCCACTTTTCAGCGGGTAATGGATATAACTTTCACTAACGAGAAGGATGTCTTCTTGGTATTTTATTTAGATGACTTGACAGTATTTTCTGGTTCTATTGATGAGCATTTACACCACCTAAGGATTGTTTTTCAAAAATGTAAGAAGTTCGGGATTTCTTTAAATCCAAACAAGAGTCTTTTTTCCATGGAGGAAGGTAAAATCCTCGGTCATATAATTTCTAAATATGGTATTCGCATCGATCCTTGAAGGGTGGAGGCAATCCAAAAAATGGACTTTTTGCGCAATAAAAAGGAAATTGAAGCTTTTAATGGTAAGATGAACTTCTTACATGGACTTATACCAAATTTAGCTGAGCATTTACGTGAGGTAACTAATATGTTGAAGAAGGACAACACTATGAAATGGACCGAGGATGCCATGAAATCTTTTAACTTGGTAAATATTGCTTTGACCACAACCTTTGTTTTGATCAGTCCCGATTATACTCATGATTTTATTATATTTTCATTTGCATCTAAGCACACTTTGGCTGCGGTGTTGATGCAAAAGAAGGATCAGATGGAACAACCCACTGAATTTTTTAGTCGGACTATCAGAGATGTTGCTTTGCGCTATAACATCATTGAGAAGCAAGCTTTGGCTCTTATAAAGGCATTGAGGGATTTCCAAGTTTACATTCTGCATTCACATACCATAGCATATATTCCTAACACAGCTGTCAAAGATGTCCTCATGCAAACTAATCCAGAGGGTAGAAGAGGTAAGTGGATGTTGGAAATAATACTGAGAGGGGGGTGAATCAGTATTATCTAACTCTTTTAATAAATCTTCCTTATTTGTTCCTTGAATTATTTTTGCATGTCAGTACCATAAAATAATGAACATGAACAAAGAAAACAGATAGTCACACCAAAGAACACAAGATGTAAGGTGGAAACCCAATGTGGGTGAAAACCACCTGCTGCAATATGTCTCTATCTTCTTTCAAATTAGAAACTCCTTTTACAATGGTTATGTACTGGTGCAGTCATTTACCAGTACGCAGGCTGCAACCTGCAGAGAGCTACAACTTTCTCTCTCGTTTTCCAGTCTCTCCTGGAAGGGAGCTACAACCCCCTACTTCTTTTCTTACAAGGACCACTTTTCATAAATTTTCAAACTGGATCCATAAGCATCAAATGATCATCAAGTATAAGAGAATCACCCAGTCAACTGTAGTAACCAAATCAACAATAATAGGACCAAACGCAGAACACAGCAATGATAAACAAAGATTTTAAGAGAAGTAAGCAGCTTCACCCATGTACTGCCTGCTTACAGTATGCACCCTACTCAACTGCTCGCCTGCTTACGTATGCACCCTGCTCAACTGCTCGCCTGCTTACGTACGCACCCTGCTCAACTACTCGCATGCTTACATACACACTGTATCCATTGAACTGCCTGCGGACCTCCGCACCTGCAACCCTTCTGTGCCTGCGTACCGGCGCACCTGAAACGCTTCGTTCCTGCGTATGTACGCACTTTTCTTTCAATGTACCTGCATACCTTTGGGCATAGATGATTTCAAGACTTCAGAAATGACCTAGACAGTCAGGTCTACAGATATGAACATGCGCCGAAGAGATCTCAATCCATCAGTAGATTCGCCTTATTTAGATCTAGACATACTCTCAAGAGATCATAATATTTCAGATCTAGCCCTCATAAGATATTCAACCCAAAACATACACAAGCCAAATGATCTCCTTTGCTTTATATAGGAAAGCTCTTCCTTAAATCATGGATTAATACCACGGGCTGACACCATAATAACACAAAACCGTCGGCTAAATACCAAAGGTTAAACATAAGAAACCCCACATGTGCTTTTCTCTGCCTTGAAATGTGTGCACTGGGGGTACGCACCTCCTGAATGGCTGACCTGCGTATCAGGCCGCGGTCCCTTCACGATGTACCTGTGGGTACGCACTTTCTGAACTAATCTCCTGCATACTTCTTAATTTTCAACATATTGAGAGCCTTGCCATGGGTGTTGCCATCAAGTACAACATCTGTAACATATAGCCATACCAGAAACATAATGCCAACAATCTCCCCCTTTGGACTTGATGGCAACCTCAAAACTTCAGCTTCATTCTCCCCCTTTGACATCAAGGGCAAAGGGTTATGCTCCCCCTAAGAACATGCTCCCCCTGAATATGAACCAGATCTGCAACGAAGAACCATAATCCACCATGAAAGAGATAGAGACATATTGCAGCTACTTCCAAGATCTCCTTCTGCACATCCTCCATAATGCCAACAATGCATTATATGCTCCCCCTGAACCTGTACCATCAATCAGAAGAGGTTCAGCAATAAGATGATGCATCAACAACCCCCAGCTTTTGCCTGAGGTATTCAAAAGTGTCCCTGGGCAATGGTTTGGTGAGAATATCAGCAACTTGTTCCTTAGAAGGAACATACTCCAACTTGACCTTCTGTTCAAGCACTTGTTCCCGAAGAAAATGATACTTGATTGGTATGTGCTTGGTTTTTGAATGCATAACAGGATTCTTTGAGATGCTGATTGCACTTGTGTTATCACATAAGATGGGGATTGGTGGTGTACAAGTGATTTGAAAATCCTGCAAAGTCTGCATCATCCAAAGGAGTTGGGTGCAACAAGATGCAGCAACAACATATTCCGCTTCAGCTATAGACAAGGAAATCAAACTTTGTTTCTTGCTGAACCAAGATACCAGTCTGGAACCCATAAAGAACGCACCACCACTTGTGCTTTTCCTGTCATCCACGCTTCCGGCCTAATCTGCATCTGTATAAGCATGAAGTGTAAGATCTGTATCTTTGGGATACCATAAGCCATAATTTTGAGTCCCTTGAAGATATTTGAAAATTCTCTTCACTGCCTGAAGATGAGTCTCCTTCGGATTTGCCTGAAATCTTCCAACTATTCCAACTACATGCATGATGTCCGGCTGGGTACCTGTCAAATAAAGTAAACTTCCAATCATAGATCTGTAGGTTGGTTGATGTACTTCTGCAGATTCATCATTTGCACTGAGGCTACATCCTGTGACCATGGGTGTACATACTGGTTTTGCATCTTCCATACCATATTTCTTCAAAATCTGTTTGAGATACTTGGTTTGAGATAAAAAGATTCCTCCTTCCTTTTGTTGGATTTGCAAACCAAGGAAATATGTCAGTTCTCCTAGCAAGGACATTTCAAATTCTTTCTGCATGACCAAGGCAAAGCTTTGACTCATAGCTTCTTCATTGCTCCCAAAAATAATTTCATCTACATACACAACAAGTATTAGCAATTTGTCATTTTCAACTTTTATATAAAGATTGCTATCTGCTGATCCTTTTGAAAAGCCTTGTTGATGAAGATATTTGTCCAAACGGTAGTACCAAGCCCTTGGAGCTTGTTTGAGACCATAGAGAGCCTTTTTCAACCTGCATACAAGATTTGGATCATTTCCAAGAATGAACCCATCTGGCTGTTCAATGTACACTTCTTCTTCCAAGTCTCCATTCAGAAAGGCTGATTTCACGTCCATTTGAAATACTTTGAAGTTTTGAAAACTTGAGAGAGCAAGGAACATTCGGATGGCCTCAAGTCTTGCAACAGGAGCAAAGGTTTCTTCAAAGTCTATTCCTTCTTGCTGCGTATACCCTTTACAAACAAGTCTGGCTTTGTTTCTAATTACTTCTCCATTTTCATTCAATTTATTTTTGAAGACCCATTTTGTTCCGATAACATTCTTATCTTTTGGTCTAGGAACCAGCTCCCAAGTGTTGTTCTTTTCGATCTGCTCAAGTTCTTCATCCATTGCTTTCACCCAACATTCATCTTTGCATGCCTCTTTCACATTTTGTGGTTCAGTAGAGGAGAGTAATGCCAAATAGCTTGAAGCTTCTGCAACTGTTCTTCTTGTTTGTACACCTGCTTCTTTCTGCCCCATAATCTGAGATTCTGGATGATTCTTCTGAACATATCTGGATGGAGTCTTTTCTTCTATTCTTGTTTTCTCTTCTGGTTCTTCTTGAGGTTCTTCTTGAGGTTCTTCTTCTTCATCATTCTGTCGTTGGGGGTAGCCTTCATCTTCTTTGATGTCTTCATGATGTACTTGCCTAGGAATGTATCCCTTCTCATCAACCACTACATCAATGCTGTCAACAATTCTGCCAAGTCTTTTATTGTAGCATTTGTATGCTTTGCTATGTGGAGAGTAACCAAGAAGAATTCCTTCATCTGCTCTAGGTTCAAGTTTGCCAAGCTGCTCATCAGTATTCTTGATATAGCATTTGCTCCCAAAGATTTTGAAGTGCTTTACCGAAGGAGTCCTACCACTCCAGAGCTCATGAGGAGTTTGAGTGCTGTTCACCCGGACATTTTTTTGTTGAGAATAACAACCGCAGCATGTGCAGCTTCACCCCAGAAAGTTGCGGGAGTTCCTGACTCATCAAGCATAGCACGAGCCATTTGTTGGACTGTTGTGTTCATTCTTTCCACAACTCCATTTTGCTGAGCTGTAGAGAATTCTCTTCTTATCCCATGTTCTTCACAGAAATCGAAAAATTCATTTGAAGTAAATTTCCCACCTCTGTCGGATCTGAGGCACTTAATTTTGTGACCTGATTCATTTTCAACCAAGGCTTTGAAGGATTTGAATTTTTCGAATGCTTCATCTTTGTGCTTCATAAGTCCTAACCAGACAAACCTGGAGAAATTGTCAATGAATAATATCAAGTATTCTTCTCCTCAAGGTGTTCTTTTCCTGAAAGGATCGCATGTATCTGTATGTACTAGCTCAAGAGGCATGCTAGCTGATCCTTCTTTCTCTGGAAAGTTAGTTCTGGTTTGTTTTCCAAACTGACATGATTTGCATATGGTGTTGTCCGGAATTTTGATATCTGGAAGATCGCGAACTGCCTGATATTTGCATGCTTTCCTTATTTGTGAAAAGCTTAGATGTCCCAACCTCCGATGCCATAACCAGTGCTCATCATCCTTGCTCAGATAGCATTGTTGTTGTCCTTCTTCAAATATGTACAGATTATTTGGAGTTCTTTTGCCTTTGGTCACTGTTTTACCTGTATCAAGATCACGAACAAGACATCCATTTGATCTGAATATAACCTCGGTTCTTTGATCACACATCTGGCTGACACTTAGAAGATTATGCTTCAATCCATCAACATACAAAACATTTCCAGCCTTGACCTTTTCTTTTAACTGAGCAATGCCTTTTCCTTTTATAGTTGCAGGAGTATCATTTCCAAAAGAGACTTTCTTTCCCTTTTCTAGAGCAGAATAAGACTCAAGTTTTTCTTTATCACCTGTCATATGCTTCGAACATCCACTGTCAATTTACCATAGATTTTCCTGTCCCTCTGCATAAAATGCTATCCCACATCTTTCTGTTTGAGGTTCCTTTATTCTCCATGTTTTGGTGCTTGAGGCTTGTTCCTTTTTCTGCTGAAACCTGCTCCTGCATTCAGAGTCTTCATGACCAAAGTTATTGCAAATAGAACATTCAACTTCATTTTCAAGAACCGAAAAGTTGTTATAGGTCCTTTTTGTAATCCCCGTCATACTTCTTTGTTTTTGAGCTTCCCTAGTCATGATCGTTTTATATGCAACACATTGAGCTGCTTTGTGACCAAAGTTATGGCAAGAAAAGCATTGTCCATTGAAGAAACTTCTGCGGTTATCGAATCTACCAGCCAATTGATTGTAATTTCTATTGTCATCTATTCTTGAACCAAATTGAGAAGATTTTACCTGTGGCTGGTTGTAGCTTTTTTTCACCCTTAAGATGGATTGCCCCTGATAGTTTCTGTTTGTAATTCATCCCTGCTTTACCTGATGATCTTCATTGTGCTTTTGCTCATTTCTTCTTGCTGCATCAAGATAACTTTTTGATGTGGATGCTTGAGAAGTTTCTCCATTATAGCCCAGACCTGTCTTGTTTAGTGGAGACCGCTGCACATTGATAATCTCATCCAAAGTTTCAGATCCTTTGACAAACTTAAGATTAATAGCTTTTGTTTTCTCAATCTCTTTTCTAAGACCAACAATTTCACCTTCTAATTTTTCAAGATGTTTTTCTTTTTCATCAATTTGAAATTATAGAGTATCAATGATCATATTCTTTTCTTCTATACATCTCTTGAGTCTAGTAATTTCATCATAAAGGTTATCCACATCTATAGCATCCATATAATCATCATCTTCAAATGCCATTAACAACTTATATTCATTACCTCGTTCATCTTCATCACTGTTTGATAGACCATCACTATCTTCATGAGTGTAGTAGCTTTTCTTATTTGCATTCTGTTTCTTGTTCCATCTAGCAGGTTCCTTTCCTTTATCCTTATAAGGACATTTTGCAGCATAATGACCTACTCTTCCACAAGAAAAGCATTTAAAAGGTAACTTACCTCTGAACCTTCCAGAACCCCTTTGAATATTTCTCACAAAATTTGATTCTTCTTCTTCTTCTTCTGGGACGTGGCTTGCTTCATAATAATCTCCTTTGCCTAATGCCTTGAAAGCAGCTTCTCTTCTGTCTGATGGACCTCCCTTTCTCATTTCATAAGCAGTTAGAATTCCATGTAGCTGAGACATAGTAAGGATTCGTAGATTTTCCTTTTCTTCTATTGCAGATACTTTAGATTCAAACTTGGGAGACAATGATCTTAGAACCTTTTCAACCACAATAGCCTCTTTTATTTCTTCACCCAAATTTTTCATACAATTAACAACCTCATCTACCCGAAGAAAATAGTTAGCCACACTTTCATCATTATACATCTTGAGAGTCTCATACTGAATTCTGAGAGTTTGAAGTTTAGCACGTTTTACCTGTTCATCTCCTTCATAGCTTGTGACAATTTTGTCCCATATCTCTTTTGCGGATTTATAGTGCATTACCTTCATGAATTCTGATTGGGATATACATCCTAATAGAGTATTGACTGCTTTCGCATTTGTTTCATACTTCTTTTTCTCTGCTGCATCTGTAGGAGTGGCTGAAGGAAAAGCGTAGCCTGTCTCTACGATGTCCCAAACTTCTATACCAAGAGATTGAAGATAGGCAGTAACTCTTACCTTCCAATAATTGAAGTTTGTCCCATCAAAAACCGGTGGCCTGATTGATGCTTCTCTCTAGTAGTTGCTCATGATGAACGATCTACCTTCAAGCGATCAAGCTTCTCTGAAGGACCTGCTCTGATACCAATTGTTGGAAATAATACTGAGAGGGGGGTGAATCAGTATTATCTAACTCTTTTAATAAATCTTTCTTATGTGTTCCTTGAATTATTTTTGCATGTCAGTACCATAAAATAATGAACATGAACAAAGAAAACAGATAGTCACACCAAAGAACACAAGATGTAAGGTGGAAACCCAATGTGGGTGAAAACCACCTGCTGCAATATGTCTCTATCTTCTTTCAAATTAGAAACTCCTTTTACAATGGTTATGTACTGGTGCAGTCATTTACCAGTACGCACGCTGAAACCTGCAGAGAGCTACAACTCTCTCTCTCGTTTTCCAGTCTCTCCTGGAAGGGAGCTACAACTCCCTACTTCTTTTCTTACAAGGACCACTTTTCATAAATTTTCAAACTGGATCCATAAGCATCAAATGATCATCAAGTATAAGAGAATCACCCAGTCAACTGTAGTAACCAAATCAACAATAATAGGACCAAACCCAGAACACAACAATGATAAACAAAGATTTTAAGAGAAGTAAGCAGCTTCACCCATGTACTGCCTGCTTACAGTATGCACCCTGCTCAACTGCTCGCCTACTTATGTACGCACCCTGCTCAACTGCTCACCTACTTACGTACGCACCCTGCTCAACTGCTCACCTGCTTACATATGCACTGTATCCATTGAACTGCCTGCGGACCTCCGCACCTACAACCCTTCTGTGCCTGCGTACCGGCGCACCTGAAACGCTTCGTTCCTGCGTATGTACGCACTTTTCTTTCACTGTACCTGTGTACCTTCGGGCATAGATGATTTCAAGACTTCAGAAATGACCCAGACAGTCAGGTCTACAGATCTGAACATGCGCCGAAGAGATCTCAATCCATCAGTAGATTCGCCTTATTTAGATCTAGACATACTCTCAAGAGATCATAATATTTCAGATCTAGCCCTCATAAGATATTCAACCCAAAACATACACAAGCCAAATGATCTCCTTTGCTTTATATAGGAAAGCTCTTCCTTAAATCATGGATTAATACCACGGGCCGACACCATAATAACACAAAACCGTCGGCTAAATACCAACGGTTAAACATAAGAAACCCCATGTGTGCTTTTCTCTGCCTTGAAATGTGTGCACTGGGGGTACGCACCTCCTGAATGGCTAACCTGCGTATCAGGCCGTGGTCCCTTCACGGTGTACCTGTGGGTACGCACTTTCTGAACTAATCTCCTGCGTACTTCTTAATTTTCAACATATTGAGAGCCTTGCCATGGGTGTTGCCATCAAGTACAACATCTGTAACATATAGCCATACCAGAAACATAATGCCAACAGTGGATAGCAGCGATGTTAGAATATGATCTTGAGATTAAGCCTACCAAACTAATCAAAGGTCAGGGCTTGGCAAAACTCATGGCTGAATTGAATCTTCATGCTCAAGACATAAATCTCATTGCAACAATGTCAGATGACGAAGATGGTGGCACACTCATTCAGGTATCAGAGATGTTTCTCAACTCACCGTGGTATTCTGATATATTGTATGTTCTTTAGCATCTTTCTCCTCCTCCTGGAATGTCAAGAAGTAAAGATAGATCACTAAAACTAAAGTCTACAAAATTCTACATTTTAGATAGTGCTCTTTATTGGAAAGATCTGGGAGGGGTTCTCCTTAACTGTTTGGTTGAAGATGAAGCTCAACAAGTAATGAATGATTTCCATAGAGGAGATTCTAGTAGTCACCTGTTTTGGCAAACAACAGGTAATAAAGTTTTGAGAGTAGGATATTATTGGCCATCTTTATTTTCATATTTATATAAGACAGTCATGAGCTGCAACGAATGTCAATTTTTTTAGGGAAAAAGGAAGTTTCTTCCTCTTCCTCTGAAGTTTTTTGTAGTAAACACACCTTTCCAGTAGTGGGGGCTTGATTTCATAGGAGAAATTCATCCTACATCATCAGCACAATATAGATGGATTTTGACGGCTACCGATTACTTCACCAAGTGGATTGAAGCCATTTCGACAAGGCAAGCTACGGACATGGTAGTCATTCAGTTTTTAGAGTCCAATATCTTGTCTTGTTTTGGTTTCCATCACAAGATTATTATAGATAATGCAACAAAATTTAATTCAAAGAGAATGGTTGAGTTTTGCCATAAATACAATATCACATTGGGTCATTCCACGACATACTACCCATAGGGCAATGGACTAGCTGAGTCTTCAAATAAATCCTTGGTAAACATTATTAAGAAGATGTTGGAAGCAAAAAAAAAGAATTATCATTGGAAGCTTGTCCATTCTTTATGGGCCAACAGAGTAAGCAGTAAGAAATCAATAGGTATGTCACCTTTTGAGTTGGTATATGGGACTAATACAGTGTTTCCCACATCCCTTATAGTCTCGGTCATGAGATTATTGCATGAAACTAGCAGTGAAGAAGATGATATTCAGTGCTGGATTAATCAAATTATTCAGCTTCAACAAACAAGAGAATAGGTTTCCCAAAACACTTTCCATCTACAAGAGAAGTTAAAGAAGATTTATGATCGCAAAACCAAGGCAGAAAAGTTTTAGCTGGAAGATGTAGTGCTGCAATGGGATGCAAAAAATGAAGAAAAAGGAAAGCATGGTAAGTTTGAAGGAAATGGATGGTCAAGAATGCTCGGGATGACCAGTGAACGATAGGCTCCTGAAACACTACCATTTCTGATGCAATTTGCTGAAATTACTTCACTTTCGTTGTATATACCAGTTTTCTTTCCTTGCAAGATTTGAAGCATAATTTCATTTGAACTTGGGGCCCAAAGTGAAGACTATAAAGCTTAAATGATTTGTGCTGAGTTTAGTTGGTTTTTGAGTCAATTAGGAGTCGGTTGTGAGTCAGTTTTCAGTTTATATCAAGTCATCATTGTTTAAAATTCTCAAAAGAGTTTCAGTCTTTCATTTGTTTGACTGTATTGGTCTAATCAGCTAGGCACTTGGTATAGAGTGTTCTTGACACCTCCAAGGAGATGGCATCCCCGATAAGGCCAATGTTAGTGTTAGTATATGCATACTTCCATCAGGATCAAATCTGCTCTATGCATTTTCATTTTAGGTGTCTCATACTGAATTTTTTATCATTCCATTAGGTCATGTTAAAATGGTCCACTGATGGTTGTATTTTTCTTAGAAAATAAAATCTTCCCTCATGAGGTACATTTGTTGACCCATTTCCATGTTGTATTCAGTTGAGGTTTCAAATATGTTACTTTAGGTGTCAAAGCAGTTGTCTTTCCATTAGGTTTTAGGGTTCATTTCCAAGGTATGCATATACCAACACAATATTCAGAGATACACAAGAATATGGAGGAAAACTCAAATAGCTTTATTAGTAAAAGTAGTAGAAGAGAGGATTACAACCACTTGGTCTAACCCAACGCCATCCTCCCAACTTGAAATCCCTCTTCACCTCACACAAAACAAGATCACCCAACAATGTCTTCAAAGAGAAACCAACAACACCTCTTTAAAAATTACCAAATTCCAACCTTTGGATCTCCGGAATGAGGGATCCATTTATAGATATTTGCAGGGGGTGACTCATCTTCTGGGATTTTGATTAGTGTCATATCTCTGATAGTTCCTGGTTCCACATGGAGATTTTAGATTTCTTACTCATCCCTGGGTGAACTTAGAGAGGCAAGTGTCAAATGAGCAGTTTCTAGAAGATTCTCTGGCTTTCCACCTAGCAAACTACTTGTGCCATTTGTCTACTCTCGCTCATCGCACCCTATAGAAGGGCTTTCTAGTATGCATCACACTTTTTTCATGTGGAAGGTGAGATGCATCACACCTTTAGCATTGGGTAGTCTGTATGGTCCTGCTTTGACCAGTTCTGAGTAGTTTTTCATGGAGAACTTCTGGGAGATGATGTAATTAGCTGACCTTGCTCCTTTAGGGTATGAAACAACACTTTTAGGGACTTAGAAGCCCTTGGTTTATGGACATATGTGATTGGGGTTGAAGTGCCCAAATATATCTATAACAGTTGCCCCCTAAAGCATGAGGTCGTAAATCTTTTGATGTCTGGTGAAATGCTTTATAATGAGGATCTGAGGTTTTTTTCACTGGAAGGTGACATGTGATAAGATACAATACAATACATTATCTTCATAATATTTTCATGATCTAGCTGAGGAAAGAATTCCCATGCTCAACTTTGATAAATTCATTTTCATGTACATAGGATAGACAACCGTCTATGTGCAGACATATGATTCTAGTAGAGCCATCTTCCCTTAGTTTGGATGATTATCTGTGCAACAATGATGTACATTTGATGTCTTTATTTTCCTAAATATATCGTAGCCTGGATGGATGAAACTAGATCCGAGGTCTTCAAAACTCATTCAATCTTCGCCCGAAAGTACAAGTCGATCCATGTTAAAAGATGTTCTGATGTTGAACATAGAAGGACATCGTCTCATTACCAGCCAATGATGTAATTTGTTAACAAACGCGAGAGGAATCACCGATAATGATGATGACCCTCATGGTACTGCAGTACAATTCACGTGGTGTGAATGCATGAGTTGATGTAGAACACCATGCAAAATCTTTCAGTCGAAGGCCATTAGTGTAAACCTTTCACCAGAAGTGAGAAACTTTCCATTAAGGTATGCAAGATTCAAAGTACTGGAAGGGTTGTCCCTAGGTCGGCTTCTTGGATAATGAGCTGATGTCGACAAGAAGTGAGCTGTCGTAGGAGGGCATTAATGGATCCCACATATACGACATAGAATGGAGCAAATGATTTTGTAGAGGTGAAAACGATCTAATCATACAAGGTTCACGGTGGCGGTCATGAAAGAATGAAGCGTGAAGGTATTGTAGCGGATGAGACACAAGCTGGGTAGGTGAATTCTCTGAGCAACTTCTCTTGAACATATCGGCGACACTGAAATGGATTGGTAGCATTAACCCCAAAAGTGGATGGTATGGTGGACCAATGGTGATATGACCGGTGTGTTAGCTACCTATATCAATAGGTTTCATATTTCATGATTGGCAATGAAAAGGTCCAAATATGCTCTGCTTTGATGATGCAAAGATCACATATTTCCAAGAGAATACAATCTGTGCTTATAGCTTGATGTGGACTCAATTTTGATGGATGATCCAACAGCCTAATCTGGATCATGCCATGTTTTAAATTTCCAGTTGTAGAATAGAGAAGGAAGTCTGTCCAAACTGTTTAATCTTGGCAGACAAGTAGTGTAGGTAGAGAAGAAAGGCTCCCAACTGCTTAATCTGGGACCTTGGAAGAAATAAGGGTAGAAGTAGATAGAAAGACAAAAGAAAAAAGCCAAAGAAAGAAAAGGCAAATAAGGGTCTGCAAGCCTAAGTGCACCCTCCAAGAAGAAAACAAAAAATGCTAGGCAAGTAGATGGGTAGGCAGTTGGGGTTGCAGGAATATCATTTCTTACAAATCAAAGGTGTGCTGACCTATTTCACAAAGCAAAGTCAATGGATTGAGAAGTCCTTTTTCTCTATCAGGTTGCAGCAAAGCAAAGAAGCATGTCTAACTTCCCAAATTTTCCCCTTTTTCATTCATAACTAACATCCCATCATCAGTTGAGATTCATGGAAGAATTGGTGTTCTTATGCTGGTTCTTATGCTTTTAAAAGCCACATTTCCTGTGTAAAAATCTTTTCATTTTGATCTACTCCTTAAGCTAAGTTTTTTTCAAATAAACTTAGTATTATCTCCCCTCATTCACTCCTTTCATCCATATTAACCCTAACTCTATTATATAATTCCCCTATGTTACCTTTTCCCTAGTACTATAACACCATGGTGTATAAACCCCAAACATTGTATAAATATCCCTCCCCTTGGCATTATAGCCAATAACTCCTCTGTCAGGGATCAAATGACATCTGGTCACTTTGATAAACCTAAGTCTAACCCTCCTCCCCCCTTCTGAATCCATTTTTGACCCATTACACCCCATTTGCAAAGAAAACCCTATAAAAGACCTTTTTCTACCCATACCCACTTTAAAGTGTAAAATAAACACAAAACCCACTTTGTTCGCTTATCCAAAGTGTCGGGGCCGCATTATTTTTGCATTGGAAAACATTACTACACACCATATCCCAAAAGTTTTTCCGCCGGGCGCAGACCCAAAAATATATTATTTTAATCCATTTCCACTGTTGTATCGACCGATCATCTCATCAACCCGTCAGCCGTCCGATCGAGCGCTTCTAATCCGACGGCCCTGATTCATATCGGAGCGGCCCCGACGTCTGACGGATACCTTCCGATATCTGTCAGAGGGTGACGTCAGGCCTCCGCCACGCGTCACCCCCACAGCATATCGGAGGTACGCCTGACAAATACCACCTCCGTATCTATAGCGGTGCGATATGAAACCGCTAACCGCGTATGGTTTTGGTCAATCCGCCCGACAAACGTCAGACCCACGTCATTGCCACCCTGCCGTCGCGTCAGCATCTTTGTCCGCCACTGCGCCAACGTGTCTGCCACCGCATCATCCCCGTGGACCAATCCTAGCTCGCCACATCACCCGATGACGTCATGCTGACGTCATCCGACCTTGACCCCACCTGATGACGTCATGCTGACGTCATCCAAAAAGGCGCCAATATGCCAAAAATCCATATTTAGGCCAATTTTCGCATTTTTTCATACTTTTTGCAAATTCGCTGTTGCTTTCGCTGCATGGTTTCTTCACGTCCAAACTTGCACCACCTTGCTGAAATCGATTTGGAGACCTCTAGCGCGCCATCTCTACATAGATTCGTGACTGTTGCTCGCTGTTTGCCAGGTATTTACCTTTGTAAATCCTTCATGTGCCTAATTTGTCTGTGAATTCCCTCGAAAAGCTTAAGAGACACCGAAACTTATAATTCACCGGCGAAATCCTTGTGCCTAGCCCCCATTTACAACTGTGAGCTCGAAAAGCACCAGCTGAGCCTTGTTTGCCCACATTTTCATAAAAAACTGTACTCTGTTCGCGCAATCGCGAAACAACTTACTCAAACTGTACTTACATGCTAAAAAAGACAGATTGAGACCACACATTGGTCTCATTTGCACTTCAAGCAGTATTTCAATTGCTACAGCTGCTTCGCTCACCCTCTGTTCCATACAATTCACATTTTTCCGTTGAAGAAAACTCTTTTGTGTTGCTCTGCATAGCAACTCCATCCATAATCCTAGGAGAAATCATGGACCCACCAGTAGCTCCCATAGCCCTCAATGTTGCCCCTTTGAACGCCCCTCAGAGAGAATTGGAGTGGAAGGCATTAGCAGATTTGGATTATCAAATCTCAGAGGAAATGCTAAGCCACAGCAAGTTCCACATTCACCTGCTAAATGAATTAAAAATCAAACATGAGACTGGAACAGATATATTGGGCATTTGGGATTCCTTCCTCCCAATCTTCAAGCTCCCTCAGGTCAATCAATTTCCTGACCTAATTCACCTATGTGCTGATGGTTATGATGCCACCCAGAGGGCTGTGCTTGACCCTTCAGGCACAGTTGTTTTCTATATTACACCTGAGGCCATCAGAGAGATGCTGCAGTTCAAAACAGAGAAGAAATTGGTTCCTCTATCACTGGTTGATCTGATACAGCAGGGAGCCAAAATGACAGATGCCCAGATCACCAAACTAAACCAACTATTTATTGATTTTGATACTGTGAAATACCCTCCCATTTGTCATGTTTACCTCAACCAATTGGGCAGGGACCTTGTTGATATGATCAGTCCCATTCTGGGGTATGACTCAATTGAGTATGTAGATGAAACTGTGCTGCTGATGATGCTCATGTTCTCTCCTGGCAAAACTCCAATCTGCTATGACTATGCCACTTACATATCAGACAAAATGCATGAGCAATTGATGAACCTATCAAGGGAAAGGGTGTTCAAATACACCTCCTACATTTACCACTTGATTTTATACCACCAACATGAGAAATTCTCTTTTGCTATGAAAAGAGAGGATGCACAAGGCAATCCGAGGTCAGTAGTGTATTGGACCTCTGCTTTCCACTGCAGATCCAATTCTCCATACACTTACTGTGAGTTCATAGATCTTTTCATCCATCCAGCCATGACTCTGCTTCTGGGCTCACCTCCTCCAAGATTAACCGATGAGATGCAAAGACTCCTTCACTTGTCAAAAGCATACAGCATTGGGGATTGGTATTTTTACCAACATCACACAGTCATTAGAATATATGGCTGTGAGTTACCCCCATACAGACTGCCCAGATATGTGCCTATGAGGCTGTTTTCCCTAGAATACTTCAGGCAGTTTGGCAATGTTGATGTGCTTCACTTTTCAGGAAAAGGCAAGAAGGCACAGTTGAAAGTCGGGAACCAACTTGGCCACTTTGTCTATAACCAGAGGGAGGAAGGTTGGAGAGAAGCAAACAGGATGCTTGAGTCCCTAGGCCTTCAAACCAGTTTCCTTTAGAAACCTTATGACCCCAACCACTTCATCACTTTGAGAAGGCTCAAATATAAGCTATCTGACTATGATCATGTGAAGATTCCTCACATTGAAAAACATGCAAACCAAGTAAAATGGAGGAGAGGAACCCTAGAAGAGCCTATTACACAAGAAGAGCTGAATGAAAGAGCACGTAGAAATCTTCTAAAGATGGCTGACTTGGAGCTTTCTGCACAGGTGTTTACTCTTCCAAGCATTCAAGTGGGAACAACTGCATCTTCCTCCACAGCAAATCAGCAAGCGGCCAAAGCTACTGAGCAAGCCTCTGCCAAAGGAAAGGAGAAAGAAATGGAACCAGAACAGCCACCTCATGAGGAGGTACAACAACAGCAGCAGGTAGAACAACAACAACAACAGGAATCACAGCAAAGAGAAGGGCAGCAGGACAAAGAGCAGCCCACACAGCAAGAAGGGGCAGTTGAGGCCCCAATTCTCACTGAGCAGCAGGCTCAAAACATGGTGCCTCCTAGGCAAGAAGCTGTTAATGAAGCCTCAGTCCTCCAAACTCCACAAAGGGAGGATGTAAGCAGAAAAAGGGATAGAGAGACTCCCTTAACTACATCAATAAGCCATGGTGAGAAAAGGCACAGGATAAATCCCCTTTCAGAGGAAGAGATGCCTATAGGGCAATCTTTGGGTATGGGCCTACCCAGTATGGAGGCATCTGCAAGTTCCTTCCAGCAGGAACAAGAGAGAACAGTGGGAGGGGAAGTCAGCTCCTCCGGCCAGCAGAGAGAGGGTGAACTGAGCATTAAACAGCAGTTCATCGACATAAAGAGGAGAAGTGACCCCATAAAAATACAGCTGTATAACCATTTATTGAAAATGGCTCCCACCAACCAGCAGCGACTAATGTCTGCCTATGATGTAAATGAGGGCAAGATGATCATGAGTCACTTCATGCCAACTACTTTGCAGCCACAGTCCCCTTCAGATTACTTGAGGACCAACCTTGAGGTCCTGGCCAAAGACATCCACCCAATGGACAAAATTGAACTACATAAACAAACGGGTGAGATGGTGTATGCCTCCTTGGCAGACAAGACATTGGATAATTACAGGCTAGAAAATAGCCTAAATAATACAGCTGCTCAGCTTGAGTTGGAGAGGGCCTCCTCTCAAGCAAAGGACAACAGGATCAGGGCCCTAGAAGATATAATCATAGAGATTGGGCATGACCCCAAAGATATCAAGGGCATACAAGAGATATTGAAGTTGAGGGATGCAGACATGGCAGCTTTGAAGAGAAAGTTCAAGATTCCAGCCACTATTCACCCTCAAACAGATGAAGTGGCCCAGCAGAGACATGATAAAGAGGCCACAGCTTTGCTGGTGTCTCTCTATAAGCAGCTTATCCAGACACAAGAAAAGTTGGGAGAATCAGAGGCTGCACAGGCAGCATTACAAGCAACTCTGAAACAAAGGGAAGAAGGGCAGACCTCCCAGCCTCCTCCTCAAATCATTAACCTTGAGGAAGCTGCTTGAACTACTATTCCTCCTCCTCAACAGACTGATCAAACAGCACCATCTACATTAGCAGCTGCACGGACAACAGAGCAGGATCAAAGTCTAGACATGCAGAAACTTAAGAACGAAATTCAAGTCCTGGAAGCTCAAATGTCAGAGCTGAATCAAGCCAAAGAGACTTTGGCTAAAATAAATGAAAAATATGACAAATCCAAGCAGACTGTAGCTGAAAAAGAAAGAGAGACAAAGGCTCTCAAAAAGAGGATAAATGAGCTGGAAAAGGAGCTCACACTTGATAAGGTAACAGCTGAGCTCAAGGCAGTCCTATGGGAAAATATTGGCCAGTCCATCACTGACCAGTGGCACTACATTGAGACTATACATGAGCAGTCAGAGCTCATTGCAAAAGCACATAGGGAAATCCAAAGAGCAAGGGCATCTCTTGGCAATATGCCTGATGCTGCCAACAGAATGATCAATGTGCTAAATCACAGGACAAGTACTCAGCTGACCACCATGGGAATCGCCAACAGAACTGAGACCATCTCAGTAGTTAAAAGGGTCCTGACATTAAGAACCCTGGTACAAACATTAGAGAGGAGAAGCCAGGATATGCAGACAGAGATCAATAGATTCATGGACAGGTTTCTAGCATTACAGAACAGAGGTCTTCCTAGCATACTGAGCAGTGCAGGAAAACTACTTACTCATGAAAATTATGCCAAAAGGGTCAACACCTTTGCTGCAAGTCAGATTGCAGAAAACCCCAGCACTTCAGCAGAATCAGGACCAGCATCAGGGCAGATTCTCTACAACAGGGTAGAGAACTTATTTTTTATTATGAATGAAATCAATCACTTGTTTGATGTGCCTCCGAATTTCTATAAGTATACAGAGGCAGATGAGACTATAGAGGCAATTTTAAGACACCAATTGCCCACACAGGAAGTCTGGACTAGATTGACACAATTGATATTATCAAACCAGAGCCTGTAAGTCAAGTTTTTGTTCAGTTTCATAAGTGATCATGCACAGGAAAAAATTAATAAAATCAGCATGTAAAGAAAAGATAAAAGGCTGAGCCAACTCAGCAGAACTATTCGGCCAGCAAGCAAGATGAACCGCTACAGGTGTCCGGGCCGAGAAATATAGCACAGTAGCCAAAAGCGCATTTCCCATCATTAATGCAGATCACTCTAACCGACTCGTTGGCTTCCAAAAGCCAAAATATCTTTTGACCGATTGAAAGATGTATTTATGTTGTATTAAAGGCAGCAATAACTTCTTATCTGTTGTTCTGTACAAAGTTGGTGAAATATTTATTTCTCAGATGACTCAACGCCTTAGATATTTTGTAACACTGTTTGTATATATTTGCCCCTCGCATAAGGTTGTAGGGGTTGTTGTTGATTTCTCTTGAAGAAGTTCTTATGCTGTAATCTTTTCAGAGTTTAATAAACAAAGTGATGGAATTTCTCAAAGTTCTGAAGTGTTGAATGCGTTCTGGTGTTTGTTGAAAACTGCGGGATTCCTGTGTACCTCACAATACAATAAGTTTTCTGTAACTCTCTTTGTTATGTGTTTCAATCTTTTACAATCCATATATGTTTCTAGTTTTTAAGTATTTAATCAACAAAGAAAAAGAATAGCCTTCAGGATTTATTCATGCAATACCCTGAGCTCAATCTATGTTGTTGATAAATGTTTTCTTCAGCTATAATCTTGATAAGTGTAATTCTTAATTGCTGCACTATCAGAATATATCTTTCACAGTGACCTTTGTTTCAGGAATTCAAGTTTGCTCCTGTGCAACATGTCTCACTTTCACATCACCAGCTTAATGGAAAATTCTTAATTGCTTTCTGTTGGCTGACCATACATCACCTCCTAAGTTTAAATTTTGTTTGTTTGAGATATCCAAAAGGCCCTGCAGTCTGAACATCATCACTCTAGCATTTCAAAACATTTCACAGCTCTAGACTCCATTGCCCAATGATACACTACTGTCTGGAAACCACATCTTAAGCACTGAAAGAAGTCCTTCAACCAAAACACAAAACAGAAACCTGAGCATAATAGCTAGCCTAAAATACTATCATAACAGAGACAAATCATAAAGAGAGAGCCCTCTCTGATTACATTTTGGCTAGATACTGTAATCCAAAGATTGGTTAGTGGTTACCCCGGCCGTATTCCCTTGGGAGTCATAGGGAACAACCTGGGTGTTAACATAATTGGCGACTCCGCTGGGGATTTCCTCAAGATTTTCTAATTTCTGTTTATCTCTTGAAAGATGCTCATTCCCTTTGCTGCTAGCTTTGGAAAATATACAGTAAGTTCAAAATCTTGTCTGGCCTCTGTAGACACAAAAATATTCTGCTAAATACCAAAAAGAAGTTTAGAAACTGGCTCCTAAAAGGGAAACCAGACACACTAGGTCAAACCCTGACCCAAACCCACCAGCTGTTTTTGAAAATCCTAATATAATCCCTAGAATAATTAGAAAGCAGCAAAGGCAGGAAGATCCTAGTGATTTGAGTCCTGAGATAGTTCACCCTGAACCTGTTCCAACCCCTATTAAGGTTCTATTTCGTTCCACCCCTGTCTCCCCTAGTTCACCATCTACATCTCAAAGCCCTCCTTTCACATCTTCACCCACTGCACATATCCCCTTGAACAACACTCTAGGTGCTGCCACACCTGTTACACCTGTGGTACACACCTTTCCTTTTATCCCAGTTACTCCTGTAAATTCCCCAAACTTTGTGAATATGGCTAACAGATATGCACCCTTGCAGATACCAGCTAATGCTGCAGCTCTACCCCAAGACTACCAAACCAAAATCTCATATTTTGACTCCACTGGCCCTTTGACAGCTGTTCAGCATGCCAAAAGGATGCAAGACCATTTTGAGACCTATGAAATAGATGATGACAGTGTGAGAATGAGGATGTTTGTTCAAAGCCTAACTGGGGATGTAAGAACTTGGTTTAGATCCCTCAATGCAAACTCCATCACAACTCCTGATGAGCTATATCAAGCCTTTACTAACAGATGGGAGAAAAAGAAAGATCCCCTGCACATACTTGGGGAATATGACACTATCAAAAGAGGTCCCCAAGAGAATGTTTTGGAGTATTGTGCGAGATTCAAAAATGTATACAACGCAATCCCACAAAATTTAAGACCCCCTCCTGACTTAGCCTTGTACAAATTCCCTGATGGTTTCGACCCTGACATGGCCTATCAGTTGAAGGAGAGAGACCCTCAAACCCTTGCAGAGGCCCAGAAGGTTGCTGTCACAGTAGAAGCTAACCTGATTGCCAAAAGAAACAGAGCAAGGTTGGAAAAGAGAACAGCCTACAAAGAAGAACCCTCTGCTTTTGATCAAAAGCTGGATGCAATACTCAATGGAATGAAAAGATTGGGTGATAGAGTGGAATTAGTTGAGAGAAAATCATCATGGGAAGCACCACAAAACAACCCTCCTAGGAATCCAAATTTCAGGAGAACTCAAAACCCAGGCATTGGCAAGCCCAGTGCTGATCAAGACATAAGACCCCCTTTCCAAGAAAATTATGCAGAGACTTCCACATCAACTGAACCCAATGAAGATTCTCAAATTAATTTGATGGGTCTAGATGGTGAAAGTCAAGTTTTCTTAACACAAGAAGATCATGAGGATGATGAAATCAAACTGTTCCAAACTAAATCAGGTGAATCATTTGACTTTAAACAAGGCTATGACACTGCTGTTTATGAAGTCCATAAACAATACAAGCTAAGGAGCAGAACTGTGAATGTAAAACAGCCTGAAAAGATAAAGGATAATCAGCAGCCTAAAGGAACCATAGTCACAGAGCCTAATGACAAAACAAATTCACCTACAGAAGAAGTAATTATTGAAGAGATCACTGAACCATTGTCCTCCAAATAGCAGCCTGTGGCTACTTCATCCTCCCACCTTAATCTAAATATTACTCCTCAAGAGATGAGTAAAAAGGACAAGTCCCAAAATCAAGATAAAAATCAAGAAGAAGATCTAGTGAACAAGGAAAGGATTGTTATCCATAACCCTAAGACCCAATCTGAAAAACCCTTTGACCTAGAAACTGAAATTGGCAAACTAAAGATAGCAATTCCTCTCTCAGAACTAGCCAAGCATGACATCTATAAACAATAGATCAAGAAGTCCCTTCAACTCACTAGCAACAAAGATGATGTCAATGAGTTGGATGACACCCCAGAATTACTGTTTGGCCCAGAAGTGGATGGAAAAACAGTAGTTACAGTGGTATTACCTTTTTATGTCAGCTTACATATTCATGATAAGATATTAAATAATGCAATGTTTGACTCAGGTGCCTCTCACAATCTCATGCCAAAAGCAGTCATGGAGAGATTGAATCTAGATATAACAAGACCATACAAGGACCTGTTTTCCTTTGACTCCAGCCAAGTCAAGTGTTTAGGTCTCATAAAAGATTTATGTGTGTCTCTGGTTCAATACCCAAACAAAACAATTCTAATGGATGTTGTAGTTGCTGATATCCCACCTAAGTATGGGATGTTGTTATCAAGATCATGGGGAGCTAAACTCCAAGGTTCCCTACAATTAGACATGTCATATGCCACCATCTCTGTTTTTGGGCAACCAAAAAGACTATACAGAGAAACACTCATGAAATACATGGTCAGCAGTGAAGAAAAGCCTCAAAACTTCCCATATATGCTGTCCATTCAGACATAGACTCATACATTCTCTTCAATGACAGCACAACTTTCTCAAAAAATGATGTTGGAACCAAAATACTCATACAAGAGGAAGACACTAATGAAAGAACTACCACCAATGAAACAACAGTCAATCAATTGCTAGACACTGCTGCTACTCTAGTTGTCAAGCATATTCAATCAAATGATGAGACTGTCTTAGAAGACAAGCCAGATGAAACACCAGAACTTCAACTTACATTGCCAGTCCATGAACAAATCATTAAATCTCCTTCACAACAAGATATTCTATGGTTCCTTGAATTTGATGGCTCAGTCAACAAATTAGGGGCAGGAGCTGGAGTTTGGGTACACAATAAAGAAAACAGTCGTGTAGAAGGCAGAGCCTATAGATTAAACTTCAGATGTACTAATAACATGGCAGAATATGAAGCTCTGTTACTAGGTCTCAAGTTAGTAAAGTTCCTGCAAGCTGCCAGGGTTTCAATCATGGGTGATTCAGATTTAGTTATTCAACAAGTGAAGGGAAATTTTGTCACAAATGACAAAAGACTAAGGTCTTATAGGTCTGCTGTTGCTGAAGTACTAAACTTTTTCTCTGAATTCCAAATCACTAAAATTCCTAGGACCCACAATCTGCATGCTCATAGTTTAGCCACATTTGCAAGTACCTGCAAGCTGCCTTTTGAGCCCCATCATTGCTTTACAGCTGAGGTAAAACACAGACCCTCCATTCCAAACAATGTTAATGATTGGCAAGTATTTGAGGATGATATGCAAATAAACAATTTTTTAACGCTGCAACAAGAATTTACAGGATTAAATATTGACACTGACAGAGCAAGTCAATCACAAATACTTGACAGAGCAAGTCAATCACAAATTCTTGAAAGAGCAAGTCAATCACAAATACAGTTTGAACAAACTAACCACCCAATATCACCTAGAACAACAAAACAAATGCTAAATCCAACTATTTTCAACAAGGAAAACATTCAGCAAATTCAACCTATCAGTTGTGAAGAAGTGGCCAATGCTGAAACTGAAATCATAGAGCTGAAAGACAATTTTCTACCAACAGGCCTAACTCCACTAGAGGACATCTTTGATTCAAATGACATTCCCAGAAAACCAAAAATGCAGCCCTTAAATGCAGCCATTGAAGAATGCAACATTGGCACCATTGACAAGCCCAAAATAATAAAATTGTCTGCATCTTTACCCCCTGATCAAAAGCCTAAATACATTGACCTCTTTAAGGAGTTCCAGGATGTCTTTGCATGGAGTTATGAGGATCTAAAGTCCTATGATACCTCTGTTATCCAGCATACCATCCCTCTCAAGTCTGATCAAAAACCCTTTAAACAAAAATTGAGGAGAATCAATCCTATGCTTCTCCCAGCAATGGAACAAGAGGTGCAAAAAATGTTCAAGGCGGGCATCATAGCACCTATCAGATTCTCTGAGTGGATTTCAAACTTAGTCCCTACAAGAAAGAAAACTGGTGAAATAAGGCTGTGTGTGGATCTAAGAAATCTGAACCAAGTATCCCTCAAAGACAACTATCCCTTACCCAAGATGGATCACATTCTCCAAAGAGTGGTAGGTGCCTCAAGGATCTCACTACTTGATGGATTCTCAGGCTTTAATCAAATATTGGTGCACCCTGATGATCAAGACAAAACTGCATTTACAACCCCATGGGGAACTTTCAAATATGTAAAAATGCCTTATGGATTGAAAAATGCAGGAGCAACATTTCAAAGAGCAATGGATATTGCTTTTGCAAAGGAGATTCATGACTTTTTAGTCATTTATTTGGATGACCTCATGCCCTTCTCAAAATCTGACCAAGAACATTTAAAACATTTGAGGCAGATCTTCCTAAGATGCAGGAAGTATGAAATTTCGTTGAATCCCAAGAAATCCCTGTTTGGTTTAGAGGAAGGTAAATTATTGGGCCACATCATTTCTAAAGATGGCATTAGGATAGATCCAGATAGGATACAAGCTATCCTACAAATGCCCCACCCAAGAAATATCAAAGAATTGTAGGGATTTTTGGGAAAAATCAATTTCTTGAGAAGATTTATCCCAAACTTAGTAGAACTAATCAGATTACTAAATAACATGCTAAAGAAAGATTCAAAAGTGAAATGGACAGTTGAAGCCAACCAAGCCTTTGAAGGGATAAAATTGGCCCTTACTCAAACTCCAGTCTTAACAAATCCTCAATTTGACAGAGAATTTATCATTTTCTCTTTTGCCTCCCAGCATACTATTGCTGTTGTTTTGTTACAGAAAGATGACCAAGCAAATGAGAAACCCATTGCTTTCTTTAGTAGAGCTCTTAGAGATGCTCCTCTAAAATACCAAATCATGGAGAAACAAGCTTATGCTTTCGTCAAGGCTATCAAGGACTTTAGGATTTACATCCTCTATTCACATGTTATAGCTTATGTACCAAGCCCCATTGTAAAGGACATACTCACTCAAGAAAACTTAGAGGGCAGAAGAGGAAAATGGATTGCCAACATCTTGGAATTTGATATTGAGATAAAACCTACAAAACTAATAAAAGGGCAAGGTTTGGCCAAACTAATGACAGAAGCAAACTTCCAAGCCTTAGACATCAACCAGCTGGACAGTGAACCGGAGCTGGCGACTCTAAAGATCAATGTAGCCTTTGAACAATCCCCTTGGTACTCTGATATATGTTATGTATTGCAAAACCTGTGTGCTCCCCTAGGATTGTCCAGAACTAAATGTAGGTTCTTAAAAATGAAAGCCTCAAGATTTTGTGTGATGGATGGAAATTTGCTTTGGAAAAACCATGAAGGGATACTACTGAACTGCTTAATTGAAAATGAAACTAACAATACCATGAAATAATTTCATGCAGGTGACTGTGGTGGACACTTGTATTGGAAGTCCACTGTGGATAAAATACTAAGAGCTGGTTACTACTGGCCCACCATGTTCTCTGATGTCAAGAAATTTACCACCTCATGTCATAAATGTCAAGTGTTTGAGGGAAAGAGACAGCTACTGCCACTTCCCTTAAGGCCTATTGCAACAGAGAGACCTTTCCAACAATGGGGCTTGGATTTCATTGGGGAAATTCATCCCTCATCCTCAGGACAACACAAGTGGATTCTAACAGCTACAGACTACTTCACTAAGTGGATTGAAGCTGCTCCATGCAGACAGGCAAATGATTCAATAATCATTCAGTTCTTGGAGAACAACATATTGGCTAGATTTGGCTGCCCTGACAAAATAATAATAGACAATGCTGCTGCTTTCAGATCTAAAAAGATGGTGAGTTTCTGCCACAAATTTCATATTACTTTGGGCCATTCCACTGCATACTATCCCCAAGGCAATGGCCTGGCTGAATCATCAAACAAAAGCCTAGTAAACATCATAGAGAAGGTGCTGGAAGAAAACAAGAAGAATTGGCACAAGAAGCTGGTCAATGCCTTATGGGCAGATAGACTAACAACCAAGAGATCAATTGGGACCAGCCCATATGAGTTGGTTTATGGATTAGAAGCCAAATTTCCTTCATCACTAGGGGTGCCTGTTATGAAACTTCTTCAAGAAAGCCAAGCTGAACCAAATGATATGCAAAGAAGAATCAATCAAATAATATGTTTACAGCAAACTAGAGACCAAGTTTTCAGCAGAGCTCAAGTTCTACAAGAAAAATTAAAGAAGGCCTTTGACAGAAGAACCAAGGCAGAAGATTTCAACATTGGTGACAAAGTCCTCAAGTGGGATTCAAGAAGAGAGGATAAGGGAAAACATGGAAAATTTGATTCCCTTTGGAGAGGACCATTTGCTGTCCAAGCAGTGCAAGGAAACAATACTTATTTCCTTAAAAGTCTTAATGAAACTGATTTGGATGAAGGTCCTGTGAATGGCAGGATGCTCAAGCACTATTTTGACTACCATCCATAAGTGCAGCCTGAGTTTCCCTTGTACATATCCAGATGTATATATTATTTTCTGTTAAAGATGTAAAAATGCAGTTTCTCAAGTCTTATTAACTACCAGCAAAAGGTAAAATAGGTTCAGATATCTACCAAGAAAGGGAAGATCACAATTTTGGCATCTCAGAGCAGCATACTTCAAGTTTGGTAAAAGCAGTCAAGGGCCAAGGCATTCTGACCTGCTGTTCTTGGTCTTTCAAATGAAAAACCATCCCCATGTGGAGCCACTGTTAGCTACCTATATCAATAGGTTTCATATTTCATGATTGGCAATGAAAAGGTCCAAATATGCTCTGCTTTGATGATGCAAAGATCACATATTTCCAAGAGAATACAGTCTGTGCTTATAGCTTGATGTGGACTCAATTTTGATGGATGATCCAACAGCCTAATCTGGATCATGCCATGTTTTAAATTTCCAGTTGTAGAATAGAGAAGGAAGTCTGTCCAAACTGTTTAATCTTGGCAGACAAGTAGTGTAGGTAGAGAAGAAAGGCTCCCAACTGCTTAATTTGGGACCTTGGAAGAAATAAGGGTAGAAGTAGATAGAAAGACAAAAGAAAAAAGCCAAAGAAAGAAAAGGCAAATAAGGGTCTGCAAGCCTAAGTGCACCCTCCAAGAAGAAAACAAAAAATGCTAGTGTTGTGGGGAAAAGTATCCGACTCGGAATGACTCTATCCCTACTCTAAGGGTGATAGTTCCTTAGCAACAACTGAAAGTAAAGCTTTGATATTTTTCCTTTATGAAAGTACAGAGAAGGAAGAAAAGATTGACCAACCGATGTCTTTCGCTTTTGTCGATCCTGTCTTCTCTCTTTGCCTCTCGTTCCCAGCTCCTTGCTCCTTTTGTCGGCCCAGCTACACAAAGATCCTGCAAAAACAAGAGAGGGAAACTACAAGAAACATGTACTCATAACTGATGCATGGATTAGAATGAATCAAATATACAGATAAAAACAATACATCATTGCAATACAAGTATATAGGAGAACATCAAAGCTTTATTGATAGAAGAAAAAGGTTCTGAGAAGGTTACAACCATAAATGGCTCCAATCCAGCAGCACCTCCCCAGCAGCAAGAAATCTCCTCTTCTCCTCTATAAAAGCAATCACCCAATAGCTCTAACTGTAAACCAACAGCACTTCCTTGCTTTGCACAAAATTCCAGCCTCCCCAGACCTCATAGAAGAGCTCTATATATAGGGTAGAAGGAGAAAGGATGAGTCAGCTTGAGACTGACATAAAGCTGCCTTGTGTCCTCTCCTTCTTCAGTTAAACTTCAGTTCTTGAGTCCACTTGGAGATCCTTGCTTCCACATGGAGATCAAGTACCTCTTACTCATCACAGGGCGAATTCCTTGAACCAAGTGTCAGTTTGGAAGCTTCCTGGGCAATTGACACCTTGCAGAATGACTGTGCCACTTGGCCAATCTCGCCCAGCGCAGGTAGCCTTCATTAGAGTTGACTTTCAGTGCAGGTACAAGGAGGAGCAGTTGACATTCAGCGCAGATGCTCAATGGAGCAGCTGACATGATCCAAAAATAGCCTGTTTTTGAGTGTTTTCAGGTGGAGAACTGATAGGAAGTGCTGTGGTTTGCTGACCTTGTTCCTCTAGGGGTAAGAACAACATGTTTAGGGACTGAGGATCCCTGTAATTATTGACATTTCATGCTCCATGCTGCGAGGCACAAAAATGTCTATAACAATTGCCCCCTAAAGTATGAGGCCGTTTATCGAGTGAAATGCTTTATCTAGAGGGTCCGAAGTTCATTCAAGTGCCGAGAGGTGCCCTGTAATACAATACAATACAATACATTATTTTTCATTCTATTTTCATGATCTAGCTGAGGCGGGCATTCCCATGCTCAGCTTTATAAATACATTTTGGTACATAGAACAGACGATCGTCTGATGGTAGACTGATAATTCTCTGCTGAAATTATCATCCTTGAGTAGGATGATCATCTGCTGCAATGATGTACATGACAAATGCTTTTATATTTCCTGAATATGTATCGCAGCCCGGATAGATGAAACTAGATCCGGGGTCTTCAAACTCGTTCGATCTTCACTCTAAGTACAAGTCGATCCATGTGAGAATTTCGCTGAAGTCGAACATGGAAAGACATCGCTTGATTACCGGTCAATGATGAAAACCGTTAACAAGCGCGAGAGGAATCACCGATAATGATAATGACCCTCAAGGTACTGCAGTACAATTCACGTGGCGTGAATAAAGGACTTGGCGTCGAACGCCACGCAAAATCTTCTGGTCGAAGGTCATTGATGTATACCTGTCGCCGGAAGTGAGAAACTTGCCATTGAGGCATGCAAGCTTCAAAGTACTGATGGGGTTGTTCCTAGATCAACTTCTTGGATAATGAGCTGAAGTCGACAAGAAGCGATCCGTCAAAGGAGGGCCTTAATGAATCCCACATCAATGACACGGAACGGAGCTAATGATTTTAGTGGAGGTGAAAACAAACTGTGACATATGATTTAGGGTGGCGATCATGAATGGATGAAGGATAATGTATGGCAGTGGATGGGACACGGTTGACTCTTTCAGAACGACCTCTCTTGAACATATACCGACACTGATGCGATGGATCGGTAGCATTACCCCAAAATGCGGATGGTTTGGCGAAGACCATGGTGATGAGACCGGTGAATGAAACAACCCAACCCGATGTGGTACGGAAGAAAAGTGTCATGTTCAAGAGCGACTTGCTACCATTAAGCTTTGATGTTCTCCCAATTTTTCCCCAGTCATTTCTGACCAGTACCTCTTTATTTTTGTCAAGCTTGAGGAGGATAACATATGCTTGTTCTATAACCTGCCCTTTGGGCAAGCCCATCGCTATGATTTAACGAGCTTAGCGATAGGGAAACTCGTTCTCGTCTAAAGACAAGTTTGTCGCTATTTAATCATTTTAACGAGTCTAACGACAAGGAAAACTCGGTCATTTTCATTTTTAGAGAGTCTGAAAAGGTACAGAAAGTTAACTCCATAATTCCTTTTTCGTCATCTAATCCCTTAAGTCCGAAAAAGTATAAAACAATACAGAAGGGATGAATTTTCGATTGCTTTAACGAGCCGAACAAAACAAGTGCTCGATCTTTTTGTGCAATAATCCCTCAGGTCCAAAAAGATTAAAATCTAGAGGAGGGATAGCTCTTCCGGTCGCTTTAACGAGCTGGAAGGCCAAAACTCGGCAAAATTTTCATATTTTACGAGTCAGTGAAAAGAGCTCAAAGAAGACTCATCTTTTGAGGAACGAGTGATAAACAGGGATAGCAGCAGATTCCAGGTACAAGTTGGAATATTCCAATCACGGCAGTGTCACAAGGATGGCTAAGTGAAATCACTCTTCGCAGCTGTTCCTCAAAATGGGTAAACAAACATATGGAGATGAACGATTGGCCAATTGAACGGATGGAGGTGAGACTGCAAGAACACGACCAAGGGCTTTAATATGGCTGTCAAAGGTTACGTTCACCAAGGTTATTTACCGGTTCATTTTTTTCTGGGTGAGCTTGAACTCTAGGGGAAGATTGCTCACAACTTATGTTTATTTTTTAACGAGCATGAACTATGCACTAAAACTGCTCGGATCTTGCGTTTATTTTTTAACGAGCATGAACTATGTGCTAAAACTGCTCGAAATACCAGTCATAGAATAAGAACGCCTCCTGTGAGATAGCTATTTTTTAAGGAGCTTTATCTCACGAAGCTATGCTCCAATTTTGGCAAGTTTTTACCTTTGCCCCACAGACTTTCTTCATGCAAGGTCGGAATCGGCTAATCCTACGAGTTTAAAGGGTTAGACCTACAGGTTTAAAGGGAGGACCTAAAAATTTTAAAAAATAAATAGTCGTCCCTCGCTCACATTCCAAAAGTTTGCATGCCCCCAGGTATAGGATAGAATTTCGAGGCTGCCCCTCCTCAGGGAGGCTTGCCTCTTTCTTATTATCCAAAGACGGTTCTATTTGCTGCCGCAAATCAATCTCTTTCTTTGGCGATGTCTATCATTAGGTTACTCAAAGATGGTTACCCTATTTCACAACAATAGAACCTCTTTCTTTGGAGGCTTCCCCTACTTATCCTTCAAAACATTTGTTTTAATGGGTGAGGCTTGCTTTTCCCCAAAGATGGTTACTGCTTGTCGCAATAAAGGAATTCCTACTTGGGCATTGCCCACCTCTTTAGACAAAGGTGAATGACTCTTTTGCCAAACACATAACTTTAACAAAAGAATACTATTCCAGAACAACCCCTCTTCCATCCACGGACGGGGTACGGACTAGTCATATTCTTCTGCGGAAATTCTACCTTATACCCAGGGTTTCTTCTGCCCGGAGCAGACCAAGGTGCATGCCCCCTAGGTTCTAGTCTTTCTTTCCGAATCACTCGCACTCATCGGGAAGGAGGACTGGGGGTGGAGGCGTATCTTGAGTGAACAGACCATTTAGGATTGGTATTTGACTATTTGCGATGCGAGATCCCGGAAATGAAAGTTGGTCTACGAGCTTGACCATCCTTCCTTCGTGTGGAAAACACATTACTCTAAAGAGTGAGGAGACTATCGCTCCCATGCAATAAATATAGTCACGTCCAAGGAGTAGGTTATAATCCAAGGGTCCTTGGACGACCATCACGTTCAAATTAACGGTCTTCCCTTTCAATGTAACAGGCACATTGGGGAGGATTCCTAATGGTCGACTGGTTCCTTTATCAAAACCTGAGAGATTTCTTAACTCAGGTAAAAGCGCCGGGGAACCCAGTGCTTTCCAAGCAACAGAGGAAAGGATACTCACAGACGCCCCCTCATCAATGATAGTACCAGCCATAATCATTCTATAGATCTGGACAATGATTCTGAATGGTATACTGGCTGGTAACCGGGGTCTGCCTAGTTGATTCCAATCAAAGGATACAACCAGGTTGCTTGGTGGTGGGACCGAATATACGGCCGGGTATGACCCTGATGATGTTCCTTCCTGCGATAAAGGAATGGGCGCATTGCCCTGACGCTCATCAGAGTCGGTGCTAATGAAAACAACCTGGATGGTGTCATCCTTATTCTCTTCAGTGAGGGTGTCGCATGAAGATGACTCTTCGGCGACGGTGTCATTTGAAGATGGGTCTTCAATGACAGAGTCATTGGACGATGAAACCTCTGAAGGAAGAATCGGGTCAACTGCCGTTTCGACCTTTAGACTTTCGTCTGGTCTGGATTCAGTAGGTTCATTCTCAATGACCGACACTTTAGCTGACCACTTGGGCGGGTCAGCTGGATTTTCAACTATCAAGGGATTAGGCGCGAGTTTTTGGTATCCAGGAGGAAGTCGTAACGGTGAAACCGGACGATCTTCCAAAACTCTCTTTGCCTCATCTAAGAATGGACATTTGTGGATGGCATGCTTGCCTTCACACAATACACAGGGTGATCTTGGTCTCCCTCTTCGTCCTTCACTCTCGCTAGTTGACGGACTACAATCAACATGACTATCAGAGGTTGATGCTACCGGATTGTGCAACCTTGGGGACCAGTCCCTTAGTATCTGGGGAATACAAGGACAATCACGATGGAAGTGGGTCCCTTTGCAAATGACACATGGCGATTTAGGCCCGGTCGGTGCAGTGTGTGGGTTTTTGTCAGCTGTCTTCTGCTTGCCCCCAGTCGCCTTCGCCATAGGCTCCTTCTGCTTCTTTTCTTTCTTCTTCTTTTCCTTCTTCTCCTTGGGAGGTTGACTTTTGCCAGCTTTACCTCGCGAAGATGAAGGATCAGAGGAAGTATTGTAAGAAGTGGAAGGCTGGTGGGTAGTTCTAGACTGTTCTGACTATTGATTCGACTGCTCAGGATTAGTGGCGATCTGGACTACATTAGTTGAAAAGAGCCATACAGGGAGGCCGATTGTCAATCCTGGAAGTGACAATGTTGCCATATGAGGCGCACCAACATCTCCCCAAGAGGAGAAGGGATTTGAACTTCTGCCAAGGTTGCCTCCTTGGTTGGTGGGCTCCATACTTTTCAACTGAAAGATCAACGTGGGAATAACAGGTGATTTTGTTCCGCTTAAAATAAATTTTATTAACGACGCTTTCAGACACAAACTTGGTTTTTCATGTTTTAAGAGTCGAGAAAAAGCTAAAGATGACTCTAGTCGCCTTCGATGTTTTAACGAGCCCGAAGTGACAAATGCTCGGTTGGACCTTTTCAGTTATAGAGTTTGAAAAGGGCCAAAAGAAACTGCTCTGGAGATCTAGGCAGAGGGTGTGCCAAACCTTTCGCGAAACCACAGAATACGTTTTACGGTACGGGTGGTCGATCTTCGTGAATGCTGTGTTCACTGCATCGCGATCAGTAGGGCGGTCGACACGGCTTCCTATGGATAAAGGATAATTGCCTATAGGGGTCTCCCAATATATACTCGACGGTACGTGGGAGCATAAGTCCGTATTAGTGCCACCGACTCTCAGGAGGAATCACCCACCTTCGTAGAGATCGACAGTCACTATGTTTAACGACGCCGGAACACGTCTCTACCTAGACCTCTAGATGTTTGCGTTATGTTACAAAGCGTTGTTATGTAAATTGGATTTATTTTAATGTTGATCTTGCTTAGCAGTTTGCCTTTAAGGATCACCACGAGATGTATGTATACAACTTCCTAAATGCAATCTAAGATGAGAAGCAAAACTTTTCAATCTTTCAACTTTGAAAACCTTAATCTACTGAGGGAAAAGAAAGACATCAACTTTTCTCACAGATCATAGAACACACACTAAATGCACTTTTTCCTAAATCACATGCAAACTGTCAATAATGCACATGCACAATGCAGATATTTCTTTTCTTTTTCCTTAATGTTGATGTAAGACAAAAAGGAAACTGTTGTATAACTTTGAATCTAATTTCAAGCGAAAGTAAACAAGCTTGTCCAAAATCAAAAGACACCTTAAGATCGACTTGTTTAGACACTGGAAATGTGTGAATTCAAACCATAAAATGAAAAACAAACAAACTCAAACAGCCATGAACAGTAATAAAACTAGCTCTTAAGATCACAAAGACACTTTTACAGTTCAGGATCTAAGAGGCCACAGCTATACTGGTTCGCCTTTCACAATGGGAAACTGTAACTGAAGCAAGAAATACTGAAAGAACAATCACAGTTTCATCACACAACTGAGGCGGAATAATGTCAAGGAAAGTTGGTTTACAGCAAGTACAAATGACAAGCAATCAGTAGCAAAACAACAGTGAAAACAGGGCCAAGACTCAGCAGGAAACCTCAGCAAGACACTGGCTAACTAGTCCAGCGCAGGCTCTGGTCTGTCAAACTGACTTTCAGCGCAGTTCCCGAAGGGAGTACCTGCGCTGAAATGCAGACTGCCTTTGGACAGCCTGCACTGAGACACGAGAGTTGCGTTTACAAGGATTTCCGGGTCATAAAAAGCTCAAAAATTCACTGTTTTTGCTTAAATAAAAAGCTATAGGTCAAGTACAGCTAAGGGATGATCAAGAGGATGAAAAGCTATCACAAAGAGCACAAGAGTCTTTGTGGATCAGCTCTTCAAATCATAAACTTGCTCAGAAACTGAGCCAGAGCAGCTGCCCTCTACTTTGCAATTGAAGGACTCAATTGCAGTTCGATTTGGTGCTCTCCTTGTTTATGAGATGAATAGCAAGAAACACAATAAACCAACAAGATACTAGGGTTCCCCAGCGGAGTCGCCAGTTTGTTGTGGGGAAAAGTATCCGACTTGGAATGACCCTATCCCTACTCTAAGGGTGATAGTTCCTTAGCAACAACTGAAAGTAAAGCTTTGATATTTTTCCTTTATGAAAGTACAGAGAAGGAAGAAAAGATTGACCAACCGATGTCTTTCGCTTTTGTCGATCCTGTCTTCTCTCTTTGCCTCTCGTTCTCAGCTCCTTGCTCCTTTTGCCGGCCCAGCTACACAAAGATCCTGCAAAAACAAGAGAGGGAAACTACAAGAAACATGTACTCATAACTGATGTATGGATTAGAATGAATCAAATATACAGATAAAAACAATACATCATTGCAATACAAGTATATAGGAGAACATCAAAGCTTTATTGATAGAAGAAAAAGGTTCTGAGAAGGTTACAACCATAAATGGCTCCAATCCAGGAGCACCTCCCCAGCAGCAAGAAATCTCCTCTTCTCCTCTATAAAAGCAATCACCCAATAGCTCTAACTATAAACCAACAGCACTTCCTTGCTTTGCACAAAATTCCAGCCTCCCCAGACCTCATAGAAGAGCTCTATATATAGGGTAGAAGGAGAAAGGATGAGTCAGCTTGAGACTGACATAAAGCTGCCTTGTGTCCTCTCCTTCTTCAGTTAAACTTTAGTTCTTGAGTCCACTTGGAGATCCTTGCTTCCACATGGAGATCAAGTACCTCTTACTCATCACAGGGCAAATTCCTTGAACCAAGTGTCAGTTTGGAAGCTTCCTGGGCAATTGACACCTTGCAGAATGACTGTGCCACTTGGCCAATCTCGCCCAGCGCAGGTAGCCTTCATTAGAGTTGACTTTCAGCGCAGGTACAAGGAGGAACAGTTGACATTCAGCGCAGATGCTCAGTGGAGCAGCTGACATGATCCAAAAATAGCCTGTTTTTGAGTGTTTTCAGGTGGAGAACTGATAGGAAGTGCTGTGGTTTGCTGACCTTGTTCCTCTAGGGGTAAGAACAACATGTTTAGGGACTGAGGATCCCTGTAATTATTGACATTTCATGCTCCATGCTGCGAGGCACAAAAATGTCTATAACAGCTAGGCAAGTAGATGGGTAGGCAGTTGGGGTTGCAGGAATATCATTTCTTACAAATCAAAGGTGTGCTGACCTATTTCACAAAGCAAAGTCAATGGATTGAGAAGTCCTTTTTCTCTATCAGGTTGCAGCAAAGCAAAGAAGCATGTCTAACTTCCCAAATTTTCCCCTTTTTCATTCATAACTAACATCCCATCATCAGTTGAGATTCATGGAAGAATTGGTGTTCTTATGCTGGTTCTTATGCTTTTAAAAGCCACATTTCCTGTGTAAAAATCTTTTCATTTTGATCTACTCCTTAAGCTAAGTGTTTTTCAAATAAACTTAGTATTATCTCCCCTCATTCACTCCTTTCATCCATATTAACCCTAACTCTATTATATAATTCCCCTATGTTACCTTTTCCCTAGTACTATAACACCATGGTGTATAAACCCCAAACATTGTATAAATATCCCTCCCCTTGGCATTATAACCAATAACTCCTCCGTCATGGATCAAATGACATCTGGTCACTTTGATAAACCTAAGTCTAACCCTCCTCCCCCCTTCTGAATCCATTTTTGACCCATTACACCCCATTTGCAAAGAAAACCCTATAAAAGACCTTTTTCTACCCATACCCACTTTAAAGTGTAAAATAAACACAAAACCCACTTTGTTCGCTTATCCAAAGTGTCGGGGCCGCATTATTTTTGCATTGGAAAACATTACTACACACCATATCCCAAAAGTTTTTCCGCCGGGCGCAGACCCCAAAAATATATTATTTTAATCCATTTCCACTGTTGTATCGACCGATCATCTCATCAACCCGTCAGCCATCCGATCGAGCGCTTCTAATCCGACGGCCCTGATTCATATTAGAGCGGCCCCGACGTCTGACGGATACCTTCCGATATCTGTCAGAGGGTGACGTCAGGCCTCCGCCACGCGTCACCCCCACAACATATCGGAGGTATGCCTGACAAATACCACCTCCGTATCTATAGCGGTGCGATATGAAACCGCTAACCGCGTATGGTTTTGGTCAATCCGCCCGACAAACGTCAGACCCACGTCAGACCCACGTCATTGCCACCCTGCCGTCGCGTCAGCATCTTTGTCCGCCACTGCGCCAACGTGTCTGCCACCGCATCATCCCCGTGGACCAATCCTAGCTCGCCACATCACCCGATGACGTCATGCTGACGTCATCCAAAAAGGCGCCAATATGCCAAAAATCCATATTTAGGCCAATTTTTGCGTTTTTTCATACTTTTTGCAAATTCGCTGTTGCTTTCGCTGCATGGTTTCTTCACGTCCAAACTTGCACCACCTTGCTGAAATCGATTTGGAGACCTCCGGCGCGCCATCTCTACATAGATTCGTGACTGTTGCTCGCTGTTTGCCAGGTATTTACCTTTGTAAATCCTTCATGTGCCTAATTTGTCTGTGAATTCCGTCGAAAAGCTTAAGAGACACCGAAACTTATAATTCACCGGCGAAATCCTTGTGCCTAGCCCCCATTTACAACTGTGAGCTCGAAAAGCACCAGCTGAGCCTTGTTTGCCCACATTTTCATAAAAAATTGTACTCTGTTCGCGCAATCCCGAAACAACTTACTCAAACTGTACTTACCTGCTAAAAAAGACAGATTGAGACCACACATTGGTCTCATTTGCACTTCAAGCAGTATTTCAATTGCTGTAGCTGCTTCGCTCACCCTCTGTTCCATACAATTCACATTTTTCTGTTGAAGAAAACTCTTTTGTGTTGCTCTGCATAGCAACTCCATCCATAATCCTAGGAGAAATCATGGACCCACCAGTAGCTCCCATAGCCCTCAATGATGCCCCTTTGAACGCCCCTCAGAGAGAATTAGAGTGGAAGGCATTAGCATATTTGGATTATCAAATCTTAGAGGAAATGCTAAGCCACAACAAGTTCCACATTCACCTGCTAAATGAATTAAAAATCAAACATGAGACTGGAACAGATATATTGGGCATTTGGGATTCCTTCCTCCCAATCTTCAAGCTCCCTCAGGTCAATCAATTTCCTGACCTAATTCACCTATGTGCTGATGGTTATGATGCCACCCAGAGGGCTGTGCTTGACCCTTCAGGCACAGTTGTTTTCTATATTACCCCTGAGGCCATCAAAGAGATGCTGCAGTTCAAAACAGAGAAGAAATTGGTTCCTCTATCACTGGTTGACCTGATAAGGCAGGGAGCCAAAATGACAGATGCCCAGATCACCAAACTAAACCAACTATTTATTGATTCTGATACTGTGAAATACCCTCCCATTTGTCATGTTTACCTCAACCAATTGGGCAGGGACCTTGTTGATATGATCAGTCCCATTCTGGGGTACGACTCAATTGAGTATGTAGATGAAACTGTGCTGCTGATGATGCTCATGTTCTCTCCTGGAAAAACTCCAATCTGCTATGACTATGCCACTTACATATCAGACAAAATGCATGAGCAATTGATGAACCTATCAAGGGAAAGGGTGTTCAAATACACCTCCTACATTTACCACTTGATTTTATACCACCAACATGAGAATTTCTCTTTTGCTATGAAAAGAGAGGATGCACAAGGCAATCCGAGGTCAGTAGTGTATTGGACCTCTACTTTCCACTGCAGATCCAATTCTCCATACACTTACTGTGAGTTCATAGATCTTTTCATCCATCCAGCCATGACTCTGCTTCTGGGCTCACCTCCTCCAAGATTAACCGATGAGATGCAAAGACTCCTTCACTTGTCAAAAGCATACAGCATTGGGGATTGGTATTTTTACCAACATCACACAGTCATTAGAATATATGGCTGTGAGTTACCCCCATACAGACTGCCCAGATATGTGCCTATGAGGCTGTTTGCCCTAGAATACTTCAGGCAGTTTGGCAATGTTGATGTGCTTCACTTTTCAGGAAAAGGCAAGAAGGCACAGTTGAAAGTCAGGAACCAACTTGGCCACTTTGTCTATAACCAGAGGGAGGAAGGTTGGAGAGAAGCAGACAGGATGCTTGAGTCCCTCGGCCTTCAAACCAGTTTCCTTTGGAAACCTTATGACCCCAACCACTTCATCACTTTGAGAAGGCTCAAATATAAGCTATCTGGCTATGATCATGTGAAGATTCCTCACATTGAAAAACATGCAAACCAAGTAAAATGGAGGAGAGGAACCCTAGAAGAGCCTATTACACAAGAAGAGCTGAATGAAAGAGCACGTAGAAATCTTCTAAAGATGGCTGACTTGGAGCTTTCTGCACAGGTGTTTACTCTTCCAAGCATTCAAGTGGGAACAGCTGCATCTTCCTCCACAGCAAATCAGCAAGCGGCCAAAGCTACTAAGCAAGCCTCTGCCAAAGGAAAGGAGAAAGAAATGGAACCAGAACAGCCACCTCATGAGGAGGTACAACAACAGCAGCAGGTAGAACAACAACAACAACAGGAATCACAGCAAAGAGAAGGGCAGCAGGACAAAGAGCAGCCCACACAGCAAGAAGGGGCAGTTGAGGCCCCAATTCTCACTGAGCAGCAGACTCAAAACATGGTGCCTCCTAGGCAAGAAGGTGTTAATGAAGTCTCAGTCCTCCAAACTCCACAAAGGGACGATGTAAGCAGAAAAAGGGATAGAGAGACTCCCTTAACTACATCAATAAGCCATGGTGAGAAAAGGCACAAGATAAATCCCCTTTCAGAGGAAGAGATGCCTATAGGGAAATCTTTGGGTATGGGCCTACCCAGTATGGAGGCATCTGCAAGTTCCTTCCAGCAGGAACAAGAGAGAACAGTGGGAGGGGAAGTCAGCTCCTCCGGCCAGCAGAGAGAGGGTGAACTGAGCATTAAACAGCAGTTCATCGACATAAAGAGGAGAAGTGACCCCATAAAAATACAGCTGTATAACCATTTATTGAAAATGGCTCCCACCAACCAGCAGCAACTAATGTCTGCCTATGATGCAAATGAGGGAAAGATGATCATGAGTCACCTCATGCCAACTACTTTGCAGCCATAGTCCCCTTCAGATTACTTGAGGACCAACCTTGAGGTCCTGGCCAAAGACATCCACCCAATGGACAAAATTGAACTACATAAACAAATGGGTGAGATGGTGTATGCCTCCTTGGCAGACAAGACATTGGATAATTACAGGCTAGAAAATAGCCTAAATAATACAGCTGCTCAGCTTGAGTTGGAGAGGGCCTCCTCTCAAGCAAAGGACAACAGGATCAGGGCCCTAGAAGATATAATCATAGAGATTGGGCATGACCCCAAAGATATCAAGGGCATACAAGAGATATTGAAGTTGAGGGATGCAGACATGGCAGCTTTGAAGAGAAAGTTCAAGATTCCAGCCACTAGCCACCCTCAAACAGATGAAGTGGCCCAGCAGAGACATGATAAAGAGGCCACAGCTTTGCTGGTGTCTCTCTATAAGCAGCTTATCCAGACACAAGAAAAGCTGGGAGAATCAGAGGCTGCACAGGCAGCATTACAAGCAACTCTGAAACAAAGGGAAGAAGGGCAGACCTCCCAGCCTCCTCCTCAAATCATTAACCTTGAGGAAGCTGCTCCAACTACTATTCCTCCTCCTCAACAGACTGAGCAAACAACACCATCTACATTAGCAGCTGCACGGACAACAGAGCAGGATCAAAGTCTAGACATGCAGAAACTTAAGAACGAAATTCAAGTCCTGGAAGCTCAAATGTCAGAGCTGAATCAAGCCAAAGAGACTTTGGCTAAAATAAATGAAAAATATGACAAATCCAAGAAGACTGTAGCTGAAAAAGAAAGAGAGACAAAGGCTCTCAAAAAGAGGATAAATGAGCTGGAAAAGGAGCTCACACTTGATAAGGTAATAGCTGAGCTCAAGACAGTCCTATGGGCAAATATTGGCCAGTCCATCACTGACCAGTGGCACTACATTGAGACTATACATGAGCAGTCAGAGCTCATTGCAAAAGCACATAGGGAAATCCAAAGAGCAAGGGCATCTCTTGGCAATATGCCTGATGCTGCCAACAGAATGATCAATGTGCTAAATCACAGGACAAGTACTCAGCTGACCACCATGGGAATCGCCAACAGAACTGAGACCATCTCAATAGTTAAAAGGGTCCTGACATTAAGAACCCTGGTACAAACATTAGAGAGGAGAAGCCAGGATATGCAGACAGAGATCAATAGATTCATGGACAGGTTTCTAGCATTACAGAACAGAGGTCTTCCTAGCATACTGAGCAGTGCAGGAAAACTACTTACTCATGAAAATTATGCCAAAAGGGTCAACACCTTTGCTGCAAGTCAGATTGCAGAAGACCCCAACACTTCAGCAGAATCAGGACCAACATCAGGGTAGAGAACTTATTTTTTATTATGAATGAAATCAATCACTTGTTTGATGTGCCTCCGAATTTCTATAAGTATACAGAGGCAGATGAGACTATAGAGGCAATTTTAAGACACCAATTGCCCACACAGGAAGTCTGGACTAGATTGACACAACTGATATTATCAAACCAGAGCCTGTAAGTCAAGTTTCTGTTCAGTTTCATAAGTGATCATGCACAGGAAAAAATTAATAAAATCAGCATGTGAAGAAAAGATAAAAGGCTGAGCCAACTCAACAGAACTATTCGGCCAGCAAGCAAGATGAACCGCTACAGGTGTCTGGGCCGAGAAATATAGCACGGTAGCCAAAAGTGCATTTCCCATCATTAATGCAGATCACTCTAACCGACTCGTTGGCTTCCAAAAGCCAAAATATCTTCTGACCGATTGAAAGATGTATTTATGTTGTATTAAAGGCAGCAATAACTCCTTATCTGCTGTTCTGTACAAAGTTGGTGAAATATTTATTTCTCAGATGACTCAACGCCTTAGATATTTTGTAACACTGTTTGTATATATTTGCCCCTCGCATAAGGTTGCAGGGGTTGTTGTTGATTTCTCTTGAAGAAGTTCTTATGCTGTAATCCTTTCAGAGTATAATAAACAAAGTGATGGAATTTCTCAAAGTTCTGAAGTGTTGAATGCGTTTTGGTGTTTGTTGAAAACTGCGGGATTCCTGTGTACCTCACAATACAATAAGTTTTCTGTAACTCTCTTTGTTATGTGTTTCAATATTTTACAATCCATATATGTTTCTAGTTTTTAAGTATTTAATCAACAAAGAAGAAGAATAGCCTTCAGGATTTATTCATGCAATACCCTGAGCTCAATCTATGTTGTTGATAAATGTTTTCTTCAGCTATAATCTTGATAAGTGTAATTCTTAATTGCTGCACTATCAGAATATATCTTTCACAGTGACCTTTGTTTCAGGAATTCAAGTTTTCTCCTGTGCAACATGTCTCACTTTCACATCACCAGCTTAATGGAAAATTCTTAATTGCTTTCTGTTGGCTGACCATACATCACCTCCTAAGTTTAAATTTTGTTTGTTTGAGATATCCAAAATGCCCTGCAGTCTGAACATCATCACTCTAGCATTTCAAAACAATTCACAGCTCTAGACTCCATTGCCCAATGATACACTACTGTCTGGACACCACATCTTAAGCACTGAAAGTAGTCCTTCAACCAAAACACAAAACAGAAACCTGAGCATAATAGCTAGCCTAAAATACTATCATAACAGAGACAAATCATAAAGAGAGAGCCCTCTCTGATTACAGTTTGGCTAGATACTGTAATCCAAAGATTGGTTAGTGGTTACCCCGGCCGTATTCCCTTGGGAGTCATAGGGAACAACCTGGGTGTTAGCACGGTGAACGGAATAACCCAACCCGACTCAATCATGGTGATGGAGTGAAAGTGTCATGTTCAAGAGCGACCTACTACCAATAAAGTTTCTTCAAGTTTTCTTCCCAAATTTTCCCCAGTCATTTTTGACCAGTACCTCTTTATTTTTGTCAAGCTTGAGGAGGATAACATATGCTTGTTCTATAATTTTCCCTTCGAGCAAACCCGTCGCTATGTTTTAACGAGCCTAGCGACAGTGAAACTCGTTCTTTTCTGAATGGACAAGTTTGTCGCTATTGTTTTAACGAGTTTAACGACAAGGATAACTTGGTCCTTTTCAATTTTAGAGAGTCTAAAAAGAGACAGAAAGAAGACTCCAATATGCCTTTTTCGTAATATAATCCCTTAAGTTCGAAAAAGTATAAAACAATGTGAAAGGGTTGACTTTTCGATAGTTTTAACGAGCCGAACAAGACAAACGCTTGATCTTTTTGTGTAATAATCCCTTAGGTCCAAAAAGATTAAAATCTAGAGGAGGGATAGCACTTCCAATCACTTTAACGAGCTGGAGAGGCCAATTTCTCGACAATCTTTTCATATTTTACAAGTCAGATGAAAAGAGCTTAAAGGAGACTTGTTTTTTGAAGAACGAGTGATGTTTTCAGATAGCAACTGGTTCCAGGTAAGGTTTGTAACTTTCCAATCATGGCAGTGTAAAAAGGTGGCTAATAGGATGACTAGTCGCAGTTGTTCCTGTTATGAAACTAGCTCAAGAAAAGATAGAAAAGATGGATCAATGCCTTAGAATTCAGCCTCTTCTAGGGGGCAACCTCCTTTACATTACATAAATGAACAATTCTTGGATGATTCAAATGACAAAACCTCCTTTCTATATATAGGAGTCTAAGGAGTCACAATATAATCCAGCTGACCTAACAATAATAATATAAAGCCATAAAAATAACAATAGAGGGATTCTATGGGGCACAATAATAACAATATGGGGGCAATAGGGGCACAACAATATTAATAAGGGGTATAACTACAATAGTAATGGGGTAATCACTAGTATTATAAGGACCCAACATGCCCCTCACCTTCAAAAAAGTGTTGTCCTCAATGCTTGAGTAGTTCTGGATACTTCTACATAAAATTCTCATCCTCCCATGTGAAATCTTTAGCGGATAAGTTCTTGCACTTGATAAGATACTCTGAAACTGATTGATTTCATAGCTGTTGAGTTCTTGTTTCTATGACTGCTTCCAGTTCCAATATAATTTTCCTTCCTCGTCAAGTTCTGGAAATATTGTTTGAACTAGGAGCTTGTTGCCTATAACCTTCTTTAAACATGAAACATGGAAAACTGGGTGCAATTGAGAAGCTGTAGGAAGCTCCAATTTGTATGCCATAGTACCAATCTTTTGCAACACCTTGTACGGACCATAGTACTTTGGTGATAATTTATTATCCTTCTTAGCTTGCTTGAGGGACATTTTCTTATATGGTTGTAGCTGTAGGAATACCCAATCACCTACATCAAAACTTCTTTCACTGTGATGTTGATCTGCCTGTTGTTTCATTCTATTCTGTGCCAACACGAGGTTATCCTTTAAGAGTTGGAGGACTTGTTGTTGATGTTCGATGTGATGTTCCACTGCCTGAACCTTAGAATTTTCTCTTAAATATGATGTGATGGATGGTGGTTGATACCCATAAAGTGCCATAAATGGTGTCATTTTTGTTGCTGTATGGAAGGAAGTGTTATATCACCATTTAGCGAGAGGCAACCATTTGACCCATTATGTATGTTTATCAGATACAAAGCAACGAAGATATCCTTCCAAACATTTGTTTACTATCTTAGTTTGCCCATGATATTGAGGATGATAAGATGAGATATGAGATAACTGAGTACCAAGACAAGAAAATAATTCTGTCGAAAAATTTGCAATGAAAATGGGATCTCTGTCACTTACAATAATCTTTGGGTTTCCATGTAGCTTTTGAATTGTTTCCATAAATGCAGTAGAAACTGTATTGGCTTTAAATGGATGTGATAATGCACAAAAGTGTGCATACTTGGTAAGTCTGTCAAATACCACCATGATGACACTCTTTCCCTCAGACTTGGGTAAACCTATGATAAAATCTATTGAAACCTCCTCCCAACATTGGCTTGGAATGGATAAAGGTTGTAATAGACCCAGTGTCTTAATTGTTTCCACTTTATTTTGTTGGCAAACCAAACATTCAGCCACAAACTATTGAATATCTGATTTAAGGCCATCCCAAAAAAATTCCTTCTTAACCCTGTGGTAAGTTTTTAGAAATCCTGAGTGCCCTCCTAAGGGAGAAGTGTGCAATTCCATAGGAATATTTTGTTTTAGCTAGGAATTCTTACAGAGGTATATCTTTGTACCATAACGAATTGTTTTTCCAACTAAATGTATCAAAAGTACTGGAATCTTGTTGTAGCTTTCGAATAAGTGCCCACACTTCTTCGTCATTCTTCCATTCCTCCCTTGCTTCATTTATCCAATCTGGTTGGATAATAGAAATGGCACACAACAATGCTTCCACATCCTCTTCCTTTCTTGAGAGTGCATCTGCCACCACATTTTTCTTCCCTTTTTTGTAGATGATTTCAAATTAATAACCCAACATCTTTGTAACCCACTTTTGTTGCTCTTCAGAGAATAATCTTTGTTCTAAAAAGTATTTAAGGCTATCATGATCCGTTTTTACCTTGAAGTGTCTTCCCATTAGGTAGGGTCACCATTTCTTAAGTGCATGGAGTATTGCCAACATTTCCTTCTCTTAAATATCTTTGCTTAAAAACTTTCCCTTGATTGGATGACTTTCAAAAGCAATGGGTCTTTCATCTTGCATTAGAACAGCACCAATTCCATTTCCTAAAGCATCACATTCCACAATAAAGGTTTTTGTGAAGTCCGGTGTAGCTAAGACCGGTGCTTGGCACATTGCCTCTTTAAGATGTTCAAAGGCCTTTGTTGCTTCTGGAGTCCATGAAAATGCATCTTTCTTCAATAATGTTGTTAGAGGTGCTGCTATTCTCCCATAATTCTTAACAAACTTGCGATAATACCCTGTCAACCCAAGAAATCCTCGCAGATGCTTTATGGATGTGGGGATTTTCCATTCCTTAATGGCTTTAATTTTGCTAGGGTCTGCCTTAACTCCTTCATGAGATACAATATGACCCAAATATTCCACCTCTTGGACTCCAAAGAAACATTTGGATCTTTTTGCATATAATTGTTTCTCCTCCAATAGTTGTAGCACCCTGTCAACATGTTCAACATGATCATTCCAAGACTTGTTGTAGATTAGTATATCATCAAAAAATACTAACACAAATTTTCTAAGGAATGGTTTGAAAATTGAATTCATCAAACCTTGAAATGTTGAAGGTGCATTGGTAAGGCTAAAAGGCATGACCAAAAATTCATAATGACGCTCATGAGTTCTAAATGTTGTTTTCAGAATGTCTTCAATCTTCATTCTGATTTGATGATATCCTGAACGAAGATCCAACTTGGTGAAGTAAATTGATCCATGCAATTCATCCAGTAATTCATCAATGACAGGAGTGGGCAACTTATCTTTAATAGTGAGCTTGTTCAGCTCCCTATAATTTGGACACATGCACCATGATCCATCCTTCTTGTGCACCAATACTACTGGAGCAGAGAAAGAACTTTGACTCGGTTGAATTATACCAGCCTCTAGCATTTCTACAACCATACGTTCAATTTCACTCTTTTGGACATAGGGATATCTGTACGGCCTGATGTTTGGAGGAACACTTCCTGGAATTAGATGAATAGCATGATCATGATCATGCATAGGTGGGAGACCTTTGGGAGTCTTAAATAACTTGGAATGATTGTCCAGGAATTTTTGGAGATCTGGAGAAATAGATGATTCCGATGTGGAAACATCTAGCAAACATAATTGTGCAATTACACCTCTTTGCTCCTTTTTTAGAAGCTTTGTCATACCATTAGAGCTGATTATATTTCCTGGTTTCCCTGTAATACCCCTTAACTCAACTTCCTTTCCTTCCGTAGAAAATTTGATGAAAATTTCTTGAAAATTAAAAGCTATTGTACCCAAGGATTGTAGCCATTGGACTCCTAGTACAACATCAGCACCTCCCATTGGAATGGAAAGCATTGGGCTAGTCAATACATATTCTCCCATGGATAGCTTGATATTATGGCACTTTCCAGAGCAATTTATTGTTCCTCCATTTGCAATCATCACTTGACACTCTGGTGCTGGATATAGGAAGCAATTCAATTCTTTTTCTACCCTACAATGAATAAAATTGTGGGTGCTTCCTGAATCAATCAACACTATTACCTTTTTCTTCTTGATTTGTCCTTCTATCTTGATGGTTTGAGGAGTGGTAATTCCCACCAATGCATTACAAGATATGGTCAGATTTATTTGTTCTTCACCTAGGCTTTGTTCCTGGAGTATATCATCTTCCTTTGACCTTTCTTGCTCCTTTTCTTCTTCCTCTTCACAATCTATGTAGAATAATTTCTTCTCATCACACTTATGACCTTTAATGTATTTTCTATCACAACTGTAACAAAGTCCTTTTGCTCTTTTTTCTTCCAATTTTTGTGGTGTCAACATTATAAGTTGTGGAAGACTAGGGGCAACAACACTTCTGTCTTTATAGTTGTGAGTGGTATGCTTTCTGGTTGCCATAGTTTTGCTTTCCATTTTTCTTGCTAACCTGAATGCCTTCTCTAATGAAACAGGTTCCCAAAGGAGAACATCATGTTGAATATTATCCTTTAAAGACCCTATGAACACATCAATTCTATGCTCCTCTAGAATATCTTTTACCCTTATGTTTAATTTTTGGAACTCCTCAATGTGCTCCATTATTGAACCCTTTTGTTTGAGACTTATCAATTGGCTAAAAAAAGTGTTGCTTTTTGTATCCTCATAATGTGCTATCAATTCTTCTGTAAAAATTGTCCAAGTGATCATTTTTTTATGAGATCAAAGCAATTGATACCATACAAACTGATTTGGTTCCAAATATAAAGTTTCCATACGTACCTTTCATGTGTTTTGCACATTATTGAGATCGAAAAATTGCTCCATCTATAATATCCATGTTGCGGGATCCTTGCCATCAAACTTCCTCATATCAATTTTTGGAATATGGTGGGTCTTCGATCCAACATTAGAGTCTATGATATCATGATTAACATTTCTTTTGTTCGCATCATGAGTTTCCTTTACTACCTTTTCACCATTAGTAAGTATTTCTTGTAGAAAATTTGTCAAATTTGTCTTCATATCTGTCATCACTGTCTTCAAGTTTGTGTTCAAATCTATCTTCAATTCTTCCATGTCCATCTTCAAATCTGTCTTCCAATCATCCATCTTAGCTTCCACACCCTTTATCTTAGATTCCATGCCATTTATCTTAGCTTCTGTTAGCTTTTGTGAGCGTGACATTTGTTGCACTTGTTCTTGTAATTTTGATATATCATGTAGCATTTCTTCCTCTTCTTCATGAGTCATGCTAGAGCTTTCAGGTTCCTTACTAGGTGTTTGAATTTTCTTTCCTTGGGGCATCAGTTACTGATAATAATTCCTTTAAAATAACTTTCAAACCGATCTTACGCAAAAATTTAAGAAAATCTGCACACCTTTTTTCACTTTGTAGGAGCTTCATATTGCCTCTGATGTATCTTTGTACTTTTCGATCATCTAGTTATGAATTTGTGACCTGCAGTAGCCCTATATTTCCTCTTTCCAATGCCACAAGTCTGATCCAAATTGGATTCTGCACGGAAGAGATGTGAAATCTCCCACAATGACTTGATTATAAACTAGTTCAGTATAGCGAACTTGTATGACGTGGCATGAGTCACTGTTTTGACCTCTGGATCTAAAAAATGCAAAAGAGAAACTAGAGTCCGTCCTCTTTCTGTACCTTCTTACAAAATCTCAATCTGATTCCTAGAGAGAAAGTTATGATGATTTTCCCCAGGCAACCGGTTTGGAATGTAATTCAGGAGTCTGCAAAAAGACCAACGTCCTCAGATCATATCTCCGCAAATATAGCTCGAAAAGCTTTGAAATTCGGATCCGAGGTTCAACGTGATTTAGTCTCAAATGGGTTTTTTTTGCAACTTCTGAAACATTGCAGAAAAAAATTTATAGCAAAAATTCCACGATGACCTGCTTGGAGCAGCGAAACCCTAGAATCCAAAGCTCTGATACCAAATGTTATGAAACCAGCTCAAGAAAAGATAGAAAAGATGGATCAAAGCCTTATAATTCAGCCTCTTTGAGGGCAAAACCTCCTTTACATTACATAAATGAACAATTCTTGGATGATTCAAATGACAAAACCTCCTTTCTATATATAGGATTCTATGGAATCACAATATAATCCAGCCGACCTAACAATAATAATATAAAGCCACAAAAATAACAATAGAGGGATTCTATGGGGCACAGTAATAACAATATGGGGGCAATAGGGGCACAACAATATTAATAAGGGGTATAACTACAATAGTAATGGGGTAATCACTAGTATTATAGGGACCCAACAGTTCCTCAAAAGGGGTAAACAATTAAATGGAGGCGAATGATCGCCAACAACATAGTGTATGTGATGGTAAGAACATGACCAATGCTCAAAATCTGATGATAATGCATTCACAATGGTTATTTACTAGAGGTGGGTTCATTTTTTAATGAGCTTAAACTCTGGTGGAACATATGCTCATTGCTAAGTTTAATCTTTAACGAGCTTGACCTTCGTGTAAAACTGCTCGTGCTAGTTGTATAATAAGGATGTCTCATTGATAGGTTCATTTTTTGTGAGCTTACACCATTCAAAATTTTGCTCTGACTCCTTTCATTATGTAAGCTAGGAATGAAAAATCCTACGAGTTTAAAGGGTTAAGAACCTACAAATTAAGAAAATAAATGGCCGTTTTTCACTTTCACGCAAAAAGGTTTGCATGGCCCCAGGTATAGTGAAGTAGAGTTTCCCAGGTTACCCCTAAATTTGCAGATAAAACACCTACCTTTTCAAAGTTACCCTTCAATTTGCAGACAAAACATTTGTTCTATCAGGAAAGGCCTACCTTCTAATAGAGGTATCTTATTCTGGTCTAATCCCATTTTCCTAAATGGACAAGTGTGTCATACCAGTCATATATCCTCTGCAGAAACCTACCCTATACCTGAAGTTTTCCTACCGAAGCAGACCAAGGTGCATGCCCCCTGGGTTTCAGTCATGACCACTGAATAACTCGCGCTCATCAGGTGGATGGATTGGATATTGATGAGACATTCCTTGTGCAAAAAGACATGTTAGGGATGGCATTTGAATATTAGCTATGTGTGAACCGGGGAATGAAAGCTGGTCTATGAGTTGGACCACTCTGCCTTCATGCGGAAAACACATTACTCGAAAGAGTGAGGAGACAATGGCTCCCATGCTCTAAATGTAGTCATGCCCAAGGAGTAGATTGTAATATAAAGGTCCTTGGACTACCATTACATTCAGATAAATGGTTTTCCTTCTTAAAGTTATAGGAAAACTTAGAAGGATCGCTAACGGTCGACTGGTTCCTTTATCAAAGCCTGTTAGATTTCACATCTCAGGCAAAGCGATGGTGAACCAAGCGCTTTACAAGTAGTTGAGGAAGGAATACTCACAGAAGCCCCTTCATCTATGATGGTACCAACCATGACCATTTTGTAATTTTTCACTATGATTCGGAATGGTACATTAGATGGTAAACGGGGTCTGCCTAGTAGATTCCAATCAAAGGAAATGACTAGGTTGCTTGGAGGTGGGACCAAATAAATGGTTGGATACAAATTTGATTAATTTCCTTCCTGCAGTAAAGGAACGGGCAGATTGCCTCCATGTTCGTCAAAGTCTGTGTTTATGAAAATAATTTTAATAGTGTCTTTCTCATTCTCTTTGGTGAATATATCATCTGAAGGTAAATCTTCTGAAGCCAAGATGGGGTCGACTTCCATCTCGACCTGTTGAATTTGGTATGGTGTGGAATTGGAGGGTTTATCTTCAATGATAGGTGCTTCGACCGGCTCCAAAGGTGGGACAGTCAGATTATCAACTAGCAATGGATTTGGCAAGAGTTTCTTGTACCCAGGAGGGAGTCGTTACGGTGATGCATGACGATTATCCAAGACTCTTTCAGCTTCATCCAGGAAAGGACAATGGTGAAGGGCATGATTGCCTTCACACAGCCTACAGGGAAATTTAAATTTCCCTTTTTGTCCGGTGACTTCGATTTCACTAGTTGACGGTGTAATTTCAACATGTTCGCTAGAGGTTGACGACACCGGATTGTGCAAGCGGGGAGACCAGTCCCTTAGGATCCGTGGGATGCAAGGACAATCTCAGTGATAGTGGTCTCCTTTGCAGATGACACATGGAGATTTAGGTTTGGACGGTGCAGTGAGTGGATTTTCGCTAGACGATGCACGGTTGCCCCTTTTTGCCATTGGCTTCTTCTTCTTCTTCTCAGTTACTTGGTTTTTAGTTTTACTATCTTCACCAAGTGAAGAGGAAGAAGGAGAGGGAGATACAAATGAAGTAGAATGTCGGGGGGGAACTCTGGTATCATCTAGTTGCTGATTCGATTGTTCAAGAATCACGGTGCTTTGAACGACAGAGGTTGAGAAAAGCCATACCGGCAGGCCAATTGTCAGTCTTGGATGGGACAATGTGGCCATATGAGGTACACCAACATCTCCCCAAGAGGAGAAAGGACTAGGACTTCCCCCAAGGTGAAATACTTGGTTGGTGGACTCCATTTTCTCAACCTAAGACCAATGAGGGAATAGTGACGTTATTCTGATTAAAATAAATTTTAGACGCTTTGACACAACTTGCTTTTTCAATTTTTAAGAGTCGAGAAAATGCTAAAGATGACTCTAGTCACCTTCGATTTTTAATGAGCCTGAAGTGACAAGTTCTCAGATGGACCTTTTCCTTTAAGGAGTCTGAAAAGGAATGAAAGAGACTACTATACAAATCTAGACAGAGGGATTACCAAACCAATCGCAAAACTACAAAATACTTTTTATGGTACGACAGTCAATCTTCCTGAATGTTGTGTTCAGTGCATTGTGATCGATAGGGTGGTAGACACGGCTTCTTAAGGATAAAGGATATAGCCTATTGTGGTCTCCCAATATATACTTGGCAGTACGTGGGAGCACAAGTCCGTACTAGCACTTATTGTCTCAAAGAGGAGGAATCACCCAACCTATGATGAAAGCGACAGTTACCAGGCTTTATGACGCCAGAATACGTCTCTAGCGTAGACTTCTAGGTGTTGTGCGTTAGGTTCCAAAGTGTTTTTATGTTCATTGAATTTATTTTACAGTTGATCTTTCTTAAGAAGTTTTCCTTTCAGGTTCGCCACGTGATGTAGATATACAATTCCTAAAATTCAATTTAAGATGATAAACAGTCGTTTAATCTTCTTTTTGCAATGAAAATCCTAGCTACTAAGGAAAGAGAAATGAAATCTTTTCAACATAAAGCAGAGAGCACACACTAGATACACTGTCCTAAACCACAATCAACAAGCAGTCTAAATTCAAATGCAGATGCATGTATTTGTTTTCGCTTTCTTAATGTGTGAATGAAAAAAAGAATGTTGAATACAAATCTGAATTATCTCTTCTTTCAAAGCAATAGTACTAATGATTTTCTTTTCAAAAAACAACAGGAAGGCAAGACGACTCTTTGCGATTTTGAATTGAAAACTGCTTTCAACACTTGAAATACTTATAAATTTAGATCAAATACAAGAGTAACAGTATAATTGACTATCCAAAACAATGGGATTCTTTTCTTTGACTGAAAACGACACTTGCGACACCTCCAAATCAAAAGACGACAGTTCGATTAAGCTACTTCTTTGTAAAAGAGAACTGTAAATGGCACGCAATACATAAAAAAACTCACAATTCTTTGTACAATGGAGGTTGGATGATGCAAAGAAAGGGGTTTCTACAATGGTCTACTGATCATAGATAGCAAAAATCCTGAATAAAACTGAAGATAGTGAAGAAAAAACCAAAATCTGGAGGCAGATCTAGTCTTGTCTGATCATCGCACTTGTAACATAGGGAAACAGGGATGCATCCCACCTACTGCACACGAGAAGTGCGATGCATCCAGATTTCCAAGAAGACAAGGTGCGATGGTCTAGGGACAAGACTTTAACTTGGTTCTTGGTCATAGTTTGCAGTTTAGTTTAGGGATTTAGGCCGAGCAAATGATAGTCAGTAACTACAAAGTATAGGGCTGATCTGATGAGGTTACTCAAGCTACCTCTAGGGTACTTAGGATGTTTGCAAGTCAATTGTTCAGTTCATAAATAAACCTGGAGATTGACTGAAGCAGCATTGATCTACTTTGCACTTGCATAGCAAATGCAGTTCAAAGGCTAGCTGGCTTGACTTCAGGCTCCATCCGTGGTTTATGAATCAAAAAAATAGAGACAAGCAATCAAACTAATTCCTCCCCAGCGAAGTCACCATTTTGTTATTGGGAAATCAAGTGTCTATTCAGAGTTGTAGTCCCACTAAGACGGGTAGCTATCTTAGAAACAAACATATTAAAGTTACTTGTTTTTCCCTTACGAGAGAGAGATGGGAAAGAAGCAGAGAGTACCAACCTCAGTCTTTCGCTTGGCTCCTTGCTTGCTTCCTTTCCCCTTTGACAAAATCTCGACACTGCTTCCTTACGTGTCCCGCTTCAAAGAGCACCTATAGATTCACAACAGCATAATACCGTCAAAGCATAGAGATCTTTCACTGTAAACAATATAGGATCAGATATATATTGACCATACAAATGCATATACCATCACAATATTTAGAGATACACAAGAATATGGAGGAATACTCAAATAGATTTATTAGTAAAAGTAGTAGAAGAGAGGATTACAACCACTTGGTCTGACCCAGTGCCATCCTCCCAACTTGAAATCCCTCTTCACCTCACATAAAGCAAGATCACTCAACAATGTCTTCAAAGAGAAAGAAGCAACACCTCTTTGCAAATTACCAAATTCCAACCTTTGGATCTCCTGAATGAGGTATCCATTTATAGATATTTGCAGGGGGTGAGTCAGCTTCTGGGATTTTGATTAGTGTCATCTCTCTGATAGTTCCTGGTTCCACATGGAGATTTTAGATCTCTTACTCATCCCTGGGCAAACTTAGAGATGCAAGTGTCAAATGAGTAGTTTCTAGAAGATTCTCTAGGTTTCCACCTAGCAAACTGCTCGTGCCATTTGTCTGATCTCACTCATCGCACCCTATAGAAGGGCTTTCCAGTATGCATCGCACTTTTTGCATCTGGCAGGTGAGATGTATCACACCTTTAGCACTGGGCAATCTGTATGGTCCTGCTTTAACCAGTTCTAAGTAGTTTTTCATGGAGAACTTCTGGGAGATGATGTAATCAGCTGAACTTGCTCCTTTAGGGTATGAAACAGCACATTTAGGGACTTAGAAGCCCTTGGTTTATGGAAATATGTGATTGGAGTTGCAGTGCCTAAATGTGTCTATAACAAGGAGGGTAACCCATCCTCGACATCAATCTAGTGAACAATTCAATAGTTTTTGAATTTTGTATAGAAACTTTTCTTTCTATTTAAATTTGCTTGTATAAACTATAAATAAACTTTTTCTTTTGATTTGGTTGTTCCATTTAAAGTACAGTTCTTTTTCCCTCCTAAGGAACAACAACCATTCCATTTAAATAACAACTGTTTTTTCTTTATTTGATTTTCGTGTTGTTCCATTTAAGGAATAGTTGTTGTTCCATTTACGAAACTGCAGTCCCCTTTATATATGACTTTTTTTGACGTTCCAGTAAAGGAACAGTGGTTGTCCCTCTTAAGGAACAACAACCGTTCCATTTAAGGAACAACTGTTGTTCCTCTTAAGGAAAAATATCCGTTCCATTCAAGGAACAACAGTTTTTCATGCTTTTCATTTTGCTATTCCATTTAAGGAACAACAGATTTGCATGTGCTATTCCTCTTAAGGAACAACAGTCTCGCGTGTTTGTATTTTTGCTATTCCATTTAAGGAACAACTGTTGTTCCTCTTAGGGAACAACAGTCATTCCATTTAAGGAACAACAGTTCCATTTACATTTGTTTTCATTGTTCCATTTACATTTGTTTTTGTTGTTGCATTTAAGGAACACTTGTTGTTCCCTTTAAAAGAAACAGTAGTTGTTCCATCTAAGGAACAATAGTTTGGTATGCAAATGCTTTACGTTGTTCCATTTAAAGAACAATTGTTGTTCCCCTTAAGGAACATTTGTTGTTCCTTCTAAGGAACAGTAGTTTTGTCATTATTTTCCTTTTGTTGTTCCTTCTAGGGAACAACAGTTTCACTTCGGTTTGTTTTAATGTTGTTCCCCTGAAGGATCAACACTTTCGCTTGCATCCATTTTCCCATTGTTCCTCTTAAGGAACAGATGCTTTCCCTCTTAAGGAATAACAGTTTCGTATGCAATTTTTTGCCTTTCTGTTGTTCCTCCTAAGGAACAACAGTTTTGTGTGTAGTTGTCCTTTTGTTGTTCCTCCTAAGGAACAATGACAGTTCCTTCCTATCGGCCATTGAAGGGGAACTTCTGTCTAGCTATGATGGGGAACTTGGCTCAACCTCGCCTGTTGGCAACTGGGGTTCTTCCATCTTCCTAATCCAATGCTGGTTGCCTTACTTCCCGGGCTGGAAAGTTTATAAAATAAAGTAATTGTCTTGTCTTAAGGAACAACACCCTTTTTTGTGTGCATTTTTTTTTTGTTCCTCCTAAAGAACAACACTCTTTTTGAGAGATTTTTCTTTAGGAAATAAACATCTTGTGAATATTGTTTCACTCTTTATGATCCTCTAAAGGCAAGAGTACAAACATATATGCAAGGATACAAAATTTAAAGGCTACTGGAATAAGAAAATCAAAGAAAAATTATTATCTTTAATGAGATTGCTTTGTATTGATTAGAAAAGGGGGAGGACACAACTATCTATATCACTTTGCTGTCCTTATCTTCACTATAACTTAAATTGATTGATTACTTGTATCATGTTGGTTCTTCCCTAATCCCCATAATTCTCTTTGCTTATTATCATTGAATAAGAATAAGGGCATATTTTCTTCTATTGATATGTTCAGACTTCTTCCACCATCCCTACTCTTAAGGAGTGCTGAGCCACCCTCTATATATAAATAGGAAGTGCTATATAAAAGAAAAGAAAAAAGAAGGAAAGAAAATATATATATATGTTTACTAACAATTCTATGATTTGTCAGATGGAGGATAGGGGGTCTCATCATGAGCCAACCTACCATGATCATAAGGAAGCAGTGAAGTGGCATTCCCACTATGGCCACCACACTAGGGATATGATCCAATGGACACATCAGAAAAATAAAAAGTCCTTGGAACAGGAGGTCTCATCACGAGCCAACCTGCCCACCTTTCACTCCTTCCCAGTGAATGGCATTGTGATCCATCTGGTTACCAAGCTAGCACAATGGCCTCCATTCTAACATCACAAGGCACTTTCCTAATTATACATAAAGGATCATGGTTCCAAAGGGTGAAAAAGCAACTCTGTCAAGGTTATAAACACCTGTGGGCAACAAAAGCTCTGCTGATGGTATTGGAGTCATATTTTTCAACATCAATAGTAATTATAACTCCCTTTTCTTATTCCTTTATCTTTATTACAAAAGAGATTATGTTCCTAATTCCTTTTGAACCTTTATGCATGAAATATCATTTAAAAAGTCAATCATAATGGTTTAAGTGGAATAATGACCGCATAGCATCTTACCTACATCAGATGTCCTTTCCTCCTTTTCGAATCACTCCATGGCATCTCCATATTTATTCATAATTTTCATGCTATGCATCGATTTTAGCAACTCGATATTTTTGTGATCTTGTCATAAATATGTACACCTTTCCATTTTTACTGTTGTATGATTGCTGCCAGTACATCATTCCTTCATTCAACCAGTTGAAGGCGACCTATCATTTTAAAGGGGGGCGCGGGTGACTTCCAAAGCACTCTTACATACGTGTCAGTATTTTATTTTGTTGTATTAGGCTACATGACATCCCATAATAGCAAGTTTTTATCGGTATCGATGTTAAAAAAAGTATTATCCGATATTAACAGTTTTTTGTTCCATTGTTGGCTCTGTGTATTACTCTGTCACCTATGTTAAGCTAATAGTGTGAAGAGTTCATACAAAATTGGGAAGATGATCAGTATGTAGTGAGCCATAAATACTAGCTGTTTCCAATGCCGCACGAGAAATTCTAGTACGAACCGGATGGGTCGCATATTTTACATGACTGTAGCAACCCAATGAAATTGTGGCTATCAAATTTTTACAGAATTTTCAGGATGATCATTCTATAATAAGAGGAAGGAAAATGACAGTAATGGATGCAGTAATAGTTGAGGTGTCTAGATCACCAGCAGTCGGACCCATATGGACGCATAAAAAATTGAGGCTACAAGACGCCATTGCCACCTTTCGGGATGAGGGACAGAACCTGATTGTGAAAGGCATAAGAGTTCAACCTTCATCTCTGGGAGAACCATGGACAGAGCTGGCTAGAGTCGTTCATAGCTATATCACATGTGATGGAAGAAAAGAAGTGGTAAGACCATGCCACCTTAAATTACTAGTAGTTATAAAACAGAAATGTTCTGTAAACTTGCCTGCATATTTGAATTTCTTGTTGCATGACGCTTCTCAGAGCATAATTAAATCCCGACATATAGAGACTGTTGTAAGTCATCATTGTCTAATTCGGATGATAGTAAGCTACAACATTGCCCAACAACAAACCAGTTGGGAATAATTAGTGTTTGCTATAGAAAGGGGGTTAGCCTTACCTGCCCAAAAAAGGAAAAGGACCACCAGCACAACGAATAGACCACAAAAACATAGACACTCTTCTAGATTGAGGACAAGCCTGGGAACAGCTAAAAACCTCCAAGATATTAGCAGTCAACCCTTAGAATTATCTAGCCCTAAAAATTAGCAACCCTTACAGCTGGAATGAAGAGACAACCAAGAGTTAGAACTTGAGGAGGAAACCGAGCATATTAGTGAAGAGGAGAGGAATGAAACAGAACTTCCCTTAACTCCCATCACAATTCCACCACAAGACCCATTACATGAGGTTGAATTGACCCAAATTTTGGCCGATATGAGTGAATATATACAACCCAAAAGTCAGCTCAACCTCAATGTTGAAGCAAAAAAATCGGAAGAAAACTCTACCCACAATAGGAGTATATCATAAGAAATAATTGGTGAAGTAGAAACAGGGGCAGAAATAACTCGGGAAGAAGCAAACCAAACTTGGGATACCCCTCTAGAAGAACCTAGTCAGGTCAATTTAAACACAGAATATGTGGGCCAAACGGAGGAAATAGATACCAGTCAAGGTCAAGACATAACCCTTGGAGAAAAAAACCCAAATGAGAAACTGAGCTCACTAAGAGTAGAAACGGTTAGTGAAATAGTTGTTCCTCCCAGAAAGAAGAAAAGTGAAACTAAGAGGTTGAGAAAGGAACAACAGAAGCTGCAGAACTTAGTGAAAAGACTTAGGCAAAAGATAAGGACATTAAAAAGGGGGAAAATTTCAAGCAAAACCCTGAAAACAGTGAATGCATCCATTCAAACTGAATTTCATAGTACAAGGGTTACTGGGACTCAAACTCAGCCCATATTCATTCAAATTGATAAGGAATAGCATGCAACCATTACAAAAGTGGATACCCAAACAGAGAATGTACATTTTTGTAATGTAGTTGTTCAAACGGAGGCAATACCCTCCAACAGCGCAGCCACCAAATAGAAAGTCTGACTGTCCATAATAAAAGAATGTAGACTTTAAGCATTGCATCCCATGATAAGAGTATGTAGACTATAGGTACTCAGTCTCATAATAAAAACACCCAGACAGATTGTTGGCATTGTGCACTGATTTAGAGCTATGGCTCATGTGTTGTCCTTGATGGCAACTCATTTTGGTGACAGATCTTAGTACAGGCTCTCAGAATGAAGGAAAAGATATATACACAGGTTCACCTAGACGAAGGCGCATATACACACGGGTTAGACGTTACAAATGCGCGTATGCGTATACACGCACTTTCACGCAAGGAAAAGTGCGTATATGTTGGAGAACTTACTTTTGGTACGTGGTATTTAGTCCTTGGTATTTGAACCTATGGTTTTGGACCATGGTATCTTGTTAGAAGTGTTGATCCCAAGTATTGGGTCCATGGTATTGTTTTATTATGGTTTTGGACCATGGTATTGTGAAAGGCCTAAGACTATAAAAGAGGAAGGAGATCGTTTGGCAAAGGATCATCTGAATTAATTGAATATCTAATAAGTGCTAGATCTGAAATATTGGTGATTGGGGTTATGGTGCAGATTTGGATCTGAATGAAGGAGGAACCTTAGCGCAAAGAGAAGGATAAGTTCTATTGATGGGTCATAATCTTAAGGCTTGAATAATAGTATCTTTGAAGTAGCGTATATGACCTGGAATTGAAAAAGGAATATTTGACTTGATAATACTGATTCCCCCCCCTCTCAGTATTATTTCCAACAATTCGTATCAGAGCAGGTCCTTCTGAAGAAGCTTGATCGCTTAAAGGAAGATCCATCATCATGAGCAACTACGAGAGAGAAGCATCTATCAGGCCACCAATTTTTGATGGGACCAACTTCATCTATTGGAAGGTAAGAGTCATAGCCTATCTACAGTCTCTTAGTAAAGAAGTCTGGGATATCATAGATACAGGGTATACTTTTCCATCCACAACTCCTACATATTCGGCTGGTAAGAAGCAATATGAAACAAATGCAAAGGCTGTCAATACTCTATTGTGATGTCTATCTCAATCAGAATTCGTCAAGGTTATGCAGTATAAATCCGCAAAAGAAATATGGGACAAGATTGTTCTGAGCTATGAAGGAGATGAATAGGTAAAACGAGAAAAACTTCAAACCCTCATAATTCAGTATGAAAATCTCCGAATGCACAATGATGAAAGTGTGGCTAACTATTTCCTTCGTGTAGATGAGATTGTTAATTGTATGAAAAATTTGGGTCAGGAAATAAAAGAGGTTGTTGTGGTTGAAAATTTTCTAAGATCTTTGTCCCCTAAGTTTGAATCAAAAGTTTCTGCAATAGAAGAAAAGGAGAATCTACAGAACCTTACCATGTCATAGCTGCACGGAATTCTAACTGCTTACAAAATGAGGAAAGGAGGACCATCAGACAGGATAGAAGCTGCATTCAAGGCATCAGGCAAAGGAGATTACTACGAGTCAGGAGATACGTCAGAAGAAGAGGAAGAATCAAATTTTGTCAAGAACCTTCAACGAGGTGCTAGAAGATTCAGAGGTAAGTTACCTTTCAAATGCTTTTCTTGTGGAAGAGTCAGTCACTATGTTGCCAAATGTCCTCATAAGGATAGGATTGACAAGGGTAAGGAACCTGTTAGATGGAACAAGAAGCAAAATGTAAATAAGAAAAGCTATTACACTCATGAAGATAGTGATGGACTTTCAAATAGTGACGAAGATGAACAAGGTAATAAATATAAACTTTTAATGGCTTTTGAAGATGATGATTTTGTGGATTCTATAGATGAAGAAAGTCTTTATGAAGAGATTTCTAGACTCAAAATTTGTTTAGTAGAGAAGAATGTGATCATAGATACTCTACAATTCCAACTTGCTGAAAAATAAAAACATCATGAAAAGTTAGAATGTGAAATTGTGGGACTGAGAAAAGAGATTGAGAAAACAAAAGATATTAATCTTAGATTTGTTAAAGGATATGACACTTTAGATGAGATTATCAAAGTGCAACACTCTCCACTAATCAAGACAGGTCTGGGATATAATGAAGAAACAACTCAAGGGAAAAAACCATCTACCTCCAAGAGTTATCTTGATGCTGCAAGGAGAAGTGAACAAAGACCCAATGGAAATCACTAGGTAAATCAGGGACAATTTACCTCAAGAATGAACAAAGACTACCAGGTAAATCGGGGGCAATCTACTTTAAGGACAAACAGAAGCTACAACCATCCACATGTAAAACCTTCTCAATTTGCCTCAAGAATGGATGTCAATAGGAACTACAATCATTTAGCTGGTAGATTTGATAATCACAATAGTTTCTTCAATGGCCAATGTTTTTCTTGTCATAACTTTGGTCACAAAGCAACTCAATGTGTTGCCTATAAGACAATCATGACTAGAGAAGCTCATAAACAGAGGAGTATGATTGGGATCATGAAAAGGACCTACAACAACTTCTTTGCTCTTGAAAGTGAAATAGAATTTTCTATTTGTAACAATTTCGGTTATGAAGATTCTGAATGCAGGAGCAGGTTTCAGCAGACAACTCAGAAGGAGCAAGCCTCAAGTGCCAAATCATGGAGAATAAAAGAACCACAACCAGAAAGATGTGGTATAGCCTTATATTTGGAAGGGCAGGAAAGTCAATGGTACATTGACAATGGATGTTCGAAACATATGACAGGTGATAAAGAAAAACTTTAGTCATATAGTGCCTTAGAGAAGGAGAAGAAGGTCTCTTTTGGAAATGACACCCCTGCTCTCATGAAAGGTAAAGGTTCTGTTCAGTTGAAAGAAAGGGTCAAACCTGGAAATGTCATGTATGTTGATGGCTTAAAGCATAATCTATTAAGTTTTAGCCAGATGTGTGATCAAGGAACTGAGGTAATATTTCGATCAAATGGATGTAGTGTTCGTGATCTTGATACAGGAAAAACAATGATCAAAGGCGTAATAACTCCAAATAATTTATACATATTCAAAGAAGGACAACATCAATGCTATCTAAGCAAGAATGATGAACATTGGCTATGGCACAGAAGATTGGGGGATCTTAGTTTCTCACAGATAAGGAAAGCATGCAAATACCAAGCAGTTCATGGTCTTCCAGATATCAGAATTCCAGACAATACAATATGCAAATCGTGTCAGTTTGGTAAGCAAACCATAACTAACTTCCCTGAGAAGGAAGGATCAACCAGCAGGCGGCTTGAACTTTTCCATACTGATGTATGTGGTCCTTCTAGGAAAAGGTCACCTCGAGGAGAAGAATACTTTATATTATTCATTGATGACTATTCCAGGATGTGTTGGATAGGACTTATGAAGCACAAAGACGAAGCCTTTGAAAATTTTAAATCATTCAAAGCCTTGGTGGAGAATGAATCAGATCACAGAATCAAATGCCTCAGGTCTGATCGAGGAGGAGAATTTACCTCGAATAATTTTTTCGATTTTTGTGAAGAACATGGAATAAGAAGGGAATTCTCTACAGCTAGGACTCCTCAGCAAAATGTAGTAGAAAGGATGAACAGAACGGTTCAACAAATGGCTCGTGCTATGCTTGATGAGTCTGGAACTCCCGCAACCTTCTAGGGTGAGGCTGCATTTGCTGTAGTTGTTATTCTCAACAAAACGAATGTCCGGGTGAACAACACTCAAACTCCACATGAGCTCTGGTATGGTGAGACTCCTTTGGTAAAATATTTCAAAATTTTCGGAAGAAAATGCTATATCAAAAATACTGATGAGAATCTTGGCAAGTTTGAACCTAGAGCAGATGAAGGCATTCTCCTTGGTTACTCTCCTCACAGAAAAAATTACAACTGTTACAATAAAAGGCTTGGAAAAATTGTTGAAGTATTGATGTAGTAATTGATGAAGAAGAAAACACTCCTAGGCAGGTAAGATCTGAAGATTTCGAAGATGATGTGGACTATCCTTCAACATCAAATCAGACTTATGATGAAGAAGAAGCTCAAGAGGCACCAGAAGAACAGATAAGGATAGAATATAAGACTCCATCCAGGTACGTTCAAAAGAATCGTCCAGAATCTTAAATTTTTGGGCAGAAAGAGGCAGGTATACAAACAAGAAGAACAATTGTAGAAGCCTCAAACTATTTGGCTTTGCTCTCCTCCACTGAACCACAAAATGTAAAAGAGGCATGCAAAGATGAATGCTAGGTCAAGGCAATGGATGAAGAACTTGAGTATATCGAAAAGAATAACACTTGGGAGTTGGTTCCTAGACCAAAAGATAAGAATGTCATAGGGACAAAATGGATCTTCAAAAACAAGTTGAATGAAAATGGGGAAGTGATTAGAAATAAGGCCATACTTGTTTGTAAAGGGTATGCTCAACAAGAAGGAATAGACTTTGAAGAAACTTTTTCTCCCATTTCTAGACTTGAGGCCATCAGAATGTTCCTTGCTCTATCTAGCTTTCAGAAGTTCAAAGTATTTCAAATGGACGTGAAATCAGCCTTTCTAAATGGGACTTAGAAGAAGAAGTGTACATTGAGCAACCAGATGGTTTCATTCTTGGGAATGATCCAAATCTTGTATGCAGAATAAAAAAGGCTCTCTATGGTCTTAAACAGGCTCCAAGGGCTTGGTACTACTGTTTGGACAAAAACCTTCATCAAAAAGGTTTTTAAAAAGGATCAGCAGATAGAAATCTTTATATAAAAATTGAAAATGACAAATTGCTAATACTTGTTGTGTATGTAGATGATATTATCTTTGGCAACAATGAAGAAGCTATGAGTCAAAACTTTGCATTGGTGATGCAGAAAGAATTCGAAATGTCAGTACTTGGAGAGCTGACATATTTTCTTGGTCTACAAATCCAACAACATGAAGGTAGTATCTTTTTGTCTCAAACCAAGTATCTCAAGTAGATCTTGAAGAAATATGGCATGGAAGATTCGAAACCAGTATGTACCCCTATGGTTATAGGATGCAGCCTCAATGCAAATGATGAATCAGCAGCAGTGCATCAACCAACCTATAGATCCATGATTGGAAGTTTGCTTTATTTGACAGGTACTCGACCAGACATCATGCATGTAGTGGGAATGGTTGGAATATTTCAGGAAAATCCAAAGGAAACTCATCTTCAGGCAGTGAAGAGAATCTTCAAGTATCTTCAAGGAACTCAAAACTATGGATTATGGTATCCAAGAGATACAGATCTCATTCTTCATGCTTATACAGATGCAGATTGGGCTGGAAGCATGGATGATAGAAAGAGCACAAGTGGTGGTGCATTCTTTATGGGTTCCATATTAGTATCTTGGTTTAGCAAGAAACAAAGTTCGATTGCTCTATCTACAGCTGAAATGGAATATGTGGCTGTTGCATCTTGTTGCACTCAACTCCTTTGGATGATGCAAACCTTGCAGGATTTTCAAATCATGTGTACACCACCTATCTCCATCTCATGTGATAATACAAGTGCAATCAGCATTTCAAAGAACCTAGTTATGCATTCAAAGACCAAGCACATACCTATCAAATATCATTTCCTCCGGGAACAAGTGCTTGAACAAAAGGTCAAGTTGGAATATGTTCCCTCTAAGGAACAAGTTGCTGATATACTCACCAAACCACTGCCCAGGGAGACATTTGAATACCTCAGACAGAAGCTGGGAGTAGTTGATGCTTCATCCTGTTGTTGAAACTTGTCTGTTTCAGAGAAAAGTGGTTGTACGCGAGTTTGCTGAAGAGGATCTGCGTACATACGTTGGTTTATACAGATACAGTCGTGTATATGGACGCTTGATGGAAATCAGTAGAGACAGGCTCTGGTTGAAGATAGTCTGATATGGGTCTGACAGAGACCATCTGGCACAGGTTTAGGGCGAGCAGATAAACTTCTAATGATGCATTGTTGGCATTATCTTAGAAGCTTTTGGTTCTAGTTCACAGCCGTTTTTGGTTTCAGGTGGAACAAATGCAGAGGGAGAATAGAAGGAAATCATGGTTGCTGATCTGAATGGTGATTGACAGATGCTGCTGATATCAGTTATTGGTGACTTTCATAAGTCTTGCTTTAGATATTTTGTCTCTATGTCATGTATCTCTTTTATGGTGTCAAGGTCATGTAACGGCCTATTTAGGTTTCCCCACTATGCCTGGGATGAAGATCTAATGTACTTGGTTGTCATATGTAAATTTTTGATGTATCCCCACTTAGTTGGGTGGATGATCCCCACTTGGTTGGTGATGGATGTATGTATTGAGTCTTTTGGTGATAGGAAGGTCTTTTATGATGTATAAGTCATGGTTCTTCTTGAGGAACATCTTTTTGCAAATCTTGCCTACAGTCAGGGGGAGCATGTTCAGCACAGCAGGGCAGAGATTTCAGCATGTACTCAGGGGGAGCACAACCCTTTGCCCTTGATGACAAAGGGGGAGAATTACTTTGAGGATCTTGGGGTTTCCATCAAGTCCAAAGGGGGAGATTGTTGGCATTGTGGCACTGAATTAGAGCTATGGCTCAGGTGTTGTCCTTGATGGCAACTCATTTTGGTGACAGATCTCAGTACAGGCTCTCAGAATGAAGGAAAAGATATATACGCAGGTTCACCTAGACGAAGGCGCGTATACATGCAGGTTAGACATTACAAAGGCGCGTATGCGTATACAAACACTTCCACGCAAGGAAAAGTGTGTTTATGTTGGAGAACTTACTTTTGGTCTGTTGTATTTAGTCCTTGGTATTTGAACCTATGGTTTTGGACCATGGTATCCCATTAGAAGTGTTGATCCCAAGTATTGGGTCCATGGTATTGTTTTATTATGGTTTTGGACCGTGGTATTGTGAAAGGCCTAAGACTATAAAAGAGGAAGGAGATCATTTGGCAAAGGATCATCTGAATTAATTGAATATCTAATAAGTGCTAGATCTGAAATATTGGTGATTGGGGTTATGGTGCAGATCTGGATCTGAATGAAGGAGGAACCTTAGCGCAAAGAGAATGATAAGTTATACTGATGGTTCATAATCTTAAGGCTTGAATAATAGTATCTTTGTATGATTTTGATCTGTTATATGTGGTGCATGCTTGATCTATAAATCTGATAATCTGGGTTAATTAGTGTCTGAATATTTGAAAGAATGAATTATCCTTTATAGATCTGTATGCAATTTCAGTGAAGCAAAGGCGCATATACATGCCGGTTCAGTGAATAAAAACAGCGTATACGCAACTGTCAGAGAAGTGTCTACTTGATTTAGTTCTAATTAGTGAAAATGAGATTGTTTGATGGAGAAATTCTTGATGATTGATTGATGTTCATGGATCCAGTTTGAAAATTTATGAAACGTGGTCCCTGGAAGAAAGAGAAGGTTGTAGCCTTCTGTAGGCCAGCACCTACGTACTAGTATCTTGGCTAGTGCAAGAGCTAAGGGGGTTGTAGCTCCCTTCCAGGAGAAGCTGGAGAATGAGAGAGGGTTGTAGCTCTCAGCAGGTTGCAGCCTGCGTACTGGTAAAGGACTGCACCAGTACAGAATCATTGTAAAAAGAAGTTTCTAATTAAAAGGAAGATAGAGACGAATTGCAGCAGGTGGTTTTCACCCACATTGGGTTTCCACCTTATATCTTGTGTTCTTGTGTGTGATTGTCTTCTGCTCTATTTTATTGTTTCTGGTTACTGTTTATTTGATTCTGATACACAGATTAATAATCAACATCTGTAAGATTAAGTAAATTATAAGTTTGCATGGTATACGTGGGTTTCCTTCTACGTAGTTGCGTATATACGTGGTTTTCACTAACTGAAGTAGCGTATATGACCTGGAATTGAAAAGGTAATATTTGACTTAATAATACTGATTCACCCCCACTCTTAGTATTATTTCCAACAATATCCAAGCCAAATATGTTTTGATATGCAGCGATCTTGGTATAACAAATCTTCAAGAGAATTTGGCACAGGCTCAGCTGACAATGAAAAGGCTTGAGGAAGAGACTGTTCCGAAACAAAGGTACCAGGAATTATAGAGGCAACTGTAGGATATAGACACATCGAAAAGCGATTCCTTCGATAAATATCAGAGGGCAGAAGAAAGAACTGAGAAAATAAAGATCGGACTGGAGACAGTCATGCATCAAATGGATTCTCTCTCTTCACTATACACGGATGTTTTAGCATGCAGGTCCCCTGCCAATAACTACGCTTTATTTTTATTAGAAAGGTATTTACAGTTGAAATTAAGGGTGTCAAGTAGGGAAACCCATAAAATTGAAAACTGTTGAAGATTTCATAAACTACTGTAAACACCATGGATTGAAAGTTCAATGATTACTCTGTGAGTTTTATTTGCATAATTTTGTATTGGAAGAAGAAATGGAGAAGAATTTGAGCCCTTTTATGGGGGATGTACAATTTCAAGCTTTCATCTCATTTGTTGTGAACCAATTGAAATGGTTCAAGGTCCATAATACTTTCCAGAGGCAGGAAAGTGGGTTGGACCTTTGGGTCAGAGGTGAACTGAAAAACCCACTACAAATGCTAGCCAAACACAAAAGTTTGATGCAAAAGGAAGGAGTAATCTAGGTCTTGTGGCCCATTCACAAAGAAATTATCTAGCAGGGGGTAGAGTATTTTCTTTCTATCAAAGACAACTCCTTGGTAGCAGCTAAATTCAGATGGATAGTTTCCAATCATAATGTACAGGATAGAGAACCATTCAACTATAAAAACATTAAGTTGGCTGCAGATTTCTTTGTTACCTATGGCAACCTCATCTTGAGGGAAGGCCCATATTGGCTAGGATGCCGATTCTGTAGTCCTATTGTTTGGTATCATGCAGAAGACTATAAAGCTATATATGAATTACCTAAAGTATAGACAGGACACATTTTTGAAACCTTGGCCAAGAATCATGGGTTCAGATCACTTCATGACATTCCTTCTCCATCCTATTCCTTGACTACTCTGCGTACAAACTATATGGTTTTCATGAGGACATGAAAAAGGGTAAGCAGGGGAGTATGTTGAGTCATGTAAAAGGTATGCATATATTATTTATTTCATTATCCTTTTCTTTAGTTATATCCCTTCTACACCCTAAAGTGTTAATATATCAAAGGATTATGGGAAAAATAAGGAAATTATCTATCATCACGATTTAGCTAATTGTTATCACTCTTTATGCAGGAAAAGGATGAAATGGAACAACTGTTGTTCCCTAACTAGGAAATAGCATACATGCAACAATCCTAGGATGGAGCACGTAGTTATGGGTGAGAAAAAAGGAGATCACAACATCGGTGCAAGGAAGGAAAGTTAACTGAAGATGGAAGATTGTGCGAATCCCTCAGGATCTCTTGATCCTGATGGATCACTGTTACTATTTATCCTTCTTACCGCGTGGCCATTATAAAAGGTAGCGATTGTAAAGAGAAAGGGGGATTGGAGATTATTCAAGAATTACCATTGTATTTATACTTTGATCATCGACTCTCGTTGTTGAAACAGAGTACGAACTGGCTGTAACTATTTTGCAAATGATTAATATATAATACAGTTGCTATTCCTTCTCACATACTGAAGTAATCTGGCAGTGTTCACTAGCGGCTAAGGGCCTATCCCTCGTGGATTCACTTGCTGTTCCTGTATCATTCTTTTATAATTTCTATCGTGTGATGGTTTGGTTTGATTTCCATTTATCGTAATCGCATCTCTTTGCTATTTCGCATTCCCAGACTTAACGAAATTGCTCTGTTTTACATGCTGTAAAAATATTGATTCAAGTTGTTATCTAATTACCTGCTTCAGTATTATCTTATTTTTATTTCATATTTAGTGATTTATGTTCAACATTCTATTTCCAATCTAGTTATTTAGTTGAGCGTGCTATCTTAAGATTATCTATTGTAAAGAGAATTGACTACTGTTGTCTACACTCTCAGACGAGATCCCTGCTATTCAAATTAGAAAATACGTTTGGAACATCAATCAGTTAAAAGAGAAATGAGTTATTGTCACTGTATTCTTGACTAATACTTGAATGAATGTTTGATTTGGTTTCATTAGCAAGTTAAGCTTTGTTTTAACTATAATTTGATTTCACTAGCTGCATCCATCTACTCTTGTATTTGAAAGCATTGTACCGCAATTTAGAAACATTACTCTTGAGTAAATAGCCGCCACATACTATGTACACTCTTGAAATGGAAAGTCTTGCCCGGATTGATAACTAATGTGAAGATAATTAGGATTTGAAAAGACACCTTTTATACCTCAACAGCTTGGTAGGTTGAACCATAGCTTGACTGAACTGGTTCATCGCAAAGCAAAAATCTGGTCGTGTGTTCACCAAATACATCAATGAACCCACAAGTTTCCGATAAATAGTAGCAGCTACTACCTCACCTGAAGTAGCATCTTCCTTCCTCCAGTTACCAGCTAGAGGAGTCTGCATTGGCTTGCACTTCTCGATGTGGAATCGCATGAGTATCTCATTGGCATACTTGCCTTGAGACACAAAAACTTCCCCATCCTTCTACCACACTTCCATGCCTAGAAAGTAGTGCATAAGACACATGCCTTTCATCTCGAACTCTCTTGCAAGGTCCTCCTTGCAAGACTTAATCAACTGATCATCACCTGTCAATATCAGATCATCAACAAAAAGAACAATGATCAATGGCTTACCTTCTACCATGATGTGGCAAAGGTTCACATCTGCTTCACTCTTGGTGAAGCCCAACCTGGTGAAATAGTTGTCGATCGTGGTGTACCAAGCATGAGGTGCTTGCTTCAACCTGTACAAAGCCCTCTTGATTCGGCACACATGCGACTCATGATCGAAGGTCTCAAAGCCTTTCGGCTACTCAATGTACACCTCTTCCTCAGTCTTCCCATTGAGCAACGTAGTCTTCACATCCATCTGATGGATTTTCCAACCCATCTGAACTGATAGTGCCAACATTGATCTGATAGATGAGTACCTTGCTACAAGAGAAAAAGTCTCATTGTAGTTGATCCCCTTGACCCATGAGAAACCATGGGAAACAAACCTTGCCTTATGTTTCTCAACACTGCCATCAGATGCCTGCTTTACCTTGTAAAGCCATCGAAAACTCACCACTGACTTTCCCTCTGGTCTTGGGACAACATCTCAAACATAGTTCCAAACGACGAAGTTGTACTCCTCCACCATAGAATCAACCCAGACTGGTTGCTGCACTGCTTCCTTGAATGAAGAAGGTTCGATCTCTACACGCTCCCCAACTAGGGCCATGTAACTAGGGCACCGCTCAGGTGACCTCCTCTGTCTATGCTGAGAAGATGGCTCTCCCATATTTTCACTCGCATCTAGCATCAACCTGTCAGCTTCCCTTTATCATTTCTGCCCATCTCTAGAAGACTCTATATGAGTGGATGTCTACACTCCTAGATCCTTTACATGTGGCTGCTCTGCATCAGTATGAGGCTCCTCCTCCTTAGGAACTAAAAGTTCCTCCTCTACATGCAACTTGAGCTCCCTCTCAAGTGATACTAGCATGGCTATCTACTCGTCGAACTTCAAATCTCTGCATACCACTATCCTCTTACTGGTAGGAAAGAACAACCAATAGTTGTGGGATGTATCAGTGTACCCCACAGGTATCCCCAACTCGGTTGTTGGATCTAGCTTCTTCCGGGCATTTTTGGTCATATGGCAATAAACCGATGATCCAAAGATCCTGAAGTGACTCACATCTGGTCTCTTCTAGAAAAAGGCTTCCATTGGTGTCTTCATTGCCAGAATACGATGCGAGCTTCTGTTCTACAAGTATACTACTATATTGCATGCCACAACCCATAAATGAAGTGGTAGGCTTTGTTCATGCAACATCGCTCTAGCTGCTCCCACAATCGATCATTTCTTCCTTTCGGCCACCCCATTCTACTATGGGTTATGGGGTGCCGTCAACTCCCGTTTAATTCCTTCTGCTGCACAGAAGTCCTTAAACTGTTGGGAGATATACTCTCCACGATTGTCGCTATGCAAGGCTCTTATTTTCTTTCTAGATTCTTTCTCTGCCAAGGCTTTGAACTCACAAAACCTTGAGAAGGTCTGATCCTTCTTCTGCATAATGTAGATCCAACATCTACGAGAAAAATAATCAATAAAAATAACATAGTACCTTTGTTTACCGGTGGAGCTTGTAGAGAATGGTCCACACACATCTATATGAACTCACTCCAGGATTTCTCCAGCTCTACTGTCTCAATCTTGAAAGGAATATTTCATATACTTACCCAAGGTACAACCTTTGCATGTATCCATTTGCTCCAGTTTTCCCTTGGGAAGTCTAGTAGAAATCTGCTGCATGATCTTCAAGGCCCCATGGTGCAAGTGGCCCAATCTTCTATGCCATATCTCGCCAACATCTTAGCTCTGTACCAACTTTGCTTTGGAACTCAATGCAGCATAGTCATCTACCTCCAGCTTGTAGAGAATATTTACTTGAATCCCAATCCTCTTGGTCTATCCAGTGTCGATATGCCTCAAGAATTCCTTTCCTTTACTAAAGACTACATCATAGCCTTTGTCTTCCAGCATAGTGATAGACATAAGATTCTTCTTCAGATCCAGTACATACTTTACATCAGTCAGGGTGAGAGGAGCTCCATGCTCCATCTAAAACACAACCATACCTTCACCTGAAACATGGTACATTCCATCATTTCCCATCTCGATCTACATCTGGAGATCCTTCTCCTCCAAGGTACTAAAAAGATTCTTGTTGTCAGTCATGTGGAATGAAGCTCCACTATCTAGGTACCAAACACATCCCACCCTCGATGAAACCATGCATGCGATGAGGGTGAAATCCAATTCGAATTGTGAGGCCAATGCCTCACCATCTTATCCCTTTGAGGATCCTTTCATGGATTTCTTCTGTGGACAATTCATAGCATAATGCCCCACCTCCTGACAATGAAATCATCTCATTTTCTATTTGTCAATATTCTTCCCACCATGGGAAGAACTAGATTTGGAATGGGATGCCTTCCCTTTCCCTTTCCTCACCTTACTCGCTAAGGCTAGATTTTCTTCATCATCTTGCTTTGATGAAGATCCATCTCTGGTGCTTCTTCTTATCTCCTCCTGCATCAGATCCAACCAAAATCGTTTCCAATTTGGTAGTTTCTCTCTTCCATTTACAGAGTCTTCGTAGTTATGCAATCTCTTAGGAAGATTGAGGATAGCAAGACTCACCATGTCATCATCGGCTGTCATGATCCCTACACTTCCAAGCTCATCCCTGCAAGTGGTGATCTGATTTTCCAAAGCTTGTCTTTCAGCTCCAGCTTCCTTTGATCATTGTTTTTCTGATATAGATCTTTCAATGTTTTCCACGTTGAAAACGGTGTCTCCTTTCCATGGAGACTTGAGACTATGTGGTCTCGAACTCCCTCCAAAAGGATTCTTCTCGCTTTATCCACACATTTCTTCGATTCCGCCAATTCTTAGGCATTAGCTATTGCTAGCTTGGGGAATTCTTGATCAATGAAGTCCTTTAGACTGCTATCCTCTAATATTGCTTCCATGCAATCCTTCCAGGCTATATAATTCGAGTTGCCATCGAGGGCATACTCGAGTCTTAGACCGTTGAATGCCATTGGTGAAATTTGAGATGTGATAAGAATTTGATTTCTATAATTAGGAACTTTAAAATTCAAACTTCTCCCTTATTTGTATATTGTTCTTCTCTTTGATCACCTTTTCTCTGATACCATGTAGAAATTTCCCACTGTAGATCAACAGATAATGCAATATACTAAAGAAAAATACTTACTCTACTTCTACAAACAAACTTGCGAAAGCTTAATCGATTTTGAGCAAGATCAAATAGAACACATATAATAGAGAATGAGAAATCAATCACACATGAACACAAAAGAATACTCTAAGGAAAGCCTCAGCTAAAAACCCCGATCTCTATATTATCATACAAGTGGAAATATGTCTAGATTACACAAATCTTTAGCTCACAAGCTATCCAGATCTCAGTACAATCCCTCAATGCTACTCATAGATTGAATAGACACAACATATGCCTTCCCTCAGTCCTCCAAGCCTCCTATTTCCTTGCGCTATTTCTCCTGGGTCCTCTAGCTGCCACCTATGTGAATTAACCTCTCACACAACTCACCAAGCTTAGAAGTAACTGCGTAATGTCCAAGGAATGAATTCCTTCTGCATGCAAGATATATCCTCAATGGAATATTCCTGCAACTGACAGTACATTGTCCCATCATTTAATCTAAACTGGGTCTCTGACTAAACTGACATGCATGAGTTATTTATGAGAGAATATTCAGTTATCTGAAGTGCAACAGTTACATCCATGCATGCATTAACTAACTAATGTAGAAATTTTGAATAATTTGACACTTATTCACATAGATTATCTTGATTATACACTATTGCGGAATACATGCATAATACATAACCTCCTCTACATTGATCATCAATTTAGCAGCATTAAAAACAATGAAACATCAATCGCATGCACACATTAACACAGTATGTAACCCGGGGAAAGCATACAGCTGAAAACCCCACACTATCTGTATATTATAATGATTGAGAACATGTAACAATACATAGTACAATACTCCTCACAAGTACTCAGTACTATCTCCACCTGTTACACACAAAACTAGCTCAGATCCGAACAAGTCACAGGTTCAAATCTCCTCCGCTGCTTTGCCTACCTCCACTGCACAATGCCAAGTGAAAATCACATGAGCACAGGCTACAATTGCCTTGATATTGGCCCACACTGCGCAGTCCTCATTGGCATTACTCAATCCATGCATGTGCAAATCTCATGCACAACTGATAGTCACAACTCACCCTTTCACGTACCTCTAACACCTGTCTCTGTTCAACTTTCCATGCACTGAGTTAATTGATGTATTATTTAGTTTCTTTATGAGTTAATAATTAGTGAATTAATTAATATTTAATTCACACAACTCATCACTAGTGTATTCTTTAGTTAGACTAAATACAACTAGTTCAACTAAGTCAAACTGAACACAACTCCATCAACTCCACATCCAACTCCACAGAACTCACATGCATGAATTCTAACTGAAGTCCTCCATGCAATAGCTCAACTAACACATAAGAAACCATGTGATTCCTTCTGTCAGCTACATGTGCCACATCCGTAGCTCAAACTGAAGTGCTCCATGAGAATAAGATAATTTTTAGAGTCCAAATATTACTAAGGGCTAATAATATTTGACTACTTCTATTTTTAGCCTGGCATTCTAAAAATAGACTCTGATCACTCTGTTGTGAACCAAAAATAGAAGTCCATCTATTTTTCCCAACATGACCAATCATCCATAAACAACATCCTGCAACTCATAGAACATGATCCATATGTCTAAAAATAGACATAGTATAAAAATAGACTTTGCGCCAAAAATAGCCTGCGGGCCCACTTAGTGAAGGTGACTCCTTTCCACTAAGCTCCATCATCTTGTTGCATTTTCAACAACTGATGTCACAATCAATTCCACAAACTGTTGGAACTAATCTAACTGGAATTAACTCAGTTAACTGAGCTAACTAATTACAACTCAAATTCAACTCATCCTGATCTCCTTAATCAAGGGATAACTTCCTCAATCAAAGGGGAAACTATTGCACGTCTTCACATAGACTTCATGTTTGATTTTATACAACTAATTAACTCAAGATGAATTAATTAATTATTTTACAAATAGCTGCTAAGATCAAATTCGAATTTTAATTCTCAATTTTAGTTCAGGGACTAAATAAAATTGGAATGTATCTCGAAATGCTATTTATAGCAGTGTTATTTTTAGCACTTCTATTTTTAGCATTTCTTGTTGCTATTTTCAACATCTGTACTATCTTGCAGAGTGTTTTGTAGTTTACTGCTCATGAACATACTCTTGTCTGCCGCTATCATCCCAGGCTTTCTTTGTGTTTCCTTCTTTTGGATGGCTGGTGGTTGAACTTTCCTCGGCAGTTCAAGATTTTCTTGTATTTTGCCAAATGTAAGGGGAGCCCCTTTTCTTTTGAGATTGTATTGACTATTTGGCTTTCAAGGCTACTTCTCGGTGTTTGTTTTCTACACTACTTGGGAGCACTGATACATATTGATCACCTACCCTATGTTGAGTGCCTCATCGGGTGCAACATCTTCATTATTGTCTATATCTCTCAGATGCTACTGTGTACTGTTTACTACGTTTAGCACATGGCTGCATACTAATCCTGCAACTCGTTTCCATTCCAAACAAGACCCTTCTAGGTCATCATCTTCATGCATATGTTGTTATTGTAGCTCAACTATTCTGGTTACTTTAGAAATGTATGTTATTGAACTTACACATTTGTGTATGAACTAATTTGTATTCAATTGTATGAATCTTGTTGGATACGTGTTGTTGGATTAACCCGTCACTATGGATTGTGGACAATTTTGCTTCCATCTAGTGATGTCATTCTACTTGTGGGTTCCTTTCACGCTACGTACTTCCTGATAGTGTTAGACCCACAAACATTCACGAGATCTCCCCAATATGAAGTCCCAACTAGACCTCACACCGTTTAGTGTAGGAATCTCATCTGATATGATGGCCTGGTTGCCATTTTCTTAAATGTTTTCCTTAGCTTTTGCTTGTCAGCACATGAGAGTCGTCTTCTTTGTCTTCTAACAATGAGGTTCAAATTCCTGGTGAGTGCTTAGTGTTGCTTGTGTCAAGTTTCTTTCACCGAAGAGGGAGAGGGTGTAAGTGAGTATGAGGTCGAAAGGGAATAGTCCAACCTCTGTCAGAGACACACAACAAAATAAGAGATGCGCAGCTTCCAAGGGAGTAGTCCACACAAATGCGGTAGTCACAAACACACAGTGAATGGATATCACATACAAAACTCAACAGAATAGTCCACACGAGTGTGATAGTCATTATAACAAGTTTATGAGAATGGTTCTATCGAGTGTCCAGTGGGATATCCCACACGTGAAAGACAGTGTTAACAACTTATACAACACATTTTTGTAAGCACATGTATTTGAAGAACCAAAATAGTTCAACTTTCTTAATACAGGTTAAAGCAACCTGCAATGCAAGTTTCCAAAGAATAGTCTTACAAACAAATACAATACATGTGTGAAAATGTTATGCCCTATTATGAGGTTTCTGAATTAAGAAAAAGTTCCAAGACACATTGATACGACATTACATAACTAAGCCTGATAGCAGGGTGTTGGATCCACTGATCACTCCTTAAAGAAAAGACTACAAACTCTAAAGGATATGTGGCAGGAAACAAGGTGAAAAGTATTTTGCATGTACAAATGAGGGGTATATATAGCTAAGGTTGAAATTGACCCTTGTGACTGTTCGACTACTCTCATGAATTTTTTACTTACATGACTCTTCAACTTTACATGTGGGTCTCTTAGACTTCCACATTACATTACATTGATTAAAACAATATGGCCCATAGTAGTTATGTGGACGATATGACTCATAACATGACTCGAAATGACAAAGTTGGAATGTTCATGCTGCTACTGTTTTCCATGTCGAGATGCAGTGATGTTAATAGATGAATGTGCTCTTGGTGTATCATAGCTTCACCTCCACATGGCAGGGTGTGGGGAGTCCTTGATGGTCTTGGTGTTCACTTGATGTTGCATGTGCATGTCTCTCCTTCACCTGTACATCACATGCTCCATGTGTTCATCCATTCGCGAAAAAGTCTCTTAGCATGCACTCCATGTTCATCATCGCGCGATGTTTGATCCATGTACCTGTATCTGAAATCACTCATGATGAGATGAAATCAAATCCAGAAATATCCTAGTCTACCATGATGCATTATCTTTTGCTTTTAGGAGTAGGTGACTGGGAGAGCGGAAAAGGCTCTCAAACTATGTAGAGAACATTTCAGGCTGGGGTGCGGGCTCTGGGAACTATTAATGAAAATTGCACAGAGGTCACTAGGAGGCTAAGATGGGAAGTTAAAATCAAAATTTACTATCTGCGGGATCTGGCTCAACTAGAGGGCATATTTGCGCAATTTTTTGAGGGAGGTAGTGCAGGATGTAGGGGGAAACTGGTAGTGAAAACTGCGTAGATTCTCTCGGGAGGCTTGTAGTAGGTTGTGGGAGCTTGGTGCCCAAAATAGCGAAGATATGGGAGGTTGGCTTGCAGGACACCCTTGCGCAATTTCTGGGCTAAGCGACATGTTGGGTAGATGGTAGGCAACCCATGAAAACTATGCAGTTTTTAGGAGGAGTAGCAGGCTGACTGACAGGGTGATTGGATAACATAAATGCGCAACTTTCAAGTACATTGCAGTGACAGGCCTTGAGTGTCTGTCCAGCATGTTTGTGTAATTTATTTAGTTAGTGGAGGCGAGTATGCTAACATATTCTGTGAAATGTTTTGGAGGAGTGAGGCACAGGGTCCCTACCCAGTCAAACTCTCCAGTTGACCAGCTAGAGACTTGATGCCCTTTCTTGTAGGCAACGCAAATTGAGATGCCTTGTTGAGGAACCTCTGCATTGTTCTAGGTGACAGTCAGTCAAGTCAACTCCTATATTGCACAGTGTAGACTTCCTGGGAGGAAGCCTTGAGCTATGCTAAATTTGAGGTAGTAGCACATGCTCACTGAGAGCTAAGACCACGTAGTGTAGGTCAACGGAGGTCCAGTTGTTGGGGTTGGTATGGTCAATAGATTTTAAGCAAAATAACTAACTGTGTGAGTGAGTGAACTTGTTCTAACATGACCGTATGAACACACACTCAACATGACTCGATGACAAGACACCTTGCATCAACAAGACAACATACACTCAATGTGACTAATCAATGGGTGTGAGCGACAAGTGTGGCACTTGATATAGATCATTGAATGATCACGACGACACTTGCATGACATTGGATACAACTTTGTGTGTGAGTGTGATAGATGCTTACATAGTGGATACATCTTGTACGCATGAAGACAGACCTTGTGCATAGCCAGAAAATAGCTACAAGCATGACATTATGACCAACATGCTAAAATATGTCCAGTGAATGGTTAAGTGAGGAGGTGAAAAGTCACAACATGAGCTCATGGGACGAGCCCAAGTTCTTGCAAACATCAAGGAAAAAACCCGAGGAAGGCTCTAAAATTGGATGCACGTGAAAATTTCGGAGGGTGTTGTAGTCACTATAACAATACTATTAAAGGCTTCTAAGGGACACACTCCCTTTTCCTCTATGTGTGTCAGAACCCCCATGCATCTCACTTGACTCGTTGTAAGGTCATACACTTGTTTCAGAAAAAGTTATGATACTTACCTCTGCATGCTACCACGGTCAAGGCACTACTTCACTACCCACTTCTAAGACTCCTAATCCAAATGGTCTGAGGTCTAGTCAGGACTTCTTACTGAGGAGATCCCTTGACATGTTAGCCGGTCCAACACCATCAACAACTAGTTAATCATATATCTAGGCTCATCACATAAGGCATAGGTGTAGGCAAGTTGACGTGGTATTGATTATGGTCTCCTCCTTGTATGATAGGAGGTTGTGTGACAATTGGTGCAAGTAGAATATGAGTACAAAGCTTCTTCCTCAAAGACACAATAGATGGTATGAGATACATCACCTGCCATTGGGGAGTTGGGTAGTGATGGCATGACAATATTAGTTTGGGAAAGATATTCTAATGTGTCCCAATAGCACGTGAGTTTTAGACAGTGATGTGTGTAGTGAATGTTTTATGTGAATATAGTGCATGGATGATTAGTACGTAATGCCTTATCATGTGTTGGTGTGGACTTATGCCCTCGAGGTGGTGGTGGGGCCACTGGTGCCTGAGGGGCATGAAGAATGAATTTTAACTCTTCTAACTCTAGGCATATATTGGTAGAATGCCCTGATACATCACATAATGCACATTGTGGAGGTACCATGGAAGAGAAACAAGCTAGGATTTCAACCTTTTTCTTTCTCCTTTTTTGTGGCTTTTGCTGGTGTCACCATAGGTATGGTTAATTGAGTTGTGGCTAAAGGAATTTTCATGTTGACATCACCTGCGGGGTAAAATAATAATTAGGGATTGCAAGAGAAATATTGGTTAAAGTAGGTGTTACCATGAATTTGTGTGATACAAGACCGGGTGGGTGTAGCAAGAAAAGTCTTGGGTTATGGCATATGGCAACAATGTGGACTCGATAATCACAACATTAGGTGTGCCTTGAATCGGTTCCTAAGGATAGGTAGCACTTGATGAACTCAATATACATATCGGGGCTATGGGTGCACGCTAGGTTAGAGGTGGGTCCCCTGGGTATGTTCCTAGGAGTGATGATGCTTTGAATACCTCTCATCTTGCTTCAATGTAGCAATGCATAGAATCATTGTGGGATGTTATGAGAAGTAGTACACCATTAGGAGCTGCAGGTGTTCATTTCTCATAGTAGGTGAGTTGATCAATGGTGATGATGTTTCCCTCGTAAGGAAACATCGTGATACATAATATTGATGATACTACTTTGGTCATGGCATACATGTATCCGAAACCTAGTAAGATATTGTAATCTAACTGGGTATTGAGGACTTCGATTTCTATGAGAATGATTTTACCAGCAAGCTCCACTGGGAGGTTTGGGAAAAGTATGAAGGGAGTAGAGGGGTTTCTATTGTAAGCCCTTAACGTAATGGGAGGAGTAGTGATTTCAAGGAATCATAGTTTCTTCCAAACTAATTTTGACATAATACAGATGGATGCCCACTCATTTTTTATGCATCTACATATGGTGATATTCGAAATGGTGATTGGGATCTAAAAAGCAACAATCGATGGGAGTTGTGGCGAAGCACAGCCAAAATCAAAGGCCATCAACTGTGAATCAAAAGGGTTGATTGTTCCTAATGAGAAAAGTAGGGATTTACGTTTGGTTGGATAGGTTTTCAAGACCTCCAATGCTAAAAAAACTGAAGGATATTGTGCTAAATAATGAACAATGCAATAGCTAGTGGATGCCTTTCAGTTATGAGAATTATGATGTAATGGCCCTTTGATTATTCACTGGATAGATTCAATAGGGGGTGATGGTATCTTCAATAGTGGCATAACAATAGTGTTAGATGAGGTGGACGGGTTGGTCTCTGGAGGAGTTCCATAATCCCAGTTTCATGTTTGCAGGATAATATCTTCTCCGGCCATGAAAATTTCATGATTAGTTGGGTCTTGATAACTTCCCTTGATAGGGTTTTGTTACTGGTGAGAGGTGGGCTCATATTGTGTGTCTAATACCCCCTAGTGGGGGAAAAGTTCATGCATTATTGCAGGTTGTTAGGTTGTGCCCTCTTTCCCTCTAACCTCTTTGATCTTTCTAAATTTTGGGAGTTGAGGACAATGATGGGTGTAATACCTGTATTCCGCAAAAATACAATATGCATGGTTGGATTGAAGAGTAGAATTTTTATTTGAATTTTTTGGGTTGTTGGTACCCTAATTTTGAGTTTGATTCTGATTGGGTGCATTACCCTCTAGTGGTTCATGTCTAAGTTGGTTGTTCCCCCCTACCTAGGTTCCCATTTTGGTTTTCTCTTTCCTTTCTTCTTGTCACGATTTTGAGGATTAGTATTGTCTAGGATTTCAAAAGTATGTTGTTGTTGGGTGAAAGAAGGTTACACAAAATTATACCCTACATTAGGATAAGGTGAGAGGTTATTTTTTTGAGATACAAGGAAAGGATAATTAGGATTTCCTTGTCCTGGGTTGATGTAAGAGGTTTGGGGAGTTGATACAGCCTCTCTAGTGTGAAGAAGATGCTAGTCAACCTACATGGAAGGTTGTTGGTTACTTGGTAAAGTACAATACTAGTTCCCCTACATGGGAGGGTTTTGGGAATGCACCAGATGATTGGGTTAGTACCTTGTGCTGTTTGGGATACTGGTTGCATGTGGACCTCAAAAGGATTGGAAATGGGGTGCTCCATTATATACATTTTCTAGACTATTGGAACGCGCTACCAAGTTGATTTTGGGAGATGATTCCAATCAAACTATCTACAAAATTTAATGCTCCTATATTGTCTTGGGAAAAATAAAGCAGATAGGGAGAATTAGGTAGGACCATGTATGGCTATCCCTATTAAGTATAGATGAGCTCAAACTATTGAGTTTGGGTGGTAGCTTCTTCCTCTATTTGAGGCATGGTTGTAGCCACATATTTTGCAATTGCAGGAAGGAGAGCTTTCAAAAATAAATATAGTTGAAGGTCTTCTGTTACGTTGAATTTATAAAGCTTACGAAACTTTCACCACTCATGGATATGGTCTAAAATATGAGTGGATGTGGTCTGTTGAAATTGGGTCAGCAGTTCTAGCCTAGTGTCATGTCATACTAGGAGTTGGAAAAATGTGAGGAATGAGCAAGCTAGGGATTTGAACACACGATGGGAACTAGCTTCCTCACTCACATACCATTTTACGATAGGGCCAGTGATGGTGTGTTGAAATAGCCTTAGATGAAATAATTCCTCAATGAAGTTGTTAGATAAACACCACACATGATAGGTCATGATGTGGTTAATGGGATCTTTTTCTTACTTTCCTTCAAATTTGGGAATATATGAAGGTAGCTTGGTTGGCATAGGGGACCAAGTTTGGTTATGGGCGATTGGATCATTGATAAGCTTGGCTAAATCTAATAGGTTCAAAGAAGCAAGAAATGGGATCTTCATGTTGTTGGCCATATTGGTATGACCAATGAATGTGTCTTGAAAGAAGTTGTGTGGAGAAGCAATAGGGTTGCTTGGGGAAGTAGAATGTGGACTCCCTACGGGGTTAGTAAAAGGGGTTCCTTGATGGGGAGGTGTCCACAACAAGGTTTCTCCAATAAATGATTACCCAATCACAATAGTTGAATAGTTTCTTCTACAGCTTAATGGTGAGAGACCAAGAAAACCTACGGATAAAAGAGGGAGATTTAGGATGCGACGAGAGTGCCTAGTAATCCTTGGCTCGACTATGGTGCCCTTTGTGGGTGAATGTTAATTTATATGGTGAGAGGGGAAATTTTATCAAAGAAAATGAACCACATAAATAAAAAAAAAGTGAAAATAGGGGTTAATTCTCCTTTTCACTTTATGCTATGTGATCAATCAAACAAAAAATGAGTTCGTGTTATTTGTGTATGATAAAAAATCCTAGTAAGACTTATGCATCCTTTCCATTCTCAAAGCAGCTAGTCCTTGTTGTTATAGACATTTTTGTGCCCTACAACTCCAAGCATCAAATTTCCATAAATCAAGGGCTCCTAAGTCCCTAAAAGTGTTGTTCTAACTCCTAAAGGAACAAGGTCAACAGATTACAACTTCTCCCAGAAGTTCTCCATGAAAAACTACTCAAAATTGGTCAAAACAGGATCATTGCAGCTGCTTCACTCGCTAGGTGCGTTGCATCTCACCCAAATGCACTGTGAGGGTGCGTTGCATTTCAAAACTCCCTTCTGTGGGGTTCGATGGGTGAGAAATGAAAAATGGCAATGTCATTCCGCGAGGTGGAGAGGCAATGGAATCTTCCAGAATCTTCTCCTGTGACACTTGCCTCACTGAATTTGACCAAGGATGAGTAAGAGGCCCTCAGTCTCCAAGAGGAAGCAAGAACTGACAGAGAGAAGACACTAATCAAATCACAAGCTGACTCATCCTCCTTACATATATCTATATATGGATCCCTCATCCCAGAGATCCAGAGACTGGAATTTTGCATATTGTAGGGAATTGCTGTTGGTTTCTAGAGACAAACATCAGATTGTTGGGTGATCTAAGCTTTGTTTGAGGTGAAGAGGGGCTTCTTTGCTGGGAGGTTGATGTTGGGTTGGAACAACTGGTTGTAACTCCTCCTGGATCTTTTCTTGTTTATCAATAAAAGCTATTTGAGTTTTCCTCCATGCTTTTGTATCATTGATGCTTGTTACATTTGTATGGTCAATCTAAATCTGATCCTAGATTGTTTATGAATATAGATCCATGTCTTTGTATAGTGCTATGCTTCTGTGATCTTACAGGTACTTTGTGAAGCTGGGCATGTAAGGGAGCAGGTAGCTGGGGACTATCAAAGAAGAGAGGGATCGAATCGAAGGATTAGCGCAAGACAGAGGTTGGTCCTTCTATTCCTCTCTATCTATAATTCATAAAGGAAATACAAAAGTAGTTTTTCTCTGTTTGTTTCTAAGGAAGTTGTCACACCTTAGTGGGATAGAGCAGTTCTAGATAGACACTTTTCCATGTAACAAAATGGCGACTCCGTTGGGGAGATAATTAGTTTGTTTGTTTATCATTCTTTGTTGTTTGTTTCATAAAGTTACAAGTAGCATTCGAACTGCATTTTCCATAACAAATGCAAAGTAGATACCTGCTGCTTCAATCCATCCACTGGATCTGTTTATGATTTAAATAGCTGATTCACAAACTATCTGATTGCCCTTGTGATAGCTCTTAGATCCTCCTTAGATCTACCCCTGATTGTTGAATTACTGATTGCTTTTTACTCGGCCAAAAACCAAGAACTGAACTGTAAACTGTGACCTGGAACCCGAATAGAGTCTCGTTTCTGGCCTAGCGCAGGTACTGTTCAGAGATTCTGAATTTCAGTACACTTCCCGAAGGGACAACCTGCGCTGCATTTTATATTCCCTGTGTTACAGGTGCGCTGATCAGACTAGCTTTGTGTAGCTGTGGCTTCTGTGCTTCATTCTTTCCAGTTCTGTCCCTAAATTTTGCTGCCTGTGATCAGTATATGTTTGTTTGAAACCCATTTTCCTTGCTGTTATTCTACCTCCTTTGTACAAAAGAACTGTATATGTTTTTGTGTGTTTGTTGAGTCATTTATAATTTTCCTTTGCAAAAGTAGCATAGTCGTACTGTCGTCCATTGATTTGAATCTGTCGCAAGTGTTGATTTCGATCATAGGAGAAATTTTGATTGCTGTTGATGGTCGATTATCCTGTTACTATTGCTTTTGGTCTGAATTTGTAATTTTCTAGTGTCAAAAACAAGTATTCATTTCAAAATCGTAAGGTGTCGTAGTCATCTCTATTTTTGATTTCGAAAAGAAACTTGTTTATATTTGTTGCTTGAAAAGTAATTCAGATTTGTACATCAACTTTCTTTTTAAGCATCTATATATTAAGAAAGTCGAAAAAAAAATACATGCATGTGCATTTGCATATAGACAGTCTGTTTGGCTTGATTTACGAAAGTGCATTTACAGTGTGCTCTTTGCTCTTTGTGAAAAGATTCTGTCTTTCTTTTCCCTCGTAGCTAGGATTTTCATTGCACAAAAGAGATAAAAAGTTTGTTTATCATCTTTAGATTGCATTTTAGGAATTACATATACATCTCGTGGTGAACCCAAAAGGAAAACTTCATAAACAATATCAACTTAAAATAAATTCAATGAATCTAACAACGCTTTGGAACTTAATGCACAACATTTAGAAGTCTAGGCTAGAGACGTATTTCGACGTCATAAAGCTTGGTAACTGTTGTTCTCACTGATGGTTGGGTGATTCCTCCACTTTGAGACGATAAGTGCAAGTATGGACTTGTGCTCCCACGTACCGTCGAGTATATTTTGGGAGACCCCTATAGGCTTAAATCCTTTATCCACAGGAAGCCGTGTCTGCCGCCCTATTGATCGCAATGCACTGAACACAACATTCAGGAAGATTGACTGCCGTACCGTAAAAAGTATTCTACAGTTTTGCGATTGGTTTGGTGCTCCCTCTACCTAGATTTCCAGAGCAGTCCCTTTCGTTCCTTTTTAGACTCCTTAATGGAAAAGGTCCATCTAAGCACTTGTCACTTCAGGCTCATTAAAAATCGAAGGCGACTAGAGTCATCTTTTGTTTTTTCTCAACTCTTAAAAACTAAAAAAAGAAGTTGTGTCAAAGCGTCTAAAATTTATTTTAAACGGAATATTCATTACCCCTTTCCTACGTTGATCTTGGGTTGAGAAAATGGAATCCACCAACCAAGGAATTCTCCTTGGAGGAAATCCTAGTCCCTTCTCCTCTTGGGGAGATGTTGGTGCACCCCATATGGCCACATTGTCGCTTCCAGGACTGACAATTGGTTTTCCTGTATGGCTCTTATCAACCTCTGTCGTTCAGAACACCACTATTCCTGAACAATCGAATCAACAATTAGACGAGTCCAGAGTTACCCACCAACCTTCTACTTCCTCTAATTCTTCCTCTCCTCCTTCCTCTTTGATTGATGGGGTTGGTAAAGCCAAAAGTCAAGTTCCTAAGGAGAAGAAGGAAAAGAAGAATAAAGAGAAGAAGAAGAAGGAGCCAAAAGCGAGTGGGGGCAAATGAGTGTCGTCTAACGAAAATACACACACTGCACCAACCAGGCCTAAATCACCATGTGTCATTTGCAAGGGAGACCACTATCACAGAGATTGTCCTTGCATCCCTCGGATCTTAAGGGACTGGTCTCCTCGTTTGCACAACCCAGTGTCATCAACCTCTGATGATCATGTTGAAAACACACCGTCAACTAGTGAAAGTGAAGCCCCAGGACAAAAAGGAAAATATAGATTTCCTTGTAAACTATGCGAAGGCGATCACGCCATCCACCATTGTCCCTTCTTAGACGAGGGTAAAAGAGTTTTCGACGATCGTCCGGTTTCACCTTTACGACTTCCTCCTGGATATAAAAAACTCTTGCCGAGTCCGTCACTAGTTGAAAATCCAGCTGGCCTGCTCAGGTGGTCGGTCGAAGCATCTATCATTGAAGATAAACCATCTGAATCCATACCAAGCGAAAGTCAAAAGGTTGAGGTGGCAGTTGACCCAGTTTTTCCTTTAGAGGTTCCATCTTCAGATGATACAATCACTGAAGAGAACAAGGATGACACCATCCAAATTCTTTTCATAAGCACAGACTCCAACGAACATGGGGGCAATTTACCCATTCCTTTACCGCAGGAAGGAAGTTCGTCAGAGTCATACCCGACTGTCTATTCGGTCCCACCTCCAAGCAACCTAGTTGTCTCCTTCGACTGGAATCAACTAGGCAGACCCTGTTTACCAGCTAGTGTACCATTCCGAATTATTGTTCAAATATATAGAATGGTTATGGCTGGTACCATCATAGATGAGGGGACTTCTGGGAGTATCCTTTCCTCAACTACTTGGAAAGCGCTTGGTTCACCATCGCTTTTGCCTGAGATGAGAAATCTAACAGGCTTTGATAAAGTAACCAGTTGACCGTTAGGGATCCTTCCCGATGTGCCCATAACATTGAGAGGGAAAATCATTCACATGAACGTAATGGTAGTTCAAGGACCCCTAGATTACAATCTACTCCTTGGACGAGACTATATTTATTGCATGAGAGCCATTGTCTCATCACTCTTTAGAGTGATGTGTTTTCCGCACGAAGGAAGAATGGTCAAGCTCGTGGACCAGCTTTCATTTCCCAGATCACGCATAGCAAATAGTCATTTACCATCCCTAAATGGTCTTTACACGCAAGAAATGTCTCAATTTCCAGTCCGTCCTCCCGATGAGTGCAAGTGATTCAGAGGGATATGACTGAAACCCAGGGGGCATGCACCCTGGTCTACTTCAACAGGAAAACTTCGAGTATAGGGTAGGTTTCCGTGGGAGAATATGACTAGTCTGTACCCCCATCCGTGATTGGAAGAGGGGGTTATTCTCGAACAAGATTCTCTTGTCAAAGTTATATGAGTTGGCGAGCATCGCCGCTCACCTTTGTTTATTTCGGTAGACATCGCCAGAGAAGTGTTTTGTTTACACCATAAATAGAACTATCTTTGGTAACCTGTAAGAGGTAGGCCTCTCTCGGTAAAACAAATGTTTTAACGGACTAAAGAAGGGGTAACCTTGAAACTCTGTTTTATACCTGGGGGCATGCAAACCTTTTGGAGTGCAAGCGAAGAGAGGCTATTTATTTTTTTAAATTTATAGGACCTCTAACCCTTTAAACTCGTAGGATTGGTCGTTTCCTAACTTGCATAAAGAAAGGATGTGGGGAAAAACTCTAAAATTTGCCGTTTTATATGAGACATTCTTATCACAAGACTGGATTAATCGAGCAGTGTTACCGCAAGGTTCAATCTCATTAAAAAATAAACCCACATCGAGCAGTTTTAGCACATAGTTCAAGCTCGTTAAAAAACAAAAATAAGACATGAGCAAATGTTTCCACCCGCGTTTAAGCTTGTTAAAAAATGAACTATTCCCGGTAAATAACCATCGTGAATGTAGTACTTCAGCCGTTAAAGCCTTGGTCGTGTTTTCACCGTCACCTCCACTTTTTCATTGGCCGATTATTCACCTCCATTTGATTGTTTACCCATTTTGAGGAACAGCTGCGAAGAGTGATTTCACTAGCCATCCTTGTGACACTGCCGTGATTGGAAAATTCCAAACCTTACCTGGAATCAGCTGCTACCCGTTTTATCACTCGTTCCTCAAAAGACGAGTCTCCTTTAAGCTTTCAACTAACTCGTAAAATATGAAAAGATTTCCGAGCCATTGGCCTCTCCAGCTCGTTAAAGGGACAGGAAGTGCTATCACTCCTCTAGATTTTAATATTTTTGGACCTGAGGGATTATTACACAAAAAGATCGAGTGCTTGTTTTGTTCGGCTCGTTAAAACTATCGAAAATTCATCCCTTCTATATTGTTTTATACTTTTTCGGACTTAAGGGATTAGATGATGAAAAAGGAATTTTGGAGTTACCTTTACGTTCCTTTTAAGACTCTCTAAAATTGAAGAGGACCGAGTTATCGTTGTCATTAAACTCGTTAAAAAGATTGATAGCGACAAACTTGTCTATAGACGAGAACGAGTTTCACTATCGCTAGGCTCGTCAAAACATAGCGATGGGTTTGCCCGAAGGGCAAATTATAGAACAAGCATATGTTATCCTCCTCAAGCTTGACAAAAATAAAGAGGTACTGGTCAGCAATTACTGGGGAAAAATTGGGAAGAAAACTCAAAGAAACTTTGTTGGTAGCAAGTCGCTCTTGAACATGACACTTCCGCTCAATGTCTGAGTCGGGTTGGGTTGTTTCATTCACCGGTCACATCACCATGGTCACGCCATACCATCCACATTTGGGGTTATTGCTACCAATCCATCAAATCAGTTTCGCCGATATGTTCAAGAGAAGTCATCCAGAGAAGTCACCTGTGTCTCACCCACTACCGTACATTATACTCCATTCTTTCATGACCGCCACCCTGAACCTTATATCACCAGATCATTTTCACCTCCATCAAAATCATTTGCTCTGTTCCGTGTCATTGATGTGGGATTCATTAAGGCCCTCCTGTGACGGATCACTTCTTGTCGACATCAGCTCATTATCCAAGAAGTTGATCTAGGAACACCCCATTCAGTACTTTGAAGCTTGCATGCCTCAATGGAAAGTTTCTCACTTTCGGCGATAGGTATACATCAATGGCCTTCAACCGAAAGATTTTGCGTGGTGTTCGACGCCAAGTCCTTTATTCACACCACATGAATTGTACTGCAGTACCTTGAGGGTCATTATCATTATCGGTGATTCCTCTTGCGCTTGTTAACAATTTACATCATTGACTGGTAATCAGGCGATGTCTTTCCATGTTCGACTTCAGAACATTTCTCACATGGATCGACTTGTACTTCGAGTGAAGATCGAATGAGATTGAAGACCCCGGATATAGTTTCATCCATCCGGGCTGTGATATATATTCAAGGAAATAAAGACATTAAATGTACAACATTGCAGCACAGATAATCATCCTACCACAAGGATGATGGCTCTATCAGAATCATCAGTCTACACTCAGACAGTTGTCTGTCCTATGTACATGAAAATGAATTTATAAAGCTGAGCATGGGAATGCCTGCCTCAGCTAGATCGTGAAAATATTATGAATATAATGTATTGTATTGTATCTTATTACAGGTCTCCTCCCAGCATTGAAAGAACTTCAGATCCTCATAATAAATCATTTCACCCGACACCAAAAGGTTAACGGCCTCATACTTTAGGGGCCAACTGTTATAGACATTTTTGTGCCTTACAGCTCTAAGCATGAAATGTCCATATACCAAGGGCTCCTAAGTCCCTAAAAGTGTTGTTCTAACTCCTAAAGGAACAAGGTCAACAAATTACAGCTTCTCCCAGAAATTCTCCACCAGAAACTGCTCAGAACTAGTCAAATCAGGATCATTTCAGCTGCTCCACTAGCTAGCTGCATTGCATAGCACCCAAATACACTAGCTAGGTGCGTTGCAACGCACCTTAATGCACTACCAGGGTGCGTTGAGCGGGAAATGACAAGTGGCAGAGTCATTCCACGAGGTGGAGAGACAATGGAAGCTTCCAGAATCTTCTCCAATGACACTTGCCTCACTGAATTCGACCAGGGATGAGTAAGAGGCTCTCAGTCTCCAAGTGGAAGCAAGGACTGACAGAGAGAAGCCACTAATCAATTCATGAGCTAACTCATCCTCCTTGCATACATCTATATATGGATCCCTCATCCAAGAGATCCAAAGGCTGGAATATTGTACATTGCAAAGAATTGTTGTTGGTTTTGAGATAGATATCAGAGTATTGGGTGATTTATGCTTTGTTGGAGGTGAAGAGGGGTTTCTTTGCTAGGAGGTTGATGCTGGATCAGGAACCATCGGTTGTAACTCCTCCTAGATCTTCTTGTTATATCAATAAAACTATTTGAGTTTCTCCTACATGCTTGTGTATCATTGATGCTTGTTACATTTGTATGTTTAGCTTAAATCTGATCCTAAGCTATTTATGAAAATAAATCTATGTCTTTGTGTAGTTTTCTTCTTCTGTGATCTTACAGGAACTTGGTGAAGCTGGGAAAGTAAGGAAGCAGGTAGCTGGAAGCTGTCAAAGAAGAGAGAGATTGGATCAAAGGACTAGCGCAAGATACAGGTTGGTTCATCCTATTCCTCTTTATTTATAGTTCATAAAGAAGAATACAAAAGTAGTTTTCTCTGTTTGTTTCTAAGGTCACTGTCACACCTTAGTGGGATAGAGTCGTTCTGAATAGACACTTATCCCGATAACAAAATGGCGACTCCACTGGGGACGATTGTCTAGTTGGTTTGTTTTTGTTTCTCTAGTTGTTTGTTTCATAAACTTAGAAGTAGCGAATCGAACTGCATTGGCCATTAACAAATGCAAAGTAGACATCTACTGCTTCAATCCATTCATTGGATCTATTTATGATTTGAACAGCTGATTCACAAATGATCTAATTGCCCTTTGTGATAGCTCTTAGACCTTCTTTAAATCTACCCTCTGATTGTGCATTACTGATTGCTTTTACTCAGCCAAAAACCATAGATTAAACTGCAAACCGTGACCCAAAACCCGGATAGAATTCTCGTTTCTGCCCCAGCGCAGGTATTGTGAAGAGTTCCTGCATTCCAGTGCAGTTCCCAAGAGGGAAACCTGCGTTGCAATCCAGTTTCTCTGTGTAACAGGTGCACTGATCAGCCTAGCCTTGTGCAGCTGAGGTTCTTTGCTTCATTTTTTCTACTTTTGTCTCTGTTTTTTGCAGCCTGTGATCAGTGTATGTGTCTGTTTAAAAACCCCTTTTCTTTGCTGTAATTCCGCCTCAGTTGTATAAAAGAAACTGTAGATGTTTTTGTGTGTTTGTTACGTCATTTACAGTTTTCCATTGCAAAAGTATAATAATCATACTGTTGTCCTTTGATTTAGATCTATCGCAAGTGTCGATTTTGATCATAGGAGAAAGTTTATTTGCTGTTGATAGTCGATTATGCTTTTACTTTTTCCTTTGGCTTGAATTTGTCACTTTCTAGTGTCGAAATGAGTATTTACTTCAAAATCTTAAAGTGTCGTAATCATCTCTACCTTTTGATTTCGAAAAGAAGCTTGTCTGTGTTTGTCACTTGAAAGAAAATTCAGATTTGTACAACAACTTTCTTTTTAGGCATCAATATTAAGAAAGTGAAAAACAAAACACATGCATGTGCATTTGCATATTGGCAGTCTGTTTGGCTTGATTTAGGAAAAGTGCATTTACGGTGTGCTCTTTGCTCTTTGCGAAAAGATTGTGTCTTTCTTTTCCCTTAGTAGCTAGGATTTTCATTGCTGAAAAGAGATAAAAGCTTGTTTATCATCTTTAGATTGCATTTTAGGAATTACATATACATCTCGTGGTGATCCCAAAAGGCAAACTTCATAAGAAAGATCAACCTAAAATAAATTCAATGAACTTAACAACGCTTTGTAACTTAACGCACAACATTTAGAGGTCTAGGCTAGAGATGTATTCCGGTGTTGTAAAGCCTGGTAACTGCTATCCTCACTGATGGTTGGGTGATTCCTCCACTTTGAGACGATAAGTGCCAGTACGGACTTGTGCTCCCACGTACCGTCGAGTATATATTGGGAAACCCCTATGGGCATAAAACCTTTATCCATAGGAAGCCGTGTCGGCCGCCCTACTGATCGCAATGCACCGAACACAGCATTCAGGAAGATCGACTGTCGTACCATAAAAAGTATTCTGCAGTTTTGCGATTGGTTTGGTACTCCCTCTACTTAGACCTCCAGAGCAGTCCCTTTCGTTCCTTTTCAGTCTCCTTAACGGAAAAGGTCCATCTGAGCACTTGTCACTTCAGGCTCATTAAAAATTGGAGACTAGAGTCATTTTTTGTTTTTTCTCGACTCTTAAAAACTGAAAAAACAAGTTGTGCCAAAGCATGTTAAAATTTATTTTAAACGGAATATTCATACCCTTTTCCTACGTTGATCTTTGGGTTGAGAAAATGGAGCCTACCAACCAAGGAATTCCCCTTGGTGGAAATCCTAGTCCCTTCTCCTCTTGGGGAGATGTTGGTGCACCCCATATGGCCACATTGTTGCTTCCAAGACTGCCAATTGGCTTGCCAGTATGGCTCTTCTCAACCAATGTCATTCAGAACACCACTATTCCTGAACAATCGAATCAACAATTAGACGAGTCTAGAGTTACCCACCAGCCTTCTACTTCCTCTAATTCTTCCTCTCCTCCTTCCTCTTCGCTTGATGGAATTGGTAAATCTAAAAGCCAAGTTCCTAAGGAGAAGAAGGGAAAGAAGAAGAAAGAGAAAAAGAAGAAGGAGCCAAAGGCGAATGGCGGAAAACGAGTGTCGTCTAACGAAAACCCACACACAGCACCGACCAGGCCTAAATCGCCATGTGTCATTTGCAAAGGAGACCACTTTCACAAAGATTGTCCTTGCATCCCCCGGATACTAAGGGACTGGTCTCCTCGTTTGCACAATCCGGTGTCATCAACCTCTGGTGATCATGTTGAAAACACACCGTCAACTAGTGAAAGTGAAGCCCCAGGACAAAAAGGGAAAACTAGATTTCCTTGTAAACTGTGCGAAGGCGATCATGCCCTCCACCGTTGTCCCTTCTTAGACGAAGCTAAAAGAGTTTTGGATGATCGTCCAGTTTCACCGTTACGACTTCCTCCTGGATATAAAAAACTCTTGCCGAATCCGTCACTAGTTGAGAATCCAGCTGGCCTGCTCAAGTGGTCGGCTGAAGCATCTATCATTGAAGATAAACCAACTGAATCCATACCAGACGAAAGTCAAAAGGTCGAGGCGGCAGTTGACCCGGTCTTGCCTTCAGAGGTTTTATCTTTGGATGATACAGTCACTGAAGAGAACAAGGATGACACCGTCCAAATTCTCTTCATCAACACAGACTCCGACGAACATGGGGGCAATCCACCCGTTCCTTTATCGCAGGAAGGAAGTTTGTCAGAGCCATACCCGGTCGTCTACTCGGTCCCACCTCCAAGCAACCTAGTTGTCTCCTTCGACTGGAATCAACTAGGCAGACCCCGCCTACCAGCGAGTGTACCATTCCAAATTATCGTTCAAATATATAGAATGGTCATGGCTGGTACCATCATAGATGAGGGGGCTTCTGTGAGTATCCTTTCCTCTATTGCTTGGAAAGCGCTTGGTTCGCCATCGCTTTTGCCTGAGATGAGAAATCTGACAGGCTTTGATAAAGGAACCAGTCGACCTTTAGGGATCCTTCCCAATGTGCCCATAACATTGAGAGGGAAGACAGTTCACATGAATGTCATGGTAGTTCAAGGACCCTTGGATTATAACGTACTCCTTGGACGAGACTATATTTATTGCATGGGAGCCATCATCTCCTCACTCTTTAGAGTAATGTGTTTTCCGCACGAAGGAAGAGTGGTCAAGCTCGTGGACGAGCTTTCATTTCCCGGATCACGCATAGAAAATATTCATATACCGTCCCTAAATGGTCTCTTCACGCAAGAAATGTCTCGATCCCCAGTCCGTCCTCCCGATGAGCACGATTAATTCGGAGGGATATGACTGAAACCCAGGGGGCATGCGTCCTAGTCTGCTTCGGCAGGAAACCTTCGGGTATAGGGTAGATTTCCGCGGGAGAATATGACTAGTCTGTACCCCGTCCGTCGGTGGAAGAGGGGTTATTCTAGAATAAGATTCTCTTGTCAAAGTTATGTGAGTTGGCGGACGTAGTCACTCACCTTTGTTTATCTCGGTAGACATCGCCGAAGAAGTGTTTTATTTGCTGTGTGAATAGAACAATCTTTGGGTAACCTGTAAGAGGTAGGCCTCTCCTGATAGAACAAATGTTTTGTCTGCAAATTGAGGGGTAACTTTGAAACTCTGTTTTATACCTGGGGGCATGCAAACCTTTTGGCATGCAAGCAATGTGCAGCTATTTATTTTTTAAATTTTTAGGACCTCTAACCCTTTAAACTCGTAGGATTAGTCGTCACCAAACTTGCATAAAGAAAGGATGTGAGGCAAAAATCTAAAAGTTGCCATTTTTATATGAGACATTCTTATCATATGACTGGATTAATCGAGCAATTTTAGCACATAGTTCAAGCTCGTTAAAAATAAACATAAGACCGAGCAAATGTTTCCACCCGCGTTTAAGCTCGTTAAAAAATGAACTATCCTCCGGTAAATAACCACCGTGAATGAAACATTTCAGCCATTAAAGCCTTGGTCGTGTTTGCACCGTCACCTCCACTTTTCCATTGGCCGATCATTCACCTCCATTTGATTGTTTACCCATTTTGAGGAACAGCTACGAAGAGTGATTTCACTAGCCATCCTTGTGACACTGCCGTGATTGGAAAATTCCAAACCTTACCTGGAATCATCTGCTACCCATTTTATCACTCATTCCTCAAAAGACGAGTCTTCTTTAAGCTCTTTTCAACTGACTCATAAAATATGAAAAGATTGCCGAGTTTTGGCCATCCAGCTCGTTAAAGCGACCGGAAGTGCTATCCCTCCTCTAGATTTTAATCTTTTTGGACCTGAGGGATTATTGCACAAAAAGATCGAGCGCTTGTTTTGTTCGGCTCGTTAAAACAATCGAAAATTCATCCCTTCTGTATTGTTTTATACCTTTTTGGACTTAAGGGATTAGATGACGAAAAAGGAATTTCGGAGTTACCTTTACGTACCTTTTCAGACTCTCTAAAAATGAAAAGGACCGAGTTATCTTTGTCGTTAGACTCGCTAAAAAGATTAATAGCGACAAACTTGTCTTTAGACGAGAACGAGTTTCACTATCGCTAGGCTCGTTAAAACATAGCGATGGGTTTGCCCGAAGGGAAAATTGTAGAACAAGCATATGTTATCCTCCTCAAGCTTGACAAAAATAAAGAGGTACTGGTCAGCAATGACTGGGGAAAAATTGGGAAGAAAACTCAAAGAAACTTTATTGGTAGCAAGTCGCTCTTGAACATGACACTTCCACTCCGTGCCTGAGTCGGGTTGGGTTGTTTCATTCACCGGTCACATTGCCATGGTCTCGCCATACCATCCACATTTGGGGTAAATGCTACCAATCCATCACATAAGTGCCGCCGACATGTTCAAGGGAAGTCATCCAGAGAAGTCACCTGTGTCCCATCCACTACCATACATCATACTTCATTCTTTCATGACCGCCACCCTGAACCATATATCATCAGATCGTTTTCACCTCCATCAAAATCATTTGCTCTGTTCCGTGTCATTGATGTGGGATTCATTAAGGCCCTCCTTTGACAGATCGCTTCTTGTTGACATCAGCTCATTATCCAAGAAGTTGATCTAGGAACACCCCATTCAATACTTTGAAGCTTGCATGCCTCAATGGAAAGTTTCTCACTTCCGGCGACAGGTATACATCAATGACCTTCGACCGAAAGATTTTGCGTGGTGTTCGACGCCAAGTCCTTTATTCACACCACGTGAATTGTACTGCAGTACCTTGAGGGTCATTATCATTATCGGTGATTCCTCTCGCGCTTGTTAACAGTTCACATCATTGACTGGTAATCAAGCGATGTCTTTCCATGTTCGACTTCAAAACATTTCTCACATGGATCGACTTGTACTTCGAGTGAAGATCGGACAAGATTGAAGACCCCGGATCTAGTTTCATCCATCCGGGCTGCGATATATATTCAGGAAAATAAAGACATTGAAATGTACAACATTGCAGCACAGATAATCATCCTACGAAAAGGATGATGGCTCTATCAGAATCATCAGTCTACCATCAGACGATTGTCTGTCCTATGTACATGAAAATGAATTTATAAAGCTAATCATGGGAATGCTTGCCTCAGCTAGATCATGAAAATAGTATGAAGATAATGTATTGTATTGTATCTTATTACAGGTCTCCTCCCAGCATTGAAAGAACTTCGGATCCTCCTAATAAAGCATTTCACCCGATAAACGGCCTCATACTTTAGGGGGCAACTGTTATAGACATTTTTGTGCCTTACAGCTCTAAGCATGAAATGTCCATATACCAAGGGCTCCTAAGTCCCTAAAAGTGTTGTTCTAACTCCTAAAGGAACAAGGTCAACAAATTATAGCTTCTCCCAGAAGTTCTCCACCAGAAACTGCTCAGAACTAGTCAAATCAGGATCATTTCAGCTGCTCCACTGGCTAGCTGCGTTGCATAGCACCCAAATACGCTAGCTAGGTGCGTTTCATAGCACCTAAATGCACTACCAGGGTGCGTTGAGTGGGAAATGACAAGTGGCAGAGTCATTCGACGAGGTGGAGAGACAATGGAAGCTTCCAGAATCTTCTCCAATGACACTTGCCTCACTGAATTCGACCAGGGATGAGTAAGAGGCTCTCAGTCTCCAAGTGGAAGAAAGAACTGACAGAGAGAAGCCACTAATCAATTCATGAGCTGACTCATCCTCCTTGCATACATCTATATATGGATCCCTCATCTAAGAGATCCAGAGGTTGGAATATTGTACACTGCAAAGAATTGTTGTTGGTTTTGAGATAGATATCAGAGTATTGGGTGATTTATGCTTTGTTGGAGGTGAAGAGGGGTTTCTTTGCTAGGAGGTTGATGCTGGATCGGGAACCATCGGTTGTAACTCCTCCTGGATCTTCTTGTTATATCAATAAAACTATTTGAGTTTCTCCTACATGCTTGTGTATCATTGATGCTTGTTACATTTGTACGTTTAGCTTAAATCTGATCCTAAGCTATTTATGAAAATAAATCTATGTCTTTGTGTAGTTTTCTTCTTCTGTGATCTTACAGGAACTTGGTGAAGCTGGGCAAGTAAGGAAGTAGGTAGCTGGAAGCTGTCAAAGAAGAGAGAGATTGGATCAAAGGACTAGCACAAAACACAGGTTGGTTCATCCTATTCCTCTTTATTTATAGTTCATAAAGAAGAATACAAAAGTAGTTTTCTCTGTTTGTTTCTAAGGTCACTGTCACACCTTAGTGGGATAGAGTCGTTCTGAATAGACACTTATCCCAATAACAACAAATCCAAGCATGAAATGTCCATAAACCAAGGGCTCCTAAGTCCCTAAAAGTTTTGTTCTAACCCCTAAAGGAACAAGGTTAACAGATTACAGCTTCTCCCAGAAGTTCTCCATGAAAAAGTACTCAAAATTGGTCAAAATAGGGTCATTGCAGCTGCTTCACTAGCTAGGTACGTTGCATCTTACCCAAATGCACTGTGAGGGTGTGTTGCATTTCAAAACTCCCTTCTGTGGGGTGCGATGGGCGAGAAATGACAAATGGCAGTGTCATTCCACGAGGTGGAGAGGTAGTGGAAGCTTCCATAATCTTCTCCTGTGACACTTGCCTCACTGAATTCGACCAAGGATGAGTAAGAGGCCCTCAGTCTCCAAGTGGAAGAAAGAACTGACAGAGAGAAGACACTAATCAAATTACAAGTTGACTCATCCTCCTTACATATATCTATATATGGATCCCTCATCCCAGAGATCCAGAGGCTGGAATTTTGCATATTGTAAGGAATTGTTGTTGGTTTCTAGAGACAAACATCAGATTTTTGGGTGATCTAAGCTTTGTTTGAGGTGAAGAGGGGCTTCTTTGCTGGGAGGTTGATGCTGGGTCGGAACAATTGGTTATAACTCCTCCTGGATCTTTTCTTGTTTATCAATAAAATCTATTTGAGTTTTCCTCCATGCATTTGTATCATTGATGCTTGTTACATTTGTATGGTCAATCTAAATCTGATCCTAGATTGTTTATGAATATAGATCCATGTCTTTGTATAGTGCTATGCTTCTGTGATCTTACAGGTACTTTGTGAAGCTAGGCGTGCAAGGGAGTAGGTAGCTGGGGACTATCAAAGAAGAGAGGGATCTAATCGAAGGATTAACGCAAGACAGAGGTTGGTCCTTCTATTCCTCTCTATCTATAATTCATAAAGGAAATACAAAAGTAGTTTTTCTCTGTTTGTTTCTAAGGCAACTATCACACCTTAGTGGGATAGAGCAGTTCTAAATAAACACTTTTCCCTGTAACACTTGTGATGATATATTTTTTATGGGTACTAGGGCCACTTCTTGAAAGTATTGGTAATACGTCCAATAGCCAAGTATTGACCAAGGTAATCAAGAGGCTTTAGTGATTCCCACATCTCAACCTATAAGGAAAGATGCCCTAAACATTTGGCCACTAAGATACCTTGGTCCCACAAGGGAAGTCAAGTATTGAGCTTCTTGGTAGTCATTCAATCAATGTGGAGCACTATAAAAGTTGGGTAGTGTCATATAGCACTGCACATAATGAGACCTAAGCCTAACCCCCTCAAAATCATATTTCAGGTGTGCCTGGGTATTCTTTTCTATGGGATGATGAAGGATTTTATGAACCCTATAAGACAAATTCTATGTTTTAGAATGTAAAAAATAGTAACGGCTTATGGGATACCTACCCTCGTGGTCCTAACATGAAATATAAATTATTTAGTGACCCTTGTGGGGAATGTAGTGTGTTCAAGTGTTACAGTTGTTTTTAAAGAGGCTTAATAACTTAGGGTGTGAAAATGTAAGCTTCAAAGAAACTAAGTATCAAGATTCCAAAAGGTGGATACCCTTGGTACAATGTTTAGATGAGCTTAGTCTGAAGTGAAAATGTGTTGAAGTGAACTTGTGAGCATACAAGTGTGTGAGGAAATTTGGATATGTGATGATCCCTTACAACTCCCCTAAATATTCTATGTTATGATTGTTCCTTGCAATAAAAAAAATCATGTGTGGATGATGGGCCACTTACTTCCTTCCTAATTACACTATGAGATCACATAGGGAGATGGAAAAATGATTGCTTTGAGAAATCTTTCAGATGAAAACCCAGGATCATCACAACAATGCAAGGGCAGCAGGAGCTACTCCCTTTCTTACTAACACTTGTTCCTAGTCCCAATAATAAAATTTGGAACATTGAAAATATTTGGTTAGTCAAAATATGTGTGAATAATGGGCCACTTATTATTCTCCCAATTAATCTATGTGTGATGATTGAAGTGAGAAAAAACATATAGAATAGATGTGTGGATTAGGGCCACTTACTTTCCCCTAGTTAAGTTATGTGAGTTGTAAATTTTCTAAGTAAAAATAAGCAATTATTGTACTAATAGTGGTTATAAAAGTAACTAAGAAGTCTATATAAACTATGAAAATTCATATGAGTGCAAGAAATTCATTAGGTGCTACTAAAACACTCACGAAAGAGAAATTCAATGATTTTTTTTTATTTTGTGAGTTGTGTGGGTTTTTCTGTGAATAGACACATGACTCACGCATCTTTCTGTGGGAAAATCTATGCTACCGACTTGAAAAGGTGAAATTAGGTGTTGTCCGAGATGATATTATACTTGTTTAAGGGTTCTTCAACCTAAAACTATAGTTAGTTATATTATATTGAGGTTGATATTGAACTATACTACACATTAAGAAGATTTGATTTAATTGATAAATTGTTGATGTTGAATGTATATATATATATATATATATATATATATATGTGTAAAGTTTAATCATGTTTTAATATTATTATCTCTCTTATACAACAATATCTATTACTCTGGTTCCTTTGTTTAACTCTGGTTGATAAGGTCTTTCTAACGTATTTGCATAGTGTACATGTTTTACATTAGTATTTTAATATTTTCAATACCCATATGATATATAGATTTTACTAAGTCTTTGTAATTAGAAATATGGTATACAATTTACTTTATTGTAGATATTCTATAATATAGGCTTACATTTCTTGCCTGTAGAATTGTAAACAAGCTTTGTGTAAGTATAACTCAACTAACATTTAAAGGTTAACTAAGACAATATTCAGTAATAATATTTTGTAAATAGCCACAGTCCAAACACATAATATTTTATGTATTCTCATATTGTTTTTTTCTTCTAACTTCTCTCGTCTTTTAACAACCTTCATTTTTATACTATAGTTATGATGTTTATACCTACATTCATATGTTTGTACTACTATTTACTCCTTTTGAACTAAAGTTGCTTCTAAGGTGATTACCTTTATTTTTAGAGTGTTGTATCAATATACTTGGAATAGAGCTCGCTAGAATTACCTAGGTTCTACTCTTTTTATCATTTTACTAATTAGATTATCACATATCTTATGTATAGAAATAAATGTATGACTTTTATTCCAACTAGAAAATAAAATCCTACAATTGTATGAATTTATATTTACCATGTTCACACCTAAAGATTAGAGAATATAAATTCAAGAAATCATATAAAAAAAGTAAATTTAATTCAAATAAATACACCCACTTTTATACTAAGTAACAGAAATACATATATACAAATTTATTGCAAATGCTTTGGAAAGGTACTAATACACTATCTTTTCATAATATTGCTCATCTAAATCTTATTTCCTTTTCATTATCAAGAAAGAAAAAAAATACTAAACATTATATTATCTTTCTTTCATATAAAATTTACAAGTTAGGATTTCAGTATACCAACTTGAAAGTCTAAGTCTGGAACTAATACAGGAGCTCACCAACTCCACCCAACCTTTGACACATTTTCCTCAAAATTATCCCCTAAGCACAAGTCTATCAATTCTTTATTTTTTCATTTTATTTCCTTTTCACTAGTTCAACACTACGTGTCTCTTTCTTTTCCAGAAAGAAGATAAAAGGAAGATTACCCCCTTACCAAACATTTGATAGTTGGTGCCTACCTCCACCTCACCCAATTAGTGGCAAGTAGTTACTAGCTCATTTATGAGCTCTACTTCCCACTCCCAAAGAAAACATCTTGTCTTTTAGGGAAGTTATGGATCAATCACTTTCTTAATCATAAATAATATAATTGTTTATATTCGATTCCTAGGACTTAATGAATGGTTAATCAATATCCAACATTAAATTGCAATATATGTCCTTGCAAATTTTTTCAAAACTTAAGAGGTATGTGTGTATTCACGTAGCATAACTTAGTCTAAAATGTGAATATATATATATATATATATATATAGATATAGATATAGATATAGATATAGATATAGATATAGATATAGATATAGATATAGATATAGATATAGATATATATATATATCTTTATATATATATATATATATATATATATATATAGATAGATAGATAGATAGATAGATAGATAGATAGATAGATAGATATGAGCATGATTTACATGGAGAGAACTCATTTTTTCATATTAAAAAAGTATTTTTTTAATGTAAAATTATGTTTTTTATTATTTTTCAAAGTTGACGAAGTAATATTTCAATTTCATTTTGGAGACACATATGTTCACATAAAAAAAATTTCAACTTGTTAAATAAATTGAAAAACCAAGAGTACCCTTTTGAATAAGACTCATAAAAAAAATAGTGGTATTTTTTGAAATTTTTTTGTTGTGTATATTTTCAACCATTGTATTTAAAGGAAATTAGATGAAAAATATCATATGAATTCAAAAGTGTCAAATTCATATTCCATTGGATAGAGTATTATTCCATGAATCCAACATGATCAACTCTGCCAAGGACAAATTCTGCCCTAAATCCACTAGGGTACACAATGGGGTTGCAGAGAAATCTGCGAAAGGGGTGTTGAATCTGTAAACTTTAGGACCTCACGAGATCAATCGAGCACTTTAAATGCTCGATCAAGCACTTGAATTCAAAATTCAAATTTCACAATCGAGCATTAAAGTAACCCTCAATCGAGTCATATACATGGTTAACCAATGGCTCAATCGAGCCATTCAAAGCCTAACTTGCCAACACCATATCAACTTTTATTAATGATGTTAATGGTAAACGATATGGATCAAGGGCTTGATCGAGCCTCTGCTGTCAGCAAATAAATTAGTGTATTAATTTGATTCTAGAAAAAAAACAACAAACATTCATTCATAGAGAAATATCAAAGCGTGAAAATTACACAAGGATTCACAACAAACTTGGGAAATTGGAGATTTGGATCTATAAAAGGAAAGAATTTTCCATCCACAGAAGAAAGGATGAGAAAATACATCAAGCATTGAGAGAACAAGAAGATCATGCAATTCAAGAAATTGATGCAAATATAGGTAATTCAAATTGTCTCACTTCTCATATTACTTTCTCCATATTGTATGCATTAGGAAACATGACTGAAAACCATAAACAAATGCATAATGAAACAATACAACTAAGATAAAATAATCTTTTAAAGTGATACCATGTAGTTAAAAAATGAGATGCAATAACAACTAAATAAAACCACTTGAAACCATGCAAATTGTGGAAAAGTACTTGAAACCTTGGTTTATTGGAAATTTTTTTAAACTACTTGAATTTATGCAAATTATGAACCACCATTGAATTGTAATAGTTTAATATAAGCTAAAAAAACTAATTTTGTGATTTAACCAAAGAAAACCATTGGAACATAATTTCCATATATTATTTACACGAATTACAATTCATGGAAATTTATTTACAAGAGAGATTAGAAAAAATGGTTGTCACGTAGGTGCTTCAAAACCTATAAACATTAGTTTGATTAATGTTTGATATCCCAAGTAAGGGTTTAAAGAGAGAAAATGTGTCAAGATCTTGAAGGAGAAAGAATACCCCTACTTCCAATGTGTATGAAATGAGAAGACATTATTTGTTAAACATATATAACAGCATTAGACTTTCATAACATTCATCATCATATATAACATTTAATGGTTCTTTGAATCATAAATGATGATCCCTACCTTTGAAAACCTGACAAGTTTCTTCTTTCAATCCTCACATGAAGTTTATGATATTTTTTTTTTTAAAGAACAAGTTTTTTAATGACATACAAAGTGTAGTGTCGATTTGTGCTTGCACAAAAAGGAGTGTGTTATTGCTTATAACTTTACTGCTCCATGGAAGACTCATGTGATTAATCGATATTAAATTCATAAATAATAAATACAAAGAAATAAATTAACATGCACGTATTCATGATATGCTAGAAATGTTTACAATGTTACATTTCTTAGATTATGGCAATCTAATGTCAATTAATTTTTTCTATTTGTTTCCCAATATGTAATCATGAAATATATTGAAAAATATGGTTCAAAAGTAAAAAATAGGAGTTCTTTATTTTAAACTTTGTCAATATTTGATGAAATTAATTGAAAACATAAAAGGCATTGGATATTCATCTTTGCATGTGCATAAAAAGGTTCCTTGTAGAAAAATATAGTTTTTTAAATCCTCTTACCCCGCCTTGTGCCCTACTTGATTTTTGTGGTAAAATTTCCATGTACATTATCCCAAAAAAAAACTCAAATCATTTGTGCCCCTCTTCACCAGAAATTATAACAATGTACATTCATCATTGATAAGACCTTGAAACATCTTTCTTGTTCTCTAAAAACACTAAAACCTTTATCTCTTGATTTCTTTTTGTTTCCTTATCAACTATTTCATTGTCCTTCTCATGCCACAATTCTTCAAATTTGTATTTGGAATTGTGAAATTATCTATAGTTTTTCCGAAGAAAAAAACGAACCTTTTTATAAGAAATAAAAAAGTTACAAGCACATGAATTAACATTCCAGCTGGTTCTGTGATCTTTAGACCACCATCAGTCCTCAAAGCGAAAGACATGCTCCCCTTTGAGTCACCATCCAAGCAAAAACCAAAAAACACATAAGCATTTTTCCGCCTACTTCCAGCACTGTACCGTTGCCTACTATGGGCAACTCTGTCAAGTGATTTTTCCATGACAAAAAATAACGTGGGCCTCCTTTTACAGCAGGAAAACAACCCACGGAGCTGTTTTTCATAAAAGAGTTTTTAAAGCAAATCCGATGAAACAAAGATTAATAAAAACCAGCACAGTTTTTTGATCTGAAGCAGAAAAGAAGTGCTGTAGAAAGACTGTCAATACATCCTGTAGCAGCAAAAATTAAGTGTAAGGAGGTAGATCCGACACACGGATCTGATCGTTCATCTGTTCAGCTATCCTCCACGAGTCCACAGCGAGCTGCAAACCCTCTTTAGAAAGCCTATCTGCATCTTCGTTCCTGTCCCTGTAGATATGTTCAATGGAAAAAGTATTAAAATGAAGTTTTAAATTTTGAATCTCTTCCAGAAGTGGTCTCAACATATAATTTTGACACCTGTATTTTCCAATGACCCAGTTAATTACATTCAGGGAGTCACCAAAGATCTGAATAGTGAAAATGTTCCTGTTTATGAGCCAGCAGAGAAGGAGTTTTAGAGCCAGGAGTTCAGCAAAATTGTTGGTGCCTGGGCCCAACCCCACAGCAGCTTTGAGAGAGTGAGAGGGATTGATATGAATAACAATACCAGCACCCGCGGTATTGTTTTGAGCTGCCCCGTCAAAGTAGGCCCACGGAATACCTTCCTTGATCCGTTCTTCCTTTTTTTGGACTGAGATTTTTGGATCCTCGGGCTCCGGGATGCTAGTAAGGATGGCTGAACTTTGAATTGCAATCACCTCCGCTGGAGTAAGCTGCTCTCTGAAAATGCTTCTGTTTCTAGCAATCCAGATACCCCAACAGAGGATGGGGGGGAGATTCCTAAGGTTCCTTTCTGGGTAATGATTCCACCAATATTCCCAAGCAGAGAGAAAAGAATCCCCTTCCCAGCGAACATTTTTCCCCAAGAGCTTTTGCACTTCTTCCCAAACTTTCCTTGCAAACGGACAAGAGATGAACAAATGGCAGATGGATTCTGAGTCTAAGAAACATAGGGGGCACCTACCTGGACCCTGTTTAAATCTGGATTGAAGAATGTCCCAGGTAGGGATTTTCTTTCTTAAGACACACCAGAAAAATAATCTCGCTTTCTTGGGACACTTCAATTTCAGAAGGGGCTTTGCCCACCATTCTGGGATTACCCACCCTTTCTTCTTCATCAAGAAAGCATACCCCGCCTTTGGGGAGTAGACTCCATTTTCTGCATGAGCCCACACCAATTGATCTGGCCTGTCTTGAATTCTGACATTTGATCTCTTTAGCTCCTGAAGGAAAACCCCCCACTCATTCCTCCACCTGGGATCAATTCCTAACTCATCTTCGGATTTCCATGCTTGACCCCAAATGGTTGACTGACCCATATTTGCAATCTGATTTAAACCAAAAATCCCCTTCGAATCCAGGTGACCAATCAGTTCAGGAGGAAGGGCGAAAGATTCATTGCATCCAACCCAAGGGTCTCTTCCAATTCTTACATTTTCACCATTTCCTACCTGCCAAGCCAGACCCTGTTCAATTACTTTGAAAGCATCTACTGTGGCTTTCCATATCACAGAGAAGTTCCTTCCTTTCTTGTTTGTGCTCCTTATCCAATCTTCTAGGGGCATGGGATCTATATATTTCCTTTTTACTACTTTGGTCCAAAGATTCTCAGCAGAGATTAGACGCCATCCAGACTTTGCTGCTAAGGAGGAGCTGAAGTCAATGAGATTTTTAATGCCCCAACCGCCCCAGTCTTTTGGCCTTGCAATTTTATCCCATGACACCCAAGGAAGCACTGAGTCCTCCTTTGTCCCTGACCAAAGAAATCTGCTGCAAAGTTGTTTGATCTTGTGAAGTATACCTTTTGGGATCCATGTTAGAGCTGCCCAGAACACAGGCATGGCCTGGAGGACAGAATTCACCAGAGTCAACCTGCCTGCTCGGGACAGCCACTTGAAACTCCAATGGGATATTCTTTGTTCAATCTTAGCCACCAGCCAGCTCCAGTCCTGCTTTCTGTACAAATGAGGTTTTAACCAAAAACCAAGATATTTGAAAGGATTCTCCAGTTTACAGGCCTCAAATGGAAGGTAAGATAAAACCAGAAGTTCCTCCTGTCTATTGAAACCCTCCAGAATAAGCTGGGATTTTCTAGAGTTTATTTGAAGGCCTGTCGCTTTCAAGAACAAGTCAAGAATGCTTTTAAGCTCTTTAATTTCATTTAAGCTTCCATTTGTAAATAATAAAATATCATCTACAAATAGGAGATGGGTAATAAACAAATTTACAGCTACTTCCAAACCTTTTACCAAACCTGATCTTTTGGCAGATGATATCAATCTGCTGAGGCCTTCAGCAGCAAGAAGAAAAAGCAGAGGAGAAAGGGGACACCCTTGCCTCAATCCCCTTTGACTTCTGAAAAACTGGGATGCTGCCCCGTTTATTAATACTGCAAAACTTGCATTTGATATACATCCCATGATCCAGCTTATGAAATCCACCTTGAATCCCAGGTGAGTTAGCAGCATCCTTAAATAATTCCAGCTGATTCTGTCATAAGCTTTGGACAGGTCAATTTTTAGCACAACCCCTTTTGCTTTTGAGACCCTGATGCTATGAATGGTCTCCTGAGCCACCCCTATAGCTTCATGTATTTGGCGACCATCCAAAAAACCAAATTGTTCCGGAGAAATGCAGCTTGATAGGATCGGTTTCAGGCGAACTGCAATGGTTTTTGCAATGATTTTGTAAATGCAGTTGCACAGTGAGATCGGCCTGAAATCCTCAAAAGATTCCGGATCCTCCTTTTTAGGAATAAGGGCAATGAAAGTAGCATTGAAAGGGGCATAAATCTCACCTTTTCTCCTTGATTCCTCCACCACTTCCGTTAGTTCTTCCCCAATCAGATCGAAGAAATGAGTGAAGAGTTCAACAGTCCATCCATCCGGCCCCGGACTTTTGTCTTTTGCCATTGATTTTACAATACTTTCAACTTCCTCTTTTGTCACCTCTCTAAAAAGATCTTCTGCCTCTTCCCCCTCCACAAACCGAGGGAAGGCTTGAGCTGTTCTGATAATTTCGGCTAGAGAAACCCCTCCTGGATCTGAAAACAAGGATTTAAAGTGATTCTTCCCCAGGGTTGACAAGGCCTCAAAAGACGAGACCTCTCTGCCCTCATGGTCCTTTAGCTTCCAGATTGTATTTGCATTTCTCCGACCCTTTGCATAGTTGTGGAAAAATTTTGTATTCTCATCCCCTGCTTTTAACCAAATTGCCCTACTCTTTAGTCTCCATTCTTCCTCTTTGTCTAGTAAAATCTTAGCTCGCGCTTTCTCAAGAGCCACGATCCTATCTTTTGACTCCTGAGAAGCATAAGCGTCCGCCTCAGGTTCTTCTAGAGTTCGGAGCTCTTCATCAATTTTAGTCAAGGCCTCATTTTGAGATTTCCTTCTTTCAGAAGCCCACTCTACAGTTGCTTTCTTAAGTCTTTTAAGATTTTCCATAAAGAGAGCCCCTTTGGATCCAGAAGAGTCCCTACCCGTGTGTCTCCAAGTATTCCTGAACAGCATATTAAAAGACTCTTCTTGCAGCCATGAAGCATTGAATTTAAAAGGAGCTGCAGGCTTTGGGGGAGGCTTGGAGAGTTCTAAGAGGATGGGGAAGTGATCAGAATTTCCCCCTTCACCCACCCATTGCCTGAACATCGGGACATTGGACGCCATCAAGTCATTTATAAGGAAACGATCAAGCCGTTTTGCTATCCTCTCTTCCCCAGTTCTCCTATTTCGCCAGGTGGGCTTTGCCTTAATAAAGTTTACATCTATCAGCTTGTGAGATAGGAGAAGTTGGGCAAAATAATCTGATAGAGGATCAGTTCTGGCCGAAGGTCCCCAAGCCTCCGCATTCCCCAAAGAGAAGTTTAAATCACCTCCAATTATCAGATTTTTTCCTTTTAGGAAATCTTTAGACATGAAAGCGTTCCAGAAAGCAACCCTTGCCTGGCAGGGCCCGTAGACATTTACTACCAGGAAAGAAAAATCGAAATCTGGGTAGATAACCTCCATACCCATCGCATTGTGCATACCCCAGAAGCTCAAAATTTTCAGTCTGCCATCCCTGCATCCCATGGCGAGACCCCCCGAATGACCTACTGCATCTAGGGCTACAAAGGTCCATCCCGGGAGGAGAGAATTGAGGACAGGTTCAATATCTACACCCCTTCCCAAAGTTTCTTGCAGAAAAACCAGATCCGGGTTGTAGCGAGAGATTAATTCCTTCAAAGCCAGTTTTTTGGGTTTACTGGTTAAACCCCTGCAGTTCCATGATAAACAGATCATTTTATAACTGCCTCAGGGGGTTTTGCTGCTCTAAGCGCCCCAGAAATCAATTTTTGTTTTCCGTCAGCCACATCCAGTTTTGCTTTAACTTGGGCTTTGGACAGATCAGACTTTCTCCCTCTACCCTTTTTCTGAGAGGGTTTAGACGAAGAAGGACCCAATCCACCCACAGGATCCCCCAAATCAGGAAGAGGGTCAGACTTTTTGCTGAGAGATCTGAGATTATAAGTGCGGGCAGGTGTGGAAATGTCTGTGGCCGGAATATTTAAAGATAACACTTCACTTTTCAGATCAATGGAAGGAATGTCTACGGTTAATTGATCAATGTTTTTACAAATATCTTTGCAATTTGAAATCAGAGGGGACTCCATAGAAGAGAGTACAGTATTTGACTCTGGAAAGCATACAGTGGATGGAGGGATTGATTGCTTACCGGGTAGATCATTTGCATCGGCCTCAGTTTCTCCGCCATGGGGCTCTTCGGCTCCGCTCAGAATCTCAGCCGCTGGAATCGGGGCTCCTTCTGTCTGAGCCTGAGTTTCATCCTCCTGTAGATGCGCTCCTTCAGTGGGCTTGTCCTCTGAGTTAATCTTCCATGTCATATTTATATCGTCAACCTTGTTCCTCTCCCTCTGCTCGACGGGTTTTTGAACCCTCCTTCTGCGCCGCCCCATAGGACAATCCCTCGCCAGATGTCCGATCTCGTGACATCTGTGGCACCTAAACGGAAGTAATTCGTAGTCCAACAACTGTTCAAATACATACTCCCTGTATTGCAAATTTATCGAGTCTACAAGCCCTTCACTTGGATTCAGACGCACCAGTATCCTTGCCACCGCCCTTTCATGAGTGTCTAGAAAAGACATATCAGCTTCCAGAAACGTACCCAGCGAATTCCCAATAGAGGTGAAGACAGACTCCACCCAGAGGAACGGTGGGAGTCCAGGTGCCCTTACCCAGACGGGAAATTCCTCCACCTTTTCCTTGGACGCGTCGAAGAGTGGAGACCATCTTTTGAAGAAAACTGGGCGCTTCCCAAAAGCCCAATTCCTTCCTTCAACCCACTCCATGGCTTCTTTGCTATCGAACCTGATCATGAACCAACCGTTTACCAGAGTGGCCGCTTTGAAAGACTTTGCCGGGGTTTCCATCCATAGACGCTCCGCCCATTGCTGTAGAGACTTGCCCGAGATCGGACGCCCCCTTACACGGCCCACAAGCGTGCATTCTGCCACCTCCAACGCGTCCTCTACTTGAACATCCATTCCAAGTAACAGGTTCCCGGCTAACCTTCTCGATTTTAGGGATTTAGCCTTCTTTCGCTTTTCCCCGACTCTGCCTCGTTCCAGATCCACCTCACTGACAGTGCCTGCAATGTCTGGTGCCCTTAGAACTCCATGCTCAATACCCGCGAGAGGGTTTCCTTCCTGTCCTGGGGGGAAAAAGCTCGGACCTCCTGCATCGCTTCCTTCCTTGCCATAATCCTTTTCCCCCTTCTCTTCCGACCTTCCTGAGACGGTGTTTTGGTCATTCTTCCCCGGAATAGAAAGTTCGGGAAAGATCCCCTTAGAAATCGGCCCGCCTGGAGCCCAACCTGCTGATGAAAGTGGTCGATTGACCATCAAAGAGCCACATCTGTCCCGACCTTCTCTGTCAGATCCCTGAAAACCCCCTATAGTCCTCCATAACCCCTGTCTAGAATTAAAGTTTATAATATCTTCAAGACCTCCCGACGGACTGAAAATCTTTGAGGGAGAGATAACCTTACCTTCAAGAAACCCTTTATCTTTCTGATTGCAGGCCTCCTGACGCGCACCAGAAACTTCTAAGCGACCACCAGTATTGCCAGGTTCCACGGCCGGTCCTAAATTCTCCTCCAAAGAAACCCTAGGCAGAGTGCTTCTCCACAGACCTCCTGCAGTAATTTTGTCAGGTGCGGTAAAACCCTCTTGTCCGAAAAACTTGTCCAGGTTTTGATCCGTGACCTCCTTACCCCAGACCGAGAGGATATCTTCAGGAGCAGGTTCCAAATCCACCGCCTCGCTGTGGAAAACCATGTTTACTAAACCGCGTAAATAAATGACACCTCACTGAAACCCGTTACCACAAAGCACGCTCCTTGAAACGCCAGGGACAAAAGCACCGGAATGATTTAGGTAAAACTGTTCAAAACCGTCACGGGCTAGGTTTAACAGAGGTAAAAACTCAGGGTACAGCGGTCAACACCTAAACCGGCAGCGCTAAACCTCCGAGAACCTAACCGTAGTCACCAAAAAGGGGAAACCGCCCATCTGTCAACAGCTAGTGTACCTCGAAACCGCGGATCCACGGAGGGTCTGCCATCAGCCCTGCCTGTGCCTGCTCGATGAAGAGTAGCCTGTCAGTGTCGCCTAGGCCCTAGGCCTAGGGTTTCAGGGTCGAACCCTGTGCCTTCCTCCGCATCGAAAAGCCACCTCAATACTTTGTGAAATTATCTATAGTTATGATAAGTTCTTCCTCTAATAAATTTCTTATTACTATTGCTTTATTGTAATTTTAGTTACATGTTTTAAAACGTTAAATGATATGGTGCTTCTAATGCGTTATCACTCAGAAATTTCTCTAGAAGTTATTAGAAGAAAGAAAATGACCGAGGTAACCACAAACCAACTTTGGAGCATAGGCTCTAGCCAACCTAGGCTCAGAGAGGGCTCTCTCTATATGATTTAGCTTTGTTTGCTTGGATTTCAGGCTAGTTATGAATGTTCTGGGGGATTTTTATTTGTATTCAAGATTTGATGGTGGGATCCTTGGAACAGATGGATAGAATGATGTCTTTAGACCATTGGGCTATGGAGTCAACAGAAGGGCAACAGAACTAGATCAACTCACTAAAGGGAATGTTCAAAGGGCAAGCTAGTAGAGTAAAGTGCAGGTCTTTGGAACATGGCGGGTGAAATGGTTTTAATCAGGGTGAGAGAGCAATTAAGGGTTCTTAGACCAAGATATAAATGAGGAATAGAGGGTAATGGAAAGAAAAGGGCAATTAAGAAACCTTTGATCCATATTAACAAGAAACAACCTAAACTAAGGAGCAATTAAGAATTCTTTAACTTAGATATCAATTGAAAACATTTATATGCATAACTGTTAAAATAGAGTGTAACTAAACAAATTTTGAGATATTGTTCCAGTTATAGCATTTAGATTCAGAAATACAAAAAATATTGTGGAACAATTTTAAGAAAGATAACAATAACATATGAAAATACTTGTATGCACTTTGCTCAACACAAGAATCCTGTGAAATATCTTGTCTTTATTCATCAACCCAGCTTGCTGGCTCAGTCAATGATACAATAGCTTTACAGTATTTTTTATAAGAATTCTATAGAAATGTCTAAGAATCCACCCTACATACTTCAAACTGTGAAGTATTTATACAAAAACTATTACAAAATATCTCAAACTAATTTGAGATTTTATCTAGGAAATAAAAATGTCTTCTTGCAAGAAGATAGAGACATCTATTGAGCTTCTTTCATAATGTCCCTTTTATTTTGGTACTCCTGGCCTTTATGGTTTGATTCTAGCACTTTGTGCTACTTTGCTATTTGATATTTTACGTTGGAATCTTCATTTACTTTTGGTTTCCATCTAATACTCTTTGACTCTGTGGACATGTCTTCCTCTTTTTACCTGGTTGTTTTACTTTTACTGTACACTAACCTTTTTACTGCATATCTCTCATAGTGAATCAGTCAATTTCTCCCATGTCTCACCATCAAGTAATTGGGTATTCAACATCCTTCTGTATATTTCATCTACCTCGGTGTACTTGGAAAAAGTGGGCTTATTGACAAACAAGTGTTTTACCTCATGTTGGAGGTAAAACACGTTTTCAAACATCTGGTATAATACTTTTCCTGTTGGCAATGCCTTCATTGAAGATGTGTTCACTTGATATTTTGTTAGCTCTCTGAGTTTGTTGTTGTAATCCTGCTATGTCATGAGCTTGTCATTTATGACTAAGGGACTGGGTAACCTTTCTCTCTCAAAATTTGAAACTTAGCTATAAATCTATCAATGGCTACCCGCATATTCTGACATTTTTCCTCCAAGTTTAACATCAAGTTTCTCTTAGACAGGATCTTTCTTTCTTCCAAAAATTTTTCAGTTTTGTCCTCAATTTCCAATTCCTGAAGCTCATATCTATTTTTACTGTTAAGGAATTGAAAGATTCTAGTGGCATCTTCGGGCATCTCTCCCAATTCCTCTTTTACCTTTTGGATGGCTTCTGTAGCCATCTTTATTAAATATATCTGTTCAAAAATTACCTGAATAGATGGCCAAATATCATTGACAGAGTCAATGATATTGACCCATAGCAGTTCCTTAGCTTGTCCAAGAGGTTCTTTCAGTGTTAGGTCTTTCTCCATGGCCTTTAGTCTCTCATTCATTCTGGCAACTTTTTGCACTTCTTCCTTATGAATGATTTTGGTAAGCTTGTAATCAGTTTCCAAGCTTGTCACCTTTTCTTTCAACTTATTCATTTATGTAGCTTGTATGGACATTTTCTCCATAGCTCTAACCAATTTTGCTACTTCGTCTCCTGATGTACCTACTGTTGATTTAGACTATGTTGAAACCTGTTCTATTGTGGCCATAGGAGTTGTGGGAGCCAATGAGGCTGCCCATGTGGAAGGAACATTTGTTGAGACTGTTGGGATGACATTTATAGATGTAGTGGCAATATCACTTTTCTTTAGTTGAATTAAAGTGTCCAATTCCTTCTCTATTTCCCTTAACTGATCATTAAGTTTGAGGACTAAGTCCATTAACTCTTCATGCCTGGTTTCGTTTTCCAAAACTTCCTGTGTCTGGGGATGCTACAACTGAGGTATCTTCAATTGTTTTTAAGTGTTTCAATGTCATCATTCTTCTTTTTGATTATTTACTCAGTGGATTTGATGTCTTTGGGATCATGTCCCAATTCAATCAATAAGTCTTCCAAAGACTTAATTATAGTGTCATTTGCATGTGAGGAGGCCTTCTCAAACTGATACTGAGTTGAGATGTTGGTTAATGAGTTTTGTAATTGATGGGTAGCTATGGATTTACCTGTAAGGGTGGAGTAAATCATTTCTCCAGCCTGTTTGTAGAATTCAATTTGGTCAATGGGATGAATATCCCTTTCCAATACCTCAAAATCAATCTTTTTATAATTTGATGATTTCTTTGGTTGTTGTATAGTTGGTTTCACAAAGGAAATTTGCATATTTCCCTCCTTGATGTCAAAAGCTGACATCGACCTGGTTTGATTGGTAGGTGTAATCTTCAAATACTGGACAGAAGACTATGCCTTCAGTTTCTCATTTCTCATTTTTATTTCTTTATATCTGTATTTAATATCCTTATCTTTATCAGTAGGCCTATTGAATGAGGATACTTCTACACTGAGCTGCCTTTCCAACATTTTAGTCTGTGATGTGGATGGCTCTTGAGTTTCTCCAAATGGAGCTATACACCTGCTCATGTCAAACTCAATATTAGTTACATCTCTTGAGCCTTCTGTGTCTTCTTGTTCTAAAACAAGATTGAGCCCTGGCCTTCTTCTCTGGCTACCTTCATACTGCACATTGGATGTGTCCATGCCTGAAGTTGAGGCTCCATCCCTGTTCCTCTTGGGATTCCTTTCCTCATTCTAAGGAGTCGGTAAAACAACAAGGGTACTCATGGTTGCTTCTTGTTGTGGTACCTACAGGAATGAGCTTTCATCAAGTTGTCTCTCTACATCAATCATTTTATTTTCAACATCTACATTTGTACTATCCCTATCTACAAGAGTGTTTTCCAACCACTCAGATTGATTGGCATAGTTTTCTATTTCTGGTATTGTGTGATGAATGTGAGGTCCCAATTTGACCTTTTCTCTAAGTCTGGTCAGAAACCCTTGAGGGTCATATCTCCACATGAAAATGTTTGGAAATTTCATCTGTTTCAGAATCAAAGCTACCTCCTGCCCTACTTCTCTATAGTTGCAAATGAAAGGACCTAACTGATTTTTGACTTTGAACTGTGTTCTCTTCTTGGCCGATACAAAATTGACTTCATTAGAGTTCATTATTTGCCTATATTGCTCTAGAGAAAATAACCTCACGGGGAGGTATTTGGGGAGTTTGTATGTGGCAAGCTGGCACCCATAGATTCTTATTTCTGTGTGGTTTGGGTAAACGTACCAATCTCCCACTTTACTTTGCTTGGACAACACGAGGACCCTTTTGATATCTTGGCTTATTCTAGATGGAGGACTTCCTGTCAGCATGGTCATGACTAGATGAACAAAAGAATCATTGAAATCTATATAAGTATGTGGTGATGAATACTTGTGGAACAATGGTTTCCAAAATATGATAGACCTGGGTTGGCCTCTAGTATCAAGCTTCTGGAGGGTGAAAGGGAATTTGTTTGATTGATAATACAAAAACATATGGTAAAGTACAGATGAGTACTTGAACACTCTCTCATTATGCATTCTAGTAAACTGTTCGTGCATCCTTTCAGCTATGAATTGGGCATAATTGTATATAGTAGCAGGATGCTTTCTTCGGGTGAAAATGGACATGAAGGCCAGGATAAGCTCATCAACAAATTCATTAGTGGTGCAGCCCAAAATACATGATATCATAGTCAGAACATGCTTTCCCCTTTCATAGAAAATGGTAGAAACATATGGAGGGGCATCTTTAGGAATGTGCTTGTCTTCAACAATGAAAGTTTGAAATATTTGAGCCAGTCTAGATGGACTTAACTTGGTGTACAAGTCTAAAAAATATCCAATTGAGAGCACGGTTAGGTTTGGACCTGGTTGGATTTGTAACATATCATTGATTGATTCAGCTGTGATGGTAAATAGGACTTTCTGGTCAGGGGACATTATAGCTCTCTGGCTGGGAATGTAACAGACATGGCACATATGGAAAATTTCAGGAAAAAAATTTACTTGGGGAAATTGGTATTTGGGAAAATTGGATTCCCATAGACTAATGTCATTAGAATTGTTCAGATATCTGTCCCTACTCAAACAATGAAGTTTGAGCAGGACCTCATATGCACTAGTATCTCTAATTTGGAAATCCCGGTCTGCCAGGGGAAGGTGGTCTAGGTGCAGATGGGGAGTTGTGATAGGTCTGACATCCATGGTGATAGGGCTAGCCATAATTCAGTTCTTGTGGATTTGAATTTGAATTTCACAGGTGTATTTAGAGGTTTTGATGGAAACTGGCAGTTTTGATAAGGGTTTGGGCAACAAACTTTCAAATTTGAAGTAATTTTAAGTAATTTTACTTAATTAAAACACTTTACAGGCTGAAAGTTTTCAAATTTGAAAGGGTGAGTGATAATTTGTGGTGAAATACCTGGAATTGGGTGAATTATCTTCAAATTTGGAGATCACAGTAGTTGTGGAGGTTAAAATAGCTCTGGTAAGAAGTAACGGGTTCATTGGGGTCTCTGTAGCATCTTCAAGAGTGAATTTGGAGTTCAATTGGTGAATTCAGCATTTGTAGGAATCACACTAGTTCGTAGAGGTTTACAAAGAAAACGAGCAAAAAAGGAAAAAAAGGGCTTCTCGGCCTTTTTTATATAGCAACGATCTTTTTTTGGTGGGTAATTTATGAATGAATAGTGGGTAGTTTACAGGGTTGAGCGGGGAGGTAGTTTCCCAAGCCATCACACTGCCTTTGTGGAGGAGGTGGTATTTAGGAGGGGTCACTCGATCTACCTCCACGCTTGACATGTAGCATTTTGGGGCCAGGGAAAACCACCTTATTGGGCGGGTAAAGGTCGGTCGTCGAGTTCAGCCGATATGGCTGTGGACTGTTGGATGCGAGCGATGATGATCGGATGGTAGTCGGGTGAAGAAGGTGGGGGGTGATAACAACATGGGTTTCGGGGGGGGCGGCCAACATTTTAATCCTTGGCGGTTTGGGATTTATTCAAGGTTAATGAGGTGATTAATTGATTGGGTAGGTTTTAATGACGGGACTTATCTGTTTTGTCGACATATGGGGTAAATGTTATAGTTTATATTAAAACTAAAGGTTGGGATTTTTATTATAGGGGATTTAATTAATATACAGGAAAAGGTATATCAGGGGATTTATATAATTAAGTTAAAAATTAATATGAAATGAGCGGAGTGAGCATACCCTTAGCATAAATGTAAATTTTTTTGCATTTTATTCACATATATTTCATACTTAGGATAAAGTACTTTTGTGGTTTTTTTGAGTGAAATAGGATTTACATGGGGTTTATTTAATTTTCCTAGGCAAATGAATTTTATCCTTAGAAAAATGGGTTTTATTAGGGTAATGAAGGGAAAATGAATCTTATGAAGGGAATTCTAACACTTGATGTCCATAAGTCATTAAGCCGAGGGTCCAGTTCCACCAAAAGTTAGAGAAATGATCTGAGCCTCTTTGACTTGAAGGGTTAAAAGTGCTAGAATATACTTGTGGATATGAAATTAGTAAGTAAGGGGAAAAATGAATGAGGGCAAGTTAATCATATTAACTTGCAAACCTTTGTTTTTGCTTCCACAATTGATCATAGATATTCAAATATGTGTCTAAGCATGATGTCTGTGTTTTGATCCAATCCACTTTATACTTCAACAACCTTTCTTCTACTTACCCATTACTTACCCTACCATTTTTTCTTCATTCTATTTGGGTGCATTTATGCTAGCAAACCCTTATCATCCATTTTTCTTTTGAAAATTAATATATATAATTCTAACCTTATATCATTTAAGGGCTCAGATTAAACTAACAAGCTCCTTTTATTTTGGATTTCAGAGATCTGTGGCTTGAATCTTTTGAATCATTGACCGGAGAATCCTTTTATTTTCTCTACCTATCTAATGATCTGCCAAAATTAAACTGTTTGGTCAAATTTTATTCTTTAACTATAAACATAAAATTCAAAGCATGATATAATCAATATTAAACACTTTGATTACCATGGATTGTGGCATGAATAAAAAGTTGCACACAATCATTATTATGTATAAAAGTAAATAGTAGTGGCAGTTAGACTTGCACACTTTCATGGTCTTTTTTTGTTTTTGGGGTTCATATATTTTCATTTTTTGACCTTCTCTTATTCTTTTTGTCCTTTGATATTTCTTTTAGGACATACCCTCTTTACATTTTTTTGATTTTTTAATATGGAAAAGATTTGCAGGAAGCAAAGGTATGTACAATATTACAAGGATTAACCTTAGTCATTAAAAATTATGACTCCTATTGGTATAGGAACGTAACAGTGGCTCCACTTGGGATGGCATTTTCTAGTGAAATGTCAAGAACCCTAAAGATCAGTAGCCTTTGAATTTTTGTTGATGTTACCTTGCAAAGTGTCCTTCAGTGAATCTACATTATTGATGCTTATGATAGTAAATATTTTAAATCTTAGGGCCTTCTCTTTGGGCTTCAACCTCAAATATCACCATCCAATCTAAACTAAACTTTGTAAATAAATTATGTACAAATGGGAAATGAAAATTAGTAACTTGGTTTAAAGTACTGTTTTAGCATTCGATCATTCACTAGCCCACCTTCTGCATCTGTACCATTAATTTCTCTCAAGAAGAAAGCATTATTTCCTCTATAAGCATAAATGACATAGGTACCTTTCCATAGGAAATCAAATTTCCCATGTTTGCCTTTGTCTTCCCTCCTTAAATCCCACTTAAGCATTCTGTCACCAATGTAGAAATCTTTAGCCTTGGTTCTCTTATCAAAAATCTTTTTAATCTTTTCCTGCAGAACTTGAGACCTGACATAGACCTCTTCTTTGGTTTGTTGTAGATGAATAGTTTGGTTGATTCTTCTTTGGATACTATTTGGTTCAACCTACAATTCTTGAATTATATTCATTATTGTTACTCCCAAGGAGGATGGAAAGAAGTCTTCCATCCCATAAACTAGTTGATAGGGGGAAGTACCAATCGATTTCTTAATAGTCAATCTGTCTGCCCATAAGGCATTGACTAGCTTTTTATTCCAAGTTTTCTTATTGTCCTCTAGTAAATTATTAATGATGTTTACTAGGCTTTTGTTTGAGGATTCTGCCAATCCATTACCTTGAGGGTAATAGGTTGTGGAATGGCCAAAGGTGATATGGTATTTATTGTAGAAACCTATCATTCTTTTGAATTTAAACACTGCTACATTGTCAATAATGAGCTTAGTTAGACATCCAAATCTTGATAGAATATTGGTTTCAAGGAAGGTTATTATAACAGTATCTATGGCTTGCCTCGAAGGTATGGCCTCTATCCATTTTGTGAAGTATTCTGTGGCTGTGAGGATCCATTTGTGTTGGGAAGTGTTGGAAATAATACTGAGAGGGGGGGTGAATCAGTATTATCAAGTTCTTTTAATAAATCTTCCTTATTTATTCTTTGAATTATTTTTTCATGTCAGTACCATAAAATAATGAGCATGAACAAAGAAAACAGATAGTCACACCAAAGAACACAAGATGTAAGGTGGAAACCCAATGTGGGTGAAAACCACCTGCTGCAATATGTCTCTATCTTCTTTCAAATTAGAAACTCCTTTTACAATGGTTTTGTACTGGTGCAGTCATTTACCAGTACGCAGGTTGCAACCTGCAGAGAGCGACAACTCTCTCTCATTTTCCAGTCTGTCCTGGAAGGGAGCTACAACCCCCTACTTCTTTTCTTTCAAGGACCACTTTTCATAAATTTTCAAACTGGATCTAAGAACATCAAAAATCCATCAACTACACTTGCATCATCAATCTCTGATTTCACCAAAGCCAACCCGCATACAGATCTGCAAATATTTCCTTATAACTTTGCAGTTGTTACATCAGACATACCCAGATCATAACATGTGTAAAATAAAACATGCATCAATAATTCAGACCCAGATTATTAGATTTATAGATCAAGCGTATGCCACATATCACAGATAAAAATCATATAGAGATACCACTATTCCAGCCTTAAGATTTTGACCCATCAATAGAACTTATCCTTCTCCTTACGCTCAGGTTCCTTCTTCATTCAGATCCAGATCTGCACCAAAACCCAATCACAATATTCCAGATCTAGCACTTTATCAGATATTCGATAATTCAGAAGATGCTTTGCCAAATGATCTCCTTCCTCTTTTATAGTCTTAGGCCTTTCACAATACCACGGGCCAAAACCATAGGATCAAAAAACTGTTGGACTAATACCATGAACCAACCATGAAAGTACGTGAGATCAACACTTTTGGATGCAATACCACGGGCCAAAACCATAGGATCAAAAACTGTCGAACTAATACCATGAACCAACCATGAAATTGCGTGAGATCAACACTTTTGATGAGGTACCATGGTCCAAAACCATAGGTTCAAATACCAAGGACTAACTACCATGGACCAAAGGTAAGTTCTCCAACATATACGCGCTTTTCCTCATAGGTTCAAATACCAAGGACTAACTACCATGGACCAAAGGTAAGTTCTCCAACATATACGCGCTTTTCCTCATAGGTTCAAATACCAAGGGCTAACTACCATGGACCAAAGGTAAGTTCTCCAACATATACGCGCTTTTCCTTGCATGAAAGTGCGTGAAATTTTTCTCTACATGAAATAAAGTTTTCTCCGCATAAAAGTGCGTCAACTTTTCTCTACATGAAATAAACTTTTCTCTGCATAAAAGTGTGTGAACTTTTCTCTACATGAAATAAACTTTTTTCTGCATATAAGTGCGTGAACTTTTCTCTACACTGTAATTTATTATCTGAGATGAGTGGGTTGCCATCAAGTACAACATATGTATCATAATGCCAACAATCTCCCCCTTTGGACCTGATGGCAACAACAACCAATCACTCTCCCCCTTTGACATCAAGGGCAAAGGGTTATGCTCCCCCTAAGAACATGCTCCCCCTGACTATAAACCAGATCTGCAAAGAAGAACCATAATCCATGACCATGAAAGAGATAGAGACGTATTGCAGCAATATTCAGACCAACATCCATGATCTCCTTCTGTACTTCCTCCATAATGCCAACAATGCATGATATGCTCCCCCTGAACCTGTGCCATTCGATCTTTGACCAATCCGCAACCCAGCACATGTACGCATATACTTCAGATGAACCTTGCGTACAACCAACAATCAGAAGAGATTCAACAACAAGATGATGCATCAACAACCCCCAGCTTTTTCCTGAGGTATTCAAAGGTCTCCCTAGGCAATGGTTTGGTGAGTATATCAGCAACCTGTTCCTTAGAAGGAACATACTCCAACTTGACCTTTTGTTCAAGCACTTGTTCCCGGAGAAAGTGATACTTGATTGGTATGTGCTTGGTTTTTGAATGCATGACTGGGTTCTTTGAAATGTTGATTGCACTTGTATTATCACATAAGATGGAGATGGGTGGTGTACAAGTGATTTGAAAATCCTGCAAGGTCTGCATCATCCAAAGGAGTTGAGTGCAGCAAGATGCAGCAGCAACATATTCTGCTTCAGCTGTAGACAAGGAAATCGAACTCTATTTCTTGCTGAACCAAGATACTAATCTGGAACCCATAAAGAATGCACCACCACTTGTGCTTTTCCTATCATCCACGCTTCCAGCCCAATCTGCATCTGTATAAGCATGAAGTGTGAGATCTGTATCTCTAGGATACCATAAGCCATAGTTTTGAGTCCCTTGAAGATATTTGAAGATTCTCTTTACTGCCTGAAGATGAGTTTCCTTTGGATTTGCCTAAAATATTCCAACTATTCCCACTGCATGCATGATGTCTGGTCGGGTACATGTCAAATAAATTAGACTTCCAATCATAGATCTGTAAGTTGGTTGATGCACTGCTGCTGATTCATCATTTGCACTGAGGTTACATCCGGTGACCATGGGTGTACATACTGGTTTTGCTTCTTCCATACCATATTTCTTCAAAATCTGCTTGAGATACTTGGTTTGAGACAAGAAGATCCCTCCTTCATTTTGTTGGATTTGCAAACCAAGAAAATATGTCAGTTCTCCCAGCAAGGACATTTCGAATTCTTTCTGCATCACCAAGGCAAAGCTTTGACTCATAGCTTCTTCATTGCTGCCAAAGATAATGTCATCTACATACACAACAAGTATCAACGATTTGTCATTTTCAAATTTTATACAAATATTGTTGTCTCCTGATCCTTTTGAAAAACCTTGTTGATGAAGATATTTGTCCAAACGATAGTACCAAGCCCTTGGAGCTTGTTTGAGGCCATAGAGAGCCTTTTTCAATCTGCATACAAGATTTGGATCATTTCCAAGAATGAAACCATCTGGCTGCTCAATGTATACTTCTTCTTCCAAGTCTCCATTCAGAAAGGCTGATTTCACGTCCATTTGAAATACTTTGAAGTTTTGAAAGCTTGAGAGAGCAAGTAACATTCGGATGGCCTCAAGTCTTGCAACAGGAGCAAACGTTTCTTCAAAATCTATTCCTTCTTACTGCGCATACCCTTTACAAACAAGTCTGGCCTTGTTTCTAATTACTTCTCCATTTTCATTCAATTTATTTTTGAAGACCCATTTTGTTCCTATAACATTCTTATCCTTTGGTCTAGGAACCAGCTCCCAAGTGTTGTTCTTTTCGATCTGCTCAAGTTCTTCATCCATTGCTTTGACCCAACATTCATCTTTGCATGCCTCTTTCACATTTTGTGGTTCAGTGGACGAGAGTAATGCCAAATAGCTTGAAGCTTCTGCAATTGTTCTTCTTGTTTGTACACCTGCTTCTTTCTGTCCCAAAATCTGAGATTCTGGATGATTCTTCTGAACATATCTGGATGGAGTCTTCTCTTCTATCCTTATCTGCTCCTCTGGTTCTTCTTGAGGTTCTTCTTCTTCATCATTCTGTCTTTGAGGATGGCCTTCATCTTCTTCGATATCTTCATGATTTACTTGCCTAGGAATGTATCCCTTCTCATCAACCACTACATCAATGCTGTCAACAATTCTTCCAAGTCTTTTATTATAGCACTTTTATGCTTTGCTGTGTGGAGAATAACCAAGAAGGATGCCTTCATCTGCTCTAGGTTCAAGTTTGCCAAGTTGCTCATCAGTATTTTTAATATAGCATTTGCTCCCAAAGATTTTGAAGTGCTTTACCGAAGGAGTCTCACCATACCAGAGCTCATGAGGGGTTTGAGTGCACTCGGACATTTGTTTTGTTGAGAATAATAACCGCAGCATGTGCTGCTTCAGCCCAGAAAGTTGCGGGAGTTCCAGATTCATCAAGCATAGCACGAGCCATTTGTTGGACAGTTCTGTTCATTCTTTCCACCACTCCATTTTGCTGAGGAGTTCTAGCTGTAGATAATTCTCTTCTTATCCCATGTTCTTCACAGAAATCGAAAAATTCATTTGAGGTAAACTCCCCACCTCTGTCGGATCTAAGACACTTAATTTTGTATCCTGATTCATTTTCAACCAAGGCTTTAAAGGATTTGAATTTTTCGAATGCTTCATCTTTGTGCTTCATAAGTCCTAACCAGACAAACCTGGAGAAATCGTCAATGAATAATATCAAGTATTCTTCTCCTCGAGGTTGCCTTTTCCTGAATGGACCACATGTATCTGTATGTACTAGCTCAAGAGGCATGCTAGCTGATCCTTCCTTTTCTGGAAAGGTAATTCTGGTTTTCTTTCCAAACTGACATGATTTTCATATGGTGTTGTCTGGAACTTTGATATCTGGAAGACCACGAACTGCCTGATATTTGCATGCTTTCTTTATTTGTGAAAAGCTTAGATGCCCCAACCTCCAGTGCCATAACCAGTGCTCATCATCCTTGCTCAGATAGCATTGTTGTTGTCCTTCTTCAAATATGTATAGATTATTTGGAGTTCTTTTACCTTTGATCACTGTTTTACCTGTATCAAGATCACGAACAAGACATCCATTTGATCTGAATATCACCTCGTTTCTTTGATCACACATCTAGCTGACACTTAGAAGATTATGTTTCAATCCATCAACATATAAAACATTTCCAGCTTTGACCTTTTCTTTTAACTGAGCAGTGCCTTTTCCTTTTATAGTTGCAAGAGTATCATTTCCTAAAGAAACTTTCTTTCCTTTTTCTAGAGCAGAATATGATTCAAGTTTTTCTTTATCACCTGTCATATGCTTCGAACATCCACTGTCAATGTACCATAGATTTTCCTATCCCTCTGCATAAAATGCTATCCCACATCTTTCTGTTTGTGGTTCCTTTATTCTCCATGTTTTGGTGCTTGAGGCTTGTTCCTTTGTCTGCTGAAACCTGCTCCTACATTCAGAATCTTCATGACCAAAGTTATTGCAAATAGAACATTCAACTTCATTTTCAAGAACTGAAAAGTTGTTATAAGTCCTTTTTGTAATCCTGGTCATACTTCTTTGTTTTTGAGATTCTCTAGTCATGATCGTTTTATATGCAACACATTGAGCTACTTTGTGACCAAAGTTATGGCAAGAAAAGCATTGTCCATTGAAGAAATTTCTGCGGTTATCAAATCTTCCGGCCAAATGATTGTAATTTCTATTGTCATTCATTCTTGAAGCAAATTGAGAGGATTTTACCTGTGGCTGGTTGTAGCTTTTGTTCATCCTTAAGACAGATTGCCCCTGATTTTCCTGATAGTCTTTGTTTGTAATTGGTCCCTGCTTTACTTGGTGATCTCCATTGTGCTTTTTCTCATTCCTTCTTGCTGCATCAAGATAACTCTTTGAGGTGGATGCTTGAGAAGTTTCTCCATTATAGCCCAGACCTGTCTTGTTTAGAGGAGAGCATTGTACATTGATGATCTCATCCAGAGTTTCAGATCCTTTGACAAACTTAAGATTAATAGCCTTTGTTTTCTTAATCTCTTTTCTAAGACCAACAATTTCGCCTTCTAACTTTTCAAGATATTTTTCTTTTTCATCAATTTGAAGTTGTAGAGTATCAATGATCCTATTCTTTTCTTCTATACATGTCTTGAGTCTAGAAATTTCTTCACAAAAGCTATCCACATCTATAGCATCCATGTAATCATCATCTTCAAATGCCATTAAGATTTTATAGTCATTACCTCATTCATCTTCGTCACTATTTGATAGACCATCACTATCTTCATGAGTGTAGTAGCTTTTCTTATTTGCAATTTGTTTCTTGTTCCATCTAGCAGGTTCCTTTCCTTTATCCTTATGAGGACATTTTGTAGCATAATGACCTACTCTTCCACAAGCAAAGCATTTAAAAGGTAACTTACCTCTCAACCTTCCAGTTCCCCTTTGAAGATTTCTGACAAAATTTGATTCTTCTTCTTCTTCTTCTGGCACGTGACTTGCTTCATAATAGTCTCCTTTGCCTGAAGCCTTGAAAGCAGCTTCTCTTCTATCTGATGGACCTCCCTTTCTCATTTCATAAGCAGTTAGAATTCCGTGTAGCTGAGACATAGTAAGAATTCGTAGATTTTCCTTTTCTTCTATTGCAGACACTTTAGATTCAAACTTGGGGGACAATGATTTTAGAACCTTTTCAACCACAATAGCCTCTTTTATTTCTTCACCCAAGTTTTTCATGCAATTAACAATCTCATCTACCCAAAGGAAATAGTTAGCCACACTTTCATCATTATACATTCTGAGATTCTCATACTGAATCCTGAGGGTTTGAAGTTTAGCACGCTTTACCTGTTCATCTCCTTCATTGCTCAAGACAATCTTGTCCCATATTTCTTTTGCGGATTTATATTGCATAACCTTCACGAATTCTGTTTGAGATAAGCATCCCAGCAGAGTATTGACTGCTTTATCATTTGTTTCATATTTCTTCTTTTCGTCTGTATCTGTAGGAGTAGCTGAAGGAAAAGTGTAGCCTGTATCTATGATATCCCAAACTTCTGTACCAAGAGATTAAAGATAGGCAGTAACTCTTACCTTCCAATAATTGAAGTTTGTCCCATCAAAAATTGGTGGCCTGATTGATGCTTCCCTCTCGTAGTTGCTCATGATGAATGATCTTCCTTCAAGCGATCAAGCTTCTCTGAAGGACCTGCTATGATACCAATTGTTGGAAATAATACTGAGAGGGGGGGTGAATCAGTATTATCAAGTTCTTTTAATAAATCTTCCTTATTTATTCTTTGAATTATTTTTGCATGTCAGTACCATAAAATAATGAGCATGAACAAAGAAAACAGATAGTCACACCAAAGAACACAAGATGTAAGGTGGAAACCCAATGTGGGTGAAAACCACCTGCTGCAATATGTCTCTATCTTCTTTCAAATTAGAAACTCCTTTTATAATGGTTTTGTACTGGTGCAGTCCTTTACCAGTATGCAGGCTGCAACCTGCAGAGAGCTACAACTCTCTCTCATTTTCCAGTCTCTCCTGGAAAGGAGCTACAACCCCTTACTTCTTTTCTTTCAAGGACCACTTTTCATAAATTTTCAAACTGGATCCAAGAACATCAAAAACCCATCAACTACACTTGCATCATCAATCTCTGTTTTCACCAAAGCCAACCCGCATACAGATCTGCAAATATTTCCTTATAACTTTGCAGTTGTTACATCAGACATACCCAGATCATAACATGTGTAAAATAAAACATGCATCAATAATTCAGACCCAGATTATTAGATTTATAGATCAAGCGTATGCCACATATCACAGATCAAAATCATATAGAGATACCACTATTCCAGCCTTAAGATTTTGACCCATCAATAGAACTTATCCTTCTCCTTATGCTCAGGTTCCTTCTTCATTCAGATCCATATCTGCACCAAAACCCAATCACAATATTCCAGATCTAGCACTTTATCAGATATTCGATAATTCAGAAGATGCTTTGCCAAATGATCTCCTTCCTCTTTTATAGTCTTAGGCCTTTCACAATACCACGGGCCAAAACCATAGGATCAAAAAACTGTTGGACTAATACCATGAACCAACCATGAAAGTACGTGAGATCAACACTTTTGTATGCAATACCACGGGCCAAAACCATAGGATCAAAAACTGTCGGACTAATACCATGAACCAACCATGAAATTGCATGAGATCAACACTTTTGATGAGGTACCATGGTCCAAAACCATAGGTTCAAATACCAAGGACTAACTACCATGGACCAAAGGTAAGTTCTCCAACATATATGCGCTTTTCCTCAAAAGTTCAAATACCAAGAGCTAACTAGCATGGACCAAAGGTAAGTTCTCCAACATATACGCGCTTTTCCTTGCATGAAAGTGCGTGAACTTTTTCTCTACATGAAATAAACTTTTCTCCGCATAAAAGTGCGTGAAATTTTCTCTACATGAAATAAACTTTTCTCTGCATAAAAGTGCATGAACTTTTCTCTACATGAAATAAACTTTTCTCTGCATATAAGTGCGTGAACTTTTCTCTACACTATAATTTATTATCTGAGATGAGTGGGTTGCCATCAAGTACAACATATGTATCATAATGCCAACAGGCAGAGGAGGGTGGGTGAATTTCGCCAATGAAGTATAAACCACATTTTTGAAAAGGTATTTCCAAAGAGATTGGCTTGAGGGGTAAAGGTAAGAGCTTTTTCTTCCCCTAAAAAATTTGGCATTTGTGACAGGAAGTCCCATATTTTTTGACATCAACAAACAAGGTAGGCCAGTAGAAACCAACTCTAAGGATTCTATTTGTAGTGGTCTTCTAGTAAAGGTGTCATCCACAGTCACCTGCATGAAATTCTTCCAAAACTTTGTTAGATTCTTCTTCTAATAATAAATTGAGAAGAATACCTTCATGATCTCTCCAAATCATAACATTGTGTAATATACAAAATTTCAAGGATTTCATCTTCAAAAACCTACTTTTAGTCCTAGATAATTTAGGAGGATCTTGTAAATTCAGTAAAACATAATAATATCAGCATACCAAGGTGATTGAATAAAGTCTTGGCTGATTAGTGGAATCACCGTTTCCTCTTCATTATCTATTGCTACAATAAAGTTTATATCCAAGGTCTGACAATTTGGTTTAGCCATGAGTTTGGATAAACCTTGGCCCTTGATTAACCTAAGTAGGTTTGATTTCTATATCATACTCTAAAATAGTAGCAATCCATTTCCCCTCTTTCCATCAGGACCATCCTGAGTTAGGATGTATTTAACTACTGAATTAGGAATGTAGGCTACTATATGAGAATATAAGATGTATACCCTAAGGTCCTTAATGGCTTTCACTAAAGCCAAGGCTTGTTTTTCCGTTACATTATATTTCAAGGGGGCATCTCTCAGGGCTTTTCTAAAGAAAAAATGGGTTGTTCATAGCTCTGGTCATTTTTCTGCAATAGAACTGCAGCAATTGTGTGCTCAAAAGCAAAGGAAAACAATATGAAATCTTTGTGAAATTTGGTACTGATTAACACAGGTGTTTTAGTCAAGGCTAGTTTAATGTCTTCAAAGGATTTTTTAGCCTCAACAATCCATTTTATGGTGGAGTCCTTTTTCAACATGTTGTTTAGTGATCTAATTAACTCTACCATGTTAGATATAAATCTTCTAAGAAAATTAATTTTTCCTAAGAAAGCTTGTAACTCTTTTATGTTCCTAAGGTGTTTTATTTGCAGGATGGCTTCTATTCTAGTAGGGTCTATTCTTATACCATCTTTTGAAATTATGTGACCTAACAACTTTCCATCTTCTAACCCAATCAAGGACTTTTTGGGCTTTAAGGGGATTCCAAATTTCCTGCATTTAATAAAAACTTGCCTTAGATGATCCAAATGTTGATTGTCAGATTTTGAAAATATAGTGATATCATCTAAATATATCACATGGAAATCATGAATTTATTTTGCAAAGGTTATATCCATAGCCCTATGGAAAGTGGCTCCCACATTTATTAGCCCAAAAGGCATTTTCACATACATAAATGTACCCCAAGGAGTAGTAAAGGCAGTTTTGGGTTGGTCATCTGGATGAACCAAGATTTGATTGTAACCAGAAAACCCATCCAAATATGAGATTTTGGTTGATCCAACCACCCTCTATAAAATGTGGTCCATTTTGGGGAGAGGGTAACTATCGTTTAGTGACACTTTGTTGAGGTTTCTGAGATCCGCACAGAGTCTAATCTCACTAGTTTTCTTTCTAGTTAGCACCAAATTTGAGACCCAATCAGAAAATCTCATTGGTGCAATTATTTTGGCATCATACATCCTATGAATTTCTTTTTCAATTGCAGGTAATAAGACATGATTAATCCTTCTAAGTTTTTTTTTAAGGCTTTTGATTTTCTTTAATAGGAATTGTGTGCTGGATGATGTTGGTGTCATAGGATTTGAGGTCCTCATAACTCCAAGCAAAGACATCCTAAAATTATTTCAACAACTCAATGTATTTCACTTTTTCAGTTGGGGGTAATGATTTTGAAAGTTTGATCAGTTTATGATTTTCATCGGTGCCTATATTACATTCCTCTATATCAGACCTTGAAGGTTCCATTTTAGGTTTCCTAGGAACATCATTTGAATCAAATAAATCTTCCAGAGGGGTTAATCCCTTTGGTAAGAAATTATCCTTGAGATTAATTACTTCGGTTTCTTCACTGATTATTTCATCAATCTCAATTTTCTCTAAGCTATCTACATCTAATTTGGTAAATTTAGTTGGGTTGAGTCTATCTATTTCATCACCTTCTATCTCATTTATTTATATCTCATATTTAGTGTCAAGATCTATTGATGTATCAGTATCTATATTGTTATTGGTAAACTCTTCATCTGAAATTAAAAAGCCATTTATCTGTTTATCATCAAAACATATTTGCCAGCCCTTCAAATTATCTGGAATTTCATGTTTATGCCTAACTTTAGCAGTGTACTGATGGTTGGGGAATAGTAATTTTCAGGTGCTGGAAAACATTGCTAAACTATGGGCTTGCATGTTATGTTTTCTAGGAATTACTGCAAGCCTTGATTTTAGGAAAGTGTTAAGTATTTCTACGATAGTTCCTCTATAACAACTTAATCTAGGGTCCTTTTTCATATATAAACCATCAATCTATTTTACAATTAGTTCATAGTCTCCCATGACAAAAACTCTTTTAGCTCATATATTCCTAGCTAACTTAAGACCTAAAATTAATGCTTCATACTTAGCCATATTATTGGTACATTTAAAATTCAATCTATATGCATGGCCTTCTCAGTAATCATTTTCCAAATTATATATCCACACTCCTGCTCCTGCTCCTAACCTATTGACCGAGCCATCAAATTCTAAATGCCATAACATCTCATGATCTATATTTACACTACCTAGTGCAACAAACTTTTCATTATTTATAGAAATTTGACCGTCTTTTTCATTGAACAGTTCTGTAGTCTGGTTAGTTTCATTTTGTGTAGAAACTACAATTTATTTTGGTTCTGTATTCGTATGTCTAAAATTTCTTCTTGTGTTTGGTCAGCATTATTCAGGATAAAAGAATCAATATCTAACTATATGGAGTAGATGGGAAGGTTTTGAGGCCGATCTTGGCTACTCACCATATATTTCATTAAGGTTTCTCGGTATAGTTTCTTAGGTTGTCCAAAAACAGAGATTGTTGCATATGAGATATTTAGTTGTAAGGATCCTTGAAGTTTGGCTCCCCATGATCTGGATAACAACATGCCATACTTTGGTGGGATGTCAACAACTACAATATCCATAAGGATTCTTTTGGCAGGATATTGGACTAAATTGACACACATGTCTTTAATCAATCCTAGACACTTTACCTAATTGGAGTCAAATGAGAATAAGTCTTTATAAGGCCTTTTAATGTCTGGGTTTAATTTCTCCATCACTGATTTGGGCATTAAGTTGTGAGAGGCTCTAGAATCCAACATTGCATTGTGTAGAATTTTGTCACGAATACTAAGGCTAATGTAAAAAGGTGGAATTCCTCCTTCTAACAATTTTCCATTAACATTTGGATCAAATATGAGTTTTGGTTGGTCATCAAACAAGTTAAATGAATCCTCATTTTCATCAATGTTTAAGGTTTGGGTTATCTATGATTTATAAGTTTCATTCTTGATTATTTCTGTTAAAGGAATTGAAATATTTATCTTTGCTATCTCTACTCCCAAATTGAATGGAAAAGTGACTTTTTCTGTTTGAATTTTGAATTTTTGTAGCAGGGATTTGAGTAGGCTTGTCTTCTTGTCCTTTATTGGGGATCTCCTTATGTGGATTTTCAAATGTGATGTTTTGAGCTTTGTCCACTGGTTCCTTAGGTGGAATTCAAGTGGATGGTTGATCAACAGAAGGTTGATTAGAGGTTATGTCTACAAGTGTGGGGCTAGAAGGCTTTGGGTCTTCCCTAGGGAGAATTTGGAGGATTTTTGAAACAGGGGCTTCTTTTATTTTCTTTGGTTGAGTTTGTGCTATTTTCTTAGTTTGGTCAGGGACATCAGCATTGTTTTTGCTTCTTAGGTTACACTTTTTATGAACTTCAAAGATGGAAGAATCATACCCTGTTTGTAATCAAATGATTCCCCAAACTGCAATTGTAATTGTTGTAGGATATACAGTTCCTACTCATCTTGGGTTAGAAAAATAGTGCCCTTTTTTGGCATCATGATACAGGTGTTTTACTTGATGGCAACTCACTCAGATGACAGATCATAGTGCAGTAGGTCAATAGCAAAGAATTAATGATCAGACTACAAAGAATGAATAAAGAGAGGTATACACGGGTTCACCTTAACAAAGGAGTGTATACATGTGGGTTAATAGACCAAAAGAAGCGTATAACATACACACGCACTTTCATAGAAGGAAAAACGCGTATATCTTGGAAAACTAAGTTTTGGTCCAAGGTATTTGGTCCATGGTATTTTGATCCATGGTATTGGTCCAAGGTATATGGTCTGAGGTATTGACCCTAGGTATTTGGTCCAAGGTATTGGTCCTAAATGGTTTTGCTCCATGGTATTGAGAAATGCCTAAAACTATAAAAGGAGGAGGATATCATTAGGCCAAAGTGTGCAAGTATTGAATATCTAATGAAGTGTTATATCCAGTATGCAAGTTATGGGTTTGTGATGCATTGCTTGATTTGAACTAAGGATGAACCTATGTGGATGATGATGGATGATGGATCGGGATCTAAAGGCTTGGAATGTATTATCATTATGTGGTTTTATCATGGATCAACTAGATCTAAATACTAACGCATGTTTTATTCTTCAAATGTTATGATCTGAGTATAACTTAATTCTGAAATAGCTATGAAGTTTTTAAGTTAGTATTTGCACATATGTACATGGGTTTGCTTTGGTAAAAGTACATATACATGCTAGTTTGGTTCATCAGAGTAGTGTATACATTATGAAATATGATATCTGAATTTGAAGTTGGCTCTGGTGGTTGTTGTAGATCTCTGGGTTCTGCTTTGTGTTCTAGTGATTGTGTTTTGATGACATGGCTTCAGTGATTTAGTTGTTGGGTGATTCAGGGATTGATGATTGAGTATTCAGTGATTGGTTAATGCAGTGGTTATTGATTTTGAGCTTCAATGTTGTTGATGGGTCCAGTATGAAAATTGGATGAAACGTGGCCTTCATATTATGGTGTTGTGTTGCAAGAGTATCCAGTTCGAAAATTTATGAAACGTAGTCCCTGAAGGAAAAGAGAAGGTCATAGCCTTCTGTAGGCCGATGCCTATGTACTGGTAAACATATCTACCAATACAAGAGCCAGGGGGTTGGAGCTCCCTTCCAATAGTAGCTGGAAAATGAGTGAAGGTTGGAGCCTTTAGTAGGCTGACGCCTACATACTAATAAACAAATCAGCTAGTACAAGAGCTAAGGGATTGTAGCTCCATTTCAGTAGAAGCTGGAGAATGAGAGAAGGTTGTAGCCTTCTACAGGTGGGTACCTACGTACTATTATGAATCTTCACCAGTACAAGATTGTAAACAGGTTTTTCTTATCTTAAAAGAAGACAGCAACAGGTGGTTTTGTTCCTACAATGGGTTTCCACCTTAAATTTTGGTGTTCATGTGTGTTTCTTATGTGTGGTGATCTTTTCTATTTTTACTACACCTGGTTATTTTTTATATGGTTAGTGAATTTGTGATGCACTAATTAAAGATGAAAGAATGATGAATTAATTGAATCGTAGGTTTGCTGGATATATGCTAGTTGACTTAAACACAGTTGCATGTACACGCAAGTTCCCTTAACTCAAGTAGCGTATATAAATCTAATTATGGAAATGAAAAATTATTGATTTACTAATACTAATTCACCCCCCCCCCCCCCCCCCCCCCCTCTCAGTATTATTTCCAACAATTGGTATCAGAGCAGGTCCTTTGATAGAAGCTTGATCACTTGAAGGAGATTTGTAGAAACAATGGGAAAGAAGCTAAAGAAGAAAGCACCTTAGAAGAAGAACACAGCTCAAAGGAACGGTGACAACAGGAGAAACAATTGGCCATTAGATGGAAGCAAGGATTCAGATTCCAAGTCACCTCAAGATGAACAAGAGATTGAAGCATTAGATAAAATCATAGATCAACAAGATCTATTTAACAAAAGGGAGTGTGCCCTCAAATAAGAAGTTACCATATTAAAAGCTCAGCTGGAGTGTGCCTTAAAAGTACGTCAAATGCTGTAGGATGAAGTGATATCATTAAAAAATAAGTAGAATGAAGAACTACCTCAAGCAGATAAAGAACAAGAAAATGAGATTTTCAAATTAAGGCAACAAGTGGAAGAAGGAAGAAAGGCTGAAGAAATCTTGAAGAAGAAACATCTGGAAAAGGAAGAACAACATCAGGTTGAGGTAAATATCTTAAAATGTAAATTAGAAGAAAAAGATAAACTGTTATGATTTCAAGATAGTACTAAGATTTTGGATGATATTCTTAGTAGTCAAAGATCTCTTGCTATCAAAATTGGTCTTGGTTTTATGAAACTATTGAAAGTGAATCTAGCTCACAAGGTGAGGCAAGGAACTCTAATGCAAAACCTGAAATGCTCAACAAGGAGATAAAAGGTCAACCCCATCAACAACCAAGGAAAGAAAGTCCTCAAAGAAAATATTTTACTCCTAACTATGGAAGTTGTCGCGTGGAATGAGTCAATCTTGCGGACAAGATAGACCTTCCTAGAATCTAAAGAAGACCTAACGACAAGCAAACCAACCAGACACTATCTTTCTCTAAATATGCTTCAATAAACAATAGAAAACAAAGGTTTTTAGGGCCTACCTTTGGTCCAACACAAGCTTGTGGATGCCCTCACTCTTTTGATCCAAATGAGCTCCTCTTCGCGAATCTGCAAACACAAACAAGGCAAACAAATTAAATAGCACCTGAAAAACCAATTGCATGAAACATATTTAACATGAAAGTCAAGGAGTCCATGAAACAAATAACATAAGATACTTGTTGAGAAAAATGAGTTTGATTGTATTAATTCAGAAGAAGAAGAACTTTACAACCTTTGCCTTGACGCTGTACAAGCTCCTCCCAGGGTCCAACAAGATGTCTCCTCTACTTTGACAAGCTTCACTCACTCTCCAATGGAACCAAGAGTTATGTGATATTTCCTCTCAAGCTCAACCAAAGGGTCTTGATTTCACCAGCATTTACCCTCAAAATGTTCAGCTTCTAACCTCCCTAGTCCTCACCCCAATGCCTGTATTTATAGTGCAATGGAGGGAAGTTACTAGGTCCTCCTTCAAAGGGATAAAGCCCTCCTTCAAAGGGATAGCTCCTTTAGTCAAGGGATTAGCTCCTTCTCTTTTGGGATGCATGAACCACCTCAGAGCGAACAATCCACGTCAAAATTCCTTGTAGAAAACTCTAGAATTAACCCAAAGTGAGTTTTTTAAGATAAAAATTGTGCCTTTTGACTTTCACAGGGGTCCACACCTGCACCGTTAGGAACAAAGCGGGTAGGTACGCAGCTTTTGTACACAGAAGGTGCGGGACCGCAGGTGACCATGAGAGAAAGTGCGGAACCAGAGTTACATTGATTTTTAATGTCTTTCTCCCACTTCCAAAGCTTGATTTGAAGAGCTGAGGTCCTAGACTTGCTTAGGAGGACAGTACAAGTGATGATAGATCCATACTGACTGCAAATAATCATGGTGACGATATTTTTGTGTAACAGAAGTGATAGTCGGTTATTTTCTCAGATGAATAATGTTGAGTGTTATGTATGTCATAATCTTGGACATGTTGTAGTGAGATGCAAAAGTAGAATGGTTCAAGACCATTGCACAGAAAGATCATCACGTTCCAGGTACTTTAAGTGATATTGTTTTTCTTGCAATATGTTTGGTCATAAAGCCATTGACTGCTATAGATGGAATATGAAACATGTAATATGTTATGCATGTAACAAGCTTGGACATATAGCAAAGGAATGTAGGAGAAGATTTCGGGCCCCATACCAAAAGGAGAAAACATCATCACACTCATATATATGGAAGAAGAAGGAAGTACAGTCAGAAAGACGTGGCATAGTAGAGTATATAGACATGACAAACTCAGAGGGAGTTGGAAGTGTGAAACTTCAGTGTTCTAAATCTCATACGCAAGTTTCATGAAGACAAGTCACATATATATGCGAGTTCGAAGCTACACAATTGCGTGTATGTTGGTTTGAGGAAAAGCAGTGGTACAGACTCAAGAAAAAGGGTTTGATATGGTTCAATGAATTATTTGCTCTGTTTGATGATGGTTACAATATGCTGATGATGTTTGGAAATGTTTTGGTACTCATAAGAAGTTATTTAGAAGTGCTTTTGATCCTCACAAGTTAACTTGATGTATATCTGATTGATGATGATGCCTTGATACTTCTTGCTGATATATGCATGATCATATATGACAGTGAACAGATGGAATAGGTTCAGGGGGAGCATATGCTTCTAATAATGCCTTTTTGGCATTATCTTAGAAGATATTGGTACATATCCGCATAATTGTCTTGATTCAGGTGACTCTTTTGATGATGGAAATATACAGGTTGCTGATGTTGTTGACAAATGCTTATGGTGTAGGTAATATATGGTGTATGATAGTTGATGACTATCATGGTCTTGTTTAGGTCCTTGGTCTAAATATCATGTATATATTTTAAAGACCCATGAGTCATATGATGTAATTTGTACCCCCACTATGCATGGAAAGGATGCTGCAATAATTTATATTTCAGTCATGTATAAACATTTGGTAGATCCCCACTTGGTTGGGTGATGTATGTATAGAGTCATGTTATTTTGAAAAATATTTTTACAGACTATGCATGTGCTCAGGGGGAGCATGAACAAATTGGTACATCTTAGCATGTACAAAGGGGGAGCTCAATCAGATATTTCAGCATGTACTCAGGGGGAGTATGGATAAAGGGAGAGAATATATTGGTCCACCCTTTTCCCTTGATGTCAAAGGGGGAGAGTGACTTGGTGTTGTTGTTGCCATCAAGTCCAAAGGGGGAGATTGTTGGAATTATGATATAGGTGTTGTCCTTGATCGAAAATCACACAGATGACAGATCATAGTGCAGCAGGTCAATAGCAAATAATTAATAATCATAATATAAAGAATGAATAAAGAGAGGTATACATAGGTTCACCTTAACAAAGGAGCATATACATGTGGGTTAACAAACCAAAAGGAGCGTATATTATACACACACATTTTCACATAAGGACAAGCATGTATATCTTGGAAAACTAAGTTTTGGTCAAAGGTATTTGGTCCATGGTATTTTGATCCATGGTATTGGTCCAAGGTATCTGGTTTGAGGCATTGACCCTAGGTATTTGGTCCTAAATGGTTTTGGTCCATGGTATTGAGAGAGGCCTAAAACTATAAAAGGAGGAGAAGATCATTAGGCCAAGGTGTGCAAGTATTGAATATCTGATGAAGTGTGAGATCTAGTATGCAGGTTATGGGTTTGTGATGCTTTGCTTGATTTGAACTAAGGATGCACCTATGTGGATGATGATGGATGATGGATCAGGACCTTAAGGCTTGGAATGTATTATCATTATGTGGTTTGATCATGGATAGACTAGATCTGAATAATGACGCATGTTTTATTCTGCAAATGTTATGATCTGAGAATGACTAAATTCTGAAATAGCTGTGACGTTTTTAAGTTAGCATTTGCAGATATGTACACGGGTTCGCTTTGGTAAAAGTGCATATACACGCTAGTTCGGTTCATCAGAGTAGTGTATACATTATGAAATATGATATCTAAATTTGCAGTTGGCTCTAATGGTTGTTGCAGAGTTTTTGGTTCTGCTCTATGTTTTGGTGATTGTGTTTTGATGACAGGGCTTCAATGATTCAGTTGTTGGGTGATTCAAGGATGGATGATTGAGTATTCAATTATTAGTTAATTCAATGGTTGTATTGCAGTGGTGATTTATTTTGAGTTTCAATGATGTTAATGGGTCCAATATTAAAATTGGATGAAGCGTGGCCTTCATATTATGGTGTTGTGTTGTAGGAGTATCCAGTCTGAAAATTTATGAAACGTGGTCCCTAGAGGAAAAGAGAAGGTCATGGCCTTTTGTAGGCTGGCACCTACGTACTGGTAAACATATTGGCCAATACACGAGCCAGGGGGTTGGAGCTCCATTCCAGTAGTAGCTGGAAAATGAGTGAAGGTTGGAGCCTTCAGTAGGCTGACGCCTACGTACTAGTAAACAGATCGGCTAGTACAAGAGATAGGGGGTTGTAGCTCCCTCCCAGTAGAAGCTGGAGAATGAGAGAAGGTTGTATCCTTCTGCAGGTGGGTTCCTGTGTACTGGTTTGAGTCTGCACTGGTACAAGATTGTAAACAGGTTTTTCTTATATTAAAAGAAGACAGCAACAGGTGGTTTTTGTCCTACATTGGGTTTCCACCTTAAATCTTGGTGTTCATGTGTGTTTCTTATGTGTGATGGTATGTTCTATTTTTACTATGCCTGGTTACTGTTTATATGGTTAATGAAGTTCTGATGCATTGATTAAAGATCAACAAATGATGAATTAACTAAATCATAAGTTTGTTGGATATACGCTAGTTGCCTTAAACAAAGTTATGTGTACACACGAGTTCCCTCAACTGAAGTAGCGTATATAAATTTGATTATGGAAATGAAAAATTATTGATTTACTAATACTGATTTGCCCCCCTCTCATTTATTCCAATTAGGTTAATTTGTGTATCTTGTTATGGATCTTCTGGATGGGATGTCTCTACATAATTTTCTTGAAAAGGAGGCCTAATGTTCTGATCCAATCCATTTTCCCCAATGTTTTGGTTTTTCCTAAAATTTGGGTTTCTAACTAGAGGTTTTTGTTGGTTATCCCATTGGAGTTTCCTTTCCATGTTCTCTATTCTATCCATTAGTCTTTTGATACTTTTGGCTAAACTATCTATTTTAATGTTAGATGGTGAAGTTTCATCCTTTGCAGTTCCTCTCCTTTCATTTCTAACTATAGCCATTTTAGCTAACAAAATAGCTTCTACACTAACTGCTACACTTTGCATTTATTCTAATGTTGTAGGGTTTGTTTCCCTAAGTTGGTATTCCATACCTGTGTCAAAACCATGATGGAACTTTATTAACACTAAGTCAGGTCGGGGTCTAAGGTTAACTGGGATTACATTATATATATTATTGAATATCTGATGAAGTGTGAGATCCAGTATGCAGGTTATGGGTTTGTGATGCTTTGCTTGATCTGAACTAAGGATTCACCTATGTGGATGATGATGGATGATGGATCAAAACCTTAAGGCTTTGATCATGGATAGACTAGATCTGAATACTGACGCATGTTTTATTCTGCAAATGTTATGATCTGAGCATGACTGAATTCTGAAATAGTTGTGAAGTTTTTAAGTTATTATTTCCATATATGTATGTAGGTTTACTTCGGTAAAAGTGTGTATACACACTGGCTCGGTTCATCAAAATAGCGTATACATTATGAAATATGATATCTAAATTTTCAATTGGCTCTAATGGTTGTTGCAGAGTTCTGGGTTCTACTTTGTGTTCTGGTGATTGTGTTTTGATGACAAGGCTTTAGTGATTCAGTTGTTGGGTGATTCAGAGATTGATGATTGAGTATTCAATGATTGGTTGATGAAATGGTTGTATTGCAGTGGTGATTGATTTTGAGCTTCAATGTTGTTGATGGGTCCAGTATGAAAATTGGATGAAACGAGGCCTTCATATTATGGTGTTGTGTTGCAGGAGTATCTAGTCTGAAAATTTATGAAACGTGGTCCCTGGAGGAAAAGAGAAGGTCATAGCCTTCTGTAAGCCAGCACCTACATACTGGTAAACATATCGGCTAGTACACGAGTGAGGGGTTTGGATCTCCATTCAAGTAGTAGCTAGGAAATGAGTGAAGGTTGGAGCCTTCAGTAGGGCGACGCCTATGTACCAGTAAACAGATCAGCTAGTACAAGAGCTCGGGGTTTGTAGCTCCCTTCCAGTAGAAGCTGGAGAACAAGAGAAGGTTGTAGCCTTCTGCAGGTGGGTGCCTGCATACTGGTATGAGTATGTGGTAGTACAAGATTGTAAACAGGTTTTTCTTATATTAAAAGAAGATAGCAGCAGGTGGTTTTTGTGCTGCACTGGATTTCCACCTTAAATCTTGGTGCTCATGTGTGTTTCTTATGTGTGATGGTCTATTCTATTTTTACTGCACCTGGTTACTATTTATATGGTTAATGAAGTTCTGATGCACTGATTAAAGATCAAAAAATGATGAATTAATTGAATCATAAGTTTGCTAGATATACACCAGTTTCCTTAAACACAGTTGCGTGTACATGCGAGTTCCCTTAACTGAAGTAGCCTATATAAATTTGATTATGGAAATGAAAAATTATTGATTTACTAACACTGATTCAGCCCCCCTCATTTATTCCCATTAGGTTAATTTGTGTATCTTGTTCTGGATCTTCTGGATGGGATGTCTCTGCATATTTTTCTTGAAAAGGAGGCCTAATGTTCTGATTCGGTCCATTTTTCCCAATGTTTTGGTTTTTTCTAAAATTTGGGTTTCTAACTAGAGGTGCTTGTTGGTTATCCCATTGGGGTTTCGTTTCCATGTTCTCTATTCTATCCATTAGTATTTCGATACTTTTGGTTAAACTATCTATTTTAATTTCAGATGGTGAAGTTTCATCCTTTGTAATTCCTCTCCTTTCATTTCTAACTCTAGCCATTTTAGCTAACAAATTAGCTTCTACACTAACTGCTACACTTTGCATTTCTTCTAATGTTGCGGGCTTTGTTTCCCTAAGTTTTTATCCCATATTTGTGTGAAAACCATCTGGGAACTTTATTAACGCTAAGTCAGGTGGCGGTCTAAGGTTAACTGGGATTGCGTTATATATATTATTGAATATCTGATGAAGTGTGAGATCAAGTATGTGGGTTATGGATTTGTGATGCTTTGCTTGATTTAAACTAAGGATTCACCTATGTGTATGGTGATGGATGATGGATCAATACCTTAAGGCTTGGAATGTATTATCATTATGTTGTTTGATCATGGATAGACTAGATCTGAATACTGACGCATGTTTTATTATGCAAATGTTATGATCTGAGTATGACTGAATTCTGAAATAGCTATGAAGTTTTTAAGTTAGTATTTGCAGATATGTATGCAGGTTCACTTTGGCAAAAGTGTATATACACACTGGTTCGGTTCATCACAGTAGTGTATACATTATGAAATATGATATCTAAATTTGCAGTTGGCTCTAATGGTTGTTGCAGAGTTCTTGGTTCTGCTCTATGTTCTGGTGATTGTGTTTTGATGACAGGGCTTCAGTGATTCAGTTGTTGGGTGATTCGGAGATTGATGATTGAGTATTCAATGATTGGTTAATGCAATGGTTGTATTGCAGTGGTGATTGATTTTGAGCTTAAATGTTGTTGATGGGTCCAGTATGAAAATTGGATGAAACTTGGCCTTCATATTATGGTGTTGTGTTGTAGGAGTATCCAATCTAAAAATGTATGAAATGTTGTCCCTAGAGGAAAAGAGAAGGTTGTAGCCTTCTATAGGCCGACACCTACATATTGGTAAACATATCGTCCAGTACAACAGCCAAGGGGTTGGATCTCCCTTCCAGTAGAAGCCTTCTGCAGGTGGGTGCCTACATCCTAGTATGAGTCTGTGTGAGTACAAGATTGTAAACAGTTTTTTCTTATATTAAAAGAAGACATCAGCAGGTGGTTTTTGTCTTGCATTGGGTTTCCACCTTAATTCTTAGTTTTCATGTGTGTTTCTTATGTGTGATGGTCTATTCTATTTTTATTGCACCTGGTTACTATTTATATGGTTAATGAAGTTCCGATGCACTGATTAAAGATCAACAAATGATGAATTAACTGAATAATAAGTTTGCTGGATATATGCTAGTTGCCTTAAACACAGTTGTGTGTACATGCTAGTTCCCTTAACTAAAGTAGCGTATATAAATTTGATTATGGAAATGAAAAATTATTGATTTACTAATACTGATTCACCCCCCCCTTGCATTTATTCCCATTAGGTTAATTTGTGTATCTTGTTCTGGATCTTTTGGATGGGATGTCTCTGCATAATTTTCTCAAAAAGGAGGCCTAATGTTCTGATCCAGTCCATTTTTCCCAATGTTTTGGTTTTTTCTAAAATTTGGGTTTCTAATTAGAGGTGATTTTTGGTTATCCCATTGGGGTTTCCTTTCCATGTTCTATATTGTATCCATTAGTCTTTCCATACTTTTGGCTAAACTATCTATTTTAATGTGAGATGGTGAAGTTTCATCCTTTGTAGTTCCTATCCTTTCATTTCTAACTCTAGCCATTTTAGCTAACAAATTAGCTTCTACACTAACTTCTACACTTTGCATTTCTTCTAATGTTGCGATGTTTGTTTCCCTAAGTTGGTATGCCATATCTGTGTCAAAACCATTAGGGAACTTTATTAACGCTAAGTCAAGTGGGGGTCTAAGGTTAACTTGGATTTTGTTATATATATTATTGAATATAGTGCAGTAATCTTGAATAGTTTCATTAGGCCCCCTTCTAATATTCTCATATTCCAAAAGGATTTGTAGGGGATTCTTTTTCTTTTCCCACCTATCAATAAAAAACCTTTGGAAATTTGCTAGGTCTGCAATATGGTTGGCAGGAAAGGCTTTGATCCACTTCTTGACATCACCAATTAAAGTTTGGGAAAATAGTCTCATATGGACATTTGCCTCATCTATTTCATGCAATTCAAAAAAGTCAGACATCTTGTTTACATGCTACTGGGCAGTGTAATGACCAATAGCATCAAATAGGAAAATATTACTCTGATAATCTGCAAGCGTACCATGAAGTTGGGCAGGTAAAATAAGAGGAGAATATCTATTTTCCATTATTGTAAGTTGGGAGAGGCTAAGATGTCGGGTTAAGATACATGGAGATGATGCAGCAGTGGATGAAGAACCAAGACTAGTAGATGATGAATGAGTAATGATAGGTTGGTGAGGGAGTGTAGGTATAAATGGTGGTGAAGAATGGACTTTAGAAGGTATTATTGTTGAAGTTGAAGGGAATAATGGTGAACTCAAAGTAATGGAAAATTGTTCAGAAAGCTCAGGGGTTGTGGCAGTATTAATGGATGATTGTGGAGATTTCAGAATGTATTAATCAATTGATTTGTTGGCCTATTGAATTTCAAGGTCAGCAATAAAATCAGGATCTAGAACAATTTCATCAATTACATTTTCATATTTTGTTCTAAATAATGAAATATCAAAGGGCACATCAAAGAGAAGTTCTTGTAAGAATAACCACTCATCAGGACATTAATTAGCTTTAACTAATGGTGTTTGGCTAAACCAACCTTCTTATTTTTTTTATTTTCTTGAAATTAGGTTGGGATTATCAACTACTGGGGCAAGGTTTGGGTCTGAATTAGCCCTAGTAAAACGAGTCTTCCTCGAAGTGAGAATTTAAAATTTTTTAGTTGTTCTTATGAGATTTTTTCAAAATAACTTCTAACAAATGACTTTAAGAGGCTCAGAATGTAGATTTAGAATTTTCTTAAAGCTTTATTAGGACTGAGGATTCGATGGTCCCTGGTATGGTTGCCACTATGTTATCACTCAGAATTTCTCTAGAAGTTATTAGAAGAAAGAAAATGACTGACGTAACAACAAACCAACTTTGGAGCATAGGCTCTAGCCAACCTAGGCTCAGAGAGGGCTCTCTATATATGATTTAGCTTTGTTTGCTTAGATTTTAGGCTAGTTATGAATGTTCTGAGGGTTTTTTATTTGTATTCAAGATCGGGTGGTGTGATCCTTGGAATAGATGGATAGAATGATGTCTTTATACCATTGGGCTATGGAGTCAATAGAAGGATAGTAGAACTGGATCAAATCACTAAAGGGAATGTTCAAAGGGCAAGCTAGTAGAGTAAAGTGCAGGTCTTTGGAAAAAGGGGGGTGAAATGGTTTTAATCTGGGTGAGAGAGCAATTAAGGGTTCTCAGACCAAGATATAAACAAGGAATAGAGGGTAATCGAAATCAAAGGGTAATTAAGAATCATTCAATCTGGATTAAAAAGAAACAACCTAAACTAAGGAGCAATTAAGAATTCCTTAACTTAAATATCAGTTGAAAACATTTATATGCATAACTATTAAAATAGAGTGTAACTAAACAAATTATGAGATATTGTTCCAATTATAGCATTTAGATTCAAAAATACATTAAATATTGTGGAAAAATTTAAGAAAGATAACAATAACATATGAAAATACTTGTGTGCACTTCACTCAACACACGAATCCTGTGAAATATCTTGTCTTTATTCATCAATCCAAGTTGCTAGCTCAGTCAATGATAGGATAGCTTTACAGTATTTTTGATCAAAATTCTATAGAAATGTCTAAGAATCCACCCTATATAATTTGAATTGTGAAGTATTTATAAAAAAATTATTGCAAAATATCTCAAACTAATTTGAGATTTAATCTAGGAAATTAAAATATCTTCTTGCAAGAAGATAGAGACAACTATTGTGCTGCTTTCATGTTGTCCCTCTTATTTTGGTACTACTGGCCTTTATGGTTTGATTCTAACACTTTGTGTTGCTTTGTTGTTTGATATTTTACGCTGGAACCTTCATTTAATTTTGGTTTTCATCTGATACTCTTTGAATCTGCTAACCCATCTTCATCTTTTTGCCTGTTTGTTTTACTTTTAATGTACACTAACATTTTTACTTCATATTTCTCACAGTAAATCAGTTAATTTCTCCCATCTCTCAGCATCAGGTAATTGGATCTTTAGCATCCTTCTATATATTCCATCTGCCTAGGTGTACTTGGAAAAAGTGGGCTTATTGACAAAAATGTGTTTTACCTTATGCTGGAGATAAAACAAGTTTTCAAACATCTAGTATAGTACTTTTCCTATTGGCAATGCCTTCATTGAAGATGTGTTCACTTGGTCTTTTGCTAGCTCTCTGAGTTTGTTGTTGTAATCCTACTGGTCATGAGCTTTTCATTTATGACTAAGGGACTGGGTAACCCTTTCTCTCTCAAAATTTGAATCTTAGCCATAAATATATCAATGGATACCTGCATCTTTTGACATTTGTCCTGCAAGTTTAACATCAAATTTCTCTTGGAGAGGACCTTTCTTACTTCCAAAATTGTTTCAGTTCTGTCCACAATTTCCAGTTCCTGAAGCTCATATCTATTTTTATTGTTAAGGAATTGGATGATTCTGGTGGCATCTTCGAGCATCTCTCCCAATTCATCTTTTACCTTTTGGATGGTTTTTGTAGCCATCTTTATTAAATCTATCTATTCAAAAATTACCTAAATAGATGGCCAAATATCATTGACATATTCCACGATATTTTCCCATAGCAACTCTGCTTGTCCAAGAGGTTCTTTTAGTGTCAGGTCTTTCTCCATGGCCTTTAATCTCTCATTCATTTTGGCGGCTTTTTGCACATCTTCCTTATGCATGATGTTGGCAAGCTTGTAATCAGTTTCCAAGCTTATCAACTTTTCTTTCAACTTATTCATTTTTGTAGTCTATATGGACATTTCCTCCATAGCTCTAACTAATTTTGTTGCTTCTTCTCCTGATGTACCTGTTGTTGATGTAGACTGTGTTGAAACTTATTCTGCTATGGCCATAGGAGTTGTGGGAGCCAATGTGGAAGGAACAACTATTGAGACTATTGGGATGAAATTTACAAATGTAGTGCCAATATCACTTTTATTTAGTTGAATTAAAGTGTCAAATTCCTTCTCTGGTTCTCTTAACCGATAATCAAGTTTTAGGACTAAGTCCATTAACTCTTCATGCCTGGTTTGGTTTCCAAAAATTCCTATGTCTGGGGATGCTATAGCTCAGGTATCTTCAGTTTATTTTTAAGTGCTGCAATATCATCATTCTTCTTTTTGATTAGTTGCTAAGTGGCTTTTATGTCTTTGGGATCATGTCGCAATTCAATCACTAAGTCTTCCAAAGACTTAATTCTAGTATCCTTGGCCTATGAGGAGGCCTTCTCCAATTGATACTGAGCTGAGATATTGGTTAATGAGTTCTTCAATTGATAGGCAACTATGGCTTTACCTGTAAGGGTGGAGTAAATTATTTCTCCATCCTATTTTCGGAATTCAGTTTTATCAATGGGATGAATATCCCATGCCAATACCTCAAAATCAATCCTTTTATAATATGCTCATGTCTTTGTGTTATGAAACCAGCTCAAGAAAAGATAGAAAAGATAGATCAACGCCTTAGAATTCAGCCTCTTCGAGGGGGCAACCTCCTTTACATTACATAAATGAACAATTCTTCAATGATTCAAATGACAAAACCTACTTTCTATATATAGGAGTCTAAGGAGTCACAATATAATCTAGCTGACCTAACAATAATAATATAAAGCCACAAAAATAACAATAGAGGGATTCTATGGGGCACAGTAATAACAATATGGGGGCAATAGGGGCACAACAATATTAATAAGGGGTATAACTACAATAGTAATGAGGTAATCACTAGTATTATAGGGACCCAACATGCCCCTCGCCTTCAAAAAAAGTGTTGTCCTCAATGCTTGAGTAGTTCTGGATACTTCTGCATAAAATTTTCATTCTCCTATGTGGAATCTTCGACAGATAAGTTCTTCCACTTGATAAGATACTCTGAAATTGATCAATTTCGTAGATGTCGAATTCTTGTTTCTTTGACTGCTTTCGGTTCCAATATAATTTTTCCTTCCTCGTCAAGTTCTGGAAATATTGTTTGAACTGGGAGCTTGTTGCCTATAACCTTATTTAAACATGAAACACGGAAACTGGGTGCAATCGAGAAGCTGCAGGAAGCTCCAATTTGTATGCCATAGTACCAATCTTTTGCAACACCTTGTACGGACCATAGTACTTTGGTGATAATTTATTATCCTTCTTAGCTTGCTTGAGGGACATTTGCTTATATGGTTGTAGCTATAGGAATACCCAATCACCTACATCAAAACTTCTTTCACTGCGATGTTGATCTGCCTATTGTTTCATTCTATTCTGTGCCAACACGAGGTTATCCTTTAAGAGTTGGAGGACTTGTTGTTGATGTTCGATGTGATGTTCCACTACTTGAACCTTAGAATTTTTTCTTAAATATGATGTGATGGATGGTGGTTGATACCCATAAAGTGCCATAAATGAGGGTCATTTTTGTTGCTGTATGGAAGGAAGTGTTATACCACCATTCAGCTAGAGGCAACCATTTGACCCATTGTGTTTGTTTATCAGATACAAAGCAACGAAGATATCCTTCCAAACATTTATTTACTATCTCAGTTTTCCCATCAGACTGAGGATGATAAGATGAGGTATGAGCTAACTGAGTACCAAGACAATAAAATAATTCTGTCCAAAAATTTCCAGTGAAAATGGGATCTCTGTCACTTACAATAATATTTGGGTTTCCATGTAGCTTTTGAATTATTTCCATAAATGCAGTAGAAACTGTACTGGCTTTAAATGGATGTGATAATGCACAAAAGTGTGCATACTTGGTAATTCTGTCAACTACCACCATGACGACACTCTTTCCCTCAGACTTGGGTAAACCTGTGATAAAATCCATTGAAACCTCCTCCCAACATTGGCTTGGAATGGATAAAGGTTGTAATAGACCCGGTGTCTTAATTGTTTCAACTTTATTTTGTTGGCAAACTAAACATTCCGCCACAAACTTTTGAATATCTGATTTAAGGCCATCCCAAAAAAATTCCTTCTTAACCCTGTGGTAAGTTTTTAGAAATCCTGAGTGCCCTCCTAAGGGAGAAGTGTGCAATTCCATAAGAATCTTTTGTTTTAGCTAGGAATTCTTACAGAGGTATAAGCGATCTTTGTACCATAACGAATCATTTTTCCAGCTAAATGTATCAGACGTACTGGAATCTTGTTGTAGCTTTCGAATAAGTGCACACACTTCTTCGTCATTCTTCCATTCCTCCCTTGCTTCGTTTATCCAATCTGGTTGGATAATAGAAATGGCGCACAACAATGCTTCCACATCCTCATCCTTTCTTGAGAGTGCATTTGCCACCACATTTTGCTTCCCTTTTTTGTAGATGATTTCAAAGTCATAACCCAACATCTTTGTGACCCACTTTTGTTTCTCTTCAGAGGATAATCTTTGTTCTAAAAAGTATTTAAGGCTATCATGATCCGTTTTTACCTTGAAGTGTCTTCCCATTAGGTAGGGTCGCCATTTCTTAAGTGCATGGAGTATTGCCAACATTTCCTTCTCATAAATAACTTTTCTTAAAAACTTTCCCTTGATTGGACGACTTTCAAAAGCAATGGGTCTTTCATCTTGCATTAGAACAACACCAATTCCATTTCCTGAAGCATCACATTCCAAAATAAAGGTTTTTGTGAAGTCTGGTGTAGCTAAGACCGGTGCTTCACACATTGCCTCTTTAAGATGTTCAAAGGCCTTTGTTGCTTCCAGAGTCCATGGAAATGCATCTTTCTTCAATAATGTTGTTAGCGGTGCTGCTATTCTCCCATAATTCTTAACAAACTTGTGATAATACCCTGTCAACCCAAAAAATCCTCGTAGATGCTTTATGGATGTGGGGATTTTCCATTCCTTAATGGCTTTAATTTTGCTAGGGTCTACCTTAACTCCTTCATGAGATACAATATGACCCAAATATTCCACCTCCTGGACTCCAAAGAAACATTTGGATCTTTTTGCATATAATTGTTTCTCCTCCAATAGTTGTAGCACCCTGTCAACATGTTCAACATGATCCTTCCAAGACTTGTTGTAGATTAGTATATCATCAAAAAATACTAACACAAATTTTCTAAGGAATGGTTTGAAAATTGAATTCATCAAACCTTGAAATGTTGAAGGTGCATTGGTAAGGCCAAAAGGCATGACCAAAAATTCATAATGACCCTCATGAGTTCTAAATGCTGTTTTTGGAATGTCTTCAATCTTCATTCTGATTTGATGATATCCTGAACGAAGATCCAACTTGGTGAAGTAAATTGATCCATGCAATTCATCCACTAATTCATCAATGACAGGAATGGGGAACTTATCTTTAATAGTGAGCTTGTTGAGCTCCCTATAATCCGGACACATGCGCCATGATCCATCCTTCTTGTGCACCAATACTACTGGAGCAGAGAAAGAACTTTGAATAGGTTGAATTATACCAGCCTCTAGCATTTCTGCAACCATACATTCAATTTCACTCTTTTGGACATAGGGATATCTGTATGGCCTGATGTTTGGAGGAACACTTCCTGGAATCAGATGAATAGCATGATCATGATCACGCATAGGTGGGAGACCTTTGGGAGTCTCAAATACCTTGGAATGATTGTCCAGGACTTTTTGGAGATCTGGAGAAAGAGATGATTCCGATGTGGAAACATCTAGCGAACATAATTGTGCAATTACACCTCTTTGCTCCTTTTTTAGAAGCTTTGTCATATCATTAGAGCTGATTATCTTTCCTGGTTTCCCTGCAATACCCCTTAATTCAACTTCCTTTCCTTCCGTAGAAAATTTGATGAAAATTTCTTGAAAATTAAAAGCTATTGTACCCAAGGATTGTAGCCATTGGACTCCTAGTACAACATCAACACCTCCCATTGGAATGGAAAGCATTGGGCTAGTCAATACATATTCTCCCATGGATAGCTTGATATTATGGCACTTTCCAAAGAAATTTATTGTTCCTCCATTTGCAATCATCACTTGACACTCTGGTGCTGGATATAGGAAGCAATTCAATTCTTTTGCTACCCTACAATGAATAAAATTGTGGGTGCTTCTTGAATCAATCAACACTATTACCTTTTTCTTCTTGATTTGTCCTTCTATCTTGATGGTTTGAGGAGTGGTAATTCCTGCCAATGCATCACAAGATATGGTTGGATTTATTTTTTCTTCATCTAGGCTTTGTTCCTGGATTATATCCTCTTCTTTTGACCTTTCTTGCTCCTTTTCTTCTTCCTCTTCACAATCTATGTAGAATAATTTCTTCTCAGCACACTTATGACCTTTAGTGTATTTTCTATCACAACTGTAACAAAGCCCTTTTGCTCTTTTTTCTTCCAATTGTTGTGTTGTCAACCTTATAGGTTGTGGAAGACCAAGGGCAACAACGCTTCCGTCTTTATAGTTGTGAGTGGTATGCTTCCTGGTTGCCATAATTTTGCTTTCCATTTTTCTTGCTAACCTGAATGCCTTCTCTAATGAATCAGGTTCCTAAAGGCGAACATCATGTTGGATATTATCCTTTAAAGACCCTATGAACACATCAATCCTATGCTCCTCTGGAATATCTTTTACCCTTATGTTCAATTTTTGGAACTCCTCAATGTGCTCCATTATTGAACCCTTTTGTTTGAGACTTATCAATTGGCTAAAAAAAGTGTTGCTTTTTGTATCCTCATAATGTGCTATCAAATCTTCCGTAAAAGTTGCCCAAGTGATAAATTGTTTACGAGAGAAAAGCCATTGATACTATACAAATTGATTTGGTTCCAAATATAAAGTTGCCATACGTACCTTTTGTGTGTTTTGCACATTATTGAGATCGAAGAACTGTTCCATCTGTAATATCCATGTGGCGAGATCCTTGCCATCAAACTTCCTCATATCGATTTTTGGAATATGGTGAGTCTTCGATCCAACATTAGAGTCTATGATATCATGATTAACATTTCTTTTGTTCGCATCATGAGTTTCCTTTACTACCTTATCACCATTAGTAAGTATTTCTTGTACAAAATTTGTCAAATCTGTCTTTATATCTGTCATGCCTGTCTTCAAGTTTGTGTTCAAATCTATCTTCAATTCTTCCATGTCTGTCTTCAAATCTATCTTCCAATCATCCATCTTAGCTTCCAAGCCCTTTATCTTAGATTCCATGCCATTTATCATAGCTTCTGTTAGCTTTTGTGAGCGTGACATTTGTTGCACTTTTTCTTGTAATTTTGATATATCATGTCGCATTTCTTCCTCTTCTTCATGAGTCATGATAGAGCTTTTAGGTTCCTTACTAGGTGTTTGCATTTTCTTTCCTCGAGGCATCAGTTACTGATAATAATTCCTTCAAAATAATTTTCAACTGATCTTAAGCAAAAATATAAGAAAATCTACACACCTTTTTTCAATTTGTAGGAGCTCGATATTGCCTCTGATGTATCTCTATACTTTTCTATCATCTAGTTCTGAATTTGTGATCTTTAGTAGCCCTCTGTGTCCTCTTTCCAATGCCACAAGTGTGAACCAAATTGGATTCTCCACGGAAGAGTTATACGAAATCTCCCACAGTGACTTGATTATAGACTAGTTCAGTAGAGTGAACTTGTACGACGTGGCACGAGTAACTATTTCGACCTTTGGATCTAAAAAATGCATACAAGAAACTAAAGTCCGTCCTCTTTTTGTACCTTCTTATCAAAATTTCAATCTGATCCCCAGAGAGAAAGTTATGACGATTTTCCCCAGGTCACCTATTTGGAATGTAATTGAGGAGTCTGCAAAAAGACCAACTTCCTCAGATCATATCTCCGCAAATATAAATCAAAAAGCTCTGAAATTTAGATCCGATGTTTAGTGTGATCTCTTCTCAAATGGGTTTTCTTTGCAACTTCTGAAACATCGCAGAAAAAAGTTATAGTGAAAATTACACGATGACCTGTTTGGAGCAACGAAACCCTAGAATCCAAAGCTCTAATACCAAATGTTATGAAACCAACTCAAGAAAAGATAGAAAAGATAGATCAATGCCTTAGAATTCAGCCTCTTCGAGGGGTAAACCTCCTTTACATTCCATAAATGAACAATTCTTTGATGATTCAAATGACAAAACCTCCTTTCTATATATAGGAGTCTAAGGAGTCACAATATAATCCAGCCGACCTAACAATAATAATATAAAGCCACAAAAATAACAATAGAGAGATTCTATGGGGCACAGTAATAACAATATGGGGGCAATAGGGGCACAACAATATTAATAAGGGGTATAACTACAATAGTAATTGGGTAATCAATAGTTTTATAGGGACCCAACACTTTGGCTATTGTACAGTTGGTTTCACAAAGGAAATTTGCATCTTTCCGTCCTTGGTGTCAAAAGCTGACATCAACTTAGTTTGATTGTTAGGTGTAATCTTGAGATACTGGGCATAAGACTGCGCCTTTAGTTTCTCATTTCTCATTTTGATTTCTTTATACCTGTATTTAATATCCTTATCTTTATCAGTAGGCCTACTGAATGAGGAGAATTCTACACTAAGATGACTTTCCAACATTTGAGTCTGTGATGTGGATGGATCTTGAGTTTCTCCAGATGGAGCTGTGCACCTGCTCTTGTCAGACTCAGTATTAGTTACCTCTGTTGAGCCTTCTGTGTCTTCCTATTCTAAAATAGGATTGAGCCTTGGCCTTTTGCTCTGGCTACCTTCATACTACACATTGGATGTGTCCATGCTTGAAGTGGAGGCTCCCTCCATGTTCCTCTTTGGATTCCTTTCCTCATTTTGAGGAGTCTGTAAAAAAACTTGGGTACTCATGGTTGCTTCTTGTTGTGGTACTTGTAGGAATGAGCTTTCATCAAGCTGTCTCTCTAAATCAATCAAGGTATTTTCAACATCTACCTTTGTACAATCCTTGTCTACAAGAGTGTTTCCCAACCACTCAGATTGATTGGAATATCATTCTATCTCTGGTATTGGGTGATGAATGTAAGGTCCCAATTTAACCTTCTGTCTAATTCTGGTCATAAAACCTTGAGGGTCATATCTCCACATGAAACTGTTTGGAAATTTCATATGTTGTAGAATCAAATCTACCTCCCGCCCTACTTCTCTAGAGTTGAAAATGAAAGGGCCTAACTGATTTTTGACTCTGAACTATGTTCTTTTCTTGGCCGATACAAAATCGACTTCATCAGAGCTCATTATATTCCTATAGTACTCTAGATAAAATAACCTCATCGGGAGGTATTTGGGGAGTTTGTATGGGGCAAGCTGGCACCCATAGATTCTTATTTCTGTGTGGTTTTAAAGGTACCAATCTCCCACTTTCCTTTGCTTGGAAAATTGGAGGACCCTTTTGATATCTTGGCTTATTCTGGGTGGAGGACTTCCTGCCAGCATGGTTGTGACTAGATGGACAAAAGAATCAATGAAATATGTATAATTATATGGTGATGAATACTTGTGGAACAATGGTGTGCAAAATATGACAGACCTAGGTTGGCCTCTAGTATCAAGCTTTTGGAGGGTCAAAGGGAATCTGTCTGATTGATAATACAAAAATATATGGTAACGTACAGATAAGTACTTGAACACTCTCTCATTATGCATTCCAGTAAACTATTCATGCATCCTTTCAGCTATGAAATCGGAATAATTATATATAGTGGCAGGATTCTTTCCTGGGGTGAAAATGGACATGAAGGCCAGGATAAGCTTATCAACAAATTCATCAGTGGTGCAGCCTAAATACATGATATCATAGTCATAATATGCTCGCCCCTTTCAGAGAAAATGGCAAAAACATATGGAGGGGCATCTTTAGGAATGTGCTTGTATTCAACAATGAAAGTTTGGAATATTTGAGCCAGTTTAGATGGACGCAACTTGATTTACAAGTCTATCAAATCTCCAATTGAGAGTGGGGTTAGGTTTGGACCTGGTTGGATTTGTAACATCTCATTGATTAATTTAGTTGTGATGGTAAACAAGAATTTCTGGTCAGGAGACATTATAGCTCTCTGGATGGGAATGTAACAGGCATAACACATATGGACAATTTCAGGAAAAACACGTACTTGGGGAAATTGGTATTTGGGAAAATTGGATTCCCAGAGACCAATGTCATCAGAATGGTTCATATATTTGTCCGTACTCAAACAATGAAGTTTGATCAGGACCTCATATGCACTTGTATCTCTGATTTGGAAATCCTTGTCCACCAGGGGAAGGTGGTCTAGGTCCAGATGGGGAGTTGTGATAGGTCTGATATACATGGCAATAGGGGCAACCATAATTTAGTTCTTGTGGATTTTAATTTGACTTTCACAGGTGTATTAAGAGGTTTTGACAGAAACTGGCAGTTTTGAGAAGGGTTTGGGCAACAGACTTTCAAATTTGAAGTAATTTTAATTAATTTTACTTAATTAAAACACTTTACAGGCTGAACGTTTTCAAATTTGAAAGGGTGAGTGGTAATTCGTGGTGAAATACCTAGAACTGGGTGAATTATCTTCAAATTTGGAGTTCACGGCAGTTGCAGAGGTTCGAACAGCTCTGGTACGGACTGAGAGGTTGATTGCAGTCTCTACAGCTTCTTCAGGAGTGAATTTGGAGTTCAATTGGTGAATTCAGCGTTTGACAGAATCACACTGGTTCGTAGAGCTTTACAAAGAAAACTAGTGAAAAAAGGTGAAAAGGGGCTTCTTGGCCTTTTTTATGGAGCAACAGTCATTTTTTGGTGGGTAATTTATGAATTAACAATGGGCTATTTATCAGGTTGAGCGGGGAGGCAGTTTCCCAAGTCATCGCACCACTTTTGTGGAGGAGGTGGTATTTAGGAGGGGTTACCCTATCTTTCTCCTCGCGTGACACGTAGCATTTCGGGGGCCGAGGAAAACCACCTTATTGGGTGGTAAAGGTCAGCCATTCGGATCGACCGATATGGTTGTGGACTGTTGGATGTGGGTGATGATGATCGAATGGTAGTCGGGTGGAGAAGGTGCGCGGGTGATAACAACATGGGTTTCGAGGGGGGGGGGGGGCACAGGGTTTTAATCCTCTGCAGTTTGGGATTTATTCAAGGTTAATGAGGGGATTAATTGATCAGCCGGGGTTTAATGATGGGACTTATTTGTTTTGTCGAGATATGAGGTAAATCCTATAGTTTATATTAAAACTAAGCGTTGGGAATTTTAATATAGGGGATTTAATTAACATAAGGGAAATGGTATATCGGGGGATTTATATAATTAAGTTAAAAATTAATATGAAATGAGTGGAGTGAGCATACCCTTAGCATAAATGTAAAATTTGTGCATTTTATTCACATATATTTCATACTTGGGATAAAGTACTTTTGTGGGTTTTTTGAGTGAAATAGGATTTACATGGGGTTTATTTACCTTTCCTAGGCAAGTGAAGTTTATCCTTAGGAAAAGGGGTTTTGTTAGGGTAATGATGGGAAAATGAATCCTATGAAGGGAATTCTAACACTTGATGTCCATAAGTCATTAAGCCGAGGGCCCAGTCCCACCAAAAGGCAGAGAAATGCTCTGAGCCTCTTCGACTTGAAGGATTAAAAGTGCTAGAATATACTTGTGGATAGAAAATTAGTAAGGGGAAAAATGAATGAGGGGGAGTTAATCATATTAACGTGCAAACCTTTGTTTTTGCTTCCATAATTTATCATACATATTGAAATATGTGTCTAAGCATGATGCATGTGTTTTTATCCACAACTTTATACTTCAACAACCTTTCTTCTACTTACCCATTACTTACCCTACCATTTTTTCTTCATTTTATTTGGGTGCATTTACGCTAGCAAACCCTTATCATCCATTTTTCTTTTTAAAATTAATCTATCTAATTCTAACCTTATATCATCCAAGAGCTCAGATTAAACTGATGAACTTCTTTTATTTTCTCTACCTATCTAATGATCTGCCAAGATTAAACTGTTTGGTCATATTTTATTCTTTAACTATAAACATAAAATTCAAAGCATGATATAATTAAGATTAAAAAGTTTGATTATCATGGATTGTGGTATGAATAATAAGGTGCACACAATCATTATTATGCATAAAAGTAAATAGTAGTGGCATTTAGACTTGCACACTTTGATGGTCTCTTTTTGTTTTTGGGGTTAATATATTTTCATTTTTTGACTTTCTCTTATTCTTTTTGTCCTTTGATATTTCTTTTAGGACATACTGTCTTTATTTTTTAATTTTTTAATATGGAAACCATTTGCAAGAAGCAAAGGTATGTACAATATTGCAAGGCTTAACCTTAGTCATTCAAAATTATGACTCCTATTGGTATAGGAACCTAACATAATGAAGAAAACAAATTCCAACTAATTTGATTTTGTGTACTAGGATTTCAAATATTAACATACTTAAAATTTGGTTGAATAGATTCCTTATTGTATCATGGAGTGTGTATTTATGTATTGTATGGTTTTTTAGTCACAATTTATATTATAGTTGATTAAATGTTTATAAACTTATCGATATAGATTTTGTGTTATCTCATGAAATAAATTTGGCCCTTCAATTTGTTAATAAGTAGCTTGATTTTTCAAGAATCTCCCATTCTATCAAATTCAAAAGATTCACCACATCATTAAGTTCTTTAAGCAATACTTCCCTTTGAAATATGTATTTAGAAGTTTCCTATAAAAGAATTTAAACTCAATTTCTATTAGTCTTTAGTTAAACAACCTTGCAAATTGTTATACAAATGAGTAGATTTAAATAATTGACGTTGGATTTAAATAATTTAAATGTTTGGAATATGATGTATATGAAAAAAATATAATAATTTCTGTGTTATAGTAGGGATCACTTTTAGTTTGGGATTTATATATCCTTTTGAAGAAATAAAAAATTGTTGCTAAGAATAAGTAAACTTGCAAAAGGTGTTGAAATGCTTCACTTTGTTATAGAAATCACTTTTGGTTTAGGATATATATAGTCTCTTGAAGAAACAAAAAAATGTTGCTAAGAATTTTGGAAAAGGTCAAATGCTTCACTTAGTAAATGGAGACAATATTCCTATGATCTGTCAAATTATTTCAAAAAAATTGACAATATTGTATTTTATTAACCATTTATAGAAATATATTTAACCACACATTATAACTATATAAGGCATATTTCACACATACTTGTAATTAAAACACTTTGTATGTGCACTAGATTCACCATACACACACCACCACTACTAACCAATTTTCTTTACTAACCATTATAAGTAAAGTAATTGAGGCTTATATTTTACTTTTAAATTTTGCACATAAACATATCCTCACATAGTATAATTAGGAATGAAATATGTGGTCCATCATCCACACGTCATTTATTTTCTTGCAAGGAATAAACATCACAGTGTAATTAGGGGAATTTTATTAAAGAATCATGAACCACATATCCACATACTTTCAATTCAAACACTTTGTACATGTGTTAGATTCACCTTGCACGCATCATCACTACTAACCAATTTTCTTTACTAACCATTATGAGTAATTCCTTATATTTTACTTTAAAATTTTGCACACAAACATATGTTGGCATTATGTTTCAGGAATGGCTATATATGTTACAGATGTTGTACTTGATGGCAACTCCCATGGCAAGGCTCTATTTTTATTGAAAACAAAGAAGGACGAAGGAAATCAGTTCAAAAGATGCGTACCCGCAGGTACACCATGCAGCAGCCGCGTCCAGAGACGCAAGCCAGCCGTTCAAGAGGTGCGTCCACCCAGTGCACACATTTTAAGGCAGATAAAAGCACATGTGGGGGTTTCTTGTGTTTTACTCTTGGTATCTAGCCGACGGTATTGTGTTACTATGGTGTCGGCTCGTGGTATTGTTCCATGATTTGAGGAGGAGCTTGCCTATATAAAGCAAAGGAGATCATTTGGTTTGAGGATGTCTTTGGTTGAATATCTTATGAGGCTAGATCTGGTCTAGATCTAAAAAGGCGAATCTTCTGAAAGACTGAGATCTCTTTGGTGCATGATCAGATCTGTAGATCTGACTGTTTGGGTTACTCTTGAAGTCTTGAAATCATCTATGCCCGGAGGTACGCAGGTGCAGTAAGGGTTCAGGTGCGCCGGGACGCAGGCGCAGAAGGGTTCAGGTGCGCCGGGACGCAGGCGCAGAAGGGTTCAGGTGCGCCGGGACGCAGGCGCAGAAGGGTTCAGGTGCGTCCGGGACGCAGTGCAGTAACAGGAGATCTGCGTGGGGACGCAGAGTGACTAAGGTTCAGGTGCGTCCCTGGAGCAAAAGGACGTGGCGCGATAGCATTTCTAGGTGCGTCTCTGCAGCAAAGTACGCGGCGCGATAGTGTTTCTGGGTGCGTCCCTACAGCAACAGAACGCAGTGCAGTTCAAGGAACAGTGCATGGGCACGCAGCACAGCAGAAGGATCTCTGCGTGTGGACGCAGGGGAGCGGAAGGTTAACTGCGTCTGGTCGCAGGCCACAGAAGGGAAAACTGCGTCTCTGTCTTAAGATGTTCTGTTGATTGAATTTCTCTGTTGATAAGGTGTTCTGGGTTAGTTCTGATCTGATAACTGTAGTGGACTGTAACTGTTATGTACTTGATGATCATTTGATGCTTTATGAAAAGAAGTAGGGGTTTGTAGCTCCCTTCCAGGAGAAGACTGGAAAATGAGAGAGAGAGAGTTGTAGCTCTCTGCAGGTTGCAGCCTGCGTACTGGTAAAGGACTGCACCAGTACAAAATCATTGTAAAAGGAGTTTCTAATTTGAAAGAAGATAGAGACATATTGCAGCATGTGGTTTTCACCCACATTGGGTTTCCACCTTACATCTTGTGTTCTTTGGTGTGACTATCTGTTTTTGTTCATGCTCATTATTTTATGGTACTGACATGCAAAAATAATTCAAAGATCAAATAAGGAAGATTTATTAAATTGCTAGATAATACTGATTCACCCCCCCTCTCAGTATTATTTCCAACAATTGGTATCAGAGCAGGTCCTTTAGAGAAGCTTGATCGCTTGAAGGTAGGTCGTTCATCATGAGCAACTACGAGAGAGAAGCATCAATCAGGCCACCGGTTTTTGATGGGACAAACTTCAATTATTGGAAGGTAAGAGTTACTGCATATCTTCAATCTCTTGGTACAGAAGTTTGGGACATTGTAGAAACAGGCTACGCTTTTCCTTCAGCTACTCCTACAGATCCAGCAGAGAAAAAGAAGTATGAAACAAATGCAAAAGCAGTCAGTACTCTATTAGGATGTATATCCCAAACGGAATTCATGAAGGTAATGCACTACAAATCCGCAAAAGAGATATGGGACAAAATTGTCACAAGCTATGAAGGAGATGAACAGGTAAAGCGTGCTAAACTTCAAACTCTCAGGATTCAGTATGAGACTCTCAAGATGTATAATGATGAAAGTGTGGCTAACTATTTTCTTCGGGTAGATGAGATTGTTAATTGTATGAAAAAATTGGGTGAAGAAATAAGAGAGGCTATAGTGGTTGAAAAGGTTCTAAGATCATTGTCCCCCAAGTTTGAATCTAAAGTATCTGCTATAGAAGAAAAGGAAAATCTACGAATTCTCACTATGTCTCAGCTACATGGAATTCTAACTGCTTATGAAATGAGAAAGGGAGGTCCATCAGACAGAAGGGAAGCTGCTTTCAAGGCATCAGGCAAAGAAGATTATTATGAAGCAAGCCATGTTTCAGAAGAAGAGGAAGAAGAATCAAATTTTGTCAGAAATCTTCAAAGGGGTTCTGGAAGGTTCAGAGGTAAGCTGCCTTTTAAATGCTTTGCTTGTGGAAGAGTAGGTCATTATGCTGCAAAATGTCCTTATAAGGATAAAGGAAAGGAACCTGCTAGATGGAACAAGAAACAAGGTGCAAATAAGAAAAGCTACTACACCCATGAAGATAGTGATGGTTTATCAAACAGTGATGAAGATGAACAAGGTAATAAATATAAGTTGTTAATGGCATTTGAAGATGATGATTATATGGATGCTGTAGATGTGGATAACCTTTATGATGAAATTACTAGACTCAAGAGATGTATAGAAGAAAAGAATGTGATCATTGATACTCTACAATTTCAAATTGATGAAAAGGAAAAACACCTTGAAAAACTAGAAGGTGAAATTGTTGGTCTTAGAAAAGAGATTGAGAAAACAAAAGCTATTAATCTTAAGTTTGTCAAAGGATCTGAAACTTTGGATGAGATTATCAATGTGCAGCGGTCTCCTCTAAACAAGACAGCTTTGGGTTATAATGGAGAAACCTCTCAAGCATCCACCTCAAAAAGTTATCTTGATGCGGCAAGAAGAAATGAGCAAAAGAACAATGAAGATCATCAGGTAAAGCAGGGACGTATTACAAACAGAAACTATCAGGGGCAATCCATCTTAAGGGTGAACAAAAGCTACAACCAGCCACAGGTAAAATCTTCTCAGTTTGGTTCAAGAATAGATGAAAATAGAAATTACAATCAGTTGGCTGGTAGATTCAATAACCGCAGAAGCTTCTTCAATGGACAATGCTTTTCTTGCCATAACTTTGGTCACAAAGCAGCTCAATGTGTTGCATATAAAACAATCATGACTAGGGAAGCTCAAAAACAAAGAAGTATGACAGGGATTACAAAAAGGACCTATAACAACTTTTCGGTTCTTGAAAATGAAGTTGAATGTTCTATTTGCAATAATTTTGGTCATGAAGACTCTGAATGCAAGAGCAGGTTTCAGCAGAAAAAGGAACAAGAGCAGAAAAAGGAACAAGCCTCAAGCACCAAAACATGGAGAATAAAGGAACCTCAAATGGAAAGATGTGGGATAGCATTTTATGCAGAGGGACAAGAAAATCTATGGTACATTGACAGTGGATGTTCGAAGCATATGACAGGTGATAAAGAAAAACTTGAGTCTTATTCTACTTTAGAAAAGGGAAAGAAAGTCTCTTTTGGAAATGATACTCCTGCAACTATAAAAGGAAAAGGCATTGCTCAGTTAAAAGAAAAGGTCAAGGCTGGAAATGTTTTGTATGTTGATGGATTGAAGCATAATCTTCTAAGTGTCAGCCAGATGTGTGATCAAAGAACCGAGGTTATATTCAGATCAAATGGATGTCTTGTTCGTGATCTTGATACAGGTAAAACAGTGCTCAAAGGCAAAAGAACTCCAAATAATCTGTACATATTTGAAGAAGGACAACAACAATGCTATCTGAGCAAGGATGAAGAGCACTGGTTATGGCATCGAAGGTTGGGACATCTAAGCTTCTCACAAATAAGGAAAGCATGCAAATATCAGGCAGTTCGCGATCTTCCAGATATCAAAATTCCTGACAACACCATATGCAAATCATGTCAGTTTGGAAAACAAACCCGAACTAACTTTCCAGAGAAAGAAGGATCAGCTAGCATGCCTCTTGAGCTAGTACATACAGATACATGCGGTCCCTTCAGAAAAAGGACACCTCGAGGAGAAGAATACTTGATATTATTCATTGACGATTTCTCCAGGTTTGTCTGGTTAGGAATTATGAAGCACAAAGATGAAGCATTCGAAAAATTCAAATCTTTCAAAGCCTTGGTTGAAAATGAATCAGGTCACAAAATTAAGTGGCTCAGATCCGACAGAGGTGGGGAATTTACTTCAAATGAATTTTTCGATTTCTGTGATGAACATGGGATAAGGAGAGAATTCTCTACAGCTAGAACTCCTCAGCAAAATGGAGTTGTTGAAAGAATGAACAGAACAATCCAACAAATGGCTCGTGCTATGCTTGATGAATCAGGAACTCCCGCAACTTTCTGGGGTGAAGCTGCACATGCTACGGTTGTTATTCTCAACAAAACAAATGTCTGGGTGAACAGCACTCAAACTCCTCATGAGCTCTGGAGTGGTAAAACTCCTTCAGTAAAGCACTTCAAAATCTTTGGGAGCAAATGCTATATCAAGAATACTGATGAGCAGCTTGGCAAACTTGAACCTAGAGCAGATGAAGGCATTCTTCTTGGTTACTCTCCATATAGCAAAGCATACAAATGCTACAATAAAAGACTTGGCAGAATTGTTGATAGCATTGATGTAGTGGTTGATGAGAAGGGATACATTCCTAGGCAAGTACATCGAAGAAGATGAAGGCTACCCTCAAAGACAGAATGATGAAGAAGAAGAACCTCAAGAAGAACCTCAAGAAGAACCAGAGGAGCAAACAAGAATAGAAGAAAAGACTCCATCCAGATATGTTCAGAAGAACCATCCAGAATCTCAGATTATGGGACAAAAAGAAGCAGGTGTACAAACTAGAAGAACAGTTGCAGAAGCTTCAAGCTATTTGGCATTACTTTCCTCGACTAAACCACAAAATGTGAAAGAAGCATGCAAAGATGAATGTTGGGTGAAAGCAATGGATGAAGAACTTGAGCAGATCGAAAAGAACAACACTTGGGAGCTGGTTCCTAGACCAAAAGATAAGAATGTTATCGGGACTAAATGGGTCTTCAAAAACAAATTGAATGAAAATGGAGAAGTAATTAGAAACAAAGCCAGACTTGTTTGTAAAGGATATGCGCAGCAAGAAGGGATAGAATTTGAAGAAACCTTTGCTCCTGTTGCAAGACTTGAGGCCATCCGAATGTTTCTTGCTCTCTCAAGTTTTCAAAACTTCAAAGTATTTCAAATGGACGTGAAATCAGCCTTTCTAAATGGAGACTTGGAAGAAGAAATGTACATTGAACAGCCAGATGGGTTCATTCTTGGAAATGATCCAAATCTTGTATGCAGATTGAAAAAGGCTCTCTATGGTCTCAAACAAGCTCCAAGGGCTTGGTATTACCGTTTGGACAAATATCTTCATCAACAAGGTTTTTCAAAAGGATCAGCAGATAGCAATCTTTATATAAAAGTTGAAAATGACAAATTGCTAATACTTGTTGTGTATGTAGATGACATTATTTTTGGGAGCAATGAAGAAGCTATGAGTCAAAACTTTGCCTCGGTCATGCAGAAAGAATTTGAAATGTCTTTGCTAGGAGAACTGACATATTTCCTTGGTTTGCAAATCCAACAAAAAGAAGGAGGAATCTTTTTATCTCAAACCAAGTATCTCAAACAGATTTTGAAGAAATATGGCATGGAAGATGCAAAACCAGTATGTACACCCATGGTCACAGGATGTAGTCTCAGTGCAAATGATGAATCTGTAGCAGTACATCAACCAACCTACAGATCTATGATTGGAAGTTTACTTTATTTGACAGGTACCCGACCGGATATCATGCATGCAGTTGGAATAGTTGGAAGATTTCAGGCAAATCCGAAGGAGACTCATCTACAGGCAGTGAAGAGAATTTTCAAATATCTTCAAGGGACTCAAAATTATGGCTTATGGTATCCTAGAGATACAAATCTTACACTTCATGCTTATATAGATGCAGATTGGGCCGGAAGCGTGGATGACAGGAAAAGCACAAGTGGTGGTGCATTCTTTATGGGTTCCAGACTGGTATCTTGGTTCAGCAAGAAACAAAGTTCGATTGCCTTATCTACAGCTGAAGCGGAATATGTTGCTGCTGCATCTTGTTGCACCCAACTCCTTTGGATGATGCAGACTTTGCAGGATTTTCAAATCACTTGTACACCACCTATCCCCATCTTATGTGATAACACAAGTGCAATCAGCATCTCAAAGAATCCGGTTATGCATTCAAAAACCAAGCACATACCAATTAAGTATCATTTTCTCCGGGAACAAGTGCTTGAACAGAAGGTCAAGTTGGAGTATGTTCCTTCTAAGGAACAAGTTGCTGATATTCTCAGCAAACCATTGCCCAGGGACACTTTTGAATACCTCAGGCAAAAGCTGGGGGTTGTTGATGCATCATCTTATTGTTGAACCTTTTCTGATTGATGGTACAGGTTCAGGGGGAGCACATAATGCATTGTTGGCATTATGGAGGATGGTCAGAAGGAGATCTTGGAAATAGCTGCAATATGTCTCTATCTCTTTCATTGAGGATTATGGTTCTTTGTTGCAGATCTGGTTCAGGGGGAACATGATCTTAGGGGGAGCATACCCTTCGCCCTTGATGTCAAAGGGGGAGAATGAAGCAAAGTTTGTGAGGTTGCCATCAAGTCCAAAGGGGGAGATTGTTGGCATTATGTTTCAGGAATGGCTATATATGTTACAGATGTTGTACTTGATGGCAACTCCCATGGCAAGGCTCTCTTTTTATTGAAAACAAAGAAGGACGCAGGAAATCAGTTCAAAAGATGCGTACCCGCAGGTACACCATGCAGCAGCCGCGTCCAGAGACGCAGGCCAGCCGTTCAGGAGGTGCGTCCACCCAGCGCACACATTTTAAGGCAAATAAAAGCACACGTGGGGGTTTCTTGTGTTTTACTCTTGGTATCTAGCCGATGGTATTGTGTTACTATGGTGTCGGCTCGTGGTATTGTTCCATGATTTGAGGAGGAGCTTGCCTATATAAAGCAAAGGAGATCATTTGGTTTGAGGATGTCTTTGGTTGAATATCTTATGAGGCTAGATCTGGTCTAGATCTAAAAAGGCGAATCTTCTGAAAGACTGAGATCTCTTTGGCGCATGATCAGATCTGTAGATCTGACTGTTTGGGTTACTCTTGAAGTCTTGAAATCATCTATGCCCGGAGGTACGCAGGTGCAGTAAGGGTTCAGGTGCGCCAGGACGCAGGCGCAGAAGGGTTCAGGTGCGCCGGGACGCAGGAACAGAAGGGTTCAGGTGCGCCGGGACACAGGCGCAGAAGGGTTCAGGTGTGTCCGGGACGCAGTGCAGTAACAGGAGATCTGCGTGGGGATGCAGAGTGACTAAGGTTCAGGTGCGTCCCTGGAGCAAAAGGACGCGGCGCGATAGCATTTCTAGGTGCGTCTCTGCAGCAAAGTACGCGACGCGATAGTGTTTCTGGGTGCGTCCCTGCAGCAACAGAACGCAGTGCAGTTCACGGAACAGTGCGTGGGCACGCAGCACAACAGAAGGATCTCTACGTGTGGACGCAGGGGAGCGGAAGGTTAACTGCGTCTGGTCACAGGCCACAGAAGGGAAAACTGCGTCTCTGTCTTAAGATGTTCTGTTGATTGAATTTCTTTGTTGATAAGGTGTTCTGGGTTAGTTCTGATCTGATAATTGTAGTGGACTGTAACTGTTATGTACTTGATGATCATTTCATGCTTTATGAAAAGAAGTAGGGGGTTGTAGCTCCCTTCCAGGAGAAGACTGGAAAACGAGAGAGAGAGAGTTGTAGCTCTCTGCAGGTTGCAGCCTGCGTACTGGTAAAGGACTGCACCAGTACAAAATCATTGTAAAAGGAGTTTCTAATTTGAAAGAAGATAGAGACATATTGCAGCAGGTGGTTTTCACCCACATTGGGTTTCCACCTTACATCTTGTGTTCTTTGGTGTGACTATCTGTTTTTGTTCATGCTCATTATTTTATGGTACTGACATGCAAAAATAATTCAAAGATCAAATAAGGAAGATTTATTAAATTGCTAGATAATACTGATTCACCCCCCTCTCAGTATTATTTCCAACAACATATGCTCACATAGTATAATTAGCAAAGAAGTAAGAATCCAATCATCCACGCATCATTTATTTTCTTGCAAGGAACATGTAAGGGTCCTATAATTTATAGGATCAATTGATCATTGAGTACTTTCTTTCAGTATTTCAAAGTGTAAATAATATATCTTTTTACAAATGATTTCCAAAAAAGATAGAAAAATGAAAAAAAAAAAAATTAAAAGAGGGTACAAATAAAAAAAAATACAAAAAAAGAGGAAAAGAAAAGTAATGATAAATGAACCCCACAAAAAATTAATAAACATGAAAGTGATGCTAGCTTAAGTGCCACTACTAGCCTTCTGGCTTTGTAAAGAATAAATTTGTGAAATTGTGTGTAGCTTGTTTAAAATGCCACAATCCCTTTCTGTTTGAGACATATAGTTTAATCATATTCAAGTTGTTTTTAATTTATGTTAATTAGGTTAGAGTGAATAACTTAACCAAACAGTTTAATCTTGGTTAAGATTAGTTACGTTGAATAGGTGAATAATGTTAATGGAACTGTTTAATATGGATTAATTTAGCTGATTAGGTTAGTTTAGTGAGATAAAAGAAATATTTTTGATCTCTTTAAAAGGAGAAATTGATAGGGCTTGCATTCTCAAATGCACCCTCATTTTCTTTAGAATAGCATTAATATAGGAAAATAAATCTTTTTGATGTAAGATCTCCTCTGGCTTTTACCTTGGGTTATATTTCGTGCGTCTGAAACATGTCACGGGGCCCTCTGGTGTTAACCTCTCCCCATTTCATGACACCCCCATCTTCCATATCATTGATCCAATGACTAATGTTAGGTTTCAGAACCTCCCGAAGCAATGACATTTGAAGACAAGTGGGGGGTGTCTAAAAAGTGGTCTACCTCCCCCCTACGTGTCAGCACCATGTGATTTCGAACCCCCCCCCAAACTAAGTACCGCTACCCCCCCTCCAAAATAAGTTTCACCAACCCACCTTATCGCCATGCATCGCCTCCACCTCCCATCGCACCTATCACTCTTGTTGCTCCACCTATCCCTACTCTCGTCACTCCCCCCAATGGTTCTGCTCCAGTCGTTCACCAATCCCGAGTTGCCACATCGGAGACCATTGCAACCTCCATAAATTCCCTATCCATTTTCCTACGCCATTACAAGAATTAATGCCAGGTAAAGACCATTAATCAAACAGTTAAGGCCAATTTGTGGTTGATAAATATGAAATTCACTTTTGTGATTACACCTTTCCTCCTTGCTCATTCATATTTCTCCCACTCCTCTGTGATCTGATCTTACAAAGACATTCCAGTGGCTTCTCTCTGGTGAATTTACAAATGTCTTCCACTACCACTTCCCAACAATTATTGAATAAATTTCCCATTTCTTTTGTTTCACCATTCCTCTGTTCAATTTGCAACTTCCATGGCACCTAACGCCGCTCCAGGAGTCAATCCAGTGCTTACTCCCCCTATCGACTTAAACCATACCCCACTCGTAGGAAGAGATTACAAAATCGCTGAAACACAGTATGAATTCGACCTTTTCGAATTACGCTCTTAGTTTCGATATAATTTCCTTGATCAATCTGATGAGATACACCTCTAGCAATCCACACTTCCTCTGTTTTTTGTTCCCCAATCCTATCATTTTCCAGAAATATTTCTAAGATGTAAGCCACTTACCTTGCAAGCAAGAGGGAAATTATCTCCCAAAGAGTGAAATCCTCTTCACCATTACAACTGACAGTATTAATCAAAATTTGCAGGTTCCCCACTGTGATTCCCTCTCTCATTTCTCCCTTGAAGCTCTTAGAGAAATTTACCAGAAACTAACCTTCCCCAGAGAGCTCCCCAAGAAAAATCCTTGATATCCCTCTTCTATGTTCCCTTAAAGGAAAAGACAAATTATTTTTGTTTTGTCATCCATTCTTGGCTACTATTTAGATGAGTGGGTAAATGATCCTATTATAGGCTAACTGTCCACCTTTTCTTCAGAAGAAGGGCCATCAGTCACCTTTGACTATGGTCACTTCTTATCAAATGTAACTCATGAACAATTCATTCAGTTTTAACTGAAGGAATGTTCATATATTCATCAATTCTCATTTTTATGTTCATGTTTATTCAAACATATAAGTTTTCATTTTTAGTACAGAAGCTTGATCAATAAGGAGAGCCACAATCAGTTGTTTTCTAGACTTCCTTAACCAAAAAAAAATCGGAGGAATTCAGCTTCTCAGAATTCATAGACTAGTTTGTGTATCTAGCCACTTTTTTTCTAAGAGGACAACAGGTTCTAAGGATTAGTGAATACATTCAGAGGGTTCTACAGCTCAACGAATAGGTCAAAACAAGGGACTAGTACCTTTACTAGTCATTCACAGATATTAGAGTGTATGGTTTAGAGCTACCACCATACAAACTACCCAAGTATTTTCCAATGAGAATATTTTCCTTGGAATACATCAGGGAACTAATTAATTCTGAAAACATCAATTTCGTGGAAGCCAAGAAGAAATTGTAGTTTTGGATCAAAACATAAGTAGGACCCTTTATCTGCAATAGTAGAGTAACAAGAGAGGAAGTAGAACTCCTGCTGAAATACATGAAATTCCCTCTCAGTTTCACTTGGTCATATGACCCCTTTGGGGTAATTTCCAAGTTGAGAGTTGAACAAAAAGATACACCATATGTGAATACTCAGAGGCTTGAAATAGAAAAGTATATGAGGCATCACACTTGGGTGGAAAATACATTGCATGAGGCCAAGGAGCATGTACTTTCCAAGACAACTTTAGAGACTCCCATACCCAAAGAGAAAACATATAAGAGAGCAAGAGATGTTGATTCTCCCACAGTAGCTAAAGAATTCAAAATATATACTAAGAAGCTTAAAGCAAGCTTAGGTTCCAAAATATAATTTCCATCACTCAAGGACACATAAGGCACTATTGTGCTCTCAGGTTTGAAGACTTTCAAGTTGGACAACGGTACCACAGAGTCCCCATATTCCTCATTTACTAAAGAGGTTCTAGCTATTGTCCCCCAAACACTAGAAACATCCACAGAGCAGAGGTAGCTCAACATTTTTCAGAGATACAAGGAGATTAAGCAGAGAAATGAGACCATTCATGATAACACTTAGTTTAGGAAGGAATATTCCTCTATCCATCACAAAATCATCTCAGCATATGATATAGAGAAGGGAAGGATGCATGTGGCATTCTTGCAGGATCAAGTCCCTAAACCAAAGTCAGAAGTAGATTTCAAACAAACCAGTTTTGACTTTGAGGCAAAGGATGTCCGTCATTTCAATCAAATAGATATGCACAAGTAGGCATGAGAGATGGTGTATTCTAATTTCACACAGAGTGTTATCACTTCCTCAAACTACAAGTTAATATAAATAATGTGTAGTCTTAGCTCAAATTAGAGAAAATATCCTCACTTGCCAAAGGTACCAGAATCAAATGCTTGGAGGAAATTGTGGTCAAAGAATGCCTTGATCCATACAATTCCAAATCTATGGAGGAGATAATCACAAAGAAGAATGTTGACATAGTAGCATTAAAGAAACAATTGAATCTTCCAGCGGGAGAAGACCCCCAGGCCAAGGACCTTGGAGAAACAAAGCTACAAAAGGAAGAGATGCTAAAGCTTTTAGTGGAACAAGGTGCCTAGGTCAAAGCAATGGAATAAAAAATGGATAAACTGATGAAAGAAAAGGAACAAAGTTCACAACATGCAATTGTTCCTCTTGATGCAGTTCCCATTTCATCTCTACTACAAATAGGTGTCCCTATAGCAACCATGACAACAAAAACATCATATTCGATGGTGCTTCCTACATCACTTGTTGATGACTTAGTGAAGTTAGCTCTATCTATGGAAAACAAGTGAATACAAGAAGAAGATCTAAAGAAGATGAAGTTGGAGATACATATTTTATAGGAGTAGAGTACAAGATTTGAAAATTCCTACCTGGAAGAATAATAGAAGTCCCACACATTATCCCAAAGATTGTAAAAAATGGAAAAAGATTGTGCCATAGGCATGATATTGGCACATGTAAAGGAAAATATATCGAAATAGATAAATGAATACATGGGTAATATTTGGATTTCAATCCAAATTATTTTTAAACAACAGGAGCTAATTGAATGATCAAATGAAGCCATTGAGTAGGTCAGAAAGCAGCTAGGAGATAAACCCGATGAGGCCACTAAGCTTATCAAAATTTCTAAATTCCAAGAACAGTCAAGAATTGGAAGAGTTATAAATCGAAGATAGGATTGACAGAATCTTGAAAGTCAGGAAAGTGCTAACTAAAACTAATCTGATGAGACAGTTAGAAGAGAAGGGTGGAAATATGAACACAGGTTGTGGTGTGGGAATATCCTAACTGCGGACAAAGATGATCCCTCTAGCCCAAGAGAGTGGGTCTAGCCACAAACAGGACAATCTAATGTAAATTTACTTATATTAGAATCAAATAAGAGCGCATACCTCTTATAACTCTAATCCACTTGATGGTGATCTTGCTTCCTTGCTCCAACTTCCTTTTTTTCCTTTCATTCAAGTACCTAACATAAACATGCAAGAAACAACAAAAAACATGATAGCATAAAATCGAAATGAATCTACTTAAAAGGTCAAGGAGTTCTAAGCTATCAAATTTAATATTACACCTAATATAGGAAATAAACCATTAGTTATATTAAAATAAAGTTCAAAGAGAAATACAACTGAAGCCTTAACATTAAGGATCTCCTTTGCGGTATCCAAGTCCCACTACATGCCTTTTCAACACTTGTTTCCTCCTCTAGCTTGACATGAAATGGTTTCCAACTCTAACGCTCTCTCCTCATGGTTTAGCTACCAAAGTCTAGTCTTTTTTCATCTAAGACTAGACTTCTTCTATCAAAATCTAAAGATTTTAGAAATTTTCAACTGGTTCTATCTCTCCACCACTTTCACTATGTTTTGTATTGTAACCAAAAAGGGTTAGAGGAGTTGGTTTATATAGGGAGAGGAGGATAAGAATGAGATCCACTCAAGGGGGAAGAATGTATTATCTGCTTGGGAAGGTCCACTTTTAAAGGGGAAAGAACCTTATATGGAGTTCTTGGCCCTTATCCAACCAAACAAACATCCAACACATCGCCACTAGAAGTTTCTAGACGTGAAACTCTGTTTCCTTTTATAAAAACAATCTAGAAGTAGACCGATGCAGGTATTGGGATAACAGTGGTGTTGATCGGTGAAGGTCACAGTGTAAAACTCTTCCATCGACATGGGTGAGACACTGGGAAAGAGCATTGATCTAAAAAAATGGGTTTTAAGAAGGATTCTTTCGAAATGTTCTGAAGGGAGTGGGGACTACTTTCTTCAAACTTCAAGGGATGTAAGAGCATAGGTTTGATAGTGAAGGTATAACACAGTAGTCACTACTAGGGTTCTCTAGGATCAGGAATGGGGACTGACAAGAGAGTGACAAATTACTGTGTAATAAATGCCCCCTAAAGCATGAAGTCAGAGTTGAGAGTGATGGCTGAAATGCTTTAAGACGAAGCGAGGACTTAGAATACTAGCATTGGAACACCTGCAACTCAAACATACATGTACATATTTGAAATTTGATAGTCATGCTAGATAAAAATGAGAGGCATATAACAGTACATGAATCCATGGTATAGGCACAGTTATCCATCAAGAAAAGGAACATGTGCATGAATCCTTGGCATGGATGCAGCCATACGATTGAAGGGATCATATGAAATAAATCCATAGAATGGGCGCAACCATCCACATAGAGAGGATCAAAATGAAAGGACCCATAGTATGATCACAACCATTCGACTAAGCAGGATCAAAATGATACCCACGGCATGGTCACAACCATCCGTCTAAGAATCATGCATATAATCATGAATGACTCATCACTCCTCGCAACCTAGACTTTTGTGATCTAAACCCTAGGTATTGCACTCCAACGTGACTCGATCAAAGTATAAATTCTAACATGTGAATAGACGTGTTGAAGTCGAAAATGCTATAAAATCACTTGATTACCAGCCAATGATGTGAACCATTAACAAGCACAAGATAAACCACCCATAATGTTAATGGCTCTCACGGTACTATCAGTACAATTCACGAATTGTGAATAAGGAATTGAAGTCAAACACCTGTGAAATCACTCAATCAAGGGTGAATGATGAGAACCTGTCGTCGAGTGTGAAGAACTTGCCACTGAGGCATGAAAGATCTAAGGTACTGGAAAGGAGTTTCTAGATCAACTTCCTGGATAATTAGTTGAAGTAGACAGGAAGCGATCCGCTGAAGGATGGTCATAATGAATCATTCATCATCGGCATGAAACAAGAAACACAATGAATGAGAGTAATCCAAGAATGCGACAAATGATCAGAAAATGTATAGACAAGAAGACTTCTCTTAAACATGTGGGTGACATGACTCCAGAGTTTGGCAACATTTTACATCATAGGATAAAAGGTGATGGTGATGGGACAGAGATCATATGATAGGTTAAAATGGATAACCCAAATCCAAGAAAGAAAGTGACAAAGTGAGGATGTCCCAAAACCCGACATGAACAACAAATGAGTATTAATGTTTAAGAGCGACATGCTGCCTCAAGTGAAGAATACAACTGATGAATACTTCCAATTTTCCCCCACCATTTCTGGTGAGTACCCCATTTGTTATTGAAACACAAGCTTGAAGGGGATATCATATGCTTGTAATAGAAGCCAATCCTTCAAATGGATCGTACCTAATAAATTTTAATGCACCCTAGGAAGGGTAAGCTTAGTCTCATCATAATGACAAGTCCTATGTTATTCAATCTTTTAACAAGTCTGACAAAGGTGAAACTCAATTTTTTTTTCATGTTTAGAGAGTTTGGAAAAAACACTAGAAAGAAAACTCCAAGGGTCCCTTTTCATAAATTTGTCTCTCGAACACAAAAAGCTAGAAAATGTTATTCAAAAGAACCTCCTAGTCATGTTTGACTAAGGTATACCTTCTTCGTAAATAGTTTTATCCCGGTCCAAAAAAAGGGGTAAATGTATACTTGGTAAACGACATTTTATAGCCTTTAACAAGTTCAAAATGACAAGAGCTTGGCAATATTTTCACATTTTGAGAGTTAGAAAAGAGCTCAAAGATGACTCCCTGATTTTAAATTCTTTAACTAGTCTAATACTCGGCAATCTTTTCTTTCGTTACAAGTCAAAAGAGAGCTTAAAGGTGACTCATCCATGAGGAACGAGTGGTATAAAGGGTAGCAACTAGTTTTAGTTATGGTGGAACTGCTAAAAGCTAAGAGGTCAAGAGGTTCGTTAGTAAAACCACACATCATTGTGGTTCCTCAAGAAAGGGTGAAACAACCAATGAATGCGAATGATCGGCCAAAGCGATGGTGGCAATGGAATGGAGAAAAAACCAATATCTAATGGGAGAGGCTAATACAAATGGCAATCATGAGGGTTAAAATGATGCTTCGATTTGGTTTCATGTTTACATAAGCTTGAAACGAAAAACTATGCTTCAATTTGGTTTCATGTTTACACAAGCTTGAAACAAAAAACTATGCTTGGATGAAAACATGGCATGCCCCCAGCATGATGAGAGTCGAGGCACATGCCCCCCAAACTTCATTTCATTTACCGAAGTAGACATCGGGTTGTTAAAAGGTGGATGGAATGAAGTTTGACTTTCGAGATCAAGAAAAGACTCGAATGGAATTTGACAAGATCTTAATCAAATACTCAATTTGGAAAAGGGAGTTGTTTCATTTTTTAATGAGGTTGACACAGTAAAAGAACTATCCTCAAGACTCCTTTTTTTAAGGAGCCTGACATAAGACCAGGAACCTTGGACACTTTGTTCCAATTTTGAATGAGGTTGAAACAAGACCAGGAACTATCCTCATGACTCCTTGTTTCATTTTTTAAGGGGCTTGACACAAGACTAGGAACCATGCTCTGGCAACTTGTTTCATTTTTTAACAAGCTTGACACAAGACAAGGAACTACCCTCCAAATCTGTTTCATTTTTTAACAAGGTTGATACAAGAACAAGCTATCCTCGAAATATATTTCATTTTTAGTGAGGTTGATACAGGAACAAACTATCCTCAAAATCTGTTTCAGTCTTTTAACAAGGTTGATACAGGAACAAACTATCCTTTAAATCTGTTTCATCTTTTAACGAGGTTGATATAAGAACAAAATATCCTCAAAATCTGTTTCATTTTTTAAAGAGGTTGATAGAGGAACAAACTATCCTCGAACTATGTTTCATTTTTTAATGTGGTTAATACAGGAACAAAGTATCCTTGCACGTTGTTTAATTGTTTAACGAGGTTGACACAGAAAAAGAACTATTGTCGTATTTTGTTTCATCTTTTAATGAGGTTTACACAGAAAAAGAACTATACTCGTAACCGTTGATCATGGACCATATGAGAACATGGCCCCTAAGAGGTCCTCACTGGATTGGAGAACTACACTCTAGGAGGAACGCATGTCAACTATTACAAATGACAGATCAGATTCCAATTCCCCCAATGCATAATGTACCATGCCATCTGTGTGATCATTAGTATATGTGGATATGGAACAAGTAACCACATAATTGACCCATGGCAGGGAGGGTATTACTTGCAAACAAGAACCAATAATGGATGACGATAGGATTGGAGCCATCTGGTGACCAAAAAATGATAATTGATCAATGGTCACTATTCTCCCTTTGTGTCGAAAACAAACCACACGGAAGAGCGAAGAAACAAGAGCTCCCATGACATAAACATAGTCACGCCCAAGGAGAATATCAAAGTCTAAGGGACCTTGGACCATTGTCATGACTATATAGACAGTCTTTCCTCCCAAAGTAATAGGGGGGAAGGATCCCTAAAGGTTGACTAGCTCCTCCGTTGAAAGCCAACAGATTCTAGGTGACAGGCACAAGTTGTGGGGATCTCAAAGATTGCCAAGTAGTAGAAGACATGATGTTAATAGACAAGTCTTCATCTAATAGAGTGCTATGTACTACCATATTATAGGCTTGTACCGTAATCTGGAAAGGAACATAAGATGGGAGTCCGAATGAAGCCAATTGAATATAATCAAAATAAACAACATAACTACTTGGTGGGGGTATCATAGGATTGCCCCCATGATTTATAGGAATAGGAGAAGGACTCTCCTGAACAATTGGGACGAGAGGGCCACTCTTTGATTCATCAGAATATGAGGAGACGTAAAGAACATGAGTAGTATGATCACTACTCTCTTTGAGAATAAAGTGAACAACTAAAGGCGGAGCCAATTCGACACTCTGTTTGACCAATGGTTGGTCAAAAATAGACACAAGAGAGTCATTCTCAGGAAGAGCGGGATGGGAAAGAGATGAATCCAAGTCAATCTCTTTACCAACTAGGAGAGGGTTAGAAGAAAGCCTCTGATAACCAACAGGAAGTTGGGGTTGAGGAGCTGTAAGGTTTTCGAAAACTTTGGAAGCTTTATCCATAAGAGGACAAAGTTAAAGAATATGCTCTCATTCACATAACCTACAAGGGAATTTAATTTTTCCCTTCTTCTTACCATCATTAGCCAAGGGTGTAGCATCAAGGATAATTTTAGGGGCGAATGTTCGCCGTTTGGCGAAATTAAGGGGTTTTAAATTTTTAGTGGGCGAATATTTTGTATCATAGTACATTTTTACAAATCACCTCAAATAGCCCACCTTATTTTAAGGGAGAGGGTAAAAAAGTTAAATTTAGCCCTTGAAATTAGGACTTACAAACTTCTATTCGCCCATTTTCAAGAATAGGTTTTATTTAAGTGAATCCTATGGGCCAAATACCATATTTATAAAAGAGGTATGGTAAATTAATAAAAATATAAATAAATGAGAGGTATGGTAAATAAATAAAACATTTTTTATATTTACTCCATAAGTCACCTTATATACATGTAAGGGTGTAAACAAATAAAAATATAAGTAAAGTGGAGGTATGGTAAATAAATAAAACGTCTTTTTATATACATGTAAGGGTGTAAACAAATAAAAATATAAGTAAAGTGGAGGTATGGTAAATAAATAAAACGTCTTTTTATACTTACTCAAAAGGTATGGTAAATAAATAAAAATATAAATAAACTAGACGTATCGTAAATAAATAAAACCTCTTTTTATATTTAGTTCATAACCCTCGTTCTATTTATGAAGGCTCAAGAAAGAGGTTTTATTTAAGTGAATCCTATGGGCCAAATACCATATTTGTAAAAGAGGTATGGTAAATTAATAAAAATATAAATAAACGAGAGGTATGGTAAACAAATAAAACATTTTTTTATATTTACTCCATCAGTCATCTTATATTTACGAACACTCAAAAAATGGGTTATATTTAGGTGAAACCTATGGCAAAAATACTATGGACTAGATTGTTATTAATACCATGCAAAAAACCATTATTAACCCTAATATTAGAATTAATAAAAATAAAAATGGCACATGGTATTGACCCATGGTATTCACCAAAATGGCACATGGTATTGACCCATGGTATTCACCTGGAATGTAGCCTATTTAAATGGGGGAATTAAACCAACATGTAGCCTATGCTAAGATTCACTAGGACTTTACAAAGTTTTATTATTTAGTTAAAGACTCGCCAAGATCTTACAAGATTTTATAATTGAGTAAAATATTCGCCATGCCTGGTGAGGGATTCGCCAAAAAATTATATATACATATTATATTATTGATAAAATCGCCTTCCATTTTTCCTATATACCATGGAGATTCGCCCATTTATTATATTTATAAATTTAGGGGGGGTTCTTAAAATTTTCCCTGTGTACCATCGACATGATCTCCAGAGGTCAATGGGGATGGTTGATCTAGATTTACAGACCATACCTCTAAGACCCTGGGAATACCAGGATAGTCTAGAAGGAGATGGTCACCTTTACATAGCCTGCAAGGGAATTTTACCTTCCGCAAAGGATCGAAAGGTTTGTCGATGGGAAGTGCATTTGGATCAATAGTTGCATGGTTGGAATCTTGCTTATATAACTTCTTCTTCTTTGTCTTCTTCTTCTTCTTCTTAGCCTCCTGGTTACTGGATTTCAAACTTTCACCAGGCGAATTAGAAGAGGAGGGTGAAGAAATAGGTGAAGAAGGTGAGAGGTCAACCTTAGAATCAACATGTTTTTGTTCAGGTGAAGGAGATGGTTGGATAGAAGTTGGGACACTCGAGACCACCTAGGTCGAAAATAACTAAATAGGTAAATCAATAGTTAACCGAGGAAGGGACAACATTTCCATATAAGGAGCACCCACGTTTCCAAAAGAAGGAAAAGGAACAGGACTCCCACCAAAGGGGAATCCTTGACTGGTAAACTCTGGAAATGTTGCCATTGGAATTGACCCTAAATAATCACTAAGGAAGACAACTTTAACTGGGAATATTTCATGGGTGGTTAATTTTAAGACACTAAAACAAAACTTTTCTCTTTCACATTTTAAGAGTTGAGAAAAGGACAAAAGGTGACTCTAGTCACTTTCAAATTTAATGAGATCAAAAGGGCAAGTGATCGATGATATTTTCAAATTTAAAGAGTCAGTAAAGATAAAAAATGACTACTCATGGTACTCTAGGCATAAAGGATTACCAGGTAACCGTGAGCTGCAAAATACCTCCTGGCGAACCAAAAAGTATGAGCAAGCAATCTCCTTGAATGCTATGTTCGGTGTATCATGTTTACAAGGAAACAAACTCAGCTTCCTATGGATAAGGGATTGCAACCTATAGGGGTATCCCTTTATATACATGATGGTATGGGGAGCACAAGTCTGTGCTAGTGTTATCTAATGCAAGATCGTTGCGAATGACAGCAGCTAGGTTTAAAGACACTGGCACATGTCTCTAGCCTAGAACACTAAATGTGAGTGTTAAGTTTCAACACATCCTTAGGTTAATTCAATAAATTTTAATGGTTAATCTTGAATTAGATTTAAATTTCAAGGCCCTACCACTATCATTTGAAAACTTCTATATGCAGCTATATGAGAAAAGAAATCTCTGTCTGTTATGAAACCAGCTCACAAAAAGATAGAAAAGATAGATCAAAACCTTAGAATTCAGCCTCTTCGAGGGGGAACCTCCTTTACATTACACAAATGAACATTTCGTGGATGATACAAATTAAAAGACCTCCTTTCTATATATAGGATTCTAAGGGGTCACAATATAATTAGAGCCGACATAACAATAATAATGTAAGGGCACAATAATAACAATATGGGGACTACATGGGTACAACAATATAATAAGGGGGTTGTCCTAATAACAATAAGGGGTTACACTAGTAGTATAGGGGCCTAACATGCCCCTCTCCATCAAAAAGTGTTGTCCTCGACGCTTGAGTAGTTCTTGATGCTTTTGTATAGAATTATTGTCCTTCCATGTGAAATCTTCAACATTTATGTTCTTCCACTTGATGAGATGCTTTGAAATTGATCAATTTCATAGATGTCAAATTCTCGGTTCTGTAAATGCTTCAGGTTCCAATATGATTTTTCCTTCCTTGTCAAGTTCTGGAAATATTGTTCGAACTAGGATATTCCGAAACTTTTTAATGATTTCCCACCCTACTTCACCATTCTTCCATTAATACCTTCCTTTGTTTATCTAATTTGGTTGGATAATTGTACCAACCTCTACCATTTTTGGAACCATATGTTCAATTTCACTCCTTTGGGCATATGGATATCTATAAGGCTTGACGTTTGGAGGAACAAATCCTGGAATAAACTAAATAGCATGATCATGATCACGAATATGTGGGAGACCTTTGGGAGTCTCAAATACCTTGGAATGATTGTCCAAGACTTTTTGGAGATCTGGAGAAATACATGATTTTGATGTGCGAACCGTTAGCGAACATAATTGTGCAATTATGCCTCATTGTTCTTTCTTTAGAATCTTTGTCATTACGTTAGAGTTGATTATCTTTCTTGGTTTCCCTGTGATACCCCTTAATTCAACTTCCTTTCCTTCCGAAGAAAATTTCATAAAAAGTTCTTGAAAATTAAAAGCTACTGTACCCAAGGATTGTGGCCATTGGACTCCTAGTACAGCATCAACACCACCCATTGGAGAGGAAAACATTGGGCTATTCAATACATAGTCTCCCATGGATAGCTTGATATTATGGCACTTTCGAGAGAAATTTATGGTTCCTCCACTTACAACTATCACTTGACACTCTGGTGTTGGATCTAGGAAGAAATTCAAGTCCTTCACTATCTTACAATTAATAAAATTATGGGTATTACCCGAAGCAATCAACACTATTACCTTTTTCTTCTTGATATGTCCTTCTATCTTTACCATTTGAGGAGTGGTAATTCCGATGAATGCATTACAAGGTATGGTCGGATTCATTTCTTCTTTCTCTGGGGTTGGTTCCTGGTGAGTATCATTTTCTTTTGATGTTTCTTGATACTTTTCTTCCTGATATTTCACTGTTTGAACCTTCTTCTTCTTGATATATCCTTCTATGTTGAGAGTTTTGGGAGTGGTAATTTCTTCCAATGCTTTACAAGCTATGGTCGGATTCATTTCTTGATGCTCAATGTGATCTTTCACTTCTCGAACATTTTTCTTCTTGATATGTCCTTCTATCTTGATAGTTTGACGAGTGGTAATTCTGGCCAATGCATTACAATATATGGTTGGATTCATTTCTTCTTTCTCAATGTGATCTTTCACTTCTTGAACCTTTTTCATCATGTTATGTCTTCTATCTTGAGAGTTTGAGGAGTGGTAATTCTTGCCAATGGTTTACAAGATATGGTCGGATTCATTTTTTCTTTCTCTGGGGTTTGGTCTTGGCTCATATCCTCTTCTTTTGATGTTTCTTGATAATTTTCTTCCTCCTCTTCATACTCTATGTAAAATTATTTCTTCTCAGCACACTTATGACATTTAGTGCATTTTCTATCACAATTGTAACAAAGCCCTTTTTTTCTTTTTTCTTCCAATTGTTGTGGTGTAACCCTTGTAGGTTGTGGAAGGCTAGGAGAAACAACACTTCCAATATTATAGTTGTGATGGGTAGACTTCCTTGTTGCCATAATTTTACTTCCACTTTGCAACAAAGCCCTTTTTCTCTTTCCAATTGTTGTGGTGTTTCTCTAAAGAAGGTGTTGCTCTTTGTATCCTCATAATGTGCTATCATTTCCTCCGTGAAAATTGACAACGTAACAAGTTGTTTACGAGAACAAAGCCCTTTATACCATAAAAATTGATCCTATCCTAAATATGAAGATGCAATACATACCTTTTGTAACAGTGGTACACCATGTAGATCAAAATATTTCTCCATCTAAAGTATCCAATTTACTAGGTCCTTGCCATCAAACTTCCTCATATCGCCTTTTCTTGATTTTAGGAGCTCGATCTTGAAACAACTATAACTCTATAATTTTGGTTCTTCCAGTTCTGAAATTGCGACCTGCAGTAGCCCTTTATGTCCTCTTTCTAATGCTACCAGTCTGATCCAAGTTGGATTCTCCAAGAGAGTTATGCCAAATCTCCCACGGTGACCTGATTATAGACTAGTTCAGTAGATCATACTTGTACGACATGACACATTTCACTGTTTCGACCTTTGGATGTAAAAAATGTACACAAGAAACTACAGCCTATCCTCTTTCTGTAACTTCTTATGAAATTTCAATCTGATGCTCAGAGAGATAGTTATGTCAATTTTCCCCAGGTCACCTATTTGGAATGTAATTCAGGAGTCTGCAAAAGGGACAACTTCCTCAGATCATATCTCCACAAATATAGCATGAAAAGATCTAAATTTCAGATCCGAGCTTCAGATCGATTTCAGTCCAAATGGGTTTCTTTTTTAGCATCTAAAACCTCGCAGAAAAGAAGTTATTAGAAAAATTCCACAATGACCTGTTTGGAGCAGTGAAACCCTAGAATCCAAAGCTCTGATAGCAAATGTTATGAAACCAACTCACAAAAAGATATAAAAGATACATCAACACCTTAGAATTCAGCCTCTTCGAGGGGACAACCTCCTTTACATTACACAAATGAACAATTCTTGGATGATACAAATGAACAGATCTCCTTTCTATATATAGGAGTCTAAGGGGTCATAATATAGTCAGAGCCAACATAACAATAATAATGTAAGGGCACAATAATAACAATAATGGGCTTCTATGGGGCACAATAATAACAATGTTGGGACTACATGGGTACGACAATATAATAAGGGGGTTGCCCTAATAACAATAAGGGGTTACACTAGTTGTATAGGGGCCTAACATCGTCTTTGATGAAATTTTACATTAATTGAGGTATAGAGAACACACAATCAACACAACAACCAAAGAATGAAATATTTTACTAATACATGTCCTAAATTCACTTAATCTTCCTTTAACAACAAAAATAGTTTATTTAACTTCTCATGCATATGATGATGCAATTCTAGCTTCTCAATAACACTAATAATGCAATATTTTCGCTTAAGTAAACTAGAATGGTGTTCTTCTTTTCATAAAATGAAAAATGAATCTTTCAAAAAAAGCACTTTAATGAAAGTTTTCACAATTCCAAACAAACAAGCATTGATGAAATCCAAAGCATGATAAATGAAACTAAAAGCAACTTCTTCCCTGAATCGAACAAATCAAACACATAAATGCTTCAATCTACAAACCAAGCAATGTAATCTATGATCAAAAAGAGAAAAGAGACACTCGAATTAAGAGAACAAATGAGACTCTTTCACTCATTCAATTTAGAATGAAGCAATGAAGATGTTGCAACTGAAAGATGGATTAAATAAAGCATCCAATCAGAAACTTGACACAATGAGTAAACAAAAAAATGAACGGTAATTGACCAAGATGCCCTGGGGTCATAGAAACCATCCAAAAAACTCAAAAAATCAAGAAATCAAACTTTAAATCAGTCAATCATTCAAACCCAGCAAACAAAGAATCCTAGTAACTTCTGGGCAGAAGAAGAGAATCTGAGGGTCAATACACACTAGCACTGGAATGGGAGAAACTCTTATTTTTCTTAACTCAGAAACCGACACGACTTTTTGGCTGAAACTAGTGTTGATTAGGGATCAATGCAACTATTCGGCTGAAATTAGCATTGATTGATGGATTCAAAGAAAAAATAAAAGAACTTCACACAGGGCTAGACTTAACACATCATAGAGTGCGCTAGTGTCTGTATGTCCTCAAACAATTCAATACAGATCTAGAAGACCATAAGTAAACAAACTAGGCACACAAGTAGAAAGAAGAGAGTGATGAAAATGAGATGTATTTCCCTAGTATGGTCACCAATTTGTGGTGTAGGAATATCCTCTATGGGGATAGAGATGGTCCCTCTAGCCTAAGAGAGTGGGTCTAGCCACAAAGAAGACAATCTAATGTAAATTTTCTTAGATTAGAATTGAATAAGATGACCTACCTCTTATAATGCTAATCCACTTGACGGTGATCTTTCTTCCTTGATTCAGCTTCCTTTCGTTCCTTTCATTCAAGTACTTGAAACAAACATGCAAGAAAAAACAAAAAACTCGATAGCATAAAATCGAATCCATTCTACTTAAAAGGTCAAGGATTTCTAAGCTAACAAATGTAATATTACACCCGATATAGGAAATAAACCATTAGTTGTATTAAAATAAACTTCAAAGAGAAATACAACAGAAGCCTTGACATTGGGGATCTCCTTTGCGATATCCAATTCCCACTACACGCCTTTTCATCACTCTTTTCCTACTCTAGCTTGACATGAAATGGTTTCCAAGCTCTAACTCTCTCTCCTCATGCTTTAGCTACCAAAAACTAGTCTTTTGTCATCTAAAACTAATCTTCTTCTATCAAACGCTAAAGATTTCAAAATTTTGCAGTTGATTCTATCTCTCCACCGCTTTCACTATGTGTTGTGTTATAACCAAAAAGGGTAAGAGGAAGTGGTTTATATAGGGAGAGGAGGATAAGAATGAAATCCACTCAAGGGGGAAGAAGGTCTTATCTCCTTGGGCAGGTCCACTTTTAAGGGGGAAAGAACCTTATATGGAGTTCTTGGCCCTTATCCAACCAAATGAACATCCAACACATCACCACTAGAAGTTTCTAGATGTGAAACTATGTTTCCTTTTATAAAAACAGTGTAGAAGTAGATTGTCATGGGTATTGAGCTAATAGTAGCATCGATTGGTATAGGTCATAGTGTAAAACTCTACCATCGGCATGGGTGAGACACTGGGAAAGAGAACTGATCTTAAAAACTGGGTTTTAAAAGGATTCTCTGGAAATGTTTTGAAGTGAATGGGGACTACTTTCTTCAAACTTCAAAGGATGCAAGAGCATAGGTTTCATGGTGAAATTATAACACAATAGTCACTACTAGGGTTCTTTGAGATCAGGAATGGGGAATGATAGGAGAGTGAAAAATTATTGTCTAACATAGGTATATAGATATTATTTGCCAAGCTTGAGCCTCTCTACAGGAAAGGACTTCCAAGCCTATTAGTGATTAACGATAAGCTCAGCATATGGTAAGATTACAGTGAGGATATTATGAACAAGGCAAGATATAGCTCAAAGGTTAGAGCCGGAAGACTCAGTATGATAGAAAGGGCCTTCCTGGAAGCATTGTCATATGATCTCGACATTCAGTATGTTATCCCAGATTTTTCATCACCTGACTGAAATTTGCCAAGTATACTAAAGTTGATGAAGTGTACAGGAAGTTGATGAAGATGAATATACCAAGCGAACAATACTGGGATAAACTCTGTGAGTTACTAGAGTAAAAGGTAATTTCGGTGGCACAACTCAGCATTATAGCACATACAAAATTTCAGCACCAAGCAACGAGCTATTCCCTTATTTTAGTGCCACCACTTTAGATAGTTCGATTTGCCTATTTTCATTGTAATAAGTTAGATTAATTCAGTCCTATTATTTTGTAGATACATCCTCGTCATCTTGATAGGATATTTTTGTAAAATAGTTATAAATACTTCAATTGTTGAAGTAATAGATGTTGGTTTTTGTACGAAAAACTGTATTGTATTTTTCTCTAAAGCATCAACATATTTTCAAGTAATATAGAGGATATTTCATAGGATTCATGTGTCAAGTTGTTGGTGAAGTACATCTATCTATTTTAAGTGTTTATAGTTCTGTGTTTATAGCTCATATTTGTTCTTCAAATCTGAATTATTCAGTAGATAAATAAAGGGCATAATTTGTTTAAATCTACACTCTGCACCCAGATACGAATAATTTAAATGTTTGCTTATGATCTTTGAATATATAATTTAGGTAAAAATGCTCTATATTTTAAAGTGAACATTAATCTATTCTTCTTCTCCATTTCACAGACTTTAAAGAATGCATTAAGTTTGGCTACCTTGCCTTGTGAGATCTATCTATAGATACTACAGTTAATCTGTATTTTATGTAACAAGCTCCATAGCCCAACAAAAATATAGTTATCAAGCAACCATTCAAATAGAAATCAAACTGAAAACTTAATAACTAGCCTAATATTCAACCAAACAAAGTTAAATCTTACAAAGAGAGCCCTCTTTGAAGTTGGCAGGGCTAGATCCCAGCTTCCAAAGTTGGTTTATGGTTACCTTAGTGATTTTCTTCTGCAACCTCAGAAAATTGCTCAATGGTAACATTCTAGCGACCATACTGGGGAACTTAAAAATATTCCTTTATTTCATCATCATAAGATTATTTCCCTAGTTTCTGTGTCCTTATTTCAAGAAATTCAATGATTAAGACATTGGAAATAAAGGATTATAGGTTGTCTTTTGTTTTTAAATGTATGTCTCCAAAAATAATTTTTACTGGAGCTAATCCTCATCCAGACCCACCTGAAATTTTAGACAATCCAGAAATAATAATCAGAAGAGGAAGTTTAGCTGAAAGCCAAGGAAGCAATAGTCCCCTTTCAAGGGCTAATTCTCTTCCTGAGAACCTCGACACCATTCAATATATTCAGTTCGACCTGCCTTTCGAGCACGGTATTTTTAGGACTAATTTTGAATATTTTATTGATTAGATAGTGGTTGATGAAGCCATTCTTCAACCATATAAAACAATAAGGCCATATATTGAACCTAATTTGGATCAGCAAGCCCCTCGAGAATTTGAAAAACTGCAAGATATTATTTCAGCCCTTGATCAAGCTGTACATCAAGCTTACATACATCAACGTGTTGAGTTTTTTTCTCTTACCATTGTAGCATCTTCTTTATCTTTCTAATCAGTTCATCCAACATTAGTTTGCCCTACCTCTTTTGTAATTTCTACTACTCATTTGGTAGTATCACAAGTAGTCACTTAATTAATTCCCACAAATCCTATATCTTCTCCTCCCTTTAGATGAAATATCATGGATGCTCTCTACGCACCCCTGGTTTTGCCTTCTCAATTGCATGATATGCCCCAGGACTATCAAGTTAGGATTCCCTAATTTTGATGGTAATATTGATATCACTATACAACAACACATAGATAGGATGAATGAATTTTTAGATCTTCATGACGTAGATGCAATGATCTAAAACAAAGGTTGTTTGCATAGAGCTTAGGTGGAGAAGTCAAAAAGTGGTTCAAAAACTTGCAATAGGTAGTATAACCAACCTTGTTGTTTTTCACCAATCTTTCCTAACTAGGTGGTAAATTAAAAAGAGTCCTATGTAGATCCTTAATGATTATAAAAACCTTAAGAGAGATCCAAATGAAACTGTAGAAGAGTATTGTGACATATTCAATAGGGTTTACAATGCAATTCCCATTTCCATTAAGCCACCCCCGAGCTTGGCCCTAATACATTTTGCAGAAGGATTTGATGTTCATATGGCCTATCAACTGAGAGAAAGAGATCCCTCAAAATTAGAGGACATGCAAGCAAACACACTTCAATTAGAGGCTAATTTATTAGCCAAGAAAGCCAACATAGAATCTAAAAAAAGAGTAACAATAAAAGAGGAACCTTCATATTCTGTTTCTATTGATTATAAATTAGATATTCTACTAAGAATAGTAGAAAAAATTATGGATAGAAATAGTATAGATGATAGGGCTCCTCAGAGAGAAAATCAAACTAGGCAAATAAGGAATCCAAACTATCGAAGGAATCAACCCCAGATAAAACAAAGGGACCGAAAAGGTCTAGACTAGTAGGTAATACCTTGTTTCCAAGAAAATTATACATATGAGGAGGCTGAAGTAGTTGACGATACAAATGACACTCAAATAAATCTCATGGGAGTAAATGGTAATGATTATGTTTTCCTGACTAAGGAAGAACAAGACCTTTTCCTACTATCCCAAAATGAATAGTACCTAAAGAATCAGAGGGTTACAAGAAAGGTTTTGAGAATGCTATTATGGAAGTCCATAAACAGTACAACCTTAGGAGTAGGAAAACACTGGATACTCCACCAAAGAAACCAGACAAAATACCTACCAAAAAGAATGTTGAGATTATTACTAGAAATAATCCTGATGTTCTAATCCAGAAAAACCCTAATACTGCCTCTAAATCAATTCAAGCTAATGATCCCTCTACTAGCCTACTAATAGATATACCCTAAAAAATATGTGGCTGATAAACAAGAAGATGCCAATTCAAATAAAGCAAAAATATCATTTAATATAGAAAATGAAATGGAAAAACTGAAAATCCCTATTCCCTCGAAAGAACTGATGAATACAACTTCTTATAGATCTTGTTCGCATTATGATACAAGTGTTTTCCTTGAAGTCAACTCACTCATATGATAGATCATAGTGCAGAAGGTCAATAGCAAAGAATTAATGATCAGAGAGAGGTATACGCAGGTTCACCTTGACAAAGAAGTTTATACACACAAGTTAACAGACCAAAAGGAGCGTATAACGTACACATGCACTTTCACAGAAGGAAAGGTGCATATATCTTAGGAAACTAAGTTTTAGTCCAAGGTATTTGGTCCATGGTATTGGTCCAAGGTATCTGGTCTGAGGTATTGATCTCAGGTATTTGGTCCAAGGTATTGGTGCTAAGTGGTTTTGAACCATGGTATTGAGAAAGGCCTAACACTATAAAATGAGGAGAAGATCATTAGGCCAAGTGTGAAAATATTGAATATCTGATGAAGTGGGAGATCTAGTATGCCGGTTATGGGTTTGTGATGCTTTGCTTGACCTGAACCAAGGATGCACCTATGTAGATGATGATGGGTGATGGATCGGGATCTTAAGGCTTGGAATGTTTTATCATTATGTGGTTTGATCATGGATAGACTATATCTGAATTACTGATGCATGTTTATTTTCCAAATGTTACGATCTGGTTATGACTGAATACTGAAATAGCTGTGAAGTTTATAAATTAGAATTTGCAGATCTGTACGCAGATTTGCTTTGGTAAAAGCATGTATACACTCTGGTTCCATTCATCAGAGTAGCATTTACATCATGCAATATGATATCTGAATTTGTAGGTGGTTCTAGTGTTTGTTGCAAAGTTCTAGGTTCTGCTCTGTGTTCTGGTGAAAGGTCTGCAGTGTTGGGTGATTCAGAATTTAATGATTGGTTGATGCAATTGTTGTATTGTAGTGGTGATTGATTTTGAGCTTCAATGTTGTTAATGGGTCCAGTATGAAAATTGGATAAAATGCAGCCTTCAATTTGTGGTGTTGTGTTCCAGGTGTATCCAGTCTAAAAATTTATGAAACGTGGTCCTTGGAGGAAGAGTGATGGTTGGAGCCTTCAGTAGGCTGACACCTATGTATTGTTAAACATTTCGTCCAGTACAAGAGACAGGGGGTTGAAGCTCCCTTCCAGTAGTAGCTATAAAATGAGAGAGGGTTGTAACCTTCTGTAGGCCGGTGCCTACATACTAGTAAATATATCGGCTAGTACAAGAGCGAGGGGGTTGTAGCTCCCTTCCAGTAGTAGCTGGAGAATGAGAGAAGGTTGTAGCCTTCTGCGGGTGGGTGCCTGCATACTAGTATGAGTCTATGCCAATACAAGACTGTAAACAGGTTTTTCTTATATTAAAGGAAGACGGCAACAGGTGGTTTTTGTCCCGCATTGGGTTTCCACCTTATATCATGTGTTCATGTGTGTTTCTTATGTGTGATGATATGTTCTATTTTTACTGCAATTGGTTACTGCTTATATGGTTAATGAAGTTCTGATGCACTAATTAAAGATCAAAATATGATGAATTAACTGAATCATAAGTTTGTTGGATATACGCTAGTTGCATTAAACACAGTTGCGTGTACACACGAGTTCCCTTAACTGAAGTAGCGTACATGAATATGATTATGGAAATGAAAAAGTTATTGATTTGCTAATACTGATTCATCCCCACCTCTCAGTAATATTTCCAACAATTGGAAGCAGATCAGGTCCTTTGGTAGAAGCTTGAACACTTGAAGGAGATTCGTAGAAACAATGGGAAAGATGCTAAAGAAGAAATCACCTCATAAGAAGAACACAGCTCAAAGGAACAATGACAATAGGAGAGTCAATCAACCATTAGATGGAAGCAAGGATTCAGATTCCAAATCACCTCAAGATGAACAAGCAAATGAAGCATCATGGAAAATCATAGATCAACAAGATCTATTTAACAAAAGGGAGTGTGCCCTTAAAGAAGAAGTTTCCAGATTAAAAGCTTAGCTGGAATGTGCCTCCAAAGTATGCCAAATACTGCAGGATGAAGTGATATCATTAAAAAATAAGCAGAATGAAGCAGATAAAGAACAAGAAAATGAGATTCTCAAATTAAGGCAACAAGTGGAAGAAGGAAGAAAGGCTACAGAAATCTTGAAGAAGAAACATCTGGAAAAGGAAGACCAATATTAGGTTGAGGTAAATATCTTAAAAGGTAAATTAGAAGAAAAGGATAAACTATTACGATTTCAAGACAATACTCATATTTTGGATGATATTCTTAGTAGTCAAAGATCTACTGCTATCAAAACTGGTCTTGGTTTTTATGAATCTGTTGAAGGTGAATATAGCTCACAGGGTGAGGCAAGGAACTCTAATGAAAAACTTGAAATGGTCAACAAGGAGATAAGAGGTCAACTCCATCAACAACTAAGGAAAGAAATACTTCAAATAAAATCTTTTACTCCAAACTATGGAAGTGATAGTTGGCTATTTTCTTAGATGAATAATGTGGAGTGTTATGTATGTCATAATTTTGGACATGTTGCAACGAGATGCAGAAGTAGAATGGTTCAAGACCGTCACACAGAAAGATCATCATGTTCCAAGTACTTTAAGGGATATTGTTTTTCTTGAAATATGTCTAGTCACAAAGCCATTGACTACTACAGAATGAATATGAAACATGTAAGATGTTATGCATGTAACAAGTTTGGACATATAGCAAGGGAATGCAGGAACAAAGTACGAGCACCATACCAAAAGGAGAAAACATCATCACACTCGAAGATATGGAAGAATAAGGAAGTACAGACAGAAAGATGTGGCATAGCAGAGTATACAGACATGACAGACTCAGAGGGAGTTGAAAGTGTGAAACATCATTGTTTTAAATCTCATAAGCAAGTTTCGTGAAGACAAGTCGCATATATACACGAGTTCGAAGCTACACAATCGCGTATATTCTGGGTTGAAGAAAAGCAATGGGATAGACTCAAGAAAAAGGGTCTGATATGGTTCAGTCAATTATTTTCTCTATTTGATGATTGTTACAATATGGTAATGATGTGTGGAAATGTGTTGGTACTCATAAGATGTTATTTAGAAGTGATTTTGATCCTCACAAGTTAACTTGACGTATATCTGATTGATGATGATGCCTTGATACTTCTTATTCATATATCAGATTGACAGTGAATAAATGGAACAGGTTCAGGGAGAGCATATGCTTCTAATAATACATTGTTGGCATTATGGTTAGAAGTCTTTGGTGATGATGCTTATGTGGCTAAATGATACATCTTGCTATCTTAGATGATACTTATTGTTGGTTGGTCAAGAGAATGGTATTGTAGGTGTAGATCATATATGGTGTATGATAGCTGCTGATGACTATCACGGTCTTGTTTAGATTGCTGGTCTTTGTCATAAAAGTCATGTATATCATTGATGTAAAGGTCATGAAAGACCTAATATGTACCCCCACTATTCATGGGAAGGATGATGTAATAATTTCTATTTTCAGTCATGTATAAAAATTTGATATATCCCCACTTGGTTTGGTGGATGAGTCAAAATGGTGTATCCCCACTTGGTTAGGAGATTGATGTATGTATGAGTCATTGGTGATAGGAAGGTCATACTCACTTAGTTGATTTGTAGAGTCATGTTATTCTTTTGAAAAATATTTTTCCAGAATCTGCATGTGCTCAGAGGGAGCATGGGCGGATTGGTACATCTTGGCATGTACAAACGGGGAGCTCAATTAGAGGTTTCAGCATGTACTCAGGGGGAGTATGGACAACATAATGAATATCAAAGGGAGAGAATATCTTGGTCCACCCTTTGCCCTTGATGTCAAAGGGGGAGAGTGACTTGGTGTTGTTGTTTCCATCAAGTCCAAAGGGGGAGATTATTGGCATTATGATATAGGTGTTGTCCTTGATGGCAACTCACTCAGATGATAGATCATAGTGCAGCAAGTCAATAGAAATAATTAACGACTAGAGAGAGGTATACGTAGGTTCACCTTGACAAAGAAGCGCATACACGTGTGTTAACAGACCAAAAGGAGCATATAATGTACACACGCACTTTCATAGAAGGAAAGGTGCGTATATCTTGGGAAACTAAGTTTTGGTCCAAGGTATTTGGTCCATGGTATTTTGATCCGTGGTATTGGTCCAAGGTATTTGGTCCGAGGTATTGATCCCAAGTATTTGGTCCAAGGTATTGGTCCTAAGTGGTTTTGGAACATGGTATTGAGAAAGGGCTAACACTATAAAAGGAGGAGAAGATCATTAGGCCAAGTGTGAAAATATTGAATATCTGATGAAGTGCGAGATCCAGTATGCAAGTTATGGGTTTGTGATGCTTTGCTTGATCTAAACCAAGGATGCACATACATGGATGATGATGGATGATGGATCAGGATCCTAAGGCTTGGAATGTTTTATCATTATCTGGTTTGATCATGGATAGACTAGATCTGAATTACTGATGCATGTTTATTCTAAAAATGTTATGATCTGATTATGACTGAAAATTGAAATAGCTATGAAGTTTATAAATTAGAATTTGCAGATTTGTATGCCGGTTCTCTTTGGTAAAAGTGTGTATACACACTGGTTCGGTTCATCAGAGTAGCATATACATCATGCAATATGATATATGAATTTATAGGTGGTTCTAGTGGTTGTTGCAGAGTTCTGGGTTTTTCTCTATGTTCTAGTGACAAGTCTTTAGTGTTGGGTGATTCAAAATTTAATGATTGGTTGATGTAATGGTTGTATTGTAGTGGTGATTAATTTTGAGCTTCAATGTTGTTAATGGGTCCAGTATGAAAATAGGATGAAACGTGGCCTTCAATTTGTGGTGTTGTGTTCCAAGTGTATCCAGTCTAAAAATTTATGAAACGTGGTCTATGGAGGAAGAGTGAAGGTTGGAGCCTTCAGTAGGCTAGCGCCTACATATTGGTAAACATATCGGCCAGTACAAGAGACAGGGGGTTGGAGCTCCCTTCCAATAGAAGTTGGAAAAGGAGAGAGAGTTGTAGCCTTTTGTAGGACGATGCCTACGTACTAGTAAATATACCAGCTAGTACAAGAGCTAGGGGGTTGTAGCTCCCTTCCAATAGTAGCTGGAAAATGAGAGAAGGTTGTAGCCTTCTGCAGGTAGGTGCCTGTTTACTGGTATGAGTCTACGCCAGTACATGATTGTAAACAGGTTTTTCTTATATTAAAGGAAGACGACAGCAGGTGGTTTTTGGCTCACATTGGGTTTCCACCTTATATCATGGTGTTCATGTGTGTTTCTTATGTGTGATGATCTCTTCTGTTTTTAATTCACTTGGTTACTACTTATATGGTTAATGAAGTTCGCATGCACTAATTAAAGATCAACATATGATGAATTAACTTAATCATAAGTTTGTTGGATATACGCTAGTTGCATTAAACACAGTTGTGTGTACACACGAGTTCCCTTAACTGAAGAAGTGTATATGAATCTGATTATGGAAATGAAAAAGTTATTGATTTGCTAATACTGATTCACCCCCCCTCTCAATATTATTTCCAACAGATCCCAGGTAATGAAGGAATTGAGCATAGGAGGAAACAATGATATAGTTAATGTATCAGATGATCAACCTGAATTACTATTTGACCCAAAAGTTAATGGAAAAATTCAAGAGGGAGATGTTCCTACCTTTTGTGTTAACCTAACTATTCATGATAAAATCTTACACAATGCTATGCTTGACTCAGGGGCCTCCCATAATCTTATGCCCAAAGTAATTATGGGGAAGTTGGGATTAGATATTACCAGAAGGTATAAATACCTATATTCATTTGATTGTAGTCAAGTTAAGTGCCTTGGGATTATAAAATACTCATGTGTAAATTTAGTCCAAATACCTATGAAAAGTGTACTTATGGACATAGTCCTTGCAAATATCCCACCAAAATATGGAAAGTTTCTTTCCCATTCATGGGTAGCCAAACTCCAAGGAACATTACAGATGGATATGTCCTACGCAATAATCCTTGTCTTTGGTCGAAACATAAGACTCTATAGAGAGAAACTCATGAAATTCATGGTCACCACTCAGGATAGGCTTAAGAATTATCCTATATATTTTGTTCATTCTAATTTGGACTCATTTATGCTCTACAATGATGTAAGTACACAAGAACAAATTCAAAATCATAATATTGCTTTTTGTCTTAATGCTGATGGTCAAACATTACTCATTGAGTAGGAAAATTGACATAAAGTTTTATGGAATCTGAGTTTCGATGGATCAATGAGTAAAGGAGTTAGTGCTGGTGTATGGGTTTCTATTTCATATGCTCACACTCAAAAGGTCACTCCTACAAATTGAATTTTTAGTTTTCTAATAATGTTGTAGAGTATGAAGCCTTAATCATAGGTTTACAACTCTTGAAGAAACTTGGTGCTAAATGGATTTCCATTCATGGATATTTTGAGTTAGTGAGAAAATAAATCAAAGGAGAATACTCTACAAAACATCCTACATAAATGTTGTGTTAGACTTTCTAGATTCTTTCACTAACTATTGTTTTTCTACGGTTTTAAGAGATCAAAATACACTGCTTGATGGTCTTGCTACTTTGGCAAGTACTTGTAAATTACAATTTTGTCCTACTCGTCCATATACTGTCAAGTGAAAAATAGACCTACTATACCTAATAACATTAAATGCTTGTTACATATCCATTTGGGAACATCACTCCCATCATCTAGATCAGTGTTTTAGGGCTCGTCAAACCCTAATTTCAGTTGCTACATGCCCTAAACAAGTCAACCTTTTGAATGCCTTCTTCCTAGATAGTTTCATGGCTTGAAGACATCCTGAAATGGCCTTTAGAGGGACCAACATAGTTAGGCCCATGCAAGGGTGTGTTGTAGAGTAGTTAAGTTCATGCCGGGGTGCTTTGCAGAGCACATAGGCCCTCTCTCACCTGCACTGGGCGAGTTTGAGCAAAATTCACATAGGGTTTGGGGAATATTCTTATCTTCTAGAGTCTTCTAGAAGATTCCCACACTTATCATCAACTACAAGCTAAAAAATGGACGAGGAATGAGTTAAGATACATCCTATCCTCTCATCCCTTCCTCCATGGAACTAATTTTGAGCATGGAAGGCCATTCAATACCCTCATTGACGAGAAAACCTCCTCCATATTCCTATAAATTAACCACTCATCTAAGTGATCAGGGGCTTGACTTTGATGATTGTAAGGAGATAACGTTAGTTTGAGAATTGAGACTATTGTAAGTTTCGTTATGCTTCTGGATTGTCATACTTATGATGTGATGTGGATGGAACCAAAGCTGGAGGAGTGACTTCGAATCAGGCTTCATGGTTGTAATTCTTCCTTCTATTCAATAAAGTATTTGCACCTTTTTCCATATGCTTATCTTGATATGCGATGCTTATATGTGTGAATGTATCTGATTCCATGTACTTGCAATCAATAGATCTTTTGCTTTGATTGGTTCTTTGTCTTTTTTTGAAGTTTACAGGTACTTCTCAAGCATGTTAAGTATGGGAAGGAGTGACAGGATAGATACAAAGGAGACAAGAGGAAAGTGAAAGTACAAGTAGGTCCTCTCATTCTCTTTTTCTTATCTATTGTTTATATAAAAAAGGTTAAAGTGCTTTAAACTGTTGTTCTAGATATAGCTATTGTCTAGAGAATTAGTATTTATTCATATATACCAAATTATTCATAACAAATTAGCAACCATACTGGGGATAGATCCTTGTTCCAAGTAGCTTATCACATCCTAGGACACACTAGTAGACCTTACTTTCTATCATTGATTGTATTTCAGCCTCGTTGAAGTGAATTTTGGTCAAAAACTATGTTTAGTTGCCTCTTGAAATGGCTTACTATCACCAGCGTAGGCTTGTGAGGGACACAGTGCGCTGCAGAGCACCGTTGGCTTAGGGAAAGTGCTCTAAAGCACATTGTCTTCCATTTAGGGCTGTGTTGATCCTCCTTGGGTTAGTTTTCCACAATTGGATAGGGTTTTCACCAAATTTCTTCTGTTTGATTGCTTGCTGAATGATCAATGGGTGTCATGTCTCTGAAATCAACATTCTATCTCCTTTTCTAGCCCTACTTTGACCTGATTGATTATTGTTTCTTAAATGATTTCTTTGTCATTATCGATTCATCGTGAAAGTTATATTATAGTATATTAATCTTTGCTCGAAAGAAAGTGTCATAAAAGACTTATTTTCCTTCGAAACAGAATTGTCGTAAAGTCATCGTTCTTGTAAAAAGATTGACTGATTGTATGTCCATTAGTTTCCTTTTTTGTTCATCATAACATTAAGGGAATCGAAAAGAAACAATTGCATTGTGCATTGAAAAATTTTCTGTGTTCTCATAGGAATAGTTTAGGGAAATTCCATTAGATTGTGGTCTTTTCTCTTTGATTGAAAGAAATGTGATTTCTCTATGCCTATTAGCTAATATTTTAATTGTTAAATTGAATGGAAATAATGCTTATCATATTAGTTGTATTCTAGGAATTGAAAATACATCATGTGGTGAACCTTGAAAGGCAAATTCCTAATCAAGATCAACTTACAATTAACCTCAATTTACCTAATGGAGCATTGTCATCGATATCAAAACATTTAGAGTTTTTAGGCTAGAGACGTGTTCTGGCATCGTAAAACATAGCAGTTGTCGCTAACTTGTCTACAGTACATCCCGAGTGTGATATCTTATTCCACGTACGTGAGTATATTGTATCTCATCCACGTACCTTTGGGTATATAGGGTGGTGTTACAATACGTAAAGTATATGGGAATTCTCTCACTGTGCAGTTTTTCATTAGACAACACTAATATGGATTGGGCCTCCATGTACTTTCAGGTATATATGGGAGGACAACACTAGGTTGCTATCCATCATTAGGTAACTGACTCAGTCGCCTTGTACATTGTGATACATCAAACATAGCATTCGGGGAGATTGTCTGCCCATACTTCTCGGTTCGCCGCGAGGTATTCTGCAGTTCACAATTTCTTGCTAAACCTTTTGCCTAGATTATCCCTATTTTGTTTTGTTATGTTACTTAGATTAAAATAAAATTAATTGACCATGGATAACATCGTCCACACTCACACCTTCGTTGATCTTAGGTTGATACATATGGAAACAACTCCGGAGTCCACTGATCAAGGAATTCCTTTTGATGGGAATCCTAGTCCTTTTCCTCCTTTCAGAAATATTGGTGGCCCTTATACGGCTACATTGTCCCTTCTGGTACTTGCCATTGGCTTACCAGTACGATTGTTTTCAACCTCCTTGGTTCAAAATTTCATGATTTATCTGCAATCAAGTACTCCTCCAACTGGACAAAATCAACTTGTAGTTGATCCTAAACTTGACCCTTTGCCTTCTTCCCTGGTTGCTTCTTCCTCCCCTTCTTCCTCTTCATCTGGTGAAAGTATTGGTACTAGTAACCAAGTGGCTAAGAAGAAGAAGAAAGGGAAGAACAAGAAGAAGAAGAAGTCAATTCAGAAGGGAGGCAACGAAGCAACCATTGCTTTGGATGCAACTTCTAATGAGAAATCGTCAAATAAACCTCACAAAGTTTGATATCCATGCAAACTTTGTATGGGAGACCATCTTCTTTGAAATTGTCTTGATATTCTTGAGATATTAGAAGAATGGTCTTCTCATTCACATCATCCTGTGTCATCAACCTCTTGAGATCATGTTGGTGACACACCATCAACTAGTGGTAGTAAAGTTCATGTAAAGAAGGGTAAAGTTAAGTTTCCCTATATTTTACATGAAGGGAATCACCCCATTCACATTTGTCCCTATTTGGATGAAGCCAAAACAGTGTTGGATAACCGTCCTACTTCTCCGCAACAACTTCCATCTGGCTATAGGAGACTCTCCCTTAATCCTTCATTAGTTGATGAATTGAATGACCAAAATCAACCCTTGGTCAAACCCAGTCTCTTTGAAAGTGAACTCCATGAGTCTATACATGACCCAAATCAATAGGTCATGGAAACAGTTGACCTAATTTCATGTTCAGTTAATCGAACCTTTCCCGTAGAGAGTGAATATGATACCACTCAGGTTCTTTTATTTTCTTCATATTCCAATGAGGTTGGAGGCAACCCTCATGTTCCATCAAGAGAGGAGGAAAATCCTCCCGTTCTCGTAACTCAAGGGGATAATTCTCTCGTTCTTACGGTAACCCCTCCAAGTAGTCTATTCACTTCCTTTGATTGGAACCGATTGGCAAGATTCAGTCTTCCTTCTTATGTTCCTTTCTAGATCATAGTACAGGTTTGTAATATTATTGTATCTAGCACTATTATAGATGAAGGTGCATCTGTGAGTATCCTTTCCTCAACTGCTTGGAAAGCACTCGGTTCGCCACCACTTGTGCCTATTACCCAGAATCTATTGGTTTTTAATAGAGGAACTAGTCAATCATTAGGGATCCTTCCTCAGTTTCCTATTACTTTGGAAGGAAAAATTGTTTATATCAATGTGATGGTAGTCCCAGGCCCTTTATATTACAATTTACTTGGTGCAACTATGTTTATAATATGGGAGCTATTGTTTCAACACTCTTTCGACTGATGTGTTTCTCGCATGAAGGTAGAATTGTCACCATTGACCAGCTCTCATTTCCCGGTCCAAATATGGCTACATTGTCCCTAAATGTTCCTTTTGTCCCAATGGTATCTTCCCCGCCATGGGTCAATTATGTGGTAGCGTGTTCCATGCCTAGATCGACTGACGGTCATTTCCATGATGTTGTACATTATGTACTGGGGGCATTGGAACCAGATCCCTCTAATGAATTCCTTGTTATGGATCCCTTCCAGAGCATTGTTCTCCCATTTGATGAGAACCCCTTGGAAGTCATGACCTCTTATGGGTCATGAACAAGGAATATGAGGACAGTTCTTTTACTATGTCAACCTCATTAAAAAATGAAACAGGTGCATCAGCATAGTTCCTTGTCTTGTGTCAAGCTCATTAAAAAATGAAACAAGGAATACGAGCATAGTTTCTTGTCTTGTGTCAAGATCGTTAAAAAATGAAACAAGGAATCTGGGCAGAGTTCCTTGTCTTGTGTCAAGCTCATTAAAAGATGAAACAAGGTCCCCTGAAGCAAAGTTCCAAGTCGAGTCTTTGAGTAGATCTCGTAAAATCCCAATCGATTCTTTCACTTGATCTCATAAATGAACCTTCATTCCATCCACTTGATAGCCACGAGTAGTCTACTTAAGTTAATGTAATGAAGTTTGGGGGGCATGCACCTAGAATAGAGTCATCATGTTGGGGGCATGTAAACCAATCTCAAGCATAGTTTTTTCTTGTTTCAAGCTTGTGTAAAAAGGAACTGAATCCAAGCATAGTTTTTCTATGGTTCAAGTTTGTGTAAAAATGAAACTATGTCCATTTTAACCCTTGTGATTGCCATTCTATTAGCCTCTTCAATCAGATGAGCCTTGGATTTTCTCCTTCCATTGCCACTATCTTCTTGGCCTATCATACGCTTTCACTTGGCTGTTTTACCCTTTTTGATGAAAATTTGCAATGAGTGGTCTTATTAGCCAACCTCTTCACATAAATCAACATGTTTTGAGAAGTTCCAACATCATCGGAACTAGTTGCTATCCTAGACACCACTCATTCCTCTAAATGGAGTCCTATTTAAGCTCTTTTCAAACTCTCAAAATATGAAAGGATTGTCGGGCTCTTATCCTTTTGAACTCATTAACGGATTGGAAATCACATCTACTCAGTATAAGTTTAACCCTTTTTCGAGATGAGATATATTATTTACAAAAAAGGAATACGTTGACCGAACATGGTCAATAGGTTCTCTCTCATATTGTTTTGTGCTTTTTCGGGCTTGAGAGACAAATCTACAAAAAAGAACTTGTGGAGTTTTCTTTTCGTCCCTTTTCAAAATCTCTAAACATGAAAAGGACCGATTTATCTTTGTTGTTAAACTCGTTAAAACATCAAATAGTGACAAACTTGTCAATCATGACAAGACCAAGTTTCACCTTCGCTAGACTCCTTAAAACATGACATCACAATGGATTCACCCAAAGGGTGGAATTATATAGCAAGCATATGTTATCCTCCTCAAGCTTCATAAAAAATAAAGAGGTACTAGTCAGCAATGACTGGGGAAAATGGAAAAAGGGGTAAACCAATTTTGGTAGGAAGTTGCTCTTGAACATGACACTTTCACTTCATCATTGTGACTATTTGGGTTGGGTTATCATCTTGATGGTTATCATAGAATTGGTCTATCCTACCATCCATCACTTTGTTTTGGGTCAATGCTACCAGTTCATTTCAGTGTTGCCGACATGTTCAAGAGAAGTCATTCAGTCAAAATTCATCCTTTGCATACCATAAACCTTCATTTTCATGACCGCCATTCCTAAACCTTGTGTCATCAGTCAAATTCCATCTCCAAAATCATTACACTCGTTTCATGTCGTTGATATGGGATACATCAAGTCCCTCCTGCAATGATTTGCTTCTTATCGACATCAGCACATTATCCAAGAAGTTGACTTAGAAACACCCTTCCAGTAACATGAGACTTGCATACATCAATGGTAGGTTTCTCACTTCCGGCGATAGGTTGACATCACTGGCCTTTGACCAAAATATTTTGTATGGTGTTCGACATCAAAACATACATTCACACCATGCAGAATGTATTGCAGTACCTTGAGGATCATTATCATTATCGGTGATTTCTCTCATGTCTGTTAATAGCTCACATCATTGGTTGTTAATCAGAGAGTGTCTTCCAATTTTTTACTTCACATCACATATCACATGGTTAGACTCGTACTTGAGTGAACAATTGAACAAGATAAAAGACCTGGATCTAGTTTCATCCATCTGGGCTGCGATTTCAGGAAACGTACCAAATCATCTGTACAATGGCTTTACATTGATGGTCATTCTGATCATGGGTATATATCTGTAGACGACTGTCTATGTACTTGTAATGAAATTATATATGTTGAGCATGGGTATGCCTTCTGTTAGGGCCTAGATCTACCTCAGGCTGAAGGAAGGTAGGTCTAGGGTAACATCAAACCATGCTTAACCTGGTAGCTAGCTCTACCAGGTTGGGAGAGGGCTCTCTCCTTGTCAATCTCAATTAGGATATTGGAAATTAGAACTTGAGATGTCTGAAATGAATACTAATTTTAAGCTAGGTATATTTTTTTAGAGGATTTTGAATGATTTTAATGGTCGGTTGTTGGATCAAATGAGGAAGGCAGCTTTGGGTCCAAGAAATCAACTCAGATTTGTAGAGGTTTCTATGGGGCGAGGTAGGCAAGTGTTTTAGCACTTTGAAATGAATGTGATGGTGAGTCTAAATACTGGTCAGAAGTTGGAGAGGGCATGCAAGGTTCATGAGTCCTCTTCAAACAACAGAAAACATTAAAAAGCTAAATGTATCCTCTAGGTAGAGCACTAAACATCAATGGATTCTACCAAATTCACTTGATTCATTTAGTTATGAAGAATGAAATAGATTTTGGAACACATACACATAAGAGAAACTAAATTACAGAATAGAAAATAATGCCAAGAAACTTTACCACAAGAATCCCACAAAATGCTGCAAAACCGTGGTTCATTTCCTTGCCAAACTGCAAAAGTGATTTACAATAGTGCTCAATGCATCCACAAGAGTCCAAACTTGACAAATAAATAAGAAAGTACAAGATATAGGCATCAAACCACCTATTCTAGCCATTAGGGGTCGAAACCATGAGTCAAGGATCTATTTCAATAACATCTAAACTAGGAACTGAAAAATAGGTAGTGGAACAACTTGCCTTTAAAACTATGGAAACTGATTCATTCATTCTCAAACCAACTCTAACTGATGTATCTAACTCCTCAAGCCACTTTTCATAATATTTTACATCATAGTACATCAAGTTACATCATATTACATCATTAATTGACCAAGAGAAAAGAAAAAGTCAAACTAACAGCAAACTGGGCGAAATTCTGAACAAATAGGCAAAACTGGCAAATTTTCCTCCTATGCGCAGTGCGACTAATCCCATGCGTAGTGATTTTTCTAGGCCAATTTTGGAAGGCTTCTAGAAGTCAAAATCAGACATAGAATAGCTTATTGGAAATCTTGGTAAGTCTACTTTCTGGGACAACTTGAATTTTTTTATTTGGAGTCCATTCGCCCCTCCAAAAGTCAAATCTCCAAAGACTGGTCAAAATGTGTAAAATGAGACTGCCTAAATGTGGAGTGTTGTTGCAGTCAAATTTTTAAGGTCTTCCTCAACTCCAAATTGAGCTCATGATAGCTAATTGGAAATCTATCTCTATGTAGATATCATTTCACTCATCAAGCAAGTCATTTTACCAACCAAGCTAGGAGGAATCTTGATTTTCCTAAGGCTACTCTAGAGGTGCAGCAATCCTCCCAAGGCAACTGTATTTTTGACATTTATCTAGAAACATGAAACCTGTGTAAAAAATGAAGGAGATTTTTCTTCCTTGGCCTATTGTGGACAAAAACCTCTCTCACTATTTCCAAATTCATTTTTTCTTGCTTAGAAACATCATTTGAGTAAAACCTATCCTAATGTGTAGAATAGGGGTTTTGTCGAAATGAAGTGAAATGAAGGGGATAAGGGGATTCTAAATTCTTGAGAAAATTTTGCAAAGCAGGGAGGGAAGATAGGAAGTAGGGGAAAGTGGAATTTCAAATTTTGAGTGAGGGGAAGGGGTTCAAAAGGGAAAAACACAAGCCTAGCCTAGAAAATTGTCAAATTGTAGCAAGAAACTAGGGTCTGTGGGAAAATGAGGAATTTAAGGGATATCAGTGATGGGAAGTATTTAATAAGGTACATTAAGGATAGGGGAAGGTGTATGAACATTAGGATACACGTTTTGTTGATTATTTGACCATCCAAGAGAAATTACCTTCAAAACCATAGGAGAGGGAAATGAGCATTACCCAAGTACAACTGAAGCTTGAACAAGGTGTAAAATGACTCATTGGATCCTGAAATGATGATGAAAACTATTTGAATGATGGTACACTCATCTAAATGGTGACATGGATTGAAATTTGGACAATTTTGAAAGGAGTGAAAAAAAATTCTAGACCTAATACCTAGTGACCAAATTTTATTTGAAGACTCACTGAAATGACAAAATTTGACCTTGACACCCTAAGACCACTTTGTAAGAGCATGTTTGATCACTGGAGGAAGGCTACAAAGACCGACACTAACACCTTACCTCAGCATTTCATGAGAGAAAATCAAAATATCATGATATTATGTATTGTAATAGATATAGGTCACCAACCACTTCGGAACCTCCTCATCACATCGTAAAGCATTTCACTCGACATTACATTTTTGAATTCATGCTTTAGGGGGTGTTATCGGGAAATCTAGTGTCTATTCAAAGCTGCTAGTCCCACTAAGACAGGTAGCTATCTTGGAAACAAACAGATTAAAGTGACTTGTTTTTCCTTTACGATAGAGAGATGAGAAAGAAGCAGAGAGTACCAACCTCAGTCTTCTTCTTGGCTCCTTGCTTGTTTCCTTTCCCCTTTGACAGAATCTCACCACTGCTTCCTTACTTGTTCAGCTTCAAAGAGCACCTATAGATTCACAGTAGCATAATACCATCAAAGCATAGAGATCTTCCACTGAAAACAATATAGGATCAGATATATATTGACAATACAAATGCATATAACAAACACAGTAATCAGAGATACACAAGAATATGGAGGAAAACTCAAATAGCTTTATTAGTAAAAGTCATAGAAGAGAGGATTAAAACCACTTGGTCTGACCCAGTGCCATCCTCCCAGCTTGAAATCCCTCTTCACCTCACACAAAGCAAGATCACCCAACCATGTCTTCAAAGAGAAACCAACAGCACCTCTTTGCAAATTACCAAATTCCAACCTTCAGCCTCTGGATCTCTAAGATGAGGGATCCATATATAGATATTTGCAGAGGTGTGAGTCAACTCTGGGATTTTGATTAGTGTCATTCCACTGATAGTTCTTGGCTCCACTTGGAGATTTCATTGATCTCTTACTCATCCCTAGCCGAATTCTAAAAGGCAAGTGTCATATGAGAAGTTTCTAGAAGATTCCTTGATCATCCACTTAGCAAACTGTCTCTGTCGTTTGTCTATTCTCACTCATCACACCCTACAGAAGGCCTTTTCAGTATGCATCACACCTCCTATGTGTACAAGGTGAGATGCATTACACCCTGGCCATGGAGCAAGTGAGATGATCCAGTTTTGACCAATTCTGAGCAGTTTTTCAGGGAGAACTTCTGGGAGATGATGTAATCAGCTGACCTTGCTCCTTTATGGTATGAAACAACACTTTTAGGGACTTAGAAGCCCTTGGTTTACGAACATATGTGATTGGGGTTGCAGTTCCCAGATATTTCTGTAATAGTTTCCCCCTAAAGCATGAGGTCATAAATCCTTTAATGTCGGGTGAAATGCTTTATAATGAGTATCCGAGGTTTTTCGCACTCGAAGGTGACCTATAATAAGATACAAAACAATACATTATCTTCATAATATTTTCATGATCTAGCTAAGGTGGGCATTCCCATGCTCAGATTTGATAAATTCATTTTCATGTACATAGGACAGACAACCATCTGTGTGCAAACTAATGATTCTAGTAGAGCCATCATCCGTTAGTTTGGATGATTATCTGTGCAGCAATGATGTATATTTGATGTCTTTATTGTCCTGAATATATCGCAGCCGAATGGATGAAGCTAGATCTGGGGTCTTCAAAACTCGTTCAATCTTCACTCGAAGGTACAATTTGATCCATGTGAAAAATATGTTTTGATGTCGAACATTGAAGGACATCGCCTGATTACCAGCCAATGATGTAAGCTGTTAACATACGCGAGAGGAATCACCGATGATGATGATGACCCTAAAGGTACTACAGTACAATTCACGTGGTGTGAATACATGAGTTGATGTCGAACACCATGAAAAATCTTTCAGTCGAAGGCCATTAGTGTAAACCTATCGCTGGAAGTGAGAAACTTTCCATTGAGGCATGCAAGCTTCAAAGTACTAGAAGGGTTGTCCCTAGGTCAGCTTCTTGGATAATGAGTTGATGTCGACAAGAAGTGACCCATCATAGGAGGGAATTAATGGATCCCACATCTACGACACAGAACGAAGCAAATTATTTTGTAGAGGTGAAAACGATCTGATGATACAAGGTTCAGGATGGCGGTCATGAAAGAATGAAGCGTGAAGGTATTGTAGCAGATGAGACACAAGCTGGGTAGGTGAATTCTCTGAGCGACTTCTCTTGAACATATCGATGACATTGAAATGGATTGGTAGCGTTAACCCCAAAAGTGGATGGTATGGTGGACCAATGGTGATATGACCAGTAAATGGAATAACCCAACCCGACTCAATCATGGTGACAGAGTGAAAGTGTCATGTTCAAGAGCGACCTGCTACCAATAAAGTTTCTTCAAGTTTTCTTCCAAATTTTACCAATCATTTCTGACCAGTACCTCTTTATTTTTGTCAAGCTTGAGGAGGATAACATATTCATGTTCTATAATTTTCCCTTCAGGCAAACCCATTGCCATGTTTTAACGAGCCTAGCAATAGTGAAACTCACTCTTGTCTGAATGGACAAGTTTGTCGCTATTGTTTTAACGAGTTTAAAGGCAAGGATAACTCGGTCCTTTTCAATTTTAGAGAGTCTGAAAAAAGACAGAAAGAAGACTCCAATATTCCTTTTTTGTAATATAATCCCTTAAGTCTGAAAAAGTAAAAAACAATGCGAAAGGGATGACTTTTCGATAGTTTTAATGAGACGAACAAGACAAACGCTCGATTTTTTTGTGTAATAATCCCTCAAGTCCAAAAAGATTAAAATCTAGAGGAGGGATAGCACTTCCAATCACTTTAAGAAGCTGGAGAGGCCAATCGCTCAGCAATCTTTTCATATTTTATGAGTCAAATGAAAAGAGCTTAAAGGAGACTCATTTTTTGAGGAAGGAGTGATGTTTTCAGATAGCAGCTGGTTACCATTACCTGCACTCTATTGTTGCCAATCATTCACTCTATTGAGTGCAGGTAATGGTAAGAACACGACCAAGGCTTAAAATCTGATGATAATGCATTCACGATGGTTATTTACCAGAGGTGGGTTCATTTTTTAATGAGCTTAAACTCTGGTGGAACTTATGCTCATTTCTAGGTTTAATTTTTAACGAGCTTGAAATTTGGGTAAAACTGCTTGTGCCAGTCATATAATAAGGATGTCTCATCAATAGGTTCATTTTTTAGGGAGCTTGCACCATTCGAAATTATGCTCCAACTCCTTTTATTATGTAAGCTAGGAACAACCAATCAAGGATAATTTTAGGGGCGAATGTTCGCCCTTTGGCGAAATTAAGGGGTTTTAAATTTTTAGTGGGCGAATATTTTGTATCATAGTACATTTTTACAAATCACCTCAAATAGCCCACTTTATTTTAAGGGAGAGGGTAAAAAAGGTAAATTTAGCCCTTGAAATTGGGACTTACAACCTTCCATTCACCCATTTTCAAGAATAGGTTTTATTTAAGTGAATCCATTCGCCCATTTTCAAGAATAGGTTTTATTTAAGTGAATCCTATGGGCCAAATACCGTATTTATAAAAGAGGTATGGTAAATTAATAAAAATATAAATAAATGAGAGGTATGGTAAATAAATAGAACATTTTTTATATTTACTCCATAAGTCACCTTATATACATGTAAGGGTGTAAACAAATAAAAATATAAGTAAAGTGGAGGTATGGTAAATAAATAAAACGTCTTTTTATACTTACTCAAAAGGTATGGTAAATAAATAAAAATATAAATAAACTAGACGTATCGTAAATAAATAAAACCTCTTTTTATATTTAATCCATAACCCTCATTCTATTTATGAAGGCTCAAGAAAGAGGTTTTATTTCAGTGAATCCTATGGGCCAAATACCATAATTGTAAAAGAGGTATGGTAAATTAATAAAACTATAAATAAACGAGAGGTATGGTAAACAAATAAAACATTTTTTTATATTTACTCCATAAGTCACCTTATATTTACGAACACTCAAAAAATGGGTTATATTTAGGTGAAACCTATGGCCAAAATACTATGGGACAAATACCATGGACTAGATTGTTATTAATACCATGCAAAAACCCATTATTAACCCTAATATTAGAATTAATAAAAATAAAAATGGCACATGGTATTGACCCATGGTATTCACCTGGAATGTAGCTTATTTAAATGGGGGAATTAAACCAGCATGTAGCCTATGCTAAGATTCACTAGGACTTTACAAAGTTTTATTATTTAGTGAAAGACTCGCCAAGATCTTACAAGATTTTATAATTGAGTAAAATATTCTCCATGCCTGGTGAGAGATTCGCCAAAAAATTATATATACATATTATATTATTGATAAAATCGCCTTCCATTTTTCCTATATACCATGGAGATTCGCCCATTTATTACATTTATAAATTTAGGGGGGATTCTTAAAATTTTCCCTGCAACCAATCCTACGAGTTTAAAGGGTTAAGAACCTACAAACTAAGAAAATAAATGGTTGTTTTTCACTTTCACACAAAAAGGTTTGCATGTCCCCAGGTATAGCGAAGTAGAGTTTCCCAAGTTACCCCTCAATTTGCAGACAAAACACTTGTTCTATCGGGAAAGGCCTACCTTCTCCAGGTTACCCCTCAATTTGCAGACAAAACATTTTTTCTATCGGGAAAGGCCTACCTTCTAACAGAGGTACCTTATTCCAGTCCAATCCCATTTTCCTAAATGGATGGTTGTGTCAGACTAGTCGTATATTCTCTGTGGAAACCTACCCTATACGTGAAGTTTTCCTGCCGAAGCAGGCTAGGGTGCATGCCCCCTGGGTTTCAATCTTGACCACCGAATCACTCGCGCTCATCAGGTGGACGGACTGGAGATTTATGCGACATTCCTTATGCAAAAAGACTTGTTAGGGATGGCATTTGACTATTAGCTACATGTGAGCCAGGGAATGAAAGCTGGTCTATGAGCTGGACCATTCTGTCTTCATGCGGAAAACACATTACTCGAAAGAGTGAGGAGACGATGGCTCCCATGCTATAAATGTAGTCATGCCCAAGGAGTAGATTGTAATCTAAAGGTCCTTGGACTACCATTATGTTCAGATAAACGGTTTTCCTTCTTAAAGTTATAGGCAAACTTGGAAGGATCCCTAACAATCGAGTGGTTCCTTTATTGAAGCCTATCAGATATCGTATCTCAGGCAAAAGCGCTGGCGAACCAAGCACTTTCCAAGCAGTTGAGGAAAGGATACTCATAGAAGCCCCTTCATCTATGATGATACCGACCATGAACATTTTGTAAGTTTGCACTGTAATTCAAAATGGTACATTAGATGGTAAACGGGGTCTGCCTAGTAGATTCCAATAAAAGGAAATGACTAGGTTGCTCGGAGGTGAGACTGAATAAACGACCGGATACAACTCTGACGAATTTCCTTCCTGCAGTAAAGGAATGGGCATATTGCCCCCATTTTCATCAGAGTCTGTGTTTACGAAAAGAATTTGAACGATGTCGTTCTCATTCTCTTCGGTGACTGTATCATCTAAAGGTAAATCTTCTAAAGTCAAGATGGGGTTGACTGTTGTCTTGGCCTATTGACTTTGGTCCGATGTGGACTCAGAGGGTTTATCTTCAATGATAGGTGCTTTGACTGACTCCAAAGGTGGGTCAGTCGGATTTTCAACTAGCAATGGATTCGGAAAGAGTTTCTTGTACCTAGGAGGAAGTCACTGTGGTGATACAGGACGATTATCCAAGACTCTTTTAGCTTCATCCAAGAAGGGACAACAGTGGAGGGAATGATCGCCTTCACACAGTCTGCAAGGAAATTTAGATTTTCCTTTTTTTCCGGTGACTTCGCTTTCATTAGTTGATGGTGTACTTTCAACATGATCGTCAGAGGTTGATGACACCGGATTGTGCAAGCGGGGAGACTAGTCCCTTAGGATTCATGGGATGCAAGGAAAATCTCGGTGATAGTGGTCTCCTTTGCAAATGACACAGGGAGATTTAGGTTTGGCCAGTGTAGTGTGTGAATTTTCGCTAGATGATGCACGGTCACCCCTTTTTTCCATTGGCTCCTTCTTCTTCTTCTCCTTCCCCTTCTTCTTCTTCTCAATTACTTGGTTTTTAGTTTTACTATCTTTACCAAGTGAAGAGGAAGAAGGAGAGGGAGAGACAAACGAAGTAGAAGGTTCAGAGGAAACTTTGGTATCATCTAGTTGTTGATTTGATTGTTTAGGAATTACAGTGCTTTGAACGATAGAGGTTGAGAAAAGCCATACTGACAGGCCAATTGTCAGTACTAGAAGGGACAATGTGGCCATATGAGATGCACCAACATCTCCCTAAGAGGAGAAAGGACTAGGACTTCCCCCAAAGGGAAATCCTTGGTTGGTGGACTCCATTTTCTCAAACTAAGACCAACGAGGGAACAGTGACGTTATTCCGCTTAAAATAAATTTTAGACACTTTGACACAACTTGCTTTTTCACTTTTTAAGAGTCGAGAAAAAGCTAAAGATGACTCTAGTCACCTTCGATTTTTAATGAGCCTGAAGTGACAAGTGCTCAAATGGACCTTTTCCTTTAAGGAGTATGAAAAGGAATGAAAGAGACTACTCTGGAAATCTAGACAGAGGAATTACCGAACCAATCGCAAAACTGTAGAATACTTTTTACAGTATGGTAGTGAATCTTCCCGAATGCTATGTTCAGTGCATTGTGATCGATAGGGCAGCAGACATGGCTTCCTAAGGATAAAGGATGTATCCTATTGTGGTCTCCCAATATATACTCGATGGTATGTGGGAACATAAGTCCGTACTAGCACTTATCATCTCAAAGAGGAGGAATCACCCAACCTACAATGAAAGAAACGGTTACCAGGATTTACGACACCAGAATACGTCTCTAGCCTAGACTTCTAAATGTTGTGCATTAGGTTCCAAAGCATTTTTGTGTTCATTGAATTTATTTTACAGTTGATCTTTCTTAAGAATTTTTCCTTTCAGGTTCATCGCATGATGTAGATATACAATTCCTAAAATGAAATCTAAGATGATAAACAGTCATTTAATCTTCATTTTGCAATGAAAATCCTAGCTACTAAGGAAAAGAGAAATGAAATTTTTTCAACATAGAGTAGAGAGCACACACTAGATGCATTGTCCTAAATAAAAATCAACAAGTAGTCTAAATGCAAATTCACATGCATGTATTTGTTTTCGCTTTCTTAATGTATGAATGAAAAAAATAATGCTGAGTACAAATCTAAATTATCTCTTCTTTCAAAGCGACAATAGTAATGATTTTCTTTTCAAAAAACGACAGGAAGGCAAGACGACACTTTGCGATTTTGAATTGAAAACTACTTTTGACACTCGAAATACTTATAAATTTAGATCAAATACAAGAGTAACAGTGTAATCGACTATCAAAAAGAGAAGTATTCTTTTCTTTGACTGAAAATGACACTTGCGACACTTCCAAATCAAAAGACGACAGTTCGATTAAGCTACTATTTTGTAAAACAGAACTGTAAATGGCGCACAATACATAAAAACATTCACAATTCGTTGTAAAATAGAGGTTGGATGATGCAAAGAAGGTGGGTTTCTACAATGGTCTACTAATCATAGACAGCAAAACTCCTAAATAAAACTGAAGACAGTGAAGAAAAAACCAAAATTTGGAGGCAGATCTAGTCTTGTCTAATCATCGCACCTGTAACACAGGGAAACAGGGATGCATCCCACCTACTACACATAGGAGGTGTGATGCATCAAATTTCATAAAGGAGAGGGTGCGATGGTCAAGGAACGAGACTTTAACTTGGTTTTTGGTCACATTTTGCAGTTTCGCTCAGGGATTTAGGCCAAGCAAATGATAGTCAGTAAGTACAAAGTATAGGGGCTGATCTAATGAGGTTACTCAAGATACCTCTAGGGCACTTAGGATGTTTGCAAGTCAATTGTTCAGTTCATAAACAAACCCAGAGATTTATTGAAGTAGCATTGATCTACTTTTCACTTGCATAGCAAATGCAGTTCGAAGGCTAGATGGCTTGACTTCAGGCTCCGTCTGTGGTTTATGAATCAAACAAATAGAGACAAGCAATCAAACTAATCGCTTCCGAGTGGAGTCACCATTTTGTTATCGGGAAATCTAGTGTCTATTCAGAGTTGCTAGTCCCACTAAGATGGCTAGCTATCTTAGAAACAAATAGATTAAAGTCACTTGTTTTTCCTTTATGAGAGAGAGATGAGAAAGAAGTAGAGAGTACCAACCTCAGTCTTCCATTTGGCTCCTTCCTTGTTTCCTTTCCCCTTTGACATAATCGCACCACTGCTTCCTTACTTGTCCAGCATCAAAGAGCACCTGTAGATTCACAACAGCATAATACCATCAAAGCATAGAGATCTTTCACTGTAAACAATATAGGATCAGATATATATTGACCATACAAATTCATATAACAAACACAGTATTCAGAGATTCACAAGAATATGGAGGAAAACTCAAATATCTTTATTAGTAAAATTCATAGAAGAGAGGATTACAACCACTTGGTCTAACCTAGTGCCATCCTCCTAGCTTGAAAGCCCTCTTCACCTCACACAAAGCAAGATCACCCAACCATGTCTTCAAAGAGCAACCAGTAGCACCTCTTTGCAAATTACCAAATTCCAACCTTCAGCCTCTGGATCTCTAAGATGAGGGATCCATATATAGATATTTTCAGAGGTGTGAGTCAGATCTGGGTTTTTGACTAGTTTCTTTCCACTAATAGTTCTTGGTTCCACTTGGAGATTTCATTGATCTCTTACTCATCCCTGGGCGAATTCTGAAAGGCAAGTGTCATATGAGAAGTTTCTAGAAGATTCCTTGATCATCCACTTGGCAAACTGTCTTTGCCATTTGTCTATTCTCACTCATCGCACCCTATAGAAGGCCTTTTTGGTATGCATCGCACCTCCCATGTGTACAAGGTGAGATGCATCGCACCCTGGCTATGGAGTAAGTGAGATGATCCATTTTTGACCAATTCTGAGCAGTTTTTCAGGGAGAACTTCTGGGAGATGATGTAATTAGCTGACCTTGCTCCTTTAGGGTATGAAACACTACTTTTAGGGACTTAGAAGCCTTTGGTTTGTGGACATATGTGATTGGGGTTGGAGTGCCCAAATATGTCTATAACAGGGGGCAGATGTTATAGATCCATTTGGGCACATCACTCCCATCATCCTAATCAGTGTATTAGGGCTCATCAAATCCTAATTTTAGTTGCTACATACCCTAAACAAATCAACCTTTTGAATGCCTCATTCCCAAACAGTTTCATGGCCTGAAGACATCCTAAAATGACCTCTAGAGGGACCAATGCAGTTAGGCCCATGCAAGGGTGCACTGCAGAGTAGTTAAGTCCATGCTAGGGTGCTCTGCAGAGCACTTAGGCCCCCTTTGACCTACAGTGGGTGAGTTTGAGTGAAATTCACATAGGGTTTGGGGAATATTCTTATCTTCTGGAGCCTTCTAGAAGATTCCCACATTTATCATCTCCTATGAGCTCGAAAATGGATGAGGAATGAGTTAAGATACATCCTATCCTCTCATCCCTTCCTCCACGGAACTAATTCTAAGTATGGAAGGCCGTTCAATACCCTCATTGATGACAAAACCTCCTCCATCTTCCTATAAATTAACCACTCATCTAAGTGATCAAGGGCTGGACTTTGATGATTGTAAGGAGATAATGTTAGTTTGATAATTAAGACTATTGCAAGTGTTGTTATGTTGCCAGATTGTCATGCTTATGATGTGATGTGGATGGAAACAATGCTAGAGGAATGAATTCGAATCAGGGTTTATGGTTGTAATTCTTCCTTCTATTCAATAAAGTATTTGCACCTTTTTCCATATGCTTATCTTGATATGTTATGCTTATATGTGTGAATGTATCTTATTCCATTTACTTGTAATCAATAGATCTTTTTCTTTGATTGGTTCTTTGTCTTTTGTTGATGTTTATAGGTACTTCTCAAGTGTGTTAAGTATGGGAAGGAGCGACAAGATCGATACAAAGGAGACAAGAGGAAAGCGAAAGTAGAAGTAGGTCCTCTCATTCTCTTTGTCTTATCTATTGTTTATAGAAAAAAGGTTAAAGTTCTTTAAATCATTGTTCTAGATATAGATATTGTCTAGGGAATTAGTATTTATCCGTAGATACCAAATTCTTCGTAACAATACTGGTAGGCTTTTGGAGATGATGCTTAGATTGAAAACTTTTTGCAATCTAAAGATGAATTTGAAGATACTAATATAGATGTAGAATTTTATATAGGAGATACTGTACATATTAGTGTAAATAAATTAGAATTACATGGAATAGATGGCTTGTTCCTACCTAGAGGGCTTGTTCCATTAGGAGACTTAGTCGATTTCAATGATGTAGCTAAGAAGCCCAAAATTGAACCCACTAGAGCTTGTGTTGAGGAACATAACATTGGGGCTGAACTTCAGCCCAAAATGATCAAACTGTCAAAATCCTTACCCCCATCTAAAAATTTGAAGTACATTAAATTATTTAAAGAATTCATTGATGTTTTTGCCCAGAGTTATGAGGACCTAAAATCCTATGACACTAGTATCATACAACACAAAATTCCATTGAAAGAAGACCATAAATCCTTCAAACAAAAATTGAGGATTAATCCAATGATTATGCCTTTGGTTAAGAAAGAGGTAAAAGGAATGTATGATGCAAAAATAATAGTATCTCTGAGATATTCGAAATGGGTGTCCAATTTGGTTCCCACTAGAAGGAATACTGGTGAAATTAGGCTCAGCATTGATTTCAAGAACTTAAATAAAGCATCTCTAAAAGAAAATTATCCTCTACCTAAGACAGACCACATCCTATAGAAGGTGGTTGGTTCCAACAAGATTTCCTTGTTGGATGGCTTTTCTAGTTATAACCAGGTCTTAGTACACCCAGATGATCAAGAGAAAACAATGTTTACTACACCTTGGGGCACTTTCATCTATGTGAAAATGCCTTTTGGTCTAATGAATGCTGGAGAAACTTTTTAGAGAGCCATGGATTTTACTTTTGCTGATGAAATGGGTCATTTCATAGTTATATACCTAGATGACATCAAAATTTTTTCAAAAGCATATGAGGAACACTTAAATCACCTGAGAAGCGTTTTTTTTAAATGTCAGAAATTTGGCACTTTCCTCAATCCCAAGAAAACATTTTTCAGTTTGCGAGAAGGAAAACTATTGGGACACATAATTTCAAAAGAAGGGATCAAGATAGATCCCAGTAGAATCGAATCTATAATCAAAATTAATCCCCCTAGGAATATAAAGGAAGTTTAATCTTTTATTGGAAAGATAAATTTTCTAAGGAGATTCATTCTGAATTTAGCTGAACTTTTAAAGAATATTATCAATATGCTAAAGAAAGATGATAAGGTGAAATGGAACATGGAAGTTAGACAATCATTTAACAATGTAAGGCAGGCTTTAACTCAGTCACCTATGTTAATTAGTACAAATTATACTAAAGATTTCCTAATTTTTTCATTTGCTTCAGAACACACCTTGCTACAATTCTCCTACAAAAGAATGGTGAGGGCCATGAACAACCAATTTCTTTCTTTAGCAAAGCTCTAAGAGATGCAACATTGAAATATGACACTATGGAAAAGTGGGCTTCTTCCCTAGTAAAGGTCATAAAAGATTTTAGAGTGTATATTCTTCATTCACACATCATTTCTTTTGTTCCAAGTGTAGTAGTTAAAGATATATTGACTTAAAACGATCTAGATGGGAAAAGGGGTAAGTGGATTTTTGTTATATTAAAGTATGGTATTGAAATTCGACCCACTAAACTCATCAAAGGTAAAGGGTTAGCAAAATTAATAGCATAATCTAACTTGCATGCTTTAAATATAAATTTTATGGCAATATTTAATGAACTAGATGAGCTGGCGACTCCAATGGTAGAAGAAAAATTTTCTACATCTCCCTAGTATGCATACATTATTTATGTGCTACATAATTTACAAGCTCCTCCTAGTTTAACTAAAACAAAGGCTAGATTTATCAAACCTAAAGCTGTTAATTTTTGTATTTGGAATGAAAATTTGTATTGGAAAGATACTGGTGGTGTTTTACTACACTATCTCTTGGAAAATGAAGCAGATAAAGTCATGCAAGAGTTCCATGAAGGAGACTGCGGTGAACACTTGTATTGGAAGACTACTACAAATAAGATTCTGAGTGCAAGTTTTTACTGGCCCACCCTATTTTATTATATCTAAAAGAAGATCACTTCATGCCACAAATGCCAAATATTCGAAGGTAAAAATAAAATTTTTCCTTTACCCTTGAGGCATATATATGTTGAAACCACTTTCCAACAATGGGGCCTTGACTTTATAGGATAAATCCATCCTGCCTCATCTACTCAACATAAGTGGATTTTGACAGCCACCAATTACTTTACAAAATGGATAGAAGCCATACCTACTAGACAAGATTGTGATGTTGTCATCATGAAGTTCCTAGAGAGTAATATCCTTGCTAGATTTGGCTGCCCTAGGAAAATTATTGCTAAAAATGCTGCAACTTTCAGGTAAAAAAGGATGGTATATTTCTGCAAAAAATATTAGATAACATTGGGACATTCTACAGCCTATTACCCTTAGGGAAATGGACTAGAGGAATCCTCCAATAAAATCTTAGTTAATATTATTAAAACGTTGTTGCAAGATGATAAAAAATCATGGCATATCAAGCTGGTTAATGCATTATGGGTAGACAGGGTTATTACCAAAAATTCAATTGGCATGTCTCCATATCAGATAGTGTATGGGATAGATTTGTTTTTCCAACCTCATTGGGAATCTTTGTTTTAAAGATGATGCAAGAATTATAGGTGGAACCAAATGACTTACAGAGGAGAATAAACCAGACCATCCATTTGCATCAAACAAAAGAAGCACTTCATATCATAACTCAGTTGATCCAAGATAGCATCAAGAAAAAAATTGACCGAAGGACTAAATCTGATCACTTTCAGATTGGCCATCATGTTCTGAAATGGGATTCTAGAAGGGAAGAAAAAGGAAAGCATGGTAAATTCGACACATTGTGGATGAGACGTTACATTATTGATTCTTACCTAGGTAACAATGCATTTTTTCTGAAGAACACAGATGGAAGAAAAATACTTGGAGGACCTGTCAATGGAAGGATGTTCAAGCATTATGTTTTTTAGTACTAATAAAGTGTTTTAGTCAGACCCATTGTTGATACCATTTACTTTTGTACTCTCATGAGTCGGTAGCTTATGTCTCAAAGTTGAAGCCTGTGAGAAGGCCCTAAGCTTTGAGACATTTTTCTAGCATAACTACAAAAAACAGAAAAATCAGATGCAGTAAATATTGAAGATGAGGATTCAAGGCTACTAGTCTACAGTGTTCTTGACACTTCACCAGGAAATGCCATCCAAAGCTAGATCCACTGTTAGGGTCCTATAATTTATAGGATCAATTGATCATTGAATATTTTCTTTCAGTATTTCAAAGTGTAAATAATATAGCTTTCTGCAAATGATTTCCAAAAATTATAGAAAAATGAAAATAAGGTATAAATGCAAAAAATATAAACAAAGAGGAAAAGAAAAGAAATGATAAATGAACCCCAAAAAAAATGAATAAACAAGAAAGTGATGCTAGCTTAGGTGGCATTACTAGCCTTTTGGATTTGTAAAGAATAAATTTGTGTGAAACTTGTTTAAAATGCCACAATCCCTTTCTACTTGAGACATAAAATTTAATCATGTTCAAGCTATTTTCAATTTATGTTAATTAGGTTAGATTGAATAACTTAACAAAACATTTTAATCTTGGTTAAGATTTAGTAGGTTGAATAAGTGAATAATGTTAATCCAACTGTTTAATATAGATTAATTTAGTTGATTAGGTTAGTTTAGTGAGATAAAATAAATATTTTTGATCTCTTTAAAAGGAAAAATTGATAGGTTTCGCATGCTCAAATGCACCCTCATTTTCTTTAGAATAGCATTAAGAGAGGAAAATAAATCTATTTGATGTAATAATTTTGAATTGGCTCATTGTCCTAAGTTTTGGACCTTGGGTTATATTTCATGCACCAAAAATATGTCATGGGTACCTCCTGTGTTAACCTCCCCCCATTTCATGACCCCCTGACCACCCATGGCATTGATCTGACATCCCACGATAGGTTTTGGACTCAGCCCCCTGCAAAGCAATAACATTTAACAATTGGGGGGGGGGAGTGTCCAAAAAGTAGTTTACCACCCCGTACGTGTCATCACCATGTGATTTCATACCCCCCCTCTCCCCCCCCCCTTCGAAAGAAGTTTCACCAACCTACCTTCCCTCCATGCGTCACCTCCACCTCCCATCACAACTACCACTCTTGTCATGCCACCTATCACTATTCTCGTCACTCCTGCCAATGGTCCCACTCCACTCATCCAACAATCCCCAGTTTCCACATTAGAGACCGTTGCAACCTTCATAAATTCCCTATCCATTTGCCTGTGCCATTACAGGAATTAATGCCAGGTAAAGACTATTAATCCAACGATTAAGGCAAATTTGTGGCTGATAAATATGGAATTCACCTCTGTAATTATACATTTTCTACCTTTCTCATTCATATTGCTCCCACTCCTTTGTGCTCTAATCTCACACCAAAATTTCAGTGGCTTGTATCTAGTGAAGTTACAAATGTCTGCCACTGTCACGTCCCACCAACTACTGAATACATTTCCCATTCCTTTTGTTTCACCCTTCCTCTGTTCAATCTGCAACTTCCATGGCACCTAAAGTCACCCGCAGTAGTCATTCCAATGCTTACTCCCCCTATTGACTTAGACCATACCCCACTCACAAACACAAATTACAAAATCACTAAAAAACAATTTTAATTCGACCTTTTTGAATTACGTTATTGGTTTTGAGATAATTTCCTTAACCAATTTGATGAGATACACCTTTGGCAATCCATGCTTCCTCTATTTGTCATTCCCCGATCCTATCATTTTCCAGAAGTCTTTCTAGGATGCCAAGCCTCTTACTTTTCAAGCAAGAGGGAAATTATCTCCCCGAATGGTGAAATCCTCTTCACCATCATAATAGACAACATTAATCAAATTCTTTCGGTTCCCCACTGTGATTCTCTCTCCCCTTTCTCCCTTGAAGCTCTCAACAAAATTTACTAGAACTTAACCTTCCCTGAGAGAGCTGCAAATTTTGAAATATTCCTTCCTGAAGACTCTCAACTCCCCAAGAAAAATCCCCCATATCCCTCTTCTATGTTCCCTCAAATGACAAGACAAATTATTTTTGTTTTGTCAAACTTTCTTGGTTACTATTCAGATGAGTGTGTAGATGAGCATATTCTAGGCTTTCTGTCCACTCTTTCTTTAGAAGAAGGACCATCAGTCACCTTTGACTATTGTCACTTCTTATCAAAATGAAATTCATGAACAATTCCTTCAATTTTTAACTGAAAGAATGTTAAGATATTCATCAATTCTCATGTATATGTTCATCTTTTTTCAAACATATAAGTTTCCATTCTCATTATAGAAACTTGATCAATAAGGAGAGCCATAGTGAGTTGTTTTCTGGACTTCCTTAACCAGATTACAATCGAAGGAATTAAGCTTCTCAGAATTCATAGACCAATTTCTGTATCCAGCCATTTTTTTTCTAAGTGGCCAGTTGTTGTGGGGAAAAATGCCCATGCAGGACGATCCTATCCACCTAAGGTGTGACAGTACCTTAGCAACAAAAAAAGACAGCTATTCTAGTATTCTTCCTTTATGAATTAAGAATGAAGAGAGATGGATGGACTAACCGGTGTCTTCCGTTTGTCCCTTGATCCGGTATCTCTTCTCTTTGAGAGTTCCCAGCTACTTGCCTTCTCGCTCGCCCAGCTTCAACAGGTCTCTGCAAGATCACAAGAAGAGAATACTACACAAATACATAGATTCATATTCATAACTAGTTCAGGATTAGAAATAAACTAAACATACTAATGCAATCATACATCAAAGATACATCAGTATATAGGAGAAACCAAGATAGCTTTATTGATGAATAACAAGGTTCAGGAAGAGATACAACCAAGAAGGCTCCAATCCAGCATCTCCTTCCCAGCAAATGGAATTCCTATCTTCACCTCCCTTCAAAGCATTAAGCACCCAATGATTTCAATCTCAAACCAACAACAATTCTTTGCAATAACAAAATTCCAGCCTCTAGATCTCATGGAGGAGAGATCCATATATAGATGTTTGGAGAGAGGATGAGTCAGCTTGATATCTGACTAGTGTCCTCTCCCTCTGTCAGTTCTTGTTTCCACTTGGAGGTTCTTGCTTCCACTTGGAGATTGAGAACCTCTTACTCATCAATAGTCGAATTCACTGAGGCAAGTGTCATTGAGGAAGATTCTGGAAGCTTCCTGGGTCTTGACACCTTGTTGAATGAACTTTCCATTTGTCAACTCTCGTTCAGCGTACCCTGGTAGTGCTTCTACTTGCGTTGCAGTGCAGGTAGCCAGTTCAGGGTTTGCATTTCAGCGCAGACAGCTAGTGGAGCTCTTGAATTGATCCTGAATTGACTTGTTTTTGAGCAGTTTCTGGTGGAGAACTTCTGTGAATTGCTGTGGTTTGTTAGCCTTGTTCCTCTAGGGGTAGGAACAACATGTTTAGGGACTTTAGATCCCTTAGATTATGGACATTTCATGCTCAATGCTGTAAGGCACAAAAATGTCTATAACAGTTGCCCCCTAAAGTATGAGGCTGTTTATCGGGTGAAATGCTTTATCAGGAGGATCCGAAGTTCATCCAATGCTGGGAGGAGACCTGTAATAAGATACAATACAATACATTATTTTTCATACTGCTTTCATGATCTAGCTGAGGCGGGCATTCCCATGCTCAGCTTTATAAATTCATTTTTTTGTACATAGAACAGACAATCGTCTGATGGTAGACTGATAATGTTGATGAAATTATCATCCTTTGGGTAGGATGATTATCTGCTACAATGATATACATGTCAATGTCTTTATCTTTCCTGAATATATATCGCAGCCCGGATGGATGAAACTAGATCTGGGGTCTTCAAACGCGTTTGATCTTCACTCTAAGTACAAGTCGACCCATGTGAGAAATGTTCTGAAGTCGAACATGGAAAGACATCGCTTGATTACCGGTCAATGAGGTAAACCGTTAACAAGCGCGCGACGAATCACCGATAATGATAATGACCCTCAAGGTACTGCAGTACAATTCACGTGGTGTGAATAGAGGACTTGGCATCGAACACCAGGCAAAATCTTTTGGTCGAAGGTCATTGATGTATACCTGTCGCCGGAAGTGAGAAACTTGCCATTGAGGCATGCAAGCTTCAAAGTACTGAAGGGGTTGTTCCTAGATCAACTTCTTGGATAATGAGCTGACGTCGAAAAGAAGCGATCCTTCAAAGGAGGGCCTTGATGAATCCCACATCAATGACACGGAACGAAGCAAATGATTTTGATGGAGGTGAAAACGATCTGATGACATATGATTCAGGGTGGTGGTCATGAAAGGATGAAGGATAATGTACGGCAGTGGATGGGACACGGTTGACTTCTCTGAATGACTTCTCTTGAACATATGGCGACACTTATGCGATGGATCGGTAGGATTACCCCAAATATGGATGGTATGGCGAGACCATGGTGATGTGACCGGTGAATGAAACAACCCAACCCGATTGTGGTACGGAGGAAAAGTGTCATGTTCAAGAGCGACTTGCTACCATCAAAGTTTTCTTGAGTTTCTCCCAATTTTTCCCTAGTCATTGCTGACCAGTACCTCTTTATTTTTGTCAAGCTTGAGGAGGATAACATATGCTTGTTCTATAACCTGCCCTTCGGGCAAGCCCATCACTATGTTTTAACGAGCCTAGCGATAGTGAAACTCGTTCTCGTCTAAAGACAAGTTTGTCGCTATTTAATGATTTTAACGAGTCTAACGACAAAGATAACTCGGTCCTTTTCATTTTTAGAGAGTCTGAAAAGGTACGTAAAGATAACTCCAAAGTTCCTTTTTCGTCATCTAATCCCTTAAGTCTGAAAAAGTATAAAACAATACAGAAGGGATGAGTTTTCGATAGTTTTAACGAGCCGAACAAAACAAGTGCTCGATCCTTTTGTGCAATAATCCCTCGGGTCCAAAAAGATTAAAATCTAGAGGAGGGATAGCACTTCCGGTCGCTTTAACGAGCTGGAAGGCCAAAGCTCGGCAATCTTTTCATATTTTACGAGTCAGATGAAAAGAGCTTAAAGAAGACTCGTCTTTTGAGGAACGAGTGATAAAATGGGTTAGCAGCTAATTCCAAGTACAGGTTGGAATTTTCCAATCATGGCAGTGTCACAAGGATGGATAGTGTAATCACTCTTCGCAGCTGTTCCTCAAAATGGGTAAACAATCAAATGGAGGTGAATGATCGGCCAAATGAAAAGTGGAGGTGATGGTGCAAACACGACCAAGGCTTTAATGGCTGATAATTTACATTCGTAGTGGTTATTTACCGGGTTGTTCATTTTTTAACGAGCTTAAACGCGGATTCTTATGTTTATTTTTTAACGAGCATGAACTATGTGCTAAAACTGCTCGGATCTTGCGTTTATTTTTTAACGAGCATGAATTGTGTGCTAAAACTGCTCGATGATAAGTTTGCATGCCCCCAGCATAATAACGCAAATCGAGGTGCATGCCCCCCAAGCTTCATTGCATTCAACTCGGTGGTTGGAATGAAGGTTTACCATTGATATTTGGAAAGGGGATTTGTTTCATTTTTTAATGAGGTTGACACAGTAAAAGAACTACCCTCATGACTCCTTGTTTCATTTTTTAACGAGGTTGACACGAGATAAGAACCATCCTCGATGCCCACTGTATTTACAGTATTTGATAGAAAATCGAAAACTGAAGGATGATAAAGGTCATTTTTAGTATCTTCTCCACAATCCGGGAGAAGGGAACGATGGTGGGAATCATTCCATGGTGCCCCATCAATTACCATTGATTGGACAATTCCTTCGTTGGTTCCATGCACTCGCGACCAAGGATCTGAAGGGGTACCATATTCTCTAGACCTATCTATCCAAACGCTTGATGAGCGTTGATTTGGGGTTGCCCCCCAGGCCAAGAAAATTGATTGCTACAATATTTCTATTAGGGCGTTGATCCATGCTGACAAAATGTTTAGGAATCTTCCGAATCCATTAGATATAGAAGATTTCCTATTGTAGGTTTCCACTGTGGCCAATTCCGCCAGATTACTTGGAGGCAGTAGGGCAAAAGTACCCATTAAGGCAGGGTCTTTTAGGAGTCCTACTCCAATATTTTGAAGCGAATGATTGCTTCCATGGATCATTGGAATGCTTCCCGTAACTTGTGAACTGTCGGGGAGGAAAGTTTGTTGGTCGACGACTATAATTCCTCCTTGAAAGGGAAATGCAATCTTTCTAAAATAGGTTGACACAACAGCTGCCATGGCATATATCCACGGTCTTCCTAGTAGGATGTTGTAATAAAGATTCCCATCAATGACTTCAACATCTATTTCTACTGTTTTTCCCCCTAGTTCAACCTTCAAGTTATTTAGGATACCATATGGGGTATATGTCCTTCCGTCGAATGCTTTTAATGTCATCGATGATCGCGACAAGGTTGGAGATCCTAAAGTTTTCCAGCAACTCATCGACATGATACATGTAGATGCTCCCTCATCAATAATTGTCCGATGAACAGTTTTGTTGAGGGCTTTCACTTGAATAAGGAAAGCTAGTTGATCTGGTAACTGAGGATCGTATCCTTTGTGGTCGAAGGATACAAGATTGGAATCCTTAGGATCAACCCCACCAATGGCCGATAACAAAGCCTGCCTTTGGGACGAACAATTTTGTAGTACTTCAAGAGTCGACATAGCGGATGGCGATTTTGCCAAATCTTCCACTATGTTATAATGCTGCGCTGCTCTAGCGCGAGGATTAAAGGTCGACTTGTGTACTACTCCCTTTGGCGGTTTTATTGTTAATTCAGGAATGATGGGTGGTACAACTTCTGTCGAAGTTGTTGTCGAACTACTTGGTTGATCTTTACCTTTGTCGTTCGACAGCTACAGATTCCCGTAATCTTTGTTCCTTGTCGAAATCAAAGCATCATTTTGTTGCTTGGAAATTGACAACATTAGCACTTGCGATGGGGAAGCATTTCCACTATCAACCAGATTTGTACCTGGATTTGGGAACGGATCAGTCAACACAGCTGAGGTTTGCGAAATTTTGAAGAGCCTTTTAAGCTTAGCTCTGTATGGGCAATTGGCTATCCAATGATCCTCATCACATATAAAACATGGATTTTTTGGTTTCCCTTTCCCAGGAGGGTTTGAAGAGGTTTTTTTGGGAGATGACTCACCCTGTCTCTTCTTCTTCCCTTTGTTTTTCTTCTTCTTGTTTCCTGGTTGTTTGGTTTATTTGCCTTTATCTGTTGATACGACATTTACTTCCGAAGCAAGAATTTCGTCCTTTGCATTTTGATCTGAAGTCTTACGGGCTTTCTTGGACGAAGCCCTTGTCGATTTCGCGTTTGTCGTGCCAATCACACCATCGCCGACATGAGAGTCACTATTTGATTTAGGAGGAGGAGGAATTGAGAATTCCGGTCTAGGGGCATCAGGTATTTTGTCGTAGAGCATGCCAGACTGAGTGTAAACTAAGTCTAGATATTGTGCACGAGCAATAACCTGCTCCTCCGTTACGACTCCCCCCTTGGCCACATCTTCCGTTATGGCAGGAAGTAACGACTTGATGAAGCATTCAGCTAATAGCTGATAGGGAACGTACGTTTTTACCATCCTACGATGATGACGCCATTCATGTATATGATCGGATATATGAGTGGTCGTCGTCTGTTTGAAGTTGGTTAAGATTTCCGTTCCCGTTTCATACCTTATCGGTAATTGAAAATGGGTTAAGAAAGCCGTGGCTAGGGAGCTGAAATTGTCGAACGAGGCTCTAGGTAATTCAATATACCATTTTTCCGTTGGACCCGTTAATGTCCTCTGGAAAAGATGAAGCCTTATTGAATCATCATTCAAGGTGTTTGATGAACACCATAGATGAAATGTCATCACGTGATTCGATGGGTATTCGCCTGGATTTCCATTAAATTTAGGAATGTCCGATGGAAGTTTGTGAGGAATCGTTGGCCACCAAGGGGTGTAAGCAATTGGATCGTTCGTTAACCGGTGTAAATCGGGTAACTCTAAAGTTGCCACGAATGGTAACTGTTGATTCAGGTTAGGTGAAGCATACCCAGGATATGATGGGATCGCTTGAGCAGTTGGTCTTTGCAAACCAGCATAATGTAATTGATGCTGGTATGACTGATACGGTTGGTGGACCTGACCACTGTAAAGTGGTTGATTTTGACCGTTTTGAATATACGGTTGTCCATTGTTCACAAAGATCTACTGCTCAGAACCTTGGTACACTTGTTGGAATTGTGGTTGTTGGTATTGCACCAGCCACGGTTGTGAATCCATGCTCTGTTGTGCTATACTAACCGCTGGACCAAGATGTGGGGTAATTGTACCCATTTGGACCTGTGTCGCCCCACCAGTTGGCGATTGTGGTTGAGTCACAGGGTCAAGGGGCTGTTGCATTACAACCTGAGAAATCTGAGGCTGACATACAACAGGCATCGTTTGAACTTGTGACACTGTTACAATAGCTGGTGTTATCGGGATGTTCGACATAGGTACACATTGTTGCATAGAATACACAACTCTTGGTTGCTGGGGTAGCATAGGTACCCAACCACTTGTCGTAACTCCAGTATAAACTGAATACTGTTGAGAACTCCCGTATGGATATCCTCCCGGAGGGGGTAATGAAAGGGCATACTGCCCCCCATACGGTGGCAATCCGAAACTCAAGGGGATTGTTTGTCCTTGGGGACTGGATTGCCCAAATTGACCTCCAGATGGATCAATCTGGTGAGTCTCAACATAAGAGTTGCCGGATATTATTCCGGAGGAACAAACTGGAATAGACCACACTGTCAAAATAGTCCCTGGGTGGACTCTTTCTAGCGGTTGTGAGCTAGTCGGGATAGATGGTATGCCGGCAAACATTGTCGGAGTGATGGCAGGGGGTTCTGCTGTCGCTGTGTCATTCGACACCATCCTAGATGTTGATGGTTGTTCAGACATTTTGAGTCTATCCAATAGATTGCCTAGCGATTCTACAGGAACTTCCACTAGTGATAGACTAACTTCTAACATAGCAGGAAATAGAGTGACCCCGACTCCAAAATGTGTTGGAGTACTTGCTTGCGGATCTTCTACAATTTCCTCTATCGCAATCAAACCAGGTGGAAGGGGAAGACCATCAGGTCCGTAAAATATTTCTGGTGCCGAAGAAGGGGTTGAATCAACAGCGACAGATGTTTGAAGAACAAAACTCTCTGGACCGGTTACAGATGGAACTGGTTCAGTAACACAAGTGTTTGTTCTCAGACTAGGATCAGTATCACTGTCCCTCTGTGGTTGTTGAACTTCTTCTATGGAGGCAGGGTTTCCAGAAATGCTTGGAGTAACTGGAATCTCAGATGTTGTTGGAACACTTGTTCTAACTTTGATAGGAGATTTCGAACCGGTTAAACGAGTTCGCTTTGTCCGTACTGTTTTCGATTCCGGAGACAAAGACGGTTGACTCGTAAGCCTCCGCGAACGACGGGGTTTCAATTGACTTTCTTCCACGATTGCGGATTACTCGATCAACCAAAATACAAAAGGGGAAAGTGTGTTTCCGAATTGAATGAATTTTTTAGACGCTTTAGACACAACTTGCTTTTTCACTTTTAAAGAGTCGAGAAAAAGCTAAAGATGACTCTAGTCTCCTTCAATGTTTTAACGAGCCCGAAGTGACAAATGCTCGGATGGACTTTTTCTGTTATAGATTCTGAAAAAGGCCAAAAGACTGCTCTGGAGTTCTAGGCAGAGGGTGTGCCAAACTTTTCGCAAAACCACAGAATACTTTTTAGGGTACAGGCGGTCGATCTTCCTCAATGCTGTGTTCAGTGCATTGCGATCAGTAGGGTGGACGACACGGCTTCCTATGGATAAAGGTTATATTCCTATAGGGGTCTCCCAATATATACGCGACAATACGTGGGAGCACAATCCGTACTGGCGCTATCGTCCCTCAGGAGGAATCACCCACCATCAACGAGATCGACAGTCACCAGGCTTTACGACGCCGGAACACGTCTCTAGCCTAGACCTCTATGTTGTGCGTTATGTTGCAAAGCGTTGTTAAGTTCATTCGATTTATTTTAGGTTGATCTTTTTAGAAGTTTTCCTTTATGGATCACCACGAGATGTATGATACAATTCCTAAATGCAGTCTAAAGATGATAAGCAAGCTTTATATCTTTTCAACTATGAAAATCCTAGCTACAAAGGGAAAAGAAAGACACCATCTTTTCTCAAAGAGAAATCAGCACACTCTAATGCACTTTTCCTAAATCAAACATGCAAACTATCAAGATGCAAATGCACAATGCGGGACTTTGTTTTCCGCTTTCTTAGTATTGATGCCTACAAAGAAAGCTTTTTGTACAACTTTGAATTTGCTTTTAAATGAAAAATACAAACAAGTTTACTTTTTCAAAATCAGAAAGGGCAGAAGAGAATACAACACTTTACGACTTTCGAAATGAACACTTGTTTCGACACTTAAAAGAGACAAACTCAAACCAAGAGCAAAAGTAAATGTATAATCAATTGTAAACAGCCAATGAACTCTCTCCTAAGATCACAATCAACATATCTGAATCAAGGGCTACAGGATGATTATTTCACTCATGCAAAGGAAAACTGTAAATGACGCCACAAACACATAAAAACACTCACAGTCTTTTTGTACAAAAGGAGGCAGAATTTAAGCAGAGAAAAGGAGTTATCAGACTAGTACCTATGCTGGTTACAGGCTGCAAAAATCAGAGATCAAAACAAAGCAAAACAGAGCAGAGAACCCCAGTTGCACAAGGCCTAACTGGATCAGCGCAACCTCAACACAGGGGTTTTGACATTCAGCACAGGTGGCCTTCACGGGACCTGCGTTGAAATGCAGAACCTCTTCACAGGGTCTACGCTGAAGGAGAAACGAGAGTTTCTCACTGGGTTCCGGGTCACAGTTTGTTGATTAATCTACGGTTTCAGGCCAAATAAAAGCAACAAGCAAGGTACAATCAAAGGGATGCTTTGAGGGAGGGCTAAGATCTATCACAAAGGATCATCAAATCATTTGTGAGTCCATTGTTCAGATCATAGACAAATCCAGTGATTGGATCAAAGCAACAGTTGTCTACTTTGCATCTGAGAATAGCAGATGCAGTTCGATTGTTGCTGTTGAGTCTATGAAACAAACAATGATAGAGACACAAATAAAATGACTAAACAGATCTCCCCAGCGGAGTCGCCAATTTTTTGTGGGGAAAAATGCCTATGCAGGACGATCCTATCCACCTAAGGTGTGATAGTGCCTTAGCAACAAACAGAGACAGCTATTCTAGTATTCTTCCTTTATGAATTAAGAATGAAGAGAGATAGATGGACTAATCGGTGTCTTCCGTCTGTCCCTCGATCCGGTATCTCTTCTCTTTGAGAGTTCCCAGCTACTTGCCTTCTCGCTCGCCCAGCTTCAACAGGTCTCTGCAAGATCACAAGAAGAGAATACTACACAAAGACATAGATTCATATTCATAACTAGTTCAGGATTAGAAATAAACTAAACATACTAATGCAATCATACATCAAAGATACATCAGTATATAGGAGAAACCAAGATAGCTTTATTGATGAATAACAAGGTTCAAGAAGAGATACAACCAAGAAGGCTCCAATCCAGCATCTCCTTCACAGCAAATGGAATTCCTATCTTCACCTCCCTTCAAAGCATTAAGCACCCAATGATTTCAATCTCAAACCAACATCAATTCTTTGCAATAACAAAATTCCAGCCTCTAGATCTCATGGAGGAGAGATCCATATATAGATGTTTGGAGAGAGGATGAGTCAGCTTGAGATCTGACTAGTGTCCTCTCCCTCTGTCAGTTCTTGTTTCCACTTGGAGGTTCTTGCTTCCACTTGGAGATTGAGAACCTCTTACTCATCAATAGTCGAATTCACTGAGGCAAGTGTCATTGAGGAAGATTCTGGAAGCTTCCTGGGTCTTGACACCTTGTTGAATGAACTTGCCATTTGTCAACTCTCACTCAGCGCACCATGGTAGTGCTTCTACCTGTATTGCAGTGCAGGTAGCCAGTTCAGGGTTTGCATTTCAGCGCAGACAGCTAGTGGAGCTCTTGAATTGATCCTGAATTGACTTGTTTTTGAGCAGTTTCTGGTGGAGAACTTCTGTGAATTGCTGTGGTTTGTTAGCCTTGTTCCTCTAGGGGTAGGAACAACATGTTTAGGGACTTTGGATCCCTTAGATTATGGACATTTCATGCTCAATGCTGTAAGGCACAAAAATGTCTATAACACCAGTAGGTTCCAAGGATTAGTGAAGGCATTCAGAAGGTTCTGCAATTCAGTGTACAGGTCAAAACAAGGGACGGGTACCTTTACCAGTCATTCAAAGAGATGAGAGTGTATGGTTCAGAGATTCCATCACACAAACTGCCCAAGTATTTGCCGATGAGAATATTTGCCTTGGAATACATCAGGAAAATCATTCATTCTAATAGGATCCATTTTGTGGTAGCCAATAAGAAATTGTAGTTCAGGATCAAATCACAAGTAGGACCCTTTATCTAAAATAGTATAGTAGCAGGATAGGAAGAAGACCTCCTGCTAAAACAGTTGAACTTCCCTCTCACTGTCACTTGGTCTTATGACCCCTTTGGGGTAATGTCCAAATTGAGAGTGGAACAAAAAGCTACACCATATGTCCATACTCAGAGGCCTGAAATAGAAAAGTATATGAACTAGCACACTTGGATGGAAAATACATTACAAAAGGCCGAGGATAAGGTACGTTCTAGGAAAGCTTCAAAGAATCCCACAACGAAAGAGAAAGTAGATGAGAGAGCAAGAGAGGATGATTCTCCCCCAGCCACTAAAGTCTCATCTAAATAATTCAAAATATATACTAAAAAGCTTAAAGCGGGATTGGGTTCTAAAATAGAATTTCCATCACTGGAGGACACATAAGGCACTATTGTGCTCTCAGGTTTAAATACTTTCAAGTTGGACAGTGGTGCCAGACACCAAAAACATCCACAGAGCAGAGGCATCTAGACATTTTTCAGAGATACAAGGATATCAAGAAAAGAAATGAGGCCATTCATGATAACATATATGCTGAGTTCAAGAAGAAATCTTCCTCCATCCAGCACAGACTCATCTCAGCATATGATACAGAGAAGGGAAGGATGCATGTGGAATTCTTGCAAGCCTAGATCCCTTAACCAAAGTCAACAACAGATTTCAAGCAAACCACTTTTGAATGAGGGAAAGGATGTTCGTCCTTTAGATCAAATAGATATGCATAGGCAGGGATGAGAGATGGTGTATTCTAATTTCACACAGAATGCTATCACATCCTCAAAACTACAACTTAATATAAATAATGTGTAGTCTCAGCTCAAATTGGAGAAAATATCCTCACTTGTCAAAGGTACTGGAATCAAATACTTGGAGGAATGGTGGTCAAAGCAGGCCTTGATCCAGACAATTCCAAATCTATGGAGGAGATAATCAGAAAGAAGAATGTTGACATAGAAACATTAAAGAAACAATTTAAGCTTCCAGCGAGAGAAGACCCCCGAGCCAAGGACCTTGGAGAAACAATGCTACAAAAGGAAGAGATGTTGAAGCTTTTAGTGGAACAAGGTGCCCAAATAAAAGCAATGGAAGTAGAAATGGACAAACTGATGAAAGAAAAGGAACAAATTTCACAACTTGTAGTTATTCCTCTTGATGTAGTTCCCATTGCATCTCTACTACAAATAGGTGTCCCTACAACAACCATGACAGAAGGAAAATCATCTTTGATGGTGATTCCTACATCAGTTGTTTATGACTTAGTAAATTTAGCTCAATCTATGGAAAACATGTCAATACAGGAGGAAGAGATAAAGAAGCTGAGGCTGGAGATAAAGAAGGTTCGAAAATTCCTACTTGACAGAAACATAGAAATCCTAGACATTATCCCAAAGATTGTAGAAAATGGAAAAAGACTGTGCCATAAGCACTACATTGGCACAAGTACAGGAAAATATATGGAAAAGGATCAATGAAGACATGGGTGATATCTGGCCTTCAGTCCAAATTATTTTTGAATAGAAAGAGTTGATTGAATGATCAAATGAAGCCATTGAGTAGGTCAGAAAGTAGCTAGGAGATAAACCCAATGAGGCTACTAAGCTTATCAAATTTCTAAATTCCAAGAACATTCAAGAATTGGAAGAGTTAAAAATTGAAGATAGGACTGAGACAATATTAGACGTGAGGAAAGTGTTGACTAAAAGGAATCTCATGAGACAGTTAGAAGAGAAAGGCAGAAATATGAACACAGGTATACAAAGATTCTTTTCCAAGATAGGGCCTCTCTACGAGAAAGGACTTCCAAATCTATTAGTGATTAACGTCAAGCCTAGCATGTGTTCAGGTTACAACACTTACATTATGAACAAGGAAAGATATAGCTCAAAGGTTATAGCCGGAAGACTTAGTATGACAGGAAGGGCCTTCCTAGAAGCATTGTAATATGATCTCGACATTCAATATGCTATCCCAAATTTGTTCATCACCCGACTGACATTTTCCAAGTATACTAAAGTTGATGAAGTGTACAGGAAGTTAATGAAGATCAATATCCCAAGTGAACGGCGTTGGGATAAACTCTGTGAGTTACTAGAATAAAAGGTAATTTCCGTGGCACATCTCGGCATTACTACACATACACAATTTCAACACTAGACATCCAGCTATTCCCTTATTTCAGTGCCACCACTTTAGATAGTTCAATTTCCCTAATTTCATTGTAATAAGTTAGCTTAATTTAATCCTATTATCTTATAGATACATCCTCATCAACTTGACAATATATTTTTGTAAAATAGTTATAAATAATTCAATTGTTGAAGTAATAAAGGTTGGTTTTTGTACGAAGAAATCTATTGTATTTTCCTCTGAAGCATCAACATATTTTCCAAGTAATACATAAGCTCTTTCATGGGATTCATGTCTCAAGTTGTTGGTGAAGTACATCTATCTATTTTAATTGTTTATACTTCTCTGTTTGTAGCTCATATTTGTTATTCAAATCTAAATTATTTAGTAGATAAAAAGGGAAAAAATTGTTTAAATCTACACTTTGCACTCGGCTACGAATAATTTATATGTTTTCTTCTGATCTTTAAATATAGAATTCAGGTAACAATGATCTATATTTTAAAGTGAACCTTAATTTGTTCTTCTTATCCATTTCACAGAATTTAAAGAATCGATTCAGTTTGGCTACCTTTCCTTGTGATATCTATCTATAAGTACTATAGTTAATTTGTATTTTCTGTAACAGACTCCATGGCCCAATGGAAATCTAGTTATCAACCAACCATTCAAATACAAATCAAACCCCAAATTTAATAACTAGCATAATATTCATCGAAACAAAGTTAAATCTTACAAAGAGATCCCTCTCTAAAGCTGGTAGGGCTAGATCCCAGCTTCCAAAAGGTGGTGTGTGGTTACCTTGGTGATTTTCTTATTCAACCTTAGAAAATTGTTGAGTGCTAACATAACAAACATCATAGTTTAATTAATGGAATTGCAAAGGATCACCACATATCCACATCAATTCACACTTTGTATGCTCACAATTTCACTTGCACACACATTTATCCCACACACTAAGATCTCTTAAACTTTGTATAAAGGGTGTCATATTTCCAGAATCTTTGTACCTAATTTATTTGAGATTATATTTTGTTGCACACCCTACATGAAGCAAAGCCTTTCTAAAAACAATTTTAACCTGAACACACTAAATTCCCCATAAGGGCCACAATATAATTTATAGTTTAGGCTAGGATCATGGTGATAGGTAGCACATAATTTGTCATGGTTGTTTTCCATATTGAAACATAGAAAGTTTTCTTTTAGGAAGCGTAAAATCCCGCATCATCTAGTGACAAACTCGGTACATGGAGAGAAACCCATGAAGGGGGTAAGGCCTAGGTGGGAGATTATCATAGACCTTCATGTGGTATCCTGACACATGATAGTAGTTATGGGTCCAAAACAGACAAAGATAAGTTGATATTCATCCATTCCCACAAGATGTCTATAACTTAGTGGCCAAATCTAGGGAATATTTCCATATAGGTTGAGGTGCAGGAGCACTTACACTTGAGGTGATCTTGGTCAGGCTACTGGAACTGTCGCCAACTATTTTGGTACATATCCCTAGTACATTTGGCCACTCTAAGCCTCTCCATACCTTGGTTGGCTTTTTGGCTTCTGGAAGTGTCACCAATGACATTTATGACATGGACCCAATAACCTATTCTAAAATCTTTAGAAGGCCTAGTTACTTCTTGAGCGGAAGGATCTTATGTATTTTTAGGAATTTTTATCATACACAAAACCTTGGATAAACTTTTTTTGTTCATTTTTTCACACATTATAATTAAAGGGAAAATTAACCATTTATTTTTTGCTTGGTTTTATGTATGTGATTCATTTGGTTTTCCTAAAGAAAATGGATGTGTTTAAGTGTGCGTACAAGTGCAATAGTCTGAGGTGTTGTTGATTTCTTTCCTTGAAACTAATTTATTTCTTAGAATAGAATGCTTGTCATTAGTTGAATGTTTCATAGGGATTATATCATCTTTAGGTTCCTCCTACATACAATTCAAATTATCATGAAAATTATTTTACCATTCATATATGTTCAATGCTTTTAACTTTCATCAATTATGAATCACCCTTTTTGTTGACACAGGTACCTATACTTTTGCTGACCTTCTCTATTATTTGACCTATCTTTTCCTGAGCTCGAAACCCTTTTCTTTTCATGTTTCAAATTAGAACCATTAATCCATCTACATAGAACCCTACAGTTTCCAAATTGGATTTTATTGTTTAGGATGAATTATTTACCTTTTATCATATTCTGAATCACCCTTTTTGTTGACACAGGGAAAGCTACCTTTACTCGTGCTCTCTTGTTGGACCCATATTTTCTTGAGCTTGAAACCCTTTTCTTTTCATGATTCAACTTAGAACCCTTGGTTCATGCTAAGTTATGCTACCTGGCTTCCATGTCTCAACTTGTTTCTCATTTAACTTTTCCCTAGGGTTTGTGACTAGAATGCTAGTGTATAGATTTTTGTTGAGTGAGGAGGAATGATTTTACCTTTCATAATATCTTGAATCACCCTTTTTCTTTGCACAGTGACTGATATATTTACTTTTGTACTCTTCTCTGACCCATATTTCCTTGAGCTCAAAACCCTTTTTTTTCATTTTTCAACTTATAAACCTTGGTCCATGCCAACTTCTGCTACCTATTTTCCAAATTTTAACCTTTTTTTCATTTAACTTTTCCCTATAGACTGTGACTAGAACCTAGGGTTTCCAAATTTTTTTGTATTGATTAAGGATAAATTATTTTACCTTTCATCATATTCTAAATCACCCATTTTTTTGTCACAAGGACCGATACTTTTACTACCCCATGCTCTTCTTTGACCCAAATTTTCATGAGCTTGAAACCATTTTATTTACATGTTCCAAAGGAACAATGCTTGTGGAACAAGGCAAGACCTTGGAACATTTTCCGTCAAAACATTGGCATCTGAGAACACCTTGACAAATGCCTCTGTTGAAAGTTCTAAAATCTTGGAGGCAAGGGAAAATACATAGGAGACCTTAGAAAATTCGATGACCCAATGAACCTTTTTCTCTCTTGTGAGGAAGGCATGTGTTAGCTGGTGATTGATCCCGATGAGCTGACAGGGCATATTATGTTATCATGACATGGTGGAACAAGGACATGTGGTAGGCCATTTTAGCATTTTGAGGGGCCTAAAGGGGAAAATATGGGTGACATGAGTCACGACTCAAGAGATGCCATGTGGAGATGATGACATTAGCCTGATGTCACTTCGGGGCTTTGCGTATTAGAAATGTGAACTATTGCAACTTCTATGTTAACTCCTTTTTAAAAACCCTCCAATGGCAGGAGCTATGAAAGCAGTTGGCAGTTGGTCATGAAGACCCAAAGGGACCAAGGGCATAGGGCTGGCCAGAGTGCATAAGCGCTAAGATGGGATTTCAAAGAACCGTGGCATAAGAGCTTTTTAAATTCCTTTTTGAAGATCTTCCGATCAAGAGGGGCTTTAGTAAATGATGGTGCTTGGTCACAAAGACATAATAGAACCAAGGGCTCAGACCAAGGCCAAGCACCTAGAAATTATAAAGGATTTTAGAGGAGAGGCCATTAGAAATTTATTTGGGAGAACATTCGATGTAAGGAGCTCCAAATTATGTGTTGGTCGATTAGAAGAGATCCACATAACCTATATTTGAAGGAATATTTAGCACCTGAGTGTTATGGGCCACATCAGAAGCGGCAGTTATCATAACTCGTGGTAAATTCTTGTTTGAAAAAATTTCAATGGTGAAGGTGGCTTTGATATGTGTTAGCAACTAGTTGCATTAATTCAAAAGGACCATAGGTAAAGCATGAACTATAAAGGGTTATAAGCTTGGAAACAATCCTAAAGGCCTTAACATCGATGGTCCAAGCTCCTAGTCATAGGCAGTGGTCCCATGGAGGAACAATATAACAGGGCTAAACAGAAGGAGTTGGGAGGCCTTAGAACTTACAAATTTTAGAAGGCCTTCTCAAATGAAGTTACAATGGAGAAAAGCTCTGATAGAGAATCCACTCAATACTAAGCCTCTATTCATAGTGCCTAGTCTTATGGGATGCACTTTTCAAGGAGTAATGGAAAAGGAGCTCAGTGGCATCAGAAATTTACAATTTCAAAGTGCCTTTTCAAATGAAGTTATGATGGAGAAAATCTCTGATATATAAGCCCCTTAGTACTAAGCCTCTAGTCACAACACCTTGTCTTATCGAATACACTTTTCAAGGAACAATGGAAAAGGAGCTCAGTGGAATCAAAACCTTATGATTTCAGAAGGTTATTTCAAATGATGTTACAAGGAGAGGAGGCTCTAATATTTCAGCTCCTATGCCTTAAGCCTTTGGTCATAGGAAGTGGTTCTATGGTGTATAATAAATGAGGAGCTAAGGGCATAAGGGCCAAAGAAATCAGAACTTTGTATTTTTGTAATGTCTCTAAAAGTAAATTTTTGATGACTTGCAACTCCGAAGTGGCATTATGGTAATGTTACGAGGTATGTTGGGCTCTGATAGTTTAATGTAAAAGCCTTAAAATATGGATGGGTCGGCAACTATGATTCCATAACACCACTAAGGCAACGAAAATTGATCACTCCCAACTCAAGAAAGTGCAGAATTAAAGTGGTTAATGGGAAAGAAATAAGTGAAACGACTAAGTAACTAAAGAGAAACATTGTGGTAAAAGATGTGGCCTAAATGGAGGCAATGAAAGACATGGCATGAAGATAATTTTCTTAGTCGTCATTCAATTTTTTTTCATTTTTGTAATTTTTCTGTATTTTAAAGAAAGGAATCAAATTTGTTGCAATGATTTGGGTAGCAGAACATTCACACGTCGAGACAGCTAGTCAATCAGACACATAGAGCATGGCAAGCTATTTTGTAACTATTTTCAAGCTTCCCCTATCCTTATGAAAATAGGGAAAAAACAATTTAGAAAGGTTTCCAAATGCTGCATTCTCGAGGTGGAATTTTGTTTTTGCAAATTTTGGGTTATGTTTGCATAGAACACAACTCCATTTTGGTTCATTTTTCTTGTTTATAAGATTCTCAAAGTTATACATGTTAGCTTTGTTGTGCAAAACTATCAAAAATGGATTCAAACACTCTCAAAGGCTGCAATTACACTTATAATGGTGCCAAAGGATCCATGGTTGCTGTTCAAATTCTCAAATTATGGCTAAAAGTCTTCCACCGATCAAAAAAATTGCAAGCGGAAAGCACTTTGGAGGGCAGAAATACACTATGAGGAGGCGGAAATACCCAAGAAACCATGTAAAAATCAAAAGCACGAGCATAAGGGACCGAATTAATTGCAACCGTTGGATCTGGTTGATCAACGGTCCAAATCTTGTCGGCATATCGCAAGTTGGGGGAGGCAGTAGCAGCGACATGATACATCACCAATGAGCGATTGCCGATATCGCTATCGGCGTATCACTATCGGCGTTTCCAATGGAGCATGGCCTTTTACATATAAATGAGCAATCGCCGATGGGCCGGACCCGACAGCGGTATTAATTCCTTTTGATAGGTTATCGGGTCCACAGCAATATCACATCAGCATTATCAAAGAAATTGAGGCTTTATGTTTGTGATGAGCGATTGCCGATATCGCTATCGGCGATAACAAAGGGGCAGGCTTTACCATGAGTTATGTTGCGACCTGATGGGCCAGACCCGATGGAACTATAAATGGTTTTTTAGTAAAATTTCAAATCCGCGCTGAGCCATTTTCATTGGTTTTGGGTGCATTTTCTTTGTTAAAGGAAATATAAGGAGATACAAAAGGAAGCCTGGGAGGATGTCGATAGTGATGAAGACCGAACCCGATGGGCTCTGGGAAGTAAAATATATATGTTTTTAAGTCCGCCAAAAGCAAATTTCCCATGGTTTTGCAGCAGTTTTATGTGTTTTCAAGTATAATGAAAACCGCCAACCTTATCGGACCGCTTTTGCCCAGCAAGTGGTTTTTGTACAAACGAGCCCGATGCAATAGAACTATGCCACGCGTCCTCTGTATGTTTCCAAAATAGTCGTTCTATCGGGACGTAAAGGATAGTCAGGAAAGGGCTTCTGATATTCACCTCAACCGTTGGATTTCTTGAGGGCAGATCAACAGTTGACGGAAACCTTTTAAAGCCAAAGTTGAAACAGTGATGGGCAGGAATGAATAGTGTAGCAGCGTTTCTCTGTTTTAAAGCCAAGTAGTCATGATTGAGCCATTTTAATGATTCAACAACTGCCATTAATCAAAAGTATGGCCGAGGAGGAAGTAGGACACCATTTATCAGATCAATGCATTCAATGGTTATGGCTCCTTTTGTATTTCATGCCACCTGCTCAAAGGAGGACTGCAGAGCAACAAAGGGGTCAAATCCATTTACAGCACATCTAGATTTGTACCAGAGGCCCACTCCTGAATGTAAATGTGGTTGGTGACCATTTATGGTCTCCTCCATGCTTAGCTAGCAGGGAGATTGTGTAACGAGACACCATATATACTGAAAAAACCGATGTAGTGGGGGGATGAGTGTTTGATGAATGATAGTTTTGTTGTTGCCTTTAACTTTTGGAGACTATAAATACTATGAGACCTGCAGCTTCTGGTCTTGATTTTCAACTAATACAAGCTTCTTTTGCTATCACCTGCTCACTTTCCACTTCTCTTTCTTGTTCCAGGCTGTGCCTGCTGGCATTTATTTGATGTGCTGTGAATTTTTAATATCAGAGGGCCTATCATCCCACCTCTGTATTATAATTTAGTGGTTCATTAAAATTGCTTGTAGATTGCTGTTGTTTAACATCAGGGAGTTGTCATCCTGTCTGTGTATTAAAGAATAGTGCTACAGACCTTCTAACTGGTTGCAGCTGGCCATCACAGGGTCCTGTGTATCGGCTGGTGTAATTAGTCTTCTCCATCATCACCTTTACCTTAAACTGTGAGTAGTTGGTAGTTGAAAGCCTTGTAGTTTGGGGGTCTTCACCCATGTCTGGGGTAAATCATAGTAGGAGTGGTTATCTGGCTTAAAGGTGTTGCACATCTTCCAGTTATCCATCATTTGATCCAACAAAAATATTGAATTTTTAATGTTCCTGAGCATCACTGATATACAACCTAGGTGAGTTTCTTTGGGTGATAACATTAATTGGCGCCGTTGCCGGGGAGAGGAGAATTGGAGCTCAAGCTTCCCTGGGAGAACAACATAGTTTCAAGCTTTGATGACAGACAAGGTTTGAACATAGTATTGGTTGTAATCTTCTGCCTGGCGACTCCATTGGAGGAAGGCCATCCTTTGGTGACTCCACTTTGAAGTTCTAGCTCAATTTGTGAGGCATACTAGAAGAAATCCGTAGAAATCTCCAGCTGAACCATTGTATGACCCTAAGAAAGCTGTTAAATCAAAGAAATCATCACAAAAAGGGGCATCAAGATCAGGTAAGCCTAAAAATTCCAATTTATCTCTGAAAGATGAGTTTATAACTGAAGAATTACAACTTCAAGTCTTAGAGTCCAGCACTATTAATAAAGAAATTCCTTCAGATATTAATTCAGCCCCTTGTGTAGTTAGTTCCCCTTTGAATCTCAGTCCAAAGAAAGCTTCCCATACTGTCCAAAACATCCCAATATCTCTGCCATCCATTACATTATTTCCTACTGCTCTATCTGCTAGTGTTCTTCCACATATTCCAAACATGGCAGGACAGCAAGCACCTACTAGGATTGAGAAGATTGTTGCCGCTAGATATGGACCTTTGGTATTGCCTGTGCCTCTAAATCCTATGCCTGTGGGAGAATATCAAAAAATATATGCCTAAATTTACTGGAACAGAGGGAGTGACAGCTGAAGAACATCTTGAAGCCTTTTACAGTTATGCTAATAATTTAGATATAAATGAGAATGATGTATGGATGAGAGCTTTTGTCCAAAGCCTGGATGGAGAGGCTAGGAAGTGGTTTATAGAATTACCCCAAAGATATTTAACAGATATTGAAGCATTAGATGATGCATTTTTGAAGCAATGGGGAGATAAGAAGGACTTGTTGTATTATCATACAGAGTTTGGAAACTTGATAAGAGAAAAGGGTGAGTCTTTGCCTGACTTCAATAAAAGATTTAATAGAATGTATAGTAAAATATCAGCTGAGGTAAAGCCTACCCCCACTGCTGCCAAACTCACATATGCCAATTCTTTTGACTCTGATTTCTGCTTATTGTTGAGAGAAAGATGATGTGCTACTCTGGGTGATATGCAAGAGGCAGCCTTGGAGGTGGAATCCAATATTATGGCAGCAGAGAAGTTAAAGAGTCAAGTTGATAGAAGGAGGCCGAGAGGTGAGGCTTCTTCTTCCCCTGCATCAACTTCAGAGCCTAAATTAGAGAAAATGACTAAAATGATCGAGTCATTGGCTGCTGAAATTTCTAAGTTAAAGGTTGAGCAGACTTCAGGCAAAACAAGGCAGCAAAACACATTTGCTCCAAGAAATCCAAACCCATTTAGAAAAGCAAATGAGCAGCTACAAATTATGCAAAGGGGTGAAGAAGCAAAAGAAGATCATAAGGTTAAAGCTCCCTTTCAAAATGCAGTCATGGAGGGGGAAGAATTTGAAGAAGATGAGGATGAAATTCATTGCTTGGAGGATAAAGGCAGCGCTGCATTTTTAACATTGGCCGAATATGAAGAGTCATTGCTGCAAGAACAAAACAATCAGAGGTGGGACAGTGGTGTTGTTCTACAATCTGGTGAGTAGTAGCAAAAATATAATCTAAGATCCAATGCAAATAATGTCAAAGAAAATGTTGCACAAGAAGTAGCTGCCTAAACAATGCCACAGAATAGCAGGCAAAGAAGACCAGAAGCTGATCCTATCACCCTCAAAGCTCCAGTTCAAGAGGTAAAAACTGCTAATAAAGCATTCTCTTCTTTTAGTTTTGAGTCAGAAATTCAAAAATTGAAAATATCCATGCCTCTGGCTGAATTGGTGAAGAGTGAATTATTCAGAAAACCCATCCTAGAGGCCCTTGAACTAGAACCTAAACAAACCTCCATTGACTCTGTTAATTTGCAAGATGACAAGCCTGCTATTGTGCTTAGCCCCATGATTGAACCTGCTAATAATAGTTCTCCATCTTTCTATGTTTCATTAACTATCCATGATAAAATCCTCCAAAATTTCCTGCCAGACAGAGGGGCCAGCCACAATCTAATGCCTAAAACTGTCATGGAAGAGTTAGGCTTTGATATCACTAGACCTTATCATGATTTGTTTTCTTTTGATTCAAGGAAGGTAAAATGCCTTGGATTAATTAAGGATCTGTCCATTACCTTAACCCAGCTGCCCATGAAAAGTATGATGATGGATATATTAATGGCTGATGTTCCTCCGAAGTTTGGTATGCTGTTGTCTAGAGGATGGATTAAGAGACTAGATGGGACATTGCAGAATGATCTATCTTATGCAACTGTTCCAGTGTTTGGAGGAGAAAGTAGGAGGTTATATAGAGAAGCACAGCTGGCATATATCATTAGTGATGAGACGAATCCTACAAACCATCCCATATATGCAGTGGACATTGATTTTGGAGCTTGCATTCTCCAAATACAAGAATCTCAGAAGGCTGCATTGCAGATTAGGAAACCAACAGCTTAAGCTGAGCATGATAAAGGTGGTTAGATTTGGGAGATGTTCTTTGATGGAGCATGTACCAAGGAGACTGCAGGAGCAGGGGTGGTGCTAGTATCTCCACAACAAGAAACAGTTCAGTTGTCTCTAAAGCTGGTTTTTCAGGTGACAAACAACATAGTAGAATATGAAGCACTGTTGTTGGGCCTTCATGAAGCCAAAGATAGAGGAATAAAAAATATGAAGGTGTTTGGAGATGCTGATCTGATAATTCAGCAAGTAAATAAAATATTCCAAGCAAAGCATCCAAGGCTGAGAGCTTATGGAGATGAGGTATGGAGAGTCAAAGAGTTCTTTGATTTTTTCTGCATTTCATATATTCCTAGAGCCCAAAATCAGCTTGCTGATTCCCTTGCTGTCTCTGATAGTTTGTTTATCCCTCCATCGCCTCCCAAACTAGTTTATGAGGTACAAATGAAGTATAGACCCTCTGTGCCTGATAATGTTCACCATTGGAAGGTTTTTGATGATGATGATGAGTTAAATAGGTTCCTTCAAGTCATTGATGAGTTCTGTGAAATGCATATTGACCAAAATAATGATGCTTTGTTATAGGATCCCAAGGCCCAACGTAGAAATAAGATTGGCAAGAATAGCATAGTCCAGATTCGTAGTAACCATATCCCTAAGGGTCTAATTCCTCTTGAGAGATTGTCTGATCACAATGATGTGCCTTATAAAGCTGCCCAGAAAGAAGATCAATCTACAATTTGCAAGCATGATATAGGAAGTCCAGGTCAGCCCAAATTTATAAATCTGTCCACTAATTTATCTGCTGATCAAAATGCTGAATACTGCAAGTTAATGAGGCAATTTATTGATGTGTTCGCTTGGGAGTACAGCGATCTGAAAAAATTTGATAGGAATATAATTCAGCATAAAATTCCTCTTGAGAAAGACACTATTCCTTTCAAACAGAAGCTGAGACCAATGAATCCTATGCTCCTTCCTCTCATTGAGAAAGAAATCAAAATGTTGTTGGATGCTAAGATTATAGTGCCTCTAAGATATTCTAAATGGGTGGCCAATCTGGTTGTTGTGAGGAATAAGAATGGAGAAATTAGACTGTGTGTTGATTTCAGGAATCTAAATAAATGCTCTAAAAAGGATAAATATCCCCTGCCAAAAATGGAGCATTTGTTGCATCAAGTCTCAGGTGCCAAAGTAATGTCTTTTATAGATGGATTTTTAGGCTTTAATCAAATCGTTGTGCATCCAGATGATCAAGAAAAGACAACATTTACCACTCATCGGGGCACGTTCATGTATGCAAAAATTCCATTTGGGCTGATGAATGCTGGAGCCACCTTTCAACGCGCTATGGATATTGCTTTTGTGGGTGAAAAGGATAAATTCATGCTAATTTATCTTGATGACATAACTGTTTATTCTGGCAGCCATCATGATCATCTACAACATTTAAAAAATGTATTTTTAAAGTGCAGGAAAATTGGAATTTCACTCAATCCCAAAAAATCCCAATTTGCTTTGGAAGAAGGCAAACTGTTGGGGCATGTAGTGTCTGCTGCAGGTGTTCAAATTGACCCAGAAAGAGTCAAAGAAATTCAGGCCTTGACTCTTCCAAGATCAAAGAAAGACATACAGTCTTTTCTTGGCAAAATTAACTTTGTAAGGAGGTTCATTCCTAATTTTGCAGAGCTGGTTAAGCCAATAACCTCCATGTTGAAAAAAGGAGCAGAGGTAAAATGGACTGATGCGGCCAGAAAATCTTTTGAGTCCATTAAGATGGCTATTGTGGAAGCCCCTACTTTAATAAGCCCTGACTATAGCAAGGAGTTTCACCTATTTTCATTTGCCTCTAAGGATACCATTGCAGCTATCTTGTTGCAGCAAGATGAAGCAGGGCAAGAGCATCCAGTGGCCTTTTTCAGCAAGAATCTGAGGGATAATGAACTAAGGTATGATATTATTGAAAAGCAGGCTTATGCTCTTATCAAATCTTTGAAAGCTTTCAGAGTATACATCTTGCATTCCAAAATAGTTGCATATGTGCCTTCTGCTGCAATAAAGGATGTCTTAACACAGCCTGATGCTGATGGAAAAGGAGCGAAATGGATTGCAAAAATTATAGAGCTTAACATAGAACTGAAGCCCACCAAACTGGTAAGAGGTCAGGGCCTTGCTAAATTGTTGGCTGAAGAAAGTTGCAGGTCTTTGGACATCGATTTCTTGTTCAATGTAGAAGAAAATGGTCTAATGCAAGAGCACGAAACAGCTGAATCGCAGAGAGGACAGTCAATGGCCGAGAACCTAGCTTCATGTAGCTAGTATGCTGCAATAATTAATTTCCTTTTAAAGCTAGAAGTTCCTTCAGAATTTTCTCAAAGTCAAGCAAGAATGTTAAAGCTCAAGGCAATGAAATATTGCATCAATGGTGGCTTGCTTTATTGGAGGGATCCATCTGGAGTGCTTTTAAGATGCCTGGACAAAGAACAGTCAATAGAAGTTATGCAACAATTCCATAACAGCATGTGTGGAGGACATCATTATTGGAGAACTACAGCCCAAAAAATTCTCAGAGCTGGGTGCTATTGGCCCTCTTTATTTTCTGATGTATTTGTTTTTGTTAAATCTTGTGACAGGTGCCAAAGATTTGAAGGTAAGCAGCAGTTAAAATCCCTACCCCTAAAGCCAATAATTTCAAAAGGACCTTTTCAGCAGTGGGGTTTGGATTTCATTGGTGAAATTAACCCACACTCCAGTGGCCAGCACAGGTGGATATTAGTTGCCACTGATTATTTTACAAAATGGATTGAAGCAATCCCAACAAGGAAGGCTGATCATAATGTGGTAATGAAATTTTTATCAGAAAACATTTTCAGCAGATTTGGTTGCCCACATAAGCTTATAACAGATAATGCAGCAGCCTTCAAGGAAAAATATTTGGTGGGAATGTGTGATTCAATGGGCATTAATCTTGTTCATTCCACCTCCTATTACCCCCAAGGGAATGGTCTAGCAGAATCCTCTAATAAAAGTCTGATCAGGATTATTAAGAAGCTGTTAGAAGATAATAAGAAGAATTGGGATGCCAAGCTCAAGTATGCACTTTGGGCAGATAGAGTGACCATCAAAATATCTACAAGCTGCTCTCCTTTCAAGCTGGTATATGGTACTGATGCTATTTTTCCAATTCAACTTACCTTCCCTATGGCAAAGTTGCTCCAAACAATGCAGAATGAAGAAGATGTTATGGCCAATAGAATCATTGATTTAACAGAATTATATCATATCAGAGAGCAGTTGATTGAAAAAGCTATAGCACATCAGCAAAGGAACAAGGAAGTCTTTGACAAGAAGGCAAAAAAGAATAATTTATAGGTTGGGGATTTAGTTCTGAAATGGGATGCATTTAAAGAAAAGAAATGCAATCATGGGAAATTTGATGCTCTCTGGACATGCCCTTTCATCATTTCACAGATTCAAGGAAACAACACCTTCATACTGAAAAGTATGGGAGAAGAACCAGTCTTTGATGGCCCAGTTAACGGGCGGTTTTTGAAAAACTATGTGATTTAAGGTCTTTTGGCCTTAAAAGCTGTAAATATTATGCTTTTATCAGTTTTTAGTATAGCTGTAGTAGACTCTATGCCCAATGGAACACTAGGAATTTTGGCTAATTTGTTTGTTGCTGGAAAGGCATTGATCTGCAGGTTCTTGAGACCTCACAGGGAGGATCTCATCCCCAGAAGGAGCCAGTGTTAGCTTTGTTGTGCAAAACTATCAAAAATGGATTCAAACACTCTCAAAGGTTGCAATTACACTTATAATGGTGCCAAAGGATCCATGGTTGCTGTTCAAATTCTCAAATTATGGCTAAAAGTCTTCCACCGATCGAAAAAATTGCAAGGGGAAAGCCCTTTGGAGGGCAGAAATACACTATCAAGAGGCGGAAATACCCAAGAAACCATGTAAAGATCAAAAGCACAAGCATAAGGGACTGAATTAATCGCAGCCGTTGGATTTGGCCGATCAATGGTCCAGATCTCGTCGGCATATCGCATGTCGGGGGAGGCAGTAGCAGCGACATGATACATCGCTGATGAGCGATTGCCGATATCGCTATTGGTGTATCACTATCGGCGTTTCCAATGGAGCATGGCCTTTTGCATATAAATGAGCAATCACTGATGGGCTGGACCCGATGGTGGTATTAATTCCTTTTGATAGATTATCGGGTCCACAGCAATATCACATCGGCATTATCAAAGAAATCAAGGCTTTATGTTTGCGATGAGCGATCGCCGATATCGCTATCGGCGTATCACTATCAGCGATAACAAAGGGGTGGGCTTTACCAGGAGTTATGTTGCGACCCGATGGGTCGGACCCGATGGAACTATAAATGGTTTTTTATTAAAATTTCAAGTCCGAGCTGAGCCATTTTCATTGGTTTTGGGTGCATTTTCTTTGTTAAAGGAAATATAAGGAGATACAAAAGGAAGCCTGGGAGGATGTCGATAGCAATGAAGACTGGACCCGATGGGGTTAGGGAAGTAAAATATATATGTTTTTAAGTCTGCCAAAAGCAAATTTTCGGTGGTTTTGCAGCAATTTTATGTGTTTTCAAGTATAAAACAGGAAAACCGCCAACCTTATCGGACCGCTTTTGCCCAGCAAGTGGTTTTCGTACAAACAAGCCCGATGCAATAGAACTATGCCACGCATCCTCTGTACGTTTCCAAAACAACCGTTCTATCGGGACATAAAGGACAGTCAGGAAAGGGCTTCCGATATTCACCTCAACTGTTCGATTTCTTGAGGGCAGATCAACGGTTGACAGACGCCTTTTAAAGCCAAAGTTGAAACAGTGATGGGTGGGAATGAATAGTGTAGCAGCGTTTCTATGTTTTAAAGCCAAGCAGTCATTATTGAGCCATTTTAATGGTTCAGCAGCTGCCATTAATCAAAAGTATGGCCGAGGAGGAAGTAGGAGACCATTTATTAGATCAGTGCATTCAATGGTTATGGCTCCTTTGGTATTTCACGCCACCTACTCAAAGGAGGACTGCAGAGCAACAGAGGGGTCAAATCCATTTACAACATAGCTAGATTTGTACCAGAGGCCCACTCCTGAATGTAAATGTGGTTGGTGACCATTTATGGGCTCCTCCATGCTTAGCTAGCAGGGAGATTGTGTAATGAGACACCATATATACTAAAAAAACCGATGTAGTGGGGGGATGAGTGTTTGATGAATGATAGTTTTGTTGTTTCCTTTAACTTCTGGAGACTGTAAACACTATGAGACCTGTAGCTTCTGGTCTTGATTTTCAGCTAATACAAGCTTCTTTTGCTATCACCTGCTCACTTTCCACTTCTCTTTCTTGTTCCAGGCTGTGCCCACTGGCATTTATTTGATGTTTTGTGAATGTTTAATATCAGAGGGGCTATCATCCCACCTCTGTATTATAATTTATTGGTTCATTAAAATTGCTTGCAGATTGCTGTTGTTTAACATCAGGGAGCTGTCATCATGTCTGTGTATTAAACAATAGTGCTACAGACCTTCTAACTGGTTGCAGCTGGCCATCATAGGGTCCTGTGTATCGGTTGGTGTAATTAGTCTTCTCCATCATCACCTTCACCTTAAACTGTGAGTAGTTGGTAGTTGAAAGCCTTGTAGTTTGGGGGTCTTCACCCATGTTGTTGGCATTATGATTCAAGTGTTGTCCTTGATGGCAACTCACTCAGAGGATGGTACAGGTGCTCAGAGGTTGGTACAGGTGATGGCAACTTAATCAGAAGACAGATCTTAGTACAGCATGCCAAGGAAGTTCATATACGCAAGTTCGTTAAGCCCAAGTCGCGTGTACATGCTAGTTGGATTCATAAAAAGCGCGTGTATGTGGAAAAGTATCTTTGGTCCATGGTGGTTAGTCCTTGGAAGTTGTGCCTATGATTTCGGACCATTGTGTCTCGACGGGCGTGTCGATCCCTAGTTTTGAAGTTGATGGTATTGTGTTACTATGGTTTTGGCTCTTGGTATTGAGCTAGGCCTAAGACTATATAAGGAGAAGAAGATCATTAGGCAAAATCATCTTTCGACAAGGCTTGAATATCTAAGAGAGAAAGAGATCTGATATGCAGGTTCTGGGTTGCTTGATCTAAGCCAAGGAGAGATCACATCGGTTGATGGAAGACTAAGATCTAAGGATAGATCGGGATCTAATGGTTTGAAATGCACTATCATGATATGGTTGATTATGCGTATTTCTAGATCTGCATATTGTCGCAATATTATGTTCTGGGTCTAACTAATGTCTGGCACAGCTGCAAATTGAGAAAGTTTATTTTTAGATCTGTACGCAGGTTGGCTTCGGTAAAAGCGCGTGTATACGCGGGTTTTGCTCATTAAAGTAGCGTATATCTTTTGAAGCTTGATTTTGGGTTTACAGTAGGGTCTGACTGTTACTGCAGAGTTCTGTAGTCTGCTCTATGTTTTGGTAACTGGTGATTGACAGGGTTCAGTGGTTCAGTGATTCAAAGTTTGGTTGTTTAATGCTTAAATGATCTGTTGTGGAAATTGAATGAATTGTGGTCTTCAGATTGTAATGTTGTGCTTCAGGAATATCCAAGTCTGAAAATGTATGAAAAGTGATACCTGAAAGAAAGAAGATTGTAGGTCAGCACCTACGTACTAGTATCTTGGCTAGTACAAGAGCAAAGGGGGTTGGAGCTCCCTTCCAAGGAAGTTTGGAGAACGAGAGAAGGTTGTAGCCTTCTGCAGGTTGTAGCCTACGTACTGGTATAAGGCTGCACCAGTACAAAAGATTGTAAACTGAAGTTTCATATTAAAGAAAGATAGAGACAACTTGCAGCAGGTGGTTTTCACCCACATTGGGTTTCCACCTTATATCTTGGTGTTCATGTGTGTGGCTTTTGATCTGTTCTATTATACTGCACATGTTTACTGTTAATATGGTGAATAATGTCCTGATGCACTTAACTGAAGAATAAGCTAACTAAATTGTGAGTTTTCTTCTTATACGCTATTTTACTTAGTCACAGTAGCGTGTACACGCTGTTTCACTTAACTGAAGTAGCGTATATGTTTCTGAGCATTGAAAAGTTTGATTGATCTGATAATACTGATTCACCCCCCCTCTCAGTATTATTTCCAACAATTGGTATCGGAGCAGGTCCTTCAGAGAAGCTTGATCGCTTGAAGGTAGATCATTCATCATGAGCAACTACGAGAAAGAAGCATCAATCAGGCCACCGGTTTTTGATGGAACAAATTTCAATTATTGGAAGGTAAGAGTTACTGCATATCTTCAATCTCTTGGTACAGAAGTTTGGAACATTGTAGAAACAGGCTATGCTTTTCCTTCAGCTACTCCTACAGATCCAACTGAGAAAAAGACATATGAAACAAATGCAAAAGCAGTCAGTACTCTATTAGGAAGTATATCCCAAACAGAATTCATGAAGGTCATGCACTTCAAATCAGCAAAAGAGATATGGGACAAAATGATCACTAGCTATGAAGGAGATGAACAGGTAAAGCAAGCTAAACTTCAAACTCTCAGGATTCAATATGAGACTCTCAAGATGTATAATGATGAAAGTGTGGCTAATTATTTTCTTCGGGTAGATGAGATTGTCAATTGTATGAAAAATTTGGGTGAAGAAATAAAAGAGACTATAGTAGTTCAAAAGATTCTAAGATCATTATCCCCCAAGTTTGAATCTAAAGTATCTGCAATAGAAGAAAAGGAAAATCTCAAAGTTCTCACTATGTCTCAGCTACATGGAATTCTAACTGCTTATGAAATGAGAAAGGGAGGTCCATCAGACAGAAGGGAAGCTGCTTTTAAGGCATCAGGAAAAGAAGATTACTATGAAGCAAGCCATGTTCCAGAAGAAGAGGAAGAAGAATCAAATTTTGTCAGAAATCTTCAAAGGGGTGCTGGAAGGTTCAGAGGTAAGCTACCTTTCAAATGCTTTGCTTGTGGAAGAGTAGGTCATTATGCTGCAAAATGTCCTAATAAGGATAAAGGAAAAGAACCTGCTAGATGGAATAAGAAACAAAGTGCAAATAAGAAAAGCTACTACACCCATGAAGATAGTGATGGCTTATCAAACAGTGATGAAGATGAACAAGGTAATAAATATAAGCTATTAATGGCATTTGAAGATGATGATTATGAGGATGCTGTAGATGTGGAAAATCTCTATAATGAAATTACTAGACTCAAGAGATGCATAGAAGAAAAGAGTGTGATCATTGATACTTTGCAATTTCAAATTGATGAAAAGGAAAAACATCTTGAAAAACTAGAAGGTGAAATTGTTGGTCTCAGAAAAGAAATTGAGAAAACAAAAGCTATTAATCTTAAGTTTGTCAAAGGATCTGAAACTTTGGATGAGATTATCAATGTGCAGCGGTCTCCTCTAAACAAGACAGGTTTGGGCTATAATGGAGAAACCTCTCAAGCATCCACCTCAAAAAGTTATCTTGATGCAGCAAGAAGAAATGAGCAGAAGAACAATGAAGATAATCAGGTAAAGCAGGGACGAATTACAAACAGAAACTATCAGGGACAATCCTTCTTAAAGGTGAACAAAAGCTACAACCAACCACAGGTAAAATCTTCTCAGTTTGGCACAAGAATAGATGAAAATAGAAATTACAATCAGTTGGCTGGTAGATTCAATAACCGCAGAAGCTTCTTCAATGGACAATGCTTTTCTTGCCATAACTTTGGTCACAAAGCAGCTCAATGTGTTGCATATAAAACAATCATGACTAGGGAAGCTCAAAAACAAAGAAGTATGACAGGGATTACAAAGAGGACCTATAACAACTTTTCGGTTCTTGAAAATGAAGTTGAATGTTCTATTTGCAATAATTTTGGTCATAAAGAATCTGAATGCAGGAGCAGGTTTCAGGAGAAAAAGGAACAAGCCACGAGCACCAAAAAATGGAGAATAAAGGAACCTCAGACAGAAAGATGTGGGATAGCTTTTTATGCAGAAGGACAGGAAAATCTATGGTACATTGACAGTGGATGTTCGAAACATATGACAGGTGATAAAGAAAAACTTGAATCTTATTCTACTTTAGAAAAGGGAAAGAAAGTTTCTTTTGGAAATGATACTCCTGCAACTATAAAAGGAAAAGGTATTGCTCCTTTGAAAGAAAAGGTCAAGGCTGGAAATGTTTTGTATGTTGATGGATTGAAGCATAATCTACTAAGTGTCAGCCAGATGTGTGATCAAAAAACCGAGGTTATTTTCAGATCGAATGGATGTCTTGTTCGTGATCTTGATACAGGTAAAACAGTTCTCAAAGGCAAAAGAACTCCAAATAATCTGTACATATTTGAAGAAGGACAACAACAATGCTATCTTAGCAAGGATGAAGAGCACTGGTTATGGCATCGAAGGTTGGGACATCTAAGCTTCTCACAAATAAGGAAAGCATGCAAATATCAGGCAGTTCGCGATCTTCCAGATATCAAAATTCCAGACAACACCATATGCAAATCTTGTCAGTTTGGAAAGCAAACCAGAACTAACTTTCCAGAGAAGGAAGGATCAGCTAGCTTGCCTCTTGAGCTAGTCCATACAGATGTATGTGGTCCATTTAGGAAAAGGACACCTCGAGGAGAAGAATATCTGATATTATTCATTGATGATTTCTCAAGGTTTGTTTGGTTAGGGCTTATGAAGCACAAAGATGAAGCATTCGAAAAATTCAAATCCTTCAAAGCATTGGCTGAAAATGAATCAGGACACAAAATTAAGTGCCTCAGATCTGACAGAGGTGGGGAGTTCACATCAAATGAATTTTTCGATTTCTGCGATGAACATGGGATAAGAAGAGAATTCTCTACAGCTAGAACTCCTCAGCAAAATGGGGTTGTGGAAAGAATGAACAGAACTATCCAACAAATGGCTCGTGCTATGCTCGATGAATCAGGTACTCCTGCAACCTTCTGGGGTGAAGCTGCACATGCTGCTGTTATCATTCTTAACAAAACAAATGTCCGAGTAAACAGCACTCAAACACCTCATGAGCTTTGGAGTGGTAAAACTCCTTCCGTGAAGCATTTCAAAATCTTTGGGAGCAAATGTTATATTAAGAATACTGATGAGCAACTTGGCAAACTTGAACCTAGAGCAGATGAGGGCATTCTTCTTGGTTATTCTCCACATAGCAAAGCATACAAGTGCTACAATAAAAGACTTGGCAGAATTGTTGACAGTATTGATATAGTGGTTGATGAGAAGGGATATATTCCTAGGCAAGTTCATCATGAAGACATTGAAGAAGATGAAGGTTACTCTCAAAGGCGAAATAATGAAGAAGAAGAACCTCAAGAAGAAGAAGAATCTCAAGAAGAACCAGAGGAGCAGACAAGAATAGAAGAGAAGACTCCATCCAGATATGTCCAAAAGAATCATCCAGAAACTCAGATTGTGGGGCAGAAAGAAGCAGGAGTACAAACAAGAAGGACACTTGCAGAAGCTTCAAGCTACTTGGCTCTACTCTCCTCCATTGAACCACAAAATGTGAAAGAAGCATGCAAAGATGAATGTTGGGTCAAAGCAATGGATGAAGAACTTGAGCAAATCGAAAAGAACAACACTTGGGAATTAGTTCCTAGACCAAAAGATAAGAATGTAATAGGAACAAAATGGGTCTTCAAGAATAAATTAAATGAAAATGGAGAAGTAATTAGAAACAAGGCCAGACTTGTTTGTAAAGGGTATGCACAGCAAGAAGGAATAGATTTTGAAGAGACCTTTGCTCCTGTGGCAAGACTAGAGGCCATCCGAATGTTCCTTGCTCTCTCAAGCTTTCAAAACTTCAAGGTATTTCAAATGGACGTGAAATCAGCCTTCCTGAATGGAGACTTAGAAGAAGAAGTATATATTGAGCAGCCAGATGGTTTCATTCTTGGGAATGATCCAAACCTTGTATGCAGATTGAAAAAGGCACTCTATGGGCTCAAACAAGCTCCAAGGGCTTGGTACTATCGGTTGGACAAATATCTTCACCAACAAGGCTTTTCAAAAGGATCAGCAGATAGCAATCTCTATATAAAAGTTGAAAATAACAAATTGCTAACTCTTGTTGTTTATGTAGATGATATTATTTTTGGCAGCAATGAAGAGACTATGAGTCAAAACTTTGCCTTGGTTATGCAGAAAGAATTCGAAATGTCACTTCTTGGAGAATTGACATATTTTCTTGGATTGCAAATCCAACAAAATGAAGGAGGTATCTTCTTGTTTCAAACCAAATACCTCAAGCAGATCTTGAAGAAGTATGGCATGGAAGAGTCAAAGCCAGTATGTACACCCATGGTTACAGGATGCAGCCTCAGTACAAATGATGAATCAGCAGCAGTTCACCAACCCACTTATAGATCCATGATTGGGAGTTTGCTTTATTTGACAGGTACTCGACCAGATATTACACATGCAGTAGGAATGGTTGGAAGATTTCAAGCCAACCCAAAGGAAACTCATCTTCAGGCAGTCAAAAGAATCTTCAAATATCTTCAAGGGACCCAAAACTATGGCTTATGGTATCCTAGAAATACAGATCTCACTCTTCATGCTTACACAGATGCAGATTGGGCTGGAAGTGTGGATGATAGGAAAAGCACAAGTGGAGGTGCTTTCTTCATGGGTTCCAGATTAGTATCTTGGTTCAGCAAGAAACAAAGTTCGATTGCCTTATCTACAGCTGAAGCAGAATATGTGGCTGCGGCATCTTGTTGCACACAACTTCTTTGGATGATGCAGACCTTGCAGGACTTTCAAATCACTTGCACTCCACCTGTCTCTATCTTATGTGATAATACAAGTGCAATCAGCATTTCAAAGAATCCAGTCATGCACTCAAAGACCAAGCACATACCAATCAAGTACCATTTTCTTTGGGAACAAGTGCTTGAGCAGAAGGTCAAGTTGGAGTATGTTCCTTCTAAGGAGCAAGTTGCTGATATTCTCACAAAGCCACTGCCCAGGGAAACTTTTGAATATCTCAGACAAAAGCTGGGAGTAGTTGATGCTTCATCCTGTTGTTGAAGTTTGTTTGTTCTACAGAAAAGTTGGTATACGCAGGTTACGGAAGGGATATGCGCGTATATACGCGGATTCCTAGTGGGTAAGTCGCGTGTATGTTGGACGCTTGTTGCAGAAATAATATCCGCGTACATACGCTGTTTTATACAGGAGAAATCGAGTATATGAAGTTCTGAACAGCAAGGGAAAACTCTGAAGTTCTGAACAGCAATGGGAATGTCAGAATTCTTCAGGCACAGTTTCAGGGAGTGCAACAGGCACAGGTTCAGGGGGAGCAGCTTAAAAGTCTCATAAAGCATTGTTGGCATTCAGATGTTTTGGTTGTTGGTTTCAGGAGAAGGAGCTCAGAAAGAAATTCTGGTTGCTGATCTAACAAGATGTTTATCAGATGCTGCTGGTGCCTTTCCTAAGTCTTGGTCTAGATCTGTTGTCTCTATGTCATGTATCTCTCTTGTCATATCTCTTTTATGATGTCAAGGTCATGTAACGGCCTATGTTGGTTTCCCCACTATGCCTGGGATGAATGCTGTAATATAATTGGTTGTTTCTGATATGTCCCCTCTTGGTAGGGAGTATGGATGTATGTATTGAGTCTTTTGGTGATAGGAAGGTCCCTTATGGTGTATAAGTCTTGGTTCTTGTTGAAGAACATCTTTTGCAGATCTGGCCTACTGTCAGGGGGAGCACGAGTCAGCACAGCCAAGCAGTATCAGCATGTCCTCAGGGGGAGCACAGCCCTTTGCCCTTGATGTCAAAGGGGGAGAGTGACTTGGTGTGGTGGTTGCCATCAAGTCCAAAGGGGGAGATTGTTGGCATTATGATTCAAGTGTTGTCCTTGATGGCAACTCACTCAGAGGATGGTACAGGTGCTCAGAGGTTGGTACAGGTGATGGCAACTTAATCAGAAGACAGATCTTAGTACAGCATGCCAAGGAAGTTCATATACGCAAGTTCGTTAAGCCCAAGTCGCGTGTACACGCTAGTTGGATTCATAAAAAGCGCGTGTATGTGGAAAAGTATCTTTGGTCCATGGTGGTTAGTCCTTGGAAGTTGTGCCTATGATTTCGGACCATTGTGTCTCGACGGGCGTGTCGATCCCTAGTTTTGAAGTTGATGGTATTGTGTTACTATGGTTTTGGCTCTTGGTATTGAGCTAGGCCTAAGACTATATAAGGAGAAGAAGATCATTAGGCAAAATCATCTTTCGACAAGGCTTGAATATCTAAGAGAGAAAGAGATCTGATATGCAGGTTCTGGGTTGCTTGATCTAAGCCAAGGAGAGATCACATCGGTTGATGGAAGACTAAGATCTAAGGATAGATCGGGATCTAATGGTTTGAAATGCACTATCATGATATGGTTGATTATGTGTATTTCTAGATCTGCATATTGTCGCAATATTATGTTCTGGGTCTAACTAATGTCTGGCACAGCTGCAAATTGAGAAAGTTTATTTTTAGATCTGTACGCAGGTTGGCTTCGGTAAAAGCGCGTGTATACGTGGGTTTTTCTCATTAAAGTAGCGTATATCTTTTGAAGCTTGATTTTGGGTTTACAGTAGGGTCTGACTGTTACTGCAGAGTTCTGTAGTCTGCTTTGTGTTCTGGTAACTGGTGATTGATAGGGTTCAGTGGTTCAGTGATTCAAAGTTTGGTTGTTTTATGCTTCAATGATCTGTTGTGGAAATTGAATGAATTGTGGTCTTCAGATTGTAATGTTGTGCTTCAGGAATATCCAAGTCTGAAAATGTATGAAAAGTGATACCTGAAAGAAAGAAGATTGTAGGTCAGCACCTACGTACTAGTATCTTGGCTAGTACAAGAGCAAAGGGGGTTGGAGCTCCCTTCCAAGGAAGTTTGGAGAACGAGAGAAGGTTGTAGCCTTCTGCAGGTTGTAGCCTGCGTACTGGTATAAGGCTGCACCAGTACAAAAGATTGTAAACTGAAGTTTCATATTAAAGAAAGATAGAGACAACTTGCAGCAGGTGGTTTTCACCCACATTGGGTTTCCACCTTATATCTTGGTGTTCATGTGTGTGGCTTTTGATCTGTTCTGTTATACTGCACATGTTTACTGTTAATATGGTGAATAATGTCCTGATGCACTTAACTGAAGAATAAGCTAACTAAATTGTGAGTTTTCTTCTTATACGCTGTTTTACTTAGTCACAGTAGCGTGTACACACTGTTTCACTTAACTGAAGTAGCATATATGTTTCTGAGCATTGAAAAGTTTGATTGATCTGATAATACTGATTCACCCCCCCTCTCAGTATTATTTCCAACACATGTCTGGGGTAAATCATAGTAGGAGTGGTTATTTGGCTTAAAGGTGCTGCACATCTTCCATTTATCCATCATTTGATCCAACAAAACTGTTGAATTTTTAATGTTCCTGAGCATCACTGATATACAACCTAGGTGAGTTTCTTGGGGTGATAACAATACAATTGTTAAATGTGATAAATTGGTGATTTGGACTTCATTTTCAAAGATCAATGAAATCGTTTTCTTGATTCTAATCAGAGCAATGCAGATTATGTTTTCCCCTTTGTATATCACTTCATGTAGGTCTTTCTTCCTTTGAAATTGTCTAATGAAGTTGTTTGTTTCACTCTCGCTTATGGTTGTTTATGTGTTGTTAAGTAGTAAAAATTACCTATGCTAATAACATATTTACTTGTGTTATTATATAGCCTACAATACCTATGTAAACACAAATTTACTTATGCTAATTGGTGACAAGATGTATCCATGAGACATAGAGTTTGAGACCTTAATTCGTACTCCACTTTTTCTACATTTTCACCTCCTCATTCCTCCATATTTTTGTTGGAGTATATTTCTTACGATTCTATATTTTTATCTAGCCCTCTGCATCGACTTCTTTCATTTCTCTCTCTTGCTCTTTTATATTACAACAACAATATTAAGTTGTGTATTATTGTGTGTCAGCTACTAGAACCAATAAATTCCTCTTTGAGATAAACCATATTTACCCATGAGTATTTAGATTTGCGTGTCTGCTTTAATCTACCTTAGTGAAGGGATATTGAACCAAGCTCTGAATTATGTCCTTTTTCAAATTATGTGACATATGGAGTGCAGAAGAAATCCCTTAGATAATATTCAAAAGCATTCCTCTGGATGCCCTATCCACTGAACGTTTCCTTCAACCCAAGGGTTGTCTCTAGGAGGCTTCTACATCTTCTGAAGAGATTGTCTGATAGGAGATAGAAAAAGCTACAACATCTTCTGGTGTTGTTTCTGGGGAACGAATCAAAATACTTTTTACTGTGTATGACAAGTCTTACATTCCCTTTTTCGAGTGGGCAAGGGAAGTGTGGGTTGAAGATATCTCACCCTAGAAACTCCATTGTCCAAATTTTATTTTTGAACACCCTCACTTTCCATAGACCTCATACTCACTCTGATACTAGCCAAAAGAAAAATCCTCCTGCGTTTAACCTAATAAAATCATATCCAAAAGGATTTGGAAGGAATGGACCCTTGCCACACTAGAATCCACAAGATCTTTTCCGAAAATATCATCAACAAGTTCTCAAAATGCTAAGATATATTGTCCTGAGTCTACCTCCAAAGTCTTGGAATATCATGAAGAACATTGAGTATTATTTGGCTCATTACCTTCTAGACTTAAAAAAGAAGAATCTTCTTTCAGTTCACCCCTTTTCCCATTTCATCCCTCGGCTAAGGCTAAATAAGTTAAATAAATTCTCATAAACAACTCCAAGTTGAGTGTGAATAGTTTCCCAACCTAGATACAACTAGCTATGACTCAAATATCCTTTCAGCAAGGACCCATGATAAATCTCCTACCACATCCTTTTATTAATATCATTTTCTCCAATTTTCTCTTGAACAAATATGCTCCATTAGACTTACCACAACCTTTGAATGGTATACCAGAAGGTTATCTCAATATATTGCCAAAATTCATGAGGGAAGATGACGTTTCAGCAGAAAGTCATGCAGAAACTTTCTGCGAATTTGTAGATAATATAAATGTTCAACACCTAGATGTAGTGTTGAGGCTTTCTATCAAGTCCCTTTATGGGGAGGCTAGGAAATGGTTCAAATATCTTCCAAATTCTTTAATTATTGTCTAGGAAGAGATGGAGAATTATTTTGTGCAAAACTGGGGGGAGAAGAGATATCGTGGTTATATTCTTACTAAATTTAATATTATGAAGAAAAAACATAATTAATATGTCTCATAATTCATAAGAGGTTTAAAACATTGTATAACAGTCTCCCTACTGAAATTAAACCTCCACAGGCGGCTACTAAAGTGGTGTTTACTAGGGCCTTTGAAGCAGAATTTTGTTTCACTCTCAACGAAAAAAAGTCTCACATTCTAGATCAGATTCAAATAGATGTCTTAGAGGTTAAAGGAAAACTTTACCTCTACTGGGAAGTCAAGAGGTAGAATTTATCATGGAGAAAGGAGGAGAGGAAAAGAGGAAGCTAGCTCTTCAAATCATGGGACCCAACAACAAAAGCTGGAGGAAATGAATAAATTAATTAGAAACATGTCTAATAAGCTTATGAAGTTGGATCTATGCAATACGAATCCTCCCAGACAAAATACACAAGCCCCTAACTTAGGGTTCAATCGTCAGTATAGAAGAAATCCCTTGCAAATTTTGCAGAGGGAGAGAAAAGAGAAGCAAGATCACATTCATTCTCCATTATACCTAGAGGATGATCCAAAAGGATAGATACAAGAAACCAATGAGGTTCAAGAAAATTTATTCTCTTATTTTTCAGATGAGGAATGGGAAGATGAAATTCATGAGGAAGAAGAGGATAATTTAGATGCCTCACTAGATGATGGTGACATTGATGATTACTCTAGGCATTTTGCAGACTTCATGCAAGCACATTTTCACAGTAAATATGATCTCAGGTCTTTCAGAAAGAGATCTAGAATCCATGACCAAAGTGAAGACCCCTCTCCCTAAAATTCTCCTAAATCAGCAGAAAAGGGAAAGGGTCGTTTAGACTCAATCTTACCCAAAAAGAAGAATTTTTTAGATCTAATTTGTCATAAGTCCAAAGCTTCTAAATAAAAAAAATACCCTCACCACCCAAACTAGTCCACAATAAGAAAAAGGAGCTCGTTGAGGTTGTCAAAGCTAAGAAGAGTCTTGTCATATTTAATTTGAAAAAGTAACTTAAGTCAAAACCTTTGTCCCTCTGCCTGAATTGTAAGAAAAACCAACTTATAAAGCTCAGGTTTCTCATTTTATGTGTCCATCCACCATTGTCCCCCTACATGATAGTCTGAATATTCAAAAAGAAAGGCCTATGGTTGTATTTGGATCCCATGTTTAGAGCAAGACCCTTCCACTACCCCTTTTTATGTCGCCTTGGTAGTACGTGAACCTCTACTACATAACTCCATGCTAGACTCAAGTGCTTCTCATAACATGATGCCTTTATTTGTCATGGATAAATTAGGGATGCAAATAACCAGACCATATAAATACTTGTATTCCTTTGACTCCAAAAGGGTAAAGTTCCTAGGTATTATTATAGATTTGGTGGTGAAATTGGTTCAAATTCTTGTAAAAAGTGTAGTGATGGATATTGTAGTGGTTGGCATCTTTGCAAGGTTTGGTATGCTCTTATCAAGGTCATGGGCATCCAAGATTGGAGGGTCAACTAACTTAGATTTGACTTATGCTACTATCCCTATACTTAGTGGAGAAGAAATATGACTGTATGGATAATTAATATTTGTGAGGACTATAAAAAAAATAATTGTTCAAAAAGTGCACCCCTAAAGTGCACCCCTGTATGGGAAAGAGATAGACCTCTCTTGCATGTTACTAGAAGAAGATGATTTGATCTTAGAAGAGATATAGGTTGAATGTTTTTCACAATCATATCAAGAACCCAATGGATTTGATAAAGTCTGGAAACTATATTTTGATGGGGATTTCTCCTATTGATTATGATTTGGGGTGACCGAGGTTCCATATATACTGCGCAACAACAAAAACCTCAATCACTAGCCCTTTCAGCAATGACCTGCAAGAAGATCACAGTCTCACTTGAAGTGACTATGGGAGGATGTAGAACTAGGTTTCTACAACCTTGATGAATGATGCAATGTGGTTTTTTATATTATATTTTATTCTTAACATTAATAAATCACTTTTTCGGATCCATTTATTCACTTAAACATACCATATAAAGTCATAAATGATCATTGTACTGAAATAAAGTGAAACTATAATAAATTGCTACGCTACGACAGATAGTGGGCAAATATAGACATGAAGACACCAAATTTACCATGTTTCACCCCAATGTGGGGCTACTTCCATAAGAACTGTTGCTTATAATAAGAAATCTTGTACAACAAATAGTTCTTGACCTACGTAGTAAGCCGCAGGTCATATGCGCACTTAGTGTCAGCTCCCTATAATACTAGTAATTCCCCCATTACTATTGTCATTGTATCCCCTTATTGTTATTGGTGTGCCCCTGTTGTCCCCATATTATTATTATTTTTCCCCATAGAAGCCCACTATTGTTATTTTTGTGCACTTATATTATTATTGTTATGTCGACTGTGATTATATTGTGACCCCTTATACTCCTATATATAGAAATGAGGTTTTGTCATTTGAATCATCCAAGAGTTGTTCATTTGTGAAATGTAAATGAGGTTTCTCCCTTGAAGAGGCTTATTTTGAAGTCTTTGATCTATCTTTTCTTCTATTTTGTGAGCTGGTTGCATAACATTTGGTATCAAAGCTTTGGATTCTAGGATTTCGCTACTTTGAATAGGTCATCATGGAATTTTAACTATAACATTTTTTCTACAAAGCTTTAGAAGTTGAAAAAGAGAACCCATTTGAGACAAAATCATGATGAATGTTGTGCCCAAATTTCAAACTATCTCTTTCTACATTTTGTAAGATATGAACCGAGGAAGTTAGGGTTTTTTCAAGATCCTGAATTCCTTCACAAATAGGTGGCATTGGGAAAACCGTCATAACATTCTCTCTGAGCATCAGATTCAAATTTTGTAAAACTTTACAAAAAGAGTATGGACTATAGCTTTTTGGGTATCGTTTTGAGGCCTAAGCTCAAACCAGGGACACGTGGAACTTCGTACAAGTTTGCTCTACTAAACCAATCTATAATCAGGTCATTGTGGGAGATTGGACATAACACTTTCTTGGAAAATCCAATCTTGATCAGAATTGTAGTGTTGGAAAGAGGCCTTAGATGGCTACCACAATATGATATTTCATACATTAGAAATAGGAAATTACAGAGATATAATAGATTCAATATCGACTCCTACAAAGAGGAAAAAGGTGTGTAGTCTTTTTAAAAAATTTCATAAGTTTTGTTTGAAAAATTAGTTTGAAGCTATTAAAAGGGAATAGTGAAGAAAATGATCAATATTTGATGCCTCAGAGAAATAAAATGGCAACACCTAGTAAGAAACCCGAAATATCTACTATGACACATGGAAAAGAGAAAGAAATACAACATGATATATCAAAATTACGAAACCAACTAAAACAAATTTTTCTCTCACAAACAGTAACAGAAGCTAAGACGGATGGTTTGAATAATAGCATCAATGGTATGAAAGGAAACATTGAATATTTGAAAAAAGACATGGAATGTTGGAAGAAAGGTTTGAAAAAGTTGCTACAAGAAAGGCTTCCTAATGGCAAAAATGTAGTAGAGGAAATTCATGATGAGAACAAAAGAAATGTTAATCATGATTTGAATAATGACAACATTGAATATTTGAAGAAAGACATGGAAGGCTTGAAGGAAGGTTTGACAAACTTTCTACATGAAAGGCTTCCTAATGGTGAAAAGGTAGTAGAGGAAACTCATGATGAGAACAAAAGAAATGTTAATGATGATTTCATAGACTCTAAAGTTGGAATGAAGACCCACCATATTCCAAAGATCGATATGAGGAAGTTTGATGGAAAGGATCTTGTATATTGGATACTATAGATGGAACAATATATTGATATCCATAATGTGAAAAACATACAAAAGGTACACATTGAAACTTTATATTTGGAACCCACTCAAGTTGTATGGTATCGATGGCTTTTCTCTTGTAAAAAAATTCCACTTGGTCAATTTTTACAGAGGAAATGATAGCACATTATGAGGATACAAAAAGAAACACCTTACTTAGCCAACTGATAAATCTCAAACAAAAGGGTTCAATGGTGGACCACATTGAGGACTTCCAAAAATTGAATATAAGGGTAAATGACATTACAGGGGACCATAGGATTGATGTGTTCATGGGTATTTTAAAGGATAACATCAAACATGAGGTTCGCCTTTGGGAACCTGATTCATTAGAGAATGCATTGAGGTTGGGAAGAAAAATTTAAAGAAAAATTATGGCAACAAGGAAGCTTACCACTTACAACTATAAGGGTGGAAGTGTTGTTTCCCCTAGCCTTCCACAACCTCCAAGGTTGACACCACAAAAATTGGAAGAAAAAAGAGAAAAATGGCTTTGTCACAATTTTGATATGAAATACAATAAATGTCATAAGCGTACTGAGAAGAAATTATTTTACATATACTATGGAAGAGGAGGAAGAAAAGGAACAAGAAATGTCAAAAGAAGAGGATATACACAAGGAATCATCCTTAGAGAAAGAAGAAATGAAACAAACCATATCTTGTAATGGATTGGCAGGAATCACCACTCCTCAAACTCTTAAGATAGAAGGACATATTAAGAAGAAAAAGGTAATAGTGTTGATTGATTTAGGCAATAGCCATAATTTTATTCATTATAAGATAGAGAAGGAATTGAATTTCTTCCTATATCCAGCACCAGAGTGTCAAGTGATGGCTACAAATGGAGGAACCATAAATTTCTCTGGAAAGTTCCATAATATCAAGCTATCTATGGGAGAATATGTATTGAATAGTCCTCTTCTTTCTATTCCAATGGATGGTGTTGATGTTCTACTAGGAGTCCAATGGCTACAATATTTGGGTATGATAGTTTTTAATTTTCAAGAACTTTTCTTGAATTTTTTTTGGGAAGGAAAGGAAGTTGCATTAAGGGGTATCATAGGAAAACCAAGAAATATAATCATCTCTAGTGGCATGACAAAGCTTCTAAAGAAAGAACAACGAAGCGTAATTTCACAATTGTGTTCTCTATATGTTCCCAAATTGAAATCATCTATTTCTTGAGATCTCCAAAAAGTCTTGGATGATCATTCCAAGGTGTTTGAGACTCCCAAAGGCCTCCCACCTATTTGTGATCATGACCATGCTATTCATTTGATTCCAGGAATTGTTCCTCTGAACATCAAGCCTTACAGATATTAGTAGGGATGGGGTCCCCTCAGTTTGTTTTGGGGTTAAAATAACCCAAGTTTGATGTACTTTTGTAATAAATATAAATCCTCTGCGATTTGTAAATGCGGATCACATAGAGGATTAGGAGTCAAAGGGGTTTTAGCCCCTTTTATATGTAAAGTTCGAGTCAACATTGAGACCCACCCATGGTATGTAGACCATGGGGTTGTATGAAAAAGGATATAGATAGGTGTGTCTTAGAGAGTTTAAGGCATAATGTCAATGTCCGCAGTTAAGAAAAGGACAAGTAACAAGTAGGTAGATAGTGTTTGGTTGTGTTATTCTTTCCACATCTAGCCCACATAGTGAATCGGGGGGTTAGAGGGTGGGTGGAGGCCCCCCTTTGTTGCACCGATTGCATAGTGGGGGGCAGGTAGCCCCCCTCTATGGGGTCCGGGGTAGCACCCCGGGAAAATTTTTGTTTGGACCCTATATTAGGTTGGGCGGACCTACCTATGGTGTTGTGCATGATTTTCATACATGGTTTTGGATGTGATGATTTTCGATCCATGGTTTTGGAAGCGATGGTTTTCGGTCCATGGTATTGGATGCTTCAGCATGTATAAATATGGATTGTAACATTGAAAGGAACATAATGAAAAATCGAGCTGGTAGTCTCAGTTTTGGGATCCAAGGGAAAATATTTGTGTATATGTGTTTTATGTGTTATGCTCTTGCATTGTTTATTTTCTGTGTTTAAGAATTTGTATGCAAGTAATTTTTGTATGGGGTTAAAACCTAAATTTGGTATCAGAGTTGTTTTGGCTTCAAGGGGATGCCTTTGTTATTGTGGGGTTTCGCTTGGGCTTGTGGTTGACTCCGTTCACTGGGAGATCTGTGGGATTGATTTTGGTGGTGAAAGAAGATTGCGAGTAGTGGAAAGATAGAGATCAAGAAATTTAATGGTCAGAGTTTTGAGTTTTGGAAACTCAAGATGGAGGATCTGTTGGTGGATCAAGATCAGTGGATTGTGGTAGATCCAGGTACTAAACCAACGAGAGTGTCTAATGAAGAATGGAAGAAGTTGGATTGGAAGGCAAAGAGCACAATATGATTGTGTGTCTCAAATTCAGTATTGTTGAGTGTATCAGGGGAAGCTATGGCGAAGGCATTGTGGGACAAGTTAGGGACTTTTTACCAATCTAAGTCTCTGGGGAATAAACTATTCCTATAGAAAAAGCTGTATAACCTAAGGATGAAATATGGAGACTCAGTGATAGAGCATTTGAATGCATTTAATAATGTGGTAAGTCAATTATCGTCTGTTGATATCAAAATTTTAGATGAAGATAAGTGTTGTTGTGTTCTCTACCAGATTCATGGGATAGTCTGGTTATTGCAATAGGTAGCAATGCAACTACCTTGTAGTATGATGAAATAGTATCATCCTTGCTAACGGAGGAGATGAGATAGAAAAATATGGAGAGCCAAAATGGTGATGCCTTGTCTGTATGAGGAAGGTCTAGAACAAAAACAAAAATAAGTCATCGAGTGGGAGATCTAAATCTAAAGGGATATCTAAATCTCCAAGAAAACCTATAAAGGTGGTGTGCTGGAAATGTGGAATGGAAGGGCACTACAAAAGGGACTGTAAATCTAAATCTCCTGAAAAAGGAAAGGGATCTGATGATGCTCCTTCTAAAAAGGTGAAAACCACCTCAGATGAATGTGGGGATGTGTACTTGGCTTCTTCAAGTATACATGTAGATCATGAGGCATGGTTGATTGACTCAGTTGCATCCTATCACTTCAATACCCATAGAGAGTAGTTCTGCAAGTATGAGAAAGATGATGGAGGTGATGTCTTAGGGGATGATAGGAAGGCAAGAATAGTTGGTCATGGAAAAGTAAAGTTGAAGTTGCAAGGTGGAAGGGTTAGAACACTTCTTGGTGTTATACATATTCCTGCATTGGCCAAAAATCTGATTTCTGTAAGCAAGTTGGATGATGCAGGTGTAAAAACAGTGTTTGAGAAGGATACCTGCAAGATGGTTTAGGGAGCAGTGGTATTGATGCGGGGAGTTTAGATTGGAACTCTATACAAGTTGCAAGGTATCAATGTTGTTGATGGGTACAATAGTTCTGTGGTTCTTAAAAGTGGAGCAAAAAATCTAGTGGTCTTTGGAGAGAAGACCATGTTGTGGCATCAAAGGCTTGGACATATTGGAGAGAAGGTCCTTCAAATACTTCATGGTAAAGGTATGGTAGAAGGTATGAGTAATAGCTCTCTGGATTTTGATTTTTGTGAAAATTGTGTATATGGGAAGCAGAATCGGGTGAGTTTCCCCTCTGGTGGTAAGAGGGTGAAACAAATATTAGAGCTTGTGCACAGTGATGTGTTTGGACCTATGAAGGTTCCATCACTGGGTAAGTCTATGTACTATGTATAGTTTATAGATGACTTCTCAAAGGAATACATGCATATATTTCCTTAATAATAAATTTGAAGTCTTTGACAGGTTTAAAGAATTTAAGGCTCTGGTGGAAAACCAAACAGAGAAGAAGATAGAGGTGCTGAGGACAAATAATTGTGGAGACTTTTGCAGTAAGGAATTTGAAGCATTCTGTAAGAAGTGTGGTATAGCACGACAGAAGACTACTACATATACACCTCAACAAAATGGTGTTGCAGAAAGAATGAACAAGACATAGAGGGAAATGGCAAGAAGCATGCTCAGAGGTGTCGAGTTAGGACAAGAATTCTAGGCAGAGGCAGTGGAGACATCATGTTACCCAGTCCATAGATCACCTTCGTCATCATTGGAGGATAAGACTCCATAAGAGGTATGGACTGGTAAGAAAACCTCTCTTTCACATCTGAGTTTATTTGGATGTGATCCATATGTACATGTTCCAAAGGAGAAACGAACCAAATTGGATAGTAAATCTGAAAAGTGCATCTTTATTGGGTATAAGGTTGGTTTATAGGGTTATAAGCTTTGGAACGTAGTAACAAGGAAGACTGTGTACATCTGAGGTGTGGTGTTCATAGATGTGAAAGATGTTATTAAACATGAAGTCCAACCAAAGGAACCTAAGAAGATAGAGTTTGAGCTAAAGGAGAAAGGATCAGACTCTATAGCAGAGGAGGAATCAGAAGATGAAGAGCCACAAACTCCGAGTGTGAGAAGATCAATTCAAGAAAGAAGGCAGCTAGAAATGTATAGTCCATCTGATTTTTGTTCAAATTTTTCTTTACCTATTACTGATGATGATCCCATAACTATAAGGAAGTAGTAGATTCAGAGGATGGAAAACTTTGGAAAGAGGCCATGGTTGATGAAATGGAATCTTTGCACAAAAATGAGGCTTGGGATCTAGTGGAGTTGCTGGCTAGAAGGAAACCCATTGGTAGCAAATGGGTGTTCAAGAAGAAGAAAAATGCAGAAGGAAAGGTGGAGAAATACAAAGCTCAATTTGTAGCAAAAGGTTATTCCCAGGTGCCGAGAATTTATTTTGGTGATATTTTTTCTCCTCTTGCTAAGGTAGCTTCTATTAGATTACTTTTATCTGTTGCTGCTGCTTTTGATTTTGAGGTAGAATAGATGGATGTGAAGACAACATTTCTTCATGGGGATCTGGAAGAGGAGATCTGCATGAAGCAACCTGAATGCTTTGCAGTGAAGGGTAAGAAAGAACTGGTACGAAAGTTAAAGAAGACTTTGTATGGATTAAAACAATCACCAAGGATGTGGTATCAGAAATTTGATACATTTATACAAGCACTTGGCTTCACTACAAGCAAAGCAGATCATTGTGTGTATTTTAAATTAATTGGGACCATGTTATTTATCTAGTCTTGTATGTGGATGATATGTTGTTGGTTGGAAATGACAAAGAAATTATCCGGGATTTGAAGACCCAATTTTCCTCCAAATTCAACATGAAAGATCTTAGTGCTACAAACTATATTTTGGGCATGGAAATTAAAAGAAATCGGGCAAAGAGGAAGCTCCAGTTAAACCAAATGAAGTATGTCAAGAAAATATTGCAGAGGTTTAATATGTAGGATAGTAAACCAGTGAAGGTTCCTATTCCTGTACATGTAAATTTATCTGTTGAATAGTGTCCCAAGAGACAAGAAGAGGAAGAGGATATGTCCTGTGTTCCATATGCAAGTGCAGTTGGTAGGTTAATGTATGCGATGGTTTGTACTAGACCTGACATTGCACATGCAGTGGGAGTATTGAGCGGCTTTATGTCAAAACCAGGGAAGGAGCATTGGACAACAATGAAGGAGGTTTTAAGGTATTTGTGTGGCACTAGTGATTATGGTTTGTGCTACTAAGGAAGACCAGGATTGGACAAAGTTTTGGATATCCATGACTTTGTTGATGCAGAATGGGCTGGAGATCTGGATCAGAGAAGATCTACAAGTGGGTATGTGTTTAACCTATTTGGAGGTGTAGTTAGTTGGATGAGTAAGAACCAATTTGTAGCGGCACTATCAATTAGAGAGGCAGAATACATGGAAGCCACTCATGCAAGCAAGGAAGCAGTTTGGTTGCAGAGATTGTCTTCAAGTATGGGATTAGCACAAGGATCTATAAGGATAGACTGTGATAACAAAAGTGAAATTTTCTTGGCAAAGAACCCTGCTTACCATTCAAAGATAAAGCACATTGATGTTCAGTATCACTTTATGAGGGATATGATAGAAGAAAAAAAGGTGTTGCTGGTAAAGGTGGACACTTTGAAGAATTTTACAGATGCATTGAACACCAACACTGGAACACTTAGTGCAGTTCCCGAAACTCTTCCAAAACTGGCAAGAAACTGAAGTTTTCTGCTAGAGGAAGTGATCCTATTATTTTAAAGAGGGAAACCTTCAACCATAAAAGGGAGGTCTCACCCCACATAAAAGGTAAAACTTCAACCTGAAAAGGGAAGTCTCAACCTGTGATGGTTTAAGGATAACCAACAACTCTGGAATGCTTAATGCAATTCCTGGAACTCTTCCAAAACTGACGAGAAGCTGGAGTCTTCTGCTAGAGGAAGTGTTCTTAATCTGTGATGGTTTAAGGATGACCAACAACTCTACGATTCTTGGAATGCTTCCAAAACTGGCAAGAAGTTGAAGTCTTTTGCTAGAGGAAGTGTCCCAGATTGCCAACTGAAGGCATGTTTAGGCATCTTTGTCTCTGGCTACAACTCTGAAACTGGTGTGGCAGGTTGTGGCTCAGGCTCGCTTGATGTGGCTTTGAAGCTTGTAGATGACCATCATTTCCCCCCCTGTCAGATACAAGGTGAGAAGATGGAGAAAACTCAACTGCAAGACTGTTCAATACTATGGAACAAGTTTTGACATGTGTTTGGAATATCTTCTTGGCTATTGATGCCCATTGCCAAGAAGCGATCCATCCAAGATGAATCTTTGTTCTTGCAGGACACTTATTTCTGAAGCATCTGTGTGAAGAATGGCTGGTTTTATGACAGTGCTCACATGGATGAAGATCAAAACAGTGATCTTTCAGATGGCCAACTCGGTCACAGTGTTGGCATTTCATTACCTGTTGTTTTTGTTGTTGTTGTTGTTGCTGTGGAAGAGGGGCAGAATCTGGAACAGCTGAAGCTGAACTGTCATGAGGAGCAGGTGAACTGTCATGAATGAATCCAGCACTTTGAAATTGAATGGGCTTGGCATAGTCTGGAATATGAAATGACAAGTCCTTGTCATATCCAAGACCAGTTCTGTGCTTGTTGTGGACAAGTTGTTCCCAAGGTCTGATGATGGGCTTGGGAAGTGCAGATTGAGTTTCTGCATCTACATGTACAATTGTTGCTTTATTTGAATGAAGTGTAACATTATTAACATGCTGCTGATGGGTGGTTGTCTCAACGTTCTAAACAAAAACAGGTTCAGAATGATGTCTATGTAGCTCTTCTTGTTGTAGCTGTGATTCAAGCTGCAAAAAATCAATCTTTTCCTGGGCATTATATAAGCATGTCTGAATTTCTGAGAGAGATCCTTTGCTGATTTTTAATGTGTCATCAACAGTAGATTGTATAAGAGTTTTCATGAACTCTAATACTTCACTGGTTCTGGCCATCTGTCTTAATGTAGAAAAATAATATCTACTCACAATACACAGCAATATCCTTTATAAATGTCAGCAAATGATCAGTGTGCAGCATAAAAGATTACAATCAGCTCACCAAAATCTTTATGAAGCAGTTGAATCAAGGAAACAATGCACTATAATGAGTTTTAAGTACAATGCCACAATTAGGGCAGTAGCAACTGCAAACTTGCTTGGATCCTTCAAGTACTCCTTCACTTTCAAATCAGTATCAGCAAAAAGTTCCCAGAATCCAGGTTCTTTAAAACGGACTAGTAACTTGCATCTCAGCTTTTTTTACCCAAATCAAAAACCTCAATAGCTGGCAATTTCACAACTATACCATTTGCATGCGGAAGCTTATCTTTCATGTGGTTCAAAAACATTCACCACTGATTTCATACTTTCATTAAAAGTCATCATATATGGAATTATCTCAATTCCAATATCTACTCATCAGCAGGCAAATTTATAACTTCTTAAACCCAATGACTCAAATCATTCAAATGCTCATAAACCCAATAAAGATCATTCATATATGACCAAAATTCAATGAAACAATGTGCCCATTATTTTAATCAATGAAAGGCTTGGACTTGTCCTTACTCAATGCGCCCTTGATATTTTAGCATTGGTACAAATGATCCCCAATGAATCTCAGCCCCCTTTTACATACAAAATCAAATTGCTGAAACGGCAAACACTGATATATCTCGTCCCTCCAGGTTACAAAATCAAAATATTGAAATTGTTATGAAACCAGCTCACAAAAAGATAGAAAAGAGAGATCCACGCCTAGAATTCAGCCTCTTCGAGGGGGCAACCTCCTTTACATTACATAAATGAACAATTCTTGGATGATACAAATGACAAAACCTCCTTTCTATATATAGGAGTCTAAGGAGTCACAATATAATCCAGCCGACCTAACAATAATAATATAAAGCCACAAAAATAACAATAGAGGGATTCTATGGGGCACAGAAATAACAATATGGGGGTAATAGGGGCACAACAATATAAATAAGGGGTATAACTACAATAGTAATGGGGTAATCACTAGTATTATAGGGACCCAACATGCCCCTCTCCTTCAAAAAAGTGTTGTCCTCAACGCTTGAGTAGTTCTGGATACTTCTGCATAAAATTCTCATCCTCCCATGTGGAATCTTCAGCGGATAAGTTCTTCCACTTGATAAGATACTCTGAAATTGATCGATTTCGTAGCTGTCGAGTTCTTGTTTCTGTGACTGCTTCGGTTCCAATATAATTTTTCCTTCCTCGTCAAGTTCTGGCAATATTGTTTGAATTGGGAGCTTGTCACCTATAACCTTCTTTAAACATGAAACATGGAAAACTGGGTGCAATCGAGAAGCTGCAGGAAGCTCCAATTTGTATGCCATAGTACCAATCTTTTGCAACACCTTGTACGGACCATAATACTTTGGTGATAATTTATTATCCTTCTTAGCTTGCTTTAGGGACATTTGCTTATATGGTTGTAGCCGTAGGAATACCCAATCACCTACATCAAAACTTCTTTCACTGCGATGTTGATCTGCCTGTTGTTTCATTCTATTTTGTGCCAACACGAGGTTATCCTTTAAGAGTTGGAGGACTTGTTGTTGATGTTCGATGTGATGTTCCACTGCCTGAACCTTAGAATTTTCTCTTAAATATGATGTGATGGATGGTGGTTGATACCCATAAAGTGCCATAAATGGGGTCATTTTTGTTGCTGTATGGAAGGAAGTGTTATACCACCATTCAGCCAGAGGCAACCATTTGACCCATTGTGTCTGTTTATCAGATACAAAGCAACGAAGATATCCTTCCAAACATTTGTTTACTATCTCAGTTTGCCCATCAGATTGAGGATGATAAGATGAGCTATGAGCTAACTGAGTACCAAGACAAGAAAATAATTCTGTCCAAAAATTTCCAGTGAAAATGGGATCTCTGTCACTTACAATAATCTTTGGGTTTCCATGTAGCTTTTGAACTGTTTCCATAAATGCAGTAGAAACTGTACTGGCTTTAAATGGATGTGATAATGCACAAAAGTGTGCATACTTGGTAAGTCTGTCAACTACCACCATGATGACACTCTTTCCCTCAGACTTGGGTAAACCTGTGATAAAATCCATTGAAACCTCCTCCCAACGTTGGCTTGGAATGGATAAAGGTTGTAATAGACCCGGTGTCTTAATTGTTTCAACTTTATTTTGCTGGCAAACCAAACATTCCGCCACAAACTTTTGAATATCTGATTTAAGGCCATCCCAAAAAAATTCCTTCTTAACCCTGTGGTAAGTTTTTAAAAATCCTGAGTGCCCTCCTAAGGGAGAAGTGTGCAATTCCATAAGAATCTTTTGTTTTAGCTGGGAATTCTTACAGAGGTATAAGCGATCTTTGTACCATAACGAATCATTTTTCCAGCTAAATGTATCAGAAGTACTGGAATCTTGTTGTAGCTTTCGAATAAGTGCCCACACTTCTTCGTCATTCTTCCATTCCTCCCTTGCTTCGTTTATCCAATCTGGTTGGATAATAGAAATGGCACACAACAATGCTTCCACATCCTCATCCTTTCTTGAGAGTGCATCTGCCACCACATTTTGCTTCCCTTTTTTGTAGATGATTTCAAAGTCATAACCCAACATCTTTGTGACCCACTTTTGTTGCTCTTCAGAGGATAATCTTTGTTCTAAAAAGTATTTAAGGCTATCATGATCCGTTTTTACCTTGAAGTGTCTTCCCATTAGGTAGGGTCGCCATTTCTTAAGTGCATGGAGTATTGCCAACATTTCCTTCTCATAAATAGCTTTGCTTAAAAACTTTCCCTTGATTGGACGACTTTCAAAAGCAATGGGTCTTTCATCTTGCATTAGAACAGCACCAATTCCATTTCCTGAAGCATCACATTCCACAATAAAGGTTTTTGTGAAGTCCGGTGTAGCTAAGACCGGTGCTTGGCACATTGCCTCTTTAAGATGTTCAAAGGCCTTTGTTGCTTCCGGAGTCCATGAAAATGAATCTTTCTTCAATAATGTTGTTAGAGGTGCTGCTATTCTCCCATAATTCTTAACAAACTTGCGATAATACCCTGTCAACCCAAGAAATCCTCGCAGATGCTTTATGGATGTGGGGATTTTCCATTCCTTAATGGCTTTAATTTTGCTAGGGTCTACCTTAACTCCTTCATGAGATACAATATGACCCAAATATTCCACCTCCTGGACTCCAAAGAAACATTTGGATCTTTTTGCATATAATTGTTTCTCCTCCAATAGTTGTAGCACCCTGTCAACATGTTCAACATGATCCTTCCAAGACTTGCTGTAGATTAGTATATCATCAAAAAATACTAACACAAATTTTCTAAGGAATGGTTTGAAAATTGAATTCATCAAACCTTGAAATGTTGAAGGTGCATTGGTAAGGCCAAAAGGCATGACCAAAAATTCATAATGACCCTCATGAGTTCTAAATGCCGTTTTCGGAATGTCTTCAATCTTCATTCTGATTTGATGATATCCCGAACGAAGATCCAACTTGGTGAAGTAAATTGATCCATGCAATTCATCCAGTAATTCATCAATAACAGGAATGGGGAACTTATCTTTAATAGTGAGCTTGTTGAGCTCCCTATAATCCGGACACATGCGCCATGATCCATCCTTCTTGTGCACCAATACTACTGGAGCTGAGAAAGAACTTTGACTCGGTTGAATTATACCAGCCTCTAGCATTTCTGCAACCATACGTTCAATTTCACTTTTTTGGACATAGGGATATCTGTACGGCCTGATGTTTGGAGGAACACTTCCTGGAATCAGATGAATAGCATGATCATGATCACGCATAGGTGGGAGACCTTTGGGAGTCTCAAATACCTTGGAATGATTGTCCAGGACTTTTTGGAGATCTGGAGAAATAGATGATTCCAATGTGGAAACATCTAGCGAACATAATTGTGCAATTACACCTCTTTGCTCCTTTTTTAGAAGCTTTGTCATGCCATTAGAGCTGATTATCTTTCCTGGTTTCCCTGCAATACCCCTTAATTCAACTTCCTTTCCTTCCACAGAAAATTTCATGAAAAGTTCTTGAAAATTAAAAGCTATTGTACCCAAGGATTGTAGCCATTGGACTCCTAGTACAACATCAGCACCTCCCATTGGAATGGAAAGCATTGGGCTAGTCAATACATATTCTCCCATGGATAGCTTGATATTATGGCACTTTCCAGAACAATTTATTGTTCCTCCATTTGCAATCATCACTTGACACTCTGGTGCTGGATATAGGAAGCAATTCAATTCTTTTGCTACCCTACAATGAATAAAATTGTGGGTGCTTCCTGAATCAATCAACACTATTACCTTTTTCTTCTTGATTTGTCCTTCTATCTTGATGGTTTGAGGAGTGGTAATTCCCGCCAATGCATTACAAGATATGGTCGGATTTATTTGTTCTTCATCTAGGCTTTGTTCCTGGAATATATCCTCTTCTTTTGACCTTTCTTGCTCCTTTTCTTCTTCCTCTTCACAATCTATGTAGAATAATTTCTTCTCAGCACACTTATGACCTTTTGTGTATTTGCTATCACAATTGTAACAAAGCCCTTTTGCTCTTTTTTCTTCCAATTGTTGTGGTGTCAACCTTGTAGGTTGTGGAAGACTATGGGCAACAACACTTCCGTCTTTATAGTTGTGAATGGTATGCTTCCTAGTTGCCATAATTTTGCTTTCCATTTTTCTTGCTAACCTGAATGCCTTCTCTAATGAATCAGGTTCCCAAAGGCGCACATCATGTTGGATATTATCCTTTAAAGACCCTATGAACACATCAATCCTATGCTCCTCTGGAATATCTTTTACCCTTATGTTCAATTTTTGGAACTCCTCAATGTGCTCCATTATTGAACCCTTTTGTTTGAGACTTATCAATTGGCTAAAAAAAGTGTTGCTTTTTGTATCCTCATAATGTGCTATCAATTCTTCCGTAAAAATTGCCCAAGTGATAAATTGTTTACGAGAACAAAGCCATTGATACCATACAAACTGATTTGGTTCCAAATATAAAGTTGCCATACGTACCTTTTGTGTGTTTTGCACATTATTGAGATCGAAGAATTGCTCCATCTGTAATATCCATGTGGCGGGATCCTTGCCATCAAACTTCCTCATATCGATTTTTGGAACATGGTGAGTCTTCGATCCAACATTAGAGTCTATGGAATCATGATTAACATTTCTTTTGTTCTCATCATGAGTTTCCTTTACTACCTTTTCACCATTAGTGACCCTTTCTTGTAGCAACTTCTTCAATTCATCCATCTTATCATCCATGCCATCAAATTTAGCGTCAATCTTAGCTTCCATGCCATCCATCTTAGCTTCCATTCCCTTTATCTTAGACTCCACGCCATTTACCTTAGATTCCACGCCACTTATCTTAGCTTCTGTTAGCTTTTGTGAGCGTGACATTTGTTGCACTTGTTCTTGTAATTTTGATATATCATGTAGCATTTCTTCCTCTTCTTCATGAGTCATGCTAGAGCTTTCAGGTTCCTTACTAGGTGTTTGCATTTTCTTTCCTCGGGGCATCAGTTACCGATAATAATGTTTTACTATGCCCTTTGAATTCCGTTAAACCAAGCTTACACAAAAATTAAAAAAAAAAACTACACACCTTTTTTCACTTTATAGAAGCCTGATATTGAATCTGATGTATCTCTGTAATTTCGGATCATCCAATTCTGAAATTGCTACCTGTAGTAGCCTTCTACGTCCTCTTTCCAATGCCACAAGTCTGAGCCAAATTGGATTCTCCAAGGAAGAGTTATGTGAAATCTCCCACAGTGACTTGCTTTTAGACTGGTTCAGTAGAGCGAACTTGTACGACGTGCCACGAGTCACTGTTTCAACCTTTGAATCTGAAACACACACACAAGAAACTACAGTCCGTCCTCTTTCTGTACCTTTTTACGAAATTTCAATCCGATCCTCAGAGAGAGAGTTATGACGATTTTCCCCAGGTCACCTGTTTTGAATGTAATTCAGGAGTCTGCAAAAAGACCAACTTCCTCAGATCATATCTCCGAAAATATCGCGAGAAAAGCTCTGAAATTTGGACCCAAGGTTCAGCGCCAATTCTTCTCAAATGGGTTTTTTTTTGCGACTTCTGAAACGTCACAGAAAAAAAGTTATAGTGAAAATTCCACGATGACCTGTTTGGAGCAGCGAAACCCTAGAATCCAAAGCTCTGATACCAAATGTTATGAAACCAGCTCACAAAAAGATAGAAAAGAGAGATCCACGCCTTAGAATTCAGCCTCTTCGAGGGGGCAACCTCCTTTACATTACATAAATGAACAATTCTTGGATGATACAAATGACAAAACCTCCTTTCTATATATAGGAGTCTAAGGAGTCACAATATAATCCAGCCGACCTAACAATAATAATATAAAGCCACAAAAATAACAATAGAGGGATTCTATGGGGCACAGAAATAACAATATGGGGGTAATAGGGGCACAACAATATAAATAAGGGGTATAACTACAATAGTAATGGGGTAATCACTAGTATTATAGGGACCCAACAGAAATTGTAGTCACTTCAGTTGAAACTTATATTTCCAAAGCAAGTTCTTTGCATTAAAATTGAAATTATAAGCCCTTGGACCAAAAGAGAACTGCTTACTGCTACTAGAGACTAGATATAGATTTACTTACTGCTTCTTAGATTTACTTACTCTACTAGACACCGGTCTTCAAGAAAAGAATACAGAGATAATAAATAGCATCATACTAAGAAGCAAAATTCAAAACTTCCCATGTTAACAAATGGTGATCTCACCCAAAGTATTTAGTTGGCTGCAGAGGCCTTGATGTTATTGCTCAGCATGACTGCCTTACTGAATTTCCCATAGAACCCAACGTTATTGAATATACCCTAAGCATTATAGATTTCTCTCCAGTGTTCGTTTGAATCTATCCAACGTTACAGGCAGCCGTGTATGTTTGGATACTTGAAACCACCAATCCAGCTCATTCAGTAGCTTCTCCTTTTGGAATGGAAGCCGTCAAGTACATTCGATATATAGTAGAGTAGGTGGAAGTTCTGGAACATCTTTACAATGACAGCCCAAAGCCCAGCGCTCGTAGCACAGTAATTTTCTAAAACTACTTGTCTCAATCTGGTCCTTCGCTGCAGCTAATGAGTCATTCTGAGAACAGCAGTAATAATGGCAAACACAGCATGATTAGTCTTGACTACAGTATATTAGAAAGCAAAGAAGGTACGAAGAACTGTGCTGCAGATTCTTTCGAAAATGGCAGAATTAGAAGATGTTCCGGCAATTGTTTGCGACAATGGATCGGGCACAGTGAAGGAATTGTGTTGGATTCTGGAGACGGAGTGACACATATTGTCCCAATCTATGAAGGCTACGCTCTTCCACACGCCATTTACAGGCTGGACTTGGCAGGCAGGGATCTGACAGATGCAATGACCAAGCTGTTGATGGAGAGAGGCTACTCATTCACAACCTCTGCAGAGCAAGAAATTGTGAGAGACATCAAAGAGAAGCTGGCATATGTTGCCATGGACTTGGAAGAGGAAATGCTCACTGCAAGCGAGTGTTCCATTTTGGAGAGATCCTACGAGCTCCCAGATGGGCAAGTAATCACAATTGGAGAAGAAAGATTCAGGTGTCCCGAGGTGCTATTCAACCCAAGCATCATTGGGATGGAAGCTCCCGGCATTCATGAATCCATTTACAGCTCTATTAGAAATTGTGACGTTGACATCAGAAGGGATTTGTATGGAAACGTAGTCCTGAGCGGAGGCACAACCATGTTCCCTGGCTTTGCCGACCGTCTTGCCAAGGAACTCACCGCTCTACGTCCCAACTCAGCTGTTAAGATCAAAGTGGTTGCCCCTCCAAAGAGAAAGTACAGTGTATGGAGCGCTGCTACCAGGTGAGGGATAGCAAAACGGTTCAATGGAGCAGAGCGGTGGCAATAATTAATGTCAGCAAATTGGCAGAGCTCGCAGGTCTCATAAATAGAATATGGAAGACAGACGTCTCAGAACGGCTTGGACAGATGCGTTATATGGCATAGGCAGCATGTCAGGAGTGCTGGAAAAGAATATGGCAGAGGGCCAGGACTGACATGCACATAACAGGCCATAGAAAAACAAGCGGCTCTGATACCATGTTAAACACACATGGACAAAAAGAGAGATAGGAAAGATAAATCATTCAGTACATTTTTTATTAACAAGAGATGTACATTTATAATACAATGTTGTGACTCTTGGGTTTCAGATCCCAAGGTCTCTTGGACTGCTTAGTCTTTTCGGCTTCCACACTAACCCTTTAGGATTAGGTGTCCAACATTTTCATGCACTGTAGACCTTTCCCATATACACATGTGAAGACAAAACTTCTTTAATGCTTCTCTGAAGCATCATGAACAATACTAGCTACGAAATAATGATCACTTTTATAACAAATAGCTTAGAGTTCATATATGTCTTTTCTCTGCGTGTTTTCCCCTTGCTGGATTCTGACACTTTCTAGATGATCTTTTTCAGAAACTCCTTTTCAAAAAGATTTCCCTTTTGTCTCTCAAAATTGGTCAACTGAATCATAATATGCAACTATAGAAGTTTCATAGCGCACTATGAAACTATTGTGCATTAGGCATCACCTACAACCGTTTCGTAGCACGCTACGAAACTGCTGTGTAATTTCAAAAACACAGTTTTAATGCCAAAATTTGACTGTCTTGAGCTTTCTTTTTCTTGAAATTTCTTTTTCATCTGCCATGAAGCAGTTCAAAAATGAATGCATAAACACCATTCTTCAAGGTAAACTTAAAAAAGGTAATTTATCAAAATTTATGACATAGCCTTACTTGCTGTGTGATTTTTCTTAGCTAAGGATGTCCTTCATGCTGGCTTAGTTGTATCTTCAAATCCTCGATTTGCCTCTTCATAATTCTGATTCCAGCTCTCAGTTTTGTATTAACTTTCCTGATGTATCTCGCTTCCTTTATTGCAGTGACTAACCAGGTGTAGTATTGAGCATGACAATTGACCACCTCGGGTATTAAAATCATTTTGTCTTCCCACAGAGCCTCCATTCTATTAAAATAAGCTTGCTTGACTGCATGTCTCCTTGAGGTTTTCCTCAGTTTGCCAATTTCAAGATTTGCTAACTTCAACTTCTTTTTCAACTCTTCAAAACTATATTCCTCTTGAGATATAATTGCCTTACCTCTATCATTTTTATGCAACTATGATGATGTTTCTGATGAAGTCACAGGTCCTTCATGAGATTTTGTTACCTCCCCTGTTTCACTTGCTTCTAGCACCATCTCTTGTATCTCTTTTGAATGCCTTGTCACAATTATTCTTGGCTTAAAAACAAATTCAGAAACCTGATCATCAAATTTGAGTTTTTTAGAGGTTTTGGCCTTTCTGGTTTTGCTTTTACCTATTTCTATCAAGTCTGCTCGAACCAGAGGAGACTCCTGAATGTCAATAGCTTGAAGCAAATCATTCATACTTCCCTTTGAAACCAGGCTTGCCTCAGTAACCACTATCTTGCCTTTTTCTTTAGCTAACTGGCTCCTGTTTACTCTTCTTTGGACCGTTTCACCTATAGATTTCTCTTGTACCCCCTTTTTTATCTGACCTTTCCCTTTTTGTGATTGTTGAGGTGTGTCTTGGATTACTAGTGATCTTGCGGGCTCCTTTACATGTTTCCTAGCCTTCAATTTCATGAATCTCCTTGATCTTGTTTCTGCACGATGACTAACTACTGGTGGAGAACTCTTCGTAGCCTGAGGACTGAGACCAATCTCATTCTTGAAGCCAGACATAAATACAAACATGGACCATTCCATATCTATTTTCTGGAGCTCATTTAAAACGATTAATTTGACTAAGTTGTGATGAAACAACGAGGTCTCACAGTATTCCTTCCTCAACTGAACCTTGTCACACATTTTGCCTAGGCTACGAAACAAATAGAAAGGCAAATCAAGAGATATCTTTCTAGTGAAATGAAGCAGAAGCTTGAAGTGAAAAGAATACACCTGATGATACCTCCTCTCACAGGTGAAGTATCTCTGTATGCAAGTAAGTAAATTAGCATATGAATCTTTGACAAAACTCTTGGGCACTAACTTGTTTAAGTTTGAATCAATGAACTCCGGCTTCAGAAATTCCTTGCATGGGGTCATATCAAACTTGAAATTTTAAAACCATCTCTCATGTCCCCTTGGAATCTCAGTGACTGTAGATATAACCTCTGGAGAGATTGGCAATTCAAGCACCCCAACTTTCGAATTCAATGCTGTGAAATTTAAAGCAAATTCCCTGGTGACTTGCATATGGCCTCCTTGAAGTTTTTCACAAAATCTCCAACAACCAACCTGTTTGAAGGCTTGTTCAACTTCATTGTTCTTTAGGATGATATCTAAGCCTTTAGGTCCATTTCTCAGACACCTGCCTGACATATGATCTTTTCTTTCTGTAGACCCTTCCATGAAATTCCAGCAAAGTGAAGATTTGAAAAGAAACTTGTACTGTCTCAATCTCGATCACTGCCTCACTTGAAAGCTACCTCGCTTGAAAATTGCCTCACTTGATCTTCACGGAATTCTAATTGAATGCTTATCAATTTTCTCCTCATGCATGAACCCAAACATAATCATGACTGTGAATACTTGGCTTTTTTTTGAAACTTGCAATTTGAGCGTACCAAGACACCTAACAACCCTAATGATGAGAATAAGCAGTTGAATGTGATAGGAAAAGTGTATGGGCTAACAACTGATGATGTAAAAATAACAGATTTTGATAGATTTAATAGCTAGATGAGATTTGCTACGGATCTGCATATTTCCCTGATTTCATAGCACAACGAGTGCAAATTCTGGGTTTTCCGCTATGAAAACACCTAGACTGGGTTTTGCACTATGAAAACTCCTAGACAATTTCGTAGCGCATAATAACCTTGAAACAAGCTTAACACATGGAATTTATGCGTGATGTGGGACCAGGGATAGGCAAGAATAGAGTATTGATACTATTTGACCATACCAACAAGACTCTATTCTAAATCTTTAGACTCTAAAACACCATGGAAAGACCAGACCAAGACTGACACCAATCTTTTGAAAAAAGTTGATGCTCATAATTTTGAAATTTTTCTTAAGTGATAATAGTGGCTCCACTTGGGATAGTGTGCCCTTATGGTACACTAAGAACTCGCAGTTCTAGTGCTTTTACCCTCTTATTGTAAATAAAAATTTATTTGAAAAGCATCCTCTTTAGGCTTCTTGGGCCTTCACCTCAGGCTTAAGCTTGATGATCACTGTAGGAGAAAGAAATCTATATCTACAGAAAAATGCTCAGTCAACCTTGAGCTTATTTGCATTTTCCTACCTACCTACTCTATCAATTTCAAACTTCTTTCTGCTCAATCAATGTGAAATTTCCAATGTAGCCAATCATTTGTCTTATTTGATATTTGAGTTTTTTGACTGCATCGGAGTTCAGAGCAACTATGATATTGTGATGACCATTGCCACTGGAATTGCCTCTGATCTTCATAGAAAAACTAAAACACTGGAGAGTAAAACGTTTCCATGTATCTAGCTATAGGATCCCAGAATACATGATTAGCTTGATGATTCTCATAACTTTCTAGTTGTGCAAACTGATCTTCAATAACAGTGTATTCTTCCTCAATCATGAAAGAGAAAGAAAGCAACACCCTCTCCTTGTGTTCTGCCATAAAAAGCTTTTGAAAAGAATGATCATGATCATGAAGACTATATGATTGAATTTGACCTTTTAAACCTTCAATGTCTTTCTCAATGTTCTTAGCAACTTCATCTAAAAATTTCATCGTATCTTCTATCTTGCACTCAAAACTTTTTAGAGAAGAAGATAAGGAAAAAGAAAAATTTTCATCTATTTCTTCATTAATATGATCATCATAACATTCTATATCTCTAGACAATTGATTCTCAACCACACAAGGTTCCTTTGATACGTTATCCAACTGCTTTTTTGAATGATTCTCACAAACAATGTAATTTTCCTCCTTATTATGATCATTCATTGATGTAAGCTGCTGAAAAGTATGACATAAAAAATCAACCTTTTCCTCTTCCTGAGGGTTATAAAAGCTATCTTCCAGTACTTCTCCTTGGTGTTTGCAATCAATTTCATACTCTTTATGATCAAAATACTGGCATTTTTGTTGCATCTTCTCATTCATATCAGAGGATGTAACATGGTTTTCATAAATAAACCCTTGTTGGTTTTCATGTTGCATTTCATGGGATGTTATACTTTCTTCTTGATGTTGAAATTTATTTTTATGAAGAGCCTCTAAAATTTCTTCATCCATAAATTCATCATCATCGTAACAATCCTCCAAATATTGAATAAAACTTGCAAAATGTTTACAACAATCTTGGACCAACAACAAGGAGGGATGACACTATTTATACATCTCATAGAATTCATCATGAAAATTAGCAAGCGAATATATTGAACCATTTTCCAAACTTCTATACCAAGACCATGCTTTTCCTTCTAAAGTGGTCATAAACATCTTCATGAGACAATCTTCAGGGAAATGAACCTTAAGACTGTGTACATGCATATGGAACCTAACCCAATAAAGAGAAGCAATGTCCTTCTTTTCATCTTTGAATATTGGAAGATCATCTAACCAATCAACCTTTGGTATAGGATTTGGAAAACTAGGGATATGAGACCGATTCATAGGGGCATATGGTGGGCTCTAGTATTGTAGCAATAATGCTACAACTCCTGGAACTCCCTTCTTTAATTTTATCAACCCGGTAGTTCGTAACAAACTTGGAAGCGACGGTGCCGTATGCACAAGTACTAGCTCTTGCCGCAGCTGTCACTTAGTCAGCTGGCACAAGTCCGCTAGGAGCTTAAGCCAACTTCTATGAGCTCTTAGAAGAAGCTTTTTAATTGATGGACGAAAGCTAACTCGAAGGAAGCTAATCTAATTGCGAAAAGAAACCAAAAGACAAAAAAGAAACGCAAACCCTAGCAAACCCTAATTCTACCAGCTAGTCCTACTGATGCAAAGGAGAGCATGCAAACTACTGAAAGAGATGCCATTACTTCTAGGAAGGTAAAATGCATGTGTCTAAGTTATCACTATCTGAAGAAAACATCTTTTTGTATTTTTGATTAAGTTGTTGGAATTATCATGCATGTGCTTTTAACTAGCTTTTCACTGTGCAGAGGTGGATCAAGGAGGAGAAATGCTTGGGAAAGGTTGGGAAGGTTCAGAGAGGGTCTAAGGGGTCCCTAACATCCTTTCAGAGAGTTTCACAAAGTCTGGATGCCATGCAACCGTGTTTATGAACTTCTACAGGAAGTCTGCAGGGGTTTCTACAGGATGTTCTGGGATTTCTACAGGATGTTATGAAACGAGGATTTTTGAGGAGGGGTGATTGATGGAAGATGCATGGATGGTTATGGAGGTAGGATGGGGGTCTGAAGTGACCTAGGAACTGATGGATGGAGTGGTGAGATGATATGTGGAAGGCTGATTTGGCTTTAAGGTAGTTGAGACAACAATGGAGGAGAAGGTAGGGTTACGTGGGCAAGAGGATGGGTGTGAAGCGAGAAGCCTAGATATGGGATGAATCAGATGGCTCTAATGAAGCTTGACCATGTGAGTGAGTGATAGAGATGCCCTGCACAATGCACATTCAACTGAATCAATGAATTCTTGCAAACAAACTAAGTCCTAGCTAACTTCATCTAAATGTCAATGAAATGAATAAACAGCAGCCTCGTTTGGAAAAAGGAACCATGTACATCATGTGAGCAAGAACATTCCGAAAGATCTAAATGCATGAAAAACTCCTACCAATCGATTCCCAAACATAAAAAGATACTTTAACCAACAAAAACAACCAAAATAACAAAGCAAGATCTAAAGAGCAGATTTTATTTTAAGAACGCAACAAACACACATAAAGATAAACAGGGGAGGTACTGGGCGCTTGAGATGGGCCCAACCCCAAGAGCTACAGCCTCCCAAGAGAGATTTAGAGCTGGTGCAAAGCTAAATTCATCTTTATTAATCAAGAATGAAGAGTTACATCAAAACTGTCCACAAGGAGAGCTTGAGAATGAGCTGAAAGCAAAGCTAATCTATTGCATACAAATCGAATTACAAAATGACTACAACAAGGCTATGAAATGACTAACTACTAGCTACTATCTACTGGCTAACTAGCTAACATCCACTGGCTACACTGGCTAACCCAAAATGAGGCCCTAAGCCTTCTTATTTATACAATTTGAGGACCCAACAGTCCTCCTAAAATTTAGGGACTCGGCTGCCCAAAACTTGGAGTTAACAGCAATCCTACTTGACTTGCTTGGCTGCCCTTGTGTTGATTGATTCGGTGGCCCTTGAACTCTAAGCTAATGGTGGAGAATTTGAGGCAAGGGCCCATAAATGAAGGGGACACCTTCCTACAAATCCTCTAGCTTGTCTTCCCACGAATTTGGCTGCCAAGTGCTCATTAAGACCTTCAATTTTGTCTCCAAATTGACCAAAAAGGCTACACAAAGCACCCATTAGACTTGTTGGCATAATGACTAACCAAATTCACTCTATTAGCATAAAAATAATAAAAAACATGCAATAAACCAATGAGAATGGTGGATTAAGTCAAATTAGGAGGTTGAATGAGCCCAAATAATTGTACATTTTTGGGGCTCATCATCACCCCCTACTGAAAGTGTTGCTCATCCTCTGAGCAACCAATCTCTCTCCTCATCTTTGATGGCTCTGGTGGCTTCTTTGGCTAACATCTCGGCCGATTTCTCCTTTGGCTTCCCTCTTTTCAAACTTCCTGTAGAAAAAGTTCGCTGGCTTCCTGTAGAAATAGTCTGCTAGCTTCCTGTAGAAACAGTCTGCTAACTTCCTGTAGAAACAGTCTGCTAACAGTTCTCTATCTTCCTGTAGAAACAGTCGGCACTGTCTTAGCTTGCTTGGATGAGGGTGCTTTCTCCTTGAACTGTGCTGCCTGAAAGCTGACGAATCCAACACAAATGGCAAGTCTAATGTATTATAAAAGCACACAAGTACAATGAACTGCCTGAGAATAGATATTGCATGCCAAAGCTAGATGGGAAAAAGTGTTTCCAGGCCTTTAACTGCTTTCTCTGCCTCAACAAGACAGAAAGAAGTTCTAATCTGAACAGACACCTCTATGAACTCTACACCGCCTAATAGAAGAAGGTGAGAAACATAAAAAACCTTGCTTTTTCTTGACTGGTGGGCTCAAATTTCCTGAATTCTGTGAAAATTGCTCAAGTGAAATGGCTGCCCTGCACTTTGCTAAAGGAGTATCAGATTGAAGAACCCTTACAAGAATTGATATAACATCAGCTCCAGCAGCTTTGAGTTGTAAATCGGGGTCTGTGGATACTGTAAACTGACATAATACTCCTGCAGTTTGGTCTTGAAAAAGCTGTGTATCAACAATATTTGAAACGCAGTCTTTGCTCAGAGGCATTTTTTCTTTTCTTAAAATTAGATTTTGACAAGCTTTCTGTTCATTTGCCTTTCGTTTCCTTTGAACGCTCTCTGTCAAAGCGCTCGAACTTGGCTTGTTTCAAGGTATCCTTGTAGCATCCACGTTGACTTCTTTCTTAACATCTGTCATCAGCCTGATCTTTCATGGCATGTTTTGCACCATCTCTGTGGAAATCCTTCACAGTTACTTTGGATGCTTCTTTATGCTTGTACTGTCTTTTCTAGCGGGTTCATCCTTTTGTGCTGATACTTCAAAGAGACTTTTATGAAGAAATGAAAGAATAGAACCACCAGATACTTGATATGACATTATAACCTGCCTGAATAATAGATAAAGTACTCAAATCAGGGAGGCTCTCTAATTTAATCAAATCCATCTGACTTTTACTGCTTCCAAGTGATGAGGAAGAAGGCTGAATGCCTAAGTCAGTGTAAACTGCAGCTTTTTGTGGTTAGAAAGAAAGTCAAAATTCACTTTAACACCGGATCTCAATTTCTTCTTTTCTTCAACAGTCAAATAAGTACTGGCCCTTGTTTCACACAAAGTTCTTCCTCAACCTTTGCACCAGTCATAGCCATCACATTTTTGTTTGCAAAATCAACGGCTCTAGCTTCTCTTGCTTCTGTTCCAGATGAACTTTCCATTGCTATTGAACAAAACTTTGCAGATGGATCTGCATTTACTGGTCTGGCAATCTTCCGCTGTATATGCTCCATAGCCCCCTCATTTGTGTGTTTTTGCAAACTGTAGTTCTGCAATGGCATCAGAGCTTTCTATAGCAATCTTGATGGCGGCTGCTCTTGTGCTAATAAAAATTACCAACAAAATCCACACTTCCAGTTGTGTGCAAGTTGACTAACAGCTGAGCGCTCATTGATGTCTGCGTGATTGTTGGTGGAGTGAGGTGGCAACGACGTGTGCTGGCCCATGCAACTGTTGTGCTATCATGAATTGCAGTGGTTAACTGTGTGTGCTCTGCCTGTAATCTCATCCATCAATTGCACTGGAGTTAGACTGCCCACACTGTCTGTGTTTTTTAAATTTCACGTGCATGACTGACCCGTGCATGTTGCGTGACTTTCTCGTGAGTGCTAGAGAACTGGGTGTCTTGCTACATTCATGGCTTAATTTCACCATTCCATTCATTCATGCAATGCTTAGACTAGATTCATGTAATAGATGAACAAGGTTTAGTCACGTACCTGAAGCCAAATGGTTGTTGTGAAGCTTTTTGCTGCTACATGCTCATGTTTTGCTGCTGCATGCTTGGATCCTTTGGCTGCATGAGGGCTTGGCTGATGATTTTTGATTGTTTGTCCTTGTGCAGGTGTCCTCTGACCAGATCTAAGCTGCATACATTTGTTTCCACGTTCAAATCTGCACCTTCAAGCTGCTGCTGCTGCAATGTCACAGAACCAGAACTTGTTTTCGCCATTTCTCCCAAACGGTAAAGCGGATTGATCTGAAACTTGCTGAGCATGTTTCTATCATCATGATGCATCTCCCATAGAAAAATTGTGATCAATGGATGCACAGATTTCAAGAAAAGTGGAAAATGGCTGAAGATTTCAGAGATCTATTTCTCGGAAACCGTGCATCGGAATCGGCTGAAACTGCTTGGGTAGGTTACCATCACTCATATGCATATCCCCATGAAATAGGTTTTGAAACAGATGCACGGATATGGATAAAATGCAAAAATGGCTGATGGTGATGGAGGCTAATTTATTGGAAACCGTGCATCGGAATTGGCTGAAACTGCTCAAGCATGTTGCCATCACCCTTGTACAATTCCCCATAAAACGGTTTGTGAAATGGATGCATGGTTTTCAAGTTATGGCAAAAACAAATTTTGTTCTATGGATTTTTGCTTCAAGTCTTTTTGCAAATGTTTGCATGGAAGGAAAAACTGAGCTTGGGCTGTGATGCAGGTATGGAGATGATGGAGGAGGAGTTGGAAGATTGCATGAGGACTTTTGAACCCTTAAGGAAGCTACCATGTTCGCCAAACCACTTTTTGAAATCCATGTCTAGTTTCCCACAATTTCTACAGGAAGTTCCTGTAGAAGCACAATGAGAAGCACAAGGAGGTGGAAAAAAAATGATGGATAAAGGCAATGGGATGGACACACAAGTGCTTGTAGGCCTAATCAATAGATTCCCACCATTAGATTCACTTCTGAAATTGGATTTGGCTCGTCCAAAGGTTCTACAGGATGTTTCCTGTAGAAATACAGAGCTTCCTGTAGAAGGCACAAGAAAAATTCCTTTGATCTTGATTTGAGTGCTCCTCCTGTCATGAAACACCCTTCTTGCAACCTGCAATTAGCCAATGGAGATTAGTTTTATTTTTCTTTTCTTTTTCTCTTTTTTTTTTTTTGAAAAACAACTAGGGCGCCTCATGGAGGTTTTCACCCTAATTGCCTGCCCTGGGCGCCTCCAAGGAAGGTTTTCACCCAGGGATCTTATTCCATTTTTATTTTCTCTTTTTTCCAACCCATTGACCGCCTCATGGAGGTTTTCAATCAATGAGCCAATCTAAGGCACCTCCAAGGAGGTTTTCACCTTAGATTTTTATTTTTCTCTTATTTTCATTTTTTTCTCTTTTTTTTTTTTTTTTTCTACCCTACCCTACTTGAAAAACAAAATCATTTTCAAGTATAAGAATACTTCCAATGGAGCCATGTGCACATCGAGATTAGAGAAAAAATGATGTGAAGGCTCGAAATGCATGCTTTGACAGGTATCCAGATCTCAGAGACCAAATGATCTGACTTTGAAGGGATCAAACATAGTTGAGGAAGAGAGTACCGCTACAACTTAGTGACCTTCAGAAACCATATCTCAATATATCTTTGATATCCTTGGTCATCTCGCTGATTTGGATCATTCTTCATGTCACCTTCTATCATGACCTTCTGATCTTCCTCTTTTTGCTGATCTTTCTCTTGAGTACATGGAGGGTTTGATGGTAACCATGAGGGAACTCTCTCGATCTTTGATTCTGATCTCTTCTCTTCATCAAGTGCAACCCATGGTTCTTTGATCTCCTCTTTGGAATCTTCTTTTTCCTTTGGTCCTTCAATAGAATCTTTGTTTTGCAACACTCTTCCTGAGCTTTGGTGAACATCATTGAGCTCAAGAGGAGTCATTTGCACATGTTGTGCCTCAGCTTTGCAATTAGGTTGAGCTACTCCATTGTATGGCTTTGGAAATGGTACGGGTAGTTGAGTGGAGGTGTGAAATTGAGATGGAGATGGATGGCATTGTGGTTGGGTAGGCATTTGGGGTTGCCTTGGTGGAGGAGGAGGCGATGGTTGTGGATGAGCAGGTGGTGGAGGAAAATGAGCGGGATGAGAGTTGTACTGGGGCCTCCACTCCTGATAAGGTGCATTCCACTGAGGCTGTGGCTGAGCATAAGAGTGAAATGAATGAGCAACTGGTTGGGCATAATATGGATCTGTGAAGGAACAAGGAGGGGGTGTGAACCAGGAAGGATGAGCAGGGGGACCCCAAGAAGGCATGAAAGTGGCTTGATAGGGGTCATAATAGGTCTCTGGTGTCCCTTGCAGTTCCTGCTGGTAAGATCTAGGTCCATGCGGCCCCCTTTGGTTCATATGATAGAGTGGTTCAGTGGCTCCTTTAACTCTTTGATATGCAACTTTAAGTCCAGGCAAGGAAGGGCACTGATTCGTAGGATGGTATTCTTCACAGACAAAACACACTTCTAGGGAGTGCATTGGACATTCATTCCTAGGATGCTTTCTAGTGCACCTAGGACAAAAGATGACCAAAGCCCTCTTGGCTTCCTCTTGCTTCTTTTGGATCCACAGGGTATCCAATTGCATGGCAAGAAACTGCCTCATATCACTCTTGAAATCTTCTATCTGATCTTCAAATTCGTTTTTGGACAAGGGACTGCTCCCAACATTTCTGCTTGTAGCCATTTGCTCCAGAGGAATGGTTTTTTTTTTTCTTCTTCTCCCCTAGAGGTTCTTTAAATATGCCTTGATGTCCACCCAGGGGTTCTTCTTAGTCACAACCATCGAAGAAGAGAGAAGGTTGGCTGTGTGAAGCAATGGGGGGTGTTGTGCAATAATTTTTCTAACTTATCTCTACTCCTACAAGGCATGAAAAGAAATCTTTCTGGTTGATTTTTGTATTTTTCTTCTTGTACCTGCAAAACTAAAATAGATTGAACTGCAACTAACTATCTGGCTAAAATGAAAACGCGGAATTGAAATGAAAGCAGGAAAGGACTAATCTATTTTGCTCAAATGAAATTGCAGGAATGAAATGCTAGGCTACGCTTGCGGAATTGAAATGCTAATCTACGCTTGCAGAAATGAAATTGCGGAATTGAAATGCTAATCTATGAAAGTGGGAAATGCTAATCTACTTTTGCATAAATGAAATTGCATAATGGAAATGAAATAAACTACTTAGCAGAAGATTGTAGTGGAAAATAGAAGAAAAGCGGCAATCACCAATACTCTGACGCTTCCCCGGCAACGGCGCCAAAAAGATGGTGGGCTCCAGTATTGTAGCAATAATGCTACAACTCCTGGAACTCCCTTCTTTAATTTTATCAACCCGGTAGTTCGTAACAAACTTGGAAGCGACGGTGCTGTATGCACAAGTACTAGCTCTTGCCGCAGCTGTCACTTGGTCAGCTGGCACAAGTCCGCTAGGAGCTTAAGCCAACTTCTATGAGCTCTTAGAAGAAGCTTTTTAATTGATGGACGGAAGCTAATTCGAAGGAAGCTAATCTAATTGCGAAAAGAAACCGAAAGACAAAAAAGAAACACAAACCCTAGCAAACCCTAATTCTACCAGCTAGTCCTACTGATGCAAAGGAGAGCATGCAAACTACTGAAAGAGATGCCATTACTTCTAGGAAGGTAAAATGCATGTGTCTAAGTTATCACTATCTGAAGAAAACATCTTTTTGTATTTTTGATTAAGTTGTTGGAATTATCATGCATGTGCTTTTAACTAGCTTTTCACTGTGCAGAGGTGGATCAAGGAGGAGAAATGATTGGGAAAGGTTGGGAAGGTTCAGAGAGGGTCTAAGGGGTCCCTAACATCCTTTCAGAGAGTTTCACAAAGTCTGGATGCCATGCAACCATGTTTATGAACTTCTACAGGAAGTCTGCAGGGGTTTCCACAGGATGTTCTGGGATTTCTACTGGATGTTATGAAACGAGGATTTTTGAGGAGGGGTGATTGATGGAAGATGCATGGATGGTTATGGAGGTAGGATGGGGGTCTGAAGTGACCCAGGAACTAATGGATGGAGTGGTGAGATGATATGTGGAAGGCTGATTTGGCTTTAAGGTAGCTGAGACAACAATGGAGGAGAAGGTAGGGTTACGTGGGCAAGAGGATGGGTGTGAAGCGAGAAGCCTAGATATGGGATGAATCAGTTGGGTCTAATGAAGCTTGACCATGTGAGTGAGTGATAGAGATGCCCTGCACAATGCACATTCAACCGAATCAATGAATTCTTGCAACAAACTAAGTCCTAGCTAACTTAATCTAACTGTCAATGAAATGAATAAACAGCAGCCTCGTTTGGAAAGAGAACCATGTACATCATGTGAGAAAGAACATTCTGAAAGATGTAAATGCATGAAAAACTACTACCAATCTATTTCAAAACATAAAAAGATACTTTAACCAACAAAAACAACCAAAATAACAAAGCAAGATCTAAAGAGCAAATTTTATTTTAAGAACGCAGAAAACACACATAAAGATAAACAGGGGAGGTACTGGGCGCTTGAGATGGGCCCAACCCCAAGAGCTACAGCCTCCCAAGAGAGATTTAGAGCTGGTGCAAAGCTGAATTCATCTTTATTAATCAAGAATGAAGAGTTACATCAAAACTGTCCACAAGGAGAGCTTGAGAATGAGCTGAAAGCAAAGCTAATCTATTGCATACAAATCGAATTACAAAATGACTACAACAAGGCTATGAAATGACTAACTACTAGCTACTATCTACTGGCTAACTAGCTAACATCCACTGGCTACACTGGCTAACCCAAAATGAGGCCCTAAGCCTTCTTATTTATACAATTTGAGGACCCACAGTCCTCCTAAACTTTAGGGACTCGGCTGCCCAAAACATGGAGTTAACAACAGTCCTACTTGACTTGCTTGGCTGCCCTTGTGTTGATTGATTCGGTGGCCCTTGAACTCCAAGCTAATGGTGGAGAATTCGAGGCAAGGGCCCATAAATGAAGGGGACACCTTCCTACAAATCCTCTAGCTTGTCTTCCCACGAATTTGGCTGCCAAGTGCTCATTAAGACCTTCAATTTTGTCTCCAAATTGACCAAAAAGGCTACACAAAGCACCCATTAGACTTGTTGGCATAATGACTAACCAAATTCACTCTATTAGCATAAAAATAATCAAAAACATGCAATAAACCAATGAGAATGGTGGATTAAGTCAAATTAGGAGGTTGAATGAGCCCAAATAATTGTACCTTTGGTATAGGATTTGGAAAACTAGGGATATGAGACCGATTCATAGGGGCATACTTGGCATTCATTCTTGCAATGGAACTCATATTGAAACTTCGTCAAGCTACTGATATTCTAATAGTGGAGTCACCTTCCAATTTGTTATTCAATGTGTGGAGTCACCAAGGTAGTTTGCAGCCTCAAAAAGATGTCTGAGCTGCTGCTACGTTAAGAAGTTTAGCTTCTTAATTTTAGGAATGAATAGACTTCAAGCTCCCGACAGACGCACCAAAATGTTATCACCAAAATCAACCCTAATAAACTGCTGATCAGGTAGACCTTGAGTAACTATTTCAAACCTACTTTTGGCTGAGGCTTAACCTCCCCAACCTGAGAGGGCTCTCTCACAAGATTAAAGATTTTGATAATGAATAAGATGGCTAACTCTATGAAACAAATGAAGAAGTGTAAATGGTGGAAACACAATTAGAAAATATCCATTGGGCTTATGGAGTCAAAATTGTTTCAGTGTGACAATAATGTTAGCCTTACATGGAAGTCAGGGCATGTAGAATTCAACACATTTAGAACACGTCAGAAACATATAGGATAATACAGTCTATAAATGTATGAAGGAAATTAGAGCACAATCAGTGATTTCTAAGTAATCACACATTCATACCACTACACATACTGAGAAGAGGACAATATAAGACATTTTGAATATTGAACTCCTTCTGATTCCTGAGAAGCAAAGCCAAATACTGTATTACTAAAACAGAGTCTTACACAAAGCACAATATCCATGTTTCTCTGAAATTTTCCAACCCCTTGTACATCAGATTTTCTCGTATATATAGAGATCCTTAGATAGCTGAGATTCCTCCTCCAGCATGAGGGGAACTCGAATTCTTCCTACTGTGACACCTATTGACACTTAAACTAACTACTAAATGCAACTCACTGCTAACTGGCAGTTATAGAGACCTAAAACAATTAGGAGTATAACTCCTCATCATGTTGGTTGTAGCATTTATTACAATTCAAACTTGTTCTCTGACAAATGGCCTTCTTCAGTTTAGCTTTGGTGGAGGTTTGAAACTCCTTGCTGGCCCTTGATGCCTCATCCCTTTACTGCTCCTGGAAACTAGGAAACTGCTCTTGCTTTTCTGCTTTTGGTCTCCACAAGGATCTTCGAAATCAATCATCCCTGTTGTTCTTCTTAATTACACAAAAATGTATTGGACTATCTAGTTTTTCATGCACTGTAGACCTTGCCCATATACACGTGTGAAGACAAAACTTCTTTAATGCTTGTCTGAAGCATCATGAATAATACTAGCTATGAAATAATGATCACTTTTATAAAAAATAGCTTAGAGTTCATATATGTCTTTCCTCTGCTTGTTTTGCCCTTGCTGGATGCTTACACTTTGTAGATGATCTTTTTCAGAAACTCCCTGTCAGGCAGAAAGAGTCGATAGTGCGGACACAAATCAACCTCCCTAGGAGCCTAAGACTCTCTAGTGACAAACAAGACAAACAAGAGTGATCCTTCTCTAAACATGCATTTACTATACAAGAAATCAAGTGTTTAGATCCTACCTGTAGTCCAACGCTGTTGTAGTAGTCCAGCCTCGCCGATCCAGATGAGCTCCTCTTTCACTTTGAAACCTGCATCCACTAACAATCAAACGATTAAATAGCACTTGATAATCTCATAAGATAAAACATATTTAACATATAGACCAAGGAGTATATGAAAAAACTCATAAATAACAAGCTATTGAGAAGAATGGACTCATTTGCATTAATAGGAAACAAAAGGAACAATTACAACCTGAGCCTTGGTGTTGTGCAAGTTCCTCCCAGGGTCCATCAAGAGTTCTCCTTTACTTTGACAAAGCTCACCCACTTCCAAATAGAACAAGCAAAGATGACAATCTCTCCTCACAAGCTTCTAAATGGGAGTCCTAATTCCTGCAGCATCTACCCTTAGAAATGTTTAGCTTTCAACCTCCCCTCCTTCTAGCCCAATGCCTGTATTTATAGTGCTCAAGAGGAAGTTAATCAGGTCCACCATCAATGGGATAATCCCCTCTTTGGATGGGATAGCTCCTCTCTTGATGGGATAAGTTCCTCTTTGATAGGGGTACATGAACCATCTGGAGGCGCTCAATAGTCATCAAACAACCTTCTAGAATGCTCTAGAAATGACCACAAGTAACTTTTTAAAGATGAAACTTGTGCATTTTGACCTTTACAGGGGGACGCACCTGCCCCTTTACATATAGAGCGTCCAAGGACGCAGTTATTGTGAACATTAGGTGCGTACCCGCAGGCAAGGTTGAGAGAACCTGCGTACCCAGAGATAAATACATTTATAAAGACTTTCTCTCTTTTTGGAGTTTGAGATGGAGAGCAGAGGCTTAAGACTTGCCCAGGAGGATAGCATGACTGTTGATAGTGTCATACTAACTGTACATAGCCATGGTGACATTTTTTAGTGTAACAGATTGCCCCCTAAAGTGCGAAGCCTGTAGTAGATTAGGGTTTTGTAAATCTAGGAAGGGTGAAGCACTTTATCATTTCAAGGATTATCTCGTGGAGAGCCTGGTCAGAACCTGCAATTTTCAACACAAAATACATGTATAAGATTATATCATCACTGAGGTAGGCATTCCCATACTCAGATCAAAACTTTAACTAACAGACTAACTACTCTGATATAGGAATGATCTTGCAATACATCATAATCATAGACTTTTGTAGACACAGTATGGGCGCAGCCATCTGTTTATGATTAGTCTACTTAGATAATGAATACAAAACTCCTCGCAGCCTGGATGGTGGAAACTAGATCCAGGGTCTTCATTTCTGTTTCCCGAATTGGTACGATTCTAGCCATGCGAATAAATGAGTTGATGTCGAACATGGTAGAAACCACTTGATTACCAGTCGATGATGTAAACTGTTAACAAGTGTGAGAGAGACCACTAGTAATGTCAATGGTTCTCAAAGTACCCAGTACAATCCATGAGATGTGAATGAATAAGTTGATGTCGAACATTTCACGGAATCCTTCGATCGAAAGTCGATGATGTAAACTGTCGTCAAAGGCAAGAAACCTGCCATTGATGTATGCAGACTTCAAGGTACTGATGATCTCTAAGTCATCTTTCTAGATAATGTGCTGATGTCGATAGAAAGCGACCCGTTGCAGGCAAGCCCACAACACGAAATCATAGTTCAAGTTGAAGAAATATTGCTGTAAGGACTGACTCAAGGATGGTCAAAATGGATGACAAGTATTTTGCAGATGAAAGTTTTGCTTGCAGACCTCTTGAACACATAACGACACGACAGATGGCTTGGTGATAAACGACTCAAAGTTAATTCCCGGAACCTGGCTGAAGACTTTCAATGTGGTTTGATCAACTGTGAGGTAAAGGATTTCCCAACCCACGTGAATGAAAAGTGTCGTGTCCAAGAGTGGTAATAAAGTTTCTTTTGGGACAAAGGATAACAAATAGGCTCATTCTTCTCTCTTTTCCCCCACCATTTCTGGCAAGTACCTCTTTATTTTTAACAAGCTTGAGGAGGATAACATATGCTTGATTATAAGCTCATCCTTCGGACGAGTCCAACCTAGTTTTGATTCGAACCCTAGGAAGGAGTGGTTCGTTCCTGTTTGTAATTGAACAGGTCCTTTACTGTGAAATTTTAACGAGTCCAGTATAGGAGAAACTCGGTGTTTTTCAATTTTAGAGAGTCTGAAAAACTTAAGAAGACTCCAGGTTGAACTTTTTCGTAAATTTGTGTCCCCCAAGCCCGAAAAAGTATAAAATAATACCTGGGAGAATCGCTTGATCTTGCGACCAAGGAGTACTTTCATGTTAGTGTCGTTGACCTGAAAAGTAAAAAGCGATCAAGGACACGTCGTTTTATTTCCAATATCGAGTTTGAAACGACAAAAACCCGGCAATCTTTTCGTGTTTTTACGGTCGGAAAAGGGCTATAAGGGGATCATCTTTTAATTCCGTTTTAACGAGTGTAAAAGAAACGCTCGACAATCTTTTCATATTTTAAGAGTCTGAAAAGGGCTTAAAAGAGAACTCTAAGCTTTCACTTTTTCGTAAGTTTTAACGAGTTCGAAAAAATGATAAAAATGTACTCATGGTTTTCATTTTTTTCGTAAGTTTTAATGAGTTCGAAAAAATGATAAAAAATGTACTCATATGGACGACTTTCAATTTAATTTACGAGCAGGAAAAGACAGAAAGAACTCAGCATTTTCATTTATTTTACGAGAATGAAAGATAGCAAAATAATCTCGAGATTTTCATAAGTTTAACGAGTCTTGAAAATAACTTAAATTGACTCAAGATAGGTTTCATTTTTACAAAAGCTTGAAACAGAGAAAAACTATGCTTCAAAGTAGTTTCATTTTTTCACAAGCTTGAAACAGAGAAAAAACTGTGCTTGATTCCCCCTAAGCATAACTGTTAGAGCGCATGCCCCCCCAGCTTCATTTCATTCAACCAGTTGGATGAAATGAAGGTTGAGTTACGAGATCATTTGAAAGACTGGACCTAAAACAAAAAACTGAAATAACTAACCTAAATATACAACTTAACATCTATGAGATCTAGTCAAACTCTCGACTCAATTAGAGGAGGATTTGTTTCATTTTTTAACGAGCTTGACACAGGAAAAGAACTATGCTCGGATTCGGTTTCATTTTTATGCAAGCTTGAAACGAAAAACTATGCTTGTTATAAGTTCACATGCCCCCAGCATAATGACGCAAAACGAGGTACATGCCCCCCAAGCTTCATTGCATTCAATGAGGTGGATGGAATGAAGCTTTACTTTCAAGATCTTGGAAAGACTTGTGGGAGTTGTTTCATTTTTTAGTGAGGTTGACACAGGAAAAGAACTATCCTCAAAACCCTTGTTTCATTTTTTAAACGAGCTTGACACAAGATAAGGAACTATGCTCATAACTACTCTCTACAATCTACCTAACAAAAAAAACTCTACTCTAAAAACCTTGATTCATTTTTTAACGAGCTTGACACAAGACAAGGAACTATGCTCTTAAAAACCTTGATTCATTTTTTAACGAGCTTGACACAAGACAAGGAACTTTGCTCGTGACTACGCTCTACAATCTACCTACTTAACCTACCCTTGTTTCATTTTTTAATGAGCTTGACACAAGACAAGGAACTATGCTCAAAAAGTTCGCATGCCCCCAGTATAATGATGCAAAGCGAGGTACATGCCCCCCAGGCTTCATTGCATTCAACCAAATGGATGGAATGAAGGTTTATTTTCAATATTTAACTTGAAAAGGGAGTTGTTTCATTTTTTAAAGAGGTTGACACAAGAAAAGAACTATCCTCATGCTAGCCTGTTTCATTTTTTAATGAGGTTGATACAGGAAAAAACTATCCTCGCCAACTGATTCATTTTTTAACAAGGTTGACACAGTAAAAGGAACTTTCCTCGTGGCAGCCTGTTTCATTTTTTAATGAGGTTGATACAGGAAAAAACTATCCTCGCAACACTGATCATGGCTTCCAACTGGAAGAAAGACATGTCAATGGACACACCTTGATCATGGCTTCCAAGAGGTCTTCATCAGAAGGAAGAATAGTTCTCTGGAAGGAACACAAGTCAAGGGACTCAAAAGGGATAAGAACATCGTGTTCAAGTAATCCCATAGAGTTTTCCATGTCAATTACCGGATCGAAAGCAAAGGAAGATGAGCAAACAGTGAGAGGCTCACTTACATCGGTAACTGAAAACATGGGACCAGTTGCCACATAATTAACCCGTGGCAGGGTAGATACCACTTTAGAATCAGGAACATTTAGGGCTGTCATATTATTGGTAGTTGAAACAAGACTAGGGAATGAAAGCTGGTCTACAGTCACAATATTGCCATTGTGAGGGAAAGACATCACGCGAAAGAGTGTCGATACGACAGCTTTCATTGCATAAACATAGTCTCGCCCAAGGAGTAAATTGAAATCCAAGGGACCTTGAACTACCATAAGATCAATACAGACAGTTTTACCTTCCAAGGTAGTAGAAAACTTAGGAAGGATCCCTAAAGGTTCACTAATGGTTCTCTTAAAAGATTTCAGATTCTGCGTAATAGGTGCAAGCTGAGGGGAACCCAAAGCTTTCCAAACAGTTGAGGATAAAATACTAACAGAAGCACCTTCATCTACCTGAGTACGATGTATGTCCCTACCACCAGCCTTGACAATGATTTGGAAAGGGATGGAGGAAGGAAGACGAGGTTCTGTCAGTCTATTCCAATCAAAGGAAAAGACCTCAGTAGTCGGAGGGGGTTCTGTAGAAACAGGTGAAATGCCCCCCGGCATAGAAGAATCTGATGTAGCAAGAAGAACCTGAGCGGTATGAAGTTTACTCTCGAAAGGGAGAGTGTGATCGACCGAATGTGAAGTTGAATCGACCACTTGATCAACTAATGGATCATCAACCTGAGTGACATGAGTTTCATGAGTGTGATTGACTGTACTTGAAATTTGATCAATCACTCCGTCAGTTGACGGTAGGTTGGGAGAAAGTTTACGGTAACCAGTTGGAAATTCTTGCTGTGGAACAGTAAGGTTTTCGAACAGTTTTGAGGCTTCATCCATGTGAGGGAAAATGTGAGTTTGATGACTCCCTTTGCATAACTTACAAGGAAAACTAACTTTACCTTTTTTCCCAGGAACCTGACTATCACTGGTTGATGGATAGATGGAAAGTTGATGAGAATTTTCTGACCATACTTCCAAGACCTTTGGAATACCAGGACAATTAACAAGGAAGTGGTCACCCTTACAAAGCCTGCAAGGGTATTTGGGTTTACGATGCATGTCGGAGTTTTCCTCAACACAACTAACACTTACAGCCGTGGTTGGTTGGTTGACTTCTTTCTTATCTTGCTTCTTCTTCTTCTTCTTCTTCTTCTTCTTCCCTTTCTTCTTCTTCTTAGACACCTGGTTACTAGCGTCAAGGCTTTTACCAGGTGAAGAAGAAGAAATGGAGGAAGAAAAATTAGGCGAAGAAGGTAAAGGGTCAACAGAAGGTTGGTGATGTTGAGATGGTGAACTCTGTTGAGGTGAAGCATTCGGTTGAGATGGAACAATTGGAGTATTTTGGGCCAACGAAGTTGAAAATAACCATATCGGTAAACCTATTGTAAATCTAGGTAATGACAAAGTAGCCATATAAGGAGGACCAACATTTCCAAAGTAAGGAAAAGTACTAGGATTCTCATTAGGAGGGGTTCCTAGGTTGGTAAATTCCGGAACATTTGCCATTATATTCAACTTCAGTGAATTTTATTAACAATTTAAAGCTAAAATTAACAATTCACAATTCACACTTAATAATTAAAACTCACAATTCACACCTATGGTCTCTAAAAGTAAAAACAAACAAATTAACACGCGCTATCAAATCTAGGAGTCAAACCACACACAAACAGTAACCTTCCAGACCGAAAACACTAGTTGGGGATGAAATCCAACATCGCATAATTCAGTACAGAAGTGGCAGGTGGAATAGTTACCCCGGCAACCTGCTTAATGAATAGACTGGACCAAGTTCCTCCACTTTAACTGTCTCGAGTGAAGTGAACCCCCCAGAAAATCCAAGTGAGTCTAGCCGACGTCTGCTCCAGGTACAGTGGGATCTTCCCTCCACCGTCACCTCGGGTAGAATCCTAAAGATAATGGTCACTAAGGTCACCAACAGCAACAAATATACCTGGAGGAACAGTCTACGACCCGATAGCACGCAAGGGCAGAGTAACAAGCTCAATCCCCTTGCCGGCTCCTTGACAATAATCCAAGGTTTACCGACAAGTGACCCCAGGCTCCTCGACAATAATCCGATGTTTACCGTTTGTAGTACGTGCGTATCTGGCGTCTTTCCCGATGAAGGAGGATTGATCCCCTCACTGGTTCGGACACGGTCTCGTGCTTCTCCTTTAAGAGGAGCTTTCCCAGAGTACAAATGAAACAGTTGGATTTATCCTACCACAAGATGAGCTACTTGTTTGTTTTACTGTCTTGGATTGTTAACTAGATCCTAATCCAAGACACTAGCCTAAGCTAGTTGGTGTATCAGAGCCCTAGAAATGTAAAAATTACTAGATTAATTTTAATTAAGCGCTGTGTTATTAAGGTTGTTATTACTCAAAAGGGTAAATGGATACGAAACCAATGGTGTTATGACCCGACTCAACTGAATGCAATCGAATATGATAATGTAATCTTTTCAATTCGATGAATCCTAACTAAAGTAAGGAGAGAGTTTCCATTCACTTCCAACAATGCAAAAAATTGATCACTTAAGAGAAAATATAACAAATTCTCTAATGCACTAATTTTATCAAGAAAAACTAATGCAAATCAATTCCAAAATATTTTTTTTTTATTTTTATTTTTGTGTAAATTCAAATCAAAGAAAACTGATCTAAATCTACGATTGATTTTTCAGAATGTAAACTATGCAATTGTAATCTATGCACAATTCACTTGAAAAGTATGCAAATGTAATCTATGCACATTTTTCATTAATATTCTGAAAATGAGAATTCTAATTATGCAAATGTGATCTATGCAAGAGAATTCTCAGACACAAGATGATTCTAATGTAATCTAAGAACCAATCAAGTGCAAGTCGAGAAAATTGGATGAGAGTTCCAAAGATCAAAAAATAAAAACACTCAAAGGCGATTAACACTCATACACAATTTAGCCCCCCCCGGCGAATGAGGGGGAATTTTTTTTGCAAAAACACAAGCAAAAAGATGCAAAATTGTGAAAAGACTGAGATAAACCTCCAAGTAATGACCAAAGGAAAACAAATCAAGAATTTCTCAAAAAAGAGACTCAAAACACCCAATTGATGAAAGCTTAGAGCAGGAATGCCAATGAAACAAGCTTAGATGAAGATCTCTGACAGGTAACCAATGGATCTGGGCAGTAAAAACAAATTAAAAACAAAATCTAAGAAGCAAAAAGGAAAAAATTGGAATTTTCTCAAATTTGACAGGGGTACGCAGGCGACCTGTTTACACAAGTGCAGGTACGCTCTGTGCACACAGTCGCAGTGCGTACAAGTACGCACTGTGCTGAAATCAAAGCCTGCATACTACTGGCAAAGCTAAGAAAAATGAAAATCTAATTTAACTCTAAGCTAACCCACCCAAACACACAGTCAGACAGCCAAAAACCAGAAAACAAGCAATTTTTCTCAGATCAAAATAACAAATCAAAAAGAACTCAAACACATTCATGGATTCCCCAGTGGAGTCGCCATTTTGTCAGGCGGAAAGAGTCGATAGTGCGGACACAAATCAACCTCCCTAGGAGCCTAAGACTCTCTAGTGACAAACAAGACAAACAAGAGCGATCCTTCTCTAAACATGCATTTACTATACAAGAAATCAAGTGTTTAGATCCTACCTGTAGTCCAACGCTGTTGTAGTAGTCCAGCCTCGCCGATCCAGATGAGCTCCTCTTTCACTTTGAAACCTGCATCCACTAAAAATCAAACGATTAAATATCACTTGATAATCTCATAAGATAAAACATATTTAACATATAGACCAAGGAGTATATGAAACAACTCATAAATAACAAGCTATTGAGAAGAATGGACTCATTTGCATTAATAGGAAACAAAAGGAACAATTACAACCTGAGCCTTGGTGTTGTGCAAGTTCCTCCCAGGGTCCATCAAGAGTTCTCCTTTACTTTGACAAAGCTCACCCACTTCCAAATAGAACAAGCAAAGATGACAATCTCTCCTCACAAGCTTCTAAATGGGAGTCCTAATTCCTACAGCATCTACCCTTAGAAATGTTTAGCTTTCAACCTCCCCTCCTTCTGGCCCAATGCCTGTATTTATAGTGCTCAAGAGGAAGTTAATCAGGTCCACCATCAATGGGATAATCCCCTCTTTGGATGGGATAGCTCCTCTCTTGATGGGATAAGTTCCTCTTTGATAGGGGTACATGAACCATCTGGAGGCGCTCAATAGTCATCAAACAACCTTCTAGAATGCTTTAGAAATGACCACAAGTAACTTTTTAAAGATGAAACTTGCGCATTTTGACCTTTACAGGGGGACGCACCTGCCCCTTTACATACAGAGCGTCCAAGGACACAGTTATTGTGAACATTAGGTGCGTACCCGCAGGCAAGGTTGAGAGAACTTGCGTACCCAGAGATAAATACATTTATAAAGACTTTCTCTCTTTTTGGAGTTTGACATGGAGAGCAGAGGCTTAAGACTTGCCCAGGAGGATAGCATGACTGTTGATAGAGTCATACTAACTGTACATAGCCATGGTGACATTTTTTAGTGTAACACTCCCTTTCAAAAAGATTTCCCTTTTGTCTCTCAAAATTGGTAAACTGAATCATAATATGCAGCTACAGCAGTTTCGTAGCATGCTACGAAACTGCTGTGCATTAGGCATCACCTACAGTAGTTTCATAGCATGCTACGAAACTACTGTGTAATTTCAAAAACACAGTTTTAATGCCAAAATTTGACTATCTTGAGTTTTGTTTTTCTTGAAATGTCTTTTTCATCTGCTTTGAAGCTATTCAAATTTGAATGCATAGACACAATTCTTCAAGGTAAACTTCAAAAAGGTAATTTATCAAAATTTAGGACTTAGCCTTACTTGTTGTGTGATTTTTCTTAGCTAAGGATGTCCTTCACGCTGGCTTAGTTGTATCTTCAAATCCTCGATTTTCCTCTTCATAATTCTAATTCCAGCTCTCAGTTTTGTATTAACTTTCCTGAAGTATCTCGCTTCCTTTATTGTAGGGACTGACCAGGTATAGTATTGAGCATGACAGTTGACCACCTCGAGTATTGAAATCGTTTTTTCTTCCCATAGAGCCTCCATTTTATTAAAATAATCTTGCTTGATTGCATGTGTCCTTGAGGTTTTCTTCAGTTTGGCAATTTCAAGATTTGCTAACTTCAACTTCTTTTTCAACTCTTCAAAACTATATTCCTCTTGAGAGATAATTGCCTTACCTCTATTGTTTTTATGCAGATGTGATGATGTTTCTGATGAAGTCACAGGTCCTTCATGAGATTTTGTTACCTCCCCTGTTTCACTTGCTTCTGGCACCGTCTCTTGTATCTCTTTTAAATGCCTTGTCACAGGTCTTCTTGGCTTAAAAACAAATTCAGAAACCTGATCATCAAATTTGAGTTTTTTAGAGGTTTTGGCCTTTCTGGTTTTTCTTTTACCTATTTCTATCAAGTCTGCTCGAACCAGAGGAGACTCCTCAATGTCAATAGCTTGAAGCAAATCATTCAGACTTCCCTTTGAAACCGGGCTTGCCTCAGTAACCAATGTCTTGCCTTTTTCTTTAGCTAACTGGCTCCTGGTTACTCTTCTTTGGACCATTTCACCTATAGATTGCTCTTGTACCCCCTTTCTTATCTGACCTTTACATTTTTGTGACTGTTGAGGTGTGTCTTGGATTACTAGTGATCTTGCGGGCTCCTTTACATGTTTCCTAGCCTTCAATTTCACGAATCTCCTTGATCTTCTTTCTGCACGATGACTAACTACTGGTGGAGAACTCTTCGTAGCCTAAGGACTAAGACCAGTCTCATTCTTGAAGCCAAAACATAAACACGAACATGGACCATTCCCTATATATTTTTTGGAGCTCATGCAAAATGATCAATTTGACTAAGCCATGATGAAACAATGAGGTCTCATAAGCTTCCTTCCTCAACTGAACCTTGTCACACATTTTGCCTAGGCTACGAAACAAATAGAAAGGCAAATCAAGAGATATCTTTCTAGTGAAATGAAGCAGAAGCTTGAAGTGATAAGAATACACCTTATGATACCTCCCCTCACAAGTGAAGTATCTTTGTATGCAAGTAAGTAAATTAGCATATGAATCTTTGATAAAACTCCTGGGCACTAACTTGTTTAAGTTTGAATCAATGAACTCCAACTTTAGAAATTACTTGTAGGGTGTGATATCAAACTTGAGATTTTTAAACCATATCTCCTGTCCCCATGGAATCTCAATGACTGTAGATATAACCTGAGATTCACAATTCAAGCACCCCAACTTTCGAATTCAATCCTGTGAAATTTAAAGAAAATTCCCTGGTGACTTGCATATGGCCTCCTTGAAGTTTTTCACAAAATATCCAACAACCAACCTGTTTGAAGGCTTGTTCAACTTCATTGTTCTTTAGGATGATATCTAAGCCTTCAGGTTCATTTCTCAGACACTTGCCTGACCTATGATCTTTTCTTTGTGTAGACCCTTCCATGAAATTCCAGCAATGTGAAGATTTGAAAAGAAACTTGCACTGTCTCAATCTCGATAACTGCCTCACTTGAAAGCTGCCTCGCTTGAAAACTACCTCGCTTGATCTTCAAGGAATTCTGATTGAACGCCTTTCAATTTTCTCCTCATGCATGAACCCAAATATAATCATGACTGTGAATACTTGGCTTCTTTTTGAAACTTGCAATCTGAGTGTACCAAGACACCTAACGACCCTAATGATGAGAATAAGTGGTTGAATGTGATAGGAAAAGTGTATGGGCTGACAACTGATGATGTAAAAATAACGGATTTTGATAGATTTGATAGTTGGATGAGATTTTCAATGGATCTGCACGAATTCCTGTTTTTGTAGCGCAGCCAGTGAAAATTCTTGGTTTTGCGCTACGAAAACACCTAGACTGGGTTTTGCACTACAAAAACTCCTAGACAGTTTCATAGCACATAAGAACCTTGAAACAAGCTTAACACATGGAATTTATACGTGATGTGGGACCAGGGATAGGCAAGAACATAGTATTGACCCTATTTTACCATACCAACAAGACTCTATTCTAAATCTTTAGACTCTAAAACACCATGGAAAGACCAGACCAAGACTAACACCAATCTTTTGAAAAAAACTGATGCTCAAAATTTTGAAAATTTTCTGAAGTGATAACAGGCTGTTTAAACATAGTTGCAGTATCGAGCCTTAGGGACCTATAAATCTGTGTGAAGGTAGATCCAGGGTTATGAAAAACATCACACTAATCTATGGATGCGAAAACTTGGTTCTAGCATCCCCCTATACTGCTTCGGGTGAGACTGTAGCCTATGCTACACAGGTTGTTTCTGAAAATGGCAGTAGTGTAGGGTTTGGTCGTTTGGCATAACTAACTCTGAACATGGGTAAAGACCCCCTAAGCCAAAAAATGGTCCCATTGTCAGCACTAAGATCTTCTTGAAAGGGATGTGTGATGTCGCATTACTGGAACCCAACGAAGAAAGAAATTGAAAAGTGGCTGGATAGAAAAATTCATGAATTCACAATGTAGGAAAACATGAATTCTCACCTGTCAAAGAACTAGTGGTTGGATAGATATTTGTATACAAAGATACACGAAATCTTCTTCCGCACCTTCCCGATCGAATTATACGAGTGGTTGGCTAACTTAGCAGATGGTCAAGGGAGGTGGAAGTTTGACGGTCCAATAGTATGGACTCCAGAATTGGTATGATGATTAGAAGCCTCTGAAGAGAAAATCACGTGGGATATTGATCACTAGCTTGATCGAATTATAGGAGGATTCATTATAGAATTTGCAGTTGATGCCTCAATTAGCTACAATGAAGTAGAGTGGTGATTTTTCAAATGACCGCAAGGTAACTACTTAAGATCTTTGAATACTTTGATTAAAATGTTGTTGTGTGAAAAATAGGTTATTCCATTGCCTTGATGTTCGGAGCTATGTGAAGTGGAAGACTCTTTATAAATCACGAAGGATCAAGAGAGGAGTATAGTCCATTGGTTGGACCTCCTTTGAGTGACGATGAAGGGGCAGAATGGACTCCACTACGAAGCGCTGTTGAGATAATAACTCAGGGGTTCCCTCGAATAATTCATCCATCCACTCCACCTCCACCCCCACCCCCACTGTATACACCTTCACTCACACCTCCACCTCCACCACCACCATCCGTCATGGCGAATACAATGAAGTTGCCGATCTTCAAAGGCATTGGAATTGAAGATACAAAGAAATTCTAGTTTGTTGCGGATGTTGTGTGGATAACACAATAGATTACCAATGATAATATAAAAAAATAATAGTTGGTTATTGATTTCGAGGATCGCACGCTGACTTGGTATATCAAGTTTTGTTTTGATCAGCCTCTTGCATTGCCAGCAGATATTAATGCTACTTTAAACAAGGAGTCTAGTAAGCCTAAGTGTATTGTCCTATTTTTCTAGCATAGTTTTGTCACGCCTATCAAGTGTTATATATATATGATAGGTTGATCACTTGATTGAGGAATAATGTTTTACATACATAGTTATATTTCCTTTTATGTTTATGTATGAAAGATTGATCACTAGATTGGGGAACAATGTTTTATGTAGTTATATTTCCTCTTATATGTGGCATCATTGATTATTTGAATTAGATGGTTTTGGTTAAGTAAAATGTTATACATATGTTTTTTTTTGTTTGTATCTGATTTATGAAGCAGGTGTATGACATGGATGGTGATCCAGGATTGAGACACATATACCCATGGATTCTCATGGTTATGTGGAATAGATGGTTAATTATGATTTATGGATGATACATGATTTGTGTGATTATATATGTCTAATATTGTACTAAGCAGGATGTGGTAGGGTATCTGGTCATTTTCCAACAAGGATGTTCAATTATGAATGAGTGTGGAAGTCATTTCTTCAAAACCAAAATGACTGTGGAAGCCATGCACCATTTTGGCTAAAATGTGATTAAGTTAATTTCATTATGAAATTCATTTGAATCCTTTGATCTATGAGATTGTAATGTGTGCAGGTCTTTGAACAAGGCCTTACCAGCGAACCATTAGATGGGTAAAAGCACACAATGAGTACCATAAGGAGAAATGCAAAGTTTCAAAGCATAGTAGATGAGAGGGCATGGAAATTAGGGCATGGAGTCCTAAATCCAAGAAACATAAAGACGTGGAGTCTTGTATATTTAGGGCATGGAGTCCTGAATATTTAAAAAGATCAATTTGTGGAAGCTTGGATATTTGGAGTAGATCATGGCATGGAGTCCTCAATCTACTAAGGCACGGAGATGCATGAAATAGGGTTGCGAAATCCCTATTCTCCAGAATAAAAATACCACTCATGGATGAATTTCCTTAAATAAAATTTCATTCTCACAATTCTGGAATGATTTTCTAAAAATAGAAAGTCATGTCCAACATCTCAAGCATGACTTTCCAAAAATAGTAAATCACTTTACATAAATTGGTAATCAAGCAGAGTTGAAGAAAAACAAATTAACTTATCATTAATCAATCCTAATAGTTCAATCTTGATTGAATCCTCAATATTATTAATATTATTATTATCTTTTACGAGACTATGATATTATTATTAAAAAGGAATTACAAGTAAATTTTATTTCCTCAATCAATTCACACATCTCCTTCATGACTCTCATGGCTCTCTCTCTCTCTCTCTCTTAAATAATTCATTATACTCTATTTTATGCACTCATCAAAGAATGGCATATTCCTTTTCACTCATTAAAAATATGTCATAAAATATTCCTCTTCAACTCTCTTTAATGCATATGTTACACTCTCCTTAACTAAGGCATGCATGCCTCTCCTTAATGACATAAGATATACTCCTCTAAATGGAATCCAATGCATGCACATTACTCCTCCTTTATGACAAGAATTGGTTGCTCCTCCTATATATGAGTCTCATGTATTCTCACTTGGGGAGTAGGAGGCCAAGAGTGGAAGAGACTTGAGGAAAATAGTGAGAGGGAGAGATATGGAGAGTAGCCAATTGTTTCCATAATAAATCTGAAATTATTGTTAAAATCCTAAGATATCTAGCTATTGAGGTTGGCCATGAGTGGTATTGAGAGGAAGTGAAAATTTGCTTCCTTATTTTGCCTTGCAAATATCTCTACTATTGTCTTTTGGTACTACTTGTGAGCTTTTGCAGCTCGAGGGTTTTAGGGGGAGAAGTTCTTCCCGGATATAGTTGGGAGGAAAACCGGGTGGTTCACAATAAGTTGGTAAGGATATTGGAGCTGGAGCATACTCCCATTTTTTTGAGTTGTATAAATTCACTGTTAGGCATGTTGACAACATCATATTTTGTTTCTTTTTGTAGTTCATTACATAGTTTTTCTTATCTGGTTGTTGACTGAAACTTAGATTTATATCAAATGCTACATAATAAATGTTGAAGGAATTCTGCAATAACTGTAGTTTATTTTATGTAAGTTTTTTTTTTTTGTACAGTTTCATTGCAAGTTGATCTACATCATGTCTTCATGGCTGAAGCATTCAGGCTGCCATGAGTTTTATGAAAACGTGTTAATAGCACAACTTTGGGTTTTCCTTCTCTTTTTACAGCTGTAGATAAGTTTTCAAAGTCTATGTTTGACAAAAGGGATAAATAAGATAGTATGAATTTGATTTTGGTTTTGGTTTTAAGTAATCTCATATCTGGGCATTTCTGTTTCAATTTATTTTAACTTCAGTGGGTATCTGTGCCTTATGGCCATGTTGCCCCAAATTTGATTTGAGAAAGCAGAGTTTCAGAATCCAGTTTTGTAATCTTCTATATTTTACAGATTTGTTGCTACTGCCTAGTGGCTCGTCTTGCTGTTTTTTTTTGTAGCTATGATTTACCTGGTAATCTCCTTTTATGAAATCCATCTGTTATATAAACTTGGAATTATTATTTTAAAGTATCAATGGTTAATACATTGATAGTTTAATAAACTTGTGGTTGCTTGTTTGATAGTTTAATAGTTAGCAGCTTGTTTTGTGACTGTTAACCGTTGTTCAAAATTCCCAATGATTGTAGCTACATAGCTATGAGCTATTTGTAAAAATTCTTAAATATTTATATTCATTATATGCCTATATTTTGTATATGTAGCAATCAAGATGGATGACAGTTCTACTTATGTATTAGGTTCACTTCTTGGAATTACTGACAAGGAAAAAGAAATTATGTAATCTTAGATTCATGTTAGTTAATTTTGGTGAAATTTCCTTAAGGGTTATGGTTGTATGTGTTTCAAAAAATGCCTCAATGGATGTATATTTCATGCTTGCAAACTGTTTGACATAATGCTTCAACGGTTGTAGCTAATTACTTCTATGAATTGTCTATAAAAATGACTAAGTAAATTTAAGATTTGCAACCAAGGTGTTTTTGGAGATATCTCAAAGAATAAGCATGATGATGTTGGCATTATGACATAGATTTGGCACTATGACATAGGTGTTTTCCTTGATGGAAACTTACTCAAATGACATATCATAGTTCAAACTCATAGAATGAATAAAAGAAAGGTATACGCAGGTTCACGACTAACCAAACCACGTGTACACACGGGTTAGAAGACCAAAAGAAGCGTATAACATACACACGGACTTTCACAAAAGGAAAGGTGCATACATGTTGGAAAACTAAGTTTTGGTCCGTGGTATTTGGTCCATGGTATTTTGATCCATGGTATTGGCCTAAGGTATCTGGTCCGGAGTTTTGACCATAGGTATTTGGTCCAAGGTATTGGTCCTAAGTGGTTTTTGGTCCATGGTATTGAGTAAGGCCTAAGACTATAAAAGGAGGAGAAGATAATTAGCAAAGATACTCAAGTATTTAATATCTGATGAAGAGCAAGATCTAGTATACAAGTTATTGGGTTATGGTGCATAGTTGGATTTGAAACAAGGATGAACCTTAGCACTTGATAAAGGATAACATCTAATGATGGGTCAAGATCTTAACGTTTGAAGTGAAGTATCTTTATGTGATTTGATCATTTATCTGAATAACTAGCACATGTTGTAGTCTGTAAATATGATGATCTAGGTATAACTGAAGTTTGGAATTGTTGTAAAGTTTAAATCATCATTTACAGTTCTGTATGCAGGTTCACTTTAGAAAAGCCATGTATACACACTGATTCTGCATATCAAAATAGCATATACATCTTAAATTTGATTTTTAGATCTATATACATGTTCGTCATAAAAAAAGTGTGTATGCACGTAGGTTCGACACATTGAAGTAGCATATACCTCATAAAATATGTTTTAGCTGCTTCTATTTGATGTTGCAGTGTTCTGGGTTCTGGTTACAGCATTCTAAAAGATCAGATTGAAGGGTTGTCAAAGTGATTGGTTGATTCAGTTGTGGTTGGTGCAAAGGAGATTGGTTGATTTGATGATTGAATGATGCTATTGATGGATCCAGTCTGAAAATTTATGAAACGTGGTCCCTAGAAGAAAAGAGAAGGTTGTAGCCTTCTGTAGGCCAGCACCTATGTACTAGTAAACATATCAACTAGTACAAGAGCTAGGGGGTTGTAGCTCCCTTCCAAAAGAAGCTGGAGAATGAGAGAAGGTTGTAGCCTTTTGCAAGTAGAAGCCTGCGTACTAGTAGAAGACTGCACCATGACAAAAATTGTAAAAAGAAGTTTCTAATTTAAAAAGAAGATAGAGATGATTGCAGCAGGTGGTTTTCACCCACATTGGGTTTCCACCTTATATCTTGTGTTCATGTGTGTGACTGTTTGTTCTGCTTTTACTACACCTGGTTACTATTTATATGGTTCTAATGCATTGATTAAAGATCAACATATGATGAATTAACTGAATCATAAGTTTGTAGGATATACTCTAGTTGCCTTAAACATAGTTGCGTATACATGCAAGTTCCATTAACTGAAATAGCGTATATGAATCCAATTATGGAAATAAAAAAATTATTGACTTGATAATACCGATTCACCCCCCCTCTTAGTATTATTTCCAACAATTGGTATCAAAATAGGTCCTTCAGAAGAAGCTTGATCGCTTGAAGGAAGATCCATCATCATGAGTAACAACGAAAGATAGGAATCCATCAAACCACCAATATTTGATGGGAGAAACTTTGTTTATTGGAAGGTAAGAACCACAACCTATATTCAATCTCTTGGAACAGATGTCTGGGAAATTGTAGAAGGAGGATAAACATTTCCATCATCAATTCCTACAGATGTGCCAGGTAAAATGCAATATGAAACCAGTGCCAAGGTTGTCAATAATTTATTAGGGAGTCTGTCACAATAATAATTTGTCAAAGTTATGCAGCTCAAATCCACCAAAGAAATATGGGACAAGATCATTCTAAGCCATCAAGGAGACACTCAGGTAAAAAGTGCAAAACTGCAAATTATTAGAATTCAATATGAAACTCTCAAAATGCACAATGATGAAAGTATAGCTAGTTACTTCTTACATATAGATGAGATTGTTAATTGAATGAATAATTTGGGTGAAGAGATAAAAGAAGTTACTTTAGTTGAAAAGGTTTTAAGATCCCTGTCTACTAAGTTTGAATCAAAATTATCTGCCATAGAAGAAAAGCAGGATCTTCAGACTATTACTATGACACAACTGCACGGAATCTTAACTGCTTTCGAAATGAGAAAAGGAGGTCCATCAGATATGAGAGAAGCCACATTTAAAGCTTCAGGAAGAGAAGAACTCAATGAATCAAGACATATTTTAGAAGGAGAGGAAGAAGAAAACTTTTTCAAGAACCTTCAACGAGGTTCTGGAAGATTCAGAGGTAAATTACCTTTCAAATCTTTTGCTTGTGGAAGAGTCGGTCATTATGCTGCCAAATGTCCTCATAAAGATAAGATTGATAAAGGTAAGGAATAAGATAAATGGAATAGAAAACAAACTGTAAGTGAGAAGAGCTACTATACGTATGAAGATAGCGATGGTTTGTCAATTAGTGGTGAAGATGAAAATAGTAATGACTATAGACATCTGATGGCTTTTGAAGATGATGATTTCTTAGATGTTTTAGATGACGATGACCTTTAGGAAGAAATCTCTAAACTCAAAATCTGTTTAGAAGAAAAGAATATGATTATAGATACTTTGACATTCCAACTTGCTGAAATAGAAAAACACAATGAAAAACTAGAATGTGAAATTGTGAGTCTAAGAAAGAATATTGAGAAAACAAAAGCTCTCAATCTTAGATTTTCTAAAGGATCAGAAAAATTAAATGAAATTATCAAAGTGCAGCATTCTCCTCTGATAAAGACAGGTCTTGGATATACTGAAGAAGCATCTCAAGCACAGAAGTCGTCAACCTCCACTAAAAGCTATCTTGATGCAGCAAAGAGCAGTGAACAGTTTGACAATCCTCAACAAAATCATAAAATAGATCACCAAGTAAATCAGGCTCAATTTACTTCAAGGATGAACATAAGATACAACCAACCTCAGGTAATTCATACACAATCTACTTCAAGAATGAATATCAATAGAAACTACAATCACCAGGTCAGTAGATTTGATAATTGTAGGAACTTCTTTAATCGCCAATGTTTTTCATGTCATAACTTTGGACAGAAAGCTGCTCAATGTGTTTCTTACAAGACCATCATGACTAGAGAAGCACAAAATCAAAGGAATGTGATAGGAATCATGAAACAGACCTACAATAACTTTTCTCTTCTTGAAAAATAAATATAATGCTCTATCTACAAAAACTTCGGTCATGAAGAATCTGAATGTAGGAGTAAATTTCAGCAAACATCTCAGAAGGAGCAAACTTCACTAAGTCCCAAAATATGCAGAAAGAAGAACTACAAACATAAATATGTGGTATAGCCTTGTATACAGAAGGACAAGAAAGGTAGTGGTACATCGACAGTGGATGCTAAAAACACATGACAGCTCACAAAGAAAAACATCGGTCATATAATGCCTTAGAAAAGGAAAAGTAGGTCTCATTTGGAAATGACACTCCTGCTGCCATAAAAGGTAAAGGTTCTATTCTCTTAAAAGAAAAATTTAAAGTTGGGAATGTTATGTATGTTGATGGTCTAAAGCATAACCTATTGAGTGTCAGTCAAATGTGTGATCAAGGAAATGAAGTAGCATTTTGATCAAATGGTTGTGTTGTTCATGAGCTTGATACAGGAGAAATCATGATCAAAGGTATAAGAACTCCAAACAACTTATACATACTCAAGGGAGGACAACACAATGCTATCTAAGAAAAAATGATGAACATTGGCTATGGCACAGAAGATTGGGGCATTCAAGCTTCTCTCAAATAAGAAAAGCATGCAGATTCTAGGTTGTTCGTGATCTTCCTGATGCTAGCATCCCAAAAAATACAATATGAAAATAATGTCAATTTGGTAAGAAAACCAGAGCACACTTCCCTAAAAAGGAAGGATCAACTAGTAAACCTCTTGAAATTTTTCATACTGATTTATGTGGACCATCAAGGAAAACGTCACCTCGTGGAGATGAATACTTTATATTGTTCATTCATGATTTTTCCAGAATGTATTGGATAGGACTTCTAAAGCATAAAGATGAAGAATTTGAAAAGTTCAAAGCCTTGGTTGAAAATGAATCAGATCGCAAAATCAAATGCCTCAAATCTGATCGAGGAGGAGAATTTACCTCAGATGAATTCTTTGACTTTTGTCAAGAACATGGAATAAAAAAGCAATTCTCCACTGCAAGGACTCCTCAGCAAAATGGAGTGGTAGAAAGGATGAACGGAACTATTCAACAAATGGCTCATGCTATGCTAGATGAGTCTAGAACTCCTGCAACCTTCTGAGGTGAAGCTGCATTCACTGCCGTCACTATTCTCAACCAAGCAAATGTTCAAGTAAACAGCAATCAAACTCCACATGAAATTTGCTATGGTAAGACTCCTACTGTAAAATACTTCAAAGTTTTTGGAAGAAAATGTTACATCAAAAGGACTGATGAAAAACTTGGTAGGTTTGAACCTGGAGCAGTTGAAGGCATTATCCTTCATTACTCTTCCCGAAGTAAAGGATATAAATGTTATAATAAAAGACTTGGGAAAATTATTGAAAGTATTGATGTTGTGGTTGATGAAGCATGCAAAAATCGAAAGCAAGTAAAAACCAAAGATTGTCAACAAGATGAGGATTATCCTCCCACATCAAATCAGACTAATTCTGAAGAAGAAACTAATGAAGCACCAGAAGAATAGATAATGGTAGAAGAAAAGACTCCATCTAGGTATGTTTAGAAAAATCATCCAAAGACTCAAATTTTGGGACAGAAAGAGGTAGGTGTGGAGAGAAGAAGAACTATTACAGAAGCTTCAAGCTATCTAGCATTGCTATCATCCACTGAACCTCAAAATGTAAATGAAGCATGCAAAATGAATGCTGGGTCAAGGCCATGAATGAAGAACTTGAGCAAATTGAAAAGAATAATACGTGGGAATTAGTTCCTAGACTTCATGATAAGAATATCATAGGAACTAAATGGATATTAAAAAACAAGCTGAATGAAAATGGAGAAGTTATTAGAAACAAGGCTAGACTTGTTTGTAAAGGATATGCTCAACAAGAAGGTATAGATTTTGAAGAAACTTTTTCACCTGTTGCTAGACTTGAAGCCATAAGAATGTTCCTTGCTCTTTCTAGTTTTGAAAAAATCAAATTATACCAAATTGATGTAAAATCTGCCTTTCTTAATGGAGACTTAGAAGAAGAAGTCTATATTGAACAACCAAATAGATTCATTCCTGGAAATGATGCAAAACTTGTATGCAGACTCAGAAAAGCTCTCTATGGTCTAAAACAAGCTCTAAGGGCCTGGTATTACCGTCTTGACAAATATCTCCATCAACAAGGTTTTTCAAAAGGATCAACTGATAGCAATCTATATACAAAGATTGACAATAATAAATTGCTAATACTTGTTGTGTATGTTGATGATATCATTTTTGGTAGCAATGAAGAAGCCATGAGTCAAAATTTTGCTTCGATAATGCAGTAGGAATTTGAAATGTCCCTACTTGGTGAGCTTACATATTTTCTTGGTCTACAAGTTCTACAAAATAAAAATTGTTTTTCTGTCACAAACCAAATATCTCAAACAGATCTTAAAAAAATACGGCATGGAAGATTCTAAACCAGTTTGTATGCCAATGGTAACAGGATGTAGTCTCAGCTCAAATGATGAATTAGTAGTAGTACATCAACTAACCTATAGATCCATGATTGTCAGTCTACTTTATCTAACAGGTACCCGACCAAAAATCATGCATGCAATAGGAATAGTTGGAACATTCCAAGAAAATCCAAAGGAATCACACCTTCAGGCAGTCAGAAGGATTTTCAAATATCTTCAAGGGAGATATAATTTTGGTTTATGGTATCCTAAGATACAGATATTACACTTCATGCATATACAGATGCGGATTGGGTAGGAAGCGTTGATGACAGAAAAAGCACTAGTGGTGGTGCATTCTATATGGGTTCCATATTAGTGTCTTGGTTTGTCAAGAAACAAAGTTCAATTGCATTATCTACAGCTGAAGCAGAATATGTGGCTGCTATCTTGCTACACACAACTCCTTTGGATGATTCAAACATTGCAAGACATTCAGATCACAGGCACTCCACCCATCCCCATTCTATGTGATAATACAGGTGCCATCAATATTTCAGAGAATCTAGTCATGCATTCCAAGACCAAGCACATACCCATCAAATATCATTTTCTACATGAACAAGTGATTGAACAAGAGGTCAAATTGGAGTATGTTCCCTCCAAAGAACAGGTTGTTGATATATTCACCAAACCATTGCCCAGAGAGACATTTGAATATCTCAGAAAGAAGTTGGGAGTAGTTGATGCATCACCCTACTATTAAAAATTATCTGTTTCAAAAAAAGGTGGTTATACGTGAGTTTCATGAAGCATAGTCGTGTGCATACGCTGGTTTCTATGGATACAATCGCGTATACGTTGGTTTGAGGAAAAGCAGTGGGCCAAAGGGGTCTAATATGGTTAAGTGACTTATCTGCTCTACTTAATGATGGTTACAGTCTGTGGATGACATGTGGAAATATGTTGGCTTTCATAAGTTGTTGATAACTTGATGTATATCTAATTGATGATAATGCCTTGATAATTCTTCTACTATATGAAATGATTAGATCTGACAGTGATCATCTGGCACAGGTTTAGGGAGAGCATATACTTCTAATAATGCATTGTTGGCATTATCTTAGAGGATATTGGTACAAATTCACACAGTTGTTTTTTTGAGTCAGGTGGAACAGGTTCAGGGGGAGATCATGGTTGTTGATCTGGATGCTAATTGACAAATGGTGCTGATGATAGTTGTTGATGACTATCATGGTCTTGCCTTAGATATTTGGTCTTTGTTATATATTTCATGTTTATATTTTAATGTAAATGTCATGAAACGACCTATTTTGTTACCCCACTATGCATGGGATGGATGATGTAACGTTCTTGTATAAACAATTGGTATATCCCCACTTCGTTGGGTGGATGAGTCAAACTTGGTATATCCCCACTTGGTTGGGAGATGGATGTATGTATGAGTCATTGGTGATAGGAAGGTCATTTATGATGTATGTATAGAGTCATGTTCTTCTTTAAGAACATCTTTTTGCAGACCTTGCTTATATTCAGGGGGAGCATGGACTCAATCATGGAGCTCAATTAGCACACTTCAACATATCAAAGAATTTAGCATATACTCAGGGGGAGCATAACCCTTTTCCCTTGATGACAAAGGGGGAGAGTGACTTGGGGTTGCCATCAAGTCCAAAGGGGGAGATTGTTGGCATTATGACACAGATTTGGCACTTTGATACAGGTGTTGTCCTTGACGGCAACTCACTCAGATGAAAGATCACAGTTCAGACTCACAAAATGAAGAAAAGAGAGTTATACGCAAGTTCCTAACTGACCAAGCCATGTCTACACACTGGTTAGTAGACCAAAAGAAGCGTATAACGTACACACACACTTTCACAGAAGGAAAGGCGCATACATGTTGGAAAACTAAGTTTTGGTTCGTGGTATTTGGTCCATGGTATTTTGATCCATGGTATTGGTCCAAGGTATCTGGTCCAGATTGTTGACCCCAGGTATTTGGTCCTAAGTGGTTTTTGGTCCATGGTATTGAGTAAGGCCTAAGACTATAAAAGGAGGAGAAGATCATTAGGCAAAGGTACTCAAGTATTGAATATCTGATGAAGAGAAAGATCTAGTATACAGGTTATTTGGTTATGGTGCATAGTTGGATCTGAACCAAGGATGAACCTTAGCGCTTGATAAAGGATAAGATCTAATGATGGGTCAAGATCTTAAGGCTTGAAGTGAAGTATCTTTATGTGATTTGATCATTTATCTGAATAACTAGCGCATGTTGTAGTCTGTAAATATGATGATCTAGGTATAACTGAAGTCTAGAATTGTTGTAAAGTTTAAATCATCATTTACAAATCTGTATGTAGGTTCACTTTAGAAAAGGCATGTATACACACTAGTTTTGCATATCAAAACAGTGTATATATCTTAAATTTGATTTGCAGATCTATACACAAGTTCATCTTGAGAAAAGTGCGTATGCATGCAGGTTCAACACATTGAAGTAGCGTATACCTCATAAAATATGTTTTAGCTACTTCTATTTGCTATTGCAGTGTTCTGGGTCCTGGTTAGAGCATTCTGAAAGATTAGATTGAAGGGTCATCAAAGTGATTGGTTGATTCAGTTGTGGTTGGTGCAAAGGAGATTGGTTGATTTGATAATTAAATGATGTTATTGATGGATCTAGTCTGAAAATTTATGAAACATGGTCCCTGGAAGAAAAGAGAAGGTTGTAGCCTTTTGTAGGCCGGCACCTACATACTAGTAAACATATTAGCTAGTACAAGAGCTAGGGGGTTGTAGCTCCCTTCCAGAAGAAGCTGGAGAACGAGAGAATGTTGTAGCCTTTTGCAGGTAGAAGCCCGCGTACTGGTATAAGACTGCACCAATACAAAAATTGTAAAAAGAAGTTTCTAATTTAAAAAAGAAGATAGAGATGATTGCAGCAGGTGGTTTTCACCCACATTGGGTTTCCACCTTATATCTTGTGTTCATGTGTGTGACTGTATGTTCTGCTTTTACTGCACCTGGTTACTATTTATATGGTTCTGATGCATTGATTAAAGATCAACATATGATGAATTAACTGAATCATAAGTTTGCAGGATATACACTAGTTTCCTTAAACATAGTTGCATATAGACGCGAGTTCCATTAACTGAAGTAGTGTATATGAATCTAATTATGGAAATAAAAAATTATTAACTTGCTAACACTGATTCACCCCCCTTCTCAGTATTATTTCCAACAAATGATTCCAATGAAGTAAGACTCCATGGAAGGCAAATTTGTTAGGTGAAATGTTGTAATTGTTAGCTCACAAATGAATTCATAATAATTGGAAACCACTCCTTTAGAGGTTGAATTATCTTGTTTTTCTTCCCTTTGTTTTACCAAAGAATTCATAGGCATATTATCTAGAACAAAATCAAATTAGCCACTCTTAAACACTCTTAATTGCAATAGAATGAAAAATTAGCTTATTGGAAATTGTGATTTGTAAATATTGATATTACTTATCTCACTAAAGACTCTATCATTTAAATGTGATTCTAAGACTTATGGTTTTAAGTTTTGGATCTTGAGGAGCAATGACCCTGTAGCCCTATTGAGAAGCTTAATATTACCATGGGTTAGTTAGTTAGTAGAAATTACTAGGTAGTGTAAAGAATACCAATAAAAATAAAAATACAGATATATAACCTTGCATTAACTTTTACGTCTTAAAAACTTAAAATTATATCGCATTTTGAGTTAGCCTTAGTATAATGCTAATGGTTGGTAAGGTGGGACCTTACACTAAGTTTGACTCGCACTCAGTGGTTGGATTTAAGGAAATCATCATGAGGGTTGATGAGATGCCTTAGGAATTAGATCAAAGGTTGAAATATGTGATTCGAGAAGCTAACATATAGTTGATAGAGGGTCAGCACCGTGAATTGTTTATAGCTTTACTTTTGTGCCACCTGAGGATTTCTCTATCACAACAGAAGATAGGAACTCAGGAAGAGGCCCTGGAAATCGCGATGAGCTTTCATGCAACACCCATACAGGATGTGACCTTCGGGGTATATAAGATTCATTCTCAGTTACAAAGCCTCTGCTTGGAATTGCAAATCTTGAAGAAAGACTATGAGACTAAACTAGAGATGCATGAAAACATCTAGTGTCTAAAGTGTAAGACCTAGGGGCACGATAAAGACCATTGTCCTATATTCGTGAATTATATTACAAGAGGGGGACCAATCCCTTTGAATCTAGAAGCCCAATAGGGTCGAGCATGGGGGATGCACTATGGTGCGTTATTTGTTAGGTTGCTAGAAAACACGCAACGGATAATTGTCATTTGCTTCAAAAGTTCGTTCAGACGCCCCACTAGTTTTTCTGTGACTTCTGTAAATCTGTGGGCCATGATGAGTGCCACTCTTGCAACTATGAGTTGATGATGGAAATAACACCTACATACTGGATGCAAGTAGAAACTCGGCCTCTAGAGCAGGGTGCCAGAGGAGTGCATGGAGGATATCAGGGATGAAGACGAAGCCACGGAGGAGGAGGACCTGGTAGATGCCGGGACAGGTTATATGTTACAACTGCGGAATGTGAGGGCTCTATGCACGGGAGTGTCAGAATCATACATGCTCATCATGTCAATGCTAAAACCCATTTGAACATACTATAGAAGAATGTCGGATGTTGATAGCTAAGATGCAGGAAAAGAAAGCGCAGCCTATGTAGAACTTACAAATGATCAGAGTTGAGTTCTATGAAGATGATATAAGCATGAATTTAGTGTTGAGGAGTGGAAAAAAGACTGCAGATGATAAGGGAAAAACACCTAAAGAGGATGGATGGGTTCACAAGGCCCAAGAAAAGGAAGTTGGTTTTGATCTAGAGCATATGAAGGAAACATTTATCGAGACCAAGAAAAGCTTCACTAAGGCATCCACCTTAGGAAGTTAGGACAAGATGCAAGACACCATCGCACCTGTAGAGGTTGATCCCCCTGTCCTTACCACATTCTTGGAAACCTACATGAAACTGCTTCGTGAAAGAAAAGTTATGAAATGCCTGTAGGAGTTAATAAACAAATGCACCACCAAAGAGAATGTCTTAGAGGGACACTGTGGAGTTAGAAAAATTGGCAAACATAAGTCAAGAACGGGGCCCGAAATGAGGCTCATCACATAGATAAGAGATTATGAAATGGACGAGGTCATTTTGGATTTGGGATCTGATGCGAATGTTTTGCCAAAGAAAACATGGGAAGGGATGGGGAGACCTGTGCTGCAGTGGTCTCCGATCTAGATCAGAATGGCGAACCAACAAAAGATCATCCCAATGGGATGATTATACGGAGTCACAGTTGATATAGAAGGTGCAAGCACGATGGTTTAATTTGAGTTGATAGAGATCGTTGATGACAGTTGCTATGGGGTAAAATGCACGGTGTATGGAGAATGTAAATACCCTAAAAGGTCTTCCCAGGACCTTTGACACACTGTAAGATTATCTGCAACTACACAAAGTTACATGCATGTTCATAGACAATAACTAACTATCAAAGCATTAGAAGTAGATTACCTCAAGTCCCTGTGTAGATTTATTTGGAGATCACAATGCAACCAAGTGGAACTCCCTCAAAGCTGGAACTACTTCAGCTGGTGAAGGATCTTCTACCATTTTCACGTTTGAAATAGTAGATCTAAAAATAAGAACCAAATATTATGGAGCTCCTGTCGCTCATGCTGCGGAACCTTCCTCAAGTCAAAACCCACCACCACCCAATGATTATCATATCGAAAGGCCAGTTGTGGACCTTGTAATTTGACCTCCAAAAGGGGAACTTCGATGCACAATGCACAATACATCTACATGTGCCACCCAAAACTACAGCATTATAGAAGACTTGGTGCAAGTGTCGTTGGCTATGTCAGTGCTCGAAGTATTACAAACATGCCAAACACAACAGAAAGCTTTGCTTTCAGCTATTGGTGGTATCAACCCAAAGGATTCCATGCTTGCTATTTTTGACATGGAAAAGTGTAAACCTCCCCTTTCTCACGAGCTTGCATGTCAGGTGCAAATTTTTTCGAAAGGTAAAGGTATACATAGAACTGTCATCGACGAAGGTGCTTCTACCTACGTCATGTCGGCTTCATGTTGGCTCACTCTAGGTTCTTCGACCCTATCCTCGCCGTCGAATTCCCTTAAAGCTTTCGACAGCCACACTTTCATCCCAAAAGGTTACCTAGCTAGCTATCCCATCACCTTGAGTGGGAAAATGGTAACGGTAGATATTGAAGTCGTGGATCATAAACTTGACTATAATCTACTTTTGGGCCACACTTGGACTTATGCCATGAATTCCGTTGTGTCTTCGGTCTTCCGTATCATCCTCCTTCCCTTTAATGGAAAGATAGTCATAGTAGACCAGCTGTCCTTTTGCACCCCAGATTACTCTTTGTTACCTAGCAGCTTTGTACCCTTAGTGGGTGGTGTACCTGACTCCTATGCCAGTATCGGTACCGGTCTAATGAAGGCTTCTTCCCTCATGAGTTGTTTCCCTCTTCAGCCACCAAAGGTTTCATAGACAGTCAATATGCTTTCATTTATTCCTCATGAATAGATCGATCCATGGATCCTACTGGCTCCTTCAGACATTGACACTTACGGAGAACAAATGCTGCTATCACCAGCTAAATTGGAATGCGAAGCCATTCAAGTTGCATCCGAATCTCTGGTCACTTTGGTTTCAGCCAACAGTACCATTGCCCCTCCCATAACTGCTTCTTCTTTCGATCCACTCAATCAAGTCCTACCTATGGACGAAGCTATTAGAGAGATCATGAGTTTAGAAGAGTGACCTTGGGAGGACTCGCACCATTGCATTTTGATATATGATTCTGACATGATGCCTCTTAAAATCCTGTCACCTGACGCACACGAAATTGTTTCCTCACCATATACGACTATCCACACTTTGGACTCAAAAGGAAATAGGGGAAATATTTTAAAATCATTTCTCATCGATATTTCTATCATGATAAGCATCGTGGAAAACATACAGATTGAATCCAAACACAATCCTGAGGAAATTGTGAGCTTCACCTGCCTTGTTAAGGATTTTTGTGATGTTTTCCCTTGGTCTTATGAGGAAACACATGGCATAGACCCTTCTATTGTCAAGCATGAGATCAAGAAGGATCGAGCATTCTTTTCATGGTATTTTTTTTGCTCGTTAATCCAAAAAATCCTTGAGTCTCCTTCTTTAGGCTCATTAAACTACCATGAAGAAGATCGAGCATTCTTTTTATGGTATTTTTTTTTCTCGTTAATCCAAAAAACCTCGGGTCTCTCTTTGGGCTCGTTAAACTACTACAAAGACGATTAGAGCACTTTTTGGGATATTTTATTACTCTTCAAAAAATAGAAACATCTCCGAGCCTTTCATCATTGGGCTCGTTAAATATATACGACAATGGTCTGAGCAACTCTTTTTCAATTTTTTTCTAGCTCATTAAAATGAAAAAGACTAATTGAGCAATTCTTTTTAGGCACTTTTTTCTCACTCATTAAAATAAAAAACAAGATCCGCAGCTTGGGAGAGGAAACAAGGCTGAATGATGCAAGCCTCTACCCAAGGTCTTGATTTCTGCTTCACTGAACAGCATATATCGATACATGTGAATATATGTGTTGATGTCGAACATGCACGAAATCATCTGATTACCGACCAATAATGGAGACCATTAACATACGCGAGGAAGGCCACCAATAATGGTGATGGTATCCAACATGCACAATACAATCTAATGATTGTGAAAGATGTCTTTGTTGTTGAACACCCATTAGAATCACTTAACCAGGAGCCCATAATGAGAACCCCTGATCAAACTTAAGGCAACCTACCACTAATGTCTGCAAGTACCAAGGCACTGAATGTGTTTTTGGGTTGTCTTCCTAGATAGAGTGTTGAAGTCGATAGGAAAACACCTGTCGAAAGGTAGGCAATATTGTGTCCTACATCAATCGACACGAAACAGGACAATAATGATTTTGTTTTTTGATGAATTTTTTAGCATTTGGGTCTAAACAACGGAGGGTATGATGGAAGGATATGCTTGATGGGTTGATGGAGGAAACAAAAGGTTAACCCTTGAACAATAGAAGGCACGAAAATGGTTTTAACCATGCAAAACTAGACTCATGAACACTAAAGAGTGTTAAGATACAGAGATGCAATTACATCAGGGTATTTAGGCTAAACTCATAGGACTGTAGGATTCATATTGAGAGGCCGTCATAAGGAAGGTTTATCTGAGGGAGTTCCATGTTCAAGGGAATGAATCTTGCCAAACCAAGCTTTCTAATACTGAATGCAACTGTACTATCAAATTTCCCTGTCTAATTATTTTACTGAGTCCAGATGGGTAAACTCATCGATCTTTTCATATTTAAAGAGTCTGAAAAAGACCGCAAAAAGAGAGACTCTCTTCCCTATCTGATTAGTTTAATGAGTCCAGATAGGCAAACTCGTCGATTTTTTCGTGTTTTAAGAGTTTGAAAAGTATCGTAAAAAGAGTGACTCTATATCTTGTTTGTGTAATTTTAACGAGTCTAGACTAGACAACTCTGTGGTCTTTTCATATTTAGAGAGTCTGAAAATATCATAAAGAGCAACTCCATGGTGGTCCCTTTGTCATAGTTGTTAACCAGGTGCGACAAAAGGTTAATAGTATACCCGGATTGGTTACTTTTTTGTAAGTTAATCTATTGAATCTGGGTAAAGAGAAACCTATGTTCAATAGATGTCGACCTCATTTTTTTATGAGTACGAGATGGACTAAACTCGTTTTTCATCATGAATTTTTAAAGAGTCACGCAATGACAAAATCAATACCTTCATCGAATTTTAACAAGTCAAATGAAGGAAACTCAAGGTATCCTTTTTAGTTTAGTGAGCGATGAAAAAGAGGTAAAAGAACTGCTCATTCCTCCTTCGATGTTTTAACAAGCCTGAAGGAGAGAAAAACTCAGTGATTTTTCGATTTAAGAGTGAGAAATGGTCCCAAAAAAGAAAGTGCTCTAGTTGTTTCCGTATATTTTTAATGAGCCCGGTGACAAAAACTTGGGATTTTTCAGTTTAACGAGTGAGAAAAGTACCTAAAAGAATGCTTGGGCCATCTTTATAAATGTTTAACGAGCCTAAAGACAAAAGTCAGGATTTTTTTAGTTTAATGAGTGAGAAAAAAGTGCCTAAAAAGAATTACTCAATTGGTCTTTTTCATTTTAATGAGCTAGAAAAAAATTGAAAAAGAGTTGCTCAAACCATTGTCGTATATATTTAACGAGCCCAATGATGAAAGGCTTGGAGATGTTTCTATTTTTTGAAGAGTAACAAAATATCCCAAAAAGTGCTCTAATCGTCTTTGTAGTAGTTTAACGAGCCCAAAGAGAGACTCGAGGTTTTTCGGATTAACGAGCAAAAAATACCATAAAAAGAACGCTCGATCTTCTTCATGGTAGTTTAATGAGCCTAAAGAAGGAGACTCAAGGATTTTTTGGATTAACAAGCAACAAAAATACCATGAAAAGAATGCTCGATCCTTCCTGATATCATGCTTGACAATAGAAGGGTCTATGCCATGCGTTTCCTCATAAGACCAAGGGAAAACATCGCAAAAATCCTTAACAAGGTAGGTGAAGCTCACAATTTACTCAGGATTGTGTTTGGATCCAATCTGTATGTTTTCCACAATGCCTATCATGATACAAATATCGATGAGAAATGATTTTAAAATATTTCCCCTGTTTCCTTCTGAGTCCAAAGTGTGGATAGTCGTATATGGTGAGGAAACAATTTCGTGTGTGTCAGGTGACAGGATTTTAAGAGGCATCATGTCAGAATCATATATCAAAACACAATGGTGCGAGTCCTCCCAAGGTCGCTCTTCTAAACTCATGATCTCTCTAATAGCTTTGTCCATAGGTAGGACTTGATTGAGTGGATCGAAAGAAGTAGCGGTTATGGGAGGGGCTGTGGTACTGTTGGCTGAAACCAAAGTGACCGGAGATTCGGATGCAATTTGAATGGCTTCGCATTCCAATTTAGCTAGTGTTAGCAGCATTTGTTCTCTGTAAGTGTCAATGTCTGAAGGAGCCAGTAGGATCCATGTATCGGTCTATTCATGAGGAATAAATGAAAGCATATTGACTGTCTATGAAACCTTTGGTGGCTAAAGAGGGAAACAACTCATGAGGGAAGAAGCCTTCAGTAGACCAGTACCGATACTGGCATAGGAGTCAGGTACACCACCCACTAAGGGTACAGAACTGTTAGGTAACGAAGAGTAATCTGGGGTGCAAACGGACAGCTGGTCTACTATGATTATCTTTCCATTGAAGGGAAAGAGGATGATACAGAAGACCGAAGACACAACGACCTTCATGGCATAAGTCCAAGTGTGGCCCAAAAGTAGATTATAGTCAAGTTTATGATCCACGACTTCAATATCTACCGTTACCGTTTTCCCACTCAAGGTGATGGGATAGCTAGCTAGGTAACCTTTTGGGATGAAAGTGTGGCCATCGAAAGATTTAAGGGAATTCGACGGTGAGGATAGGGTTGGAGAACCCAGGGCGAGCCAACATGAAGCCGACATGACGTAGGTAGAAGCACCTTCGTCGATGACAGTTCTATGTATACCTTTACCTTTCGAAAAAATTTTCACCTGAAATGCAAGCTGGTGAGAAAGGGGAGGTTTACACTTGTCCATGTCAAAAATAGCAAGCATGGAATCCTTTGGGTTGATACCACCAATAGTTGAAAGCAAAGCTTTCTGTTGTGTTGGGCATGTTTGTAATACTTCAAGCACTGACATAGCCAACGGCACTTGCACCAAGTCTTCTACAATGTTGTAGTTTTAGGCGGCACGTGTAGATGTATTGTGCATTGTGCATCGAAGTTCCCTTTTTGGGGGTCGAATTACAAGGTCCACAACTGGCCTTTCGATATGATAATCGTTGGGTGGTGGTGGGTTTTGACTTGAGGAAGGTTCCGCGGCATGAGCGACAGGAGCTCCATAATATTTGGCTCTTATTTTTAGATCTACTATTTCAAACGTGAAAATGGTAGAAGATCCTTCACCAGCTGAAGGATGCTACGAACCACCATTGCCCCCTTGCGAGGGTTGGGGTTGGTTTACAATAAGGTTTTGTTGTTGCTAATTGGGGAAAGGATTATTCAGGACAACGGTGGTCCTACCAGTATCCTTTTGTGTAATGTATTCTGTACATTCCTGAAGATGCGGACAACGATAGGTCATGTGGTCTTCAACACAGGTTTTGCAAGGAACTATGGAAGGTTTATCCTTTCCATCGTCAGGAGGTATAGTGGCCTTCTATTCTGGGTGTTGCTACTTTATTGATTGCTCTTCAGGAGCGGTCTTTTTCTTATTCTTCTTTTTCTTACCACTGAGATTTTGTGTAGACTGTACAAAGTTTATCTCAGTGGTAGGAAGAGTAATTGATTTGGTAGTAGTGGAATTATTGGGGTTTCCAGGGGCATTGGGGATTATGTCGTAAAGAGTGCCAGACTGACAATATATCAGATCTAAGTGCTAGGCATGATGTATGGATTGGTCTTCTATGACCGCACCACCTAGAGCGAGATCTCTAGCAATTTGTGGGAGTAAGGACCTACAGAACCAGTGCATTAAGAGAAAGTCTAGGAGGGGAGCTTTGACTCATCTCCGCCTATGTCTCCATTCATGTATATGATCGGAGATGTGGGTGGTGGTATCTTGACAAAATGAAATGAGGAGCTCTGTCCCAGTCTCATAGTGGATGGGTAGTTGGAAGTCCTTTAGGAATTCCATCGCTAAAGCATCAAAGGTGTTTACTGATGTGCGTGGTAACTCAATATACTATTTCATTGTGTTGTCAGTGAGGGTGTGGGGAAAAAGACGTAATCGGACACTATCATCCACCATGGAGTTAAAAACACTCCAAATATGGTAGGTGGTGATATGGGTGCTCGGATCCTCCCCTTACTTTCCATCGAACTTAGGGATGTCTGTTGGTATCTTTTGTGAGATTGGCGGCCATTGTAAGTTATGATAGATGGGGTCATTTGTTAGTTTGTATAAGTCAAGTATATCCAACGTTGCCAAAAAAGGCAAAGAGTTTGGTGCCCCCAACTCGGACCATGGCGATGACATATGACTTGAGGATCCTTGCACTCCTCTCATTGTTTGGCTCCCAATATTATACATGGGTTGCATGGTGTAGCAGTTGCCTTGAGGTATGGTGTTTTAGAATGGATTTCCATGAGGATTTTGATACTGGGGTATAGAATTTACCCCAGGAGAAGCGGTGCCCCCTTGACTCATTTGAATTTGTGAGTAGGGTGCCCCCATGGATTTGTTGGGACCTCCTTGAGGATTCTTGACCAACACAAAACTAACCATTTGTCCTTGATTGACATAAGGAATGTTCATGTTAATTAGCGACTGACCATGCATGCCTGAGAATGGACAGGGAACTATTACATTACCTACCGACATGTGCGTATTGGGAACCTCCCTAGGGATATGCATCTGGAGGTTTGTACTGTACAATGGCAGCTGACCATGTTGTTGGTAGACGAGAACTGCGCCCATAGTTCTGCTTATCAAAAAATCATCTCACATAAGTTGGTATATTTGATGTGTATTTGGCATTTAAAACTTTCCCATCAGCCTTCCTTGTCATTATTTTCACTTCACTTGTGAATTTCAGGAATGGAGAACAGAGGACAATACAAAGCAATACACAGGATAAAATGGGAAAGAAAAGCAAAGCTCCAAGCTCTGAAGGAAAAGAAATGGCACCCTTGTATACAGACACGGCCTATAACAGAGATGCAGGAATTGCTACATGGGAAGGCATGTATAATCTGCTTGAAGAGAAGAATCCTAGAGTAATGGAAGTTGCTGCTACCGCGGGCTCAAATATTTCTCCTGAGGCATCCATCACAGAGCTAGCTTGCTCATTCTTACACCAGATAGCAGCAAGACCCAAAATTCTCCCATACACAGACATGGTTAAGTGGATAATGGAAAACGTTGATATCAGAAACAGACAGCTTAAGACTCAGGGTCAAGAGCTTACGGAATTATTATTCTTACAAATTTTGAACTTTATATCTACTGGAAGGAAAAAGCGCATAAGGCGAAAAATGCATCAAGGAAATCTGGACCAAGAAACGGACACAGTTTCTAATGCGCGATTAGCGCCGTGCATCGCTGAGAAAAATTTCTCGAAAAGGAAAGCTGTTAATTGCCCAGTCACCTGCAAGCCCCGAAAATTGCAAGAAAGCAACGATACAAACAAATTGGAAGCAGAAGGCCCAAGAAAAGGCAGAAGCAATCCAAGGGTTAACCAAGTTGAACTGGGATTATTACTGGGCATACTTGGTAAAGCCACATAGCTAGTGGATGACTCTTAAGTGTATCATCAATTCGGCCGAAAATATGGTGCCAGCTCTTGTCGATTTTGTTTTCTCATCCCAGCTAAAATCGGAAGTCGGCCAACCGACTCTTCTCAAACAGATGTTGCATGCATGCGATTTCAAGGACCAAATACAGAAGTAGTTTTAATTTTAGATTCAATTTTAGTTTTAATTTTGTTTTATTTTCCTGAAATGAGGACGGTCATTTAAACCGCATCCTACATTTTTGTAATAATTTATTTTTAGATTTAGTTAGTAGTATTTAAACCCTTCTCATGCATTTAGAGAAGGGTCATGAAATTTATCAAAAACTTATCCCTAGAACATGCACTTCTGTACCCTCTGAGGAGGTTTTGATGAATGAATGGAATAGGATTTATTGATATTTTCTACTGATGTTGCACTTTTGTACTCTTAGTGGATGTTTGATCAAGAAGAGATAAATCATTATCGCTTGAAGCTCATGAGTAGGACTAGTTATAAATGGTATTTCTATCTCTTAATTATTTCTGCCCTTGTGTTAGAGTGATTTTCACGTTCATATATTTATATATTGATGTATGAATGCCTGAGTTATCATTTGGCACTTTTGTACGGTGATAGCTATTTATTTATGCTTGATGTATGAATAGCTTATTATGCGATATGTTTCTCACAACTGTTTCGTCTAACTTTTTATACGAAGTGGTTCATATTTATTGAATTCTTTTCTCATGATAGTTGAATGATCTTTATTACCAGTTTTTATTTGAAATCATTTTAGATCGCATAACAAAAATATTACACCCCGGGTTTAGTGTAGACTTAGATATTTCTGCTTATTAGAATACAATTTCCTTATTATTAGATTAGAATTAGAGTAGAAGTATTCCATTTAGAAACTGTCAGAAAGAGAAATATCAGTCCAACACACACACACACAGAAATTGGGAAACTGGTCCCATATCCACAGTCGGACCCACTATACCAAATGGACACGGAGCTGCTAACCAAGGTCCGGACCAGGTGGGTATCCCCCTTGTTGTAGACTCAATTTTCAGGGCTTCAATAGATTCATATACCCCATCTCTGACAGCGAGTGCGGTTCTCCTCTGGTGCTTCTGCCCAAGAAAATGGAAAGTGGAGAATCTGTGTATGTTATCGAGAACTTAACAAAGCCACCAAGAAGGACCATTTCCCTTTGCCTTTCATAGATCAAGTGTTAGATGGGCTGGCAGGGAAGAAGTTCTTTTCTTTCCTCGATGGGTTCAGCGGGTATAATTATATCCAAATCAGCCTGGAAGACCAAGATAAGACTACTTTCACTTGTCCATGGGGTACCTTTGCCTACTGGGTCTTCCGTTTTAGGTTATACATCACTCCTGCCACTTTCCAGAGAGCAGTACTGAGCATATTCACTGAGTTGGTTCATGATTCAGTGGAAATCTATATGGATGACTTTACCCCTTATGGGTCCAACTTCTAAGAAGCATTGAATAACTTGGGAAATTTTTTAACAAAGTGTATTGAGATGAACCTATCCCTCAGTCTTGAAAAATGTGAGTTCCTAATGACTGAAGGGACCGTGCTAGGTCATACAATTTCTCAGCAAGACTTACAAGTGGATCCCAACAAGATTGCTATCATCCAAAGGGTTCCACCTCCTCGAAAGGTAAGAGATGTTCGAATTTTTTTAGGTTTAGCGGGATATTATAGAAGGTTCATTAAAGATTTCAGTAACCTAGCCTATCCATTGTTTGGTCTTTTGGGGAAAGATGTTGAGTTTATGTGGACTGACAATTTTCAAGAGGCTTTGGACTTGTTGAAGGATAAGCTGGTAACTGCCCCAATCTTAAGAGGTCCAAGCTGGACCCTATCTTTCCACATTCACACAGATGCCTCGAACAAAGCCATAGGAGAAGCCTTAGGAAAAGTTGAAGAGAAGCTACTATATGCCATATATTTTGTCAGTAAAAATGTGTCCAAGGTAGAATTAAACTATATTGTAACCGAGAAAGATCTCCTAGCTGTAATCCATTCCCTAAACAAGTTCAGACACTACATCACTGGCTATCAGACATTCATACACACTGATCATGCTGAAATTAGGTATTTGATGAATAAACCTGATGTAAATGCTCATATCATTAGATGGTTACTTTTATTGCAACAATTTGATTTGACCATTGTTGACAAGCCAGGTAAGTAAAATGTTGTTGCTGATTTTCTGTCTATACTAGATTTGCCCACAGGAAAAGAAGGGGTGGTGGATGATCAACTGCCAAATGAACACCTTTTTTCTATTTCCGTACTCTCACCATGGTTTTTTGATATAGCAAATTACTTGGTTTCAGCACAATTCCTACAACACCTATCCTCAAAAGAGAAGAGCAAGATCATGAGGAAAAGCACCCCATTCACTTGGATTGGGGGCAACCCATTCAAACTTGGCCTAGATCAGATTTTGAGGCATTGTGTCAGGGAGGAGGAATTTTTTGACATCCTCCTGACCTGTCATGATAGACCCTATGGAGGCCACTTTGTAGTAAAGAGAATCGCTTTCAAAATTCTACAGGCAAGCTACTATTGGCCCACTCTTCATCAAGATGTCAGAAGATACATCATCCAATGTGACAGATGTCAAAGGATGGGGAAACTGACTCCAAGGGATGAAATTCCCCTCCAACCTCAGGTGACTTTTGAGCCATTTGAGAAGTGGGGCATGGAATTTGTAGGTCCTATCAACCCTCCTTCAATACAAAAGTATTACATCATTGTGTGCACAAACTACCTGACAAAGTGGGCAGAAACAAAGGCAATCAAGGTAGCAACATAAGAAAAAATGGTTGAGTTTTTGACGGAAAATATCTTCTATAAATTTGGCTACCCAAGAGAATTAGTCACAGATGAAGGAAGCCAGTTTACCTCTAACTTGATTGAAGACCATCTTTCTCATCACAAGATTAAGCACAGAACTTCCACCCCTTATCATCCACAAGAAAATGGGAAGGTGGAAGTTACTAACAAGGCTTTGGAAGAGATCTTGACTAAAGTGGTGAGCAGCAGCAGAAAGGATTGGGCAGATCGCTTGGTTGAGGCCACCTGGGCCTACAACACTACTTGGAAAACTACAACAGGTTTCACACTTTATGAGCTGATCTATGGGAAGAAGGCTTTGCTGTCCATAGAATTTGAATACAACACATTGAGGTTGGCAGCTCTGCTAGACCTAGATCTCAGCCATGCGCAATAGGAAATACTACTTCAGCTGAATGGACTGGATGAACAAAGAATGCAGGCCCTCCTCCACTCAGAGGTAGTCCAACTTCAAAGAAAAATATGGAATGACTGACACCTTAAAGAGAAGCAATTTTAGCCACGAGATTGGACACTGTTATATGATTCAAGATACAAGGATTTCAAAGGGAAGCTGAGGAAAAGATGGCTAGGACCATATACAGTGGAGAAATGTAATGACAATGGTTCATTCCTTATCAAGACCATTGATGAAGAAGCCATCCCCATGCTCGTCAATGGGCATCATTTGAAGATCTACAGGAAGCCCCTTTCTAAGTAGGAGTTCATTGAAACTCTGGATAAATCAGTGCTGGTAGTGGAGCAAGTCCCTGTCTCCACCCCATTCACATTCTGAGCACCAAAAAAAAAAAAAGATCCTTGGGTGAAAACCTCATAGAGGCGCCCAGGGAAAACAATGAGGGTGAAAACCTCCTGGAGGCACCCCAGCTAACTCTCTCAAAAAAAAAAAAAAAGAGAAAAAAACATAGAAAAATCAACCTGACTTCTGTTGAAAAATTTGTAGGTTGTAAGTAGGACATTGCAGGTTAGGAGGATCGCACAAAACAAGGACAGAGGTTGGCACCAAGCTACAAGCATCCCTCACAAACAATTCCTCCATGACCACTCCCCTTTCCTAATATTTGATCTCATTTGGGCCAAGATTTCACCTTCTACAAGAAGTTCTGTGTCTTCTATAGGAAGTCCTATGTCTTCTACAGGAATATCCTTTAGAACCCACAGACAAGCAAAATTGATCTTAGAAGAGAATCCGAAGGTTGGGAATCTTCCTATGAGACCTGCCAACACCCCTGTTTCTGTCGATCACCATATGTCACCCTTTTTCATCTCATTACACCTCCATTGCACTCATCCTGTTATTTGTTCCTGCATAGTCACACAAAAAAACCCTGTTTTCTTCATACTGCCAGCAAGAACTTCTAGTGACAAATCAAGCAGTAGTGTCTCGCTCACCATACCTGTCAATCTCCATCTGGACGCCTCATCAGATGAACCCCTCCTCGATAGTATAGCCCTGCTTAATCTAGCATTACATTCTAGGAGGAGAAGCAGCTACAAGACATCCTACAGGAATCCTGTAGCAGCGAATCCCTCTAGAAGACATACTCTGGAGATAGGGACAGCCAAAAACGACAAAGGAGACATGCAAAGGGCTCTCCTTGAACGTGAAAATATTAGTAGCAACCGAAGCTAAGAAAAACCCATGCATGCAACATCAGCGAGTGAAGGAATGGGTTCTAAAACGCATGCATGAAGCAGCAGCAAGCGAAGGAGTGGTTCCAAAACCCAAAGTCTACATAACACGGCCGTGACCACAAAGGTAAGTGCCGAAACTCATTCGTCAATTGTATAAATTATATTCTAAAAGCTGCATGCCTATGGGGATGGTTCAAATTGAGTGGAATCAGTGGTCAGTCAATTGGCCACCCTTGGCCAGTTACATATCCTCACGGGATCCAAACAAGCCCCATTACATTCAAAATTTCCAATGAAATGTGCAGCCAGCACATGCGGAGTGTCCATTCCATGAGAAATCGTCGGGACTAGTAGTGGTGGTGGTGGATAACAGTAGAAAGGAGGTGATGGCAGTAAAAAACATGTAGACAAATTATGGCTGTGACGTTTGATCAATGGTTTGGTCCAGCCACCTCATCCCCTTACCACAAATCATGCTGCAGTTAAAAGATGCCCGGCTGAAACTTACACCACCTTCTGTCGATCTTGCACTTGCAACATCCTCGACTAGAGTACATGTCCTCTGCATCCAAAAACTGTTAACCAATCATCCTCCACTGGTTTTCCTACTTGTTTTCGAAAATCTCCAGTGTATCGAGCTCGCTCAACAGCACAGTGACATTCTACAGGAACCGAGGGCCTTCTACAAGAAGGGTTATACAGGAAAACCTGCACAGCTTTCTGGAGCAGAAGAACCTAGGATTTTTTGTCGAATTTGGAGCCCCAAATGAGGTAGGCTTGAAAAATTCCTCTATGCATGATGTGTTTATGCAAGGTGGTGAATTGAATGGCATCAGATTGGAAAATCAGAGAAAAATCTACTTGTGTATTGGAAGTGAAATGTTTGCCTGTGTATTGCATTGAGTTTCCCAGTTTTCTGCATCAAAATTCTCCTCCACATTTCCTTTTTGAATTCTCCTGTAGGGAAGATATATGCAGTCGTGGGGGCCAGCCTATGTGCGTAAAAAATTTTGAATTTTCATATCTGTTTGTGTGCTGAGAAGAAAACTTGATCCTTGTGCTCTGTCCGTAAAAACCAAATTCATATTTTCATAAGCAGACAGTTGAGTTCTGGGTGACAGCACTCTTAAAACCAAAGAACTATTTCTAGTTGATATTGGACACTCGAGAAATTCCTTCTTGGGTTCAGGGGAAACCATAAAAGGCATTTCGTTTTTTGATTAAAGCATAAAAAGAGCACTCTCACCATGCTAGGAGGATTCATAAGGAAAGAACCATCAGACTCTAGCAAACTACATGAGCATCCTGAGGTGGTGGACCTTTTCACCCGAGAAAATTGGACATCCTTCTTTGATAAAATTCAGGGTCATGATGAGGAAATAACTGAGGATTTTTTAATGTCCCTAAGACCATAGTCAAAAACACATGCCACAGTTAGTTTTAGGGGTTTGACCCTAGAACTCACCCCTGAGCTCATCAGTGGAGTTACTGGTCTACCATTGGGGCTCCCTTAGAGCAAAGAAGAGAGATCATTAGGCCAAGTTGCCAAGAAGTGCCCACGAAGCATCCTGTAGAAGACAAAACTAGGGTTAGAAGAACTAGCTTGCCTCCTTTCTGGAGTGAAGTCAGTTTGCAAATTATGAAGTACATCACATGTGAAGGGAGGTTTAGCATCATCTATGGATATCATTTCAGGTTGCTGTGTGAACTAAGGCATGGGATTGACTTGCCTCCAGACAAGAAACTGAGCATCCCCTATTTTCTTCTTCAGTCAATAATTAAATGTGGTACAAAATTAAATGAAGGGATCCCAGATCAGTTGGCCCATCATGGGCTCATCAAACTATTGGTGGAAGATGTTTCGCACACCTACACTATCCCCATCTCTTGCGAGACCTTCCGAAACATGTCCAGAGATGAAAATATCACAATTCTGGCCGAAGACATCACCTCATCTAGTAGTGAGGGGGGAGAACACACTGAGGAAGATGGCAAAACCAATGATGAAGGAACACAGGACATTCAATCACAACAAGAACAGAAAGAAAAAGGGGAAATGGGCCAGCTTGTTGAGCCTAAAATAGGGGAAGAAACAACAACAAAAACACCACAGGAAAAGAGGATGCAAAGTAGAATAGAGAAGGCTGAAAAAGCCCAAATGAAGACTGGCACAGCCAAAGCAGGCACACAGAAACAAAAGGAAAAGACACACCTTGAAATCTCAGCAACACAAACAAAAATAATTGACACAGGGATTTCTACAGGAAGCAAGGAAAAAGAACAGCAAGAGGAGAAATCACCTGAGATATTGGCAAGGGAGGTAGCAGCTATGCTTGCTTCCTTAAGCACACCTCCAAAACAAAAAGGGAAGAGAAAGAGTTAAACCTCCATGTACTTTAAAGCAAGGAGGAGTACATGGATAGAAGTGGGCAGACCCCAACCACAGTCAAAAGAGCCAATTGTCATTCAGGACACAACAACTAAACCAAAAGAAGAGTCTCCTTCAAAGGTGTCTTCACCTATGAACGAGGAATCCCAAGAACCTCCACTTGGAGAGAGAGAATTAGGATGATGGACTCAAAGACAGCTCTACAGGAAGTCGAGACGTCTCTACAGGAAACTCTGGGTAAGTTAAAAGAGACCAAGAAATTCGAGGAAAAGATAGCCAAATCATCACAGAGAGAGGGAAAGACCAAGGAGATACTGGAACCAAGCCCTCAACCTAGCTTGGGCTCATACTACAACTTGTTAGAGGGTGGGAAAATCATCCCACAGAAATTTGTTGTGCCACTCTTCCTTGCATTATAACAAGAGAGGATCAGAGCACACACATGGATGAAAATTGCCTAATCTAAAGGAATTGAGGACATAGGCCACATGGAGGAGAAGTTAAAAGAGTTAAGAGGAGAACTGGCCCTGGTCAGGCATCTAGAAAGCTGCAAAAGAGTCCAGCTGCAGGAGGAGAATTAGCTTCTAAGAAAATAGTTGCAGCTACAGGGAAGTCATAAGAAGATAGGCCCTCCATTTTGGGAGAACAACAACAGTAAGAAGGGCCTCTGACAGAAAAAGAAGCATCTGATGAATAGCAAAAAGGGGACAAACTGCAAGCTTAGGTTGAGGCACTAACAAAACTGCTACAACAAAAGGAGTCATAGGTAGCAGAGGAAATATTGTCCCTAAAGCAACAGGTGCAAGGGAAAGAGGCCCAGCTGACCTACATGGACAGCTGGGCAGTAGAAGCCCTACAATGTAGGCAACCTACTAAGTCATATTCCTTATATCTTAAAGATCAATGGTTGCAATTCCAAATTAACACCTTGGCCCAAAGGGGCACCATTCCATTTTAGAATTACCATCAATTCATGGCTTTGTGTGACAGCAGCTCATCAAAAGATAAGGCCAAGTTATCAGAATTCTATTTACACAACTTGGCCCTTTCAAACATGAATTTGTGGGACCCCAATGCTGCATTGGCAGATGTGAAATTCATGGCCATGGACTCTTGGTTAAACCATGAGGAAAAGAGGGCAGAAGAAATTCGGAATGTTATGGATAGGGAGCTATGGGAGCCACTCATGATCAGAGTAGAACTAGAAGATCCCTTAGCTTTAGTGTATGCCCATCAGCAACTTGCCAACAATCCCCAGGTTCACCCAAATTACATTGAAAGACAAGCTCAGGCCATTGCTCACTTTGAGGACATGGAAATACTCTTGGGGGATAACTGCATTCATGCTTGCACAAGGAGATGGAGCACATTGTCCCACAGTCTAAAAATCAGAGAATACCACTCCCCAACAAGGATGAGGGAGGCCTTGGCAACAGTACCACTCTATAAATAGTCAATGCAAAATCTGCAGGCCAACTGGATCGGCCTAAAGTTTAGTCCTCCATTGCTTTTAGGACTGTTAGAAGGAGTCGAAGAAGAAGAGGAGCACAAGCAGTGGGAGGAAGTAGAGAGAAAAGCAAGGTTCCATGACCGAGAAGAAGACACCACCTCAAAATCCTGGGATGTGAGAGAGGCAGTCAAAGCAATCAATGATGACGAGCTGGATTAGTTGCTCAGAGGATGAGCAACCCATTTAGTAGGGGGGTGATGATGAGCCCCAAAAATGGGTAACTTATTGGGCTCATTTTTCCTATTGTTCTCCATTAATCCACCATTCTTCATAGTTTATGCATGCTTTTGAGTATATTTATGTTAATTGAATGAATGAGAATACTCACTTGACCATGAAGTCTAATACGTGCTTATTGCAGATTTTTGGACATCTTTCGGACCAAGGTCAAGCATTGATGAGCCACTTGATAGCTAAATACGAGGGAACAAGGCTAAGGATTTGTAGGGAGGGTGTCTCCTACACTAAATGGCCCCTTCCTCAAGTTCTCCACCATCAGCTCGGAGTTCAGCAGCCCACCGAAGACGATCCCCAAGGGTAGTTGAGCAGCTTTTGTGAAGTGGCTGATTACTTGCAGTTTTGAGCAGCCAAGCCCCTTGAGTTAAGGAGGGCTGTTGGAGGTCCTGGTGGTGATAAGTAGGAATGCTTCTAGCCTTCATAGTTTAGATCCTGAACAATTGTATTTTTTCACTTTAGTGCTGCTCTGCCTTTCAGCTCATTTTTGAGCTTTTGTTGTAAACCTTTTCGTGACATGGTTATTTTTTGAGTAATGGAGATCAGTTTCACTTTGCATTAGCTCTAAGCTTCTTTTATGACATTGTAGCTCTTGGGGTTGGGCCCAACCCAAGCACCAGTACCTCCTTTTGTGTACTTTTATATGTTTTTGCTACATTCCTAGAATAGTTTCTGCTACTTAGATTAACATATTGCTTTGTTGTTTAGATTGCTTTTGATGATTGAAATCACTTTTCATGCTTCAGGTTGTTTCAATAGTTTGGTAAAGGAAAATACCTGCAAAAAGGCCACCAAGCAATCCTTGATCTCATCTCTCCCTCCTTGGGACCGTGAGCTAAGACCAAGGCATACTTGCTGCCACAAAAACATTGTTTTGCCTTTCCATGCAATTGCAAGTATTAGATTTTTAGTTAGGGAAGTTGATACCAGTTGTGATGACATGCTTAGATCTATTCTTGCTCAGTTTTAATAGTTCTCTTACATAATTTTCTGCCAATAAACTTTTGTCCACCATGATTTCTAGTTTTTAGGTCAGAATAGGTCAAAGTAGATAGATCTCTGACGTTTTTAGTCTTTCTTTGATTAGGTTGGAGAAATAGTGTGCATATCATCTGTAATCTGTCTCTACCTATCCTTCCTTCCTCACACCACCTACTCCAACCCCAGATTCTAGATTCCTTCCCTTCACTTGCCACACTTTGCCAGTTTGACCTAATTTCTTCATTTTTGTGCAACATTTCTCCCTCCATCCTTGAACAAATCCAACTGTCTTCATCACTCCCTAGCCTCATTTACCACATCCTAAACCTCTTCACAACCTCATCCAACCTCCATTTCCACTTTCCCACTGGTTTTCCTCCATCAACCCTCAAAAATCCTCTCTCGGCTCTTCCTGTAGAACATCCTATAGAACCCCTGCAGACTTCCTGTAAAAGATCACGTGGGAAGTTTCTCGAGATATGATCACTGTGAAACTCTCTAGAAGGGTGCTAGGGACCCCTTAGGCCCTCTTCTCACCTTCCCAACCTCCTACAAGTGCCTGCTCCGTTCCTTTCGCTAATCAGCCTCTGCATAATAAAAAACAGTTAAAGCACATGCATGATAATTCTGCAAAATTACTCAAAAATATAAAAAGATGTTTTTTCTAGATTTTACTTCAGAAGTATCTTAGAAAAATTCATTTTACCTTTCCAAGATTCAATGGTATCCATTTTAGTAGCTTTCATCTCTTTTCTTGCACCAGTAGGGTTAGTCGGTAAAACTAGGGTTTGCTAGGGTTTGCATTTCCTTTCAGATTTTAGTTTCTTTCTACAATTAGATTGGCCTCCTTAGAGTTAGCTTTCATCCATCACAATTAAAATATTCTTCTGAGAGCTCATAGAGGTTGGCTTAAGCTCATAGTGGACTTGTACCAGCGGATCAAGTGATAGCCTACGGCAAGAGCTAGTGCTTGTGCATATAGCATTGTAGCTTCCATGTTTGTTACGAACTACCGGGTTGATAAAAGTAAAGAAGGGAGTCCCAAGAGTTGCAGCATTATTGCTACAGTACTCGAACCCACCAGTTGTGATAGACAAATTATGCTTCCATGTCCCAAGTACTCATGTTATCTGTTATCACAAAACCAGTACTAGGGGCTGCAACCAAGCAAGGCTTCATGTAACTGTTTCAGACCATACTTTAGATTAGGAATTAGCCTTCCTAATCAGAGAGGGCTCTCTCACAACTATTGATAAAATCCTTCAAACACTAGATGGCTAACTCTTTATTCACTTATGAAAAGCATAACTGGTTGGAAACACATCAAACTGGCTCTCATTGGGCTATGGAGTCTATAATATCAAGTAAACAAGGAAAACACAGTGACCTCATGGAAATCAAGGCTCTTAGCATTACATGTCAAACATATTCCACCAACACATAGCTTGCTGTATACACAGGAAGTCAGAGCATATAATTATGAATTCTGAGTGATTGCATACAACAAAACCATAAAATAACATAAAGTATAACACATCATCACTACATTTGATCATGACAATCCTTCGAGAATCTTGAGAAGAGAATAACTCTGTTTTACTATTACTGTCAAAAAAGGTCTTACAATGGCCCAAAACAACACTGTTTTTCTATTAAGTATCCAACCCCTTCTACATCTCACCTTGGCCCATATATAGGCAAGCAAACTAAAACACCTCGAGCTTCCTCCTCCAGCATGAGGGGAGCCTCGAAGGTGGCTATTAACTATTCCTACATGCTACTAACTAATGCATTAATTACAATCATGCTGGGCTGTAATTACATAAAGTCCTAATCAAACTAAAATACTAATTTCACTCTCCTCGTATGCTTGATGCTTCCTTGAATGCTTTGACAGCTGTCCTCCTTCAATTAATCTGATATGGCTGAGTTAGGGATGCAATGAATGCTGACTTGGGATGCTTTGAAAGCTCTGATGGCTCATTTAATGATCAGAAGGTGTGCTCCTATTATAATGGTCTATGTCTCCCAAACTTCTCCGAAAGTGTAGCAACATGTTCCCAAATCATTTAACAACCCCAAGTATGAAGTACTACCATGTTTTTGAATGTACTGTAGGTGGCATAGACAGATGTCTCTCTTCCACAACTCCTGCTCACAGTATTACACTAGCGGCTCTGTGCTTTTAAAATCATCACCTACAGCAGTTTCGTAGCGCGCTACGAAACTGCTGTGTGATTTAAAGAAAACACACTCTTCCTCTCTGGTTTTCTAAATAATCATCAGTGTTCATGGCTTAAGCACTTGATTGTTTTGAAAAGGTTTGCTTGCAACAAATATTTCTCCTGAGGAAAAACTTGTCTCCTCTGTTAAAGGACTCTTGGAACCTTCCACACAAAACAAGTCTTCTAGCTCTGCCATGGTATAACGATACAGAAAACACTGCTAATCTGGATTGCCAAACAAGTCTTCTTTGCATGTTGTAGACAGTCAGAAGCACAACACCCTTTCTCCAAAATTGTTCTCTATGATTGCGCTCAGTATTGATTACACGAACCACAGCATATAACAACTCGCCATGCAACCAAAACTGCAGACTTGTGATACAAGACATAAAACAGAGGGTTATTAATTCATAAAATCACTAATTAGTTAATCCTCTGTGTAGTTCTACTTTTCAAATCTCGGTAACTCTCTTTGAAAGTTCCATACAGTGAAATAATCAATACAGCTCCTGTGAACTAATAACTAATAACCAAAGTTGGCAGCCAAAGGTGGTTATTAGTTATGGTTATTAGCAGGCGCTGCGAAAATTCACTCATTTTATCTCGTGAATAAGACAACAAATAGCTGAAGTTCACACTGAAACTCGGTACTTTGCATCTTGCCACAAGGAGAATGGGTGAGCCTCTCTTGATGAAGAATTAAGATAAATGGAGACTGGATCAAAAACCTTTTGCCACGCTTCTCCAGAACGAAACTTAGGACATAGCTTTTCACCTGCATAATGAGCACTATGAAACATTGCAAGCGATGTTGGCCCAACATGGGATGTCAAGTTTTGTTTTATTGGACCTCCATTATGAAATTCATCGCTAGGAGTGACGACCCAGAACCCAACCATGGGATCAAAGCTGATCCATCCATCATCCTTCAGGTATAAGAAATTCAGCTTGTAGACACTCTGTTCAAACAACCACATGACAATCAACCATATAAACACCCCAAACTGTCTGTAACACTTGAAGCGCTGCAAATCCTCCATAAACTGCTTACAACTCCTTTCCAATGCTCTGTAATAGTGTTTCTCACTAAAAAGCCTGATGCAATCATCAGATTATTTTCTATAACACTTCGCTCTGTATCTTATAGCATTTCTTCACCATCTAAATGGTTACTTTGCTTTCAATTATTCTATTTTGATCTCTGAAGTTAGAGGAAGCTTATGAGGCATTTTGAGCTTGAAGAGCGACGGGCACTTGGCTGCTCCGACCAGCTAGGCAAAACTAGAATAGTTAGTTCTTTGTTAAGTCACAACAACTTCAAACAATAGGAGTGGCACTGGGTAGCCTCCGATTGCAACATCAAGGGAACATTTGCATTCTTCACATATTGAACCTCTGAAACTTCTTGTGTGTCCTTAAAACAATGAAATGTATAACCCGGGCCAACACACAAAGTATCTACATCTGCTTCTGGTCTATGGACCCTTAACTGATAAGACACAAACTTGAATATTTTTGCATTACTGCTCGATTCCCAGCAAGGCGCCCGAATACTCTGCACTTGGTTGTAGCAATTCTATGACAATTTGGTTTCTTTATCGGCATATATACATTACAGTACTCTTTCATTGTAAGAATATTTGAAGCTGCATCTGTATGAGTTACATTTGGCATTAGATGCTCTGCACGTGCCTCTCTGATCTGCGCAACATATTTACAATCTCCGAATACTATCTTAAAACAAGACAGATGTGCCGCCATGTCACCGACAATACATCATTAATTAAAGCATTCGAAATTGCCACAGGACAGAGAATCACTTGGCCGTGGTTAATCATTCACACCTGACAATAAACAATGATTAAACCTTCAAAGCATGACCCAGATCAATGAACATTTGTTTATTCCCACATCCTGGTCCAGATCAACACGCGGGAGCATCTGCATCAATTTGATTTCATGACCAGATCAATATAATAATTTCATTCCACAATTAGGACCCTTGGATTATCATTTTGCCCATGCAATCAACAAGATAAACACGTCATCGCTCAACAAACAATCTGCCACTACGTCGGATTGCATTCCTTCATACACAACAACACATTAATTCATCATGCGCTCTCGACCTCCCTCATTCACCGGTACCATGATATGCTCCATTCAATGCATATAACAACCACAGGTCCACAACGATTATACCAACAACCGACAGTAAACGCACAGTAATCAAATCGACCTCAATCCATCAACAACTCTCTGGTATTCAACTGACATTTAGGGAATCGACCACCTATTATGTAGAGCGGTTTACATTACAGGCTACCCAAATTTCTATGCTTCTGACTTTTGTATTACATATTTAGCATATTGATTTAACCTTTTTGTTACAGGTGCACAAAGAAATCAATAGTCCAATCTGTAAATCCTCCATGCTATTATGTCCTCGAGCGCGGGTTCCAACAACTGCTTTACTTGAAACAAGGTTATCATTCCTATAAAATAGTTTCTCTGGCGTGCTTCCAATAAAAGCCGATAATTTGGGAAGCTGAAAACAGAATTGATACGCATTTTGATCATTTTCCTGGAGAGAAGATATCAACTCAAAAGGATCAATGTTTCCATCTAAGAGCAGAACCTCAATATAAACCCCTTCATAACTCTGGTTTCTGGTTTATAATGTAAACATTGTTTGCGCTGTATTTAAGGGTGCATAATCCTTCCCTTAGTTTCATGCCAAACTTGCTGAGTCATTGCAGATAGATATATAATGCTTTGAGTTACTTGAATTGCGCCTGCGGAGTGAGGAATTGTTCATCATTTACAACTTTAGTAATACCTCTCTCGGCCCTTTCCAGAGCAGGGAAAACAATTCTCTCTTCCACTTTGAGCATGTTCCATTAAAACCTTCAATTCTCTAAGAAGTGGACAGTCCCCCGCGCAAACATTATAGCAACCATTTTTTGAGACACTGAATGCGAGCTTCCCATCTGTAAGCACTCGAGCCAATACTCCAGCTCCTATGGACATCAAACTACCTTATAGGCCCTTCATGCTTCACATGTCTCGTGACTAATTTATATGCCTCAACAATTGAGATTGCAGGTTTTTGACTGTTCTTTGAAATACTTCATAGATTCACAACAGTTTGCATTACTTTGTTTGGTGATTGCTCATGTGTGCTTGTAAAGGTGTTCCTTGTTTCGCTAACTGCCTTTACTCCAGGGATCACAAGTAATCTTGGGTCAAGACCATCTGCAACAGGCTGGGAGAAATAGCCCAGTAAAGAACCATATGTATCCTGCCTATAGTTAAGAACATCACCGGAATGTATGTTTACTTCAAGCCTGCACTCATGCATAACCCAATATATTTTAATAAACATGACAACTGGGTGAAAATGGCAATGATTTCAGACAAATTCCCAATTTGGTAGCGCAGCCAATACAAGATCAGTGTTTTCGCTACGAAATCACTAAAACAGATGACGCTGCGAAACTGCTAAAAGAATTCAGGCGCTGCGAAACTGCTCGATCTTTAAGCTAATCTAGAAAAATTTTGACAACATCATTTTCAGTGATAACATTATCCATCAAAAATCCACAAAACAAAGTCTTGGTGTCAACAAGAAATAAAGATTATGGAAATCCACCGTAATCATCGAATAATCAGGCTACTGATCAACCTAATCCTTTGACTTCGACTTCATCTGAAAATATTCCACCTATTGTACCATAATTGACAATAAAACTAGCAAAGGGAGTTGTGCATAAATCGACATTTAATCCTTGGGCTCGAGCAGCTCAGAATTATAACATAGTGGAAGATCTTGCTCAATCACCTTCTACTATGTCGACACTCGAGGTGTTACAAAACTGTCCCTCCTAGAAGAAGGCTTTGCCATCATCAATTGGTGGAATATACCCTATGTATTCCAATCTTGTGGTTTTTAACCATGGGTGATATACACCACAGTTAACGGAACAGTTAACTTTCCTAATTCAAGTAAAATCTGTCAATAAGAATGTTCACCGAACTATTATTGATGAGGGGGCATCTACTTGCATTATGTCAATGAGCTGCTGGAAAACACTAGGTTCACCATCATTGTCATGATCACCAACCACATTAAAAGCTTTTGACGGATGAACATATACTCCTTGTGGGATTCTGAGTAACCTGCAAATCGAACTATGGGGCAAAACAGTTACTGTTGAAGTTGAGGTAGTTGATGGACCCCTCGATTACAACATTTTACTCAGAACGCCATGGGTATATGCTATGGCTACTTTGGTTTTCACGTACTTTCATACTATTGCATTCCCTCATAAGGGTGGAATCACAGTCCTTGATCAGCTTGCCTTCTTTTCCAATAGTTCACAAGCTACGAGAAGCATTCTGTTGGTACACGGACCCCCGCTATCACTTCAAAGTGTTGGAGTAGGTCTCTTTAAAGATCCTTCCATAATGGGTACTTTTACACTATCGTCACCATCTGATTTGACGGAAGTGGCAAGAGTAGAGACTTACAACATGATTTCATCCACCTCATATGATTTAAGGAGGATTACCAACAATTTTGAAGTTGATAGTAATATTGAGGTAATGTCACTAAGCCGCATTGAACTAGCATAGCAATCAATTTTTCACGCTTGTGCAGAAAACCCAAATCCCCATTCACCAATTGTATGGGTAGACCGTTCATTAGAATACGGTACTTCTTCGGATCCTTTCTCACGTATACATTATACTGATGAAAGAATCATCCAATCAATGATGATAGGAGAAGAACCTTGGGAAGATTATCATCATCATTCCCATCTTCTAGATGGCGTCAAAGATTATTCAAACCAACTAAACCACCCTTCAGTTGTTGATTTTCTTTCGAATTCAATTTTCATAAACACAGTAGAATCTGAGTGAAAACTGTCAAATATTGAAGAAACGATTCCTATTAATATTTTGACCAAGACTAATGTTGTAGAGAATATTCATGTCAGTAAATATTTTTCTCCATCAGAAATAGATAGTTACCGTACTCTCTTTCACGAATTTAGAGGTATCTTTGCATGGTCTTATGAGGAGATGTTAGGCATTAACTCTAGTATTGTTGAACATGAAATCAAAATTTACCCTGATGTCAAGCTAGTTCGACAGTGGCTTAGACCTATTCATCCAAAGAAAGCCGCTGCAGTTAAGGTAGAAGTTGAAAAACTCTTGTGGGCTGGTTTCATTTACCCTGTACCTCTTACTGACTGGGTTTCCAACCTTGTTTCGGTCATGAAGAAACAAGGGAAAATTTGAGTGTGAGTTGATTATAGGGATGTAAATCAGGCATGTCCAGAGGACAATTATCCTACTACTTTTATTGACTAGATTATTGATGAATGTGTTGGATGCAAAATATTCTCATTGATGGATGGTTTTTCTGGCTACAATCAAATCAATATCCACCGTCAGGACCTATTGGGCAACAGGTCCCCTGCGTAATGGTTTTAGGGCTTAAAGCCCACAATTTTGGGATATTGGTATTGTAAAGGCTCCGCAAAGTGCATGGAGCATGAGTTGTAATGAGTTAAGTCAAAGGGTAGTCTACCCAAAATAAGGTAAAATAATAGAAAGTGAGTTGGCCTGCCCATGGTCCATGGACCATGAGAATGTATAAATAGAGCAAGGCTCTAGGTGTAGAAGATAGTTTTTTTGGGAAGTTTTGGAGAAGATAAAAAGTGTATGGGTTGTTAACAGTGATAACCAATCTGAGTCTGTAAGTCTGAGTCGAGGTTTGTAGGAGCAGATAGAGGCTCCACAGCTATGTGCGTGGAGGCCCAGTAGAGTCCGCAGCTGTGTGCACATACCCCTACAGTTGTGTGCACAGGGCAGGAAGTCGATTGTAACCAGAAAAAGGCATTAATAAAGATAAGTTGGTTTTGGAATATTGCGTATCTATTCTATATTCTGGTTTATGTATCTGTGTAGGGTCTAAGATTGCACGTATGTCTGCTATGTTAAATGGTAACTGAAAACATCATGCCTTCTTAAGTAATTCAAGATCTATAATAATATTAAGCACAGAAAAGGTAAATCGCACTCGCACTCGTCTTCCAAACCGTGCGAAGGTAGATAGTCTGAGTAGATGGTTGTGCGGAAATAGCACAATGTGTGGGATCGGTTCGCTAACTTCCAGACCTCATCAAGACATCCCTAGGGTGCAAAAACCTGGTTCCAGAACCCTCCCTTACTACCTCTGTTATAGACATTTTTGAGCACTACAACCCCAATCATATTTGTCCATAAACCAAGGGCTCCTAAGTCCCTAAATGTGTTGTTCCATCCCCTAAAAGAACAAGGTCAGCTAATTATATCATCTCCCAGAAGCTCTCCATGAAAAACTACTCAGAACTGGTCAAAACTGGACCATCTCACCTACTCCATGGTCAAAGTGCGCTGCATCCCACCTAAATGCACATGGGAGGTGTGATGCATACTGAAAATCCCTTCTATGGGGTGCGATGGGCGAGAGTGGACAAATGGCAGAGTCAATTTGCGAGGTGGATGATAATGGAATCTTCCAAAAACTTCTCCTGTGACACTTGCCTCTCTGCATTCGCCCAGGGATGAGTAAGAGATCATCAATCTCCAAGTGGAATCAAGAACTATCAGAGAGAGGACACTAATCAAATCTCAAAAGCTGACTCACCCCCCTTGCAAACATCTATATATAGATCCCTCATCCCAGAGATCCATAGGCTGGAATTTTGTATCTTGTAAGGAAGTGCTGCTGGTTTCTTGGTGTAATATCTTAGTGTTGGGTGATCTAAGCTTTTAATGAGGTGAAGAAGGGCTTTCTTGCTGAGAGGATGATGCTGGGTCAGAACAATTGGTTGTAATCCTCTTTGTTATTCTTGATATTAATAAAGCTATTCAAGTTTTCCTCCATATTCTTGTATGATTGATGATATATGGATTTGTGTGGTCAATATATATCTTGACCTATATTGTGTATGATAGTAGATCTTTGTTCTTGGATAGTGTTATGCTGCTTTGATTCTACAGGTGCTCTTTGAAGTTGGGTAGACGAGGAAGCGAGTGGCGAAGATCTATCAGAAGGGAGAGGAATCAAGCAAGGAACCAAGCACAATAGAGAGGTTTGTCTCCTTTGTTCCCCTCCTATCTACTTCTCATAAAGGAAAGTAGTTTTAGTTTGTTTGTTTCTAAGATAGCTACCAGTCTTAGTGGGACTAGCAGCTCTGCATAGACTCCATATTTCCTGATAACAAAATGGTGACTCCACTGGGGAGCGAATAGATTGTTTGTTTGTCTATATTTGTTTGCTTTATAAACTTACAGATGGAGCCTGAAGTCAAGCCAGCTAGCCTTCGAAATGCATTTGCTATGCAAGTGCAAAGTAGATCAATGTTGCTTCAGTCTATCTCTGGGTTTTGTTTATGAACTGAACAATCGATTTACAAACTCTCTAATTGCCCTTGTGGTGGCTCTAGTAACCTCCTTAGATCTACCCCTATGATTTATTTACTGATTATCACTTGCTCGGCCTAAATCCCTTAACTGTGCAGCAAACTGTGATTAAGAACTGGATCAGAAGTCTCACACTGTACCATCGCACTCTCTCTTCAAGGATATCAGTATGCATCACACTTCCCTTGTGCTGTAGGTGGGATGCATACTGGAATCCCTGTGTAACAGGTGCGCTGATCAGAAAAGGCTAATTTTGCCTCCAGACTTTGGTTTTTCTTCACTCTTTTTAGCTCTATTCAGGAGTTTTGTTGTCTGTAGTCAGTATACCTCTGTTGGAAACCCCCTTCCTTGCCATTATTCCACCTCCATTGTGCAAAGAAATGTAAATGTTTTTATGTATTGTGAGCCATTTTCAATTCTCTTTTACAAAGAAGTGGCATAATTGAACTATTGTTCCTTGATTTGAAAGTGTCACAAGTGTCATTTTCAGTCATAAAAGAGAATCATATTGTTCTTGATAGTCGATTACACTGTTACTCTTGTATTTGATTTGAAATAGTAGTTTTTCAAGTGTCGAAAGAAAGTTTTCAATTCCAAATCGCAAAGTGTCGCCATTGTCTTCATTTTGTCTTGAAAAGAAGCTTGTTAGTAATGTCGCTTTGAAAAATAATTCAGATTTGTGCTTAGCTTTCTTTTTATCATTCACACATTAAGAAGGCTGAAAACAAATACATGCATGTGCATTTGCATTTAGACTATTTGTTGGTTTGATTTAGGACAATGCATATAGTGTGTGCTCTCTACTCTATGTTGAAAGAATGTCATCTCTCTTTCTTTAGTAGCTAGGATTTTCATTGCAAATAGAAGATTAAATGATTTTTTGTCATCTTAGATTGCATTTTAGGAATTGTATATCTACATCACGCGGTGAACTTGAAAGGAAAACTTCTTAAGCAAGATCAACTGTAAAATAAGTTTAATGAATCTAAAAACGCTTTGGAACCTAACCCACAACATTTAGAAGTCTAGGCTAGAGATGTATTCTGGCGTCTTAAAGCCTGGTAACTGTTGTTTTCATTGCTGGTTGGGTGATTCCTCCACTATGAGATGACAAGTACTAGTACGGACTTGTGGTCCCATGTACTATTGAGTATATATTGGGAAACCACAATAGGCTATATCCCTTATCCATAGGAATCCGTGTCTGTCGCCCTATCGATCGCAATGCACTGAACACAGCATTTGGGAAGATTGATTTCCGTGCCGTAAAATGTATTCTGTAGTTTTGCGATTGGTTTGGTAATCCCTATGTCTAGATTTCGAGAGTAGTCTCTTTCATTCCTTTTCAGACTCCTTAAATGAAAAGGTCCATCTGAGTGCTTGTCACTTCAAGCTCATTAAAAATTGAAGGCGACTAGAGTCATCTTTTGTTTTTCTCTCAACTCTTAAAAATTGAAAAACAAGTGGTGTCAAAGCATATAAAATTTATTTTAATCGGAATAAACATCACCTTTCCTACGTTGGTCTTAGGTTGAGAAAGATGGAGTCCACCAACCAAGGATTTCCCCTTGGAGGAAATCCTAGTCCTTTATCCTCTTGGGGAGATGGTGGTGCACCCCATATGGCCACATTGTTGCTTCTAGGACTGACAATCGGCCTGCCCGTATGGCTATTCTCGACCTCTATCGTTCAGAACACCGTGATTCCTGAGCAATCAAGTAAGCAACTAGACGATACCAAAGCTACCCCCCAAACATCTACTTCATCTAATTCTCCCTCCCCTCCTTCCTCTTCGCTTGATGAAGCTGGTAAAGCCAAAATTCAACTAACTAAGAAGAAGAAGGAGAAGAAGAAGAAAGAGAATAAGAAGAAGGAGACAAAGATGACAGGGGGAAACCAGGCATCATCTAGTGAAAGTCTACACACTACGCTGTCAAAGCCTAAATCTCCATGTGTCATTTGCAAAGGAGATCACTATCATCGAGATTGTCCTTGCATCCCTTGGATCTTAAGGGAATTGTCTCCCCATTTGAACAATCCGGTGTCAACAACCTCTGATGATCATGTTGAAAGTACACTGTCAACTAGTGAAAGCGAAATGTCGGGACAGAAAAGGAAAAGTAAATTCCCTTGTAAACTATGTGAAGGCAATCACGCCATCCACCATTGTCCCTTCCTAGATGAGGGTAAAGGAGTTTTGGATGACTGTCTGGTTTCACCGTTATGGCTTCCTCCTAGATATAAGAAACTCTTGCCAAGTCCATCACTAATTGAAAATCCGACTGACACGCCATTGAGGTCAGTCGAAGTGTCTATCATTGAAGATAAACCATCTGAATCCACACCAGACGAAAGTCAGAAGGTCGAGGTGGTAGTTGACTCGGTCTTGCCTTCAGAGGATCCATCTTCAGATGATACAGTCACCGAAGAGAACAAGAACAACACCGTTCAAATCCTCTTCGTAAACACAGACTCTGATGAACATGGGGGAAGTCTACCCATTCCTTTACCACAGGAAGGAAGTTCGTCAGAGTCATATCCGGTTGTCTTCCAAGCAACCTAGTTTTTTCCTTCGATTGGAATATACTAGGTAGACCCCATTTACCGGCTAGTGTACCATTTCAAATCATTGCTCAAATATACAGAATGGTCATGGCCGGTATCATCATAGATGAAGGGGCTTCTGTGAGTATCCTTTCCTCAACTGTTTGGAAAGCGCTTGGTTCGCCATCGCTTTTGCCTGAGATGAGAAAACTAACAGGCTTTGACAAAGGAACCAGTCGACTGTTAGGGATCCTTCCCAATGTGCCGATAACATTGAAAAGGAAAACTGTTCACATGAACGTAATGGTAGTCCAAGGACCCCTGAATTATAATCTACTCCTTGGACACGACTATATTTATTGCATGGGAGTCATTGTCTCCTCACTCTTTAGAGTAATGTGTTTTCTGCATGAAGGAAGAGTGGTCAAGCTCGGACCAGCTTTCATTCCTCGGTTCACACATAGCAAATAGTCAAATACCATCCATGAATGGTCTTTTCAGGCAAGGAATGTCTCATTAATCCCCAGTTCGTCCACCTGATGAGCGTGAGTGATTTGAGAGGACATGACTGAAACCCAGGGGGCATGCACCCTGGTCTATTTCAGCAGGAAAACCTTGGGTATAGGGTAGGTTTCCGCGAAGGATATATGACTAGTTTATGAGATTAGACTGGAATAGGATTCCTCCATCAAAGTTATGTGAGTGGAGGCAAGTTGCGCCACTCTCCTTTGTCTATTTCGGTAGACATCGCCGAGGAAGTGTTTTGTCTGCAGTGCGGATAGAACAATCTTTGGTAACCTGAAAATTTTCTGCTATACCTGGGGGCATGCAAACCTTTTGGCATGCAAGCGAAGAGCGACCATTTATTTTTTTAAATTTGTAGGTCCTCTAACCCTTTAAAGTCATAGGATTGGTCGTTTCCTAACTTGCATAAAGAAAGGATGCGGGGCAAAGCTTTGTAAAAATGCCATCTTAGATGAGACATCCTTATTATACGATTGGATCGAGCTGTTTTTATGTGGAGTTCAAGCTCGTTAAAAACTAAACATAAGCAGTGAGCAAATGTTTCCTCTAGAGTTTAAGCTCATTCATTAAAAAATGAACCAATTTCCAGTAAATAACCATCGTGAATGTATTATCATCAGCCTTTGAAGCCTTGGTCGTGTTCTCATCATCACCTCCACTCTGTATTGGTGGATCATTCCCCTCCATTTCATTGTTTACCCTTTTTGAGGAACAGCTGCGAAGAGTGATCCTATTAGCCATCCTTGTGACACTGCCATGATTGGAAAATTCCAAACCTTACTTGGAATTAGTTGCTACCTGAATTTATCACTCGTTCCTCAAAAAATGAGTCTCCTTTAAGCTCTTTTCATCTAACTCGTAAAATATGAAAATATTGCTGAGTAATTGACATCTCCAGCTCGTTAAAGTGGCCAGAAATGCTATCCCTCCTTTAGACTTTAATATTTTTGGACCTGAGGCATTATTACACAAAAATATCGAGCGCTTGTTTGTTTGGCTCGTTAAAATTACTGAAAATTCATCCCTTTTGTATTATTTTATACTTTTTCGGACTTAAAAGATTATAAGACGAAAAAGGATTACTGGAGTTTTCTTTACATCCCTTTCAGACTCTCTAAAATTGAAAATGACTGAGTTATCATTGTCGTTAAACTAGTTAAAACCGAATAGCGACAAACTTGTCCATATAGACAAGAACGAGTTTCACTATCGCTAGGCTCGTTAAAACATAGGAATGGGTTTGCCAAAAGGGCAAATTATAGAACAAGCATATGTTATCCTCCTCAAGCTTGACAAAAATAAAGAGGTACTAGTCAGCAATGACTGGGGAAAAATTGGGAAGAAAACTTGAAGAAACTTTATTGGTAGCAAGTCACTCTTGAACATGACACTTTCGCTCCGCATCCGAGTCAGGTTGGGTTGTTCCATTCACTGGTCATATCACTATTGGTCCATCACACCATCCACATTTGGGGTTAATGCTACCAATCCATCATGTCAGTGTCGCCGATATGTTCAAGAGAAGTCGCTCAGAGAATTCACTTGTGTCTCATCCACAGCAATACATTTACGCTCCATTATTTCATGACCGCCACCATGAACCTTATATCATCAGATTGTTTTCACCTCCATTAAAATCATTTACTCCGTTCGATGCCGTAGATGTGGGATTCATTAAGGCCATCCTACAGCAGGTCACTTCTTGTCAACATCAACTCATTATCCAAGAAGTCGACTTAGGGACAACCCTTTCAGTACTTTGAAGCTTGCATGCCTCAATGGCAAGTTTCTCACTTCCGGCGACAGGTTTACATTAATGGCCTTCGACCGAAAGATTTTGTGTGGTGTTCGACGCCAAGTCCCTTATTCACACCGCATGAATTATACTATAGTACCTTGAGGGCATCATCATTATTGGTGATTCCTCTCACACCTGTTAACAGCTTACATGATTGGCTGGTAATCAGGCGATGTCTTTCCATGTTCGACTCCAGAACATCTCTCACATGGATCAACTTGTACTTTGAGTGAAGATTGAACGAGATTGAAGACCCCGAATCTAGTTTCATCCATCCAGGCTGCGATATCTATTCAGGAGAATAAATACATCAAATGTACATCATTGCTGCACAGATAATCATCCAATCAAAGGGATGATGGCTCTACCAAAATCATCAGTCTGCACTTAGACGATTGTCTGTCTTATGTACATGAAAATGAATTTATAAAGCTGAGCATGGGAATACCCGCCTCATCTAGATCATGAAAATATTATGAAGATAATGTATTGTATTGTATCTTATTACAGGTCACCTTCCATCTCGAAAAAAACTTCGGATCCTCATGATAAAGCATTTCACCCGACATCAAAATATTAACGACATCATGCTTTAGGGGGAAACTGTTATAGACATTTTTGGGCACTAAAACCCCAATAATTTATGTCCATAAACCAAGTGCTCCTAAGTCCCTAAAGGTGTTGTTCCATCCCCTAAAAGAACAAGGTCAGCTGATTATATCATCTCCCAGAAGTTCTCCATAAAAAACTACTCAGAACTGGTCAAAACTAGACCATCTCACCTGCTCCATAGTCAAAGTGCGTTGTATCCCACCTAAATGCACATGGGAGGTGCGATGCATAATGAAAATACCTTCTATGGGGTGCGATGGGTGAGAGTGGACAAATGGCAGAGTCAATTTGCGAGGTGGATGATCATGGAATCTCCTAGAAACTTCTCTTGTGACACTTGCCTCTCTGCATTCACCCAGGGATGAGTAAGAGATCATCAGTCTCCAAGTGGAATCAAGAACTATCAGAGAGAGGACACTAATCAAATCTTAGAAGCTGGCTCACCCCCCTTGCAAACATCTATATATGGATCCCTCATCCCAGAGATCCAGAGGCTGGAATTTTGTATCTTGTAAGGAAGTGTTGCTGGTTTCTTGGTGTAACATCATAGTGTTGGGTGATCTAAGCTTTTCATGAGGTGAAGAAGGGATTTCTCGCTGAGAGGATGACACTGGGTCAGAACAATTGGTTGTAATCCTCTTTGCTATTCTTGATATTAATAAAGCTATTCAAGTTTTCCTCCACATTCTTGTCTGATTAATGATATATGCATTTGTGTGGTCAATATATATCTGGTCCTATATTGTTTATGATAGTATATCTCTATTCTTGGATAGTGTTATGCTGCTTTGATTCTACAGGTGCTCTTTGAAGCTGGGTAGACAAGGAAGCGAGTGGCGAAGATCTATCAGAAGGGATAGGAATCAAGCAAGGAACCAAGCGCAAGACAGAGGTTGGTCTCCTTTGTTCCCCTCCTATCTACTTCTCATAAAGGAAAATGAAAGTAGTTTTAGTTTGTTTGTTTCTAAGATAGCTACCAGTCTTAGTGGGACTAGCAGCTCTGCATAGACACTAGATTTCCCAATAACAAAATGGCAGCTCCACTAGGGAGAAAATAGATTGTTTGTTTGTCTATATTTGTTTGCTTTATAAACTTACAGACCGAGCCTGAAGTTAAGCCAGCTAGCCTTCGAACTGCATTTGCTATGCAAGTGCAAAGTAGATCAATGCTGCTTCAGTCTATCTCTAGGTTTTGTTTATGAATTGAACAATCGATTTACAAACTCTCTAATTGCCCTTGTGGTGGCTCTAGTAACCTCCTTAGATCTACCCCTATGATTTATTTATTGATTATCACTTGCTCGGCCTAAATCCCTTAACTGTGCTGCAAACTGTGATTAAGAACTGGATCAAAAGTCTCGCACTGTACCATCACACCCTCTCTTCAAGGATATGAGTATGCATCGCACTTCCCGTGTGTTGTAGGTGGGATGCATACTAGAATCCCTATGTAACAGGTGCGCTGATCAGAAAAGGCTAATTTTGCCTCGAGACTTTAGTTTTTCTTCACTCTTTTCAGCTCTATTCAGGAGTTTTGCTGTCTATAGTCAGTATACCTGTGTTGGAAACCCCCTTCCTTGCCATTATTCCACCTCCATTGTGCAAAGAACCGTAAATGTTTTTATGTATTGTGAGCCATTTTCAGTTCTCTTTTACAAAGAAGTAGCGTAATTGAACTGTCGTTCCTTGATTTGAAAGTGTCGCAAGTGTCGTTTTCAGTCATAAAAGAGAATCAGATTGTTCTTGATAGTCTATTACACTGTTACTCTTGTATTTTATTTGAAATATTAGTTTTTCAAGTGTCAAAAGCAGGTTTTCAATTCCAAATCGCAAAGTGTCGCCATTGTCTTCATTTTGTCTTGAAAAGAAGCTTGTTAGTAATGTCGCTTTGAAAAATAATTCAGATTTGCGCTTAGATTTCTTTTTATCATTCACACATTAAGAAGGATGAAAACAAATACATGCATGTGCATTTGCATTTAGACTGTTTTTTGGTTTGATTTAGGATAGTGCATATAGTGTGTGCTCTCTACTCTATGTTGAAAGAATATCATCTCTCTTTCTTTAGTAGCTAGGATTTTCATTGCAAAAAGAAGATTAAACGATTGTTTATCATCTTAGATTGCATTTTAGGAATTGTATATATACATCACGCAGTGAACCTGAAAGGAAAATTTCTTAAGCAAGATCAACTGTAAAATAAATTTAATGAATCTAAAAACGCTTTGGAACCTAACGCACAAGATTTAGAAGTCTAGGCTAGAGATGTATTCCAGCGTCGTAAAGCCTAGTAACTGTTGTTTTCACTACTGGTTGGGTGAGTCCTCCACTTTGAGATGACAAGTGCTAGTACGGACTTGTGCTCCCACGTACCGTTGAGTATATATTGGGAGACCACAATAGGCTATATCCTTTATCCATAAGAATCTGTGTCTGCCACCCTATCAATCGCAATGCACTGAACACAACATTCGGGAAGATTGATTGTCGTACCGTAAAAAGTATTCTTAAGTTTTGCAATTGGTTTGGTAATCCCTCTGTCTAGATTTCCAGAGTAGTCTCTTTCGTTCCTTTTCAGACTCCTTAAAGCAAAGGTCCATTTGAGTGCTTGTCACTTCAAGCTCGTTAAACATCGAAGGCGACTAGAGTCATCTTTTGTTTTTTTCTCGACTCTTAAAAATTGAAAAAACAAGTTGTGTCAAAGCGTCTAAAATTTATTTTAATCGGAATAAACATCACCTTTCCTACGTTGGTCTTAGGTTGAGAAAGATGGAGTCCACCAACCAAGGATTTCCCCTTGGAGGAAATCCTAGTCCTTTATCCTCTTAGGGAGATGTTGGGGCACCCCATATGGCCACATTGTCGCTTCCAGGACTGACAATCGGCCTGCCCGTATGGCTCTTCTCGACATCTGTCGTTCAAAACACCGTGATTCCTGAGCAATCAAGTAATAAACTAGATGATACCAAAGCTACCCCCCAAACTTCTACTTCGTCCAATTCTCCCTCTCCTCCTTCCTCTTCGCTTGATGAAGCTAGTAAAGCCAAAAGTCAACTAACTAAGAAGAAGAAGGAGAAGAAGAAGAAAGAGAAGAAGAAGAAGGAGCCGAAGATGACAGGGGGAAACCGAGCATCATCTAGTGAAAATCCACACATTGCACTGTCAAAGCCTAAATCTCCATGTGTCATTTGCAAAGGAGATCACTATCATCGAGATTGTCCTTGCATCCCTCGGATCTTATGGGACTGGTCTCCTCGTTTGCACAATATGGTGTCAACAACCTCTGGTGATCATGTTGAAAGTACACTATCAACTAGTGAAAGTGAAATGTCGGGACAGAAAAGGAAAAGTAAATTCCCTTGTAAACTGTGTGAAGGCGATCACGCCGTCCACCATTGTCCCTTGCTAGATGAGGGTAAAGGAGTTTTGGATAGCCATCCGGTTTCACCATTACGGCTTCCTCCTGGATATAAGAAAATCTTGCCAAGTCCATCACTAGTTGAAAATCCGACTGACACGCCATTGAGGTCAGTCGAAGTGTCTATCATTGAAGATAAACCATCTGAATCCACACCAAATGAAATTCAAAAGGTCGAGGCGGCAGTTGACCCGGTCTTGTCTTCAGAGGATCCATCTTCAGATGATACAGTCACCAAAGAGAACAAAAATGACACCGTTCAAATCCACTTCGTAAACACAGACTCCGAAGAACATGGAGGAAGTCTACCCGTTCCTTTACCGCATGAAGGAAGTTCATCAGAGTCATATCCGATTGTCTATTCGGTCCCACCTCCAAGCAAACTAGTTGTTTCCTTCGATTGGAATCTACTAGGCAGACCCCGTTTACCGGCTAGTGTACCATTTCGAATCATTGCTCAAATATACAGAATGGTCATGGCTAGTATCATCATAGATGGAGGGGCTTCTATGAGTATCCTTTCCTCAACTGCTTGGAAAACGCTTGGCTCACCATCGCTTTTTCCTGAGATGAGAAAACTAACAGGCTTTGACAAAGGAACCAGTCAACCATTAGGGATCCTTCCCAATGTGCCGATAACATTGAAAAGGAAATCCGTTCACATGAACTTAATGGTAGTCCAAGGACCCCTGGATTATAATCTACTCCTTGGATGTGACTATATTTATTGCATGGGAGCCATTTTCTCCTCACTCTTTAGAGTAATGTGTTTTCCGCATGAAGGAAGAGTGGTCAAGCTCGGACCAGCTTTCATTCCCCGGTTCACACATAGAAAATAGTTAAATACCATCCATGAATGGTCTTTTTAGGCAATGAATGTCTCATCAATCCCCAGTCTGTCCACTTGACAAGCGCGAGTGATTCAAGAGGACATGACTGAAACCCAGGGGGCATGCACCCTGGTCTGTTTCGACAGGAAAACCTTGGGTATAGGGTAGGTTTCCGCGAAGGATATATGATTGATTTATGAGATTAAACTGGAATAAGATTCCTCCATCAAAGTTATGTGAGTGGAGGCAAGTTGCGCCACTCACCTTTGACTATTTCGGTAGACATCGCCGAGGAAGTGTTTTGTCTGCAGTGCAGATAGAACAATCTCTGGTAACCTGGAAATGTTTTTCTATACTTGGGGGCATGCAAACCTTTTGGGATGCAAGCGAAGAGCGACCATTTATTTTTTTAAATTTGTAGGTCCTCTAACCCTTTAAACTCATAGGATTGGTCGTTTCCTAACTTGCATAAAGAAAGGATGTGGGGCAAAGCTTTGTAAAAATGCCATCTGAGATGAGACATCCTTATTATACGATTGGATCGAGCAGTTTTTATGTGGAGTTCAAGCTCGTTAAAAATTAAACATAAGCAATGAGCAAATGTTTCCCACAGATTTTAAGCTCATTCATTAAAAAATGAACCAACTTACAGTAAATAACCATCATGAATGTATTGTCATCAACCTTTGAAGCCTTGGTCATGTTCTCATCATCACCTCCACTCTGTATTGGCTGATCATTCACCTCCATTTGATTGTTTACCCTTTTTGAGGAAAATCTACGAAGAGTGATCCTGTTAGCCATCCTTGTGACACTACCGTGATTGGAAAATTCCAAACCTTACCTGGAATTAGCTGCTACCCGAATTTATCACTCGTTCCTCGAAAAACGAGTCTCCTTTAAGCTCTTTTCATCTGACTCGCAAAATATGAAAAGATTGCCGAGTAATTGACCTCTCCAGCTCGTTAAAGTGGCCAGAAATGCTATCCCTCCTTTAGATTTTAATATTTTTGGACCTGAGGCATTATTACACAAAAAGATCAAGCGGTTGTTTGTTCGGCTCGTTAAAATTACTGAAAATTCATCCCTTTTGTATTATTTTATACTTTTTCGGACTTAAGGGATTATAAGATGAAAAAGGATTATTGGAGTTTTCTTTACATCCCTTTCAGACTCTCTAAAATTGAAAAGGACCGAGTTATCTTTGTCATTAAACTCGTTAAAACCGAATAGCGACAAACTTGTCCATATAGACAAGAACCAGTTTCACTATCGCTAGGCTCGTTAAAACATAGCAATGGGTTTGCCAAAAGGGAAAATTATAGAACAAGCATATGTTGTCCTCCTCAAGCTTGAAAAAAATAAAGAGGTACTGGTAAGCAATGAAAGGGGAAAAATTGGGAAGAAAACTTGAAGAAACTTTATTGGTAGCAAGTCGCTCTTGTACATGACACTTTCGCTCTGCATCCAAGTCGGGTTGGGTTGTTCCGTTCACTGGTCATATCACCATTGGTCCATCGCACCATCTACATTTTGGGTTAATGCTACCAATCCATAATGTGAGTGTCACCGATATGTTCAAGAGAAGTCGCTCAGAGAATTCACCTATGTCTCATCCACTGCAATACATTTACGCTCCATTCTTTCATGACCGCCACCATGAACCTTATATCATCAGATCGTTTTCACCTCCATTAAAATCATTTACTCCGTTCCGTGCCGTAGATGTGGGATTCATTAAGGCCATCCTACAGTGGGTCGCTTCTTGTCGACATCAACTCATTATCCAAGAAGTCGACTTAGGGACAACCCTTTCAGTACTTTGAAGCTTGCATGCCTCAATGGCAAGTTTCTCACTTCCGGCGACAGGTTTACATTAATGGCCTTTGACCGAAAGATTTTGTGGTGTTCGATGCCAAGTCCCTTATTCACACCACGTGAAATGTACTGTAGTACGTTGAGGGTCATCATCATTATTGGTGATTCCTCTCGCGCCTGTTAACAACTTACATCATTGGCTGGTAATCAGGCGATGTCTTTCCGTGTTCGACTCCAGAACATCTCTCACATGGATCAACTTGTACTTTGGGTGAAGATCGAACGAGATTGAAGACCCCGGATCTAGTTTCATCCATACAGGCTGCGATATATATTCAGGAGAACAAAGACATCAAATTTACAGAACAGAACAGTCCAACAAATGGCCTGTGCTATGCTTGATGAATCCGGAACTCCCGCAACTTTCTGGGGTGAAGCTGCATATGCTGCGGTTGTTATTCTCAATAAAACAAATGTCCGAGTGAACAACACTCAAACTCCTCATGAACTCTGGTATGGTGAGACTCCTTCGGTAAAACACTTCAAAATCTTTGGGAGCAAATGCTATATTAAGAATACTGATGAGCAACTTCGCAAACTTGAACCTAGAGCAGATGAAGGCATTCTTCTTGGTTATTCTCCACACAACAAAGCATATAAGTGCTACAATAAAAGAATTGGAAGAATTGTTGACAGCATTGATGTAGTGGTTGATGAAAAAGGATACATTCCTAGGCAAGTAAATCATGAAAATATCGAAGAAGATGAAGACTACCCTCAAAGATAGAATGATAAAGAAGAAAAACCTCAAGAAGCACCAGAGGAGCATATAAGGGTAGAAGAGAAGACTCCATCCAGGTACGTTCAAAAGAATCATCCAGAATCTCAGATTTTGGGGCAAAAAGAAGCAGGTGTACAAACAAGAAGAACAATTGCAGAAGCTTCAAGCTATTTGGCATTACTCTCATCCACTGAACCACAACATGTAAAAGAGGCATGCAAAGATGAATGTTGGGTCAAAGCAATGGATTAAGAACTTGAGCAGATCGAAAAGAACAACACTTGGGAGTTTGTTCCTAGACCAAAGGATAAGAATGTTATAGGTACAAAATGGGTCTTCAAAAATAAGTTGAATGAAAATGGGGAAGTAATTAGAAACAAGGCCAGACTTGTTTGTAAAGGGTATGCACAGCAAGAAGGAATAGATTTTGAAGAAACTTTTGCTCTTGTTGCAAGACTTGAGGCCATCTGAATGTTCCTTGCTCTCTCAAGATTTCAAAAGTTCAAAGTATTTCAAATGGATGTGAAATCAGCCTTTCTGAATGGAGACTTAGAAGAAGAAGTATACATTGAGCAGCCAGATGGTTTCATTCTTGGAAATGGTCCAAATCTTGTATGCAGATTGAAAAAGGCTCTCTATGGTCTTAAACAAGCTTCAAGGGCTTGGTACTATCGTTTGGACAAATATCTTCATCAACAAGGTTTTTCAAAAGGATCAGCAGATAGCAATCTTTATATAAAAATTGAAAATGACAAATTGCTAATACTTGTTGTGTATGTAGATGACATTATCTTTGGCAGCAATGAAGAATCTATGAGTCAAAGCTTTGCCTTGGTGATGCAGAAAGAATTCCAAATGTCCTTGCTTGGAGAATTGACATATTTTCTTGGTTTGAAAATCCAACAAAATGAAGGAGGGATCTTCTTGTCTCAAACCAAGTATCTCAAGCAGATTTTGAAGAAATATGGTATGGAAGAAGCAAAACTAGTATGTACACCCATGGTCACAGGATGTAACCTCAGTGCAAATGATGAATCAGCAGCAGTGCATCAACCAACTTACAGATCTATGATTGGAAGTCTACTTTATTTGATAGGTACCCGACCAGACATCATGCATGCAGTGGGAATAGTTGGAAGATTTCAGGCAAATCCAAAGGAAACTCATCTTCAGGCAGTGAAGAGAATCATCAAATATCTTCAAGGGACTCAAAACTATGTCTTATGGTATCCTAGAGATACAAATCTCACACTTCATGCTTATACAGATGCAGATTGGGCCGGAAGCGTGGATGACAGGAAGAGCACAAGTGGTGGTGCATTCTTTATGGGTTCCAGATTAGTATCTTGGTTCAGCAAGAAACAGAGTTCGATTGCCTTGTCTACAGCTGAAGCAGAATATGTTGCTATTGCATCTTGCTGCACTCAACTCCTTTGGATGATGCAGACCTTGCAGGATTTTCAAATCACTTGTACACCACCCATCTCTGGTAACCTGGAAATTTTGTGCTATACCTGGGGGCATGCAAACCTTTTGGCATGCAAGCGAAGAGCGCCCATTTATTTTTTTAAATTTGTAGGTCCTCTAACCCTTTAAACTCATAGGATTGGTCGTTTCCTAACTTGCATAAAGAAAGGATGCGGGGCAAAGCTTTGTAAAAATGCCATCTTAGATGAGACATCCTTATTATACGATTGGATTGAGCAGTTTTTATGTGGAGTTCAAGCTCGTTAAAAATTAAACATAAGCAATGAACAAATGTTTCCCACAGATTTTAAGCTCATTCATTAAAAAATGAACCAATTTACAGTAAATAACCATCGTGAATGTATTGTCATCAGCCTTTGAAGCCTTGGTCATGTTCTCATCATCACCTCCACTCTGTATTGGCCGATCATTCACCTCCATTTGATTGTTTACCCTTTTTGAGGAAAAGCTGCGAAGAGTGGTCCTGTTAGCCATCCTTGTGACGCTGCCATGATTGGAAAATTCCAAACCTTACCTGGAATTAGCTGCTACCCGAATTTATCACTCGTTCCTCGAAAAACGAGTCTCCTTTAAGCTCTTTTCATCTGACTCATAAAATATGAAAAGATTGCCGAGTAATTGACCTCTCCAGCTCGTTAAAGTGGCCGGAAATGTTATCCCTCCTTTAGATTTTAATATTTTTGGACCTGAGGCATTATTACACAAAAAGATCGAGCGGTTGTTTGTTCGGCTCGTTAAAATTACTGAAAATTCATCCCTTTTGTATTATTTTATACTTTTTTGGACTTAAGGGATTATAAGATGAAAAAGGATTATTGGAGTTTTCTTTACATCCCTTTAAGACTCTCTAAAATTGAAAAGGACCGAGTTATCTTCGTCGTTAAACTCATTAAAACCAAATAGCGACAAACTTGTCCATATAGACAAGAACGAGTTTCACTATCGCTAGGCTCGTTAAAACATAGCAATGGGTTTGCCAAAAGGGCAAATTATAGAACAAGCATATGTTATCCTCCTCAAGCTTGACAAAAATAAAGAGGTACTGGTAAGCAATGAAAGGGGAAAAATTGGGAAGAAAACTTGAAGAAACTTTATTGGTAGCAAGTCGCTCTTGAACATGACACTTTCTCTCTGCATCCGAGTCGGGTTGGGTTGTTCCGTTCACTGGTCATATCACCATTGGTCCATCGCACCATCCACATTTGGGGTTAATGCTACCAATCCATCATGTGAGTTTGACCGATATGTTCAAGAGAAGTCGCTCAGAGAATTCACCTGTGTCTCATCCACTGCAATACATTTACGCTCCATTCTTTCATGACCGCCACCATGAACCTTATATCATCAGATCATTTTCACCTCCATTAAAATCATTTACTCCGTTCCATGCCGTAGATGTGGGATTCATTAAGGCCATCCTACAGCGGGTCGCTTCTTGCCGACATCAACTCATTATCCAAGAAGTCGACTTAGGGACAACCCTTTCAGTACTTTGAAGCTTGCATGCCTCAATGGCAAGTTCCTCACTTCCAGCGACAGGTTTACATTAATGGCCTTTGACCGAAAGATTTTGTGGTGTTCAACGCCAAGTCCCTTATTCACACCACGTGAAATTTACTATAGTACCTTGAGGGTCATCATCATTATCGGTGATTCCTCTCGCGCCTGTTAACATCTTACATCATTGGCCGGTAATCAGGCGATGTCTTTCCATGTTCGACTCCAGAACATCTCTCACATGGATCAACTTGTACTTTGAGTGAAGATCGAACGAGATTGAAGACCTCGGATCTAGTTTCATCCATCCGGGCTACGATATATATTCAGGAGAACAAAGACATCAAATGTACATCATTGCTACACAGATAATCATCCAATCAAAGGGATGATGGCTCTACCAAAATCATCAGTCTGCACTCAGACGATTTTCTGTCTTATGTACATGAAAATGAATTTATAAAGCTGAGCATGGGAATGCCTGCCTCAGCTAGATCATGAAAATATTATGAAGATAATGTATTGTATTGTATCTTATTACAGGTCGCCTTCCAGCTCGAAAAAAACTTCGGATCCTCATGATAAAGCATTTCACCCGACATCAAAAGATTAACGACCTCATGCTTTAGGGGGAGACTGTTATAGACATTTTTGGGCACTAAAGCCCCAATCATATATGTCCATAAACCAAGGGCTCCTAAGTCCCTAAAGGTGTTGTTCCATCCCCTAAAATAACAAGGTCAGTGTTGGCATTATGATACATATGTTGTACTTGATGGCAACCCACTCATCTCAGATAATAAATTATAATGTAGAGAAGTTCACACACTTATATGCAGAGAAAAGTTTATTTCATGTAGAGAAAAGTTCACGCACTTTTATGCAGAGAAAAGTTTATTTCATGTAGAGAAACGTTCACGCACTTTTATGCAGAGAAAAGTTTATTTCATGTATAGAAAAGTTCACACACTTTTATGCAGATAAAAGTTTATTTCATGTAGAGAAAAAGTTCACGCACTTTCATGCAAGGAAAAGCACGTATATGTTGGAGAACTTACCTTTGGTCCATGGTAGTTAGTCCTTGGTATTTGAACCTATGGTTTTGGACCATGGTACCTCGTCAGAAGTGTTGATCCCAAGTATTGGGTTTGTGGTATTGGTTTATTATGGTTTTGGTCCGTGGTATTGCATGTAGAGAAAAAGTTCACGCACTTTCATGCAAAGAAAAGCGCGTATATGTTGGAGAACTTACCTTTGGTCCATGGTAGTTAGTCCTTGGTATTTGAACCTATGGTTTTGGACCATGGTACCTCGTCAGAAATGTTGATCCCAAGTATTGGGTTCGTGGTATTGGTTTATTATGGTTTTGGTCCGTGGTATTGCATCCAAAAGTGTTGATCTCACGCACTTTCATGGTTGGTTCATGGTATTAGTCCAACAGTTTTTTGATCCTATGGTTTTGGACTGTGGTATTGTGGAAGGCCTAAGACTATAAAAGAAGAAGGAGATCATTTGGCAAAGTATCATCGAATGAATTGAATATCTAATAAGTGCTAGATCTGAAATATTTGTGATTGGGTTATAGTGCAGATTTGGATCTGAATGAAGGAGGAACCTTAGCGCATAAAGAAGGATAAGTTATATTGATGGGTCATAATATTTATGCTTGAATAATAGTATCTTTGTATGATTTTGATCTGTTATATGAGGCGCATGCTTGATCTACAAATCTGACAATCTGGGTAAATTAGTGTCTGAATATTTGGAAGAAGGAATTATCCCTTATAGATCTGCACGCAGGTTTCAGGTTGTTGAAGTAGCGTATATCTTTAAATTATGATCTAGCTACCTCTGTCTATTGCTGCAGTATTCTAGGTTCAGAATTTGGTGTGTGGTTACTGTTACTGTGTTTTGGGTACAGCTGTCAGAGAAGTGTTTACTTGATTCAGTGCTAATTGGGAAAAGGAGATTGTTTGATGCAGATATACTTGATGATTGATTGATGTTCATGGATCCAGTTTGAAAATTTATGAAAAGTGGTCCTTGAAAGAAAAGAAGTAGGGGGTTGTAACTCCCTTCCAGGAGAGAGAGTTGTAGCTCTCTGCAGGTTGCAGCCTGCATACTGGTAAAGGACTGCACCAGTACAAAATCATTGTAAAAGGAATTTCTAATTGAAAGAAGATAGAGACATATTGCAGCAAGTGGTTTTCACCCACATTGGGTTTCCACCTTATATCTGGTGTTCTTTGGTGTGACTATCTGTTTTTCTTGTTCATGCTCATTATTTTATGGTACTGACATACAATAATTCAAAGTATAAATATATTGAAAAAGAATTAGATAATACTGATTCACCCCCCCTCTCAGTATTATTTCCAACAGTCAGCTGATTATATCATCTCCCAGAAGTTCTCCATAAAAAACTACTCAGAAGTAGTCAAAACTGGACCATCTCACCTGCTCCATGGTCAAAGTGCGCTGCACCCACCTAAATGCACACAGGAGGTGCGATGCATACTTAAAATCCCTTCTATGGGGTGCGATGGGCGAGAGTGGACAAATGGCAGACTCAATTTGTGAGGTGGATGATCATGGAATCTTCTAGAAACTTCTCTTGTGACACTTGCCTCTCTGCATTCACCCAGGGATGAGTAAGAGATCATCAATCTCCAAGTGGAATCAAGAAATATCAGAGAGGGGACACTAATCAAATCTTAGAAGCTGGCTCACCCCCCTTGCAAACATCTATATATGGATCCCTCATCCCAGTGATCCAGAGGCTGGAATTTTGTATCTTGTAAGGAAGTGCTGCTGGTTTCTTGGTGTAACATCATAGTGTTGGGTGATATAAGCTTTTCATGAGGTGAAGAAGGGATTTCTTGCTGAGAGGATGACGCTGGGTCAGAACAATTGGTTGTAATCCTCTTTGCTATTCTTGATATTAATAAATCTATTCAAGTTTTCCTCCACATTCTTGTATGATTGATGATATATGCATTTGTGTGGTCAATATATATCTGGTCCTATATTGTTTATGACAGTAGATCTCTGTTCTTGGATAGTGTTATGCTGCTTTGATTCTACAGGTGCTCTTTGAAGCTGGTAGACGAGGAACTAAGTTTGAAGATCTATCAGAAGGGAGAGGAATCAGGCAAGGAACCAAGCGCAAGACAGAGGTTGGTCTCCTTTGTTCCCCTCCTATCTACTTCTCATAAAGGAAAACAAAAGTAGTTTTAGTTTGTTTGTTTCTAAGATAGCTACCAGTCTTAGTGGGACTAGCAGCTCTACATAGACACTAGATTTCTCGATAAAAAAATGGTGACTCCACTGGGGAGTGAATAGATTGTTTGTTTGTCTATATTTGTTTGCTTTATAAACTTACAGATGGAGCCTGAAGTCAAGCTAGCTAGCCTTCGAATTGCATTTGCTATGCAAGTGCAAAGTAGATCAATGTTGCTTCAGTCTATCTCTGGGTTTTGTTTATGAACTGAACAATCAATTTACAAACTCTCTAATTGCCCTTGTGGTGGCTCTAGTAACCTCCTTAGATCTACCCATGTGATTTATTTACTGATTATCACTTGCTCGGCCTAAATCCCTGAACTGTGCTGCAAACTGTGATTAAGAACTGGATCAAAAGTCTCGCACTGTACCATCACACCCTCTCTTCAAGGATATGAGTATGCATCGCACTTCCTGTGTGCTGTAGGTGGGATACATACTGGAACCCCTGTGTAACAGGTGCCTGATCAGAAAAGGCTAATTTTTCCTCCAGACTTTGGTTTTTCTTCACTCTTTTCAGCTCTATTCAGGAGTTTTGCTGTCTATAGTCAGTATACCTCTATTGGAAACCCCCTTCCTTGCCATTATTCCACCTCCATTGTGCAAAGAACTGTAATTTTTTTTATGTATTGTGAGCCATTTTCAGTTCTCTTTTACAAAGAAGTAGCGTAATTGCATTGTCGTTCCTTGATTTGAAAGTGTCGCAAGTGTCGTTTTCAGTCATAAAAGAGAATCAGATTGTTCTTGATAGTTGATTACACTGTTACTCTTGTATTTGATTTGAAATAATAGTTTTTCAAGTGTTGAAAGCAAGTTTTCAATTACAAATCGCAAAGTGTCGCCATTGTCCTCATTTTGTCTTGAAAAGTAGCTTGTTAGTAATGTCGCTTTGAAAAATAATTCAGATTTGCACTTAGCTTTCTTTTCCTCATTCACACATTAAGAAGGCTGAAAACAAATACATGCATGTGCATTTGCATTTAGACTGTTTGTTCGTTTGATTTAGGACAGTGCATATAGTGTGTGCTCTCTACTCTATGTTGAAAGAATATCATCTCTCTTTCTTTAGTAGCTAGGATTTTCATTGCAAAAAGAAGATTAAACGATTGTTTATCATCTTAGGTTGCATTTTAGGAATTGTATATCTACATCACGCGGTGAACCTGAAAGGAAAATTTGTTAAGCAAGATCAACTGTAAAATAAATTTAATGAATCTAAAAACACTTTGGAACCTAACGCACAACATTTAGAAGTCTAGGCTAGAGACGTATTCCGGGGTCGTAAAGCCTGTTAACTGTTGTTTTCATTGCTAGTTGGGTGATTCCTCCACTTTGAGATGACAAGTGCCAGTATGGACTTGTGCTCCCACGTACCGTCGAGTATATATTGGTAGGCCACAATAGGCTATATCCTTTATCCATAGGAATCCATGTCTGCCGCCCTATCGATCGCAATGCATTGAACATAGCATTTGGGAAGATTGACTGTTGTACTGTAAAATGTATTCTGCAGTTTTGCGATTGAACACATATTTCATTAAATTTGGAAGTTTTCTATTACAAGGCCTTCAACAACATTCATTATTTTGTAAATTGTCAAATTAACTTAATTCAACATAAAAATAATTTTAGCATGTCTAACATCCAATAAAGATATTATAGTTATGGATAATGGACTAGATTCCTCGATATTTGAATTTTGTGTCTGATGACTCTAACCCCCTTCCCCACAACCTACGGTGGATTTATTGATTGAATGATGGTGATGTGAGGATCTTAGTGTAAATGGCAAGGATGTGTGTTCCTTGCGTTGCATTGAAACTATTCTACTAAAAACTTAGTAAAATGTTTTTGTGCTCACTTTTCCTATGGTCCCTTCATGCCTTTATGAAGCACTAATGAGGGGGTGATCATTCATCTTCGTAGCATCCAGGGATCCATTATAAAAGTTAGGCATTGTTGATCTAGTTATTTCAAGAAGGTTAGGCACCATTGATCTATCTCCACTCAAAGCCAAGTACATCAAATGAGATTTCTTAAATGGCTATTCAAGTCGTTCCATTGTGATGGACAGTGTCACAAATTGAAGTAAACAAGAATTAGTGGTCTTCTTGTAAGTAGTGGAGGCAAGGGTTTTCAAAGATTAGTACAATTGATGGTAGTGTGGATATTGATATCTCCTTGTAAACATTGTCTCGATGTATGTAAATACTAGTCTCAATTGTATGGAAAACCTTGATTGACCATTACTTTCACTAAAGAGGAGAAAATGAAAATTTTTTTTAATGGGGAAAAAATAACTATGAAACATAACTCATGGATTTTAGTTGAAATTTATATAGGTCCTCATGTTCTTTAATTATTAAATACTTAATGTAAATACATATAAATTATCATTAAGATATTGATTTTGAAGATTAAATATGTATTAAAAGGCATTCATCTATGACACTCGATTTTTCATATAGTCTGAATAAACCACTTTAAGCTCATTATCAACTAATTCTAATTAGTTTTGTAAAAGATATATATTTACTTACATTAAGAGCTTTATTTAAAAAATAAACTACATTTATAAACTTATATCAATACATATAACTAAATGGAATTGAATAAATAACTTCCAAGTCTTGTTAGATTATATTAGATTATTTTAAGTACAAATAGTTTCTTTAAGAATTGAAATTTACAAAATGTTAATCTTGATGGGAAAATCATGTCATATGGTGAGAAAAGTTTAAATACATCCATTTATGGCTCACCTATTGAATGAGCTTAAATAGTCTACTTAATGCTCATTGTGAATTCATTAATCCATGTTTTATTAGAAAATGCATTTTTTACATGGATTTTTATTCTAGAAATAGCAATGTCACATTTATACATTTATATTAAACCACATGATAGTTAAATAAAAATCAATTAATGGTTTCTTAACTAACTGACTTATATGACATGATTACATATAGAAATAATTGATTTAAGAATGCATAGTTAGAAAAAGTTGTCAATTCAAAATAGAATAAACCAGTTAGAACTCATCAACAATTTGATTTTAAATTATTAATTTTCTAAAAAATATATTTTTACTTACATTAAAAACTTTATCTCAAAAACAAATTTCATGTATACATACATACATACTAAATAGAATTTAATACATACTTGTCTTGTTGGCTTCCATGAGATTATTTCAATTACAAATAATTTATTTAAGAATTGAAATTTACCAAATGTTAATAGGGGTGGGAAAATCAAATGTCGTATGTTGCAGAAAGTTTAATTACATGTATTTATGACCGGTATCATGAATGAACTTGAACAATCTACTTAACATTCATTACCAATTAATTATTCCATGTGTTGTTCAGAAAAACATTTAATTTTACATGGAGTTTTATTTCAAAAAACAATGTCGCATTTATACATTTTTATTAAACCTCATGATAGGAAAATAAAAGTCGATAAATGGTTTTATATAGACCACTTAGAACTCATTATCAATTAATTATAATTTGTTTATATATATATATATATATATATATCTATACATATATATATTAAGAGCTACATTTAAAAAATGCATCACATTTATAAACTTCTATCAATCTATATAACCAAATAGAATTCTTCAAGTCCTATTGTATTCTATGAAATTGTTTAAACCACAAATAAACTATTTAAGAATTGAAAATGACAAAATGTTAATATGGATGGGAAAATCAATGTTTTATGGTGAAAAAAGTTTAAATACAACCATTTTTTACCCATGTTTTTAATGAGTCTAGATGGTCCACTTAACACATTGTTAATTAATTATTCCATGTTTTATTAAGAAGATAATTTTGTTTTACATAGATTTTTGTTTCAAAACAATACAATATGAAATTAATACTCTTAATAAATTAAGTGATAGAATTATGGATTAAAAATCAAATGCCCTACAATTTAACTAGTATTCACCTATGTGCCATCAACCATTAGCCTAAAGTGTCCACTTTAAAGGATTTACAATAAGCATACATTAAAAACATAAACCAAACATGGTAGAAAAGGCCTGAGCCTCATTGTATTATATTCTTCACACTCTCAATATAATGCAATGCAATGTACAAATAATGATAATAGTACAAATAAATACATGAGGAAGTTTGTCTCAAGATAGTACGTCTATCTTGGACACTATGGTTGAGGAAATATCTCAACCAAGCACTAATCTAGGAGTCTAACTAGTTGGAGAGAATCTCTCAACCAACTAGGCCTAAACTGACTCCTAACCATGAGGAACAAACTCAATCTAGAAAGGTAGGATTAAATCCAACTTTCTTGATTTTAATTAATTAAATTGTTTTGGACTTAGAATTGTTTTCATCACATGAGAGTGAGGCTAACATTGCCCCCCTCAATCATAAGTCCAAAATAAGAACCAGAAACCATCTTCCAAGTTCTCATGCTAAAACTGTTGATCCTCAAAAAACACTGCCTGAAAAACCGCCAAAGTTGGATGCTGGAAAAACTCCAATCTGAAGAGAACATGAATCAGCTGCAAGTCTGATTCATCTCTGAAATTTTCTTGACGACTCCATCACGTGCCAAGTTGCAAAAGGATCCATCTGTCCTTCAATCAGCATCCTTTGTCTTCTGACAAAATGTTGATGACGCCCACTGGCGAATTTGCTTTGTCTACTGGCAAAATATTGAGAACGCCCACTAGCAAATTTGCTGATGTCAAAACTGCTCACTGCTGCTTTTGTTGTTGAATGCCCACTGGGGAATTTGCTGATGTCAAAACTGGTCATTGTGGTTTGTTGAAAACTGCTCACTATTGCTTTGTTGTTGAATGCCCAGTGGCAAATTTGTTAATGCAAAACTGCCCACTAGCTACTTGATGTTGATGATGGAAAAAATTGTTGATTGCCCACTAGTGAATTTGTTAATGATGCTGATTAGATACTTTTTTGATGCCCACTGGCTAATGTGGATGCCCACTGGTTGATTTGATGAAGACTTCCCACTGGATGCTTTTTCTAATGTTGTCGAGACTTTCAGTGTGACAACCTACTTCAATTCCATTATCATTCCCCCCCATTGTTAGCTGAAAGGAGATTCAATTATTTGAAATTGATATTTGAAATCCCCCCCTGCAGGTGTAGGAGAGTTTTACCATATTCATTTTACTATATAATTAGTCTTCATGTGAAATTGAATCCTTCAATAACACATAGACAAACTGTTTGACTGTAGATGACCACTTCCAAGGATCAATCCATGCATAATTGGTCTTCACTCTGGGTGGTTGATTTCTCTTCCAACATCTTTCAGATGAATGATTTTTCTTGCCATAGTGGTGACAAGGATGGAGGTCAAAGCATTTACTCTGCACATGTCCATTTCGTTTACAATGGTTACACTTAACCATATTCTGATCACTGTCTAGAAAACCAACACTTACAAACTGAACTGGCTTTGAGAAATATGGAACAAACAAAGTGTTTTCTTTATTGTATCCTAGGCCATGTTGATCTTTGTTGAAGGATATTTCTTCCCAAGGTCTGATCACTTTCTTGGAAAGACTATCTTGTTGTTGTTGTTCATACTTGTTGCTGCTACTAACATTCTGTCCTTGATTTATTAAACCTTCTGTGTCACACTGGGCATCAATCATTAATAGTTCATCTATTTGACACGCTGCATCAAAATGATCAATTTGATCTTTGGTACTACTTGTTGCATCATTTAGTAGTACAACTGATTGGATGAGATCACTTGTGTCACAACTTATATCAACTTGTTTTCTTATATCATTTGTGTTGCAACCTTCATTAATATGCTGAATAAGATCACTTGTATCACAAATTTCATTTGTTGTTGTGATGAGGTCTTCTGTGTCACAACTTGCATCTGTCTTCTCTACACATTGTTCATCTAGTAAATCTTGCTTTTCACTTAACTTAATTTGAAGTGCATGAATGAGTTTTTCTTTGACTTCGAGCTCAATTTGAAAGTCTTTTGTTGCTTCTAATGTACTGGTCATTTGATTGATTAAGCTTTGATTCTGCTTCAACTTCCATTCCAGTATTTCATCTGTGTTCTGTAACTCATGATTGCAATCTTTCAAATCTTTAATCACCAGTTCTGCACTTTGAAGATGTTTTCCTCCTTTACCCATGTTGATCTTTGACACGCTCGCTTGAACTTGCTTTAATCAATTTCACGCTCGCTTGATTTGCTTTAATTAAATTCACACTCGCTTGAATTTTGTACAAGGATGAGGGTGTCGGATACCACCGAAAATGCACCCAATATTTACAATGACAAGTTCAAATGATATTGACTCACTTGAAGAGAATTGACTCACTTAATTTACTCAGTTGAGGAGAATTGACTCACTTTACCTCCTATAAATTCACAATTTGGGTGTCAGTTTCAACCGAGAATGCACCTTTTCAATGTTATTTGAATTTGTTTGCAAGTTAACTTACAAATAATGATTTTGCAAGTTGCACAATGACCAATTGTCATTGGAATGTTGATGTAGTCTTTTGAAATGCATGAGTTTGTAGTTACATTAACTTGATTTCCTTGTGTGAGTTTGCTTGTTGATGTAGAATGCTGATGTTGCCAACTTTGATTATGTGTTGTAGTTGCACAAATGCATGTGATTGTTTGTGCTTGATTGAATGCTTGTTGCAACTTCTTAATTTCAGGTGCTTTGATTAATGTGCTTGTTTCATTCACTTGCTTTAAACTCCTTGTGTGTGTTATATAAGATAATTGTAGTGTCAAAACTATACACAAAAAATAAGCAACATCAAAAAACATGCACTACACAAGGTGTTCCTAAGATACCCTTATTCAATTTTGGACGGATCTAGGATACTGCAACACCATAAAAAACATGTCTTTATTAAGTATTTGAGTACATCAACCTTTCATCTTTACAACATCTTCACCGAAATTTCTCAAGCACAAAGTTTGAGAACTCCTTGGAGGCAAATTGTCTTCAAAACCATGGACATTCATTGACTCAATCTTTCTCAAAATAAAAAATTACTTTGAATTATAACAATGGCTTTTTCTTTTAAAAATATTCCCTTATCACTCCAAATTTACAATATATACATCTTATGACTCCACAAAATCACTTTTACTCCATTACATAAAGAATTATAAATACTCTTTATCTCTCCAAAATGTACAAAAATCACTTCTCACTCCAAAGTATTAAAACATACCCTTATTACTCCATTAACTTTATCATGATTACAAATTTTTAAAAAAATGCGTTCATAACCTTATCTCTCCAAAAGCTCCCTAAAAAACTTTACGATCATACTTTCCATTAAAATATTATTAAAAATTTATGAAGTCACTTAAAATCAAGTTCCTTTTTAAACTTTCAAATCACTATATAAAAGATGAGCTAACGTTTCAAATGTGAATGTAAAAATTACAAAGCACACCCCATGATATGCTTACGCATATAATTTGTTGAGAGGTTGAGAGATCAATTATGGACCATAAAATAACTCGTTGAAGACACAAATACTCCATGCAAATGCTAATTCCTTTCTTTTTAAATGCACGCTAGTTCCACACTTCTGAATATAGAACAACGTATACAGTGATAACAACTCTTCCAACATTCCTTCCATTGTGTTCGGTCCTTCTACTGGTCTCCTCTTCTCCACCACTCTGCTAATGCAAAAACTATACCCTTCACTGTACCCTCTTTCGTTTAACACATAATCTACAATTCGCAACAATATCACCAAGATACTTTTCACCAGACATGAAAATAATTACCTTTAGAAATTAAAGAAAATAAAAACTTGATTTAAGATTTTTTCTGTTGTTTTTCCTTTTCCGTGTCAATGGAGAATACTTGTTATTGGGCTTCTCCAGCATTTTGGAGATCAGAGTTTTGCACCAGATTTGACTCTCCCCCAATACTACCAATAACAATACACGATTCCGTGCGAATTTAAGATTTGCTTAAAGTGCAAGCCTGATCCATGAGCCTTTGAAATCGTCCACCTTTCGAGGGCCTCTTAATTTACCCAAGACGTATCAAGTCTCTTTCAGTGTTATGACCCATAAAATTCTAAAGTGCATCCTCCAAGTTGTAGGGTGTCACCACACCAAATACCAGTGCCCATTGATATCTCAATTGACTTCACTTAGCAACAAGCAAACATGGTAACGCTAATCGCTTTTTCACTCCTCATGCTTTTGGCATCCTTTTCACAATTCCTTTGAGCAACTGTAAGTAATATGAATCTTCAAATAGTATGTATGCATCAAACAGATCATAAAATTAACAGCTTGAGATATACGCCCTATATCCAGAAATTAACAATTGTTGCACGTAAAAAAGGATATCATCATTGAATACTGAGGGAAACCCTCAATGTGAAAGCCTTTCTCGTGAGTGTTGTCATGATGCCTTCCTCATCATTGCTACAAACTCTTCATTGCTCTTTCACTTTTCTGACAAGGATTCTCCATGATTTTAGAATTCAAAGATATCAAATAATGCAACACATCGTTTTATCTTCACACCAAAACTCACAACGATTTGCAGAAAATCTATTCTAAAGCACAAATATTTTCTACACTCTTATAAGGGAGGCAAAGTCGAGGTCCATATGGCTTTGATACCACAATAAATGATTTACAATAAACATACATTAAAAACATAAAAAAAAACCAGACAGGGCAGAAAAGGCTTGAGCCTCCCTGTATTATATTCTTCATACTCTCAATGTAATGCAATGCAATGTACAAATAATGATAATAGTACAAATAAATACATGAGGAAGTTTGTCTCAAGATAGTACGTCTATCTTGGACACTATGGTTGAGGAAATCTCTCAACCAAACACTAATCTAGGAGTCTAACTAGTTTGAGAGAATCTCTCAACCAACTAGGCCTAAACTGACTCCTAACCATGAGGAACAAACTCAATCTAGAAAGGTAGGATTAAATCCAACTTTCTTGATTTTAATTAATTAAATTGTTTTGGACTTGGAATTGTTTTCATCACATGAGAGTGAGGCTAACACACTTAATACTTATTATCTAGAAATTATAAGACTTATTTTTGGAAGAAATGCATCATAGAATATGGCTATTATATATCACATTTATACACTCATATTAATGGACATAACTAAGTACAAATCAATATAATTCTAGCTCAAATGATATGATTTCAGTGTATTTAAAATACAAATTTACAAAAAAAATAACTTTAAGTAATAAAATTAGATGCCATACAGTTCAAAGACATAATTCATCCATGATAGTGTTTAACCAAACCTTGATAGTCCACTTAGCAATCATTATCATTAATTATATGTTTTTTTAAGAAATGCAAAACTATTTACAATATATTTTTATCCCAAAAATTACAAATCATATTTATGCACTCATTTTAATGCATTTTATATGTAAACAATGAATAACTAACTTTGTGCCTTGTTGATTTTCAATATGATATGATTGCAGCTACAACCATCAATTGATTTAAGCATATAAATTTATGAAAATTATGAATTTAGAAATCACATATCTTATGCTTCAAAAAATTCAAATCATTCACCTATGGCACATTTCTCATTAGCCTTAATAGTGAATAGAGAATAGTGCACATAGCATTTATCAAGTAAATTATTATAATTTCTTTAGTAGAATTACACCTTTGTTTGCAAGGAGTTATATTTCAAAACTTACATTTGACATTTATATATGATTATTGATGCATATAAGTAAACAAAAGTCATTAAAAATAACATGTCTCGATGGTTCATGTAAGATAATTTAAAAGGCAAACAATTCATTTAAGAACACAAGTACACACACACATTTCAGATTTAACAACAACAACAACAAAAAATCAATACAACAAAGCCATTGCAAAATTTTTTATAAATAATAAGAAATATACATATTAATATAATTGGCAATTCCCATATATTTCGAAAAATATAAGGTCATACAAATTGATACAACAAAAGATAATTTAAAAGGCAAACAATTCATTTAAGAATACGCACACACACACATTTTAGATTTCAAAAGAAAAATCAATACAACAAAACTGTTGCAAAATTTTTTATAAATAAAAAGAAATATACATATTAACTTGGAGTTTTTTATGAAATAAGATATTTTTTAGTTGAACTTGGAGTTCTTTATGACAATTTCCAAAGACTCACGTACATTATTACAAAACCAAAGTTCTACTAAGAGAATTGTAGTAAAGTCATTCATCACATTTTTTTCGATAAGAAGTCGAAAATATTCAATATAATATCCCCTCTGGAATGGTCCTTTTTTCAAAGCCAGTGTATCCAGAACAACAAGGTCAGTATGTAAAATTGGTTGCAACTGACATTGGAAAAGAGTGCAAAAGTGTTGACAAAAGATTAGGGCCCCCAAAATGATAACCAAATTCAAAATTATTGTCAACCTGTTGAACACTTGTTGATCCATTTATCATTCTATCAAGGACTCCACATGCTTGCTGAGAAAGGAACTCTATCTTTGTATTACGTGTTCCTTTTACATAAGTAGACCCCTTCACCGTGTTGCAAAAATTGGAAAATATCATAATGCTGAAAAATGCTGAATTTGGTAAGAGTCTTCTCATTCAATTTCTCGACATGACTTTGACAATAGGTAACCATTGCATCCAATATTGTTCTGCTGGTTTTCAATTTAGAACAATAATATTTTAATTTTATGGCATCTATTGGATGATTAAGTGGAATAGAAAACCAAATGGTTGCATCCAATAGCTTATTTACTACTGAAGCAATTTCTTCCATGGTCAATCCCTGAAGGGGTCGAAGAGTAGCTGTTGTCAAATTGTGTAGACTATTTCTCTTGTAGTTCTCAAAATCAAGTTGGCTTGGAGAACACTTTAATGTGCCTAGTTGGTAACAGTTAAAAATAATGTCCCATTTATCCCAAATAGGTTGATGAAGTTATACATTAGGGGATTTTTGAGGTCTAAAATGGGCCTCCTAAGAAAAATGTACAACCAAAATAAATTTTATAAGAACCAATAGGATTCAAGATGATGATGTCAACCATGGGGATGATTCACCATTTTTGGAGTAAAAAAGTACAAAGATTAAAAAATAATAAAATAATAAAACTATTTTTTCAACTCGTATTTTCAACTTATCTCCCTAAGTTTTTATTCAATTTTCAAATTTCAAGCGAGAGTATTTGTTGGATGCAAAATTTAATTCTTCATCTAAGGAGTACCCATGTTGCATACTTTCGATGGACTCTACTACACAAAAAATGAGAAATGCGTGAAAAACGTGATTACAATCACATTTTTCATGTATTTCTCATTTTTCTTGTAGAAAGGTCCATCGAAAGTATGCAACATGGGTACTCCTTGGATGAGGAGTCAAAATCTGCATCCAACGAGTGTTTCTGCTAGAAATTTGAGTAAACCCATACGAAGATAAGTTGAAAATACGAGTTGAAAAAACAGTTTCATCTTTTTTCCCTCTAAAATTTGATGATGTAATCTAATCTTATTTTATTATTTACACTATTATTTTATAATTTCCTTAGAAGGCCCATTTTAGACCTCAAAAATCCCGTAATGAGAATTTTTTTATCAGAAAAAATTGTAATTGGACAATCAAAGGAGGAGCACAACATTTTATCATCAATCTGATAAAATAATAAATATAAACTAATCAACAACCATTTATTAACATAATGTCTAACCATTGTAACAAAGTATAAACTAATTTTAAAATTGTCATACCATTTAAAGATTTTGGTGTCGTGTTTCTTCAACTTCTTTTTTCCTTAGATGCTTCCTTTGAATTCTCACTAGCTTCATTATTATCACAATTTCAAATTATTGAAGAAAGTATGAATTTATAAATACTATAACTACTCGCATCATTATATGTGTAACAAAATGAACAAGAACAATAACAAGTGTAGAACTCACAATAATAGCTAATCATGGTGTTGATTAGAAAAAAGGCACCCCCAAATAATTTATTATATTCTTTTAATCGTGACTATAGGAAAGCTAGCACCTACTAGCTTTCCTTCTAGCACGAGCATAAGCACATTTCCAAAAGACATACATTGTGAATAAATAAAAACAACTGTAGAAACTACAACATCATATTTACACAAAATTTATCTTTTATAGTCATGTTAGTCTTAGCTTGTTTTAGAAACCATAAAAGCAAAATACAATGAAAGAACATTAAGTATTGCGATCATTAGATTTTCTTCTAGATCTTCGTCTAGCACAAAGACAAACACATAACAACATTGCAAGGTAAAAGAAATAGAGAATGTGATAGAATTACTTCTAGCATAAACACAAGCATATTGCCAACAAGAATGTTGCAAAGCAAAATCAATATTTGCATCCTAGATTTCTTTCTATCACAGACACATGGATATTTTCAATAAAAACATTGTATTGTGAAAGAAATCTAGCACATGCTAGAATTATTTTTAGCACGAACACATGCATATTTCCAAGAAAAACATTGCAAACCAAAAAAAAATCTAACACAAGCTAGATTTCCTTCTAGCACAAACACAAGCACGTTGACATTAAAAATATTGCAAGGCAATGGAAATGTAACACATGCTAGACTCTCTTCTATCGCATAAAAGAAGATTGCCAACAACAACATTGCATTGTAAAGTAAGTCTAGTGCATGCTAAATTTCCTTCTAACACAAACACAAACACATTGTCAATAAAAACATTGCAATAATAATCCTTCCTAAGACATCACTATGCTTATGAGAATTGACCTTGCTTTTTAGAGACAATGAGGTTTTAGTCCATGCCTATATAGACTATTGTTACAATATAAAAAATGTTAACCCTCAAATTATTAGAAGGCCCTTCATATAGAATATGTGGTCTAAGAATGGGATATGGTACAATCATAAGCATGTTGCCAACAACAACATCGCATTGTGAAAAAAAACATTCTATATTGCCGTCTATCACAAACACAAGCACATTGCCAATAAAAACATTACAAGGTGAAATAAATATATTGTACGTTAAATTTCATTTTAGCATAAAAACAAACACATAACAACATTGTAGGGTGAAATAAATTTAGCATGTGCTAGAATTATGTTTAACAAAAATACAAACATGTTTTCAGCGACAATATTGCAAAGAAAATTAAATGTAGTAGATGCTAGATTTATTTCTAGTACAGACACAAGCACATTGCCAATAAAAAAACAAAACAAACAAACTCATAACATTGGTTGTTGAAAGAAATCTAACATGTGCTAGATTTACTGCCATTACAAAAACAAATATGTTGTCAACAACAACATTACAGGGTAAAAGAAAATCTAGCACATGCTATATTTCCTTATAGCACAAACATAAGTAAATAGCATTATTGTATGGCTAAAGAAACCTAATACATGTTGGATTTACTTCTAGAACAAAAACGAACATATTACCAATAGCATCATTATAAGGCAAAAGGAATCTAGCACCCACAAGATTTTCTTCTAGCACAAACAAAAACGCATTGCGAATAATAACTTTGTAAGGTGAAAGAAATCTAATGTGTGCTATATTTCATTCTATCATAAACACAAGCACATAACAACATTGCAAGGCGTCAGAAATCTAGTATATGCTAGATTTACTTCTATCACAAACACAAGTATATTGTCAACAACAATGCAAGAAACCTAGTGCATGCTAAATTTCCTTCTAGCATAGACAGAAACACATTGCAAAATAAAAACAATGCAAGGCATTTGATTTCCTTCTAACACAAATAATTGTATTGTCAAAATTAATATTGCATTGTGAAAAAAATATAACACATACTAGATTTCCTTCTAGCACAAATTCACAAACATATTGCCAACAACAACATTACTAGACAAAACAAATCTAACACATGCTAGATTTACTCCTATCAAAAACACAAGCACGTTGCAAATAACAACATTACAAGGTGAAAGAAATATAATGCATAGTATATTTCCTTCTAATGCAAACATAATCACATAACAACATTGTAGGGTGAGAAAAATTTAGTTTGCGTTATATTTACTTCTAAAACAAACATATAAATATTTCCAATGACAACATTACAAGACAAAACAAATCTAGCACAAGCTAGATTTCCTTTTAGCCCAAACAAAAACATGTTAGCAATAACAACATTGCAAGGTAAAAGAAAATCTAACGTGTTAGATTTCCTGTTAGCGCAAACACAAGCACATAGCAACATTATAGAGTGAGAAATCTAGCAAGTGCTAGATTTATGTCTACCACAAATACAAGCACGTTGAAACAACAACATTGTCAAGTATAATAAATCTAGCCTATGCTAAATTTTATTCCAACACAAACACAAGCACATTTCAATTTGAAATAAATCTAGCGCATCTTATATTTCCTTCTAGCACAGACACAAGCACATAACAACATTGTAGGACTAAAGCAATCTAGTGCATGCTAGATTCATTTCTATCACAAAGACAATCAGATTGCAAGCTGTAAGAAACAAAACACATGCTAGATTCCTTCTAGCACAAGCAACCATATTTCCAACAACATTTCATTGTGAAATAAATCTAGTGCATGCAAAATTTCCTTCTAGCCCAAAGATAAGGACATCGCCAATAACAACATTGCAAGGTGAAAGAAATCTTATGTGTTTTAGATTTCCTTCTAGTATAAACACAAGCAGACACAAACATTATAAGGTGAAAGAATTCTAGCGCATGCTAGAATTACTTCTAGCACAGACACGACCATGTTGACAACAACAACATTACAGTGCAAGGAAATCTAGTGCATGATAGATTTCTTTCGAACACAAACACAAGCACATTACAGAATGAAAGAAATCTAACCCGTGCTAGATTCCCTTCTAGCACAAACACAAGAACATAACAACATTGTAGGGTTAAAGAAATATAACACACCAAATTTATTCTAGCACAAATTGAAACATATTGCCAATAACAATATTGCAATAAAAGAAATCTAGCATGTGCTAAATTTTCTTCTAAGACAATCACATGCAAAATTCCAATAACAACATTGCAAGGTCAAAGAATTTTAGCATATTTCCTTCTAGCACAAACAACCAAATTTCCAACCACAACATTGCATTATGAAAGAAATCTAGTGCATGTTAAGTTTCCTTCTAGCTCAAACACAAGCACATAAAGACAATGTAAGGTGAAAAAAATCTAACATGTGTTATATTTACTTTTACAAAAAAGACAAGCCTATTTCCAACAACAACATTATCAAGCAAAAGAAATCTAACACATCCAAGACTTCATTCTTTCATAAACACAAGTGTATTGCTAATAACAACATTGTAAGATGAAAGAAATCTAACGAATGTTAGATTTCCTTTAGCACAAATAAGCACATGACAACTTTAACCCTTAGTAGCTCCCACACACATACATTTATTTGCATGTCTCTTTTTTGACACCTAACACCCCTCAAGTCATGTCATGGACTTTTTTGAGAAGCCAATTCACTTTTATCATAATTATTATGTTAAATGAAACCCGCTTGGTATGCACATTGGGTCTTACCCCCCATACTCTTTTCATCTTATTTGGCCTATAGAGTTAATGTATTATTGGTGTGCATGAAATATCATATTTGCAACACCAGACTTTCTAGCCTCAAAACATATAAAAGCATATGCACATTGATACTCTAGTCCCAAAACATATACACATACATGCACTTTGCCTTTAACACCTGTTACCTTTCCAATTTATTATAAGCATTGTAAATTAATTTAAATAATAATTTCTAGGATACTGATTGTTTGATAGCATCCATGGAGGCTGACAAGTGTGCACAAGGGACATGTTGTAAAAATATCAGCTAAGGATGAGGACAAGAGTATGCCTTTGAGTAACTTAACACAAGACAACAAGACCAATGGATAGCAAGGAACCAGTTTGTGACTAGGTGCACATAGGATTGTTGGCCACCTGTTGTAACAACATAAAATTCAAGGAGACAAGGGGGAACAACACACAATTTGGAGCGTCGAGAGGACACGGGCAAGAGAGGAGTAGCGCAAATGGAGAAGGTAGTGAGCTCCTAAGAGAAATTGAGAATAAACAGCGATGGCAGAGGACACTATGTCATAAACAGAAGAGGAGATCCTTCGAAGAAGCTTGGGAAAAGTTTGACAGGGGTCTAAATGGTGAACAAACAACGTCGAGAGCCCTTGACAATGTTGGGGAAAAACTTGTTGTGAAATCTAGAGCATCGAGATTAAGTGATTTCTCTTCTATTGATAACTACTTGTGAATGCTTTTTACTTCTTATATTAGGATCTTCTTTTACTTATGTTATTATAGTGTTATTCTTCATCAAATAGTTACCAATGCATAAACCATAAAGAGACAAGAGACACAGAATATAAGCTATCAAACAGGGCCAAAACCTCTCCCACTTCAGAGGAAAATCCAAACGAATTCTTCTTCTTATAGAGACTTCAATTGACGAATACAAAACCTAGACCCTTGACCAAGAGCCCTCTAAGACCAATACACAAAGCTTATGAGCTTGACCCTTTCCTTCCTTGAGTCAATGATGGTCAAACTATTAATTCTTCTTTCCTTCTCAGCTACTCCTTAGACTTCAACTTTCTGTTGTACTTGGCTTACTTTAGGAACCCTAGCACATGTGAATCATCAAGATTGTAACCTTAATTTCCTTTTCTTTATGTGGAGGCTACTTCTTTGTCAACTCGGCTTGAGATACACCCTTGCTTCCTCCTTAACCTTCTAATGTGACTACAATATTTCGACTTCTTCTGCAACAAGGACAGACCCTTTTCTTCGCACATGTGAGATCAAAGTGACCCAAAAACATATCCAAATGATGCCAAAGACTTCGCTCTACTTCTCTCCCTTTTTCACTAATGATTAGGCTTCCTTCTAAGTGAACTTCGCATATCTTTATTTCAGACCGATTTCTTCACCGAAATTTTGCCTTTTAGAATGAGGCTGAGCTGCCTATTTATAGTTGTTTCCCAGTCAATTAGGCTGACTTGAGAGAGGGTGAGCTGACATGTCCTTTTGTGAAGATTATTTATTCAATCTTGTAGCCGACTTGTAGGAGGTGCCTTTGCTTGATCTTGGAGGACCTTCTTATACATGTAAAGACTCATACACAAATGTAACATGCCCAAGAAGGGTCCTTCATACATGACATTGACTCAATTTGACTTTTATGACTAGATAACAATACCTAAAGGTTCACAATGGGAACCTTAACTAAAATAAAATCCCTTGATCATAAAACCCATGATTCAAGTACTTACATAGATAATTTTATTTTCTTCTTTTCATAAAATCACAATTACACATATCATTATGAAGACCGAACCTAGTTACACTTTTCAACAAAGCTGACTGAACATCACACAAGTTGGAGTGTCAAGAGGATGCAGATAACCTGGGAGGGCATTTGAAAGTTTGGTTGAGGACAACAACAGAGCTCACCCAAGATCTAAGTAGACAATTCATGCATCCCTAGTGTGAGCAAAGAGTACGAGCTGGAGTGAATAGTGACGAGGAATTCTAGCATCGTTGGAGGGAGCTACACTATGAGAGTGCATTCCCAGAGATCTGTCTTGACGCAGTGGTTGAATGAAGTCAAAAAACACAAAGTAGAAGAAGAAAGGAGTTGAGCACGATAGCTCATAAGAAGCTAATAAATAAGTTGCCTTGTTACACCATTGACATCTTTGAAGGTCCCTGTGCACAATCTGACTTTCGTGTCTTAGCTAATGGGTGGAGGTAGTTGGACATCTGGAACCCATGTTTCAACTGGAGGGTTTGGTTTTAATCCTTTGAGCAAATCCCTCACTCATGCTCTGGAATCTAGCTCGAGGGTGATTGGAGTCTTGGATTGCAAGAAAGACCATAATGTAGCCCAATCTAAGGTTGGGTGGAGAGCTAGAGTCTCGGACTCAATTGTCGGTCCATACTTCAAGATAAGTATCTATCCCATTTAGCATATGCCATGAAATTTCATGTTATATAACCTATTGTTATGATCACTAAATGCTTGAGCATGGTTTACTCGTGTTGGATTGAATTTAAGCTGATGGTTCATAGACTACTGATAATAGTATGATGGGTTCCATGTATAATGCTGACTTACTAACTTGCCTAGAAATTATGAAACACCCCATATGGAAGGTTATTAGTGTTATGGTTGGATCACATAAAGCAGACTCATGGTAGTAGAATCATAACATATATATACATTATTAATCTCTACTCTATAGCAAGGATGATCATGTACTCATGGGCTTGGAATTACTAATATATATATATATATATATATATATATATATATATATATATATATATATATATATATATATATATATATATATATATCCATCCCTGCGCAATAGTTACAACTTACAACCCTGTGAGCTTAAACTTTGAAATATGCATATGCATTGATATGTGTGCAATTAAGGTGAACAAACTGTACTCCTTTCAATACCAGGGTACTGACCATATCCCATAACTTGCAATGACTACCATGCTGAATTAGTTATAGGAAAATATATATGTTTTCCTAATTAGACCTAGGCACATATGGCATGATGATCAGTGTTATGCTCTTAACTTGCAAAATGATACCCAAATACAGAATATGCGAAGAAAAGATACCCAGAACACAGAATAGCAATGATTTTATTATTCAGAGAGTAATGTTCACTTGCCTCTTCGAGGGGGAAACCTCCAATAGAGCAGAGCTCGACTACAAAATAACACACGATACTCCTCGCAGGGAGTTTCTATCCTTTATATATGACTCATACATGCAATACCACGGGCCAATATCGTGGGTTTTATTAATACCATCTATCTATTACTACGGCCCATTTGCAACTAACTGTGGTCCCATCATTAATTGTGGGTTAACCACTTACAAATATTAATATGGGCTTTATTGACTCTTGACTATGATGTGATCCCATGACATAAATAAGGGGGTTAGGGTGGGACCCTAACATGCCCTCCCCCTTAAGACTAGCCTTGTCCTCAAGGGTGAAGCTGTGGAAACTGCTGAAGAATAGTGGCTGGTTCCTAAGTTGCATCTTCGAGAGAGGTGTCTTTCCGTTTGACGAGGACTTCCTTAATCATGCGGCTGCGCAGGTGTTTGTCTCTTGTGTCTAGAACCTGTTCGGGTTGAAGCCAGATTGACCCTTCTTCGTCCAGTTCAGGTAGACTGGTTTGAACTCGGCAATTGTTCCCGATCACTTTCTTGAGGCACGATACATGGAAAACTGGATGGATTTTTGCAGTAGGTGGCAAGGTTAACTTGTAAGCCACTTCTCCAATGCGCTGAAGTACTTGGTATGGTCCGTAGAATTTTGGAGATAGCTTTGACAACCCTTGTCTTTGAGTGATGTTTGCTTATATGGTTGCAGCCTCAAAAAGACCTGATCCCCTTCTTGAAATTGGTGCTCTGAGCGATGCCGGTCTACCTGTTGCTTCATGTGGTTCTCAGCTTGATGAAGATTCTCTCTAAGATGGGCGAGCATGGTTGCGGGTGTTGTAGGAGTTGATCCATTGCTTGTACTTTGGAGCACCCCTTGAGATAAGAAGTAGGGGAAGGCAGAAGTTGACCATATACTGCTTCATAGGGAGTCATTTTGGTGGTGGCATGATAGTTGATGTTATACCACCATTCAGCCAGAGGTAACCACTGTACCCAAAGGTGCTGCTTTTCTGAAGTGAAACACCTAAGGTAGGTTTCTAGACATTTGTTGACGGCTTCAGTTTGACCATTCATTTGCGGATGATAGGAAGTACTGAGTTTTAGTTGAGTTCCTTGTATCCTGAAGAGTTCCTGCCAAAAATTACTGGTGAAGATCGGGTCGCGATCGGACACAATAGAAGTGGGCATGCCATGCAATTTGAAAATTTGATCCATGAAATATTGAGTGACCAAAGTTGGTGTAAATGGGTGGGGTAGGGCGCAGAAATGAGCATACTTCGATAGTCGGTCCACAACCACCATGATGACTGACTTGTTCCCGGACTTTGGAAGACCTGTAATGAAATCCATAGAAACTTCCGTCCAAATTGATGTCGGAATGGGCAATGGTTGTAATGTGCCTAGTGTGTTGACGGTTTCCCCTTTGTGGCGTTGACAGACATCGCATTCTACTACAAAAGTAAGGATGTCCTTTTTCATGCCTGTCCAAAAAAATGATCTTCTGGTGCGAGCATATGTCTTCTGAAAGCCCGAATGTCCTGTAATGGGCGATGAGTGCAATTCTGCCAAAATGCGACCTTTGAGGGTGGATGTTGGGGATATTACAACTCTCTCCCTATAGCGAAGAATATCATCCTGCCACGAGTAGCCCTTGGTGGAATTTGGATCTACCTGCAATTGAGAAATGAGTTGGGATAGCCCGAGGGGTGAAAACCATTCCTTGCGAGCCTCTTCAATCCATTCTGGAATGGGGAGGGAAATTGCTAGCAGAGTACTTTCTTCCTCAAATTGGCAAGATAATGCATCTGCTACACTATTGTCTTTCCTTTTCTTGTAAATGATCTCATAATCATATCCCAGCATTTTGGCAAGCCATTTATTTTGTTGTGGGGAGGATAGGCGTTGCTCCAAAAAATATTTAAGACTGTGATGATCTGTGCGGATTTGGAAACGTCGCCCTAATAAGTAAGGTCGCCAGGTCTCGACGGCATGTAAGATGGCCATCATTTCTTTTTCGTAGGTAGATTGGCCCAAATTCCTCCCACTTAGTTGTTGGCTTGTGAAGGCCAAAGGTCGCCCTTCCTGCATTAACACCGCCCCAATACCGGTCCCTGAAGCATCACATTCAATGACAAAGGATTTGGTGAAGTCAGGTAGTGCTAAGACTGGAGTGGAACACATGGTGTTTTTTAGAGCGGTAAATGCCTATTGTGCTTCCTCATTCCAGAAGAAGGAATTTTTCTTTAGGAGTTGAGTGAGGGGCTTCGCTATGCGGCCATAGTTGTAGACAAATTTACGATAATAGCCTGTGAGACCCAAAAATCCTCTCAAGCTCTTCAAGGTCTTAGGTTGAGGCCATTCTTGCATTGTCTGGATCTTTTTGGGGTCCACCTTGACACCTTGACACCCCACAATGTGGCCCAAATACTTAACTTCTTCCATGCCAAATGAACACTTGGACATCTTGACAAATAATTTATGCTTGCAGAGCAGGTGTAAGAGTAGATCTACATGCTGAGGATGTGTAGCCCAAGTGCCACTATAGATGAGGATGTCATCGAAGAAGACAAGGACAAATTTCCTGAGATATGGTTTGAGAATGTGATTCATAAGGATCTGAAAAGTAGAGGGGGCATTACAAAGACCAAATGGCATGACTAGGAACTCATAATGGCCTTCATGTGTTCAGAAAGCAGTCTTGGGAATGTCGACTTCCTTCATGAGAATTTGGTGGTAGCCTGAGCGAAGATCCAGCTTAGTGAAGAATTGAGCCCCATTGAGTTTGTCCAGCAAATCGTCAACCACCGGAATGGGATATTTATCTTTGACTGTCAACTTATTGAGGGCCCTGAAGTCAGGACACATCCGCCACTCCCCATCTTTCTTGAGCACCATGACCACTGGGGATGAATAAGGACTAATGCTGGGATGAATGACACCTGCTTCCAAAAGTTCCTTGATGATTTTTTCTATTTCATTATTTTGGGTGAACGGATATCTGTATGGCCGCACATTTGGGGGTTGGGCCCCTAGAACCAAGGTGATGCTATGATCATGTTCCCCTCGCGAGGGTGGAAGCTCATGAGGATTGTCAAATATTGATAGATGGTTATTTAAAATCTATTGCATCTCAGGATGAATTGGCAGAGACTTGGTTTCGACGACCTAGATGGCATTAAATTGAGCTACCACTCCATGATTGCCCTTTTTTAACAATTTTTCCATCCGATGCAAGCTGATGATAGAGGGGGCTCCCGCCTGGAGTCCACGGAGGGTATGTGTGTAGTTGTTCTGCTTAAAACTCATATATAACCCCTGAAAATCCATTGTGATTGGCCCAAGACTGCGGAGCCATTCAATGCCGAGGACAATGTCGCAAACCCCCATGTGTATGGAAAACATGGGGGTTTTCAACTGATAATCCCCCGTTTGAAGTTTGACATTTTCACAACAGCCTTCACATTTCATTGTGCCCCCATCCGCAATTTGGACTTGGAAGTTAGAAACTGCTCGTACAAAACAATGCAGTGCTTCTGCGATTTTTTGATGGATGAAATTATGGGTACTTCCACTATCAATCAAGACTACTACTGGGCAATGTTTAAGAAAACCCTTGATTTTGAGATTTTGAGGGGAAGAAATCCCTGCCAACACATGCAGCGAAATAACTGGTTCATCAGAGACATTCTCCTTTGGGTTGTCTTCTTCTAGCGCCTCATGTTCCTCAAGTGGTGGATCTTCTTCTGTTGAGCTGTAGTCAGTGGCATCTATTTGAAAAAATTTGGGCTCCTTGCATTTATGACCTGGGGAGTATTTTTCATCACAGTAGTAACATATTCCTTGCTTCCTTCTTTCGGCCATTTCCGCAGGTGACACCTTTTGGACCTTAAGTGTTTGAGTCGTGTTGTGAGCCTGTGGGGGACGACCTTTAGCGGGGAAATTTGGGCGACTGTATTGGGCTGCTAATGCACGTTCCACGTTACGGGCTACCTTGCAAGCCTCTGTCCAAGTGGGAGGGTGGTGCAGTAAGACTTGAGCTTTGATGGCTTCTTTAAGACCACTGATAAAACATTCCGTGTAGAACACATTTGAGAGACCCCAAGTGCGGAAGGCTAAGGCTTCAAAAGCTGTAATATATTCATCCACTGTACCTGTCTGTCGGAGCTTAGTAAGATGACCCAAAAAAGAGTCCTCCTGTTCAAAGTAGTCTCGAAGAGCTTTGGTAAATTGGGTCCAAGTCTTAAAAGGTCCATTACAACGTTGATGCCATTCCCACAATTGCCACCGTTCATTGTCCAAGTACATGCTCCCCAACATAAGCTTAGTCACATCATCTAAGATATGATTCAGTTTGAAATACTACTCCATTTGTGCTATCCATGCGAACGGGTGAGAACCGTCAAATTTATGCATATCCAACTTGGGAGGTCGCTGACTGGGTGGTGGGTGGGTGTGCCAGACATGAGGAGAGTGGCTAGACTCACCCTCATTGTATTCATTGTCATTATACGCCTCCTCGTGGGCTTGCTCCTTGCCCTTAGGGAGTAATTGTTGGACCTGGAGACATAGTCTGGTAAGCTGCTTATTGAGGGATTGGATGGAGTCTTCAAGTTTGTCCATTCTTTCATTGGCCATTGCTTGAGCTCTAGTTTCTACCATACACCAACCTGATGAAAAATTGGGACCGCCTAAAAATTTTCACTAATAATTGAATGGTACCACCATGCTCAGCTCGTCGTCCTGATTATGATGGGCTAGATCACCAATAAGCGCCCTGGAAGATCTCAGACTTTTTTTTTTTTAAAACTCCTAACGGAGTTTTACTCCTTCCTGATCAATACTGCAGTCGCCAAATCCTCAAAATGTCAATGCGGCCAAAAGTCCTGCGAAAATTATACCTCGATATAGGAACCCTTCACAAAAACTCCGATCTGGTGGATCTGAGAGATCTGAATGGCGAATCGGATAGCTCTGGGCAGTGAAACAGACTGCTACTACGGATCGGCTGGCTCTAATAGATCGAAATGACTGATCTGCGAACTCAAGACTGCGGGACTGATGTCGGCTGCTGCTGCACCCCGTTGCACCAGCGGATCTGGAATAGATGATGTGCGATCCCCCGATAGAAAGGGAACTATGGTCTTGAGGAGTGTCAAGTGCTATAGATCGCAATATACATAAGGGTCTGGCAGTAGTACTCGGCCCAATGTTTCAGGGCTCTAACTAAGGAGGATTGACCGTACCCTTAGCCGTACAACCTGACTACCCTATTGTACGAGCGAGTAATCTCTCCGAGTGCTGTTCTCGGTGTACTGTAGCCACAAGACGGCTGACGGTTTATCTATGGCGAGGTTTCAAGGGAGCCTAGGGGCTTCCGATATACCCAGAGGGTACGTGGAAGACAGTCTGTGCACGGTTCTGTCTAATGCACTACTACTCGAAGGGGTACCCACAGGGGTTACAAGGGAGTCCAACAGACGTGACCACCTCTTGTATTTCCTGCGTGCATGCCTCCCCAAATCCGCAGGTTTATGCGCTCAATGACAGATCCCGTGGTTTAAAGATGTCGGAACACGTCTCTAGCCAAAAAAAAAAATTGCTAAGAATTGGAGATCCCACCGGCCCTGGAAAGTGCTCTGATACCACTTGTTATGCTCTTAACCTGTAGAATGATACCCAAATACAGAATATGCGAAGAAAAGATACCCAGAACACAGAATAGCAATGATTTTATTATTCAGAGAGTAATGTTCACATGCCTCTTCGAGGGGGCAACCTCCAATAGAGCAGAGCTCGACTACAAAATAAGACACGATACTCCTCGCAGGGAGTCTTTATCCTTTATATATGACTCATACATGCAATACCACGGGCCAATACTGTGGTTTTTATTAATACCATCTATCTAATACTACGGCCCATTTGCAACTAACTGTGGTCCCGTCATTAATTGCGGGTTAACCACTTACAAATATTAAGATGGGCTTTATTGACTCTTGACTATGACATGATCCCATGACATAAATAAGGGGGTTAGGGTGGGACCCTAACAATGAGAGTCATGGGATATTATTCTCTGGCCACCATAGTCGCTTTTATGTTAAGTGATTGGGAGTATTAAGAATCCTCCATTCATTATTTAAATCACGGAAATGATACTAGTAGATCTGAGTGAGATTCTGTAAATTAGACCTGCTTATCCAACTAACCTTGCTATTATTTATTCTCGAGCACCTGAAGATGTATTTCCTAACGGATAGAAATAATACCTTGTGAATTTTTGAAAGGCAGTCTCCCAGACAGGCCTTTTTCTACTTATGTTTTGGAGAACACATATCATCTGATTGTTCTAAACATCAAAACCCAATAGACAAACTCATTCCTATACCTCCTCAATATTTCTCCATTCCAACTAGGCTGAATGATCCTCAATTCAGAGGCAAAGTAGCAGTCGTCTTCTCTTCATGCAATCTCAAAACAACTCCGAGGGCCAACCCACCTTCATTGGATGAACAGAAGGTATTAGCACATCTATTTAGGGTGCATCTTGATGTGAATTTGTGGCTTCTTCAGCATAGGCATACACCATGGTGATGATTCGGTTCTGCGCTTGTGCAGAGGTGAGACATGGCATTTTATGAACAATGCTGCTCAGTGTTCCTGGAACAGAGTTTAGATTGTTATCATCCTTGTTGGCATGTGAAGGTTTGTCAGACCTTGTATATTCTCATCATGTAGATGTATTGATTAAGTTAGTGAAATTGGCACCTCCCCATTGACATCTTTTCATTACCAAATTGCCAAATGCTATAAAAAAGGTTGACCAAGGTTGCAGTGTGTGAACTCCAGTGTTTTTGCTGAGGCAGAAGCCATGCTTCTTTCAAGTCAAATGCCTAGTGCTACAATTCTCAGGGTACTTTAGGACTTGAGCTCTCTTGCTTCCTCACTTAACAAGGCAAAGGATTATTAGTTACTACCTTATAGAGATCATGATGAAAGTGTTATTATAATCAGGAGTCTTAAATTAGCCGCTGAACTTCTATGGTAACAACTGGGTCTCTGCATCAGTAAGACAGAAAAACTGGTCATCTTCATTGTCTATTGTACCTGTGTCTTCTGGTGCTAATGGAGGTTTACTCCCTTTACCACCAGGAACACAGAAGATCTTTCCATATATTGACGTATTTTTGTAATATGTGAAAAGTTGCAACCTCATCAAATGACACCTACACAGCTAGAATACACCAGTGCTACCTCTAGTGAGATAAAATCAGCTGCAAGTTCATCTGATTCCTTAGTGCTCAAGATCCTGGCCCATTGATTACACATAATCGAAGGGAATATCCTTCACTTTGACAAGTGAAACAACCAGTAAAATCAAGGCAGCAATATCAAGATGAGTCCACACATGCTATATTATTAGATTCACATGGTAAACTGATATCTTGTTTCCTATTCAGATTGTTGGGGCTACCTTTAGATTCTTTCTTTTTTATTATACAGACTTTAAACTAAACACATACCCAACCCATTTCCTTGTAAGCATTACTAAGCATAGGATGATAATATGGGGCATTCTCCTAGATCGGATTCCAGCTTAGCTATTGCCTCTGCTTTTGGGCATATGGAAAGTTAAGTGCATTCTAAGGGAATTTGATTTCTTGTTTCTTTGTGTCAAGATATCTACAAATGTCCTTGCTGACACTGTGACATCAATGTAAGAGAAGTCCTTATAATGAAATGGGTATTGATCCTAGGAGTTTATTTGTGTGCAATCTCACACTTTCAAAGCTTACATATGTGCTAGAAATCATTGACAAGTACCTAGATTAGGAAGAAAACTCAAAGTTGCTATGTGGAAACCTAACCCAATTCCAATTCAAGAGGTACAAAACTGAATCAATAATAGCACTTGAAGGGTTATGCTGCTACTGAGCTCCATTCCATAGAAACAGAGATCTCAACGAGCTAAAACTCAATCCATGGACCATTGAGGAGTTAGATCCAGCATTCAGTATTGCAATGAGAATATACTAAATACACCAATCTTATCTAGGCATTCATAAGCAACATCTGACAAACACCTTTGGCATCTAGCCCTTAGTTTTTACTAGAGATGCATGAAGCATCATTATATAAACAGAATGCAATCTTTTGGCAAGTCCATTCAAATGTGGAATCCAAGTTAAGCATTGATATTAGACCTTGCATGCAGATTTCATGGATTGCTGTAGTAGTGACATAAAAATGGACTAGGTCAGTTACATCATATATGTCGAAGATAGTCTAACTCAGAGTATGAAACTGTGATCTAATCTATAAACCTGACTAAATGGTCCAAACCTAAAACTGTGACCCTTCTTTGCAAATTGCATGTGCTACCAATTAACCATACTTGAAAGGTTTTAAATTCAATACGAGAGTAATCTTATGGAGTAGCTGTTGTGTTTGGAAAGTCACCACAGAACAAAGGCCAGTGGGTTAATCTCCTGAAATAAGGTGTTAACATAGTCTTCCGAGAGGCACATTTTGCATAAGGAGGTTTGGAAAGTCACCACAGAACAAAGGCCAGTGGATTAATCTCCTGAAACAAGGTGTTAACATAGTCTTCCGAGAGGCACATTCTGCATCAGGAGGTTTGGAAAGTCACCACAGAACAAAGGCCAGTGGGTTAATCTCCTGAAACAAGGTGTTAACATAGTCTTCTAAGAGGCACATTTTGCATCAGGAGAAACCCTAGACTGATCTCTTTTTATGAGGAAGCAAAAACATGACAAATGTTTGGTTAGGCAGGAATATAGCTTGTCAATTGGTCTAACTTGAGTGACTAAAAGAGAAGGTTGTTAGGCTCTCTACCATTTTATGGATTGATATAGTGATGAGACAAAAGAGGCTCCCCCTTGAGACTTAACTAGGTCATTCATAACAGTTGTGGTGTTGGTGCCTTAACTTAGCCAGAAAATGCCAAAACTCTATTGATGCACAAAATTTATTACTGAATCGACCTCAGAATATGCCATAGTCACTGAATATGACATGCATGTCTGTACCGAGGAGGCCCTAAACTTTTGAACAATGGAACCTTACATTGGTATCGTCAACCTACATGGGGAGAAACAAAAGATTTTAATAAGATGCCAGCAAAACCTAGACACTATTGTGTGAGATTATTGCTTGGTAACTGCAGATTGCACAACGATGTATGTTGTTGAGCCAGCAAGAAGTGATCCCTTCAGGTGGATCTTACCAATAAAATATACGTAGCGGTCTTCGATTTCCGGGGTCTATGAACCACATAGACATAAACCAAATGAAAAATAAATAAATTTACAACAACAACAAAAAATCATAGGTCTAACCAGAATATATATATATATATATATATATATATATATATATATATATATATATATATATATATATATATATATATATATATATATATATATATATATATATATATATATATATATATATATATATATATATATATACACGTCCCATTTCAATGGTGTACATGCCCAAAACTCATGTCCGTCTGTCCCAGTGTTAGTGTCATGTGTGACTTAGATTGAGCATAAACAAATATATGTGAGAAAGCAAAAGCATTTACTATGGAAGCCAAGTTAAGCATTGATATTAGGCCTTGCATGCACATTTCATGGATTGCTGTAGTAGTGACATAAAAATGGACTAGGTCAGTTATATCACATATGTCAAAAGATAGTCTAACTTGAAGTATGAAACTGCCATCTAAGCTTTAAACTTGACTAAATGGTTCAAACCTGAAACTGTGACCCTTCCTTCCAAATTGCATGTGCTGACCAATTAATCATAGTTAAAAGGTTTGAGAACACTTCCATAGTTCCAATGTACATCACAAGCAGGAAGCAGGTGGCAAAAACCATTTATCCAACCATTTTCCCCCACTTTCATCAAAACTGCAGAAAAGTAAATCAGCTCAATTGATCCAAATAGAACAGGAAATCCAATCGCAAGGAATATATTTTTTTCCCATATAAGAACCATGACAAGGGTCACTGGGCTTGTAGTCACCATAATCATCCCTACCTTTGCAATTCCATATGCATTTGATATCTCGACCGTGCTCCTAAAACAATCACATACCATGACACACATTATCATTAGAACCCAGTTGATGACAAGAATGTAGATCTGACCCATGAACCATCGGGATGTGTGAATTATTTTCAATCTGGGAAAGCATCCTAGGGCCATGGACATTTTAATAGATGAAATTGTTGTCGAGATCATTTCCTGGCTTGCAATCATGGCAACAATAGTAGCTATCACAAAGACTGGCAAGATAAAACCATTTCGAATTGAAGCATAGAATACCTTCTCCACCACAGAGGGATGCTTCATAAGATATGCAACTTGATCCATGTAAGCCAATAGTAGGCATGGGAATACTACACATGTGAAGGCTATCTGGATGGATCTCACTGAGAAGTGACCCAAATTAGCAAACATAGCTTCAGCTCCTATTATGCATAACACACAACCTCCAAGGGACATCCATGCTTTGATAGTGTTCCTCTTGAACAAGTAATAGATATAAACAGGATTGAATGCCCTTAAAATTGTCATGTCATGTTAAATAATATTGTAAAGTCAAATAGAACCAATAGAGAAAAACCATATCATGAGTGCCGGAGAAAATGTCATGCCTACTTTGCTTGTACCAAATTGTTTTATGCTGAACAAGATCACCAGGAATATGATTGAGACAATGACCATTGTGTCTTCCGTAAAGCTAGATATTTCATCTTGCAGGCCACTCACAATAGACATGACTGATATTGCAGGTGTAAATATGTCGTCCCCAATTACCATGGAAGTACCCATGAGAAACAAGAGTAGCAGTAGGGTCTTCAATTTTGTACTTCTCTAAAGGCTTTCTTTGATTCTTAATCATCTTTCCAGTTCCGGGGTGGGCAACTTGAGCTTGAAATTGGAATTTTTTTCATCTGATGGTTGCTAGTTGGGGAGAAAATTGACCTTTGCATATATGCAAATCAAAGAGTACAAGGAAAATGTCCCACCCTTCACCATTGCCATTGGCTTTGAGCATAATGAACACATATTTAGCCAAAGGGATGAGGGCTATTGTGTACATCACTAAAGCTAATGCACCCAAAACATCTTCCTCTCCTTTGGTACAAGCTTGGATGAATAAACTAGTGAAAACATACAAGGAGTTGGTACCCATATCTCCATAGATCACTCCAAGTGTTTGGAATGCCAAGCTGAGCGTCCGTCCTAATGAAAGGTCCTTATCATTGCCCTTATCAACACCGGGCACCTCCATGGCCTCCAGATCAAAGGAATCCACTCACTTGGTCTTCATAACGAGCCCACACCTCATTTTGTGTCATGTCTGATCTTCGTCAACAAACCACCTCGGGGATTCCCCTTCCATTTCACTGCCATCAACCCACCTGGACTTTGATGAAAACAAAGACATTGAGCCCTCATTGATCCCATCCTTGTCTTTTTCATCCCATACATTGATATGATAATGGGGTTGAAAATGACAAGAATGATACACAAAAGAGAAATCAATAAAAGCTTAGGAGAATCCCCACAAATGTTTATAAAAAAAGCACAAGTTTATCATCCAGAGAAGCAATTTCTGCATTCAAAGACCACAATCCTCAATCTCAAAATTTTATCATCCATAGAAACAACTCTTGCATTCAAATCCCATAATCCAGAAAAAGAAAGAGCTCAATCTCTTCGACCCACACGTAACATCGCATCCCACATTCGGATTTCCATTGAAATCCTGAAAATCCTCATACCCAAATGATTTTTTCCAGTGACTTCTATGAATACATTACCATCCTTCGATCAGAGCGTTTTTCTTATCTCATCAGAGAAATTCTTCCAGGTAACGTTAATTCCAATAAAATTATACAGAGCGATAACCCGTAGTTATGAAACAAAATTGACATACTCGAATCTCAGCTGAAGCAATATATGTTATAAAGATGATAAGCTCGTGGAAGATGTTCATTGTAGTTATGTTGGATTATTGTATATTAAATCATAAATAGTTTAAATTGATTTAGGTGATAATGGCTTCATCGTAGACCGTGTTAAAACATTAATTCTAAATCATAGATAAAATTTAACCTTTTCTATATAGCATTAATTGTGTAGCAATTTACAGTGTTAATTGTTTATTTACTTATAAATTAATAAAATATAAGTGATGGCTTTAGGTACCAGGAAATATCTGCAAATAAATTAGCTCCTCTACGAGCATGTTAATTTTTTAAGTTAGATTACAAATATAAAATTTAAAAGTATATAATATTTGTTTTATGAATTTTTCTTACTAATTTTTTTGTTTTTTGTTTTGTTTTTTTTTTTTTTTTTTAAGTTAAATTACAAATACAAAATTTAAAAGTATATAATATTTGTTTTATGATTTTTTTACAAATTTTGTCTTGTTTTGTTTTTTTATTCTCTACATTCAGTTACTTTTCTATGTTCTCTCCATGTGATTTTTTCTCACTAGTTAACAATCATGGTATTAAAAACTCAATGATGGGATAATGTGTTCTATCATATCTCAAACTATTCCCTCGCCGTAAACACTCTTAAATGATCATTTTCATGGTATTAAAAGCTCACAATGATGGGATAGTGTGTGCTACCATATCTCAAACTATTCCCACACTTTTTAGATGTAAACACTCTTAAAATTATCATTTTCAAATTGCCTATAAATATGAATTTTTTATTACTATATGAATAAACCATTAAAATGTTATGAATAAGATATATGAAATAAAAATTCTTAATTTCTTTTTTATTATTATGTAAAGCCAAATTATGTTGAATTTTCAAAATTTTTAATATTTTTTTATTATATAAAGCTAACATCTCTGAACCCAAAACATCACTTAAATCAATCTCTTATATCATAAAATATTCTAAAAAGTGAGATTTTATATTCTTTTCAACTTTAGTATTTTGTCAAATATTAAGAAATGTGAAACATAATATATATGTTAAAGAAGAAACATATTATATATCTTCAAGGAGAAACATATAATGGTAATGCAAAGTTTTAAAAGGTATGTGATCCTTGGGCTTATTGGAGAGTATATAAAAAATTTCACACCTTTTTATGAGACATGGGAGGAAAACATGTTAAAGATTTTTAATAAATATAAAATTTCCAAAATGATGCTAGTTACGTGTGATTATTTTTTCATTGTTTGTGATTATGAAAAATGAAACTCAATGTTTTTTCATTAGTGCACACATATTTCATTATATAATTGCATATAGAAAAATCATTCCAGAGCCGATAAGAATAAAAGTGAAGAATTTATGGTCCAACGTTATATTTAAGGGAGATGTTTAAGGATGATGTTTGAATTTTGTTTTGCATTTTAAGACATTTGGAGGAAATATTAGGAAGGACTTTGAGAAAGGATTGTCCTTGATTTTCGAAAATGGAGTTGTTCCTTTCCAGCCATATGCCCCAAGTGACCATCAAAGGGAGAGCTCATATGTTTTTTGGATGTTTTCTTTATAGCCATTTTTTTACACATATCCATAGAGTCCCCATGCCATTGATGTGAGTTACCAATATACTTCTGAATTTCAAGCCATACTCTGATAGTGAAGGGGAAATTTATGAAGAGATGTGGGATGTCCTCAAGCAAAGTGGGCATCTACTGGGCATAAAGAAAAACCTTTTTTGTAAGATATCCCATGTTGGCACTTCGTTTTTAAGGAGAAACCACATGAATAATTTAGTTTTAGGCGAATAGTTTTGATTCTAGATCTTTTTAACCCACCAGGGAGGAGGGTAAGCCTGAGGTTGATGGGCTAAAGACAAATAACCAAACTTGGGATTGCAGCTACTCGAGGGGGTGTTTGACCAGACTAGAGTGTCTTTAGAATTTGAGAGAGATACCATATTATGACTAAGAGTTTCAATATATTTGTTCCATTCTTCAGTTAGAGCCCCTTCCAATAGTAGGTCAACAAATTGCCTCCAAGCTAGGCAACCCATCACACCCATATGATCAGAGGCCTGATTTAAGAAGAAGATTCTTTGAGTGTGAAGGAGCTTGGATGAGTTGATCAGAGAGTATATGAGAATCCCCACAACCTATTCAGGGATCTTTCCCTACAAGAAGTTTTGTACCATCTCCAATTCGCCATCTGAGACCTTGTAGTATGACTGAAGCGTAATTTTTAAGAGCTTTCCAAACCAATGATCCAGAGGGTGGAAATCACCTAGGAGTATGAATCCAATCCATTGTTGAACAGGGGAAAATATATTTGTTTGCTATGACTTGCGGCCACAACCTCGTAACTTGAAGCAATTTCCAGACACCTTTTTTAGCAAGAGCCTTAGAGAACCAAATGATATTTTTTAAGCCTCATCATCCCATTTGCTTGGGAATGGCTATGGAAGACCATGCTGTAAGTGAAAATGGGTGACGATCTTGTTCCCCTGCCCACAAGTATCTTAGATAGATTTGTTTAATTTTGTGTATTATTTCCAGAGGAACACAAGCAAGCAGTGACCAATAAACAAGAATTGCTTCTATTACCGCTTTGCAGAGTATCAACCGACCTGCTCTGGAGAGCTACTTGTTGCACCAATGCCTAATTCAAAATTCTATTTTTCCAACAAAAACATTGCAGGGTAAAACAAATCTAGTGCACGATAGATTTGTTTTTAGCACAAACAAAAGCATTAAAGGGTAAAACAAATCTAATGCCCACTAGATTTGTTTCTAGCACAAACAAAAACATTGACAGGTAAAACAAATCTAGTGCACACTAGATTTGTTTCTAGCATAAATACAAGCATTGTAAGGTAAAACAAATCTAGCGTATGCTAGATTTGTTTTTAGAATAATCACAAGCATTGCAGGGTAAAAAAATCTAATGTGGGTTAGATTTGTTTATAGAACAAACAAAAACATTGTAGGGTAAAATAAATCTAGCGTCCACTAGATTTGTTTCTAGCACAAACACAAACATTGTGCTAGATTTGTTTCCAACATAGACCTGGTTATTGTAAGGTAAAACAACTCTAGTGTAGGGAAAAATAGAAACAAAAGCATTGTTAGGTAAAACAAAAGCACAAACAAAACATTGCATGGTAAAACAAATCCAACACGCATTAGATTTGTTTCTAGCACAAACAAAAGCATTGTAGGGTAAAACAAATCTAGCGCACGCTATATTTGCTTCTATCACAAACACAAGGATCGTAAGGTAAAACGAATCTAGTGTAAGGCAAATGCAAAAGAATTGCAGGGTAAAACAAAAGCACAAATACAAGCATTGAAGGGTAAAACAAATATAGTGTGTGCTAGATTTGTTTCTAGCACAAACACCAATATTGCAAAGTAAAACAAATCCAACATGCGCTAAATTTCCTTTTAGCATAAACACATGTATTGCAAAGTAAAACAAATCGAGCGTGCCACTAGATTTTCTTTTCGCACAAACACAAGAACAATGCATGCGTTAGATTTATTTCACCTTGCATTTTGCTTTTGTTTCTACTAGAAGGAAATCTAGCATGCACCGGATTAGTTTTACATTGCAATGTTGCTATTGACAACATGCTTGTGTCTGTGCTAGAAGTTAATATGGCATTCACTAGATTTGTTTCACCCTACAATATTGTTATTTACTTCTGTTTACGCTATAAGGAAATATTACACGTGTTAGATTTATTTCACCTTGTAGTGTTGTTATTGGCAATGTGCTTGTGTTTGATTTAGAAGGAAATCTACAATGTTTTGGATTTCTTTTGCTCAAAGGAAATCTACAATGTGTTGGACTTCTTTTGCTCTATAATGTTGTTGCTAGCAATATGTTTTTGATAGAATTAAATTTAACACACATATTATAGGGACTATTCCATGTATAAAATACAATCTTTGTCCAATGTTGGAGTTTATGAATAAATATATTATTGAAGTATGTTGTGTTTTTGCTTTCAATGCACAAATATGCAACCATAAAGTGACAAGAACAATTTTTTAACGACGTATATTGTTTTTCTTTCATCTCTAATATATAGCTATGAACTTCCAAAATCAATTTCACTAATTTCTAGATGCATAAGGTCACCTTTTCTTCATCGACACACACATCTGACAAAACTCAAATTTACACTTTTTGGGGACTTAGAGGTGTTTAACATCCCTATGTATTCATCCTAAATAGTATGTTGTCAAATATGTAATGGTAGGAAGTCCCAACATTGGAACTAATGTTTTGACATGTAATTTCAAAACATTCAAAACAAAAATAAGAATGATCTAGTATATATGGTACTAGAACTTTTATTTGGAAGAAAACTTCTAGAATAACTTCCAAATATCAAGTTTATTCATCAAATATCCACACTAAGTGAGATATATGTTGGAAATAATATTCAGAGGGGGGGGTGAATCAGTGTTATCTAATTCTTTTTCAATATATTTATACTTTGAATTATTGTATGTCAGTACCATAAAATAATGAGCATGAACAAGAAAAACAGATAGTCACACCAAAGAACACCAGATATAAGGTGGAAACCCAATGTGGGTGAAAACCACCTGCTGCAATATGTCTCTATCTTCTTTCAATTAGAAATTCCTTTTACAATGATTTTGTACTGGTGCAGTCCTTTACCAGTACGCAGGCTGCAACCTGCAGAGAGCTACAACTCTCTCTCCTGGAAGGGAGTTACAACCCCCTAATTCTTTTCTTTCAAGGACCAATTTTCATAAATTTTCAAACTGGATCCATGAACATCAATCAATCATCAAGTATATCTGCATCAAACAATCTCCTTTTCCCAATTAGCACTGAATCAAGTAAACACTTCTCTGACAGCTGTACCCAGAACACAGTAACAGTAACCACACACCAAATTCTGAACCCAGAATACTGCAGCAATAGATAGAGGCAGCTAGATCATAATTTAAAGATATATGCTACTTCAACAACCTGAAACCTACGTGCAGATCTATAAAGCGTAATTCCTTATTTCAAATATTCAGACACTAATTTACCCAGATTGTCAGATTTATAGATCAAGCATGTGCCTCATATAACAGATCAAAATCATACAAAGATACTATTATTCAAGCATAAAGATTATGACCCATCAATAGAACTTATCATTCTTTATGTGCTAAGGTTCCTCCTTCATTCAGATCCATATCTGCACCATAACCCAATCAAAAATATTTCAGATCTAGCACTTATTAGATATTCAATTCATTCGATGATACTTTGCCAAATGATCTCCTTCCTCTTTTATAGTCTTAGGCCTTCCACAATACCACGGTCCAAAACCATAAGATCAAAAAAATGTTGGACTAATACCATGAACCAACCATGAAAGTGCGTGAGATCAACACTTTTGGATGCAATACCACGGACCAAAACCATAATAAACCAATACCACGAACCCAATACTTGGGATCAACACTTCTGACGAGGTACCATGGTCCAAAACCATAGGTTCAAATACCAAGGACTAACTACCATGGACCAAAGGTAAGTTCTCCAACATATACGCGCTGTTCCTTGCTTGAAAGTGCGTGAACTTTTTCTCTACATGCAATACCACGAACCAAAACCATAATAAATCAATACCACAAACCCAATACTTAGGATCAACACTTCTGACGAGGTACCATGGTCCAAAACCATAGGTTCAAATACCAAGGACTAACTACCATGGACCAAAGGTAAGTTCTCCAACATATACGCGCTTTTCTTTGCATGAAAGTGCATGAACTTTTTCTCTACATGAAATAAACTTTTCTCTGCATAAAAGTGTGTGAACTTTTCTCTACATGAAATAAACTTTTCTCTGCATAAAAGTGCGTGAACATTTCTCTACATTATAATTTATTATCTGAGATGAGTGAGTTGCCATCAAGTACAACATATGTATCATAATGCCAACAATCTCCCCCTTTGGACTTGATGGCAACAACAACCAATCACTCTCCCCCTTTGACATCAAGGGCAAAGGGTTATGCTCCCCTAAGAACATGCTCCCCCTGACTATAAACCAGATCTGCAAAGAAGAACCATAATCCATGACCATGAAAGAGATAGAGACGTATTGCAGCAATATTCGGATCAGCATCCATGATCTCCTTCTGTACTTCCTCCATAATGCCAACAATGCATGATATGCTCCCCATGAACCTGTGCCATTCGATCTTTGACCAATCCGCAACCCAGCGCATGTACGCATATACTTTAGATGAACCTTGCATACAACCAACAATCAGAAGAGATTCAACAACAAGATGATGCATCAACAAGCCCCAGCTTTTGCCTGAGGTATTCAAAGGTCTCCCTAGGCAATGGTTTGGTGAGTATATTAGCAACCTGTTCCTTAGAAGGAACATACTCCAACTTGACCTTTTGTTCGAGCACTTGTTCCTGGAGAAAGTGATACTTGATTGGTATGTGCTTGGTTTTTGAATGCATGATTGGGTTCTTTGAAATGCTGATTGCACTTGTATTATCACATAAGATGGAGATGGGTGGTGTACAAGTGATTTGAAAATTCTGCAAGGTCTGCATCATCCAAAGTAGTTGAGTGCAGCAAGATGTAGCAGCAACATATTCTGCTTTAGCTGTAGACAAGGCAATCGAACTCTGTTTCTTGCTGAACCAAGATACTAATCTGGAACCCATAAAGAATGCACCACCACTTGTGCTCTTCCTATCATCCACGCTTCCGGCCCAATCTGCATCTGTATAAGCATGAAGTGTGAGATCTGTATCTCTAGGATACCATAAGCCATAGTTTTGAGTCCCTTGAAGATATTTGAAGATTCTCTTCACTGCCTGAAGATGATTTTCCTTTGGATTTGCCTGAAATCTTCCAACTATTCCCACTGCATGCATGATGTCTGGTCGGGTACCTGTCAAATAAAGTAGACTTCCAATCATAGATCTGTAAGTTGGTTGATGCACTGCTTTTGATTCATCATTTGCATTGAGGTTACATCCTGTGACCATGGGTGTACATACTGGTTTTGCTTCTTCCATACCATATTTCTTCAAAATCTGCTTGAGATACTTGGTTTGAGACAAGAAGATCCCTCCTTCATTTTGTTGGATTTGCAAACCAAGAAAATATGTCAATTCTCCAAGCAAGGACATTTCGAATTCTTTCTGCATCGCCAAGGAAAAGCTTTGACTCATAGATTCTTCATTGCTGCCAGAGATAATGTCATCTACATACACAACAAGTATTAGCAATTTGTCATTTTCAATTTTTATATAAATATTGCTATCTACTGATCCTTTTGAAAAACCTTGTTGATGAAGATATTTGTCCAAACGATTGTACCAAGCCCTTGGAGCTTGTTTAAGACCATAGAGAGCCTTTTTCAATCTGCATACAAGATTTGGATCATTTCCAAGAATGAAACCATCTGGCTGCTCAATGTATACTTCTTCTTCTAAGTCTCCATTCAGAAAGGCTGATTTCACGTCCATTTGAAATACTTTGAACTTTTGAAAGCTTGAGAGAGCAAGGAACATTCGGATGGCCTCAAGTCTTGCAACAGGAGCAAAAGTTTCTTCAAAATCTATTCCTTCTTGCTGCGCATACCCTCTACAAACAAGTCTGGCCTTGTTTCTAATTACTTCCCCATTTTCATTCAACTTATTTTTGAAGACCCATTTTGTCCCTATAACATTCTTATCCTTTGGTCTAGGAACCAACTCCCAAGTGTTGTTCTTTTCGATCTGCTCAAGTTCTTCATCCATTGCTTTGACCCAACATTCATCTTTGCATGCCTCTTTTACATTTTGTGGTTCAGTGGATGAGAGTAATGCCAAATAGCTTGAAGCTTCTGCAATTCTTCTTCTTGTTTGTACACCTGCTTCTTTTTGCCCCAAAATCTGAGATTCTGGATGATTCTTCTGAACGTACCTAGATGGAGTCTTCCCTTCTACCCTTATCTGTTCCTCTGGTGCTTCTTGAGGTTCTTCTTCTTCATCATTATGTCTTTGAGGGTAGTCTTCATCTTCTTCGATATTTTCATGATTTACTTGCCTAGGAATGTATCCTTTTTCATCAACCACTACATCAATGTTGTCAACAATTCTTCCAAGTCTTTTATTGTAGCACTTATATGCTTTGCTGTGTGGAGAATAACCAAGAAGAATGCCTTCATCTGCTCTAGGTTCAAGTTTTCCAAGTTGCTCATCAGTATTCTTAATATAGCATTTGCTCCCAAAGATTTTGAAGTGTTTTACAGAAGGAGTCTCACCATACCAAAGTTCATGAGGAGTTTGAGTGTTGTTCACTCAGACATTTGTTTTATTGAGAATAACAACCACAACATATGCAGCTTCACCCCAGAAAGTTGCGGGAGTTCCGGACTCATCAAGCATAGCACGGGCCATTTGTTGGACTGTTTTTTTCATCCTTTCCACCACTCCATTTTGCTGAGGAGTTATAGCTGTAGAGAATTCCCTTCTTATCCCATGTTCTTCACAGAAATCGAAAAATTCATTTGAGGTAAACTCCCCACCTCTGTCGGACCTGAGGCACTTAATTTTGTAACCTGATTCATTTTCAACCAAGGCTTTAAAGGATTTGAAATTTTCGAATGCTTCATCTTTGTGCTTCAAAAGTCCTAACCAAACAAACCTGGAGAAATTGTCAATGAATAATATCAAGTATTCTTCTCCTCGATGTGACCTCATCCTTAAAGGACCACATACATCTGTATGGACTAATTCAAGAGGCCTACTGGCTGATCCTTCCTTCTCCGGGAAGTTGGTTCTGGTTTGCTTACCAAACTGACATGATTTGCATATAGTGTTGTCTGGAATTTTGATATCTGGAAGACCACGAACTGCCTGATATTTGCATGCCTTCCTTATTTGTGAAAAGCTTAGATGCCCCAACCTCCGGTGCCATAACCAATGTTCATCATCCTTGCTCAAATAGCATTGTTGTTGTCCTTCTTCAAATATGTATAGATTATTTGGAGTTCTTCTACCTTTGATCACTGTTTTCCCTGTATCAAGATCATGAATGCTACATCCATTTGATCGAAATATTACCTCGGTTCCTTGATCGCACATCTGACTGACACTCAGAAGGTTATGCTTCAAGCCATGAACATACAAAACATTTCCAGCTTTGACCTTTTCTTTTAACTGAGCTGTGCCTTTTCCTTTTATAGCTGCTGGAGTATCATTTCCAAAAGAAACTTTCTTTCCCTTTTCTAAAGCAGAATATGATTCAAGTTTTTCTTTATCACCTGTCATATGCTTCGAACATCCACTGTCGATGTACAATAGATTTTCCTGTCCCTCTGCATAAAAGGCTATCCCACATCTTTTTGATTGTGGTTCCTTTATTCTCCATGTTCTGGTGCTTGAGGCTTGTTCCTTTGTCTGCTGAAATCTGCTCCTGCATTCAGAATCTTCATGACCGAAGTTATTACAAATAGAACATTCAATTTCATTTTCAAGAGCTGAAAAGTTGTTATAGGCCCTTTTTGTAATCCCAATCATACTTCTTTGTTTTTGAGCTTCTCTAGTCATGATTGTTTTATATGCAACACATTGAACTGCTTTGTGACCAAAGTTATGGCAAGAGAAACATTGGCCATTGAAGAAACTTCTGTGGTTATCAAATCTACCACCCAAATGATTGTAATTCTTATTGTCATCCATTCTTGAAGCAAATTGAGAAGATTTTACATGTGGCTGGTTGTAGCTTTTCTTCACCCTTAAGACAGATTGCCCCTGGTTTACCTGGTAGTATTTGTTAGTTCTTGATGTAATTCATCCCTGCTTTACCTGGTGATCTCCATTATGCTTTTGTTCATTCCTTCTTGCTGCATCAAGATAACTCTTTGAGGTGGATGCTTGAGATGTTTCTCCATTATACCCCAGACCTGTCTTGTTTAACGGAGAACGCTATACATTGATGATCTCATCCAGAGTTTCAGATCCTTTGACAAACTTAAGATTAATAGCCTTTGTTTTCTCAATTTCTTTTCTAAGGCCAACAATTTCACCTTCTAACTTTTCAAGATATTTTTCTTTTTCATCAATTTGAAATTGTAGAGTATCAATGATCATATTCTTTTCTTCTATACATGTCTTAAGTCTAGAAATCTCTTCATAAAAACTATCCACATCTATAGCATCCATGTAATCATCATCTTCAAATGCCATTAAAAGTTTATAGTCATTACCTAGTTCATCTTCATCACTATTTGATAGACCATCACTGTCTTCATGAGTGTAGTAGCTTTTCTTTTTTGCATTCTGTTTCTTGTTCCATCTGGCAGGTTCCTTTCCTTTGTCAATCTTATCCTTATGAGGACATTTGGCAGCATAATGACCTACTCTTCCACAAGCAAAACATTTAAAAGGTAGCTTACCTCTGAACCTTCCAGTACCCCGTTGAAGATTTCTGACAAAATTTCATTCTTCTTCTTCTTCTGGCACGTGACTTGATTCATAGTATTCTCCTTTGCCTGAAGCCTTAAAAACAGCTTCTCTCCTGTCTGATGGACCTCCCTTTCTCATTTCATAAGCAGTTAGAATTCCGTGTAGCTGAGACATAGTAAGAGTTCGTAGATTTTCCTTTTCTTCTATTGCAGACACTTTAGATTCAAACATGGGGGACAATGATCTTAGGACTTTTTCAACCACAATAGCCTCTTTTATTTCTTCACCCAAGTTTTTCATACAATTAACAATCTCATCTACCCAAAGGAAATAGTTAGCCACACTTTAATCGTTATACATTCTGAGATTCTCATACTGAATCCTGGGGGTTTGAAGTTTTGCACATTTTACCTGTTCATCTCCTTCGTAGCTCAAAACAATCTTGTCCCATATTTCTTTTGCGGATTTATATTGCATAACCTTCATGAATTCAGATTGAGATAGACATCCTAAAAGAGTATTAACCGCCTTTGCATTTGTTTCATATTTCTTCTTCTCAGCTGAATCTGTAGGAGTAGCTGATGGAAAAGTATACCCTGTTTCTATAATGTCCCATACTTATGTACCCAAAGATTGAAGATAGGCAGTAACTCTTACCTTCCAATATACGAAGTTTGTTCCACCGAAAATCAGTGGCCTGATTGATGCTTCCCTCTCATAGTTGCTCATGATGTTAGATCTTCCTTCAAGTGATCAAGCTTCTTCAGAAGGACCTGCTCTGATACCAATTGTTGGAAATAATACTGAGAGGGGGGGTGAATCAGTATTATCTAATTCTTTTTCAATGTATTTATACTTTGAATTATTGTATGTCAGTACCATAAAATAATGAGCATGAACAAGAAAAACAGATAGTCACACCAAAGAACACCAAATATAAGGTGGAAACCCAATGTGGGTGAAAACCACCTGCTGCAATATGTCTCTATCTTCTTTCAATTAGAAATTCCTTTTACAATGATTTTGTACTGGTGCAGTCCTTTACCAGTACGCAGGCTGCAACTTGCAGAGAGCTACAACTCTCTCTCCTGGAAGGGAGTTACAACCCCCTACTTCTTTTCTTTCAAGGACCACTTTTCATAAATTTTCAAACTGGATCCATGAACATCAATCAATCATCAAGTATATCTGCATCAAACAATCTCCTTTTCCCAATTAGCACTGAATCAAGTAAACACTTCTCTGACAATTGTACCCAGAACAAAGTAACAGTAACCACACACCAAATTCTGAACCCAGAATACTGCAGCAATAGACAGAGGCAGCTAGATCATAATTTAAAGATATACGCTACTTCAACAACCTGAAACCTGTGTGCAGATCTATAAAGGATAATTCCTTCTTTCAAATATTCAGACACTAATTTACCCAGATTGTCAGATTTATAGATCAAGCATGCGCCTCATATAACAGATCAAAATCATACAAAGATACTATTATTCAAGCATAAAGATTATGACCCATCAATAGAACTTATCCTTCTTTATGCGCTAAGGTTCCTCCTTCATTCAGATCCAGATCTGCACCATAACCCAATCACAAATATTTCAGATCTAACACTTATTAGATATTCAATTCATTCGATGATACTTTGCCAAATGATCTCCTTCCTCTTTTATAGTCTTAGGCCTCCCACAATACCATGGTCCAAAACCATAGGATCAAAAAACTGTTGGACTAATACCATGAACCAACCATGAAAGTGCGTGAGATCAACACTTTTGGATGCAATACCACGGACCAAAACCATAATAAACCAATACCACGAACCCAATACTTGGGATCAACACTTCTGACGAGGTAACATGGTCCAAAACCATAGGTTCAAATACCAAGGACTAACTACCATGGACCAAAGGTAAGTTCTCCAACATATACGCGTTGTTCCTTGCATGAAAGTGCATGAATTTTTTCTCTACATGCAATACCACGGACCAAAACCATAATAAACCAATACCACGAACCCAATACTTGGGATCAACACTTCTGACGAGGTACCATGGTCCAAAACCATAGGTTCAAATACCAAGGACTAACTACCATGGACCAAAGGTAAGTTCTCCAACATATACGCACTTTTCTTTGCATGAAAGTGCGTGAACTTTTTCTCTACATGAAATAAACTTTTCTCTGCATAAAAGTGAATGAACTTTTCTCTACATGAAATAAACTTTTCTCTGCATAAAAGTGCGTGAACTTTTCTCTACATTATAATTTATTATCTGAGATGAGTGGGTTGCCATCAAGTACAACATATGTATCATAATGCCAACAATATAAATACAATTTATGTTTCACTTAGGACTTTTAAAAATCTTAAGTAGCATCAATTTTGGACATTCTTTGATGTTATGAAGGACCATGTTGTAGTTCTCCAACAAGTTCTACAATTTTCTTAGGAGCATTATTTGTACACATACATCAATAATACAAGTGCCATTTCCAAAGTCAAATAGGAACTTGGTGGTTTGATATGAGTTAATATCTATCATTCTATAATGCTACATAGATATCTAATTGTTAGGACTTCACGCACACAACACACATATGTAAAGTACATTTTTGTACCAAGCACTAAATGATAGGGAACAATGTTTTAGTAAATACAAAATAGCTACCATAATATCTTAAATTATTTCATCCATATTATTTTTTTGAAAGTTGTGTTTTGACTAAAATATAAAATCACACTTTACATGGTTTAACCTTAATTACAAACTACAATTGATTTTTTACATAATTAATAAGAATTACAATGGAAAAAATAAATTTTACAAAAGGAGAATGCATTGACCTCTTAATTAGTGGTCAAGTTATTGGGCTCGAAAGGGTTGAATCTACATAATTTGGAACTTTTTATGCATGAGAAAGGGTTAATGTTGATAATTGATGTCACTCAACCACATTTGATTGTGGAGGATGTTGATGAAGGGTACATTCATCAATGGGAGATCATGGGTTTGAGACCCAACATAGGTAAATCAAAATATTGAAGCATGTGTTAATTATTATCGAGAGTATACTAAATGTTTTGTTTGAGAAAATACTAAGCTTATTTACTTTGTTTTACAGGTGCAAATGGTTCTTCTACACTTTCTCTTGGAGGCAAGGTAGATCATTAGCAAGATGGAGTGAAAGTGGGTGAGGGCTACATATTCAATACAGAGCTGGGGTATAAGGTGCATGGAAAGATGGTAAATAAATGATGCATAATGGTTAGAATTGAGAAGGTGTTAAAACATGATGCTTCTATACCACATCCAACAGGATTTGAGCATACACTAGGGGGTGTATTGGAATCTTATCAGATTTAGCCAGAATCAGATTGGGAACCTCAATATCATGATCATGGCATAAATATTCCCCAAGATAGGGTTACCTTCATATGCACAAATGTTTATCTTACACATGATTGCAAAGAAACAAGCATGTGCATTGCCAAAGGAATAATAGTTAATGTCTGTGAGGATGACATGGTTGAGGGTGAAAGACCATGTGAAATGGAATTTGGTGTTTTTGTGGAAGAGATAGAAATTGCCAAATATGTAGGATTGGGGATATGTATAAATATTTATTGATTAGATCTTTGGTAAATTTCTAGAAAATCTCTTCCAAAAAACACTAAATTGCCAAATATGTATAAAATTCTTGATCTACTTGAGAGAATATCTTGAGGTTAGGTGGAGATGATTCATGAATGTAATTTTATCTTTTGAATGATCTATTAATATATTTCAGAAATAATTTTCAATGTTTGTTGTATATCAAATATTCCATTCTTATTATTTTTTGAGGGTTTTTATATTATTTAGTACACATGCACATTTTGGTTCAACTTCAATGTAATCATGTGACCATACTTTATGCAAATTACATGACACTTTCATTCAACTTTTACATTTAAAGTTTTTTTTTTTGGTTGGAAGGATTTATAGAATGCACTAGATTTCTTTGTTCTTGTGCCAAAAGGAAAACTATCAAGATTTCACCCTCACCAAGGTTAGTACTCTAATATTGTTCTTGGCAGTGCATTTGTGATTATGCAAGAAGGATACCTAGTAATTACTAACTTTCTTCTAGACACCATTACAGTTATGCAACCAATGCTCTAGGAGTGACATTGTCTCAATAATCACAATGGTTAGAGTTATATCTTTTGATGTGCCCTTTTATTGAATTTGGAACAATTTATGAAGATAAATGATAGTGCAAAAGAAGTGTGTATAAATATGTGATGTTGTTGGCACTACATTTGTGCTTGAGTTGGAAGGAAATATAATTGTATAGCTTTCCTTTTGGCACAAACATAATAATCCAATCATAATTATTTGATCCATGGAGAATAATGTGATCTTTGTATAATTTTGAAGTTTATGAATAAATGTATTATTGAGGTATACTATATTTTTCTTCCAATGCAATTTCTTTGCTTTTAGAATAAAAATGAGAATTATCTAGTATTTACAATACCAAAACTTTTATTTGGAAGGAAACCTCTAGTTTGGCTTTCGATTATCAAGTTCAAACATCAAACATCCTCACTAAGTGAAATATAAATATAATTTCTCCTTCTCATGGTGATTTTAGACATTATGTAGCATCGATCTTGGAATTTATTTTTCCAAAGGGCCATGTTTTGGTTCTTCAACTTCTACAAATTTCTTATGATCATTATTCATACACATGCATCAAAACTACAAGTGTCATTTCTAAAGTTAAATAGGAAGTTGGTGGTTTGATATGAATTAATATTTGTCATTCTATGATACTATCTACATCTCTAATTTCTTGGTCTTCATACATATTTTTTGTGTAATTTGTATGTAAAGTAATTTTTAGTAGTAGGCACTAAATGGTGGGAAACAATGTTTCATTACATACAATATGACTACCATATTATTTAAATTATTGCATCTATATTACTTTTTCATAAGTTGTGTGTTTTTGTGAAAATATAAAGTCACACTTTACATGGTTCAACCTTTTAATTACAAGTTACGATTTAGTTGTTGTTACAGAATTTATACAAGCTACAAAGGAAAATATAATTTTGGCAAAAGGGGACTATGTTGATCTCCTTATAAATGATCCAGTCATTGGGCTAGGAAGGGTCGAATCTACAGAATCTGGAACTTATTATGTTGGAGAAAGGGTTAATGTAGGTTATGTTACAATTTTGATAATTGATGTCACTCAACCACATTTGATTGATGAGGATGTTAATGAAGGGGGCATACATCCATGGAAGATCATAGATTTGAGACACGACACAGGTAAATCAAAATATTGAAGCACGTGTTAAATATTATTGATAGTATAATAAGTGTTTTCTTGAGTAAATACTAACCTTATTTACATTCGTTTATAGGTGCAAATGTTTCTTCTACATTTTCTATTGGAGACAAGGTAGATCTTCTGCAACATGGAGTGAAGGTGGGCGAGGGCTCCATATTCAATACAGATCTTGGGCATAAAGTACATGGAAATATGGTAAAGAAATGATGCATAGTGGTTAAAATTGAGAAGGTGTTAAAACATGATGCTCCTCTACCACATCCAATAGGATTTGAGCATACACTAGGGGGTGCATTGGAATCTTATGAGGTTTGGCCAGAATCAGATTTGGAGCCTCATTGTCATGATCATGCCATAAATATTCCCCAAGATAGGGTTAGATTCATATTTACAAAGGTTTCTCTTACAAATGAATGCATGGGAACAAGCATGTGCATTACCAAAGGAATGCTAGTTAATGTCTGCAATGATGACATTGTTGAGGGTGAAACGCTAGGTGAAATGGAATTTGGTGTTTTTTTGGAAGAGATAGATGGAAATTGTGAGATATGTAGAATTGGGGATAAGTCTATACATTGTTTGGTTATATGGCCAATAAATAAGTTGGTGGACAAAAAAGGTGTGATATTAAGGGTCAAGGAAAAGTTTAAGGAGCCACCCAAGGAAATGGTGATATTGGATGTTATAGAGGACACAAATCCCTTAAACAAATGGGATGGGTATCTTTGTAATGAAAAATATAGAAACTCAATTGATATGCATGTAACAAGGTCATATAAAAGGATTAAATGAGTTATGGCTACAAAAAAAAAATGCAAAATGTCAAACAAAAATAGATGAGAGAAAGAAATTCGACTTTTGGCAGCAGATGTATGTTGTAGAAAATATTGTCTTCAACATGTGGATAGGAAGTCCATTGCAGGTGCTAGAAGGGATATGATACAAATAAATAAAAATGGTATTATGGAATTTTCCTTGAATTCACTCATGTCAAACACAGTCATGTCAAAGGGCCATGGCCTGCCACCTATTGCTAGAAATGTAAAGGACATGAGATTAAATGGGAATATTATTTGTAAGAAAGCATGGTATAAGATACATAAGATTCCTCAAAGCACATTCTATAACTACTAGCATTATTTCCAACATGGACATATCAAAGCTATTCACAGTAACACCAACACATGCAAAGCATGAGCTCACACTGTGGCAACCATAGAAATATTACACAAAATTGTAATGGATAATTCAGATTTTTCACCAAACCAAACATGTCAAGTTGAATAAGATGGAACATATGCTCCTTTAAGATTGCTTCCTTCGACTTATACACAAAATTCTTTGTTAAAAGAGATCAATGAGGCTCTTCAAAATCTCAATTACCCATCAATATCATAGTCAACAATGAGCAAGATCTGGAATACTAAGTTTCGAGATGTGGCATTTTCAAAGAGCACCAACTTTAGTAAATGCAGTGAATGTATTGCATTGAATGCACAAATGAAGTCAACAACTACAAAATAGTTGGAAGAAAAGGCATGAGGTAGGCTGAACAAACATAACAAGATTGTTATGTGTGGAAGATATTGCTACTATGCCCATAGAATTATGTCAGAGCAGTTTCCAAAGGAGCATTTGAGCATTATGCATGATAAAATGGAAAAAACAAAGACTTCGATCTCAAGGCTACGTGTCAAATCAAAATCTATTGTAGGAACAAATTTAGGTTTGTCATTGACAGGTATGCTTACACATGAGCATAAGACAAGAGGTTTTGGTAATTTCTCCCTACCATTTGTACACATGGGATCAAAATTTACTATTACATCCCTTGCAAAGTGCTTAAGGGATCTTGAAGACCCATAAATGGATATGTATGGTGATCTACTTTATGAAAGTGGAAGTTCAAGAAACCCACTTACAAATGCATTACTTGACACCTCTATTTACTCAAAATGTCAAGTGTACAAGGATGATTTTATATCTAATGGAAGATCAAAAAGTCAAAATGTTGATTTTAAACCTCTTCCTCCACATTTTTTGTTACAGTTGGACAATGCAGCAAGTGATAACAAGAATCGATACCTTTTCATGTTTCTATCACTTTTAACTACACTTAGTGTCTTCATCACTATTGCGGTTGGGTTCTTGCGTGTGGGGCACACCCATGAAGACATAGATGGAACCTATGGAAGAATGTCTTCCAACCTAAAAAGTAAAGATATTTATTCTTTATCTGAAATGATGGATACATATCGCATAATTGAAGAAAATCGAGTGTTTCCACCTACACTTATTGGCAAGGTCTATGACTTCAAAAGTTTCCTTAATGGATACATCAAGGAGGGAAAAAATGCACTAGTTGGACATCTTAATGTCCAATACTTCCAATTTCTTGTACTCAATGATGTTCCAATACTAAGGTACAAAGAATAAATTAGAGATATTAAGTGGTCGGAACCAGTTGAGTTATGGAATATAGATGATGAAGGTCAAACTATAATTCCCATAAGGAAGCCATCTTTCTTAGCTTCCAAACATAATGATGTCTCTTTAAAAGAACTAAAGGAAGGGATAACATCATACATAAAAATGTGGAAAGACACTATTGGGAATGAGGATTCACCAATTGTTACAAAGGAATGGAAAAATAAAGTAGTGTATTGGGAAAGAGTTCTTGATACATTAGATGGAATCTATAATGATCATAAAATAATAAATGGAAGTGATTCATCTTCTAAGGATTTATGGCCCAAGACAAGGCACATTGTTGATGTTGATCGTAATGCACTCCAAGTAATATCAAGTATTATGGATGGAGATTTTGATAATGCGATAGATGAACCAATATATGTTGGACCCAAATGAAAAAAGCCAAAGCCAACATTCAATCTGATGATTGATGTTGAGAAAGGAAAGATGTTGCTAGTTAGATCAAGAAATGAGGATGCAAGAGAGATGATTTGGATGGAAAAATCCTTCTAAGATATCTTTACGGATAATGAAAGTGAGAATCTTCATGTAAAGGTTGACTGGTGGAAGCTTATGTCAGGGAAATACAATGGAAATTTTTTAGAGCAATATTGGGTACCAAATCCTAATGACACAGAACTTGGCTCTATTCCAATTAATACCACAATGTGGGCATGGATGCCAAAGAAAAAACATTGCAAGAAGACCAAGATAAATAAATATGGTGTAGAAGCCATTCTTGATCTACTTGAGTGAACATCTTAAGATTAGGTTTATATGGTTCATGAATGTAATTTTTTTTTGAAGGATCTATTAATATACATGTAGACACACTTTTCAATATTTGTTGTATATCAAATATTCTCTTCATATTATTTTTGGAGGAGTTTTCTATTATTTAATATTTCAATGTAATCATGTGTTGATACAAATTACATGATAGTGCCATAAAATATTTAAGTTTTCAAAGCTTTATTTGACCAACATGACTTGTCACCATATCAAATATGCATAATCATATTCGATAATGCACTTAAAAGCATATTCTAAACTTGGTCTATTAAAACAATAGTGGAGTACCTAACTAGTATTCTATTTAATATAAGCCATTTAAACACTTAATAAATGCTAGACACTTGTAATAATGTTTGAAGTGAATTTTCCTTAATATTCCTTATTATAATTGTTATAAATCAAATTTTCTATTTTGTTGCACTCTAATTTATAAAAAAATTATTTCGATCATTGAACAACACAACTAAAATTATAAAATATTTCCTCTTATAGATTTTGAAGTGGTGCCAACATTGTACTCATATAATAAATTTGTACTTAACGTAGGAAAAGTAGTTAGTGTCAATTTAAAATGGTCAATAATAGTAAAAAATACATTAATATATTGTTAAATAACTTTATTGGTACGAATTTTTTTACAAAATCTATTATTCATGAGTCAAATTTAATACATAAATATAAATATAACTATTAATGATAATAGAATTAATGTAAGGAATCTAAGTTTTAGATTAATGTTAATATGTTCTTTTCAATATAATATCCTTAAACACTACATGAATAAAAACTAAACATTTGTAATAAATAGTTTAGTCAATTTTCTCTCTTTCCTCTTGTATTTGAAAATAATCAAATTGTACTACTTTGTTACTATTCTAATTCATGATTGATTTTGATCATTAAAACAATTAGTAATTGAGTCGAGAGGCTCATTCTACAACCCAGTATGAGGGGGTGTGTAAGTTTGTCTATCCGTCTGTGCCCCTTTAAAATAAAAATTATGTTCTAAATAGAAAAATAAAAAAATTAATATGTTTTAAAGTAATTAGAAGTAAAAAAAATGTGTGAATTAGATGTTTGAATCTTATACTTTTCAAAAATATTTTACCTACAGATTCAGGTAAACTATTTGAAGATCTATGTTAACTAATTTATGTCAATGTCAACTTCATATATATATATATATGGTTAAAAATTTTATTTGGTCTTATATATATTCTATCTAGCATTCAAAAATATGGTTTGAACAATGAAAAATAACACATTGTATTTTGCACTCTAAAAAGTTTGCACGTGAATAAATTTGCTCCCTACATCCGCACTTAAGATGGATCTATAATGGTATATATTGGACACATTACTATGATCATTTGTCATTAAATAACTTTATACTTAATATATATCTTGCATATTAATTTATTATTCATTAAGTAAGCCTCAATCAACTTAGTTTTTAACATAAAAGTACAAATAATAAATAGAAATAAATTATGCTACTACTAGCATTCAACATTTAATTTGATCCTAAAAAAATATTTTCTCGTCAACTCTAAAATGGTGCAAACTTCCTACAATAGTGTGTAATGATGATGATGATAATGATGATTATCATCCACTAAGACCAAATATGGTATATAAGAAGGCAAAAAGATATTACTCTAAATTATTTCGAATTTTATTGTTATGCTAAAAAAGAATTAAAAGAAGTGTTTCAAGAGCATCATAATTTTGTTTAGTTAAAATATCAAGAAGGTTGGTAGTGTCACAAATATTTTGAAATTTAAATCCAATATGAGCATAAACTGGATGATCTATGAGAGTTTTTTAATCTTCAACCAAGTTAATAGTGTTGCAAAGGTGATAGACTTTTAAATTGTGCCAACATTGTCTTAGTAATAATCGTAACTTAACAAATACATGATATTTACTGTATCAGATTATAATTAAATGGCTTAATAATAGTAAAATACACATCATTATTTTCATAAAATAACCTTAACAAACTTACGTTTTAAAACAAACCATAAAAATATTAAAATAGATAATGTAAGGAATCCAAGATTAAGATGTGAAATATTTTCTTTTGCAAGTTTATATAAATTTGGTTTATAAATTTTATCATGATAATTTTTACACAAAAAATGGTGAATATATACATTAAAATTAGTGAACTAAGTGACTTTCTAATTCCTCATTTTGAGAAAACTTTATCTAGTTAAAGTTCTAAATTCTAGATCCACTGACTTCTTCCAAATTTAATGAAATATGCATTATTGGTTTGGTAATCCCTCTGTCTAGATTTCCAAAGTAGTCCCTTTCGTTCCTTTTCAGCCTCCTTAAAGGAAAAGGTCCATTTGAGTGCTTGTCACTTCAAGCTCATTAAAAATCGAAGGCGACTAGAGTCATCTTTTTTTCTTTTCTCGACTCTTAAAAATTGAAAAAGCAAGTTGTGTCAAAGCGTCTAAAATTTATTTTAATCGGAATAAACATCACCTTTCCTACGTTGGTCTTAGGTTAAGAAAGATGGAGTCCACCAACCAAGGATTTCCCCTTGGAGGAAATCCTAGTCCTTTATCCTCTTCGGGAGATGTTGGTGCACCCCATATGGCCACATTGTCGCTTCCGGGACTGACAATCGGCCTGCCCGTATGGCTCTTCTCGACCTCTGTCGTTCAAAACACCGTGATTCGTGAGCAATCAAGTAAGCAACTAGACGATACCAAAGCTACCCCTCAAACTTCTACTTCGTTCAATTCTCCCTCTCCTCCTTCCTCTTCGCTTGATGAAGCTGGTAAAGCCAAAAGTAAACTAACTAAGAAGAAGAAGGAGAAGAAGAAGAAAGAGAAGAAGAAGAAGGAGCTGAAGATGACAGGGGGAAACCAGGCATCATCTAGTGAAAATCCACACACTGCACTATCAAAGCCTAAATCTCCATGTGTCATTTGTAAAGGAGATCACTATCATCAAGATTGTCCTTGCATCCCTCAGATCTTAAGGGACTTCTCTCCTCGTTTGCACAATCCGATGTCAACAACATCTGATGATCATGTTGAAAGTACACCGTCAACTAGTGAAAGCGAAATGTCGGGACATAAAAGGAAAAGTAAATTCCCTTGTAAACTATGTGAAGGCGATCACGCTGTCCACTGTTGTCCCTTCCTAGATGAGGCTAAAGGAGTTTTGGATGACCGTCCGATTTCACCGTTATGACTTCCTCCTGGATATAAGAAACTCTTGCCAAGTCCATCACTAGTTGAAAATCCGACTGACACGCCATTGAGGTTAGTCGAAGTGTCTATCATTGAAGATAAACCATCTGAATCCACACCAGACAAAAGTCAAAAAGTTGAGGCGGCAATTGACCCAGTCTTGCCTTCAGAGGATCCATCTTCAGATAATACAGTCACCGAAGAGAACAAGAACGACACCGTTCAAATCCTCTTCGTAAACACAGACTCCGATGAACATGGGGGAAGTATACCCGTTCCTTTACCACAGGAAAGAAGTTCATCAGAGTCATATCTGGTTGTCTATTCGGTCCCACCTCCAAGCAACCTAGTTGTTTCCTTCGATTGGAATCTACTAGGCAGACCCCGTTTACTGGCTAGTGTACCATTTCGAATCATTGCTCAAATATACAGAATGGTCATGGCCGGTATCATCATAGATGAAGGGGCTTCTGTGAGTATCCTTTCCTCAACTGCTTAGAAAGTTCTTGGTTCGCCATCGCTTTTTCCTGAGATGAGAAAACTAACAGGCTTTGACAAAGGAACCAGTCGACCGTTAGGGATCCTTCCCAATGTGCCGATAACATTGAAAAGGAAAACCGTTCACATGAACGTAATGGTAGTCCAAGGACCCCTGGATTATAATCTACTCCTTGGACGCGACTATATTTATTGCATGGTAGCCATCGTCTCCTCACTCTTTAGAGTAATGTGTTTTCCGCATGAAGGAAGAGTGGTCAAGCTCGGACCAGCTTTCATTCCCTGGTTCACGCATAGAAAATAGTTAAATACCATAGTTGAGTGTTCTCTTCAGGCAAGGAATGTCTCATCAATCCCCAGTTCGTCCACCTAATGAGCGCGAGTGATTCGAGAGGACATGACGAAAACCTAGGGGGCATGAACCCTGGTCTATTTCTGCAGGAAAACCTTGGGTATAGGGTAGGTTTCTGCGAAGGATATATGACTAGTTTATGAGATTATACTAGAATAGGATTCCTCTGTCAAAGTTATGTGAGTGGAGGCAAGTTGCACTACTCACCTTTGTCTATATTGGTAGACATCGCCGAGGAAGTGTTTTGTCTGCAGTGCAGATAAAACAATCTTTGGTAACCTGGAAAGTTTTTGCTATACCTGAGGGCATGCAAACCTTTTGGCATGCAAGCGAAGAGAGATCATTTATTTTTTTAAATTTGTAGGTCCTCTAACCCTTTAAACTCATAGGATTGGTTGTTTCCTAACTTGCATAAAGAAAGGATGCAGAGAAAAGCTTTGTAAAAATGCCATCTTAGATGAGACATCCTTATTATACGACTGGATCGAGCAGTTTTTATGTGGAGTTCAAACTCGCTAAAAATTAAACATAAGCAGTGAGAAAATGTTTCCCCCAGAGTTTAAGCTCATTCATTAAAAAATGAACCAATTTCCAGTAAATAACCATCGTGAATGTATTATCATCAGCCTTTGAAGCCTTGGTCGTGTTCTCATCATCACCTCCACTATGTATTGGCCGATCATTCACCTCCATTTGATTGTTTACCCTTTTTGAGGAACAGCTGTGAAGAGTGATCCTATTAACCATCCTTGTGAGACTGCCGTGATTGGAAAATTCCAAACCTTACCTGGAATTAGCTGCTACCCAAATTTATCACTCGTTTCTCGAAAAACGAGTCTCCTTTAAGCTCTTTTCATCTAACTCGTAAAATATGAAAAGATTGCCGAGTAATTGACCTCTCCAGCTCGTTAAAGTGGCTAGAAATGTTATCCCTCCTTTATATTTTAATCTTTTTGGACCTGAGGCATTATTACACAAAAAGATCGAGCACTTGTTTGTTCGGCTCATTAAAATTACCGAAAATTTATCCCTTTTGTATTATTTTATACTTTTTCGGACTTAAGGGATTATAAGACAAAAAAGGATTATTGGAATTTTCTTTACGTCCCTTTCAGACTCTCTAAAATTGAAAAGGACCGAGTTATCTTTGTCGTTAAACTCGTTAAAACCGAATAGCAGCAAACTTGTCCATATAGACAAGAACAAGTTTCACTATCGCTAGGCTCGTTAAAACATAGCAATGGGTTTGCCTGAATGTCAAATTATAGAACAAGCATATGTTATCCTCCTCAAGCTTGACAAAAATAAAAAGGTACTGGTCAGCAATGACTGGGGAAAAATTGGGAAGAAAACTTTAAGAAACTTTATTGTTAGCAAGTCGCTCTTGAACATGACACTTTCGCTCCGCATCCGATTCAGGTTGGGTTTTTCTGTTCACTAGTCATATCACCATTGGTCCATCACGCCATCCACATTTGGGGTTAACGCTACCAATCCATCATGTCGATGTTGCTGATATGTTCAAGAGAAGTCACTCAGAGAATTCACCTGTGTCTCATCCACTCAATACATTTACGCTCCATTCTTTCATGACCGCCACCATGAACCTTATATCATCAGATCGTTTTCACCTCCATTAAAATCATTTACTCTGTTCCGTGCCATAGATGTGGGATTCATTAAGGCCATCCTACAGAGGGTCACTTCTTTTTGACATCAACTCATTATCCAAGAAGTCGACTTAGGGACAACCCTTTCAGTACTTTGAAGCTTGCATGCCTCAATGGCAAGTTTCTCACTTCCAGCGACAGGTTTACATTAATGGCCTTCGACCGAAAGATTTTGTGTGGTGTTCGATGCCAAGTCCCTTATTCACACCACGTGAATTGTACTGTAGTACCTTGAGGGTCATCATCATTATCGGTGATTCCTCTCGTGCCTATTAACAGCTTACATCATTGGCTGGTAATTAGGCGATGTCTTTCCATGTTCGACTCCAGAACATCTCTCACATGGATCAACTTGAACTTTGAGTGAAGATCGAACGAGATTGAAGACCCCGGATCTAGTTTCATCCATCCGGGCTGCGATATATATTCAGGAGAATAAAGACATCAAATGTACATCATTACTGCACAGATAATCATCCAATCAAAGGGATGATGGGTCTACGAGAATCATTAGTCTACACTCAGACGATTGTCTGTCTTATGTACATGAAAATGAATTTATAAAGCTAAGCATGGGAATTCCCACCTCAGCTAGATCATGAAAATATTATGAAGATAATGTATTGTATTGTATCTTATTACAGGTCGCCTTCCATCTCGAAAAAAACTTTAGATCCTCATGATAAAGCATTTCACCCGACATCAAAAGATTAACGACCTCATGCTTTAGGGGGCAACTGTTATAGACATTTTTGGGCACTACAACCCCAATCATATATGTCCATAAACCCAGGGCTCATAAGTCCCTAAAGGTGTTGTTCCATCCCCTAAAAGAACAAGGTCAGCTGATTATATCACCTCCCAGAAGTTCTCCTTGAAAAACTACTCAGAAGTGGTCAAAACTGGACCATCTCACCTGCTCCATGGTCAAAGTGCGCTGCATCCCTCCTAAATGCACACAGGAGGTGCGATGCATACTGAAAATCCCTTCTATTGGGTACGATGGGTGAGAGTGGACAAATGGCAGAGTAAATTTGTGAGGTGGATGATCATGGAATCTTCAAGAAACTTCTCTTGTGACACTTGCCTCTCTGCATTCACCCAGGGATGAGTAAGAGATCATCAATCTCCAAGTGGAATCAAGAAATATCAGAGAGAGTACACTAATCAAATCTTAGAAGCTGGATCACCCCCCTTGCAAAAATCTATATATGGATCCCTCATCCCAGAGATCCAGAGGCTGGAATTTTGTATCTTGTAAGGAAGTGCTGCTGGTTTCTTGGTGTAACATCATAGTGTTGGGTGATCTAAGCTTTTCATGAGGTGAAGAAGGGCTTTCTTGCTGAGAGGATGATGCTGTTTCAGAACAATTGGTTGTAATCCTCTTTGCTATTCTTGATATTAATAAAGCTATTCAAGTTTTCCTCCACATTCTTGTATGACTGATGATATATGCATTTGTGTGGTCAATATATATCTGGTCCTATATTGTTTATGATAGTAGATCTCTATTCTTGGATAGTGTTATGCTTCTTTGATTCTACAGGTGCTCTTTGAAGCTAGGTCGACGAGGAAGCGAGTGGCGAAGATCTATCAGAAGGGAGAGGAATCAAGCAAGGAACCAAGCGCAAGACAGAGGTTGGTCTCCTTTGTTCCCCTCCTATCTACTTATCATAAAGGAAAATGAAAGTAGTTTTAGTTTGTTTGTTTCTAAGATAGCTACCTGTCTTAGTGGGACTAGCAGCTCTGCATAGACATGAGATTTCCTGATAACAACCTCGGGTGAGACCTCAGTCCGCACTCTACGAACTATTGCCAAAAGGGCTGGTAGTTTGGGATTTGTTTGGCTAAACATTTTTGAACCTAGGTTAGGCCCCAATAAGCCAACAAATGGTTCCATTGCCAAGACCAGGATCTGCCTAAGGGATGTCTGATGTCGAAACACTAGAACCCTATGAAAAAGGAAATTGATGATTGGTTGGATCAGAAGCATCACGAGTTCATAATACAGGAAAACAAAACCCTGTAGATATCTAAGCTGTATGATTGGATTGCGAGGCTAGCAGACAGCTAGGGAAGGTGCAAGCTCGATTGGTTGATAGTGTGGACTCTCGAGTTGGTGCGTAGGCTAGATGCATCTGAAGATAAGATCTCACGGGCCGTAAACCATTGGCTGGATCGGATCATAGGAGGGTTTATCATTGAATTTCCGATAGACCTGACTATCAGCTACAACAAAGCAAAAAGACCTTTTCTCAAGGGACCATGAGGTAGTTACATCAAATCCTTGAATACCTGGATTAAGATGCAGTAGTTATGTGAAAAGTGGGTGATGCGAATCCATTAATGAGTGGAACAACATGGAGTGGAAAGGTCTACAGAGGTATCGAAGGGTTAGGAAACAGTCCTTTAATCTCATCTCCATGAGTGAGCAAGGAAGAGCGCGCTTGGGTCTCTCCGAGTAGTGTAGTCAGTTTGATAAGGCAACATATTCCACAATTATCATCTCCGCTAACACCACCACTCATGTCACCTCCTTCACCTCCATCTTCACCCACACCACCTCCACCAAACTAGTAGTTTAACATGGTGAGTGCTCAAGTTGTCGGTATTTAGAGGGGTAGGGAACTAAGATCTAGATCAGTTTTGGTTCGTAGTAAGAGTAGTGTGGGAAGCACACAGGGTTATGGATGATAACATTAAGAAGGCCACATTGGTAAGTGTGCTATAGGATCACATGTTGACATGGTATATCAAGCACTCAAATGATCACCTGAATGCCGAAATAGCGGAGATCCAAATTGCATTGAACAGAGAATTTAGCTGGCCAAAATCGGAGACATAGTCGATCATCGGATTCAAGGAGATCACGATGCTTCTAGGTGAAACCCCTTGGGATCTGGACCAGATGCTAAAAAGTATGATCTGCGAGGCTAATATGAATCCAACAGATGTGTAGCACCACGTGTGTTTTTTGGCATCATTGACACTGCATCTGAGGATGGAACTATCACAACAGAAGCTCTCAAACCAGGTAGAGGCATTGGAAATGGCAATAAGGTTGCACAAAACAACGATACGGGATCTGGGGTTAGGAGTCCAACAAATCCATGTGCAACTACAAAACCTATGCTTGGTGATGTAAAGTTGAAGCAGGATAGGGTGCCTTGGCCAGAGGTGCACGAAGAAGTGTGGTGTATAAAATGTAAAGGCCAAGGTCAGGCCAAGGATCACTGTCTTGTATCCGCGAACTATTTGGTGGGAGGGGGACCAATGTTGTTGAGACCATAGGCACAAGTAGGGCCGAGTGTGACACCCGCACTCTGGTGCGTGATTTGTCAGGTGGGAGGAAATCACGCGACATACAAGTCTCACCTGTTGCAGAAGTATACCCAGACTCCGCAGCAATTGTACTATAATTTCTATAGATCATTGGGTCACGATGAGTGGACATGTCAGGGCTATGAGCTAATGATGGATAGGGACCCATCTTATCGAATGCAGATAGAGGCACGAGACCTCGATCCAGCTGCAACAATCACACTGGGCAGGGGGCTTCAAGGGCGAGGTCAAGGATGAGGAGGAATGGGACTCGAATGAAGGTGTGGATAGTTAATCTGCTACAATTGCAGAGGACCGGGGCACTACGCGCGTGACTGTACAAAACCGAGTAGAATATGTTGTCTGTATTGTTATCATTTTGATCATGAAGTAGTAAATTGTCTGACATTGATCGCACAGATGCGCGAGAAAGGGGTACTACAACCTACTCCAACTCAAAATATACTAATGATGAGGTCTGAACCACGTGAAGAAGACCCCGATGTGAATATGGTGCTTAGATGTGGTGCAACTATAGGGGAAGATAAGGGAAAGCAACTCGAGGATGATACATGGGTTTGCAAGGCCCCTACGAAGGAATCTGAGCTTGACTCGGAACGTGCAAAGGAAACAGTTATGGAAGCTAAGAAGAGCTTCAAGGAGGCCTCTACTTTAGGTAGTAAGGATCAACTAGAACCGAGAATGGATTCGTCTATGCTTACTACCTTTTTAGAGACATGCATGAAGCTGCTATGAGACAATAAGGCAATTAAAGGACTCCAAGAGCTGATCACTAGGTGTGCAGGATCATGGGAACCACATGTAGTTTGAAAGATGGAGAAGCATGCTTTGCACACTTGGAGGGAAATGCGGTTGACGACGCAAATTGGCAAATATGAGGTGGATCAGGTAGTCCTCGACCTCGGTTCATACATGAACATGTTACCAAAATATACTTGGGAACAAATGAGCTGGCCAGTGTTACAGTGGTATCCTATTCAATTATGGATGGTGAACCAACAAAAGATCATGCCCATGGGAAGACTGCAAGGGGTAACAGTGGATATTGAAGGTGCGAGCACGTAGACAGACTTTGAGGTAATAGAGATTGTGGATGACAGTAACCCTTACCCCGCATTATTATGGATAGATTGGGCTACCGATATGAATGGAGTCATGAACCTAAAGAAGCAAAAAAGTCTCTACGCATAGTAGTTCCACTAGATCCAGCTGAAGGAGTGTGCTACATTGAACTTGTGTGTGAATATGATAGCAACAATGAGTTGGACTGCATTTACCAGATAACGGCACAAGACCAGGATAGGGTAAACCTGAATGAAGATGGGAGAATCTCATGGGAGTGCGACAATTCCTGTACTTCGGATTCAGATGAAGAAATAGAACACTGGCAGAACTAGTTGCACAAAGTCTCAACACTAAATTGCAACATGATGATTAGATCACTGCGGTACGTGATGATCGAAGCCAGGGAATTGCCAACATATGATGGGGACACAGGTGGGGATGAACCCTTAGACGAAGTCAGAATGTCAGTACCAGAACAGTAGTGGTACGATGGAATGGACTAGGTGTTGTGCACGATGCCCGAAAAATGGTGGCAGACGCACCAGAAGAATATTGGGATCTAGCGTGAATGTAGAAGAAGGATGCACATAAGGTTTGGAGCATCCAAAACAAGCCGGGTAGCCAGGGAAAAGTAGTTTGTGCGCCCACCTGTGTCAATGGGTGTAGTCGTGTGCTTGGCAAGCACAACCAGGCTAAGGATAAAAAATTAGGACCCGACATGGCAGCAGAAGGAATGACGCAAATCGCAAATACCCCATGGTGGAGCATTAATAAGGCTATGCAGAATCGTGAAGAAAGTTTACCAGGTGGGACAAATGGATTGGGACCTGCGCATGCCTATGGTTCGATGGGCCAATAGGACCATAAGCAAAAATCGGAGCGTGGAAATGATCCCAATAGTGACAAGAAGAGAAGGCACCAGGAGGATAAAGAAGAATCCCTGAACCATGGCTCCTGTAGTAGGAACAGGACACGAGAACTTGAGTAAAGGAATTAGGTAGTTCCAAGAAGACCTTCGACAAGGAAGCATGAAACTTCGTGAAATCGATGATGAGCGGGTATGGTTGAGGAAGAGAAGTATGACATTGGATGAAGAAATATGAAAACTAGAAACTGTAGTCACACAAGCGGGCTGCAAGAAACTAAGTATGATGAGACCGAGTTTGGCCAGCCCTACTACTACGTTAGAAAGAGTTGCGACCCTGCTATCATGGCTACAACCACACCTTACTAAACATGGGAAGGTACTATATATAGAGGAACAAGACCCAAAGGCATGTGAAAGGTGCCCGCAACCTAGGCTAGCAGGAAAAGCGTAGTCTCGTACCAGGGGTGCAACCACTTGACTATTTGTAGAAGGCACAGTCTTAGCACTCCAGGCAGTTGAAAGAAGGCGCGGGACTATAAACAAGGCTGCAGGAAATCTGTGTGGAAAGGAGGTTCTACATAGGGCCCGTCTGTCACAAGGCTCGCAGTCACGCTTAAGGGGATGCATTGCTACGCAAATAAGCTGGGGGGTGACCATTGACGACACTATTCATGACAAGAAGGCTAATTTAATGCAGAAAGGAGTGGGTGGTAGGCCATTAAGACATGAATTACGAGCTAGATTCGGGGAGATCTACCACCAAGTAGGTACTAATGACTCAAAAATGGAGGGAATGGTTGAATTCAAATCCAAATGTTACTATAAAATTTTGTGGGATAGTTTCGAAGAAACTCTAGGTTGTTTGAGAATTGAGTTAGTACAGAGTAGTGAGCCCCAAGCTACCATGCCACATGTGAGTACAAAACCTACCAAATCTAGTATAAACACAATGTCGAGAACTAGAGTGCGAGTTAGCCCAGAACCCCGAGTGACCTGGCAAGAGCCTGGAGAGGCAGTAGGTGCACCAGAGGTACCGAAGTCCCAATGCATGCCGCAACCACAAAAAAACAAATAACCAATGGGGCCAGTCCGGGTATCACCATGACACCCAAAAGTTAGTAAAGTATCGATGACGAAGAAGGGAAAAGCTGTCACCATTGAAACAGAGGAGGAGGAGGAAGATCTGCAAGCCTTGATAGCCAAAATTGAGGCACATGATGATGAGGTGAAAATTGTCTCCCAAGCACCTTCAATGATAGAGTTAGCCCCCTACATTCCCCCATGGAATGGGACAGCCAATATACCGAAGGACCTCAAGGCCACGAAGAGTGCGCTCTAGACCCCGCTTCTTCCGAATGATATAAGATTTTACGGTCCGTTGCTGGGACAGGTACCGAATATAAAATTCAAATATTGGAACCTCGCGGATAGTGAGAAGTTCCCACAGTTGGCCGTGGAAAAACAACTACAGCAGAAATGGTTGTGAGGTGTGGAGAAGGCATGGTTACTCCATCTACAGTGGATACCCCACTACCACTGCGCACCTATTACAACATTTCTCATCCGGCAGCTACTGTGTCTAGAACATGACAAGTATCTATGGCTGGAAGTGTCGATTCCCATCATGGCTGACTTAATTCACTGAATTTCACGGTTGTTGATTAAAGGAAGTAATCCCGTAGACGTTGCTGGAAAAAGTAGTGACTTGGGCCTCGCAGAAGCTATGAAGGCCAAATATAAGCTAGTGAAAAGGAAGTTAGGGTTTGCAATAGCAAGTATCAAGTACTGATAGGTGCGCATTGCCACCTAGCTACTGGCTATTAAAATCATGAGGAAATTTTGTGCAAACGAAGTGCGAGCATCTGTAATTGTGTTGGCGGAGCAGTGTGCAGAAGGGGTCTAGCTCAATTGGGCATAGTTTCTCTGTGATGAATTTTTGACGAATTGCAGGGAAGCCTAGGACTAGGGTAAGACCTTCCACTACACGTGGGTGCTCTTATCCATCCTGTTGGTTACTAAGGAGCTACAAATAGATATCCAATTTCCTGCCATGGAGTGGAACATACTCGACGTCGTGTGGTATACCTCGCTCTGGGTAACAAAAGACGCGGCAAGGATGTGGGAGATAAAGGTATTTTGGACATTTGTAGAGGTGAGTTCATGAACATGGATCAATAGTAGGCTACACTTGTCCCCAATGGTATATAACACTTTACAGAGTGTGGTGGAATTCAAGGCGGATATGCATAACTTGTATATCTGAGCGTGCAAGGATCCAACCTGAGCATGGGAAAACCTGTCATTCACTGCCACAGATGATTCAATCTTCGAGGTAATGGTGTCATGGTCTCTGGAATGGCGTGCCCTGGACTTGGCAGAATTGGAAAAAATTGTGACTCGGTAGAAGAATAAGGAGACCAAGCTGCGCATCGTGACTCTAACAGAAAGAAAGCGTCAGGAACAGGAAGCGGCCATGTAGCAGATGGCGGCTAAGGCAGCAACACTAGAGCAAATGACACAAACCATAACTGCGCCCACTGAGGAGGCCGAGGAAGGCCAGGAAATGTCCATGGAGTAGGATATATAGGGGGAGGTGGAGACATAGGAATGCACGGACCTTACAACAAACGTGACCCAACTCAAGAGGCCATGCATCTAGGAGCAGCCTCCTGCATGCAAAAGGACAAAGACAACAAAGACCATGGGAGGAACCCTTATTGACAAGGATGCTTTGGCAAAGTTGATGATGGAGTAGACAACTATGTTGGGGGTGCTCATAGTGCAGTTGCAGGCATTATAGGTGCAACCCCTAGGAATGATGACACTGCACCTTGTGGAAGGTATAACCGAGGCTGAACAGATGTTGCACACATGCACAACGAACAATTTTGTGTTACCAGAAGGAGTCATCTTAGCAATAGCTGAAGGTGACATGAGGGTTTGGGGGTTGAATTTGGCCACCCTTCCCAAAGAAATCCTATACCAACTACAGGATGGGGTAACTGTTGAGCTTCGTGCTAGGGAGGGCCGCGCTCTCCAAGTCTTGAGTGAGTAGAAGGTAAATTTAGAATAGATTAGCCTGTAGTGCAATAGCATGGTTGCCCAAACCCAGTGATTAGAACAGGTAGTGGAGGAGGATTGTAGTATCCCTCTGGAGTTTGCTGTACCAGCAACACACCCCACTGCAGAAAAGATTTTCCAACTGGCAGCTAGAGTCCGTAGGACCTAGGAGGAGGCTGTGAAGGTTCAGTTGAAGCTGAAATTGCAGATAGTAGAGCTACGAATGAAGGCACAGTCCTCTACACCCTCAGAAGTCAGAAAGGAGTGCCACCAAGCCATTCAATCAGTGTTGAAAGAGATAGAGCAGGTTATACAAGACTACACTAGCTTGTTGGACCAGTCCCTCTTAATGCTCACCTCACTCTAGGAGGAGCCAATGCTATTGTAGTTAGAGATAGAAGCACAAGAATTGCAGCAGGCTTATGACGATGTTTGGGGAACCGCGTAAATGATTGCCCTCACCCAGCGATTGGCCAAGATACGAGAGGTCTAGGACCTAAAAGAATGGGTGGACACCGTATGACAGAAAGAACAGGGCTTAAACCATGCATCCAGTGTTGGCTCAAGGAAGCGTTCACGATCACTGCCATGATAAAAATCAAGCTGGCCCAGATACAGGACACATATGCGAAAAGGCAAGAGGATGCCCTTGACAACGATGAATCAAAGCGTTACGCACAATTGATATAGCAGACAGTGAAGGAATGTGTGGTCGACATCTGTGAAGTATAGAGGTTGTTGGATGGACTCCAAGAAAAGATCACCACACTGGCCATGTGACTCAGGACGAGTCATGATGTTTTTTTTGGGGGCCTATTGGGCAACGGATTCCCCGCATGACAGTTTTATGGCTTAAAGCCCACAATTTTGGGGTATTGGTATTATAAAGGCTCCACGAAGTGCGCGAAGCATGAGTTGTAATGAGTTAAGTCAAAGGGTAGTCCACCCAAAAATAAGGTAAAATAATAAAAAGTGAGTCGGCCTGCCCATGGTCCATGAACCATGAGAATGTATAAATAGAGCAAGGTTCTAGGTGTAGAAGATATTTTTTTTGGGAAGTTTTGGAGAAGATCAAAAGTGTATGGGTTGTTAATAGAGATAGTCGATTTGAGTCCATAAGTCTAAGTCAAGGGTCGTATTAGGAGATAGAGGCTCCGTAGCTGTGTGCATGGAGGCCTGGTAGAGTCCATAGCAGTGTGGTGGACCCCTACAGCCGTGTGCACAGGGTAGGAAGTGGATTGTAACCGGAAAAAGACATTAATAAAGATAAGTTGGTTTTGGAATATTGTGTATCTGTTCTATATTCTGGTTTATGCATCTGTGTTTGGTTTAAGATTGCGCGTATGTCTATTATGTTAAATGGTAACTGAAAACATCATGCCTTCTTAAGTAATTCAAGATCTATAATAATATTAAGCACAAAAAAGGTAAATTGCACTCACACTCATCTTCCAAACCATGCGAAGGTAGATACTCTAAACAGACGGTTGTGTGGAAATAGCGCAGCGCGTAGGATCGGTTCGTGAACTTCCAGAGCTCATCAAGACATCCTTAGGGTGTGGAAACATAATTCCAATACCCTCCCTTACTACTTCGGGTGAGACCTCAATCCGCACTCCACAGACTGTTGCTGAAAGGGCTGGTAGTTTGGGATTTGTTTGGCTAAACATTTATGAACTTGGGTCAGGCCCCAATAAGCCAACAGGACAAATATAAAACAACTTTTATTTATCCATGGGGCACATTCACCTATAGGAAACTCCCATTTGGTTTAAATAATGCAGGGACCACATTTCAGAGGGCAATGAATTATGCCTTCCATGACATCAAGCACATTGTTCAACCTTACCTTAATGATTTACCTGCTCATTCACGAAAGTGGACTAATCACCCGCAACATTTGAGAGAAATATTTGTATGGTGCCAACACCACAAGATACAACTCAATCCACACAAATTTGTGTTTTGTGTTGGTTTTGATTGATTGCTTGGATTTGTAGTGTCTAGAGAGGGGATTCAACTCAATGCATTAAAGGTTCAGGCAATTCTTGATTTGCCTCCACCTTCAAATCTTTTATAGTTACAGAAACTCCAAGGGGAAGCAAACTTTCTAAAGAGGTTCTTTCCTAATTACGTTGAGATGGCTAAAGGTTTTACACGTGTTTTGAAAAAGGAGATACCCTTCCAATGGGATCAGGTTGCACAAGCTTCCTTTGATGCTCTTAAAGATACCTTGATTAGAGCTTCATTAATGTACTCTCCAAATTATCAAAATGAATATTACCTGTATCTTGTCGTTGCAAATACAACCATTGGCATGGTTTTAGTCTAGGAAGAAAATGGGATTGAGCATCTGATTTATTACTTGAGATGTAATCTCAACGATACAGAAAGTAAGAACTCTTATGTTGAAAAACTAGCTCTAGCAATTGTGCAAGTTGTTCAAATATTTCGCCATTACATCCTACTAAGGAAAACCCTTTGACATACATTTTGTCGCTTCAATTGCTGGGGGGGAAATACTCAAAATGGATAGTTATTTTAATTGAATTTTATTTGGAATTCATCAAGTCCAAATCAAAGAAATCACTAGTTTTTACAGAGTTACTTTGCGACCTTCCCTCAACCTCCATTGATTCAACATCTAAACCATCGATTCTAGATGAGTCTCTATTTATGATATCATCATTTGACACGTGGTATGGAGATATACTAATCTATCTCCAGACCCAAACTTTCTGGCCTGATACCTCTTACTCGCAAGAGCGACATATTTGATACCAAGCCAAAGATTATTTGATCATTGGTGACACTCTTTACCATCATGGTATTGATACGATTTTACATAGGTTACTCACGCATGAGGAAGGCAAGAAAGCATTGAATGATTTCCACTCAGGTCCCTGTGGTGGAAATTTATCTAGACATGCAACCGCACAGAGAATTCTCTGTGCTGGTTACTTCTGGCCAACTATATTTAAAGACTATATTATTGTTGTCAGATGTTGTCACGCATGCCAGATATACGACTGAAAAACTAGATTACCACTTGAACCATTGCATCTAGTCATTGTTGTTGGCCCATTCATCAAATGCGGTATTGAATTTATGACATGTAACCCCACCTCGGCCGTGGGGCATGGGTATATTATAGTCGACATTGACTATTTTACCAAATGGGCTGAGGTGATACCAACATTGAACAACAGTGGAAAAACGGTTGCTCTTTTATTTTTAAATCATGTGGTTGCCCAGTTTGGTGTACCACAAGCCACAGTTACAGATCATGGGTCACATTTTCACAATCACATGATGGCTGATTTGACTGCTAAGTTAGGACTGTCACATGATAGTTCTACCTCTTATTACTTGCAAGAGAATGGACAAGTTGAGGCTATCAAAAAAGTCCTGAAGCATATGTTGCAAAGAATGATAGGGGTTCATAAGAGAAACTGGCACTTAATCCTGTACTCCGCCTTGTGGGAATATCGAACCTCAGTGAGAAATGCAACTGGATTCACACCCTTTCAATTGGTGTATGGTTTGGAAGCAATCTTACCGATACAATGTGCAATTTCATCGCTCAAACTCGCGATTGACCTGTTACTCGACACTTCTGAAGACAAAGCACGTTTCTTGGAATTAATCCATCTGGATGAAACCCATCATGATGCCACATTGGCTAACGAAGTGCATAAGAAATGTATTAAGGCACAATATGATAGAAATGTCAAGCCTCATATCTTCTCAGAAGGAGACCTGGTCTTGCTTTACGATCAGGAAGCTGATAAACTTGGAGTAAGGAAATTTGAACCAATGTGGATGGGTCCTTATATTGTCAAGTATGTTCTGGCAAAAGGTGCCTACGAGTTAGTAGATTATGATGGGATTCCATTGTCGCAACCACGAAATGGGTTGTACCTTAAACGTTACTATGCTTGATTAAGTGTTGTAAAGCTCACTATATATATGCTTTCATTGCATGTGTGTCTCTGTGTATCTTTTAGAGATTTTTATTTGGTTAGTAATCTATACTTTGCATTTATTGCAGATGTCAGAGTCAACATTTTGTTTTTTAGGATGATGGTGCTAGTTGTAGTACGTATAACTTATCTTCTGCAACATGGGTTGTTTTCGCTCCAAGTGGCGATTAAATGAGTTTTCAAGGGATTTGTATCAGTCAATCGACGAACAACATCGCTGAGTATAGTGCATTGATTTAACTACTCTCTGATGCGATTTCATTTGGAATTCACCGAATCATCATTAGGTTGGACTCACAACTCATTATACTACAACTAACAAACGTTTATACTATTCGAAATCCAAAAATTTATTGTATGTTCCTTAGAGTTCATATTTTGGAAAGACATTTTGAACACATTCAATATCAACATATTTCCAAAAATATTAACACATTAACCGATTCTCTAGCGAATTATGTCTTAAATAGACATTTGTGACATATGTAAAAGAACTATTTTCAATTCATGTCATCTGTTGAATAGGATTGTATATAACCATAGAAACCATGAAAGTAAATAGATAGGTGTTTTAAAAGTTTTTACAAAATTTGTGTCCAAGACACGTTTGGTCATCTGACCTAAAAAACTCAAAACACATGCAAAATATCCTAAGTAGATCTAGTGGTGTTCATGGTAACAAGTCACAGCCTGTGCTATCATGCACAAAAGCCTCACCCAATGGCTACGAACACCAATAGTGTGGCGTTGTCGCCTCATAGGTAACTCCTCAATCCGGATATCCAGAATACTGAGGGTTAATCCCTCTATGTGATCCTACAACTCTTCTAATGTCTCAGCCAAATCTAGATCCTGGAGAACTACTCTCCCAATGTTTCTCCACGTTGACCCACCTACAACCTGTTGGTGCCCCATAGGTCGAATAGTACCCACATCTGCATGCATAAGAATGATTTTAGTTTAGTCTTGGAAACATGAAAAACAAAAAAAAAAAAAACATGTAGAAACTTGAAAAATCAAAAAACACTTTTGGTCAAACAATTTACCCATAACACCCCATCGTGCTCCAATTGGTAGAATCAAATCTGGATTTCCACGAAAATCCATCCCTAAGTATGGATGCTCCGCGATGACAAGATGTTGTCTCTCGAGCCAACTGAAAAATGCAGTGGAAAAAATGATTGTCAATTGACCCACACGTCAAGTCATCAATTCAACCCACCTCTGCATATGTGGATCTCTAGGACCAGCTACACCCAGTGATACATGTTGTGGTTGCATAAATGGGATTTTCTCTGAGGTAAAAGTGATTAAGATTGAACCATATTAGAAATTCTTCGTCTTACCACTTCTTACCTTGGTCATTTGTTCTTTCAGTGAGGAAAGCACAACCTCACACCAGTTGAAAACGTTTAGCTCTAGGCACTCTAGTGCATACTGCATATAAGATGTGTTCACCAGATGTAGTGTCACACTACCAGCCAATTTTGCGATTGTGAAGAGGATTGCTCTCAAAGGAAAATCACCCACATCCCTGATGTTTATTTTCCCATTCTTGCTAGGCTATGTACCTGGGCGACAAAACTGTTTAACATTATCTCTCATCGATTCACCTCCACGAGCAAATCCAGAAAGTGAGATGGGGGCACCTTACCTCAACAGTCTGGTAAGAAAGTAAATATAATCAATGGTAATAAGGACCATCTTGTCCCTAATGAAAATTATGATTTTTCAGATCCCATGCATGAACAAGGAACTGTAGTAGTTCTATTTGTTGCCTCATTTTAGGCAACTTGAAGTATTTGAGTAACCCACAGTTTTTGAGGGCCTCAATTATACCAGGATTGTTTCAAGAAAACATGCCTTGTTCTTCATGTTGTCTTTCTTTCCATGTAATCGACATTCTGATTTGATGAAAGCCCGAAACACAATCATAAGCTTAATTAGGATCCTTTCCATGCAAAAAACAGGACAAATTTTGGAGCAAACAGCTAAATCAAACTTGGGAAACTCACTCAGTGCAGCCCAAGCACAGAGATAGTGCACTACAAAGCATGCAGGCTTCTATCTGGGTGCTCTTTAGTGTAGTTTTTGATGTGAAATCCTGCACCAATCCTAGGGAAAAAAATTAAACCCCAGTGGCCCCAAAAAACCCTAAAACTTGCATGAAATGTTAAAATAATGACTTCAAAATAAAGAAGAGAGGCTTAGCTCCTACTTGGTCCAGATGGCTCAAGAAATGATCTGCAGAATCTCTCACAATCAACTAGTGAAGTACGAGGTAAAAATTAAGCTCAAAGCACAAAACTGAATGGTAAGTTCCAAATGGTAAAAATGTCATGGTAAAAACTTGTTTTATGTTTATTTCATGTTCATTAATCAAGTAAACATTAGTATTTACCGTTTTTTGCCTATGAAACAGATATTTTTAATCCATTTAGTGGTGTTTTGAGTACGTTTTGCAACTAACTTATAGAATTCAATGTGCTTGATTGTAAATTGTACCTTTGACCACAAAGCACACTTTTATCTCTTTTTCGAGCTTTGTTAAAAATGAAAAAGGAACCTCCTTGGAGTCCTCTTTAAGCTCTTTTCAAACTCTCTAAACATGAAAATATTGTCGAGAACTTGTCATTTCCAGTTCGTTAACGGATTGGAAATAATATCTCTCTTGTATTATTTTACGCTTTTTTTGGCTTGAGAGATTAATTTACAAAAAAGAAATTGTGGAGTTTTCTTTTTTCCCTTTTCAAACACTCTAAACATGAAAAGGAATGAGTTATCATTGTCTTTAAACTCATTAAAACATCAAATAGCTATAAACTTGTCCATCTAGACAAGGTCGAGTTTCACCTTCACTAGACTCATTAAAAAATCAAATAGCGATGGATTCGCTCGAAGGGTGAAATTATACAACAAGCATATGTTATCCTCCTCAATCTTGATAAAAATAAAGAGGTATTGGTCAGAAATGACTAGGGAAAATAGAAAAAGGGGAAAACCACTTTATGGTAGCAGGTCGCTCTTGAACATGAGACTTTCACTCCATCGCTATGACTGTTTGGGTTGGGTTATTAGCTTGATGGTTATCACACCACTATTCTATCATACCATCCATCACTTTATTTTGGGTCAATGCTACCAATTCATTTTAGTGTCACCGCCATGTTCAAGAGAAGTAATTCAGTCAAAATTCATCCTTTACAATACCATAAACCTTCATTTTCATGACATCCATTCATGAACCTTGTGTTGTCAATCAAATTTCATCTCTAAAATCACTACACTCGTTTCGTGTCATTGATGTGGGATACATCAAGGCCCTCCTATGATGAGTCACTTCTTGTCGACATCAACACATTATCCAAGAAGTTAACCTAGAAACACCCTTCAAGTACCTTGAGGCTCACATGCATCAATGGCAGGTTTCTCTCTTCCAGCGATAGGCATACATCAATGGCCTTCGACCGAAAGAATTTGTATGGTGTTCGATATCAAATCATCCATTCACACCATGTAGGATGTACTGCAGTACCTTGAGGATCATTATCATTATCAGTGATTCCTCTCACATCTGTTAATAGCTTACATCATTGGCTGGTAATCAGATGGTGTCTTCCCATGTTCGAATTCAGATCACATATTCACATGGTTAGAATCGCACTTGAGCGAACGATTGAATGAGATAGAAGAACCTGGATCTAGTTTAATCCATCCGGGATGCGATTTCAAAAGCACTAAATCATATGTACAATGGATTTACATTGATAGTCATTCCAATCATGGGTCTATATCTGTAGAAGACTGTTATGTACATGTAATGTGTTATCACTCAGGTTGTCCCTTGGCTCCTTAAGGGATACAGCCAAGGTAACCACAAACCAATCTTTGGGTTGCAGGTCCTAGCCTACCTGCAGTTAGAGAGGGCTCTCTCTTTATGATTTAACTTTGTTTTGGGTTGATTCTAGGCTAGTTATGGTGTACATGGGTTTTGTTTTGATTTTGGTGGGAAGGATGATGTTTTGAAGTAGAGTTGGGATGCATAGTATGAGAAGTTCAAACCATTGGGCATGGAGTCATGGATTAGGGCTTGTTGTTGCGTTTTCTTGGTCACAAGAGGAATACAGAGCAGGATAGCTACACATAGAACAATATCAGGCTGGAATAATGATGGGATGAAGGTCAGAGATGAAAGGAAACTAAGAATCTTTCATTAGCTAACAGAGAGGGAGGGTGAATGAAAGTTTGTTTAGGAGCAGTCAAGAATTCCCAAATAACAGTCATATGTGAAATAAACAGGGTAAACATGATCATTTAAGTATGCATATTCATAACTGTTTCTGAAGAAAACATATAAAAATAATAAGAACTGAGCATAGGGTGCAGGCAAGCAAAACCTAAGCTATTATTTTTTCTTGCTATTTAGATGGTAACACTGGTGGTGTAAACATATATAAACTGTAAATAGAGGTAAGAAAACACTTATTGAGCCATGTAGTAGTACAGGAATTCGACAATCACTCTTTGGCCATTAAATAACACAACAGACAGTTCTTCATCCAAAGCATTCCAGCAGTCTTTGATTACAGAGCTCTCAAAATATACAGCGCAAGTCTAGAATGAGGATTATCAACCAACCAACCCCAAATACGTTCTATGGGGAGGTATATGTACAAAAACAAGATACAAAATATCTAGGTGATGACTCTTCAAGCAATAAATCATATCACCAACTCTTGTCAGAAGGTAAATGAAGCATTAAACACTGCAGTTAATATTGGCTTGCTAGCTATCTATTTTGTCAGAGAACTCTTGACTTTCTAGGCTGAATGAGTCGGCTACCTACTGCGCATTTAATTTGCATTTTTTGGGCCTACTGCTGGTACGCTGCCTGTTGTTGTCTGGGTCTTCATCCTGTGTGCTTGGCTTGTTAGCATTTGATGAGTTGTAGTTATCATTTCAATTTTTCTTTATGCTGATCTACCTTTGACAGGTGTATCGTGCCATCTGTATATGTTGAACTGTAGCTTGATCAAAAAAGAATTAATAAACAAAATCACCTGAGCAATGTCTCTATCATCCCGTTCCACCAATCCTCTGTAGGTAGCTGATGCCTTTGTATCTTTATCAGTGTTTCCTCAGCTTCTGTGCATCTATGGAAAGTGGGCTGGAATTCGAACAGGTGGTTTATCTCATGTGCAATGTAGAATAGATTTTCCAATTTATCAAAGACACTCTGTCCTGATGGAGGCCCTGTATCTTCTGAAGTACTTGAGGAAGCTGTGATTTGGTTGGCAGCAAAATTATTCACTCTGTTGGCATAAAGGTCATGTGACAGCAGTCTTCCAGCACTGGTTAATAAACTTGGTAGCCCTCTGCTATGTAATGCCATGATCTTTGTCTTGAACTCATCCACCTCTGTTTGCATTTCTTGGCATTTTCTGTCCAAAGTCTGCACAAAATTCCTAAGGGTTAACACCCTTTTTATTAGCAAAATAGTTTTAGTCCTGTTACTGATTCCTAATGCTGCCAGCTACCCTTTAGTGCGAGTATTCAAAAATTGGATCATTCTATTTGCTTGCTCGGACATATTTCTCAAAGATGCTCTAGCCTTTTGGTTTTCAAACTGAGCCAAGTTTATCAAATCCATTTGCTCATGAATGGTTTCAATGGATTGCCATTGGTCTGTAATGGATTGGCCAATTTTGGCCCACAAAATTTTCTTGATATCTGCTAGAGTCCTGTCAAAAGTGAGCTCTTTCTCCAGCTCCTTTATTCTTCTTTCCAAGGCTTTGACTTCTCTTGTCTTCTCAGCTACATCCTGCTTTGATTTGTCATATTTTCCCTCAATTGTAGCCAGCTTTTCCTTGGTTTCTCTCAATTCTGTCATTTGCAATTCCAGAGCTTCTATTTCCTTCATCATATTGTCCATTTTCAAGCTGGTGCCTTGCTCTGTAGGTGCTGAAGTAGTGGCTGAAATTGGTACTGAACTTGAAGTGCCTGCTTCTGATGTTGTAACAGTGGGAGGGACTGTTGTGGTGGCCGTGGGAGGAGCAGCTGTAAGAATCTGAGCTGTTTGAATTGGCTGAGGGGCCAACTCTCCCTGTCTTGCCTGTAATGATGCCTCCAAGGCACTCTCTGTTTCTACCAACCTTTTATGTAAGGTTGTAAGCAAAGCTACCACATCCTGCTTCTCTTTTTGTTGTGCCAGTTCTGTAGCTTGAGGATGCAATGTGGGTGACAGTCTGATTTGTCTTCTTAGGGCAGCTATGTCTTCATCCTTCTTTTTTATCAAAGCTTGTACACCCTTGGGATCAGAGGGATCATGTCCCAGCTCTATGATAATCTCCTCCAAGGACTTGATTCTATTGTCCTTGGCCTGTGACGAAGCTTTCTCCAACTCAAGTTGGGCAGCAGTGTTGTGCAAAGAGTTTTGCAATTTGTGGGCTAACAATGTCTTATTTGCTAGAGTAGCATATACCATCTCCCCCGTCTACTTATGCAATTCAATCTGGTCCATCGGATGGATATCCTTGGCAAACACTTCCAGATTAGTTCTAATGTAATCAGCAGCTGATTGGGGTTGCTGAGTTGTAGGTCTGAAGTGACCGAGGGTCATTCTTCCTTCCTAAATGTCATAGGCCGCCATTAGCCTTTGCTGATTGGTAGGGGCCATCCTTATTAGCTAGTTGTATAGCTGTAGTCTTACTGGTTCATTCCTGGATTTGATATCAGTGAATGCTTTTTTAATATCAAAGGGTTGTCTTTCATGTTGCCTTGTGGATGTTACTTCCACTCCCTGTTGTATCTCTTGCTCCTGCTGAAAAGAGATGGCTGATGTCTCCATGCTTGGGGGAATTTGCTGTTATGTGGGCCCCTTTGGCATTTCTTCCTCCAAAAAAGGATTTAACCTTTGTCTCTTTTCTCCTTACTGATCTGCAAATGTCCCTGGAGGGGTCTCTTCCTTCCTGTCTCTCTTCTTTGCCCTTTCCTCATTAAGAGGTGTCTGCAATACTGGAATTTCTATCACCTTTGTTTGTGTAGAAGGGTCTTGCCCTTGACTCTGTTCATCTGCCATTGTTTCTTGTTGTCCCAAATTGTGCACTTGTTCTTCTAAATGTTGCACCTCTTTTCCTTTATCTGTTGCTGCAGGTGAGGTACTTCCTTGGGCAGGTTGTTGGTGGGCCATGGAAGAAGAGGTGCCTTCTCCAATGTACCGAGGAGCTGTAAAAACACCTGTCCACAAGATTCCAAGTCAACAGATTTTTCCAGATTCTTGATTTCTTTTTCTATTATTTCTTCTTCAGTGAATTCTTCAACTAGAGTGCCCTTTACCCACTCTTGTTGATTAGAAAATTGCTCAATTTGAGGGATAGTGCAGTGTTCATATGCTGCAAGCCTGTATTTGATTCTTCTAAGGCTTATAAAGTGATTGGGGTCATATGGTGCCCAATAAAATCTTGTTTTTAGCTTGAATTTCTCCCCTAGAATCTGGTCAGCATCCTTCCATGCTTCTTCCCTCTTATTGAAAATAAAGGGACCCAATTGATTTTTGATTTTTAGCTGTGCCTTTTTGCTTTTGCCAAAGAAATGCACCATATCTACATTACCAAATTGCCGAAAGTATTCTAAGGCAAATAGTCTCATGGGGACATATTTGGGCAGTCGATAGGGGGCTAATTCATAGCCATAGACCCTGATTATGGTGTGGTTTTGGTAGAAATACCAGTCACCAATGCTGTAGCTTTTGGAAAGCTATAGAATCTTCTGCATCTCATCAGTGAGTCTGGGGGGAGGATCTGTTGACAACAAGCAGGTAGCTGGATAGATAAACAGGTCAATGAACTCACAGTATGTGTATGGGGAGTAACTAATATGATGGAATACTGATGACCAAAATATGAGTGACCTCCTCTCCCCTCTTGCATCCAACCTTTTGAGGACAACTGGGAAACTCTCAGACTGATAATACAACAGCAAATGATAGATGTATGAGGTGTATTTGAATACCCTTTCCCTTTCTAGGCTCATGAATTGCTCATGAATCTTATCAGCAATGAAGGTGGCATAATCATACTGGACAGCAGGGGGTTGTCCTGGAGTGAAGATAGACATCAAGGCAAAGATAGTACTGTCTACAATCTCACTTGTTCTGAATCCCAGGATGTAGGAGATCATATCTATAATCATTTTTCCCTCCTCAGTAAATGCAACATGGAGATAAGGAATTGTAAATCTGGAGTAACAGTCTGGGGGCATAAACAACTTAGCAATTCGGTCAATCTCTGCAGGGGGCAATTTTGATGCTTGATCTATCAGATTCTTCAGGGAAAGGGGGACCAATGGTTGAATTTGTTTGAATTGAAACATCTCATTGATAGACTGAGGAGTAATGTAGAAGAGGAATTTACCAGCAGGGCTCATCACTGCCCTATGAACAGGATCATAATTAGAACAGCAGTGATGGATGAGGTCAGGAAAAACATTTACTGAGGGCAAATAGTACATGGGCATGTTGGACTCCCATATTCTTAATGGATCAGTCTTGTTTCTGAACTTATTCCTTATCTCACAAAAGGCTTGAAGATGAGGCTTCACTCCTTCCATATCGTCGATTTGATAATCTCTATCTGTCAGTGGAAGCCACTCTAGCTGTCTATGGGGTGCATTTAATGGAGCAATGTTAAGGGCAACTGGGGCCTCCATGTTTTGACAATGATTACAGTTGGATTAGGCCTATATTTGAGCAGAAAACAGAGTTCTGATAATGGTTTTCTGGGCAAGGAACTCATAGTTTCAAGTTCTGTGCAGAGCTGTTTTTGAGGAGTAAAACTCAATGAAACGAGGACTGTGCAAGGCTTTGCAATTAGTACACTGGAAAGGGGAAAAACAAAGGGCTTTAGCAACCTACTCTTAGTGATTCTGCGGGTGAACTGGAGCTGCAATTTGAGCTGGCGGTGGCAGTTTTATCAGGGGGGTAAAGATGCCAGGTTTTGGCCGCAACTATAGTTATGTGGGGCAGAGAGAAAAAGGTTGCAGGTGCCAATATGTTTCAATGTGTATTTTCAGGTGTATTTGGCTAATTTTGCAGAGAAATCATGAAAAACAAGGTTACTGGTGCTTTTCGGGTAAATACCTGTTCACTTGGAGAAATGCTGTGTTGAATAGGTATGGGCAGAGGCCAAATAGGTCAAATTGCAAGTCGAATAGGCCTTGGTGACTGTCGGGCACGTTGAATGCGCACTGGTCGTAAGTGGCATGCAAAAGTTTGCAACATTCGTTTGCATAAAAAACAAACGAAAATGACGTTTTTGCCCTTTTTAACACAAATTTGGGCTTTTGCGGCATTTTGGCGCTTTTTTGTTATGACGTCAGCATGACATCATCGGCGGGTCCCGGGTATGGCAGGGTGACGTGGCAGTTGACTGGGCCGACGACGTGGCATAAGACACAGTGGCGGGGTAGGGACGGAGGCAAATGCAGTGGAAATGACATGGGGCGACAGTGGGTTGACGCAAGAGTGACGTAAGAGGCGACGTGGCGCTGACGTCAGGGGCGGAGAGACAGAAGGCGGTTTGTGGTTTTATCGGACCGCCTTCTGTACGGGAGCGGTATTTGTCAGAGGGGCTCCGATGCAATCGCGTGGAGACACGCGTCTTTGGTACAGTGGAGAAACCGCTAGCCTATCGGAGGCTAAGCGTCGGACGTCGGGGCGGCTCCGAAATGCACGTGGGCCGTTGGATCTGGGAGGGCGGATCGGAGGGCTGACGGAGCGCGGAGCTGCGGGTACGATAATGTACGGGGCAACAATGGGTTTTGTGGGTTATTTGCACCGGAAGTTTTTAATGTTTAAATAAACATTTGAACACCCAATATTAACAAATAGCACAAAAAGGGTAGGATATTAAGGCTTAAGGGTAAAGGGGAATGGTTATTAATTTAACCAGAGGTTAAATTAACTCCAGGTGAGGACACGAAAGGGTTAATAGTAGTCCCGGATGGACTATTATTCCCCTAAACTATATTTATATGGCTATACTCCCATAGGGTGGGATATTTAATACATTTTGGGATTTTATATAGTTTTTTGTAGAAGTAGGGATGGGGAAGTGGTTTCAGGGAGCTATATAATAAAATTAGGGGTTAATATGAGTTTATGGATTGAAAATGAATGGATGAATGCTAAGTCCATAGTATGAAAACTTAGAGATAGGAAGATGAAATGAGTATAGAATGATTTTTACACAAGAAATGTGGCTTCTTTTCATTGAAGAAAGTCAAAGCTTGACTTACTATTTTTACAAAAATGAAGTGATAACAGGACATGTTGGGCAGATCCCAAGGTCCTTCATGGGTGTTAGTAAGAAACTTTGAGGGGGGGGTGTGAAAGGGAGTTAGACATGCTTCCATCATTCTGCCATCAAACCACTGCTTTGGCATTTCTTTCATTGATGAGACAAGCTATAACTGACAATACATCAGGTGATCAAAACCTTGCTTTCTGCAACCTCAAACTACCTACCCATCCTAATACACCTAACATTTTTTCTTCCTTTTGAATGGGTGCACTTAGACTTGCAAACCCTGATTATCCTCTTTTCTTTTGACTGCCCTCCTATCTAAATCTACCCTTATCTCTTCCAAGGGCCCAGATTAAGCAGTTGGGCTCCTTAATTTCTCTACCTAGCTACTCATCTACCAAGCTTGAATTGTTTGGACAGATATTAATTCTCTAGTGTAGAACAAGCAATTTAAACCATGGCATGGTCCAGATTGAACTGTTGGGCCATCCATCAAACTAGCAGTGGCATTTGAACTTGCCACTTTCCTGGTCTTTCTTTGGGGTTCATTTTTATCATATTTTCTTATCAATTTACTCTTTTTGTCCTTTGATAATTCTTTTAGGGCATACCCTCTTCACATTTTTTAACTTTCCACTAATGTCTTTTTTACAAAATATGGAACCTTTGTAGCATGAAAAAGATGAACATATTTGGCACTTCCACCGTCAATCATGAAAAATGAAACCTATTGGTATAGGAACCTAACATAATGAAAGTTTATAAGCTGAGCATGGGTATGTCTTCCCTCAGCAATTCATGTAAAATCAAATATCATGATATATGTATTGTAATTGATGTAGGTCACCTTCCACTTCGATACCTCCTCATCACATCATAAATAATTTCATTTGACATTGGCATTTTTCCGACTTCATGCTTTAGGGGGAAGCTGCTATAGATCCATTTGGGAACATCAATCCCATCATCCAGATCAGTGTTTTAGGGCTCATCTATTGAAATTGGAAACGAGGGAAAAACTTCATGCGGGTCATCTTATTCATGGCTAATAATATTTTTATTAGATTACTCTCGTTGAGAGGTGTAGGATTGATATAAAGATCATCTGAATCTGATAAGTATTCATGGAGATATGAATTTATTTTGATTATGGAATTATTATCAAGCCGACATACAATTCATGTCGGCTCAGAAGCCCAACAATCACATCTATTCAAACACCAACGTTGTTTATAAATATTGGAGGACCTTTCCTCATTTTCGAACTACACATAAATGAGTCTCTTCTCTACTACACAGAAATGGGTCTCTCTCTCACACGTGAAGCTGGAAGCTGTTGAACCTGAAGCTGCAACTGTAGAAGTAAAGATTGACTTGTGTGGCCTAGAAGATCTCGTCTTTGGAACTGTGCTATAGGTTCATCTAAACCTCCTTTGGAAGTTGAAACTTTTGGTGGTGGAATGAAGTCAATCCGACGGTCGGTTTGTGAGATATCGTCTGCCCTAGTTTGATAATGAAGCCGCTAATGTTGATGCTGCTGATCTAGGGTTTGCTACTGCTGATATGAATCAGATTTATTGTACTATTTCTCTCTGCTGAATTATTGAAGATAAAAGAAGATTTGATCACAGGGTTTCCCCACACATTGTAGGTTTTGTCCCTAGCTAGCTGCCACATCATGTGTCTCTTGTCTTGGCTTGTTTTCTGTCGATCGTTTAATGTTCTATCTACACTTTACTTTATGTATATGTGATTGCTAATCTGTGGAATATAATAAGATAAAGAATTAAACTGTTATAAGCATAGAACATACCATAACTTAACATGGTATCAGAGCTGAGGTGAAGACAAAGCCCAAGCAAGAGCAAGAGCAATCACCGAAGAGAAGATTGGCAAGGCTATCCTAAAAGAAATATGGGGTCCTCAACACTCCTTCTTGCCAAAGACAAGCTCCATGAGAAAGATGACTATCACGCATGGAAGATGTCTATCAATCTAACCTTAGAAGATACAGGAGTGTTGGACCATGTAAGAGGCGATATTGTTGAGCCTCCATCAAATGCATCCGCTGTTGCATGGAACAAATGAAAAAACGAAGAAGTCAAAATAGAAGATCATTCGGGACTCTATCGAAAAGCACTTGGTGGCCTACATCTCTAAACTGGAAACCTCCAAGGAAATCTATGATAGACTGGGAAATGACACTCACGACTCTTGGAGGATTACCATCCGAATGGTACGTGTTCAGGACTACTCTTCTGAACTATAACGTAATTCCTGGTTTCAAGGAATTAATGGCTAGATGCATTCAAGAAGAAACAAGGGAAGAAGTGCAAGAAATTCCCATGCCTAAAGGTCCTCCTGTTGCCTTTTCTTCTCATGCTAAGAAAAGAAATAATTTCGGGACTAAATCAAAAGGAAAGGTTGGACCTAAGGCTAGAAGAAAATGACGATGTTACATTTGAGATAAAGTGAGTCACTATGTATGAGATCATGAGCATCATGATGAATGAGATCATGGACATGAAGGGCAACATGAGATCATGGACATATAGGACAGCATGATGATGATGCACAGTAGTTTGAGCAGCATTATGATGGATAAAATCATGGACATGGGCAGCATGATGATAATCATGATTAGAGCAGCATGGTACAGTATGCAGTGGTGCAACTAGAAATCTCTCTGATGGCAATCAAAGGAATGACAAATTCAACAGCAAAGGTAAGAGGAGAGCTGGGAATCAAGGAAGAGGACAAGCATTCAAGAAGGCTAAAAATTATAGGATGTATTAAATGCACTTAACATCAAAATTAACCTAGTGTCCATCTCGGGAATGGAAGATAAAGGCTACAAGGTAACCTTTAGCGATGACAAGGTACGTATATGAAAAAATAACGTTAAAGATGCCTTTACTCTTGGGTTTAGTGTTGATTCATTAAATCAGGTCGATGGAAGTCCACTAGGTGTCATGTATTGTGACACAACTCTTCAGTCCAAACTTTGGCATCGGAGGTTTGCCCACCTTCATTACAAAGCTCTACCCGATGTAAGACAGATGGTAACAAGGATGCCCAAATTCCAAGTAGAGAAAGAAGGTGTATGTCCGGGATGTGCCGAAGGAAAGATCAAAAGCGGACCATTCCCCTTAAGCCAAAGTAAGACCTATGATATATTACAATTGGTTCACTCAGCCATACCTAAGGTTGGCATTAAGAGGGAGACTACTACACCACATACTCCTGAGAAGAATGATGTGGTGGGAAGGAAGAACCGCACGATGATGGAAGCTGTTCGGGCCATGCTACATGATCAAAGATTTCCGAAGTTTCTATGGGCTGAAACTACAATCACCGCCATATATGTACAAAATTGATGCCCTCATCAAGCATTGGGTTCCAAGACTCCTAAAGAAAAGTTCACCGGTAAGAAACCTGATGTTTCTCATTTTAGAATTTTTGGAAGCCCTGTATATTTTCATGTGTCGAAAGAGAAAAGAAATAAATTGGGTGCATCTGGAAAGAAGGGAATTTTCGTGGGCTAAGGTGAACAATCTTCTGACTTTGAGGAGATCTCAAGAAGCCAACACTAGGGAACTGAAAGAAAAGGATGATGAATCAATGCCTGATGTAGAAGAACCCATGGATCTGATTGATCCTCCTCCACATGAGCCTTCCTCTTTTAGGAAGAGGCCTTCATGGCTTAGGGGGCTACTTGATGATGCTAAAGGACATGTTGCACCCTGAGGAACCTTTCATGAAAGTAAGAAACCTAATAGGTATCAGGGATACCTGACCATCATGAGCACGATCATAGAAAATGAGCCTCCATCATTCTTAGATGCCGTCAAGCATCAAGTATGGAAGGATGCTATGACCAAAGAATACAAATGAAAGTACGGAAAAGTATAAGGCTTGTTTTGTTGCTCGTGGTTTCTCCCAGAAGGAAGCTATAGACTATAATGTGATATTTGCACCTGTTGCCAGATATACAACCATCCGCTTGATCATAGACCTTATGGCTTCACAAGGATGGAACCTACATCAGATGGATGTCAAGACCGCATTATTGCATGGTTCTATCAAAGAAGAGGTCTATGTGGAGCAACCTGAAGGATTTGAGATTTATGATTGAAAATATCATGTATGCAGGTTGAAGAAGGCTCTCTATGGGCTGAAGCAAGCACCCCGAGCATGGTATGAGAGGATCGATAGCTACTTGATGAAGCTGGGATTCACTAGGAGTGAAGTCAATCCTAACCTTTACTTTAAGGATGAAGATGACAAGCCTCTCATACTAGTGTTGTATGTGGATGACCTCTTTCTAATAGGTGCAGACCCTCTCATTCACAAATGTAAGAGGGAGCTGGCTTCTGAATTTGAAATAAAGGACCAAGGACTTGAAGTATGGCAGAAGCCAAGGGAAATTTTCCTATCTTAAGGAAAATATTGTTGGCATTATGATACATATGTTGTACTTGATTGCAACCCACTCATCTCAGATAATAAATTATAGTGTAGAGAAAATTTCACGCACTTATATGCAGAGAAAAGTTTATTTCATGTAGAGAAAAGTTCACGCACTTTTATGCAGAGAAAGGTTTATTTCATGTAGAGAAAAGTTCACGCACTTTTATGCAGAGAAAAGTTTATTTCATGTAGAGAAAAAGTTTACGCACTTTCATGCAAGGAAAAGCACGTATATGTTGGAGAACTTACCTTTGGTCCATGGTAGTTAGTCCTTGGTATTTGAACCTATGTTTTTGGACCATGGTACCTCGTTAGAAGTGTTTATCTCACGCACTTTCATGGTTGGTTCATGGTATTAGTCCGACAGTTTTTGATCCTATGGTTTTGGCCCGTGGTATTGCATCCAAAAGTGTTGATCTCACGCACTTTCGTGGTTGGTTCATGGTATTAGTCCAACAATTTTTTGATCCTATGGTTTTGGACCGTGGTATTGAGAAAGGACTAAGGCTATAAAAGAGGAAGGAGATCATTTGGCAAGGCATCTTCTGAATTATCGAATATCTGATAAAGTGCTAGATTTGGAACATTGTGATTGGGTTATGGTGCAGATCTGGATCTGAATGAAGAAGGAACCTGAGCGTAAGGAGAAGGATAAGTTCTATTGATGGGTCAAAATCTTAAGGCTGGAATAGTGGTATCTCTATAAGATTTTGATCTGTGATATGTGGCATACGCTTGATCTATAAATCTAATAATCTGGGTTTGAATTATTGATGCATGTTTTATTTTACACATGTTATGATCTAGGTATGTCTGATGTAACAACTGCAAAGTTATAAGGAAATATTTGCAGATCTGTATGTGGGTTGGCTTTGGTGAAATTAGAGATTGATGATGCAAGTGTAGTTGATGGGTTTCTGATGTTCTTGGATCCAGTCTGAAAATTAATGAAAAGTGGTCCTTGAAAGAAAAGAAGTGGGGGGTTGTAGCTCCCTTCCAGGAGAAGCTAGAGAACAAGAGAGGGTTGTAGCTCTCTGCAGGTTGTAGCCTATGTACTGGTAAAGGACTGCACCAGTACAAAATCATGGTAAAAGGAGTTTCTTATTAAAAGAAGATAGAGACATATTGCAGCAGGTGGTTTTCACCCACATTGGGTTTCCACCTTATATCTGGTGTTCTTTTCTGTGACTATTTGTTTTTCTTGTTCCTGCTCATTATTTTATGATTCTGACATACAAAGTAATGATCAATATTTGAATAATTATTCAAAGTATAAATAAGGAAGATATATTGAAAAGAATTTGATAATACTGATTCACCCCCCCTCTCAGTATTATTTCCAACAATTTGGTATCAGAGCCAGGTTCTTCTGAAGAAGCTTGATCGCTTGAAGGAAGATCTAACATCATGAGCAACTACGAGAGGGAAGCATCAATCAGGCCACCAATTTTTGATGGGACAAACTTCGTATATTGGAAGGTAAGAGTTACTGCCTATCTTCAATCTTTGGGTACAGAAGTATGGGACATTATAGAAACAGGGTATACTTTTCCATCAGCTACTCCTACAGATTCAGCTGAGAAGAAGAAATATGAAAAAAATGCAAAGGTGGTTAATACTCTTCTAGGATGTCTATCTCAATCTGAATTCATGAAGGTTATACAATATAAATCCACAAAAGAAATATGGGACAAGATTTTTTTGAGCTACGAAGGAGATGAACAGGTAAAACGTGCAAAACTTCAAACCCTCAGAATTCAGTATGAGAATCTCAGAATGTATAATGATGAAAGTGTGGCTAACTATTTTCTTCGTGTGGATGAGATTGCTAATTGTATGAAAAATTTGGGTGAAGAAATAAAAGAGGTTGTTGTGGTTGAAAAAGTTCTAAGATCTTTGTCACCTAGGTTTGAATCTAAAGTTTCTGCTATAGAAGAAAAGGAGAATCTACAACATCTTAAAATGTCACAACTACATGGAATTCTAACTACTTATGAAATGAGAAAAGGAGGTCCATCTGACAGGAAAGAAGCTGCCTTCAAGGCTTCAGGTAAGGGAGAGTACTATGAATCAGGACATGGGTCAGAAGAAGAAGAAGAATCAAATTTTGTCAGAAATCTTCAACGGGGTGCTGGACAGTTTAGAGGTAAGTTACCCTTCAAATGCTTTTCTTGTGGAAGAGTAGGTCACTATGATGCCAAATGTCCTCATAAGGATAAGATAGACAAGGGAAAGGAACCTATTAGATGGAACAAGAAACAGAATGCAAATAAGAAAAGCTACTACACTCATGAAGACAGTGATGGTCTATCAAATAGTGATAAAGATGAACGAGGTAATGACTATAAACTTTTAATGGCCTTTGAAGATGATGATTACATGGATGCTATAGATGTGGATAGTTTTCATGAAGAGATTTCTAGACTTAAGACATGTATAGAAGAAAAGAATATGATCATTGATACTCTACAATTTCAAATTGATGAAAAAGAAAAATTTCTTGAAAAGTTAGAAGGTGAAATTGTTGGCCTTAGAAAAGAAATTGAGAAAACAAAGGCTATTAATCTTAAGTTTGTCAAAGGATCTGAAACTCTGGATGAGATCATCAATGTACAACGTTCTCCGCTAAACAAGACAGGTCTGGGGTATAATGGAGAAACATCTCAAGCATCCACCTCAAAGAGTTATCTTGATGCAGCAAGAAGGAATGAGCAAAAGCACAATGGAGATCACCAGGTAAAGCAGGGACGAATTACATCAAGAACGAACAAAGACTATCAGGTAAACCAGGGGCAATCTGTCTTAAGGATGAACAAAAGCTACAACCAGCCACAGGTAAAATCTTCTCAATTTGCTTCAAGAATGGATGACAATAGAAATTACAATCATTTGGCCGGTAGATTTGATAATCGCAGAAGTTTCTTCAATGGGAAATGTTTCTCTTGCCATAACTTTGGTCACAAAGCAGCTCAATGTGTTGCATATAAAACAATCATGACTAGAGAAGCTCAAAAACAAAGAAGTATGATCGGGATTACAAAAAGGACCTATAACAACTTTTCGGCTCTTGAAAATGAAGTTGAATGTTCTATTTGCAATAACTTTGGTCATGAAGATTCTGAATGCAGGAGCAGGTTTCAGCAGACAATAGAACAAGCCTCAAGCACCAGAACATGGAGAATAAAGGAACCACAAACAGAAAGATGTGGGATAGCCTTTTATGCAGAGGGACAAGAAAATCTATGGTACATCGACAGTGGATGTTCGAAGCATATGACAGGAGATAAAGAAAAACTTGAATCATATTCTGCTTTAGAAAAGGGAAAGAAAGTTTCTTTTGGAAATGATACTCTAGCAGCTATAAAAGGAAAAGGCACAGCTCAGTTAAAAGAAAAGGTCAAAGCTGGAAATGTTTTGTATGTTGATGGCTTGAAGCATAACCTTTTGAGTGTCAGTCAGATGTGCGATCAAGGAAACGAGGTAATATTTCGATCAAATGGATGTAGCATTCGTGATCTTGATACAGGGAAAACAGTGATCAAAGGTAGAATAACTCCAAATAATCTATACATATTTGAAGAAGGACAACAACAATGCTATTTGAGCAAGGATGATGAGCACTGGTTATGGCACCGGAGGTTGGGGCATCTAAGCTTTTCACAAATAAGGAAAGCATGCAAATATCAGGCAGTTCGTGGTCTTCCAGATATCAAAATTCTAGACAACACCATATGCAAATCATGTCAGTTTGGAAAGAAAACCAGAACTAACTTTCCAGAGAAGGAAGGATCAGCTAGCATGCCTCTTGAGCTAGTCCATACAGATGTATGTGGTCCATTTAGGAAAAGGACACCTCGAGGAGAAGAATACTTGATATTATTCATTGACAATTTCTCCAGGTTTGTTTGGTTAGGACTTATGAAGCACAAAGATGAAGCATTCGAGAAATTCAAATCCTTCAAAGCCTTCGTTGAAAATGAATCAGGTTACAAAATTAAGTGCCTCAGGTCTGACAGAGGTGGGGAGTTCACCTCAAATGAATTTTTCGATTTCTGTGAAGAACATGGGATAAGAAGAGAATTCTCTACAGCTAGAACTCCTCAGCAAAATGGAGTGGTGGAAAGGATGAACAGAACAGTCCAACAAATGGCTCGTGCTATGCTGGATGAGTCTAGAACTCCCGCAACTTTCTGGGGTGAAGCCGCATATGCTGCAGTTGTTATTCTCAACAAAACAAATGTCCAAGTGAACAACACTCAAACTCCTCATGAGCTCTGGTATGGTGAGACTCCTTCGGTAAAGCACTTCAAAATCTTTGGGAGCAAATGCTATATTAAGAATAATGATGAGCAACTTGGCAAACTTGAACCTAGAGCAGATGAAGGCATTCTTCTTGGTTATTCTCCACACAGCAAAGCATATAAGTGCTACAATAAAAGACTTGGAAGAATTGTTGACAGCATTGATGTAGTGGTTGATGAAAAGGAATACATTCCTAGGCAAGTAAATCATGAAAATATCGAAGAAGATGAAGACTACCCTCAAAGATAGAATGATGAAGAAGAAGAACCTCAAGGAGCACTAGAGGAACAGATAAGAATAGAAGAGAAGACTCCATCCCGGTACGTTCAGAAGAATCATCCAGAATCTCAGATTTTGGGGCAGAAAGAAGCAGGTGTACAAATAAGAAGAACAATTGTAGAAGCTTCAAGCTATTTGGCATTACTCTCCTCCACTGAACCACAAAATGTAAAAGAGGCATGCAAAGATGAATGTTAGGTCAAAGCAATGGATGAAGAACTTGAGCAAATTGAAAAGAACAACACTTGGGAGTTGGTTCCTAGACCGAAGGATAAGAATGTTATAGGGACAAAATGGGTCTTCAAAAATAAGTTGAATGAAAATGGGGAAGTAGTTAGAAACAAGGCAAGACTTGTCTGTAAAGGGTATGCGCAGCAAGAAGGAATAGATTTTGAGGAAACTTTTGCTCCCGTTGCAAGACTTGAGGCCATCCGAATGTTCCTTGCTCTCTCAATCTTTCAAAAGTTCAAAGTATTTCAAATGGATGTGAAATCAGCCTTTCTGAATGGAGACTTAGAAGAAGAAGTATACATTGAGCAGCCAGATGGTTTCATTCTTGGAAATGATCCAAATCATGTATGTAGATGACATTATCTTTGGCAGCAATGAAGAATCTATGAGTCAAAGCTTTGCCTTGGTGATGCAGAAAGAATTCGAAATGTCCTTGCTTGGAGAATTGACATATTTTCTTAGTTTGCAAATCCAACAAAATGAAGGAGGGATCTTCTTGTCTCAAACCAAGTATCTCAAGTAGATTTTGAAGAAATATGGTATGGAAGAAGCAAAACCAGTATGTACACCCATGGTCACAGGATGTAACCTCAGTGCAAATGATGAATCAGCAGCAGTGCATCAACCAACATACAGATCTATGATTGGAAGTCTACTTTATTTTACAGGTACCCGATGAGACATCATGCATGCAGTGGGAATAGTTGGAAGATTTCAGGAAAATCCAAAGGAAACTCATCTTCAGGCAGTAAAGAGAATCTTCAAATATCTTCAAGGGACTCAAAACTATGGCTTATGGTATCCTAGAGATACAGATCTCACACTTCATGCTTATACCGATGCAGATTGGGCCGAAAGCGTGGATGACAGGAAAAGCACAAGTGGTGGTGCATTCTTTATGGGTTCCAAATTAGTATCTTGGTTCAGCAAGAAACAGAGTTCAATTGCCTTGTCTACAGCTAAAGCAGAATATGTTGCTGCTGCATCTTGCTGCACTCAACTCCTTTGGATGATGCAGACCTTGCAGGATTTTCAAATCACTTGTACACCACCCATCTCCATTTTATGTGATAATACAAGTGCAATCAGCATTTCAAAGAACCCAGTCATGCATTCAAAAACCAAGCACATACCAATCAAGTATCACTTTCTCGGGGAACAAGTGCTTGAAAAAAAGGTCAAGTTGGAGTATGTTCCTTCTAAGGAACAGGTTGCTGATATACTCACCAAACCATTGCCTAGGGAGACCTTTGAATACCTCAGGAAAAAGCTGGGGGTTGTTGATGCATCATCTTGCTGTTGAATCTCTTCTGATTGTTGGTTGTACGCAAGGTTCATCTGAAGTATATGTGTACATGTGCTGGGTTGTGGATTGGTCAAAGATCGAATGGCACAGGTTCAGGGGGAGCATATCATGCATTGTTGACATTATGGAGGAAGTACAGAAGGAGATCATGGATGCTCGTCTGAATATTGTTGCAATACGTCTCTATCTCTTTCATGGTCATGGATTATGGTTCTTCTTTGCAGATCTGGTTTATATTTAGGGGGAGCATGTTCTTAGGGGGAGAATAACCCTTTGCCCTTGATGTCAAAGGGGGGGAGTGATTGGTTGTTGTTGCCATCAAGTCCAAAGGGGGAGATTGTTGGCATTATGATACATATGTTGTACTTCATGGCAACCCACTCATCTCAGATAATAAATTATAGTGTAGAGAAAAGTTCACGCACTTATATGCAGAGAAACGTTTATTTCATGTAGAGAAAAGTTCACGCACTTTTATGCAGAGAAAAGTTTATTTCATGTAGAGAAAAGTTCACGCACTTTTATGCAGAGAAAAGTTTATTTCATGTAGAGAAAAAGTTTACGCACTTTCATGCAAGGAAAAGCACGTATATGTTGGAGAACTTACCTTTGGTCCATGGTAGTTAGTCCTTGGTATTTGAACCTATCGTTTTGGACCATGGTACCTCGTCAGAAGTGTTGATATCACGCACTTTCATGGTTGGTTCATGGTATTAGTCCGACAGTTTTTGATCCTATGGTTTTGGCCCATGGTATTGCATCCAAAAGTGTTGATCTCACGCACTTTCATGGTTGGTTCATGGCATTAGTCCAACAGTTTTTTGATCCTATGGTTTTGGACCATGGTATTGAGAAAGGACTAAGGCTATAAAAGAGGAAGGAGATCATTTGGCAAGGCATCTTCTGAATTATCGAATATCTGATAAAGTGCTAGATCTGGAATATTGTGATTGGGTTATGGTGCAGATCTGGATCTTAATGAAGAAGGAACCTGAGTGTAAGGAGAAGGATAAGTTCTATTGATGGGTCAAAATCTTAAGGCTGGAATAGTGGTATCTCTATATGATTTTGATCTGTGATATGTGGCATATGCTTGATCTATAAATCTAATAATCTGGGTCTGAATTATTGATGCATGTTTTATTTTACACATGTTATGATCTGGGTATGTCTGATGTAACAACTGCAAAGTTATAAGGAAATATTTGCAGATCTGTATGCGGGTTGGCTTTGGTGAAATCAGAGATTGATGATGCAAGTGTAGTTGATGGGTTTTTGATGTTCTTGGATCCAGTCTGAAAATTAATGAAAAGTGGTCCTTGAAAGAAAAGAAGTGGGGGGTTGTAGCTCCCTTCCAGGAGAAGCTGGAGAACAAGAGAGGGTTGTAGCTCTCTGCAGGTTGTAGCCTACGTACTGGTAAAGGATTGCACCAGTACAAAATCATTGTAAAAGGAGTTTCTTATTAAAAGAAGATAGAGACATATTGCAGCAGGTGGTTTTCACCCACATTGGGTTTCCACCTTATATCTGGTGTTCTTTTGTGTGACTATTTGCTTTTCTTGTTCCTGCTCATTATTTTATGATTCTGACATACAAAGTAATGATCAATATTTGAAGAATTATTCAAAGTATAAATAAGGAAGATATATTGAAAAGAATTTGATAATACTGATTCACCCCCCCTCTCAGTATTATTTCCAACAAATATGTGGTAAAGATATTAGAAATATTTGGTATGATGGACTGCAAGCCTGTGACTACCTCGAGGATCTTAACTTTTAGAAGTTATATGGTAGTGATGTTGGACCAGACTTGGGAAATGCCTCTAAGTTTCAAAAACTCATTCACATTGATGTTCTTGGTGAACCTCCATCCGAACATATGCTTTGCAGTTAGCATTGTGAGCTCATATTTGGTTGAGCCTCACTGCATTGATGCCAGGAATCTTCTGAGACGTCTTCAGGACACAATCTATCATGGATTAAGATACACTGTCATAGATGTGAGACTACTTGGATATACTGATGTTGATTGGGCAGGCAGTGTGGTGGACTGTAAGAGCACTTCCGTGTGCTGTTTCACCTTGGGATCTTCTTCGATATCTTGGATGAGCAGGAAACAAATGTCGATGGCTTTGAGCATCGTCGAAGCAGGATATATTGTTGCTAGCATGACCTCGTGTGAGGAAATCTGGTTGCGAAAGCTCTTCAGTGAGCTGTTTGGATTTACACTGGATACCATTGTGATTCTCTATAACAACTAGAGGTGGGATTTGATTATTGAGGAATCCCGTATTGGTCGATTGCTCCAACAGATAGACATCATCTGGGATATGGTAAGTTGATGACCAAGGAAGCTCCATCGCATTAAGATGATGTATAGGTTGATACACCTTGTCAAATCCCCAAGGAAAGATCTAATCTGTGATTTTCCCAAATGACTTGGAGTCGGCAAGAAACCCTTGTACAAGGGTCCTGCATGTTGCATACATTAAGCTCTAGGAGCTTTGAGGGCTTGTGGTTATTACTGGAGCAACATACGACCACAGGGTGACTTACCCTCCCCTGGTGGTGCGCACTGGAACAAGATGATTCGCTCTCTTGTGGGACAAGACGATTCACTCTCTTGTGGAACTGGATGATTCGCTCTCTTGTGTAGCAGGATGATTAGTTCTCCTGTGAGGCCTCGATTGATGTGTTCTCCATGGTGATTGTAGCAAGATTGATGTGTTCTCCATGGTGATTGTAGCAGGATTGATGTGTTCTCCTGTGAGGACAGGATTGATTAGTTCTCCTGTCGAGGCATCCTACCCATGTAGTCTGGGACTCATGGGAAGTACCTTTCATCTGATCAATGAGCATAGAAATGAAGTTAGGGACCATAGTAGTACCGATGGATGCATCGTTGTATCTACTGTACTCCCTACTCTAGGATGACCTCCATTGATCTGGGATCAATGATACTGGTCTGGGACCAGTGGTAGGAGTTGTACCATACTATGACGCTGACTTCGGGTCGGTTGAGACTGGTTTATGACCAGTGGTACATAGTCCCGAGACTGACTCCGTGTCAGTGCAGTACTGGTTTGGGACCAGTGAGAGAGGCACATACTATGACACTGACTTCGGGTCAGTTGAGACTGGTCTAGGACCAGTGGTACACTCTCTGAGACTGTGATACTGGTCCGGGACCAGTGGTAGGAGTTGTACCATACTATGACGCTGACTTTAGGTCAGTTGAGACTGGTCTGGGACTAGTGGTACATAATCCGAGACTGACTTCGTGTCAGTGAAGTATTGGTCTGGGACCAGTGAGAGTGGTACATACTATGACACTGACTTCGGGTCGGTTAAGACTGGTCTGGGACCAGTGGTACACTCTCTGAGACTATGATACTGGTCTGGGACCAGTGGTAGGAGTGGTACTTACTATGAAGTTGACTTCGGGTCGGCTGAGACTGGTCTGACACCAGTAGTATGCACTCTGAGACTGACTTTGAGTCAGTGGAGGATGATACTGGTCTAGGACCAGTGGAGTTGTACTCACTATGATGCTGACTTCGAGTTGGTTGAGACTGGTCTGGGACCAGTGGTACATACTCTGAGACTGACTTTGAGTCAGTATGATACATCCTCGATCATTTCTTCTTCTTCATAATTCGGACAAAAGCAGAGCAAAATAGAACAATGCAAGAGTAGAGTAGAACAGAGAAAAATAGTACCGATCAGTACAAGGAAAAACAAGACAAAGCAGAATAGGTAGAATAAAGTAGAGCAGGGCAAGGGTCAGGCTGTACAGGTCAGTGCATTTGATGGATGAATAGTAATGACCGATAGACAGATTGCAGATGAAGTTCTCCCTGGTTGAGAGGGAGTGTTGAAATTGGCAACCAGGGAAAAACTTCATATGGGTCATCTTATTCATGGCTGATAATATTTTTATTAGATTCCTCTCATCGAGAGGTGTAGGATTGATATAAATATCATCCGATTCTGATAAGTATTCATGGATATATGAATTTATTTTGATTATGGAATTATTATCAAGCTGACCTACAATTCATGTCGGCTCGGAAGCCCAACAATCTCATCTATTCAAACACCAATGTTGTGTATAAATATTGGAGGACTTTTCCTCATTTGCACACATACTTCTCATCACATCTCTCTCTCTCTACTGCACAGAAATGAGTCTCTTCTCTACTGCACAGAAATGGGTCTCTCTCTCACACGTGAAGCTAGAAGCTGTTGAACCTGAAGCTGCAACTGCAGAAGTAAAGATTGACTTGTGTGGCCTAGAAGATCTCCTCTTTGGAACTGTGTTGTAGGTTCATCTAAACCTCCTTTGGAAGCCAAAACTTTTGGTGGTGGAATGAATTCAATCCGATGGTCAATTTGTGAGATATCGTCTGCCCTAGTTTGATAATGAAGCCGCTAATGCTAATGTTGTTGATCTAGGGTTTTCTACTACTGATATGAATCATATTTATTGTACTATTTCTCTCTACTGAATTATTGAAGATAAAAGAAGATTTTATCAAAGGGTTCCCCACACATTGTGGGGTTTGTCCCTGGCTAGCCGCCACATCTTGTGTCTCTTGTCTTGGCTTGTTTTCTATCGATCGTTTAATGTTCTATCTGCACTTTACTTTATGTATATGTGATTGCTAATCTGTGGAATATAATAAGAAAAAGAAGTAAACTGTTGTAAGCATAGAACATACCAAAACGTAACATCATCAAATCCTAATTTTAGTTTCTTCATGCCCTAAACAAGTCACCCCTTTGAATGCCTCCTTCCCAGACAATTTCATGACTTGAAGAAATCCTAAAATAGCCTCTAGAGGGACTAGTGTAGGTAAACCCTTATAAAGGTGCACTGCAGAGTAGTTGAGTCCACTGCCAGGGTGCTCTACAGAGCACTTAGGCTTCCTTTCACCTGCGCTGGGTGAGATTGAGTGAAATTCACATAGGGTTTGGGGAATAATTCTTATCTTTTGGAGTCATCTAGAAGGTTCCCTCACTTATCAACTCCTATGAGCTCGAAAATGGATGAGGAATGAGTTAAGGTGCATCCTATCCCCTCATCCATTCCTCCATGGAACTAATTCTAAGTATGGAAGGTCATTCAATGCCATAGTTTATGACAAAACCTCCTTCATCTTCCTATAAATAGACCACTCATCTAAGTGATGAGTGGCTAGATTATGCTGAATTGTAAGGAGATAATGTTTCTATGAGATTTGGCTTTGAAGCAAGTATTGTAATGCTACAAGTTTGTCATGCCTTTGATGTGATGTGGATGGGATCAATGCTGGAGGAATGACTTTGAATCAAAAACCAATGGTTGTAATTCCTTTTTCTATTTAATGAAGTGTTTGAACCTTTCTCCCATATGTTTGTATTGTTTCATAATGCTTATATGTGTGAATTGTATCTGATTCCTTTCACTTATATTCAATAGATTGTCTGCTTTGATTGGTTCTTTGTTTTCTGTTGTGTTTATAGGTACTTCTCAAGTGTATTAAGTATGGGAAGTAGCGATAGGATCAACACAAGGGAGAGAAGAGGAAAGCAGAACTACAAGTAGGTCTACTTACCTCCTCATCTTATCTATTGGTTATAGGAAAAGATTAAAACACTTTAAACTATTGTTCTAGATATAGCTACTTATCTAGGGAATTAGTATTTATCTGTAGATACGAAATCTTCCAAAATAGTCTTTTCCCTTTTTCCCGTGGTTTGAGGTCATGGACGCCCTTTTCTCATTAGAGGGGTAAGGTCATGCACTATGATGATATGAGAAGATATAATTACTGAACTCCATCATAACTTGTTGGTTTGACAAAATATTATTATTGCATTTATACAAAAGTTTTCTTTTTCCTGATTGAAATATTTGCATGTGGCTTATCTGTTGCTATTCAAAACTAAAATTGTGGATTCAAGAAAATTGCATGCATATTAGTGAATTTTTTATAGGAGAACAACAAGTATGGGGGAAACTCTATTCATAGCAAGCCCACACTATTGCAACTAACAGAAGAGGCTCGAGCAACTCGTGAATGTGAACAATTTTTCAGATAGGATGTGCTTGCATGGTTTCCACCTTTTGCATCACTTTTAGCATCAGCTCAGGCTACATCAGCTTCAACAAATGTCAGTCCATACATGTCATTCCATGTTTCTTCGGAGGCAAACCTTAAGGTAAAATAGCATAAGTTTCTGATTTATAAAAAAAATTAAGAGAATTTCATGAAAATTCATTGAGCATTATTTATCATCATTCATTCCACATCTTTACCATTTCCCATTTTTCAGAGACATAAGCTTTTAGTTTGGGGGAGTGTTACTTTCATTCATTTATTTATCATGACCATGCCATTAATATTCTTTAGCATCCATAGATCTCCTTATTCATTCTCAAGACCTCCCTTATTCCATGTTGTTTTACAGAAAGCATAGATTTCCACAACAATTGTAGCAACCCCCTCAATTTCTTTTCTAGTATTGCATGAGGGCATGCTAATTCTCCAGTTTGGGGAAGGAATTGCTACACACGATGGACGTTTTCTACTTTCTTTCTCATTTAAGGCATGCAATTTTATTTTTTTACAGTGCATAAATTGATTTGCGTATATCCTTAAAAATATGAATTGAATTCTTGTGATTTTTCGACAACAAAGAGGTATCAATAAAATACACAAACCTAGAAAATTTCAAGTTAAATTAGTTTGTAAAATTTCAGAAATCGTGCACTATCACCTACCTCCATTTTTCTTATATCTCGTGATCCATGCATGAGAGTGATCTAATTTTTGGATTAGAGAAGCATTAATATAGTAGAAATCTGCTTGCAAAATTTCAGCAAAATCTGATTTTTGTTTTTGAGAAAATGGTTAATGAAGTTTATCGTTGCTTATATCATATTTTGCTATAGCTTCATATACGTATAGTTGAAAGTCAATGTGAAAACTATTATGCCTTTGTCAACATTGCTAAAATTAAATATTCATTATTTGAGGAAGAAGTTATTTGTTCCATCAATTTCATGAGTTGGGATGAACATTTTTGTATAATAGCTTGGTTAATATAGAGGCTTTGGGTTGCATGAGGACATGCAACATATTCAGTTTGGGGGTATGTTGGGGCACTAATTTTTCGTTATTATTATCACTTTTTAATGTCTATTTCATCCATTTCTACCATTCTTTATTACATCATTTATCATAATTTATCATATAATTCCATTTTATAATTATTTATGCTCTTATGGATAAATATTATTTCTTCTCCTTTATTTTTAATATATTGAAGATTATTATGCGTTATTTTTCCAATGATGTTTTAATAATACATTCATAATTTTATCCTCCAAGACCTTTTCCAGATTGCAAATTTGATCTCCAACTCATAATCAAATATTCCAACTTAGAAATTTGCTGGAATAAGAAATGACAATTTTGCATTGGATGTTCTAGACAAATGAAGGAGAATCTTAAAAATCCGAAACATGGGTTTTTTCCAGACCAGACCAAATTAGTTTTTTGTACGAGAAGTTTTCCAAAATTTTGTTTATATTAAGAGAAACACAAGGTTATTTGAATATGAGTTTCTCAGATTTGTTGTTGTGGTCATTTTCCAAATTCTCCCAATTACAATACCAGACTTGACTTGTTCCAATTGAATCATGATGGGAAGATATTCCAGATCTAGTCTTGTTTATTGAAATTATGTAATCAATCCAAAATTATAATGGAAATCATTTTGTAATCAACTTTTTTGTAACTTCCTTTTTCTCCCTATGTATTTAAATGAAAACAGAGATCAAAGAAGGGGGGGCGATAATGGATGGATAATTAGAAGATAGGGGATGGATAATTATTAGATAGGATGTAGGAGAAGAGATAATAGATGAGATGGGAGATAATTAACAATTGTTAAGTTGGAGACAAAGGTAAGAACTTCAATTTTATGTAATTATTTCACTCATATTTTTTAATCAAGGAAGTTATCCATTGAGGTCTACATCTGTTATCCGTAATCTGATATGAGTTATTTCTCAAGGCGAGAATGAGTCTTGGGAATTTTGGCCCACTACCTTGGATGAGGTGCTTAGATTTGGCTTTGAAGCAAGTATTGTAATGCTACAATTTTGTCATGCTTTTGATGTGATGTGGATGGGATCCAAGATGGAGGAATGACTTTGAATCAGACACCAATGGTTGTAATTCCTTCTTCTATTTAATAACGTGTTTGATCATTTCTCTGATATGTTTGTATTGTTTCATAATGCTTATATGTGTGAATTGTATCTGATCCCTTTCACTTATATTCAATAGGTCCTGTGCTTTGATCGATTCTTTGTTTTCTGTTGTGTTTTTTGAGTTATTTCTCAAGGTGTGAATGAGTCTTGGGAAGTTGGGCCCACTATCTTGGACAAGGTGTTGCCTTAAGCATATACAATAGTTTAGTCATGTGTTTGTTTCTTTAAATTTCAATCGTTGTTCTTTAAACTAAATTTCCATTTTAATCAAGTAATTTTTTAAGTAGCTGCATTTTCTAGATTTGTTATTTCCTGCAACTTCTAGATTTTAGATGATTTGTTTCTCTAGATTAGCATTTGATTTCTGATGAGTGTAATAGATTAAATTTCCAATTCAAAAATGTGTGGTTTAATTTAGAAATGATTTAAATTGTGTGATTAGCATAATTGTTTTTCATGTCATTTACTTTCTTCATTTTAATGTTAGTTTTATTATTCAAGTCTTACATTTGATTTCTTGTTGAATGAGCTTGATAGTATAGAACACAATCATATAGAACCAGTGATAGTTGTTGGTATTGTTATTCATATATTTCTTTGATTTCCTTGAAATAAAAAGATGCTCATCGGGTTGATAGTTAATGTTCAAGTGATTAGTTATTTTTATTAAGAAATTAATTTTCCCCAACACATGCCAAACCTTTTCTCTTGATTTTTATACTTGTTGATGGAATCCTACTATAAATCTATCTTCTTCCAAAGAAATAAACTATGACCTTCTTTCCTCCATTGTATAAGGGTCTTCCATATTTATAAAAGTTGAAATCCTCAAGCTAAGCACAATGTATTCCATGGGCATCACATCTTCTTTCCCATAAACTAACCTGAAGGGTCTCTGCCATGTCAAATTTTTACATGTGGTCCTATAAGGTCCTAGTCATCTCTGTTCACATTGCATACCATAGTCAGTGCATTCTCCAAAATCTTATTAAATGATTCTAATGTTCCATTGGCCTAAGGGTGATAATGGGTACTCTTTCCTTGCACCACCATATGACTTGCCCATTCTAATTCTTCTATTGGTTCAATAAATCCCGGTACTATCATCTTATTAAGCTCTACCTTCACTTTCTCCATATACTTTGGGTTCAACCTATAATGTGTTTGTTTGACTAGCTTCTACTATAGGATAAAATGCACGGTGTATGGAGAATGGAGATACCCTCAAAGGTCTTCTCGGGACCTTTGGCAGACTGTAAGATTATCTGCAACCGTCACAAAGTTACATGCATGTTCATAAACAATAACTAACTATCAAAGTAGGAAAAATATATTACCTAAAGCCTTCGTGTAGATTTGCTGGAAAGCACAATGCAGCTATGTGGAAGCCCCCTGAGCTGGCTCCAGATCAAGTCTTGCACATAGAATAGACAAGCATAATCACATCATACAACTATGATAACTAATACATGAATACATAAAAGAACATCTAGTTACATATAACTAAGCTACTCATGCTAAAAGGAATTGGACAAACAACTAAATGAATGATAGTACCAACACCACGGAGGAGACAGTACAACTGTAGTTCTATATTAATGTTGAAAGAGTGATTACAACCATCTATTGCATCAACCTTCCCTTACCCCTCTAGCTTCTCTCTCCCCCCCTTCTTACCAACTTCTTCTGATTTGAGACAGTGCTCAATAATCAAGTATGTTATCCTTTCAAAAGATCTGACCTCCTTCACCATAGCCCTAGCTTCACTTATGAAGCAATTGAGTTAGGGTTGCCAAGTTCCTCCATGAGTTCCCTAGGGTAAAATCAATGAAGTGGCCATGCTTTTTAGCTCTTTCCCATTTGCCTCCTTCATTAGGATTAGAAATCCCCAAAATAGGTCGAACTTGAGATGTTTCCTTGCTTTTCTTGAGTAGATTTAGGAGCAAATATCTAGATATTTATGAGTCAATTCACTGATTTGACCCTTAGAACTTCATTAGGATCCACTAACATTGTTCCCGAACTAGCAACTAGAGTTAATAGGGTCACTAATGCACCCTTAGGCTTGGAGAGAAGCTTTATAAAGCAGGTTGTCAATGCATAGCTAGAATAGTGTGGAAACAAGTCATGTGATCTTGGTCTTTGCTTCAGCTATCATTTCTTTCACCTCTGAGTTGATGACGGGGTCAATTTGTTGTATAATAGATGCCCCCCTAAAGTGTGAGATCAGAGGGTACGAAGATGGCCGAAATAATTTACTGAACTGTAATTTTCCTTCTTCGACAAAAAGAGAGAGAGGATCAGAGCTTCAGGTGGTACGGGAAACCTGATACAACACATATATATATAAAACTACTGAAAGCATGTCCTGAGTCGGGCATTCCCATGCTCAGTAGCTATGTTAGATTGATTTTCTCCAAAGAGATATGATGATGCTAGCCGCCGATAAGCACAATGCGGATCTGGTTTCATAATAGAATCATCCTGATAAGCTGTCTCCAAAAAACAATATACACAACTTGGGAGAGGAAACAAGGCTGAGTGATGCAAGCCTCTACCCAAGGTCTTGATTTCCGCTTCACCGAACATCATAGATTGATACACGTGAATATATGCGTTGATGTCGAACATGCATGAAATTATCTGATTACCAGTCAATAATGGAGATCGTTAATAGATGTGAGGAAGGCCACCAATAATGGTGATGGTCTCCAAGATGCACAATACAATCTAACGAGTGTGAAATATGCTTTTGTCGTTGAACACTCGTAGAATTACTTAACCAGGAGCTAATAATGAGAAACCTTGATCAAACACAAGACAACCTGCCACTAATGTCTGCAAGTACCAAGGCACTGAATGTGTTTCTGGGTTGTCTTCCTAGATAGATTGTTGAAGTCGATAGGAAGATACCTGTCGAAAGGTAGGAAATAATGTGTCGTACATCAATTGACACAAAAAGGGACAAGAATGATTTTTTTTTTTAGGAATATTTGAGCATTGGGTCTAAAAAAAAGAGGTCATGATGAAAGGATATGCTTAATGGGTTGATGGAGGAAACAAAAGGTTAACCCTTGAACAATAGAAGGCATGACAATGGTTTTAACCATGCAACACTAGACTCATGAACACCAAAGAGTGTTAGGATATAGAGATGCAATAACATCAGTGTATTTAGGCTAAACTCATAATATGGTAGGATTCATATTGAGAGGCCAGCACAAGGAAGGTTTATCTGAGGGAGTGCCATGTTCAAGGGAACGACTGTTGCCAAACCATACTTTCTAATACTGAATGCAGTTGTATTTTCTACTTTCCCTGTCTGATTAGTTTAGTGAGTCCAGACAGGTAAACTCATCAATCTTTTCATATTTTAGGAGTCTGAAAAGGACCACGAAAAGAGTGACTCTATGCCCTATCTAATTAGTTTAATGAGTCCAGACAGGCAAACTCATCGACCTTTTCATGTTTTGAGAGTCTAAAAAGGATCATAAAAGGAGCGACTCTATATCTTGTTTGTGTAATTTAATGAGTCCCGATGAGACAATTCGGTGGTCTTTCCATATTTAGAGAGTCTGAAAAGATTGTAAAGAATGACTCCATTGTGGTCCCTTTGTCACAGTTGTTAACATGGTGTGACAAAAGTTTAATAGTATACCTAGATTGATTATTTTTCCGTGAGTTAATCTATTGAATCCGGATAAAGAGAAACCTATGTTTAATAGATGTTGACCTCATTTTGTTACGAGTACGAGGAGATGGACTAAACTCATTTTGTCGTGAATTTTTAATGAGTCATGTGACGACAAACCCAATACCTTCATCAAATTTTAACGAGTCAAATGAAGAAAAATCAAGGTACCTTTTTCAATTTATTGAGCAAGGAAAAAGAGGTAAAAGAACTGCTCATTCCTTCTTCGTAGATTTAACAAGCTTGAAGAAGGGGAAAACTCGAGGATTTTTCAATTTAAGAGCGAGAAATGGTCCCAAAAAAGAAAGTGCTCTTGTTGCTGTCATAGATTTTTAACGAGCTCGATGACAAATACTCGGGATTTTTCAATTTAACCAGCAAGAAAAGTACCTAAAAGATTGCTCGAGTTATCTTTATAAATGTTTAACGAGCCTAAAGAAAAAACTCAAGCTTTTTTCAGTCTCATGAGCGAGAAAAAGGTGCCTAAAAAGAATGTTCTAATGGTGTTTTTCAGTTTAATGAGCTAGAAAAAGAGAAAAAAAGAGTTGCTCAGACCATCATCGTATGTGTTTAACAAGCCCAATGATGACAAGCTTGAGAATTTTTCAGTTTTTGAGATCAAGAAAATATCCCATAAAATAAAAGTGCTCTTTGAGAATTGCATGCAGCTTTTACTGCTTTTCATTACTGAAGGTACTTTCATCAAAAGCGGAAAAAGTATAAAAAGCAGCAATTCCTATCCATATGGGTTCATGCATGATAAAAAATCATGGGGAATGGACTACTTTCTCTTTAATGGTTTCAAAAATCATGTCTTCAAAAATAAATATAAGGAAGTGTTTTGAGCTTTCACATTCACCATTTTCACTATTTGAGAATTGTGAGAGCTTTTTGGAGCTAAAGAGGAACAAATTTTCCGTGGACGATTGTAGGAGATGCGAGCGACCATTTGACATGCCATTAGTCCCAGGTAGAGGCTAAAACCTTGCTCTATGCATTTCTTAACCTTTCTTTCCAATTTCAGGGGTGGAGTTTTGCAGATCTGAGGTGTCCTAAAGGAGTGATTGCACACTAAGGCCCTCTAGTTAGCCTGTAGGGAGTGTTAAATGCCCTGTACGACCTTCTGGAGGGTGTTAATCCTCCCTGTGTACCACTGGAGGGAGCATTAGAGCTCAAGGGTACAGTTTAAAACCTCATGCAAGGATTCCTTAAGGTATTTTGCCCCATCTTGACTATTTTTAGGGTTATTTTGTGTAGGTTTCAAGCCATAATGACTAGTCTATGGAGAGAACGGGCCCATGATAGCCAGGAATTGCTAATGTGAAATGATCCAGCATGCATACTTGGATTGTGACACTGTAGTTTACTGAAGTATGCAAAGTTGGAGCTGATGAAAGGGCAGGAGGATTTATTGAGATGGGTTATCCAGCGCTGGGATTAACACGCGCAAGTGCTCAGGATTGCAGATCAGGAGCTGGCTATTGACCATGATGACATATACTTTCTAACTAGTCTGTCATGCTGTGGGGCATAGGAAAGCCTCACTGGGGGTAGGCTAGATCCACAATCTACCCTAGAGCTGGTGCAATCCTACTACATCCCTGAGAGCGAACTAGTCAACAACAGAGTCCCCATAAAGAGGATAAGGTCTAGATCTATGAGGGAATTTTTATGGTTGATTGTTCATTTGGCAAGGTCAAAGAGTTCCCACATTGTGACAAAGGCCCAACTGTTGCTTGCAATTGACTGTGTCCAGCCACAGATGTTCAACTAGTGTGAAGCAGTGATTTTCTAGTTGAAGGCAAAGTTAACGGCATGCAAGACTCATACCCAACACAGTTTTGGGTATGGTAGTCTCATAGTTTCATTCATTCTTGAGAGGGTACCTGTTATGTGCCCAAGGATGAGCTTAGGTCCCTTTGATTTGAGGGAGTTGAGGTAGGGGCGATGGTCATCACTCGATCCCCACATAGGAGGAGGACCGATCCGACATTTCTTCGAGGAATATTTCTTCCAGTGGCTTCATGGCCAAATTATGATGATTGATGACTATGCTTATGAGGGCATGGACTTTACCAGTGACCCTGACTTGATGCTACCACCCGGGACCAACTGGGGTCCTCAAGGTGACAATGATTTTTGAAAGTACTTCAGGTATTATTTATCTTTTGAATGTTTATGTAATGATTTTATAAGTGAAATAAGTACTGACATGAAGATTTATGCTTAACATAGATGTGGCACCATTACGACCTATAGGTGAACCCTACCATATGCGATGAGGAGGCCAACTACATGCTGGGGGGGTGATGCCGACAATCTTCGTGAGGTTCTGAGGAACTTGGAGGGTTTTAGCATGGGTGTCCCCCCCTTCCTATGAGGGAGATTCCTGCTCATATTCAGTGACACACAATTGTTGTACCTGAGCAGTTTCTAGTTCCTCTTCGGAGGATAGCTAGAGTGGTTTTAGCATTTTAGGAGCAATAGGCCCTTTTCAGCAGGTGCTTTGGTGTAGCTAATGGGAGTTTGTAGTTGGGCTTAGTATCCATTTTGTACTTAAAGCATCAAAGTTTTGGAATATTTCGATGTAAAAGACTGGATTTTGATCTATATATATAGACATTTTTGTATTTTGATGGCGTAAATGTTTTTCAAATGTTCTTTTTTAAATTAACTCAATAAATTTTTACTTTTCATGCATGCTTCTATAGTGAATGAGACAGATGCCAATCTAATACATAGTTAGCTAATGAATCAACAATCACATTAAATTCTCTAGGAATGTGTTCATTTGTGATTATTTCAAATTGACGCTCCAAGAGTCATACCCTTAAATAATGATGTAACAAGGTTGGATTACGAATGTGATAATGATTTGTCAATTGCATAACACCTAGCTGGGAGTCTAACCTGACCACTAGATTGGAGATGTCCCTTGATGACGCTTCTATGAGAAGTGAAATTCCAGACATGTACTCGACAATGTTTTTGGTGGTGATACCAAGAAAGACTCCTCTGGAACAAAATAGTTCTGAATCAGGTGTGTAGATGACCCAAGCAGCTGATGCAATGTGTCGTGTGTGATGACTGGCACCATCCACATATCCTACGTATGCTGAGGGTAATGAAGACATCTACAATGCAAGAAGAATGTATGAGACAAGTACACCAATAAATATCAAAAGGATCTAATCACACCAAAATGGGAGGAAAAACTTATGAATACATAAAATTACAAAGCACATGCCTAGTGCAATACTAGGCATAATACTTTTTCAGATAGAGCCCATTTCTAGGCTCTGCGAGTGGGACTCCTTCCCAATCTTGTAGTTCATATGCCCCTTTTGAGAGGACTTTCTTGATGACATAGGGACATAGCCATAAGGGTTGAAGTGCTCCTGCCCCCAAGAGGTCATGTTTTTTATCATAGAGCAAAACAAGATCTCCATCTTGGTAAGAACGAGGCTTGACGTATTTGTCGTATTGGGTTTTTACCTAGCACTGGTGAGCCTTGAGTGCCAATTCGGCAGCTCGACAGGTTTCATCCAATTGATTAAGGTATAGTAAGCATTCTTTTTTGGCAGTAGTGTCGGGCATGAGTTTAACAGTGATTTGCAGGGAAGGGATCTGACACTCGATGGGTAAAATTGCTTCCAAGCCATAAGTGAGTTGAAAAGGTGTAAAGCCTGTGGCAGTTTTTACTGAAGTTCGGTATGCCCATAGCGCCGAATATAACATTTGGTGCCAATTGGTTTTATGATTTTCTAACAACCTATGGATCATGTTTTTTAAGACACCATTGACAGCTTCTGCTTGACCATTAGCTTGGGGGTAGTAGGAGGATGACTAATCCTGACAAAATTCAAGCAACGACGTTAAATTAGACATCATATGGTTCTAGAAATGAGATCCATGGTTTGTAACAATCGTGCGGGCTACACCAAAATGACAGATAACCTGATTGAACAGGAATAGCACCATGATTTCTCAATGGGCTCTGTAGGTGGGCAGGGCTTCAATCCATTTCGTGAAATAGTCCACAGCTACTATGATATAGTTGTGTCTAGTAGAGAAAATGGGATTGTAAGTTACAAAGTCTATCCCCCATTTGGCAAAGGGGCCAACAATGATCACCGGGTGCAGTAGGGCTAGAGGATCGTGCATTTCCTTTGTGAATATTTGACAACGATGGCATTGTCGGATGGCCTTGACACAATATTTGAACAAGGTAGGCCAATAATTTCCTATGTGCAAGATTTTATCTGCAGTAGATATGCTAGAATGATGACCGCCACATGCCCCATCATGGCAGTCATTTAAAATGTGTTCTGCCTCTTCATGAGTGAGGCAACGCTGAAGAACTGTATACGCACCATGACGATATAATGTATTGTTAATCACTAGATAGTGTCGTGCTTGGTGGTGGTTATGACGATGGTCACTTGTTGATAGTTTGGGGTGGAACCATTGTGCTTAGAGGTAGAAAAGAATGGCCCCATACCAAGGGTTAGTGGTGTCGATAAAATAGATAGCCTCATCTGGGAGAGGATTGTGGGCTATCTCATTTGGATCGACGATGGAAAGTTCTGATAAAGGTTCGACAGAGACTAAGGAGTTCTTCGCCTTGGCAACTGTGAAAACCAAATCAAATTGTTGGAGGATCACAATCCATTTTTAATATTTTACTCCAATTACTTGACGAGACAAAATATGTCTCATGGGATTCTCCAAGGTGATGACAGTAGTCTATCGCAGTAGTATGTAGTGTCAGAATCGGTTGACAGCAAAGACAACTGCCAATGATAGCTTTTCCACATGTGAATATCTGAGTTTGGGCCCAGCCAGGCCTTTGGACAGATAATAGATCACATGTTCACTCTGTTCATCATGAGTTTGAACCAAGACCATTCCAAGAGAGGATGGCGAGGCTGCCAGGTATAAAAGAAAGTTGTGGCTATAGTCGGGAGTGCTAAGGAGTGGGGCTGATATAAGCACATTTTTCAAGGCATCAAAAGATCATTGAGCTTGATCATCCCACAGATATGGCACTCCCTTCTTAAGTAGGCACATGAAGCCTTTCATTAATTCGGCATAATTTATGATGAACCATTGTAAAAAAATTGCTTTCCCTTGCAAACATTGGTGTTGTAGAATGGATTGTGGTTCAGGAAATTGAGTAATTGCCTTTACCTTATCAGGATCAACCCTAATCCCATACTTGGAGACAATGAATCCAAGTAAGCGTCCAGACTCAATGAAGAAAATGCATTTATATGGATTCAGGTGGATGTTGTAAAACCAACACCTTATAAATATTTCTCTTAAATGCTTTAGGTGTTGTGTTTGTTGCTTGGAATGGGCTAGAAGTTCATCCAAGTAAGCTTGAACGATATGCTTGATATTGTGAAATGCATAGTCCATGGCTCTTTGGAAAGTTTCTCCAACATTCTTTCATCCAAATGGGAGTTTTCAATAGGCAGAGATGCCCCATGTGCAGATGAATGCAGTTTTATACTGGTCTTTGGGTTTTATAGCAATCTAGTTGTAACCTTAGAATCCATCCATGAATGAAAATGATTCACAACCACTGTAGTCATCGATGATTTGATCGATGAACGATGTCAGATAATTATCCTTGGGACACATGGCGTTCAAGTCTTTATAGTCGACACATACGCAGATGGTTCCTTGTTTTTTTATCGACAGGAACTAGACTGGAAACCCATTCCATTAAAGGAACACAATAGATGAAACCTATTACATAGTAATTTGTCACTGCTTTCACCCTAGTCTTTCTATTGTGTCATGTTTCCCAATGAAACATGCACATACTGAACAAATGCTCTTTGATGTTTCCAAATGACCCACTTTTCCTAAGTTTTCTGCCTCATCGCAACTCTAGACTTAATATACGCGATGAACAGTGGTTGTAAATAGTCTGGTCATGCTTCCAGCATGGAAGTACATTTGTTTCTGACGACGGTCTAATTTCATGCTCCAGCACGGGGAGACATATTATCTTTAGAAATGATATGACTGGCTACATTTCTCACTAACGATGTCAATGCTAAGGATATGTTATACACTCGCGATGATCCAGATTGGGTGAATTCGTTCCAACAGCCAGCCTTCTGGATGTCTCCAAACCTAGTTGTTGGCATAGTTTGTGTCGCCCTTCCTCCTCTGGTATGGTAGTTCCATCATTTGTTCTACCTTCCTTGGGGATAATCTCACTCTTCCACCTTTCATGGAGACTCCTTCTCCTATTTAAACACTCACCCTTGCTATGATCAACTAGTTGGTAAATTCTTGGATTGAGCTATGCTGTTAGTGTTTGTCAGTTTGCTGGATAGCTGGTGTGGGTGTGACAAGTGTGGGATTGTTGATAGCTTGCGGGAGGTTGTGAAGTGCCCTTAACTTTTTGTAAATCTTATGAGTGAGAGAAATTTTTTTATGTTGGCAGCTCCATCTCTAAAGAGTGAATGCTTGAGAAATACACTGGTTGGACCCTCTGAGAAGGCTTGCGACGTCAAGACTTTGGTTGTAAGCTTACTATTATTTCATTATTAATACAATCAATGATGTTTTCCTATGTCTTGTATGTAATTTACTTGATATCTCACGACTTCTTGACTTTGTGAGTAAATATATATTGTAGTTTTCTAGTTACGTGCTTTGTTGTATTTCCTTTGCATTGCTTCAGGTTGATCACTCATTCAGGAGAAGGAAGCAGAAGCTAGAGTAGTGCAACAGAACTCCATCGGCCACCGGTTGAGGTAGGCCTCCAACTATGATTGTTTAAGGAAATCTATTGTTGATCTGTCCTTGCTGTGACTAGACACACTCTAGGGCTGGAGGGGTTGCTCTGTCTGCAGAGGGAACACTTTCCTACATCACAAGTTGGCAACTCCACTCGGGAGTTTGGCCTGTGTTCTTCTCTTGTTTGCTTTTGTTTTTATTTTGATTTGGTCTCTCTCGAAGTTTTGGGATTAACTATCAGTCTTTTGAGTTTCCTGGGTTAATCTGGGAAATACCTCTATTTGATTTAAGGATTGACTGTTTTTGGTTTGGGAGTTTTTGTTCGCCTATCATTGTTTTGAACATCATCGTAGATAATAGTTAAACAATCATGCTGTCATCGCGCTCACCCTTTTGTAAGATCCTGTGCATCGCTTAATAATGTCACATAGTCATGATGACTCTGAAAATCCACCCATCATGGAAAAGTCATGTACTTCCACGACGACATCGCTCTGTTGCTGCAGTTAGTTTCTTATCAGCACTAGTTGCTTGTGTACATCCCGCAATGATTGCTATGGAATTGATTTTTTTCAATTCTGCATCCTGAGTCCATCATTCTTGTTGGTTCCTTGCTTTTTTTCCCTTGCTCAGTAGCTTGTTTTTCACTATTTATGGTTAAGGCACTCTTTCGTTGGCTTTATTGAATGAATCTTGCATTTTTTACCTGTGTGACCTAGTTCTTTCTTTCAAGTTTTTGAAATCGATTGGCTTGGTTTCTGGTTTTCTCAAGGTTTGTTTGCAACTTTTTTGTTGGTTTGGTTGAGCCTTTCCCATTGCTCGTTTCTAGTTGATTGTTTAGTGACTGTTATTGAACCAATCTTTGGTATTGATTCGATTTCTTTTCACCGCCAAACATAGATCACAATTGTTTGGATCGACCAGTTTTTTCCACACTTGCTTGTTTGCTTATTTGTTTTTCTAGATTTAAAGACATCAAAATCAAAAATATTGCATTTATTTAGTGTACAAAAGTGAAAGTGAATTTTCATTTCAATTTTGCATATTGGAAAGCGGATGATAAAATCTCTCATTAGTAGAATCCGTGCACTTTAGGAATTGATGTCTGTATGCATTGAGTAACTGTCTTTGTTTATCTTGGTTTTCTTGGTTTGGGAACGATCTCTCTACCCTCCTGAAGGTAGGTGTTCATTGAAGTAAAAGGACGTTTTACTCATTCTAGTTGCATCCTAGGATTTGTTGTATACATACGGTAAGGCTTGAAAACTGAAACATAATCCAAGATCAACTCTAAAATAAACTGAATAAACCTAACAATGCATTGGAACATAATGTACACTATTTAGAGGTCTAGGCTAGAGACGTGCTCTGGCATCATTAAACCTAGTCACTATTGATTGCACTCAAGGTTGGGTGATTTCTCCTTCTGTGACTCAATAGCGGTCTAGTACGGAATTGTGCTCCCATGTACCGTCGAGTGTATGTTGGGAGACCCCACTAGGTTATCATCCTTCATCATTAGGAAGCCATGTATGCCACCTTGCAAACCATAACGCACCAAACACAGCATTTAGGAAGATTGACTACTGTATGGAAAGTCCTTGGTTTTCATACGACTACCAAGGTGTATATGCAGTTTTATGGGTTGTTTGGTAAACCTTTTGCCTAGTTCTCTAGAGTAGTCACTTTTGTTCCTTTTCAGACTCCCTAAAAGAAAAGGTCCATCTGAGCACTTGTCACCTCAGGCTCATTAAATATTCGAAGGCCACTAGAGTCATCTTTTCATCCTTTTCTTGACTCTTTAAAGATGAAAAGGTCAAGTTTTGTTCCTGTATCTTAAAATTTATTCGGCCACGTTCACATTTACCCTGTTAGATCGTGTTTGCATTTTAGCTTGTGTAGGGTTCTTTCTCATTAAGTTTTCCTAGGACTTTTGAATTGAATCATCCTGGTGGAACCACCGATCCCGTGTCTCGTTCCAAGTGACCAAGGGTCTCCATGTTCTATTCCTCCTGAGGCACTAGTTTTTAGTGATACTCTTCCTGTTATTTCGAGTATCTAGCCGCTTAATTCTCGTGCTCCAGAGGACGAGTCTTACGACATTCATTGGAACCCCATTTGGGAGCCTTCCGAAGAAGATATCCCCATTACTTCTCCTAGTGTCTCGGTCCCAATGTCTTCTTCTGACATGGATGACACATCCCCCATCACGAGTGAAGAATCCTTTGTGAGGAGCGGTGAAATTCCTATCCCAACGGAAACTTCACACTTTCGTGTCACCCCTCTCGGTGTCACACTACCTTTACGCTATAAGGATTTGAGGGATGTTATGGGTTCTAGAACTCCCCTTACGAGTTCCATGTGGTCTCATACCGTCACTCCGACTTCGGAGCCTTTTACCCCTCAAATTCACAATGTTTCTGTCACCTCAGTCTCGACTATTCCAACTGTTTGTGTGGCTTCTTCAGCCCCTATTGTTAGTGCCATCATTGCATCCTCGGTTGTGACCACTGTTGCTAGACCTTTGTCCGAGTCTGCAAATAGTGGCCCATCAGTATCTACATTAAGAGTTGTTGATCCTACACTAAATGCCCCACCTTCTTCTGGTTCCATTCCAGCAGGGGGGGCATACGATCAATCTTTACAAGCTCTTCAGAATCCGGATCCCTGAGATCCGTTTCATTATTACAATTCTCGAGGAGCTCATATTTATTACCCCGGACCTTTGCCATCTCAACCTGCGGTTGAGGTCTCGATCCTGTTAGCCGTTGCTTAGGGTACTACCACTTATCATGGTGGCCAAGTACTCCCTACCAATTTTCAAGGACCACCCTATCAAGGTCATTCATCTTATTTGTAGCCCTCTAATAGACAACAGTATTACGGACAACCTTGTCTGGGGCAACCTGGAGGCCCACAAGGAAAACCCTTCCAGGAACAACCTTACATACAACAAGGCCAACCTGGTGTCCAACAAGGCTACCCTTCTAGGCAAGTCGGTCAGCCTTATGTTTAGCAAAACCAACCCACTGTCCAGTCTAGGCAACCATTTGGACAAATTAGTCAGCCTCAAATCCAACCAGGCCAACCAACTGTCTAGTCTACTCAGCCATCCATTCAATCAGGACAACCCTCAGTTATGCAAGGACTATCCAATACCCATCAAACTCAACCTTCTGGGCAAATGGGTCAATCTCAATCTCAACTAGGTCAACCTTCTGGCCAGAAAGCTTAGCCTCAGTTCTCTCAAGGACATCCATCTGGGCCTGCTCAACCGAGCACTCAAATGATTGTTGCTTCTCAAGCTCAACCTAGTTTTTAGCCCCAGTCTGGGCTCCAGACCCAATCCGGTCCTCCAATGAAGGTTGGATCCCAATCTCAACCTACCTATCAAATGCAGCCTAGCTCCCAGACTCAGTTTGGAGCCCAGCCACCTTATGGTTTCCAGTAATCCCAAGGGAAAACTCAATTTGCCCTGTACCAAAATTATCAAAAACTGTAGGTGAGTCCTTATCAGAATTACCAGCAACCATATGTTGCTCCTACAGGCCAAGTTGGTAATCAATGGAATGCTGGGGGGCAAATCTAGGGTCATCCATCTAGTTACAGCTATAACCCCTATGGAAAAAATCCCTATGGACAAAACCCTTCTAGGCTAAATCTGTCTGGGAAAAATCAATGGGGGCAACAAGCAGTTGGCTGGAACTCTGGTGCTACCTCCTACCCATGACCTCAGATGTCTTTTAACCCTAAATTACCCTTTTTAGCAATGTTGGAGTTACTGGATGTGTCCAAATTGACAAATGATCCTATTCTTCATAATCCGTATTGGCCACCGGTTCCAACTAAGAGTCCCAGTGATTGTCCCAAGTTCGACGGTAAAGCTGGAGAAGATCTCCAAGCCCACATCATGACTTATCATCTATGGTGTTCATCAAATTCGTGGTTCTATGATTCAATCCAGCTTCGCCTTTTTCAATAGACCCTCACTAGCTCTGCTGCTAAATGGTATATTGAGTTAGCTCACAGATCTTTTTAGGACTTTAACTCGTTGGCTATGGCATTTTTAACTCATTTTCAGTTGTTGATTCGATATGAGACGAGCACACATCTCCTGACATCCTTAAAACAAACAACGGCTATGCATATCTCCGATCATATCCATGAATGGAGACGGCATCACCGTTCGATTAAGTTTTGGATTCTCGATCAGCTTTTCATCAACTGGTTCAGGACCTCATTTGTCGGTCCAATAGCGTGGGACATTGCTATGGGAGCATGTGTAACTGAAGAGCAGGCTATTGTGCATGCTTAGTACCTTGACTTGGTTTAATCCCAGTCCGGTACACTATATGATTATTTTCCTGATGCCCCAAGGCCCGAAACTTCCAAAGCCCTACCAACACCATCTGTTGACAGCGTCATTGGTTCTGCTAACCCGTCCTCTAAGAAATCTTCTGCAAACCCTGGGAAGCAAAAGTCGAATGCTCCGAATGAAAATGATTCTCAGGCTGCATCCAATTCTGGTAATACTTCCGAGGTTAATGTCGTCCAGTCCACCATGGCAGACAAAACCTCGAAAGGAAAGAAGAAGGGAAAAGGAAAGAATAAAGCTGATCAACCGAAGCAGGATTCCCCTAAACCTCCACCCGAGGAAGGTGCCAAACGCAAGCCTAAGTATCCTTGCCTTATCTGTGATGAGGATCACTATACCAAAGACTACCTAAGGTGGTCTGAAGTTAGTCGTTTGTTGAAAGGTGCCCCGGGACTCCTGCCGTGCTCAAAGATCCTTTTCTGTCACAACAAACGTAGATGGTGGCTGATCCATCCCAATCCTCTTCTCCCTTTGGTTCTCAGGTATTTATGGCTGGGATGATTCCCGTCCACATTAGTACATAGGCAAAAGAATATCTGTCGCCTACCGGGAAATAGCCTGAGGTCCCCTCTAGTGCTCCTCCTTCCAGTTCTGATCCCCTCCATATCGAGATACCTAGCACTGAAATGACCATCCGAACCCCTCCTAAAGGTGTACTTTGGAAATCTTCTTACAACCATAATGCTCTAGCTGCTCAGCACTATAGCATCATTGAGGACTTAGCCTAGGCTCCATCAGCTACGTCTGCTTTAGAAGTTCTCTAGAGCTACCCTTCTCAGAGGAAGCCCTTGCTATCGGCTATCGGTGGCATTGTCCCGGCCGACTCAGATTTGATCACTTTTGACCTAGATAGTCATATATCGAGACTAACTCACCAAATTGTCTTCCTTATCCAAGTCATCATTAATTCTAAAATGATTCATCGTACCATCATTGATGAAGGCGCTTCTACTTGCATAATGTCTGTTGCTTGTTGGAAGGCTATTGGTTCCCCATCTCTGAGCCAGTCTCCTATAACCTTGGAAGCCTTTGATGGGAGAGAGTCTCATCCTTATGGTATACTCCAACGCTTACCTATTACTTTGGAAGGGAAGATGGTCGAAATGGAGGTGGAAGTTGTTGATGCCAATCTAACTTACAACCTCCTTTTGGGACGAAGCTAGACATATGCCATTTCAGCAGTGGCTTCATCTCTATTTCATGTCATTCATTTCCCAAATCAGGGGAAGATCATCATAGTAGACCAGTTGTCCTTCTTCTTCTCCTCCTCTTTTGATGGCAACGTGCCTTTTGTGGAGCATACCTCCATTCCATGTGAGAGTGTGGGAGCCAGACTCTTTAAAGATCTTGCCCTTATGGGTGTTTTTTCGCTCCCGCCTCCCAACGTCACTCCCATTAATATGATTTCTATTCACTCTGATCCTTGGGTTCTCCCCTTGCTGATCAGATGGAATCCTGGGGCGATGAGATGCTGTTGAGTCCTGCTGAGCTCAACTACGTCGAAATTGTTTCCGCATCAGCTCCACCCTCTAAATCTGCTCCTTCTAGTAGAGATCTCGACTCATACGTTCATTCGCCTTGGCTTGGAGATGCCACTTCTTTAGACCCTTTAAAGGAAATTTATCCTTCTAATGAAGTGATTATTGAGACCATGTCTTTCGAGGAACCCGCGTGGTCTGATCATCACCATCATTCCTCGTTTCTCCCTACCCATCGGGAAATGCTTACTTGTCTTGAGCGGTTTGTTCCTTGTCTCCCATCCCAACACCTTCAGACACCCATTCATGTTCATCAAGTGTCTTCTGAAGGGAACATGGGAAACATCACGCAAACTCAGCCAATTGACATCTCTATTAAACCAGGGATTATCGAGCACATCCATGTTGGAGTAACTTGTACTCCAGAGGAGATTCAACTTTATAATGATATTTTCATGAATTCCGTGATGTGTTTTCTTGGTCTTACGAAGAGATGCCCGGCAACAATCCTAGCATTGTGGTGCATGAGATCCCTACGTATCCAGGTACTAAGCCTATTCGATAGCGTCTACACCCCGTGCACCCCCGAAAGGCTGCAACTATTAAAGTGAAAGTTGAAAAGCTTCTTAAAGATGGTTTTATTTACCCCATCCCACTCACAAATTGGGTCTCTAATATTGTCCTTGTGACTAGAAAACATGGCACTATTAGGGTATTTGTTGATTATTGTGATATTAATCAAGCATGTCCCAAAAATAACTACCCTACACCCTTCATTGACCAGCTCATTGATGAGTGTGCCGGGAGTGAAATGTACTCATTCATGGATGGTTTTTCTGGTTATAACCAGATTAACATTGCACTTGTAGATCTACACAAGACCGCATTTATCTATCTGTGGGGCACTTTCGCCTATAAAAATCTCCCCTTCGGTTTAAAAACTGACGGTGCCACCTTCCAGTGTGCAATGTCTTATGCATTCCATGATATTCGACACATTGTGCAGCCTTACCTGGATGATCTACCGGCTCATTCAGCAAAGCGCTAGGACCATCCAGCTCACCTTCGCGAAATTTTCCTCCGCTGTCAACACTATCATATCTGGCTTAATCCACATAAGTGTGTCTTCTGCATTGAGTCAGGCAGACTTCTCAAGTTCATCGTCTCCCGAGAGGGTATTCGTCTGGATCCCCTTAAAGTCGAAGCCATCCTGAATCTCCCTCCCCCTGCTTCTTTGCAACAATTGCAAAGTTTGCAGGGTAAAGTGAATTTTTTATGACGATTCATTCCGAACTATGTCGAAGTGGCCAAAGGCTATACATGGTTATTAAAGCGGGATACCCCTTTTCTTTAGGATGCCGCTGCACAAGAGTGATTCAAGCGCCTCAAGGTTCTCCTTGTTTCTGCTCGATTATTGCATCCTCCTAATTATCACCGTGACTACACTCTGTATTTAGCCACTGTCAATACCATGATTGGCATGGTTCTAGTTCAAGATGATGACGATGACACTGAGCATGTTGTTTACTATCTCAGCCGCAATTTTCTGGATACAGAAACTCGATATGCCTATGTCGAGAAATTGGAATTGGCTGCTGTTTGTGCCATTCAATGTTTCTGCCACTACATTTTATTGCACACCATGACAGTGGTTTCTAATTACAACCCAATGACGTGCATCCTGTCACGTCAGTTACTAGGGGGCAAATACATAAAGTGGATTTTCATCCTCCAAGAGTTTGACTTGGAGTTCACGACTGCCAAGTCTAAGAAATCCCTTATCTTTGCTGAGTTGCTTTGCTCTCTGCCATCTGTTACCATGCCCTCTCGGTCAGAGGACAATATTCCGGATGAAACTTTGTTCTTAATTAGCACCCTCAATCTTTGGTATGAGGATATCATTGTCTATCTTCAGACGTCCTCTTTTCGTTCCAATTTGTCCAAGGATACTCGACGAAGGATTCGCCATCATTCTCAACCCTATCGTATTATTGGGGACACCCTGTACCGTCTCGGTGCCGACTTTGTTCTTTTTCAATGCTTAACATTCGAGGAAGATGAACGAGTTCTTAATTATTGCTATTCTGGCGCCTGTGGTGGTCAAATGTCTGGGTATGCTACTGCTGAGAAGATCCTCTGTGCTAGTTACTTTTGGCCCTCCATCTTCAAGGATTTCATTCTTGCCATCCGCTCTTGTCATGAGTGCCAAATCTACCAACAGAAGATGTGCGCGCCTCCCACTCCATTGCACCCTGTCGTTACTGTCAGCCCTTTTTCCAAATGGGGCATTGATTATATGACCTATAACCCTCGCTCGGCCGGGGTGCATGGGTATATCATTGTTGCCATTGATTATTTCACAAAATGGGCCGAGGTGATGCCTACACTATCTGAACACGGTCACACAGATGCGCAATTTTTATTTAATCATGTTATCTCACGGTTCAGAGTCCCTCAGGCTATCATCACTGATCACGGCAAACATTTTCGTAATCATATGATGACTGAGTTAACAACCCATCTAGGCTTGTGGCATGATAGCTCAACACCGTGCTATCCTCAGGCCAATGGCCAAGTAGAAGCTGTCAACAAAGTTCTAGTTACAATGCTTCAACACACCATTGGCATGCACAAGTCCAACTGGCACTTAATTTTGTTCTCCGCCTTATGGGCCTATCGAACTTCTGTGAAAAATGCCACTAGGTTCACCCCATTCCAATTGGTTTACAGGCTAGAGGCTGCCCTTCCGATTGAGTGTGAGATCCCTTCTTTGAAATTAGCCGTCGAATTACTCCCCAACACTACTTCAGTAGAAGAATGTCTTCTCTACCTAGAGCGGCTGGATGAGACTCGTCGACTAGCCTCTCTAGCTATTGAAGCGCAGAAGAAGAGAGTGAAAACTCACTTCCATCATACTGTCCATCCTTGTTCTTTCATTGAAGGAGATTTAGTCCTGCTCTATGATCAAGCAAATGATAAGCTGGGGGCAGGCAAATTCGAGCTCATGTGGCACGGGCCTTATATTGTAAAGCAAATTTTGCAAAGAGGGGCCTATTAGCTGATTGATTATGAAGGGAACCCTCTATATAAGCCCCGAAATAGGCTTTACGTGAAAAATATTACGCATGAATCCCATGCACTCTGATTTGTACATACGTGTGTTTTTAGTATGTGTGTTGTGTGTGTGTTTTCATGTTTGGCTTGGTGTGTAGGCATAATTTCCGCTTATTGTGTCTTTTGCTTCTTGTGCAGATGTTTGGTACACGTTATGTTGGTTTTGCTGATGGTGCTTGCCACAGTACCCGTAACCTTTCTTCTGCGGCATGGGTGATCTACGATCCTCACGATGAGTTAGTAGACCTTCAAGGTGTTTGTCTGGGGTGTACCACAAACAATGTCGCTGAATATAGTGTTGTTATTGAGTTACTGACCGAGGCTATCAACCTTAGTATTCATACATTGGTTGTGAATCTGGATTCTCAGCTTGTTGTCCACCAGCTTAATGGGCGTTATTCTGTCAAAGACCATCGGATTTTAAGGTTGTATTTGCGTGTTAAATTTTTAGAAAAGAATTTTGATTTTATTACATATCAACACATTTCACGAATATTAAACGCGTTAACTAATGCATTAGCAAACCATGTATTAGACAGACATTTGCGTAACATGTAATCAAGACAAGATATAGAAGCATCCAAAACACAATAATGAACCATAGGAATATGTATATATATATATATATATATATATATATATATATATATATATATATATATATATATCATGTGGTGCACCGAGGCACTTAAAACATAAGTGTATATGTCCAAATAGAGTCTTTGTTCTCCATACATCTGAGACACATGTCTCTAAAAAAAAATCAGCAAGAAATAAAACCTAGGCATCTACTACGGTGGGTTATGCTCCCTATAGCACACCACTTCTCGTGCCACTGGCCTCAATAGGTGGTGAACCCTAGGTATCACTCCTACTGTATGTATCTGGAACTCTATGGGGACCTCCTCGACCCCCATGTAATCAGGGATCCCCACCGTTAGGCCCTTAAGATTTTGGGCCACTGTCTCCACCGGATCACCAGCTGGGGGAGCCAAGGCCAGCACTCCAATGCCCTGTGGATCCCTTCGTGCCTCTGGAGCCAGTCCTACAGGTCTCACTGGTCCCACATCTACAAATACCATAGAGTACGTCATTAGGACATATATATATATATATATATATATATATATATATATATATATATATATATATATAACATCATAAAAGATGAGATGCAAAAATAATGTGATCAAGTGTCCCACCACCATCATCCCATTTCTCGCCAGTGGGCAGCTACATGTCGGGGTCTCCATGAAAGTCCATGCCAGCATATGGCCAATCCTCGACAAAGATCGTCTGGCGATCCAGCCACTCACAGAATAGTGTCCCCCACAACACTAGTCGTCTGCCACCTCCTCGTGGCATAACGTGTGCCCACCATGTGATCCTGGTCTCCTGTGGTCTGGGAAAATCCAAGTCCGTGTCCTACAACTGTAGTGCCGGCACCCACTCCAGCATGAGCAGGATCAAGATAGACCTGTAGCCGAATTGTTTCATCTCCCCATGACGGCAGTTGCTTAGTTGTCTCTTCATGTTTGTCGTCATTGTTTCTGCCTAGTTGAACACGGTTGGATTGAGGCATTCAAGAGCCAAACAGAGTTGGGTCTTTGATGCCTCATGTTGGGCTTGGGACCTCACTGCCCTCGCCACCATGAATAGAACTACAAAAAGAACCATGTCTTCCACCGTCAGAATTGCCACCTTCTCGCTCCTCGTCTTGCGTGCCCATGGGCACACTCGTGCCATCAACATCTCTAAAGTTTCACCCCCCGGGTCGCTGCCCCTCTAGAATTGGCCTCTCACCATGGCAGGACAATCCAGTCAGGAAATATACATCCGTGGTATTGAACTCAATGTCTCGGTCTCAGATTATGAATTTTCCATCTGTTGGATTCCAGGCACGGATTATCATCTTTAACAAATCAGGTTGGGCCCGAAGGTGTGAAGTAAGGAAGAACGTTAACAAACTGCATGCACGTAAAGCATTTCGGCACCCAGCATCAACAAAAGACTCCTCATCGTTGACATTGTGAGTTCATTCATGCCCAACAAATGCCATGATGCCTTGCATGACAAGAAAAAATGAATTAGAACTCTCTCTATAAATTTAAATTCATAATTTACGTAAAAAAAATATTTTACGTCGCCATCGCGACTATTTTTAAAACAGTCGCAATGACGCTTAGTTCATAGTTCGTTTTTCTTGTGATCGATGCAAGGATACATCAGTTTCTCGTGATGATCCGAAAGTGCTATGTGTAAAATCTGCTCAGTCATCGTGGACCCGAGCGGCTTTCCCTCGACGACTGAGAGGCAGACGCCATTTCAAAAAAACGTCTAAATTCATCTACCTAGCACTGAATTACGTGAAGAAAATTACTAAAATGCAGTACACAGTGAAATGTACTTACTTGGCGAAGGTTTCAGGACGAACTGTGGATAGATGAGGCCGAAATCAGCTTGAGAACATTGCTCAGGTTGGTGCTCCAATGCTCCAATGGTCAAATGAACAGCGAAAATGGTAAAAACAAATGAATTACCCCACCCATTTTATAGTAATTTTTGAAAATTAAAAAATTATATTTTAAAAATGTGGGTTTTTTCTCATTTTTTATCACATGGTTAGTTAATGTTTTGGCTTTTTAACTATGTTTCTAGACATATTGATCATTTTATCTCAAATCGGTTTTATGTTTGACATGTCTTGTGCAGAACTATAGGTAGTGAGGTCATGTCATGCTTCGTGTGCACTTGATCCGTAAAGTCTTCTTTAATGCTCTTTTCCGACTTAAAAGACGAAAAGATATCTGAGTTATCCTTTTTGACTCGTTAAATGAAATAAGAGATGGTCTGATTTAAGCTCTTTTCTGACCGTGTAAACACGAAAAGGATTGCCGAAATTTTGTCGTTTCAAGCTTGTTATCGGTTGCTTTTCTACTTTTTCGGGTCGAGATCACTAATCATGAAAACTACTCCTTGATCGTAATGGTCAAGCGGTTCTTTCGAGTATCGTTTTATACTTTTTTCAGCTCGAGAGACACAAATTTACAAAAAAAGACCTCCCAGGAGTTTTCTTTTCCATGTCCTTTTCAAACTCTCTAAACATGAAAAAGGCTCCGAATTTTACCTGTGTCGGACTCGTTAAACCCTGACGACATTAGACTCATCATCATGATGAGAATCAAGCTTCTCCTCCCTAGGGCTCGTTAAACTATTACTAGGTTGGATTCGACCCAAGGTCGAGTTTATATTACAAGCATATGCTATCCACTTCAAGCTTGTTTTCAAAAATAATTGGGGTACTCACCAGCAATGGTGGGGGAAAATTTGGAAATCATCACGGCAACTAGTCACTCTTGAACATTGACACTTTTGCTTCTTGTCGGGTTGGGACATCCATACATCATCATTTAGCCTTTCGCGGGTTTGGGTTTCCTTTTAGCCTCATTCCATCTGATTCACGACATCTCCATTGGGCCTCTGATCCCTTGGTACCTAAATGCTGCTACCCTCCGAAGTCATGTCGCTGATATGTTCAAGAGTATAATCCTTCTGCAGTTTACATCCTTGCCTCCTCCTCTAATACTCTGTTTTGCCATCTACCACATGTTCCTTATCTCATGTCGTTGATGGGGGAAACATTATGGCCCTCCTGCGATGGATCGTCTCCTGTTGACATCAGCTCATTATCCAGGAGATTGGTCTAGAGATCCCCTTTGGTACCTTAGAGATTGCATGCCTCAATGGCAAGTTCTTCGTACCTGACAGTTTACTTTCATCATTGGTCGTCGATTAGGTGATTCCATGAGTGTTCAACTCTAGTTCCTTCTTCACACTTCGTGGTTGTACTCGATAGTACCTTGAGAACCATTGGCGTTACTAGTGGTTTCTCTCGTGCTTGTTAATGGTTTTCATTATTGACCAATAATCAAGCGATTTCCTATCATGCTCGACCTTAGCACATCTATTCGCATGCTAGAATTTGTACTATGATCGGTTAGGTTCAAGACCTCGAGCTCAGAGTGCATATGTTCAGGTTGTGTGGATTAGTTCGTGATTACATGACTCAATGATGGATGGCTGCGGCCATACCTGAGTCTTCATGGATGGCTGCAACAATAACTTTATCACTATCATGGTCTTATTAGCTGGATGGCTGCATCCATACCACAGACCTAGTTCGTATGTCTTTTGGATGGTTGCACCCATGCCTAGACCACATGTATTTCACTATCAAAGATATCAATTGTACTTGTGCCTATAGGTTCTTCCATATGGTGTTCTGGCTCAGTCAGTTTCGTAAAGAATTTCACCCCTCCCATTCTCTCGGGCTTCATACTTTAGGGGGCATCTATTACATAGTAATTTGTCACTGCTTTCGCCCCAGTCTTTCTGCTGTGTCATGTGTCCCAATGAAACATGCTGATACTGAACAAATGCTCTCTAATGTTGCCAAATGACCCACTTTTCCTAAGTTTTCTACGTCATCGTGACTCTGGACTTAATATACGCGATGAACAACGGTTGTAAATAGTCTAGTCATGCTTCCAGCGCGGAAGTACATCTATTTCCTGCGATGATCTGATTTCATGCTCCAGCGCGGGGAGACATATTATCTTTAGTGATGATCTGACTGGCTACATTTCTCACTAGCAATGTTAGCGCTAAGGATATGTTATACACTCGTGATGATCTAGATTGGGTGAATTCGTTCCAATAGTCGGCATTCTGGATGTCTCCAGACCTGGTTGTTGGCATAGTTTGTGTCACCCTTCCTCCTCTGGTATGGCAGTTCCATCATTTTTGCCACCTTCCTTGGGGATAATCTCACTCTTCCACCTTTTATGGGGACTCCTTCTCCCTTAGCTAGTTGGTAAATTCTTGGATTGAGTTGTGCCGTTAGTGTTTGTGAGTTTGGTAGATAGCTGTCGTGGGTGTGACAAGTGTTGGATTGTTGATAGCTTGTGGGAGGTTGTGAAGTACCCTTAACTTTGTGTAAAGCTTATGAGTGAGAGAAAACTTTGTGTGTTGGGAGATCCATCTCTAAAGAGTGAATGCTTGAGAAATACACTGGTTGGACCCTCTGAGAAGGCTTGTGACATCAAGACTTTGGTTGTAAGCTTGCTCTCATTTCATTATTAATATAATCAATGATGTTTTCCTATGTCTTATATGTAATTTACTTGATATCTCATGGCTTATTGACTTTGTGAGTAAATAGATCATTGTTGTTTCTCGGTTACGTGCTTTGTTGTATTTCCTTTACATTGCTTTAGGTTGATCACTCATTGAGGAGAAGGAAGCGGAAGCTGGAGCAGTGCAACGGAACTCCATCGACCACCGGTTGAGGTAGGCTTCCAACTATGACTGTTTAAGGAAATCTATTGTTGATCTGTCCTTGCTATGACTAGACCCACTCTAGGGCTAGAGGGGTTGCCTCTGTTTGCAGAGGGAACACTTTCCTGCATCACAAAACCATCATGTAATAATTTTTCTACTTCATATTTTATGGTTGCCATTTTGTAGGGATGGACTGGTCAAAGCCTTTGACAAACAAGTTTTGCATTGTCGTAAAGATTGATCTCAAGCTTGACAATAGATGGATCTATGCCAGGCATTTCCTCATAAGACCAGGCGAATACATTTCAGAATTCCTTAAAAAGTCAAGTGAAGCTTGCAATTTCCTCAGGATTGCAATCTGCTCCAATCTGGATGTTTTCCACGATGCCTGTCTTGACAGAAATATTTATGAGCAATGGCTTTGAAATATTATCCATGTTTCCTTCCACCTCCAAAGTTTGGATGGTCGTATAGGGTGAGGAAACGATTTTTGGTATGTCACGGGATAGGATTTGAAGAGACATTGTGTCTGAATCAAATATCGAAACACAATGGTGAGAATCCTCTCAAGTTCGCTCTTCTAAACTCATGATTTCTCGAATAGCTTCATCCGTTGGTAGGACTTGATTGAGTGGATCGAAAGAAGGAGTGTTTATGGGAGGGGCAGTGGTATCGTTGGCCATAACCAAAGTGACCAGAGATGTGGATGCAGATTGAATGGCTTGGTAGGACAATTTAGCTGTTGACAGTGTCCTTTGTTCTCTGTATGTGTCAATGTTTGAGGGCGCCGGTTGGATCCATGGATCAATTTGTTCATAAGGAATAAATGAAAGCATATTGACCAGCTGTGAAACCTTGGGTGGTTGAAGAGGGAAACAACCCATAAGGGAAGAAGCCTTCAGTAGACTGGTACCGATACTAACGTAAGAGTCAAGTGCACCAGCTACTAGGGGTACAAAGCTACTTGGTAATGGGCAGTAATCAGGGGTGCAAAAAGATAACTGATCTTCTGTAACTACCTTTCCATCCAATGGAAATAGGATGATGCGAGAGACAGTAGATACAATGGCCATCATGGCATATGTCCAACTACAACCCAGCAAGAGATTATAGTCGAGTTTGTTATCTATGACTTCTATGTCCATCATTACCATTTTCCCATACAAAGTGATGGGCTAGCTAGCTAGGTAACATTTTGGGATGAAAGTGTGAACATCGAAAGCTTTAAGGGAATTCGATGGTGGGGATAGGGTTGGAGAACCCAGAGCAAGACAACATGAAGCTAACATGACGTAGGTAGAAGCACCTTCATCGATGAGAGTTCTGTGTATACCTTTACCTTTTGAAAACATTTGCACTTGAAATGCAAGTTGGTGGGAAAGGGGAGGTTTACACTTTTCCATGTCGAAAACTGCAAGCATGGAATCCTATGGATCGATACCCACCAATAGTAAAAAAAAAAGCCTTCCTTTGTGTTGGGAATGTTTGTAATACTTCAAGCACTGACATAGTTGATGGTGATTGTGCCAAGTCTTCTACAATGCTGTAGTTTTGGGTGGCATGTGCAGATGTATTGTGTGTTGTGCGTTGAAGTGCCCCTTTGTGGGTGTGAATTACAAGGTCAGTAACTGGCCTTTTGATATGAAAATCATTGGGCCACGATGGCTTTTGACTTTAGTAAGGTTCCTCTACTTGAGTGATAGGAGCTCCATAGGATTTGGCTCTTGTTTGCAGATCTACCATTTCAAAGGTGTAAACGGTAGAAGATACTTCACCAGTTGAAGGATGTTGTGAACCATCGTTACCCCCTTGCGGGGGTTGGGGTAGGTTTGCAATAATGTTTTGCTGCTATTGAGTGGGGAAAATATAATTAAGGATAGCGGGGGTCCTACCAGTATCCTTTTTAGCAATGTATTCTGTGCATTCCTCTAGACGCGGGCAGTGATGGGTCATGTGGTCTTCAACACATATTTTGCAAGGGAATCTAGCAATTTTATCCTTTCCATTGTTAGGAGGTGCAATGGCCTTCTATGTTTGGTTTTGCTACTTTGTTGACTGCTCCTCAAAAGGAGCGGTATTTTTCTTATTCTTCTTGTTCTTACCACAGGGTTTTTGCGTAGATTGCATAGAGTTTATCGCAGTGGTAGGAAGAGTAGTCAATTTGGTAGAGGGGTCCACTGACATCTGGGTAATGTGACCATTGAGTTGTTTTACAACAGCCCCAGAGGTTGCATCGATAATCCCATCGGTGTGTGCTCTAGGGTGCTAAGTAGCGGAGACATTGGAGTTACGAGGGGCATTGGGGATTACGTCGTAAAGAGTGCCAAACTGTGAATATATCAGATCTAAGTGCTGGGTATGATGTATGGATTTGTGTTCTGTGACTGCACCACCTAAAGCGACATCTTTAGCAATTTGCAGGAGTAGGGACTTATAGAACCAGTTCTGTAAGAGATAGTCTAGGAGGGAAGCTTTAACTAACCTCTGCCTATGTCTCCATTCATGTATATGATTACAGATGTGGGTGGCGGTATCCTGACGTAGTGAAGTGAGGAGCTTTGTCCCAATCTCATAGCGGATGGGTAGCTAGAAGTGCTTTAGTAATTCCATCGCTAGAGCATCGAAGGTATTTACTGATGTGCGTGGTAACTCAATGTACCACTTAGTTGCATTTCCAGTGAGGGTGTAGGGAAAAAGATGTAACCAAACATTATCATCCACCATGGAGTTGGAAACACACCAAAGATGATAGGTGGTGATATGGGTACCTGGATCCTCCCCTTTTTTTCTTCAAAGATGGGGATGTCTGTTGGTATTTTATGTGGCATTGATAGCCAAAGTAAGTTATTGTAGATGGGGTCATTTGTGAGTTTGTACAAGTCAAGGATATCCAACCTTACCAAGAAAGGCAAAGTGTGCAGTGCCCCCAACTCGAACCAAGGCAATGACATATGACTTGAGGAACCTTGCGGTGCTCTCATCATTTGAGTCCCAGTATTATACACAGGCTACATGGTATAGTAGTTGCCTTGGGGTATGGTGTTGTAGTGAGGATTTCCATGGGGAATTTGATGTTGGGGTATAGAATTTCTCCCAGGATAAGTAGTTCCCCCTTGACTCATTTGAATTTGTGAGTATGGTTCCCCCATGGATTAGTTGGGATCTCCTTGAGGATTCCTGCCTGCCACATAATTAACCATCTGTCCTTGATTGACATAAGGAATGATCATGTCAATTAATGACTAATCATGCATGCCTAAGAATGGAGGGGGAACTGTTACGTTCCCAACTAGTATGTGCATATTGGGAATGCCCCCAGATACTTGAATCTGGGGGTTTGAACTATACAATGGATGCCGACCATATTGTTGGTGGATGGGAGCTATGCTAATAGTGCTATATTGAGTGTTATAAGGAGCGTTGTATGTAGCACTTGTTGAAGGTATATATTTTGACACCAAAGGGGTGGAACCTAGCATCAACTGGGTTCCACTCGTGGAGGGTGTCATGTGAGTGGTTGTAATTAGGAAAAATGGGATAGTGGGGTTCCCCATCAATAATGTGGTGGTGACTGTCGACTGGGGAAGTGGTGGAGGACCAAAAGTGTCCACAAAGTTCAATGACCCGTTAGTCATCAATGGGATGGATGGAAATGTTCCACCTATAGAAACAGGGAGTACAATTGCTACTGGAACCAAGAGTGGTTCCAACGTATTCGTAAGCGGAGGGTTAAAGGGGGGTAGAAATCCTTCTGTAAAGAAATCCTTCGGCAAACTTGAATTGTCAGCTGTCCAAACAGATTCTGTGTGAGATCTAGGAGAGTGATTCCCTGAAGATGGGGAATCCGGTTCACTAGAGCTCGATGGATCTTCCACAATGAGTGGAGGAAGTCCTAACAATTTTCTAGATTGATGATGAGGGCCGGATGTAGGCACAGTGACCGTTAATTTGTATCAATAAATTTTATCGTGATATTTGTTAAAGTCTCGAATGATAACACTCAGGTGCCTAAAAAATATAAAAAATACACTAATTTGATCAATCAACAAACATAGGGAAATGACCCTATCTGATAAGCACATATCACTGGAGATGAAACCCAGTATCACAATGGATAATAGAGAGGGCTGGCCAAATGTACAGTTTCGGTTACTCTTGAGTCTCACCCGAACCTCAGATTAAGGGGCCAAGTACTCTCGTGAAGATGAGCACCATACCAAAAACTGAAGACAGAGTAGGTCCGTCTATGTTAGGTACCAGGGCAGCCCACCCTAGTCACCTAGTGTAAGTCCCTAAAAGCTTGGCCACTAAGGATACCTCAAATCATAGACACTACTAGAGGGGGACACATAATCACAGATAGTAGCTATGTGGTTAGGATACCTGAGTCCCCGACTTAGCTCTAAAATCCCCGAAGGGATCCCCAATACACAGAATATCCAAAGGAGTTGCAAGCGAAGGCAAGCTACCTTCACTTACAGTCCAATGTTGTCTTGTATTTAGCTCTACTTTGACTACAGTGGTCCTGCTAGTATGAGTGCAGCAGGAATTTTCTCTCTTTTAATGACACTAGTTTGGGTTTCTGATCTTGGGCAATTTAATCACATTGCCTATCCCAAGATCCTAGCCCGAACTAATGTTTGTTTGCTCAATAAAAAGTTACTGATTGATTTTAGGTAAATTTTATGTGTACTTTTTTATTGTCTTCGGTAGGGGAGTTGAAGTATGAAATTTGATGGGACTCTGACTAAAAAATCATGCACAAGACAATGCTTTTTAGAAAATATTGAATTCAATGAAAACAAGTTGCATTCTACAGGTGAGAGTCTTTCACATATTCATATTTGTTCCATGCATCCTAGTGATTATAACACATGAATAACCAATAGAAATCTTTCTAATGCTTTCCTAAAAACTACTTGAAACCAAAATAAAGCAACTTTTAACCAACTAAACAGAAGAATGAATAAAAAATGTGCATCTTTCTTTCATAAAAAATGTTTTTAAGAAAGAAAAAAAAACTTATTTCCTACTTTTATTTTTTTTCTTTTAGGACACCTAGCTTGCTAAAAAATGTAGTTGCAGACCCTCTTTCATTCCATGAGCAGGCTTCCTATCCCATTCAGTTTATAGACACAGCTGTATATCAAATTTTTAAGGGACTAATGCTCTATAGTACTGGCCATAGAGAGTTACTGTGTCCACTAATGCTCTATGTATGTAGGCATAGAGCTTTATAAAGCACTGTGTACTTTGCTAACCTGTGTTAGTGTGGGAAAACAGCTCAAAACAGGGCCTTTTGGATTAGATTCAAGGTTGAATATGTGAAGGCATAATGTAGCAAGGTTTTGGTGGGTTAGAAAGGGAATGCAGAAGTATAGGGAGGTCTTAGAAGGAGGAGGAAATTGAGAACTATCCAGGTAAACTGGGAACTAGATGTATAGTCCCCAGTGGAGTCGCCAATTCTGCTATAGGATAAAATGCATGGTGTATGGAGAATGGAGATACCCTCAAAGGTCTTCTCGGGACCTTTGGCAGACTGTAATATTATCTGCAACCGTCACAAAGTTACATGCATGTTCATAAAAAATAACTAACTATCAAAGTAGGACAAATAGATTACCTCAAGCCTTCGTGTAGATTTGCTGGAGAGCACAATGTAGCTAGGTGGAAGTCCCCTGAGCCAGCTCCAGATCAAGTCCTGCACATAGAAGAGACAAGCATAATCACAGCATACAACTCTGATAACTAATACATGAATACATAAAAGAACATCTAGTTACACATAACTAAGATGCTCATGCTAAAAGGTATTGGACAAAAAAATAAGTGAATGATAGGACGAACACCATGGAGTAGATACTACAACTATAGTTCTATATTAATGTCGGAAGAGTGATTACAACCACCTGTTGCATCAACCTTCCCTTACCCCTCCAGCTTCTCTCTCTCTCTCCCTTCTTACCAACTTCTTCTGATTTGAGACAATGCTCAATAGTCAAGTATGCTATCCTTTCAAATGATCTGACCTCCATCACCATAGCCCTAGCTTTTCTTATATAGAAATTGATTTAGGGTTGCCAAGTTCCTCCATGAGTTCCTCAAGGTAAAAGCAATGAAGTTGCCATGCTTTTTAGCTATTTCCCATTTGCCTCCTTCATTAGTATTAGAAATCCCCCAAATAGGTCGAACTTGAGATGTTTCCTTGCTTTTCTTGAGTAGATTTAGGATAAAATATCTAGATATTTATGAGTCAATTCACTCCTTTGACCCTTAGAACTTCATTAGGATCCACTAACGTTGTTCCCGAACTAGTAACTAGAGTTAGTAGGGTCACTAACGCACCCTTAGGCTTGTAGAGAAGCTTTATAAAGCAAGTTGTCAGTGCATAGCCAGCATTAGTGTGAAAGTAAGGCATGTGATCTTGGTCTTTGCTTCAACTATCATGTCTTTCTGCTCTGAGCTGATGAGGGGGTCAATTTGTTGTATAACAGCTTCGCATAAGTCTTAAGGGGAACATTTATGACTCCTAGATCTCCTATTATACTCTTCATATTTGAAAACTTTGTGGGAAATAGTCATTGGTATTCATGAAGTAACTTTGTAACTTTTTTGACTGTCATTTCATCCCAATAGTCTCCTATTGTTGAAAAATTAGGTTTTGTCTTTGATCCTCTTGTTTATTCCGGAGATAGCCTTGGATTTCTACAAGACCAGTGCCTAGAACATATAAATCTTATGTGTATGAGATAAACCTTAGAAGACCGGAGACATCACATACATTTTTCTTGTACACACATATACATATGTCATAAACAACATTAGGTTGATTCATTCATCAAAAGACATAGTCCATGTATTCCTTGGTACATTCTCATACATATGCAACACATAAAAATATATATAATAAATTGTGAAGGTTGAGTAGTTCAAGGACTTACATCTTAATTTGCTTTAGCAGAGCGATGAAGGCAGATAAAGAGAAAGGATAACTCATCACATAGAGCTTGAAACATCAAGAATTATATACTTATCTGAGTTAAGAAAGACATAATGGATTAGTGAGGAATGGGTGTGATGATTCATGAGCACAATTTCAATATTTAGTTTTGAAGATTCATACAGACATAAGCATTAACAGGTTAATACAAATGAACTTGTGAGAACACATGAAATGCTTCTAGAAGATAAAATAACATGAAATCAGAGAGGAAAAATGCACATAATGGAATTTAAATAGAGAGATAATATACTATAGTACTGAAATGAGGAATCACCACGATTTCATTAACATTCTGAAAGATGCATATCTCTAAATCATATATTCTCCAAAATAACATAGAGTTTCTTCTTTTAGATTCTGAACCTGTTTTCCATTTTCAGGAATGTATATATACCAAAAACCCTCTGAAGCATAGGTCGTTAAGAATATATTCCTTCTATTGGGTTTGGAGCATGATTATCTTCTTCATTTAGAGGTATCGCCACATTGGACCCCATTTTGTATCATGGAAGCAACGCCACTCGTTATTTGCACTGCAAGGGGTGTCTTGGGGGAGGGGGGCGACCTTGTAAAATTTCCTTGTAAAATATTGTAATTTCATAGTCAATCTGGGTCATTCATTAGGTGGAAATTTGATGGTAGAAGTTATGTTTAATTTAGGGTTTTTTTCCCTATAAGGAAAACCCTCACTGTATATGAGGGAATTGTATTGCGACTATGTAGATGTGTATTCGGAGTGAGAAAGATAGAGGAGATTGTGTGAGAGCAAAGAGGGAATTACAATAGATCTATTATAGGTTGTATCTCTTCATTTTGTTGAATAATATAAAAGGAAGGACTCGATGTTTCTCTGTGGACGTAGCCCAAATTGGGAGAACCATGTATATCTGTGTCTCTTGTTTTATGCATTTTTGGTGTTTATATTTCTGCAATATTTTGTGTTCCATTTCTCTATAATATATAATTTTATAACAAGTAGTATCAGAGTCAAAGGTCTATTTGGCTAAGAAACTCACACAAGAGAAGGGTTCTTTGTTTGAGTGGGAGAAATGGAGGAATATCATAGGTTTAGTGTCGAAACATTTAATGGCCAAAGCTACCAACTATGGAAGATGCATATGGAAGATTACTCGTACCAGAAAGATCTATACCTACCATTGAGTGGAAAGAGAAAGAATTTGACAAGTAAGGCAGACAAATAATGGGATATTATCGACAAAAAGGCACTTGGAACAATATGGTTGTGCCTAGTGATATCGGTAGCCTTTAATATTTCAAAGGAAATGACAACAGAGGGTTTAATGTTGGCATTGGCCAAACTATATGTAAAAGCCTCAACGTTGAATAAGGTATTTCTTATGAAGCATCTATTTAGTATGAGGATGTTAGAAGGTGGATCTGTTGTTGATAATTTAAATGAATTTAATAGCACTACAAGTCAGTTAAGTTCTGTAGGGGTAAATTTTCATGATGAAGTTTGGGCTTTGTTATTTTTGTGCTCATTGCCAGAAATTTGGAATGGTTTAGTTCTAACTCTGTCTCTAGATCTAGTACTTTAAATTTTGATTATGTTGTTGGTGCAATCCTTAGCGATAGAAAATATTTGGTGAGACATTAGGTAATTATTTGACTGTAGAGACTAGGGGAAGAAAAATTGAAAGAGGAAAGAGCCCAAAATATTGTAGTAAGTCAAGGAAAGGTAGATCCAAATCTAGATTGGGGATAATGTGGTGTAAATGTGGGAAGAAAGGAAACCTAAAGAAAGACTCCAAGTCTTGGAAGGGAAATTAGGAGACACACAACAAGAAAATAATCATCAAGCGAATGTGATAGGTGGTGTTGCAAGATGCTTTGATTCTTTCACTAGAAAACATTATTGATGCCTGGGTGGTAGATTCATGGGCCTTATTCCATGCCACACTTGATAGGAAACATTTTCATGATTATTTTCAAGGAGATTTTGGACAGGTTTGATTAGGTGATGAGAAACCCTGTAAAATCATTGCAATGGGTACAATTTTCATAAAACAGTAGAATGGAAATCAATGGTTGTTGAAGGAGGTAAGGCATGTTCTAGATCTGAAGAAAAATCTAATTTCAATAGGGAAGTTGGGAGGTGAAGGCTGTGTAACTAATTTTACAGATAAAACCTGGAAGGTCACTAAAGGAGCCCTAGTAATAAAAAAGGGACAAAAAGTTGGTACATTGTATTTATGAAATGGTATTTCTAATTTTGTTAATACTTTAATCTATATAGGGGCAGATACGACTTTTTGCAATCATAGGCTCATGCACATGAGTGATAAGGGGTTGTAGATTCTTCACTCAAGAAATTTGTTGCCAGGTTTGAAGCATGTTGATTTGGAATTCTATGAGAATTGTGTTTATGGAATATAGAAGAGAGTCGGATTCCTCAGCGTCGGGAAAGAAAATAAGAGAAAAAAATTAGGATTTGTGCATACAAATGTATGGGGACCTACTCAAGTATCATATCTCGCTGGATAGTGTTATTATGTTACTTCTATTGATGATGCAACTAGAAAAACCTGGAATCATTGTATTCGGAATAAATATGATGTATTTGATACTTTTAAGAAATGGAAAACTTTGGTTGAAAATGGGACAGGAAAAACGTTGAAGTGTCTCAAATCAGAAAATGGAGGTAAATATTGTAGCAAAGAGTTCGGTAGGTACTATTCAAAGGATGGAATTTGTAGGGAGAAGTTAGTTCCAGGAACACGACAAGAAAATGGTATGTCAGAAAGGATGAAAAGGATAATCATGGAGTGTGCAAGGTGCATGAGATTGCATGCAAGATTTCCATTACAGTTTTGGGCAGATGTTGTAGATACTGTTGTTTATCTAATAAACAAAGGACCTTCAAGTTCCTTGTATGGTGGTATTCCAAAGGAGGCATGGACAGGTAAAAAGGTAAACTACTCAATTTTAAATACTTTTGATTGTGAAGCCTTTGTCCACAATAATAAAGAAATGAGAACAAATCTTGAGGAAAATTCAAAGAAATGTAGCTTTATTAGATGTGGTGTTAATGATTTTGGTTATCGCGTTTATGGTTATAAAAAACACAAAATCATTAGGAGAAGAGATGTCATATTCAATGAAAAGGTTTTGTATAAGGATCAGATGTAGGAAAAGAAATAGGAAAAAAAAATAGAGAATACACAGTGCTTAATGAGATCACAAAAAAAGTGAACGTTCCTGAAAATCATAATGATCAACATTTAGAACAAAAACAACAACCACGATAGCAACAAGAACCTCAAACACCTGAAAGTGTTGTTAGAATATCTACTAGGATAAGCAGACCCTCAGAATGATACTCTCCTTCATTGTATTATGTATTGTTGACTGATTCTGGTGAACTAGAATGTTATGAAGAAGTAGTGCAAGTAGAAACCAAGAAGAAGTGGGAGCAAGCCATGAAATAAGAGATGGAATCCTTAGTACATAACCAAAATTGGGACTTAGTCAAGTTTCTTGCAGGTAAAACAACATTGAAAAATTAATGGATTTAGAGGTTGAAGGAAGAAAATGGAGGTAGAAAAAGGTATAAAGCTAGACTTGTGGTGAAGGGGTTTTCACATAAAATGGGTATAGACTTTGATGAGATATTTTCTCTTATTGTTAAAATGACTTCAATCAGAACTGTTTTAAGTCTAGTAGCAACTAAAGATTTGCATCTTGAGTAGTTAGATGTAAAGAAAACCTTTCTACATGGTGATTTGGAGGAAGATATATATATTCAACAACCACAAGGATATGAGGTAAAAGGGAAGGAGAAACTAGTGTACATGTTGAAGAAGAACTTGTATGGCTTCAAACAGGCTCCAAGGCCATGGTATCTAAAATTTTACATGTTTATGTTTGAAGAAGGTTATACTAGATGTCACTCTGATCATTGTGTTTATCTCAAAAGCCAAAATGATGGTAGCTATATTATATTCTTATTGTATGTAGACGACATGCTTGTTGTAGGTTCTAACATGCAGGAAATAAATGTACTCAAAATAAAATTGGAAAACTCATTTGCAATGAAGGATTTAGGTGCTGCAAAACAAATCCTTGGTATGAGAATAACTAGAGATAGGAAGAATAAAAGATTAACATTGTCTTAGAGTGAGTACGTACAAAAGGTGTTGAAAAGGTTTAATATGCAGAATGAAAAACTAGTTAGTATAAATTTGGCTAGCCATCTCAAACTAAGTAAGGAGGTGTGTCCCAAGACTCAGGAAGAAATGGATTATATGTCTAAAGTTCCATATGCATCAACAATTGGAAGCTTAATGTATGCAATGCTCTGCACAAGGCTTGATATTGCACATGCAGTGGAAGTTGTAAGAAGGTACATGAGAAATCCAAGAAAAGAACATTGAATGGCGATAAAGTGGATTCTAAGGTATTTGAGAGGTACCATAAATCAAGCATTATGCTTTGGTGGTTCCAACATTGCTCTACAGGGATATGTTCATGCAGATATGGTAGGTGATAGAGATAACAGTAGTGGAACCACAAGGTATGTGTTTAGTGTAGGTGGAACAACTGTCAGTTGCTTTTCAAAACTGAAAAGTGTTTTTTCACTCTCAATGAAGGAAGCAGAGTATGTTGCTACTACAAAGGCTAGTAAAGAAATGATTTGGTTACAATGGATTTTGGAAGAATTGGGTAAGAAGCAAGAGTTGAGTAGGTTATACAGAGACAACCAGAGTACCATACATCTTGCAAAGAACTTTGCATTTCATTCTAATACTAAACATATACAGCTCAAGTACCATTTCATACGGTTAGTGTTGGAAGATGGACAGTTGAAGCTGTAACAAATACACACTAGCTAGAATCCTGTAGATATGTTAACAAAAGTCGTAACAAGGGAGAAACTGAGATTGTACTTGGTTTCAATTCATCTTCAAGTATGACGACGAAGATGAGAAACAACTAGGTCCAAAGTGGATTCATTGTCCAGCAAATCAAGCAGCGATGGAATTGCTATGATCAGTTTCCGTGTGGGAGATTGTTGGGTGTGGAGCATGATAATCGTCTTTATTAAGAGCTATCACCGCATTGGACCCCATTTCATATTGTGGCAGAAACATTGATCTTTATTTTCATTGCAAGGGGAGTCCGGGGGGTGGACTTGTAAAATTGCCTTGTAAAATGTTATAATTTCTTAGTCAATCTAGGTCGTTCATTAGGCGGAAATTTTACGGTAGAAGTTATGTTTAATTTAGGGTTTTTTTCCTTAGAAGGAAAACCCTCACTGTATATGAGGTAATTTTATTACGGCTATGAAAGATGTCTATTCTGAGCAAGAAAGGGAGAGGAGATTGTGTGAGAGTGAAGAGGGAATTACAATGAATCTGTTGTAGGTTGTATCTCTTCATTTTGTTGGATAATATAAAAGGAAGCACTGGTTATTTCTCCATGGACGCAACCCAAATTGGGTGAACCACGTATATTTGTGTCTCTCTTGTTTTATGTGTTTTATGAGTTTATATTTCTACAATATTTTATGTGTTCCATTTCTCTATAATATATAATTGTCTAAAACCTTCTTAATATTTATCATTATTACAAAAGTTAAGAATCAAAATTTCAGCATGGGAAAAGGAACCTCTCCCTTGAACATAATAGAACAGCTTGCTAAAAGCATAAAAAACAAAAGGTAAAAGCAACTGAAAAATAAATCCAAACTCCATCACTGGAAAAATAAACATGATATTCATGGTTGACGAGACGACCTAGATTCTTGGTGGGAAGTCGTAGAACCCCGTGGGTGAACCATTTGAAGCATAGGAGGATTGGAAAACTACTCACATCAATGCCACATGGTTGGAGGAGGAGGTGGAATAGAACTGAATTATTGGTAGTGGAGTCAAAGATTGATCACCCCAACATAATCTAGTTTGCGCTGAGAGATACTTTTAACCATCCCGAGAAGGTTAAATTCTTTCTATAAGAAGTTGGTAATGGTTGTTCCTTTGAAGACTATCATTCTTTCAGGAGTTTCACATGTCTTATTCTTAACCTCATTCAATTTTCAATTATACACCTCTTGTGTGAGAAATTCTCCATTTTCTCCCCAGTAGTTAGGTAACCCGACCTCTAAATGTTTATTGAACATGACATCAAAGCTTAACAACTCTTTCTGTAGCCTGGTCATACTTTGTTCAACCTTAACCCTAGCTTCCTATTTAGAGATAATTTTAGAAATATCAGCTATTGTTTCCATTCTCTCTAATATATCGAGTGTCTTGAGCTCCTTGATCATCCTCTTTGTGAAAAACTAAATGTACTTCTTAGCATATTGGGAGTTGTTAATACTGGTTTTCTTGTCGTTTTGAAGAGAAGGGGAATATTCCTTGTAGAGATTCTTTTTATCATGTGTCAGAGCTACTTTCTCATAGAATTTATCAACTTCCTGGATGATATTGTCCCACACCCCTTCCATCGCTTCTATGAGTGCCATATTTCCTTTTAGTTTGGTCTTCAACTCCTTGATCTCTTGAGTTGCACTATGCAATTCTTTTGTGAGCTTGTGAATGTTCGAATTTTCCACTTGGATTTGTATCTCTTTCTTTGTCACCTAGTATTTGGCTGCATCTAATTCCCTTTGAAATCTCCCCAACTCATTCTTAGAAAGTTTTAGTTCTATGAATGCCTTAGTAAGGCAATCAGTGGGGTTTTGTTATGAAACCAGCTCACAAACGATAGATAAAAGCCTTATAAATCTACCTCTTTGAGGAGGAAACCTCCTTTACATTACACAAATGAAAAATTCTTGGATGATACAAATGACAAGGCCTCCTTTCTATATATAGGATTCTAAGGGGTCCCAATGCAATCACAGCCTACATAACAATAATATTGTAGGGGCACAACAATAACAATAGTGGGCTTCTATGGTGCATAATAATAACAACATGGGAACTACATGGTCACAATAATATAATAGGGGGGTTTCACTAATAACAATAAGGGTGTTGCACTAATAACAATAAGTGGTTACACTAGTAGTATAGGGACCCAACATGCCCCTCCCCTTCAAAAGGTGTTGTCCTCAACGCCTGAGTAGTTCTGGATGCTTTTGTATAAAAGTTTCATCCTCTCATGTGGAATCTTCAGCAGGTAAGTTCTTCCACTTGATGAGATACTCTAAAATTGATCGATTTTGTAGTTGTTGGGTTCTTGTTTTGGTGACTGCTTCAGGTTCCAATATGCTTTGACACCAAATGTTATGAAACTAGGTCACAGAAAGATAGATAAGATAGATCAATGCCTTAAAAATTAGCCTCTTCGATGGGGTAACCTCCTTTACATTACATAAATGAACAATTCTTGGATGATACAAATGACAAGACCTCCTTTCTACATATAGGAGTCTAAAGGGTCCCAATACGATCAAAGCTTACATAACAATAATATTGTAGGGGCACAACAATAACAATAGTGGGATTCTGTGGGTCATAATAATAATAACATGAGGACTATATGGGCACAATAATACAATAAGGGGGTTGCACTAATAACAATAAGGGGTTACACTAGTGGTATAGGGGCCTAATAGGTTTTTAGGATTCTCTTGGACAAGTATAGTTTGTTATCTCCAACAATCGTCTAAGGCTGAGAAAGGTTGTCGAATGAGGTAACCTCAGACATCTTTTGCTTGATAGATAGCCCTATCAATATCGAGAGGGTTGTCTCCTAGAAATTTCACAATAAATTGGGATGATTGGAGATCAGTCAAAGTTTTACGCTAGATCTTATGCTTAGTGTGTTTGAAAATATGGGAAGATGATGCTGGATCAGGGAAAGTGTCACTGTAGCTAGGGTTTTGAGATGGTAGAAGGATTACAACACAACCAAAAATAAGAGCAAGGTAGAAACAAGTCAGTGATAGATTAAGATTTTAAGTCAAAGTAGTGTACGGTCTGAAAATGCAAAGAGGTCCTAGTGAGCATGAGGGTCATGAATTCACCAATTCTTGAAAAAAACATACAAAATGATATCTCCAAACTAAACAGAGCTTCAAAAGAAATAACTATGTTTATTAAACTTATGGAAAATCACTCAAGGCATGGACTATGGAAAGGTGGTATATATAACAATCATAGATAACCATAACATGAGAAAAACATTATCAAAAACTTGTTGCACAACAATTCCTATAATATGGTTGCAACTAATTCCTTTGATTAATCCAAAAGATGAATTCCTGATGTAATTAGAAAATGATACAAATAGACCAAAACAACCTTTATCCTCTCTCAAGGGTCGAATCCATGAGATGGGGAGCAGTTCCTAAAGCATATTTGACTAAAACCTATTAACTAGGGAGGTTACGAACTACTTCCTCCTTTAGCTAATAACCAAGAGGGAATCTCTCCATACATCAAATAGAGGTAAAGACACATATTTACCCATATAGTAACCCATTTACATTTACATTTTACCATTTGCATTCAGCCACTTTCACCTTTTGACTTTTACAAAAGTCAAACTAGAAACTTTGAAAAATTACACAATGAAAATTAAAATCTCAAAAAATTGTAGAAGCGTAGCACCAAGTTTGAGGCCATTTTAGGTGCCTTCTTGAATTCAAAATTGAAATCTAAAAGAATAGTAGACTAGCCTTATCTGTCTAGTTTCCATAACATCTTGAATTTTTGAAAATGACCCATGGGAAGGCCTCCGAAAGCTCATTCTCCCAAGGTGTCTCCAAAAGGGTCGTTCTAGAACCAGAAGGGTCACACCAAGTTTGAGGCAATTTTTAGATGCCTTCCTGAAGTCAAAATTGAAATATTAAAGAATGGTAAACTAGCCCTATCTTTCTGGTTTGCAGAACATCTTGAATTTTTGAAAATGACCCATGGGAAGGCCTCCAAAAACTCATCCTCCCAAGGTGTCTCCAGAAGGGTTGTGCCAGAATCAGAAGGGTCGCACTTATCCTTAGAAGGGTCACGCTTTTCACTCAGAAAGGTCACATTTCACTCAAAAGGGTCACACTTCCCCCAAAATGCAACAAAACCCTCTATTTTTACAAATGTTTCTCTTGTACAATGATGACTGAGAGATGCTTGAAATTTTAAGAGTGAAAATGAGTTAAAAACAACTCATATTACCCTTTTAAACTTGAAGTTGGAACCTTCACATTTTCCCACCCTTGTTATAAGGCATCCTTTCCTTCTCCATCATAAACATGTGAGTGCAAAATCCTAGAGGGAAAAATAGGGGAAGGGAATGAGGGAATAGGATGAAGGGGTTAGGGAGTTGGAATGGGCGTAGGAAACGTTTATGAGATGGGGAGGGATGTTAGGGAACTTAGGGAAGTGGAAGAAATTTAAAAGAGTGAGGGAATAGAGCTAGGGAGTTTGTACATAGTCCCATCTATGAAGGCTACCAAAAATGCAGCGTAGGGCTAGGTTTTAGGTATAAATTTTTTTAGGATTGAGAGTGAGGGGGTGTGAGGGTTTGAGGAGTGTTTTTGAGTGTGAGGGAGGATAGAATGTATAGGAATAGGGTTTTTAGGATTTCAAAACATGAAAAGGAGGGATTCCGATAGAAAATGCAGTGAGGTAGCTTGAGACCAATGTTTTGAAATGTCTTTGGCCATAAAAATGTTGAGGAAGTGGTTGATGATGAATGAGCTATCTTTAGAAATGAAATGAGTGAATAAAAGAGTTATGATGGATGAGAGTAATGAGAGAAAAATGGTCTTTATAGGTTATAGAACTCAACTTTGTAATGGTAGGGTGGCCCACCATAATTTTCATTTTGATTTTTGATGTAAACTATGTAGCTTGGAAAGTTTTCATGCAACTTTGAAACCCAACTTATTACATCATTCTAAAGTGAATTACACTCAGAAACATAACTTTTTTATCAAAACCTACCAATACTCCTTCATTTCTCGGTTTATTGAATGAAATGACAACCTTGATGACTCTAACCCTAATGACCTAGTGGAGACGTTGAGTTGAATGAAGACCATGCTCACATGACTGAAATGATGAAGATAATTTGTTCAATGATGGAACATCGAACTAAGAGATGGTAGTGACTGGACATGGAAACCTTGAAGGAGAAATAGTAGACCTAGACACACTAGACAATGGCCAAATTTTATTTTGAAAACCTAATGACATGATAAAATTTGACTTGAGACTCCTAAAAAAACTAGGTAAAAGCATATTTGAACATTGGTGACAGGAAGAATTTACTGCCACTAACATTGGCTCCAGCTGGGGATGGTAGCTCCTTGGAGGTGTCAAGAACATCGTAGACCAAGTAGCCTTGTTCATTGGGCATGGAGTCAAAATGCAAAGACTAAACTCAAATAGAAAATTGACTGACTAACTGACTAACTTGACAATAAAATAGATATTGACTGAAAAAATTACTTTACAACTTTTTTAACAAAAGGAAAATTACATCTAATCATAGAAGCCTTATAGCCTTCTCCTTGGGCTTCAAAATTCTGATGATAACTACCAACTTGATAAAGATGCATATACAATAATGTGTAATGATCCCTCGAGTGTAATCAATCCAGCGAATGGATACTTATTTGAATTATGCTTGTACTTTCTTTGAGCTGGAAGAAAAAACAAAAGCTAGGCCACTCCAAGTGTCCACTAAACATGTGTACATGATCCATAAATATAATAAAATGCATCTCCCTTGATGACTGCAAAAACTTAACAAAAGGATTCTAAAACTCGTGAATGACTAACTTTTCCTGATGATCAACAATGAGAAAAGAGTCTTATCCCTTTTTAGAAATTGGTTGTTTTCTAAAATGAAATTTGTCATTCTCAAGAAAAATTGATGTAGACAACAAATTTTTGGATGAACTTTGTAATGAGACTCTTGCTGAACAAGACAATGAATCCAGCTACCTAATCAAATTCATATCATCATTGTTTTCAAGCTCATAGTTACCTAGTGGAGAAGGACTTTGACTACATATACCAGTTCATCATCTATTGGATCAAGGAGAACTTGTGAGGACTACTGTAACTTGTCATACATTGTTTCCAATGAGGCTGCATGATTTTTTATAAACTCTTCATGTTCTACAATTTTGAACATATTTTCAAATTGAATATTGCTTGATAACAGTGGTTGTGTACTGAAAAAAGGTCCTATATTACAAACAACATTCTCAACAACTTCAGGAGAAGGTTGCCGACTGCTTCCAACTTTCTTATTTTATTCCTTTGTAACCTTATAGTTTTCTCTTATTATTTTGAAAGAAGAGAAACATAAAGGTAAGGAGTCTTGGTAAAACATTTCATGGTCTTCTTCATTCTCAACATCAAAAATGAAAGAGTGCTTAATTAAAATATCCTCACCCTTGTTTTCAAGTTCACAAACAACCAAAGGAGGACCAATAGGGCTGAAAAACCCATCCAAATAATCAGATATCAAATCATTCAAAATCAAAGAAGGTTGTTCCCATTTTAAACTAGCTTTAGACTGCTTCTCTGCTTTGGTGAGTTGATGATTTTCCTTTATTAATTCAAATGTAGCATAACATAAAGGTAAAGAGTTACCATCATCCATTTCATTACTCTCTTTGTGTTCACTATACAAGGTATAAAACTTCTTACCTAATTTAGAGTTTTCATCAAACTCCTCTTCTCTGTCATAAACCACATGTGAAAGTTTATTTCCTTGCTCATCGAAATCATCATCATATTCATTGCACTTAGGCAAATCAGGTTCAGGAGAAATGTCAAAACATGAACATTGATAAAGAAGACTATTTTTCTTCATGATAATTTATAAATCGAGTTTCAGGACTATCCTCAAGAAAATATAGAAAATAATCATTTTCTGATCTATGATAACTAAGATTAGCAACAAAATGGTTAGGGTCAGCAACCCCTTCTTCTTCTGCAATAAGCAGGACATGGTTTCTTTAAACAAGAAGTTCATCTCTCATGGTGATCTTTTGTATCATCTCTTCTATTGTACTTACCAAAATGTCAAGCTTCACTTATGAAGATGTTAGATGTTCCTTCTCTATGTTCTCACTCACTTTTTCTTCCAACTTTGACCTTTTGACCAACATATTAGTTTCCACATTTATTGCACTACCCTTCATTTCTTCGAGTGTGGTAGGATACCTTTCTCTCAATTGAAATGCCATTCTCGGCTTAAAGGCATCTGGGTAGTCTAAGAGAGGTAGACTGGGAGGCAGTTTTATATCAGCAGGAGTTGAATGGTATACTTGGTTGAACCCCACTGAAAAGTGTTGCACTGTTTCTCCTGGTTGTCTTTCCATTTGATTATATTTTTCTAAAATCAGAAAATAATTCCTCTCGATCACCCATCTATCAAGGAACACTTTCAAAAACTGATGAAAACTGAAAATGCTTGAAGCTGGCAAGTTCTTAAACCATTTCTTAGCTTCACCTTACAAAGATAAAGAAAAAATTATGACACTGACATCATTTCTTCAACCTCAAAAAGATCGAGAAAATTTTTAAAATTCTGAATGTGTTTCTGAGTAGGGATGTTACCATATGCTCCATCAAACTTGGGAAGGGAAATCATGGAGTATAGGAGGTAAGATGAATGGCTTGTATCTATATGGAATTTTACAAGGTGTAGGAGTATGTACAGAAGCTATAGGATTAGTCTTGATCTCTTGAGGCTCATCAAGTTGAAGATGGTCATCATAAGATTCAGAAGAAGGGTCTTGATCAAAATAAAAAAAATTAGTCACAAATTTCAAAGGAAAGGAATCAAATGCAAGTCTCGGATATTTTCTCAAATACAGTATATTCTAGAAAACCTTCTTGACATTCTCAGGAAAAGAGAAGAAATAATTTACAATAAAGAACATGAAGTCTTGGATGAAGGTCTAATTTGAATACTTGATCTTCCCATATTGTCCTTTCTTTTTTATGTTTGTAAGCTTTATCCTCTAGTGGAGACATATATTTAAATTTGAAATTGATTTGGAGTTGCCATGTGAATGATTTCAACCTTCATATGTGTATGATCGATGTCTAGCATCATCAAATTGGATCTGATCCTTCTCGTTCTTTCCTAGGGAAGAAATGATCTCTCGTGTCCCTGGCAATGATGCCAAAATGTTATCCCCAAAAACCACCCAAGGCCAAGAAAGGTGGTCGAATGAGGTAACCTCAGACCTCTTTTGCTTGAGAGCTAGCCCTATCAAGATGGAGAGGGTTCTCTCCTTGAAAGATCACAATCAATTGGGATCATTGGAGATTAGTCAAAGTTTTAGGCTAGATCTTATGCTCAGTGTGTTTGAAAATTTGGGATGATGATGTTGGATCAGGGAAAGTACCACTGTAGCTAGGGTTTTGAGATGGCAGAAGGATTATAACACAACAAAAAGTAGGAGAAAGGTAGCAACAAGTTATTGATAGATTAAGATTTTAAGTCGAAGTAGTGCAGAGTATTAAAATGCAGAGAGGTCCTAGAGAGCATGAGGTTCATGAATTCACCAATTCTTGAAGAAAAACATACAAAATGGCATCTCCAAAAAAAATAGAGCTTCAAAAGCAAGAATTATTATTATTAAACTTATGGAAAATCACTGAAGACATGAAATATGGAAATATGGAATATATAACAATCATATATAACCATAACATGAGAAAAACATTATCAAAAACTTATTACACAACAATTCCTATAATATGGTTGTAACTGGTTGCTTTGACTAATCCAAAAGATGAAGTCTTAGCTACAATACTCTAGATCTTTGATGTCCAACCCTTCAAATGAATGAGAAAATGATACATATAGACCAAAAGAACCTTTCCCCTCTCTCAAGGGTTGAATCCATGAGATGGGGAGCAGTTCCCAAAGCATCTTTGACTAAAACCTAATAACTAGGGAGGTTGTGAACTACTTCCTCCTTTAGCTAATAAACAAGAAGGAATCTCTCCATACATTAAATGGAGGTAAAGAAACATATTTACCCATATAGTAACCCATTTACATTTACATTTGACCATTTACATTCATCCATTTTCACCTTTTGACTTTTACAAAATTCAAACTAGAAACTCTGAAAAATTACACAGTGAACATTTTAATTAAAACATCAAAAAATTGTAGAAGTGTAGAGCCAAGTTTGAGGCCTCTTTTAGGTGCCTTCGTGAAGTCAAAATTGAAATATGGAAGAACAGTAAACTATCCTTATCTATCTAGTTTCTATAACATCTTGAATTTTTGAAAATGATCCATGGGAAGGCCTCCAAAAACTCATTCTCCTAAGGTGTCTCCAGAAGGGTTGTTGATCTAATATGAGGATCTTAGATTAATTTTAAGGTATTACAAACTCATGTGCATGGATTTTCCTATATTACTTAGTGCATCGGGTCGATAAGATTGCGAATAATATAGACAATTGAGTAGTTAGAGAAACATAATAGACTAACACACATAAACACAACAAGTTTAATATGGAGTTCACCCAAAACTCTTGGGCTACATCTTTTGGTCCAGCCTTCAGTGGTGACCTCTCTATTATGTCTTCAAGAGCAGAGTTTTACAAAATGTGAGCTCAAATTGAGTCTCAACACAACAGATACAAAACAACAGGAGTTTTACTTGAATCCTTGAAGCCTCTCTAAGTACACAGACTCTTTCTCTCACTCTCTGTCTCTGTCTTCTCTCTGTCTCAGCACTACTTCCTTTCTGTCTATTTTAGTCTATGGCTTTAAAACCAATCGGTGATGTCTGTTCGTTTCCCCTTCTCAGGCTCTCTAGCTCCTGGCCTCTGTTCGCTCGAATCCCCTTTTGAGCATTAGCAATCATGGCATAATGTCTTTAGGGAATTTGGCCACCTATTCTGCAACGGAAGGGACCATAGGGCCTTTGAAATCCCCAAAAATAGTGTTCTTTGTTTACACAGAGAAACATTGTAAAACATGAGAAAAATCTGCCAAATCATTGTTTATCAGACTTCAAATATTATGAATTCTACCCTATATTGCATCAGGTCCGCCTTAAATCACTATCGCATGTCGCAAATGCTCGTTCTGTGGTTTCCCTTTGTATTTGAAAAATACATTAAAACACTAAAAGATATCATAAAAAGGCTTTACGGTGGACTTGAAATGTTATATATTTTCATCTATAAGTTCCAGGGTCCAATTTTATATTGTTATCGCATATCCACCGTTGATCTGAGTGATCTTGATGCAACGGTTGAGATTCATTTCCGGTGGCGAAGGCATATGGAGATTACCCGTGCAAAAAGGCAGTTTTCTCACGCCATGTGTCGCCCAGTAGATGGGATCGGGTGGAGGCTATCCAATATCACTTACCACCTAAGGCCCGCCCAAAATCTTGCTCGTTATGGAACTCAAAACATATATATCTACATGTATATCCCTTTCAAGTCCAAATTTATTGCTTTATTCACATTTCCTTTGTTTTTCGTTTATTTATGAAAATATGAAATACATTGAAAAAACCATTTTATCGGACTTGAAATATTATCAACTTTCATCCATAATCCTATCAGATCCAGCTATCACAGTCATAAGTATATCGGCCCCGCTCCTTTGTATTTGGTCGATGCCATATTGCAAGTTAACCTATTGTGATATGTCGATAGGATCTAGACCGTTGATCGGCCAGATCTGATAGTTCCTATGCAAAGTTATTTTGACCTCCGATAGGCTCTATTTCTACTGTTTCCTTGTGTCTTTCACTCCCAATAGTGTAATCCTCCATTTTTAAAGGTTCTTCTTATGTGATAGTTTTGGATGTTTGAAGACTTAGCGAGTGTTTAGGATCCATTTTGGATGACGCCTTCCCACTGAAAAAGCTTTTGGACCACCAAAAGTTGGTTTTTAAGCATTGATCAAGTGAGGATACAACTTCCTCACTTGTCCAATCTCTATCCATCTTGCACTACTTGGTTTTGAACCTTTGAGTCCAATTCTAAGGTACTCAATATCCCCTCTGCACGTAGTTCTCACCTTCCTGTCCAGAACTATATCTTCTGTAACTAATTGAGATATTCAGGCAACAGATCATCAATAGAAGGCAATTGACTTTTCTCTTCGGGATCTTTAGTTAATGAAGGTTCAAACAGTCTCAAATTTTCTACATTAACCACTTAACAGATGTGCATGCAAACTAGCAAATCAAGGCAAAAAGCATTCTCACCAATTTCTTCAAGTATCTTGAAAAGCTCATACCTTATTGGCTTCAACTTCTTTCCTTGACCTTGCATTCTGTCTTTGTTGATGTACAACTAGACTTGGTCACCAACTTGGAAGCTATGTTCAATTCAATGCTTGTCATACCTTGCCTTGTACTTGGCCTGGCTTCTTTCCAGTTGTTCCTACACTACCAGGTGAATTTCTTGGATCTGTTCAATGAAATTGGTTGCTTTGTCCACATCACTGTGTCCATCAAATGCTATGTCTTTTCCAAAGACAAAATATAAGGGAGACCTTGGTGTAAAACCAAAACAAGTCTCAAAATGAGATCTCTGTGTAGAAGAGTGTGTAGCATGGTTGTAAGCATGTTACACATAACACAACTGTTCATTGCAAAGCTTGGGATGCTTGCTACAATAGCCCCTAAGAAACTGGATCACTATCTCGTTGACCACTTGTGTTTGACTATCTATTGGTGGATGAAAGGTTGTGCTCTTCTTCAGTCTGGTGTCCATCAATTCCCACAAACATGGCCAAAACTTCCCAACAAATCAGGAATCTCGATCAGATACAATTGAAGTGGGTAACCCAAAATGAACCCATACATGCTGAAAGAACAACTTCGTTGTTTGTTCAGCTATAGTTTGCTTGTTACAAGGTATTAGAATACACATTTTGCTGAACCTGTCCACAATAACATATAAATAGTCATGACCCTTTCTAGATTTTGGCAATCCCCCAACAAAGTCCATGGAAACACTTTCCCAAGGATGAGAAGGAACTGATAGTGGAGTGTACAAGCCTAATTTTCTATTATTGGGCATGCTTTTAGCACATATGGTACACCCTTTAATATATCTAGAAATTGTTTCATGCATTCTTGACCAATAACAGAACCTTTGCAACTGTGCAACTTTTTTACTTACACCAATATGACCTGATGTAAGAGAAGTATGTGCTTCTTGGATTATGTTAACTCTTTCAGTTTGAGGAATGCATAACTTTCCCAAATGATATAAGAGTTGGTCCTTAACATAATAATCCAATTCTTCTACTTGTTTTCCATGACTTAAAGTTGCATATACATCTTTAAAATCTATATCTTGAGCATATTGTTCAATGTAGCTTTCATGCATTACTGAGTTATGCTTAAGTATAGTAGATGTATTTATGATTGGTCTAGATAACATATCTACAACCTTATTGTGTATGCCCTTCTTATATCTAATGACAAGATGAAACTGTTGTAGAAAACCCATCCACGTATAGTGTCTTGATTGATGCAATTTAGATTCTGAGTGCAAATATTGAAGTGGTTAATAGTCTGTATGGATGATTGTTTCTTTGCCCATTAAGTAATGTTTCCACTTTTTCACACTATACTAATGCATACAATTCTTTATCATGTGTGGCATAATTAACTACCGTAGAATTAAATGTCTCAAAATGAAAGCATATGGGTTTACCATGTTGCATCAACATTGCTCCAATGGCATACTCACCGGCATCTATTTCAATTTCAAATGGTCGTTGAAGATCTAGCAGTGCTAGTACTGGTTTTGTACTAATTTTTTCCTTTAGGGTCTCGAAGGCTTTCTGGTGTTTGCCTCCCGACTGAAACACCTTATTCAATCCTGTTAAATCATGTAAGGGAGCTGAAATCAAGGAAAAGTTAGCAATAAACTTTCTCCAATATTGTGTTGCTCCTAGGAAACTCCTAACTTCTATAGCCAATTTGGGTTTAGTCTAGTTCACAATGACTTCAACCTTAGAGGGATCTATCTTCAATCCATCACCCGATACAATATGACCCAAATAATTTAAATATGTTTTTCCGAATTCACATTTTGAAAATTTCACATAGAGATTTTCTCTTTTCAAAACATCTAAAGTCTGCTTTACATGCTTCAAATGTTCTTCCCTTGTTTTACTCAAAACAAGAATGTCATCTAAATATACAAGTACAAAATCATCAATAAAAGGCCCGAGTACATCATTCATAACTCTCATGAAAGTGGCAGGAGTTGAGCCAAAAGGGATAACTATTCATTCATACAACCCTTACTTTATTTTGAAAGTAGTATTCCATGCATCTTGTTCTGCTACTCTGACCAGATGATAGCCACTACGCATTTCCAACTTGGAAAAGTAAACTGCCACTTTCAGCTGATCTAATAGATCATCAATGTGAGGAAGAGGATAACGATTCTTGATTGTTATTTTATTCAACGCTCTATAATCAATGCACATCCTCCACGAACCATCTTTCTTCCTCACCAACACGATTGGAGATCTGCATGGTGATGTGCTTCGTTTTATGAACCCTTTATCGAGAAGCTCCTGTACCTGATTCTTCATCTCTGCATTCTCTAAACTGGATAACCTGTACATTTCGATGTTAGGCAATGGAGTGTCTTGCTGCAAATGAATATCACATACTATTTCCCTTTTGGGTGGCAGAGATTTAGGTTCTTGAAATAGGATATCATATTCTGAAACAACTTTTTCTAAATCAAATTTTTGTTTAGCATCACAGCCCTCAAATACATTGGTTTTTTCAGGGTTCTTTTCCTTTACAACCATTAATAAAAATTGCTTGGATGAATTTACAATTCATTTCATCTGCCCCGAGTTTATGAGAGTGTAATTATTTTTGAGTTGATGAGCTCTTACAATATATTCTATTCCATCTTTGGTGAGTTGATACTTATTTTCAGCTCTATAGAAAATGGCTTTTCTATCATACAAGTAAGTACTTCCTAAAACAATACCACATATATCCAAGGGAATTATATCTAACTCAACCTCATCTACAAATGTTGAACCAATAGCAAACCTAAGTTTACATTGTCTAGTCACTTGTAGCTTTGATTTATTACATATCCAACCTAATGGAAATGGCTTCTTGTGAGGTGTGCTTAGTAATCCTAACTTCTTTACAATTGCTTTAGAAATCAAGTTTACTTGTGATCCACTATTAAATAAAGTATCAATATTTTGATGCTTGGAAATAACTCTAATATGTAAAAGCTCATGTCTTTTCCTCTCATTTTCTTCATTATCAATAGATTGTGCCGAATTACTAGTAGATGCTTCAAAATTTTTACCTTTTATACCTATACCTGTGACTGTTGTTTCATCACCTGATTCTGACGCCAAATGTTTCTGAATAGCAACAGCAGTCTTCTTCTTCTTGCCATCGAACTTCTTGGGTTTCAGCTCCGAATGCAAAGACCAACAATGTGCATCATCGTGTCCATCCTTCTTGCAATGAGTGCATGAAGGTTTCTCTTTCTGTATAGCATTTTCCTTCCTCTCTTTCCATCTCAGCTTCTTCTTTTCCTTGTTTTTGCTTGCAGAAGGTTTTGATGATCCCCTGATCTTTCGGTTCACATTCTTGCCTCTAGCTTCTAGATGTGTAGCATGAACTAATACATCATCCATGCTAGTGGGGTTAGACATGAGAATGGAATGCTTCAAATAGCTATGCAGACCACCTATATACTTCAATAAAGTTTCAGGTGAGTCTAAAGAGATGCCAAGAGTTAAAGCTATTTTTCTAAATTCTTGGGTATAGCTTTGTACACTTTGGCCCTTTAATTAGCGAAGAGTTTGCCAACTCATCATTGCTTGTTGCATATAATCTAGAGGATATAATTGTTTTTTAATGGCAGAAACAAATTCATTCCAAGTAGAAATAATTTTACCATGCTTCTTCAAATCAGCTTGCATCCTTCCTTCCCACCATACTAGGGCATTTCCTCCAAGGCGAAGCCTAGCCAGCTGAATTTTACTCCTTTCTAAATCAATGCTCTACACCCTGCAATACACATCAATCTTTCTAATCCATTGCTTTTTTGCATTTAATTATCCATCATAGATTGGCAAATCAAATTTTACATCTAATTTAATCAAAGATGTTTTATTCTTTTTCTTTTCAAGGCTAGAAGGAGGAGTTGATGGAGGACGCTCTTCCCCTTTCCCTTTGCCTTCTAAATGGGCAAATAGAAGAGGTTCCTCTACTCCTTTGCCTTGTTCGGGTGTTGAGGTGCTTTCACCTCGATCCTTCTTAGATTCACGATACATTTCTTCCACCATGGCTCTCATGGTCATGAAACTGTCCATGAACTAAGATTCTGCTTCCAATGGGACTTCTTCGACCATTCTCCTCTAACCGTAGACTCTTCCAATCTCTGGGTTAGTCTCAACAACCTCTCCTCTCCTAGTTTGAGCTTTGACCTAGTTAGCATTCAACAATCCAGCACAAGCTTGTCTAACCTTGCAAACCTAAAGCTCTGATACCACTTGATCTAATATGAATATCTTAGATTACTTTTCAGGTATTGCAGACTCATGTGCATGGATTTGCCTATATTACTTACTACAACGGATCGATAAGATTGTGAATAATCTAGACAATTGAGCAATTAGAGAAACATAATAGACTAACACACATAAACACAACAATTTTAATATGGAGTTCACCCAAAACTCTTGGGCTACATCTCCTGGGTCCAGCCTTCAGTGGCGACCTCTCTATTATGTCTTCAAGAGCAGAGTTTTACAAAATGTCAGCTCAAATTGAGTCTCAACACAACAGATACAATATAGCAGGAGTTTTTCTTGAATCCCTCAAGCCTCTATGAGTACACAAACTCTTTCTCTCAGTCTCTATATCAGCATTGCTTCCTCTCTATCTCTGTCAGTCTGTGGCTTTAAAGCCAATCGGAATTGTCTGTTCATTTCCCCTTCTCGATCTCTTTGGATCCCAGCCTTTGTCCACTCGAATCCCCTTCTGAGCATTAGCAATCATGGCATAACATCTTCAGGGAAGGTGGCCACCTGTTCTGCAATGGAAGGGACCATCGGGCCTTTGAAATCCCCAAAAATAGTGTTCTCTGTTTACATAGAGAAACACTGTAAAACATGGGAAAAATCCGCCAAATCATTGTTTATCAGACTTCAAATATTATGAATTCTACTCTATATTCCACCGGGTCTACCTTTAAATCGATATCGCATGTCACAAATTCTCGTTTCGTGGTTTCCCTTTGTATTTGAAAAATGCATTAAAACACTGAAAATACCGCAAAAAGGCTTTATGGTGGACTTGAAATGTTATATATCTCCATCTATAAGGTCCATCGGGTCCGGTTTTATATCACTATTGCATATCCGCCATTGATCTGGGTGACCTTGATCTAATAGTTGAGATTTATTTTAGGTAGTGAAGGCGTACAAAGATTACCCACCTGAAAAGGTGGTTTTCTCATGCCACGTGTCAGCCAGTGGATGGGATCGGGCGAAGCGCGTCCAATACCACTTACCGCCTAAGCCCTACCCAAAATCCTGCTCATTATGGAACTCAAAACATACATATCTGCATGTATATCCCTTTCGGGTCCAAATTCACCACTTTATCCGCATTTCCTTTGTTTTTTGTTTATTTACGAAAATACAAAATAGATTGAAAAAACCCTTTTAACTGACTTGAAATATTATCATATTTCATCCATAATCCTATTGAGTCTGGCTATTGCAGTCGCAAGTATATTGGCCCCACTCTTTTGTATTATGCCGATGTGATATCACGAGTTAACCTGGGTCGTCGATTTGTGCACCTGATCGACGGTCCTCGTTGACTTGCACTCACCACTATCGCAACTATCATATGGCCGCCTCCAATAACCTCTGCTTGTCACTGCCGATTGTGATATGCCGATCGGATCTCGACCGTTGATCGGCCAGATCTGACGCCTCCTGTTCAAAGCTGTTTTGACCTCCGATAGGCTCTATTTCCATTGTTTCCTTGTGTTTTTCACTCCCGATACTGTAATCCGCCATTTTTAAAGGTTCTTCTTATGTGATAGTTTTGGATGTTTGAAGACTTAGAGGTGTTTAGGATCCATTTTAGATCACTCCTTCCCACTAAAAAAGCTTTTGGACCACCAAAAGTTGGTTTTTAAGCATCGATCAAGTCAGGATATAACTTCCTCACTTGTCCAATCTCTATCCATATTGCACTACTTGGTTTTGAACCTTTGAGTCCAATTCTGAGGTACTCAATATCCCCTTTGCACATAGTTCTCACCTTCCTATCTAGAAATGTATCCTCTTGCAACTCATTGAGATATTCAGGCAACAGATCATCAATAGAAGGCAATTGAATTTGCTCTTTGGGATCTTCAATTAATGAAGCTTCAAACAGTCTCAAATTTTCTGCATTAACCACTGAATAGATGTGCATGTAAGCTGGCAAATCAAGGCGAAAATCATTCTCACCAATTTTCACAAGTATCTTGAAAGGCCCATACCTTATTGGCTTCAGCTTCTTTCCTTCACCTTTCATTCTGTCCTTGCTGATTTATAGCTAGACTTGGTCACCAACTTGGAAGCTATGTTCAATTCGATGCTTGTCATGCCTTGCCTTGTACTTGGCCTAGCTTCTTTCTAGTTGTTCCTGCACTACTTGGTGAATTTCTTGGATCTGTTCAATGAACTTGGTTGCTTTGTCCACACCACTGTGTCCATCAACTGCTATGTCTTTTCCAAAGACAAAATCCAAGGGAGACCTTGGTGTAAAACCAAAACAAGTCTCAAAAGGAGATCTCTGTGTATAAGAGTGCTTAGCATGGTTGTAAGCATGTTGCACATAACAAAAATCTTCATCCTAAAGTTTGGGATGCTTGCTGCAATAGCCCCTGAGAAACTGGATCACTGTCTTGTTGACCACCTCTTTTTGGCCATCTGTTTTTGGATGAAAGGCTATGCTCTTCTTCAGTCTGGTGTCCATCAATTCCCACAGACTTGACCAAAACTTCCCAACAAATTGGGAATCTCGATCAGATACAATGGAAGTGGGTAACCCAAAATGAACCCATACATGCTGAAAGAACAACTTCATTGTTTGTACAGCTATAAGCTACTTGTTACAAGGTATTAGAATACATATTTTTCTGAACCTATCCACAATAACATATAAATAGTCATGACCTTTTCTAGATTTTGGCAATCCCCCAACAAATTCCATGGAAACACTTTCCCAAGGACAAGAAGGAACTGGTAGTGGAGTGTATAAGCCTAATTTTCTATTGATGGGCTTGCTTTTAGCACACATGGTACACCCTTTAATATATCTAGAAATTGTTTCATGCATTCTTGGCCAATAACAGAACCTTTGCAGCTATGCAACTATTTTACTTACACCAAAATGACCTGATGTAAGAGAAGTATGTGCTTCTCGGATTATGTTAACTCTTTTAGTTTGAGGAATGCATAACTTTCCCAAATGATATAAGAGTTGGTCATTAACATAATAATCCAATTCTTATACTTGTTTGCCATGACTTAAAGTTGCATATACATCTTTAAAATCTATATCTTGAGAATATTGTTCAATGTAGCTTTCATGCATTACTGAGTTATTCTTAAGTATAGTAGATACGTTTATGATTGGTTTGGATAACATATATACAACCTTATTGTGTATGCCCTTCTTATATCTGATGACAAGATGAAACTTTTGTAGAAAACACATCCACCTATAGTGTCTTGATTGCTACAATTTAGTTTGTGAGTACAAATATTGAAGTGGTTGATGGTCTGTATGGATGATGTTTCTCTGCCCATTAAGTAATATTTCCACTTTTTCACACTCTGTACTAATGCATACAATTATTTATCATATGTGGGATAATTAACTACTGCAGAATTAAATGTCTCAGAATGATAGCATATGGGTTTACCATGTTGCATCAACACTGCTCCCATGGCATAGTCATTGGCATCTGTTTCAATTTCAAATGGTCATTGAAGATTTGGCAGTGTTAGTACTAGTGTTGTACTAATTTTTTCTTTTAAGGTGTCGAAGGCTTTCTGCTATTTGCCTCCCCACTAAAACACCTTATTCAATCCTGTTAAAGCATGTAAGCAAGCTGCAATCAAGGAAAAGTTAGCAATAAACTTTCCCCAATATTGTACTACTCCTATGAAACTCCTAACTTCTATAGCAGATTTGGGTTTAGGCTAGTTCACAATGACTTCAACCTTAGAGGGATCTATCTTCAATTCACCACCCCCTATAATATGACCCGAATAATTTAAAGATGTTTTGCTAAATTCACATTTTGACAATTTCACATAGAGAATTTATCTTTTCAAAACATCTGAAGTCTACTTTACATGCTTCAAATGTTCTTCCCATGTTTTACTGAAAACAAGAATGTCATCTAAATATACAGGTACAAAATCATCAATAAAAGGCCTGAGTACATCATTCATAACTCTCATGAAAGTGGCGGGAGCATTAGTTAAGCCAAAAGGCATAACTAGCCATTCATACAACCCTTGCTTTGTTTTGAAAGTAGTCTTCCATGCATCTTGTTCTGCTACTCTAACCTAATGATAGCCACTATGCAAGTCTAACTCGGAAAATTAAACTACCTCTTTTAGCTAATCTAATAGATCATCAATGTGAGGAAGAGGATAACGATTCTTGATCGTTATTTTATTCAATGTTCTGTAATCAATGCACATCCTCCATGAACAATATTTCTTCCTCACCAACATGATTGGAGATCTACATGGGGATGTGCTTGGTCTTACGAACCCTTTATCGAGCAGCTCCTATACCTGCTTCTTGATGTCTACATTCTTGAAAGTAGATAACTTGTACATTCCGATGTTAGGCAATGGAGCATATTTCCGCAAATGAAAATCATGTACTATTTCCCTTTTGGGTGGCAGAGATTTAGGTTCTTGAAATAGGATATCATATTCTGAAAAAACTTTTTCTAAATCAGCTTTTTGTTTAGCATCACAGCCCTCAGCTACATTGGTTTTATCAGGGTTCTTTTCCTTTACAACCATTAGTAAAAATTGCTTGCATGAATTTACAATTCTTTTCATCTACCCTGAGTTTATGAGAGTGTAATTATTTTTGAGTTAATGATCGCTTACAATACATTCTATTCCATCTTTGGTGAGTTGATACTTATTTTCAGCTCTATAGAAAATGGGTTTTCTATAATACAAGTAAGGACTTCCTAAAACAATGCCACATATATCCAAGGGAATTATATCTAACTCAACCTCATCTACAAATGTTGAACCAATAGCAAACCTAAGTTTACATTGTCTAGTCACTTGTAGCTTTGCTTTATCACATACCCAACCTAATGGATATGGCTTCTTGTGAGGTGAGGTTAGTAATCCCAACTTCTTTACAATTGTTTCAAAAATCAATTTTACTTATGATCCACTATCAAATAAAGTATCAATCTTTTGATGCTTGGAAATAACTCTAATATGAAAAATATCATGTCTTTTCCTCTCATTTTCTTCATTATCAATAGATTGTGCAGAATTACTAGTAGATGATTCAGAATTTTTACCTTTTATACCTGTAGTTGTGACTATTTTTTCCTCACCCGAGTTTGACCCCAAAGCTTTCTGAATAGCAGCAACAATCTTCTTCTTCTTGCCATCAAACTTCTTGGGTTTCAGCTCCGGATGCAAAGACCAACAATGTGCATCATCGTGTAAATCCTTCTTGCAAAGAGTGCATGAAGGTTTGTCTTTCTGTATAGCATTTTCCTTCCTGTCTTTCGATCTCAGTTTCTTCTTTTCCTTATTTTTTCTTGCATAATATTTTGATGATCCCCCAATCTCTGGGTTCATATTCTTACCTCTAGCCTCTAGATGTGTGGCCTAATTGATACATCATCTAGGCTAGTGGTGTTAAACATGAGAATGATGTGCTTCAAATAGCTATGTAGACCACCTATATACTTCAATAAATTTTCAGGTGAGCCTAGAGAAATGTCAAGAGTTAAAGCTCTTTTTCTAAATTCCTGGGTATAGCTTTGTACACTTTGGCCCTTTAAATGGAAAAGATTTTGCGAACTCATCATTGCTTGTTGCATATAAGCTAGAGGATAGAACTGCCTTTGAATGGAAGAAACAAATTCATTCCAGGCAGAAAGAATCTTACCATGCTTCTTTAAATCAGCTTGCATCCTGCCTTCTCACCACACTAGGGTAGTTACTCCAAGGCGAAGGCTAGCCAGCTAAATTTTACTCCTTTCTGAATCAATGTTCTACACCCTGCAATACACATCAATCTATCTAATCCAGTTATCTATCTTTTCTGCATTTAATTCTCCATCATAGATTAGCAAATCAAATTCTACATCTAATTTAATCAAAGATGTTTTCTTCCTTTTCTTTTCAGGGCTAGAAGGAGGATTTGATGGAGGAGGCTCTTCCCCTTTCACTTTGCCTTCTGAATGGGAAAATAGAAGAGGTTCCTCTACTCCTTTGCCTTGTTCGGGTGTTGAGGTGCTTTCACCTCAATCCTTCTTAAATTCCCGATACATTTCTTCCACCATGGCTCTCATGGTCATGAAACTGTCCATGAACTGAGATTCTGATTCCAATGGGACTTCTCCGGCCATTCTCCTATGAGCGTAGACTCTTCCAATATCTAGATTAGTCTCAACAAGCTCTCCTTCTCCTAGTTTAAGCTTTGATCTAGTTAGCATTCAACAATCCAACACAAGCTTGTCTAACCTTAGCAAACCTAAAGCTATGATACCACTTGATCTAATATGAAGATCTTAGATTACTTTTAAGGTATTACAGTCTCATGTGCATGGATTTTCCTATATTACTTAGTGCAACAAATCGATAACATTGCGAATAATATAGACAATTGAGCAATTAGAGAAACATAATAGACTAACACACATAAACACAACAAGTTTAATATAGAGTTCACCCAAAACTCTTGGGCTACGTCTCCTGGTCTAGCGTTCAATGGTGACCTCTCTATTGTGTCTTCAAGAGTAGAGTTTTACAAAATGTGAGCTCAAATTGAGTCTCAACACAACAGATACAAAACAACAAGAGCTTTTCTTGAATCCCTCAAGCTTCTATGAGTACAAAGACTCTTTCTCTCAGTCTTTTTCTCTGTCATCTCTCTATCTCAGCACTGCTTCCTCTCTGTCTCTATCAGTGTGTGGCTTTAAAGCCAATCAGCATTGTCTGTTCATTTCCGCTTCTCAGGATCTTTGGCTCCCGATCTCTGTCCGCTCAAATCCGCATCTGAGCATTAGAAATTATGGAATAACGTCTTCAAGGAAGGTGGCCACCTGTTCTGCAATGGAAGAGATCATCGGGCCTTTAAAGTCCTCAAAAATAGTGTTCTCTATTTACATAGAGAAACACTGTAAAACACAAGAAAAATCCACCAAATCACTATTTATCGAACTTCAAATGTTATGAATTCTACCATATATTTCATTGGGTTTGCCTTTAAATCGATATCGCATGTTGCAATTGCTCGTTCCATGGAATCCCTTTGTATTTGAAAAATACATTAAAACACTAAAAATATTGCAAAAAGGCTTTATGGTAGAATTGAAATGTTATATATTTGCATCTATAAGTTCCATCGAGTCTGGTTTTATATCGCTATCGTATATCCACCATTGATCTGAGTGATCTTGATCCAATGGTTGAGATTTATTTCAGGTGGCAAAGGCATATGGAGATGACCCGCTCGAAAAGGAAGTTTTCTCATGCCACGTGTCGGCCAGTGGATGGGATTGGGCAGAGCCCATCCAATACCACTTACCACCTAAGGCTCACCCAAAATCCTGCTCATTACGGAACTCAAAACATATATATCTACATGTATATCCCTTTCGAGTCTGGATTCATTGCTTTATTCGCATTTCCTTTGTTTTTCATTTATTTATGAAAATACGAAATACATTGAAAAAACCCTTTTACCGGACTTGAAATATTATCAAATTTCATCCATAATCCTATCAGGTCTGACTATCACAGTCACAAGTATATCAGCCCCGCTCCTTTGTATTATGCCGATGTGATATCACGAGTTAACCTGGGCCATCGATCTGCGCGCTTGATTGACGGTCCTCGTTGACTTGCGCTGATCACTATCGCAACTGTCATATAGCCGCCTTGGATAACCTCCACTTGTCACCACCAATTGCAATATGTTGATCAGATTTGGACTGTTGATTGGCCAGATCCGACGGCTCCTGTGCAAAGTTGTTTTGACCTCCGATAGGTTCTATTTCCGCTATTTCCTTGTGTTTTTCACTCCCGATAGTGTAATCCACAATTTTTAAAGGTTATTCTTATGTGATAGTTTTAGATGTTTGAAGACTTAGAGGGTGTTTAGGATCCATTTTGGATCAGTTGCACCAGAACCAGAAGGGTCGCACCAAAAATAGAAGGTTCACGCAACATTTGAGGCCATTTTTAGGCTCCTTCCTAAAGTCAAAATTTAAATTTGAAAGAATAGTAAACTAGCCTTGTCTGTCTAGTTTCCAGAACATCTTGAATTTTTTAAAATGACCCATGGGAATGCCTCAAAAAACTCATTCTCCCACAGTGTCCCTAGAATGGTCGCACTTCTCCTCAGAAGGGCCACACTTCTCCAAAAACACAACAAAACCGTCAATTTTTAAATTTTTTTCTCTTGCACAATGATGACTGGGAGATGCTTGAAATTTTAAAAGTGGAAATGAGTTAAAAACAACTCATATTACCCTTTTAAACTTCAATTTGGAACCTTGACATTTTCCCACCCTTGTTATAATGCCTCCTTTCCTTCTCCATTGTAAACTTGTGAGTGCAAACCGTAGAGGGCAAAACAGGGGAAGGGAATGAGGGAATAAGATGAAGGGGTTAGGGAGTAGGAATGGGTGTAGGAAAAATTTATGAGATGGGGAGGGATGTTAGGGATCTTAGGGAAGTGGAGGGAAGTGAAAAGAGTGAGGGAATAGAGATAGGGAATTTATATATTGTCCCAGCTATGAAGGCTTCCAAAAACGCATCGTAGGGCTAGGTTATAGATATAAAAGTTTTTAAGATTGAGAGTGAGGGGGTGCGAGGGTTTTAGGAGTGTGCTTGAGTGTGAGTGAGGATAGAATGTATAGGAATAGGGTTTGTAGGCTTGAAAAACATGAAAAGGAGGGATTCCCACAGAAAACGCAACGAGGTAGCTTGCAACCAATTTTTTGAAATGTCTTTGACCATAAAACTGTTGAGGAAGTGGTTGATGATGAATGAGATATCTTTAGCAATGAAATGAGTTAGGAAATGAGTTATGATGTATGAGAGCTCCCTTGAAAATGTGATGAATGAGAGGAAGGATGTTATGAGGGCTACGTTATAGATATAAAAGTTTTTAAGATTGAGAGTGAGGGGGGTCTGAGGGTTTTAGTAGTGTGCTTAAGTGTCTGTGATGATAGAATGTATAGGAATAGGGTTTTTAGGCTTGAAAAACATGAAAATGAGGGATTCCCATAGAAAACGCAACGAGGTAGCTTGCGACCAATTTTTTGAAATGTCTTTGACCATAAAACTATTGAGGAAGTGGTTGATGACGAATGAGATATCTTTAGCAATGAAATGAGTTAGGAAATGAGTTATGATGTATGAGATATCCCTTGAAAATGTGACGAATGAGAGGAATGAGAGAAAAATTGTCTTTATAGGCTATAGAACTCAACTTTGTAATGGTATAGTGACCCACCATAATTTTCATTTTTCTTTTCAATGTAAACTATATAGCTTGGAAAGTTTTCATGAGGCTTTGAAACATAACTTATTACATCATTCTAAAGTGAATTACACATATAAAGATAACTTTTTGATCAAACCCTACCACTACTTCATTTCCCAGTTTATTGAATGAAATGACAACCTTGATGACTCTAACCCTAATGACCTAATGGAGATGCTGAGTTGAATGATGACCATGGTAACATGACTAAAATGATGATGATGATTTTTTCAATGATGGCACATGTAACTGAGTGATGGCAGTGACCAGACATGGAAATCTTGAAGGAGCAACAGTAAACCTAGACACACTAGCAAGTGGCCAAATTTTATTTTGAAAACCCAATGACATGATAAAATTTGACTTGAGACTCCTAACAAAACTTGGTAAAATCATATTTGATCACTGGTGACAGGAAGAACTGACTGATACTAACATAGTGCATACATGAGAATCGATCTGGTTCTGTAAGTCATCCGTCATCTGTTGTAGGGTTTCAACTCTTCCTCTACTTGCATTCAATTCCTGTGTTACCACCACCTTTTCCTTTTCACTTTGGATTATCTCAGTGGTTTGAGCATGCTCACCTCCAATCAAATTTAGCTACCTTTTGAAGATTATGTTCTCCATCTTGGTTTCCTTTATTATAGTTGCACCTACTTCTTCATCCTCAAGATCCAGTCCCATTTTCATGATCATCTCTTTATAATACTCCTTCTGTTTGAAGAGAGAACGAGACTTGATCTTCTCAACTTTTACATTCTCAACGATCTTATCTATGTAGTCTTGGGCCCGATCAATAGTCATTTGATTCTTATTGATGTCATTATACAAGATTTCACCTACCTTCCTATGTAGGTTGACCTTCTCCACTAGAGGGATACTAATCAAATTGAGAGACACATCTAGGTCCTAAAACTTGGAACTTGAAGGCAGGGTTTGGATAGATGGGTGCTTCAACCAGATTTTCATCTCTTCCTTCTCTAGATCTGTTACGGCTAATAATCGAGTGTGTCGAGGGGTGACATGTGAAGTCATGTCTTGATGTATCTTCTCCTTTTCCCTTATATTTCTCACTTGGATGTTCCTTCCCTATGCCCAAAATGTTCCTGTTGCATAAATAATTTCCTCAAAGCCTATGATGGCTACCTTATTTGAGGATGTTGTTGAAACGTTTGGAGGTATTTCCAAATTAACCTGAAAGTCTGGGTTATCAAAAACATACTTTTGGATCTAGATGCTTGGTTATTACTCTTCTTGTTCTTCTTCATGTTCTTGTTCCTTTCGTTTCTCTTGAATTTTGACCCTTTTATGAGCTCGTCCTTCTTCCATGTCAGTTGTCCCTAAAGTGTCAACAGTTCTCTTTTGTGTTGTGTCCATGCTATCTGGGGACTCAGCCTCCATATCTGTATTAAGAGGCCAAGAATGAAAGTTATCTTTCCATTTGAGCTTGGGCTTATGATCATGCACATAAGTTTAGGCTTTAATCTTTTCCCTTCTCTGAGCAAGGAGACCTTGGGGATCATAATCCTAGATTTGACATTTCTCAAATTCCATTGCTTTGAGCATAGCTTCAACTATTTTGAAGGATTTCCTGGTGTTTATCACAAAAGGACCTACTAGATGTCCCATTTTAAATATGTAGCCTTTCTTGGCTGGTACAGAGTGGAGAAGGTCCACATTGAGGATTTTCCTAATAAATTTGAGGGCGAACACCCTCATTGGTAAGAACACTGGAAAATAATAACATGGAAGCTCACACCCATAATTGTGGATCTATTTATAGTCCTCATAGAGGTATCAGTTTCCAATGGCAAATTGCTCATGGAGTTGGAGGAGTTCTTTTTTCTCAGGGATGATTTTGGGGTGTGGGGCTCCATGAATGATTTGGTAGGAAATAGACATGAAAGATGAGAGGAATTGAGAATAACCTCCCAAGCCTGGCCTCTTTCTTACAGATACATCCCAGTCGAAGACCTTATTTTTCTCTTTATTGTGGGTGAACACATCCAAGTGAAGGCAACGAAATTCTTCAATGTGAGTATAGAGATACAAATAAAACAATAATGAATAGTAGAGGAAGTAAGAAGTGACTCTGAGATAGCTGAATTGAAAGTGAATGGAGGCCGAGATCTATTCTGGGATGTTTAATAGGCATCTGGGCTATTTCATCTTATGTAAACAACCGAGAGCCACCCAGCTTAATTGTAGAGTGGTGTGTCCTCCCAAAAGACCAATGATAGCAGCTAATATTAGTTCAACAAGAGGTTTAAAAAGGGCTAATGGGAGTTGAATATCTAAAGGAAGGGTTTTGGCTTCGAGAAAGAGAATTTTCTATAGGAAGGACTATAGTTCTCTTGTAGGGAGTGCCGTAAAATTCCCATCTAGGGTTGAGTCAGCGAAGGTGCACATTGAGCTAGATGTGGGGAAATTGAGATCTCTCTGAATTAAAAGAGGGGTTATCTCAAGGATTACACTTCCTAAAGGAGAAACAAAATGGTTCTTCTCAGTTTGTTAGGGATCTAACAACTAGGTTACAAATTTAGGGAGATGCTAAACTAGGGGAGTGATTTAGTAATATAACCCATAAGCCACAATTCTAAATGGGTCTTCATTCTTGACGTGGTCTGAGAATATCTCATAGCAGAGGTCGGAAAGAGAAAAGGAACAGATAGGGTTAGAAATATGGGCGTCGGTGTTGGTTAGAAGACTGCCACAGGGGTTCTTGACCTCATGAGTGTTGGGGGTTATAGGGGTCATGTGCTTCATCCCTTCAAATAAAACAAAAGAAGAAAACAACAAGGCTGGGAGGTGTTGGGCTACCTAGAGCCCATAGGGGAATGAAAAAAAATTGGGAGGGAACCAATGATATTTGGGAGAGTGTACATATGGCTCGTACGCAGTTGTCGAGGGGAGAGATTCTTTGACCAGGATGAAAAATTTTTGTTGGGTAATGACCTTAGGGTTTTATGTGATTTATGTAGAGACAAATATGTGTGCACAGGTGGCGGGAGACAAAGGCTTGAGGGAATGACACATGAGAGTTACGGGTTGGCTTGGGAGGACAAGGGATGAAGTCATACCATTACAAAGCAACTTTACCTTTCACCATTTGAACATACATCACCATCATACCTGGTATCTAAATATTTTAGCAGAGAATAAGAGGAGACCACCTGTCGTGTGGTCCATACTTGTTTTGGCAAAGTGTATCGCAGTGTGGAGGAAGCCTTTACTGTGGGCCGAAATTGATCAGGGTCATTCATCGGGTGTTGACTTATTCAACGCCGTGGGTATGTGATGGTGTTAAGCCGCTTGTAACATTGTTGTTGGAAGTACACTTGGATGTGATCATATGTAGATTGTGGGGGGGAGGAATGGCTAGACCTTTAAGCATATAATCTTTTAAATAATAGCTTCTCCTACATCGTTTGTTGAAACCTTAGCTCATCACCCAAGTTTGGATCATTGTATTATCCATGTGTGACATGTGATTCCTAACTTTTTTAGGTTAAGGTGATCACTTCGAAACTTGCTTGGAACCTTTATTCATAAAGCATCTCATCTCGTTTCTATGAAGAGGCCTTAGTGCGATCTGGTTATAACAAGTCCTATGTTCACCTTCTTGGTCTTCAGTGGCTTCATTATATCTGGTATTTCTGGCTCAGGTCTAGTTACTTAGCAATATCCTTCTGATTCTTCTATGTTGATGTTATGATGATATTCTTGTTCTTCTGCTGTAAGGTTATAGCATTGTAGTGCATTTTCTATTTGTGCAGCTTAATCAAGTTGCTACCATGTCAATTGGGTTGCATTCTCAAATATCCTCTTCTTAACTGTATGAAGGGCAATATCTATGTATGGGAAATCATTATTAAATTTGAATGTTAATATGAAGTTGTCAACCTTGTCTGCCTAGTTTAATGTACTATGTCGAACCTTTGTTTTTCAGTACTAGTTCTTAGGGATTGTCTCTAATGTATGAATGAATCCATGTACCATTCTTGTTGTCGAATCTCCTTCCAGGTTGTAGTGCATAGCTTGATATTATTTCTAGGATTAGTTTCACCATAATATTTTATATCGATCTCTGTATCTATCTATCCAAAACTTATCTACATTAATCTTTGACATTATTGCCACCCTTCTATATTCTTCTTGAGTGCATCTCACCATCTAGCAATGATAGCCTTCATGGTTATATGCAAGGCTAATAACCTTTGATTCTTGAGAACTTGTTTTTCGTAATCATCAAGAAAACTATTTACATCACCCAAGTCATCATAAGAAGCCAAATTACATGACTCAGATATCATATAGTGAACTGATTTGGTAATTCTTGCACAACGCCTTGTGGATACTTCATGCAACCTATTCTACTAGTTTTCCAACTCTTCTGTTGAGTCTGAGGTACAAAAACTACCATGCTCCCTAGTCAACTTTCCTTTTGTAGTAGGTTTAACCCAATCATGTTCCTTTGTTGTAATTTGATAGATATTATCTATATCAGTTGCGCAGTATTCTTCTCTAACAAGTTATGTATATTGTACCCCTTCTGTGAATCCAAGGGAAAAATTAATCTCATATTATTCCCTTCAAATATCATCTCTCTCTCTTCTTCAGATTAATTATAACCATATTTTCAAATGAAAAATCAAGTCCAAGTAATGCAAGATAGGGGTTACTATCATCAACGATCTCTATTACTTCAAAATCAGCAATAGTGCGAACTCCTTCAATGTCCACTATTACACCTGGTAGTCTTCCTAAGGGGAAGATATTTTGCTGATTTTCCATCCTTAACTGAATAGGTGACTACTGTAGCTTTGGCTTACCCATTAACTCCCATGTATGCTTTGTTAGGACATTAGCATCAGATCCCAGGTTGAGGATAACTTGATCCATCTCAAATACTCCCATCTGTGCACTAAGCCTCATCTCTCCTCCAATTCTCTTTTGTCGATGCAAATTATTGACTGCGTGCATCTCACTTCACAATGTTTCTTTGGATGCATAGGAATCTATCAACTCATGAAGTCCTTCTACCACCTTTCAATCCCTTAATAATTTGATACAAGTCTGCAGAAAAGACTTTAAAATACCCACTTGATTTTTTGAATCTTGGTCTTTTATCGGAGCTCGATCCTGTGTTGAAGCTAGATTCTATGTTGAGGCTTGATTATGTGTTGAAGTTGATGGCATGTTGTAGCTAGTTCTCTGCTTTGGCTGCGTAGTGGAGGTCAAATCTCCAACATATATAAATCTTTTCTTTGCATCCATAAATACTTATTAATACCTTTCTCAATAGTTTTTCTAACCCATGTACTTTCATATTCTTCCTTCGCATCTGCTTTATCACTTCCGATCGCAACTCCACTTCTAGTGATAATACTAATCCGAGGTTTGTCAGTCCTCCTTTCAGAAGTGATCATTTGAATATTCAATGTTGGTTGCTGATTCCATTTTTCTTGCATATTTCCATAATTATCGGGCATTTTTTAATTACACGATCAAAGGATTTAAAGTACTTACATGTCATTGTGGGGTTCTAACAATCTTTCGCAAAATGACTTGCCTAGCCACAGTTATAGCAAATGATCTTCCCACGTCCTCGATCAGCTCCAGTAACTCAACCTATTCCTTGTTAGCCTCCTCAACCACCACATTTTCCACTGCCTTCATTTCCATGTTCTTCTTCTTGTAGTCTATAAGTGTCGGCACCACACTCCATCATTAGTTCATAAGCTTGACAATTATTCTCATCATGTCCTACTGATTTACAGAATTTGTAATATAGGTTCCTTGGAGTCTAAACATATTTTTGTAATAGGTAACAATCTTTTGAGCGATGTTGGCCTTTGGTCTTACTATCTTGCACCATAGGTAGGATCCTGCATTTAGGGGATTCAGTGCCCCACTAGCAATGTAATCCTTAAATATAGGCCATTGTTCATTAGAATGGTCCTCCGATCTGCACTTCATACACCATACTTCTTCTCTAACTTCTTTTCTTTTCTCGATATCGTGTATATGTAGGGTTAGGTTCACCATCTGACCCTAAATCTATTGCATACCTACATTAGTATCTCCTATAGGTGAAGCTTCCAACTTCATCACAATCTATGGAGCTTCGTCTTAACTTGTTATTCTTTGTTGTGTCAATGGTAATATGATGTGCAGTAACAACACAACTATAAACCATTATTTATGTTGCTACGGAGTGCTGGGTGCTAAAAGGTGTCTTTTAAAACTCCTAATTTCCTCACATTAATTGTCAACCTGGGTAAGTCTTTTTATTCCAAGAGTGTACACAATATGTGCAAGCTATAATCTAGAGAGTAATGTTTTAAACTAAGCTATGAAATTCAATACAAGAGTAAATGAATGCAATCATAAATCTCAAGCTTATAACTCTAAAGGAAATAACTCATCTAAAAAATACCACAATTCAATCTTAATTAACCAAATTCAAATTACAATCAATCAAGAGCACCGTAGTATTAACTGAGCTCTTTTAGCTATATTTAAACTATTGGGTAAAAGGAAAGCATTTAATCAATCATGCTCTATTTTTCAATTAACCAGAAGTGATTCTTTAACCAATAACTAATTCAATCCACGAAATGAATTAAATAAAACCAACTATGACTGCGCATTAATGAAATAAATACCAGAAATCCGATTGAATGAAAATACATCAACTGAAAAGATATAAAGCAGAATAACTTGCAGGAAACAGAAAATGCATAAAATAGGAAGCAACAGAAAGTTCCACTAGAGACCGGGCCCTAGCCACCAACGAACACTACTTAACGATTTCAGAAGATATGAACGAACAGTAATGCAAGTTGTATATTAATCATCAAATTCACTTCTCATTACACACGATCTTATTTCTCAGAATCACTCTTCTGTAAATTAAAATTACAATCCAAGTAAAATATGATAGATCCCTCTTCAGTCTTCTCTTTTTTAGTCAAAAGGAAAAGATAAATGTGATCCCTCGGGATCAGGAGATCATGAGGGATTCAAAACTAAATTCTATCTTCAAACAATTCTTCTATCTTGCGATGATCTCCTTAAATTATTCCTTGGTTCGACTACACCCGACGTGTCTCATTTTTCTCACTTAGCTTTTGTTGTTCTGACTTGGGAATAGGGGTTGTTCCTTCTATTGTTTTTCTACATAAAAAGAAATGGGAGTTAGTTTTGTCAGTCAAATCATATCAAGAGCTGTTTTATTCATTCCTTATCAAAATCCTATCAATTTGTTATTATATTATGGCATAAGATGGATGAGAAAGGAGGAAAATAATAATAATCAAGAGTAAATACATACCTATTGCACGACTCAACATACTCCCCTGCTCACCTTTTTTCATGTGCTCATGACAAACAAATAATTCCTATGCAATGTATTTAAGGAGTAGTTTGGAAAAAAGGTTTTGTTATCAAGCCTGAAATTGTCATTTTGTGCCAAATTTGCAAAGGCTGTCTATTCGTGTCCTTCAGGTAACTCATAGTTAAACGGATACCCTTTAGGAGGATACCAAATAATGGGACATCTAAATCGGCATCCCAACCAATAAGGCCCTTCCCTCGAAATAAGATTTCTATATGTGAATAACTGGCTTGCAACAACTTTGAAGCTCCCATAATTAAATGGTTCTCTTTCCTTAACACTGTTAGTTGAGACCATCCATCTCATTTTGGATGCAATCAGGGACCTTTCTTCGATAGAGAGGAAATATGTTGCTCCTTTCTGTACAATTTCCTTATGTATGGGCCCTAAAATTTGAATCACGCCTTCCTGTGTCATCAACCTTTTATGTCTAGCAAATAGTTGCAAAGGGTGAGTAGGCTCACTTCTTGCCCAGAGATCCAACCCATGTTCATGTCTTTGGAATGAATTATATGCCTTAAAACACTTAAGTTGATTAAGAGATAAAAGCCTGGAATTGAATATCTCCAACAAAAGAGCTAGGGTTCTTATCAACTTCTCCTTCTAATATGAAATTATGCAGATAAAATTCGCAAAGAAGCCTTTGGACTTTTGCCCCATGTTCCTTGTAGAAACTTATAAAATCTTCAGCTATCTATAACTCGATTGGCTTGCCAGCTTTTACGGCTTTAACCTTTAACAATAAGTACCATTCTAATAAGAACAAGGCATAATTTGTGGCCAGAGACCTACATGTCAAGATATCTAAATATAGCGAGCAAATGGTGTCTATTTGATTCCTGGCTTTGTCCAGCTTGGTCTTTACCTTCTTCATCTTTTCCTATTCATGTCTTAATCTTTCAAAGGTCCCATTTTCATTTATGGTTAATTCCCTAAACTGTTTTTGCAATCCTTGATATTTTTGCAGAGTGACTATCTCTTGTTCACATCGTTCAAGATCAAGTTGGGCTTGCATCAGTTCTTCCTGTAGCTTTAGGAGCATAGGATCTTTTCTAGATAGGATATCCTTGTCTTGTTCTTTTTTCTGAGTTCCTGTGCTACGGGAAGATATTTCCTCGGTTTTTACTTCTTTGTTGTGGGAGGACCAACCCTCCATTTGAACGGTTGCATCCACTAAGTCTGCATGAAAATTTTCCTGGGTGGCTATTGTTCGAGTGCGAATGAGTTTGGTTTGGGTCTCTGTTGACCTAAACTTACAATTTTCTATTTGCATAGGCACAGAGACTACCTCAGGAGTGGTGTTCTGGGCTTTGTCGTTTGGAATTCTTTTAATCTTCTTGCGTAGTCTTTCAATAGTCTTTTGAAGCTTTTGATATTTGTGTCTCAGCTTCTTTAGTTTTGCTCCAGCTACTCGCCTCTTCCGAGGAGCATCTTTTATACTAATAGGCTCGTCAATAGCTTCTGCATCTAAAGATTCATGTTGTTTATCATGGTTGTGTTCCAATAGAACTGTGTCACCAGACTGGTTGTCTGATTCATGAATAACCTCTATGTCTGCCTCCTTTTCCTGGTCAGAGGGCATAATTTTTGTATGCCCAAAATCTTCTAGGGATTGAGCTTCCATTATGTTAGGATCAAGTGATCCTCTAGGCTGCATGTATGCATTTAGATTTGCCAGGACCTGAGCCATCCCTATCTCAAAATCCTGCAGAATATCATTTTGGGGACTCATGGTTGATGCTTGAGGTAGTTCTTCTTCATTTTCCAGTTCATCATCAAGGTGATGTGCCCTTTCTTGTTCTGAGTCTGATCTATCCTCTTGCTTGGGTTCTTGTCCTAAATTGGCCTCTTCCTCGAGTTCTGATTCTGGATTACATCCTTCCCCTTGTTCAAGTTCTTCCTCTGTTTCTGACTCAGAGTCCTGTATACTAAATGGCCTGGATGGTCCTACTGGTTGTTCGGTGCTATCTAAAGACATTCTCTGGGCCAGATATAACCTTACAAACCACCTGTGCTTGTGGGGTTCAATGTTTGAGAGGTTAGACCTTTTCCTTTTCGGAACAGGGCCCTGTTGGCTTATTGCCAAAATTTCAGGACTTTGAATTATAGGGATTTGGCTAATCTCCAGGGGTTCTATGAGAACATCCCAAGTTAAGCTTTGTTGAAAAAGGTTGTGGGTAACAATTAGTCCTATCAATACATGGTGGCTAACTATGGTTTTTGGGTGCCTAGCCTGTCTTATTCTGTTGGGTCCCTATAATACTAGTGATTACCCCATATTGTTATTATTGTGCCCCATAGAATCCCTCTATTGTTATTTTTGTGGCTTTATATTATTATTGTTAGGTCGGCTGGATTATATTGTGACTCCTTAGACTCCTATATATAGAAAGGAGGTTTTGTCATTTGAATCATCAAGGAATTATTCACTTATGTAATGTAAAGGAGGTTTCCCCCTAAAATAGGCTGAATTCTAAGGTGTTGATCTATCTTTTCTATCTTTTCTTGAGTTGGTTTCATAACATTTGGCATCAGAGCTTTGGATTCTAGGGTTTCGTTGCTCCAAACAGGTCATCGTGGCATTTGCGCTATAACTTTTTTTCTGCGATGTTTCAGAAGTTTAAAAAAAAACCCATTTGAGAAGAAATCACGCTAAACCTCGGGTCCAAATTTTAGAGCTTTTCACGCTATATTTGCGGAGATATGATTTGAGGAAGTTGGTATTTTTGCAGACTCCTGAATTACATTCCAAATAGGTGACCTGGGGAAAGTCGTCATAACTTTCTCTCTGGGGATCGGATTGAAATTTTGTAAGATGGTATAGAAATAGGACGAATTGTAGTTTCTTGTATGCATTTTTAAGATCCAAAGGTCGAAACAGTGACTCGTGGCACGTCGTACAAGTTCGCTCTATTGAACTAGTCTATAATCAAGTCACTGCGGGAGATTTCACATAACTCTTCCTTGGAAAATCCAATTTGGGTCAGACTTGTGGCATTGGAAAGAGGACACATAGGGATACTGCAGGTCACAAATGCAGAACTAGATGATTGAAAAGTACAGAGATACATCAGATGCAATATCGAGCTCCTACAAAGTGAAAAAAGGTGTGTAGATTTTCTTAAATTTTTGCTTAAGCTTGGTTTGAAAATTTATTTTGAAGGAATTCAAAGGGCATAATAGAGCATTATTATTGGTAACTGATGCCCTGAGGAAAGAAAATGCAAACACCTAGTAAGGAACCTGAAAGCTCTAGCATGACTCATGAAGAAGAAGAAGAAATGCTATATGATATATCAAAATTACAAGAACAAGTGCAACAAGTGTCACTTGCACAAAAAGCAACAGAATCTAAGATGGATGGTTTAAGGAAATATGTATAAGATAAGATGGATGGTTTAAAGAAAGGCGTAGAAGCTAAGATGGATGGCATGGAAGCTAAGGTGAATGGCATGGATGCTAAAATTGATGGCATGGATGATAAGATGGAAGAATTGAAGATAAATATGAATAAGTTGCTACAAGAAATGGTCACTAAGGGTGAAAGGGTACTAAAGGAAACTCATGATGAGAACAAAAGAAATGTTAATCATGATTCCATAGACTCTAATGTTGGATCGAAGACTCACCATGTTCCAAAAATCGATATGAGGAAGTTTGATGGCAAGGATCCCGCCACATGGATATTACAAATGGAGCAATTCTTCGATCTCAATAATGTGCAAAACACACAAAAGGTACGTATGGCAACTTTATATTTGGAACCAAATCAGTTTTATGGTATCAATGGCTTTTCTCTCGTAAACAATTTATCACTTGGGCAATTTTTACGGAAGAATTGATAGCACATTATGAGGATACAAAAAGCAACACTTTTTTTAGCCAATTGATAAGTCTCAAACAAAAGGGTTCAATAATGGAGCACATTGAGGAGTTCCAAAAATTGAACATAAGGGTAAAAGATATTCCAGAGGAGCATAGGATTGATGTGTTCATAGGGTCTTTAAAGGATAATATCCAACATGATGTTCGCCTTTGGGAACCTGATTCATTAGAGAAGGCATTCAGGTTAGCAAGAAAAATGGAAAGCAAAATTATGGCAACCAGGAAGCATACCACTCACAACTATAAAGACAAAAGTGTTGTTGCCCCTAGTCTTCCACAACCTATAAGGTTGACACCACAACAATTGGAAGAAAAAGAGAAAAGGGCTTTGTTACAGTTGTGATAGCAAATACACTAAAGGTCATAAGTGTGCTGAGAAGAAATTATTCTACATAGATTGTGAAGAGGAAGAAGAAAAGGAGCAAGAAAGGTCAAAAGAAGAGGATATACTCCAGGAACAAAGCCTAGATGAAGAAAAAATAAATCCGACCATATCTTGTAATGCATTGGTAGGAATTACCACTCCTCAAACCATCAAGATAGAAGGACAAATCAAGAAGAAAAAGGTAATAGTGTTGATTGATTCAGGAAGCACCCACAATTTTATTCATTGTAAGGTAGCAAAAGAATTGAATTGCTTCCTATATCCAGCACCAGAGTGTCAAGTGATGATTGCAAATGGAGGAACAATAAATTTCTCTGGAAAGTGCCATAATATCAAGCTATCCATGGGAGAATATGTATTGACTAGCCCAATGCTTTCCATTCCAATGGGAGGTGCTGATGTTGTACTAGGAGTCCAATGGCTACAATCCTTGGGTACAATAGCTTTTAATTTTCAAGAACTTTTCATCAAATTTTCTACAGAAGGAAAGGAAGTTGAATTAAGGGGTATTGCAGGGAAACCAGGAAAGATAATCAGCTCTAATGGTATGACAAAGCTTCTAAAAAAGGAGCAAAGAGGTGTAATTGCACAATTATGTTGCTAGATGTTTCCACATTGGAATCATCTATTTCTCCAGATCTCCAAAAAGTCCTGGACAATCATTCCAAGGTATTTGAGACTCCCAAAGGTCTCCCACCTATGCGTGATCATGATCATGCTATTCATCTGATTCCAGGAAGTGTTCCTCCAAACATCAGGCCGTACAGATATCCCTATGTCCAAAAGAGTGAAATTGAACGTATGGTTGCAGAAATGCTAGAGGCTGGTATAATTCAACCGAGTCAAAGTTCTTTCTCTGCTCCAGTAGTATTGGTGCACAAGAAGGATGGATCATGGTGCATGTGTCCAGATTATAGGGAGCTCAACAAGCTCACTATTAAAGATAAGTTCCCCATTCCTGTCATTGATGAATTACTGGATGAATTGCATGGATCAATTTACTTCACCAAGTTGGATCTTCATTCAGGATATCATCAAATCAGAATGAAGACTGAAGACATTTCGAAAACAACATTTAGAACTCATGAGGGTCATTATGAATTTTTGGTCATGCCTTTTGGCCTTACCAATGCACCTTCAACATTTCAAGGTTTGATGAATTCAATTTTCAAACCATTCCTTAGAAAATTTGTGTTAGTATTTTTTGATGATATACTAATCTACAGAAAGTCTTGGAAGGATCATGTTGAACATGTTGACAGGGTGCTACAACTATTGGAGGAGAAACAATTATATGCAAAAAGATCCAAATGTTTCTTTGGAGTCCAGGAGGTGGAATATCTGGGTCATATTGTATCTCATGAAGGACCCTAGCAAAATTAAAGCCATTAAGGAATGGAAAATCCCCACATCCATAAAGCATCTGCGAGGATTTCTCAGGTTGACAGGGTATTATCGCAATTTTGTTAAGAATTATGGGAGAATAGCAGCACCTCTAACAACATTATTGAAGAAAGATGCATTTTCATGGACTCCGGAAGCAACAAAGGCCTTTGAACATCTTAAAGAGGCAATGTGCCAAGCACTGGTCTTAGCTACACCGGACTTCACAAAAACCTTTATTGTGGAATGTGATGCTTCAGGAAATGGAATTGGTGTTGTTCTAATGCAAGATGAAAGACCCATTGCTTTTGAAAGTCGTCCAATCAAGGGAAAGTTTTTAAGCAAAGCTATTTATGAGAAGGAAATGTTGGCAATACTCCATGCACTTAAGAATGGCGACCCTACCTAATGGGAAGACACTTCAAGGTAAAAACAGATCATGATAGCCTTAAATACTTTTTAGAACAAAGATTATCCTCTGAAGAGCAACAAAAGTGGGTCACAAAGATGTTGGGTTATGACTTTGAAATCATCTACAAAAAAGGGAAGCAAAATGTGGTGGCAGATGCACTCTCAAGAAAGGATGAGGATGTGGAAGCATTGTTGTGTGCCATTTCTATTATCCAACCAGATTGGATAAATGAAGCAAGGGAGGAATGGAAGAATGACGAAGAAGTGTGGGCACTTATTCGAAAGTTACAACAAGATTCCAGTACGTCTGATACATTTAGCTGCAAAATGATTCGTTATGGTACAAAGATCGCTTATACCTCTGTAAGAATTCCCAGCTAAAACAAAAGATTCTTATGGAATTGCACACTTCTCCCTTAGGAGGGCACTCAGGATTTTTAAAAACTTACCACAGGGTTAAGAAGGAATTTTTTGGGATGGCCTTAAATCAGATATTCAAAAGTTTGTGGCAGAATGTTTGGTTTGCCAACAAAATAAAGTTGAAACAATTAAGACACCGGGTCTATTACAACCTTTATCCATTCCAAGCCAACGTTGGGAGGAGGTTTCAATGGATTTTATCACAAGTTTACCCAAGTCTGAGGGAAAAGTGTCATCATGGTGGTAGTTGACAGACTTACCAAGTATGCACACTTTTGTGCATTATCACATCCATTTAAAGCCAGTACAGTTTCTACTGCATTTATGGAAACAATTCAAAAGCTACATGGAAACCCAAAGATTATTGTAAGTGACAGAGATCCCATTTTCACTGGAAATTTTTGGACAGAATTATTTTCTTGTCTTGGTACTCAGTTAGCTCATAGCTCATCTTATCATCCTCAATCTGATGGGAAACTGAGATAGTAAACAAATGTTTGGAAGGATATCTTCGTTGCTTTGTATCTGATAAACATACACAATGGGTCAAATGGTTGCCTCTGGCTGAATGGTGGTATAACACTTCCTTCCATACAGCAACAAAAATGACCCCATTTATGGCACTTTATGGGTATCAACCACCATCCATCACATCATATTTAAGAGAAAATTCTAAGGTTAAGGCAGTGGAACATCACATCAAACATCAACAACAAGTCCTCCAACTCTTAAAGGATAACCTCATGTTGGCACATAATAGAATGAAACAACAGGCAGATCAACATCGCAGTGAAAGAAGTTTTGATGTAGGTGATTGGGTATTCCTACGGCTACAACCATATAAGAAAATGTCCCTCAAGCAAGCTAAGAAGGATAATAAATTATCACCAAAGTATTATGGTCCATACAAGGTGTTGCAAAAGATTGGTACTATGGCATACAAATTGGAGCTTCCTGCAGCTTCTCGATTGCACCCAATTTTCCATGTTTCAAGTTTAAAGAAGGTTATAGGCGACAAGCTCCCAGTTCAAACAATATTCCCAGAACTTGATGAGGAAGGAAAAATTATATTGGAACCGGAAGCAGTCACAGAAACAAGAACTCGACAGCTACGAAATCGATCAATTTCAGAGTATCTTATCAAGTGGAAGAACTTATCCGTTGAAGATTCCACATGCGAGGATGAGAATTTTATGTAGAAGTATCTAGAACTACTCAAGCATTGAGGACAACACTTTTTTGAAGGAGAGGGGCATGTTGGGTCCCTATAATACTAGTGATTACCCCATATTGTTATTATTGTGCCCCATAGAATCCCTCTATTGTTATTTTTGTGGCTTTATATTATTATTATTAGGTCGGATGGATTATATTGTGACTCCTTAGACTCCTATATATAGAAAGGAGGTTTTGTCACTTGAATCATCAAAGAATTGTTCATTTATGTAATGTAAAGGAGGTTGCCCCCTCGAAGAGGCTGAATTCTAAGGCGTTGATCTATCTTTCTATCTTTTCTTGAGTTGGTTTCATAACATATTCTATCAGTGGTATCATACAGTAATAAATTCAAGAAAGATGGCAGATTAACAATGATCTTTTGTTTCAAAACAGCTAAAAGTTTGTGTTGTCATGGTCTTACCACGTCTCCTCGTCCATCACAGGTAATTTACCTCTGGACAATATTTTCCAACTCACGCCATGGTTTTGCCAGAGAAGATGGTTGTATGCCCTTGCCTTTCTTGATTAATTCTTCGCCTGCATCTCTGAAAATGCCCACCGCGTTTTGTAATGTTATGTGCTTCTTTGGCCATGTAGTTCCTTCCATAGGTATCCCAGACACTTCAGCTATTACAACATATGATATTGTAATTATTCTACCTCTCACCAGGGATTTCCCATTCTGCAGATGCTATAGAAATTCAATAGCGATTTCCTTGCTAGTGGGCTGAAATCTTGTGAGGTATGCTATCCACCCTGTGTGGACAAAAATTTCTCTGGCTCTATCGGAGATTTCTAGCACTAGAGGTTCTCGGTGCACTGACTTACCACCCATAATGCTTAAGTTCTTCCTACTATTACAAAGGATTATTGTAGAGGAGAAAACATGGCAACAGACATCAACAGAGAGATAGAACAACAAGTAAGTTGTAACAACTAAGTTTTCCAATTTTAAACGAAAATTCATAAATTCGAGGACTATTATTTTGCCACATGCCATGTGATCATAGAGTACCATATCAACCTATGAAATTCAATAAAACAGTTATACCGCATGCACGAGTGTGATGAAGGTCCCCTCCATCCTTCAAGATGAGAGGTCGCCTACGACCGAATGGACGAGTGAATGTTGTTCTGACGGCAATGTACAAAGGTGAAAGATACAACATTAATACAGGAAAAAGTACGTATATTAATGAGAGGACTGTAAAAAGGTATGGATATTATGAAAGTGAGGTGTTTAATGATGGTTATTGATAAGAGAAAAGATGCTTTAGTTGATGATAGGTTATGCGGTAAGGAAAGAGGACGACAGTATGCAAGAAAAATGTTGTGCTGATGATATTCCGGCTGCAAATGATATGATTGATTAAAAACATTAACTTATGCATAAAGGTTCAAGGTAGGGAGAAATTAAGGAAATAATTATTCTGATGAAAAGAAAAGTAAGAAGAGGGTATTATAATAATTATTGATGTTGAAAATGGAACTTCAATACCATAAGCAGATCTTTTGTTGCTAGCAGGCATCGATAGCCTCAACATAGTTAATTTTTAACCCATATGAGTTAGGATCCTCAATTTATAGTTAGAGAATTCCATTGTTGTTTCTACAGAAGAGATCAATATGCTGGCATGGTAGCCAGATGACCATACTGCCATTCACTCGGAATTAGCAAAAAAGGTGATTAGGTCAGCTCATGATGAGACCTCCTGTTCCAAGGATATTTAACCATCCTTTGGATCATGACACTGGTGTGGTGGCCATAGTGGGAATGTCACATTGCTACATCCTTATGAACATGTTAGGCTGGATCTTAATGAGACCCCCTATCCTCTACCTGTAGGCAAAATTGGTTGTTTTTACACATTTTTATAACAAATAGAGGGAGGCTTAGTACTCCTTAAGAGCAGGGATGGTGGAAGAAGTTGAACGTATCAATAGAAAAAAAAAATATACCCATCATCTCACTTATAATAGACAGAGAGGATTATAACCAGGACGGGTGGAACTAGCATGGTAAATATGATCAATCGATATTATATACAACAAAAATCAATTCAGTAAAGTAATATATAAATTGTTGTGTCCTTCTCCATTCTTTTTAAGAAATCTATCATCAAGAATTTGTCTTGTTAAGGATCACAATGTTAAGGATATTCACTTTCTTTAATAGAATCCATAATTCTCATCCTTATAAAAGTATTGTAATTCATGTCATTAAAGGGAATCAGAAAAATGGGGGTGAGATTAGCTAGGAATAGTGTTGGAGTGATGTTCAAAAATGCAAGGAAAAAGGATGTTGTTTACAAAACATGACTTCAAGAAGCAAAAATGCCATTCCAAAGAAGGAACAACAACAAATTCTGAAAAAAAGGTAGTATTTAAACAAAAAACAACAAAAAGTGTTGTTCCGAAGTGGGAATAGCAAAAACAAAAGTGTTGTTCTGAAGTGGGAACAACAAAAACAAAAGTGTTGTTCCAAAGTGGGAACAACAAAAACAAAAGTGTTTTTTTGAAGTGGGAACAACAAAGACAAACATGTTGTTTCGAAGTGGGAACAACAAAAACAAAAGTGTTGTTCAAAAGTGGGAACAAAAAAGACAAATGTGTCATTCCGAAGTGGGAACAACAAAAATCAACGTGTTGTTCTGAAGTGGGAACATCAAAGACAAATGTGATGTTCCGTAGTAGGTGTTGTTGGGAAAAGTATCCAACTCAGAATGCCCCTATCCCACTCTAAGAGGTGATAGTGCCTTAGCAACAAACAAGGAAAGCTATCTAAGTATTCTTCTTTATGAGATGCAAATAGAGAAAGAAGGATGTAACTAACCGGTGTCTTCCACTAGTTTGTCGATCCAATCACTCTCTCTCTTTCGTTCGCTTCCCGCTGCCTGCTCTTTCATTGGTCCAGCTTCACCCAGTTCCTTCAAGATCACAAGAGAGGAAAACTACACAAAAGATATAGATTCACATTCATAACTAGTTTAGGATCAGATATAAACTAAATATGCAAATATAACAAAACATCATTGAAATACAAGCATATAGGAGAAACTCAAGTAGCTTTATTCATATGATAACAAGGTTCAACAGGAGATACAACCAAATGAGTCCCGATCTAGCATCTACCTCCCAGCAAAAGAATCCCTTCCTCTCCTCCAACAAAGCATAAATCACCCAATGTACTAATCTCAATCTCAAACCAACAGCAATTCTCTGCAAAGTACAAAATTCCAGCCTCTTGAACCTCTGGGTGAGAGATCCATATATAGATGTGAGCAGAGAGGATGAGTCAGCTCATGTTTTGACTTGTGTCTTCTCTCTGTCAGTTCTTGCTTCCACTTGGAGATTGAGAACCTCTTACTCATCACTTGGTCGAATTCACTGAGGCAAGTGTCATTGAGGAAGATTCTGGAAGCTTCCAGGGTCTTTCCACCTCGTTGAATGAACTCGCCATTTTTCATTTCCCGCTCAACGCACCCTGGTAGTGCTTCTACCTACGTTGCAGTGCAACTGGCCAGTGTAACCTCTGCATTTCAACGCAGGCAGCTAGTGGAGCTATTGAATTGATCCTGATCTGACCATTTCTGAGTGGTTTTTGGTGGAGAACTTCTGGGAGAAGCTGTCTTTGGTTGACCTTGTTCCTTTAGGGGTAGGAACAACTCTTTTAGGGACTTTGGATCCCTTGGATTATGGACATTCCATGCTCAATGCTGTAAGGCACAAAAATGTCTATAACAGTTGCCCCCTAAAGTATGAGGCCGTTTATCGGGTGAAATGCTTTATTAGGAGGATCCGAAGTTCTTCCAATGCTGGGAGGAGACCTGTAATAAGATACAATACAATACATTATTTTTCATACTACTTTCATGATCTAGCTGAGGCGGGCATTCCCATGCTCAGCTTTATAAATTCATTTTTCTGTACATAGAACAGACAATCGTCTGATGGTAGACTGATGATTTTGATGAAATCATCATCCTTTTGGTAGGATGATTATCTGCTGCAATGATGTACATGTCAATGTCTTTATTTTTCCTGAATATATATCACAGCCCGGATGGATGAAACTAGATCTGGGGTCTTCAATCTCATTCGATCTTTACTCTAAGTACAAGTCGATCCATGTGAGAAATGTTCTGAAGTCGAACATGGAAAGACATCGCTTGATTACCAGTCAATGATGTAAACTGTTAACAAGCGCGAGAGGAATCACCGATAATGATAATGACCCTCAAGGTACTGCAGTACAATTCATGTGGTGTGAATAAAGGACTTGGCGTCGAACACCACGCAAAATCTTTCGGTCGAAGGTCATTGATGTATACTTGTCGCCGGAAGTGAGAAACTTGCCATTGAGGCATGCAAGCTTCAAAGTACTGAAGGGGGTGTTCCTAGACCAACTTCTTGGATAATGAGCTGATGTCGACAAGAAGCGATCCGTCAAAGGAGGGCCTTAATGTATCCCACATCAGTGACACGGAACGGAGCAAATGATTTTGATGGAGGTGAAAACGATCTGATGATATATGGTTCAGGGTGGCGGTCATGAAAGGATGAAGGACAATGTATGGTAGTGGATGGGACATGGTTGACTCTTCTGGATGAATTCTCTTGAACATATCGGCGACACTTGTGTGATGAATTGGTAGCATTTACCCCAAAGGTGGATGGTATGGCGAGACCATGGCGATGTGACCGGTGAATGAAACAACCCAACCCGACTCAGGCACGGAGCGGAAGTGTCATGTTCAAGAGCGACTTGCTACCAATAAAAGTTCTTTGAATTTCTCCCAATTTTTCCCCAGTCATTTCTGACCAGTACCTCTTTATTTTTGTCAAGCTTGAGGAGGATAACATATGCTTGTTCTATAATTTGCCCTTCGGGCAAACCCATCGCTATGTTTTAACGAGCCTAGCGATAGTGAAACTCGTTCTCGTCTAAAGACAAGTTTGTCGCTATTAATGTCTTTTAACGAGTTTAACGACAAAGATAACTCGGTCCCTTTTCATTTTTAGAGAGTCTAAAAAGGTAGGTAAAGATAACTCCAAAGTTCCTTTTTCGTCATCTAATCCCTTAAGTCCGAAAAAGTATAAAACAATACAGAAGGGATGGATTTTCGATAGTTTTAACGAGCCGAATAAAGCAAGCGCTCGATCTTTTTGTGCAATAATCCCTCAGGTCCAAAAAGATTAAAATCTAGAGGAGGGATAGCACTTCCGGTCGCTTTAACGAGCTGGAAGGCCAAAACTTGGCAATCTTTTCATATTTTACGAGTCAGATGAAAAGAGCTTAAAGAAGACTCGTCTTTTGAGGAACGAGTGATAAAACAGGTAGCAGTTGATTCCAGGTAACGGTTGGAATTTTCCAATCACGACAGTGTCACAAGGATGGCTAAGTGAGATCACTCTTCACAGCTATTCCTCAAAATGGGTAAACAATCAAATGGAGGTGAATGATCGGCCAATGGAAAAGTGGAGGTGATGGTGCAAACACGACCAAGGCTTTAACGGCTGATAATTTACTTTCGCAGTGGTTATTTACCGGGTAGTTCATTTTTTAACGAGCTTAAACGCAAATTGAAACACTTGCTCGATCTTATGTTTATTTTTTAACGAGCATGAACTATGTGTTAAAACTGCTCAATCTTATGTTTATTTTTTAACGAGCATGAACTATGTGTTAAAACTGCTCGATTCCAGTCATATGATAAGAATGTCTCATTTAAGATGCCATTTTTTATGGAGCTTGCACCTTACAAAGCTTTGCTCCGGAATCCTTTATTTGTGCAAGTTCAGAAACGACTAATCCTACGAGTTTAAAGGGTTAGAGGTCCTAAAAATTTAAAAAATAAATAGCCGCCCCTTGCTTGAACTCCAAAAGGTTTGCATGCCCCCAGGTATAAAGTACGATTTCAAGGTTACCCCTCAATTTGCAGATAAAACATTTGTTCTACCAGGAAAGGCATACCTCTTTCAGGTTACCCAAAGATTGTTTCATCAATGCAGCGAACAAAACACTTCTTCGGCGATGTCTACCGAGATAGACAAAGGTGAGTGACAACAAGCACCAAACACATAACTTTGACAAAAGAATCTTATTCTAGAACAACCCCTCTTCCATGACGGATGGGGTACGGACTAGTCATATTCTCCCGCGGAAACCTACCCTATACCCAAAGTTTTCCTGCCGAAGCAGACCAGGACGCATGCCCCCTGGGTTCCAGTCATATCCTTCCGAATCACTCGCGCTCATCGGGAGGACGGACCGTGGGTTGAGACATTTCTTGCGTGAAGAGACCATTTAGGGATGGTATATGACTAATTGCGATGCGTGATCCGGGAAATGAAAGTTGGTCCATGAGCTTGACCACTCTTCCTTCGTGCGGAAAACACATTACTCTAAAGAGCAAGGAGATGATGGCTCCCATGCAATATATATAGTCTCGTCCAAGGAGTAGGTTATAATCCAAGGGTCCTTGAATGACCATCATGTTCATTTGAACGGTCTTCCCTTTCAATGTGATAGGCACATTGGGGAGGATCCCTAAAGGTCGACTGGTTCCTTTATCGAAGCCTGTCAGATTTCTCATTTCAGGCAAAAGCGTTGGCGAACCAAGCACTTTCCAAGCAATAGAGGAAAGGATACTCACAGATGCCCCCTCATCAATGATGGTGCCAACCATTACCATTCTGTATACTTGAACGATAATTCTGAATGGTACGTTGGCTGGTAACCGGGGTCTGCCTAGTTGGTTCCAGTCAAAGGACACAACTAGGTTGCTTAGTGGTGGGACCGAATAGACGGCCGGATATCGCTCTGACGAGCTTCCTTCCTGTGATAAAGGAATGGGTGCATTTCCCCCGTGTTCGTCAGAGTCTGTGTTGATGAAAAGAATCTGGATGGTGTCATCCTTATCCTCTTCAGTGGCTGTATCATTCGAAGATAAATCCTCTGAAGGCAAGACCGGGTCAACTGCCGCCTCGACCTTTTGACTTTCATCTGGTATGGATTCAGTCGGTTTATCCTCAATGATAGATGCTTCAGCTGACCACTTGAGCGGGCCAGCTGGATTCTCAACTAACGAAGGACTTGGCAAGAGTCTTTGATATCCAGGAGGAAGTCGCAACGGTGAAACCGGGCGATCTTCCAAGACTCTTTTAGCCTCGTCTAAGAAGGGACAATGGTGGAGGGCATGGTTGCCTTCGCACAGTCTACAGGGAGGTCTAGCCCTCCCTTTCTGTCCTGGAACTTCACTTTCGCTAGTTGACAGTGTACTTTCAACATGGCTATCAAAGGTTGACGACACCAGATTGTGCAAACGGGGAGACCAGTCCCTTAGTATCCGAGGGATGCAGGGACAATCTCTATGAAAGTGGTCTCCCTTGCAGATGACACATGGCGATTTAGGCCTGGTCAGTGCTGTGTGTGGATTTTCATCAGACGACACTTGTTTTCCCTTATTTGCCTTTGGCTCCTTCTTCTTTTTCTCTTTCTTCTTCTTTTCCTTCTTCTCCTTAGGAACTTGGTTTTTAGTTTTACCAGTCCCGTCACGCGAAGAGGAAGGAAGAGAGGAAGAATTATAGGAAGTAGAAGGTTGGTGGGAAATTCTGGACTCGTCTAATTGTTGATTCGACTGTTCAGGAATAGTGGTGTTCTGAACGACATTGGTTGAGAAGAGCCAGACCGACAGGCCAATCGTCAGTCCTGGAAGCGACAATGTGGCCATATGGGGCGCACCAACATCTCCCCATGAGGAGAAGGGACTAGGATTTCCACCAAGGGGAATTCCTTGGTTGGTGGGCTCCATTTTTCTCAACCTAAAGATCAATGCAGGAAAAAGGGGTGATTGTTCCGTTTAAAATAAATTTTAACGACGCTTAGACACAACTTGCTTTTTCAATTTTAAAGAGTCGAGAAAAAGCTAAAGATGACTCTAGTCTCCTTCGATGTTTTAACGAGCCCGAAGTGACAAATGCTCGGATGGACTTTTTCCGTTATAGAGTCTGAAAAAGGCCAAAAGGAACTGCTCTGGAGTTCTAGGTAGAGGGTGTGCCAAACTTTTCACAAAACCGCAGAATACTTTTTAGGGTACGGGCGGTCAATCTTCCTGAATGCTGTGTTCAGTGCATTGCGATCAGTAGGGCGGCCGACACGGCTTCCTATGGATAAAGGTTATATTCCTATAGGGGTCTCCCAATATATACGCGACGGTATGTGGGAGCACAATCCGTACTGGCACTTATCATCTCTCAGGAGGAATCACCCAACCATCAGTGAGGCGACCAGTGACCAGGTTTTACGACGCCGGAACGCGTCTCTAGCCTAGACCTCTATGTTGTGCGTTATGTTACAAAGCGTTGTTAAGTTCATTCAATTTATTTTAGGTTGATCTTTCTTAGAAGTTTTCCTTTTTGGATCACCACGAGATGTATGATACAATTCCTAAATGCAGTCTAAAGATGATAAGCAAGCTTTTATATCTTTTCAACAATGAAAATCCTAGCTACAAGGGGAAAAGAAAGACACCATCTTTTCTCAAAGAGCATAGAGCACACAGTAATGCACTTTTTCCTAAATCAACATACAAACTGTCAAAATGCAAATGCACATATGCATGTATTTGTTTTCACTTTCTTAATATTGATGCCTAAAAAGAAAGCTGTTGTACAAATTCGAATTCGATTTCAAGTGAAAAACACAAACAAATTCCTTTTCAAAATCAAGATTACGAAACTTTATGATTTACTTGTTTCGACACTTGAAATGCATAAATTCAAACCAAATGACAAAAGTAAAAGCTCAATCAACTGTGAACAGCAAACAAACTCACTCCTAAGATCAAAACGACACTTACGACAGGTCTAGATCTAAGGGCGCCAGTATGACCAGTTTACTTTCGTAATGGGAAACTGTAAATGATGTAACAAATACACAAAGAACAAATACAGTTTCTTTATAAAACCGAGGCGGAATTGAGGCAAAGAAAAGGGGTTTCAGATAGGTACACTGACTGATAACAGGCTGCAAAAAACAGAGATGAAACTGAGCAAAAGGAAGCAGGGAACCACAGCTGCACAAGGCAAAGACTGATCAGAGCACACCTAACACAGGGGATTTGACATTCACCGTAGGTAGCCTTCACGGGACCTGTGTTGAAATGCAGAACCTCTTCACAGAGTCTGCGCTAAAGCAGAAACGAGAGTTGTTTCTGGGTTCTGGGTTATGGTTTGCAGTTAAATCTACAGTTTTTGGCCGGATAAAAGCTATCAATTAGGTACAATTAGGAGGATGATTTATAGGAGGACTAAGATCTATCACAAAGGGCTATTAGAGCGCTTGTTGATCAGCTTCTCAGATCATAAACAGGCCCAGTGAGAGGACTAGAGTAGCTAATCTCTACTTTGCATTTGTAAATAGCAAATGCAGTTCGATTCGGCACTCTTGAGTTTATGAAATGAATAGCAATAGAAACACAAATAAACTAACAAGATACTTTCCCCAGCGGAGTCGCCAATTTATTGTTGGGAAAAGTATCCAATTCGGAATGCCCCTATCCCACTCTAAGAGGTGATAGTGCCTTAGCAACAAACAAGGAAAGCTATCTGAGTATTCTTCTTTATGAGATGCAAATAGAGAAAGAAGGATGTAACTAACCGGTGTCTTCCGCTAGTTTGTCGATCCAATCACTCTCTCTCTTTCGTTCGCTTCCCGCTGCCTGCTCTTTCACTGGTCCAGCTTCACCCAGTTCCTGCAAGATCACAAGAGAGGAAAACTACACAAAAGATATAGATTCACATTCATAACTAGTTTAGGATCAGATATAAACTAAATATGCAAATATAACAAAACATCATTGAAATACAAGCATATAGGAGAAACTCAAGTAGCTTTATTGATATGATAACAAGGTTCAAGAGGAGATACAACCAAATGAGTCCCGATCCAGCATCTACCTCCCAGCAAAAGAATCCCTTCCTCTCCTCCAACAAAGCATAAATCACCCAATGTACTAATCTCAATCTCAAACCAATAGCAATTCTCTGCAAAGTACAAAATTCCAGCCTCTTGAACCTCTGGGTGAGAGATCCATATATAGATGTGAGCAGAGAGGATGAGTCAGCTCATGTTTTGACTTGTGGCTTCTCTCTGTCAGTTCTTGCTTCCACTTGGAGGTTGAGAACCTCTTACTCATCACTTGGTCGAATTCATTGAGGCAAGTGTCATTGAGGAAGATTCTGGAAGCTTCCAGGGTCTTTCCACCTCGTTGAATGAACTTGCCATTTGTCATTTCCCGCTCAGCGCACCCTGGTAGTGCTTCTACCTGCGTTGCAGTGCAACTGGCCAGTGTAACCTCTACATTTCAATGCAGGCAGCTAGTGGAGCTATTGAATTGATCTTGATTTGACCATTTCTGAGTGGTTTTTGGTGGAGAACTTCTGGGAGAAGCTGTCTTTGGTTGACCTTGTTCCTTTAGGGGTAGGAACAACTCTTTTAGGGACTTTGGATCCCTTGGATTATGAACATTCCATGCTCAATGCTGTAAGGCACAAAAATGTCTATAACAGTAGGAACATAATGTGTTGTTCCAAAGTGGGAACAACAAAGACAAACGTGCTATTCCGAAGTAGGAATAGAAAAAATCAAATGTGTTGTTCTAAAGTGGGAACAACAAAAATCAAACGTGTTGTTCTAAATTGGGAACAACAAAAATCACACGTGTTGTTCCGAAGTGGGAACAACAAAAATCAAACGTGTTGTTTCGAAGTAGGAACAACAAAAATCAAATGTGTTGTTCTAAAATTAGGAAAAAAAATCAACCGTGCTGTTCTGAATTAGGAACAACAGAAATCAAATGTGTTGTTCCAAAGTAGGAACAACAAAAATCAAACGTGTTATTCAGAAGTAGGTACAACAAAAATAAAATGTGTTGTTCTGAAGTGGGAACAACAAAAATCAAACATGTTGTTCTGAAGTAGGAACAAAAAAAATCAAATGTGTTGTTCTGAAGTGGGAACAACAAAAATTAAAAAAACGCAGAAAATCAGATCAACAATCATATTTAGAGTTTTTACAAAAAGGAATAACTTTTTACAATAATGAAGCTGCCGAAGGATTTCCTTCTATAGCTAAGATTTACATGGTGGAGTCTTCACGTATCTGTTGGTAAAAGGATTCTCTTGTGAGTGGTTTTTGGTATAGGTGTACCCGATGCCCATTTTCTTTGAAGGAAAAACCAGACCCATCAATGGTGGCCAATGTAAGAGTGTCATTGTCATGTACTTCCTTTATTTCATAGGGGCCTAACCATCTAGTCTGCAGTTTACCAGGGAAGTCTTGAAACCTGGAATCATAAAGAAGAGCCCAGTCACCCTCATGAAATGTCTTCTTCTTAATCAGGGAATCATGCCACTTGGCTCTTTATTGTTGAATGAGTACAGTTGTCGTAGAGCAAATAACTAAATTTCATCTAGTTCATTTATTTGTTGTAGTCTATTAATCTGGGCTTCAGTTAAATCTAGTCCCACTTCATGGGCTATCCTTAGTGTTTGTATCTCAAATTGTATGGGAAAGATGGGTTCCTTACCAAATACCAGCTGATATGGAGAGTATCCCATTATGTTCCTCCAATTCGTGTGATATGCCCACAAGGCCTCTAGCAGTCAAGTCACCCAGTCCCATCTGTGCTATGAGACTATCTTCGTTAGAATAGCTTCAATTACTTTGTGGGTACTCTCCAGCTGCCCATTCGCATGTGGGTGATACAGAGAGGTAATTCTGTGAATAATGTGATGATTCTTTAGTGTAGCAGTAATCCTATGGCCTACAAATTGTGGCCCCCCATCAGTAATTACTTCTCAGGGTAAGCCATATCACACAAAAATTTTGAAAAGAAAATTAATCACTGTTTCCTCTGTCTCTCTTGGTAATGCTACTGCCTCCACCCATTTACTCAAGTATTTTGTTGCAACTATCATGTATGATTTATGATTGGACAGTGGGTTGATCGGCCTGATAAAATCTAACACCCATCGCTCAAAGGGTTCTATCACTAGTTGTGGATGCAGGGGCATCTCATCAGATTGGCCAGGACAGCCCCTCATTTGGCAACTATCGCATGCCTAGACAAATTTCTTAGCATCCTTAAAAATTGTGGGCTAGTAGTAGCCTATTTGAAAAATTTTATGTCCAGTTCTGTGGTCTGAAAAATGTCCACTGCAAGGTCCATCATGGCAAGCTTTTAAGATATCATAAATTTCGTCTTCCCTGATACACCTGTGGATGTGCATATCGGTCCCTGTGTGAAAAAGGTATCCTCTGATCCAGGAGAACTGAGTGCTGCGCTGCACTATTAATTTCCTTTCTCCAGGTGTCAGATGTTTGGGCAGTTTTCCTACTGCTAAATAATTCACCACGTATGCGTACCATGGTGTTTTTACAGCCACAACAAACAGGTGTTCATCCAGGAACTAGTCTTCTACTACCATTGCATCATCTATTCTTGGCACTCGGGAGAGGAAATCTGCCACAAGGTTTTCCCTCCCCGGTCGATCCTTTATAGTTATGTCAAATTCCTACAAAATTAGTAACCAACGTGTCAGTGTTCCATTCGTAATGGGTTTATTAGGTAAATATTTGATAGCAGAGTGCTTAACATACAGAACTACAGGGTATCCAGTTATATAGTGTATGAATTTGTTAATAGCATAAATAACATCTAAAAACTATTTCTCTGTTACTGTATAGTTCAACTCAACAGGACTTAAATTTTTGCTAATGTAGTATATAGCGTAGGGTTTATTGTCATCTTCTTGGCCAAGAACTGCTCCAACAGCTGAATCTGACGCATCTGATGAAATCTGGAATGGTATGTCCCAATTCGGTCCTCATAATACTGGTGCTATTGACAGTAGCCGTTTCAACTATGTAAAAGCAATGTCACATTTGTAAGTCCATATAAAATCAAAATTTCCTGTTAAGGCATATAATGGTGCAACAATCTATGAGTTCTTTATAAATCTACGATAATATCCTGCAAATCCTAGAAAACTACGTACCTTTGTTTGAGTGCAAGGAGTAGCTAATAAAAGGATTCCTATGTTATTGTTGGATCTACCTGAATTTCAATTGCTGAAATGAAATGACCCAGGATCAAGTCCTCTATCAACATCATATGGCACTTCTCATGGCTTAAGCAGAGCCTAGTTACGATACACGGTTCTAGGACTTTCTCCAATTTTTGTAATGCCTGTTCAAATTCACCTCCATAGGGTGTGAAATTTTCCATGTATACCTCCAATCCTTCATTTATCAAGTCTGCAAAAATATTAAGTATGGCTCTTTGGAGTGTGGCAGGTGCATTGCACAATCCAAAAGGTAATACCCTGTAAGTAAATGTTCCCCACGGACAGGTAAAAGTAGTTTATCTTGGTCTTCAGGGGCAATCTGAATTTGATTGTAGCCACTAAAGCCATCTAGGAAAGAGAAGAATTTCTTCCCTACCAGCGTGTCTAGGACTTGGTCGATGAATGGAAGGGGAAAATGGTCTTTTTGCATTGCTTTGTTGAGTTCTTGATAGTCAACACATATCCGCCACTACCCATTCTTTTTAGGGACCATTACTAATGGAGAAACCCATTTACTGTCAGATATAGGATAGATAAAATTCACATCTAATAGTTTTTTAAATTCTTATTTAACAATATCCTTTATGTGAGTATTTAATATACGTTGAGGTTGTCGAATGGGTCTTGCATCCTTTTCAGTGTAAATGTGGTGCATACATAGCTGAGGGTCAATCCCTTCATGTCTGGGTAATCCCAAGCAAAATATACTTTATATTTCCTAAGGACTTGAATAAGTTTCTATTGTTGGTCATCACTCACATTACTGCTAATATTCAGGATCTTCCCTGGCTCAATTTGAATAGGTTTTCTATTATATACAGTGGTTGTTAGTATTGGTTGGTCATTGATATCTCTCAGGGAATCTTCTTCAATTTCATTATCAAGGACTGCTTTAATCATGTGACATTTCAAACTAGACACTGTAGTAGGATGATTGATAAAGGTATTAATGACATCATCTTCTGTTTGGTTTTTAAATTCAAGGGCATCTTCCATAGCGAATGGTGACTGAATATTTTATGTTAAATATGTTACAGGTTGCTTACTAGTTTTTATAATGGTTAGGCTTGGTTGAGGAGGAGGGTATAAGGCTAGATTCTTCACATCATTCCCTTTGGTTATGGTCATACTGCATATCCGACAGCTAATATAATCATCAACGATTGCTAACCAAGGCCTTCCTAAAATTAAAGGATGTCCATCTAGCTTGTTCCTAGGGTTAATAATCAAAAAATCTGCTGGATATTCCCAAGTGTCTATAGAAACCATCACATCTGGTAAGGTTCCTTCTGGTCTAATGATTGAGCAGTTAGCAAGCTCCAGCAAGGTAGTTGTTGGTTCCAAGGTTGTGATGCCAAGTGTTTCACAAGTTGTTGTTGTGAGAATGTTAATGGCTACCCCTAAATCAACTAAAGCATTGAGAAAAGAGTAGCCATTTATCTTTACTGTAACAATGGGGTTTCCTGGGTCTTCATATTTTACATGTTTTTCTTTGCCTAGTAATAAATCAGACAAATTCCTGACAACATGGACAATTGGGGTTATTTTTGTTTGCCTCACAGATTTCTTTATACACAATTCTTTAATAGTTTTGGCATATATTGGAATGTCTTGAATATCCTGGAGGAGGGGTATTTTTATATAGATATTCTTGAGTTCACCCATAAAATCAATGTCGGGTTGTTCAATTGGGTGTGGTATCATTAATCTTTCTGGGAATGGTGGGGAAGTAGTTATGATCTGTTCGGGAGTTTTCTGCCTGACTGTATCTTCCCTTATAGATCGTTTACAGTCAAAGGCTTATTTGGGTGTGGTTCTTCAGGTTGTAGATTTTTATCCTCATATGGAGAAATTATGCATCCAAATATTAACTTGAGTTCATCACACTCTCTCAACTCTGATTTAGGGTCCAAACCTTCAATGATTTGCACTAATTGGATCGGTCTGTTGTTGGGATCTTGGTTGGGTTGGGCTCGTTGTTGAGGTCATATATTAGATTGAGGATTTCACTGCAACCTATAAGGTGCTGGTAAAGTAGGTTGACACAGAGGAATTGTCCTCATAGGCTGGTTCATGGATCTTTGCCAGTTTTATTGTCAATTCTCATTTTGTGAGGTGGAAGGGGACCATTTGGATGGATAGGGATTGTTCTACCAGAATGGTGGAGGGTAAGAGGTATTTGACTAATTATTGTTTGGATTTGACTGGTTGGGCCATGGTGGCATACAAAATGTTTGAGGTGGCCAAGTAGGAAAAGGTGGCTGGTTCTGCCATGCTGCCCTTGAATATTGTTGGGAATTATATTGCGAGGGAGGAAAGAATGAAGATGGATTGATAGGCATTCTTTTCTTCCATGCTGGCCATTGATGATGCTTTTTTAGCAAATATATTGGTTCTACTTCTTCTTCTGCTTCTTTAAAAACGGCTTTTAATCCTGGGAATGATGGGAAACTTTCCGTGGCATGCTCCTTGGTACATATGGCACACGCTTGTATCGTATCTAGTGGACATTCTTTGTGACTGTATTTTTTCTGCAATGGGGACAAAAAATAGCCAAGTTCTATTCTGCCTTGGTCTACTTTTGTTTAGCTTGCATGATATCCAATTGTGTCGTCAGGGTTCCTGTGATATCAGTCTTGAAATCCTCCAATAGATTTCTTATTTCGACTCTTGTAATGCTTCCTCCTGAGGATTTGCTGTCTCTGGTGATCGCATCGCATTCAGCTGGTTTCAACCTTGTACTGCACCTGGAGCACCTAATGCACAAGTCTATAATATTTTCATAATCTTCTTGATAAATATCACCCTTACCCATTATATTCAATGTTTCTACCCATTGGTCTTTCATTCCTTTAATAATTGTGGTTTTTAGAACATTATCAGGCAGATTGGCATAAGGAGATCTTTGCAGATTATATTGGAAACACTCCACATATTCCTCCAGAGTCTCATTAGGCTTAGCTACCATTTGAAAGATTTCATCATTTAGTTCTCTAGTTAGATAATAATCTTGGTATTTTTTAAGGAAGGATGTTTTCATCTGTTCCCAATCATTGATGGTACCTCCACCAAGTCCTATAAACCAACGCAGGGCTGCTCCCTCTAGAGTAGAGGGGAAATTTTTTAGCTTCTGGGGGTTAGTGGTGTAATCATAACCCCTACATAGGACATCGATTTCGAAAAGGAATGCATCAAGGTCTTCTAAAGTTAGCCCATGGAAGGTGGTAATATTCTATAATGGAATAGCTTTCATGTGGGCATTGACAACTGTGTCTACAATAGGGTATTGTAACGTAGATGTCTAGGGCTATTGCTGATTATTGGCCATTTGGTCAAAAATATGCCAATATTCTTCAGGGATCTCTGGAGTTGGAGAGTTGTTCCTAGGATGTCCAGAAGAGGCTGGAATGATTTTAACAATGCTACCTTGATCCAGAACACTGGGTGTCCTTTGTTCAATCACTACTTCAGGAGATCTAGGTTCTGATGATTTAATTTCAGGATTACCTATTTCTCCTTCTCCTTCATGGAGGTTGAAAGAATTCCCTTCTTGTGAAGGGCGTGGTTGTGAATTTTCAATATCTTGAAAACTCTGTTCAGACCCTTCAGTCTTACTATGAATCTCATTGTTAGCTACAGATGGTGATCCTATGGCCTGAAGGGAAATAATATGGTGTTTGGTAGCAATAGTTCGGGGTCCTACTAATGACTAAGACTTAGCTTTTCTTATGATTTCGTCATTGAAGGTTGATCATCCAAGGGTCATCAGTCCCTTGGAATTTTCATGTTTGGGGGGAGGAATTATATATTTTTTGGGTCTTTTATTCTTAGTCATTCATACAAAAATACAAACATTCATTTCTATCTTAAATTCCTACACAATTCTGTTGGAAAGCAGGCGGAGGAGTGAGCATTTTACTCGCTCGGTACGCAAGTTCTTACCTCCCGTTTTCAATACCCAATTCTCTCTCAGCAGACAGACATCACTCTTTTTAAAATGGCAACACTCGCACTAGCAATGGTGCCAAAATGTTGGGTGCTAAAAGGTGTCTTTTAAAACTCCTAATTGCCTCACACTAATTATCAACCTGGGTAAGTCTTTTTATTCCAAGAGTGTACACAATATCTGCAAGATATAATCCAAAGAGTAATGTTTTAAACTAAGCTATGAAATTCAATACAAGAGTAAATGGATGCAATCATAAATCTCAAGCTTGTAACTCTAAAGGAAATAACTCATCTAAACAATACCACAATTCAATCTTAATTAACCAAATTTAAATGAAAATCAACCAAGAGCACCGTAGTATTAACTGAGCTCCTTCAGCTATATTTAAACTATTGGGTAAAAGGAAAGCATTTAATCAATCACGCTCCATTTTGAATTAAACAGAAGTGAGTCTTTAACCAATAACTAATTCAATCCACAACATGAATTAAAGAAAACCATGACTGCACATTAATGAAATAAATCCCAGAAATCTGATTCAACGAAAATACATCAATTGAAAATTTGTAAAGCAGAATAACTTGTAGGAAACGGGAAATGCATCAAATAGGGAACAACAATAAGTTCCACCAGAGATCGGGTCGTAGCCACCAGCGAACACTGCTTAATGATTTCAGAAGATGCGAACAAACAACAACGCAAGTTGTATATTAATCATCAAAGTCGCTTATCATTACACACGATCTTGTTTCTCAGAATTACTCTTCTGTAAATTAAAATTACAATCCAAGTGAAAGGCAAGAGATCCCTCTTCGGTCTTCTCTTTTATAGTCAAAAGGAAAAGATAAATGTGATCCCTCAGGATCAGGAGATCTTTAGGGATTCACAACTAAATGCTATCTTTAGACAATTCTTATATCTCACGCTGATCTCCTTGACTTGTTCCTTGGTTCGACTACACCCGAGCATCTCATTTTCCTCGATTAGCTTTTGCTGTTCTGACTTGGGAACAACAGTTGTTCCTTCTGTTATTTTTCTACATAAAAAGCAATCAGAGTTAGTTTGGTCGGTTAAATCATATCAAGAGCTGTTTTATTCATTCCTTATCAAAATCCTATCAATTTGTTATTATATTATGGCATAAGATGGATAAGAAAGGAGGAAAAGAATAATAATGAAGAGTAAATACATACCTATTACACGACTCAACATGGAGATATGTGAAATTCACTTGATTCAACAATGACTTAAATCTCTAATTAAATTTCCAAACAAACTCAGTAGGTTTCTGTTTGATTTCTTTCAACTCAGTGATGCACTGCAACTTAGACTTCACCTTCTTGAATTCTCTGATTAGTGCTGCTTTAATATCTGCAAATGTTGTGATCTGATTATTTGAATACTTCATATACCATGTCAATTCTCTATCTTGGAATGTCATAATTAGATGTTATTTCTTTATATTTTCATAATTGATCTACTTCGTGATCCATAGAGCTTAACATAAGAACCAAAACTGTTATGGATCCTCTAATCCAATTCCTTTGAAAACATGTAGCTTAATATCATCAGTCATATTTCTTCTTAGAGGGGCGGATATGGGTAAGGGGATGGGGAGGGGGGGTAAGGGGAGTAGGAGGGGGAGGGGGAGGGGGAGAGCCAAAAACACCCTACCTATTATTGGATTCTAGCTTCTGCAAACCCTTAGGCTGTGAAGGTGAATACTACAAAGTTACCTGGGCTTTATTAACGTGGCTATCTTCTCTTTCACTTTAAGATTCAGTCAAAAGAGGACTATACTCAGTCTCTACAAAGGTCTACGGGGATTTTCCATGATATCTCTTTTTGATATCTACTCTATATCTCTTTCCACTTCACGTTACTACCACTATAACTAAGATTTATTCTCTTTTCTTCTAAACATAAGTAAACTAGCAATCTGACTGCATCCGTAAAACCCCCTCTTCACATAGAAGCATCTTAATCCAAAGTTTCAGAGATTTCAAATACTTACCTCACATTCCTTTGAATAATCACCATTCTGCTTCATTTTAGGACACCATCAAGTCTACTGTGAACTCGGTAAAGTATGCTCCCAAGATGTTATCAATCCAGAAATCGACATCCCTTGAAATCCTATTGTTGGTGCTCTTGAGTCATTGTATTAGTTCAGGATTCCATAGCATAGGTTCTCTGCCTTTAATATAGGTATTTCTTTTAGTAAACCTTGATATCCATCCATATAGTTCGACAACAAATGATGCGAAGAAAATTTCATATTGATCTGTGAAAATACACTTTTATAACCAAGATTCAAATGTCAAACGAGGGTTTGTTTTCTCTTGATCTACAAATTCTCGCTCATTCAATTCTAGACAATCTTGAATTTCCTTCTTCAATGGATGCCACATCTACATATCCCTCAAATAGATCCTGGTCCCAACAAGAGAACCATTTTTTGGTTATGATTTGGGCTAACCTAGGTTAGATCTATACTGCGCACCAACAAAACCCTCAATCACTGACCCTTTCGGCAACAACCTGTAAGAAGATCACAGTCTCACCTGAAGTGACTATGGGAGGATGTAGAACAAGGTTTCTATAGCCTTGAAGGATGATGTGATGTGGTGTTTTATATTATCTTTTATTCTTAACATTCATAAATCACTTTTCCACATTCATTTAATCTCTTAAACATACCATATAAAGTCATAAATCTTCACTATACCGAAATAAAGTGCAATTGCAATAAACTGCTACATTACAATAGATAGTAAAAAAATATACACATGAAGACACCAATTGTACTATGGTTCACCCCAATGTGGGGCTACGTTCACAAGAACTATTGCTTATAATAAGAATTCTTGTACACCATACAATTCCTAACTCGTCCACTAAGTTGCAGGTCTTCTACGCACTCAACTGCAAACTCAGACCTCTGTGCACTCAATTGTAGAGCCTCTCCTTCTTTTCCCAAACAACATATCACAGAGGTTCAACCATAACACAAATCTGGATCTCAACTATAAGATTATTTTCTTCTTATTATTTGACCCTATATATACTATTATATCAAAGGTTACATCGTCACAATAGCATGGTCCAAATACCATGGACTACCTAAAAAAAGCAACTAAAATCATTGATCCTTTACGTTATTAGAGAGATAAGGGGTTTTTCCCTATGTCAAAGCCCTTATATTTCATGGTATATTCCAACTGCTTCGCTGCTTGGTCCACTTCGTACTCCATTACGTGTTCCATTGTGCACTTCTCTCCATAAAATGCAGAGTCTTTGCCAAAAACTAGGCCAAGTTGTGTTGTGCCCAACAGTTCCAGGGAAGGTAATGGGATAGGAATATTGTTGATGTCTCAAGAAGGAATCCTAATCTCTCTTTCTTTCAACTAGAGTACAAAGAAATAAATAATGTTGTTGAATATGAAGCTTTCTTAATGGGACAACAGTGAGTGAGAAATTTGAATATTGGGTGACTAAGTGTATTTCGGGACTCAAAGTTGGGGATCAGGCAGATCAAGAATCAATGTCAGGATAAACATCCATGGTTGAGGACTTATTAGAATGAGGTATGCGATGTAATTGATGAATTTTTCTTAGCTTTTAGTATTCAATTTCTTCCTCGAGAGGGCAATAGAATGGTTGATACCTTGGATGTAGCTACAAGTACCTTCAAGCCTCCCCAAAATCCATTGTTGAGGTATGAAGTTGAAGTCTACTACATACCTTTAGTAGAATACAACATTAAACATTGGAAAGTGTTTGAGGATGAAGAACAAGTCAAACTCTTAATGTAGGGGGCAGCGGAGTTCTCCAATTTAGTGATAGACCAAGAGGATGATGAGCTGATAGAGGAAAGGAAGAAAATTTGGGAAGAAACCATTGTTGGGCACAAAATACTACAGCTAAAAGGCAACACTATCCCCAAAGTACTGGTCCCACTAGAAAGGTTTTTCAATTTGAATGATGTGGCAGCCAATCCAGCTAAGCAAGAATTCAATGAGCAAGTGGAAGATCACAACATTGGCACAAACAAAGAATCAAGGGTGATAAAGCTAGAAAACATAATCCCTCATGTGTACAAGTAGAAATACCTTGATCTGTTTAAAAATTACAGGGATTTATTTGCTTGGTATTATGAGGATTTGAAAACCTTTGATACCACCATCATCCAACACAAGATAACTTTAAAGGGAGGAGTAAAGCCTTACAAACAAAAGCTCAGACAGATTAATCCTTTAATACTTCCACATATTCAAAAATAGGTGAGGAAGTTATTACAAGATAAAATTAGTGTACCTCTGAGGTACTCATATTGGGTTGCCAACTTGGTCCCAGCCAAAAAGAAGAATGGGGAAATAATGTTGTGTAGTTATTTCAGTAACCTAAACAAAGCCTCCTTGAAAGATAATTACGCCCTACCCAAGATGGACAACATTTTATAGAAAGTGGTAGGGTCAACAAGGATGTCCATGATGGGTGGATTCTCTGGGCACAACGAAGTTTCTCTACACCAAGAAAATTAGAATAATATTTCCTTTACCACTCCCGAGGGAAAATTCATGTACACAATAATGCCCTTTGGTCTAATTAATGTTGGAGCCACTTTTCAGAGGGCCATGGACATTGATTTTGTGGGAAAACAAGATAAGTTTTTGGTTGTCTATTTAGATGATATCATTGTTTTCTCAAAGACATGTGAAGAACACCTTGAACACCTAAGCCTTACCTTTTAGAAATGTAAAAAGTATGGGCTATCTTTGAATCCCAAAAAATATCAGTTTTCTCTAAGTGAGGGAGAGATGCTTGGACACATAGTGCCAAAGGAAGGAGTGAGGATTGCTCCAATAATAGTGGAGGCTATTCAAAACATCTCATCACTCGAGAAAAGTAAAGAGATTCAAGTGTTCTTGGGTAGAATAAATTTCTTGAGGATAATTGTGCCAAACTATGCTGAGATAGTGAAGGCGATCACTAAGATTTTGAAGAAGAAAAAGGAGTTAAAATGAACCCTAGAGGCCTGAGAATCATTATTCAGTATCAAAATGGCCTTATTTGAAGTACCTGTGTTAGTCAGTCTAGACTATCTAACACTATTTTTTGTATTTTCTTTTGCCTCCTCTAATATAGTGCCAGTTGTTCTGTTGCAAAAACATAATGAGGGGTATGAGAAGCCTCTAGAATTTTTCAACCAAGTGCTAAGGGATGTCGAGCTAAAGAAAAAAATATTACAGAAATAAGTATATGCCCTATTCAAAGCCTTGAAAGCTTTCCAACTGTATGTGTTGTAGTAAAAAAAAATATCATATGTCCCCACAACCTCTATGAAGGATGTTCTTGTACAAAAAGACAATGAAGGAAAGAGGGGTAGATGGATCATCAAGATCCAAGAATATGACTTGGAAATCCATCCCGCTAAGTTGATAAAGGGACAGGGGCTAGCTAATATGATGTCTAAATCTATTTTCCAAACATTGAGAATTAATCTACTATTAGAGGGAGAAAAGAAATACATTGGTGAAACAAAGCAACGAGGGGTCGAGAGCCCAACTCAAAAAATGCAAATGAATTTTACCATATACTATTGGTATAAACACATAGTTCATTACTTATTGTTCCTAATATGCCCAGTAAATAACATGCTCTGGGGCTACATGCCCAGAAATTTGTCATTTCACATGGGTGCTTGTACTCGGAGGACCCTATGGGTGTTTTGTTGTTGTTCCTGGTCGAGGAAAAAATTTACAAAGTAATGGACGAATTCCATGGCTGTGCTTGTGGGGGGCACTAGATTTGGAAATCTAGAACACATAAAATCCTCAAGGAAGGTTCTTATTGGCCCAAAATGTTTAGTGATGTCTATTATTATGTTAGATCCTATGAAAAGTGCTAAAGGTTTACTGAAAAACACAGGTTGGCTCCTCTCCCCTTGATCCCTGTCTTTGTGGAAGATCTCTTTAGACAGTGGGGGTTGGACTTTATTGAAGAAGTGCACCCACCATCTAATGCTCAACACAAATGGATTCTCACTGCAACTGATTATTTCATTAAGTGTTGGAAATGATACTTAGATGGAGGGTGAATCAGTATTATCAGATCAATAATTTTTCATTTCCCAAAAAAATTTATATACGCTACTTTTGTGAAGTGAACTAGCATGTACACACTACTATGATTACTGAAAACAACGTATACCTAGAGAACTTGTGATTTAGTTAATTTATCATGTGTTGATCTATAACCACTGCATTAGTAACTTATTAAATAGTGCAGTAAAAATAGAATAAACCATCACAGATAAGAAACACACATGAACACCAAGATTTAAGGTGTAAACCCAATGTGGGTGAAAACCACCTACTGCTATTGTCTATGTCTTCTTTTAATAATAAGAAAATATGTTTACAATATTGTACTGGTGTAGACTCATACCAGTACGCAGGCACCCACCTGCACAAGGCTACAACCTTCTCCCGTTTTTCAGCTTCTACTAGAAGGGAACTACAACCCCATAGCTCTTGTACTAGCCAATGTGTTTACTATTACGTAGGTGCTAGAATACAGAAGGATACGACCTTCTCTCTTGCTCTTGGGACCACATTTCATAAATTTTCAGATTGGATGCTCCTGGTAACAATACACATGAAGTCTTGTTTCATCAAATTTTCATACTGGACCCATCAGAACTTTCAAACTACTTCAACCAATAATCCATTAATCTAAATATTTAGATCACTGTCAATAGAACACTGTGCTGAACCCACAAACCTGCGTTATCATTCAGAACTAGTTGCAACCTCAAGAATCATGCATCAGAATGTATAAACTACTTTACTAAACCCAACCTATGTGTATACGCTACTTCCTTTAATGAAACCTGCGTATACCTTCAAAACTACTGAAACATAAAACTTCTAAATCAAGTCTGTACCAACCAACAATATACTGAACATATACTGTAAATTTATAGAGATTTACACAGGTAGTAATAGAGATCGCCCTTCTCACTTATACAATAAATCAATCAAATATTAAACTCCGTATGCATTCAATTTTACATTCACATCTAAGAAGACTTCATTGACAGACAATAGTAAAACAACATAACTCATCAGATAGATCAGTCAGATCTGAAGAATAGGCTTTTCCTCTGTATATGCTACTTGGAAGAGTAGAACTTGTGTGTACACACACTTTTACCGAGACGAACCAGTGTATAGATCTGCAAATATTAACTCATGACTTCATTGTTATTCCGGACTTTAGACAAACCCAAATCATGACATTTAAAGAATAAAACAGGTGTGCACAATCAGATCTGGCCCAACCAATATCAGATCATTCAATGATAAGTCATTTAAGGTCTCATGATCTTGATCCAACATTGAATTCAAGGTGCACAGAATATTTCAGATCAGATCACTAACATAGCCCTTGCAACATAAAATATACTTTAGATAGAAGTATTCCTTAGAAACCCTTTTCACTTGCACACATTGGCCTTATCATCTTCTCCTCCTTACATAGTTTTATGCCTTTCTTAATAACTCAGACCAAAACCACTTAGGACCCATGGTATTCTTGGATGGGATCAAATATTCATTACTCCACTCAATATTGTGGGCTAATACCATGGTATTGACCCTTGGTATTGTCTCCTCTTGAATTTCCTTGATTTTCCAACATATACGCGCTTTTCTTCTTGTGAAAGTGTGTGTATACATATATGCTCTTTTTGTTCTATGAACCAGCATGTATACATTGTTTTGACCAAGTGTACTTGTGTATACATCTTAAACTACTTTTCACCATTCTTTACCTTTAACTTATTCATTATGATTAGTAGACTTTAGTTCCTTCTTCCTGTTCTTCTTTACCAATGCCCTGTTACATCTGAGTGGACCTGTTACACTGTGGGTTTCCTTTCATCAAAACGGAACTAACATGTGAGTGATTTTCCATCAAGGACAACACTTGAATCATAATGCCAACACTAAGTGGGCAGAGGATATCCTAGCCAAGAATGCAACTAATGCAGTTGTCATAAAATTCATGGAAGAGAACATTCTAGCCATATTTGGGTGCCCAAAGAACATAATCACAAATAATGCCCAGGTGTTCATATCTTACATGTTTTTGAGATTCTACCATAAATACAACATACTTGTGGGTCACTTCACAACCTATTACCCACAAGGGAATGGATTGGCCAAATATTGTAACAAAAATCTTGTGAGAATCCCAAAAAAGACCATATCAGAGAATCAAAAAAATTGGGATTCATAGCTAAAGTATTCCTTATCGACAAACAAAGTCATGACTACGAGGTCGACTAGTAAATCTCCATTTGAATTACTATATGGGAAGGTTACTATTTTTCCCATGCACCTATCAATTCCAGTGGATAAACTGATGCAAGATGTTGAGAACGATTCCAATTCTATAACAGGAGAATCAATCATATTATGGAAATTCAAGGAATTAGGGGAGAAGTAACTCAGAACTTGGTCAAATACCATGAAAATACGAAGGATATTTTTGAAAAGAGGGCCAAGGATAGACTACTACAACCTAGATATCTCATGCTTAGGTGGGGTGTAAGAAGAGAAGAAAAAGGGAAACATGGAAAATTTGATCCCTTATGGTTTGGACTGTTCAAGATTGTTGAGGCAAAGGGAAGCAACACTTTCTTGTTGGAAAACTTAGAGGGTGAAGTACTTGAGATGTGTGTAAATGGAAAATTCCTCAAGATTTACTTCTAGCACTAAGAGGTCCATTTCTCACCCATTGTACATATCAGTGAGCCAGTGTAAAATATCAGTAATACTTTCAACTCTTTATGTTTCTATTTTTGTTTTTATATACTTGAGTAAAATTACTCCATGCCCAATGGATAGAAGGCTACTAGTCTGTAGGTTCTCAACACCTTGCTAGCAAGGCATAGTCCCCAATTAGGGCCAATGTTTTCACTTATATCAAAATTGTTTGAATTTTAATAAATCGTGTCAAAACAATGAAAAAGGCTCAAAAGGAGAACAAATCTTAGAGGCCAAAAGTCGGAAGAGGTGGCCAAAAGCCCAAAAGCCTAAGTTTTAAAGACAAAGAGGTAGTTGAGTCTTACATATGAGTGTTGAAGTTTAGGATCTAATCATATCAAAACCTAATATCAGAGGGGCAAGAAGAGTAACATATCAGACTAAGACATATCATAGGGAAGTTCTTCGATGGGTTCAAAACCTCGTAACTTCAATTTAAATCCTTTTTCCGAAAGTTTTGATGAAGAGGAACTCCAAAATTAGGTAGGACCTTAGTCAAAAGTACTTCACAGGCCCAACGACGTAGGGAAAGGGGCCGAGCATTGAGTTCGTAGAGCCCATTGAAAGTGGATAATATTGTAATTTTCATGAAAATCCAAATTTCAAAAGTTATGATGAGAGGCAGATTTTAATACCGATCGGCACTCGATCATGAGAAATCCACATGACTTGGAGCCAAAGGAAAATTTAACACTTGCAAGGTAGGAGCTCATCGGAGGTAGATTTTTTTTGTAACTCCTGGTAAATTCTTGTTTGAAAAAGTTTATATGGTGAAGGGGGCTTCCGATATGGGATGGAACCTGTTCACAATCGTTCCAAAGGTCAAAGTCATGTGGAACAAAGTGGGACCTCGAAACATTGGTCGTCAAAACTTTGGTGTTTCAGAACCCCTTGACAAATGCCTCTATTGAAAGCACCTTAATCATGGAGGTATGGGAAAACAGACAGGAGACCATAGAAAATTCGACGACCCCATGTACCTTTCTCTCTCTTTTGAAGAGGGCACATTGCAGCTGGTGATTGATCTTGATAAGCTCATAGGGAAGATTATGTCAACATGACGTGGCAAAACAAGGACACGTGGTAGAAATGCTTTCAATTTCAGGGGCCTAAAGGGGAAAATATAGGTGACATGTTTCACCACTTAGGAGACACCACATGGATATGATGAAATCAACCTAACGTCACCTCAGGGGTCTACATATCTGTTGGCTTATTGGGGCTTGACCTAGGTTCGAAAGAGTTATTTAGCCCAACAAATCCCATAGCTACTGGCCCTTTCAGCTATAGCCCATGGAGAGTGGACTGAGCTCTCACCAAAGGTAGCAGGGGAGGGTGCTAGAACTAGGTTTCCGCACCCTATGGATGTCTTGGTGTGGTCTAGAGGTTTTGCGCACTGGGTTACAGTTCTGCACTGCTCGGTCTTCGCACAGATCCAACTTGGTTATGTTTTTCATTTTGGTGTGCTATTCTATTAGAAGATGTGGTTACCAATTACCAAGGTCTTTAAGCAAACATTTAACCATCACAACTGATTCGCGTATTAAAATAAACCCAGATTTATACTCATTCCAAATAAGCAAATTAAAAAGATATTATAACAGTTCAAAAGATACACAGAATTTTAGAAGAAACATATCTTTATTTCCACTTTATCCGTAATACATACAGATACACCCTGTGCACTCAGCTGCAGGGGTCCGCACACACAGCTGCGGACTTTCCAGGCCTCTGTGCACACAACTGCAAAGCCTCTACCTACTACCCAATCCGTCAACTCAGACTTATAGATGCTTTTAGACTATCTTCTTCAAGAACCCATTTCATTCCATTATCCTTCCCAAATGAACTGTATTTCCCTCACAGAGCCATGCTCTATTTATACCCTTCCTTGGTCCACGGTCCCTATGCGGGCCAACTCTATTTATATTTCTTTACATTATTTTCAGGCGGACTACCCGTTGACTCAATCCTACTATAATTCATGCTTCACATACTTCAGAGTTTTTACAATAATTTAATCCTACTTTTTGGGCTTTCTACCCCAAAACCCATTATGCAGAACCTCTGCTACCCAACAGTCCCCCAACACAATCATCATGACTCGTCTTGAGTCACTCACTGGTGCAGCTAGATGATCTGCCTTGGCTTCATGGTTTGCCTCCCTTTGAGTGGTGCTTGGCATCCTACTGCTCCTTCATTTTCTCTTGCAACATTTTGCCTGGCTCCTGCTTCGATGTTTCTATCACGTCTCACAACTAATGATGCTCATTCTACTCTGCTCAGTTACAATACCCCCTCATAGGATTTTAACACGAGAGGTGGAGCCGCATATGGGACCTCCTCGTACTACTGCAACCATTTTTGACCTTCGTATCTTCTCCTTGCACTATCTGCTGCAGCTTGTGTTGCAATTTTGCAAGACCCTGGCTGCTATCCGCAAGATCCCAATCTGTGAGGGACATCAGAGACGACTTATTAATTGCATATCTACCCGTGTTCATCTTTTGTCTATCCTTTCATTGTTCTGTTGTAGTATGTCAGCCTGCCCCTAGGTGAGGCAACAGCCTCCGAACCAATTCTGCTTCGTGTTCCCTCTTTTTGGTACATCCCTTATTGGTGATGCTATAGTCTACAGGATGCCCGTAGCTCTCACCCCCATATTCCTTAGAGAGCCCTACCTCTCCATCGACTAGATTACTACCTTTGAGCGCATGCCTTGTGCAGAGATAATGAACAGCTCCATCTGTGTTTCTGAAGCGTAGGCCACCCAGTGGAGTCCCTTCGGTGATTTATAAGTCATGTGGATTTCAAATGCACTGATTGCCGCCTATTTCAGTTCATGCAAATTGCTCGTGTAAAACCTGTGGCAGCTCGTTCCATATTGGGTTCATACTAGTTCTATTAATTGTTTGTCGCCTGCTCCCTTTTGCCATAATGTAGAAATCATGTCATGAATAGTGATATCAACAGCCATCATTCCTCTTATCAGTGTGTCCATGTGATCCCTTTCGCGCAACCACGATCCTTATGTTTGGTCAAATGTACGCACATCGTAGTACTCGTGCATCTATCCCCTAGGCAGCTTTATCATCCCACGCTCTCTTTCAACTGGGTGGAGTGGTGAGACTATCTTTTTGCCAGCTAGTCAGGTGGTTGGCCTGCCCGTGTATAGCTTTAGGTGACTAGCACTTACTCTTCCTAGGAATGGGTCTTCATTGAGTTTAGCCAATTGAATCGTGCCCCCATCGGTAACTTCTTTGATGACATAGGGTCCCAACCAGTGCATGCAGAGTTTACCTGGGAATTTTTCGATCTTACTATCATAAAGCAATACTAGATGGTTCTCTTTGAAGGTGTGCACCTTGATCTGGCAATCATGCCACGCTTTCTCGCGTTGTTTCTATACATGCTGATGGAATCCAACCAAAAATAATTCCTCCTCCAATTCTTCTAGTTGTACAAGCCTCTCTTCCAATGCCCCACCTCTACCATTCCTTTGATTGCCGCAATCCACAGACTAGGCACAATATATTCCATAGGCATAACAGCCTCCTTGCCATAGACTAAGCAAAATGGTGTCTGGCCTATCAGCTTCTTGCATGTCGCTTGGTATGCCCATAGCACAGCAGGGATGCGCAAGTCCCAGTCATTGCGTTGCGCATTACAGACCTTAGTCAACGCGTTCTCCAAAATTTTGTTGAAGGCCTTGATGGTCCCATTTTCTTGTGCATGGTAGGGCATACTTTATTGGTGATATATCTAAAATTCCTCCGTGAGTGCGTTGAAATTCATTCAGAAAATGCATTCCCTTATCACTCATGAGAATTTTGGGGCAACCAAAGCTAGTCAAGATGTTCTCGAACAAAATTTTTGTTGTTGTCATAGCTGTGCAATTCTTAACTAGTTGTGCCTTGGCCCATCGGGTTAAATACTCAGTCGTAATGATGATATAGAGCACGCCCATCTTTCCTCATGGTTCAATAGGTCCAATAAAGTCAATCGCCCATTTCTCAAATGGTTGTAGCTTCATCTATGGCTGAAGTGGCATTTCGTTCCTCTGCGACGGTTTGCCCGTCCGTTGACATACATCATAGGCCCAATAGTATGCTTTCTAATCTTGATGTAGAGTGGGCCACCATAATATGGTGTGAAGAATCTTTTGGGTTGTGGCATAGCCCGCATAATGTTTTCCAGCAACCCTTCCATGTGCTTCAACCAGGATTTGTCCGCTCTCGAACTCGAGTACATATCTGCACAATATTTCGTAATTTCCCATCTTGTAGAAGTGGCCCACAATTACAGTAAAATCTTTTGCGCATATCACCAGTTCCTTCTTTTGCTAGACAGAATACCCCTGTGGTGCAGTGCCCATAGTTAAAAAGTGGATTATATCTTTAAATTGGCCATCTACAATGCGCACAGCATATAATTAGGCATCTAGGAGCCCCTCCTCTATATTTGTTGGTTCTTCACCAGTCTCAATTCGGGACAGATGATCTGGACCTGAATTCAGACATCCAAGCTTTACAACAACCTCAAAGTCATATTCTTGAACAACAACAACCATTGACAAATACGCCCCCCAACACAGGCTTGTTCACTAGGTACTTGAGCGTAGAGTGATCAGTGTACATCTTAAAATGTCCTCTGAGCAGATAGTGGTGGAACTTTTGTAGCATGTATACCATCACCAATCCCTATCGCTCAGTAGTAGAGTAATTATTTTCTTCCTTGGACAACCTGTGACTGGCGAAGGCAATCAGGTGATCAACTCCCTCCACTCCTTCTTGAGTGAGTATTGTACCCAACGTGACACACGATGCATCGACATGTACATGAAATTCAACATCCCACTTTGGAATGACCAAGATAGGGGCACAAGCCATCTTTTCCTAAAGTGTTTCTAGGCTTTTGTTACATTCCTCGTTCCAACAATATGTAGCATCCTTCTACAGTAACTATTCCATTGGAGCCATGATCTGGGCATAGCTTTTGATAAACATTCGATAGTAGTCCGTGTGTGCTAATGTAGCATGTAGCTGCTTTACACTTCGTGGTGCTTGCAGATTTAGTAGCTGGATCCACCATCAGTCCTTGCTTACAAACCACATGGCCTAACAAGTTTCCGAAAGGGACAAGGAACGTACACTTCTTTAGGTTAAGCACAATCCAGTGCTAATAAAAAGTATCCAGCATCAATCGTAAGATCACGACATGTTTCTTAACCAAGCCAAATACGGTCCAGTCATCTAGATGGACTTCTAAGAACTTATGGATAAATTCCTTGAACGCGGGTACCACAATACGGGAAAATATCGTGGGCGCATTCTTCAACCCAAAGGGCATTACCGTATACTAAAAAAAACCCCATTCAGTAGCAAATGTTGTCTTGCTCTGATCCTCTGGTGCGATCTTGATCTGATGGTACCCGAAGAACCCGTCTGCGAACGAGTATGCTTCCTGCCCGCCCACATTTTCTAGTACCTCATCTATAAAGGGTGTTGGAAACAGAACATTAACATAAGCATCATTGAGCTTCCACAAATATACGCAGATGTGGATCTCACCCTTCTATTTCTTCTCCTACACAACCATAGGACTTACCCAATCGGACTCCTTGGCTGGTTCAATAATTCCTACTGCCAGCATCTTGTCCAATTCTTCGCGAACCTTTGCTTTGTATTTTGGATTCAGTCGATAGGGTCACTGTTTCACTTGCTTTGCATCTAACTTCAAATTTATTTTAATCATCCCTAAGTCTCCTAGAATCCATTTCAGCTCTGTAATTTTTGTAGGGAATAAATCTCAGTATTCACGGAGCAACTCAACAACCATTTCCACCATGGCATCTTCCCACTAGTCCCCAAGCGTAGCATACTTCAGCTCTTCCTCTATTCTGATATTTACCTATTTTGTTTTCAATGGCACTGTGATGTCTAGATCTTCTATCTTGGGGCCACGCACCTCACGACTACCTTCAGATTCTGGTATATTGATGTTACGCGGGTCATCCTCATCATCTTCTATTTGTACATTGTAACATGCTAAGGCCTGGCTCAATTGTCACGACCAATCTGACAACACGACTTCTTTTGGTTCCGATGGTATTCTAAAGAAGGCAGTTTTTACTAACTATAATGTGTCATCCATGGTATCCATCCATTGATCTTGAAAGAGAAATCTTGACAAAAACCCTTCGGACAGGACATCCCACTCGCTGGTGCCATTTTGGAGCTCTGTTTCCATATACCAATTCCTTGGAATGACATCCAGGGTATGATAAAATAAGTTCACCCATTCTGGTTGAGGCTCCACACCATAAGCTTTGGCCCATTTTCTCAGGTGTATGCATAGATTCTCTCGTCCATCATATTTATCTATTATTCGTGGCACTGGCTTCCCAAATCTTATCTACATCATGTGCCGACAGCTTTGCCAATCTTCGAAGGTTCCTTCATGGGTACCCCACCATCGCACCGGTGTTGCACACAATGCCCATTTTAGCTCATCAAACAGTTGGTACTTGGGTATCGCGCTTTCAAATTGAACCAAGAATTCATCCACTTCTGTCAGCCCGTCATACATTGGCAGTTCACGGGTCTGAGCTTTAACACAATACAAGGATCTTGTCATCATATTACAGTGTAGCGTGGTTACCCCGTTCACCCTATTCCACCATCGCTTGTCCTCTTCATCTGAATTGCTGGTTCATGAGCTGGCGTAGCCCCATGAGGGTCTCCTCTCCTCCTTTGGCCTATGCGTATCAATCTTGTAGATACAATCCAATGCATTGTCCCTTTCATCGTTGCGCACAGGTTCTGTGTAGCGTGGTCCTTCTGTTGGATCTAGCAGAATGACTACACGGAGTGACTTCTTCTCAAATATCATCTTCCTCTGTTTGAGGTCAATAACCCCATTCATGTCAATGGCCTAGTCTACCCCTAGAAATGCAGGGTACGGGCTATTTTCATCCATGATTTCAATAACTTCGAAGTCCATCCAGGTACTTGTGCCATTAATATCTACTATAATTCCTTGCAGCCTTCCCATGGGCAAGATCTTTTGTTGATTGGCCATCCGCAATTGGATAGGAGACCATTGTAGTGTAGGCTTACCCATGCACTCCCAAGTCTGTTTAGGTAATACGTTTGCATCCGAACCTAGGTCTAGAATGATCGGATCCATCTCGTAATCACCAATTTGCGCCATTAACCACATCTCTCGACCCGTCTGCGATGCATGTATTCCTAATTTCCAGATTGCACGAGGTTCACCCCATCCCAGGCACCTATTCATTACTTCCTGTAACCCTCTGACTACCCTGTCGGTGTGAAGCAGTTTTATGCATGTCTCTAAGAAGGTAGTCAACATCGAGGGATCCCTACTAGCTCAAGCCGATCCCTACTACCTCGGGTAGAGATGCTTGTGAAGCTTTCGTTAGCTTCCATATTGGTCTCCCCATCGACCTCTTCTATGGCTGCACTGCTTCGTAATACCATGTTTACCTTGGGTCCATCGCTACATGGTTTGGATCTCATCATCTACATGTTTTTCATTGTTGTAGGAGGCGGTGCCTTTTTTCCACGAATCTGAGCTATCAGCATGGGGCAATCTAGCAGCTCATGATCGAGTTGCTCACAATAAGGACATGATACTCGAGTTGGATTGGTACAATCCTATGCGTAATGTCCTGGTCCTCCACATTTGTAACAGATTAGCTGGCTGCGACCCCTTCCTGGTCCCATTCTGCTCCATCCTCGACCCCGTCCTGGGAACTCACCATGCACAAAAGTTGTAGCTGGATCCTGGCCTCGCACCTCAGTTTGCATTGTGTAGGTAGGTTCTTGGTCCATCAAAATTCGATAGCTATGATAATCTCATTCTTCATGACCCAACGATCTACAAAAGCTATAAAAGAGCTGATGGGGGGTTTGGTTGTATTTTGGCAATAGATGATATTTATCAGTGTTGTGCTTCCCTCCTACCTGACAGATTGCGCACCAGAGCGGGGAAATCACATTCAACCCTACTTTTACCTCTGGTCGGAATGATGTTGGTCCCCCTGTTACCACAAAATTCACTGAGACCAGACAGTGATCTTTATCGTGTCCTTGGCTTCTGCACTTTATACACCATACTTCCTCCCAGACTTCTGGGCGCAATGTCTGTTCTTATTTTAACTTTTGTATCTCCAAGCACAAATTTTGGACCAGCACTTGGATTTGCTGAACTCCAAACCCTGGGTCCTGTACCGGGGTTTCGTACAGCCATGTTGCTGCCTCCAATGCTTCTGCTTTGGTTGAGATCTTCTGTTGTGACAAGGCTGAATTCACATATGGTGTTAGTGATGCGATGAACCAAGTGTGGTGTTGTGCATCCGCTAGGGTCATGTTGGCCTCGCAAATGGTGCTTTTCAACCTCTGATCCAAATCCCACGGGGTCTCACCAAGCATCATTGTGATCTCTTTGAATCCAACAACCAACTATTCTTCTTACTTAGGTCGGCTAAAATCCTTGGTTAATTCAGTATGGATGTCTGCTATCCTCGCTGTTAGGTTGATGCTTGAATACTTCATGTACCATGTTAGTGCTCGATCCTGCAGTGCACTAACTAAGATGGATTTCTTAATATTATCATCTGGGACCTATTGTGTGTTCCATACTGACGTTAGTACAAACCAAAATTGTTCCAGGTCTTTGCCTCCTACTCCTTTGAACACTTGTAACTGAATCGTGTTCACCATAGTTACCCTTGTTCTGCTACTGTTCTTGATCCTTTTTATTTTTCAACTTTCCTTTCTATCGAGTCCCTGCGCTTCACACCAAACACCCCTTATGCAAATCTCGGTCCCGGTAATGGAACCATTTGTTGGCTTATTGGGGCCTGACCCTGGTTTAGAAGAGTTATTTAGCCAAACAAATCACGTAGCTATCGGCCCTTTCGGCAACAGCGCATGGAGCGCGGACTGAGGTCTCACCCAAGGTAGCAAGGGAGGGTGTTGGAACCAGGTTTCCACACCCTAGGGATGTCTTGGTGTGGTTTGGAGGTTTCACACACTAGGTTACAGTTTTGTGCTACTCGGTCTTCGCACAGATCCGGCTTGGTTATGTTTTCCATTTTAGTGTGCTATTCTATTAGATGATGTGGTTACGAATTACCAAGGTCTTTAAGCAAATATTTAACCATCACAACTAATTTGCGTATTAAAATAAACCCAGATTTATACTCGTTCCAAATAAGCAAATTAAACAGATATTATAACAGTTCAGAAGATACACAAAATTTCAGAAGAAACTTATCTTTATTTCCACTTTATCCTTAATACATCTAGATCTGCCTTGCACACTCAGCTGTAGGGGTCCGTGCACATAGCTCCTGACTTTCTAGGCCTCTGCCCACATAGCTGTAGAGCCTCTACCTACTACCAATCCCTCGATGCGTACGCTTTTAGATTATCTTCTTCAAGAACCCATTTCATTCCATTATCCTTCCCAAAAGAACTGTCTTTCCCTCATAGAGCCGCGCTCTATTTATACCCTTCCTTGGCCCGCCCTCCCTGCGTGGGCTGACTCTATTTATATTTACTTACATTATTTTTGGGTAGACTACTCGTTGACTCAATCCTACTATAATTTGCGCTCCGCATACTTCAGAATTTTTACAATAATTTAATCCTACTTTTTGGGCTTTCTGCCCCAAAACCCATTACGCGGGACCTTGGCTACCCAACAGTATCAAAAATTTGAAATATCATAACTTTTGTGTTAATTCCTTGTGGAAACCCTCTAATGGAAGGAGCTATGAAATTAGTTGGTAGTTGGTCGCGATGACACAAAGGGACCAAGGACACAGGGCTAGACGGAGCACTTAAGCACTAAGATGTGATTTTGGAGAATGTTGGCATCAGATCTTTTCAAAATATTTTTTGAATAGTTTATGATGAAGAAGGGATTTTATAAATGATGGCACTTGGTCATGAAGACCCAATAGAACTAAGGGCTCAGACCAAGGCCAAGGATCACCCAAGAATTATAAAGCATTTTGGCGGAGACGCCAACAGAACTTTATTTGGAAGAGCCTCCAATGTAAGAAGCTCCAAAGTACGTGACATTTGGTCACAGGATATCCATAGAACCTAGATATAAAGGAATATTTAGGACTTGAGTGTTATGGGCCCCATTGGAAGGGGTAATTACCGTAACTCTTGGGAAATTATTCTTTGAAAAAATTTGGATGGTGAAGGGGGCTTCGATATGTGTCAGCACTTGGTCACAAGAATTCAAAAGGACCATGGGAAAAGCATGAACTATAAAGGTAGATAGGCCTTGAAAGATTCCCAAAGGCCTTAGCACCCAAGCACCAAGCCTCTAGCCAAAGTGCTCGGTCTTATGGGATACAATTTTCAAGGAGCAATGGAAAAGGAGCTCGATGACATCAAAACTTTACAATTTCGGAAGGCCTTTTGAAATTAAGTTACGATGGAGAAAAGCTTTGATATAGAAGCCCCTCTGTAATAAGCCTTTGGTCATAGTGCTTAATCTTATGGGATACAATTTTCAAGGATAAATGGAAAAGGAGCTCGGTGGCATTGGAACCTTATGATTTCAGAAGGTTATTTGAAATGCTTTTATGAGGAGAGAAGTCTCTAATATTTTAGCTCCTATGCCTTAAGTCATCGGTCACAAGCAGTGGTTCAATGGTGTATAATAAATGAGGAGCTAATCATAGAAGGGCCAAGGACATAGGAACTGTGTATTTTTGTAATGCCTTTAAAAATAAAGTTTCGATGAGTTACATCCTTGAAGTGGAACTATGGTAATGTTATGAGGTATGTTGGGCTCCAATAGTGTAACGCAAAAGTGCTAAAATATGGATGAGTCCGCAGCTATGATTCTAGAACACCACTAAGGCCACCACAATTGATCACTCTCAACTCCATGAAGTGGGGAATTTAAGCAGTTAAGGGGAAAGAAATAGGAAAACCGACTGAATAATTGAAGAGGAAAATTGGGGTAAAATACATGCCCTGATCAAAGGCAATCACGAACATGCCATGGAGATATTTTCCTCGGCAATCATTTAGATTTTTTTTTTTCATTTTTTCATTTTTGTAATTTTCTGTATTTTAAAGAAAGGAATGAAATTTGTTGTATTGATTTGGGAAGAATAACCTTTGCATGTCGAGATAGCTAGTCAGATAGGTGGAGCATGGCAAGATATTTTCTAACTATTTTCAATCATCCTCTCTCCTTATAAAAATATGGAAGAAACAGTTTAGAAGGGTTCCCGAATTTTGCATTCTAGAGGCGGAATTCTATTTTTACGAATACTAAGTTCTGTTTACAGAGGATGCGGTTCCATTTTGGTTCAATTTTCTTGTTCATGAGACGATCGGGCTTATACAATTGTTAAATGTGATGGACTGGTGGTTTTGACTCCATCTTCAAATATTAATGAAGTTGCTTTGTTGATTCCAATTAGAGCAATGCCTAGTATGTTTTCCCCTTTGTATATCACTTCATGTATGTTTTTCTTCCTCTAAAATTGTGTAATGAAGTTGTTGGTTTCACTCTCACTTAGGGTTGTATGTATGATGCTAAGTAGTAAAAAGTACATGTGTTAAGAACATATTTACTTGTGTTATTATATAGCCTACAGTACCTACGTAAACACATATTTTCTTATGATAATTGGTAACAGGATATATCCATGAGGCACAGAGTTTGAGACCTTAATTCACGCTACACGTTTTATTCATTTGCACCTCCTCACTCCATATTTCTGTTGGAGTTTGTTGCTTAGGATTCTTTATTTTTATCTAGCCCTTTGCATTGAATTCTTCCTTTCTCTCCTCTTGTTCATTTATACTACAATGACAATATTAAGTTGTGTATTGTTGTGTGTCGGCCATCAGAACCAAGACATTCCTCTTTGAGATAACCCATATTTACCCATGGGTGTTTAGATCTGTGTGTATTCTTGGAAACTCTCCTAGGTTGCAGCTTGGAGCTGCCTGGTAACATATAATCTTCAATATTGTTCTCTGAACTATTGGAATAAATAATGGTCTGGATCAACCCAGATAACTACTTCGACTATGTTATTACTCAAGACATGCATGAACACCCTCAGCTTACAAGGCTTTAGACCACTAATGCTCAATAGTTTGTAGATTAAGTGAACGAATGGAGAATACTAACCATACCAGCAGATACATACATAAACATATGATGGCTAGCCACAAAAAGTAAATGAAACTTGCAAATCTGATACATCAATTATCTGGCATTAGACATAAAAGAAACCTGAATAGCTTGTTCAAGTGCAAGCTTAGAACAGAAGAGAAATTGGGATATTGAACATATAACAACAAAAGAAGCTTGTATTACTGATGAATGAAGATTAGAAGCTTGAGTAGCAGAGTCTCCAGAGTCTCCAGAAGTTGAACCCTTATTACATTTAGTTTCTAGCCTTTTATAGGCTCTTTACAAAGCTCTGTGGCTTTCAAAGGTCTCCAGCTGTCCTAACCCATCCCCTTTGGCTTTAAGTGTCTGATTGCATATAAGGACACGGTTCTCCTTCCATCATGACATGGTAATTAATTCTGGTACAACACTGCCATGTTAGATGGCTAGTTTGATTGTGCCAGTGAGTTTCCGTTATTGTTTATTTATATTTGGCTACATCATGCTGTGCCCTTCCTCTTTCCGCCATGCTTTCTGGTATTTCGGTTTAGCGGACTGACTGTCACAATACTGACAGAGTCAACCACCTCCCTCCTCGTGTGATTGATAGGAAGTAGAGTACGAGGTGCATGGGCGGTTGGACATGCCAAACCGGAAGAACATAGTAATGCCAGAGCGTCGAAGGACAAGTGGGTAGTAGTTGGATGTATTAAATCAAACGGATAGAGTAATGGCAGGGTGGTAGAGGACAAGCGGGAGTGATCATGAATCAGGGCTATTGGATCAGAGGAAATGGACGAAGGAGATCAATTGCAGGAGGCTTACAGCATTTGGTGGGAGTTGAATAAGTCTAAGCCATTGGATCTTGGGTGGACAGATCTGACAGTAATCGGACAGAAGAAATTCTTGGGGGATAACGGTCAGGGGGCAGTTTTCTAAGGCAGGAGCAGTTTCCATCGGGCGGGCATCGGGCGGTAAGTGGTAAATATCAGAGCCCGCCTGATTCCATGTAGCGGATGACACGTAGTAGCGGAGGAGAGAGAGGAAACTACCCTCATCGAGTGGGTATTCCTTGTGCTTATTGCCCACGCGATATGGATGACAGTCATCGATCTGGGTGGGGCAGATCAATGGTGGTGGATGATCATGCATGTTGTTGAGGGCCCCATTGAATTTCAAACTTTATGCACTTCTCTCCACAAGTTCCATCAGGTCAGATGCGTCCCCCGTTTCCTCTGCTGAAGGTCCTACCTCTGGTGCTTTTTCAATATTTTGAAGGCTTGGGGAGACCATTCCCACTTAAAATCATAACAATGAACCTCAAGACTAACACTGGCTCCTTCTGGGGATGAAAGCCTCCCTGTGAGGTTTCAAGAACTGTAGAAACAATGCCTTTCCTGTAAACAACAAGATCAAATCTACCTCCTAGTGTTCCATTGGGCATGGAGTCTATTTTGTAGAAAAATGAAAAACTGAAAAAAAAACATATTTACAATGCTAAGGCTTTTAAAACCTTAAATGAAATAAATCTTGAGAAGTCGCCGATTGATTGGGCCATCGAAAACACTTTCTCCCTCCAGATTATGGAAGACAAAGGTGTTGTTTGTTTGAGCCTGAGCAACTACAAAAGGTCCTGTCCACAAGGCATCGAATTTTCCATGATTACCCTTCCTTTCCTTGAATGCATCCCACTTGAGAACCTAGTCACCAACCTAAAAATTGTTCATCTTTTCCTTTTTATCAAAGACTTCCTTGATCTTCTTTTGATGCATTGCTGGACTTCAACCAAGTCACTCATCCTCCTTGCCATGTCATTTTCTTCATCCCACTCCTCTTGAAAGAACTTGGCCATAGGGAGGGTCAATTGGATAGGAAAAATAGCCTCAGTACCATACACCACCTTGAATGGAGAGTTCCCTATGGATTTCTTGGTGGTAACTCTATCAACGCACAGTGCAAACTTCAACTTAGAATCCCAGTGCCTTTTGTTGTCTTCCAGAAGTTTTTTTATTATCCTTACCAGACTCTTATTGGATGATTCTTCCAAGCCATTTCCTTGAGGATAATATGAGATAGAATGCACCAATTGAGTTCCAATTGATTCACACATGTCCACCAATTCCTTTGCTCTGAAAGCTGCTGCATTATCAGTGACTAGTTTGGTCGGGCAGCCAAATCTAGTGAAAATATTCTTAGTTAATAACTTCATGACAACCTGGTGATCAACCTTCTTAGTGGGTATAACTTCAATCCATTTGGTAAAATAGTCAGTGGCTACTAAGATCCACCTATGCTAGCCACTAGAATGTGGATTAATCTCCCCTATGAAATCTAAACCCCATTGCTGGAAGGGACCATTGGTGTGTATTGGCTTCAAGGGCAGAGATTTCAGTTGTTGTCTTCCTGTAAACCTCTGGCATTTGTCACAAGAATTCACAAATGAAAAAAAAATCAGAGAACAGAGGAGGCCAATAATACCCAACCCTTAGGATCTTGTGGGCTATGGTTTTCTAATAATGATGCCCTCCAAAGATGCTAGAATGAAACTAGTGCATGACTTCCACAGATTTTTCTTTGTCTAGACACCTCAAGAGGATTCCAGATGGGTCCCTCCAATAAAGAAGGTTCTTATTAATACAAAACTTGGCTGATATGAGGTTAATGGTCCTGGCCTGACCTGAGCTAAGCCTTGGAGGGACTTCTAGCTTCAATAAGAAATGAGCTATACTGGAATACCACTCATAAGTGGTCAAATTCTCAGCCAAAGACTGGTTCTGTTCATTCTTTCCTGTTGCTTCCTCTATTTTCTCCCAATCTGAATTTAAACTCATGCAATTTATTTCTAGTAGACTGCAATTTTCCTTAGCCAGAAGCTTAGCCAAGCCTTGGCCTTTGACAAGCTTGGTGGGCTTCACCTCTATGTTGAATTCTATGAGTTTCGCAATCCATTTGGATCTTCTTCCATCAACATCTGGCTGGGTTAGGACATATTTTACTAAAGCTGAAGGTACATAGGAAACGACCTTGGAGTGCAGAATGTAAATTCAGAATGCTTTTAAAGACTTTATAAGAGCATATGCTTGTTTTTCAATAAGGTCATACCTTAATTCAGCATCCCTCAAAGTTTTGCTGAAGAAGGCCACTGAGTGCTCTACACCTTCACCATTTTTCTGCAACAATACTGCTGTGAGTGTATCATAAGAGGTGAAAGAGAAGATATAAAACTCCTTGGTGTAGTCTGGGTTGATTAAAGTGAGAGCTTCCATGATAGCTCTTTTGATGGCTTTGAAAGATCTTCTTGTAGCCTCTGTCCATTTTATCTCTGACCCCTTCTTTAGCATGGAAGTGATGTGCTTCACTAGTTCTGCAAAGTTTGGAATAAACCTCCTCACAAAGTTAATCCTACCTAGAAAGGATTGAATGTCCCTTTTTGACCTTGGGATGGACAATGTCTGTATTGCTTGAACTCTTTCTAGATCGATTTTGACACTTGCAGCAAAAACAATATGTCCTAAAAGTTCGCCTTCTTCTAGAGCAAACTGTGACTTCTTTGGATTTACTGAAATTCAAAACCTTTTGCACTTTAAGAACACCTTCCTCAAATGTTGTAAATGATCCTTGTGACTGTTGGAGAAAATGGTTATGTCATCAAGATAAATAATGACAAACTTGTTCTTCTCTCCCATGAAGGCTATGTCCATGGCCCTCTGAAAAGTAACCCCAACATTCATCAATCCAAAAGGCATCTTAGAGTAAATGAAAGTGCCCCAAGGAGTAGTGAATGCAGTATTTTCTTGGTCTTCTGGGTGTACAGCAATCTGATTGAGCCTGAAAATCCATCCAAGAAATACATGACTCTAGCCCCTGAAATGTTTTGCAGCAAATGTTCCATCTTGGGCAGCGGGTAGTTATCTTTTTTAGAGCTCTTCCTCAAATTCCTAAAATCAACACAAAGCCTGATTTCTCCATTCTTCTTCCTCACTATCACAAGGTTAGCTATCCAATTCGAGTACCTTAGGGGAACTATGATTTTGGCATTTAGCAACTTCTTGATCTCCTTTTCAATCAAATGTAATAAGAGAGGGTTGATCAGTGTCAATTTCTGCTTGAAAGGGATGGTGTTCTTCTCTAGTGGAATCTTCTGTTGAATAATGCTGGTGTTAGCTCTCCTATAACTATAGTTTTGAAGGGGAGGGATAAGCTCAAGTAGATGGATTATGCTCAGAAGAAAACCTACAGTGGTCACTTGCCTTCTTATCCTTTATCCCGTTTACTCCCTCCCACCTCCACTACCTTCATTTTCCTCTAAAACGTGGCATGAACCCTTATCTCCTCAAGCTCTGAGGGTAAGGCTTAAACCTCGTAAATCCATATTCACATGACCCCGTGCTTCATTAATCCATCATCACCTTTAATAGCAGTCGTTGATTATGGTATGACCGATCCAACGTTAGTTTCTCTCCCTATGCCCTCAAACTACTAGGACGATAACGCACGATGGAGAGTGGTTTTCGCTGCCATGCGTCACGCCCTGAGGAGATTGTGCGCCATTGTCCTTTTACCACCTTATGCCATGAGGTGGTGCGATCAATGCCTCCTACCGCCAAAACCTCCATTCCTGCCTGATAAATGCCACGCATCTTCAACGCCTGATGACCATTGGATCTGTCCGCCCGAGATCCAACGGCCCATGCTCAATCCACTTCCATATCTCCCAATACCCTCAACCAAGAAATCCCCGTTGTCTATCCCCTTAATCCGACGACTAGTCTCGCTCCTCCATCCGGCTCGTACATTCGCTATGCAGTCCACTTGCCCTGACTATTTCGTGCACCCAAAGGATGAAGACAACCACCTACCAGTACCCGATGTATTTTTTCCTCAACAAACGCATTCAACAAACAGTATGGCTGAGAAGGAAAAGGATGAAGCACGAGTAGATAACTGCATTTAAAAATTATGGAACTTCATCCTATATGATACTCCACCTGCCTGAGAGGATAGCAGAGCACAGGAAAATATCAGATTTATCCACTAAAGCAAGCAAATGCACCAGAGACTTCATTAGGCAGTTAAAGCAGTTGGTGATCAATTATGACCCCTCCATACCTAGAATGGTCGAGTTCCCTTTGTAATGAAATTCTATATATACCCCAAAACAAGATGTAATCAGGGTTGATGGTTGTTGTTTTGATGTAAGGTTCAACTTCTGGAGACTGTAACTATTTTGGCACTTGCAACGTCTCGTCCTCATTTTCAGCTAATACAAGCTTCTTTTGTTGTTAATTGCTCACTTTTCATTCTTGTTTTGTTCCAAGTTGTGCCTGATATGCTATATTGCTGAGCTCTTGATGTTTAGCATTAGAGAAGTTGTCATCCTATCTATGTATTAGAGTCTCATATGTATTAGTGAATGAGTTATTCAGGTTTCTTTCCACCTAGTGCCAGAGAGTTTTCATCCTGTCTGTGCATAGGGGATTAGATTTGTAGACTTTTTTCCTGGTTACAGCCAGCCATCACATGGTCTTGTGCATCTGCTGGTGTGGTCAGTATTCTCCATATTCACCCAATCCTTAAACTATGACTAATTTGTGGTCTAAAGCCTTGTAGTTTGGGGGTGTTCATGCATGTCTGGAGTTAATCTAAGTAGAAGTGGTTATCTGGTTTGAACAAGCATCATTCCTTCCATTCATCCATTTGCAACAATAAGTTGAATTTGTATGTCCCCGAGCATCTTCGAGCTACAACCTAGGAGAGTTTCTTGGGGTGATAACATTAATTTGTGCCATTGCTGGGGAGAGGAGGTTGAAGCTAAACTTCCTTGGGAGAATGACACAGTTCCAGTTTTGATGACAGACAAAGTCTGGACACATTTCTAGTCGTAATCATCTATCTGGCGACTCTACTAGAGGACCAACCTAGTGGTGAATCCACATTACAGTTCTGGCTCAGTTTGTGAGGCATACCCGAAGAAATCCTCAGAAATCACGAGCTGGCCCAGTGCCTAACCCTGAGAAGATTGCTAAGCAAAGGAAAACATCACAGAAAGGAGCATTAGGATCAAGTAAGCCTAAGAAATCTTATGTATCTCTACAAGAGAAGATTATAGCTGAGGATATATAGTCTGAAGATCTAGAGCCTAGCATTGTTAGTGAGGAAGTACCTTCCAAGATTCATAAATCTCCTTGTTCATATAGTTCCCCTTTGGATCTCAGTTCAAAGAAATTCTCCCATACAGTCCCTCATCCACCTTTGTTTATGTCATCCATTTCACTGCTCCCTACTATTCAAGTTGTCAGTATCCTTCTACCTACCCCAGTCATGGCAGGCCAACAAGAACCCACAAAGATGGGAAGAATCATAGCTACTAGGTATGGACCCCTGGTCTTGCCTATTCCTTTGAATGCCATGCCTGCAGGAGAGTATCATAAATATATGCCTAAATTCACTGGTACAGAGGGAGTAATAGCTGAAGAACACCTTGAGTCTTTTTATAGTTATGCTGATAACCTAGATATCAGTGAAGATGATGAGTGGATGAGAGTGTTTGTCCAGAGCCTTGATGGAGACGCCAAAAAGTGGTTTAGAGAATTGCCCCCTAGGTCCATAGCAGACATCGAATCTTTAGATGATGTATTTTTTAAGCATTGGTGAGATAAGAAAGACCTGCTCTATTACCATACTGATCCGGATTTAAACAGGAAAGCAAAAAAATACAGAGATAATCATAAAGATAGATATGCAGCGGAAATAATACTTCATTTCATTACTGTAAAATACTGAAATATGCTTACAAACATAAATGGAAATAAACCAGCTAGGGTGATGGTAGCTTATCTCTGAGAAGAGATGTGGTGGCTACATGCCTTTTCACTGTGTTACAATGAGGCTCAAAGGCCTATTTATTGTCGAGAAACAATGGAAAACCCTTCACATTCCAAAACCTAACCCTAGAAGATGAAACGCCAAATTGTGGGCCCCGTTTCTGGGTAAGTCGGTACATCAACTTCCAGGAGTTGCGAATTGGTCATATTATCTCCATTTGACGCGCATGATAGCTCGTTGGAATGATCTCTCCGAGGACTAAGATGGAAAAGATGATTTTTAGACAAAAAAATCACTGGCGGTAGATTTCCCAAAAAACGTCATTTAGGGCCTCAAAACGGCTCCGAAAGTTTAGGACCCGAAAAACTGCTAAAAATAGTAAACTATGCTATAATTAAGGAAACTGAAAAATTGAAAGAGATAGTTGTGTGGGTCCAAATGGGATAGGTGAATGGCCACCAACATCCACCTGGATCATTCCTCCCCCCTTAGGAAGCAATGGTCCCCATTGCGTTGAGTTCCTCCCTGAGATGAGGAAGCTTCTGCTGAGCTGGGTCTCTGGTGAGCTGTTCTGCAATCTCTGATGTGTCCAAAAATGTTGGGGAGCATGGTCGGTGACGGTCCACATTGAAAACTCGGTGCAAGCGAAGGAATGGAGGAATGTTGTGCTTCAAATCATTTTTGCCTGTAGCCTTGTTACTGGTGTAAGGACCATGTCGATGTGGTCTGAGTTTCTAATGGGTTCTAGTAAGGCACTCTCTCTGAAAATGTAACCAAATTTTGTCGCCCACATGAAACTTGTGTGACATCCCCCTGGGTAAGGAGAAGTTGTTCTTGTGTTATATCATGATTGTATCCCTCTGTTGCTGCTGCTACGTGGAGGAACCCTTCGCGAGGGTCATGGATGTAGCAACGATCTTCCCCTTACTTTGGGAGCGAACCAAACAAAAAATAAATTTCCTAGTCTGTGAGATGAGCTTGCTGCCTTTCTTAGCAGTGATCAAAGAGGTGGCAGTAGGTGGGGCTACCTCCGGTATCCTATATAATGAATTATCCAAAGAAATAATGATAACGCGAGGCCTTGACTCATACATAGCATGTCGCCTCCACAAGTATGGCTGGCCTAATGGTACATCACAAACATCCAGAGGTGTAACATCACACAATACCTCGTCTGTGAAGTGCTTCATGCTATAGGGAAGGCGGCACTGCTGGCGAACTTTGAGATCTCGTCCTTCGTGAAGCCACCCGATACTGTACGACTGCGGGTGTGGTGTAGTTGGTAGGCCCAACCGCTTCACAACCTCTGTTGAAATGAGGTTCTTTTGGCTGCCACTGTCGACAATGAATTGCAGCGGCGAACCCTTCACCCACATCTTTGAGTGGAAAAGACGTTCCCCCTCCTCTGGATCTTTGGGCTCATTTTTTTGGATCTTGGTGGTGGCAACAGTAGCACTGGGCCCCATATCAATGATCTGCTTCCCTTTGCCATTGCCCTTGTCAGGTTCTAGCTCAGGGTCGGAACATGCATCTGATTCGGAAGCCATCAACTCGGCCACCAACGACTGCTTGGTCCGACACTCACTTGTGTTATGAGTGGGACCCTTATGGAACTCACACCACTTTCCTATGTCCTTCTTTAGCTTCGTGGTGGTGTTCTTTTCTTGTGGCTTCGAGGGGTTGTCTTGGGTCACCCCGCCTTGGCTTTGTCCTTTAGGCTTCGGATTTGCAGATCCAAATTCTTGCTTCTTCTGTTTGAACTTTTGCTCGATTTTGACAGTGTATCGGTATGCTGTGCCGAGTGAGGAGATGTTCAATAACTCCATCTCTTCCTGGATGTATCTTTGTAGGCATGATCCAGGTGGATGTTGGTGGTCACCCACCTATCCCATTTGGATCACATACAGAGTTTGGAAACCTCAAGAGGGAGAACGGGGAATCATTGCCTGATTTTAATAAAAGATTTAACCGTATGTATAATAAGATACCAGCTGAATTAAAGCCTACCCCCACCTCTGCCAAACTCACCTATGCCAATGCTTTTGACTCTGATTTTTGCCTACTTTTGAGAGAAAGAAGATGCACCACTCTAGCTGAAATGCAATATGCAGCTTTAGAGGTGGAATCTAATATCATGGCTGCAGAAAAGCTCAAAAGTCATGCTGATAGAAAGAGGCAGAGAGGTGAGATTTCTTCTTCCTTCGCTTCATTTTCAGAACCTAAATTAAATAAAATGACCAAAATGTTAGAGTCGTTGGCTGCTAAAATATCTAAGTTGAAGGTTGAGTAGAGCCCTGGAAATGCAAGGCTTCCAAACACATTTGCTCCAAGAAATCCAAATCCATTTAGAAGAGAAAATGAACAATTGCAAATCATTCAGAGGGGTAAAGAAGCTAATGAAGAACAAAGAGTTAAGGCTCCCTTCCAAAACGTAGTCATGGAAGAGGAGCAGTTTGAAGAAGAGGATGAAATTCATTGCATGGAAGATAAGGGCAGTGCTGCTTTCTTGACATTGGCTGCCTATGAAGAATCTTTACTCCAAGACCAAACCAGTCAAGAGTGGGATAGAGAGGTTGTTTTGCAGACTGGTGAATAGCAAAGATATAATCTGAGGTCAAAAGAAAACAATGTCAAGGAGAATCCTACCCAAAGAGCTGTTGTCCCAACAGAGCAACAAAATATCATACAGAAGAAGCCAGTAGCTAATCCAGTCATCCTCAAGGAACCAACTCAAGAGGTAAGGGGTCTTGATAAGTCTCCTTCCCCTTCCAGCTTTGAATCAAAAGTCCAGAAGTTAAAACTATCTATACCTCTGTTAGAACTTGTAAAGAGTGAAGTTTTTAGAAAGCCTATCCTTGATGCTCTTGAGCTAAAAGCCTCACCAGCCTCTACTGACTACGCCAATTTTCAAGATGATAAGCCTGCAGTTGTGCTTAGCCCAATGACTAAACTTGTTGATGATAATTCCCCGTCATTTTATGTCTCCTTGAGCATTCATGAAAAAAACCTCCATAACTGCCTACTAGACACAGGGGCTAGCCACTATTTGATGCCAAAAGATGTCATGGAAGAGTTAGGCCTTGATATCGCTAGACCATATCATGACTTATTCTCATTTGATTCAAGAAAGGTAAGATGCCTAGGATTAATCAAAGACCTAGCCTTTACCTTAACTTCGCTGCCCATGAAGAGGATGATTATGGATATTGTGGTAGCAGATGTCGCTCCCAAGATTGGCATGCTGCTGTCTAAAGGGTGGATTAAGAGACTAGGTGGGACATTACAAAATGATTTATCTTATGCCATTGTCCCAGTATTTGGGGGAGAAAGCAAGAGATTGTATAGAGAAGCACAACTGGCCTACATCATCAGTGATGAGAAGAATCCCTCTAATCATCCCATTTATGTTGTGGACACTGATTTTGGAGCATGTATTCTCCAAATTGAAGAATCCCAAAAGGCCTCATTGCAGCTTAAGAAACCAACAGTTCAGGCCAAGGGGGCGAAAGGAAGTCAAGTTTGGGAGATTTTCTTTGATGGAGCATGTTCTAGGGAGATTACAGGAGCAGGGATGGTGCTGATATCTCCAGAACAAGAAAGCACACATCTGTCTTTTAAGCTGGCTTTCCAATTCACCAATAATATAGTAGAGTATGAGGCTCTAATATTGGGCCTCATTGAAGCTAAATACGGAGAAGTAAAAGACATAAAGGTGTTTGGAGATGCTGATCTTATCATTAAACAAGCGAACAAAACGTTCCAAGCAAAGCACCCAAGGTTGAAAGAATATAGAGATGAGGTATGGAGACTCAAAGATTCTTTTGATAATTTTTGTATCTCATATATCCCTAGAGTTAAAAATTAGCTTGTTGATTCCCTTGCTGTGTCTGCTAACATGTTTATTCCTTCCATGCCTCCCAGACTAGTTTATGAAGTTCAAAGGAAATATAGACCATCCTTGCCTGATAATGTCCATCATTGGAAAGTTTTTGAAGATGATGATGAAATGAATAGGTTTCTACAAGCCATTGATGAATTCTCTAAAATGCAAATTGATCAAGAAAATGAAGCTTTGGAAGAAAACCCCCAGCCCCAGCTTAGAAACAAAATTGGCAAAGATAGCATTGTCCAATTGTCTAGTAATCATATACCTAAAGGACTAGTCCCCTTAGAAACGTTGTTTGACCAGAATGATGTGCCTTATAAGGCTGCCCAGAAAGAAGACCAATATGCAGTCCATAGGCATAATATAGGGAGTCCAGATCATCCAAAATATATAAATCTATCCACTCATCTATCTGCTGCCCAAAGTTCTGAGTACTGCAATTTAATGAAGCAATTTTCTGATGTTTTTGCCTAGGAATATAGTGACCTGAAAACATATGACAAAAATATCATCCAGCATAAAATCCCTTTAGAGAAAGACACTATCCCTTTCAAGCAGAAACTGAGGCCCATAAATCACTTGCTCCTTCCCCTAGTTGAAAAAGAAATCAAGAAGTTTCTGGCTATCAAAATCGTAGTCCCTCTCAGATATTCAAAATGGGTAGCCAATTTGGTGGTGGTGAGGAAGAAAAGTGGAGAAATCAAGCTCTTCATTGATTTCAGAAACTTAAACAAATGCTCTAAGAAAGACAATTACCCTCTGCCTAAGATGGAGCATTTGCTGCAGAAAGTCTTAGGAGCCAAGGTAATGTCTTTCCTGGATGGTTTTTTAGGGTATAACTAGGTTGTTGTACATCCAGATGATCAAGAGAAGACTGCATTCACTACTCCTTGGGGCACTTTTTTGTATTCTAAGATGCCTTTTGGACTGATGAATGTTGGAGCCACCTTTCAAAGAGCTATGGATATAGCGTTTGTGGGAGAGAAGGATAAGTTTGTCCTTATCTACCTTGATGATTTAACAGTATACTCCAGTAGCCATCAAGACCATTTACAGCATTTGAAGAAGATGTTCTTGAAGTGGAGAAGGTTTGGGATTTCAGTAAATCCTAAAATGTCACAGTTTGCTTTAGAAGAAGTCAAGCTGTTAGGACATGTTTCTGCTACAGGTGTCCGGATTGACCCAAAAAGAGTAAGAGCAATACATACCTTATCTATCCCGAGATCAAAGAAGGATATCCAGTCCTTTCCGGGCAAAATTAATTTTGTAAGGAGGTTTATTCCTAATTTCGCAGAACTTGTAAAACACATTACCTCCATGTTGAAAAGGGGTCAGAAGGTGGACTGATGCAGCAAGAAGATCCTTTAAATCCATTAAGAAAGCTATTATGGAAGCTCCTAATTTAATCAGCCCAGATTACAGTAAGGAGTTCCATATATTTTCATTCTCCTTTGGTGACACCATTGCAGTAGTCTTAATGTAAGAAGATGAGGAAAGTTCAGAGCATCCAGTGGCATTTTTAGCAAAACATTAAGGGATGCTGAGCTAAAGTATGATATTATTGAGAAACAAACATATGCTCTTATAAAATCTTTGAAATCCTTCAGGAGTTACATTCTGCATTCCAAGATAATTGCATATGTGCCCTCTGCTTCAATAAAATATGTCCTAACGCAGCCCAATGCTGATGGAAGAAGGGCTAAATGGATTGCAAAGCTTATTGAATTTAACATAGAACTAAAGCCTACCAAGCTCGTCAAAGGTCAGGGCCTTGCCAGATTGATGGCTGAAGAAAACTATAGAATGCTGGACATAAATCTCACAAGCATGGCCTCAGAAGATGGACAGGCAACAAAAGAAACAACTGAACCAGGGAAAAATTAGTCATTGGTAGAAAAACTAGCTTCTTATGATTAGTACTATGAAATAGCTCAATTCTTGCTGAAGGTAGAAGCTCCCCCAGGTCTTAGTTCAAGCCAAGCCAGAACTATTAAGCTCAGGGTAGCTAAATATTACATTCATGAAAATATGCTCTACTGGAGGGACCCCTCTGGAATTCTTTTGAGGTGTTTGGACAAAGAACAATCCATGGAAGTGATGCAGCAGTTTCATTCCAGCATATGTGGAGGACATCATTATTGGAAAACTACAGCTCACAAGATCCTTAGGGCTAGATATTATTGGCCCACCTTATTTTTTGATGTCTTTTCATTTGTTAAATCTTGTGACACGTGCCAAAGATTTGAAGGGAAGCAACACTTGAAGTCCCTACCCTTAAAACCCATACATGCTAGTGGCCCTTTTCAGCAGTGGGGCTTGGATTTCATTGGAGAAATCAATCCACATTCTAGTGGCCAGCACAGATGGATCTAAGTAGCCACATATTACTTCACTAAATGGATTGAGGCAATCCCTACCAAAAAGGCTGATCACCATGTGGTCATGAGGTTGTTGATAGAGAATATCTTTACTAGGTTTGGTTGTCCACATAAATTGGTTACAGAAAATGTAGCAGCCTCCAAGGCAAAAGAATTGGTGGACATGTGTGACTCAATGGGAATTAAACTAGCTCATTCCACCTCATACTGCCCTCAAGGAAATGGTCTAGAAGAATCTTCCAACAAAAGACTGATAAGGATAATTAATAAACTATTGGAAGACAAAAAAAGAATTGGGATTCTAAGCTCAAGTATGCACTATGGGCTGACAAAGTAACCACCAAGAAATCCACAGGGAATTCTCCATTCAAGCTGGTATATGGCACTAAGGCTGTATTCCCAATTCAATTAACCCTCCCTGTGGCAAAATTCTGGCAAGAAGAGCAGAATGAGGAAGAGGAAATGGCAAAAAGAATCACTGATTTAACAGAGGTACATCAAATCAGATAACAGCTGGTTGAGAAGTCTGCAGCACATCAAAAGAAGATCAAGGAAGCTTTTGATAGGAGGACAAAAATAGATGAATTTTAGGTTGGAAACTTGGTTCTTAAGTGGGATGCACTGAAGGAGAAGAAGGGAAACCATGGGAAGTTTGATGCTTTATGGATAGGGCCTTTTATCATTTCTCAGATCCAAGGGAACAATACTTTCATAATGAAATGTATGGAAGGGGAGATATTTTTTGATGGCCCAGTTAATGGGTGTTTTTTGAAAGTTTATGTTGTTTAAGGTCTTCAGGCTTTAAAGTTGTAAATATGCTATTTTATCAGTTTTAGTGTAGACCCTGTTATCACTTAAGAAAAATTTCAAATTCTGAGCATCATTTTTTTTCAAAAGATTGGTGTCAGCCTTGGTCTGGTTTTTCCATGTTGTTTTAGAGTCTAAGATTTTGAATAGAGTCTTGTTGGTATGGTCAAAAGGGGTCAATTCTCTATAATTGTCTATCATTGGTCTCATATCACACATAAAATCCATATGTCGAAACTTGTTTCAAGGTTCTTATGCACTACAAAACTGTCTAGGAGTTTTCGTAGCGCAAAACCCAGTCTAGGTGTTTTCGTAGCGCAAAACCCAGAATTTGCACTGGCTGCGCTATGAAATCGAGGATTCATGCAGATCCATAGCAAATCTCATCCAGCTGTCAAATCTATCAAAATCTGTTATCTTTACATCATCAGTTGTCAGTCCATACGCTTTGCCTATCACATTCAACCGCTTATCCTCATCATTAGGGTCGTTAAATGTCTTGGTATGCTCAGGTTGTAAGTTTCAAAAAGAAGCCAAGTAATCACAGTCATAATTATGTTTGGGTTCATGCATGAGGAGAAAATTGGCAAGTGTTCAATTAGAATTCCTTGAAGATCAAGCGAGGCAGTTTTCAAGCGAGGCAACTTTCAAGCGAGGCAGTGATCGAGATTGAGACAATGCAAGTTTTTTCAAATTTTCATTTTGTTGGGGTTTCATGGAGGGGTCTGCAGAAAGAAAAGATCATAGGTCAGGCAGATGTCTGAGGAATGAACCTGAGGGTTTAGATATCATCCTAAAGAATAATGAAGTTGAACAAGCCTTCAAACAGGTTGGCTGTTGGAGGTTTTGCGAAAAACTTCAAGGAGGCCATATGCAAGTCACCAGGGAATTTGCTTTAAATTTCACAGGATTGAATTCAAAAGTTGGGGTGCTTGAATTGCCAATCTCTCCAGAGGTTATATCTACAGTCACCGAGATTCCAAGGGGACAGGAAAGATGGTTTAAAAATTTCAAGTTTGATATGACCCCCTGCAAGGAATTTCTGAAACTGGAGTTCATTGATTCAAACTTGAACAAGTCAGTGCCCAGGAGTTTTGTCAAAGATTCATATGCTAATTTACTTACTTGCATACAGAGGTACTTCACCTGCGAAGGGAGGTATCATAAGGTGTATTCCTACCACTTCAAGCTTCTGCTTCATTTCACTGGAAAGATATCTCTTGATTTTCCTTTCTATTTGTTTCATAGCCTAGGCAAAATGTGTGACAAGGTTCAGTTGAAGAAGGAAGCCTGTGAAACCTCGTTGTTTCATCATGGCTTAGTCAAATTGATCGTTTTGCATGAGCTCTAGAAAATAGATAGGGAACGGTCCATGTTCATGTTTATTTCTGTCTTCAAGAATGAAACTGGTCTCAGTCCTCAGGCTATGAAGTGTTCTCCACCAACAGTTAGTCATCGTGCAGAAACAAGATCGAGGAAATTTGTGAAATTGAAGGCTAGGAAAAAGGTAAAGGATCCCACAAGACCACTAGTAATCCAAGACACACCCCAACAATCACAGAAAGAGAAAGCTCAGATCAAAGATGGTGTACATGGGCAATCTACAGGTGAAGCAGTCCAAAGAAGAATAACCAGGAGCCATTTAGCTAAAGAAAAAGGCAAGACAGTGGTTACTGAGGAAAGCCATATTTCAAAGGGAAGTCTGAATGACTTGCTTCAAGCTATTGATATTGAAGAATCTCCTCTGGTTTGAGCAAACTTGATAGAATCAGATAAAGGCAAAACCTAAAGGGCCAAAGCCTCTAAAAAGCTCAAATTTGATGATCAGGTTTCTAAATTTGTTTTTAAACCAAGAAGGCCTGTGACGAGGCGTTCAAAAGAGGTAGAAGAGGAGCTACCAGAAGCAAGTGAAACAGAGGAGGTAGCAAAATCTCATGAAGGACCTGTGACTTCATCAAAAACATCATCTCAGCTGCATAAAAACAATAGAGGTAAGGCAGTTATCTCTCAAGAGGAATGTAGTTTTGAAGAGTTTGTTGTTGGGAAAAGTATCCAATTCGGAATGCCTCTATCCCACTCTAAGAGGTGATAGTGCCTTAGCAACAAATAAGGAAAACTATCTGAGTATTCTTCTTTATGAGATGCAAATAGAGAAAGAAGGATGTAACTAGCCGGTGTCTTCCGCTAGTTTGTCGATCCAATCTCTCTCTCTTTTGTTCGCTTCCCACTGCCTGCTCTTTCACTGGTCCAGCTTCACCCAGTTCCTACAAGATCACAAGAGAGGAAAACTACACAAAAGACATAGATTCACATTCATAACTAGTTTAGGATCAGATGTAAACTAAATATGCAAATACAACAAAACATCATTGAAATACAAGCATATAGGAGAAACTCAAATAGCTTTATTGATATGATAACAAGGTTCAAGAGGAGATACAACCAAGTGAGTCCCGATCCATCATCTACCTCCCGGCAAAGGAATCCCTTCCTCTCCTCCAACAAAGCATAAATCACCCAATGTACTAATCTCAATCTCAAACCAACATTAATTCTCTGCAAAGTACAAAATTCCAGCCCCCTGAACCTCTGGGTGAGAGATCCATATATAGATGTGAGCAAAGAGGATGAGTCAGCTCATGTTTTGACTTGTGGCTTCTCTCTATCAGTTCTTGCTTCCAGTTGGAGGTTGTGAACCTCTTACTCATCACTTGGTCGAATTCATTGAGGCAAGTGTCATTGAGAAAGATTCTGGAAGCTTCCAGGGTCTTTCCACCTCATTGAATGAACTTGCCATTTGTCATTTCCCGCTCAGCGCACCTTGGTAGTGCTTCTACCTGCGTTGCAGTGCAACTGGCCAGTGTAACCTCTGCATTTCAACGTAGGCAGCTAGTGGAGCTACTGAATTGATCCTGATTTGACCATTTCTGAGTGATTTTTGGTGGAGAACTTCTGGGAGAAGCTGTCTTTGGTTGACCTTGTTCCTTTAGGGGTAGGAACAACTCTTTTAGAGACTTTGAATCCCTTGGATTATGGACATTTCATGCTCAATGCTGTAACGCAAAAAAATGTCTATAACAGTTGCCCCCTAAAGTATGAGGCCGTTTATCGGGTGAAATGCTTTATTAGGAGGATCCGAAGTTCTTCCAATGCTGGGAGGAGACCTGTAATAAGATACAATACAATACATTATTTTTCATATTGCTTTCATAATCTAGCTGAGGCGGGCATTCCCATGCTCAGCTTTATAAATTCATTTTTCTGTACATAGACAATCATCTGATGATTTTGATGAAATCATCATCCTTTTGGTAGGATGATTATCTGCTGTAATGTTGTACATGTCAATGTCTTTATTTTTCCTGAATGTATATCGCAGCCCGGATGGATGAAACTAGATCCGGGGTCTTCAATCTCATTCGATCTTCACTCTAAGTACAAGTTGATCCATGTGAGAAATGTTCTGAAGTCGAACATGGAAAGACATCGCTTGATTACTAGTCAATGATGTAAACTGTTAACAAGCGTGAGAAGAATCACCGATAATGATAATGACCCTCAAGGTACTGCAGTACAATTCACGTGGTGTGAATAAAGGACTTGGCATCAAACACCATGCAAAATCTTTCTGTCGAAGGTCATTGATGTATACCTGTCGCCGGAAGTGAGAAACTTGCCATTGAGGCATGCAAGCTTCAAAGTACTGAAGGGGGTGTTCCTAGATCAACTTCTTGGATAATGAGCTGATGTCGAAAAGAAGTGATCCGTCAAAGGAGGGCCTTAATGTATCCCACATCAGTGACACGGAACGGAGCAAATGATTTTGATGGAGGTGAAAACGATCTGATGATATATGGTTCAGGGTGGCGGTCATGAAAGGATGAAGGATAATGTATGGTAGTGGATGGGACACGGTTGACTTCTCTGGATGACTTCTCTTGAACATATCGGCGACACTTGTGTGATGGATTGGTAGCATTTACCCCAAAGATGAATGGTATGGCGAGACCATGGTGATGTGACCGGTGAATGAAACAACCCAACCCGACTCAGGCACAGAGTGGAAGTGTCATGTTCAAGAGTGACTTGCTACCAATAAAAGTTCTTTGAGTTTCTCCCAATTTTTCCCCAGTCATTTCTGACCAGTACCTCTTTATTTTTGTCAAGCTTGAGGAGGATAACATATGCTTCTTCTCTAATTTTCCGTTCGGGCAAACCCATCGCTATGTTTTAACGAGCCTAGCGATAGTGAAACTCGTTCTCGTCTAAAGACAAGTTTGTCGCTATTAATGTTTTTTAACGAGTTTAACGACAAAGATAACTCGGTCCCTTTTCATTTTTAGAGAGTCTAAAAAGGTACGTAAAGATAACTCCAAAGTTCCTTTTTCTTCATCTAATCCCTTAAGTCTGAAAAAGTATAAAACAATACAGAAGGGATGGGTTTTCGATAGTTTTAACGAGCCGAACAACACAAGCACTCGATCTTTTTATGCAATAATCCCTCAGGTCCAAAAAGATTAAAATCTAGAGGAGGGATAGCACTTCCGGTCACTTTAACGAGCTGGAAGGCCAAAACTCGACAATCTTTTCATATTTTACGAGTCAGATGAAAAGAGCTTAAAGAAGACTCGTCTTTTGAGGAATGGGTGATAAAACAGGTAGCAGTTGATTCCAGGTAACGGTTGGAATTTTCCAATCATGGCAGTGTCACAAGGATGGCTAAGTGAGATCACTCTTCGCAGCTGTTCCTCAAAATGGGTAAACAATCAAATGGAGGTGAATGACCGGTCAATGGAAAAGTGGAGGTGATGGTGCAAACACGACCAAGGCTTTAACGACTGATAATTTACTTTCACAGTGGTTATTTACCGGGTAGTTCATTTTTTAATGAGCTTAAATGCAAATTGAAACACTTGCTCGATCTTATGTTTATTCTTTAACGAGCATGAACTATGTGTTAAAATTGCTCGATCTTATGTTTATTTTTTAACGAGCATGAACTATGTGTTAAAACTGCTCGATTCCAGTCATATGATAAGAATGTCTCATTTAAGATCCCATTTTTTATGGGGCTTGCACCTCATAAAGATTTGCCCCAGAATCCTTTCTTTATGCAAGTTCGGAAACGACTAATCCTACGAGTTTAAAGGGTTAGAGGTCCTAAAAATTTAAAAAATAAATAGTCGCTCCTTGCTTGCACTCCAAAAGGTTTGCATGCCCCCAGGTATAAAGTATGATTTCAAGGTTACCCCTCAATTTGCAGATAAAACATTTGTTTCACCAGGAAAGGCATACCTCTTTCAGGTTACCCAAAGATTGTTTCATCAATGCAGCGAACAAAACACTTCTTCGGCGATGTCTACCGAGATAGACAAAGGTGAGTGACAACGAGCGCCAAACACATAACTTTGACAAAAGAATCTTATTCTAGAACAACCCCTCTTCCATGACGGACGGGGTACGGACTAGTCATATTCTCCCGCGGAAACCTACCCTATACCTAAAGTTTTCCTGCCGAAGCAGACTAGGACGCATGCCCCCTGGGTTCCAGTCGTATCCTTCCGAATCACTCGCGCTCATCGGGAGGACGGACCGTGGGTTGAGACACTTCTTGTGTGAAGAGACCATTTAGGGATGGTATATGACTATTTGCGATGCATGATCCGGGAAATGAAAGCTGGTCCACGAGCTTGACCACTCTTCCTTCGTGTGGAAAACACATTACTCTAAAGAGTGAGGAGACGATGGCTCCCATGCAATATATATAGTCTCGTCCAAGGAGTAGGTTATAATCCAAGGGTCCTTGAACGACCATCACGTTCATTTGAACGGTCTTCCCTTTCAATGTGATAGGCACATTTGGGAGGATCCCTAAAGGTCGACTGGTTCCTTTATCGAAGCCTGTCAGATTTCTCATTTCAGGCAAAAGCATTGGCGAACCAAGCGCTTTCCAAGCAATAGAGGAAAGGATACTCACAGATGCCCCCTCATCAATGATGGTGCCAGCCATTACCACCCTGTATATTTGAACGATAATTCTGAATGGTATGCTGGCTGGCAACCAGGGTCTGCCTAGTTGGTTCCAGTCGAAGGACACAACTAGGTTGCTTGGTGGTGGGACCGAATAGACAGCCGGATATCACTCTGACGAACTTCCTTCCTGCGATAAATGAATGGGTGTATTTCCCCCGTGTTCGTCAGATTCTGTGTTGATGAAAAGAATCTGGATGGTGTCATCCTTATCCTCTTCAGTGACTGTATCATTCGAAGATAAATCCTCTGAAGGCAAGACCGGGTCAACTGCTGCCTCGACCTTTTGACTTTCGTCTGGTATGGATTCAGTCGGTTTATCCTCAATGATAGACGCTTCAGCTAACCACTTGAGCAGGCCAGCTGGATTCTGAACTAACGAAGGACTTGGCAAAAGTCTTTGATATCTAGGAGGAAGTCGTAACAGCGAAACCGGACGATCTTCCAAGACTCTTTTAGCCTCGTCTAAGAAGGGACAACGGTGGAGGGCATGGTTGCCTTCGCACAGTCTACAGGGAGGTCTAGCCCTCCCTTTCTATCCTGGAACTTCAGTTTCGCTAGTTGACGGTGTACTTTCAACATGGCTATCAGAGGTTGACGACACCGGATTGTGCAAACGGGGAGACCAGTCCCTTAGTATCCGAGGGATGCAGGGACAATCTCTATGAAAGTGGTCTCCCTTGCAGATGACACATGGCGATTTAGGCCTGGTCAGTGCTGTGTGTGGGTTTTCATCAGACGACACTTGTTTTCCCTTATTTGCCTTTGGCTCCTTCTTCTTTTTCTCTTTCTTCTTCTTTTCCTTCTTCTCCTTACGAACTTGGTTTTTAGTTTTACCAGTCCCGTCACGTGAAGAGGAAGGAAGGGAGGAAGAATTATAAGAAGTAGAAGGTTGGTGGGAAATTATAGACTCGTCTGATTGTTGATTCGACTATTCAGGAATAGTGGTGTTCTGAACGACATTGGTTGAGAAGAGCCAGACCGGCAGGCTAATTTTCAGTCCTGGAAGCGACAATGTGGCCATATGGGGCGCACCAACATCTCCCCAAGAGGAGAAGGGACTAGGATTTCCACCAAGGGGAATTCCTTGGTTGGTGGGCTCCATTTTTCTCAATCTAAAGACCAATGCAGGAAAAAGGGGTGATTGTTCCGTCTAAAATCAATTTTAACGATGCTTTAGACACAACTTGCTTTTTCAATTTTAAAGAGTCGAGAAAAAGATAAAGATGACTCTAGTCTCCTTCGATGTTTTAACGAGCCCGAAGTGACAAATGCTCGGATGGACTTTTTCCATTATAGAGTCTAAAAAAGGCCAAAAGGGACTGCTCTGGAGTTTTAGGTAGAGGGTGTGCCAAACCTTTCGCAAAACCGTAGAATACTTTTTAGGGTATGGGCAGTCAATCTTCCTGAATGCTGTGTTCAGTGCATTGCGATCAGTAGGGCGGTCGACACGGCTTCCTATGGATATAGGTTATATTCCTATAGGGGTCTCCCAATATATACGTGACGGTACGTGGGAGCACAATCCATACTGGCACTTATCGTCTCTCAGGAGGAATCACCCAACCATCAGTGAGGCGACCAGTGACCAGGTTTTACGACGCCGGAACGCGTCTCTAGCCTAGACCTCTATGTTGTGCATTATGTTACAAAGCGTTGTTAAGTTCATTCAATTTATTTTAGGTTGATCTTTCTTAGAAGTTTGCCTTTTTGGATCACCACGAGATGTATGATACAATTCCTAAATGTAGTCTAAAGATGATAAGCAAGCTTTTATATATTTTCAACAATGAAAATCCTAGCTACAAGGGGAAAAGAAAGACACCATCTTTTCTCAAAGAGCATAGAGCACACAGTAATGCACTTTTCCCTAAATCAACATACAAATTGTCAAAATGCAAATGCACATATGCATGTATTTGTTTTCACTTTCTTAATATTGATGCCTAAAAAGAAAGCTGTTGTATAAATTTGAATTCGATTTCAAGTGAAAAACACAAACAAGTTCCTTTTCGAAATCAAAAAGACGATTACGACACTTTATGATTTACTTGTTTCGACACTTGAAATGCATAAATTCAAACCAAATGACAAAAGTAAAATCTCAATCAACTGTGAACAGCAAACAAACTCACTCCTAAGATCAAAACGACACTTACGACAGGTCTAGATCTAAGGGCGACAGTATGACTAGTTTACTTTTGTAATGGGAAACTGTAAATGATGTAACAAATACACAAAGAACAAATACAGTTTCTTTATACAACCGAGGCGGAATTGAGGCAAAGAAAAGGGGTTTCAGATAGGTACACTGACTGATAACAGGCTACAAAAAACAGAGATGAAACTGAGCAAAAGGAAGCAGGGAACCACAGCTGCACAAGGCAAAGACTGATCAGCGCACTCTCAACACAGAGGATTTGGCATTCAGCGCAAGTAGCCTTCATGGTACTTGCAATGAAATGCAGAACCTCTTCACAGAGTCTGCGCTGAAGCAGAAACGAGAGTTGTTTCTGGGTTCTGGGTTACGGTTTGCAGTTTGATCTACAGTTTTTGGCCGGATAAAAGCTATCAATTAGGTACAATTAGGAGGATGATTTATAGGAGGACTAAGATCTATCATAAAGGGTTGTTAGAGCACTTGTGGATCAACTGTTCAGATCATAAACAGGCCTAGTGAGTGGGCTAGAGTAGCTGATCTCTACTTTGCATTTGTAAATGGCAAATGCAGTTCGATTCGGCACTCTTGAGTTTATGAAATGAATAGAAATAGAAACACAAATAAACTAACAAGATACTCTCCCCAACGGAGTCGCCAATTTTTTGTTGGGAAAAGTATCCAATTCGGAATGCCCCTATCCCACTCTAAGAGGTGATAGTGCCTTAGCAACAAACAAGGAAAACTATCTGAGTATTCTTCTTTATGAGATGCAAATAGAGAAAGAAGTATGTAACTAACCAGTGTCTTCCGCTAGTTTGTCGATCCAATCTCTCTCTCTTTTGTTCGCTTCCCGCTGCCTGCTCTTTCACTGGTCCAGCTTCACCCAGTTCCTGTAAGATCACAAGAGAGGAAAACTACACAAAAGACATAGATTCACATTCATAACTAGTTTAGGATCAGATGTAAACTAAATATGCAAATACAACAAAACATCATTGAAATACAAGCATATAGGAGAAACTCAAATAGCTTTATTGATATGATAACAAGGTTCAAGAGGAGATACAACCAAGTGAGTCTCGATCTAGCATCTACCTCCCGGCAAAGGAATCCCTTCCTCTCCTCCAACAAAGCATAAATCACCCAATGTACTAATCTCAATCTCAAACCAACAACAATTCTCTGCAAAGTACAAAATTCCAGCCCCCTGAACCTCTGGGTGAGAGATCCATATATAGATGTGAGCAGAGAGGATGAGTCAGCTCATGTTTTGACTTGTGGCTTCTCTCTGTCAGTTCTTGCTTCCACTTGGAGGTTGTGAACCTCTTACTCATCACTTGGTCGAATTCATTGAGGCAAGTGTCATTGAGAAAGATTCTGGAAGCTTCCAGGGTCTTTCCACCTCATTGAATGAACTTGCCATTTGTCATTTCCCGCTCAGCACACCTTGGTAGTGCTTCTACCTGTGTTGTAGTGCAACTGGCCAGTGTAACCTCCGCATTTCAACGCAGGCAGCTAGTGGAGCTACTGAATTGATCCTGATTTGACCATTTCTGAGTGATTTTTGGTGGAGATCTTCTGCGAGAAGTTGTCTTTGGTTGACCTTGTTCCTTTAGGGGTAGGAACAACTCTTTTAGGGACTTTGGATCCCTTGGATTATGGAAATTTCATGCTCAATGCTGTAAGGCACAAAAATGTCTATAATAGAGTTGAAAAAGAAATTGAAGTTAGCAGATCTTGAAATTGCCAAATTAGGAAAAACCTCAAGGAAACATGCAATCAAGGAAGCTCATTTTAATAAAATGGAGGCTCTATGGGAAGACAAAACGATTTCAATACCCGAGGTGGTCAACTGTCATGCTCAATACTACACCTCGTTAGTTCCTGCAATAAAGGAAGCAAAATACATCAGAAAAGTAAATACAAGACTGAGAGCTAGGATCAGAATTATGAAGAGGCAAATCAAGGAGTTGAAGATACAACTAAGCCAGCGGGAAGGACTTCCTTAGATAAGGAAGATCACACAGCCTTGAAGAATGGTGTCTCTGCATTCATTTTTGAACAGCTTTAGGGCAGATGAAAAAGACATTGCAAGAAAAAGAAAGCTCATGATAGACAAATTTTGGCATTAAAACTGTGTTTTTGAAATTACACAGTAGTTGTGTAGCATGCTACGAAACTGTTGTAGGTGATGCCTAATGCACAACAGTTTCATAGCACGCTACAAAACTGCTATAGCTGCATATTATTATTCGATTGATCAATTTTGAGAGGCAAAGGGAAAATATTTTTGAAAGGAAGTTTATGAAAAGGATCATTTACAAATTGTAAGTATACAACAAGGGCAAAAACAAGCAGAGGAAAGACATAAATGAACTCTAAGCTATTTGTTAGAAAAGGATCATTATTTCATAGCTAAGTATTGTTCATAATGCTTCAAGCAACATTAAAGGGGTTTTTCATTCACATGTGTATATGGGCAAGGTCTACAGTACATAAAAAACAAGATAATTCAATACATTTTTGTGTAATTAAGCAGAACAACAGGGATAATTGATTTCGAAGATCCTTGTGGAGACTAAAAGCAAAAAAGCAGGAACAAATTCCTAGTTTCCAGGAGTAGTAAAGGGATGATGCATCGAGGTCCAGTAAGGAGTTTCAAACCTCCAACAAAGCTAAACTGAAGAAGGCCATTTTTCAGATAACGAGTTTGGATTGTAATAAATGCTACTACCAACATGATGTGGAGTTATACTCCTAATTGTTTTAGGTCTCTAGAACTTCCAGTTAGCAGTCAGTTGCATTTAATAGTTAGTTTAAAGTGTCAATAGGTGTCATAATAGGAAGAATTCGAGTTCCCCTCATGCTGGAGGAGGAATATCAACTATGTAAAGAACTCTATATATAGCTGAAAATTTGATGTACAAAGGGTTGGAAAATTTCAAAGAAACTTGGATATTGTGCTTTGTGTAAAACTCTGTTTTAGTAATACAGTATTTGGCTTTGCTTCTCAGGAATCAGAAGGAATTCAATGTTCAGAATGTCTTGTATTGTCCTCTTCTCAGTATTTGCAGTGGTATGAATGTGTGATTACTTAGAAATCACTGATTGTGCTCTAATTTCCTTCATACATTTATAAGTTGTGTTGTCCTATATGTTTCTGATGTGTTCTAAATGCTTTGAATTCTAGATGCCTTGACTTCCATGTAAAGCTAACATTATTGTCATACTGATACAATTTTGACTCCATAAGCCCAATGGATAATTTCTAATTGTGTTTCCACCATTTACACTTCTTTCATTTGTTTCATAGAGTTAGCCATCTTATCCATTATCAAAATCTTTAACATTGTGAGAGAGCCCTCTCAGGTTGGGGAGGCTAAGCCTCAGCCAAAAGTAGGTTTGAAACAGTTACTCAAGGTCTACCTAATCAGTAGCCTATCAAGGGTTGATTTTGTGATAACAGACCCCATTAGACTCCATGCCCAATGGAACACTAGGAAATTTTTCTAATCTGATTTTCACAGGAAAGGCATTGGTCTACAGTCCTTGCAACCTCACAGGGAGGATCTCATCCCCAGAAGGAGCCAATGTTAGCTCTGCTATAACTACGGTTTTGAAGGGCAGGGATAAGCTCAAGTAGATGGATTATGCTTAGAAGAAAGCCTACAGTGGTCACCTACCTTCTTATCCTTTATCCCGTTTACTCCCTCCCACCTCCACTACCTCTTTTTTCCTCTAAAACCTGGCATGAACCCTTGTCTCCTCAAGCTCCAAGCGCAAGGTTTAAACACCATAAATCCATATTCACATGACCCCGCGCTTCATTAATCGATCATCACCTTTAATCGCAGCCATGGCTTGCCGCATGACCAATCCAATGGTAGCCGTTCTCCCCATGCCCTCAAACCGCTAGGAAGATAACGTGCGATGGAGAGCATTTTCTGCTGCCACACGTCACGCCCTGAGGAGATCGCACACCATTGTCCTTTTACCACCTTATGCCTGAGGTGGTGTGATTAATACCGCCTATCACCAAAACCTTCATTCCCACCCGATAAATGTCGTGCATCTTTGACACCCGACGACCGTTGGATCTGTCCGCCCAAGATCCAATGGCCTGCGCTCACTCTACTTCCATATCTCCCAATACTCTTAGCCAAGCAATCCCTGCCATCTATCTCCTTAATCTAATGGCCAGAATCGCTCCTCCATTCAGCTCGTACATTCGCCATGCAGTCCACTTGCCTTGACTGTTCTGTGCACGCGACGGATGAAGACAACCATCTACTAGTATCTGATGCATTTTTTCCTCAACAACCACATTCAACAAACAGTATGGCCGAGAAGGAAAAGGACGAAGTATGAGCAGATAACTGCATTTAACAATTATGGAACTTCATCCTATACGATACTCCACCTACCTGAGAGGACAAAAGAGCATAGAAAAAGATCAAATTTATCCACTAAAGCAAGAAAACGCACCAGAGACTCCATCAGGCAGTTAAAGCGGTTGGTGGTCAATTATGACGCCTCCATACCTAGAATGGCCAAGTACCCTTTGTAATGAAACTCTATATATACCCCAAAACAAGATGTAATCAGGGTTGATGGTTGTTGTTTTGATGTAAGGTTCAACTTCTGGAGACTGTAACTATTTTGGCACTTGCAGTATCTCATCTTCATTTTTAGCTAATACAAGCTTCTTTTGTTGTTAATTGATCACTTTTCATTCTTCTTCTGTTCCAAGCTATGCCTGATATGCTATATTGCTGAGCTCTTGATGTTTAGCATTAGAGAAGCTGTCATCCTATCTCTGTGTTAAGGTCTCGTATGTATCAGTAAATGAGTTATTCAGGTTTCTTTTCACCTAGTGCCAGAGAGTTGTCATCCTGTCTGTGCATAGGGGATTAGATTTGCAGACTTCTTTACTAGTTGCAGCCAGCCATCACATGGTCTTGTGCATCTACTGGTGTGGTTAGTATTCTCCATATTCACCCAATCATTAGACTATAAGTAATTGGTGGTATAAAGCCTTGTATTCTGGAGGTGTTCACGCATGTCTGGAGTTAAGCTAAGTAGAAGTGGTTATCTGGCTTGAACAAGCATCATTCCTTCCATTCATCCATTTGCAACAATAAGTTGAATTTGTATGTTCCTGAGCATCTTTGAGCTACAATCTAGGAGAGTTTTTTGGGGTGATAATAGCTAGCATCATAGATATTAAGTTCATTGTATTCCCAAGCGAAGATATCAACAAATTGTTTCATCAGGGTGCACTACTCAGAGCTTTTGGTAGAGGACAAGTAAGTGGACAAATTGATATACTTTGGATGGGCTGGACTCCCTATATTATGTCCATGAACTACAGACTCACTTTCTTTCTTGGAAGGTTTATAAGGTACATCATTATGGTCAAAAAACCTCTCTAAGGGAACCAACCCTTTGGGTATATGGTTACTAGGCAACTGCACAATGCTATCCTAGCCAATTTTGTCTCTCAGCTTGGACTGGTTGCATTCCACAATGGCTCCATTCTCTTGGTCAATTTGTATTTTAGAGAATTCATCAATGACTTGTAGAAAGCTATTGACTTCATCATCATCTTTAAAAACTTTCCAGTACTTGACATTGTCAGGCAAAGACTGTCTATATTTCACTTGGACTTCATAAGTCAACTTAGGAGGTAAAGGAGGGATAAAAATGCTAACGGACATAGCAAGGGAATAAGCAAGTTGATTCTTAGCTCTAGGGATGTACGAAATACTAAAGTTATTGAAAGAATCCTTGAGATTCCATACCTCATCTCTGTATGCCTTCACCCTGGGGTGCTTCGCTTGGAATGTCTTGATCACCTGTTGAATAATAAGGTCTGCATCTCCAAACACTTTTAGATATTTGATGCCCATTTCTTTAGGAGTTTTTAAGCCTAACATCAAGGCTTTGTATTCTGTTATATTATTGGTGATCTGAAAAGTTAGCTTGAAAGATAAATGTATGCATTCTTATGTGGGAGATACAAGAACTACACCTGCTCCCATAGCTTCCTTAGAGCAAGCTCCATCAAAGAACATATCCCAGATTTGTGGGCCTTCTTCCTATGTGATATGGAAAACCGACTTTCGAAGCTGCATGGAGGCTAGCTGGGATTCTTCCACTTGAAGAATACAGGCCCCAAAATCAGTATCAATAGCATAGATGGGATGATTAGTAGGATTCCTTTCATCACTGATGATATAAGCTAACTAAGCCTCTCTGTATAATCTCCTGCTTTCACCTCCAAAAACTAGGACAGTGGCATAGGATAGGTCATTCTGCAATGTCCCACCTAATCTCTTAATCCATCCTTTGGAAAGTTCTCTTAATCCATCCTTTAGAAAGTAACATGCCTAACTTAGGGGGGACATCCTCTACCACAATATCCATGGGCAACTGAGACAAGGTGATGGCTAGGCCTTTGATTAAGCCCAAACATGTCACCTTTCTAGAGACAAAAGAAAACAAATCATGATAAAGCCTAGTGATGTCAAGGCCCAACTCATCCACGACAACCTTGGGCATTAGATTATGGCTAGCACCTGTGTCTAGCAGACAATTGTGAAGTATTTTTTCATGAATAGTCAGGAGATATAGAATGATGGGGAATTGTCATCAGAATGTTCAATCATTGGGCTGAGGACAACGGTCGGTTTGTCATCTTGCAAATTCACATAGTCATTGGATGCTTGTGTGGTTTTAAGCTCAAGGGCCTCAAGGATGGGTCTCTTAAATAATTCATTCTTCACTAGTTCCATCAGAGGTATAGATATTTTCAGCTTCTGGATTTCTTATTCAAAACTGAAGGGAAAATGGGACTTGTCAAGGCCGCTTACCTCTTGAGCTTGAGCTTTGAGAATGAAGGGATCAACTGCTGGTGAATTTTGCTTGATAGTTTTCTGCATTACAAGTACATTAGGCCTCTGAATAGGGGTTTCCTAGATAGTATTCACCTTGGACCTTAGATTGTATCTATGTTGGTCATCAGTTTGCAGAACAGCCCCACCATCCCACTCTTGGATGGTTTGGTCCTTGGATAATGACTCTTCATATGCAGCTAGGGTAAAAAAAGAGGCACTACCCGTGTCTTCTAGACAATGGATCTCATCATCTTCCTCACATTGATCTTCATCCATGACTACATTATACAAAGGGGTCTTCATCCTTTGGTCTTCATTTGCATCTTTGTTTATTTGAGGAACTTGCAACTGCTCATTAACTCTCCTATATGGGTTCGGATTTCTAAAAGCAAAGGCATTAGGAGTGTTATAGCTCCAAATCTCACTCTTATGGTTTGTGATGCTGCACTTATGGCCTAGGGCAACCCCTCCTTCCAGACCTGGTCCAAAAATTTAAAAAACAGTGTTTTATTCCCTGTACGCGACTTTGCCCTGTGTTAAACGCGTGTACACGCGGGTCTGTCATACCCAACCCGCGTGTATCTATTAAAACACTTAAAAAAATATAATTTCCTCTTTTTCGGGCGGTGATCGCGGGTTTACCTGCTGGATCACCTGTTAGTGCCCGTGGCCCAACTGTTCCCAACCAACTCCTAACTAAAAAACTACTTTGGAGAGGGTATAAAAAGACATCAAAGGGAAGGCCAAGGGGAGAGAGAAAGGAGAGCAAGATTATTATGCTGAGATTTTTCCCTTAGACCAGGTCTGAAGTCCTTGGTGCATCCTGCACTTCCCCCATTTTGCATAGGAAACCCTTGTTTCCATGTGTATTGGTGATCATTCATCCTTGACATCATCATTGAGTAAGACTTGGAAGGAGCTCTTGTTGAAGGCTGGAGGCTGGAACGAATCCGGGAGGAAGCTTGCTTGGAGCCTGCTGAAGGTGTTCAGGTGATATCTTTCCGATATATGTACTTTATTTGCCTTTATATATAAAGAAACACGTCTTTGTTCCCGAATAATCTTTCTTTATGCTTATGAGATTCTTGTGTTGAATTCTTATGAAAGTAGTTACTTAAAGATTATTTATAACTAACTTTATAGCATAAAGATGATTTATACATAAACTTCTATACATGTACTGTTGTGTTCTTTGATTTGTTTGTCTTGCAGGTCAGAGAAAGAAGAAGGGAACTCCAAGAAGGGTTTGCACCCTAACGGTCTTCTCGGACGTAGGACCTTAGGTATGTACCCTAAACATTAGAATTTGCTTAAAAGTAAAAAAGATGGCTGTGTGTGTGTGTTTCTTTGTATAAGCAATTTTCAGTCTGGTAGAGTCTCAGCCCAAAGGACTCTAGGGGTACTTTCCCTTCAACCAGAATTGGCGACTCCACTGGGGACAACACTCTTGTTGTTCCTAGTTTGGGTAGTCCTCAAGCCAATCAAGGCTCAGTCCCTCTGTTTGTTGGTTCTGACTGTCTGATATTTTCTTGAACTCCAAGCTTTTCCAGTTTTTCAGTTTGTGTTTTTTATTTTTCTTGAAACACTTCATATACGCACTTTTTCTGGATTACAGAAGCGTATATACGCAAGTTGCACTAAGTAAACCCGCGTATACGCAGGTTTCCTTAGTTACAGTCGCGTGTACACGCATTCTGCAAATAATTGCAGGCGCGTATATCACATAATTTTCAAGATTTATAATTTTTCTTTTGCTGAATGTCTGTCTGGTGGTTTGGGTCAGTTTAAAACAGTCAATTCCCAGTGACAGTTCTCTGTTTAACAGGGGGCATCTTGTTTCGAACTCTCTCTAGTTATAAGGAGTGCTAGTCTTGTTTTTCGTTGATTGCAAGCGTCATTGATTTTTGACACACAAGGTTTCTGTTTAAGAATCTTGATTGCTCTGTTTCGGCAGAGTGGGAAGATTGCCTTCAAATCTTTGTGTCCATTTTGTTTTCATGACATTTATGTTTGCTTAACGAAATCGTTTTTATGACCATTTACTCCTTTGTTTCGGGAAATTTGTTTGTTACCAGTTTCTTGAAACTTGTCTTTTGATATTTTGGACTTTCATTGCTGCTTTTGATTGTCAAAAGCGTTTTCGAACACATTTTATTTTTGTTGAGTTCTCATCATTTGAAAGGTGTCAATTCACAAAAGTGTTTGGTGGCTTGTTTATCAATCATTAGTGTCAGTATTTTTGAGAGCTTTCCTTTGAAAAAGACTTTTTGGTTTGATTGAAAGAAAATCTTTTGAAAGTTTTTGAGTTTCGCTTTCTTAAACTTGCTTCTCATTTGATTTCCTGTTTTGCGAAGTGAAAGTGCTTTGTTTTTATCTTAGAACTTGTTTTTATTGTTTGGACGAAATGATTGGTTACACATCATCTTCTATCTAAGCATTTTAGTGGCAAGACAAAATTTGGTAAAGCAGCAACTTTCCTTCTTTGTTTGCAGAGTAGTCTTAAAATCTTGCATTCACATATAGTTCTTGCATTAGCATAGCTTTGCATCCTCTTTTAGGCATGCATAGTTTTGTTAGCTTTTGTGAGTGTGGAGTTTGAAAAGAAAGCAAAAAACTTTGTTTAATTTGAAGTACATCTGAACCTCATAGAAATTGCTCTTCATCGAAACGAAAAAGTGCATGTGCATGTAGTTAGGGTAGTTTCTTTTTGCGTCCTAAAAACACCACAAGTTTCACTTTCGTTACCTTTGACTTAAAGAACAGCCTAATAAAATCAAGCGCTTAATTAAAATCCACTAGAACTTTTTGTTTTAGTTATTACACCAACAAGTTTAGGATTTTAGGGCCTTGGATTAGGCGAGTGGAGAGTTAACTCTCCAAGGCCACACAAAACGTCAAACATAAGAGTCTGATTAAAGAGAGTAAATCCAATAGCGTTAGGGAGACCAGGAAGACTCCGGATCTGGGAGTTAAGCACGAGGGTCTGTGAAGACAGGGAAGAGAGATACCCCCTCTCCTACTTGTCCGAACTTACCTCACGACTGTTCCGCCTGGCTTCTGCGACGAGTTGGTACCCATAGTTGCCTCTCCTAGGGATCTGCATAGGTGGCTGCGGAGGGGAATCCCGTGGCACCTGAGGTCGACGTTGTATCACTCTCGACAGTACTTCTGGAGGGCACCCTTGCGAAGCTTGGGGGCTTGCACCGGCGCAGGCTGTTGTTAGGAGGTCAGCGTAACTTCCTCTGATACCTTCGCTGATAGGACTGGGCCCTCATCATCCCAGACTATCTTCGGAAGGCCCTTTGACTCCACTTTCTTGTATTTTGGTGTCCGGTCCTCACCACCCGGAGCGGAAATACTTGGAAGTTGTTTGACTGGCTGTTTCTTTAGGGACTTTATAGTGAGTGCTCTTTGCTCCTTGTATATAGTTGGCTTTAGGTATTTTTGTCTAGTCACATTTGGACTTTGTGTTCTAAGTGACTGGCTTGCCACTCTACCGATCTTGAAAGGCTTTTTGGTCGTTCTTTCAGAAGTTGTGGAGTTGCCTCCTCAAGGGCAAAGGTTTTGATTGCTTATCCATATTCTTTGAAGGGTTATTTCTATATTCCCGCAAGGGAAGGGTCTTTGGATCAGTTAGATATGGCCAATATTCCTGTGGAAACCAACCAAGGTGCCCTCCCAAAAGGGGATCCTTGTGCTTTTCCTTTCTTTGGAAACGTTGGTACTCCCTTGATGGCCACTTTGAATATTCCTGGGTTGAATGTTGGACTACCCGTTTGGCTGTGGTCCACTCCGAATATTCCGAATGCTCTTGAAGCTTCTCAGTTGAATGCTTTATTTCAGGGGCATCATATGGGTGCTAATTGTTCATCTTCTTTCAAAGAGAAATCTGGGATTCCTTCTTCTTCTCCTTCTTGTAATAAGAGATTTAAAAAGAGGAGAAAAAGGAAATCAAAGAAGAAGAATAATTCTATCCCTTCATCTTCAACCTCTGCGAGTCATGTTGGAGATGAGTCTTCAGCCGCTGCAAGTCATGCTGGGGGCACAAGTCTAGTCACTGCAAGTCATACTAGCACTTCATCTTCAACCTCTGCGAGTCATGTTGGAGATGAGTCTTCAGCCACTGCGAGTCATGCTGGGGGCACGAGTCTAGTCACTGCGAGTCATACTAGCAATGAGTCACCGACCTCTGCAAGTCATGTTCAGGACTCTCCGCAAACCACTGCTAGTTATGTCGGTGGAATGGAGGTTGATAAGAAACCTGGACGTAGAAGTTTTAAACCTAAGTTCCCTTGTAAGATATGCAAGGGAGACCATCTTACTCATTTATGCCCTGGTATCCCAGAGGTTCAAAGGATATGGTCCGAGTCTGAAAGTACTTCTGCTCCTAGATCTGATTTGGTTTCTCATCAATCCCATCAACCATTGGTTGATAATGTGGTAAAGCCAGTGCAATCGCTGGCCGATTACACTCCTCTTTTGGGGGGTGAAGTGCCTAACAAAAGAGTCTGTTTGATCTCTAGTACAGAGTCTTCTAGTATAGGGGGCATTCCGGTTTCTTCGAATGTTCCCCCTCCAAGTTCTAAGAGTGTTTCCTTTGATTGGGATAGTCTTGTTGAGCCTCGTCTTCCTTCCGCTGCACCTTTCCAAATAAAGGTCAGAGTTAATTCCACAAATGTCTATCGATGTATGGTGGATGAAGGATCCTCTACAAGTATTATATCCTCTTTGACTTGGAAAGCTTTGGGTTCCCCAAAGTTGTTGATGGCTCAGAGTCAGTTGTTAGCCTATGATAGAAGGCCTGGTGAATCTATGGGTGTTCTTCCTCAATTGCCTATCACTTTAGGTGGGAAGACTGTCTTAATCGATATGATGGTGGTTGATAGCCCTTTAGACTTTAATATGCTACTTGGGCGTGATTATGTCTATGCTATGAATGCTGTGGTGTCTTCACTCTTTCGAGTAATGTGCTTTCCTCATAATGGGAATATTGTCACTGTTGATCAGCTTGCATCTGACAATCACCACCCTAATTCGACTTTACTGCAGAATGCCCCTTGGTTTGTTCCAAGTGTTCAAGTAGACTCTACCCCGCCACAGGTGAATTATGTGGCATTGAGTCCTCAATGTTCAATCGCTTCTAAGAAGGATCCTTTGACTTATTATTTTCCTTCTTGGGACTTGGTCCCGGCAGTTGACCGAGAGATTCTTCCTATAAGGACATGGGACCCTTTAATTCCCTCTTTTGATCCTTGTAGTTCTCATGATTTCTTAGAACTTGTTTTGCCTTCACAGGAGGAACTCTTTGAAGCCATGAGTTATGACTACCAAAGGAGCCCTTGGCCTGAGCCCTGCAAGGGGTTTGTTCAGCAGAACTATTATGCGTAAGCCGCAAGGCTGCGTGGTTCCCTGTACCATATTGTATATATGAGGTACGCATCTTCAAGTTTTGTATCTTATAACACAAAGATTTTATATGAAGTTTATATGTGGGATGTATTAACTTCGTGTCTAGTGTTCCTATTTATGTTTACAGAACTTGGAAGATTTCTCCTCTGGAAGTTTATGGTTGGTCCGTTCTGACAGGTATTGGTTCTCGAACTTGGCATATAGGTTAGGTTTTTCCGCCTGCATTGTGCATTTATCAGTTTCCTTTTCCATTTTGGCCTTAGGATCGACCCCACCAAGTTATGATGCGGAACCTTCTCATTGCTTAGAAGTATCATGACTTGTGTGGTAGAGCCTACCTTATCATGGGTGCCCTAGTTAGTACCTGATTGTCACTTGGCACTCATGCTGATTTTTTGTCACTAGGCTCGGGAGTCCTCTATAGTCCCGCCATGACTTGTGCGTTGAAGACTCATTCCTCTTTGCTTCCTCGCCTCGTTCTGGCCTTATACCCTAGAGGCTCCTATGTGTGTTGAGTTGTACTTCTGCATTGCATGTTGACCATTTGCACCTTTTGGCCTAGAGCCGGCTTCACTTGGACTCGTGTTTAAGCCCACTTTTGACCATGACGTCTGCAAAAAATCAACCTTGCATACCCTTGACCTCTGCAGCTTGACATACCCAGATCCGTGGAAGGGACATACCTCTGAGTGTCACTGACCAGTTTTTCACCTCCCTGCATTGAGCATAGGAACGTTCCTTTCCCAGGAACTAGAGCATCTGTTTCACCGACACTCGTTCTTTCCACTGTACCATAGCATTCTTTTATTCTTTTTCCGGCTTATTAGAAAAAGACAAAAAAATTAAATATTCCAAAAAGAGCGGGAACAGGGACATTATTTCCATTTATTGTTGGCAGCTAGAGTCAGTCGTGTCGCCCTTGAACAAAGCACTCAAAACAAAGTCTCCTCCGCATGGGTGGGATTTAGTTTGACTTAGGTAAGCCATAACCTTGTTATCGAGTCAGTTCTCCCCCGATTGGTTATCTCTTCCAATCATATGGAGGGTTCGTTCGTGCCTCCTGCATGACGAACTTATACAGATTCATTATATGCTGCCACATAGTCACATTGAGTCGTGCTTTTGTTCAAGGGAAGTTAGCCTGAGTCGGCCTTTCTGCGGTGTCTCTTGACTCATTTTTCAGTCGGCCATCCCTGGTTGTCAGTGTCATGTCTATCATCACATCAGTTATATTGGTCCTTCACTCGTGCCGGTTTGAGAAGGTCCCCATTGACTTCTTGCTGGCGGGTCTTGTCCTTATCGACGACGACACATTGCTCTGAGGGCAGACCTAGAGACCGCACCCTGGCCCTATTTTCATTATTGATAGGTCACCTTGTGCTCAGCATCGATCAGTATCATGGGTCTTTGACTGAGTGGTTTCCCTTGTGTTCGACATCAGCATACATTATCACACATTGGGATTCGTGCAGTACCTTGGTTTCCATTTGACCCTATTGGTGGATACCTCGCCTCTGTGTCAGCTTTCATTATTGGTTGGTTCAGAGGGTTTCTGCCGTGCGCTAGCCACATCTTGTGTACGCCGGAAACGTACTTTCGGTTGGGTTACTACATCTTTTTCGTCCGATTCCTTCCACATTATTGGCCTACGGGTTACACTCGCGCTAGATTGATGGAGGATGCCTTAATGCCTTCCTTCTAGCGGATCTTTCCCTATCGACTCCGACTCATTGCTCTGGGGCAAAGATCTAGAGTCCATTTGGCAGTACCTTGGGGTTTGCAGTCATTAGTGGCAGATTCCTCGCTATCGACAGTGGGAAACCATCATTGTCTCCTGATTGATAGATTCTTACAGGTGTTCGACTTCAGCTCATCTATTCACACTTGTTAGATTGTACTGGGTACCTTGACGCTCATTATCATTATCGGTGGGTAGTCTCGCGTTTGTTAACGGTATACATCAATGACCGGTAATCAAACGATTTCTCACATGGTCGACTTCAGATCATTTATTCCCATGGTGTAGAAATGTACCACGGCGGTCGGTGAAGACCTCAGGTTGTATCAGCATTCATTGGTTCACTTGACAGTTGCTCCTGTTACTGCTAGTTGATACCATTCCACCTTATATGTTGCAGTCAGTCATGGCGACATTCTATATGCTGGCACCTGAGTTTGCAGTGTAGTACCATCCTATTCCATCATGTTCAGTTGGTACCTTATGGGATCAGTCTTTGATTTCAGTGATCCGTTGCATCTTTCAGCATCATTGACAGTTTTATATGTGATATTCAGACATGTACTTACTCATTATGATCAGATGATCCATTATGTATTTTTACAGTCATTTATACTTGTATACTTAGTGGATCCGCTTGTACTTGATATGCGGACATGCTTTACTTTTCCTGAGCATGGGTATGCCCGCCTCAGACAGTGTTTCTTTCTGATCTCCTTTCGGTGGCTTGGCAGGCTGAATTCCGGTGAAGTCCTCCTCGGTTTTTCGGCAGAGTTCTTTTCCTTGTACTTACTTAATGTATTTCGGCCATCATGTTCCCCTTCTGACCTCATACATTAGGGGGCATCTGTTATAGCTCCAAATCTCACTCTTATGGTTTGTGATGCTGCACTTATGGCCTAGGGCAACCCCTCCTTCCAGACCTGGTCCAAAAATTTAAAAAACAGTGTTTTATTCCCTGTACGCGACTTTGCCCTGTGTTAAACGCGTGTACACGCGGGTCTGTCATACCCAACCCGCGTGTATCTATTAAAACACTTAAAAAAATATAATTTCCTCTTTTTCGGGCGGTGATCGTGGGTTTACCTGCTGGATCACCTGTTAGTGCCCGTGGCCCAACTGTTCCCAACCAACTCCTAACTAAAAAACTACTTTGGAGAGGGTATAAAAAGACATCAAAGGGAAGGCCAAGGGGAGAGAGAAAGGAGAGCAAGATTATTATGCTGAGATTTTTCCCTTAGACCAGGTCTGAAGTCCTTGGTGCATCCTGCACTTCCCCCATTTTGCATAGGAAACCCTTGTTTCCATGTGTATTGGTGATCATTCATCCTTGACATCATCATTGAGTAAGACTTGGAAGGAGCTCTTGTTGAAGGCTGGAGGCTGGAACGAATCCGGGAGGAAGCTTGCTTGGAGCCTGCTGAAGGTGTTCAGGTGATATCTTTCCGATATATGTACTTTATTTGCCTTTATATATAAAGAAACACGTCTTTGTTCCCGAATAATCTTTCTTTATGCTTATGAGATTCTTGTGTTGAATTCTTATGAAAGTAGTTACTTAAAGATTATTTATAACTAACTTTATAGCATAAAGATGATTTATACATAAACTTCTATACATGTACTGTTGTGTTCTTTGATTTGTTTGTCTTGCAGGTCAGAGAAAGAAGAAGGGAACTCCAAGAAGGGTTTGCACCCTAACGGTCTTCTCGGACGTAGGACCTTAGGTATGTACCCTAAACATTAGAATTTGCTTAAAAGTAAAAAAGATGGCTGTGTGTGTGTGTTTCTTTGTATAAGCAATTTTTAGTCTGGTAGAGTCTCAGCCCAAAGGACTCTAGGGGTACTTTCCCTTCAACCAGAATTGGCGACTCCACTGGGGACAACACTCTTGTTGTTCCTAGTTTGGGTAGTCCTCAAGCCAATCAAGGCTCAGTCCCTCTGTTTGTTGGTTCTGACTGTCTGATATTTTCTTGAACTCCAAGCTTTTCCAGTTTTTCAGTTTGTGTTTTTTATTTTTCTTGAAACACTTCATATACGCACTTTTTCTGGATTACAGAAGCGTATATACGCAAGTTGCACTAAGTAAACCCGCGTATACGCAGGTTTCCTTAGTTACAGTCGTGTGTACACGCATTCTGCAAATAATTGCAGGCGCGTATATCACATAATTTTCAAGATTTATAATTTTTCTTTTGCTGAATGTCTGTCTGGTGGTTTGGGTCAGTTTAAAACAGTCAATTCCCAGTGACAGTTCTCTGTTTAACAGGGGGCATCTTGTTTCGAACTCTCTCTAGTTATAAGGAGTGCTAGTCTTGTTTTTCGTTGATTGCAAGCGTCATTGATTTTTGACACACAAGGTTTCTGTTTAAGAATCTTGATTGCTCTGTTTCGGCAGAGTGGGAAGATTGCCTTCAAATCTTTGTGTCCATTTTGTTTTCATGACATTTATGTTTGCTTAACGAAATCGTTTTTATGACCATTTACTCCTTTGTTTCGGGAAATTTGTTTGTTACCAGTTTCTTGAAACTTGTCTTTTGATATTTTGGACTTTCATTGCTGCTTTTGATTGTCAAAAGCGTTTTCGAACACATTTTATTTTTGTTGAGTTCTCATCATTTGAAAGGTGTCAATTCACAAAAGTGTTTGGTGGCTTGTTTATCAATCATTAGTGTCAGTATTTTTGAGAGCTTTCCTTTGAAAAAGACTTTTTGGTTTGATTGAAAGAAAATCTTTTGAAAGTTTTTGAGTTTCGCTTTCTTAAACTTGCTTCTCATTTGATTTCCTGTTTTGCGAAGTGAAAGTGCTTTGTTTTTATCTTAGAACTTGTTTTTATTGTTTGGACGAAATGATTGGTTACACATCATCTTCTATCTAAGCATTTTAGTGGCAAGACAAAATTTGGTAAAGCAGCAACTTTCCTTCTTTGTTTGCAGAGTAGTCTTAAAATCTTGCATTCACATATAGTTCTTGCATTAGCATAGCTTTGCATCCTCTTTTAGGCATGCATAGTTTTGTTAGCTTTTGTGAGTGTGGAGTTTGAAAAGAAAGCAAAAAACTTTGTTTAATTTGAAGTACATCTGAACCTCATAGAAATTGCTCTTCATCGAAACGAAAAAGTGCATGTGCATGTAGTTAGGGTAGTTTCTTTTTGCGTCCTAAAAACACCACAAGTTTCACTTTCGTTACCTTTGACTTAAAGAACAGCCTAATAAAATCAAGCGCTTAATTAAAATCCACTAGAACTTTTTGTTTTAGTTATTACACCAACAAGTTTAGGATTTTAGGGCCTTGGATTAGGCGAGTGGAGAGTTAACTCTCCAAGGCCACACAAAACGTCAAACATAAGAGTCTGATTAAAGAGAGTAAATCCAATAGCGTTAGGGAGACCAGGAAGACTCCGGATCTGGGAGTTAAGCACGAGGGTCTGTGAAGACAGGGAAGAGAGATACCCCCTCTCCTACTTGTCCGAACTTACCTCACGACTGTTCCGCCTGGCTTCTGCGACGAGTTGGTACCCATAGTTGCCTCTCCTAGGGATCTGCATAGGTGGCTGCGGAGGGGAATCCCGTGGCACCTGAGGTCAACGTTGTATCACTCTCGACAGTACTTCTGGAGGGCACCCTTGCGAAGCTTGGGGGCTTGCACCGGCGCAGGCTGTTGTTAGGAGGTCAGCGTAACTTCCTCTGATACCTTCGCTGATAGGACTGGGCCCTCATCATCCCAGACTATCTTCGGAAGGCCCTTTGACTCCACTTTCTTGTATTTTGGTGTCCGGTCCTCACCACCCGGAGCGGAAATACTTGGAAGTTGTTTGACTGGCTGTTTCTTTAGGGACTTTATAGTGAGTGCTCTTTGCTCCTTATATATAGTTGGCTTTAGGTATTTTTGTCTAGTCACATTTGGACTTTGTGTTCTAAGTGACTGGCTTGCCACTCTACCGATCTTGAAAGGCTTTTTGGTCGTTCTTTCAGAAGTTGTGGAGTTGCCTCCTCAAGGGCAAAGGTTTTGATTGCTTATCCATATTCTTTGAAGGGTTATTTCTATATTCCCGCAAGGGAAGGGTCTTTGGATCAGTTAGATATGGCCAATATTCCTGTGGAAACCAACCAAGGTGCCCTCCCAAAAGGGGATCCTTGTGCTTTTCCTTTCTTTGGAAACGTTGGTACTCCCTTGATGGCCACTTTGAATATTCCTGGGTTGAATGTTGGACTACCCGTTTGGCTGTGGTCCACTCCGAATATTCCGAATGCTCTTGAAGCTTCTCAGTTGAATGCTTTATTTCAGGGGCATCATATGGGTGCTAATTGTTCATCTTCTTTCAAAGAGAAATCTGGGATTCCTTCTTCTTCTCCTTCTTGTAATAAGAGATTTAAAAAGAGGAGAAAAAGGAAATCAAAGAAGAAGAATAATTCTATCCCTTCATCTTCAACCTCTGCGAGTCATGTTGGAGATGAGTCTTCAGCCGCTGCAAGTCATGCTGGGGGCACAAGTCTAGTCACTGCAAGTCATACTAGCACTTCATCTTCAACCTCTGCGAGTCATGTTGGAGATGAGTCTTCAGCCACTGCGAGTCATGCTGGGGGCACGAGTCTAGTCACTGCGAGTCATACTAGCAATGAGTCACCGACCTCTGCAAGTCATGTTCAGGACTCTCCGCAAACCACTGCTAGTTATGTCGGTGGAATGGAGGTTGATAAGAAACCTGGACGTAGAAGTTTTAAACCTAAGTTCCCTTGTAAGATATGCAAGGGAGACCATCTTACTCATTTATGCCCTGGTATCCCAGAGGTTCAAAGGATATGGTCCGAGTCTGAAAGTACTTCTGCTCCTAGATCTGATTTGGTTTCTCATCAATCCCATCAACCATTGGTTGATAATGTGGTAAAGCCAGTGCAATCACTGGCCGATTACACTCCTCTTTTGGGGGGTGAAGTGCCTAACAAAAGAGTCTGTTTGATCTCTAGTACAGAGTCTTCTAGTATAGGGGGCATTCCGGTTTCTTCGAATGTTCCCCCTCCAAGTTCTAAGAGTGTTTCCTTTGATTGGGATAGTCTTGTTGAGCCTCGTCTTCCTTCTGCTGCACCTTTCCAAATAAAGGTCAGAGTTAATTCCACAAATGTCTATCGATGTATGGTGGATGAAGGATCCTCTACAAGTATTATATCCTCTTTGACTTGGAAAGCTTTGGGTTCCCCAAAGTTGTTGATGGCTCAGAGTCAGTTGTTAGCCTATGATAGAAGGCCTGGTGAATCTATGGGTGTTCTTCCTCAATTGCCTATCACTTTAGGTGGGAAGACTGTCTTAATCGATATGATGGTGGTTGATAGCCCTTTAGACTTTAATATGCTACTTGGGCGTGATTATGTCTATGCTATGAATGCTGTGGTGTCTTCACTCTTTCGAGTAATGTGCTTTCCTCATAATGGGAATATTGTCACTGTTGATCAGCTTGCATCTGACAATCACCACCCTAATTCGACTTTACTGCAGAATGCCCCTTGGTTTGTTCCAAGTGTTCAAGTAGACTCTACCCCGCCACAGGTGAATTATGTGGCATTGAGTCCTCAATGTTCAATCGCTTCTAAGAAGGATCCTTTGACTTATTATTTTCCTTCTTGGGACTTGGTCCCGGCAGTTGACCGAGAGATTCTTCCTATAAGGACATGGGACCCTTTAATTCCCTCTTTTGATCCTTGTAGTTCTCATGATTTCTTAGAACTTGTTTTGCCTTCACAGGAGGAACTCTTTGAAGCCATGAGTTATGACTACCAAAGGAGCCCTTGGCCTGAGCCCTGCAAGGGGTTTGTTCAGCAGAACTATTATGCGTAAGCCGCAAGGCTGCGTGGTTCCCTGTACCATATTGTATATATGAGGTACGCATCTTCAAGTTTTGTATCTTATAACACAAAGATTTTATATGAAGTTTATATGTGGGATGTATTAACTTCGTGTCTAGTGTTCCTATTTATGTTTACAGAACTTGGAAGATTTCTCCTCTGGAAGTTTATGGTTGGTCCGTTCTGACAGGTATTGGTTCTCGAACTTGGCATATAGGTTAGGTTTTTCCGCCTGCATTGTGCATTTATCAGTTTCCTTTTCCATTTTGGCCTTAGGATCGACCCCACCAAGTTATGATGCGGAACCTTCTCATTGCTTAGAAGTATCATGACTTGTGTGGTAGAGCCTACCTTATCATGGGTGCCCTAGTTAGTACCTGATTGTCACTTGGCACTCATGCTGATTTTTTGTCACTAGGCTCGGGAGTCCTCTATAGTCCCGCCATGACTTGTGCGTTGAAGACTCATTCCTCTTTGCTTCCTCGCCTCGTTCTGGCCTTATACCCTAGAGGCTCCTATGTGTGTTGAGTTGTACTTCTGCATTGCATGTTGACCATTTGCACCTTTTGGCCTAGAGCCGGCTTCACTTGGACTCGTGTTTAAGCCCACTTTTGACCATGACGTCTGCAAAAAATCAACCTTGCATACCCTTGACCTCTGCAGCTTGACATACCCAGATCCGTGGAAGGGACATACCTCTGAGTGTCACTGACCAGTTTTTCACCTCCCTGCATTGAGCATAGGAACGTTCCTTTCCCAGGAACTAGAGCATCTGTTTCACCGACACTCGTTCTTTCCACTGTACCATAGCATTCTTTTATTCTTTTTCCGGCTTATTAGAAAAAGACAAAAAAATTAAATATTCCAAAAAGAGCGGGAACAGGGACATTATTTCCATTTATTGTTGGCAGCTAGAGTCAGTCGTGTCGCCCTTGAACAAAGCACTCAAAACAAAGTCTCCTCCGCATGGGTGGGATTTAGTTTGACTTAGGTAAGCCATAACCTTGTTATCGAGTCAGTTCTCCCCCGATTGGTTATCTCTTCCAATCATATGGAGGGTTCGTTCGTGCCTCCTGCATGACGAACTTATACAGATTCATTATATGCTGCCACATAGTCACATTGAGTCGTGCTTTTGTTCAAGGGAAGTTAGCCTGAGTCGGCCTTTCTGCGGTGTCTCTTGACTCATTTTTCAGTCGGCCATCCCTGGTTGTCAGTGTCATGTCTATCATCACATCAGTTATATTGGTCCTTCACTCGTGCCGGTTTGAGAAGGTCCCCATTGACTTCTTGCTGGCGGGTCTTGTCCTTATCGACGACGACACATTGCTCTGAGGGCAGACCTAGAGACCGCACCCTGGCCCTATTTTCATTATTGATAGGTCACCTTGTGCTCAGCATCGATCAGTATCATGGGTCTTTGACTGAGTGGTTTCCCTTGTGTTCGACATCAGCATACATTATCACACATTGGGATTCGTGCAGTACCTTGGTTTCCATTTGACCCTATTGGTGGATACCTCGCCTCTGTGTCAGCTTTCATTATTGGTTGGTTCAGAGGGTTTCTGCCGTGCGCTAGCCACATCTTGTGTACGCCGGAAACGTACTTTCGGTTGGGTTACTACATCTTTTTCGTCCGATTCCTTCCACATTATTGGCCTACGGGTTACACTCGCGCTAGATTGATGGAGGATGCCTTAATGCCTTCCTTCTAGCGGATCTTTCCCTATCGACTCCGACTCATTGCTCTGGGGCAAAGATCTAGAGTCCATTTGGCAGTACCTTGGGGTTTGCAGTCATTAGTGGCAGATTCCTCGCTATCGACAGTGGGAAACCATCATTGTCTCCTGATTGATAGATTCTTACAGGTGTTCGACTTCAGCTCATCTATTCACACTTGTTAGATTGTACTGGGTACCTTGACGCTCATTATCATTATCGGTGGGTAGTCTCGCGTTTGTTAACGGTATACATCAATGACCGGTAATCAAACGATTTCTCACATGGTCGACTTCAGATCATTTATTCCCATGGTGTAGAAATGTACCACGGCGGTCGGTGAAGACCTCAGGTTGTATCAGCATTCATTGGTTCACTTGACAGTTGCTCCTGTTACTGCTAGTTGATACCATTCCACCTTATATGTTGCAGTCAGTCATGGCGACATTCTATATGCTGGCACCTGAGTTTGCAGTGTAGTACCATCCTATTCCATCATGTTCAGTTGGTACCTTATGGGATCAGTCTTTGATTTCAGTGATCCGTTGCATCTTTCAGCATCATTGACAGTTTTATATGTGATATTCAGACATGTACTTACTCATTATGATCAGATGATCCATTATGTATTTTTACAGTCATTTATACTTGTATACTTAGTGGATCCGCTTGTACTTGATATGCGGACATGCTTTACTTTTCCTGAGCATGGGTATGCCCGCCTCAGACAGTGTTTCTTTCTGATCTCCTTTCGGTGGCTTGGCAGGCTGAATTCCGGTGAAGTCCTCCTCGGTTTTTCGGCAGAGTTCTTTTCCTTGTACTTACTTAATGTATTTCGGCCATCATGTTCCCCTTCTGACCTCATACATTAGGGGGCATCTGTTATAGCTCCAAATCTCACTCTTATGGTTTGTGATGCTGCACTTATGGCCTAGGGCAACCCCTCCTTCCAGACCTGGTCCAAAAATTTAAAAAACAGTGTTTTATTCCCTGTACGCGACTTTGCCCTGTGTTAAACGCGTGTACACGCGGGTCTGTCATACCCAACCCGCGTGTATCTATTAAAACACTTAAAAAAATATAATTTCCTCTTTTTCGGGCGGTGATCGCGGGTTTACCTGCTGGATCACCTGTTAGTGCCCGTGGCCCAACTGTTCCCAACCAACTCCTAACTAAAAAACTACTTTGGAGAGGGTATAAAAAGACATCAAAGGGAAGGCCAAGGGGAGAGAGAAAGGAGAGCAAGATTATTATGCTGAGATTTTTCCCTTAGACCAGGTCTGAAGTCCTTGGTGCATCCTGCACTTCCCCCATTTTGCATAGGAAACCCTTGTTTCCATGTGTATTGGTGATCATTCATCCTTGACATCATCATTGAGTAAGACTTGGAAGGAGCTCTTGTTGAAGGCTGGAGGCTGGAACGAATCCGGGAGGAAGCTTGCTTGGAGCCTGCTGAAGGTGTTCAGGTGATATCTTTCCGATATATGTACTTTATTTGCCTTTATATATAAAGAAACACGTCTTTGTTCCCGAATAATCTTTCTTTATGCTTATGAGATTCTTGTGTTGAATTCTTATGAAAGTAGTTACTTAAAGATTATTTATAACTAACTTTATAGCATAAAGATGATTTATACATAAACTTCTATACATGTACTGTTGTGTTCTTTGATTTGTTTGTCTTGCAGGTCAGAGAAAGAAGAAGGGAACTCCAAGAAGGGTTTGCACCCTAACGGTCTTCTCGGACGTAGGACCTTAGGTATGTACCCTAAACATTAGAATTTGCTTAAAAGTAAAAAAGATGGCTGTGTGTGTGTGTTTCTTTGTATAAGCAATTTTCAGTCTGGTAGAGTCTCAGCCCAAAGGACTCTAGGGGTACTTTCCCTTCAACCAAGGAGCTCTTCCTTTCCCAGAGTGTTGTTCCATATTTATCTTAGATATTTTGGAGGCTAATGACTCTATTATCTTGGTCATCTTTTCTAACCTGGGATCTGAAGATGATGAAGATTCACCCCTCTATCTCCTTCGATCAACATGTCCCTTGAGTTTCTATGTAGCCATGATGTTGGATTCTACCTCCATGGCTACATCTTGCATCTCAGCCAAAGTATCACATCTTCTCTCCATGAATAGTAGACAGAAGTCAAAATCAAAAGCATTGGCATAGGTGAGTTTAGAAGAGGTAGGGGTGGGTTTCACTTCAACTAGTATCTTGTTGTACATGCGGTTAAACCTTTTATTGAAATCAGACAGTGACTCACCATTTTCCCTTTTTAGGTTCCCAAACTCAGTATGGTAGTAGAGAAGATCTTTCTTATCCCCCTAATGCTTTAGGAATACATCATCTAAGGCTTCAATATCTATTATAGACCTCGTGGTCAATTCTTTGAACCATTTTCTAGCCTCTCCATCTAGGCTTTGGACAAATACTCTCATCCATACATCATCTTCACTAATGTCTAGATTATCAACATAGCTATAGAATGATTCAAGATGTTCTTAGTTGTAACCCCTTCTGTCCCAGTAAACTTAGGCATGTATTTCTGATATTCTCTAGTAGGCATAACATTCAAAGGAATGGGCAATACTAGAGGTCCATACCTAGCAGCTATAATTCTCTCCATTTTGGTAGGTGCTGCCATAGCTGTGGTAGCTATAAAGGTGTTGGAGGTATGAATGACAGAGGGTTGAGGGATTATTGATATGACTGAAGGGATATGATGGATAGGAAGAGGGGCTACTTTTAGGCTTGTAATGAAAGAAGGCCATGAAGGGCAAGGGGATCTATGAATTTCTGAGGTTTCTTCCTCATTGCTAGCACTAGAAGCTATAAGTTCAACAAGTAACTGTTCTATTATAGGATTTTCTTGAGGAGAAGTAAAACAATATTTAGAACTACCTGAACCTAATGCTCCTTTCTACAATGATTTTCTACCTTTGATGATCTTTTCAAGGTCAGGCACTGGGCCAGCTTGGGGCTTCTGAGGATTTCTCTGAGTATGCCTTACAAACTGAGCTAGAATTATCCAGTGGAGTCACCAAAATATTTATCCTCCAGTAGAGTCACCAGATGGATGATTACAACCGAAATAGTGTCCAGACTTTATCTATCATCAAAGCTGGATCTATGTCGTTTCCTAGGGAAGCTGAGCTTCAGTCTCCTCTCCCTAGCAACAGTGCCAATTATGTTATCACTCCAGGAAACTCTCCTACGCTATAGCTCGGAGATGCCCGGTAACATATAATCTTCAATATTATTCTTTGAACTATTGGAATAAATAATGGTCTGGATCAAGCCAGATAACTACTTCGACTCTATTATTACTCAAGACATGCATGAACACCATTAGCCTACAAGGCTTTAGACCACTAATGCTCAATAGTTTGTAGATTAAGTGAATGAATGGAGAAGACTAACCATACCACCAGATACATACATAAACATATGATGGCCAGCTACAGAAAGTAAATGAAACTTGCAAATCTAATACATCAACGTAGAGATAAGATGACAGTTATCTGTCATTAGACACAAAAGAAACCTAAACAGTCTATTCAAGTGCAAGCTTAGAACAAAAGAGAAATTGGGATATTGAACATATAACAACAAAAGAGGCTTGTATTACTGATTAATGAAGATGATAAGCTTGAGTAGTAGAGTATCCATAGTCTCCAGAAGTTGAACACTTATTACATTTAGTTTCCAACCTTTTATAGGCCCTTTACAATGCTCTGTGTCTTTTAGAGGTCTCCAGCTATCCTAACCTACCCCCTTTGGCTTTAACTATCTAATTGCGTATAAGGACATAGTTCTCCTTCCATCACGAAAATGGTAATTAATTCTGGTACAACACTGCCCTGTTAGATGGCTGGTTTGATCATGCCAGTGAGGCTCCATGACTATTTATTTATATTTGGCTGCATCATGTTGTGTCCTTCCTCTTTTAGTCATGCTTTCTAGTATTTCGATTCAGCGGCCTGACTGTCACAATAATGACAGAGTCAACCACCTTCCTCCTCGGGTGACTGATAGGAAGTAGAGTATGAGGTGCATGGGCAGCTAGATGTGCCAAATCGGAAGAACAGAGTAATGCCAGAGCATCGGAGGACAAGTGGGTAGCTGTTGGATGTATTAAATTAGATGGACAGAGTAATGGCAGGGTGGCATAGGACAAGTGGGAGCGATCATGAACGAGGGCCATTGGATCAGAAGAAATGGATGGAGGATATCGATTGCAGGAGGCTTGCAGTCTTTGGTGGGAGCGGAATAAGTCCGAGTTGTTGGATCTCGGGTGGATAGATTTGATGGTAATCGGGAGGAAGAAACGCTCGGTGGATAATAGTCGAGGGTCGGTTTCCATCGGGCGGGCATCGAGCAGTAAGGGGTAAATATCAGAGCCTGCCTGATTCCATGTAGTGGATGACACGTAGCATCAGAGAAGAGGGAGGCAACTGCCCTCGTTGTGTGGGTATTCCTTGTGCTTATTGCCCACGCGATATGGATGACAGCCATTGATCTGGGTGGGGCAGATCAATGGTGGTGGACGATCGTGCATGTTGCCGCGGGCCCTGCCAGATTTCAAACTTTATGTGCTTCTCTCCACAAGTTCCATCGGGTCTGGTATTGTGGCCTATGGCCTGTCAACGGATCTAGGCCATGGATCAGAACCAGATCCAATTGCTCAGATGCGTCCCCCGTTTCCTCCACTGAAGGTCCTTCCTCTAGTTCTTTTTCAATATTTTGAAGGCTTGGGAATACCATTCCCACTTAAAATCATAACAATGAACCTCAAGACTAACAGAACCAAGCTCTGAATTATCTTTTTTTTCAAATTATGTGACATATGGAGTGCAGTAGAAATCCCTCAGATAATATTTAAACATACTCCTCTAGATGCCTTAGGCACTGACAATTTCCTTAAACTTGGGGATTGTCTCTAAGAGGCTTCTACATCGTCTAAAGCAATTTTGTGAAAAGAGAAATAAAAAGCTACAAAAAATTCATAATGGTGTACATATATGTTATATAAGATTTAGTTTCCTTAAGGTACTTAAATTTCTAAAGTACACCAATTTCAAGGAGGTTTCATTTTTAGGGATAAGATCCTTATATGAACCCCAAAGATCTAGAATTTAAATAAAATTTTGAATCACTAGGATTTAGGTTTACGTTTAATTAAGTTTCTTGATCTTAAATTTTTTAAATGTCAAGTGTATATTATTCATGTTGAGCATGCAAGAAATTTTGTAGATCTATATACATGTCATACATATTTGGTTTTTAGAAAATCCATTTCAGTAGGTAACAACCAAATTGATATATTATTTTACTTATAATGGAAACTCAACAGTCTAGGTTATGAGAAACGTTGAAATATTTTTATGTTATTAATAAATATGTCATGTGTCAGTTTGATATAAAACATTGAAAGAGTTACACACATGCTTCATATCTGAATGTAAAATGTGCAACAAGTAATATATATATATATATATATATATATATATATATATATATATATATATCTATATATATATATATATATATATATATATATATATATATATATATATATACATATATATATATACATATATATATATATATACATATATATATATATATACATACATATATATATATATATATGATCTAGGATGTTTTCGCTTATAGATGTATAGAAAAGAATTTCATATAGAATTGCAGCTTAACATGTAAATGTGCACATAAGAAAAGAAGAAGTAGACACATACAAGGTGCAAAAAGAAGACACCAAAGCTTGATAATGGAGTTCATCCAATTTGGACTACGCCTCTGGGCCCAGCTCAACAATGGGGAGGCATTTCTTATTTAATGGCATGAATAAATAGAATCACATTCATCAATCTGTCCAAAAAGAGGCTTATACCTCCAATCTACAAGATGGATATGAAATGAATGCTTGAGATGGAGTGGCATGCAACACCAAAGCTTCTCGCAGCAATAGAAGAGGGTTAGAGTCATGTAACTATTTAAAATAGATCAATAAATGCTCTTGGCCTCTGTGAAACATTGTGTTGAAACCATAAAAATGCCCCCTCTCGTGCTCTTCCATTGATCCTCTTTTATAATGGATTTTCGAACAAGATCCCATTTAAATTAGGGCTTGCCTGGTTAACTATGGAGGTTGGTAGAGTGGAAGTATCGGCGGGCGCAACCATCCCTAAAAATGGCCTCTTATCTTTTAAAATGATAAAACTTCCAAAATCCTGAAAACACTAAGAAATCCACCAAAAACTATTCACCCGGATTTCAAATATTATTAAATTGGGCATATAATCTGTATCGGGTCCGTGCTGAGGTCGTGAATCAGCATATTGCTGTGTCCCTATCTTGGTCCTCGGGAATGACCAATCGCCGATCGCTGATTGCCGATATCGGCGTCTACCGATTGCGTTGACATCCCACACATGTGTCGCCCCAGGTGACTAATAAGGGTTCTGCCAATTTGGCTAACTACCGATTGCACTATCCACTCACCGATATCCATTTATATATATATATTACTGCCGATTGCGATTACCTCCGATCTACTGATCCAATCTAATCGAAGATCAGCGATCGGGGGTTCCACAGCCCAAACCTTAAGTCCACCCTCATGTGACCTTCGATTATGATTTTGCCTTAAGGCTTAAGACTCAATTTCCAAAGGAAATTCCTCATTTTCTTAAGGATTGAAGAACCCTTATTTTTGCAAAAACTTCATCATCTGGACTCGAACTGAAGTACTATTTGCGTCATTGTAATAAGAAATATGAGATCTATGCTCTGATCCTTGGTTGACATCATTCTGATCACTTTAATTTCTATGTTTTTCAATGCCATTGTATCTGAAGATCCACCTGGATCAATCCTCCCCATTGAGGAGCTTTTGGACTGCCAAAATCTTTTTATTAGTCAATTGGCAAGTGAGGGAAATGTGCCCTCACTTTCTCTTTCTCCAGCCATCTGGCCTTGTCATGATGAACTCCCTTGAATCGAACTCAAAGGTATTCTACATCTCCTCACCGTGAAGTCCTAGTTCTTCTGTCGAGGATGATGTCTTCGGGCAACTCATCAAGATATTTAGGTGCAAAATCATCAACGGTAGGAACTATACCCACCTCATCAGTGTCCATGATCAAAGGTGGTTCATACAGCTTCAGGTTCTCCACATTCACTACTGAGTACATCTGCATATATATTGGCAAGTCAAGACAAAAGGTATTGTTCCCAATCTTCTCCAATATGGTGAATGGTCCATACCGGATTGGCCACAACTTCCTTCCTTCTCCCTTCATCCTGTCTTTTCTAATGTGGAACCACACCTTGTCTTCCACTTGGAATTGATGCTCAACTCAGTGTTTATCATGTCGAGCCTTGTAACGGGCTTAACACTTTTCCAACTGCTCTTGTACTGCTTGGTGAATCATTTGGATTCGCTAAATGAACTGTTGAGCTTTGTCCTTATCATTTCATCCACTAGAGACATCCTCCCTTCCAAAGACCATGTCTAAAGGGTCCTTTGGCAGGTAACCAAAGCATGTCTTGAATGGTGAACGTTGTGTCGATGAATGCACTGCTTGGTTGTAGGAATGTTGTATATAGGAGAGATGTTCATCCCACAACTTGGGATGTTTCCCACAATAGCCTCGTAATAAGTGTACCACAGTACGGTTAACAACCTTTGTCTTCCCATTGGTTTGTGGGTGAAATGTCGTGCTTCTTTTCTGTTTGGTGTCCATCATCCTCCACAAGCTGGTCTAGAACTCCGTATGGAAGCGAGAGTCTCGATCTGAAACAATTGATGTGGGTAATCCAAAGTGGACCCAAACATATTGAAAGAAAAGAGAAGTAGCCTGCTCTGCAGTAATCTGGTTTTTACAAGGCATAAGAATACACATTTTGCTAAAATGGTCAACGATGACATACAAATAGTTGTGACCCTTCCTAGACAAAGGTAGACCTCCTACAAATTCCATTGACACACTTCCCCATGGATTACTCGGAATAGGGAGTGGTGTGTAGAGCCCAAGTTTTCTATTAGAGGGCTTTGAAACAGAACACATCACACAACCCTTTACATAGTGAGTCACAATGTTTTCATATGAGGCCAAAAACAAAATCTTTGTACATGACGTAAAGTCTTTTTAAGACCAAATTGTCCAAACACAAGAGAGGTGTGGGCCTCTTGAATTACATGCACTCTTTCTTCAGTGGGAATACACAATTTACCAAGGTGATACAACAATTTCCCCTGCAAGTGATAGTTTTCCACCTGTGAACCATGGGTTCATTTTGCATAAACCTCCTTAAAGTCATCATCGTTAGCATATTGTTCACCATAAATTTCAAAAGACAACAAAGCATTATGCAAAATAACAGAAGCAGAAATAGGAGGGAGAGATAGCATATCGGCCACTTTATTGCTAGTGCCTTTCTTATACTTTATTACCAGATGAAACTATTGAAGAAATCCCATCCACTTTAAAGGATGAGTTTGTTGCAACTTGGATTGTGACTGAAGGTACTGCAAGGGCTAATGATCCATATGGATGATGGTCTTCTTTCCGATCAATTAGTGTTTCCACTTTTTCACACTCTACACCAAGGCATAAAGCTCCTTGCCATAGGTGGGATAGTTTATCACAACTTGAGAAAACTTCTCAGAATGGTAACAAATTAGATTCTTTTGTTGCATAAGTACAACTCCCATGGCATAACTGTTGGCATCAGTTTCCATCTCAAATGGCTATTGGAGATTGGGTAAGGCTAAGACTGGCGCGGTGCTAATTTTTTCCTTCAATGTTTCTAAGGACTTCTGTTGTCTTCCTCCCCATTGGAAGACCTATTTCACACTTGTCAATGTGTGCAAAGGTGCTGCAATAACAAAGAAATTAGCAATAAATCTCCTCCAATACTAGACGACACCTAGAAAGCTACGGACCTCAGTTACGCTAGTAGGCTTAGGCCAATATACAATTGATTCAACTTTGGCGGGATCAATTTTTAACTGACCATGACCAAAAATATGACCTAGGTAACCCAAAGAGGTTTTCCCGAACTCACACTTTGACAATTTTACAAAGAGTTTTTCTTTCTTCAGCACATCAAGCACTTTCTTTACATGACTCACATGTCAAACCAACTCTTGCTGAAACCTAGTATATCATCTAAATATACAAGAACAAACTCATCAATGAAGGGTTGAAATATATTATTCATAACCCTCACAAAGGTGACTGGAGCACTGCAAAGCTCCAATTGCATTACCATCCATTCGAACAACCCCTGCTTGGTTTTGAAAGCGGTTTTCCACATGTCCCGCTCCGCAATTCGGACCTGGTGATAGCCACTACGCAAATCCAACTTTGTGAAATATACAACATTTTTTAATTGATCCAATAAATCATCTATGCATGGGAGGAGATATGGATTTTTTATTGATATTTTGTTGAGCATGCGGTAGTCCACGCACATCCTCTAGTTTCCATCCTTATTTGGCACTAGAACAATCGGCAAACCACATGGAGAGGATCTCAGCTTGATCACACCTTAGTGCAACAATTCTTGCACTTGACACTTGATCTCCTCCATTTCGACTGTTGACATTCTATACATGCAGATATTTGGTAGAGGGGCATCATGAAATAGGTGGATCTCATGTTGGATATCCCTCTTTCGAGGTAGTCCCTATGGCTCATGAAATAATGCATTATAATTAGTGATTAAATCCATCAATTCCTGTTTATGCTTCCCATCGCAGCCTTGGAATGCGTCTGCGAATTCGACCTCCTTTTCCTTGAAAACCATAAGCATGCATGTTTTGCTGGAATTTACCAGCGATTTCATCTACCTGGCGCTTACGAGGCTAGCATTAATCTTGTTTTGATGAGCCCACACTATATATTCTACCTCATCCTTTGTGATGTGGTATTTATTCTCATGGTGGAAAAAGACAGCTTTTCTGTCATAGAGGTAGGGGCTCCCCAATACCATGCCACAGATTTCTAGTGGTATCACATCCATCTCTACTTCATCTACTAGCTTAGAAGAAATCACAAATTTTAACTTGCAATACTAGGTTACATTCAATTTATCTTTATCATGTATCCATCCCAACAGGTAAGGCTTTGGGTGTGGTTCTGTTACCAAGACAAGCTTCTTTACGAGGGATTCTGCAATTAAATTTGCTTGGGACCCTGCATCAAACAGAGTTTCTACTTTGGTATGATTTACTACAACTTTGATATGAAATAATTCAAATATTTTTCTATCATTTGTAAGGGACTCGTCTACAAAACTGGTGCTTCCATGTGATTTAGAATCAACAGGAGGTGTAAGGGTGTTGTGGGGAAAAGTATCCAACACGGAATGACCCTATCCCACTCTAAGGGTGATAGTTCCTTAGCAACAGCTGAAGCAAAGCTATCTAAAGTTACTTCTTTATGACATGCAAGAGACGAAAGGAAGAGATCCACTTACCGATGTCTTGCGCAAATGGTCAATCCAATCTCCTCTATTTGCCGCTTGCTCCCAGCTCCAAGTCTTCTCACGGGCCCAGCTACACGAGATCCTGCGAACAAGACAAGAAAAGGAAACTACAAGAAGCATGCATTCATAATTGATTCAAGGATTAGCATAAATCAAATACGCAAGTAAAACAATACACCATTGAAACACATGCGGATAGAAGAACCTCAAATGCTTTATTAATATAAGGAAGTAAGGTTCAGGCGGTGATACAACCGTGAGAGGTCCAATCCAGCATCACCTTCCCAATGGAAAGAAATCTCCTCTTCACCTCCCTCAAGCAATCACCCAATACTCACAACTGTAAACCAACAGCAATTCTTTGCACTAAATTCCGGCCTCCAGATCCCATGGGATGAGATCCTTATATAGAGTTTTGGAGTGAAGATAAGTCAGCTTGATGTGTGACTTGTTGTCCTCTTCAACTCCAGTTGTTCTTCAGTCCTTGAGTCCACTCGGAGTTTCTACCTTCCACTTGGAGTTTTAGAAGCTCTTAACTCAACATTAGGCGAATCTTCTGATCCAAATGTCATTTTGGAAGCTTCCTGGGCATTGGCACATTGAGAAAAGATTCCTCCACATGTCAAAGTACGCCCAGCGCAGGTAGCCTTTGTTGCACTTGCTATGCAGTGCAGGTACACCATAGAGCTTTTGACATTCAGCGCAGATGCTTAGTGGAGCAGCTGCTTTGATCCAAAATTGACCTGTTTTTGAGTGTTTTTCAGTGGAGAACTGATCTGAAGTGATGTGGTTTGCTGACCTTGTTCCTCTAGGGGTAGGAACAACATGTTTAGGGACTTTGGATCCCTTAGATTATTGACATTTCATGCTCTATGCTGTAAGGCACAAAAATGTCTATAACAGTTGCCCCCTAAAGTATGAGGTCGTTTATCGGGTGAAATGCTTTATTAGGAGGATCTGAAGTTCATTCAATCGTCGAGAGGTGACCTGTAACAAAATACAATACAATACATTATCTTTTCATACTTTCTTTTCATGATCTAGCTGATGCGGGCATTTCCCATGCTCAGCTTTATAAATACATTTGCTGTACATAGACAGACGATCGTCTGATAATAGACTGATAATTCTCTGCTTTTAATTATCATCCTTTTAGTAGGATGATCATCTGCTGCACATGTCTATGTTTTTTATCTCCTGAATATATATCGCAGCCCGGATGGATGAAACTAGATCCGGGGTCTTCAAACTTGTCCGATCTTCACTCTAGTACAAGTCGATCCATGTGAGAATTTCTTGAAGTCGAACATGGAAAGACATCGCTTGATTACCAGTCAATAATGTAAACTGTTAACAAGCGCGAGAGGAATCACCGATAATGATGATGACCCTCAAGGTACTGCAGCACAATTCACGTGGCGTGAATATAGGATCTGACGTCGAACACCACGCAAAGTCTCCTGGTCGAAGGTCATTAACGTATACCTATCGCCGGAAGTGAGAAACTTGCCATTGAGGCATGCAAGCTTCAAAGTACTGAGGGGGTGTTCCTAGATCAACTTCTTGGATAATGAGCTGATGTCGACAAGAAGTGATCCGTCAAAGGAGGGCCTTAATGAATCCCACATCAGTGACACGGAACGGAGCTAGTGATGATGGTGAAAACGATCTGTGAAATATGATTCAGGGTGGCGGTCATGGAAGGATGAAAGATGATGTATGGTAGTGGATGGGACCCGGTTGACACTTTCTGAATGACATCTCTTGAACATATAACGACACTGATGTGATGGATCGGTAGCATTACCCCATGTATGGATGGTATGGCGAGACCATGGTGAAGGGACCGGTGAATGATAATAACCCAACCCGATATTTACGGAGGCAAAAGTGTCATGTTCAAGAGCGACTTGCTACCATTAAGCTTTGAGGTTCTCCCAATTTTTCCCCAGTCATTTCTGACCAGTACCTCTTTATTTTTGTCAAACTTTGAGGAGGATAACATATGCTTGTTCTATAACCTGCCCTTCGGGCAAGCCCATCGCTATGTTTTAACGAGCCTAGCGATAGGGAAACTCGTTCTCGTCTAAAGACAAGTTTGTCGCTATTCAATATTTTTAACGAGCCTAGCGACAAAGACAACTCTGTCCTTTTCATTTTTAGAGAGTCTGAAAAGCGTACATAAAGTGGACTCCAGGGGTCCTTTTTCGTCATCTAATCCCTTAAGTCCGAAAAAGTATAAAACAATACAGAAGGGATGAATGTTCGATGTCTTTATCGAGCCGAACTAGACAAGCGCTCGATCTTTTTGTGCAATAATCCCTCAGGTCCAAAAAGATTAAAATCTAGAGGAGGGATAGCTCTTCCTATCCTTTTAACGAGCTGAAAGGCCAAAACTCGGCAAACTTTTCATATTTTACGAGTCAGTGAAAAGAGCTCAAAGAAGACTCGTATTTTGAGGAACGAGTGATAAACAGGGATAGCAGCAGATTCCAGGTACAGGTTGGAATTTTCCAATCACGGCAATGTTACAAGGATGGCTAGGTGGGATCACTCTTCGCAGCTGTTCCTCAAAATAGGTAAACAATCAAGTGGATGTGAATGATCGGCCAAATGAAAAGTGGAGGTGACGGTGCACAAACACGACCAAGGCTTTTATGGCTGATGAATTTACAGTCTCAAATGGTTATTTACCGGTTCATTTTTTCTGGATGAGCTTGAACTCTGGGGGAAGCTTGCTCACATGCTTATGTTTATTTTTTAACGAGCATGAATTCCGCGTTAAAACTGCTCGGTTTTGCGTTTATTTTTTAACGAGCATGAACTTTGCCAAAACTGCTCGTTCTTTTGCATGCCCCCAGCATCATAATAATGCATGTCAAAGGAGGGTGCCCCCCAAGCTTCATTGCATTCAACTTGGTGGTTGGAATGAAGGTTTACCTTTGAATTTTGAAAAGGGGATTTGTTTCATTTTTTAATGAGGTTGACATAGTAAAAGAACTATCCTCATGTCTCCTTGTTTCATTTTTTAACGAGGTTGACACTAGATAAGAACTGTCCTCGGGGCCCACTGTATTTACAGTATTTCCATTAGGGCAATGATCCATGCTGACAAAATATTTAGGAATCTTCCGAATCCGTTGGATATAGAAGATTTCATATTGTAGGTTTCCACTGTGGCTACTTCCGCCAGATTACCTGCCGGCGGTAGGGCAAAAGTACCCATTAAGGCAGGGTCTTTTAGGAGACCTACTCCAATATTTTGGAGCGATTGATTACTTTTATGGATCATTGTGCTGCTTCCCGTAACTTGAGAACTGTTGGGGAGAAATGTTTGTTGGTCGACGATTGTAATTTTTCCTTGAAAAGGAAATACAATCCTCCTGAGGTAGGTCGACACAACTGCAGCCATGGCATATATCCAAGGCCTTCCCAGTAGGATGTTGTAATCGAGGTTTCCGTCGATTACTTCCACATCAACTTCTACTGTTTTGCCCCCCAGTTCAACTTGCAAGTTACTTAAAATCCCGTATGGAGTGTATGATTGTCCATCAAATGCTTTTAATGTCGTTGACGATTTCGACAAGGGTGGTGAGCCTAAATTTTTCCAGCAACTCATCGACATAAGACATGTAGATGCCCCCTCATCAATAATTGTTCGATGAACAGTTTTGTTGAGGGCTTTCACTTGAATAAGGAAAGCTAGTTGAGCTGGTATATGAGGGTCATATCCTTTATGATCAAAGGCCACAAGATTGGAATCCATTGGGCCAATCCCACTTATAGCTGATAGTAAAGCTTGCTCTTGGGAGGGGCAATTTTGCGGTACCTCAAGTGTCGACATAGCAGACGGCGATTGGGCCAGGTCCTCTACTATATTATAATTCTGTGCTATTTTTGCACGAGGATTAAATGTCGATTTGTGTACTACTCCCTTTGGCGACTTTATCATTGGTTCAGGAATGATGGGTGGCACGACTTTGGTCAAAGTTGTTGTTGAACTACTAGGCTGTTTATTTGCCTTGTTGTTCAACTGCTTTGGATTCCTGTAATCTTTATTCCTTGTCAAAGCATTATTCTACTGCTTTGAGGTGGACAACATAAGCACTTGGGATCGGGAAGAATTTTGATTAGCAACCAGATTTTGTCTTGGATTAGGAAACGAATCAGTCAATACTGCTGGGGTTTTTGAACTCTTGAAGAGTTTCTTAACTTCAGCTATATGTGGACAATCTTTCGTCCAATGATCCTCATCGCATATATGACACCCTGTCAGGGGTTTCGCTTTCCTTTTCTTTTTCTTCTTGCCCCCTGGTTGCTTCATTCGTTTGCCCTTGTCGGTTGACATGGCATTTACTTCTGAGGCAAGAAATTCTTCATTTGCATTTTGACTAGAAATTTTTCGTTTGCCAGTCACGCCATTACTGGCGTGAGAGTCAGTATTCGATTTAGGAGGGGGAGGAATTGAAAATTTAGGTCTAGGGGCATCAGGTATTTTGTCGTAGAGCGTGCCAGACTGAGTATATACTAAGTCTAAATATTGAGCGCGAGCAATGACTTACTCCTCTGTTACGACTCCTCCCTTGGCCACATCTTCCGTTATAGCCGGAAGTAACGACTTTATAAACCATTCAGCTAATAGCTGATCGGGAACGTAAGTTTTCACCATCCTACGACGACGACGCCACTCATGTATATGATCAGATATGTGAGTGGTCGTTGTCTGTTTGAAGTTGGTAAGGAGTTCTGTTCCCATTTCATACCTTATCGGTAATTGAAAATGGGTTAAGAAAGTCGTGGCTAAGGACCTGAAATTGTCGAAAGAGGCTCTTGGCAATTCAATATACCATTTAGCCGCTGGACCTGTCAATGTCCTCTGGAAGAGGCGAAGTCTTATCGAATCATCATTCAGGGTGTTTGATGAACACCACAGATGAAAAGTCATGACGTGATTCGACGGGTCTTCACCTGGATTTCCATTGAATTTAGGAATGTCCGATGGAAGTTTATGCGGAATCACTGGCCACCAAGGGGCATAAGCAATTGGATCATTCGTCAGCCGGTTTAGATCTGTTAATTCTAGAGTTGCTACAAAAGGCAACTGTTGGTTCAGATTAGGCGAAGCATACCCGGGATAAGATGGTATCGCCTGAGCAATGGGTCTTTGCAGACCAGCATAATGCTAACATCTTTGACAAGGTTGATGGGCAAAACCATTATAGCATGGTTGCCCATTACTTACAAAGACTTGTTGCTCAGGTCCTTGATATGATTGCTGGAATGGAGGTTGTTGAGATTGAAACAGCTCTGGTTGTTGGACCATTTGCTGTTGACCAATAACGGATGATTGACCAAGATTAGGAGTCACAGTACTTGTTTGAGCCTGAGTCACTCCAGATAAGGAGGCACTACCCTGAGATTGTGATTGAGCCGCTGAGACAAGAGGTTGTTGTATTACAATAGGTAGTGCTTGTACTTGCGACGCATTCGCCATAGCAGGTGTGGTGGGAATATTCGACTCAGGGTGTACTGGTTGCATTGAATATGCAACTCCTGATCGTTGTGGCAGTATTGGTACCCAACCGCTGGATGTAATTCCAGTTTGACCTGATCCTTGTTGTAAACTCTCATATGGTTGTTCTCTAGGAGGGAACAATGAAAGAGCATACTGCCCTCCACATGGTGGAAGTCCAGTACTTAAAGGGTAAATTGGCCTTTGAAGACACATTGGATCAATTTGTTGAGTTTCAACATAAGAAGTACCAGATGATAATCCGGATGAAGAAATAGGAACTAACCATATTGTCGTCCCTGATTGGACTCCGGCTTGTTGTTGACAATTTGCCGGGACAGATGGTATACCAGCGAACATCGTTGGAGTAGCAGCAAGAGGTTCTGCTACTGCTGTGTCAGACGACACGGTCCTAGATGTCGACGGTTGTTCAGACATATCTAGTTTATCCAAAAGATTTCTTAGTGATTCTACAAGAACTTACGATGCCAAAAGACTAACTTCGAAGATCAATGCAGGAATAGGAGGTGATTATGTTCCGTTTAAAATGAATTTTATATGACGACGCTTTAGACACAACTTGCTTTTTCACTTTTTAAGAGTCGAGAAAAAGCTAAAGATGACTCTAGTCTCCTTCGATGTATTAACGAGCCCGAAGTGACAAATGCTCGGATGGACTTTTTCAGTTATAGAGTTTGAAAAAGGCCAAAAGAAACTACTCTGGAGTTCTAGGCAGAGGGTGTGCCAAACCTTTTGCGAAACCACAGAATACATTTTACGGTACGAGTGGTCGATCTTCGTGAATGCTGTGTTCACTGCATCGCGATCAGTAGGGCGGCTGACATGGCTTCCTATGGATAAAGGCTTTGTTCCTATAGGGGTCTCCCAATATACGCGACGGTACGCGGGAGCACAAATCCGTATTAGTGCTATCGTCCCTCAGGAGGAATCACCCACCTTCGTAGAGATCGACAGTCACTATGTTTAACGCCGCGGTTCACGTCTCTACCTAGACCTCTACTGTGTTTCATTATGTTTCAAAGCGTTGTTAGATAAATTCAGTTCTTTTTAGGTTGATCTTGCTTAGCAGTTTTCCTTTATGGATCACCACGTGATGTATGATACAACTCCTAAATGCAGTCTGAGAATGATAAGCAAGCTTTTTCAATTCTTTCAACTTATGAAAATCTTAACTACTGAAGGAAAAGAAAGACATCATCTTTTCAAACAGATCATAGAGCACACACTGATGCACTTTCCTAAATCGACATGCAAACTGTCAAAATGCACATGCACAATGCAAGTATTTCTTTTCTTCTTCCTTAATGTTGATGTATTACAAAAAGAAAGTTGTTTGTATAATTTCGAATTCAATTTCAAGCGAAAGCAAACAAGTTTTTGTCCAATAATCAAAAGAACACCTTAAGATTCACTCGTTTCAACACAAGAAATACTGAAATCCAAACCATATAACGAAAGAAAATGCTCAAGCAGCTATGAACAGCAATAAACTAGCTCTTAGAATCACAACGACACTTTATCACAGGTCTAGATCCAAGAGGCCACAGCAAGACTAGCTCACTTTCGCTACGGGAAACTGTGAATGAAAGTAAGAAATACAATAAGAACAATCACGGTTTCTTCACACAACTGAGGCGGAATGATGGCAAAGAAAGATAGTTTCAGATGGGTATACAGGTTGACAACAGGCTGCAAAAACAATACTGAAAACTGGGCAACAGAAAGCAGGGAACCCCAGTTGCACAATGCAAAACTGGATCAGCGCAGGTAGAAAACTGTCAGTTTGACATTCAGCACAGGTAGCCCCTTCGGGACCTGCGTTGCAGTGCAGGTAGCCTTCACTGCAGCTGCACTGAAGAGAAAACTCTCGTCTCTCTTTGGTTCCGGGTCACAGATTTCTCAAAAATCAATGGTTTTTGGCCAAATCAGAGGCTTATCAGTCAAGTATACACTAGAGGATGATTAAGGAAGATGAACACTATCACAAAGAGCTAATAAGAGTCCTTGTGGATCAGCTCTTCAAATCATAAACATGCCCAGCACTGGGCTAGAGTAGCTGCCCTCTACTTTGCATTCGAAGGATTCGGATGCAGTTCGATTCGGTACTCCCTTTGTTTAAGAAATGAATAGCAAGAAACACAAGCTACCAACAAGACACGATCCCCAGCGGAGTCGCCAGTCTGTTGTGGGGAAAAGTATCCAACACGGAATGACCCTATCCCACTCTAAGGGTGATAGTTCCTTAGCAACAGCTGAAGCAAAGCTATCTAAAGTTACTTCTTTATGACATGCAAGAGACGAAAGGAAGAGATCCACTTACCGATGTCTTGCGCAAATGGTCGATCCAATCTCCTCTATTTGCCGCTTGCTCCCAGCTCCAAGTCTTCTCACGGGCCCAGCTACACGAGATCCTGCGAACAAGACAAGAAAAGGAAACTACAAGAAGCATGCATTCATAATTGATTCAAGGATTAGCATAAATCAAATACGCAAGTAAAACAATACACCATTGAAACACATGCGGATAGAAGAACCTCAAATGCTTTATTAATATAAGGAAGTAAGGTTCAGGCGGTGATACAACCGTGAGAGGTCCAATCCAGCATCACCTTCCCGATGGAAAGAAATCTCCTCTTCACCTCCCTCAAGCAATCACCCAATACTCACAACTGTAAACCAACAGCAATTCTTTGCACTAAATTCCGGCCTCCAGATCCCATGGGATGAGATCCTTATATAGAGTTTTGGAGTGAAGATAAGTCAGCTTGATGTGTGACTTGTTGTCCTCTTCAACTCCAGTTGTTCTTCAGTCCTTGAGTCCACTCGGAGTTTCTACCTTCCACTTGGAGTTTTAGAAGCTCTTAACTCAACATTAGGTGAATCTTCTGATCCAAGTGTCATTTTGGAAGCTTCCTGGGCATTGGCACATTGAGAAAAGATTCCTCCACATGTCAAAGTACGCCCAGCGTAGGTAGCCTTTGTTGCACTTGCTATGCAGCGCAGGTACACCATAGAGCTTTTGACATTCAGCGCAGATGCTTAGTGGAGCAGCTGCTTTGATCCAAAATTGACCTGTTTTTGAGTGTTTTTCAGTGGAGAACTGATCTGAAGTGATGTGGTTTGCTGACCTTGTTCCTCTAGGGGTAGGAACAACATGTTTAGGGACTTTGGATCCCTTAGATTATTGACATTTCATGCTCTATGCTGTAAGGCACAAAAATGTCTATAACAAAGGGTACCTTTAGTTCCCGCTGCTACGACCAGCACTTCATCTCCCGAATCTAATCCAAGGTCTTTTTGTGTTGCTGCCACTATTTTTTGCTTCCCTTTTCCTCCATACTTATTTGGGCATTTTTCTAGGTGCTTCTTCCAACAGGGATCATCATCATGGCCTTATTTCTTGCAATGATTGCAATAAGGCCACTCTCCTCTTTGGCTGTTGTTATTTTCTTCTCCTTCGCTTTCCATTTTTCTTTGGATTTTCCATTCGGAGGCTTGAACGGTGGCTTTCTGGACTGGTCCTCGCTTTCAATCTTGCCCCTGTTCTCAATATGAATTACTTTCACACTAGCTGTGTCAATAGTGGTTGGTTCAAACAACAATAATGAATGCCGAATATAACTATGCAGTGAGCCAATATACTTAGTTACAACTTCAGGTGTATCTAGTGCAATACCCAAATTCAGTGCTTTCTTCCTAAATTCTTCTGTAAAACTCTAAACATCCTGCCCTTTGCCTTGCCTTCAACATTGTCAATTCATTAAAGATTTCTGTTTATATCCTGAGGGATAAAATTGTTCCTTTAACACAAAAGTAAAAGCAGACCATGAGGAAAAGAGATTACCCACATTTTTACTGCTCTGCAATTTTCTCTCCCACCAAATGAGAGTTGTGTTGCCTAGCCATAGAGAGGCTAGATGGATTTTCACCTCATCCTTTACGATTTCCTGAATCCTGCAATAAACCTCAATCTACCTGATCCAATTGTTAAGCTTTTTTGAGTTACTTTCACCATTAAACACGAGAAGATCAAATTTAACATCTAAATTTAAAAAAGTTTTCTTAGATGCATCCTTTTGATTTCTTTAATTATGTTGGTGAGGGGAAGAAGATCCTTCACCACCAAAAGGAGAAGGAGGGGGTTCTCCTCCATCATTCCCATGTGCTGAACCTTGTCCTTCTGGATTCCTCTCTTCAACTTTTTCCACTCTTATAAATAGCTAACTAATATTCTCTGCCATTGAATAGAAAGTCTTTCTAAAATTGTGCTCGTCTTCAATACAAGCTTCCTCTTCAGCAATGTTTCTTCTTCGAGGTGCACGTCCTGCCTCTGGATCTAAAGGTTCTAGATTCCCTTTGCCTTTTTGAAGCCTACCTCTTGTTAGCATACAAACATGTAATTCACATCTAGAAATCCCTACTCTGATACCACCTAATCCAGGATGTTGTCACTTATAGATGTATAGAAAAGAATTGCATCTAATATTGCAGCTTAACATGTAAATGTGCACATAAGAAAAGAAGAAGTAAACGCATACAAGGCGTAAAAAGAAGACACCAAAGCTTGATAACAGATTTCTTCCAATTCAGACTACGTCTCCGGGCCCAGCTCAACAATGGGGAGGCCTTCCTTATTTAATGGCATGAATAAATAGAATTACATTCATCAATTTATCCACAAAGAGTCTTATACCTCCAATCTACAAGATGGCTATGAAATGAATGCCTAAGATGGAGTGGTATGCAGCACCAAAGCTTCCCGCAGCAATAGAAGAGGGCTAGAGTTGTGTAACTGTTCAAAATAGATCAATAGATGCTCTCGGCCTCTGCAAAACAACGTGCTACAACCATAAAAATGCCTCCTCCCGTGCTCTTCCATTGATCCTCTTTTATAATGGATTTTCGAACAAGATCCCATTTAAATCAGGGCTTGCCTGGTTAACTATGGAGGTTGGTAGAGTGGAAGTATCAGTGGGTGCAACCATCCTTGAAAATGGCCTCTTATCATTTAAAATGATAAAACTTCCAAAATCCCGAAAACACTAAGAAATCTGCCAAAAACTGTTCACCTAGATTTCAAATATTATTAAATCGGGCATATAATTTGTATCGGGTCCACGCTAAGGTCACAAATCAGCATATCATTGTGTCCCTATTCTAGTCCTCGGGAATGATCGATCGTCGATCACCGACTGCCGATATCACCATTGGCCGATCGCGTCACCATGCCCCACATGTGTCACCTCAGGTGACTGATAAGGGTTCTGCAGATTCGGCTAATCGCCGATCTCACTATCCACTCGTCGATATCCATATATATATATATATATCACCGCCGATTGCGATTACCTCGGATCCGCCAATCCGATCTGATCAGAGATCGGCAATCGGGGGTTCCACGACCTAGACCTTAAGTCCACCCTCATGTGACCTCCGATTGCGATTTGGCCTTAAGGCTTAAGATTCATTTTCTAAAGGAAATTCCTCATTTTCTTAAGGATTGAAGAACCCTTCTTTTTCCAATGACTTCATCATCTGGACTCAAATTGAAGTACTATTTGCACCGTTGGAATAAAAAAGGTGAGGTCTCTACTCTAGTCTTGGGTTGACTTCATTTCGATCACTTTGATTTTTGAGTTTTTCCATGCCATTATATCTGAAGATCCACCTGTATCAATCCTCCCCATTGAGGAGCTTTTGGACCGCTAAAATCTTTTCATTAGTCAATTGGAAAGTGGGGGAACTGTGCCCTCACTTTCTCTTTCTCCAGCCATCTAGCCTTGCTAGGATACCTTCCCTTGAATCCAAATCGAAGTTATTCTACATCTCCTCGCCGTGAAGTCCTGGTTCTTCTATCGAGGATGATGTCTTCAAGAAACTAATCGAGATATTCAGGTGCAAAATCATCAACGGTAGGAACTGTGGCCACCTCATCAGCATCCACGATCAAAGGTGGTTCATACAGCTTCAAGTTCTCCACATTCACTACTGAGTACATCTGCATATATACCGGCAAGTCGAGACGAAAGGCATTGTTCCCAATCTTCTCCAATATGGTGAATGGTCCATATCAGATTGACCGCAACTTCCTTCCCTCTCCCTTCATCCTATCTTTGATGATGTGGAAATACACCTTGTCGCCCACTTGGAATTGATGTTCAACTCAGTGTTTATCATGTCGAGCCTTGTAATGGGCTTGACTCTTTTCAAACTACTCTTGCACTGCTTGGTGAATCATTTGGATTCGACAAATGAACTGTTGAGCTTGTCTTTATCATTTCGTCCACTGGAGCCATCCGCCCTTCCAAAGACCATGTCTAAAGGGTTCTTTGGTAGGTACCAAACCATTTCTTGAATGGTGAACGTTGTGTCAATGAATTCACTACTTGGTTGTAGGAATGTTATATATAGCAGAGATGTTCATCCCAAAACTTGGGATGTTTCCCACAATAGCCTCGTAATAAGTGTACCACGGTATGATTAACAACCTCTATCTTCCCGTCAGTTTGCAGGTGAAATGCCATGCTTCTTTTCAATTTGGTGTCCATCATCCTCCACAAGCTGGTCCATAACTCCCCAAGGATGTGAGAGTCTCCATCCAAAACAATTGATGTGGGTAATCCAAAGTGGACCCAAACATACTGAAAGAAAAAGAGAGCAATCTTCTCTGCAGTAATCTGGTTTTTAAAAGGCATAAGAATACACATTTTTCTAAAATGGTCAATGACGACATACAAATAGTTGTGACCCTTCCTAGACAAAGGTATACCTCCTACAAATTCCATTGACACACTTTCCCATGGACGACTTGGAATAGGGAGTGGTGTGTAGAGCCTAAGTTTTCTATTAGAGGGCTTTGAAACAGAACACATCACACAACCCTTTACATATTGAGTCACAATGTTTTTCATATGAGGCTAGAAACAAAATCTTTGTACATGACATAAATTCTTTTTGACACCAAAGTGTCCAAACACAAGAGAGGTGTGCGCCTCTCAAATTACATGCACTCTTTCTTCGGTGGGAATACACAATTTACCAAGGTGATAAAACAATTTACCCTACAAGTGATAGTTGTCCACCTATGAACCATGGGTTAGTTTTGCGTAAACCTCCTTAAAGTCATCATGCTTAGCATATTGTTTAGCATAACTTTCAAAAGACAACGAAGCATTATGCAAAATAATAGAAGCAGAAATAGGAGGGCGAGATAACATATCAGCCACTTTATTCCTAGTGCCCTTCTTATACTTTATTACCAGATGAAACTGTTGAAGAAAGCCTATCCACCTGAAAGGAAGAGTTTACAACAACTTGGTTTGTGACTGAAGGTACTGGAAGGGCTGATGATCTGTATGGATGATGGTATCCTTGCCAATTAGGTAGTGTTTCCACTTTTTCACACTCTGCACCAAGGCATAAAGCTCCTTGTCATAGGTGGGATAGTTTATCACAACTTGATAAAACTTCTTAGAATGTAACAAATTGGCTTCTTTTGTTGCATCATTATAGCTCCCATGGCATAACTGCTGGCATTAGTTTCGATCTCAAATGGCTGTTGGAGATCGGGTAAGGCTAAGACTGGCGCGATGCTAATTTTTTCCTTCAATGTTTCGAAGGACTTTTGTTGTCTTCCTCCCCATTGGAAGACCTATTTCACACTTGTCAATGTGTGCAAAGGTGCTGCAATAATAGAGAAATTATCAATAAATATCCTCCAATACTGGACTGCACCTAGAAAGTTATGGACCTCAGTTACACTAGTAGGCTTAGGCCAATTTACAATTGCTTCAACTTTAGTGGGATCAATTTTTAATTGACCATGACCAACAATAAGACCTAGGTAACCCAAAGAGGTTTTCCCGAACTCACACTTTGACAATTTTACAAAGAGCTTTTCTTTCTTCAGCACATCAAGAACTTTCTTTACATGACTCACATGTTCAAACCAACTCTTGCTGAAAACTAGTATATCATCTAAATATACAAGAACAAACTCATCAATGAAGGGCTGAAATATATTATTCATAACCTGCATAAAGGTGGCTGGAGCATTGCAAAGCCCGAGTGGCATTACCATCCATTCGAACAACCCCTGCTTAGTTTTGAAAGTGGTTTTCCACGTTTCCTACTCCGCAATCTGGACTTGGTGATAGCCAATGCGCAAATCCAACTTTGTGAAATATAAAACATTTTTAATTGATCCAATAAATCATCTATGCATGGGAGGGGATAGCGATTTTTTACTGATATTTTGTTGAGTGCGTGGTAGTCCACGCACATCCTTCTGCTGCCATCCTTATTTGGCACCATAACAGTCATCAAACCGCATGGAGAGGAGCTCGGCCTGATCACACCTTAGTCCAACAATTCTTGCACTTGACGCTTAATCTACTCCATTTCGACTGTTGACATTCTATACATGCTGATATTTGGCAGAGGGACGTCATGCAAGAGGTGGATCTCGTGTTGGATCTCCCTCTTTGGAGGTAGTCCCCATGGCTCCTGAAATAATGCATTATAATCAGTGATTAAATCCATAAATTCCTGTTTATGCTTCCCATCGCATCCTTGGAATGCGTCTGCAAATTCGACCTCCTTTCCTTGATGACCATAAGCATGCATGTTTTGCTGGAATTTAATGGTCGTTTCATCTGCCCAACACTTACGAGGCTAGCATTAATATTGTTTTGATGATCCCGCACTATATATTCTACCTCATCCTTTGTGATGTAGAATTTATTCTCATGGTGGAAAAAGACAACTTTTCTATCATACATGTAGGGGCTCCCCAATACCATGCCACAGATGTCTAGTTGTATAACATCCATCTCTACTTCACCTACCAGCTTAGAAGCAATCACAAATTGTACCTTGCAATACTGGGTTACATTCAATTTAGCTTTATCATGTATCCATCCCAGTAGGTAAGGCTTTGGGTGCGGTTTTGTTACTAAGCCAAGCTTCTTTACAAGGGATTCTACAATTAAATTTGCTTGGGACCCCATATCAAATAGAGTTTCTACTTTGGTATGATTTACTACAACTCTGATATGAAATAATTCAATTCTTTTTCTATCATTTGAAAGGGACTCATCTACAGAACTGGTGCTTCCATGTGATTTAGAATCAATAGGAGGTGTAAGGGTGCCTTTTCTTCTCACTGCTATGACTAGCGCTTCATCTCCCGAATCTGATCCAAGGTCTTTTTGTGCTGCTGCCACTGTTTTTTGCTTCCATTTTCCTCCATACTTCTTTGGGCATTTTTTTGGGTGCTGCTACCAATAGTGATCATCATCGTGGCCTTCTTTCTTACAATGATTGCAATAAGGCCACTCTCCCTCTTTGGCTGCTGCTGTTTTCTTCTCCTTCCCTTTCCATTTCACTTTCAAATTTCCATTGGGAGGATTGAATGGTGGCTTTCTAGACTGGTCCTCTCTTTCATTCTTGCCCCTGTTCTCAATATGAATTACTATCACACTAGCTGCGTGAATAGTGGTTGGTTCAAACAAAAATATTGAATGTCGAATATAACTATGAAGTGATCCAATATACTTAGTTACAACTTTAGGTGTATCTAGTGTAATACCAAAAGTCAATGCTTGATTCCTAAATTCTTCTGTAAAACTATGAACATCCTGCCCTTTGCCTTGCCTTAAATATTGCTAATTCATCATAGCTTTCTGTTTATATCCTAAGGGATAAAGTTGTTCCTTTAACACAGAAGTAAAAGTAGACCATGTGGAAAAGAGAGTACCCACATTTTTACTACTCTACAATTCACTCTCCCACCAAACGAGAGCTATGCTACCCAACCATAGAGAGGCCAGCTAGATTTTCACCTCATCCCCTATGATTTGTTGAATCCTACAATAAACCTCAATCTGCCTGATCCAATTGTTAAGTTTTTCTACGTTACTTTCACCATTAAACACAGGAAGATCAAATTTAACATCTAATTTAAAAATAGGTTTCTTAGATGCATCCTTTGGATTTCTCTAATTATGGTGGTGAGGGGAAGAAGATCCTTCACCACCAGAAGGAGAAGGAGGGAGTTCTTCTCCATCATTCCCATGTGCTGAACCTTGTCCTTCTAGATTCCTCTCTTTAACTTTTTCCAGTCTTATAACTATCTAACTGATATTCTCTACCATTGAATAGAAAGTCTTTCTGAAATTGCATTCCTCTTCAATATGAGCTTCCTCTTCAGCCATGTTTCTTCTTCAAGGTGCACACCCTACCTTTGGATCGAAAGGTTCTAGATTCCCTTCACCTTTTTGAAGCTTGCCTCTTGTTAGCATATAAACATGCAATTCACAACTAAAAAGCCCTACTCTGATACCACCTCATCCAGGATGTTTTCGCTTATAGATGTATAGAAAATAATTTCATATAAAATTTCAGCTTAACACGTAAATGTGCACATAAGAAAAGAAGAAGTAAACACATACAAGGCGCAAAAAGAAGACACCAAGGCTTGATAATGGATTTCATCCAATTTGGACTACGTCTCTAGGCCCAGCTCAACAATGGGGAGGCCTTTCTTATTTAATGGCATGAATAAACAGAATTGCATTCATCAATCTATCAACAAAGAGGCTTATACCTCCAATCTACACGATGGCTATGAAATGAATGCCTGAGATGGAGTGGTATGCAACACAAAAGCTTCCCACAGTAATAGAAGAGGGCTAGAGTCATGTAACTGTTCAAAACAGATCAATAGATGCTCTCGGCCTCTACGAAATAGCATGATGCAACCATAAAAATGCCCCCTCTCATGCTCTTGCATTGATCTTATTTTATAATGGATTTTTAAACAAGATCCCATTTAAATCAGGGCTTTCCTAATTAATTATGGAGGTTGGTAGAGTGGAAGTATTGATAGGTGCAATCATCCCTAAAAATGGCCTCTTATCATTTAAAATGATAAAACTTCCAAAACGCCGAAAACACTAAGAAATCTGCCAAAAACCATTCACCCAAATTTCAAATATTATTAAATCGGGCATATAATCTATATCAGGTCTGTGCTAAGGTCGTGAATCAGCATATCATTGTGCCCCTGTCCTAGTCCTCAGGAATGACCTATCACCGATTGTCAACCGCTAATATTGGCATCAACCGATTGTGTCCACATCCCTCACATGTGTCGCCCCAGGTGACTGATAAGGGTTCCGCTGATCTACCTAATCACTAATCGCACTGTCCGCTTGTTGATATCCATTTATAAATAAATAAATATATATATATATATATATATATATATATATAGATGACCGCCGATTGCGATTACCTCTGATCTGCCAATCTGATTTGATCGGAGATTAGTGATTGAGGGTTCCATGGGCCAAATCTTAAGTTTGCCCTCACGTGACCTCTGATTGCAATTTGGCCTTAAGGCTTAAGACCTTTTTTCCAAAGGAAATTCCTCATTTTCGTAAGGATTGAAGAACCCTTCTTTTTGCAATAACTTCATCATCTGGACTTGGATTGAAATATTGTTTGCACCATTGGAATCAGAAAGACGAGATCTCTGCTCTGGTCCTAGGTTGACTTCATTCTGATCACTTTTATTTCTAAGTTTTTCCATGCCATTGTATCTAAAGATCCACCTAGATCAATATATATATATATATATATATATATATATATATATATATATATATATATATATATATATATATATATATATATCTATATATATATATATATATATCATGTTATGACTATTAATATCCTTTAGATAACCTCAAAAAAAAATTAAATAAAACTTATTTGTAGTTTACATCTTGACATCTAAATTAAAATCATGGTAATTTATCATGAATTGATTGTGCACTAAAAGACACTTTCTACAAGCCAATATGAAAAGTAACATTGTTATTTTGTAAAAATTTACTTCTTGAATGTTGTTAATAGAAGGTATTAAGTTAATGAATTGATTGAAATACTTGGATAAGCAAATAAATTTAGGAAAGTGGATAAAATTATAGAAACATATCATTAATTGTTTAAATTAACATACATTGACTACACTACAAGACACTTTCTACAAATTCAATTTTAAATTTATGTATATGATATATTTTAGTTAATTTTAACTATAAAAGTGACTTGCATCATAGTAAGATTTTACTTATTTCCTTAGTCTATGAATCTAGAATTTGAAATTGTTATTTTGTAAAATTTTAGTTCATGAATGTTCTTAATTGAATGTATTAAGTTAAGGAATTGATTAAAATATTTGATAGCCAACTAAATTTTGGAAAGTTCATAAAATTATATAAAATTATCTAAAAGCATGTCATTAATTTTTTTTGGTATATTAAATTCCAATAAAAATTACTTATATCATGTGTTATGACTAAGCTCCTATAGATAACCTCAAAAGAAATAAAATTTAATAAAACTTATTAGTTGAACATTAATAGTTAGATACATCATTTGAAAATGAATTTAAATTTTATTTCAATCATGTTTAGGTTTTTTAATTGAACCATGAACGTATATTTTAGTTCATTTTAAGTATCAAAATGACTTGCATCATAGTCTAAGATTGTACTTTCTTTCTTATTTTATTTCCTGAGAAGCCAAAATGGTTATCTTGTTAGCTATGTATTATAATAAACTATCCATATGAAAATATAAACAAATTACCTTATACACATGAACATCCTCAAATTGAAATAATCAACATCCATAAACTGAAATAATGTGCATGCATCCATAAATTGTCCATGTATGAAAATATACAAAGTTTGTACAACACATGTGAATGTGCCCTATGAAATGGGCCTAAAAATATATAATTTGTCTATGATCCACTGTAGAAATTATTTCTTGTATAACTCTTATGTGTCTTTCACTACATATAGTGAGTGTCCATAATCCGATACTACAATATAACACATCGAAATTCACATTAATTGGAACATTATTTGTACAAAATAAACAATATGAAAATAAATGATTTTGAGGTATGCATTTAAATACTCCCCTACATGTGACTTTGAGTCGAGTGGAAATGGAATTCAGGTGGGATGGCGGTCTGATCAATCTGAGTTTGGTGCTCCCTTGCATGTGGAGCAACGCCTCCATACCCAACATCCCACTCATGTGTCCACATAACTATAGCATCGACACCCCTCTGCATCTAGGCCTGTGTACACAATGGCAAAGACAAATTATAATTAGTCTATGAATTAGTTAGCATGCATACATGTAACTTAATAAAGAAAAATGTTGGAATATTAGGAATAAACAAATTCACCTCAACTATCAGTCCATATTATGAGGTGGAGTGTGAGGTGCATGAGACTGAGCCATGGAAACATGCATTAGAGGAGGCTACTTTAGTTGGTCAATTGATCCAAATTGGAACATTATTGTTGGGTCATGGAAAAGGTATACATTTACTATCAAATCATTATCCTTTTCCTTTATTCTCATCCTTTCTATATCTCAATGCGCTAATCTATTAAGAAATTATAGTAAGAAATAAAAAAAATATTTACAGTTATGCTTTAGCTAATTATCATCCTTCTTTATGTAGGAAAGTACAAAAAGGGACAACTGTTGTTCCCTAACTAAGGGACAGCGAAAATGCAGCAAGCTAAGGAAGGACGCGGCGGTTGTAGATACATCCAAAAGCAAATCAACAGGATCAGTGCGAGAAGGGAAAGATGTCTGAAGTTAGAAAATTGCGTGAATCCCTTAGGATCGAGAGATCCTGAGGGATTGCTTTTATCATCTATCCTTTTACCCCTTTCTCATTATAAAAGGCAACGATTGTAAGCAGAAAAGGGGCGACTATTGTTATTATTATTGTAATTCTCAATTACAGAATTTCGTTGTAGCAAAGAATGCAAATACATTGTAATACTCTTTCATGATTAATATATAAGAGGAGTTGTTGTTCCTTTTCATTTATCTGAAGTAACCAACAGTGTACGCTGGTAGCTAAGGACCCAGATTCCCGTGGAATTCACTACTTCACCTGTGTCATATATTTCTGATTCTTGCAAGTGCGATAGTTGATAGTTTATTACTTTCTATTATTATTATTTTGTTGTTGTTCCTTATTTCTTTGCGTTGACAAAATGGGTCTGTTTTATATCATTTACAACATTATTGTTTAATTAGTTTCCTTTCACTTTGGATTGAGTTTCCTAGATGAATATGCTGCTCGATGTAATCAACTTTAATGAGAATTAACTATTGCTATTAGTCTCTCAGATTGATGTCATCATTTTTTTACCAAGTAGTGCATTTGATTTAATTTCAATCACTCTCTAAGAGAAGAGTTATCACTCTTGTACTCTTAACTGATACTATTGTTACTTGAATTTCATATTGTTGTTACCTGAATTGTTGTGGGATTTGATTTCAATGAAGGATTGAGTTTTATTTTAATTGAAATTAGAATTTACTTGCTGCATCCATTTACTCTTGTATTTAAAATATCTATACTACAATTTAGAAGCATTACTCTTTGAGTTAAATAGCCATCACATACTGTGTACACTCCTGAAATAGAAAGACCTGCCTAGATTGATAATAATGTGAAGATAATTAGGAGTTAAAAAGGCAACTTTTATCACTCAACATTTTGGCACCATTGCCGGGGAGAGTGTATCCATTTCTAAGGAGTAATGCACATCTAATGATTATTTTTGCAAAATAATTGGGTTTTGAAAATAGAAGTTAAGAACCTATGTAACGAGCAAGTAAAGTGCTTGCTCCTCTGCCCACTTTTCAGCACAATTACAAAAATCTAAAGTAGTTATTTGCTGCTTATCTGTTGGGAAAGAACTGGGTATTAAAAACGAAAGGTAAGAACCTACATATGGGGCACGTAAAATGCCTTCTCCCCCGCCCGCTTTCCTATAGAATTGATAAGAACTTAGGGTAGAGATAAACATTTGAATTGTTTGCATGAATGACTAAGAAGAAAAAACCTGAAAACAATCCAATTCCACTACCCAAACCTGATAGATCTAAGGGACTGGTAACCCTTGGACAATCAACATTCATAGATAATATCTTAAAGAAATCCAAATCTTAGCCATCAGTAGGTCCTAGAAATGTTGCTTCCAGACAACCTATTGTTTCCCTTCAGGCCATAGGCTCACCATCTGTAGCCTACACTGAGGTCCATAGCAAAATATTGGGAACTGAGCAGAGTTTCCAAGAGACTAAAAATTCGCACCCAATTTCATCACAAGAAGGGAATTCTTGTAATATTCATGAAGAAGGGGGAGGAACAGGGGAAACAGAGGAACCAAGATCCCCTCAGGTAGTAATTCAATAAGGAACACCTAGTATCCCAAATCGAGGGAGCGCTGTTAAGATCATTCCCATCCCTTCTAATCATCCTAGGAATAACTCTCTAGAGATCTTGGAAGGGTATTGGCACATATTTGATCAAATTGCCAACAACCCACAAGTACCTCAGACCTCTACATTGCAATATCCCATCGTTGACACATCAGTCAACGCACCCATGAAAGTTATCCCTCTCCAAAACATTCCCACCTTTCATGGATTAACATCAGAGAATCCATATTCATTTCTATTTGAATTTGATGTATTATGTCGGGGTTATGATTATACGACCAACCCCCAAAAACTAAAAAATTTTCCTTCCACACTGAAAGGAGTAGCCTTGCGTTGGTTTATGGGATTATGTGGTGGCACAATAAATGATTGGGAACAAATGAAAACCACTTTCCTAAAAAAATATCAGGACTATTGTAGATCTAGAGAATTGAAAGAAGAAATGTTCCAAAAAGTAGCAAGACCCAGTGAAACATTAGAAGAATATGTGGAAAGATTTCGATATAACCTCTAGCGGTCTCCCTATGCAACTCTGTCTTTACCTGATAATGTGATAAAAACTACGCTGATTAAAGGGATGAAAGAACAATGGATAGAAACATTAAATACTATGGGAAAAGGTGATATATATCAAGAAGAATATGTTGACAATATTAAATTGTGTATCAGGTCCTCAAGAGGTAGTACGAGATTGAAACCAGCAGAATGCGACATGACCACGAGGGACAACAAAATCTCTGGTGGAGGTATAACTCGTGCAGAAATTGGCAACCTGCTAGAGGATTTCAAAATAGATATTTTGGGAACTTTGCCAACACAATTGGACATTATGCAAGCCAAACAAAAGCAGGCAAAAGTAGAACAAAATTTGGTGATATTCTATCCTAGATGTAGGAAGAAGCATAGTCACAAAGAATGCGCATTGGATATGGTGCAAACCTGTGCCATATGTACTAAAGATCATACCACAGAAAGCTGCCCATCACTTCCAATGTTAAAAGCAATCTATAAGGAGGCAGAGGAAGAAACATAACCATTCTACCGACTAAATCAGCATCACCAATGGCAACCAGGACAAACAGGTATCCCGACTGATCCATCTTCTTTCTTTCAAACTTCACAATATAATTCACATCAATACCCAGGAACCATGTGGTAGAATCAACCATCTTTTTCCAATTGGTCACGACAACCATTCCCTATGCCATCTTGGCCCAACCAATCAAATCAAAATAACATTTGGAAAAATTCCTCTTACTTCCCACTGTTTTGGCAGAATAATGCATATCAATCCCAATGGCCACCCTCGACTTCACAGAACCAGAACTGGCAGTCAAACTATCAAATACCTACAAATCAACCAACAGGAACAATTCCCCTACCTTAACCCACATTACCAGCATCCTACACATTGCAAAATAACCCTTAGACCAACCTATGACTGCAGCTCCCAGCCCAACCCAACCCAAACCTCAATAATAAACCAGTTCAATCTGTGCAAATTATTGAAGGACTAAAGCTAGAAACTGCGTTAAGGGAGTGCAATGAGCTTCAATTAAGATCTGGGTGGATAATAGAATCAGAGGGGGATAAAAACAAACAAATTGAAGATCAGTTACCTATAGAACAAGCACCACAAGTGGAGGACATGGTTAAACAAAAAACTCATGATCAAATGATCACCTCCTCTCCACCATTCCCAAAAAGATTAATCATACACCGCCCAATAGAATATCCTGATTTTGATCTCCTGGGAGAATTGAAATTTTTTTGTATAAATATACCACTACTCCAGGCTATTCACGACATTCTAATTTATGCAAAAACTATTAAAGAATTGTGTATGAAAAGGCCAAAGAGGAAAATAAAAACAACCCCAACTGTCCATGTAGTCAGTACCTTATCCGATTTACTATCAGGAAGAGAAACACCTGTAAAAAATGAGGACCCAGGAAATCCTATAGTCACTATGCAAATAAATGGATGCTCCTTCCCCAATGCATTAGTCAATTTAGGAGTGGCAATCAATATTCTTACAACCACAACTTGTCAAAAGATTGGAATTACATCCTTGGACCCAACCATGACCTTGTTAAAACTGGCTGACCGATCGGTAGTTAAACCAAAAGGCACATTACAGGATGTAATGATGTCAGTAGACTCCTAGGAATACCCTAAAGACTTTTTGATCATCAATCCTAGAAACCGACTCGATGGACATCCCCTAATTCTAGGTAGACCTTGGCTAGAAACTGCAGATTCTTACATAAGCTGTCGAACAGGTAGCATGACTATAGCAAGAGGAAGAAACGTGAAGAATTTAGCCTTATATCCTCTAGCTCAGCCAATTTTAACAATAATCAAAACTAGAAAACAACCTGTATCATATCTAACTAAAAACGTTGCATCACCGCTAACCATAGAAGATGCTCTTTAATTTAAGGATCAAATAGAAGATGACATCATTAACACTTACATTAACCAACCAGATGTCGTATCCCATCTAAAATGTCACATGATTAAATCAACCCTCGATAACGACATAGAAGAAGATATTTTAAAAGATATTAATGATCAATCAATACTAAGAACTTCTGTTTATATTAGCAAAACAATAGAAGTTGAGCCAGGAAAAAATTTGAATATTAACAAAAATCTGGCTGCTGACCAAGAGCAGAAGCTTGTTCAACTCCTGAGAAAAATATAAAGAAGCCTTTGCATGGGATTACTTGGACATGAAAGGGATTGATCCCCAATTATGCATGCACCACATTTATATAGAGAAAGATGCCAGGTCTATTTGACAACCTCAACGGAGGTTAAATCCTCATCTTAAAGATATTGTTAAAGCTGAACTACAAAAATTGTTAGATGTAAACTTCATCTACCCCATATCTGACAAAAAATGGGTCTCTCCATTAGTAGCAGTGCCAAAAAAGAATGGAAAGTGGTATATATGTGTTGACTATAGAGAGATTAATAAAGCAACCCAAAAAGACCAATTTCCCCTTCTATTCATTGACTAGGTATTGGACACATTGGTAGGAAAAAAAATCTTTCCTTTCCTAGATGGCTTCAGCGAATACAATCAAATTCAGGTTGCCCCTAAAGATCAGGATAGGACTACCTCTACCTGCCCTTGGGGAACATTTGCTTACAGGGTCTTACCTTTTGGGCTATGCAATGCACCTGCCACATTTTAGAGGGCTATACTCATCATTTTTTCAGATTTGATAAATGATGGGCTAGAGGTATATATGGATGACTTTACACCTTATGGAGATGACTTCGAGCCAACATTACAAACATTAGAGAAATTTTTGCAAAGATGCATTTCCACTAGACTCTGTTTAATCCATTAAAAATGCCACATGATGACAACCGACGGCCTCATCTTGGGTCACTATATCTCAACAGCTAGAATCCAGGTAGATCCAGCAGAAATTCAAATAATTCTTTTAATACCTACCCCTTCCACACAAAATGAGGTACGCAGTTTCTTAGGATTTTCTAGCTTTTATAGAAGATTTATAAAGAATTTTTCTCAAATTGCTGCACCACTATATGAATTAACAGGAAATGTTGATTTCATTTGCACTGATAAATGTGACGGTGCTTTTGAAGACTTAAAGCGGCTTGTCTCAACAACCCCAGTATTAAGGGGCACAAACTGGGATTTGCCATTCCAGATTTCATCCGATGCTTCAGACACAGCCATTGGAGCAGTTCTCAGCCAGGAGGGAGATAAAAATCCATATGCAATATACTATATCAGCAAAATTCTATCTCGTGCTGAATTAAATTATATTGTTATTGAAAAAGAATTTTTGGTTGTAACCTATGCTATCAATAAAGTCAAACATTATATAACAGAATACCCTGTGGTTTTATACACTGATCACTCTGCTATTAAATATCTAGCTAATAAACCTGTTACAAATGGAAGAGTGACAAGATGGTTGATTCTTTTGCAGGAATTTGATATCACTATCAAAGATCGACCAGGAAAAGAAAATCTAGTAGCAAACTTCCTTTCACGGATGCCAAAGACAGATGACTCGGCAGTAGTAGAAGACTAGTTTCCTGATGAACATTTATTTGCTGTAACTATAAAAACACCGTGGTACGCGGATGTCACAAATTACTTTGCAGTAGGCAAGTTACCCAAGCACCTGATGCCTAATGAAAGAAAACAAATAGTACAATGTAGCACACGATTCTCTTGGATCGGAGGCTATTTATTTCATATAGGGGCTGATATGCACATTAGAAGATGCGTCAAGGAAGACAAGATCTTCGACATCTTGAAAGCTTGCCACGATGGGCATTGCGGCAAACATTTTGCAGATCGTCGGACTAGTCACAAGGTATTATAGATGGGCTATTATTGGCCTACCATTTTTAAAGATGCCAAGAAGTTTGTCTAGGCATGCGACAGTTGCCAAACAATGGGACACCCTGGGCAGTCTGATGAGATGCCCCTGCACCCGTAGATAGTCATTGAACCTTTTGAGCGATGGGCGTTAGATTTCATCGGCCCAATAAACCCATCATCTAATCAAAAGACATATATATTAGTAGCAACTGATTATGTGACTAAATGGGTGGAGGCAGAGGCACTACCAAGGGCAAAAGAGGACTCGGTAATCCACTTTCTTTTCCAACTATTCATGCGATATGGCTTGCCTAGAGAGGTAATTACCGATGAAGGACCACAATTCATAGGCCATAAGATCACTGCAACATTAAAGAACCATCATATCATGCACAAAATCATGACTCCATACCACCCACAGGAAAATGGCCAGGTAGAAAGCACCAATAAGGTAATCGAGGCAATACTCACAAAGACAGTTGCATCACATAGATGTGATTGGGCTACCCGATTGCTAGAAGCCCTGTGGGCATACCGCACGACATGGAGAAATACCACGGGATATTCCCCATATCAGCTACTGTTTGGGAAAGAACCTATCTTCCCAATTGAATTTGAGATCCAGACATTGAGAATAGCTTAGGAGGTAGGCTTGGACTTAAGCGAAGCACAGATTAATAGGCTACATCAAATCAATGAATTGGATGAAATCTGGCTATCAGCTCTTCAGCACACTGCACTGATTCAGCAACAAAGAGCGAAATGGCATGATGCCCTTATCAAAAAGAAGATCTTCCACGAAGGAGATTGGGCACTCCTGTATGACTCTAGGTTCCAGGATTTCCTGGGAAAACTCCAAACCAGATGGTTAGGACCTTGTGAGATACAAAAGGTGCACGATAATGGCACCCTCAGATTAGCCACCATTGATGGGTCTGGTTACTCTTTTAAAGCGAATGGACATCGAGTACAACTCTATCACAAACCGCTTACTAGGGAGTCCTTTTTCCAACAATTACGGGAAGATTCCACCATACAGATTCTGGCTGAAGAGGGCAACCCATCCTCAGCATTGGCCCGGTGAATAATTCATTTGTTTTTGAAATTTGTACATAATTTTTTTTTTTCTATTTTGATTGAATTTTATTGTATAAATTGTATATAAATTCTCTTTTGTTGTTTCCTCTAAGGAACAACTGTTGTTCCCTCCAAAGAACAGATGTCATTCCCTCTAAGGAACAACAATTTTGTGTACAAATTTTCGTGCTATTCTCTTTAAGCAATAGTTGTTGTTCCCTCTAAGGAATAGCAATTCCCTGTATATTTGGTTTTTGTGTTGTTCCTTTTAAGGAACACTTGCTGTTCCCTCTAAGGAACAATTGTCATTCCCTCTAAGGAACAGCAGTTCCTGTTTATTTGTTTTCAAGTTGTTCCCTTTAAGGAACAGTTGCTATTACCTATAAGGAACAGTTGTCGCTCCCTCTAAGGAACAACAGTTCCCCGTTTATTTGTTTTTGTGTTGTTCCCTTTAAGGAACAGTTGTTGTTCCCTCTAAGGAACAACTGTCATTCCCTCTAAGGAACAACACGTTCGTGTGTATTTGATTTTTTTGTCCCTTTGATAAATAGTTGATGTTCCCTCTAAGGAACAGCTACCATTCCCTCTAAGGAATAGCAGTTCACTATCTATTTGTTTTCATGTTGTTCCCTTTAAGGAACAATTGTTGTTCCCTCTAAGGAACAGTTGTCATTCCCTCTAAGGAACAACACTTTCATGTCTATTTGCTTTTTGTTGTTCCCTTTAAGGAACAATTGTTGTTCCCTCTAGGGAACAACAGTTTCGTGTGTATTTGTTTTTTCGTTGTTCTCTCTTAGGAACAGCTACTATTCCCTCTAAGGAACAGTAGTTTCGTTTGGATTTGTTTTCTTGTTGTTCCCTTTAAGGAAATTAACTATTGTTCCCTCTTAGGAACAACTTTTGTTCCCTCTAAGGAACAACAGTTTCATTTGGACTTGTTTTCTCATTGTTCCCTTTAAGGAATAGTTGTTGTTCCCTTTAAGGAACAGTTGATGTTCCCTATAAGGAACAGCCATTGTTCCCTCTAAGGAACAACAATTTCGTTTGCATCTATTCTTCCACTGTTTCATTTAAGGAACAACTGTTGTTCCTTCTAAGGAACGGTTGTTGTTCCCGCTAAGGAATAGCTGTTGTTCCCTCTAAGGAACAACAGTTTTGGTGTGCAATTTTTCTTCCTACTGTTCCTCCTAAGGAACAACTGTTGTTCCCTATAAGGAACAACACTGTCATGTATATATCCTTTTGTTGTTCCCGACATGGAACAACACCATCCTCTTGTATTTTTCATTCGCTGTTCCTTACAGGGAACAACTGCTATTCCCTTCAAGGAACAACACCTTTTTGTGTGTCTTTTCTTGTTGTTCCCTTTAAGGAACATCACTCTTTGTGTGAGGTTTTGTTTAGGAAATAAGCACCTTCTGAATATTATTTCACTCTCTATAATCCTCTATGGGGCAAGAATACAAACATATATGTAAGGATACAAAATTTGAAGGTTACTAGAACAAGAAAATCAAATATTATCATATTTAATGAGATTGCTTTGTATTGATTAAAAAGGGAAGGACACAACCATATATATCACTTTGTTGTCCTTATCTTCACTATAAATCAAAATGATTGATTATTTTTACCATGCTGGTTCTTCCCTAACCCCTATAATTCTCTCTGCTCATTATCATTGAATAAGATTAACGGAATATTTTTTTCTATTGGTATGTTCAGACTTCTTCCACCATCCCTACTCTTAAGGAGTGTTGAGCCACCCTCTATAGATAAATAGGAAGTGTTGTCTCAAAAAAAAAGGGAAGGAAAGAAACAAATATACATATGTTTACTAACAATTCTATGATTTGTCAGATGGAGGATAGGGGGTCTCATCATGAGCCAGCCTACCATGATCATAAGGAAGCAGTGAAGCGACATTCCCACTATGGCCATCACACCAAGGATATGATCCAATGGATGCAAGCAGAAAAATAAAGTCCTTGGAACAGGAGGTCTCATCACCAGCCGGCAGACCCACCTTTTGCTCCTCCCCATTGAATGGCATTGTGTTCATCTAGTCACTAAGCTAGCACAATGGCCTCCATTCTGACGTCATAAGGAACTTTCCTAATTATACGTAAAGGATCATGGTTTCAAAGGGTGAAAAAGCAACTTTGTCAAGGTTATAAACACTTGTGGGCAATAGAAGCTCTGCTGATGGTATTGGAGTCATATTTTCAACATCAATAGTTATTATAACTCCCTTTTCTTATTCTTTATCTTTACTACAGAGAGATTATGTTCCTAATTTATTTTTGAACCTTTATGCATGAGATATCTTTTAAAAAGTTAATCATAGTGGTTTAAGTGGAATAATGACCACAAAGCATCTTTTCCACGTCAGATGTCCTTTCTCCCTTTTCGAATCACTCCACAGCATCTCCACATTTATTCATAATTCTCGTTCTATGCATTGATTTCAGCACCCCAATATCTTTTGTGATCCTATCATAAATATGTATACCTTGCCATTTTACCACTCTTGTACATCGCCACCAGTACATCATTCCTTCATTTAATCGGTCGAAGGTGACCTATCATTTTAAGGGGGGCGAATCCCTAGTATAGTTATGCAGGCATGTCAGTTCTTTATTAGATTATGCAGGGAAATTCAACATTCCATGATTACAAAGTATGTGATACAATAACAAGTCCTAGAATAACGATATTTTTGCCTGTAAAGCATCATTTGAAATAACCATTATAACAACTTGTTGTTCCATAAGCGTAGTTCTGTCTATTGTTGTAACATCTCTGCGATACTAACGGTTTGTAGAATCCAGGTAGTATGGGAGGACGAACAGTGTGAAGGGAGCCATTAATATTGGCTGTTTTTGATGCAGCCAGAGAAATTCTAGCCTGAGTTGGCTGGATAACATATTTCACACAACTGCAGCAACCCAATGAAGCAATTGCTATCGAATTCTTACAAAATTTACAGAACTAACATTCTACGATAAGAGGAAGGCAAATTATAGTGACAGACGCAGTAATAGCTGAAGTTTCTAGATTACCAGCAGTCGGACCTATATGGACTCATAAAAATTTGAGGTTACAGGATGCTATTGCAGTATTTTAGGATGAGGGACAAGACCTGATTGTCAAAGGCAAAGGAGTTTGACCTTCATCCCTTGGAGAACCATGGACAGAACTGGCCAGAGTCATTCAGAGCTATATCACATGTGATGGGAGAAAAGATGTGGTAAGGCCACGTCACCTTAAATTATTAGCAATTCCGAAACAAAAATGTTCTATAAACTTACCTGCGTATTTGAATTTCTTATTGCATGACACTGCTCGAAGCATAAAAAAATCCTGGCATATAGAGACTGTCATGAGCCACCATTGCTTGATTAGGCTGATAGTAAGTTACAGCCTTGTCTAGCAATAGTTAAGTTGGGAGGAATTAGCATTTGTCGTTGAAGGGGATTTGGCTCTTCTTGTGCCTAACCCTATTCCGAAAAGGAAATGGACTACCCATACTACCAACATTCCCTAAAAACATAGACATTCCGTTAGGATGAAGATGAACTTAGGAACAGCTGAAAACCCCCAGGGAAGTATCACCCAGCCTATGGAATTGTCTAGCTTAGAAAGTGAACAACAATTGCAAATAGAAGGCTAGGAGAGCCCTGAGTCGGATCATGAGGGAGAATTAAGGTAGTCCGAAGAAGAAGGAAGAGATGAATCAGAACCTCTCTCAACATCAAGTCCCCCAGGTGACTTACTGCATGACATTAAATTGCCCCATATTTGGCCAATATGGATGAGTTCATACAGCCTAAAAGTCCCCTCAATTTGAACATTGGGGCAACACAATCTACAGAGATCTCTGGCCATGATAGAACTATATCAGAAAACATAAGTGGCAGAGCAGAGACAAGAGCAGAACCCACCCAAGAAGAGGTGAACCAATTCAATAATACACCTCCAGGAAAACCCAGTCAGGTCGATTTAAATATAGAGGGTGTGGGCCAAACAGTAGAAATAGAAACAAACCAGGGTAAGGACACAGTTGTTGTAGAACAAAGCTGAGATGAGAAACCGAGCTTGCTAAGAGCAAAAACAGTTAGTGGAATAGTTGTTCCTCCTAAAAAGAAGGAAAAAAATTAAAAATCTTAGAAAGGAATAGTAGAGGCTACAAAAATTAGTAAAAAGACTCAAGAAAAATATAAGGAAATTAACAGTGGGGAAAGTTTCAGACAAAACCTCGAAAACAATAAATGCATCAATTCAAACTGAATTTCTTGATACAAAGGTTAGTGGGACTCAAACTGAGTTCATATTCACTCAAATATTAAGGAACAACATGAAACTATTGCAAAAGTAGCTACCCAAACAAAGAGTATACGTTTTCATAACTTCATTGTTCAAACGGAGGTGGTACCCTTCGACAGCATGGCCACCTAAATAGAAGGACAGACTGTCCATAATAAAAGTACATAGACTATAAGCATTCAATCCCATAATAAGAACACACAGACAATAAAAATCCACTCTCATAGCAAGAATACACAGACAGATATTCAAGCCAAAGATATTATGACAAGCAGCAACCCTAGTATAGTAAATCTTCAAGAAAATCTGGCAGAAGCTCAGCTTACCATAGAATGGCTTGAGGTAGAAACCATCCCCCAATAGAGATACCAGGAATTACTGAGGAAACTATGGGATATGAATGCGTCAAAAAGTGAGAATTTCGATAAATATCGAAGGGCAGAGGAAAGAATTGAGAAAATGGAGATCAGATTGGAGAAGGTCATGAGTCAAATGGATACTCTTTGTTCACTATACACTGATGTTTTGGCATGCAGATCCACTGCCAACAATTATGCTTTATTTTTGTCAGGAATATATTTACAGTTGAAAATCAAAGTTGTCAGGGCCGGAAAACCCATAGAATTGAAAACAATTAAGGATTTCATAAACTGTTGCAAACATCATGGGGTAAAAGTACAGAGACTGTTGTGTGAATTTTATTTACACAATTTTTTATTAGAAAAACAAACTGAAAAGAACCCCAATCCTTTTGTAGGGGATGTACAATTTCAAGATTTTATTTCATTCGTTGTTAACCAACTGAAATGGTTCAAAGCTCACAACACATTCCAGAGGCAGGAAAATGGACTGGACCTTTGGGTTAGAGGTGAACCAAAACATCCGTTACAAATGCTGGCCAATCACAAAATTTTGATGAAGAGGGAAGGAGTAATAAAAAATATGTGGCCTATTCAAAAAGAGATTGTCAAAAAGGAGTAGAGTATTTCCTTTCCATTTAGGAAATCTCCTTGTCCATAGCCAAGTTTAGATAGAAAGTTTCCAATAACAATGTACAGAATAGAGAACCATTCAACTATAAAATTTTAAACTGGTTGCAGAACGCTTTGTCATTTACAATAATCTCATCTTAAGGGAAGGTCCTTATTGGCTAGGCTGTCAGTTCCACAACCATATGTTATAGACATTTTTGTGCCCTACAAAACCAAGCATGAAATGTCCATAAACCAAGGGCTCCTAAGTCCCTAAAAGTGTTGTTATAACCCCTAAAGGAACAAGGTCAACAGATTACAGCTTCTCCCAGAAGTTCTCCATGAAAAATTACCCAAAATTGGTCAAAACAGGATCATTGCAGCTGCTCCACTAGCTAGGTGCATTACATCTAACCCAAATGCACTGTGAGGGTGCGTTGCATTTCAAAACTCCCTTCTGTGGGGTGTGATGGGCGAGAAATGACAAATGGAAGTGTCATTCTGCGAGGTGGAGAGGCAATGGAAGCTTCCAGAATCTTCTCCTGTGACACTTGCCTCACTGAATTCGACCAAGGATGAGTAAGAGGCCCTCAGTCTCCAAGTGGAAGCAAGAACTGATAGAGAGAAGACACTAATCAAATCACAAGCTGACTCATCCCCCTTACAGATATCTATATATGGATCCCTCATCCTAAAGATCCAGAGGCTGGAATTTTGCATATTGTAAGGAATTGCTGTTGGTTTCTAGAGACAAACATCAGATTGTTGGGTGATCTATGCTTTGTTTGAGGTGAAGAGGGGCTTCTTTGCTGGGAGGTTGATGCTGGGTCGGAACCACTGGTTGTAACTGCTCCTGGATCTTTTCTTGTTTATCAATAAAAGCTATTTGAGTTTTCCTCCATGCTTTTGTATCATTGATGCTTGTTACATTTGTATGGTCAATTTACATCTGATCCTAGATTGTTTATGAATATAGATCTATGTCTTTGTATAGTGCTATGCTTCTATGATCTTATAGGTACTTTGTAAAGCTGGGCGTGCAAGGGAGCAGGTAGCTGGGGACTATCAAAGCAGAGAGGGATCGAATCGAAGGATTAGCGCAAGACAGAGGTTGGTCCTTCTATTCCTCTCTATCTATAATTCATAAAGGAAATACAAAAGTAGTTTTTCTTTGTTTGTTTCTAAGGCGGCTGTCACACCTTAGTGGGATAGAGCAGTTCTAAATAGACACTTTTCCCTGTAACAAAATGGCGACTCCGCTGGGGAGATAATTAGTTAGTTTGTTTATCATTATTTGTTGTTTGTTTCATAAACTTACAAGTAGCATTCGAACTGCATTTGCCATAACAAATGCAAAGTAAATAACTGTTGCTTCAATCCATTCACTAGATCTATTTATGATTTAAACAGCTGATTCAAAAACTAGCTGATTTCCCTTGTGATAGCTCTTAGATCCTCCTTAGATCTACCCCTGATTGTTGCATTACTGATTGCTTTTTACTCGGCCAAAGACCAAGAACTGAACTATAAACTATGACCCAGAACCCGAACAGAGTCTCATTTCTGGCCCAGCGCAGGTATTGTTCAGAGATTCTGAATTTCAGTGCACTTCCCGAAGGGACAACTTGCGTTGCATTTCAGATTCTTTGTGTTACAGGTGCGCTGATCAGACTAGCTTTGTGCAGCTGTAGCTTCTGTGCTTCATTCTTTCCAATTTCGTCCCTGAATTTTGCTGCCTGTGATCAGTATATGTCTGTTTGAAACCCATTTTCCTTGCTGTTATTCCGCCTCCTTTGTAAAAAAGAATTGTAGATGTTTTTGTGTGCTTGTTGAGTCATTTACAGTTTTCCTTTGCAAAAGTAGCATAATCGTACTGTCGTCCTTTGATTTGAATCTGTCGCAAGTGTCGATTTCGATCGTAGGAGAAAGTTTGATTGCTGTTGATGGTCGATTATCCTGTTACTATTGCTTTTGGTCTGAATTTGTAATTTTCTAGTGTCTAAAACATGTATTCATTTCAAAATCGTAAGGTGTCGTAATCATCTCTATTTTTGATTTCGAAAAGAAGCTTGTTTATATTTGTCGCTTGAAAAGAAATTCAGATTTGTACATCAACTTTCTTTTTAGCATCTATATACTAAGAAAGTCAAAAACAAATACATGCATGTGCATTTGCATATAGACAGTCTGTTTGGCTTGATTTAGGAAAGTGCATTTACAATGTGCTCTTTGCTCTTTGTGAAAAGATTCTGTCTTTCTTTTCCCTAGTAGCTAGGATTTTCATTGCACAAAAGAGATAAAAAGTTTGTTTATCATCTTTAGATTGCATTTTAGGAATTACATCTACATCTCGTGGTGAACCTGAAAGGCAAACTTCATAAACAAGATCAACTTAAAATAAATTGAATGAATCTAACAACGCTTTGGAACTTAATGCACAACATTTAGAAGTCTAGGCTAGAGACGTATTCCGGCGTCGTAAAGCCTGGTAACTGTTGTTCTCGCTGATGGTTGGGTGATTCCTCCACTTTGAGACGATAAGTGCCAGTACGGACTTGTGCTACCATGTACCGTCGAGTATATTTTGGGAGACCCCTATAGGCTTAAATCACTTATCCATAGGAAGCCATGTCTGCCGCCCTATCGATCGCAATGCACCGAACACAACATTCGGGAAGATTGACTGCCGTACCGTAAAAAGTATTCTGCAGTTTTGCGATTGGTTTGGTACTCCCTCTACCTAGATTTCCAGAGCAGTCCCTTTCATTCCTTTTCAGACTCCTTAACGGAAAAGGTCCATCTGAGCACTTGTCACTTTAGGCTCATTAAAAATCGAAGGCGACTAGAGTCATCTTTTGTTTTTTCTCGACTCTTAAAAACTGAAAAAACAAGTTGTGTCAAAGCATCTAAAATTTATTTTAAACAGAATATTCATTACCCTTTCCTGTGTTGATCTTGAGTTGAGAAAATGGAGTCCACCAACCAAGGAATTCCCCTTGGAGGAATTCCTAGTCCCTTCTCCTCTTGGGGAGATGTTGGTGCACCCCATATGCCCACATTGTCGCTTCCAGGACTGACAATTGGTTTGCCTATATGGCTCTTCTCAACCTCTGTCGTTCAGAACACCACTATTCCTGAATAATCGAATCAGCAATTAGACGAGTCCAGAGTTACCCACCAACCTTCTACTTCCTCTAATTCTTCCTCTCCTCCTTCCTCTTCGCTTGATGGGGCTGGTAAAGCCAAAAGTCAAGTTCCTAAGGAGAAGAAGGAAAAGAAGAAGAAAGAGAAGAAGAAGAAGGAGCCAAAAGCGAATGGGGGAAAATGAGTGTCGTCTAACAAAAATCCACACATTGCACTGACCAGGACTAAATCACCATGTGCCATTTGCAAGGGAGACCACTATCACAGAAATTGTCCTTGCATCCCTTGGATCTTAAGGGACTGGTCTCCTCGTTTGCACAACCCGGTGTCGTCAACCTCTGATAATCATGTTGAAAACACACTGTCAACTAGTGAAAGTGAAGCCCCAGGACAAAAAGGAAAATATAGATTTCCTTGTAAACTGTGCGAAGGAGATCATGCCATCCACTGTTGTCCCTTCTTAGATGAAGCTAAAAGAGTTTTGGATGATCGTCAAGTTTCACCGTTACGACTACCTCCTGGATATAAAAAACTCTTGCCGAGTTCGTCACTAGTTGAAAATCCGGCTGGCCCGCTCAGGTGGTCGGCCGAAGAATCTGTCATTGAAGATAAACCATTTGAATCCATACCAGACGAAAGTCAAAAGGTCAAGGTGGCAGTTGACCCAGTTTTGCCTTCAGAGGTTCCATCTTCAGATGATACAATCACTGAAGAGAACAAGGATGACACCGTCCAAATTCTTTTCATAAGCACAGACTCCAATGAACATGGGGGCAATTTACCCGTTCCTTTATCACAGGAAGGAAGTTTTTCAGAGTCGTACATGGCCGTCTATTCGGTCCCGCCTCCAAGCAACCTAGTTGTCTCCTTCGACTGAAATCAACTAGGTAGACCCCGTTTACTAGCTAGTGTACCATTCCGAATTATTGTTCAAATATATAGAATGGTTATGGCTGGTACCATCATAGATGAGGGGGTTTCTGTGAGTATCCTTTCCTCAACTGCTTGGAAAGTGCTTGGTTCACCATCGCTTTTGCCTGAGATGAGAAATCTAATAGGCTTTGATAAAGGAACCAGTCGACCGTTAGGGATCCTTCCCGATGTGCCCATAACATTGAGAAGGAAAACCATTCACATGAACGTAATGGTAGTTCAAGGACCCCTAGATTACAATCTACTCCTTGGACGAGACTATATTTATTGCATGAGAGCCATTGTCTCATCACTCTTTAGAGTGATGTGTTTTCCGCACGAAGGAAGAGTGGTCAAGCTCATGGACCAGCTTTCATTTCCTGGATCACGCATAGCAAATAGTCATATACCATCCCTAAATGGTCTTTACACGCGAGAAATGTCTCAATCTCCAGTTTGTCCTCTCGATGAGCGCGAGTGATTTGGAGGGATATGACTGAAACCCAGGGGGCATGCACCCTGGTCTGCTTCGGCAGGAAAACTTCGGATATAGGGTAGGTTTCCGCGGGAGAATATGACTAGTATGTACCCTCATCCGTGATTGGAAGAGGGGGTTATTCTAGAACAAGATTCTCTTGTCAAAGTTATGTGACTTGGCGGGCATCGCCGCTCACCTTTGTTTATTTCAGTAGACATCGCCAGAGAAGTGTTTTGTTTACACCATAAATAGAACTATCTTTGGTAACCTGTAAGAGGTAGGCCTCTCTCGGTAAAACAAATGTTTTAACGGACTAAAGAAGGGGTAACCTTGAAACTCTGTTTTATACCTGGGGGCATGCAAACCTTTTGGAGTGCAAGCGAAGAGCGACTATTTATTTTTTAAATTTTTAGGACCTCTAACCCTTTAAACTCGTAGGATTGGTCATTTCCTAACTTGCATAAAGAAAGGATGTGGGGCAAATCTCTAAAAGTTGCTGTTTTTATATGAGACAATCTTATCACACGACTGGATTAATCGAGCAGTGTTACCGCAAGGTTCAATCTCGTTAAAAAATAAACCTACATCGAGCAGTTTTAGCACATAGTTCAAGCTCGTTAAAAAATAAACATAAGACATGAGCAAATGTTTCCACCCGCATTTAAGCTCATTAAAAAATGAACTATTCCCTGGTAAATAACCATCGTGAATGTAGTACTTCAGCCATTAAAGCCTTGGTCGTGTTTGCACCGTCACCTCTACTTTTTCATTGGCCGATCATTCACCTCCATTACCCATTTTGAGGAACAGCTACGAAGAGTGATTTCACTAGCCATCCCTGTGACACTGCCATGATTGGAAAATTCCAAACCTTACCTGGAATCAGCTGCTACCCGTTTTATCACTCGTTCCTCAAAAGACGAGTCTCCTTTAAGCTCTTTTCAACTAACTCGTAAAATATGAAAAGATTGTCGAGCCATTGGCCTCTCCAGCTCGTTAAAGGGACAGGAAGTGCTATCCCTCCTCTAGATTTTAATCTTTTTGGACCTGAGGGATTATTACACAAAAAGATCGAGTGCTTGTTTTGTTTGGCTAGTTAAAACTATCGAAAATTCATCCCTTCTGTATTGTTTTATACTTTTTCGGACTTAAGGGATTAGATGACGAAAAAGGAATTTTGGAGTTACCTTTACATTCCTTTTCAGACTCTCTAAAAGTGAAAAGGACCGAGATATCTTTTTCGTTAAACTCGTTTAAAAGATTAATAGCGACAAACTTGTCTATAGACGAGAATGAGTTTCACTATCGTTAGGCTCGTTAAAACATAGCGATGGGTTTGCCCGAAGGGAAAATTATAGAACAAGCATATGTTATCCTCCTCAAGCTTGAAAAAAATAAAGAGGTACTAGTCAGCAATGATTGGGGAAAAATTGGGAAGAAAACTCAAAGAAACTTTGTTGGTAGCAAGTCGCTCTTGAACATGACACTTCCACTCCGTGTCCGAGACGGGTTGGGTTGTTTCATTCACCGGTCACATCACCATGTTCACACCATACCATCCACATTTGGGGTTAATGCTACCAATCCATCACATCAGTGTCGCCGATATGTTCAAGAGAAGTCATCTAGAGAAGTCACCTGTGTCTCACCCACTACCATACATTATACTCCATTCTTTCATGACCACCACCCTGAACCTTATATCACCATATCGTTTTCACCTCCATCAAATTCATTTGCTCCGTTCCATGTCATTGATGAGGGATTCATTAAGGCCCTCCTGTGATGGATCACTTCTTGTCGACATCAGCTCATTATCCAAGAAGTTGATCTAGGAACACCCCATTCAGTACTTTGAAGCTTGCATGCCTCAATGGCAAGTTTCTCACTTCCGGCAACAGGTTTACATCAATGGCCTTCGACCGAAAGATTTTGCATGGTGTTCGATGCCAAGTCCTTTATTCACACCACGTGAATTGTACTACAGTACCTTGAGGGTCATTATCATTATCGGTGATTCCTCTCACGCTTGTTAACAGTTTACATCATTGACTGGTAATCAAGCGATGTCTTTCCATGTTCGACTTCAGAACATTTCTCACATGGATTGACTTGTACTTCGAGTGAAGATCAGACGAGACTGAAGACCCCAGATCTAGTTTCATCCATTCGGGCTACGATATATATTCAAGGAAATAAAAGCATTAAATGTACATCATTGCAACACAGATAATCATCCTACCAAAAGGATGATGGCTCTACCAGAATCATCAGTCTACACTCAGACGATTGTCTGTCCTATGTACATGAAAATAAATTTATAAAGCTGAGCATGGGAATGCCCGCCTCAGCTAGATCATGAAAATATTATGAAGATAATGTATTGTATTGTATCTTATTACAGGTCTCCTCCCAGCATTGAAAGAACTTCGGATCCTCATAATAAAGCATTTCACCCGACACCAAAAGGTTAATGGCCTCATACTTTAGGGGGCAACTGTTATAGACATTTTTGTGCCCTACAACACCAAGCATGAAATGCCCATAAACCAAGGGCTCCTAAGTCCCTAAAAGTGTTGTTCTAACCCGTAAAGGAACAAGGTCAACAGATTACAGCTTCTCCCAGAAGTTCTCCATGAAAAATTACTCAAAATTGGTCAAAACAGGATCATTGCAGCTGCTCCATGGGCTAGGTGCGTTGCATCTCACCCAAATGCACTGTGAGGGTGCGTTGCATTTCAAAACTCCCTTCTATGGGGTGCGATGGGCGAGAAATGACAAATGGCAGTGTCATTCCACGAGGTGGAGAGGCAATGGAAGCTTCCTGGATCTTCTCCTGTGACACTTGCCTCACTGAATTCGACCAAGGATGAGTAAGAGGTCCTCAGTCTCCAAGTGGAAGCAAGAACTGACAGAGAGAAGACACTAATAAAATCACAAGCTGACTCATCCCCCTTATAGATATCTATATATGGATCCCTCATCCCAGAGATCCAGAGGCTAGAATTTTGCATATTGTAAGGAATTGATGTTGGTTTCTAGAGACAAACATCAGATTGTTGGGTGATCTATGCTTTGTTTGAGGTGAAGAGGGGCTTCTTTGCTGGGAGGTTGATGCTGGGTCGGAACCACTGGTTGTAACTCCTCCTAGATCTTTTCTTGTTTATCAATAAAAGCTATTTGAGTTTTCCTCCATGCTTTTGTATCATTGATGCTTGTTACATTTGTATGGTCAATTTACATTTGATCCTAGATTGTTTATGAATATAGATCTATGTCTTTGTATAGTGCTATGCTTCTGTGATCTTACAGGTACTTTGTGAAGCTGGGCGTGCAAGGGAGCAGGTAGCTGGGGACTATCAAAGCAGAGAGGGATCGAATCGAAGGATTAGCGCAAGACAAAGGTTGGTCCTTCTATTCCTCTCTATCTATAATTCATAAAGGAAATACAAAAGTAGTTTTTCTCTGTTTGTTTCTAAGGCAGCTGTCACACCTTAGTGGGATAGAGCAGTTCTAAATAGACACTTTTCCCTGTAACACCCTATTATTTGGTATCCTGATAGGGGTACAAGGCTATATATGAAATTCCTAAAGGACAAACATGGCACATCATTGAAATTTTAGCCAGGAATCATGCTTTCAGACTACTTTATGACATTCCTTCTCCAGCTTATTCCTTGACTTCTCTGCACACAAACTACATGGTTTTCATGAGGACATGAAAAAGGGTAAGCAGGGGAGTATGTTGGGTCATGGAAAAGGTATGCAGTTACTATTAACTTATCATCCTTTTCCTTTATTCTCATCCTTTATATATCTCAATGCACTAATCTATTAAGAAATTATGGTAAGAAATACAGAAATTATTTACAGTTATGCTTTGGCTAATTATCATCCTTCTTTATGCAGGAAAGTACAAAAAGGGACAATTGTTGTTCCCTAACTAAGGGACAGTGAAAAAGTAACAAGCTAAGGAAGGACATTGTGGTTGCAAATATGTTCAAAAGCAAATCAACAGGATCAATGTAAGAAGGGAAAGATGTCTGAAGTTAGAAAATTCCGCGAATTCCTCAAGATCGAGAGATCCTGAGAGATCGGTTTTATCATCTATCTTCTTACCCCTTTATCATTATAAAAGGCAACGATTGTAAGAAGAAAGGGGGTGACTATTGTTATTATTATTGTAATTATCAATTACAGACTTTCACTGTAGCAAAGAACGCAAATGTTTTGTAATAATCTTTCATGATTAATATATAAGAGGGGTTACTGTTCCTTTTCATTTATCTGAAGTAACCAGCAGTGTACGTTGACAGCTAAGGGCCTGGCTTCCAATGGAATTCACTGCTTCACCTGTGTCATATATTTATGATTCTTGCAAGTGTGATAGTTGATAGTTTATTGCTTTCTGTTATTATTATTTCGTTGTTGTTCCTTATTTATTTACGTTGACAGAATAGCTCTGTTTTATATAATTTACAACATTATTGTTTAATTAGTTTCCTTTTTCTTTGGATTGAGTTTCCTAGATGAATATCTTGCTTGATGTAATCAATTGTAATGAGAATTAACTACTTTTGTTAGTCTCTCAAATTGATGTCATAATTGTTTTATAGAGTAGTGCGTTTGATTTAAATTCAATCACTCTCTAAGAGAAGAGTTATCATTACTGTACTCTTAACTGATACTATTGTTACTTGAATTGCATATTGTTGTTACCTGAATTGTTGTTGGATTTGATTTCATTGAAGGATTGAGTTTTCTTTTAATTTCAATTAGAATTTACTTGCTGCATCCATTTACTCTTGTATTTAAAAGATCTATACTACAATTTAGAAGCATTTCTCTCTAAGTTAAATAGCCGCCACATAATGTGTACACTCTTGAAATAGAAAGGCCTACCCAGATTGATAATTAATGTGAAGATAATTAGGAGTTAAAAAGACCCCTTTTATCACTCAACAATTATATTAGTTTTTTTCCTTCTTGATGCGTTTGTAGTAGAAAATGTGGAGGACTCAGCTCATGGGACCATTTTTACTAGTGGAACCCAGTTTGGCAAAACGGGGTATGAAACAATCTGTGAGGTTTTAGAGACATCAAACAAAATTTTTTGAGGGTAAAAATTTGTCGCTTAATAATCGCACTTTTTCATGCTATTCTACACACAAAAATCCTTCCAACAATGCAAGAATCGCATCAAGCAGAGTCTGTATGTAAAAGTTATTCCACACTGAAGTTGACGCTCATGTTTTCACACCTAGAGTTCGGAAGGATGTCATGTCAGCCACCATTATTCATGGAAAAGGGGCTAGCCACATGTTTTTGATGTAAAATACTCTAGAATATTCTATTATATAACTCTATTTAGGAGTTTATGTAGTCAACCTTAACAACTAGTAGGCTATCGGGTTGCGTTACAACCAAGCCACTAGGAGGAAGAGACATTCCATTCTTTTGAGAGAATTTTGTTCCATATTTGAGAAAAGATAGTCGGGAGAGATAGGAGGTAAAGGACATAGAGAGGATATATGCATTATAGTATTCCATAGGCTATATACAATACTTCTTTGTATCTACAACTGTATTTCCAAACAGAGAAAGAGAGAGAAGGAGCCTCACCTTCTAGTTGGGTTTTCTCCTGAAAGGGTTTCCCAGAGAGAATCTCTTGCATATTATGTATGTGTGAGCTTATTTTTCATTTAATAATTTTATTCTTGATTACTTTTACATGCATGCACTATTTACAATCAATTTTATAGATCTAGAAATTAAATAAAACTATAATAGTGTAGAATCTCATATTTTTAATATAATATTATCAGATCTATTGTGATGAACTATCGAGTGGAATATCCAAGGAAGTTTATGGATAATTTGGTATCATAGCATGTTTCTTTGGTTACTTTGTGAATATTGCAGGGATCTAGATTGACGAGGCTAAAAATCTTAAAACACTAATCATGGGCAACAAATCTGTAAATGAGCCTCATGATCCTGTAGAGGTGAGGTTTTTGTGGCTTGAAGAATAAGTCATGGATATAAACCAAAATGTAAACCTTATCATGGCGTCCCTAAGCAATAATCTGGGGATATTTGGAGAAGAAGGGGGTTTGAATGCAGAGGACAAACCAGAAGGGGGATTGGGAGATCAGGAAGATACAAATAACTATCCGAAGAAAGAACCCGGAAAAGATCAACCCAGTTCAAGTGTCATGAAACAATCCCTATTTAAATTGGAAGAAAAACTTGATATCAAGGCATACCATGGCGAGATAGATGCTCTAAAGCTAAACCACTAGTTGTGACAATTAGAATTTTATTTTAGTTTCCATCAAATCAAGGAAGGTTAGAAGATCTCATTTGCGTGACTGAAATTGGAGGGCCATGAACTGACTTGGTGGGAGAGCCACACAAAAATCCTAACGTTGGAGGGAGAACCTCTAGTGTCTAAGTGGGAAGATTTCAAAAAACTCATTAAGTCACATTTTTATCCCACTGGGTACATGGAATACCAATGGATCCGGTGGCATTACTTCAAGCAAAAGTCAGCCAAAAGCGTGCAAGAGTACACCACAGAATTCAAAAAGATGGCTATAATGTTGGGTATCTCTCCAAAGAACCCAGATGTACTCCTCAAGTACTTAGGGGGGTCTACATCACCATCTGCGTGAGTAAGTGATGTTGTTCAAGCCCAAAATGGTGGACGAGGGTTGTGTATAGCCATAGTACCTAGAGAACATAGGCCTGAAAAGAGATAAATCAAGTGGATCGAAGAAAAAGGAGCAACAAGATGCTTCTAAGGAGGGGAAGAAGAAAAAAGGTAGAAAAGATAAAAATATGGTAGCCACAACAGACCATTGCAATGATACTAGCAACCACTACAAGCATTGCAACATTGATTGCCATACAGAGGAGAAGTGTTGGAAATTGCATCCAGAGCTAAACCCAAAGAACAAGAAGAAAGATAATAAGAAGAAGAATCTCATGACCAATGATTCGAGCAACCAAGTTCAAAGCAGCTTGGACATGGATGAGAGGATCATCTATACGTAAGTGCAGAAGGAGGTGAATCTAAGTAGCCTTCACCAACAGGAAGAGAAAGCAATCAAAAAACTCTTCCATGTAAAGATACAGGTCAAGAAGATGAATATTGATGCTCTGTTTGACTCAGGATCACAAGAAAATCTCATTGCAGAAGATCTAGTAAAGAAGTTGGGGCTAGAAGTTCGTGATCATCCAAACCCATATCCACTTGGATGGGTACATAAGGATGTAGATCTAAAGGTAGATTTGATATAAGAGTTGATTTTATTGATGAAGTATATTTTGATGCGGTTCTCCTTGATGTATGTGGAGTTTTGTTTGGGAGTCTATACATGTACATGTGTGATACAATATTCATGAGGAGAGATAACCGGTACTGGCTCATCAAGGATGGAAAATCATTCATCATCAAAGTGCACAAAGGCAACTCGAAAATTTCACTGGTAAGTGCCAACCAAGCCAATAAATTGATCAGTTCCAACAAGAAGTATGTTTAATCATTTTCAGGAGAAAATCAATCTATAAAGGAGTCAATAAGAGGTAAGGCATCCATAGAGGGGTGTACTAAGAAATAAAAAAAACAAATGGAGGAGTTGTTACAGGCATATAAATATGTGTTCCGAGAGCCTAAAGGATTATGCCCTAAGAGAGAAGTGGAGCATGAGATCTAGCTATTGCCACACTCCTCATTTCCAAATATTGGGTTGTATAGGGAGTATGCTATAGAAGCAAGTGAGGTGAAGAAATAGTTGTAGTAGCTGCTAGAAAAGGGTGTCATTTGACCAAGTATATCACCATGTTAGTCACCCATAATCATTGTGCCAAAGAAGGATGGGACTTGGAAGATGTGTATATATTATAGGGCGTTGAATAAAATCATGCTCAAGAATAGATACCCCCTTCCCAGGATAGATGATTCGCTAAATCAGTTGCAGCAAGAAAAATATTTCACCAAGTTGGACTTGAAGTTTGGATATCACCAGGTTCGAGTCAAAGAAGAAGATACATGGAAGACCACCTTCAAAACCAAGCAAGGATTGTATGAGTGGTTAGTTATGCCATTTGGCCTATGTAATGCACCAACTACATTTATGATATTAATGCATGATGTATTGTGCCCTTTTATAGATTCATTTGTTATTTTTTATTTGAATGATATACTCGCATATATTGCTACCTGGGAGGAGCATATTTCACATTTGACGCATGTGTTGGAAACATTGAAGAAGCACATGCTGCTATAAAATATTAAGAAGTGTGAGTTTGCACAACAGTGCTCGGTGTATTTCGGATATGTGATTGGTGGAGGAGAATCGAAGACAGATCCTTCCAAGATGGAGGCCATCATGAAATGGCTGGTGCCTATTAATGTTGCTGAGGTTAGGAGTTTCATTGGAGCATCATAGTACCTGAGGAAATTCATAGCCTCATTTTTAGCGATAGTAGCACCACTCCACACCATAGCAGCAAGTGGCAAGAGTTTCTAGTGGGGAAAAGGGAAACATAAGGCTTTTGATGAGTTAAAGAAGATGATCAGCCAAGTGCCAGTTCTAGCATTACCAAACTTGCAACGGCCCTTTGATGTGGAGACAAATGCGAGTGTGTATGCTATGGGAGTTGTCTTGATCCAAGGAGAAAGGTGTGTTTTCTACCATTCTGAAGTATTTCATGGCGCAGTTCTTAACTACCCTACCTACAATAAGGATCTCTATTCCATGGTGAAATATGTGAATAAGTGGAAGCACTATCTGATGGGAAAGGAGACAATAATCCATATGGATCACTAGCCATTACAGTACCTATAGGCCCAGAATAAGCTAAAATAGACTAGACATTACAAGTGGATGGGGTTTTTATAGAAGTTTCATTTGGTGATCAAGTATAAAAAGGGAAACAAAAACCAGTTTTTCGATATGCTTTCAAGGTCACCCACATCAAATATTACAACTTTGGGGACTCTTATTCACATGGAGCCATTCACCCATGATGCATACAGAGAGGCATATTCAGAAGATGAGGACTTCAAGGAGGTGTATTAGCAGTTGCAAAGTTAGAGTCATTTGCATGATGGCAACAACACGTTGACTATCATATCCAAGATGGGTTACTCTACATGCTATATAAACTATGTGTTCCTAAAGGTGAGCACTTGTATCTAATTAGAGATGCTCACACCTCCAAGGTTGTAGGGCACTTTGCTATAGGGAAGACCATGGATAACTTGCAGAGGTATGTGTATTGGCCCAATATGAAAGAATAGGTAGCTAGGCTCATAACAGGTTGCATGCTTTGTTGTACCAGTAAGCCTAGCAATAGGAAATGTGGTTTGTATCATCCCTTACCTGTACCTAATCTTCCTTGGGAAGGCATTTCCATGGACCGTGTGGGATATTTTTCGACAACCAGGAAGGGACATGACTACCTTCTCATGGTAGTTGACATGTTTAGCAAGATGTGTGTTCTGATGCCCTGTAAAAATACCATGAGCAAACAAGAAGCAACAAACTTGTTCTTTGGACAGGTCTAGGTACATTTTGGGATACAAAGGAGAATCATTTCAGACATGGATAGAAGATTTCTTAGTGCATTCTGGACTACATTATGGGAGAAGATGGAAACGAAGTTGAAGAGATCTACAACATTCCATCCACAGATAGATGGGTAGACAGAAGTAGTCAATAGGACTTTGGTGCAACTTCTAATGGATTACAACTAGAAGCATCAGAAGACCTGGGATGAAAATATGGTATACACGCAATATTCTTATAATAGAGTAGTCCACACTTCTACAAGAAAGTCCCCATTTGAAACTTGTTTTGTATATTTTCCACCTTCACCATTGGATAATGCATATGGGAAACAAGGAGGAGTGAAGGAAGACCTTACAGGGGATGATTTAAGGGCTAAAAATTTTATAGAGAAGATTAGGTAGATCGATATACAGGTAGTTAAAACATTGTAGAAGTCCCAGGAGAAGTATAAGTACATACATGATTAGCATAGAATAGAGAAATCATTTAAGGTGGGAGATGAAGTATGGCTACAGTTGAATAAGGAGAGGCTCTTAGATATGGTCCCTTTGAGATACTAGAAAATGTGGGTGATAATGCCTATCGACTCAATTTACCACCGTATATGCACATTTACTCATTTGTAAACGTGGAGAATTTTAAACTCTATGAGCATTTCATGCTAGATGAGGAAGAGGAACAGGTCCTATCTTCTATGGAGGATTTGGCGCTAGACGCTCAGGCAGAGTTGATAGAAGATACATTTTGTAGAAGGGGTCCAGAACTACAAGACAAGTGAAACACAACCTTTGGAAGATTGGGTTGAATGGTCAACTTCCAAGTAAAGCTAAATGGTACAACAGAGAGAAGGTGGAGGAAATATTTCCTCACCTCATTCAGTAAAATATTTTGGGGACCAAAAGCATCTCAAAATGGGTAGGTGTGATCCAAATTACATCATTATATTATTTTTCATCCATATCGATGCATTTGGAGTGGAAAAAGTGGAGGATTTAGCTCACGAGACTATTTTTACTGGTGGGACCCAGTTTGTTAAAACAGGGTATGAAACCTTTCACAAGAATTTTGAGGCATCAAATGAGGTTTTTTGGTGTTAAAAATTTGTTGCTATAAACCAACATCTTTCTATGCTATTCTACACATAGAAATTTTTCCAACAGTGTAAGAATCACGTCAATTAAAGTCTGTATGCAAAAGTTATGCCACTCAAAATTTGACCTTCCTATTTTCACACCTGTAGTTCGGGAGGATGTCGCGTTAGCCACCATTATTCATGGAAAATGGGCTAGCCACGTGTTTGTGATGTAAAATACTCTATAAGAGTCTATTTTATAACTCTAGTTAAGAGTTTATGTAGTCAAACTTAACCACTAGTAGGCTATCAGGTTGTGTTATAACTGGGCCACTAGGAGGAAGAGGCATTCCATTCATTCGAAAGAATTTTGTTCCATAGTTGAGCAAAGATAGCTAGGAGATATAGGAGGTAGAGCACACATAGAGGATCTGTGCACTATAGTAGCCCATGGGCTACATACATTACTTCTTTGTATCTGCATCCATATTTCTAGACAGAGAAAGAGAGTGAAGTGGCCTCACCTTCTATCTGTGTTTTCTCCCAAAAGGGTTTCTCAGAGAGAATATCTTGTGTATTATGTGTTTGTGAGCTTATTTTCTCATTCTCTACTTTTTTTCTTGATTAATTTTATATGCATGCACTATTTACAATTTCCTTTACAGATCTAGAAATTAAATAAAACTATAATAGTGTAGAGTCTCATATTTTTAATATAATATTATCAGATATGTTGTGACGAACTATCTAGTAGAATATCCACGATACTTTATGCATCATCAATGGCCCCTTTAAATGATCTCTATTAGGTACCTATAATACTAGTGATCCCCCCATTACTATTGTCATTGTAGCCCTTATTGTTATTGTTGCGACCTTATATTATTATTGTTATGTTGACTTTGATTATATTGTCACCCCTTAGACTCCTATATATAGAAAGGAGGTTTTTTCAATTGTATCATCCAAGAATAGTTCATTTGTGTAGTGTAAAGGAGGTTTCCCCCTCGAAGAGGCTAATTTTGAAGGCGTTGATCTATATTTTCTTCTATTTTGTGAGCTGGTTGCATAGCAAGTTCTCTATAAAACCCTAACCTAAGGGTATGCCAATATTGATTATGAAACCCTAGTGAAGTTTAGACGTATGTAAAGGAGGTTTCCCCCTTGAAGAGGTTGAATTCTAAGGCATTGATCTATCTTTTCTATATTTTTGTGATCTAGTTTTATAACAAGATCAGAATCTCATTTGTGTAGTTGGGATTTGCATGCATGTTATGATAAAATTATTAATATAAATGAAATATGATACAACCTTATTAGAGTAAATAATATATAATTTGACTACAAGAGTCAAAAGTTCCATACATATGCACATGGTCTGTGTCACGTATGTCATGCACCCTCCAATTGTTGGCTTGATGGGGCCTGACCCAGGTTCAAAGTGTTTTAGCCAAACAAATCCCAAACTACCGGCCCTTTCGGTAACGGTCTACGGAGCGTGGACTGAGGTCTCACTCGAGGTAGTATGGAAGGGTGCTGGAACCAAGTTTCCACACCCTAGGGATGTCTTGATGAGTTCTAGAAAGCTCACGAACTGATGCTACATGTTGCGCAACTTCTGTGTAGCTGTATATTCAGTGCCTTCGTGCAGCTAAGATAACGGGAGCAAATGTTCTTTACCCCTTTCGGTGCTTAGTATTATTAGAGATCTTGAATAAAGTTAAGTAGGTCCAATACTTTTAGTTATCAATCAACATAAACAGATAAGTGCACAATCATAATCCATAAAGATGCATAAACTAGAATATAGGAACAAATGCGTGATATTCCAAAACCAACTTATCTTTATTAATGCTTTTTCTAGTGACATTTCACATCCTACCCTGCGCACTCAACTGCAGGGGTCCGTGTACACAGCTGCAGACTGTTTTAGGCCTCTGCACACACAGTTGTAGAGCCTCTTCTACTACTACAACCGCGACTTTCAAATTACAGACTTAGATCGAATATTACTTTCAGAAACTCATATTACTTCTTACATTACAAAAGCTACCTTTTACACTTAAAGCCTCATTCTTATTTATACATTTCATGGTCTGCGGACCATGGGTAAGCCGACACATTCTAGATTAATTTACAATATTTTAGGGCAGACTACCCTTAGACTTGACCCATTACAATTCACACTCTACGCACTTTGTGGAGAATTTACAATACCAGTACCCAAATTTGTTGGCTTTAAGCCCCAAAACCATTACGCGGGGGATTCGTTACCCAACAGGCCCCCAACACAATCATTGTGACTCGTCCTGAGTCACTCGTCGGTGCGGCGAGACACGCTGCCAAGGCTTTGTGGTCCACCATCCCTGTGAGTGATGCACTACACTTTGTTGCTCCATCCTTGCATCCTGCAACGCTTCTTCAGGCTCCTGCTCCATTATCCCTACCAATTTGCATAACTGATGATGTTCATTCTGCTATGCTTGGTTAACACAAAGTAGTCCCTCATAGGATTTTAGCTCTAGCTGAGATATCCAAGGTGTGACCTTTTTGTGCAAGAGTAGCAAGCTTGTGATGTCTAGTCTAGTATACTCAATGTCTGCTGAAGCTTGTGTTACATTTTTGCAAGAGAGATGTTGCTGTCCGCAAGGTCCCAATCTTCAAGTTTCGTTGCAGGCACGCAGCTCGGGGATGCACTTTTCAATGGAATTCTATCTTTTATCCCAAGATTCACCATCTCTCCCTTATCTTTCATAGATCACTTACTAGACCACAAGTTTCTTGGTGACATCCAGACCGGTCCTGCTATCTGTCTGGGAATTTGTAGTATATCTCCCACCACTGGCGTTAGGCTCGGCACAATGACCTTGGCTGTCAGCATTACATTGTCCCAAAGGTCCTATGTCTCTTTTGGCAATGTTGCAACCACTGGGTTTATTCCCAAAGCATCCAAGTTGGATGGGTCCATATCTATTAGATAGCTCAACAAATTAAGTCTCAAGGTGCCATGGTTTGTTCGGTGGATGACCAGTTGCGATTTATAGGCTGTCTGATATTCAAATTCAACTGTTCCATCCTTTTTTGGCTCATTAATGCGATACTCATGGGAGACCATTTCAAATCCCATTCTAACTCCATGTCTTAAATTCCCGTTGTCCACTCCTTGTTGTCTCAGATTGACCATATTTTCATGAACAGTGACCTCAATGGTCACTTTCCTGCCTTTCCGTGTAGCAGTGCAGCTCTTTATGCGTGACCGCAATTCTTGTGATAAACCCACCCTACGCGGAACCCTGTTTCCGCACAGCTTTCCTGCAGACTCGCTTATAATCCCATGCCTTCTTTCAACCACTTGGAGCACTGAGACTGTACTTCAGTCGACTAGTCAGACAACCGACCTGCTCGTGTAGAGCTTCAGGCGACTGCCATTTACTCTTCCTGTGAAGGGCTCTCCATTAAGCTTTCCGAGCTGGACTGTGCCTCCATCTGTGACCTCTTTGACTACATATGGTCCCAACCAATGAATTTGGAGTTTTCCAGGGAATTTCTCAAACTTGCAGTCATACAACAATACTAAATCATTTACTTTGAATGTGGCACTTGATATGGCGTTCATGCCAAGCTTTTTCACGCTGTTTCTATACCTGCTAATGGAATCCCACCAGAAACCATTCTTCCTCAAGTTCTTCCAGTTGTGCAAGCCTTTCTTCCAAGGCCTCACGGTCTGCCATGTCGATCATTGCTGCTATCTACAAATTGGGTACAATATATTCCATTGGCATGACGGCTTTCATGCCGTAGACTAACCTAAATGGTTTCTGCCCCGTGAATTTATTGCATGTGGTTTTGTATGCCCATAGTATAGCAGGTATGCGCAAATCCTAATCGGTTCGCTATGCATTACATACCTTGGTCAAAGCAATCTCAAAAATCTTGTTGAATGCTTCTATGGTCCCATTCTCTTGCCAGTGGTATGGCGTGCTTTGCTGATGATACACCTGGAACTCCTAAGTGAGTGTGCTGATAGTTTCATTTAGGAAGTGCATCCTGTGGTAACTCATTAAAATTTTCGGGCGTCCAAACCATGTCAAGATGTTATCAAATAAAATTTTTGTAGCTCTAGTGGCTGTGCAGTCCTTAACCGGATGTGCTTCCACCCATCGAGTCAAATACTTTTTCGCAGTGATGATGTAGTGTGCACCTATCTTCCCTTGAGGTGTGACAGGCCCCACAAAGTCTATCGCCCATTTTTCAAATGGCTACAACATCATATGTGGATTAAGTGGCATCTCATCCCTTCACGATGTTTTCCCAGTCCGTTGACATACGTCACAGGCCCGACAGTACACTTTTGAGTCTTCATGTAGGGTTGGCCACCATAGTCCGGCATGAAGAATCTTCTATGCTATTGCCCGCTCTGCATAATATCCTCCTGCAGCCCCCCCATGTTCTTCTGCAAGGATCTTTCCTCATTCAAATGTAGGTACATATCTTCATAATATTTCATTGTTTCCCCTTTTATAGAGGTGCCCCACGATAACAGTAAAATCTGCCACTCGTACCACCAATTCTTTCCTCTATTGTATTGAATATCCCTGTGATGTGGTCCCTATGGTTAAGAAGTGGATTATATCCTCGAAGTGAATGTCCACGACGTGAACTACATAGAGTTGTGCACCAAGTAGTCCTTCCTCCAAATTTGTTGGCTCCTCATTGCTCTCAATTCGCAATAGGTGATCTAGGCCTGCGTTTACGCATCCTGGCTTTACGAAGACCTCGAAGTCCTATTCTTGAAACAGTAAAAACCATCTACAAATATTTCCCCCCAACACAGGCTTGTTCATTAGGTATTTCAATGTGAAATGGTCGATATACATCTTGAAGTGCCCCCCAAGTAGGTAGTGGCTGTATTTCTAGAGTGTGTATACCATTTCCAATCCCTCGCGCTCAATAGTAGAATAGTTCTTTTCAGCTTTGGACAATCGTTGACTCGCAAACGCGATCGGGTGATCAACACCTTCTGCTCCTTCCTACATGAGTACACTACTTAGCATGATACACGACGCATCAACATGTACATGAAATTAGATGTCCACTTTGGGAAGTCCAAAATGGGAGCGGATGCCATCTTTTCCTTAACAATCTCCATACTTTTCTTACGGTCATCATTCCAACAATATGTAGCGTTCTTTTTCAATAATTGTTCCATTGGTGCTGTGATTTGTCCATAGCCCTTAATAAACTTTTGATAGTAGCCAGTATCCCCCAACGTGGTGCAGAGTTGTTTGACACTTCGCAGGGCTTGCAAATTGAGTATGACAGAAATCTTCACAGGGTCCACCATCAGGCCTTATCTGCAGACCACAGGGCCAAGAAAATTTGCAAAGGGGACGAGGAAGGTGCACTTTTTAAGATTCAACACAATCTGGTGTTGTCGGCAAGTATCCAGCGTCAACCGTAAGCTCACTATATGTTTCTTGACTAGCCTAAATACAATCCAATCGTTAAAATAAACCTCAAAAAACTTGTGGATAAATTCCTTGAACGCAGCCACCACTACGCGTGAAAATATCGCTGCCGCGTTCTTCAACCCAAAGGACATAACAGTGTAATAAAAACAAACCCATTCAGTCACGAAGGTTGTCTTGCTCCTATCTTCTGGCGTGATCTTGATCTAATGGTACCCTAAGAACCCATCCGTGAATGAGTAGGCTTCATGTCTGCCAACATTCTCCAAAACTTCATCTGTAAATGGTGTTTGGAATGGATTGTGAACAAAGGAATCATTCAGCTTTCTGAGGTCCATGCAGATTCAAATTTCACCCTTCTGTTTTTTCTCCTGCACTATCATAGGACTCACCCAGTAAGACTCTTCCACTGGTTCAATAATTCCTGCTGCAAGCATTTTTTCCAATTCTTCACGGAACTTTTCCTTATACTTCAGATTCAAATAGTAGGGACGCTGCTTAACTAGCTTCGCGTCCGGTTTCATACTTATCTTCATCATCCCTAGGTCACCAAGTATCCCTTCTAACTTTGTTATTTTGGTCACGAATAAGTCTTGATATTCGTGAAGTAACTCGACGACCTTATCCACCATGGCATCATCCCAATAGTCCCCAAGTGTTGCATACTTCAGCTTCGCATCTGTGCCAATGTTCACCTGTTTCGTTTTCAGTCACACGGTGATGTTGGGGTCTTCAATTGATGGTCCTCAAACTTCATGACTCCCTTATGTTTCCGTAATATTAAGATTTCGAGGGTCATCATCATCATCATCCTCCACTTGCATGTTGTAACATTTTAGGGCATGGCTTAACTGATGTGACCATACTGGTTGAACTATTTCGTGGTTCCTATGGTATTTTTAAAATGGTGGCTTTGACAACTTGTAGCACATCATCAACAATATCCACCCATTGCTCTTCAAATAAGAACGTTAACAAAAATCCCTCGCGCAAGATATCCCATTCGCCTGTACCATGTTGGAGTTCTGTCTTGGTATACTAGTTTCTTGGGATGACATCCAAGGTATGATAAAATAAGTGTACCCATTCAGGTTGAGGCTCTTTGCCATAGCCTTTGGTCCATTTTGTGAGGTGCATGCACTGGTCATCACATCCATTGTACTTCTTAGTTATTCATAGTTTCGGCTTCCCAAACCTTAGCTGCATCATCCTTTTGCAGTCGTGCCAATTTTCAAAATTTCCTTCATGTGTTCCCCACCAACACACAGGTGTTGCACGCAACACCCACTTTAATGCGTCGAACCTCTGGTGCTTTGGTACTGCACTCTTAAACTTATGCAAGAATTCATCCACCGATGTCAATCCATCATATGTTGTTAGATCTCGAGCCTAGGTGGTTACGCAACGCAATGATTTGGTCATCATATTACAATTTAGCATCGTCACTTCACTAAACCAATTGTGCCATCGTTCATCTTCTTCGTCTGAGTCTGAAAGGTAGGACTTTTCACGCTCCCACAAGACCCTGCCATCGGCAGTCAGATTTAGCCAATCCTAGTTTTGTGTGGTTATTTTGTAGATAAAATCCAGCTCCTCATCACCTCCATCATCACGCACGGGTTCAATGTAGCATTCTCCTTCAGCAGGATCTAGCGGAACTACTACGCATAGGGACTTTTTCTCAAATATCATCTTCCATTTTTTTAGGTTGATGACTCCATTCATATCCGTGGCCTAGTCTATTCCTAGCAACGCGGGGTAAGGGTTACTTTCATCTACAATATCTATTACCTCGAAGTCTGTCTGCGTGCTCGCACCTTCGATATCCATTGTTACCTCTTGTAATCTTCGCATGGGTAAAATCTTTTGTTGGTTCACCATTCGTAATTGAATAGGAGACCATTGTAACGTGGGCTTGCCTATGCATTCCCATGTCTGTTTTGGTAACACGTTCACGTCAGAACCTAAGTCTAAGATCACCTGATCCATTTCATACTCACCAATCTGTGTCATCAATCTCATTTCCCTCCCAGTGAACAGTACATGCCTTCCCAATTTTCAGACTACGCGTAGTTCACCCAGTCCTACGCACCTAGTGATCAACTGTTGTAGTCCCTTAACCACCTTATATTCACGTAGTAGCTTTATGCATGTCTCTGAAAAGGTAGTAAGCATAGAAGGATCCATTCCTATCTCTGGTTGATCCTTACTACCTAAAGTAGATACCTCCACGAAGCTCTTCTTAGCTTCCGTAAATGTTTCTCTTGCATGCTCCAAGTCAAACTCAGGTTTCTTTGTAGGAGCCTTGTGACCCAAGTATCTTCCTCAAACTGCTTCCCCATATCTTCCCCTATGGTCGCACCACTTCTGAGCATCATTTTTACATTGGGGTCTTCTTCACATGGTTTTGACCTCATCATTTGGATATTTTGAGTTGGAGTAGGTTGTAGTACCCCTTTCTCATGCATTTGTGTGATCAACATCGAAAAATCTACCATTTCATGATCAAACTGCTCATAGTACAAACAAAATATTCTCATCGAGTTGGTACAGTCATGAGCGTAGTGCCCTGGTCCTCCGCAATTGTAATAGATTAGTTATCTGCACCCTTGTCCAAGTCCCATTCCTCCTTTCCCTCGTCCGCGTCCTCGGAATCCACCACGTGCCAATGCTACGGCTAGATTGAGGCCTCATGTTTATGTCTGCATTTGATAGGCTAGAGTCCTATCCATCATTAGCTCATAGCTTTAAGATGTCCGCTCATCGTGGCCTACTGATCTACAGAAATTACAAAATAGCTGCTATGGAGTTTGTGTATACTTATGTAACAGGTGACAGTTGTCTGTAGTGTGCTTTCCTCCCACCTGACAGATTGCAAACCAGAGCACAGGCACCATGCTTGGGCCCGCCTGTGCCTCTGGCCTCAATGGAATCAGTCCTCCTCTTGCCAAATTGTTTGCAAATACGAGGCAATGATCCTTATCGTGACCCCGCCTTTACATTTTATGCACCACACTTCTTCGCGCACTTCCGGCCAGTGTGCATTATCCTGTGTTGGGTCCCTATAATACTAGTGATTACCCCATTACTATTGTAGTTATACCCCTTATTTATATTGTTGTGCCCCCATTACCCCCATACTGTTATTAATGTGCCCATAGAATCCCTCTATTGTTATTTTTGTGGCTTTATATTATTATTGTTAGCTCGGCTGGATTATATTGTGACTCCATAGACTCCTATATATAGAGAGGAGGTTTTGTCATTTGTATCATCCAAGAATTGTTCATTTATGTAATGTAAAGGAGGTTTCCCCCTCGAAGAGGCTGAATTCTAAGGCGTGGATCTCTCTTTTCTATCTTTTTGTGAGCTGGTTTCATAACATTTGGTATCAGAGCTTTGGATTCTAGGGTTTCGCTACTCCAAACAGGTCATCGTGGAATTTTCGCTATAACTTTTTTTCTGTGACGTTTCAGAAGTCACAAAAAAAACCCATTTGAGAAGAAATCGCGCTGAACCTTGGGCCCAAATGTCAGAGCTTTTCGCGCGATATTTTCGGAGATATGATCTCAGAAAGTTGGTCTTTTTTCAGACTCCTGAATTACACTCAAAACAGGTGACCTGGGGAAAATCGTCATAACTTTTTTTCTGAGCATCGGATTGAAATTTCGTAAGAAGGTACAAAAATAGGATGGACTATAGTTTTCTTTTATATTTTTTTAGAGTCAAAGGTTGAAACAGTGACACGTGGCACTTCATACAAGTTTTCTCTACGGAACTAGTCTATAATTAGGTCACTGCGGGAGATTGGGCATAACTCTTTCTTGGAGAATCCAATTTGGTTCAGACTAGTGGCATTGGAAAGAGGACATAGAAGGATACTACAGGTCACAATTTCAAAACTAGATGATTCGAAATCACAGAGATACATCAGATTCAATATCAGGCTTCTACAAAGTAAAAAAAGGTGTGTAGTTTTTATTCTTTATTTTTGCATAAGCTTGGTTTGAAGGAATTCAAAGGGAATAGTAAAGCACTATTATCGGTAACTGATGCCCCGAGGAAAGAAAATGCAAACACCTGGTAAGGAACCTAAAAGCTCTAGCATGACTCATGAAGAAGAGGAAGAAATGCAACATGATATATCAAAATTACAAGACCAAGTGCAACAACTATCGCTTGCACAAAAGGGAACAGAATCTAAGATGGATGGTTTAAAGAAACATGTAGAAGCTAAGATGGATGGTTTAAAGAAAGGTGTAGAGGCTAAGATGGACTGTTTAAAGAAAGGCGTAGAAGCTAAGATGATTGACGTGGAAGCTAAGATGGATGATTTGAAGATAGATTTGAAGACAGACATGGACGAACTGAAGATAAATATGAATAAGTTGCTACAAGAAATCATCCCTAAGGGTGAAAGGGTAATAAAGGAAACTCATGATGAGAACAAAATAAATGTTAATCATGATTCCATAGACACTAATGTTGGATTAAAGAATCACCATATTCCAAAAATTGATATGAGGAAGTTTGATGGCAAGGATCCCGCCACATGGATATTACAGATGGAGCAGTTCTTCGATCTCAATAATGTGCAAAAAACACAAAAGGTATGTATGGCAACTTTGTATTTGGAACCAAATCAATTTGTATGGTATCAATGGCTTTGCTCTCGTAAATAATTTATCACTTGGGCAATTTTTACGGAAGAATTGATAGCACATTATGAGGATACAAAAAGCAACACTTTTTTTAGCCAATTGATAAGTCTCAAACAAAAGGGTTCAATAATGGAGCACATTGAGGAGTTCCAATAATTGAACATAAGGGTAAAAGATATTCCAGAGCAACATAGGATTGATGTGTTCATAGGGTCTTTAAAGGATAATATCCAACATGATGTTCGACTTTGGGAACCTGATTCATTAGAGAAGGCATTCAGGTTAGCAAGAAAAATGGAAAGCAAAATTATGGCAACCAGGAAGCATACCACTCACAACTATAAAGACGGAAGTGCAGTTGCCCCTAGTATTCCACAACCTATAAGGTTGACACCACAACAATTGGAAGAAAAAAGAGCAAAAGGGCTTTGTTATAGTTGTGATGGCAAATACACTAAAGGTCATAAGTGTGGTGAGAAGAAATTATTCTACATAGATTGTGAAGAGGAAGAAGAAAAGGAGCAAGAAAGGTCAAAAGAATAGGATATGTTCCAGGAACAAAGCCTAGATGAAGAACAAATCAATCTGACCATATCTTGTAATGCATTGGCGGGAATTACCACTCCTCAAACCATCAAGATAGAAGGACAAATCAAGAAGAAAAAGGTGATAGTGTTGATTGATTTAGGATTCAGCACCCACAATTTTTTTATTCATTGTAGGGTAGCAAAAGAATTGAATTGCTTCCTATATCCAGCACCAGAGTGTCAAGTGATGATTGCAAATGGAGGAACAATAAATTGCTCCAGAAAGTGCCATAATATCAAGCTGTCCATGGGAGAATATGTATTGACTAGCCCAATGCTTTCCATTCCAATGGGAGGTGCTGATGTTGTACTAGGATTCCAATGGCTACAATCCTTGGGTACAATAGCTTTTAATTTTCAAGAACTTTTCACGAAATTTTTTGTGGAAGGAAAGGAAGTTGAATTAAGGGGTATTGCAGGGAAACCAGGAAAGATAATCAGCTCTAATGGTATGACAAAGATTCTAAAAAAGGAGCAAAGGGGTGTAATTGCACAATTATGTTCGCTAGATGTTTCCACATTAGAATCATCTGTTTCTCCAGATCTCCAAAAAGTCCTGGACAATCATTCCAAGGTATGTGGGACTCCCAAAGGTCTCCCACCTATGCATGATCATGATCATGCTATTCATCTAATTCCAGGAAGTGTTCCTCCAAACATCAGGTCGTACAGATATCCCTATGTCCAAAAAAGTGAAATTGAACGTATGGTTGTAGAAATGCTAGAGGCTGGTATAATTCAACCGAGTCAAAGTTCTTTCTCTGCTCCAGTAGTATTGGTGCACAAGAAGTATGGATCATGGCGCATGTGTCCGGATTATAGGGAGCTCAAAAAGCTCACTATTAAAGATAAGTTCCCCATTCCTGTCATTGATGAATTACTGGATGAATTGCATGGATCAATTTACTTCACCAAGTTGGATCTTCGTTCAGGATATCATCAAATCAGAATGAAGATTGAAGACATTCCGAAAATGGCATTTAGAACTCATGAGGGTCATTATGAATTTTTGTTCATGCCTTTTGGCCTTACCAATGCACCTTCAACATTTCAAGGTTTGATGAATTCAATTTTCAAACCATTCCTTAGAAAATTTGTGTTAGTATTTTTTGATGATATACTTATCTACAGCAAGTCTTGGAAGGATCATGTTGAACATGTTGACAGGGTGCTACAACTATTGGAAGAGAAACAATTATATACCAAAAGATCCAAATGTTTCTTTGGAGTCCAGGAGGTGGAATATTTGGGTCATATTGTATCTCATGAAGGAGTTAAGGTAGACCCTACCAAAATTAAAGCCATTAAGGAATGGAAAATCCCCACATCCATAAAGAATTTGCACGGATTTCTTCGGTTGACAGGGTATTATCGCAAGTTTGTTAAGAATTATGGGAGAATAGCAGCACCTCTAACGACATTATTGAAGAAAGATGCATTTTCATGGACTCCGGAAGCAACAAAGGCCGTTGAACATCTTAAAGAGGCAATGTGCCAAGCACCAGTCTTAGCTACACCGAACTTCACAAAAACCTTTATTGTGGAATGTGATGCTTCAGGAAATGGAATTGGTGCTATTCTAATGCAAGATGAAAGACCCATTGCTTTTGAAAGTCGTCCAATCAAGGGAAAGTTTCTAAGCAAAGCTATTTATGAGAAGGAAATGTTGGCAATACTCCATGCACTTAAGAAATGGCGACCCTACCTAATGGGAAGACACTTCAAGGTAAAAACGGATCATGATAGCCTTAAATACTTTTTAGAACAAATATTATCCTCTGAAGAGCAACAAAAGTGGGTCACAAAGATGTTGGGTTATGACTTTGAAATCATCTACAAAAAAGGGAAGCAAAATGTGGTGGCAGATGCACTCTCAAGGAAGGATGAGGATGTGGAAGCATTTTTGTGCGCTATTTCTATCATCCAACTAGATTGGATAAATGAAGCAAGGGAGGAATGGAAGAATGACGAAGAAGTGTGGGCACTTATTCGAAAGCTACAACAAGATTCCAGTACGTCTAATACATTTAGCTGGAAAAATGATTCGTTATGGTACAAAGATCGCTTATACCTCTGTAAGAATTCCCAGCTAAAACAAAAGATTCTTATGGAATTGCACACTTCTCCCTTAGGAGGGCACTCAGGATTTTTAAAAACTTACCACAGGGTTAAGAAGGAATTTTTTTGGGATGGCCTTAAATCAAATGTTCAAAAGTTTGTGGCAGAGTGTTTGGTTTGCCAACAAAATAAAGTTGAAACAATTAAGACACCGGGTCTATTACAACCTTTATCCATTCCAAGCCAACGTTGGGAGGAGGTATCAATGGATTTTATCATAGGTTTACCCAAGTCGGAGGGAAAGAGTGTCATCATGGTGGTAGTTGACAGACTTACCAAGTAGCACACTTTTGTGCATTATCACATCCATTTAAACCCAGTACAGTTTCTACTGCATTTATGGAAACAATTCAAAAGCTACATGGAAACCCAAAGATTATTGTAAGTGACAGAGATCCCATTTTCACTGGAAATTTTTGGACACAATTATTTTCTTGTCTTGGTACTCAGTTATCTCATAGCTCATCTTATCATCCTCAATCTGATGGGCAAACTGAGATAGTAAACAAATGTTTGTAAGGATATCTTCGTTGCTTTGTATCTGATAAACAGACACAATGGGTCAAATGGTTGCCTCTGGCTGAATGGTGGTATAACACTTCCTTTCATACAGCAACAAAAATGACCCCATTTATGGCACTTTATGGGTATCAACAACCATCCATCACATCATATTTAAGAGAAAATTCTAAGGTTCAGGCAGTGGAACATCACATCGAACATCAACAACAAGTCCTCCAACTCTTAAAGGATAACTTCGTGTTGGCACATAATAGAATGAAACAACAGGCAGATCAACATCGCAGTGAAAGAAGTTTTGATGTAGGTGATTGGGTATTCCTACAGCTACAACCATATAAGCAAATGTCCCTCAAGCAAGCTAAGAAGGATAATAAATTATCACCAAAATATTGTGGTCCGTACAAGGTGTTGCAAAAGATTGGTACTATGGCATACAAATTGGAGCTTCCTGCTGTTAACACCCAGGTTGTTCCCTATGACTCCCAAGGGAATACGGCCGGGGTAACCACTAACCAATCTTTTGATCACTGTTTCTAGCCAAACTGTGATCAGAGAGGGCTCTCTCTTTATGATTTGTATTTGTTATGATAGTGTTTTTAGGCTAGGTATTATGCACAGGTTTTGTTTATGTTTTGGTTGAAGAGTTTCTTTCAGGTCTTGTGATATAATGTTCAAAGAGTCAAATATCATTGGGCAATGGAGTCTATGGCTACAGGTGTCTAGAAACCTTGAGGTGAATTGGTGAAACTTATAGGGCCATTTGGATACTTCATACAACAAAATTTTTGATTTATAACATGAACAGTTGAAAAAACCAGTGAAAGCAATTAAGAATTTTCACTAAAGTATTTAAGTATTTCCACCAAACTAGGTATGAGAAACGGATAGATGTCTCAAGGGCAAAACTTGAATCCCTAGGAATGTCTATCACTGCAAAAGATATAGTTTTAAAGTGCAGCAATTAAGAATTACACTTCATTCACTGTATCTGAAGAAAACATGGATAATAGCTCAGATTGAGTTCAGGGTAATCAGTGATTAAATCCTGGAACTATTCTTCTACTTCGCTATTAAGTGTAAAACATTTAAACGATAAAAGAGAACAAAAGACTCGAAAACATGTAACACAGAGATTTAAGAAAGACTTATTGTTTTATGAAACACTCTGGAATCCTGCAACATTCACCATTCATCACAATGCATCAAGGTATGCCAAGCTTTGGAAATTCCATTCACCCTTTGTATTATTTCTCTGAGAATTTTACAGCAAGTTAGATCTCCAAAATGAAAATAACAACCAACCTTAAGCTTATGTGCAGGGCGAATATATACATACGATTTTTACAAAAATATCTGAGTTCTAAGTTATCTCAGACTTAATGTTCTCACCAACTTTTGAGATATTATTATCAGAAATTTATTACAGCATTGAATACAAAATAAAGGCGTCTTGATGTTCTGTCAGAAGATATTTTGGCCTTTGGGAGCTGCTAAGTCGGTTGGGATACTTTGATCAAATGCTGGAGAACCCGACTTTATGGCTCGTGCACTGTATTTTTGGTCTGCCACCTGTGATTGTGATTGCTGCTGTGGTGAGTAAATAGCCCTTGCCGAGTTGGCTCAGCATCTGTCTTTTCCTTGTGGAGTTATCCACCAAAATTCTGCCTGTGCATGACTGCTCAAAAACTGGAGAAAATTAACGCTCATGGGTTCTGGCTTGATAAAATTATCTGTGTCAAATTCCTCCATACTTCCTGTGTGGGCAATTGGTGTTTTATGATTGCCTCCATAGTTTCATCTGCTTCTGTATACTTAAAGAAATTTGGTGGTGTATCAAACAGGTGATCAATTTCATTCATAATAAAAAACAGGTTATCCACCCTATCATACAAATTCTGCCCTGATGCTGGCCCTGTTTCTGCTGAGGTACTGGGCTGTTTTGCAATTTGTGCTGCAGCATGGGCATCAACCCTTTTGATGTAATTTTCCAGGGTAAGCAGTCTCCCTACACTGCTTAGTATGCTGGGGAGGCCTCTGTTTTGTAATGCCAGGAATCTGTCCAGGAATTTGTTGATTTCGGTCTGCATATCCTGTGTTCTCCTCTCCAGCGTTCCAACTAGGCTTCTTAGTGTCAGGACTCTTTTAACTACTGAGATTGTTTCAGTCCTGTTAGTAATTCCCATGGTAGCTAGTTGAGAGCTAGTTTTGTTATTTAAAATATTGATCATTCTGCTGGCAGCATCTGGCATGTGGCCAAGGCTTGCTCTAGCTCTGTGTATTTCCCTGTTTGCCTTTGTAATGAGTACTATTTGCTCATCCATAGTCTCAATATACTGCCACTGATTGGTGATGGACCGACCAATGTTACCCCAGAGGACTGCTTTTAACTCTGCTGTTACCTTTTCTAGTGTGAGCTCCTTTTCAAGTTCAGTTATCCTCTTCTTTAGAACTTTTATTTCTCTTTCCTTTGCAGCTTCACTCTGCTTGCTCTTATCAAATCTTTCATTCACTGTAGTCAAAGATTTTTTGACTTCATCAAGCTCTTTCATTTGAGCCTCAAGAACTTGGATTTCGGCTTGCAGCCTCTGCATATCCAGACTAGGAGTCTGCTCTGTTGTTGGCGTAGCTGTTGCTGTAGTTGGTGCTGTAGGCCCTGTCTGTTGAGGAGGAGGAGTAGTTGTTGGAGGGACTTCCTCAAGATTGATTATTTCAGGAGGAGGTTGGGAGGTTTGGCCCTCTTCTCTTTGCTTTAATGCTGCTTGTAGTGCTGCCTTTGCAGCTTCTAATTCTCCTAGCTTGTCTTGAGTCCGAACTAGCTCCTTGTACAGGGATATCATTAGATCTGTAGCATCCTTTTCCTGCCTTTGCTGGGCAACCTCGTCTGTTTGCGGATGGATGGTAGCTGGGAGCTTGATTTTCTTTCTTAAGGCTGCCATGTCTGCATCCCTTAGCTTCAACAGTTCTTGGATACCTTTAACATCTTTAGGATCATGTCCTATTTCTATGATTACATCTTCCAAGGACTTGATTCTGTTGTCCTTGGCTTGTGATGATGCTCTCTCCAATTCCAGCTGAGAGGCTGTATTATCAAGGCTGCTCTTCAATTTGTAGTTTTCCAAAGTTTCATCTGCCAAGGAGGCATACACCATTTCACCAGTTTGTTTATGCAGTTCGATTTTTATCCATAGGGTGTATGTCTTTAGCCAGAACCTCCATGTTGGTCCTTAGGTAATCCGAGGTAGATTGGGGATGCAGAGTTGTGGGCATGAAGTGACTCATGATCATTTTGCCTTCACTTACATCAAAGGCAGACATGAGTCTTTGCTGATTGGTGGGAGCCAGGTTCAGCAAATGATTGTACAGCTGCACTTTAATAGGATCACTCCTCCTTTTAATGTCAATAAATTGCTGTTTGATGCTTACCTGTCCTTCTTTGTGCTGGCTGGAGGAGCTGACCTCTCCTCCTATAGCTCTATCATGTTCATGCTGGAATGAACTGGCTGAAACTTCTCCGCTGGGTGGGCCCATGCCCATTGCTTGTCTTATTGCTATGTCATCCTCTGGAAAGTCATTTAACCTTTGTCTTTTCTCTCCCTGATTGATGGATGAGGTCAGGGGAGTCTCTCTATCTCTTTTCCTGGTTAAGTCCTCCTTTTGTGGGGTTTGGAGGACCGAGGTATCAAAAGTAGTTTCTGCCCCAGGAGGCACTATTTTCTGAGCCTGTTGCTCCGTGGAACTTGGAGCATCAATCACTTTTTCTTGCTGCAAGGGCTGCTGTTTATTATATTGTACCTCTTCTTGCTGTTGCCCTTGTTCCTGCTGCTCCATCTCTTCTTGCTGTTGTAGCAATGTCTCCACTTGTTCTTCTGTCAATGGAGGTGGCTGTTCCACCTGCTTCCCTTTATCTTTGCTTGCTGTCTGCGGTGCCTTCTCGGCAGTTTGCTGCTGTGTTGTTGATGATGTAGTAGCTGCTCCAAGTTGCTTTTTGTATGAGAGGGGAACCTGTCCACAAGTTTCTAAGTCAGCTTCCTTTTGCATATTTCTAGCCTCTCTCTCTAGTAGCTCTTCATTAGTAATTTCCTCCTCTAGGGTACCTTCTTCCCAATTTGATGCATTGGCATACTGTTCAATCTCAGGTTGTCTCTTGTGTGCATAACTACCCAATTTGTATTTTATCCTCCTGAGGGAGACAAAATGATTGGGGTCATAGGGTATCCATTCAAAACTAGTTTGCAGTCTGAGGCCCTCCAGGATATTGTCTGCCTCCTTCCACCCCTCCTCTTTTCTGTTGTATAGGAAAGGACCCAGCTGGCTCCTTACTTTTAACTGTGACTTCTTGTTCTTGCTCTGAAAATGGAGGTAGTCTGAGTTTCCAAACTGTCTGAAATATTCCAAGGCAAAAAGCCTCATGGGGACATAGCTTGGCAACCTAAAAGGGTTCAACTCACAGCCATATATCCTGATGACTGTGTGGTTTTGGTAGAGGTACCAATTACCAATGTTGTAGGACTTATTCAAATGGAGAATTCTCCTCATGTCATCAGTTAGTCTAGGAGGAGGAGTACCATGCAATACTGTCATGGCTGGATAAATGAATAATTCAATGAACTCAGAGTATGTGTAAGGTGATACAGAGGTATGATGAAAAACAGAGGTCCAGAACACCACTGACCTTGGATTTCCCTGGGCATTGAGTTGCTTCAAAGGAAAAGAGAATGTGGCTGGCTGATAAAACAAGAATAGGTGGTATATGTATGAGGTATACCTGAATAGTCTTTCCCTCTTCAAGTTCATAAACTGGTCATGGATTTTATCTGCAATGTATGTGGCATAATCATAATGTACAGCTGGGGGCTTACCAGGAGAAAATAGAGACAGCATTGCCATTATGCTTTCATCCACATCCTCCATTCCCTTGAATCCTAGGGCATAGCTGATCAAATCTACTAACATCCTGCCCAATTCATTCAAGTACTGATATCCAATAGGAGGAGTTCTGACAGATTCAGAGCCTGGTTTTACAAACAGCTGATTGATTTTAATGAGTTGGTCACTTGACAGCTTGCTCCCTCTCTTTATCAAATTCTGCATATGGAGGGGGGTCAATTGCTTGGCAGTATGGAAGTGCAGCATCTCATTTATACTCTCTGGGGTGATATGGAACAGGACTGAGCCTGTGGGGCTGATGACAGCTCTTTGGTTTGGGTCATAGCATTCCTGGCAGCTGTAGACCAACTCTGGCATAGGATTTACCTGGGGGAGGTTGTAGATGGGCAAGTTTGAGTCCCAAATCCCCAAGATGTCTACTCCACTCAGGTGCTGGGCTTTCAACTCATTCATCATCTGAATATTATACTTGGAGCCCATAAGAAACCAGTCCAGCATTTGATAATCCATGTCTCCCAGGGCTTTCCATGCTAATTCCTGGTGAGGAGCGTTGAGGGGCTTGATATTCAGAGCAATAGGAGTGTCCATGGTTTTCTTTAAGCTCAACAACTCTAAGTAAATGGCTCAAAAGGACCAGCACAGAACAGAAGTGCTTTTGTAAAAACAGTGTTGAGTTTCAGGTATCAGAGCAGGAAATTATACAACAGCAATTGAAATACTGTTTATATCAGGAATCAAGGCTACTGTGTGGTCTCACTATGTCCTCTTCAATAGGTGAATTCCGTAAACAAGAGTCTTTCGGGAATGCGCAGGCAATACCTCTTTTTTAGTGAAAATACGGGCAACAAGGCTCAGCTGGCGTTTTTGGACTTCACAATTACAAATGGGGTATATGCAGAGGGAAATGACCAGTGAAATTATGATTTTTATCGTCTCTTTAGCTCTCTGAGTAATTTTATTTTCAATTGCAGGCGTATGGAGGATAGAAAACGAGAAATACCTGGTAATTTACGAACAGAGGTCGTGTATGCGTGCAAGGTTGATGCTGTGGAGGTCGCCTTGGTCAACTGAGCAGGTTGGCAGAGTTTTTAGGACGTAAACGGTCATGCAGAGAAAACAGTAGAGAAACGCGCAAAAAATGGGAAAAATAGGCGTTTTTTGGCTTAATATGGGCTTTTTTTATGATTTTGGCGCTTTTTAGTGATGACGTCAGCATGACGTCATTGGCGGGTCAAGGTCAAGTGACGTCAGCTGACGTCATCGGGTGACGTGGCGGTATGCTGTTGGTCCATGGGGGATGGTGCGGTGGCAGCCACGTCAACGGCGAGGTGGACGAATAACGGAGACAAGGACAAGCGGACGTGACGTGGCGATATACAGTTGGAAAATGGTTGGCGGTTAGGACCGTAGCGGTTACGGTTAAGGCTAGCCGCTACGGTCTCTCGGGGCGGTTTAGGTACGGTCCCAGAAATGTCAGACCCGGCTCCGAGAGCCTTCATTGTGCGACGCGTGGACTGGCCCTGACGTGACGCAACGTCACTTTCTCGGGCGTTAACTGTCCTCTGCGGGGGCTGCTCCGATATTATTGTGGATCGTCGGATCCTCGGGACCTGATCCGACGGTGGGCGGAGCAACAACGTACTCGGAGTATATGCGCGGGCGGAAGACTTTGGGTTGTGGGTTTTTTGCAAGGTTTTCAATGTATTTGAGTTAGTATTGGACCCCTGCGCTAATGCTTGGAATAAAGGCTAAAAAGGGGGGTTTTGGACCTTGGCAATCTTTGCAGAGAGGGTTTATGGGTACAAAGGGGTTCTTATGGGGTTTTTAATACAAATGAAGGTTTGAAAGGTAAGTTGGGCTTTTGCAAGGGGGAGTGGGGTGGGACAGGTTCACCAAAGTGACCAGAGGTCATTTTGGTTCCTTTTTTAAGAACATATGGCTATAATGCCAAAGGAAGGGGTATTTATAAGATTTGGGACTTTATACACCATAGTGTTAGTATTATTAGGGGAAGGGTAAGATAGGGGAGCTATATAGTAAAATTAGAGGTTAATATGAATGAGGGGAGCAAATGAAGGGGATCTTACTGAGTTTATCTGAAATTGATTTAGTTTAGAGACTAGATAAAAATAAAAGGTTTTTAGACAAGAAATGTGGCTTCTGAATGAACTAGAACCACCATAAAACCATGATCTCTCCATGAATCTTAGCTAAAAAAAGGGAATGTTAGTAATGGAATGAAGGGGGAAAGGAAGGTTAGTCATGCTCCTTGCTGCAATTTGATGGAATTAACCACTTTGTCCATTGACAGATTTTGCCTTGGCAAAACACCTTTTGACATATGTGCAATGGTGAAAATACCCTTTCTGCAACCACAACTGCTTACCCAGCTATTTTCCTAGCATTTTTTGCTTCTCCTTGGAGGGTGCATTTGGACTTGCAAACCCTTACTTGCCTTTTCTTTTCTTTGGCTTTTTCTTTATTCTTTTCTATCTACTTCTACCCTTATCTCTTCCAAGGTCCCAGATTAGGCTGTTGGGATCCTTTTCTTCTCTACCTAAACTAGTTGTCTGCCAAGATTAAGCAGTTTGGACAGACTCCTTTCTCTATTCTATAACTCAAAATTGAAACATGGCATGATCCAGGTTAAACTGTTGAATCATCCACCAAAATTGAAATAAGGTCATCAATATTTGAAACACTTTACACACCTCTTGTTCTCTAGGAAATATGGGATCTTTGTGATATCAAAGCAGAGCATATTTGGACTTTCCTTGGCCAATCATGAAATATGAAACCTATTGGTATAGGTATCCAACAGTGGCTCCACATGGGGATGGTTTTTCACTTGAAAGACCAAGAACAGCAGGTCAGATTGCCTTGCTCTTTAGCTGCCCATCTCAATCTTTGAAATTTGCTGCATAAATGTGTCAAAATTGTGTGCTTCTTTCTTGGAAGACCTCTGATTCTATTTGCCTCTTGCTGGTTGGTGAATCACTTGGAAAACTGTATTTTACAATCTAAAACAGAAAACTATATGTACATCCGCATATATACAATGAATCCTTAGTTTCTACTCATGGAAATAGTCAAAGTAGTGCTTCAGCATCCTGCCATTGACAGGACCTTCATCCAAGTCAGTTTCAGTCAGACTTTTAAGGAAGTAAGTGTTGTTACCTTGTACTGCTTGGACAGCAAATGGTCCTCTCCATAAAGAGTCAAACTTTCCATGTTTTCCTTTCTCTTCTCTTCTTGCATCCCACTTTAAGACTTTGTCCCCCACATTGAAATCTTCTGCTTTGGTTCTCCTATCAAAGGCCTTTTTCAATTTTTCTTGTAATATCTGCACTCTGCTGAAAACTTGTTCTCTAGTTTGCTGTAAACAGATTATCTGATTGATCCTCCTTTGCATATCATTTGGCTCTGCTTGACTTTCTTGCAGAAGCTTCATAACCGGTACTCCTAGTGATGAAGGAAATCTGGCTTCTAATCCATAGACTAACTCATATGGGCTGGTCCCAATTGATCTTTTTGTTGTTAGTCTATCTGCCCATAAAGCATTTACTAGTTTCTTATGCCAGTTCTTTTTGTTCTCTTCCAGCACTTTCTTTATGATATTTATTAAACTTTTGTTTGATGATTCAGCAAGACCATTTCCTTGAGGATAGTAAGCAGTAGAATGGCCCAAAGTTATGTGAAACTTATGGCAGAAGTTCACCATTTTCTTGGATCTGAAGGCAGCAGCGTTGTCTGTTATTATCTTGTCCGGACAGCCAAATCTAGCCAGTATATTGTTTTCCAAAAACTGAATAATTACTGAATCATTTGCTTGTCTGCATGGGGCAGCTTCAATCCACTTGGTGAAGTAGTCTGTTGCTGTTAGAATCCATCTGTGTTGCCCTGAAGATGAGGGATGAATTTCCCCAATGAAATCCAAGCCCCATTGTTGGAAAGGTCTTTCTGTTGCAATGGGCTTCAAAGGAAGTGGCAGCAACTGTCTTTTGCCTTCAAACAGTTGGCATTTGTGGCATGAGGTTGTAAATTTCTTAACATCAGAGAACATGGTGGGCCAGTAATAACCAGCCCTCAATATCTTGTCCACAGTGGACTTCCAGTACAAATGTCCACCACAGTCTCCAGCATGGAAATCTTGCATGATATTGTTAGTTTCATTCTCTATTAGACAGTGCAGCAGTATACCTTCATGGTTTTTCCAAAGTAAATTTCCATCTATCACACAAAATCTAGATGTTTTCATTTTTAGGAACCTACACTTAGTTCTGGACAGTCCTGGGGGAGCACACAGGTTTTGTAACACATAGCAGATATCAGAGTACCAAGGAGATTGTTCAAAGGCTACATTGATCTTTGGAGTCGCCAGCTCTGTTTCACTGTCCAGTTGGTTGATATCTAAGGCTTGGAAATTTGCTTCTGTCATTAATTTGGCCAAACCTTGCCCTTTTATCAGCTTTGTAGGCTTTATTTCAATGTCAAATTCTAGTATATTGGCAATCCATTTTCCTCTCCTACCCTCTAAGTTTTCTTGGGTAAGAATGTCTTTGACAATAGGACTTGGTACATAAGCCACAACATGGGAGTAAAGGATGTAAATCCTAAAGTCTTTAATAGCTTTGATCAAAGCATAGGCTTGTTTCTCCATTATTTGGTACTTTAGAGGGGCATCTCTGAGAGCTCTGCTGAAGAAGGCAATAGGCTTCTCATTCCCTTGGTCATCTTTCTGTAATAAAACAGCAGCAATAGTATGCTGGGAGGCAAAAGAGAAAATGATAAAGTCTCTGTCAAACTGAGGATTAGTTAACACTGGGGTTCGAGTCAAGGCCAATTTTATACTTTCAAAGGCTTGTTTTGTTTCAACAGTCCATTTGACCTTTGAATCTTTCTTTAGCATATTGTTTAGTAATCTGATTAATTCTGCTAAATTTGGGATAAACCTTCTTAAAAAGTTGATTTTCCCTAAGAATCCTTGCAACTCCTTGACATTCCTTGGGTGAGGCATTTGTAGGATAGCTTGTATCCTATCTGGATCAATTCTTATGCCATCTTTTGAAATAATGTGTCCTAAGAGTTTCCCTTCTTCCAAGCCAAATAATGATTTCTTGGGGTTTAAGGAAATGCCATATTTCCTGCATGTTATGAAAATCTGTCTCAAATGTTTCAAATGTTCTTGGTCAGATTTTGAAAAGGGTGTAAGATCATCTAAGTAAATGACCAAGAAGTCATGAATCTCTTTTGCAAAAGCAATGTCCATTGCTCTTTGAAACGTTGCCCCTGCGTTTTTCAATCCAAAGGGCATTTTCACATACTTGAAAGTTCCCCATGGGGTTGTAAATGCAGTTTTGTCTTGGTCATCAGGGTGTACTAGGATCTGATTGAAGCCTGAGAATCCATCAAGCAATGATATCCTTGAAGCCCCTACTACTCTTTGAAGAATGTGATCCATTTTGGGTAATGGGTAGTTATCTTTGAGTGATACTTGATTCAAATTCCTTAAGTCTACACAAAGTCTAATCTCACCGGTTTTCTTTCTTGTAGGGACCAAATTTGAAATCCACTCAGAGAACCTGATTGGTGCTATGATACCAGCTTTGAACATTTTATGTAATTCTTTTTCAATAGAAGGAAGGAGCACAGGATTGATCCTTCTCAATTTCTGTTTGAATGGTTTTTGATTAGGCTTGAGGGGAATGGTGTGCTGGATGACAGAAGTATCATAGGACTTTAGATCCTCATATCCCCAAGCAAAAACATCTTGAAATTCTTTAAAGAGATCAATGTATTTGGGCTTTTGATCAGGGGGCAAAGAAGCAGATAGCTTTATTATTTTGGGCTTGTCAATAGTACCAATGTTGCATTCTTCAACTGCTGCATCCAATGGCTGCATCTTTGGCTTCCTAGGGACATCATTTGAATCAAAAATGTCCTCTAGTGGGGTAAGGCCTACTGGAAGGAAATTGTCTTTGAGTTGTATGATTTCAGCTTCAGCGTTGCTCATCTCTTCACAGTCAATTTGGTGAATTTGCTGAATGTTTTCATTGCTGAAAATGGTTGGACTCAGTAATTGTTTTGCTGTTCTAGGTGACATTGGGTGAGCAGACTGTTGAAACTGTATTTGTGATGGACTTGCTCCATCAAGTATTTGTGATTGACTTGCTGATTCAAGTATTTGTGATTGACTTGCTGATTCAAGTATTTGTGATTGACTTGCTGATTCAAGTATTTGTGATTGACTTGCTGATTCAAGTATTTGTGATTGACTTGCTCCATCAATATCAATATTTAATCCTGTGAACTCTTGTTGCAAGGTTAAAAAATTGTTTATTTGCATGTCATCCTCAAATACTTGCCATTCTTTGACATTGTTTGGAATAGAAGGTCTGTATTTGACCTCGGCTGTGAAACAGTTATTGGGTTCTAGTGGGAATTTGAAGGTGCTGGCAAACGTTGCCAAGCTGTGTGCATGGAGATTGTGGCCCCTTGAAATTTTTGTGATAACACACTCAGAGAAGGTCTCTAATATTTCAATTACAGCAGATCTGTAGGACCTCAATCTTTTGTCATTGGTGACAAAATTTCCTTTTACTTGTTGAATTACTAGATCAGAGTCTCCCATGATGGAGAGCCTAGGTGCTTGTAATAACCTTGCTAGTTTGAGACCTAGTAACAGAGCTTCGTATTCTGCCATGTTGTTAGTGCATCTAAAATTCAATCTATAAGCCCTGCCTTCTGCATAGTCTTTCTCTTTGTTATGTATCCACACTCCAGCTCCTGCCCCTAACTTGTTAACTGAGCCATCAAATTCTAGGACCCACAGGGTATCTTGCTGAACAGAAGATTTAAAATTCTGTCCATGAGATGGCAATGTGAGCAGGAGTTGGGGTTTCTTCCCCCATTTGTTTTCTAGGACAGCTTTATCACTTGTTTGACAATCTTTAACAACTAGAGGAGGGATAAGGTGTATTGTTGGTGTGCTTAATGTTTTGCAGGTGCTACTTACTTGATCAATGTTTTGTTCTTGTATGAGTGTTTCGGTCCTAATCTCATTGTTTGAGAGGCCTGCGCTGTCATTGAAGAGGATGAAGGAGTCTATGTCCGAATGGACAACATATATTGGAAAATTTTGAGGCTTTTCTTCACTGCTGACCATATACTTCATGAGTGTTTCCCTGTAAAGTCTTTTTGGTTGCCCAAAGACAGAGATAGTGGCATATGACATGTCTAATTGCAGGGAACCTTGGAGCTTGGCTCCCCATGATCTTGATAACAGCATCCCATACTTGGGTGGGATATCAGCGACTACAACATCCATTAGAATGGTTTTGTTGGGATATTGAACCAGAGACACACATAAATCTTTTATTAGGCCTAAACATTTGACTTGGCTAGAATCAAAAGAAAACAGGTCTTTGTATGGTCTTGTTATATCCAAGTTCAATCTTTCCATGACTGCTTTTGGCATAAGGTTGTGAGAGGCGCCTGAGTCGAACATTGCATTATGCAGTATTTTATCATGAACATGCAGGCTGACATAAAAAGGTAAGATCCCTGTGACTATTGTTTTTCCATCTACCTCTGGGCCAAACAGTAATTCTGGAGTGTCATCTAGCACATTTACATCATCTTTGCTATTGGTGAGTTGAAGGGATTTCTTGATCTGTTGCTTGTATATGTCATGCCTGGCTAGCTCTGAGAGGGGAATTGCTATCTTTAGCTTGCCAATCTCTGTACCTAGGTCAAAAGGTTTGTCAACTTGGGTTTTGGAGTCACGGATAACAGTCCTTTCTCTGTTCATTAAATCTTCTTGTTGGATTTCATCTTGACTTTGAAACCTGCCCCTTATACTCATGTCTTGAGGGGTAAAATTTGAATCAGGGTGAGAGGACGAAGTTGCCATGGGCTGTTGTAGTGGGGACAGTAGTTCAGTAACCTCCTCAACTACAATTTCTTCTGCAGGCAAGTTTATTTTGTCATTAGGTTCTGTGACCATGGTTTCTTTAGACCTCTGTTTATCCTTTATCTTGTCGGGCTGATTTACATTCACAGTCCTACTCCTCAGTTTATACTGTTTATGGACTTCATAGACAGCAGTATCATATCCTTGTTTAAAGTCAAAGGATTCTCCTGATTTAGTTTGGAATGTTTTGCTTTCATCCTCCTCATGGTCTTCTTGTGTTAAGAAAACATGGCTTTTACCATCCAGGCCCATTAAGTTAATTTCAGGATCTTCATTGAGCTGATTGGCTGTGGAAGTTTCTGCATAGTTTTCTTGGAAAGGGGGTCTAATGTCTTGGTCAGCACTTGTCTTTCCTATGTTTGGGTTATGAGTTCTCCTAAAATTCGGGTTTCTAGGAGGGTTGCTTTGTGATGCCTCCCATGATGATTTTCTTTCAACTGATTCCACTCTTTCACCCAATCTCTTCATGCTGTTTAGTATTGCATCCAGCTTTTGATCAAAACCCGAGGGCTCTTCTCTGAAGCCAGTCTTCTTTTCCAACTTTGCCCTGTTTCTTTTGGCAATTAGGTTAGCCTCTACAGTGACTGCAACCCTTTGAGCTTCTGCAAGGGTTGGAGGATCTCTTTCTTTCAACTGATAGGCCATATCAGAATCAAAACCGTCAGGGAAGTTATACAGGGCCAAATCAGGAGGGGGCCTTAAGTTCTGGGGGATAGCATTATATACATTGTTAAACCTAGCACAATATTCCAAAACTGTTTCTTGGGGACCTCTTTTAATAGTGTTATATTCACCAAGTATGTGGAGTGGGTCTTTCTTTTTCTCCCATCTATTGGTAAACTCTTGGTACAGGTCCTCAGGGGTTGCAATGGAGTTTGCATTTAGGGATCTAAACCAAGTTCTAACATCCCCAGTTAAGCTTTGGACAAAAATTCTCATCCTGACACTGTCATCATCTATTTCATAGGTCTCAAAGTGGTCTTGCATCTTCTTAGCATGCTGGACAGCTGTCAAAGGGCCATGGGAGTCAAAAAATGAGATTTTGGTTTGGTAGTCTTGGGGTAGGGCTGGAGCATTAGCTGGTATCTGCAGGGGTGCATACCTGTTAGCCATGTTTATGAAGTTTAGGGGGTTAATAGGAACAAACGGAACAGCAGGGATTACTGGTGTAACAGGGTTAGTGGTATGGGTTACAAGCGGGGAACTGGTTGAAAGGGTATGTGCAGATGGTGAAGATGGGAGAGGAGGGCTTTGAGGTGTTGATGGTGAACTAGGGGAACTAGGGGTGGACCGGAAAAGGACTTTGCAAGGAGTGGGAATGAGGATAGTTTGATCTGAACTTATATTTGAATCAGCAGGTTTCTCCTGCTTTTGCTGTCTCCTTATGTTCTTTGGAATGATATTTGGATTATCAACAATGATAGGTTGATTAGGGTCAGGGTTTGCCCTAGTGTGCCTTGGGTTTCTTTTGGGAGCCAGCTTCTAAATATTCTTTTGAATTTGTACAAGAAGTTTATATATGCAAGGACTGGATGAAAATTTTGGAATGGCTATATATGTTTCAAAGCTAGGATGAAGATTCCCTAATTAGCTCTTCCCTAAAGCTGTCCCTGTATTACAGAAACAGTCCTAAGGCCTCTTGGCTAGTTTCAGGCTTGATGGTAGCTTTGGAAGATAGATAGTAATTGAAAAATCTTTAAGAAGTCCCCAGTGGAGTCGCCAATTATGTTAACACCCAGGTTGTTCCCTATGACTCCCAAGGGAATACGGCCGGGGTAACCACTAACCAATCTTTTGATCACTGTTTCTAGCCAAACTGTGATCAGAGAGGGCTCTCTCTTTATGATTTGTATTTGTTATGATAGTGTTTTTAGGCTAGGTATTATGCACAGGTTTTGTTTATGTTTTGGTTGAAGAGTTTCTTTCAGGTCTTGTGATATAATGTTCAAAGAGTCAAATATCATTGGGCAATGGAGTCTATGGCTACAGGTGTCTAGAAACCTTGAGGTGAATTGGTGAAACTTACAGGGCCATTTGGATACTTCATACAACAAAATTTTTGATTTATAACATGAACAGGTGAAAAAACCAGTGAAAGCAATTAAGAATTTTCACTAAAGTATTTAAGTATTTCCACCAAACTAGGTATGAGAAACGGATAGATGTCTCAAGGGCAAAACTTGAATCCCTGGGAATGTCTATCACTGCAAAAGATATAGTTTTAAAGTGCAGCAATTAAGAATTACACTTCATTCACTGTATCTGAAGAAAACATGGATAATAGCTCAGATTGAGTTCAGGGTAATCAGTGATTAAATCCTGGAACTATTCTTCTACTTTGCTATTAAGTGTAAAACATTTAAACAATAAAAGAGAACAAAAGACTCGAAAACATGTAACACAGAGATTTAAGAAAGACTTATTGTTTTATGAAACACTCTGGAATCCTGCAACATTCACCATTCATCACAATGCATCAAGGTACGCCAAGCTTTGGAAATTCCATTCACCCTTTGTATTATTTCTCTGAGAATTTTACAGCAAGTTAGATCTCCAAAATGAAAATAACAACCAACCTTAAGCTTATGTGCAGGGCGAATATATACATACGATTTTTACAAAAATATCTGAGTTCTAAGTTATCTCAGACTTAATGTTCTCACCAACTTTTGAGATATTATTATCAGAAATTTATTACAGCATTGAATACAAAATAAAGGCGTCTTGATGTTCTGTCAGAAGATATTTTGGCCTTTGGGAGCTGCTAAGTCGGTTGGGATACTTTGATCAAATGCTGAAGAACCCGACTTTATGGCTCGTGCGCTGTATTTTTGGTCTGCCACCTGTGATTGTGATTGCTGCTGTGGTGAGTAAATAGCCCTGCTGAGTTGGCTCAGCATCTGTCTTTTCCTTGTGGAGTTATCCACCAAAATTCTGCCTGTGCATGACTGCTCAAAAACTAGAGAAAATTAATGCTCATGGGTTCTGGCTTGATAAAATTATCTGTGTCAAATTCCTCCATACTTCCTGTGTGGGAAATTGGTGTTTTATGATTGCCTCCATAGTTTCATCTGCTTCTGTATACTTAAAGAAATTTGGTGGTGTATCAAACAGGTGATCAATTTCATTCATAATAAAAAACAGGTTATCCACCCTATCATACAAATTCTGCCCTGATGCTGGCCCTGTTTCTGCTGAGGTACTGGGCTGTTTTGCAATTTGTGCTGCAGCATGGGCATCAACCCTTTTGATGTAATTTTCAAGGGTAAGCAGTCTCCCTACACTGCTTAATATGCTGGGGAGGCCTCTGTTTTGTAATGCCAGGAATCTGTCCAGGAATTTGTTGATTTCGGTCTGCATATCCTGTGTTCTTCTCTCCAGCGTTCCAACTAGGCTTCTTAGTGTCAGGACTCTTTTAACTACTGAGATTGTTTCAGTCCTGTTAGTAATTCCCATGGTAGCTAGTTGAGAGCTAGTTTTGTTATTTAAAATATTGATCATTCTGCTGGCAGCATCTGGCATGTGGCCAAGGCTTGCTCTAGCTCTGTGTATTTCCCTGTTTGCCTTTGTAATGAGTACTATTTGCTCATCCATAGTCTCAATATACTGCCACTGATTGGTGATGGACCGACCAATGTTACCCCAGAGGACTGCTTTTAACTCTGCTGTTACCTTTTCTAGTGTGAGCTCCTTTTCAAGTTCAGTTATCCTCTTCTTTAGAACTTTTATTTCTCTTTCCTTTGCAGCCTCACTCTGCTTGCTCTTATCAAATCTTTCATTCACTGTAGTCAAATATTTTTTGACTTCATCAAGCTCTTTCATTTGAGCCTCAAGAACTTGGATTTCGGCTTGCAGCCTCTGCATATCCAGACTAGGAGTCTGCTCTGTTGTTGGCGTAGCTGTTGCTGTAGTTGGTGCTGTAGGCCCTGTCTGTTGAGGAGGAGGAGTAGTTGTTGGAGGGACTTCCTCAAGATTGATTATTTCAGGAGGAGGTTGGGAGGTTTGGCCCTCTTCTCTTTGCTTTAATGCTGCTTGTGTGCTGCCTTTGCAACTTCTGATTCTCCTAGCTTGTCTTGAGTCCGAACTAGCTCCTTGTACAGGGATATCATTAGATCTGTAGCATCCTTTTCCTGCCTTTGCTGGGCAACCTCGTCTGTTTGCGGATGGATGGTAGCTGGGAGCTTGATTTTCTTTCTTAAGGCTGCCATGTCTGCATCCCTTAGCTTCAACAGTTCTTGGATACCTTTAACATCTTTAGGATCATGTCCTATTTCTATGATTACATCTTCCAAGGACTTGATTCTGTTGTCCTTGGCTTGTGATGATGCTCTCTCCAATTCCAGCTGAGAGGCTGTATTATCAAGGCTGCTCTTCAATTTGTAGTTTTCCAAAGTTTCATCTGCCAAGGAGGCATACACCATTTCACCAGTTTGTTTATGCAGTTCGATTTTATCCATAGGGTGTATGTCTTTAGCCAGAACCTCCATGTTGGTCCTTAGGTAATCCGAGGTAGATTGGGGATGCAGAGTTGTGGGCATGAAGTGACTCATGATCATTTTGCCTTCACTTACATCAAAGGCAGACATGAGTCTTTGCTGATTGGTGGGAGCCAGGTTCAGCAAATGATTGTACAGCTGCACCTTAATAGGATCACTCCTCCTTTTAATGTCAATAAATTGCTGTTTGATGCTTACCTGTCCTTCTTTGTGCTGGCTGGAGGAGCTGACCTCTCCTCCTATAGCTCTATCATGTTCATGCTAGAATGAACTGGCTGAAACTTCTCCGCTGGGTGGGCCCATGCCCATTGCTTGTCTTATTGCTATGTCATCCTCTGGAAAGTCATTTAACCTTTGTCTTTTCTCTCCCTGATTGATGGATGAGGTCAGGGGAGTCTCTCTATCTCTTTTCCTGGTTAAGTCCTCCTTTTGTGGGGTTTGGAGGACCGAGGTATCAAAAGTAGTTTCTGCCCCAGGAGGCACTATTTTCTGAGCCTGTTGCTCCGTGGAACTTGGAGCATCAATCACTTTTTCTTGTTGCAAGGGCTGCTGTTTATTATATTGTACCTCTTCTTGCTGCTGCCCTTGTTCCTGCTGCTCCATCTCTTCTTGCTGTTGTAGCAATGTCTCCACTTGTTCTTCTGTCAATGGAGGTGGCTGTTCCACCTGCTTCCCTTTATCTTTGCTTGCTGTCTGCGGTGCCTTCTCGGCAGTTTGCTGCTGTGTTGTTGATGATGTAGTAGCTGCTCCAAGCTGCTTTTTGTATGAGAGGGGAACCTGTCCACAAGTTTCTAAGTCAGCTTCCTTTTGCATATTTCTAGCCTCTCTCTCTAGTAGCTCTTCATTAGTAATCTCCTCCTCTAGGGTACCTTCTTCCCAATTTGATGCATTGGCATACTGTTCAATCTCAGGTTGTCTCTTGTGTGCATAGCTACCCAATTTGTATTTTATCCTCCTGAGGGAGACAAAATGATTGGGGTCATAGGGTATCCATTCAAAACTAGTTTGCAGTCTGAGGCCCTCCAGGATATTGTCTGCCTCCTTCCACCCCTCCTCTTTTCTGTTGTATAGGAAAGGACCCAGCTGGCTCCTTACTTTTAACTGTGACTTCTTGTTCTTGCTCTGAAAATGGAGGTAGTCTGAGTTTCCAAACTGTCTGAAATATTCCAAGGCAAAAAGCCTCATGGGGACATACCTTGGCAACCTAAAAGGGTTCAACTCACAGCCATATATCCTGATGACTGTGTGGTTTTGGTAGAGGTACCAATTACCAATGCTGTAGGACTTATTCAAATGGAGAATTCTCCTCATGTCATCAGTTAGTCTAGGAGGAGGAGTACCATGCAATACTGTCATGGCTGGATAAATGAATAAGTCAATGAACTCAGAGTATGTGTAAGGTGATACAGAGGTATGATGAAAAACAGAGGTCCAGAACACCACTGACCTTGGATTTCCCTGGGCATTGAGTTGCTTCAAAGGAAAAGAGAATGTGGCTGGCTGATAAAACAAGAATAGGTGGTATATGTATGAGGTATACCTGAATAGTCTTTCCCTCTTCAAGTTCATAAACTGGTCATGGATTTTATCTGCAATGTATGTGGCATAATCATAATGTACAGCTGGGGGCTTACCAGGAGAAAATAGAGACAGCATTGCCATTATGCTTTCATCCACATCCTCCATTCCCTTGAATCCTAGGGCATAGCTGATCAAATCTACTAACATCCTGCCCAATTCATTCAAGTACTGATATCCAATAGGAGGAGTTCTGACAGATTTAGAGCCTGGTTTTACAAACAACTGATTGATTTTAATGAGTTGGTCACTTGACAGCTTGCTCCCTCTCTTTATCAAATTCTGCATATGGAGGGGGGTCAATTGCTTGGCAGTATGGAAGTGCAACATCTCATTTATACTCTCTGGGGTGATATGGAACAGGACTGAGCCTGTGGGGCTGATGACAGCTCTTTGGTTTGGGTCATAGCATTCCTGGCAGCTGTAGACCAACTCTGGCATAGGATTTACCTGGGGGAGGTTGTAGATGGGCAAGTTTGAGTCCCAAATCCCCAAGATGTCTACTCCACTCAGGTGCTGGGCTTTCAACTCATTCATCATCTGAATATTATACTTGGAGCCCATAAGAAACCAGTCCAGCATTTGATAATCCATGTCTCCCAGGGCTTTCCATGCTAATTCCTGGTGAGGAGCGTTGAGGGGCTTGATATTCAGAGCAATAGGAGTGTCCATGGTTTTCTTTAAGCTCAACAACTCTAAGTAAATGGCTCAAAAGGACCAGCACAGAACAGAAGTGCTTTTGTAAAAACAGTGTTGAGTTTCAGGTATCAGAGCAGGAAATTATACAACAGCAATTGAAATACTGTTTATATCAGGAATCAAGGCTACTGTGTGGTCTCACTATGTCCTCTTCAATAGGCGAATTCTGTAAACAAGAGTCTTTCGGGAATGCGCAGGCAATACCTCTTTTTTAGTGAAAATACGGGCAACAAGGCTCAGCTGGCGTTTTGGACTTCATAATTACAAATGGGGTATATGCAGAGGGAAATGACCGGTGAAATTATGATTTTTATCGTCTCTTTAGCTCTCTGAGTAATTTTATTTTCAATTGCAGGCGTATGGAGGATAGAAAACGAGAAATACCTGGTAATTTACGAACAGAGGTCGTGTATGCGTGCAAGGTTGATGCTGTGGAGGTCGCCTTGGTCAACTGAGCAGGTTGGCAGAGTTTTTAGGACGTAAACGGTCATGCAGAGAAAACAGTAGAGAAACGCGCAAAAAATGGGAAAAATAGGCGTTTTTTGGCTTAATATGGGCTTTTTTTATGATTTTGGCGCTTTTTAGTGATGACGTCAGCATGACGTCATTGGCGGGTCAAGGTCAAGTGACGTCAGCTGACGTCATCGGGTGACGTGGCGGTATGCTGTTGGTCCATGGGGGATGGTGCGGTGGCAGCCACGTCAACGGCGAGGTGGACGAATAACGGAGACAAGGACAAGCGGACGTGACGTGGCGATATACAGTTGGAAAACGGTTAGCGGTTAGGACCGTAGCGGTTACGGTTAAGGCTAGCCGCTACGGTCTCTCGGGGTGGTTTAGGTACGGTCCCAGAAATGTCAGACCCGGCTCCGAGAGCCTTCATTGTGCGACGCGTGGACTGGCCCTGACGTGACGCAACGTCACTTTCTCGGGCGTTAACTGTCCTCTGCGGGGGCTGCTCTGATATTATTGTGGATCGTCGGATCCTCGGGACCTGATCCGACGGTGGGCGGAGCAACAACGTACTCGGAGTATATGCGCGGGCGGAAGACTTTGGGTTGTGGGTTTTTTGCAAGGTTTTCAATGTATTTGAGTTAGTATTGGACCCCCGCGCTAATGCTTGGAATAAAGGCTAAAAAGGGGGGTTTTGGATCTTGGCAATCTTTGCAGAGAGGGTTTATGGGTACAAAGGGGTTCTTATGGGGTTTTTAATACAAATGAAGGTTTGAAAGGTAAGTTGGGCTTTTGCAAGGGGGAGTGGGGTGGGACAGGTTCACCAAAGTGACCAGAGGTCATTTTGGTTCCTTTTTTAAGAACATATGGCTATAATGCCAAAGGAAGGGGTATTTATAAGATTTGGGACTTTATACACCATAGTGTTAGTATTATTAGGGGAAGGGTAAGATAGGGGAGCTATATAGTAAAATTAGAGGTTAATATGAATGAGGGGAGCAAATGAAGGGGATCTTACTGAGTTTATCTGAAATTGATTTAGTTTAGAGACTAGATAAAAATAAAAGGTTTTTAGACAAGAAATGTGGCTTCTGAATGAACTAGAACCACCATAAAACCATGATCTCTCCATGAATCTTAGCTGAAAAAAGGGAATGTTAGTAATGGAGTGAAGGGGGAAAGGAGGTTAGTCATGCTCCTTGCTGCAATTTGATGGAATTAACCACTTTGTCCATTGACAGATTTTGCCTTGGCAAAACACCTTTTGACATATGTGCAATGGTGAAAATACCCTTTCTGCAACCACAACTGCTTATCCAGCTATTTTCCTAGCATTTTTTGCTTCTCCTTGGAGGGTGCATTTGGACTTGCAAACCCTTACTTGCCTTTTCTTTTCTTTGGCTTTTTCTTTATTCTTTTCTATCTACTTCTACCCTTATCTCTTCCAAGGTCCCAGATTAGGCTGTTGGGATCCTTTTCTTCTCTACCTAAACTAGTTGTCTGCCAAGATTAAGCAGTTTGGACAGACTCCTTTCTCTATTCTATAACTCAAAATTGAAACATGGCATGATCCAGGTTAAACTGTTGAATCATCCACCAAAATTGAAATAAGGTCATCAATATTTGAAACACTTTACACACCTCTTGTTCTCTAGGAAATATGGGATCTTTGTGATATCAAAGCAGAGCATATTTGGACTTTCCTTGGCCAATCATGAAATATGAAACCTATTGGTATAGGTATCCAACACCTGCAACTTCTCGATTGCACCTAGTTTTCCATGTTTCATGCTTAAAGAAGGTTATAGGCGATAAGCTCCCAGTTCAAACAATATTGCCAGAACTTGATGAGGAAGGAAAAATTTTATTGGAACCGAAAGCAGTTATAGAAACAAGAACTCGACATCTACGAAATCGATCAATTTCAGAGTACCTTATCAAGTGGAAGAACTTATCTGCTGAATATTCCACATGGGAGGATGAGAATTTTATGCAGAAGTATCCAAAACTACTCAAGCGTTGAGGACAACACTTTTTTGAAGGAGAGGGGCATGTTGGGTCCCTATAATACTAGTGATTACCCCATTACTATTGTAGTTATACCCCTTATTTATATTGTTGTGCCCCCATTACCCCCATATTGTTATTAATGTGCCCATAGAATCCCTCTATTTTTATTTTTGTGGCTTTATATTATTATTGTTAGGTCGGCTAGATTATATTGTGACTCCATAGACTCCTATATATAGAAAGGAGGTTTTGTCATTTGTATCATCCAAGAATTGTTCATTTATGTAATGTAAAGGAGGTTGCCCCCTCGAAGAGGCTGAATTCTAAGGCGTGGATATCTCTTTTCTATCTTTTTGTGAGCTGGTTTCATAACATCCTGCTTCAAACTCTACATCTCTAAGCATAGGTTTTGTAGGTGCACGTGGATTTGTTGGACTCCCAACCCTGGATCCTGTATTGATGTCTCATGCAACCTCGTCACCATTTCCAATTCTTCTGCCCGGGTTGAGAGCTTCTGTTGTGACATTGTCATCCTCAGGTTTGGTGTCAAAGGTGCCACAAACCACTGTTGAGTGATAAAAAGGTGTCTTTTAACCCCTATTTATCCTACATTAATTATCAATCCAGGCACAACTTTTTATCTCAAGAGTGTACTCAGTCTGAGGCGGTCACTTGTTCAAGAGTAATGTTTGCAGTATAATGCTTACAAAAGTAAATGAATTCTGGAAACAAAATCTAGTTGTAATGGCAAGAAACTTAAATGTTCTGTAAGTAAATCATTCACTCAAGAAACTACAACAATCATTAGTCACGGATGTAGTAATGATAACTCTTTTGCCTGTAAACTGATGTAAATGAAAATCAATCATAGACAAGATCTCCAATTTGAGAACTTAGACAACAGTAGTCAATGTTCATTACAATTGTAGGTCTTTCTATCCACACTAAAGCAAATACTGGAAATAACAATTTGATTAGCAAAAAAGGAACAACAACTAAATCTATGAAAAAGGTCGAACAACGAAGCTTAATCTACAGAATTGAATTGAGCAGCAATCTTAACCGAAATGATTTGAACAACAATCTTGAACTTAATAATGGAACAGCAAACCTAATTAAGTGTAACCACACAACAACTATAGAGTAATTGAATCAATAATCTTATTCTAGCATAATGGACATTAACTACAAGTATAAAGGAACAACAATTGCAACTGTAATTGAACTGCATTTAATTGAACAACAATCACAATTGTAAGTGAACCGTAGTTAAATGAATAGAAATCACAACTGTAAATGAACAGCAGAATCCAAATTAGACAGTGCAATATTGCTTTAGAATGAAAAACATGACATTTCAAGTTGTGGATAATAATCTTGCTATCCAATTACGATTTCGATATAACAGAGCAATTTGGTGAAATGTTTAAAAACAAAATATTATCGAATAAAGCGATTTAAGGAAATGTAAAGGAAATCAAACCACACACAACTGTAATTCTAAAATAGTGATACAAGAAGCAAGTGGATCCACTAGGGCCGGGCCCTTAGCCACCAGGGAAGCACTGTTGCGTTTACTCCAGGATCAGATAATGGTACAGCAACTGAGTTATATATTAATCATAAATGGAAAAGTTACATCTATCACTCTTCAAAGAGAGTCGATGATCAAAGTTAAGATTACAACAGTAAGTTCTACAAATTGACTATAATATCTGGCCCCCTTGGGCTACCAGCGTTGTCACTTTTTATAATGGCCAGGCGAAAGAATCAAGAATACATATAAGTCTTTGAAGCAACGATCCCTCAGGATCAAAGGATCCTGAGGGATTTTCTATACCTTTGATGTCCAGTTTATTGTTTTGTCCTCTTGTGTTGATGCTGCGATTTCTCTTCCTTTTCCTAGACCATGCGCTCCAATCTTGATCTCCTTGTCTGGATACAACCTCCTGTCAAAGGGATAGCAGTTGCTTCTTCTTTTTCTTTTCCTCCTAAATAGTGATTTTCTACTTCTTTCACTTTCTGTATATAAAAAGACAATAATTAGTTACTTTATGTCAATCACAAATCTCCTGAATTCTATCATAATTCTTTAACATATTATCATCGTAGAATGTAAAGGATTTATAATTCAAAGGAAAAGATAAAGAAATAAATGGTAAATAAATACCTTTTCCAATTCTCAACACACCCCCCTGCTTACCCTTTTTCATGCCCTCATGAAAACATTGTAATTTACATGCAAGGCAGTTAGGGAATAGGCTGGAGAGGGATTTTCATGAAGTGGTCTAAAACCATGATGTGTAGCTAAAAATTCAAAAATATGCCCTATCTGGCCTTTAGGAAATTCATATAGGGCCTTATACCCTACTATAGGATACCAGATAATTGGACTTCAAAACCTACAACCTAGCCAATACAGGCCTTCTCTCAAGATGAGGTTACTATAGGTAACCAGGCATCCAGCAGCTAACTTAAAATTTTCATAATTGAATGGATCTTTGTCCTAAACATTCCTATTCAAAGTCTTCCTTCAGAGTTTAGCTACTGTTATGGCAAGTTCTTTGATGGGAAGTATTCTACCCCTTGGTGGACAACTATTGTGTGAATGGGTCCCAATGTCTGGATCACACCCTTCTTTCTCATTAAGCTTCTATGCTTATCTGACAATTGTAATGGGTTTCTTGGTTCACCCCTTACCCAAAGGTCTAACCCATTTTCTTGTCTCTAAAAGGTATTATGGGCTTTAAGCCACTTTATCTGGTTAATAGCAAAAGAGATGAATGCTTGAAGCTAGATATCACCCACAAAAAGACTAGTGTTATTTTCCGTTTCATCCTCCAACACAAAATTATGCAAATAAAACTCACATAGCAATCGTTGGACTTTCACCCCATAATGTTTACAACAGTTTATAAAATCATCAATAGCTTTTAACTCTATAGGCACCCCTACCTTGACAGCCTTAATTTTTAATTGTAAGTACCTTTCCATAAAAAAACAAAGCATAATATTTGGCAGGTGTGCTACATGCTAGAACATAAGTATATAGAGAATAGAGAGTACCCATTTGACTCATAACTGTGTCTAGTCTATTGGTTACCTTTTTAAATTTTTCCTCTACCCTCCAACATCTATCTAAGGCCTCGTTCTCCAATACATTGATGCTCTTTACTTGCTGCTGTAACTTTTGATATTTCTCCTGAGGAACAGTTTCTTTTGTGAGCTTTTCTATAATCTGCTGGGCCTGTGCCAGATCCTCTTGAAGTTTTACTACCCTAGGATCATTATCCATCAAAACATTCTTGGGATGGAGATCTACTTGGATCTCCTTATTGCGACCTCTGGTCTCCTCAGTCTATGTTTCTTTGTCATGATCTCTCTGGTCAGTCGTGGCACTAGAGGATAATGCCTCTGTTTGGATGTCCTTATTACATACTGGTGTGTTTTCTGTTTGGGCCTCTGCATTTGAAACAGTTGCATGCTATTCTTTGTGGTCCTAAATGATACTATGTTTAGTTTGAGTTCTTTTGGTCTTCATTTTATGGGGTTTCATCTGGGTGGCTACATCCTGTTGGAAATAATACTGAGAGGGGGGGGGGTGAATCAGTATTATCAGATCATTAAAACTTTTTCAATGCTCAAAAACATATACGCTACTTCAGTTAAGTGAACCCGCGTGTACACGCTTCTGTGTCTAAAGAAACTAGCGTATATCCAGAAATCTTATGATTCAGTTAGCTTATCTTCAGTAAATATATCAGAACAGTATTAACCATATTAACAGTAAACAGGTGCAGTATAACAGAACAGATCATCACACAAAAGCCACACACATGAACACAAAGATATAAGGTGGAAACCCAATGTGGGTGAAAACCACCTGCTGCAAGTCATCTCAATCTTCTTCTTAATAAGAAAATACTTTTACAATATTTGTACTGGTGCAGTCTTATACCAGTACGGGAGCTACAACCCCCTTTGCTTTTGTACTAGCCGATCCATTTACTAGTACACAGGCTGCTACCTGCTACAATGCTCCAAAGATCTCCCTTAGCTTTTGTACTAGCTTAGATACTAGTACGTAGGTGCTTGCCTACAATCTTCTCTCCTCCAGGTACCACGTTTCATCAATTTTTAGACTGGATACACTGAAGCACAACACATAATCTGAGAGGCCACATTTCATCCAATTTTCATACTGGACCCATAACTATCATTGAAGCTCAAAACAATCATCAAACTCTGAATCACTGAAACCCTGTTAACAACACCGTCACCAGAACACAGAGCATACACAGAACTCTGTAATAACCATCTGACCCATCTGCAACTTCAAATATCAAGCTTTACAATGTATACGCTACTTCGATGAATCAAACCCGCGTGTATACGCGCTTTCGCCAAAGACAACCCGCGTACAGATCTAAAAATAATTTCTCATAACTTGCAGCTGTACCAGACATCAATCATACTCATAATACTTATAGAACAATACATGCGTCAGTATGTAGATCTAGAATAAGCATCATAAAGATAGTTCATTTCAAACCATTTGATCCCGATCTCTCCTTAGATCTTGCTCTCCATCAACCGATGAGATCTCTCCTTAGCTCAGATCAAGCAATGCATCATCAACCGATAACCTGCATACTGGATCTAATGCTTCATCAGATATTCAAGACATTTCAGATACCCTTGCCTAATGATTTCCTTCTCCTTATATAGCCTTAGGCCTTGTTCAATACCAAGAGCCAAAACCATAGAAATCCAATACCATCAACTTCAAAACTAGGGATCAACACGTCCGTCGAGACACCAAGGTCCAAAACCATAGGCACAACTTCCAAGGAATAACCGCCGTGGACCAAAGGTACTTTTCCACATACACGCGCTTTTTCTGAAGCCAACCTGCGTGTACACGCGACTTGGGCTTAACGAACCGGCGTGTATGAACTTTCTCTTCTTCTTATAGTCTGATCATCAATTCCTTGCTGCTGACCTTCTGTACTATGATTTGTCATCAGTGTGGTTTGCCATCAAGGACAACACTTATCTCATAATGCCAACAATCTCCCCCTTTGGACTTGATGGCAAAGCTAACTTGTCACACTTAGAACTATCATCTGATTCCTTTGAGCTGTCCTCCATCAGTCACATCTGATATCTCTTCTGAAGATTCATCATCTGATTCCTTTGAGCTGTCCTCCATCAGTCACATCTAATATCTCTTCTGAAGATTCACCCAGTTATACATAAGTGAGATATTCTTCTATGAGAGGGTTGCCATCAAGTACAACACATGCATCATAATGCCAACAATCTCCCCCTTTGGACTTGATGGCAACAACACCAAATCACTCTCCCCCTTTGACATCAAGGGCAAAGGGTGGACCAAGATATTCTCTTCCTTTGCTGAATCATTCCACTATCCATACTCCCCCTGAGTACCTGCTGAAATCTCTGAATAGTCTCCCCCTTTGTATATGCCAAGGTGTACCAATCTGTCCATGCTCCCCCTGAGTACATGCTGAATCTCTGTACCGCTGAAGTGTGCTGTTCATGCTCTTCCTGACTGTAGGCAAGATCTACAAAAGATGTTCTTCAAGAAGAACATGACTCTATACATCATAAAAGACCTTCCTATCACTTAGGACTCATACATACATCCATCTCTCAACTAAGTGAGGATAAACAAGAAAATGACTCATCCACCCAACCAAGTGGGGATACATCAAAAATTTACATCTGACAACCAAACACATTGCATCAATCATCCCAGGCATAGTGGGGAAACCAAAATAGGCCGTTACATGACCTTGACACCATGAAAGAGATACCACAAAAGAGATATATGACATAGAGACGTAAGAACTAGACCAAGACTTATGAAAGTCACCAGCAGCATCTGATATTCAGATCAACAACCAAGAGATCCTTCTGTTCTCCTTTCACCTTTGCTCCATCTGAAACCAACAACAAAAGTGAACCAGAACCAAAAACTTTAAGATAATGCCAACAATGCATCATTGGAAGATTATCTGCTCCCCCTGAACCTGTGCCAGATGATCTCTGTCAGACCCATATCAGACTTTCTGCAACCAACATCTGTCCCTGCTGATTTTCTTCAAAACTCCATATACGCGTCTGTATACACATAAACAAGCGTATATACACAGATATCCCTTACGCAACACGCGTACACCATATACGCGACTATCCCCTTGTAGAACGGCGTATGCACGCGGATATCCTTTAAACAACACGCGTACACAAATTTCCATATCAGCAACCTGTAAATGTTCTGTAGAGAATAGGTCATCAACCTATAACAAGGTATGTCTGCATCAATTCATCCCTTTGAACAGAATTCAGAGTCATTCACATTGTATCATGTGTGAAACCACCATAGCCATTTCATCAAGCTCTACATGATCCAAGTATCATTACTTGGGAACATCTGCATCAATTAACATATGTAAGTATAAACCTATCATCATATAGATAAGAACTCATCACCATGTCTCCAATAAAGCAACTTTGAGTAGTCATCCATGTATCAGCATTATGTATCTTGAGCTCAAGCTCATTTGACAAAACTTCTTGATATCATCAACAGCAACAATCCTTATCCACAAGAGTGCCTGCATCATAACTGTATGATTTTTATGCATATGACAACAGCAGTATATGAGTGACCCATCATCAAGTGAGGAAGATGTATATTCAAGCTTTGTACTTCTTCTTGTCCTTATGAAGATCACCATGTAAGCACCATATATGCATCATCAAAGAATCATCCATAAATCTGATCTGAACATCAACTATGTAACCCCAAGAATCATATGAGATTTTATCATAGACAACTCACAACCACATCATAGCAAGATATATCATTTAGCCATATAAGAATCATCACCAAGGATTATTAACCATAATGCCAACAATGAATTACTAAAGGCATATGCTCCCCCTCAACCAGTGCCATCTGTTAGATCTGATCATGCATATATCAGCAATAAGCATCAAAACATCATCATCCTCAAGTTAGGATCAAAACACTTCTAGTCATCATACAAGTAACAAAACATCTCCACACATCCTCAGCAGACTGTAACCAATAGAGCAAATAATAGACTGAATCATATCAGATCCTTTTTCTGATCCTGTTCCCACTGCTTTTCCTCAGACTGACATATACGCGACTTTTCAGTGTCTAACTCGCGTATATACGCGACTTCCCTTTAAGGAACTTGCGTATGAGATTTAGGACACTGAAGTTTTACACTTTCAGCTCCCCTTGAGTCTGATATGTCTGTGCTGTGCTGTGTCTCAGTACATTGTGCTGACTGTACTTCCTTCTTCCTCCATATCTTCAAGTGTGATGAGGTTTTCTCCTTTTGGTGTGATGCCCATCCTTTGTTCCTGCATTCCTTTGCTATATGTCCAATCGTGTTACATGCATAACATCTTACATATTTCATATTCCTCCTGTAGCAATTAGCGGCTTTGTGACCAAACATATTGCAAGCAAAGAAATATCCATTAAAGTACCTTGAATGTGATGATCTTTCTACATGATGGTCTTGAACCCTTCTTCTTCCACATCTAGCTGCAACATGTCCAAGATTATGACATACATAACATTCAACATTATTCATAGGAGGAGTAAACGATTTTCTTTGAGGAGTCTCTTTCCTTGATTGTTGATGGGGTTGACCTTTCATCTCCCTTTTGATCATTTTAGTTTTCTCTTTAGAGTTCCTTGCCTCACCTTGTGAGCTAGATTCACCTTCAACAGATTCATGAAAACCAAGACCAGTCTTGATTGCAGGAGACCTTTGACTACTAAGAATATCATCCAAGGCTTTAGTACTATCTTGAAATCTCAAAAGTTTAACCTTTTCTTCTAATTTACCTTTCAAGATATTTACCTCAACTTGAAGTTGTTCCTCCTTTTCTAGACATTGCTTCTTCGTGTCTTCTCCATCTTTTCTTTCTTCTTCCATTTGTTGCCTTAGATTGAGTATCTCCTTTTCTTGCTTTTCATACAGATCCTGCTGAATTTGACGAACTCTGAAGGCACATTCCAACTGTGATTTTAAGTTGATGACTTCGTTGTCTTGTTTTTCAATTGCTTGGTGTAGATCTTCATTCTGCTTCTTGGATTCTTCAAGATCTTCCTTTAGTGAGAGGATCGTAGCTTCAAGATTTTCATAGTAGCTGGATCTATCTTTGAGTTTCTTGATGGTTGTGCTTCTTTCGTTGACTTCTTTTCTTAATGATGTCACTTCATGCTGCAATTTTTGACATTGGTCTTCCTTGTCCTTGAGTAGCTTTCTTACCTTGTTTCCTTCTTCTAGTTGGGCCTTTAGTTTGGTAACTTCTTCTTTGAAAGCACATTCCCTTTTGTTCAATAGATCTTGTTGATCTTTAACTTTGTCTGCCAGCCTTCTAAATACTGCCTCTATTTTATACTTTTCTTGCTCACCCATAAAAGCATGTTCAGTAGTTTCACTATCACTTCCATCACTTTCACAAGGAAATATATCAGGAACATCAGAGGATAACACATTCATACCTTATAATGATTCTGAATCTGAATCTGATTCTGAATCTGAAGAATTTCTTATACCTAATCCCCAATCGACTCTCCCACTGTCATAGATCTTCTGAGATGTCTTCTTCTTCTTATGAGCTTTCTTCTTATGAGCTTTCTTCTTAAGCTTCTTTCCCATTGTTCCACGGATCTCCTTCAAGCGATCAAGCTTCTACCAAAGGACCTGCTCTGATACCAATTGTTGGAAATAATACTGAGAGGGGGGGTGAATCAGTATTATCAGATCATTAAAACTTTTTCAATGCTCAAAAACATATACGCTACTTCAGTTAAGTGAACCCGCGTGTACACGCTTCTGTGTCTAAAGAAACTAGCGTATATCCAGAAATCTTATGATTCAGTTAGCTTATCTTCAATAAATATATCAGAACAGTATTAACCATATTAACAGTAAACAGGTGCAGTATAACAGAACAGATCATCACACAAAAGCCACACACATGAACACAAAGATATAAGGTGGAAACCCAATGTGGGTGAAAACCACTTGCTGCAAGTCATCTCAATCTTCTTCTTAATAAGAAAATACTTTTACAATATTTGTACTGGTGCAGTCTTATACCAGTACGGGAGCTACAACCCCCTTTGCTTTTGTACTAGCCGATCCATTTACTAGTACACAGGCTGCTACCTGCTACAATGCTCCAAAGATCTCCCTTAGCTTTTGTACTAGCTTAGATACTAGTACGTAGGTGCTTGCCTACAATCTTCTCTCCTCCAGGTACCACGTTTCATCAATTTTCAGACTGGATACACTGAAGCACAACACATAATCTGAGAGGCCACATTTCATCCAATTTTCATACTGGACCCATAACTATCATTGAAGCTCAAAACAATCATCAAACTCTGAATCACTGAAACCCTGTTAACAACACCGTCACCAGAACACAGAGCATACACAGAACTCTGTAATAACCATCTGACCCATCTGCAACTTCAAATATCAAGCTTTACAATGTATACGCTACTTCGATGAATCAAACCCGCGTGTATACGAGCTTTCGCCAAAGACAACCCGCGTACAGATCTAAAAATAATTTCTCATAACTTGCAGCTGTACCAGACATCAATCATACTCATAATACTTATAGAACAATACATGCGTCAGTATGTAGATCTAGAATAAGCATCATAAAGATAGTTCATTTCAAACCATTTGATCCCGATCTCTCCTTAGATCTTGCTCTCCATCAACCGATGAGATCTCTCCTTAGCTCAGATCAAGCAATGCATCATCAATCCATAACCTGCATACTGGATCTAATGCTTCATCAGATATTCAAGACATTTTAGATACCCTTGCCTAATGATTTCCTTCTCCTTATATAGCCTTAGGCCTTGTTCAATACCAAGAGCCAAAACCATAGAAATCCAATACCATCAACTTCAAAACTAGGGATCAACACGTCCGTCGAGACACCAAGGTCCAAAACCATAGGCACAACTTCCAAGGAATAACCGCCATGGACCAAAGGTACTTTTCCACATACACGCACTTTTTCTGAAGCCAACCTGCGTGTACACGCGACTTGGGCTTAACGAACCGGCGTGTATGAACTTTCTCTTCTTCTTATAGTCTGATCATCAATTCCTTGCTGCTGACCTTCTGTACTATGATTTGTCATCAGTGTGGTTTTCCATCAAGGACAACACTTATCTCATAATGCCAACACATCCTTTGTTCCAGGGGTTCTTTTTGAGATTCTCCCCATTTTTAGGACCCTTATTTGTTGTCTGAGTTGTTTTACTACATTTAGTAGCCTTTGTTGTTCCTTTCTCAACCTTTTGATTTCATTCATTTTCTTCGAAGGAATAGTTGTTTCTTTTCTTGGGCCTAGGCTTTGTTCTTCAAGGATTGTGCCCTCGCCCTGGCTTAGTTCCATATTTTCTGTTTGGAACACTTCTTCAGTGTTCTCATCCTCCTGATTAGGTTTCTTAGGGGAGGTAACCCTGGTTTGATATGCTATTTCTCGGGTGGCTTCTTCTTCTACTTCTTCCTCATCATTCATTTCTTTGGATGCACTCTTACTATGAGTAGAGTGTTCCTGTGATTTCCCTTCTTCTTCTTCCTCATCATTCATCTCCTCAGATGCACTCTTACTGTGTGCAGAGTGTTCTTGTGATTGTCCTACTTCAATATCGAGGTTGAGTGGGCTGTGGGGCTGGATATACTCACTCATGTTGGCCAAAATTTGGGCCAATTCATCTTCTTGCAGAGGGTTTTGTAATGGGCTTTCACTGGGTGGCTCTGCTTCCTCCCCTTCTTCCTCGCCAGAGTGCTCAGTTTCCTCTTTCGGTTCCTCTTCTACATTTTCTTCTAATTCTTCTTCTTCATTTTCCCCTCCTTCAAGTTGTGGGGGTTGCTCATCCTCTGAGTCATATATCTCTAGGGGTTGGCTACTGTTATCTTGGGGACTTCCCAACATTCCCCTGCTTCTCCCCAATCTGGTGGACTATCTACGTTTCTGCGGTCTGATTGATGTGCTAGCAGTTCTTTTTTGTTTTGGGGCTGGTAAGGCCAATCCCCCATCTATTGAGAATACCAATTCTTCCCAACTAATATGCTATTGAGCGAGACTATAACTGACTATTTGCCAAATTAAGCCGTGATGACTTACTACCGTTTCTACATGACAAGATTTTCTTATGCTCCAAGCAGCATCATGCAATAAAAAATTTAAATATGCAGGGAAATTTACAGCACATTTTTGTTTTAATACTGCTAACAATTTGAGATGGCGGGGTCTTACCACATTCTTTCTCCCATCACATGTGACGTAGCTTTGCATAATTCTGGCTAATTCTGCCCAAGGTTCTCCCAGGGTTGCAGGCAGGACTCCTTTTCCTTTAACAGTAAGGCTTTGTCCTTCATTCTGAAAGATGGTTATGGCATCTTGAAGTCTCACTTTTCTCTGGGTCCATACTGGTCCAATAGCTGGCAGTCCCAATACTTCAGCAATTATCACATATGTTACTATTATTTGCCTCCCCCTCACCATGGAACGATTTTCCTGCAAATTCTATAGAAATTCAATGGCCACTGTTTCATGAGACTGTTGTAGTCGGTTAAGGTAGGCAATCCATCTTTCTCTCACTAAAATTTGACGTGTAGCATCGAAGATTATTAACACCTGCAGTTCGTTGCGTATTGATCTGCCTCCCATTTTGTTCAAGCTTAGCACACTGTTAATTTTACAGACCAAAAACACAGAATGACAATGGAACATCAAGTTGTTCAAGCTTAGAACACTATTAATTTTTACAGAGCAAAAACACAGAAATGATAATGGAACAACAAGCTGTTCAAGCTTAGCACACTGTTAATTTTTACAGAGCAAAAACATAGAAATGACGATGGAACAACAAGTTGTGCATATTGGGAAATATCAATACCGTTAAACTTGCTATTCCTAAGTTCTGATGGAGTCATAGTACCTCCAAATAAGGAGTTGACACGTATGCCAGTGTATTATGGAGGTCACCCGTGCCCCCCTGAAATGTGATAGGTTGTCCTCGACCAACAAATAGAGGAGTAGCATGCTGGACTTCAGTTGTATAGTAAAAATAAAGGAACGGTGTATATATCCATGACATGATTACAAAAAGCAGTAGATTACTGAAACCGAGGCTTGGAAATCATGAATAGATATGGAAATGCTATGAAATAATGTGAAAAATAGAGGAGAGGATAGTTGACGTAAGTAAAAGTGTTTATGTGGTCATTATCCACTTTAACCATTATGATCGATTTATAAACGGTTTTTCATGTGTAAGAGGTTCGAAAAGGTTATATAACATAATCTCATTTGAAATCAAGATAGAGATATAAGAAAAGGGTTTATAATGACTATTGGTGTATGAAAAGTATGACTTCAATACCATCAGTAGAGCTCTATTGCCCACAGGTGTCCATAACCTTGACATAGTTGCTTATTTCACCCTTAGAACCATAATCCTTTATGTATGCCTAGGAAAGTGTTGTGTGATGTCAGAATGGAGGCCATTGTGCTAGCTTGGTAACTAGATGAATCACAATGCCATTCACCAGGAAGGAGTGAAAGGTGGGTAGGTCGGCTCGTGATGAGACCTCCTGTTCCAAGGACTTTTTATTTTTCTGATATGCCTCTTGGATCATATCCCTGGTGTGATGGCCATAGTGGGAATTCCACTTCACTACTTCCTTATGATCATGGTAGGCTGGCTCTTGATGAGACCCCCTATCCTTCATCTGACAAATCATGTTAGTAATCATATAGATATATATTTTTTCTTTCTCTTTTTTTCTTTTCTTTTATATAGCACTTTCCTATTTATATACAAAGGATGGCTCAACACTCCTTAAGAGTAGGGATGGTGGAAGAAGTCTAAACATCTCAATAGAGGAAAATATGCCCTTATTCTTATTCAATAATAATGATCAAAGAGAATTATGAAGATTAAGAAAGAACCAACATGATAAAAATAATCAATCAAATTGGTTTTAGTGAAAATAAAGACAACAAAGTGATATAAATAGTTGTGTCCTTTCCTCTTTTTTCTTATAAATACAAAGCAATTTCTCTAAAAATAATGATTTTTCTTTGGTTTGTTGATTTTAGTATCCTCTAGTTTTTTTGTTCTTGCATAAATGTATACCTGTGCCTTAAAGGGATCATAAACAGTGAACCATCATTCACAAAAATCCTCTAAATGATGTTCTTTAAGAAACACACATACACAAAAAAATGCACTCAAAAAGTGTTGTTCCTTAGATGGAACGACTGTTGTTCCTTAAGAGGGATAACAAAAGAACATCTGCATGCAAAACCATGGTTCCTTTAAGAGGGACAACAAACAAAAGAAAAAAATACACTCGAAACTATTGTTCCTTAAGAGGAATAACGACTGTTCCTTAAATAGAACAACAAATAAAGCAAGCGCAAAATAAAATACCGATCTTTTGGTGGAACAGCCTAAGATCATCGAAATCAAAACTGTTGTTCCTTCGGAAAGAATGACAAAAAGAAAAAAAATGCGAAGGAGGGTTGTTCCTTTAAAAGGAATGACAAAACAATATGGCATAAGTGTTGTTCCTTCGGAAAGGAACGACAAAACAATCTAGCAGAAGTTCTGTTCCTTTGGAAAGGAACGACGAAAATGCAGGAATGTTGTTCCTTCAGAAAGGAATAGAAAAAATGTGGAAATGTTGTTCCTTTCGAAAGGAACAACAAAATGCGAAAGTGTTGTTCCTTCGGAAAGGAATAGCAAAAATACGGAAATGTTATTCTTTCAGAAAGGAACAACAAAATGCAAAAAGAAAAGGAACAACAAAAAACGAAAGTGTTGTTCCTTCGGAAAGGAACAACAAAAAGCGAAAGTGATGTTCCTTCGGAAAGGAATAGCAAAAAGTGAAAGTGTTGTTCCTTCAGAAGGAACGACAAAAATACGGAAATGTTGTTCCTTCAGAAAGCAACAGCAAAATGTGAAAGCGATGTTCCTTCGGAAAGGAACAGTAAAAAGAGAAAGTGTTATTCCTTCAGAAAGGAACAACAAAAATATGGAAATGTTGTTCTTTCGGAAAGGAACAGCAAAATGAAAAAGTGTTGTTCCTTCGGAAAGGAACAACAAAAATGTAGAAATGTTGTCCTTTGGAAAGGAACAACAAAATTCAAAAGTGTTGTTCCTTTGGAAAGGAACAGCAAAAACCAAAAGTGCTATTCCTTCGGAAAGGAACAAAAAAAATGTGAAAATTCCATTCCTTCGGAAAGGAATAGCAAAAAACCAAAAAAAATGAAAAAATCTATACAGAAAGTGGTTTATACAAGCAGAAAATAAAAACTTATGTACAAAATTTAAGAACAATGGGATTATTTAGTGAACCAATGCCGAGGAAGGATTATTTTCCTCAGCAAGAATCTGCATATCAGAATCTTCCTAGAGCTGCTGGTAAAAGGATTCCCGAGTAAGCGGTTTATGGTACAGTCACACTCAGTGACCATTTGCTTTAAAGGAATGTCCAAATCTGTCAATAGTAGTCAAAGTAATGGTGCCATTGTCATGGACTTTCTATATTTCATATGGTCCATGACATCAAGTCTGAAGTTTTCCTGGAAAATCTTGAAACCTAGAATCATATAGGAGTTCCCAATCTCCTTCGTGGAAGATTTTCTTTTTTATCAAGATGTCATGCCATTTTGCTCTCTGCTGTTGAATTAATGTAGTGTGTTGAAGAACCGAGAGCCTAATTTCATCTAGCTAATTAATTTGTTGTAGTATGTTAGTCTGGGCCTCATTTAAATTTAGACTTATCTCCTGTGTTGTTCTTAATGTTTGTATTTCCAACTATATTGGAAAGATGGGTTCTTTTCCAAATACTAATTGATATGGTGAATAACCAGTGGTGTTTCTCCACGTTGTTCGGTATGCCCACAAGGCTTCATCCAATCTTGAAGCCCAATCACACCTGTGTGATGCAACGGTTTTTGTCAATATTGCCTCTATCACCTTATTTGTGCTCTCTACTTGGCCATTTTCTTGTGGGTGATAGAGAGTGGTAATTTTGTGTTGAATGCGATAATTTTTTAATGTTGTAGTGATTTTATTACCTACAAACTATGGTCCTCCATCTATGATTATGTCCCTCAGGAGGCCATATCGCACAAATATATTTGGAACAAGAAATGAATCAGCGAGTCCTCTGTAGTTCTTGGAAGTGCCTCTGCTTCAACCCATTTGGTAACATATTCTGTTGCTACTAGAATATATGCTTTTTGATTTGATGATGGGTTGATTGGACCAACAAAATTGAGTGCCCAACACTCAAATGGTTTGATTACTAACTGTGGGATTAAAGGCATTTCGTCGGACTATCCAGGGCATCCTGCTCTTTGGCAACTATCATAGGCTTGCACAAATTTCTTAGCATCTTTAAAGATTGTGGGCCAGTAATAACCTGTTTGCAAAGCCTTGTGACCAATCCTGCAATCTGCGAAATGTCTGCCACATGGTTCATCATGACAGGCTTTAAGAATGTCAAATATTTAATCTTCACAGACACATCTTCTAATGTGCATATCTGCCCCTGTATGAAATAGGTAGCCCCCAATCCAAGAAAATCGGGTACTACGTTGCACAATCTGTTTTCATTCATTGGGGTTTAGATGCTTTGGTAATTTTCCTACTGCTAAATAATTTTCAACATCAACATACTAGGGTGTCTTGACAGTGACAACAAACAAATTTTCATCTGGGAATTTATCTTTGATTGCTGCACCTTCTGCTGGCTTCGACATTCGTGAGAGAAAATCAGCGACAGGATTCTCTTTCCCAGGTCAATCTTTTATTGCGATGTCAAATTCCTACAATAAAATCAACCATCTTGTTACTCTACTATTTGTAATAGGTTTATTTGCTAATTATTCTATGGTAGAGTGATTTTTATATAATACAACAGGATATCCAATGATATAATGCCTAAATTTATTTACAGCATGTATTACATCTAAAAACTCTTTTTTAGTTACGATATAGTTTAGCTCAGCAAGAGACAAATTCTTGCTAATATAATAGATTGCATATGGTTTTTTGTCTTCTTCCTGCCCAAGGACTGCTCCAATAGCTGTGTCTAAAGCATCTTATGAAACTTGAAATGGCAGGTCCCAAATTGGGCCTCTGAGCACTGGGGCCGTTGACACAAGCTTTTTCAGATCCTCAAAAGCATGGTCACACTTATTTGTCCAAATAAAACCAACATTCCCTATCAGTGTGTATAGAGGTGCATCTATTTGAGAAAAATGCTCTATGAATCTCCTATAGTAACCAGAAAATCCTAGAAAACTGTGTACCTCTGTCTATGTGGTAGGAGTAGGTATTAACAAAATTATTTGAATTTTTGCCGGATCTACCTGTATTCCAGCTACTGAGATATAATGACTTAGGATGAGCCCTTCAGTCATCATCATATAGCACTTTTCATGGCTCAAGCAGAGCCTAGTGGCAATACATTGTTGCAGCACCTTTTCCAACGTGTCTAGTGCTAGCTCAAAATCATCTCCATATGGTCTGAAATCATCCATATTTACTTTGAGCCCTTCATTTATTAAATTTGAAAAGATGCTAAGGATAGCCCTCTGAAATGTGGCAAGGGCATTGCATAGGCCAAAGGGTAGGACTCTATAAGCAAATGTTCCCCAAGGACAGGTAAAAGTAGTTTTTCCTGGTCTTCAGGGGCAATCTGAATCTGATGTATCCACTGAAGCCATCCAAGAAAGAAAAGAATTTCTTTCCTGCTAATGTGTCTAATATCTAATTAATTAATGGAAGGGGAAAGTGGTCTTTCTGGGTTGCTTTGTTTAATTCTCTGTAATCTACACAAATCCTCCATTTCCCATTCTTCTTTGGCACCACTACTAGTGGAGAGACCCACTTGCTATTGGAGATTGGATAATTAATGTTTACATCCAAAATTTTTTGTAATTCCGCTTTTACAATATCTTTCAGGTGAGGGTTGAGTCTTCGTTGGGGTTGGAAAATGGGCCTTACATCCTTTTCTGTATAAATGTGGTGCGTACACAGCTGGGGATCAATTCCCTTCATGTCCAGATAATCCCATGCAAATGCTTCCTTATATTTTCTCAGTAGCTAGACTAGCTTTTCTTCTTGTTCAGGAGCCAGGTTTTTGTTAATATTCAAGATTTTTCCTGGCTCAATCTCTATAGTTTTGCTGTTTGAAATAGAGGTAGTGTGTATTGATTGATCATGAGTGTCTTTGAGGGGATCTTCTAGTTCATTGTCAAATGCTGCCTCCATCATGTGACATTGTACATGGGATCTGGATTCAGATTAATTAATGAAGTTGTTAATAACGTCATCCTCTGTTTGGTCTTTAAAATCGAGGGAATCTTCTATGGTTAATGGGTACCTAATGTTTTCTATGAGGTATGATACAGGTTGTTTTTTATTTTTCATTATCGTCAAGCTTGGCTGGGCTGGAGGGTATAGAGCTAGATTCTTGATATTACTCCCTCTAGTTCTAGTCATACTTCCTTGTCGGCAGCCAATGAAAGCATCAATAGTCACAAGCCAAGGTCTACCTAAGATTAAAGGGTGTCCATCGAGTCAGTTTTTGGGGTTGATTATCAGAAGGTCGGCAGGGTATTCCCAGGAATCTATGGATACCATTACATTGTATAGTGTACCTTCTGGCATAACTATCAATCGGTCAGCCAGTTCCAATAAGGTGGAGGTTGGTTCCACTAATGTAATGCCAAGTTTTTGACAAGTGGTGGTTTTTAAAATATTAATTGCAGCCCCCAAATCAACTAGGGCATTTGAAAAAGTTTGTCCATTGATTTGCACCATCACTATAGGATTCCCTGGGTCTTCATATTTGACAGGTGCTTCTTTTCCTAATAACAAATCTGATAGGGTGCCAACTACTTGGACAATTGGGTTAGTTGTTATTCTCCTCTTTGGCTTTCTTATACATAACTCTTTGATGGTTTTTGCATATATTGGGATATCTTGGATAGCTTGGAGGAGTGGGATTTTTATACACAAATTTCTTAGTTCTCCCAGAATATCAAAGTTAGGATGTTCTATAGGGTGTGGTATGATTAATTGTTCTAGGAATGGGGGAGAAGACATGGTTGCTTGGTCATGAGTTTGTTGTCTGACCACATCCTCTTCTTGTAGTGGTTGTTCTACAGGTAACTGATTTTCAACTTGAGCATTTTTATCTCCCTCAGTTTCTATTATGTGCCCAGACCTTAATTGAAGGTTGTTGCACTCCCTTACATTGGTTTCTAGTTCTGGTGTTTTGATTATTTGAACAGATTGAATCGGTCTATTATTAGGGTTTGGGTTGGGTTGGGCTGGGAGTTGTGGTCTTAAGTTGGACTGGGGATTTTTTTGTAGTGTATATGGTGCTGGCAGTGTGGGTTGAGGGAGAGGAATGGTTCCAGCTGGCTAATTCATCGGTCTTTGCCAGTTTGACTGCCAAGCTTCACTCTATGAAGTGGGAGGGGACCATTGTGTTGGATATGCTTTGTTTTACCAATATGGTGGAGAGTAGAGAAAATTTAGCCAATTAGTTTGGCTTGTTTTATTTGGCCATGGTGATGAAGGGAATGGTTGTTGTGACCAGTTTGGAAAGGGTGGCTGCCACATTGTATTATATTATTGAGCATGATATTGCAGAGGTTGGAAAGAAGAATATGGATTAGAGGGCATCCCTGATTGTCGTGGCTGCCTTTGACAACGCTGATTGAGTAGATACACTGGTTCTAATTCTTCTTCCGCTTCTTTCTACACTGCTTTCAAACCTGGAAGTGAGGGGCAATTCTTTGTGGAGTGATCTATTGTACAAATAGTGCATACTTGAACTGCATTCAATGGGCACTCTTTATGGCTATGTTTCTTTCTGCATCTAGAGCAGAATATTGCTAGGTTTTTCTCTGCTTCTGCTTGTTTCTATTTAGCTTGCATAATATCGAGCTATGTTGTCAGAGTCCCCAATATATTAGTTTTGAAAATTTCCAGTAAATTCCAGATTTCTACGCGGGTTACTCCTCCACTAGAGATCTTGTTGTCTCGTGTGAGTATGTCACATTCTACTGGTTTTAGCCTTGTACTGCCTTGTCAACTCCTGATGCATAAATCAATAATGTTAGCAAAATTTTCTTGATAGATGTCACATTTTCCCATAATATTTAGTGTTTCAACCCACTGTTCCTTTATTCCTTTAATTAATGTCATTTTTAATACATTGTCAGGTAAGGGTAATGATGCATAAGGAGATATCTAAAGATTATATTGAAAACGTTCAACATACTCTTCTAGTGTCTCATTAGGTCTGGCTACCATCTGAAATATTTCATTCTTTAATTCTCTAGACCTACAATAATCTTGATACTTCTTTAGAAAAGCACCTTTCATCTGATCCCAATCATTTATAACACCTCCACCTAACCCCATAAACCATCGTAAAGCTTCTCCTTTTAATGTGGAGGGAAATAATTTTAGCTTTTGGGGATTGGTGGTATAGTCATACCCTCGACACAATACATCGAATTCAAACAAAAATGCATCTGGATCTTCCGATGTTAGGCCATGGAATGTAGGAATATGTTGGAGAGGAATGGCCTTCATAAGTGCATTAACTGCAGTATCCACAATGGGATATTGCAGTGTGGAGGTTTGAGGTGTTTGTTGGTTCTGGGCCATTTGGTCAAATATGTGCCAATATCCTTCTGGGATTTCTAGGGGGGTATTCCTAGGCTAGCTAGAAGGAGCAAGAATGGCCTTGACAACACTTCCTTTGGGGATCTTAGCTTTTCAGGTTCTTCAGCTTTGTTCTAGATGATTTTGACAGCACTTCCCTTATCTGGGTTGTTTAGTGGCTGGACTATTCGAAGAGGAGATCTTGGTTCTTCGGTTTCCCCTGTTTCTCCTCCTCCTTCACAGAGATTACTAGGGTTCCCTTCTTGTAACGATTTTGGGCTAGAATTCTCAATTTCTTGAAAATATTGCTCCTTTGTTTGGTTGTGCACCTCAGCAAAGGGTACAGATTATGATTTTGTGGCCCAAAGGGAACTAGTGGGTTGTCTAGAAGCAGCTTTTCTAGGGCCTACTGATGGCTGAGATTGTTCTTTTTTAAGGATATTGTTTATAGAGGTCGATTGGCCAAGGGTCACCAATCCCTTAGCTTTATCAGGTTTCGGTAGTGATTTTGGATTCTTTCTAGGCTTTTTCTGCTTAGTCATGCACACAAATCAAATACTTATTTCTACCCAAAATAATCAACAAATCTGCGGGAAAGTGGGCAGGGGAGCAGGGTTGTTACATGCTTCGTACATAGGTTCTTACCTTCCGTTTTTAAAACCCAACTCTCTCCTAGTAGGTACTCACACTACTCTCTTTTCAAAAGAAACAAATGAATACACTCTCCTCGGCAACGACGCCAAAATGTTGAGTGATAAAAAGGTGTCTTTTAACCCCTATTTATCCTACATTAATTATCAATCCAGGCATGATTTTTTATCTCAAGAGTGTACTCAGTCTGAGGCGGTCACTTGTTCAAGAGTAATGTTTGTAGTATAGTGCTTACAAAAGTAAATGAATGCTAGAAACAAAATCTAATTGTAATGGCAAGAAACTTAAATGCTCTGTAACTAAATCATTCACTCAAGAAACTACAACAATCATCAGTCAAGGATGCAGTAATGATAACTCTTTCCCCTGTAAACTGATGTAAATGAAAATCAATCACAGACAAGATCTCCAATATGAGAACTTAGACAACAGTAGTTAATGTTCGTTACAGTTGTAGGTCTTTCTATCCACACTAAAGAAAATACTAGAAATAAAAATTCGATTAGCAGAAAAGGAACAACAACTAAATCTATGAAAAAGGTAGAACAACAAAGCTTAATCTATAGAACTGAATTGAGCAGCAATCTTAACTGAAATGATTTGAACAGCAATCTTGAACTTAATAATGGAACAACAAACCTAATTAAGTGTAACCACATAGCAACTATAGAGTAATTGAATCAGTAATCTTATTCTAGCATAATGGACATTAACTACAGGTATAAAGGAATGGCAATTGCAACTGTAATTGAATGACAGTTAAATGAACAACAATCACAGTTGTAAGTGAACCATAGTTAAATGAACAACAATCGCATCTGTAAATGAACAACAGAATCCGAATTAGATAGTGCAATATTGTTTCGGAATGAACAACATGACATTTTAAGTTGTGGATAATAATCTTGCTATCCAATTACGATTTCAATATAACAGTGCAATTCAATGAAATATTCATAAACAAAAGATTATCGAATAAAGTGATTTAAGGAAATGCAAAGGAAATCAAACCATACACAACTATAATTGTAAAATAGTGATACAAGAATCAAGTGGATCCACTAGGTCTGGGCCCATAGCCACCAGGGAAGCACTGTTGCATTTACTCCAGGATCAGATAATGGTACAACAATTGAGTTATATATTAATCATAAATGGCAGAGTTACAACTATCGCTCTTCAAAGAGAGTCGATGATCAAAGTTAAGATTACAAGAGTAAGTTCTACAAATTGACAATAATATCCACCTCACTTGGGCTACTAGCGTTGTCCCTTTTTATAATGGCTAGGTGGAAGTATCAAGAATACAGATAAGTCTTTGAAGCAGTGATCCCTCAGGATCAAAGGATCCTAAGGGATTCACTATATCTTTGATCTCCAGTTTATCGTTTTGTCCTCTTGCGCTGATGCTGAGTTTTCTCTTCCTTTTCCTGGACCATGCACTCTGATCTTGATCTCCTCGTATGGATATGGCCTCCTGTCAAAGGGACAACAGTTTCTTCTACTTTGTCTTTTCCTCCTGAATAGTGATTTTCTATTTCTTTCACTTTCTGTATAGAAAAAGACAATAATTAGCTACTTTCTATCAATCAAAAATCTCCTTAATTCTATCATAATTCTTTAACATATTATCATCTTAGAATGTAAAGGAGTTATGATTCAAAGGAAAAGATAAAGAAATAAATGGTAAATACACACCTTTTCCAACTCTCAACAACCACGCTTGGTGTTGTGCATCTGTCAGTGTCATATTAGCTTGTAGATCATACTCTTCAGCCTCTGATTCAGATCCCAGGGGGTTTCACCTGTAAGCATCACAATCTCCTTGAATTCGATGATTGACTGTGTTTCAGATTTCAGCTGGCTAAACTCTCTATTCAACGCATCTTGATCTCCGTTATTCCTACATTTGGGTGATCATTAGAGTTCTTAATGTACCACGTCAATGCGCGGTCCTGTAGTGCGCTTAGTAATGTGGCCTTCTTAATGTTATCATCTGTAATCTCGTGTGCTTCCCATACTGCTCTTACTACAAACCAAAACTGATATGGATATTTGTTCCCTACTCCTCTGAATACAAGCAGCTTGATTACGCTTGCCATGCTGAACTGCTAGTTTGGTGGAGGTGGTGTGGGCCAAGATGGAGGCGAATGCGGTGGTGTGGGTGGCAGCGTACATGGGGATGGTAACTACGGAATGCGTTGCTTTATCAAACTGACTGCACTCCTCAGAGAAACCCACGAGCGCTCTTGCTAGCTCACTCGCGGAGGTGAAATTAAAGGACTATTTCCTAATCCTTCGATACCTTTGTATACTTTTCCACTCCACATTGTTCTACTCATTAATGGATCTGCATCGCCCATTTTTCACATAACAACATCTTAATCTAAGTATTCAAAGATTTGATGTACTTATCTCGTGGTCCCTTGAGAAAATGTCTTTCTAATTTGTTGTAGTTGACAGTCGTGTCTATCACAAATTCAATGATAAACCCTCCCATTATTCGATCCAGCCAATGATCTACAGCCCGCGTGATCTTATCTTCAGATGCCTCTAGCTTGCGCACCAACTCTGGAGTCCACACTATTGGTTGATCAAGGTTGCACCTTCCCTGGCTATCTGCTAGCCTCGCGATCCAATCATACAGCTCTGAAGAGAAAGACGCAAAGAATATCTCGTGGATTTCCATATATACGTAGCGATCCAGCCACCTCTTCTCAGATATCCACAGGGTTTTGTTTTCCTGTACCACAAACTTGTGAAGCTTCCAATCCAACCAATCTTCAATTTCCTTCTTCATAGGGTTCTAGCATTCCAACATTAGACATCGCTTAGGCAGATCTCTGTCCTGGCAATGGAACCATTTGTTGGCATGATGGGGCCTCACCTAGGTTCAGAGTATTTTAGCCAAACAAATCCCAAACTACCAGCCCTTTCGGTAATAATCCGCAGAGCATGGACAGCGGTCTCGCCAGAGGTAGTATGGGAGGGTACTGGAACCAGGTTTCCACACCCTAGGGATGTCTTAATGAGTTCCGGAAAGCTCGTGAATCGATGCTACATGTTGCGCTTCTTCCTCACAACTCTCTATTTAGTGCAACCACCTTCGTGCAACTAAGATAATGAGAGCGAATGTTCTTTACCTGTTTCGGTGCTTAGTATTATTATAGATCTTGAATTAAGTTAAGTAGGTCCAATACTTTCAGTTATCAATCAACATAATTAGAAAAGCACACAATCATAAACCATAATAGATGCATAAACTAGAATATAGGAACAGATATGTGACATTCCAAAACCAACTTATCTTTATTAATGCTTTTTCTAGTTACAATTCACTTCCTACCCTGCGCACTCAACTGCAAGGGTCCACGCACATAGCTGTGGACTCTTCTAGGCCTCTGCGCACACAACTACAAAGCCTCCTCTACTACTACAACCCGTGACTTCTGACTTACAAACTTAAATCAAATATTACTTTCAGAAACTCATATTACTTCTTACATTACAAAAGATGCCTTTTACGCTTAGAGCCTCATTCTTATTTATACATTCCATGGTCCGCGGACCATGGGTAAGTTGACACTTTCTAAATTAATTGACAATATTTTAGGGTGGACTACCTTTAGACTTGACCCATTACAATTCGTGCCCTGTGCACTTCACGAAGCTTTTACAATACCAGTACCCAAAATTGTGGGCTTTAAACCCCAAAACCGTTACGTGGGGGATCCACTACCCAACAGAAAGTGTCATGGATGGTATCACGACACATATGTGAATATGAAAAAAAAATTCATGCCCTAGAATATCGAGATATGAATCATCATGTAATGCAGCTATTAGGCCATGAGGAAACGAAGGTGGTATGCTCATTTCTATAGAATTCCTGTAGAAACTCTGATAGATCTAGAATTATAGTTAAATCAAACACAAGTAATTGATTTATATTCAAGAGAGAAGAGAAAGAATTTGCTGCATAAATCAATGTATTAAATTAATGAGAAGTAGTAATACATGAGCAACCAAACCTTTAATCCCAAAGGAAGGTGGTTATATAGAATTTGCCAAATCTAGAAAATAAGGAAAAAACTAGTAAAAAACTAGAAAAGGCTAAGAAAGCTCAAGGGATGCCTAAAATAGAAAAAATGATTCAAGACAGCCTATGCCAACTATCAGCCATGAGGAAAGCATGAGTAGGGGTGCATTTCCCAAGGAAGGCAACTTTAAAACATGCTAAAATGGTCCGGGGGACCAAATCCCTTGATTTAAGGGGGAATCTTCATGTGGGGTGCCAATCCTCAAATAACTCAAGTGGATGAGGTGTGGTTAGGTGTGAGCATGCACTTAGATGTATAAATGTTTTAGGAAAGTGATTGGACCAATATTTCCATAATATTAAGCCTTTAAAGGAAAAAAACAAGGGAAAGTTGGTCCACCAAGCTAGTTTACCAAAAACCAAGTGTGAACATGATTTTTAGTGCATGTGACGAAGTCAAGGATACTTAGGCTAAAAAATAAATGTATATGTTAGGATTATATTCCAACACCCCCCCTTCATCCTAACTCACTTATCTAAACTGAGTCCTGGCCAAGATGTCATGTTAGGTACTCAGGTACAATAAAGAAAAGATCCTCATACAATGAAGAAAGAGGGAACCCCCCCCCCCCCCCCAAAAGAGGAAAAAAGGCTAAGTGGCCAAAGGGGCCTACTAATTTGTATCCACCACTCCTAGCATAGATCTTGGTTTTGAAAGCTTCTTTTCAGTGAAAGACTTGGTGAAGATGTCTGCAAGCTACTACTCAGTGGGGCAATACTACATTGATATGACTTGGTCATAGATCAAGTCGCGAACGTAACACATGTGAATATTGATGTGCTTTTTCCTCTATCTCTGAACTGGATCAATCAATATCTAAATGGACCCCTGATTGTCACAAAAATATGACAGTTGGAAGTGGATACTGAATACCAAACTTGGAGAGAAGCCCCTACAACCAAACAACCTGTGTAGTTGTATTCACTGCACCTCCATACTCTGCCTCAGTTGTAGATAAAGCAATCGTGGATTGGTTCTTGCTAGACTAGAAAAAAGGCCCTGAACCGAAGGTGAAAACATAACTAGATGTGGAATTACGGTCTGTACCATCACCAACCCACTCAGAATCTGTGTACCCAATCAATGAAAGTGGGCAATCTGCAATATAAAAGATACCAAAACTGGAGGTACCTTTCACATATCAAAGGATTTTCCTTGCAGCTTCCTAGTGAAACTCATGGGGCTCCTACATATATCTGGAACAAAATCCTACTACAAAAGATATATCAGGTCAGGTGTGAGTAAGATACAACAAACTCCCAACCAACTGTCGATACAGTGTACTATCCACCAAAGGTGTAGTACCCACATCCTCAAATCTGAACCCCGAAAGAAAGGGAGATGATGCTAGCTTTCATTCTGTCATATGAAAGTGGACAAGTAGATCTAATGCATAATTATACTATGACATCTTTATCCCTGAAGTAGACTGAGAAACTTCAAGACCAAGAAAGTAGTGCAACAATCCCAAATCTGTCATGGAAAATCGATCGTGCAATGCTGATTTTGTCGAATCAATAGCTGAGGTAAGGTTCCCTATCATTAGTAAATCATCTACATAATGTACTATGAATAAAAAGGAATCATCATGTTGAATAAAATAAACATTCGGATCAGATTTGCATTGAATGAATCCAATGGAAAGCAGGAAAGAATCCATCTTCGCATACCAGGCTCTGGGAGCCTGTTTTAGGCCATACAAAGATTTCTTTAATATGAAAACGAGGGAATAGTTCTGAATGTATCCCTATGGCTGATCCATATATATATATCCTCATTAAGATCTCCATGAATAAATTCACTCTTCACATCCATGTGATGAACTTCCCATCTGCGAGAAGCGGCAATGGCTAAAACTAGTCGAATGGAATCCATTTCTGTAATAGGTGCAAATGTCTCTGTGTAGTCAATGCAATGCACCTATGAGTATCATTTTTCAACAATTTGAGCTTTGCACTTTCTTATCTCACCATCTACAGCAATATTTTTTCGATAGATCTATCGCCATCGAACAAGCTTTCTTCCTTTCGGAAGTGGAACCAAGTCCCATGTGTTGTTTTCCATGAGAGCAGAGTACTCTTCATCCATGGCAGCCTCCCAAAGCGGGTTTCAAGTAGCCTTAGAGTGTGACTGTGGATCTGAACCAAGTGTCATATATCAATGTATGGGAAGCAATGGTTCAGTGGCAGCCAGGGCTTGAGGAGCCCCAAAAAACTGTCATCTAGTCCTTCTCACATCCGTAGGATCACCACTAGTTCACCCGCATCTTGCAGGGTTTTCTCTGCCCAAGTTGGCAGCTGAATTGGAGCATCCATGACCTACTCCTCATCCTTTGAATCAAACGCAATAGGCTTCTCTGATGGCTGCTCTAAAGTGCTCGAAGAATTTTCAGACTCCTCCTCATTAGTGGCAAAAAGCAGTTCCTCAGCAGGGTCTGTTGAAAAATCATGCAGTGATTCTTCTTCAAACTTCACACTTCGAGCTACAAGGAAATTTTCAGTGTGAGAGTCTAGCAATCTATATCCTTTGACACAGTTAGGATATCCAACAAATATATATTCAACACTTTGATATTCCAAAGCCTTGCTCTTGATTATCGGAATGTGAGCCCATGCTCGTGAACCAAAAATGTGAAAGTGCGACACATTTGGTTTCTTACTGGTCCAACATTCAAATGGAGTGGTACCTTTGAGTGCTTTGTGAGGAATGTGGTTCTGAATGTATGCTTCACAAATAATAGCTTCAGCCCATAGCTTAGGAGCTAATGATTTAGACTGTAGCATACAATTGGCCATCTCTTTTAATGACCAGTTTTTCCTCTCCGACACACCATTATACTGTGGTGAATATGGCACTGTGTGTTGTAGTTGTATACCTGCATCAGTACAAATTTGCTGCACATATTTGTTGACATACTCCCCCCAATTATCAGTACGGATTATCTTAATCTTACACCCAGACTCATTCTCAGCAAGTACTTTAAATTCTATAAGGCATTCAAATACTTCCGATTTTGATTTCAGAAAAAATAATCATCTATGAAGGTGAGTACATATTGAGCATTACTGATTGAAGGCTGTGGGAATGGGCCCATGATGTCACTGTGAATCAGCCCAAGAGGTGAAGAATCTCTCTGTTCCTTCCCTTTGTCAATCTTTTGCTAGGGATTCTTGCCAAGAATGCATCCTTGACATACACTGCTTGTGAATTTATTAGCAGGCAATCCTTCTACCATGTTTTCCTTGCTGAGTTGATTCAAGTACTTATAGTTTAGATGCCCAAATATTTCATGCCATAACTTGCTGATATCATTAGAATGTGACAAAAATACAGTGCTAATAGATTTAGGAACAAAGTAGGAGAATAAATACAAATGAGAACCATGATCTACAATTCCATGTGCAAGTTGTGAGCCCACGGAAATGTAGGTAATCACTGTGGAGTCCAGAGCGAACTCCACCTTCCTTCCAAAGCCAGAATGAGTGATCTAATATATCGAGAGAATATTTGTAGGTAGAAAGGGAACATGAAGCACATTTTTGAAGCAACCCCCTTCAAGGTCTACAATTCCTTCTCTGCACACCTTTGCGGGTGTGGCATCTCCCAAGTAAATTGGGGATTTGGTTCTTTCTTTGATGGAGGAAAATTCATCTTTTGATGCAGCCATATGATTCAATGCACCTGAATCAAGGATCCAAGCTAATGGAGTGGATGTGATAGCCATTAAAGCATGACCATCTCGTGCTCTCCCTCTACCATCTCTCGTTATGTTATCATCCTTTTTATTTACATTCTCGGGCATGGTGAGATTGTGTTGCTACAATTTCTTAGCCATCTCATCAATTGCTTTCCTCATGAAATTTTCTTTGGGATGAAAACCTTTGGAATAGTAGCTACAGAGTGTTCTTTCCTTCTTCTTCTTACCCTTAGGCAAAGTAAAGTTCTCTGAAGATTGTATGGGTCTCTCCTTCTTCGATTCATTAAATTTACCCTTCCATTTTTTCTTATCTCTTCCACTACTCTTTGGAGCATCAGTAGAGCAAGTGCTTGGTTCTTTGAAAGCTTGATGGCACCCAATTAGACTAACTTAGCTTTCTTTTGATTCAATGCTGCAAATAAGTCATTCAATGGAGGAATTTTCCATTTTTCTTGAGTCAATTTAGATGCTTGAAAAGATGATACAAATACGGAATATTCAAGGCCTAATTTCGAGAGAATCGAAAGGATGAGTTGATCTTCCTCTTTCATGACTCCACATGCATCAAGTTCAATGAGGAGGGATTTAAACTTGGTGAATTATTCTTGCAGGTTTCTGAAATGAGTTGGACTGAGGGATATGATTTCATTCTCCAGTTGATGCACTCTCATTTCATCCTGCTTACCAAATAGTCCTTCCAATGTGGTCCAGACCACATCGGAAGTAGTGGCTCTGCTGAAATGAAAGAGGAGTTCTCTGGAAATTGATAGGCATATCATCCCAATTTCTTCATCTAATTTATTGCAATACTTGATCTTCTCTACCGCAGAAGTCGGTTCAATCTCCGTTCCCATTGTTACCCTGTAAAGCCCCTTGCTTCAGAGGAGCAAAGTAATCTTTGTCTTCTATTTGAAGTAATTGAAAGGATTCAGAACGAGTTTTTTTGGCTAAGAGAGATGATCCATTGCTGCTTGTTGCACCTCCTGATGATCTATACTTTCAAATAAAACCATGTACAATCCACTAGATTCGAACTAGCTTTGATACCATGTAGAATTCCTACAGAAACTCTGATAGATATAGAATTCTAGTTAAATTAAACATAAGTAACTTGTTGATATTCAAGAGAGGAGAGAAAGAATTTTCTCCATCAAATCAATGTATTAAATTAATGAACAATATTAATACATTAGCAACCAAACCTCTAATCCCAAAGGGAGGTGGTTATATAGAAATTGTTGAATCTAGAAAACTAGTAAAAAACTAGAACAGGCTAAGAAAAGCTAAAAGGAGGCCTAAAATAGCAACAATGAATCAATACAACCTATGCCAACTATCAGTCACGAGGAAAGCATGAGGAGAGGCACATTTCCCAAGAAAGGTAGCTTTAAAACATGCTAAAATGGTCCGAGGGACCAAATCCCGTGATTTAAGGGGGAATCTTCATGTGGGGTGCCAATCCTCAAATAACTCAAGTGGATGAGGTGTGGTTAGGTGTGAACATGCACTTAGATGTCTAAATGGTTTAGGAAAGTGGTTGGACCGATATTTCCATAATATTAAGCCTTTAAAGGCAAAAAAGAAGGGAAAGTTTGTCCACTGAGCTAGTTTACCAAAAACCAAGTGTGAACATGATTTTTAGTGCGTGTGGCGAAGTCAAGGATACTTAGGCTAAAAAATAAATTTAGATGTTAGGATTATATTCCAACAATCTCTCCATACAATGTGACATGTGCAATAGCTAATGTCCTTTGCATGCTATTTTCAATTGTATGTCTAGTCTTAACACTAAGAGGTGATGACCTCTTTAGCTTCATTGGAAATACCATGCTCTGAGATGGTTGTGGCGACAACCTCGGAGGTGGTTCTACATGCACAGGGTCACTACGGGAATCGACACATTCATAACTATGTCTGAATCCAATTTCATAAAACTTAGATTCAGTGATGGTGTAATCTAGCCTCATCTGTAGAACAAAATCTGCATATCTATGCTTTGAAAAGTAAGTGGGGACTTTTTCATGGTGGGGGAACTGACCCTAAGATCTAATGAATTGATAAAAAAAAATAGGTCAGATAAACATTCTTAAAATATTTTAGCAGAATCACACTAGCATGCCTAGCATGACAGTCGAGAGGGATGTGAAACAACTGCCCACAAATATCACTATACTTGGTGGTGTCTTTCATCGCCTTCCAAGTATGTGGCCCTCTAACCTCTAGCCTCGTAATCTTATGTATGGAATATAGGAAGTGGATTTGTGGGCCTGCCATCTAATATGTCTCGATCAACCTGTTGATCTTATCCATCATCAAAGAAAAACTATGCCTAGTAGGAAAATGAGAAGATATTTTATCGATCTCTCATGTGATCCATGTCTGTTGGGCCCTAACATCCTCAACTGTGATACTAGTTATAGTGCCATTCCATGGAGGGATCGACACTGCACTCTGATCTTTGTCATAACCCTATTGAGGGTCTACAAATTATAAACATAATATAAGATATATAAAAAATAGCTGCATAATAACATATACATTAAATTCAAACACATTAATTGATGAATATTTAAACATTTTAGGCTATTTTGAGACATGAACACATAAATTTTAAAGATAATTTTAAATGCAAGATGTATACCTAGAACAGGTCAATAAGGTCCACTATATGTAACAAGATCATCAATGGAGATAGAAACACTGCCTCTGATGCTCCAACTGGTGTCCGAGGGAGGATCTATGAGTGGAACAAGCACTCTAGTATGGCTACGTGATATAGCCCGACCATGTATAACAAATCCCTCAACACTCTAACGGGCTCCGGTTCGGGGGTGTATGGGAGATGGCTTTGTAAATTACATATAATACATATAAACTAATCCATGAAAAGGATGTTGACAAGAAAAGCATTTATAAATTGAATTAAAATAATCTAGGCTAAAGTCCTAAACTAAATAGAGTGTCATTTTTGATAAATTTTCAACCAAAGTATTAAGATCCATGTAAACACAATTGAAAAATGTGATCAAATCAAACTTACACTTTTTCCCATTTATAAATAATGCATTTTATTCATAAAACATAAATATGTAAATGTATGTCAAAATTTGAAATAAACTTATTTTAAAAACTAATAAAACTTCATGCCAAGAAAATACTCCATAAGGCAAGTTCTTATAATGTTTGATTTTGACATGTGAGATGTACTAGCTGCAAGTACATGAAGACAATGTTTCTAGTATGACACACTACATAATGAAATAATATGGTACAAATTAGAGAAGAGTCAAAATGCTTATATATTCACCTTAAATGTACTTTTCATTGTGGACTTAATGTATGTATCAATGATGCAATGTTGAAACTTAAACACTTATTTTTGTGTGTGTGCACGCGCGTGTATTATAATTATGTTATGTTGCATTATATAGTTAAATAAAAATATACGAAGTGTAAGTTACAAAATCATTACTCAACTAATAAATTTAATAAGGGTGGGAACTAAGAGATATATAGTTATCATATCATTATATTAAATAATTCTACAAATATGAGTAATGGAAATTTCAAAGAAAATTACAATTTATAGATCAACTTGATATTAAAAATTTGTTGCACATCACCCATGTTATGTTATTATGAAGAGCACATTAAGTTAAATACTTCTAAAATTACGTTAAATGTTTTATATGTGTGTATGTGAGAGGCAGAGACATTATAGCTATAACTATGTTCTATATAGTTATATAGTTATGTTGTATATATACAATAGTTATAGTTATAATTTATAACTTTATATATATATATATATATATATATATATATATATATACACACACACACATTATTTTTTATAAAAAAATTACTATATTTATTATTAAAAAATATTTAGAATATATATTTATTTAAATTTAAAATAAAAATGAAATCACGGTTTGGTCGAAGGCTCTGGGCGATGATAAAGTGAATAGTTAGGGTTTCAATGGATCTTCACTAACAACCCCACAGGCGTACTAGACTGAGAAAGAATTGCAGTGTTTTCTTATGATGGGCCAGCTAACAGGGGTCGTGAGTGGAATGGCACGGGGGGAGAGATCCCCTTCTATCGAAATATTGCAGTAGGGGAATCTAACCAACACGGTGAATTTGGCAGCAATGACAACTGAGGAAAAAGACCTCCGGTCTTGGGAGCTAAATGGCAAGCGAGACTGGGAGGTAAATGTCTACCAAGGGTGGCTATGAAACCAAAATTTGTTATACCAAATAATAAGTTGGAGGAATATCAAAAATACATGAAGGATCATGCCCTTATATGCAAATTTTTAGGGGATTGGCCAATAGAGAAGGAACTAATCACATGGATTCAACAACAGTGGCAGCCGAAGGGTCACATTGATCTCAAGCTAGGGGCGAAAGGGTTTTTTACAGTGATTTTTTCTAACCTAGAAGAAAAGGAGAGGGTTTTTTAGGATGGTCCCTATGTATCTAACAATGCAAGACTCTTCATCAAACATTGGGAGGAATGATATAACCCAGACTAGGAAAAGCTACTGGTAGTCCCTGTCTGGGTTTGGCCTTTTTTCCTTACCAATGGATTTCTGGGATCCATAAATATTGGAAGGAATTGGTAATTTTATTGGACCTTTGTCAAAGTTGGAAACTCTACGAGAAAAGGTAGGTACACCTCTTACGTCAGAATCTGTGTATACATGAATATCACTGAACCACTTCCAGACTTCATAGAAGTGGAGTACCATGATGAGATCTGCTAGCAACCCCTTGACTATGCGCACATCCCTTTTAGATGTTATTTTTTCCATGAATATGGTCATTTGTATCGATCCTACCCGCTAAATCAGAATGAAAACCCCATCGCGGAGAAAAGAACAGGGGAAACGATGGCAAGAGAAGATGGGGAAGCATTCTAGGAGGTGCATAGGAAGAAAAGGAATCAAAGATAGATAGGAAACCAAAGAGAAAGCCAAAATGAAAAAGAGCAATGAGTCCAAAATCGATTTTCAGTTCTTTAGGAGGAGGAAATGGGTGAGATAATCCTCGACACTTCCTTAGAGAATGAAAGCATGCCAAAAAAGGAGGTAGTTGAAACCCCAGGAAAGGAGATTCCTATGCTAATGGTAGAGAAGAACCCAATGGAGATTGATAACCCAAAGGAGGACCTCAGTGTTGAAGAACAAGTGATGAAGCACTTATTGCAAGAATGGAGGCACCTAGATGAACGCTTCATTCCAAAATATCATAAGAAACTCTATAAGGAAACCTTCCAACAATACAAAGCAAAACAGGTTTCAACTATCATAGTCCAATTGGAACATATGGGTTCCAAAGTTAGCTAAGGGCAAGAACCAGGAACTAAAGGAAAATGAGGAAAGAAGTGGGGAAGAAGAACATTTAACGAATCCATACAGATGGTTGGCGAGCTATTAGTAAATTCTGGAAGGGTAGTTCCATTGTCAAAGGTATTTCAACACCCCCCCAAACTATTGAAATGATCATTACATCATGGAATATAAGAGGCCTCAATAGCAGAGGCAAATAGAGGTACCTCAAATAGAGAATGAAGAGACACAAGCCAAACATCATGATAATATAGGAAACCAAAATCAGTGAAAGAAAGCTAAAAGTGATTTTGGAAAATTTTAAGCCTTAGTATCAAGTCATGAATCAGGATGAAAATGGTAGCGCAGGAGAGCTAGTGATCATATGGAACCCTGAAGAGGTGTTGTTTGAGGACTGGGTTAGCCTCCTCGGAATATTATTAGGCAAGTTCCAAAATATTGGATCCAAAGAATGGGTGCTCTGTACAGGGGTTTACGAACCTCACACCTTGAGGGAAAGGGGAGCATTCCTCCAAAACATTGCAAAAATGAGAAACCTATACCTAGAAGACCTATGGGTAGTAGGCAGAGATTTCAACATGATTACCACTCTAGCTAAGAAGAAGGGAGGAATGAGAAGAATGGATGTTGATATGGAAGCCTTTGGAGACCTTATTTCAGAACTCCACCTAGTGGACCTTCCAACAATTAATGGAGTACATACTTGGAATAATAGAAGGGGAGGAAATCACCAAATTTCTTCTTGCCTGGATATATATCTAATCTCAGAACAAGCCATAAGAAAAGATATCTTCATGGAAGCCTCGATCCTCCCATGTATGGGCTCGAATCATTGGCCAATAAGATTGGAGGTAGATTTGAAAGCATGACCTAAGAATCGGCCCTTCAAATTTGAAGCCTTCTGGTTAAGAGACCCAAGCTTCCTAAAAAGAATAGAGGAATGGTGGAAGATGAGCGAGAAATAAGGGTGGAACTGTATGCATACTTTCCAACTTAAACTTAAGGAATTAAAAAAGAAAATCAGGAAATGGAACAAAGAAGAGTTTGGACATATTATGAATGTTCAACACCAGATCAATAAATGTATGATGGAGCTGTAGCAACAAATCATATAGGAAGGGAGAATGGAAACTATTATAAAGGAAGAAGGACTTCTAATAAACTAGTTGGAGGAAAGAAGAAAGCAGGAAGAGATCCTTTGGAAACAAAAATCAATGGTAAACTAGCTATAGGAAGGCAAATGCAACACTCGATTTTTCCATAAAGCCATGGTTCAACACAGGCAACACAATAGAATCTACTCTTTGAAATATGAGGAGGGGAATCACAAAGTGCAACATGAAGAAAATGAGGAGTTATTTGTGAACCATTTCAAAGACCTCCTCATTGAACCATAGGAGAACAGAATGGAATCCATACAAAGAATCACACAGAATATTCCCCATCTGGTAACTTGGGATCATAATATAGCCCTGATGAGAGCCACCACAATGGAAGAGGTGGAAGATATTTTCAATAAAATGCAAAAAAAGGGCTCCAGGCCCAGATGGGTTCACAGCGGAATTCTTTCAAGCCACCTAGAAATTCATGGGAAGAGACATTCTATAGGTGGTAGAGGAATCACGTCACAATCAAAAGGTATGCCCCATATTGAACTCTCCTTTTACTACTCTTATTCCCAAAAATTCAAAATCCGATGATCTGCAAGGGTTATGACCTATTGCTTTGTGTAATTTCATTTACAAAATCATTGCTATGCTCATTGTAAAACTCCTAAAACCCCTTCTGCCGAACCTCATTTCCCTGGAGCAAACGGGATTTGTAGAAGGCAGACAAATCCTAGATGGGTTCATAACCTCCCAAGAAATAGTGCACTCTCTAAAGGTGAGAAAGCTCCCAGGAATGATGATTAAGTTGGACCTATCCAAGGCTTATGATAGGCTAAGTTGGGCCTACCTGAATGGTATCCTCAAAGCCTATGGTTTAGATCAAAGATGGATAAACTAGATTGATGCCACGATCTCCTCTTATATTATCTCTTTCTTGCTGAATGGGACTCCTATCCCCAATTTTAACTTATCCTGGGGCTTAAGGCAGGGAGATCAAATATCTCCCTTTCTCTTCATTATTGCTGCAAAAGGGTTGCATTGTTTTATAAAAAATGAGCTCCATGAATCTAGGATTAGGGTGTTGGCATTATGATTCAAGTGTTGTCCTTGATGGCAACTCACTCAGAGGATGGTACAGGTGCTCAGAGGTTGGTACAGGTGATGGCAACTTAATCAGAAGACAGATCTTAGTACAGCATGCCAAGGAAGTTCATATACGCATGTTCGTTAAGCCCAAGTCGCGTGTACACGCAAGTTGGTTTCAGAAAAAGCGCGTGTATGTGGAAAAGTATATTTGGTCCATGGTGGTTAGTCCTTGGAAGTTGTGCCTATGATTTCGGACCATTGTGTCTCGACGGGCGTGTCGATCCCTAGTTTTGAAGTTGATGGTATTGTGTTACTATGGTTTTGGCTCTTGGTATTGAGCTAGGCCTAAGACTATATAAGGAGAAGAAGATCATTAGGCAAAATCATCTTTCGACAAGGCTTGAATATCTAAGAGAGAAAGAGATCTGATATGCAGGTTCTGAGTTGCTTGATCTAAGCCAAGGAGAGATCACATCGGTTGATGGAAGACTAGATCTAAGGATAGATCGGGATCTAATGGTTTGAAATGCACTATCATGATATGGTTGATTATGCGTATTTCTAGATCTGCATATTGTCGCAATGTTACGTTCTGGGTCTAACTAATGTCTGGTACAGCTGCAAATTGAGAAAGTTTATTTTTAGATCTGTACGCAGGTTGGCTTCGGTAAAAGCGCGTGTATACGCGGGTTTTGCTCATTAAAGTAGCGTATATCTTTTGAAGCTTGATTTTGGGTTTACAGTGGGGTCTGACTGTTATTGCAGAGTTCTGTAGTCTGCTCTATGTTCTGGTAACTGGTGATTGACAGGGTTCAGTGGTTCAGTGATTCAAAGTTTGGTTGTTTTATGCTTCAATGATCTGTTGTGGAAATTGAATGAATTGTGGTCTTCAGATTGTAATGTTGTGCTTCAGGAATATCCAAGTCTGAAAATGTATGAAAAGTGATACCTGAAAGAAGGAAGATTGTAGGTCAGCACCTACGTACTCGTATCTTGGCTAGTACAAGAGTAAAGGGGGTTGGAGCTCCCTTCCAAGGAAGTTTGGAGAACGAGAGAAGGTTGTAGCCTTCTGCAGGTTGTAGCCTGCGTACTGGTATAAGGCTGCACCAGTACAAAAGATCGTAAACTGAAGTTTCATATTAAAGAAAGATAGAGACAACTTGCAGCAGGTGGTTTTCACCCACATTGGGTTTCCACCTTATATCTTGGTGTTCATGTGTGTGGCTTTTTATCTGTTCTGTTATACTGCACATGTTTACTGTTAATGTGGTGAATAATGTCCTGATGCACTTAATTGAAGAATAAGCTAACTAAATTGTGAGTTTTCTTCTTATACGCTGTTTTACTTCGTCACAGTAGCGTGTACACGCTGGTTCACTTAACTGAAGTAGCGTATATGTTTCTGAGCATTTAAAAAGTTTGATTAATCTGATAATACTGATTCACCCCCCCTCTCAGTATTATTTCCAACATAGGGGTTTGTGGATTTGGGATAATTACCTAGCCATCACTCACCAACAATTTGTCGATGCTATCATGCTCTTCTACCATGTATCCCTAAGAGAAGCTCAAAGAATAAAGGATATATTTAGCACCTTCATGGCTGCCTATGGGAAGAAGATAAATAATGACAAATCCAGTATTTTATTTTTTAATACTCATGTGAATGTTAGAACCTACCTTGCTAGGATCTTGGGGTTTAGTATGAGGAACCTCCCATTCAAAAATCTAGGAATGCTCCTTTCTAAAAATTACTTAAAGTCATCGTGTTGGCAGCAGATCCTCCAAAAGCTTCAAGGAAAGTTTAGCAGTTGGTCTTTTAGACTCCTCAATTTAGCAGATAGGGCAATTCTTCTTAAAGAAGTGTTGTAGTTGATACCCATTTATCAACTATCTGGTATGGCAACCCCTAAAGGGGTGTGCTCCAAAATGGTAGACATTTAAAAAAAGCAATTGTGGAGAGGGGCTCAACAGGTTAGAAAATGGGCCTTCGTATCTTGGCAGGTCTTGGTGAAAAATAAAATGGATGGAGGGTTAGGCCTTAGAGATCCATATACTCTAAATCAAGTAATGGGTGCAAAATTATGGTGGAGATGGATAGGAGGTGGGAGGGATCTTTGGAAGCAAATATGGACAAGAAAATATAATGTGCCTAAGAGAGATAAGTATATTCTGTGATAGAGAGACCCCCCTAAAGGATTGACAATGTCGAATTTGGCCACTCAAAATAGGAACGTCATCAACCAACACTTTTTTTGGGATATTCACAATGAAAAAACAACAATATTTTGGCAAGACTTTCAGAAACAAAGAGAACGAATGATAGAAAGGAAAGACATCAAGGACACACACACACACACACCGAGATATATATATAGATATAGATATACCAGAGATAAGAATATCTAATGGGTAGATAAATTCTGGAAAGAGGAACAAGGAGTGGGAGGTTGGAGATGATGGAAAAAGAAGGAAGATTGGTGCGAGGCCATTGAGACTGAATAATGGAAAAGTCTAGAAAAAGAACTGAGATCGAGACAATTAATGCTTCAAAATAATCTTGATATCTTGTGATGGGGGCATACTCCAAAAGGAACCTTAACCATAAAAGAAGCATATGACCTTCAAACTGGACAAGCTCACAATGGATAGGGCATAATATGGAAAAAAATATGGAAGGGAGGATGGTGGCCAAAGGCAACCCACTTCTTATGGTTGTTTTGCAAAGGACGGATCCTAACCTGGGACCAACTACAGAAAATGGGTTTTTAGGGACCCTCCTTCTATTGGCTTTGCCACCAGCATAGGGAAGATTTAAAGCATATGATTAACACATGCCTGTTTGGAGAACAAAAATGGAGGAAAATGCAAGGAGTTTTTGAAAGAATGGATCAAGATCACCACAATATTAAGGAAATGATTCTCCAATCGAGAAGGCATATTTTCTCTAGCCTGGCTGTAAATCGAGCATGGGGATTAGACTTAGGGTTAAATTTATGGGCCATATGGAAGGAGCGAAATCATAGGGTCTTTAAGAATAAATCCTCAACTCCAGAGAAGGTTTGGGAAAGAATAATCTAGAACATCAGGGAAATGATTTTAGCAGAACAATGGCACCATGAAGACTCGCAGGCACTCCCTCAAGAAGCTCAAATTTTACAAAATCTTAACCTATCACCAAAAATGATAGCTCCCAATTCTTGGAAAAAAAGTGGGGTAGGAATGACATCCCTAGCACACTTCACTACCTCGGGGGAGGGATTCATCAAACTCAATTTTGATGGGGCCTCAAAAGGTAATCTCGGACTAGTAGGAATAGGTGGCCTCTTCCGAGATGCCCAAGTCAACACCTGACTAATATATGCTGACTTATGTGGGATAGCAAGTAACAATGAGGAAGAATTCACTACAGCCAGGAAGGGACTTCAAATAGTTGTCTGAATATGGTATCAAAACCTAGTGGTGGAAGGTGACTCAAGTCTGGTCACAAACACTTTCATAAAGTTAAAAAATGGCACCAAATGGGATAAGCTCAGCCAAAGTTGGAGGAGATCTAGACCTATATAGGATATTGGTGATCTAATACAAAAGTTTGATCACATTATGGTCAAACATGTTAGGAGAGAACGAAATAAAGGGGAAAAATTTCTTGCCAACTAGGGATGCAATCATCAAAATGGCATGATGGAAAAAATGTGGCCAGTCCAGCCCTGGGACGATAGATATAGAACCATAGCGGAAATCTTGGAACAAGACCACAAGAAAAGCTGGAAACAAGGTCTCACAAAAGAACAAGACCCTGATCGAGGTGTGAGCCAATGGTTGGGATAGTAGGTGGCGAGTAATGAAGAGTAACCCAAAGGACTATACCACTACCACCACATGCTCGAGGTGATGGGTGTGGTGGCCCTTGGCATGATCGAACAAAAGGGTGGTGGGAAAGGTGTCAGTGAAGGTGGTGAAGGGGTAGGTCTTAACGGAGCAAAGGATAGACATGTGGGTATTGTTGATGTGTTAGTTCGTGGATGAAGGAGTTGGTGCACTAGACTTAAGCTCATAGATGGCCTACAAATATCCACAATTATGTTTTTTGGCTCATCTCTTCCATTGAAATGTTTACTTGGCTGGGTTTCTGCTGTTGGGAGAGGGGAAAAATTAGGAATGTTAACTGGGAAGGAGAGAATTTCTGGTGGAATCGGGGGTGGTGCCTGGTTCTAATGTATGAGTTATGTGTCTATTCTTTGCTTCTACTGGGTATTGCCTCAACCTCCCTCTATTTTGAACTGTCATTGTCTCACATGGGGTTCCTGGGAACTATGGGCCAAAGGATGAGTGGGGATGCTTGTAGGGGTCATGCAGGCCATGAGCCAGACACTGAGGGAACTAGGGATCAGTTAAGCTGCTACCTAGGAGAGGTTCCCTGCTATTGAAGTTAATGATATTGCTGGGATATAGTTAGAAATTCCTGTGGAGAAGGGACTGCTAGGAATCTAGGGTGGGAAGTCAAGCAAGAAAATGCCAGAATCTGTGCACCTATATCTTCGGCAGAGGAGAAAGGGTTTGATAACCATGGCTAGCCTACTACTAGTAAGTGGAAGACCACACTAGCTTGGTCATGGCAAGGGGAAGATAATTTTCCCATGATCATGAGGAGATGGGTTTGGAGATGTGGGCTTATTGTTGGTGGCTATAGATCAGCCCCTCCTTGGGACTGGACCTCTGACCATGAAGGCCCTGGTACTGAAATCAAAGGGAAAGGGAAGGAGTGCATTGGAAACACAACTCAGGGATGGGATCACTACCAAACTATGTTGAATTATTTATGGTTAATGAATTGTTTCTCTAAACAAGTTTTGGGCATCTCAACCATGGCACAACCAGCGAAAATTCATGGCTGCGGTAAATGGGCCTACGTGCCCAGAAATGAAAAGGACTTGATCACGTCTAAGCCTCGCAGGGGGAGAAAAATGGTAGAGAAACTTATCAGTGAAGTTGCCGAGGTGTATCGTGAAGGTACTGATGAAGGAATTCAGAAAATTTTAGAGGAATGGGAAGAGGAAATTAAGCAAGGCAGCGAGAATGAGGAGGACATGGAAGATTGGAGATCCCTTGTCACGGACCCCAGCAACACTAGAGGTAGGATAACGCAATTCAAACAAACCTTATACCTCTATTGGTTGATGAAAATCCTATTGGGAAAAGCTATGGAACAGATATCGGTGGGTATGGTTGTTTCTATTCAAGGTATGCCAAACTATAAACAATAATTCTAGAAAATTCAATTTCATCTCCACAAGCAAGATATTCTGTTAGACATAATAGAGAGGCATGTCCCATGTATCCTGGAACTATCAAAGATTCCTGGATCAAATGTCAAAGACCTTGCACCTATGGAATCAACCTCGGAGGAGTAGAATGGCTAGTTAATCTCCCTTGTTTAGTTTTGTTTAATATGTGGATAGATTTTACTTTTCATTATGCAAGTTCATGTATGGATACAAATCTCACGTCTGGTCATGAAACTGAGACATATATAGCTTGGATAGAAAGTCTGGAACTTTTCTTTTTTTGGATGGCATACAATGTGGATAGGTGGCCAACAGACTTGGTTTCCCAATGGGCAAGTTGAGGCCACCTAACCAATCTATGTGGTGTAAATTTTCTTATAAATGAATAGAAAAAGCAGGACCTGCCAAGCTTAACAAAAATAAATAAAAATAAAAAATGAAATAAAATTTCTTATTTGATTTAATATAGGTTCACCATGAGAAACAATATTCATTATGTCAATTTAAAGCTCCTAATTTATTTATTTATTGGTTATAGTTTAGTCAAATTTGTTCAAAATTTAAAAGCCTAAAATAATTAAAAATAAAGTTTTGACCATAGAAAATATTTATTATAAACATGCTACCATTACAGATAACATATATAATGAAGTTGAAAAAAAAAAAAAAAAAACCTAAATTATAGTTTCTTTTGGTGATTTTCAAGGGTTTTTCTTAGCGGTTTTTTGTGGTTTTAATAGTGATTTTCATGAAAAAAATAAATTCTGAGATTAATTTATTTTATTTTGTAGAAAAAGTTAAATAAAAGAGACAAAACAACTAGAAACTTACCTTGGCTTGAGCCTCTTGGTCGTTGGCAGGGTTGATGAGTAGCTTGATCGAGTTCCTCCATCTTGGTCGAGCTTATAAATATTCCATCAAACTCCTTTTCCTCTCGCCGTCTAAGAAAAATGACTTATGTAGGTCGCAGCTATGGTTTTTTAATAAGAAATAACTCTTGATTGAAAAATGTAGCTTGATCGAGAGCTTAAAATTACTCAACCGAGCAACCCATTGTTCATAGTATTTATCTTCTTGAATATCATCAACATGTGCACATAGGCTACATAAGTTCAGGGAGATCAATGCAAGTGCATTGGTATCTACAAAATAGTTATAGACAAGATCAAAGTTCAAGGATGCATTTTCAATCGAGTGTTTCATTATTTTGTCTATTTTTTTTCTAACATGAAAATTTTCATTTGTTAATTTTTTAAGAAACTAACGAAAGAGTTGTGTACACTAAACCACATTTTCTAATATTACTTGGGTCAAATAGAAGTCTTTCTAAAGGCAAACCTTGTGCTCTTTGTATTGTCTTAGTGCAAGATAGTTATACTGGAAATTATCTTTGTATCTTGCAGTGACTTTTGCTTTGAGCTGATGGTAATAGCTTTGCAACATCAAATGCTCATGTCCAAGTTGTTGCAATAAGTGTATTGTATATTTCTTGGATTTTTTTCTTTGTAATTTTTTGGTAGATGAATTAAAAAATCTATCCAAAGTACATCTTGTCCATTTTCTAAATTTGAAAAATATGCCTTCAATGCTCCATCAACACCATTACGAAGGCCATCCTCATCATGTGATTCAATGAGTAGATTTATTTTTAATAGTATTTTTTATCGCAGTATTGTTGTGTTTCATAAGATGCAAAGTTTGTTTTATGCTTTCAACCTTGTCAAATCATAAATGCTTGAAGAATTATTAACTTTGTACCCACATGTGACAACATTTTTTTATTGTGTCTCTGCACATATTTATTTTTTTAAAATAGATATGGAAAAAGTGGATCAATTGGTGGTGCCTTATAAAAATGATAATTGATTAATTTTATGTCAACATCTGATTGGGCATTTAATCTCGTTTTGTTCAAAATTGAAACAAAAGTTATGACTTTTTGATGAATTGGAATATGAAAAACATAACATTTTACTTTGTCTTTCTAAAATATATATGGCACTCTCTACTTGTTCAACATCTGGTGTTCAAAGTCAAACTAACATATCCAAATTATTTTGTAGGGGTATGATTTATTTCACGCAATTGTTTTCCAAGATGGTAGAAAAGTGTAAAGAAAACAAGAGAAACCTCATCAATAAGCAAAAGACAATGATGTTCAAATTGTTTAGATAGTGTATCCATATTTTTACTTATTAAAGGTAAGTATTTATATTTGTTAAAATACATGGAAAAGGAAAAGTGCAATGTGACACCACTAGCATTGAAATTTCCTTTTCATGTATAAGTCGTTATGAATCCTTTTAATGTAAGTGGATCATATTCAATTCTTATATTATACATGTACACAAGAGATTGGAAGACTTCTCTTACACTAAATGTGTTTCCAATGGTTGCATCTTAAGTCAAGAAAATATATATTGGTTCTAAGGGAGCTTGTTTCTTCTTAATCAGGATATATTTTATGGTGTTTTCTTGTACTTTTTTCACATGTCTTCTTATGCTATAGAATTTTTCATCCTCTAGTATATGTGGTTGTTTTAAATATGATAAGATTGATCAATTGATGTTCTTACATGTTTCATTCTATGGAAATAGTGGAGGTCAGCATCAATATTGTACTCTTCATGTCCTCTAATTTATTTCAAGATGAGGCCATTGGAAACTGAATCGCTTTCTTCGATTACATTGTTGGAAATAATACTGAGAGGGGGGGTGAATCCGTATTATCTAGCAATTTAATAAATCTTCCTTATTTGATCTTTGAATTATTTTTGCATGTCAGTACCATAAAATAATGAGCATGAACAAAGAAAACAGATAGTCACACCAAAGAACACAAGATGTAAGGTGGAAACCCAATGTGGGTGAAAACCACCTGCTGCAATATGTCTCTATCTTCTTTCAAATTAGAAACTCCTTTTACAATGATTTTGTACTGGTGCTGTCCTTTACCAGTATGCAGGCTGCAACCTGCAGAGAGCTACAACTCTCTCTCTCGTTTTCCAGTCTTCTCCTAAAAGGGAGCTACAACCCCCTACTTCTTTTCATAAAGCATCAAATGATCATCAAGTACATAACAGTTACAGTCCACTACAGTTATCAGATTAGTAATAACAGAACTAACCCAGAACACCTTATCAACAGAGAAATTCAATCAACAGAACATCTTAAGACCGAGACGCAGATTTCCCTTCTGTGGCCTGCGACCAGACGCAGTTAACCTTCTGCTCCCCTGCGTCCACACGCAGAGATCCTTCTGCTGCGCTACGTGCCCACGCACTCTTCCTTGAACTGCACTGCGTCCTGTTGCTGTAGGGACGCACCCAGAAACACTATCGCGCCGCGTACTTTGCTGCAGAGATGCACCCAGAAATGCTATCGCGCCGCGTCCTTTTGCTCCAGGGACGCACCTGAACCTTAGTCGCTCTGCGTCCCCACGCAGATCTCCTGTTACTGCACTGTGTCCCGGACGCACCTGAACCCTTCTGAGCCTGCGTCCCGGCGCACCTGAACCCTTACTGCACCTGCGTACCTCCGGGCATAGATGATTTCAAGACTTCAAGAGTAACTCAAATAGTCAGATCTACAGATCTGATCATGCGCCAAAGAGATCTCAGTCTTTCAGAAGATTCGCCTTTTTAGATCTAGACCAGATCTAGCCTCATAAGATATTCAACCAAAGACATGTTCAAACCAAATGATCTCCTTTGCTTTATATAGGCAAGCTCCTCCTCAAATCATGGAACAATACCATGAGCCGACACCATAGTAACACAATACCGTCGGCTAGATACCAAGAGTAAAACACAAGAAACCCCCACGTGTGCTTTTATCTGCCTTAAAATGTGTGCACTGGGTGGACGCACCTCCTGAACGGCTGGCCTACGTCTCTGGACGCAACTTCTGCATGGTGTACCTGCGGGTATGTATCTTTTGAACTGATTTCCTGCGTCCTTCTTTATTTTTAATAAAAAGAGAGCCTTGCCATGGGAGTTGCCATCAAGTACAACATCTGTAACATATATAGCCATTCCTGAAACATAATGCCAACAATCTCCCCCTTTGGACTTGATGGCAACCTCACAAACTTTGCTTCATTCTCCCCCTTTGACATCAAGGGCAAAGGGGTATGCTCCCCCCAAGGTCATGCTCCCCCTGAAAAAGGAACCAGATCTGCAACACAGAACCATAATCCACCATGAAAGAGATAGAGACATATTGCAGCTATTTCCAAGATCTCCTTCTGACCATCCTCCATAATGCCAACAATGCATTATATGCTCCCCCTGAACCTGTACCATCAATCATAAAAGATTCAACAATAAGATGATGCATCAACAACCCCTAGCTTTTGCCTGAGGTATTCAAAAGTGTCCCTGGGCAATGGTTTGGTGAGAATATCAGCAACTTGTTCCTTAGAAGGAACATACTCCAACTTGACCTTCTGTTCAAGCACTTGTTCCCGGAGAAAATGATACTTGATTGGTATGTGCTTGGTTTTTGAATGCATAACCAGATTCTTTGAGATCCTGATTGCACTTGTGTTATCACATAAGATGGGGATAGGTGGTGTACAAGTGATTTGAAAATCCTGCAAAGTCTGCATCATCCAAAGAAGTTGAGTGCAACAAGATGCAGTAGCAACATATTCCGCTTCAGCTGTAGACAAGGCAATTGAACTCTGTTTCTTGCTGAACCAAGATACCAGTCTGGAACCCATAAAGAACGCACCACCACTTGTGCTTTTCCTGTCATCCACACTTTCAGCCCAATCTGCATCTGTATAAGCATGAAGTGTAAGATCCGTATCTCTAGGATACCATAAGCCATAATTTTGAGTCCCTTGAAGATATTTGAAAATTCTCTTCACTGCCTGAAGATGAGTCTCCTTCGGATTTGCCTGAAATCTTCCAACTATTCCAACTATATGCATGATGTCCGGTCGGGTACCTGTCAAATATAGTAAACTTCCAATCATAGATCTGTAGGTTGGTTGATGTACTGCTGCAGATTCATCATTTGCACTGAGACTACATCCTGTGACCATGGGTGTACATACTGGTTTTGCATCTTCCATGCCATATTTCTTCAAAATCTGTTTGAGATACTTGGTTTGAGATAAAAATATTCCTCCTTCTTTTTGTTGGATTTGCAAACCAAGGAAATATGTTAGTTCTCCCAGCAAGGACATTTCAAATTCTTTCTGCATGACCGAGGTAAAGCTTTGACTCATAGCTTCTTCATTGCTGCCAAAAATAATGTCATCTACATACACAACAAGTATTAGCAATTTGTCATTTTCAGCTTTTATATAAAAATTGCTATCTGCTGAACCTTTTGAAAAACCTTGTTGATGAAGATATTTGTCCAAACGGTAGTACCAAGCCCTTGGAGCTTGTTTGAGACCATAGAGAGCCTTTTTCAATCTGCATACAAGATTTGGATCATTTCCAAGAATGAACCCATCTGGCTGTTCAATGTACACTTCTTCTTCCAAGTCTCCATTCAAAAAGGCTGATTTCACATCCATTTGAAATACTTTGAAGTTTTGAAAACTTGAGAGAGCAAGGAACATTCGGATGGCCTCAAGTCTTGCAACAGGAGCAAAGGTTTCTTCAAAGTCTATTCCTTCTTGCTGCGCATACCCTTTACAAGCAAGTCTGGCTTTGTTTCTAATTACTTCTCCATTTTCATTCAATTTATTTTTGAAGACCCATTTTGTTCCGATTACATTCTTATCCTTTGGTCTAGGAACCAGCTCCCAAGTGTTGTTCTTTTCGATTTGCTCAAGTTCTTCATCCATTGCTTTCACCCAACATTCATCTTTGCATGCTTCTTTCACATTTTGTGGTTCAGTAGAGGAGAGTAATGCCAAATAGCTTGAGGCTTCTGCAACTATTCTTCTTGTTTGTACACCTGCTTCTTTCTGCCCTACAATCTGAGATTCTGGATGATTCTTCTGAACATATCTGGATGGGGTTTTCTCTTCTATTCTTGTCTGCTCCTCTGGTTCTTCTTGAGGTTCTGCTTGAGGTTATTCTTCTTCATCATTCTGTCTTTGAGGGTAGCCTTCATCTTCTTCTATGTCTTCATGATGTACTTGCCTAGGAATGTATCCCTTCTCATCAACCACTACATCAATACTGTCAACAATTCTGCCAAGTCTTTTATTGTAGCACTTGTATGCTTTGCTATATGGAGAGTAACCAAGAAGAATGCCTTCATCTGCCCTAGGTTCAAGTTTGCCAAGCTGCTCATCAGTATTCTTGATATAGCATTTGCTCCCAAAGATTTTGAAGTGCTTTACCGAAGGAGTCCTACCACTCCAAAGCTCACGAGGAGTTTGAGTGCTGTTCACCCGGACATTTGTTTTGTTGAGAATAACAACCGCAGCATGTGCAGCTTCACCCCAGAAAGTTGCGGGAGTTCCTGATTCATCAAGCATAGCACGAGCCATTTGTTGGATTGTTCTGTTCATTCTTTCCACAACTCCATTTTGCTGAGGAGTTCTAGCTGTAGAGAATTCTCTCCTTATCCCATGTTCATCACAAAAATCGAAAAATTCATTTGAAGTAAATTCCCCACCTCTGTCGGATCTGAGGCACTTAATTTTGTGACCTGATTCATTTTCAACCAAGGCTTTGAAGGATTTGAATTTTTCGAATGCTTCATCTTTGTGCTTCATAAGTCCTAACCAGACAAACCTGGAGAAATCGTCAATGAATAATATCAAGTATTCTTCTCCTCGAGGTGTCCTTTTTCTGAAGGGACCGCATGTATCTGTATGTACTAGCTCAAGAGGCATGCTAGCTGATCCTTCTTTCTCTGGAAAGTTAGTTCTGGTTTGTTTTCCAAACTGACATGATTTGCATATGGTGTTGTCAGGAATTTTAATATCTGGAAGATCGCGAACTGCCTGATATTTGCATGCTTTCCTTATTTGTGAGAAACTTAGATGTCCCAACCTTCGATGCCATAACCAGTGCTCTTCATCCTTGCTCAAATAGCATTGTTGTTGTCCTTCTTCAAATATGTACAGATTATTTCGAGTTCTTTTGCCTTTGAGCACTGTTTTACCTGTATCAAGATCACGAATAAGACATCCATTCGATCTGAATATAACCTCGGTTCTTTGATCACACATCTGACTGACACTTAGAAGATTATGCTTCAATCCATCAACATACAAAACATTTCCAGCCTTGACCTTTTCTTTTAACTGAGCAATGCCTTTTCCTTTTATAGTCGCAGGAGTATCATTTCCAAAAGAGACTTTCTTTTCCTTTTCTAGAGCAGAATAAGATTCAAGTTTTTCTTTATCACCTGTCATATGCTTCGAACATCCACTGTCAATGTACCATAGATTTTCCTGTCCCTCTGCATAAAATTCTATCCCACATCTTTCTGTTTGAGGTTCCTTTATTCTCCATGTTTTGGTGCTTGAGGCTTGTTCCTTTTTCTGCTGGAACCTGCTCCTGCATTCAGAATCTTCATGACCAAAGTTATTGCAAATAGAACATTCAACTTCATTTTCAAGAACCGAAAAGTTGTTATAGGTCCTTTTTGTAATCCCTGTGATACTTCTTTGTTTTTGAGCTTCCCTAGTCATGATTGTTTTATATGCAACACATTGAGCTGCTTTGTGACCAAAGTTATGGCAAGAAAAGCATTGTCCATTGAAGAAACTTCTACGGTTATCAAATCTACCGGCCAAATGATTGTAACTTCTATTGTCATCCATTCTTGAACCAAATTGAGAAGATTTTACCTGTGGCTGGTTGTAGATTTTGTTCTCCCTTAAGATGGATTTCCCCTGATAGTTTCTTTTTGTAATTCGTCCCTGCTTTACCTGATGATATTCATTTTTCTTTTGCTCATTCCTTCTTGCTGCATCAAGATAACTTTTTGAGGTGGATGCTTGAGAAGTTTCTCCATTATAGCCCAGACCTGTCTTGTTTAGAGGAGATCGCTGCACATTGATAATCTCATCCAAAGTTTCAGATCCTTTGACAAACTTGAGATTAATAGCTTTTGTTTTCTCAATCTCTTTTCTAAGACCAACAATTTCACCTTCTAATTTTTCAAGATGTTTTTCCTTTTCATCAATTTGAAATTGTAGAGTATCAATGATCATGTTCTTTTCTTCTATACATCTCTTGAGTTTAGTAATTTCATCATAAAGGTTATCCACATCTACAGCATCCATATAATCATCATCTTCAAATGCCATTAACAACTTATATTCATTACCTTGTTCATCTTCATCACTGTTTGATAGACCATCACTATCTTCATGAGTGTAGTAGCTTTTCTTATTTGCGTTCTGTTTCTTGTTCCATCTAGCAGGTTCCTTTCCTTTATCCTTATAAGGACATTTTGCAGCATAATGACCTACTCTTCCACAAGAAAAGCATTTAAAAGGTAACTTACCTCTGAACCTTCCAGAACCTCTTTGAAGATTTCTGACAAAATTTGATTCTTCTTCCTCTTCTTCTGGGACGTGGCTTGCTCCATAATAATCTTCTTTACCTGATGCATTGAAAGCAGCTTCTCTTCTGTCTGATGGACCTCCCTTTCTCATTTCATAAGCAATTAGAATTCCATGTAGCTGAGACATAGTGAGAATTCGTAGATTTTCCTTTTCTTCTATAGCAGATACTTTAGATTCAAACTTGGGAGACAAAGATCTTAGAACCTTTTCAACCACTATAGCCTCTCTTATTTCTTCACCCAAATTTTTCATACAATTAACAATCTCATCTACCTGAAGAAAATAGTTAGCCACAGTTTCATCATTATACATCTTGAGAGTTTCATACTGAATCCTGAGAGTTTGAAGTTTAGCACGCTTTACCTGTTCATCTCCTTCATAGCTTGTGACAATTTTGTCCCATATTTCTTTTGCGGATTTGTAGTGCATTACCTTCATGAATTCCGTTTGGGATATACATCCTAACAGAGTACTGACTGCTTTTGCATTTGTTTCATACTTCTTTTTCTCAGCTGGATCTGTAGGAGTAGCTGAAGGAAAAGCATAGCCTGTTTCTACAATGTCCCAAACTTCTGTACCAAGAGATTGAAGATATGCAGTAACTCTTACCTTCCAATAATTGAAGTTTGTCCCATCAAAAACTGGTGGCCTGATTGATGCTTCTCTCTCGTAGTTGCTCATGATGAACGATCTACCTTCAAGCGATCAAGCTTCTCTGAAGGACCTGCTCTGATACCAATTGTTGGAAATAATACTGAGAGGGGGGGTGAATCAGTATTATCTAGCAATTTAATAAATCTTCCTTATTTGATCTTTGAATTATTTTTGCATGTCAGTACCATAAAATAATGAGCATGAACAAAGAAAACAGATAGTCACACCAAAGAACACAAGATGTAAGGTGGAAACCCAATGTGGGTGAAAACCACCTGCTGCAATATGTCTCTATCTTCTTTCAAATTAGAAACTCCTTTTACAATGATTTTGTACTGGTGCAGTCCTTTACCAGTACGCAGGCTGCAACCTGCAGAGAGCTACAACTCTCTCTCTCGTTTTCCAGTCTTCTCCTGAAAGGGAGCTACAACCCCCTACTTCTTTTCATAAAGCATCAAATGATCATCAAGTACATAACAGTTACAGTCCACTACAGTTATCAGATCAGTAATAACAGAACTAACCCAGAACACCTTATCAACAGAGAAATTCAATCAACAGAACATCTTAAGACCGAGACGCAGATTTCCCTTCTGTGGCCTGCGACCAGACGCAGTTAACCTTCTGCTCCCCTGCGTCCACACGCAGAGATCCTTCTGCTGCACTACGTGCCCACGCACTCTTCCTTGAACTGCACTGCGTCCTGTTGCTGCAGGGACGCACCCAGAAACACTATCGCGCCGCGTACTTTGCTGCAGAGACGCACCCAGAAATGCTATCACGCCGCGTCCTTTTGCTCTAGGGACGCACCTGAACCTTAGTCGCTCTGCGTCCCCACGCAGATCTCCTGTTACTGCACTGCGTCCCGGACGCACCTGAACCCTTCTGCGCCTGCGTCCCGGCGCACCTGAACCCTTACTGCACCTGCGTACCTCCGGGCATAGATGATTTCAAGACTTCAAGAGTAACCCAAACAGTCAGATCTACAGATCTGATCATGCGCCAAAGAGATCTCAGTCTTTCAGAAGATTCGCCTTTTTAGATCTAGACCAGATCTAGCCTCATAAGATATTCAACCAAAGACATGTTCAAACCAAATGATCTCCTTTGCTTTATATAGGCAAGCTCCTCCTCAAATCATGGAACAATACCACGAGCCGACACCATAGTAACACAATACCGTCGGCTAGATACCAAGAGTAAAACACAAGAAACCCCCACGTGTGCTTTTATCTGCCTTAAAATGTGTGCATTGGGTGGACGCACCTCCTAAACGGCTGCATGGTGTACCTGTGGGTACATATCTTTTGAACTGATTTCCTGCGTCCTTCTTTATTTTTAATAAAAAGAGAGCCTTGCCATGGGAGTTGCCATCAAGTACAACATCTGTAACATATATAGCCATTCCTGAAACATAATGCCAACAATCTCTATTGAAATTATCCACAATCATTCATTTCAACATTGTTTGATGCATCGTCAAGGTCACCTCACACTTTAGGAACAATATAAGTTAAGATTTGTTAATTTTGTCTGATGTTTTCTTTAAGGATCAAATAGGTATTCATCCAACTAGAATACTTATGTTTAAAAACATATACCATCAACTTTTCTCGATAAAATTTGTCTAGGTCCTTATACTCACTATATATCATGAATCGTATGACAAATGAAACATCACCATGTTTATGCTTCTTTCCCCTTTTTGTACATATTGACAAAAAATCTACTAAACAAATGTGTTCAATAATTGAAGGTCTTTGCAAGTAACAATCAATAACTGAAGTGAAAAGCACATCCTCTAAATCATCTACTTCTTGTTGCGATTGTTTTGCTCGTTTGATGATAGAAACCCTTTGGTATTTGGGAGAAGTATTAATAAATATACATTTTATTGAAATTTTAGACAAAGGAACAGACCGAAAAAATATGCACAACATGGTTTGAAAACATTTGTTGCAAATTTAGCAATGCATTTCCAAGTGGGACAATTTTTTACATGGTTTAGGAATTTACAAGGTAAGTTCCTCAAATAGAACAACAAAGGACACCGCTCACAAACATATCACGGATCAATACACCATTATTCTTGTCGTGGTTAAAACCCTCAAAGAGGGAAACAGTCCACGGCCTAAGCCAATGCGGCCACTATAGGCAATTTATTAATAAAAGAATGAAAATTTACATAAGCTTCTCTCATGAACGAATACCCTATAAATGACCCTCCATTCTCTTTAAATAGAGATCATGGACCAATCGGGTGTTAATCCACAGATCAAGTGTCGGCAATACTGAGGAGAGAATGAACCATTGGATCACTTCATGTCTAGAACATATCGTGACCATCGGATTCTAAGTTACGAAAGTACATAGTAAAGAAACACACTTTACCTAACTCTACACTAGACCAAGTTATACTTAAGTATTTCCTATGTGTCGAAATATCCTAGCATCCCCCCTTAAGAAAAACATGGGATAGGATTGAGGGATGTACAAATAGGACACAATAGCAGAAGGAAGGAGGCATTAGACCCTATTCCCCCCTTAGTGACAACTTTTTTAACTTCAACCATAAATCAATGCTTAGTAAACTTCGCCTCTGTGAGAGCCTTTGTAAAGATGTTTGCAACTTGATTATATATTGAACAATATTGATCTTCAAGAACATGGTCATGAATGAGCTCTTTGATGAAGTGCATGTGCAGTTAAATGTGTTTGCTGCACTGATGTTGGATTAGATCTTTGCATAGTTGAATGGCACTTTGATTATTAGACCAAAGTGTAGTCAGATGCTACTGCTGAAAGCCAAACTCTGACAGGATATGACGAAGCCACACAACTTCTTTACTAGCTTCTATGACACCATGATACTCTAATTCTTCTGAAGAAAGAGAAATGGCACATTGTTTCTTGCAAGCCCATGTAATAGGTCCTAAACCAAGGGTGAACACATAACCTGCAGTAGACTTTTGATCATCTGGGTCACCAGCCCAATCGGAATCAGTGAAACCAACCAATAGAGGAGATGCTTCTGCACTGTAATGAATCCCAAACTGAATTGTACCTCGAACATAATGAAGTATTATTTTATCTGCTTTCTAATGACTTTCATGGGGGTTTTACATAAACTGAGAAATAAGGCCAACAGCAAAGGAAAGGTCAGGATGAGTATGGGTCAGATACAAATTCATTCCTACAAGTTGACGATATAAGGTAGCATCAACTCCAGGGGAAGTACAAGTGACTAAAATTTTGGCTCTAGACTGAAATGGAGAAGGGTCTGGCTTACAGTCTTCCATGTGAAAATTTCGTAGAATATCACAGGAATACTTGGACTAGGAAAGGGAAATACCTTCCTTGGATTGCAAGACTTGAAGACTAAGAAAATAATGCAAGTGTCCTAAGTCTGTCATTTTAAAGTTATTTTTAAGGTTGGAATTCACATGGTTTATAAGGTTGGGATCACTACTAGTAAGGATAAGATCATCAACATAAAGCACAAGAATGATAAGAGACTTGCCCACTTTCTTGGTGTAGACAATATTGTCAGAATGATAACTAGAAAAACCATTTTTTAAAAGAAAGCTATCCATTTTGGCATACCAAGCCCTAGGGGCTTGCTTAAGACCATAAAGGGATTTCTTAAGCCAACATACAAGGCTGGAGTCTATTTGTATAAAGCCAGTAGGTTGTTCCATATATATTTCTTCATGTAAGTCCCCATGCAAGAAGGTAGATTTAACATCCATCTGATGGACTTCCCATTTGAAAGAGGCGGCAAGGGAGAGAACAAGGAGGATAGAGTTCATTTTGGCAATAGGGGAGAAGGTTTTAGTATAGTCAATGCATTCAACTTGTGAAAAACCCTTAGCAACAAGATGATCTTTATGTTTATCAACTTTTCCATCTGGTCCATACTTGGTTCTGTAAACCCATTTTCATCTAACAAGTTTTCATCCCTTTGGAAGAGGAACAAGATCCCATGTATGATTTGCTAATAATGAATCATATTTGTCATTCATAGCTGCATCCCAATATGGATGGCCTGAAGCTTATGGAATGGTGTCAGGATCATAATTCGTTGAAGCTTGAGACAGTAAAGAAGAGGCTCTATTGAACTAAGAATGTGTACATCGTTGTTCTGTAGGATCACTGACAAGAGCACCTGCTGCATCCCGAGTAGCACAGACCCATTTTCGAAGCTGAGGAGTTGAGGGAGGATCCTAAGAAGGTGGGGGAGGATAGTCCTCCTTGTTGTCATCACCTGAAGAAGAAATATTTCCAGAAGTAGAAGGGATAGAGAGAGGTGGCACATCCACCGAACTAGGCTTATAGGCCAATAAATTTTCAGAAAACTTTACATCTCTTCTAATGATAACATTTTTGGACTTAAGTGGAATAAGTCTATATCCTTTGACATCTTCAGAATATCCAACAAAAATACATTTTTCACTCTTAAGTTCTAAAGCTTTATGTTTCTCATCTGGAATATGGGCCCATGCTTCACTTCTAGAAAAACGAAAGTGACTTTCATATGGTTTAATTGAGCTCCATGCTTCTTCTGGAGTGATATTATTTAAAAGCTTAGTAGGAGTGTGATTTACTATGTAATTTGCACAGTTAATTGCTTCTGCCCAAAAATTAAGACTAAGTCCTTTAGATTGAAGCATACAATTAACCATTTCCTTTAAGGTGTGATTCTTCCTTTCAGCTACACCATTTTGTTGTGGATTATATGGAACAATATGTTGCATTTGAATTCCATTCTCAGTGCAAAAGTTGATGAATTTGTTGTTAATATATTCTCCACCATTATCCGATCTTAGCTTAAGAATTTGATGTCTAGATTGTTTTTCAACAATGGCATTAAAGGCCAAGAATATGTTAAATACTTCACTCTTGAGTTTTAAGAAGTATGCCCAAGTGTGCCTGGAGAAATCATCAATTAAAGTTTAGAAATATTTGTAGCCAGAGAATGAAAGAACTAGAAGTGGACCACATAAATCACTATACACACGCTACAAAGGGGTTGAGGCATGCCAAGAGGCACATTTTTCAAAACTATCCCATTAATGTTTTCCTAGTACACATCTAGAACAAACACCATCTCTGCAAGATACCATTGGAAGACTTGTCACCATATTTTCTTTACATAGATTCTGACCAAATCTCTCATGCCAAAGTTTGCTCACTTCATCATTATGAACAAAAAATACCAAGGGAATATTTGATGACCCAAAGTTGTTAAATTTATACAACCTTCTAGAATCATCATCAATGCCAGTAGCTAAAATCTATCTAGGATCTCTTAGGTCCTTAATTACAACATTGTGAGGTGACCTTCACCTAAATGAGTTATCTGATATACATATAGAAGGTTGCAGGAAAAGGTTGGAACACATAAAACAACATTAAATTGACCATTTTCTAGATGAACAGTTCGAGTCCCTACAACACTAAGAGATCTATCATCACCAACATATATATTTTTGGTGTTACAACCATTTAAAGAAGAAAACATGGCTTTGTTTTTGGCCATGTGATAAGAAGCTCTAGAATCAATGAGCCACTCATGAGAATGAGAAGAAGAAGATACATTTAGTGCATAACTAGACTGAGATGCTTGACAACCACATGCAAAAAGTGTTATTCTTGAAGATGAAGTTGAATTTGAAGAGTGCTCCAAATGCATGTTATGCTGCTTCATTGCTGCTTCCAAGGCTTCATCTTCTTAAAGCATTTGGAGTCTAAGAGGCCATCTTGATTGCAAAAGTGGCAATGTTTATTAGTCTTTTCCCTTTGTTTTTATTTTCCCTAACGTTTTGTTGAAATGATTTTTCATTCTGAGACTGTAATTTCTTAGAACCCTTGTTTGGTTTAGGACCATTAATTTTAGGATACTGCTTCTTAGGATTCTTTGAATTTGGTTGTTGTTTGGTGGCTAAGGCTTTCTTAGAAGAGTTTCTAAGATTAAGAAGACCAAGATATAAGAGTTTTCCTTTTTCTCTTATTAAAGAATCACAAAGGTATCAAAAGAGGGGGACTTGTAGTTTTTTCCTTGAGAAATAAAGGCTTCTCTAGTAGAATGGAAGGTGGAAACAAACACAAAGTAGGCTGGTCCCAACCTAGTAAGAATGGAATAGATGAGGCTACCATATTCTTTCTTAACCTTAACACCTTACAAGAGAAGTCTAAGGGTCTTGAACTTGGACAAAAAATCTTCAATGGAAGAAAAATTATTGGGGTCCAATGTAAGCAACTCATTTTCGAGTTGATGCGCTCTAATTTCGATTTTAATTCCAAAAACTTTAGTGAGCTATTTCATTGCTTCATTTGATATGGATTTAAATAGGAATGCAACAAATTACAGATATAACCATAAACACAGAGATGCAGTGGAAATAATACTTCATTTAATTAATGTAAAATATTGAAATATGCTTACAAACAGAAATGGAAATAAACCAGCTAGGGCGATGGTAGCTTATCTCTGAGAAGAGATGTGGCAGGTACATGCCTCTAAACTCTGTTACAATGAGGCTCAAAGGCCTATTTATTGTTGAGAAACAATGGAAAACCCTAAACATCCAAAAACCTAACCCTACAAGATGAAACGCCAAACTATGGCCCTCGTTTGGGTAAATTGGTACATCAACTTACCGGGGTTGTAACTTTGGCATATGATCTCCATTTGACACACACAATATCTCATTAGAAAGCTCTATCCGAGAACTACAACTTTGGGAAGAGGAACATGGGTCCATGGACACATGTTGCTCCCAAGTTTCCCAAAAAAGTATTTTAGGGCCTCAAAACAGATCCAGAAGTTCAAGACCCGAAAAACTGCTAAAAATAGTAAACTGTGCTACAACTAAGGAAACTGAAAAACTAAAAGAAACAACGGTGGGGGTACAAGTGGACTTGGTAGGTGGCCACCAATATCCACATGGATCATTACTCCCCCCTCAGGAAGTAATGGTACCCATTATGTTGAGTTCCTCCATGAGATGAGGAAACTTCTAATGAACTTGGTCCCTGGTGAGCCACTTGCCCTGGAGAAGGAGTTGGCCTACTTTGACAACTTGATACAGTTCGATATTCTGCTGGCGAGTGTGCTTGATGTGTGTTTCCATGATCCTATTAGTTGAAGCTTGTTCCATGCAATATGGATTTAACTCTATGGGTGTGAGCTATTCTGTAATGTCGGATGTGTCTAGTAATGGTGGAAAGTATGGCCGAAGGTGGTCCACATTGAACACTAGGTGTAGGCCAAGGAATGGGGGAATGCTCAGCGCAAATGCATTGTCTCCCATAGCCTTGGTAATGTTGTAAGGACCATATCAGATTAGTCTAAGTTTCTGATAGGCTCTGGGAAGGTGTTCCTTTTGCAAATGCAACCAGACTTTGTTGCCCACCTGAAACTTGTGTGGCACCCAGTGTTGATCATGTCATTGCTTGTACTTGGCATTTGATTTCTCTAGAATGTCATGGACCTATTGACGAATATGTTGTATGTGCTCAATGAATATGTTTTCCTTATCTGTTTAAGACTGGACATGAGCCAAATTTGCGTGAGTAGCTACAAATGGCATGGCCACATCAATGGGACATAGTGGTTGGAATCCCAAGCCCACCTGAAAAGGGTTGTGGCTAGTTGAGCTGTGGAGAGCCCAATTGTAGCTGTGCTGAACATATGGGAGGCTCTCATCCCATGTGCATGGATTCTTTGAGTTGTACATGCATAGAATGTGTACGATCATCTTGTTGGCAACCTCTGTCTAGTCATCAGTTTGAGGATGGAAGGCTGTGGACTTAGTGAGTTTGGTGTCCAGCATCAATTAGAGACTGGACCAAAATGTACCGAGGAACCTGCTACCCCAATCTGATAGGATATACTATGGGATCCCAAAGTGTACCCACATTCGTTTAAAGAAGAGTCTAGTAGTGGCTTCTGCTGTGATATTCTTCTTTCAAGCCGCCATAATGGCCATCTTCGAGAACCTGTCGATGACCACAAAAACACAGTCATTTCCATGCTTAATGGAAGGAAGGCCTGACATGTAATCCATGGAGATGGATTCTGAAGGTCGACTAGGGGTAGGTAGTAGGGTATAGGGGCCTTACTTCTTAATGGTCAGTTTGACAATGGCACAGGTAGTGCATGATCTGATGTAATTCCTAACATCGCGTTGAAGATTCGGCCAATATACAGTATTGCACCATTTTGTCAACCCTAAAATGCCAAGTAGTCTAATTGTAGTGTGCTTCCCAAATCATCTTGGCACACTCACTTGAAGGAACAAAAAGGTGACCGAGGTGGCATAACAAGAAATCCTGGAGGTGAAAATTTGGAACATGTTGTCCCTCCAAGAGTATCTAGTATGTGTGGCTGAACTCTGGGTCACTTTTGTAGAGAGGTGCCGAATTAGAAGTCTCGTGCCCACAAGAGTTGATCATAGTGGTTAACGCTATGATCAATGGTCAATTGAGGCAATCTGCAACATTATTGGTGCTGCCCTTCTTATACTTGATATTCAAATGGAATTGTTGCAGGTATGTGGACTACTTCTGATGGCAATCATTCTGCAATTTCCCTTGGGTCTATATGAACTACAGGGGTTGGTGGTTTGTGTGGATGGTTGTTTCCTTCCCCAAAATGTAATGTTTCCATTTTCAGTAGGTCTACATAATAAAATACATCTCTTTGTCATAAGTGGGATACTTCCGGACTGTGTGTGAAAGTGTCTCACTGTGATATGCCACTGGATGCCCGTGTTGAGTAAGGACTACCCCAATTGCATAGTCAGAGGCATATGTCTCGACCTCAAATGGTTGTTGCAAGTCTAGTAATGTGAGCATTGGTGCCGTGCAGAGGTGATCTTTCAACTGTGTGAATGCCTTCTGTTGAGATTCAGACCAAAAGAATTTTTCTTTCACTCCTCCCTTGGTGACTTGACTCAAGGGCCAAGTGATATGAGAAAATCCCAACAGAAACCTGTGGTAGAAGTTGGCAAGACCTAGAAAGCTACAGAGCTATGTCAAAGTGGTTGGAGATGGCCAATCCCGAATGACTTGGATCTTGGCTGGATCCACATGCATCCCCTATTCATCAATAATGTATCCTATATACTGAACCTAGGTCATGCCAAAAGTGCATTTCTCCAAATTGGCACATAACTTGTGTTGCCACAGTGTTTGGAGAACATGTCAGATGTGGTGGAGGTGCTCTTCCCAACTTTGGCTAAAGATCGGGATATCATCCATGTATACCACTACAAATGAGTTGGTGAATGGCCACAAGATGTCATCCATTAGCCTCATGAAGGTTGCAAGAGCATTCGTCAATCCGAAAGGCATAACCAACCATTCGAAAAGGCCCTCCTTGGCTTTTAAGGAAGTCTTCCACACATTGGAGGGTTCGATTGGTACCTGGTGATATTCTGACTTCAAATCAATCTTACTAAAATATCTTCCCTCCTTTAGTTGGTCCAAAAGGTCATCAATCCATGGGATCGGGTACCTATTATGGACAATGGTCTTGTTCAACACCCGATAGTCAATAAAAAGTCTCCACGTCCGATCTTTATTTTGTACCAACACGATCGAGCTTCCACAGGGCGATGAACTCAGATGGATGTGACCTTTCTGCAGCAACTCTTGAATCTACTACTCGATTTCATTATTCTCCTGAACAGAGTTCCAATAGATTGGTCCGTTGGGCAGCAGCACACCTAGGGTTAGATCGATGGAGTGCTTGACCTGATAGTGTAGAGGAACCCCTGTGGGGGAGGTGAAGATGTTCTCATACTCCTCCATGATCTTGTCCATCTATAGTTGTCATGTGGAGGGGCCCTGTCTGGAGGTCGTGGCCACCGTATTCTTCTTTCCTTGGGGGTGTATTGTCAGGAAAACAAATTTCCTAGTTTTGGAAATGAGCTTACTACATTGTTTTGCAGTAAACAAAGAGATGGCGATAGGCGATGCTACCTCTGGTATCCTGTACATCTTACTTCCCAAAGTAACAATAACAACACGGGGCCTTGATTCATACACAACATGTCACTTCCACAAGTACGGTTGTCCTAATAATACATCACAAATTTCAAGGGGAGAAATGTCACACAATACCTCATCCGTGAAGGGCTTGATGTTGTATTGAAGGTGAGACTGCTGGCTCACGCGAAGATCACATCCTTGGTGAAGCCACCCGATGGTGTACAATTGTGGATGTGTTATGGTTGATAAGCCCAGCCACTTCACGACCTCTACTGAAATGAGGTTCTTTTGGCTCCTGCTATCGACAATGAACTATAGCGGGGTGCCCTTAACCAACATTTGGTAGTGGAAGAGATGCTCTGCCTCCTCTGGATCTTTGGGTTCCTCCTTCTGAATCTTCATGGTGGCAACGATGGCATTGGGCTCCACATCGATAATTTGCTTCCCCTTGTCATTCCCCATGTTAGCTTCTGACTTAGAGTTGTAACATGCATCTGATTTTGAAACCTTTAGCTCGGCCACAATGACTACTTGGCCCGACACTCACTTGTGTTGTGAATGGATCTCTTATGGAACTCACAACACTTTCTCGTGTCCTTTTTCGGCTCCACAACGTTGTTCTTTGCTTGTAGCTTTGGCGGGTTGTCTTGGGCCACCCCACCTTGGCTTTGTCCTTTTTTTTGTAGTTTGGGGGCACCTTTCCCTTGCTTCGAATTCGTGGATCGAAAGTCTCGCTTCTTATATTTAAACTTTTGCTCGACCCTGATGGCATATCGGTATGCCATGCCGAGCGAGGGGATGTTTAGGAATTCTATTTCTTCCTGGATGTACTTTTGCAGGCAACCGCAGTATTTGAGTACCAAATGCTACTCCAAATCCTTGATACCCAACTTTGTGCGAAGGGTATGGAAAATATTGGTAAACTTCGGTACGTCTTGGTCCCTTCTGTGCCATAGCATGGTTAACTTTATGTATTGATCCTCATAGCTTCTGATAGGGTAGTACTACTCCTTGATGGCATCCTGGAATGAATACCAAGTGGGTACGACTGAAAATAGTGAGCCTGTACTTTCATCCTTCTACTCATAGTAGGTTTCCTACCAGTCCTTGACGTGGGGGGCTGCTTTGAGAAGAGCGAAAATAATCTTTTCCCGCCTGGAAAAATCATGAACAAAAAAATAACCCTCTATAAGATTTAACCATTTATCGACAACATATGCATCTATCTAACCCTTGAATATGGGGATTCCAAAATTAACTTGTACCTTAAACAGTGTGGCATTTATAGAGTAGTTGTTGGAAGCCGATGCATCGCCCCTGGGTAGCCGCTGAAGGATCTGGGAAAAGTTGTCCATCATCGCGTTCCTTTGTCACATGAGGGCTTCTTCAAGCAAGATTTTGGTAGGATCTCTTGCCTCCTCATCTTTCCTTTCATTCAGCATGGGAGGCTGTCGGGATTTGCGAGGCTGGTCTTGCAAAGGTTCGACCAATTCAAGCCTTAACTCCTTATATACCGACCTCATTGGGGACATGCAAAGAAAAACAGAGAAAAAAGTAGACCGCTCTGATACGACTAATATGGATTTAAACAGGAACGCAACAAATTATTGAGATAACTATAAACACAGAGATGCAACAGAAATAATACTTCATTTCATTAATGTAAAAGACTGAAATATTCTTACAAACAACAATGGAAATAAACCAACTAGGGCGATAGTAGCTTATCTCTGAGAAGAGATGTGGCAACTACATGCCTCTAAACTATATTACAATGAGGCTCGAAGGCCTATTTATTGTTGAGCAACAATGGGAAACCCTAAGCATCCAAAAACCTAACCCTAGAAGATGAAACGCCAAACTGTGGGCCTCGTTTGGGTAAATTGGTACATCAACATCCCAGGGTTGTAACTTTGGCATATGATCTCTGTTGAATGCCCACAATATCTCATTAGAAAGATCTATCCAAGAACTACAACTTTGGGAAGAGGAACATCGATCCATGGACCCATGCTGCTCCCAATTTTCCCAAAAAAACGTCATCTGGGGTCTCAAAATGGCTCCGGAAGTTCAGGTCCCAGAAAAACTGCTAACAATAGTAAATTGTGCTACAATTAAGGAAATTGAAAAGATGAAAAAAAAATGGTGGGGGTCCAAGTGGACTTGGTATGTGGCCACCAATATACACTTGGATCATCATTAGGAGTATCAAGTTCTGCGATATGGAATATAAGGTCTGGAGAACAAGACATCCCTATCAATCCACGTGCTTGATCTTGCCTATTTTCCCATTTGGCTGCTTTATCTTCATCTTGAGGTTTGGTTTCTTGTCCTGAGGGTATTCTGTAAAGACCTTTACTTCTAAGTAAATCCACAATGTAGGACCACCATTGGAAGTAGTTGGTGCTATCAAGAATAACTTGGCATGGACTTTCCATTTTAACAAAAACTAAAGCTATAGATGCTGAAACTAAGTGTTCCAATGGAAATATTTCGAAAAATTAGGCTGATTAAAAAAAAATGACTCTAAAAATGGCTTCCAGATGAAGAAGTTATGGCTTTTTGAAGAAAAGTTGTTGAAGATGCCGATGAAGTGTGTGAATATGTGGAAATGAATGATAAAGTTATATTTAAAAAAATACCCCCCCCCCCCACCCCGCCCCGCCCTACCCCCCCTCCAAACTTAATCTAATTATCTCACTTTAAAAAAAAAAATTATGTGACTCACTTTTATAAATAACTAAATTCATTTTTAAAATGGTACTTTATGTGCTACCCACTAAATTGTAATTTAAATAAAAGATAAAGAGACTTTATAATTATAAGTGACTCACTTTTTATAATGGGTGAGAACACTTTTGCATAAAGTAAATTTTAAACATAAGTTATGTGTGATTTTCGAAAAAGTAACTCAACAAAAAGAAAGGCTTGAACTCAAGACCTCTATTCTCATAAAGTAACTTTGGACCAAGTGAGCTAGTTTAAAAGGTTAGTAATTTTTGGAAAAGAGGAAGGGGTTTTTTTTTTTAGTCACTAAAGCTTTGGGGTGCGTGCTTACTTGAAAAAGCTCTTTTTTTCCTACAAAACAAAAACCACAAAACCCAACATGGACATACAAAAAAAAACAAACCTTACGACTTGAAGTTAGCTTTAGCCAGAAACTAAATATTTTCCTCAATGTGTCTAATCTTTTGAGATCACTAAGGCGCGACGGAAAGGAGCATACACATGAGAAAAATCCTTCCTTTTTGTTTCTAATTTGCCCAAATTGCACTGAGTTGTGAGGGAAAGAGCATACGCACAAATGAAAGCTATAGATCCAGTAATAAAAACAGAGAGCTAAATAAATCTAAATAAATAGAGATATGAATAGCTAGAACTGCAAATAAAGATTGTATACCTCCTGATATTAAAAGTGACATAGCTAGGGCTACTGGAAACCTTTTCGCATGAAACAAAAGGGGTTCCTCACTAGAACAGATTCTTCTAACATAATAGCGCAGTCCTCTCGGCCCAAAAGCTATCAGAAACAATAGATCTAGGAAACAACAGTCAGATGCAGTTGTACCGACTTCAGATTTGGATCACCAAAGGTCGCGTCCCCCAAATAGCTTTGATACCATATAGGAATTTAGAAGGTAAGTTCCTCAGATAGAACACCAAAGGATACCACTTACAAATAGATCAAAGATCAATACACCAGTATTCTTGATGTGGTTAAAACCCTCAAAAAGGGAAACAGTCCATGACTTGAGCCAATGTGGCCACTTCAGGCAATTTATTAATAAAAGAATGAAAATTTACATAAGCTTCTCTCATGAATGGTTACCCTACAAATGACCCTCCATGCTCTTTAAATAGAGATCATAGAACAATCTGGTTTTAAGCCATAGATCACGTGTCGTTTATACTGAGGAGAGAATGGACCGTTGGATCACTTCATGTCTAAAACATATCATGACCGTCAGATTGTAAGTTACAAAAGTACATAGTAAAGAAACACACTTTACCTAACTCTACATTAGACCAAGTTATACATAACTATTTCCTATGTGTTGAAATATCCTAACACACAGTATCAAGGTTCATTTTTTGATATTCTTCTCAAATATGTTTAAAAGTTGTTGTCATGGTTTTATTAAGTTTTTTCATCAAATAGCTATGGTATTTGGTTTTTGAATTAAAATAAAGCACAAACTAAGTGTTTACATTTTCATTTCATGGTTTCCGAATATGATGACAAAAACTATTCATCCATATGTCACTTGGCCTTCCTTTTAATAAAATCATTGTTTGCTTTAAACTATATTTTATGGAATCAATTTATTCATGCTCTGATAAATCCAAATCTCTCAAAAATTTGTCGAAGATATATGTTTCATTATATGTGGCATGTTCTACTATTTTTAAGATAAGTTTGTCATTTGTTTCCGTTTTTCCATTTGTGAAATCAATTGATTCAGGTATAATTTTTTTTGTTATTAGAGGAATGCGAAAATTGAACCTACAGTGCACATTTTTTCCTACAAGACTTTGTATGATGATGTTGTTGAATTGTTTTAAGATTATTTGCAAAAATCCATGAATCAAAAAAAATATCTATCTATAAATACCCCTATCTCAACATTTGAATTTCTTCCATATATCAATATATTCTTTGTTCATAGTAATGCATGGTCATGTTGGATTCCTCTATTTTGGAATTTTGTTACAAAAAAGTAGTCTTGAATTTCACCAAAATTATTATTATCATGGGAAACTAGTTATCATAGGGCACCTACACTATTATTGTAGTAATGTGCACATGTTACTAGATCATTTCTTAATAAGATTTCAAGAATGTTTTTTGTTATCTGATTTTCAGTAGAAGGCTTAGTTTTGTTTCTCATATGTTCTATCACATTAACTAATGGTTTCCAATGATGGTCACCACAGGTGAAGGAAACAAAAAATGTCGGTGGATCCAATTGTCGTATCATTGCATAAACATTCATTTGTAAACCACGGTGAAATCAAAAAAGTAATCCATGGATGTATGGATTATTCTTAGATCCATGTAACCAACTTCTGATTTGAGAATGCAATCTAGATTTGGCTTTGGCTTAACATATTTTTCTAATAGTTTTCTTCCCTTTAGTTTTACTTTTATTATTCTTACCCAAATATAGTTGAGAAATTGTTTAAGTATAATGCGGACGACCTGGTAAAAAAAAATTGTGATGTGGTATGAAAATTCATAGTCCTTCTGTAATATTTCCCATTATGCAATTTTTTTATATGTAAATTTTCTTATAATATAATCTTGATGCTTTTCTCCATAGAAAATTTTAGGGAAGTTCATTTCCTCTAAATATTTGTCCTCGAAAATTCCTAGTGGCATATATCCCTTACTAGGGGAAATGTTTAATTGATTACTTTGAAGATCATAAATACTATGTGATTATGGGAACCCATGCAACAATATTTTTATCACTAGATCTTCGTTGTTTTTGTTGATGTCAATATTTATTTGAATACTTTTTTTAACTGCAAGTGTATATGTGGCCTCCATAAACAATTCCTTCCAATTTTAATTTATGACAACCCTCTCAATCTGATAAAGCATGGTTTTTCATAAGAAATACAATGCTTTCATGACCATATGTGGTTAAATGCAACCAAAAGCATAAGTGATTTTGTAGCATAGTTTTCTCTTTGTCGCCACAACAATTGTACTAATGTATTTTATTTATTATGGAAGCACATGTTAAATCCGAGATGTGTCAGTGTGAATAGTTATTATACCTCTAATTAGGTTCATTTGTTGACCTCTATATTTCTGCCCTAGTTCTCAAATTTGCTTGAATGGTAAGTATATTGATACTAGTCATTCTTCTAACTCAATTAGTTTACATATGATGTGAATACAGTTATTCACCTAATTTATTAAGGGCATGAAAATACGGTAATCCTACCATGATCGAAGTATATTTTTGAGTTCTTGCAAGTGTATTGATGTTTCAATTCCATGTCTCTAGTCGTAACATGTTTTGCTTGAAAATAAACTTGTTTATTTGTTATAACATCATTTCTAAAGAAAGTTGAACAACAACATGAGCAATCATAAATAGGCATGTCAGCAATTGTTTTTTCAAAACATTTTTTCAATGAGTTTGACAATGTTGTTTGGTTGATACTTCCTCTTCCTATGGTAAATATAACAACTTTTAATTTTTTGTTGATGTTTTTATTGTTTCTTTTTTTGCTGAAGCAAGAGTCGAACCTTCTATTTCATTAAATCAAAGGAAAATTTACAAAGTGTACATAAACTTAAGAAAAAATATCATAGGAGAATGGTGATCTTGCTAAGGACAAGGACCCTCTCACTACCTCATGCAAGTGCAAAACACTAGAAAAATCTAGAAAGACCAAAACCATTTGGACAAAGCACCTCCGAGAGCCAACCAGCGACAGCGGTCAGACCTGACCCCCTAATGAACATAAATGAATGAAAGGACAAGTCACACCAATTGAAAATGGGGAGATGGCCTGTGGGCCCCGCTAAACAGTGCAAACCATCCCAACCGTCCATTCCGGATGCCAGATCCTACGGCCAGGGACAATTTCGCAACACCGAACCCACCCACTCTTTATCTCGCGATGGAGGGTGGTATCCGCATCGGCCACCAAGCCACATGTCGAGCACCCTATGGGATCACTCTCACAAATGTAAAACCACTTACCACTTTGAATACTCCTGATCATCGGAAACCCACCCATCGCCCGAACTGCTGACCCAAAGGCGAGAAGAGGACCTATACTATAGTACCCCATCGAATGCCCCTTCTGCCATCTCGTACCGAGAAACCTAAAGCTATTCCCGAGTCTGTTAGAGAGATAAATCCACGGAGTGCCAACCAAAAACTTGGGAAACCCGATTAAAATGATCCGGGAGAAGATGATCCCACCCTTGCGTGTCATCCATTCTGGCTCATCCTTCAAGGCTGAGTAAGTATCCTCAAGCGACATCAATTTGTGGTTTCCAACCCAACTCGAAATTGAAAAACCTCCCTGTCCTCAGTAGCTTAATCCTCGCGGATAGCCTTTAAATGACTTGGAGGAATTTCAGGCCACTTTTTTTCCATTCCACATTCAGCACTGCTCGCACCTTGATTGGCCAGTAAGTCGGCCATTTTATTGGCATTACGACGAACATGGTTGAAACTTATGGTTCGAAGGCCCTAAAGATGAAATTGGATTTTTTGATAAACCTGGACAAGTTTCCAATGATTCAAGACTCTTTTCGGCCTGGAACCCCCACTGATTCTTTTAACTACATTGATGGTTATCTCAAAGTTTGCTTCCACAATGATATTTGAGCAATGACTCTGTGATAGAAACTTTAGACACTGCTCTAGAGCCATCACTTCCGCCATATTATTAGTTGCTCTACCTAAATGGTAGTGGAAGATAAATATAATGTTGCCCTCATCATCCCTTAAAGCTCCTCCATAGCCCGCGGTTCCCGGATTGCTTTTGGAGGCCCCAAAAATGTGGTATTTTAGAAAGCCTTTTGGTGGGGGTTTCCAGTATTCCTTCTCTATAACCATGACTTTATCCTTACTATTTCTACTTTGAGGGGTTGTCCCTTGCAATCGTAGTTGTCAAAGACTTCTCTGCTCTTCATCTGAGGGGGGATTCGTGGAGATATTATTAATAGTTGAATTGACTGTCTCTCTGATCTGTTTCAAGATAAGATCAAGAAGATGTTGTACTGAAGTCTTACCATTCTTGAAAATTCTTTTATTTCTTTCTTTCAAAATGTTCCAGATAATAAAGCAGGGAGTAAAGGCCCAGGCCAAATTTAGGACTTCATTCTCCTTAAAGTCTTTTCTCTAGTGGTTTAGGGTATTTATGATACTTCCTCTGTCCCTATCTTACTACTGGAAAATTGAGGAGAACGAATCCCACAGCCAGGTAGTATAAGAGTGGCTATTGAGAATATGTTCCATTGTCTCCTCTTGCTCCTCACAGAGCTGACATCTAGAAGGCCCCATAATTACCCTTCTCCTAATATTGTCCCAAGTCAATTTTTTTTTGTGATGAACCAGCCACATAAAAGGCTTTATTTCATCCAACTTTGCTTCATCCAGAGATTCGTCCAGGCCTTGTCTAGAACGCTATAATTCAACCCAAGTAGAATATCTTTAGCCTCCTTGAGATTAAAGGCTCCTCACTTGTTATTACCCCATCTCAATTTATCCTGACCATTTGTTATTAAGATCATCCTCTGCTTGAGCAAGTCCCCAAGAGCCTCTGATTTGATTTTTAGGGGGCTATCCTCTCCGCATTCAATGTTTCTCCAGCTTCTCCACTTTTCGGAGGAATGAGAGAGCTCCCAAAAATCCTTAACTCTAATTAACCCTTGGGCATCTGTTTCCTACTTAAGGCTTATAAAATTCTCTGTTAACAATGTTGGTTCCTGCTGCCATTTGTCCTCCCAAAAAAGAGCAAGATCTCCTACTCTAATTTCCTAGAAACTATTCCTTTGAACTAAGCTTCTGTTCTCCCAGGCTCTATTCCATATGTAGGAGACTTTTATAGTTCCCAAAATTCTTATGAGATCATTATTGTGCCACGAGCTAGAATATTTCTCTTTCCATATCCTGTCCCATTGAGCTTTTGGTTCCTGCACCCATCTCCACCGTAGTTTGGCTCCTAGAGCTTTACAAAGAATCTCTTGATCATCTAAGCCGAGTCCCCCCTTACTTTTGGGTTTGCATATTTTTTCCCAGGAAAATAGGGCCCATTTCTTTCTAGTTTCCTCCTTTCCCCATAGGAAGTCTCTTTGTATGTCTCTAATTTGGTCTAAGACTCCTTTTGGAGCTAGGAGAGCTGATAACATGAAAACTGGGATGGATTGAAGTACAACCTTTGTTAGAACTAACCTACCGGCCAGGTTCAAGGCATGGAAGGTCCAATTTTTTACTTTGTCCTGCATCTTATTAATGACTGGTTCCCAAATACTCTTTTGCATGGGTCTGGCAGTAAGAGGTATTCCTAAATATTTAGAGGGGAGGGAATCTCATTAGAAGCCGAGAATTCTTGAGATATTTACTTGGATAGTAATGTTAGTGTTGAAGAAGAATATTTTTGATTTAGAGAGGTTGACTTCCATGCATGTAGCCAGTGAAAAATCCTTAAGAATTTGCTTGTAGGCCTGTTGTGGCCACCAACAACCCCCCTCTTTGTTTGGTATTAGCAATAACACCAAGCAAATGGGGCCCTTAATAAAAAATCCAAAAAACATTTTATGAAATTTTTTGTATTTAACTCCCTAAAACTGTATCGCATCGCGAGAAGAAAGTGAAACATTTTCCTATGAGCATAACAAGCTGCAAAGAAGCGACGCGAAATTCATCGCATCGCATACATGATGAAGCGCTCTTAAAATGAAAAAACTTAAGGAATCTCCGATGGCCAATATGCGACGTCGCATATCGCAACATCGCGTAAGCAGCACACAATGATTGAATGACTAAGTGCGATCTGCTATCTGCGATGCTGCGATCTGCGATAAATGCGATCATGAATTTCTGTGATGGCACATCTTGACGACGCGATCCGCGATGCTGCAATGCGAGTCGCAGAAATTACCCATCGCAAAATTTCCTCGGCGCAGTATTCAAGGAAAGTTGTCCGTAGACCAAAATTGGGCGCGTGCCTTAAAAGAAATTTATGATTGTACGCCAAAGTATTCAAGAAGGACAATTTTGTGTTTTTCGAAGAGTCAGTTCGTTATGGGTGTCATGATTATGCATTCATAAGAGCTTAAAGCTTTCATGTCAATCTTTATTATCATTACTCTTTTCCTTTGCATAAATTGTAAGACAGGAAATAACATAAAGCAATGTGCAGGAAACATCTAAGGAAAAGGGGAAAGCGTCAATGCTCGGAGAATAGAGAAGAGATGCCTTCACAAATGGATGCCGCATGCAACAGGACCACAGATTCCAGAGTATCACTCAATAGATGCTGATGTCAATAGGCCATCCAAAACTCAGAGTCAAAGGCGCACAAAAGCAACATGTTTACAAAAGATCCTGAAGCTTATGCCCGGTAAAGCAAAAAGAAAAAAGGCGCTAAAGAAGGAAAACACACCAGAAAAGCTCGAAACAAAGAACGAAGGCAGTTTTCGATGCAGAAAATTGTTCAGAGAGAAAAGTCCCTAACTTGTTCAGTCATTCGCAAGGCCGGAGACCGAAATAGCAAAAGCAGAATCAGTTTGAGAGAAATTTGGGTTATTACCAAATATACACGAAGTGAATATACCCAGCCAGAGGAAAATTCTCGAAAATATCTTCTAAGTTTACTAGAAATTGGTGCCAGCGCTTGTTATTTCTATTTTCATAGCTCAAACGAAAGAAGAAGGCGACCAGCCGACTCTTCGCAGGTGAATGTTGCATGCTTGCAGCACTAAGGAGCAAATACAGAAATGGTTAGGAATTAGATTCAATTTTTAGAAATAGTTTTGCTTTAGCAGAAGGGCGGTCATTTAGAAACGTATCCTAAATTTATGTAATTAAGTTAATTAGTTAGCAGTATTTAAACCCTTCTCAGGCATTAGGAGAAGGGTCCAGAAATTTGTCAAAAAACTTGTCCTCAGAACATGCACTTTTGCACCCTCGGAGGGGGTTTTGATGAATGGATGGATCAAGGTTTATTAATGTTTTCATTTGATATCTGCTACTGATGTTGCACTTCTGTACTCTTAGTAGATGTTAGAGCAAGGAGAGATAAATCATTGTTGCTTGAAGCTTATGAGTGGAACCAGTCATAAATGGTACTTTTATCTCTTGACCGTTTCTGTTTATATTCTTAAAGTGATATACAGTTTTTAGTTGTTTATATGTTACTGCATGAATGTGTGAGTTACCATTTGGCACTTTTGTACGGTGGAGTCATTTATTTGTGTTTGATATATGAATAACTTATTATGCGATATTCACAACTGTTTTGCTTAACTTTTTATGCAAAGTGGTTTATCTTAATTGATTTCTATTCTTATGATAGCTGAATGATCTTTATTACCAGTTATTGTTCGAAATCTCTTTAGACCGCATAATAGAAGAAATACACCCCGGGTTAGCGTAGATTAGATGTGTTGTTTCTCATTAGATTACAATAGCATAGAGTTAGTTTAGAAGTTTGAGTTAAATTATCTTTAAGTACTCTTAGATCAGCATCATCCAACTCTACACACACAGACCCCTTAGATTGGGAAACTGGTCCCATTATCCCCAGTCGGACCCGCTATACCAAACGGATAAGGAGCTGCCAACCAAGGTCTGGACCGGGTGGTTAACCCCCTTGTTGTCGACCCGATTTTCAGGGCTTCAACATATTTGGCGCTAGAAGGAGGGCCCGAACTATGAATGGCACCTAAATGAAAATCTAAATACCATTCTGAGAGTAAATTGCCCTCATCAACTCCCCCAACTTCCCCAGTACGTTTAAATCCAGAGTCAGAAGTCGCTCGAGTATTAACCGCTGCTACATACCCTAATATTTCAGACCAATCTACCATTGAACCCCCTGAAGTTCAAACTCTGATTCGCAAACTCCAGGGATTTTCTATTTTTACACAGAGGTCTGATAAATCTCAAAGCAGCGTGACTTCGCAGTACAACCCTGCTCATCTCCTGACCAGATTAAAGAGTGAAAAATTTGGCATCCAACCAACTGAATTGCCTCTCCCCACCAGGAAAAGAGCAAGGAAGACACCACCAGAGTCTGACAGTGAGACTCTTTCATCTACATCGTCCATTTCAACTCCCTCACCGCGAAGTCAGCCACCCACATCTTCATTCCAAACCACTCATCCATCTTCCACAAACCCTCTTCTTCAATCATCTAAGATCATAATATCTTTATCTTCCCAGCCTCAGGGATCATCTTCTGCACTTTCATTTACTAGCAGCTCAACGATGGCCCAGTCTCCATGGAACAATCCTGGGGCAGTTTTAATGCCTCCACCCCTGAGCCAAATACCGGCCCATCCTAAGACATGGCTACCCAAATTCAATCCAGAAGCAGGCATGCTAGCTGAAGAACACATTAATGATTTCATGCTTTCTGTCAATCTCAACGGAGTTACCAACGAGGATGCTGTTGTCCGTATTTTTCCCTATACAATGCAAGGAACAGCCGGGTCATGGTACTTTTCATTACCCTCCAGGTCTATCACAAGTTGGGACATTTTTCAAAGTAAATTCCTTACCAAGTTTGGTGATGACAGATCAACGGCAACGTTAATCAATGACCTATCCAATCTTAAAGCCGAGGCTAGAGAACCCATCAAAGATTTCAATTTACGGTTTAATAAAATCCTCAACAAAATTCCCACTGCTTCCCAACCCAGCGAAGAAGTACGATGTGAATGGTATATTACGGCCTTACCATCAAACTTAGCAATCTTCGTGGATAGGGAAAATAAAACAACCTTAGTTGAAAACCTGACAGAGGCGATAGTAGTAGAGAAACGCGTAGTAGCCCTGGAAAAGAGATCTGCGATAGAGGAACGCAAATCTAAGAAAGTCACCTTCAAGGAAGACTCCAAGAAGAAACAAATGGAAGATCCTTTTGATTTGGAAGGATTGCAAAAAGTATTAAAAACCGTGTCCAATGAGATGATTGACATAAAAAAACAAGTAGCAGAAACTTCTTGAAAAAAGCCCTACAGAGCTTTTAAAAGAGGCCCTTCAATGGATGTGAAACCACCCAACGCTATCTCAAATGTCGAATCTGAAGAAGAGGAAGAAGAAGAGAGTACCACTGAAGGGCAGACCGATGACGAAGAAGTTGTGGAACTTCAAGGAATGTGGGATTTCATCCTCCCATAAGAAGAAGATCAAGAAGCATTTTCGGTTAGCACACGAAGCAAAAATCAACTTGATCCTCCCCAAACTACCCCTAAGCAGAAGGGCGCAAGCCCTGCAGCAAAAGATAAAGTTGCAACAAAGAAAACGACCGCTAAGGCGACTCAATCTAGCCCAGTCCAATCGGATCAAACACCTCCATCAAGAACACTGATAGTGTCGGATGAAATGGAATACAATATTATTGATGACATGAAAAAGACTGGGGCTAATATCACTCTTTATGAATTGAGCAAATTGAAACATCAACAGAAGATAATGATGAAAGAATTACATGTCATGCCTACTACATCTTTGCGTATGGCTGTAGCTTCGCATAACGTGGGAAGACCTCCAACCAACACGATCAATAAGATTGATCCAAATGACATCGCCTTGATTGGAGGAAGATCAAGGTCTCACACTCCCCCTTTTCTTCTCACTTATGAAATTTTCAATAAAAATGTGCACAATTGTTTGGTAGATTCTAGTGCTTCAACGAATATTTTACCTAGATCAATATGTGCCAAGTTGAATGATCAACCACAAAAATCCACAGTGCGCATAGTTCAGCTTGATCGATCTCAAGTCGAAGTGATTGGTGAACTTAATCAAGTGACCATAAGATTGTCGTCTAACCCGAAGGTATGTCAGGTTATTGACATTCTAGTAGCTGATATCCCAAAATTCTATGGCTTGATTCTTAGCAGGGATTGGTCCGAAAAACTCCATGGATACTTCTCAACCGACTGGTCGCACATGTGGTTGCCCTACAATGGTAAACCGAATCAAATAAAGGTTGAACGAGAGTTACACCAGAAGTACATAGTAACAGAATTGGAGGGAGAAAATGAAGCAATAGCATACAACAGTAGTATTATAGGCAATTACTCGGTAGATTCTTTCCTCGGCAATTTCAATGCTCATACATCACCTTACTTAGAAAATTTAGTTTTGTCCCAAGTCGAAATTTTTTCCCAAACTGATAATTCAAAGTGTTTTAATTTTTTAGATAAACCTGTAAATACATCTTTGTTTTGGAAATTATATTTTGATGGCTCTAAATCTAACGAAGGAGCAGGAGCAGGATGCGTTCTGATTAGCCCAGAAGGAAATAAGACCATGCTTACGTGCAGACTTGAATTCGATTGCACAAACAATACAGTGGAATATGAGGCCTTGGTGCAAGGCGTATACAAAGCAATCGGGTTGAACGTCAAGTATCTTGAAGTCTTTAGAGACTCTGAGATTGTCGTCAAACAGGTACGTAACACCATACATTGCCTATCAAGTCATTTGAAACACTATCAATCTTTAGTACAAGATCTGACTGAGCATTTCATAGCATTCAATATTTCGTCAATCCCAAGACTCCAAAATGCAAGCGCAGACCTTTTAGCTAACGTAGCCTCTAGACTTATTCCCTCCGAAGATTTTAGTCCAGATAGATTCTCAATAGAATTAATCTTTAGACCGTCCTTCCCTGACAACATTACAAACTGGAGAGTATTCAATGACGATCCTGATATTGTAAATTTCCTCACTTCTGAAGGATCCTACTCCAGTTAGATAATTGACGAAGACCATCACGATCGACAAATACAACAAGATAGCACTGATAATGCTATACCTAAATCGGTGGTTAAGTTAGAAGACTTATACGATTTGAAAAGTCGGTTTAAAAGGTCTACCAATTCTAAGCTCTACAGTTCAACTCTGAACTACGAATTAGTAAACCTAGGAACCGATGATAAGCCACAAAACGTTAATCTAGGCCATAGCCTAGCCCCTGAAGAAAAACTAGCGTATATTTGTCTTTTGAGACAATACAAAAATGTTTTTGCCTGGAATTACGATGAGCTGAAGACATACGACACTTCTATCATTCAACATACTATCCCTATGATTGACAACGAAAAACCTGTCCAGCAGAAACTCAGAAAAATCCACCCCAATTTAGAAAATCAGATAAAAACTGAGCTAAATAAGTTATTGAAAGCCATAATAGTTTTCCCTGTCAAACATTCCAAATGGGTCTCCAATATGATACCCGTTAGAAAGAAAAACAGAGATATTAGAATCTACATCGATTTTCGGAATCTCAACAAAGCCTGTCAAAAAGACAATTTTCCCCTCCCACCTATGGAGCAGATATTATAGGCAGTAGCAGGCTCAGAACTAATGTCTTTTTTGGATGGATTTTCAGGATACAATCAAGTGCTGGTACATCCCGATGATCAGTTAAAAACCACATTCCGAACTAAATGGGGCACATACGCATATCGGAAGATGCCATTTGGTTTGATCAATGCTGGCGCTACATTTCAGAGAGCCATGGACATCGCATTCAAGGGTTTAGTCAATAAATCTGTAGTAATTTATTTGGATGATATAACAGTGTACTCCAAGAAGCGAAGCAACCATCTCAAAGACTTGAAACAAATCTTTCAACAATGTTTAAGGTATGGGATTTCACTTAACCCAAAGAAATCTTTTTTCGCATTAAGTGAAGGAAAACTTCTAGGATTCATAGTGTCAAAATCTAGTATTCACATTGAGCCTGACAAAATCAAAGAAATTTCTGAAATATCCCTACCTCATAACAAAAAAGCCATGCAATCTTTCCTTGGTCAAATCAATTTTTTGAAGAGATTTGTCCCAGATTTTTCACGAATTGTTTCTCCTTTGCAAACGATGATTAAAAAAAATTCAAATTTTAAATGGGGTCAAGATGAGCATGAAGCATTCAACCTGATCAAACAAGCTATCATTAATGCTCCATCTTTAGCAACCCCGAATTTTTCAGAATCTTTTATCTTATAAACATTTGCCTCAGAGAAATCATATGCCGCGATTCTAACTCAAGCAAATCAAGAGAAAGCGGAAGCTCCAATCGCATTTTTTAGCTCGAATTTACAAGGTGCTGAACTCAACTATTCAGACGTGGAGAAACATGCATATGCTATTTTCAAAGCGATCAAATATTTCAGACCTTTCTTACTTAAAGCCCATACTAAGGTCATAGTACCGTTTCCAGCGGTAAGAAATCTTCTAATACAGAAGGATGTGGGTGAAAAAAGAGCAAATTGGATCACTGCCTTACAAGAATACGACCTTGAGATCAAACCAGCAAGCATTGTAAGATGTCAAGGCTTCTGCGAAATGTTGGCTGGAGCATCGCAAATTCCTGAGAATTCATCTGAAGAGGTACAAACGTATGAGGTAAGCCTAAACGATGCAGAATCATTATATGCTGACACCATTTATTATCTTAAGAATGGGTATGCTCCATCACACCTGGATCACACCAAGAAAAGAGCTCTGAGATTGAAAGCTAAACAATATCAGCTCATAAATGATGTTATGTTTAAAAGAAATTACGATTCTGTGCTTCTTAGGTGTCTTGAGAAAACTGAAGCCGAAAAGGTTTTGCAGGAACTCCACGATGGACCAGCAGGCAGACACTATGCTGGAGATGCTACTGCACATAAAATCTTACGTGCAGGATATTATTGGCCCAAGCTATTCAAAGACTCACACAGTTACGTGAGGAAATGCCAAGTCTACCAAACTACTGCAGGGAGACAAAAGAAACCATCCATGCCACTACAGCCGGTAAACATCGAGCAACCATTCAGTGAGTGGGGCTTGGACATAATAGGTGAGATCGTTCCTCACTCTTATAAGCAGCATAGATACATCCTCACGGCAACAGATTATTTTACTAAATGGGTAGAAGCAGTTCCTCTCAAGACAGCTAATTCTAAAAACATCATTGAATTCATAGATCAATTTATAATCACTAGCTTTGGATTGCCAACGGATTTAATGTTTGATAATGCCTCATACTTTTTTGGGAATGCAATGACTGAGTTTGCACTTAAAAGAGGGTTCAAACTGAAATATTCAGCCAACTACTATCTACAAGGTAATGGATTGGCTGAGTCAACAAATAAAAACCTAATCAGGATTATTAAAAGAACAGTTGACGAGAACCAAAAGAATTGGCACAAAGCTTTGGTAAATGCTTTATGGGCAGATAGAATAATGAAGAAAGCTTCAATCGGCACTTCTCCCTTTAATTTAGTTTATGGGAAAGAAGTGGTTCTTCCAACTCACTTAGTCATCCCCTCTTTGTCTTTAGTACAATACATCAATGAAGTATCTACTTCCTCCTTACAATTAAGACAAATGGAAATAATTAAATTAGAAGAACGATGACAACAAGCTAAGAAAACCCATGCTCATCACCAAGCGCTAATAAAATCCTCTTTTGACTCGAGCATAACGACCAATTTTTTTTTTCAGATGGGAGATTTAGTTTTGAAATGGGATAAGGCTCATGAAGAAAATGGCAGACATACAAAATTTCAGAAGATGTGGCTTGGTCCTTTTCAGATTGTAGAAGTCATAGGCCCATCAATGTTTGTGTTGCAGGATTTAGCAAGTAGAAGGGATTCTTTGCCTGTTAATGGACAGATCCTTAAAATATATTTTCCATAGAAGATTATTCTTCTATTTTGTAGGATAGTTTTAGTTTTTTTCTTTTTTCTTTCTTATAAATAAAACCAGTTGTAGATGGTTACTACAGGGGTTCACGAAAAAGACACCAATTCTCTATCAGATTTTGAGCTTTTTCGCTTGTACAAGTAGCAAAATTTTTCGAAAAATCTGATCTTTATTATTGACAGATAGAGTTAACTTTAGCCTAGATATGATACTAGTTTCAACTTCAAAAATTTGATGAAAGCAACCTTTGGCAAAAAATTGTTTTATATCAGCACAATGAAGATATCAATAATAAAATAAATATTCTCTATAAAACTGTTGTTTTCAAACTCTATTATTGTCGTCCAGAGCTTTCTTAAGGAAAAACAATGACTTCCTCCCTGCTAAAGGAAATCACAGCATTCAGAGGAACAATCCGAGAAAACACTATATCTCAAAGAATAAGAGGTCTCTGTTGACACCTAATCCGAAACGGATGGGTGAACTGGACAGTCATCTAGAAGATGAACTGATCCGTTTTATTTTTGTATATAAACATGAGTTAGTTAATGAATGAAATCATCAGTTCTTTTCTCCCACTCAACCTGGAGTTACCCTGGCCTGACATGGTATCAGAGCCCAGGTCCCAGTCCCTAAAATTAGCTGTAACTCCTGCCTCTGCGCCCTCTGGCCTGAATACGCTGCCTCTGTCATGCGTTTCATTCTCTGCCAGTTTCTACCTCTGTACTGCGTGTCAGTAGGTCTCTGCGCATCCGTTTTTACTCTCTGTCGTTGGCGTTGTGAAAGAGCACCCCATATTCTCGTTGGCGTTGTGCGTTTTCTCTGATTTCTTGCCTGCCTGACAACACTCAGCACCCCATATTCCAGTTTTCTGATATCCTCACCAATACTCTTACCACCGATACATGCATGAGCTTGAACGTTTTGTGCCAGCACGAAATTCAGCTTGAGTGATGCACCCGTTGAAGGTCCGGCGATTGTCTGCTATCCCGACGGACATTCTCAAAAATTCCCAACCAGTTTCCTAATCTCTATCATTGTATGTGTAGATAACGATCATGGCACAGAGATTTCGTCTTAATCGCCTGTCACTGTGCAGCCGTATGCTGGTATAGTGTTGTGCCTGAGGTGACCAGACGGATAGCTGTGGTAAAATCCGTGAATGCTGAGAGTGGATTCAAGACGAGCATTTGTGATACATCAATCTGATGCGTGGAAGCGTTGACGGAATATAGTGTTGTGCCTGAGTGACTTGTAGCTTCATAAATCCACGTGGTATTCAAAGTGTTGAAGCGTTGATGCATTCCTATGACAGAAAGTATATTCAAAGTGTTGAAGCGTTGATGCGTTCCTACGACAGAAAGTATATTCAAGTGTTGAAGCGTTGATGCGTTCCTCTGATGCGTTCCTACGACAGAAAGTATATTCAAAGTGTTGAAGCGTTGATGCGTTCCTCTGATGCGTTCCTACGACAGAAAGTATATTCAAGTGTTGAAGCGTTGATGCGTTCCTCTGAAGCCTGAAGCGTTGATGCGTTTCTGGTATCATAACCTGGTGCATTTGAACTGCTGCTTGTGCTTGAATGACATGGTATGCTTGTGATATGTTGTTTTATGAAGTTATTGGGACTCAGAAAATTCCTTTACAAGCTGCCGAAGCCATCGGGATCACACTTCCAAATTTTAATTGAAATTGTGTTTGGAAATAAGAGCCTTTTGCACCTCTGTTTGATTATGGTAAATGATTTGCGCAGTTTGACTATGCATATAACCAAATGACTTGCGCAGTTTGTCTATGTATATGACTTTAAACCTGATTCATCTCAAAAAGTTTGAGAATGACAAGAGAGATGATTTTAATGGCAGTATAATGTGTGCCGTTGATATGTATTTATGATGGCAGTTTTTGTATTGTAAGCAGTTTTTCAAAGGGGTTATGTAAGCAGTTTCAAAAGCATTCAAAGTCATATCAGTCAGAACATTTGCACAGTTTGTTTTTATGCTGTATTGAAGCACAAAGTGTTATAATATTTCAATGAAATTCTGATGCCCTCTGTCACACATTAAAGGGATTTGAAGGCTGTTACGTAAGGAAAGTTTTTTTTTATCAGCAGAGATATTTTTTTACAGAATGCATTCAATCATTTCTATGGTAGGAATAGTTCTCACTGGCAATGAGAACTATTCAGAATGGCCCCGGATGGTAAAACACACCCTCATCTACAATGAGTTGTGGAAAGGAGTGTGTGTCGGAGAAGAAGACAAAGACCCAGTGCAGCCTACATCAGACAAAGAACTCGCCATTTGGGAAAACAAGAACAGCAAAGCCTATGCATTGATCGCAGCATCTGTAAATGAGGAAGTAAGTCGTCATATTTCATCCTATTCCACTGCTTTTGAAGCTTTACAAAAGCTGAAAGAACTCTATGATACACATTCTGCACTTGAAGTTGTTCAGCTCATGATTAAACTCTTCACTCTTGAACTGAAAAATAATGATCCTCTTGCTATTGCATCTGAAATAAAGTCTATAATGCATGATATTAAATCCACTAAGGTTGAGCTGGATATCCCTCTTATTGCCTTTCTCAAAGCACTCTATCCTACCTACTCTAATTATCTTGAGTCTTTACAAGCAAATGGAAATCTTAAAGATATAACCTTTGACACTCTTGTGAAAAAGTTTGTTGAAAGAGAGAAAGCCTTTGGAAAGAAAACAATCCCTGAATCTTCTGAAGAGACTGTTTGCCTTGCTCATAAAGAAAAGCATCCTGCTCAAGATTCTACAAGAGGAAGAGGTGGACGAAGAGGAAGAGGAAGATACTTCAGAGGCAGGGGGGGCAGACATCCTCAAGCAGAAAAGGCAGATCTGCATTGCATTCGCTGCAAACGAAATGGATCACATGATGCTTCTACATGCAAGCTACCATGGGACAAGATTGAGCAGAGAAGAAATCAGCAGAAAGGTAAAACTGATAACACAGACAAAGGTAAAGCACCTGAATCCACTCACTATGTTGAGGCACAATGTAACATTGGAGTAAATGAAGATTTGTTTAATGCTTCACTTGCTTCTTCGAAAAATGACTGGTTGCTTGATTCAGGAGCAACCTGTCATATGACTCATAGGAAAGACTTCTTTGAAGATTTCACTAACAATGTTGATGGAGCAGTATACTTTGCAGATCAGTCAAAAATCAAGCCATCAGGGCTTGGCACAATCAGGCTTAAACTGCCTGGTCTTCCAGATTTTCTTCTGGATCATGTTCTATATCTCCCACAACTCAAGAGAAACTTGTTGTCTCTGGTCCACATCCGCCAGCAAGGTCACTCCATTCATATGTTTGATGGAAAGCTTGAGGTAAGAAAGGCATCTGACCATTCACTTGTCATGAGGGGTATAGAAGAAGAAAGACTTCTTAAACTGCAAGGAACCTCTGCTCATGCACAACATTTTTCATATATTTCTCATCATGAAGAAGGTACACTTTCATCAAGTTTATTATGGCATGCTAGATTTGGACATTTAAACTATGATAGTCTCCGCTTGTTGAAGAAAAATGGTGTTGCTGGTTTGCCTACAATTCCTAGAAAACATAAACAATGTGATGCTTGCATTCTAGGAAAGCATAGCAAACAGTCTTTTCATGATTCACATTCAAGAGCACATAGGAAGCTTGAACTTATTCATTCAAATTTATGTGGTCCAATGCCTATTCCTTCTGCAAATGGAAATAAGTATATCATGACATTTATTGATGATTACACCAGAATGTGTTGGGTTTACTTATTGAAGAACAAATCTGATGCTTTTCAAACATTCAAGAATTTTCATAAATGGATTGAAAATGATGCACAATCTCATATTGGGTCTATTCGCACTGATAATGGAAAAGAATATACATCAAATGAATTTGAACACTATCATCGCCAACATGGGATTAAACATCAAACAACTGTGCCTTATAATCCTCAACAGAATGGTGTAGCTGAAAGAATGAACTGAACAATTTTGAATATGGTACGATCCATGCTTTTCTTAAAAAATGTAAAGATAATGTTTTGGGCTGATGCTGTTCTATGTGTTGCATATATAAAGAATAGATGTCCATCTAGTGCTATAAGAAACAAGACTCCTTATGAATTGTGGTATGGACATGTTCCTTCGGTAAAACATCTCAGGATTTTTGGTTCCACCTGTTATGCTTTAATACCAAAGGTACATAGAAACAAACTTGGTGCTAGAAGTCGTAAGTGTATCTTCCTAGGGTATTCAAACACATCTAAAGCATACCGCCTCTATGATGAAGTAAATAAAAAGTTTGTTTTATCTAGAGATGTCATTTTTCTTGAATCATCCAAATCTGACAGTGTTGTTGAGTGGCAACTTGATCGCTTGGATAGATTCACAAAACCAAAATCATTCCAAGAGTTTGATAATCAGATTCCACATCTTGAAGGGGGGATTCCTATACTAGATCAACATGTGGAATCTCCTTCTGAAGAACAATCTCCCCTGCATGACACTCCAACAATGGATGATGCTTTAAGTGATGTAATTGATAGAATTGGGAGACTTAATCTTGATTCAGTCCCAACTCAATCAACAGAACAGCCTGGACCATCTCAGAAAGGTCCCCCAAAGTGGCTGACAAAGACACTTGAAAGTGTTCATCCTGATGAAATTGGAAAAATAGGAACCAGAAATACAAACCGACAAGATGGAGGTGATGTAGATAACTCTAATTCACCTGTTGATATGGATGTTACTTATGATTGTGAATTGAACTTGTCTACAGATTTTGAACCAACTTCCTTCAAAGAAGCTGCTTCTCATGATGAATGGAAAGAAGCGATGTAGAAGGAGTATGATGCCCTCATAAAGAATGGCACTTGGAAGCTGGTTGATCCTCCATTTGGAACCAAACCTATTGGCTGCAAGTGGGTCTACAAGAACAAGTACAAAGCTGATGGCTCACTTGACAAGCACAAAGCTAGGCTTGTGGCAAAAGGTTTTGCACAGAAGGAAGGGGTCGATTATGAGGAAACTTTTGCTCCCACAGCAAAATGGGCCACCATCCGGACACTCTTTGCACTAGCTGCTCAGAACGGTTGGAAAGTCCATCAAATGGATGTAAAAACTACATTCTTGAATGGAGAGCTAAAAGAGAATGTTTTTATGTCCCAGCCTGAAGGATTTGATGTGAAAGGACATGAACACAAAGTATGCAAACTTGTGAAGTCCTTGTATGGCCTCAAACAAGCACCACGAGCCTGGTATGAAAAACTAACTGAGCATCTTCTGAAACTCAACTTCAATCATTTTGATCTTGATGATGCAACTTTATTTGTCAAGAAAGTTGGCAAAACAGTTGTATATCTTGTGGTATATGTAGATGATCTTTTAATGACAGGGAACAATGAAAGCTATATTGCATCCATAAAGAAAGAATTAGGAAAATTTTTTGAAATGACCGATTTGGGCTATGTTCATTACTATCTTGGCATTGAAGTAACCCAACATCCAAAGTCCATATTTCTTTCTCAAAAGAAATACATTGGAGATTTGTTAAACAGATTTGGCATGACAGAGTGCAATCCCCTTTCTACTCCAATGGAACAAAACTTGAAGCTCACATCTATTAAAGGAAAGGAATTTGAGGATGCAACAAAGTATAGAAAGCTTGTAGGAAGTCTCATCTACCTCACTACTACCAGACCAAACATTTCATTTGTTGTTGGAATCCTCTCCAGGTTTATGCAAAAGCCTTGTGAGGGACATTGGTCTGCTGCAAAAAGAGTTCTAAGGTACTTAAAGGGAACTCAAGACCTTGGAATCAAGTATACACAGGTGGACGACTTCAACTTGATTGGATACTCTGATTCAGACTTCGATGGAGACAAAGAAACTGGGGTATCTACTTCAGGATATGCTATGAGTCTTTGATCAGGAGATGTCTCCTGGATATCACGCAAACAATTAGTACCAGCAGATTCCACAACAGAAGAAGAATATGTGGCATCAGCTGAAGCAATGAAAGAAATTGTGTGGCTCAAGAAAATTCTTGAAGATTTGCAAGTAAAACAAATACAATCAACTCCACTCATGATTGATAACACATCTGCAATAAAGTTGGCCAAGAACCCAAAGTTCCATGATCGTACTAAGCACATCAATACTAAATATCATCTGATCCGACATCATGTTGAGGCCAAAACAATCCATCTCCGTCATTGTTCCACAAACGAGCAAATTGCAGACATCTTCACCAAAGCGCTTGGAAGAGAAAAGCTTGAAAGATTCAGAACGATGCTTGGACTCACCAACATCCCTTCAGATTAAGGGGGGAAATGTTGACACCTAATCCGAAACGGATGGGTGAACTGGACAGTCATCTAGAAGATGAACTGATCCGTTTTATTTTTGTATATAAACATGAGTTAGTTAATGAATAAAATCATCAGTTCTTTTCTCCTGCTCAACCTGGAGTTACCCTGGCCTGACAGTCTCATCACGAGCCGACTTATCATGATCACAAATATTATAACTTGCTGACTTTGCCAATACTGTCCACCAAAACAGGGCAACGACTCAAGATTGTTGCAATCAAAAGAAAAGGGGTCTCATCACGAGCCAGCTTGTTCAGCAAAAGTGTAAATCAAGTGAATGGTTGTGTCATAATTTGGCCACCAAACCAAGACATTGTTCCTTAGAGAATAAAAAAGGAAAAAGTATCAAAATGGGTTTTTCTCTGAAAAGTTGTAAATAGCCTTAAGCAGGATAAATGATCATTGCTGGGTAATAGGTAACCCTGTCGAGGCTATGGATGCCTGCTGGCAGCAGAGGCTCTACCTATGACAAACGAGCATATTTTAAAAGCCAGCACGCAGAGAAGACCTTATTTTATCTTTAAAAGACCAAGTAATGTCTGATGTAAATACAAGGACAAAGCTTGAGGAAGTAAACAATTGGAATAGAAAAAGGTTGAAACAAAATATCATTGATAGGATAAGCCATAATGTACTCTATCTGTCCATCAAAAAATTTAGACTTATGAAAAATTTTCTGCTTCGGAAGTTAAAATTCAATAGAAAAACAGAGATAACTGGTTCTTCCCAGTGAATCGCCATTATTGTGGCCACCAACAACCCCCCTCCTTGTTTGGTATTAGCAATAACACCAAGCAAATGGGGACCCTTAATAAAAAATCCAAAAAACATTTTATGAAAATTTTTGTATTTAACTCCCTAAAACTGTATCGCATCGCGAGAAGAAAGTAAAACGTTTTCCTATGAGCATAATAAGCTACGAAGAAGCGACGTGAAATTCATCGCATCTCATACATGATGAAGCGCTCTTCAAATGAAAAAACTTAAGGAATCTCCGATGGCCGATATGCGACGTCGCATATCGCAACATCGCGTAAGCAGCACACAATGATTGAATGACTAAGCACGATTTGTGATCGGCGATGCTGCGATATGTGATGCTGCGATCTGCAATGAATGCGATCTACGATAAATGCGATCATGAATTTCTGCGATGACACATCTTGACGACGCGATCCGCAATGCTGTGATGCGAGTCGCAGAAATTACCCATCGCAAAATTTCCTCGGTGCAGTATTCAAGGAAACTTGTCCGTAGACCAAAATTGGGCGCGTGCCTTAAAAGAAATTAATGATTGTACACTAAAGTATTCAAGAAGGACAATTTTGTGTTTTTCGAAGAGTTAGTTCGTTATGGGTGTCATGATTATGCATTCATAAGAGCTTAAAGCTTTCATGTCAATCTTTATTATCATTACTCTTTTCCTTTGCGTAAACTGTAAGATAGGAAATAACATAAAGCAATGTGCAGGAAACATCTAAGGAAAAGGGGAAAGCGTCAATGCTCGGAGAACAGAGAAGAGATGCCTTCACAAACGGATGCTGCATGCAACAGGACCACAGATTCCAGAGTATCACTCAACAGATGCTGATGTCAATAGGCCATCCAAAACTCAGAGTCAAAGGTGCACAAAAGCAGCATGTTTACAAAAGATCCTGAAGCTTATGCCCGGTAAAGCAAAAAGAAAAAAGGCGCTAAAGAAGGAAAATGCACCAGAAAAGCCCAGAACAAAGAACGGAGGCAGTTTTCGATGCAGAAAATTGTTTAGAGAGCAAAGTCCCTAACTTGTTCAGTCATTCGCAAGGCCGGAGACCGAAATAGCAAAAGCAGAATCAGTTTGAGAGAAATTTGGGTTATTACCAAATATACACGAAGTGTATATACCCAGCCAGAGGAAAATTCTCGAAAATATCTTCTAAGTTTACCAGAAAGTGGTGCCAGCGCTTGTTATTTCTATTTTCATAGCTCAAACGAAAGCAGAAGGCGACCAGCCGACTCTTCCCAGGCGAATGTTGCATGCTTGCAGCACTAAGGAGCAAATACATAAATGGTTAGGAATTAGATTCAATTTTTAGAAATAGTTTTGCTTTAGCAGAAGGGCAGTCATTTAAAACCGTATCCTAAATTCATGTAATTAAGTTAATTAGTTAGCAGTATTTAAACCCTTCTCAGGCATTAGGAGAAGGGTGCAGAAATTTGTCAAAAAACTTGTCCTCAGAACATGCACTTTTGCACCCTCGGAGGGGGTTTTGATGAATGGATGGATCAAGGTTTATTAATGTTTGCATTTGATATCTGCTACTGATGTTGCACTTCTGTACTCTTAGTAGATGTTAGAGCAAGGAGAGATAAATCATTGTTGCTTGAAGCTTATGAGTGGAACCAGTCATAAATGGTATTTTTATCTCTTGACCGTTTCTGTTTATATTCTTAAAGTGATATACAGTTTTTAGTTGTTTATATGTTACTGCATGAATGTGTGAGTTACCATTTGGCACTTTTGTACGGTGGAGTCATTTATTTGTGTTTGATATATGAATAACTTATTATGCGATATGTTGTTCACAACTGTTTTGCTTAAATTTTTATGCAAAGTGGTTTATCTTAATTGATTTCTATTCTTATGATAGCTGAATGATCTTTATTACCAGTTATTGTTCGAAATCTCTTTAGATCGCATAATAGAAGAAATACACCCCAGATTAGTGTAGATTAGATGTGTTGTTTCTCATTAGATTACAATAGCATAGAGTTAATTTAGAAGTTTGAATTAAATTAGCTTTAAGTACTCTGAGATCAGCATCATCCAACTCTACACACACACACCCCTTAGATTGGGAAACTTGTCCCATTATCCCCAGTCGGACCCGCTATACCAAACGGATAAGGAGCTGCCAACCAAGGTCCAGACTGGGTGGGTATCCCCCTTGTTGTCGACCCGATTTTCGGGGCTTCAACAAGGCCAAAGCCTCTTTGACTGTTGGAATGCCTTGCAGTAAGGTATCATCCACAAATTGTTGATGAGTTAGCTCAGAACCGTTCTCAGAAGTTTGAAGACCCCTAATTCTTCCAAAAGCCTTGGCCTACTTAATGGAACACCCAAGCCCTTCCATCATAAGAATCAAGAGGAAGGGAGAGAGGGGGTCTCCTTGCCTAAGGCCTCTAGAAGGATTGAAGATAACAGAGGGAGAGCCATTTACTAGAATGGAAAAGCTAGATGAGGTAACCAGCGCCATGACCCATCTGACCTAGTTGTGATCAAACCCAAAGGTAGAGAGAACTTTCTTGATGTAATTCCAATTCACCTTGTCATACGCTTTGGCAATATCCAATTTCATGATCATCACCGCCTGTTTTTTACTGGTGAGCGTGTGCACCACCTCATGAAATTGAATAATGTTGTCTAGAATCTGTCTTCCCTCCACATAACTTGATTACTCTTCAGACACTAGCGAGGGGAGGAGAGGTTTGAGTCTATTGGCCACTACTTTGGATACTATATTGTAAACCACATTACATAAGGCAATAGGTTTGTACTTGTCTGCTGATTGAGCTGTGTCCTACTTGGGAATAAGGGAAATAAAGGAGGTGTTGAGAGCTTTCAGTATAGTTTTTCTTCTCCTGGAATCCTCTACCACATTCACAACATCCTCTTTGACAATATGCCAACATGCTTTAAAAAAATCCACATTGAAACCATCTGGGCCTGGTGCTTTGCCATTCTGCATATCTTTGAGAACCTCATTGACCTCCTCTTCCTCAACTAGTCTATTGAGGTTGTAATTGTCCTCTCTGGACACCAGTTTGGGGATATGCCCTGTTATTCCCCTGATGTACTGATCCCTGTCTAAAGTGTTTTCCCGAGTGATGTTCTGGAAATTTTATACAAGCACAGCTTCAATGTCTTTGTGAGTGGTTTGAATTTCCCCTCCCTCATCTTTAATCATGGAGATTCTGATGTGAGCTCTATTAGCCATTGTGGATTTGTGAAAAAATCTACTATCCCATTCTCCTTCCTCGAGCCATTGAATTTTGGACTTTTGTCTCCAAAATATTTCCTCTTGTTTGCATAAATTTTCCCAAACTAGATGGTATTTATCAGCCTACTCACTTTTGTATTTGTCAAATCCATTGCTTATCAGAGCCTTGTTGAGTTCTAGAATTTTGATTTCCACTGGTTGTTTTTCCTCAAAAATGTTCCAAAAATCTTTTTGGTTCCATTCCTTTAGTCTAAACTTAATGTGCTTTAGTCTTTTATGTATAAGGTACATATTGGAACCTTGGATTTACAAGTCTTTAGCCCACCATTTTTCAATATTACTAATGAAATCTGGGTGGGAGAGCAAGATGTTTTCGAATCTGAAGGGTTTGTTCCTGGGAGCATTTATACCCTTAATTTCCAACTGAATTGGCCAATGATTTGAACCTCAAAAAGGAAGCACTCTATCTTTTATTTCACTATTAAGGAAAATTAGTTCCTCTAGTATCATGAATCGATCTAGCTTAGACGCTACCAATGCCTCACCTCCTCTTTTATTGTTCCATGTAAAAAGAACCTTACTTGAATCTGACTCAACCAAATTCATATTGTCTGTGAATGATTGGAACGCTAAGGAATATTTGTTGAGCACTCTAGTGCATCCTTTTTTTTCCGAGAGAGATTTTATCATGTTAAAATCCCCTCCCAAGATCCAAGGCATTCTAGTCTGTCTGCTTCTGAGGTCACTAAGGGCTTCTAATAGTTTGATTTTATCATCTAATTTTTGGGGATCGTAAACATTTGTAACTAGGAATGTTTCTGAGACCCCAACCGTTTGAATGACCACTGGTAGATAATTTCTTGTTGCCTCTGCATCCATTATGCTGATCCTTTGGGGATTCCAAAGAGTAAGAATGCCCCCCACTGTGTTCTCATTTTTAACTTCTGGAAACTCATATCTGATGAGCCATTTGTTGTGTATGAGTCTTATTTTCTGAATGGAACATTTCTTTTCCTGGATAAAAATCATATCCGACATATCTTGTTTCATTCTATAACTGAGAAATCTCTGTTTTCTTTTACTTCCTAGACCTCTAATATTCCAAGCTGTAAATTTCATATTTAAAGATTTGTAAATGAGTAACTGGTTAGGTCTTTCATCTTACCCGAATCTATCATGAGCTTTCCACACTCCACCAAAAGTTCCTTCTGCTTTTTCTGGCCTCTCTTCTTACCCGCATTTCTAGGAGCTAGTCCTGGGGTTGGTTTCATTGTTTTCACTCCTTTGTTTTCCAGCTTGTCAGTTGTTGTTCTTGTTTCTAACCCTCTTTCCTGAGAATTCCATAGAAACAACTACTTTATTCTATTTCAGTCCTCTTGGGGTAGTGATTCTATCCCTCCCGTGGTTTCTTGCGTAAAGAACCCTTCCAGATCTAGGTGTTCCTTTCCTAAAATTTCTTGCAGTTCATGGTCATCCAGTTCTGATTCACTTTGGGTCATTTCCATATCCATTTATACTTCAGTATCACTATTCATGGTTTCTTTCCTATTACAAATCTCTTGTGTTATGTTGTAGTTCTCCTCCTTCTCTTTTTCCTTAGGTTCTTCCTCCATTGCTTGATTTACCCTTGTCATTTCTTCCTCTTCTTCCAGTGCTTGAAACTGGTTTAGGTTGATCTTTTGCTCCTTGCCGCATTTTTGTCTTGCTCCTTTTCTACCTCCTTTTCCTTTACTTACCACTTTCTGAAAGTTTTCAGTCTCCTTCCCAGTATTAGGTTTTCCTTTATTGTTTGCTTTACTAAGAGGACAGTCTCTAATCAGGTGACCATGTTCGTGACATCTACGACATCTGAACGGGATATGCTCATAATCCACCATTTGGACCCATTCCTCATCAAAAAATTCCAGGATTAGTTCATCCGGGAGAGTGCCTGATAGAACCATTTCTACGCAAATCCTAGCATAGGAGGTATGTTCACCCCATCTTGTGGCTTCTGAAGCTTTCACAAAACGTCCTAGTTTATTGCCAATGGTAGCAAGCAATCCATGTTGCCAATAATCAAGAGGTAGAGAATAGAGTATTACCCAAACCGGTACTGAGGTGAATGTCTCTCTTTCTGGAACGAAGTTCATCTTCCACCGCCTCATATAGAGGCCTACTGCTACAAAAAAGTAGGGTCCTCCTTCGAATATTCTGTCTTTATCTTCAATGTTAGTAAAAGCCACTGTAAGAAAACCCTTTGACCCCAGATCTAGATCAATACTACCTTTGGGTTTCCAATGGTATTTGATCCATGTCTGTAATGCCTTTTCAGAGGGAAAAATTCCCATGAATTTGAAGATTATGGCGTAAGTCCCAATATGTTCCTGTGCTTCTGCAGAGCAGGATCATTCAACACTACTCTAGGAGTAATCTCCATTCTGGGTTTGCATGGTCCCTTTTGATATTTGTCCCTTGTTCCCTAGCTTTTGTCTTCTTCCTTTTTGTCCTTTACGCTATTGTCTTCCTTGGACCTAGCCCCATCTAAATCCTTTTCATTATTTTTCCCCCTTCTTCACCAAAACCTTTGACTTTTCCCAGTGGTGACTTGCCTCTACCAGCCGTCGCTTCCTTGTAGGAGCGAGTGGAGCTCCCTCCTCTGCCACGCTCTATGGGGAACAACCTAAGAGCCCCTCTGTAATTCTAGTTTCGCACCCTCAAGTTTGCAGTTCAATAGCCCAATTCACGTTGGGTTGTGGTTTTATATTCACACTTAGATTAGGTTTAATTCTAATTCATTTCGATGTTTTTATTGTTTCACTCAGTCTTATTTATAACCTTTTTTTGCTTGAAGGGAATTTCTTTTTTTTTCTATACAGTTGTTACTACTTGAAAGCATTACTATGTTATTGAAAAATGTATTGTCTCTATGTTCCAATGATTCAAAATAACACTGTGCTAGATTATTTTGATACTGAATAACATTAAAAATGACTAACTTGGACCTCTCTTAGTTGAACTGAGTCAATATATCTCCTCTATCTATAGACTACACATAAATGTATAACACAAAAACATAAGCCATCTAGACAAAAGAAAAAATACCAGCTTCTATGTCTCCTTTTTCATATGGGAGTTCTAGAAACAAAATATAGTCCTCATTCCCATTGCATTTTTTGTATTTTAACTTTGACATAGTGGTCTATGCATGTTAATGCAAAAGGCTCACTTTGTAAAACCTTTTTTAAGAAAGTATGGGCCATAATGCGATGCAAACAACCCACATCATACTCATGATTCATTGTATGAAAAACGCATTGAAATGAGCTCTCACCACAAGAACCATTGAAATTTTGTATTTTTTAAAGTACTTATGATAGAATATTGGATTCTATTTGTGCCCATTGTTGTTCGATGAATCCATGCTGGAAAGCATCTACATTGCCTATAGGACTATTGATATATACATTTTTCTTTTTGCAGAATAGTGGCTCAAAATTTCCAACAAGGGGATTTTCATCATGAAGTAATATATCATATGTGTGCATGCCTATAAATGAATTGAAATGTAAGTATGGCATGGTTTGCCTCATTGAGCAATTTCTTGTAGGTATGTTGAGCCACTTTGAGAACCAATGTATGCAAAAGATGTCTCCCCAAATCCCCCATTGATTTGATGGGAACTCAAGTGAAGCATATTAGGACATTCATTTAAGATAGACCTCATTCATTGACATTATGCATTTCCATAAATGAATATGTATTTAACTTAATTTTATAAGAAAATAATGCTTCATCGGAACTATTTTTCTATAAAGTTAAAAATGATGTATTGTCCCTTGTCTTAGTTCTATAGAGCTGTATCTATTATGAAAAATAGCTTAGAGAGAATACAATAAGAAATCTCCAAGAGTAAAATTGAAGTTGTTTAAGAGATTCAAATTTTGTTTTGCAAAAACAACATTAATATCAAGTTGAGTCATGTGCACCAAATTTGTTTACTTCAACCATATGCTTGTCTCCATCTTCTTGTTCATTTTGTGCCTCAAGAACATCCATTTGTTGTATTTTATTTTTATCATCTAAATACTATAGTTTTACAAAAATAGATAGACAAAGAAATAAGAATTATTTTCCTTTTTTTCTAGATATCAGCAAAAACAATTTCTATTAATACCATTTCCTTCTTGATGTAATGTGCATACCTTCTATCAAATGGAAATTGTATAGATTTGTAATGACTTCAAGGAAACTCCACAAGTTCCACCTTAGATGGAAATAATTTGTTCCCTTGCATGTCAACAAAGACTCCAATCAAAACAAGAAAATGTCTCAATGTCTCAAGATACTGAGAAACCAAAATATATCTTGCCTTAGAGAATTCAAAATCATTATGGCCTCCCTAAGATAGAACTACAAACAATAAAAAACAATTCAATGTTGACATGTAAATGAATTGTCACATTGTAAATTTGCATACTGTTGAAAGGAACCTCATCTTTAAACTCATATTTAGTGGTTCATTATAGAAAGAGGATCCATGAAATAAACCAGTATACACATTTCTAATACTTCATTAAAAAGACAACTTACACTTTGTCAATTCTATTAACTAAGCATGTTTTTCATTAGTGTATCAATATATGTACATATGTTTGTGTTGAATAACTTGCTATTGCATAACCTATTGCTATGAACTACGAATATAAAAAAAATCATGCAATCAACCATATTGCTATTTCTACGCATAAATGTTGAAACGTTGAACAAGTCACAACATGTATATGACTTTGACAACCCTAGCAGTAGTTAAAAGAAAAAAAGTGAATTTCATTTTCATCGTTGATGACAAATGTCATATGCTTAGACACAAAGGAAAAAAAATAATTTTTATTAATCTTTTTATTTTCTTTAGAGCCTTGTTAGTAGTAGCAAAATCATAGAAAAAACAAATTCACAATGAATACATACTCCAAAATGACTCAAATTGAACCCTTTAGAGGAAAATAAAAAGCATTACTCTTACAAATTTACTAGTGAAATAATCTATATATTCTGATCCAAATTCCTTGTGTGTAGAATAATTTTGTATTCCTTGCTGCACACATGCATTCTCTCGCACATACCCTTGCTTCTGCATATCCTTTATTCTACACACATCCCCTTAATGAGCCATGTCATAGGGCTAAGACAAATGCATAACTCATGCTTTAAAAAATTATTTATTATCAATTTAGTTTTCTCTGCTTCACTTTTTAGATACTATTCTTAGTTTTAATATGACTTAATTTTATCTCACCTTAAAATTTTATAAATATAAAAATGTTAATATATATATATATATATATATATATATATATATATAATTATTAATTGAAATTAACTTAAATTGGATGATTAGACAACAAAGTATGAGGCTTATCCAACATGTTGTCTTGCATGAGGCCTATTTGCCCTTCTCTCCTCACTCCTAAATGTAGGATTTGAACAAAAACCCTCCCTCTAAGCACTTCAATTAATTTATCATTTTTCTCATTTGAGTTTCATGGTTTTCTCTATGTAGAGAAAATTGAACACAATGTTGGTTGTGGCTTCAGATACTTTGTTTTGTAGGTATTTATCAAAAAAAAAAATCAGATACTTGTGGAGTACTAAAGAAGGTATGTTTTTGGTAATTATTTCAGCATCTTTTCATTAGAACTTACAAACCTTTTGCATCATGAACTAGGTAAATGATAAGGAATTGTAATAAAACCTGTAAGATTAATATCAAGATCAAAAACACTGACAATTGTCATTTTCTTATTCAAGAAAAAGGAAAAACGAAAGACTATCGTTCCACAGGAAAGGACAAGGCCGGGTTAACCGTTGTCCCTTTGATGGGGAACCATATGCAAACAAGGCAAACCAAATCAAAGCGAATCAGCCCTGGAAAGGAAGTGGAGATATCGGCTCAGCACAAGAAAGAAAAGAGATAATTGAGGACTAATGGTTCGGTGAATCCCTCAGGATCCTTTGATCCTGAGGGATCGCTGCTTTAACTATTTTTGCACCTAGACATCTCTGCCTTCACCATTATAAAAAGGGGCAGCACTGTTAGCCCAAGGAGTCGGTTATGTTTTATGTAATTTTCTTTAAGATTGAAACTTTGATCATCGAGTCTCGTTGAGAACTGATCTACTGTAATTCTGTCTTATGCATTAATACAAAATTGGTTGCTATTTCATCTATGAGTCTAGAATAACTTCAAGCGGTGTACCCTTGGAGGCTAAGGGCCCAGCCCTGGAGGAGACTTGCTCCTGTACTATTACGTTTGGTTTATGTGTGGTTTTCTTATTAGTGTTATTTGGTAATCTGAGATGTTCTGTTAGTTTACATCACAGGGTCTGTTATGTTTGATTTATTGAAGTTTCTGAAGAAAAAACCATTGTATTAACTTTGCAACGTATTACTGTTCCTTTAAGTGCTGACATAATATCACCGGTGTTTACAGAATACTATTGCTGTTCAATTACAGAGTCTCTGTGTGTACACTTATTTCATTGGTATTACTGAACTCATCTTAGGGATTATGTTCTTTGCTATTGTTGAATCTACAGACATTGCTGTTCCATTCTAAAATACAGTCGCATTCTTTATAACTAGGATTGATAACTAGATTACCAAGATCAGATTACTAATAAGGTGTGCTGTGTGCATGTATGAGTGGCTTTCAAACACTGTTCTATAATCCATCATTAATCAGTGTTGTTCCATTTTTGTGTGTTGTTCAATTCATCCTTAAAAGTGAAGGATTGCCATTTGATTCCTGTAGGACACGATTATTGCATTTGACCTTGTAGATTAAGGTGTTACTGCTTATTATACTTAATTGCTGTTACAATTTCCTGTTTGTTGTTCCATTTTAGGTTTTCTGTTCTATTTCTTACTTGTTGTTCTATTTCTTATCTGTCGTTCCATTTCTTGTGACTTGCGTTATTGTTAGTTTGGTGTGAAGAACGAACTAAGACTGTAGTGGCCGTTGACATTTACTGTCTGGCCCCCAGATCCATGATCTGTTCTCTGATTTCCTTTGACCCCATCAGTTTACAAAGGGATGATTTATTGCTACTGAACCCTTGAATGATAAATTGCTTAATTTTCCGAATGTGTGGTTTAGTCTTTCAAAGTAGTTTTTTGTAAACAAGCATCCATTTATTCTTGTATTTTTGAGCACTGTACTACTAGCATTACTCTAGCAAATGATAGCCTCAGACTAAGACACTCTTTGAAATAACAAAATGTTCCTGGATTGACAAACTAATGTGAGGTAATTGGAGGTGAAAGAGACCCTTTTCATAGCTCGACATTTTGGCGAAGTTGCTGGGGAAAGAGTGTAGCCATTTGTTTCTTTTCAGAGTAGTGTAAGAACCTGCTAGGAAAGAATTGGGTTTTAAAAACGGAAGGTAAGAACCTACTTGTGGAGCATATAACAACCCTGCTCCCCTGCCTGCTTTCCTACAGATTTTTTGTTGTTTTGTTTGGGTAGAACTTAGCAATTGATTTATGTGCATGACTAAGCAGAAAAAGCCAGAAAAGAATTCCAAACCTCTACCCAAGCCAGAAAACACTAAGGGGCCAGTGACCCTTGGCCGATCAACTTTCATAGACGGAATCTTCAAGAAAGCAGAATCTCAGCCTTTAGTAGGACCCAGAAAAGTTATTTCTAGATAGCCTACTAGTTCCCTTCAAGCCACAGGATCACCATCTGTAGCCTTTGCTGAGGTGCATAGTCAAACTGAAGAGCAGGACTTTCAAGAAATTGAAAATTCTACTCCATAACTATTGCAAGAAGGAAATTTCAACAATCTTTGTGAAGGAGGAGGAGAGACAGGGGAAACTGAGGAACCAAGGTCTCCTCTTGGGACAACTCAGCCATTAAATAGCCCAGACAAGGGAAGTGCTGCAAAAATCATTTTTGAAGAAACTTAATCTCCTCATACATTAGGCACTCTCATTATCCCAGATAGAGGAAGAATTATTAAAACCATTCCTGTTAAAGCCATTCCCTCTCAACCTAGGAATACCCTACTAGATATCCCAGAAGGTTATTGGCATATATTCAACCAAATGGCTCAAAACCAGCCAAACACCCAAACCTCTACATTACAATACCCCATAGTAGATACTACATAAAATGCGCCTATGAAAGCAATCCCTCTTCAACATATCCATACATTCCACAGTCTTACATCAGAAGATCCGAATGCATTTCTATTTGAGTTCGATGTGCTGTGTAGGGGATATGATTACACCACCGACCCCCAGAAACTGAAATTATTTCCCTCTACATTAAAAGGGGCTGCCTTAAGATGGTTTATGGGATTAGGTGGTGGGGTTATAAATAACTGGGATCAAATGAAATAATTTTTTCTAAAAAAATATTAGGACTATTGCAGGTCTAGAGAACTGAAGGACGAAATATTCTAGATGGTAGCTAGACCAAATGAAACATTAGAGGAGTATGTGGAACGTTTTCAGTATAATCTTCAAAGATCTCCTTATGCATCACTACCTTTACCTGATAATGTGTTAAAAACAACATTAATTAGGGGCATGAAGGAACAATGGATTGAAACATTAAACATTATGGGAAAAGGAGATATTTATCAGGAAAATTTTGCTGACATTATTGATTTATGTATCAGGAGCTCGAGAGGTAGCACAAGATTAAAATCGGCAGAACATGATCGGTTTGTAAGAGATAATAAAATTTCGACAGAAGGAGTAACGCATGCAGAAATTGGAAATTTATTGGAAAATTTTAAAACTGATATACTAGGGACACTAACTACACAACTTGATATTATGCAGGCCAAACAGAAGCAAATGGAGGCAGAACAGAATTTGGAAATCTTCTATCCCCGATGCAGGAAGAAACATAGCCATAAGGAGTGTCCACTAGATGCAGTCCAAACATGCGCCATCTGCACAAAAGATCACCTTACGGAAAGCTTTCCCTCACTTCCCAGATTAAAAGTAGTATATAAGGAAGCAGAAGAAGAGCCAGAATCGGTGTATCTACTCAACCAGCACCGTCAGTGGCAGCCGCAACAGTCTGGTATGTTTTTCGACCCAACTTCTTCTTTTCAGTCTCCACAGTATAACGCTCAACAATATAATATGTGGAAAAATCAACCTCAACTCCCATTTCCAAATTGGTCACCAATGTCGTTTCCTTCATCAACCCCATGGCTGAATCAGGCAAGCCAATCTAGTTGGCCGAATTTTCCCTATGCCCCACCATATTGGCAAGGTAACGCATACCTAGCACAATGGACTCCCCCTACTTCACAAAGTCCAGCCTGGCAGACAAACTGGCAAAGACTGATGCATCAGCCAGTAGGAACCATTCCACTCCCTCAACCTACACTGCCAGCCCTACAACAAAATTCCCAGTCTAATCTCAGACTGCAACTCCCAGCCCAACCCAACCCCAATCCAAATAACAGACCGGTCCAATCTATCCAAATAGTAGAAACATCAGAAATAGGAGCCGATCTGAGGGAGTGTAATGATCTTCAGCTAAGATTTGGGCGTATTAGTGAAATTGAGGGAGATAAGACAGCCCATGTTGAAAATCAGTTACCCAGAGAACAACTGTCACAAGAAGAGGATGTGAGAAAACAACAAACTGATAACCAAGCAACCACATCCTCTCCCCCATTCCCAGAATGATTAATCATACCTCGACCTACACAATATTCTGATTTTGACATTCTGGGAGAATTATAAAATTTGTACATAAAAATTCCATTCCTCCAAGCCATTCAAGACATTCCGATATATGCAAAGACTATCGAAGAATTGTGTGTAAAGAAACCAAGGGGGAATATAGCAAACAATCCAAGAGTCCAAGTAGTTGGGACTCTATCTGAGTTATTATTAGGAAAAGAAACACCCATTAAATACGAAGACCCAGGGAATCCAACAGTCACCATACAAATTTATGGTCAAACCTTCCCCAATGCCTTTGTTGATCTAGGAGCTGCAATCAACATCTTAACAACTACTAGTTGCCAAAAGCTAGGCATTACATCTATAGAACCCACCACTACCTTACTAGAACTGGCTGACCGATCTATGGTTAGGCCAGAGGGCACACTACATGATGTCATGGTATCTGTTGACTCCTGGGAATATCCGACTGATTTTTTGATAATAAATCCCAAAAGCCGACTTGATGGACACCCATTGATTTTAGGTAGACCTTGGCTTGCAACTGTCGATGCCTATATTGGCTGCCGACAAGGCAATATGACCATAACGAGAGGAGCGAATATCAAGAACTTAGCTTTATATCCTCCAGCACAACCGAGTGTCACAATAATCAAAACTAATAAGCACCATGTATCATACCTTACTGATAACATTAGATCTCCATTAACTATACAAGAGGCACTTGATTTTAAAGACCAAACAGAAGATGATGCCATTAATAATTTTATTAGTCAAACTAAACTCAGATCCCACACACAATGTCACATGATAGAGGCAGCATTTGATAACGAATTAGAAGAAGATCCTCTTAAAGATACGCATGATCAAACAATACCTGTTACCTCTGTTGCAAATACTAAAATTGTGTAAATCGAACGGAAAAACCTTAAACATTAATGCCAACATTACCTCTGAAAAAGAAACAAAGCTCATCCATTTGTTAAGGAAATATAAAGAAGCATTTGCATGGAACTACCCTGATATGAAAGGAATTGACCCGCAATTATGTGTACACCACATTTACATAGAAAAAGATGCGAGACCTATTTGCTAGCCTCAAAGGAGACTTAATCCTCATCTAAAAGATGTGGTAAAAGCTGAACTTCAAAAAATTTAGATGTCAAATTCATCTATCCTATCTTTGATAGTGAATGGGTCTCTCCACTTGTGGTGGTACCAAAAAAGAATGGGAAATGGAGAATTTGTGTGGACTACAGAGAACTAAATAAAGCAACACAAAAAGACCACTTCCCTCTCCCATTCATTGATCAAGTATTAGACACTTTGGCAGGAAAGAAATTCTTTTCTTTCGTAGATGGCTTCAGTGGATACAATCAGATTCAGATTGCCCCTGAAGACTAAGAAAAAACCACTTTTACTTGTCCTTGGGAGCATTTGCCTACAGAGTTCTACCTTTTGGCTTATGCAATGCTCCTGCAACATTCCAAAGGGCTATCCTCAGCATTTTTGCAGACTTAATAAATGAAGGACTTGAAGTATACATGGATGAATTTACACCATATGGAGACGATTTTGATCCAGCATTGGATACACTGGAAAAAGTCCTACAACTCCGCATTGCTACTAGGCTTTGTTTAAGCCATGAAAAATGCTATATCATGATGACTGAAGGACTTATTCTAGGACACTATATTTCAACAGCTGGCATTCAGGTAGACCTAGCCAAAATCCAAATAATTTTTCTTTTTCCCACTCCTACCACTCAATCGGAGGTACACAGTTTTCTTGGATTTTCTGGTTATTATAGGAGGTTTATAGAACATTTTTCGCATATTGCTGCACCTTTGTATGCACTAACAGGTAATGTTGATTTTCTTTGGATAGAAAAATGTGAACGTGCTTTTCAGGATCTGAAGAAGGTGGTATCCACAGCCCCAGTCCTTTGAGGACCAAATTGGGATTTTCCATTTCAGATATCATCTGATGCCTCAAATATAGCCATTGGAGCAGTCCTTAGGTAGGAAGAGGATAAAAACCATATGCAATTTATTATATTAGCAATTTATCCCCTGCTAAACTAAATTACACTGTTACTGAAAAAGAATTTCTAGCTATAATACATGGTGTCAATAAGTTCAGACATTACATTACTGGATATCTTGTTATCTTGTATGCAGATCATTCTGCCATAAAATATTTAGAAAACAAGCCTATCACAAATGGCAGAATAACTAGATGGCTGATTTTATTGCAGGAATTTGATATTACAATCAAGGATCGACCTGGAAGAGAAAATCTTGTAGCTGATTTTCTCTCGAGAATGCTATAGCCAATTGATGCAGCAGCAGTTGAAGATCAATTTCCAGATGAGCATCTGTTTGCTGTTGCTGTTAAAATGCCTTGGTATGCTGATGTTGCAAATTACCTAGCAGTAGGTAAACTACCGAAACATCTAACCCCTAATGAGAGGAAATAGATTGTTCAGTGGAGTGCTCGATTCTCTTGGGTTGGAGGCTACCTGTTCCACACAGGGGAAGATATGCATATCAGAAGATGCGTTCGGGAAGATGAAATCTTTGACATTTTAAAAGCCTGCCATGACGGACCATATGGCAGACATTTCACCGATGACAGAACTGGACATAAGGTGCTGCAAACAGGGTATTATTGGCCTACAATTTCCAAAGATGCAAAGAAATTCGTCCAAGCTTGTGACAGTTTCTAGAGAGGAGGACGCCCTGGTCAGTCCGATGAGATGCCCCTAAACCCACAGCTAGTCATTGAACTATTCGAACGATGGGCCCTTGATTTCATTGGACCAATTAACCCACCCTCGAACTAGAAAACATATATTTTGGTGGCAATAGAATATGTCACCAAATGGGTTGAAGCAGAGGCATTGCCGAGAGCTACAGAAGATTTTGTCATACAGTTCTTGTTCCATATATTTGTCCGTTATGGCCTTCCAAGAGATATAATTACAGATGATGGACCACAGTTTGCTAAGAACAAAATAGCTGCAACACTCAAAAACTATCATGTCGAGCATAAAATCACTAGTCCATACCACCCACAGGCAAATGGTCAAGTAGAAAGCAGAAATAAAATAATAGAAGAAATCTTAACAAAAACCATTGTGTCACATAGACATGATTACGCTGCCAGACTACCAGAAGCACTGTGGGCTTACAGAACAACATGGAGAAGCACCACTGGTTACTCACCTTATCAATTAGTGTTTGGAAAGCAACCCATTTTTCCCATAGAATTTGAAATCCAAACATTGCGAACAACACAGGAAGTTGGCTTAGATCTAACTGAGGCATAGATTAATCGATTACATTAGATCAATGAGCTCAATGAAATTAGGCTCTCTGCACTCCAAAACACTGCACTGATCCAACAGCAGCGAGCTAAATGGCATGATGCTCTCATTAAAAATAAAGTCTTCCACGAAGGAGACTGGGCACTTTCGTACGATTCCAGGTTTCAGGACTTTCCCAGGAAACTCCAGACTCGTTGGTTGGGACCATACGAAATCCAGAAGGTACATGACAATGGTCCTCTTACTCTAATCACTATTGATGGTTCTGGATACGCCTTCAAGGCAAATGGCCACCGAGTTCGTCTTTATCACAAACCACTCACTCGGGAGTCCTTCTGTTAGCAGTTACGCCAAGACTCTGATATGGAAATTGTGGGGGAGGGAGAGAAGTCTTCCTCACCTATGATTCATTAAGTCATTTATTTATGTTTACACTTTGTACATAATTTCTTTGTTTTGTTGAATTATTTATGTATTAACACCTTGCTGTTACTTTTCTAAGCAGCGACAATTTTATTATTTTCTATTGATTCCCTTTCTCAAAGGGACAACATTTCCATCTTACTGTTCCTTTTTCAAAGGAACAACACCTTTTGGATCAACTGTTCATTTTGCTTTAATTTTGTTCTTTTTCTTTACTTTATGCTTTTTGATGTTCCTTTTCCAAAGGAACAACACTTTTTCTTTTTGTTGTTCCTTTTCCAAAGGAACAAAATTTTCGATTTTCGTTGTTCCTTTTCCAAAGGAATGACATTTCTGTGTTCTGCTATTCCTTTTCCAAAGGAACAACATTTTCAATTTTTGTTGTTCCTTTTCCAAAGGAATGGCATTTGTGTGTTCTGAAGTTCCTTTTCCAAAGGAACAACATTTTCAATTTTTGTTGTTCCTTTTCCAAAGGAATGGCATTTGTGTGTTCTGCTATTCCTTTCTCAAAGGAATAGCATTTTTTATTTTTGTTGTTCAATTTCCAAAGGAACGACATTTGTGTGTTTTGCTGTTCCTTTTCCAAAGGAACAACATTTTCGATTTTTGTTGTTCCTTTTCCAAAGGAACGACATTTGTGTGTCCTGCTGTTCCTTTTCCAAAGGAACAACATTTTCGATTTTTGTTGTTCCTTTTCCAAAGGAATGACATTTGTGTGTTTTGCTGTTCCTTTTCCAAAGGAACAAAATTTTCGATTTTTGTTGTTCCTTTTCCAAAGGAATGGCATTTGGGTTTCTGCTGTTCCTTTTCCAAAGGAACAACATTTTCGATTTTTTGTTGTTCCTTTTCCTAAGGAATGGTATTTGTGCTTTCTACTCTTCCTTTTTTCAAAAGGAACACCGCTTGTATTCTTTTGCTCTTCCTTTTTGAAACAACAACATCCTCGTATTCCTTTTACTTATGTTGGCTCCCCTTGCTGTTCTAAATTAAGGATGTTTACTGTTCCTATTCTTTCAAGTCTTTTGGAATACAGCTATGCACTTATGTAATGGATACAAAATCACAACATACTTTAATTGGTAAATTATAAAATCTCTATTTTTATAAGAAATTGCTCTGAATTGGTAAGAGGACAGATGGAAGGACACACTTACCCATTATCTTTTGTTGTCATTATTCCACTAACTCTGCTCTGATTGGTTATCTTTATCATGTTGGTTCTTTTTAATCCTATTTATTATTATTCAAGAATAAGAGCAAAAGGTTTATATCTTCCTATTGAGATGTTAAGACTTCTTCCACCATTCCTACTCTTAAGGAGTGTTGAACCACCCTTTGTGTATAAATCGGAAAGTACTTTATGAAAAAGAAAGAAAAAAAGAGCAAACTGACTTGTTTATATAAGTTGTCAAATGCAGGATAGGGGGTCTCATCAAGAGCCAGCCTACCATGATCATGAGGAAGAAAGTGAAGTGGCATTCCCACTATGGCCACCACACCAGGGATATGGTCCGAAATGTATATCAAATAAAGAACCCTTGGAACAGGAGGTCTCATCACAAGCCGACCTGCCCACCTTTCTCTCCTTCCTCATGAATGGCATTATGGCTAACTGGTCACCAAGCCAGCATAATGGCCTACATTTTGACATCACACAACATTTCCTAAGCATACACAAAGGATCATGGTTCCATGGGTGAAATAAACAACTCTGCCAAGGTTATGGACACATGTCGGCAGCAGAGCACTGTTAATGGTATTGAAGTCACATTATTTACACCAATAGTGTTATCAGCACCCTTCTATTTCTTATACCTTAGTAATAAATCACATAAATGTATATTATTTCCCGAACCATACAATGCATGTAAATCTATTATCACCAATCATGACAGAACAATTGACAATAACTACATGAGACTCGATATGCACGGCAGATGTCCTATCCTCCCACTCTCACATCATATCACAAGCAGTCTCTTACATATTAAGCGATCCAACTTTACACCTCGATTTTTGTAATCTGCTACTTTTGTAAACATGGCATATTGCCATACGATGTTCCTTTATGACTCTGCTTTAAAACAGAACTGCACACCACTCATTTATTTGACGGCCGGGACGGCCTATCACATTGCGGGGGGGGGGGGGGGGGGGGGGGGGAGGTTAACCTCATCATTCCCTGGATTACATGTCAGACCGCTATTCGGGAAATTGCGTACTTGGGAATAGCACGGCTCAACGGTATACTATTTTTTATTTTTGCATGGCTTGCTGTTCCTAGGCCATTTCCATAGTATGCTCTGCGGCATTAGTAAAGCCTTTAGATTTTTAGCGAGTCCTGCATTTGTCAGCCTCTCTGTGTTTTAACAGCTTTTGTTCCATTGTCAAATTCTGAGATTTTACAGCAAAACTATAAACATGGGAGGAAGATCGATTCAAAGAGAACCACAGGTGTTAACAGCCTCTGATGCTACACAGGAAATCCTGGAAAGAGCAGGGTGGCTAACTTATCTCAATCGCTTACAGGAATCCAACGAGACTGTAGCAATTGAATTCTTGCAGAACTTGCAAGAGGATCACTCCACAGTGAGGGGGAGACACATAGCAATCACCGATGACATAATTGCAGAGGTCTTGGGACTGCCAGCCGCTAGACCTCTATGGACGTTAAAGAAGGAGAGATTGCAGAAGATCATAGAAACCTTCCAGGAGGAAGGCCAGAGCCTGAAAATTAGAGGAAAGTTGGTTCTACCAGCAGTGTTAGGAGAACCGTGGGTGGAATTGGAAAATACCATTCAAAGCTACATCACCTGTGAAGGAAGAAAAGACGTGGTAAGACCACAACACCTTAAACTTTTAGCTGTATTAAAGCAAAAATTCTTTGTAAATTTACCTGCATTTTTGAATTCATTACTTCATGTCGTTTCACGGAGCATGAAAAAGGCACAACATGTAGAATCAGTTGTTAGTCATCATGGGTTGATACAGTTAATAGTTAGCTATAGCCTTATCCAGTAGCAGATCAGCTAGGAGGAGCTAATTGCCATGGTAGATGGAGGATTGACCACACCATCCCCAAAACGTAAACATGCCACCAATACACCTGAGCGTCCAAAAAAATGAAGGAAATCGGTCCAACTAGCACGGCTAAAGGGAAGGAAGGAAAAATCCCAAGGAGATACCAGCCAACTAGTAGAGATAGACAATATAGGTGATGAGCAACCCCCATAATTAGAAGGAGGGGAAAATGAGAAAGGAATGCAGGAAAATGAGGAAGGAGAAATGCAGGAAAACGAGGACGGAGAAATGGAGGAAGAAACTGAGCAACCTGAGCAGGAGGAGGAAACAAAACAACAGGAAGGCAACACATTGTAGAATCCATTGAGAGAAGATGAATTGGCCAAAATCTTCGTCAATATGGGTGAATATGGCCAACCTTCCAGCCCATCAGATCTCCATGCTGAAGAAGAACTAAAAGAACACTCTGCTCAGGATAGAAATGCACCTGAAGAAATACATGCCGAGGAGGTAGAAGAGGAGAGTTAGCCTGTTCATGATGAAAATGTGATAGGAGAGAGAGAAGTGAGGCAGAACAGGAACAATCCAATCCTAGCCAGACGACACCAGAAGAAATTCCGGAAGAAGGGGAGGCAGAAAAGGAATTCACCCAAGAAATAACAGAACCAACTAGGGTTCTTGCCCCGGCGCAACCAGAGCAGAGCAACGAAGAAGCACCCCAGAGAGAAAATGAGGGAATTGATCCGGATCATAATCTAGGCCACAGTGAATAGTCTACTGTTCCTTTTAAGGAAATTGAGGAAATTAAGAAATTATGGAAAGAACAGCAAAGACTACTGAATGTAATAGTTCAGCTTCGACAACAGATTAGGATTTTGAAAGCAAGGAAAAGGGTAAAAAGGACTTCGAGAGGGAAACATGCAATCACTCCAGCAAAACCCCTCAAGGCAAAGGATCGGAGGACCAGAGTCCATCCTACTGTTCAAAACCCTATCGAAAAGCGGGTTGTTGTTCCAATTGTTATTAAGGAGTAGTCTGTTGTTCAAAATCAAAAGGAACAGCAGTTGACTGTTATCCATGTTGAAATACAAATGGATGATATATTGACCTGTGATAAAGAAATTCAGACGAAGGCACAACCCTTGGGAGAAATACGGGCCATGAACGCAAGACAACGCAATAGGAAAATTCAGGTAAATCTCCCGGTCTCCACCACCATATGGGAAAGTGATCCGAGAACAGTAACCCTACGAGAGGGTTTGATGCAAGCTCAACAAGCAGTAGAAAAGCTCATAGAACAAACGATCCGTCAAGAAAGGTATGAAGAGCTACAGCAATAGCTAAGGAACATCAATCTATCCGAAAGCCAGGCCTTTGAACGGTGGCGAAGGGAAGAAGAAAAAGTCGCGAAGGTAACTCGTAGGTTAGATATAGTTATCAAGCAGATGGATACCTTATGTTCTTTGTACAATGACGTCCTAGCATGTAGAGCCCCTACTAAGAATTATGCCTTGTTTTTAATGGAATGATATTTGCAATTGAAAATAAAGGCTGTTAAAGTAGGTGCTCCTATCCAAATTAATACCATCGATGATTTTATAAACTGTTGTAAGCACTACGGGGTAAAAGTTCAAAGATTACTATGTGAATTTTATTTTTATAACCTTGTATTAGATCAAGAGACCAAGCTAAACCCCGACCATTTTGTTGGGGATATCCAATTACAGGCATTTATTTCATTTGGGGTTAATCAAATTAAATGGCTTAAAGCCTATAATGCTTTCCAAAGGCAAGAAAACGGATTAGATTTGTGGGTAAGAGCTGAGCCTAGGGATCCAGTACAGTTGTGGAGAGAACATAGGAACCTCATGAAGACTCCAGGTGTAATTGAAGCATTAGGACCCATTCATATAGCAATCAATTGGCAGGGAATAGAATACTTTTTCACTATCAAAGACCTTGCCATTGATGCGGCGAAATTTCGATATCAGATCTCTAATCCGAATATCCAACGCAGGGAACCATTTAAGTATGAAAATTTTAAGTTAGCTGCCAACCGCTTGCACCTCTATGGCAAAATCATTTTGAGGGCAGGGCCATCCTAGTTAGGACATAGGTTCCGGAGTCCAATTATTTGGCACCGTGCACCTGGATACCAAGCCCTGTATGAGATGCCTGAGGGTCAGACAGGCCATTTCTTTGAACACCTAGTTATGCATCATGGTTGTAGACCTCCACATGAGATTCCATCTCTAGCCTACTCTCTCACTGCCTTACATGTCAACTACAATGTTTTCATGAGGGCATGAAAAAGGGTAAGCAAGGGGTGTGTGGAGTACTAAAGAAGGTATGTTTTTGGTAATTATTTCAGCATCTTTTCATTAGAACTTACAAACCTTTTGCATCATGAACTAGGTAAATGATAAGGAATTGTAATAAAACCTGTAAGATTAATATGCAGATCAAAAACACTGACAATTGTCATTTTCTTATGCAGGAAAAAGGAAAAACGAAAGATTGCCATTCCAAAGGAAAGGACAAGGCTAGGTTAAACACTATCCCTTTAACGGGGAACCGTATGCAAACAAGGCAAGCCAAATCAAAGCAAATCAGCCCTGGAAAGGAAGTGGAGATATCAGCTCGGCGCAAGAAAGAAAAGAGATAACTGAGGACTAATGGTTCAGCGAATCCCTCAGGATCCTTTGATCCTGAGGGATCGCTACTTTAACTATTTTTGCACCTAGACATCTCCACCTTCACCATTATAAAAAGGGGCAGCACTATTAGCCCAAGGAGTCGGTTATGTTTTATGTAATTGAAACTTTGATCATCGAGTCTCATTGAGAACTGATCTACTGTAATTCTGTCGTATGCATTAATATAAACTTGGTTACTATTTCATCTCTAAGTCTGGAATAACTTCAAGCAGTGTACCCCTGGAGGCTAAGGGCCTGGCCCTGGAGGACACTTGCTCCTGTACTATTACGTTTGGTTTATGCGTGGTTTGCTTATCAGCGTTATTCAGTAATCTGAGATGTTTTGTTAGTTTACATCACAGGCTCTGTTATATTTGATTTATTGAAGTTTCTAAAGACAAAACCATTGTATTAACTTTGCAATGTATTACTGTTCCTTTAAGTGCTGACATAATATCGCTGGTCTTTACATAATACTGTTGCTATTCAATTATAGAGTCTCTGTGTGTACACTTATTTCATTGGTATTACTGAACTCATCTTAGGGATTATGTTCATTGCGATTTTTGAATCAACAGACATTGTTGTTCCATTCTGAAATACAGTCGTATTCTTTATAACTAAGATTGATAACTGGATTACCAAGATCAGATTACTAATAAGGTGTGCCGTGTGCATGTATGAGTGGCTTTCAAGCGCTGTTCTATAATCCATCATTAATCAGTACTGTTCCATTTTTGTGTGTTGTTCAATTTGTTCTTAAAAGTGAAGGATTGCAATTTGATTCTTGTAGGACACGATTATTGCATTTGGTCCTGTAGATTAAGGTGTTACTACTTATTAGACTTAATTGCTGTTACAGTTTCTTGTTTGTTGTTCCATTTCAGGTTTTTTGTTCTATTTCTTATCTACCATTCCATTTCTTGTCACTTGCGTTATTGTTATTTTGGTGTGAAGAACGATCTAAGACTGTAGTGGGCATTGACATTTACTGTCTGGCCCCCAGATCCACGATCTGTTCTCTGATTTCCTTTGACCCCATCAATTTACAAAGGGATGAGTTACTGCTACCGAACCCTTGACTGATAAATTGCTTAGTTTTCTGAATGTGTGGTTTAGTCTTTCAAAGTAGTTTGTTGTAAAAAAGCATCCATTTACTCTTGTATTTTTGAGCACTGTACTACTAGCATTACTCTGGAAAATGATAGCCTCAGACTGAGACACTCTTTCAAATAACAAAACGTTCCTGGATTGACAAACTAATGTGAGGTAATTAGAGGTGAAAGAGACCCTTTTTATAGCTCGAAAATACTGAGATCTTGACTCTTATAGTTCCTGCCTTGAAAATGCCAGCTGACAAATCACCTACATAGTGTATTGAACCTCCTAAAACTAGAGGATACATTATTTATCCTCTAGCAAATTTTTGTATTTATTTATATTAGGGTTAAAGGTTTATTGTGGTGCTTGATATTAAAGATAATCATAGAACACTTCGACAATGGATTCCTTTCCTCAATTATTTGTCAACTAAAGATTGTTGTAAATTCTATTGACCACTTAACTCCTCAGACTCTGAATCTAGCTTGTGGGTGATTAGATACAATAAATCCATTGTGTACCTGGCCTAAAAATGGTTTTTCCAGCCATTTTTAGACACAAGCATGACTGTAGTTGTTTGTAAATATTTTTACTATGAGATATTGCATTATTTGTTGTGTTTTTTATTGATGCATGACCATGTATATTTCTGAACAAGTAACAACACTTTCCATGATTTGCTAAAAATGTTTTCTTTTTTCTTACATTTTTGTAGGGATATAGTTTTTTTGTGTGCGAAAGCAGATACTGTGTAGAGGAATTTATACTTATGACAAAATTTTAATTCTTGGTAACAAGATACCAATTAATTCCATTATCTCTAGCTAAAGTATTTGAGAAGCTAAATTCTCTATGAAATTAAGGCATGTGCAGAGCTAAATTATGTATGGAGAAAAAAGGGTAAGTTCCATTGTTATGCACAATATGGGCTAAAAAAACATTAATTAATTTATAATGATGTTAACAATACAATGAAGAAATATATTACTTTTCCCAAATTATGTTAAAGTGCTAACAACAAAGCTTCATCTATGTAATTTTATACATTTCAAATTTATTTCTTTCTCACTTCTTTGAATTTTGTTTTTCACTTTAGACAAACAAAACTAGCCAATGCATGCAAAAATATTTCCAGTGGTATTTATATGAAAGTTTACTCTCTCTAGGATGTGTACAAGCAATGAATATACAAAACTAAAGTATGCCATTTTAACCCACCTTGTGAGAATACCTTCACAAATACCTTTCTTCTACAGAATATAGAGCTCAACACATGCCTTACAAATGCACATGTCTTAACTCTACTAGTTTTAGACCTAGCAAGATTGTCAAACTGAGGATACTTATCTATTGGGAATCATGATTTCCATTAGACCAAAAACTGAAGGTGTTAGTAAATGATCGCATCACCAAAGATAACAATCCATGAGAGGTAGTTAGTCCATGTCATTAAACACATGGGTAGCATTGGTTTATCCAATGTCCAACATTCTCCCCCCCATTATGAGTCGGAAATATCAAACTCATGACGTACGCTGTGATACCACTTGTTGGGAATCACGATTCTTGTTATACCAAAATTTATAAATGTTAGTCAATGATCACATTGCCAGAGGTAAGGATCCATGATAGGTGGTTAGTCCATGTCATGAAACACGGGGAGCATTGGTTTATCCAGTGTCCAATATTATCACTCTAATTAAAGTTGGTGTGGAAGAAAGAGATGTATGGAAGTGCGTAGATAAAAGGATAATTGCCACTACTCCATAGAAGGTGGGCCCAGAAAGAAATATTTAATTTATAATCATGTTGGGAAAGAAACCTAGATATTTAGACTGGTATAATTATTTCTCTAGTTGTATAAGTAATTTTTGTGTTATGTCGAGAGAAATAAATCTACTTCGACGCATGGAAGAAAAATATAAATCCGAAAGTATCTACACTTGGCTATAAATGATAAGTCATTAATAGATTAACAAGTAATAAATGGTTATTTATCTTCTTTGTAAGTAATAAAATAATGCAAGTATGGAAAAAAGTTAATAGTTTCAGGCAATAGTTTCAAGTTACTCCCATTTTACATTTGAATAATTTTGTTTAGTCATATGTAGAGCTAAATTAAATTTCACGAAGTCCCTAATCCTTTTGTATAATTCCGATATACTCAAAGAATCATAGATAGACAATTGATGTCATATTTTTATTTTTATTTTGTTTGCATACTTTTAAGTTGATGGGAACCAAATAGTGAAGAACTAATATAATTTTTCCATATTCTCTTTGAGTACTAGCCACATAGTTTCATGTAATTAATTTTACGCATATCAATTTTGTTTATTTTCTTCACTTTTCTAGATTCTATTAGGTATCTTTCATAAGTCACTAAATTTTTGCTTCATTGAAGATTGTTAATCCAACCAAATGCATGTAACTTGCAACACACAAACTAACACATGCATATAAACAAAGGAAAAACAAAGCACAACAAACAAGGAAAATATGATTCAACTTGAAAGACATTGAAAATAAATATTTTGCAAACAAAAATCAAAGCACAAAAAAAATCAAAATAGGATGTCCTTATCATTTTGACTCCTTAGTATTTTTCTTTTTCGTTGATGACTTCATAGACTTTAACCTCTATTTTTTTTTAACACTTCACTACAACTATACTTCATAACAAGTTTCACAACCCTTCATATGATTGTAAATGACTGATGGGTGTTGTATCTCTTTGCACCATGTTAAATGACTAATGGACTATGCAATTCCAGCTCTACTTCTCCATGCCAAGTTTTATAGTATGACCCACAAATTGTTCACTCTACAACCAAGATGATTTATTAAATGTTCAAGGTGTATTATTTTTTCTACAAATAAATGTTCTTAAATGGCTAGAATGCAATTTTTTTTAATTGATTTTGGTGTTCACTCTTAGATTTCAAGTGAAATGACGCTTATCCTCTTCCAGTTTTTTCTCAGCAAATTTTTTGTTTTAATTAACTTTTTTATCAAACCTCTCACTTTATGATATGGGTATTTTATCATCAAATTTTTGGTTTTTTAATTAAATTTTCACCTAAAACAAATTTACTAACAATATTTTTTATCAATAACAACTTGTATAGTCTATCTTTTGGCTCCACCTTGTCTGAAGAACTCTTACTATAAATATACAATAAGTAAGAACATAATACACTGGGAAAAAAAGAACATACACATACATACACAAAGAGAAACAAATTATTGGGAAAGGAATTCCACTCCAATATTATATTAGTTTAAGTGTATATTTATACATGACATATGTGGTTGGAGCAGTTGTACCCACTCTCAACCACCCATTTACTTTACCATGCACATTTACCGAGGATTATTGATATTTAAATACACATAATATGGAATGAAAAACATAGGTCTAATAGATCTTTACAGGATCTCCCACACCCTCAATGCCTTGCACGTCCCAAGAAAGGATGAATCAATTTCCTAGACCACTACTTGATGTATAAGTATACTTATTGTATATCCACCATGTGTATTGGTCTACATAGGTAAATGAGCCATAATATCCACCATCTATATAGGAATATACACGTGTACAAAGTTTATTGTGACTTCTTCATGTCCGATGGTTGCTTCTTGCAGATATCCATTGTTTGTGTTGTATCTATAATAATTTCTTGCATTTCTTTGTAATGGTCCTATTTTCCATCCTTGATATATAAGGAAGAGGCGCAGTCTTGGTCGTTAAAAGGTAAATCAAAAGGGAAAGGAAACCCATAAAATGACCATTTCAGAGAAGGTTAAGCATATTAGGAGCATATATCAAATGGGAGATCAGAAAGTTTGGGAGCCGAAATTCAAAGGACAGCTGAAAAAGAAAGTGTCGATATATGAGAGGCCGAAGTGAAAAGGGGAGTGTCGAAATTATGGATTTGACCACATTAGAAGTTGATATTGGAATAATGAGAAGGAAATTATATCAGGGCCTGGTAACAAAAGACTGAACACTGGAGTAGAGGGCACATCAGAACCTGGATCTCGGAGGACTAGTGATTTCGAAACATTGGAGATCAAGACCTTGTAACCCTTTAAAAATATAATTCTTTGTAAGTGTTGACATCATTGAGAAGGAGAAATAAAAAGGAAATCATTGAAAATCTGAGCATCCCAATGACCCTTTCTCTCTCCTCAAGATAGTACACATGGTAGTAGATAATTGGCTCTGAGGATGTGATGAGGAAAATATAGTTATCATGATGTGGTCACAAGGTGGATATGTGGAAGGTGATTTAGGAATTTTTTAGGGCCTAATGGGGAAAATATGGGTGACATGTGTCACCACTAATGAGACTCCACGTGGACATGATGACATCAGTGTGATGTCATTTTGAAGGTCGACATTTCGAAGGGGAGAGAAATCGAAGCTTCTTCATAAATCTTTCTCAAAAGTGTTCCGATGAGAGGGGCTCTGATGTTATGTGGAATTGGGTAAGAACCTAGGGCTTAAGGTGGGTAGAGCACTTAAGTGCTAAGAAGGAATATCAGATCAAGGAGATATTATAATTCTATTCTAATTGCATTTTTTAAAAGACCATGATGAGAGGGGTTTCCAATGTGTTATTGGAATTTGGATTCAAGGGCCTAAAGGACCAAGGGTGCAGACCAAGGTTGAGCACCCAAGCGCTATGGAGCCCATCAGATGAGGGTGACATCATAAATTTGTTTGAATTTCTAATTCTAAGAAGTTCCGATGAGAGGAGCCCCGATGGGGAGAGGCACTTCATCACATGCATTCAAAGAAACAAGGAAAGCACAAAAATACCATAGGGAGATAGGATCACAACAGGGGTCTGAGGGCTTTAGCACCCAACTGTTGAGCTTATTGTCATGGAACCTGGTCCCATGGAGGTAAAATGAGAGGGGTTCTAAGATCAAAGGGGTTGAATAGCATCGGAATGATACGCTTTCATAATGTTCCTTTTTATAATAGTTACAATAAAGGAGGCTCTGATACTGCAGCCCCCCAAAATGCTATCTCGATGGTCAAAGTGGTGGTTCTGTGGAATATGAAAAATAAGTAGCTAAGCATGGGAGGGCTCAAGGAATTGGAACCTTGGATTTTTGTAACAACATTTTAATTAAATTTTTGATGTTCCTTGAGTCTAAAATTGCACCATGGAAGTGTTAAGAGATGTATTGGGCTCTGATAGCATACCACAGAGGAAATAAATGGACAGATGGGTCGACAGCTAGGTCACGGGGTATCTACAATGATTTCATGCCTGATCATGGTGAGTTCCAAGATGGGAAGTGTTGGGCGTAACCCAACTTGGTCCATGTGTTGGGTCAAAGACTCCAAATTTTGAGGATCAGAGTGCACAGAGCCTAGAAAATTATATTCATCGCACAGTTTTTTAGGGTTTTAGGGCGGGACAAAACCTCTTATTTTATAACGGGTATTGAGTTTTAGTCATTTTTTTTTCAGATCCATGGTATGTGGACTATGGTCTTGTGATGGGGAAGTCTATATAAAGAATTTGTAATACTTTGTAAATCATATCATGATAGAAGAATTGAGCATAGATTATTTGTATTCTCTATCTTCAGTCTCTATTTTGGGGAAGGCTCTGTAGCTGAGTGCTCATAGGCCTTGAAGAGTCTACAGCTAAGTGCGTAGACCACTTGCAACTAGGTGTACATGTCAGGGAAGAGCATGTATTGAAGGTCCATTTTAATGAAGTGGAAGTTTTGGCATAGTATTGTGTCCCTTTATGTATTCATTTTTTGTTGTTATTGATATCATTATGCATGTTGTTTACTAAATTATGCAAAAGAATACATGTTATATTGTTTTCTTCAATAAGTACCAATCTATAAGATTAATCATCAATGTGAAGTTATTCACGTATGTGAAGTTGTAGGAAGGTAGAAAACATAAGTAAATACATGGACGCAACAACGAGCATATCCCTTTGGTTGTAGAAAACAGGTTCTGCAACCTCCCATAACCACTTCAGGTGAGACTATGATCTACTTGAAGTTCATTGCCAAAATGGCTAGATGTTGAGGGTTTTGTTGGTGCGCAACATGCTCTGAACATGGGTCAAGCCCCCTTAAACCAACAGGAAGTTTCAAGGTGTTAAAGGGAGAAAGTGACAGGTGAACTGGTCAGAAATCATGGAGGAATACTGTAACAAAAGTATGGCTAGATGATTAGCACACCACTGATCCAGATATTGAAGCCTAAGTTTGGCTAAGGAAATCAGAGGAATAAACATGGAGATATTTTGTTGCATCCATCACGATGCCTCACATTTCTCATTTTTTGTTATTTTGTAATTTTTTTCATTTTCAAGAAGAGAATGAGATCTCTTTTGTAATCATTAGGGCATTCACATGCTCAGACAGTTATAACATTTTAGGATATTTTGTAAATTGTTTTAATTTGGTTCTCCCTATAAAAAGATGGAGGAAACTCATTAAAAATTTTCCCAAATTATTCTCTCAGAAGTTTCAAAGTTGTTGTTCATGAGTTCTGAACTCTGCTTTTAGAGGAGGTTCCAAATTTGGTTGTAATTTATTATTATTGAGGAATTTATTGTTCCTGTAGTAAATTTCGCTAGTTTAGGCCTGTTGTGGAGCACTTGGAAGGTATGCTTTTTGACAAGCAATCTAGTGGTTTTTCAATAATATTTCTAACCTTTTCTGCATTATGAGTCTAAAGAATATAAGGGTTTTGATAAATTGTGTGAAAATGGACAAACGAAGCTCAATCACTAATAATTGATGTTTTCTATGCAGAAGGACGCGGAAACAGGGAATCATCGAGTAAAAACAAGAAGCGAAGGGAAAGTAACTGCCGTCCCGTCGACAGGGAACCGTATGTGGACAAGATCAAGTAAAATTAGAGCCGAATAGTCCAGGAAAAGAATGCAGGATACCGAGACGGAGAACGCAAGAAAGGAAAGAGAAGAACTGAACGATTAGTGAATCCCTCAGGATCTTCGATCCTGACGGATCGCTGCTTTAAGCTTATCTTTTGTATCTAGATATCTCCGTCATTTCTGTTATATAAAGGTACCACGCCATCGAGCATGGGGACGACTGTTGTTGTAATTACAAGCTTCAGAACAACTTTGATCATTATGTTTTGTTAAGACCTGATTTTGTATACTTTTGTTAATGCAATCAATATAAAGGACTTGGTGTTCACTTCGTTTCTGCATCTGAAGTAACTTTAAGCAGTGTACCATTGGTAGCCAAGGGCCCAGCTCCGACGGTCACTTGCTGTTGTATCATACGGTGATTTGTGTGGTTTGCTTATTTCTCTTGTTTCAGTAATCCGATATATGTTTTATATGATAGACTATGCTTCCTAATTAATATCTGAATCTGAATATGTTCTTTAACCCACGTCTCTGTATTACACGAAGTGAATCTATTCGAATTGCATCCATTTCTATAGCAAGATATTGGTATGAATGTTATCATCATTGGATTCATATAAAATAAGTATTTGCGAGGCTTGAAGATAATATCACTTTGTTTAGAAACATAGTCACATCATACATTACTCTCGGATTGCTACAGTAGTCTAGAACGTGTACATACATATGAGTTTGCTGTTCCATTTGAGTTTGCTGTTCCAATTTATATGATTGACGTTTCCTGTTTATGATAGTTTGCTGTTCCATTTGATTACTGTTGTTCCATTTTAGAATTGCTGTTCCATTTTACTTTCGCTAATCTGCCTTTATTGCTTTTGTGTGATAGCAGGCCTAAGGCTGTCGTGAGCCCAGCAAGACGCTACCTAGCTCCCAGACCTATAAATCCATGCTTTGGTTTTCTTTCTTTATCAGTTTCTAAAGGGAAGGGTTATTGTTTCCGTACCCTTGACTGATCAACTGCTTTGTGTGATTTTATCTTTTAAGTTGGTTTAGTTACAGCTTAGTGTTTGTTTCCTTTCAAATCATTAGAACGCTATACTACCGAGCATTACTTGGACAAAACAGCCTCGGATTGAGTTACTCCTTGAAAGAACAAAACGATCCCGGATTGACTTAATAATGTGGAATAATTGGTGGTGTGAGAGACCCTAGTTATCGCTCTACATTTTGGCGCCGTTGCCGGGGAAGGGGTAATAGCCATTTGTCCTTTATAGAGTAGTGCGCAAATCTGCTAGGAGGGAGTTGGATTTTAAAAACGGAAGGTAAGAACCTGCGTACAGAGCATGTAAAAGCCCTGCTCCACCGTCCGCTTTCCTAGCAGAATTGATTGGTTAAATAGGATTTAGCAGTTTAATTGGAGTGCATGACTAAGCAGAAAAAGTTAGAGAAAGATCAAAAGCCTCCATCCAAAGCCAAGGGGCCGGTGACCCTTGGACGAACGACCTTCATAGACGAAATCTATAAGAAAGCCGAATCTCAGCCATCAGTAGGTTATAAGAAAGTCAATTCTAAATAGCCTACTAGTTCCCTTCAGGCCTCGGGATCACCATCTGAAGCCTTTGCTGAAGTGCACAGTCAAACAGAGGAGCAGGATTTTCAAGAAATTGAAAATTTGACTCCTGGACCATTGCACAAAGGGACCCAAAGTAACCTTTGTGAAGGAGAAGGAGAAACAGGGGAAATCGAGGAACCTAGATCTCCTATTGAATTAAACCAGCCTTTAAATAGCCCGGACAAGGGAAGCGCTGTAAAAATCCTTGTTGAAGGAATTCATTCACCGCAGACAGGTGGGGCCATTATCATCCCTGATCAAGGGAGTGGTGTCAAGACAATCCCTGTTAAGACTACCCCTCCTCAACCAAGGAACACTCTCTTGGAAATTCCTGAAGATTACTGGCATATATTCGATCCCATGGCGCAGAATCAGCCAAACACCCAGACCTCCACATTGCAATATCCGATAGTAGATTCTGCAGCAAATGCGCCCATGAAAGCCATCCCTTTCCAGCATATTCCCACATTTCATGGCCTTACATCAGAAGATCCGGACGCATTCTTGTTCGAATTTGATGTATTATGTAGAGGATACGATTACACCACCGATCCCCAGAAACTGAAATTGTTCCCCTCTACATTAAAAGGGGCTGCGTTAAGATGGTTTATGGGCTTAGGTTGTGGGGTTATTAACAATTGGGATCAAATGAAAGAAGCCTTTTTAAAGAAATATCAAGATTACTGTAGGTCGAGAGAACTAAAAGATGAAATCTTTCAAATGTCAGCCAGACCAAACGAAACCCTAGAAGAATATGTGGAACGTTTCCAATATAAATTGCAAAGATCCCCTTATGCATCGCTACCTCTGCCTGATAACGTGTTGAAAACTGCATTAATTAGAGGTATGAAAGAACAATGGATCGAAACGTTAAACATTATGGGGAAAGGAGACATTTATCAGGAAAATTTTGCTGATATCATTGATCTGTGTATCAGGAGCTCAAGAGGCAGCACGAGGATAAAACCAGTGGAATATGATCGCTTCCCCAGAGATAACAGAACATCAACAGAGGGAGTAACACGGGTGGAACTTGGAAATTTGCTAGAAAATTTTAAAACTGATATCCTGGGAACATTAACTACACAACTTGACATTGTGCAGGCTAAACAGAAGCAAGCCGAGGCGGAGCAGAATCTAGCAGTTTTTTGCCCACGATGCAGGAAGAAACACAGCCACAAGGAATGCCCGCTGGATACAGTCCAAATATGTGCTATCTGTACCAAGGACCACCTGACCGAAAGCTGCCCTTCACTTCCTGGTTTGAAGGCAGTATACAAAGAAGCAGAAGAGGAGCCAGAACCAGCATATTTTATTAACCAGCGTCGTCAATGGCAGCCTAGGCAATCAGGTATGTTTTCAGACCCCTCCTCTTCTTTTCAACCCCCGCAGTTCAATACTCAGCAACAAAATATGTGGCAAAACCAGTCTCAACCCCCGTTTTCAAATTGGTCACCTCAAATGTTTCCTACTCTGAATCCTTGGATGTCCCAATTTGGTTGGCCAAACTGCCCTTATCCTCCACCATATTGGCAGAATAATTCATATCCTCTGCAGTGGACCCCTTCCACTTCGCAAAGCTCATCCTGGCAGACAAGCTGGCCAAGATCGACATATCAGCCAGCAGGATCAATTCCGTTCCCTCAACCGACTCTGCCAGCCTTACAACAAAACCCCCAGCCTAATCTGAGACCGCAGCTCCCAGCCCAACCCAACCCTAATCCAAATAATAGACCAGTTCAATCTCTTCAAATTATAGAATCCTCAGAAATTGAATCTGATCTGCGGGAGTGCAACTATCTTCAGTTAAGATCTGGGCGAATAATAGAAATAGAGGGAGACAAAACAATTCGCATTGAAGATCAGTTACCAATAGAACAACCCCCACAACAGAAGGATGAAAACAAAGAGCAAAACAATAAACAAGTAAGTACATCCTGACTATTAAAGACCATTTAGTAACATAGTCTGTTGCTACCAGGATGTATGTCCTCTGGTTTGATGGTGGATTAATGGGCCCGACGAAATCGAGAGCCCATCGTTCAAATGGCTCAATAACCACTTGTGGTCTCAGAGGCATTTCATCAGCTTGACCAGGTTTTCCTGCTCGCTGGCAGCTGTCACAGGCTTGTACAAACTTTTTCGCATCCTTAAAAATTGTAGGCCAATAGTATCCTGCCTGTAGTACTTTATGTGTTGTTCTTTTGTCGGCAAAGTGCCCCCCGCATGGTCCATTATGACAAGCTTTTAAGATGTCTAGGATCTCATCCTCTCGAATACACCTCCTGATTTGCATGTCTGCCCCTGTATGGAATAAATGGTCTCCAATCCACGAAAATCGAGTGCTTTTTTGAACAATTTGCTTTCGTTCCTGAGGGGTTAGGTGTTTTGGTAACTTACCCACTGCAAGGTAATTGGCGACATCAGCATACCAGGGTGTTCGAATGGTAATGGCAAACAGATGTTCATCAGGGAATTGATCTTCTACTGCTGTTGTTTCGATTGATTTGGGTATTCTTGAGAGGAAGTCGGCTACAGGGTTCTCCTTGCCGGGTCGATCCTTAATTGTGATGTCGAACTCCTGCAACAGGATCAACCATCGAGTTACTCTAGCATTCGTGACAGGTTTGTTTGCTAGATATTTGATAGCAGAATGATCTGTATATAACACAATAGGATAACCTGTAATATAATGCCTAAATTTATTAACAGCATGAATTACAGCCAGGAATTCCTTTTCAGTAACAGTATAATTGAGTTCGGCAGAGGATAAATTTTTGCTAATATAGTAAATAGCGTATGGCTTCTTATCCTCTTCTTGTCCTAGGACTGCACCGATTGTTGTATCCGAGGCATTAGATGAGATCTGGAATGGAAAATTCCAGTTTGGTCCTCGAAGGACTGCGAAACCGATACCCCAACCAGAATGGTCCTGCTCGCAGAATCCGTTCCCCATAGAGACTCAATCGACTGGCAGCCAATTCAAAATTCTCAAAGTTAAAGGGTTCCCTGAGCTGGATGTTTGGGTTAGAGGTTCGGTAGCAAAACTTTGCAGCATGGAGGGCATGGTCTTTAATAGTCAGGAAATACTCCAGACCATTTCGGATCAAGTCTCCAATTATTTGGCATCCTGCACCTGGATATCAGGCCCTATATGAGATGCCTGCAGATCAGTTAGATCAGTTCTTTGACCATCTAGTTGCTAATCATGGTTGTCGACCTCTTCGTGAGATCCCTTCTCCGGCCTACTCTCTCATAGCCTTGCATGTCAATTATAACGTTTTCATGAGGACATGAAACAGGGTAAGCAGGGGGGTGTGTGGAGCACTTGGAAGGTATGCTTTTTGACAAGCAATCTAGTGGTTTTTCAATAATATTTCTAACCTTTTCTGCATTATGAGTCTAAAGAATATAAGGGTTTTGATAAATTGTGTGAAAATGGACAAACGAAGCTCAATCACTAATAATTGATGTTTTCTATGCAGAAGGAGGCGGAAACAGGGAATCATCGAGTAAAAACAAGAAGCGAAGGGAAAGTAACTGCTATCCCGTCGACAGGGAACCGGATGCGGACAAGATCAAGTAAAATTAGAGCCGAATAGTCCAGGAAAAGAACGCAGGATACCGAGACGGAGAACGCAAGAAAGGAAAGAGAAGAACTGAACGATTAGCGAATCCCTCAGGATTCGCTGCTTTAAGCTTATCTTTTGTATCTAGATATCTCCGTCATTTCTGTTATATAAAGGTACCACGCCATCGAGCATGGGGGACGACTTTTGTTGTAATTACAAGCTTCAGAACAACTTTGATCATTAAGTTTTGTTAAGACCTAATTTTGTATACTTTTGTTAATGCAATCAATATAAAGGACTTGGTGTTCACTTCGTTTCTGCATCTGAAGTAACTTTAAGCAGTGTACCATTGGTAGCCAAGGGCCCAGCTCCGACGGTCACTTGCTATTGTATCATACAGTGATTTGTGTGGTTTGCTTATTTCTCTTGTTTCAGTAATCCGATATATCTTTTATATGATAGACTATGCTTCCTAATTAATATCTGAATCTGAATAAGTTCTTTAACCCACGTCTCTGTATTACACGAAGTGAATCTATTCGGATTGCATCCATTTCTATAGCAAGATATTGGTATGAATGTTATCATCATTAGATTCATATAAAATAAGTATTTGCGAGGCTTGAAGATAATATCACTTTGTTTAGAAACATAGTCACAACATACATTACTCTCGGATTGCTACAGTAGTCTAGAACGTGTACATACATTTGAGTTTGCTGTTCCATTTGAGTTTGCTGTTCCAATTTATATGATTGACGTTTCCTGTTTATGATAGTTTGTTGTTCCATTTGATTACTGCTGTTCCATTTTAGAATTGTTGTTCCATTTTACTTTCGCTAATCTGCCTTTATTGCTTTTGCGTGATAGCAGGCCTAAGGCTGTCGTGAGCCCAGCAAGACGCTGCCTAGCTCCCAGACCTATAAGTCCATGCTTTGGTTTTCTTTCTTTATCAGTTTCTAAAGGGAAGGGTTATTGTTTCCGTACCCTTGACTGATCAACTGCTTTGTGTGATTTTATCTTTTAAGTTGGTTTAGTTACAGCTTAGTGTTTGTTTCCTTTCAAATCATTAGAACGCTATACTACCGAGCATTACTTGGACAAAACAGCGTCGGATTGAGTTACTCCTTGAAAGAACAAAACGATCCCGGATTGACTTAATAATGTGGAATAATTGGTGGTGTGAGAGACCCTAGTTATCGCTCTACACCTGTGATTTGTTTTCATTCTGGAAGATTAATGAAGAATTTTCGGTGATTCCAAGCATTTGGGATATGTAGTATGTGTTCTTGCTTTTTATGTCATTTCATATGTGTTTCTCTTCCTAAAAAATTGCGTAAGTAGTAGCTGCTAGATTCACTTATAAATCATGGATTTATTGTGTTATATTCTAGCACAAAGTACCTGTGAGATTACAGGTTTAGTATGTTATTGTTGGAAATAATACTGAGAGGGGGGGTGAATCAGTATTATCAAATTATTTTCAGTATGCCTTCCAAATTTATACTTTAATTAATTTGTATGATAGTTCCATATAAAAATGAACAAGAACAGGTAAAGCACACCAAAGAACACCAGATATAAGGTGGAAACCCAATGTGGGTGAAAACCACCTGCTACAATATGTCTCTATCTTCTTTCATTTAGAAACTTCTTGTACAATGATTTTGTACTGGTGCAGTCCTTTACCAGTACGCAGGCTGCAACCTGCAGAGAGCTACAACTCTCTCTCGTTTTCTAGTCTCTCGTGGAAGGGAGCTACAATCCCCTTAGCTCTTCTTTAAGGACCACGTTTCATTAATTTTCAGACTAGATCCAAGAAGATCAAATAATCATCAAGTACATGCAAATCACCCAATCTCCTTATACAATCAACCAAAGAATCACCCAACTTCTCAGAATGCTGTAAACAGAAAAATAATACCAGAAATCTAAACCCAAAACTCTGCAGCAATAGATAAAAGACAGTCAACAAATGTTTTAAGACAGGTCCGCAACTTCACTGATATAAACCTGCGGATATCCGCAGCCTTTCTGCTCCTGAATTGCGCAGATCCGCACTGTATCCTTCTGAGCTCTGCGTACCACCGCACTTTCTCCTTCTCCTGAACTGCGTACCTCAAGTCAGATACGCACTGTACTCTCTGTCTGACCACGTACCTCCGCACTGTTCCTCCTGTGCCTCTGCGTGTCTCCGCACCTTGTTTTCTTCTGCGCTGCGTACCTTCGCACTGCGTCTTCTCCTGCACTGCGTACCCCCGCAATTTCACTGTGGATCACCTGCGAACCTCTGATTAGGGCCAAATTAACAGTCCTCCAATGTGCCACAGTCAGTCAGATCCACAGATCTGATCATGCGCCCGAGAGATCACGACTTATCAATAGATTCGCCTTAAGATTTCTCCTTGATTTAGATCTAGCTTTGTAAAACCAAACAAAATTTCAGATCTTAAGATATTCAAATTTCACAAGTGATCCATCAAGTGATCTCTTTCCCCTTTTTATAGTCAATCCCTTATTCACACCATGGGACAAAACCATCAAACACCAATACAAGGGATCCAAACCGGGGTTCAACAATTTAGATCATATACCACGGGCCAAAACCATAGGATCATGAATCGACGGGCTAAATACCACGGGCCAAACATAAGAAACCCCACGAGAGCGCGCTTCTTTGCATTGGAGTGAGTGAACTAGGGGACCGCACCTTATGAACAGATAACCTACAGGTATATCCGCACTCCCTGGACGGTGAACCTGCGGGTCCGCACCTTTTTGAACGTTGCACCTGTGAACCTCTTATATTCCATCATTTTAAGAGCCTGAATAGAAATTTGCCACTTGAGTGAGTTTCCATCAAGTACAACACCTGTACCATAGAGCCAAACCAGAATCATAATGCCAACAATCTCCCCCTTTGGACTTGATGGCAACCTCAATGAGGATCAAGATCCTCATCGTCATTCTCCCCCTTTGACATCAAGGGAAAAGGGTTATGCTCCCCCTGAGAACATGCTCCTCCTGATGGTAAACCAGATCTACAAACCATAATCCACCATACACCATAAGGGAAAGAGATAGAGACATATTGCAGCAATATTTAGATCAGCATCCATGATCTCCTTCTGTACTTCCTCCAAGATCTTCTACCATAATGCCAACAATGCATTATATGCTCCCCCTAAACCTGTGCCATTCTATCTTCAACCAATCCGCAACCCAACATGCATACAACCAACAGATGAGATTCAACAACAAGATGATACATCAACAACCCCCAGCTTTTGCCTGAGGTATTCAAAGGTCTCTCTAGGCAATGGTTGGGTGAGTATATCAGCAACTTATTCCTTAGAAGGAACATACTCCAACTTGACCTTTTGTTCAAGCACTTGTTCCCTAAGAAAGTGATACTTGATCGAGATATGCTTGGTCTTTGAATGCATGACAAGATTCTTTGAAATGTTGATTGCACTTGTATTATCACATAAGATGGAGATGGGTGGAGTGCAAGTGATTTGAAAATCCTGCAAGGTCTGCATCATCCAAAGGAGTTGAGTGCAACAAGATGCAGCAGCCACATATTCCGCTTCAGCTGTAGATAAGGCAATCGAAATTTGTTTCTTGCTGAACCAAGATACTAATCTGGAACCCATAAAGAATGCACCACCACTTGTGCTCTTCCTGTCATCCACACTTCCGGCCCAATCTGCATCTGTATAAGCATGAAGTGTGAGATCTGTATCTCTAGGATACCATAAGCCATAGTTTTGAGTTCCTTGAAGGTACTTGAAAATTCTCTTTACTGCCTAAAGATGAGTTTCCTTTGGATTTGCCTGAAATCTTCCAACTATTCCCAATGCGTGCATGATGTCTGGTCGGGTACCTGTTAAATAAAGTAGACTTCCAATCATAGATCTGTAGGTTGGTTGGTGCACTGCTGCTGATTCATCATTTGCACTGAGGCTACATCCTGTGACCATGGGGGTACATACTGGTTTTGCATCTTCCATGCCATACTTCTTCAAAATCTGCTTGAGATACTTGGTTTGAGACAAAAAGATCCCGCCTTCATTATGTTGGATTTGTAATCCAAGAAAATATGTCAGTTCTCCAAGCAAAGACATTTTGAATTCTTTCTACATCACCAAGGCAAAGATTTGACTCATATCTTCTTCATTGCTGCCAAAAATAATATCATCTACATACACAACAAGTATTAGTAATTTGTCATTTTCAATTTTTATGCAAAGATTGCTATCTGTAGATCCCTTTGAGAAACCTCGTTGATGAAGATATTTGTCCAAATGGTAGTACCAAGCCCTTGGAGCCTGTTTAAGACCATAGAGAGCCTTCTTTAGTCTGCACACAACATTTGGATCATTCCCAAGGATGAAACCATCTGGTTGCTCAATGTACACTTCTTCTTCTAAGTCCCCATTCAGAAAGGCTGATTTTATGTCCATTTGAAAAACTTTGAACCTTTGAAAGCTTGAGAGAGCAAGGAACATTTGGATGGCCTCAAGTCTAGCAACGGGAGCAAAAGTTTCTTCAAAGTCTATTCATTCTTGTTGAGCATACCCTTTACACACAAGTCTGGCCTTGTTTCTAATTACTTCTCCATTTTCATTGAACTTATTTTTGAAGATCCATTTTGTCCCTATGACATTCTCATCTTTTGGTCTAGGAACCAACTCCCAAGTGTTGTTCTTTTCGATCTGCTCAATTTCTTCATCCATCGCCTTGACCCAGCATTCATCTTTGCATGCCTCTCTTACATTTTGAGGTTCAGTGGAGGAGAGCAATGCCAAATAGCTTGAGGCTTCTGCAATTGTTTTTCTTGTTTGTACACCTGCTTCTTTCTGCCCCAAAATCTGAGATTCTGGATGATTATTTTGAACGTACCTGGATGGAGTCTTCTCTTCTATCCTTATTTGCTCCTTAGGTGCCTCTTGAGTTTCTTCTTCATCATTTGTCTGATTTGGAGGGTAGTCTTCATCCTCTTCAATATGTTCATGATTTACTTTCCTAGGGATGTATCCTTTTTCATCAACCACTACATCAATGCTGTCAACAATTGTTCCAAGTCTTTTATTGTAACACTTATATGCTTTGCTGTGGGGAGAATAACCAAAGAGAATGCCTTCATCTACTCTAGGTTCAAGTTTGCCAAGCTGTTCATCAGTGTTCTTGATATAGCATTTTCTCCCAAAAATTTTGAAATGATTTACCGAAGGAGTCTCACTATACCAGAGCTCATGAGGAGTTTGAGTGATGTTCACTTGGAAATTTGTTTTGTTGAGAATAACAACCGAAGAAAATGCAGCTTCACCCCAAAAGGTTGCGGGAGTCCCAAACTCATCAAGCATAGCACGAGCCATTTGTTGGACCGTTCTGTTCATCCTTTCCACCACTCCATTTTGCTGAGGAGTCCTAGCTGTAGAGAATTCCCTTCTTATTCCATGTTCTTCACAGAAATCAAAGAATTCATTTGAGGTAAACTCCCCACCTCTGTCGGACCTGAGGCACTTAATTTTGTGATCTGATTCATTTTCAGCCAAAGCTTTTAAAGATTTTAATTTTTCGAATGCTTCGTACTTGTGTTTCATAAGTCCCAACCAAACCATCCTGGAGAAGTCGTCAATGAATAATATAAAGTATTCTTCTCCTCGAGGTGACCTCATCCTAAATGGACCACATACATCTGTATGAACTATTCAAGAGGTCTGCTGGCTGATCCTTCCTTCTCAGGGAAGTTAGTTTTGGTTTGCTTACCAAACTGACATGATTTGCATATGGTGTTGTCTGGAATTTTGATATCTGGAAGACCACGAACTGCTTGGTATTTGCATGCTTTCCTTATTTTTGAAAATCTTAGATGCCCCAACCTCCGGTGCCACAACCAATGTTCATCATCTTTGCTCAAATAGCATTGTTGTTGTCCTTCTTCAAATATGTATAGATTATTTGGAGTTCTTCTGCCTTTGATCACTGTTTTTCCTGTATCAAGATCACGAATGCTACATCCATTTGATCGAAATATTACCTCGGTTCCTTGATCGCACATATGACTGACACTCAGTAGATTATGCTTCAAGCCATCAACATACCAAACATTTCCATCTTTGACCTTTTCTTTCAAGTGAGCAGTGCCTTTTCCTTTTATGGTTGCAGGGGTATCATTTCCAAAAGAAACTTTCTTACCCTTTTCTAAAGCAGTATATGATTCAAGTTTTTCTTTATCACCTGTCATATGCTTCGAACATCCGCTGTCGATGTACCATAGATTTTCCTGTCCTTCTGCATAAAAAGCTATCCCACATCTTTCTGGTTGTGGTTCCTTTATTCTCCATGTTTGGGTGCTTGAGGCTTGTTCCTTCGTCTGTCGAAACCTGCTCCTGCATTCAGAATCTTCATGACCAAATTTATTATAAATAGAACATTCAATTTCATTTTCAAGTGCCGAAAAATTGTTATAGGTCCTTTTCATAATCCCGGTCATACTTCTTTGTTTTTGAGCTTCTCTAGTCATGATTGTCTTATAGGCAACACATTGAGCTGCTTTGTGACCAAAGTTATGGCAAGAGAAACATTAGCCATTGAAGAAACTTCAGCGATTATCAAATCTACCAGCCAAATGATTGTAATTTCTATTGTCATCCATTCTTGAAGCAAATTGAGAAGTTTTTACCTGTGGCTAGTTGTAGCTTTTGTTCACCCTTAAGATGGATTTCCCCTGGTTTACCGGGTAGTCTCTGTTTTTTCTTGCTGTAATTCGTCCCTGCTTTACCTGATGATCTCCATTTGGGTTTTGCTCATTCCTCCTTGTTGCATCAAGATAACTCTTTGAGGTGGATGCTTGAGATGTTTCTCCATTATAACCCAGACCTGTCTTGATTAGTGGAGAACGTTGTACATTGATAATCTCATCCAGAGTTTTAGATCCTTTAACAAACTTAAGATTAAGAACCTTTGTTTTCTCAATTTCTTTTCTAAGGCCAACAATTTCACATTCTAGCTTCTCAAGAGATTTTTCCTTTTCATCAAGTTGGAATTGCAGAGTATCAATGATCATATCCTTTTCTTCTAAACATATTTTGAGTCGAGAAATCTCTTCATAAAAACCATCTACATCTATAGCATCCATGTAATCATCATCTTCAAAGGCCATTAAAAGTTTATAATCATTACCTCGTTCATCTTCGTCACTATTTGATAGACCATCACTGTCTTCATGAGTGTAGTAACTTTTCTTAGTTGCATTCTGTTTCTTGTTCCATCTAACAGGTTCCTTTCCTTTGTCGATCTTATCCTTGTGAGGACATTTGACAGCAAAGTGACCGACTCTTCCACAAGAAAAGCATTTGAAAGGTAACTTACCTTGGAAACGAACAGTAGCCCGTTGAAGATTTCTGACAAAATTTGATTCTTCTTCCTCCTCTTACACGTGTCCTAACTCATAGCACTCTCCTTTGCCTGAAGCCTTGAAGGCAACTTCTCTCCTGTCTGATGGACCTCCTTTCCTCATTTCATAAGCAGTTAGAATTCCATGCAGCTGTGACATTTTAAGGTTTTGTAGATTCTCCTTTTCTTCTATGGCAGAAACTTTAGATTTAAACCTAGGGGACAAAGATCTTAGAACTTTTTCAACCACAACTACCTCTTTTATTTCTTCACCCAAATTTTTCATACAATTAACAATATCATCTACACGAAGAAAATAGTTAGCCACACTTTCATCATTATACATCCTAAGATTTTCATACTGAATTCTAAGGGTTTGAAGTTTTGCTCGTTTTACCTTATCATCTCCTTCATAGCTTAGAACAATCTTGTCCCATATCTCTTTTGCGGACTTAAAATGCATTACCTTAACAAATTCTAATTGAGATAAGAATCCTAATAGAGTATTAACCGCCTTTGCATTTGTTTCATATTTCTTCTTCTCAGCCAGATCTATAGGAGTTGCAGAAGGAAAAGTATACCCTGTATCTATGATATCCTAGACTTCTGTACCAAGAGATTGAAGATAGGCAGTAACTCTTACTTTCCAATAAACGAAGTTTGTCCCCTAAAAAATCGGTGGCCTGATTGATGCTTCCCTCTCGTAGTTTCTCATGATGCAAGATCTTTCTTCAAGCAATCAAGCTTCTTTTGAAGAACCTGCTCTGATACCAATTGTTGGAAATAATACTGAGAGGGGGGGTGAATCAGTATTATCAAATTCTTTTCAGTATGCCTTCCAAATTTATACTTTAATTAATTTGTATGTTAGTGCCATATAAAAATGAACAAGAACAAGTAAATCACACCAAAGAACACCAGATATAAGGTGGAAACCTAATGTGGGTGAAAACCACCTGCTGCAATATGTCTCTATCTTCTTTCAATTAGAAACTTCTTTTACAATGATTTTGTATTGGTGCAGTCCTTTACTAGTACACAAGCTGCAACCTGCAGAGAGCTACAACTCTCTCTCGTTGGGACTTGTTGTATAAGTTTTTATGTTTATCCATCCCTCTACACCAGGTTCCTCCCTTATACTTCTCCTTTCCATCTTTACTACAACAAAAAATTGAAGTTGCATTCTCTATGTGTCGGCCACCAGACTTGAAACATTTATTCTTGGGAATGATGTCCTATTACTATATATATTATATCTTCCTTTGGATAAAAGGTAATTGAACCATATATAAAATCATTTTCATTTATATCTTGAGTAGAAATGAATGCGGGGTTGTCTCTAGGAGCTACAATATCTTCTAGTGTCATTGTTGGGGATTGAATCAAAATATTTTCCCTAGGTACGACATTTGTACACCCTTTGGGAAGGTGAGTAGAAAGGGGTGTGGGTCGAAGATCTTTCACCTTGGCAACTCCACTATTTGAATCTCATTTCAAGCATCTTAACTTTCAAAAGGCCACACACTCGCCTTGACACTTCACAATAGAGAACTTCACTTGTGTGGGACCCTGAATAGATAATATCTAGGAATGTATCAAAAGAAAGAACCCATGTCACTCTAGTTCCTATGACCACTTTTCCAGAAGTATCATCCTTTAGATCTGAAAAGGTTGTGAGAAATTACGCCGAGTCTTCCTCCAAAGTTTTGGAATATTTTTAGGAACTTTGTGCAATATTTGGCTCATTTTCCTCAAGAGCCAAAATCGAAAAAGATTATGTCAGCTAACCTCCCTTCACATTTCATACCTTCCCAGAACTTGAAGAGGTCCAGGATATTCTCAGAAAAAATACAACGCAAAGCGTCAATAGTTTTCTAGCTCATCTTCATTTATCTACAACTCATACATCTCCTCAATAAGGCCTTCTTATAAATCTTTTACCACCTCCCTTGCAAAACATGGTTGTCCCTTGTTTTCTCATAAATATATATGCTCCACTGGACTTGCCACAACCCATAAGTTGTATGCGACAAGGTTATTGTAATCTCTTGCCAATATTCATTGGAGAACATGACATCTCATCTCAAAGACAGATAGAAACCTTCTGTGAATTTGTAGAAAATATGAATGTATAACACTTGGATGTGGTGTTAACACTCTTTGTTCAGTGCCTACATAGAGAGGAAAAAAAATGGTTCAAATCCCTTCTAAACTCTTCAATCACTACCTCAGAGGAAATGGAGAATTATTTTATGCAGAAATGGGAAGAGAAAAGGGACCATGGGTACATCCTCACTGAATTCAATATAATGGAGAAAAAACTTAATGAATATGTTTCAAAATTCATAAAAAGGTTTAACAAATTATAAATAGTCTTCTAGCTAAATTTAAACCTACACAATCTCCTTCCAAAGTGGATTTTGTTGGGGATTTTGAACCTCAATTTGGGTTCACTCTTAGAGAAATAAAGTCACGTACCTTGAACCATATTCAAATAGATGCTTTAGAAGTTGAAGAAAATTTCACCTCTACTAGTAAATGGAAAGGGAAAACTGAGTATGGTGATAGGAGGAGGGGAAAAGAGGAAGCCAACTCTTCGATCCATGGGAAGGAAACCTAAGAATAGAAGCTTGAGGAGATGAATAAGCTGAAAAGAAATTTGTATAAAAATATTGTAAAAATACACTTGGAAAAAAAAATCCCCCTCGACATATTCAACCATCTCGAAACCTAAATTTCAACCCTCAATATAAAACACCACCCTTTCAGCTCTTGCAAAGGGAGAGAAAGGAGTAGTAAGATCACATTCAACCACCTTTGTATTCAAAATATGATACAAAGGAAATGTTCGCAAATCTGTAGAGGTTCAAGAAAACCATTTCATTTCCTTTTTTGATGAGGAACATGAAATATAAGTGTGCGAGGAAGAAGGGATGACTTGGATGTCCCATTGGATGATGGTGAGAATGAAAACTATTTTAAACAGTTTGCTTACTTCATGAAGGCCCAGTTACATAGAAAATATGACCTTAGGTCTTCTAGGAAAAGGTCTATAATGAAAGATAAAAATGAAGAGCCTCCCCACTCAAATCCCCCTAAGTCACTAGATAAAGGAAATAAACTTTTTGACCCAGTCCCACCAAGCAAGAAGGAGTCCTCAGATCCACAAAATAGAGAAATTTTATTCCCAAACCAAGCCAATATATAGTAAGGAGAAGGAACCTATTGAGGCTTCAATAAATGATAGGAACTTGATTCATAAATTGTCGTGGATATGCCAATGGATAGATTGTCACAAGAGATCTAATAATATTATATTAAAACTCTGAAAATTATACACTATTACAGTTTATTAAACTTTAAGATTTGTGTACTTCCCTGTAATTAGTGCATGCACATGAATGGAAATTATACAAAAAAGTAGAGAACGAAAAAATAAGAATACACACACACAAGACACAAGATATGCTCTTTGGGAAGCCTTTTTGGGAGAAAGCCCAGCTAGAAGGTGAGGTCACTTGGCTCTCTTTCTCTGCTTGGAAATATGGGTGTAAGTACAAAGAAGTAATGCATGTGGCCCATGGGCTACTACAATGGATGAATATCCTTTGAGTTCTTTACCTCCTATCTCTCCTAGCTATCTTTGCTAAACTATGGAGGAAAATTCTCTCCAAAGAATGGAATGGCTCTTCCTCCTAGTGACCTGATCATAACACAACCTAATAGCCTACTAGTGGTTAAGTTTTACTACATAAACTCTTAAATTTGGTTACAAAATAGAATATTCTAGAGTATTTTACATCAAAAACATGTGGCTAGCCCATTTTCCATGAATAATGGGGGTCGGTGTGACATCCTCCCGAACAAGGTTAACTTCTGAATGGCATAACTTTTACATATAGACTCCAATTGACACGCTTCTTATGTCATTGGAAATGTATTCGTGTGTAGAATAACGTGAAGAGATTCGAAACCAAAGAGGAAAATTTTTACCCAAAATAAAGTTGTTTGATGCCTCAAAATTCTCCTAGAATGTTTCAAAACCAGTTTCACCAAATTGGGTCTCACTAGTAAAAATGGTCCAGTGAGTTGATTCCTCCATGTTTTGCACTCCAAATGCATCGAGGTGGATGAAAAACAATATAATGGTCCAACTGGGATCATACCTACCCATTTTGGGAGGTTTTTGGTCCCCAAAATGTTTTACTGAATGAGGTAAGGTAAGTTTTCCTCCACCTTCTCTCTGGTGTACCATTTAGCTTTGCCTAGAAGTTATTCCTTCAATCCAATCTGCCAAAGGTCATGCTAACTTATCTTGTAGTTATGGACCTCTTCTACAAATCTATATCTTCTATCAACCATGTCTAAGTGTCTGGTGCCAAATCGTCCACATAAGGTAGGACCTATTCCTCTTCCTCCTTTAGCACGGAAGGCTCATAGAGTTTCAAATTATCTACATTCACAGCTGAGTGAATGTGCATATATGGTGGTAAACTAAGTTGATAGGCATTATCACCCACATTTTCCAATATCTCAAAGGGATGATAACTTAGAGCCTTTATTTTCTTACTAGGACCCTGCAACATCTCCTTGTTCAACTGTATCCATACTCTATCTCCCACCTTGAATATTTTCTCTATTTTGTGTTGATCATGCCTAGCATTATACTTCTCCTACAACTTCTGCAATGTTTCTGGTACCTGTAGATGGATTTTCCTGATCTTCTCTATAAAATTTTCAGCCCTCAAAGCATATCCTATAAGATCTTCCCTCAGTCCTCCTTGCTACCCATATGCAATATCCAAAGGTGAAGGTGCAAAATATCCAAAACAAGTCTCAAATGGGAAATTTCATGTAGAAGTGTTAATTTCTCTATTACAAGAATTTTGTATATATACCATATTTTCATCCTAGGTCTTCGAATGATTTTACTTGTATCCCCTCAGAAGCTGCACCAAAGTCCTGTTGAGTAATTATGTCTACCTATCCATTTGTGGATCAAATGTTGTAGATATCTTCAATTTTGTGTCCATATTCTCCCACAATGTAGTCCAGAATGCACTGATAAATCTTGTGTCCCTATCTGAAATGATGGTCCTTGGTATCCCAAGGTGCACCCAGACCTGTCCAAAGAACAATATTGTTGCTTCTTGTTTGCTGATAGTCTTTTTAGATCACATCAAAACACACATCTTAGTGAAGATGTCAACTACCATGAATAGGTAGTCATGTCCCTTCCTATTTGTCATTGAACCTCCCAAAACATCCATGGAAATGCTTTCCCAAGGATGAGTAGGTATAGGTAAGGGATGATATAAACCATGTTTCCTATTGCTAGGCTTGTTAGTACAACAAGCATGCATCCTCTTATGAGCTTATCTTCTTTCTCTTGCATCTTGGGAAAATACATACCTATGAAAGTTAGCCATGCTCTTCCCTAAACCAAAGTGTCTTGCAACCTTAGACGTGTGAGCCTCTTTATCAATGGAAAATTCTCACCTTTAGGAACACATAAAATATCATTCATGTATGGTAACCCATCCTAGAGATGGCATTCAACAGTGTTGTCACCGTTGTGCACATGACTCTGACTCTACTACTACTGATACACCTCCTTGAAGTCCTCATCTTCTAAATATGACTCTATGTATGCATCATGGGTGAATGGCTCCATGTGCATAGGAGTCCCCAAAGTTGTAATCTTTGATGTGGGTGGCCTTGAAATCATATTAACCAACTCGTTTTTGTTGCCCTTCTTATACTTGATCACCAAATGAAACTATTGTAGAAACCACATGCACCTGTAATTCCTAGTCTGCTCTAGCTTACTCTGGGCCTGCAAGTAATGTAATAGCTAGTGATCTTTGTGGATTATTGTCTCCTTTCCCATCAGATAGTGATTCCACTTCTTCACAGCTTGCAGCATGACATAGAGCTCCTTATCATATGTAGGGTAGTTAAGAACTACCCCATGAATTAATTCATAATGGTAGAAAATGGGCCTTCCTCTTTGCCTCAAGACAACTCCCAAAGAATACCCACTCACATATGTCTCCACTTCAATGGCTCACTACAATTTTGGTAATGCCAGAACTGGTGCTTAACTAATCTTATTCTTTAGCTCCTTGAAAGCCTTCTGCTAACCTTTTCCCCACTGGAAACTCTTTCCACATTTTTTTATGCCATGGATTAGTGCTACTGATGAGGCTCATCAATAGGTAAAATATATGGGTCACAATGACACTCTCTTTCTTATTAAATTGGATTTTGTCATATTTATTTACATATTTTGTTGTATTTTTCTTAGTGAGAATGGAGAAGGTGAGTTACTATGTCATGTGGCCTAATATTTATAAAATGCAGGGATTGGAGAAGTTTTGGGTTGACTTAAGTGCAAGAAATTGAAGTGGGTAAGAAAGAGATATTTTAGGATATTTCTCTCCCTCCTTAACTCCTCAAATCATTCGAATATTCCTCCAACATATCTCATCAGCTCGGAGTTACTAACAACAAAAAAAGTTTCATCCAATGGCATCCAATCCAGTGACAGTTAAGAAAGAGTAATTCTTGAGTTAGGGAGCTAAGTATCCCTATTTTATAAGGACCTATTGGGAGATCATGTTTTGTATAAATAAGAGAATCAAGGGACTCATTAGGATTCTATTTTTTGTTTTAGCCAAGAGGCCATTTTGAGCCAAAACATTGTGACTATTATTGTTATGTTATACTTGACATTTGGATGATAATGAGAAATTCTACCTTGATCCAGCACTGAGTTGACTCAAAGGCTTGAAGATCTTAGGTTAAGGTCCAACCCTAATAGAATAAGTTCCTCTTTTGGTATCTATATTCATAAATTAAAATGATAGTTAGATGCTGAAATTTATTTATGTTTTGTTTAGCTTAAGAAGTATTTGAATTATTTCTTAACCTAGTATCCATTACTTTGAGGAGGTAGATCAGTGATGCTGTAGTGAAGGAAAGTAATTCAGAAAATATTGTGACAATGGCCTCTATCTCATCTCCATCATGGGATCATGATTAGAGGGCCCCACTATCACAACCCCAAAAACAGGTTTTGTCTTTTGGTCATTGCATATCTTAGGATTGATTCTTAGCTAGATCATTGTTTATGATATCTTGGAAGAAAATACAGTTGCTATCTTATTTCCTTAAGTTTTTTGTAGATTAAAAGAAATTCCATTTCAAATATATAGTCCTTAACAATAGATAGATCAGATTTCCCAAATTCAATTCATTGTTTCCATGTTGACATGTAGTGATGCATAAATGAAAAGAGAATTTTTTTTTTTGTTGCAGGGATTGTTGATCTGCAGGGACGAACTCATCCAACTAGCTTCAGCTAGGTCCTCTCGACCTTGTGGCAAGGCATACCAGCCCATAGTCCAAACCTCTGGTTTGCAACCACCTTGAGCAAGGCACCTTAAGAAGATACAACCTCCTTGGAGTGTTGGGTTTAGTCTTGGGTAATGTGTCCCTTCTCTACACCATTTATCACCATCATACATACCTCATGTTAGAAAATTATATATTACAGAGCAATGGAACACATAAAATATTGCAGAAATATAAAAATAGAAAACACGAAAAACAATATAGACACAGATATACATGGTTCACCCAATTTGGGCTACGTCCACAAAGAAACAACCAATCCTTCATTTTATATCATCCAAAAAAATGAATAGATACAACCTACAGTGGATCCATTGTAATTTCCTCTTTGCTCTCATAGATTCTCCTCTATCTTTCTCGTTCAGAATACACATATACAATGTCGCAATACAATTCCATCATATATAGTGAGGGGTTGCCTTATAGGGCAAAAAACCCTAAATTAAACATAAATTCTACCATCAAATCATCCACCTAATGAACGACTTAGATTGACAACGAAATTGTAACATTTTACAAGGCAATTTTACATCTATTTTTAGCCTCAGGGGTGCTGCCTCCAAAGCTCGCCATGTGGGGCTCTAAAAATCTTCATCGCCTCCTCTAGTGGGGAAAAAATGGGAGGCATTTTGACCTTATCACAATCTAGACTACATGTTTCATTAAATTTGGAAAGGTTTTATTACAAGAACAACACTAGATTGGGTTTTTTGGTTATTTTTAAATTCTAGATCCACTATATAATTCCAAATTTAATGAAATGTGTGTTCTGGCATCCAATGTGGTGATACCTCTGAATAAAGAAGATAATCAGGCTCCACACTTAACAATATCCCACTTGGAGACTGATTATAACAAGTCGACTACTACTCCATTTGTTGGACACTAACTCCACTTTGGACCTGGTTGTTTCTCATCTCCATCATCATACCTGAAAACCAATTGAAACTAAGCATAATCTTAGTTTATCCCTATTTAGAACTTTTGTTAACATATCTAGGGGATTTTTGCTAGTGTTTATCTTTTCCAGCTTCAATTGTCCATCTTCCAACACTGACAGTATGAAATGGTACTTGAGCTATATATTAGTCTTGGAATGAAATTTAGATTTCTTTGCAATATGAATGGCACTGTGGCTATCATTGTATAACTTGCCCAACTCCTGCTTCTTACCGAATTCATCCAAAAACCTTTGTAACCAAATAATTTCTTTACTGCCCTTTGTAGCAACAACATACTCTACTTTCATTGTTGGGAGTGCAACAACACATTGCAATTTTGAAAGCCAACTGACAATGGTTCCACCTATAGTAAACACATACCTTGTGGCGGTCCTCCTGTTATCTCTATTACCTGGCATATATACATCAACATATCCCTGTAGAGTGTTGTCTTAAGGGGATTTGGACCCAGGTTCAGAGTTCGTTGTGCTAACTAAAAAAACGATACACTACTAGCCCTTTCGAAAAAACCCGCATAGCACAGGCTATAGTCTCACCCGAAGCAATATTAGGGGATGCTAGAACTAGGTGTTTTCATCCAAAGGACTATGTGATTTGTTTATGTTACTTCTAGGGCTTTATTCTGACCTTCGTGAACCTTAACCCTTAAAATCTGGAAACTACAATAACTAAAAGTTAATAGATTTAAAACCTTCACCTATTGTTCTAAACATTCATAAAATCATGTAATTAAGTAGATCTAACCCTTTTGCACATCTATGAAGCATATTTCATGATAAATTGTAGTAAACACAACGAATATACAGTAAATTTAGAAGTAAAGAATAACATACATATACACAAGTATTGCTCCAAAACAACCTTTATTATGCTTAGATATTCTATTATAAACTCTTTCAACCTTTGCGCACATAGCTGGAGGGTATTGTGCATTCAGCTGCGAACTTACCAAGGTCTCCACGCACACAGCTACTGAAGCCTTCCCATTCACATAAGTACAAAAAATAGACTTCTCTTACTTAGATCATTCACACATAGGTGTTTTCAAGGTTAATCCTCTCTCCAGATAGAGACAATTCCTCTAGCCGAATGAGTGGGCCTAGCAACTGAAGTGACAATCGACTAGACATATTCCTATATTATAATTGAAAAGTAGAACAAGAGAGATGGCCTACCTTGCTCTTATGTTATTATGATTTCCTTCATTGAGATCCTCAAACCACTTGTGTAACAAATTTATTCCTGCTTCTTTCAGTGCTCATGTACCTACACAAGTGATCAAGAGACAACAAACCATGCCAAAACCAATAACAAATCCAATAATAATCTACTTAGCTTATCAAGGAATACCAAGCCAATACATACATGAACATATATATTTTGGGAAGATGAACAAGCAGTTGTATTACTATTTAAAGAATGAAGGGAAGCTTACAACCATAGCCTTGATGTTGAAAGGCTCTCCTTGAGTGGTAATCCAAGTCCAAGCCAAGAAACTCTCCAAACACTCCTTATCCAAGTCTAATGAATAACGTCTAAGCAGAATCTCAACATGGCGGTGAAAATGGACATAGATCAACCATTTGAGAATGGGAGAGGGAGCTAGGACTTCTACAAAGATATAATTAGGAACACATCTCAAGGTGGTAGCTCATAGGGATGAGACCAAGAGGTTAAATTAGGAATATTCGACCTCATCTATGCGAAACCACCTCCAACTCGCCGCTCTGGAAGCTTCTAGATCACAAAGCTTCTCATCCTCATTGGGAAAAAATACTTTTTCAAACCATCATAGGTATGAAAGGGAATAGAGCGATGCCATCACTGGATTAACATGGTATAATAGGTGATCATCACAGTTTTGAGATTTATAAGGGTGATGACCCTCATTTTAGGGTTTCAAGAGTTATTTCTTCAGGGAAATCTCCAAATATTTTCCAAGAAAAGTTAAAGGATGGATCTAAACTATATACATGGATGAGTATAATGTATAATGATCATGTTTCAATCACTTCAGGGTATGTCACAGGGAAGTGGAGGAGGCATGAAAAAATACTGTGTAACAAATTCCCCCTAAAGCATGAAGGCAAACTGAGTAGTGATGGCTGAGATGCTTTACGAGATTTTGGCAAGGTCGAGGACATGCACTATCAGGAGACCTGCAAATCAAGGACGCATATACATATACATATCTGAGATCAAGACATGAATCTAAAACATGGACAAGCCATTTGGATGATAAAGACGATATGAAAAGATCCATGGTATGGGTGTTGCCATCTAGATAACAAGGATCATCATAAATATAAAGTCTCACGGTATGGTCACAACCATCTATATAGTAGAAACATGTGTACAATCATGAATGATATATAACTCGATGCAGTCTAAGTCATAATAGAAAATACTTAGGGTCTTGCGCTCCATCCTGACCTGATCAACGTACGAATCTTAGCATGCGAATAAAAGTGTTGAAGTCGAACATGCTAGAAATCCACCTGATCACTGGCCAATGATGTGGACCATTAATAGGTACGAGATAAACCACCAATAATGACAATGGATATCAAGGTACAACAGTACAATCTGTGAATGTGATAATGAAGTTGAGGTAGAACACTCATGGAATCACTGGATCGAAAGCCAGTAATGAAGACCTATCATCAGATGTCAAGACCTACCCATTAGGTCATTCCAGCTCTAAGGTACTAAAGGGAGTTCCTAAGTCATCTTCCTGGATAATGAGTTGAAGTCGACAGGGAGTGACTCATTGAAGGATGACAATGATGAATCCCCCATCATCAACATGAAACAAGGAATAAATTGGAATGATATTCAAGACTGTAGCAATGACTCAAACAATGTATAAGTAAATAATTGTAGATTAGACTTCTCTTGAACATATTGGGGACACGACTCCAAATTGTGGTAGAATCTCACTCAACATGGGACTAAAGGTCATGATGACAGTGTGTAATAGCTGAATGAGAGGCAAAATGGATCACCCAAACCCAAGAGGACAATTGATTGAGTGAGGATATCCCAAACTCGACATGAGAGCAGAAGAGTGTCATGTTCAAGAGCGACATGCTGCCTATACAAAGGATGTCTCATCTTTATTTTTCCTCACTATTTCTAGCGAGTACCCCAATTATTTTTTATCACAATCTTGAAGGGACAACATATGCTTGTCATGTAAGTTCATCATTCGAATGAATCCATCCTAGTAGGTTTTACGAGCCCAAGGAAGTAAAAACTCGGTCTCATCATGGTGACGAGTCTTTCGTCGCAAAGTTTTAATGAGATCAACATAAGATAGCTCTGTATCTTTTTCATATTTAAAGAGTTTGAAACAAAAACAGAAAATAAAACTTCATCATGTTCCTTTTCGTAATTTGTCCCTCGAACCCAAAAAGTTAGAAAACAATATCAAAGGGAACCTCTTGACCATGTCAACCAAGGTGTACCATTTTTGTAAATAGTCAATCTCAACCCCTAAAAGGGGTAAATGTATACTGAGGTGACACCAATTCATTTACTTTAACGAGTTCAAAACGACAAGTACTCGACAATATTTTCAATTTTCAAGAGTCAGAAGAGAGATGAAAGATGACTCCAAGGGGGTTCCTTTTTCATTTTTTTAATGAGTCCGAAAAAAATATAAATTAAAACTACTAGAATTGGTCAACAATGACCACTGTTCACATTGAAGGCACCTGTAACTGCACAAGAAACACATCTATCACCAATATCGAGAGAAAATATAAAAATATTATGAAAAATATTGACAAAATGACTTTCAAAACTATAAATAGGTAAAAGTAATTTCATTTTTTACCATTTTACCAAACTGAGCTCTAAAATTGATTTTTGTGCCCTAATTCTCTTGATTTTCTAGTGGCTACTGCAGGAGATTCAGGGTACCATTTCACGATTAGTCTACAACAAGAAAGAGCCTCATCCATACTCTTGCATTTCATTACTTTTTGATGCATTTTAGACAGTCAATTTTATGCTAGAAAGGATGATTTAAAATTTCAGGGTGTCGACGACCATCGCGTATGGTCATCCTAAAAGCTCGCAAGATGCCATCACATTGTTGATAAAAACAGGTGTGATGGTGCCAACGACAGTTTTTTGAGATATAAAATGCTCTTTTAAGAAAAATTTGATGATTTTAATCCATGAAAAAGGAATTAATAAGTGTTAAATGTTGTTTGCAGGAGAATATGGTCTTGGAGTGGAAAGAAAGAGGCCATGAAGGCGAAGATCATCAAGCAGCTCAAGGCCTTGCATGCATAAACGCACTGAGGGATAGTGGACTGCTAAAATTATTTAGGACCACAGAGTTGAGGGCTCAAGTGGAATTACTACCTTATCTGATCAGCCTTTGGGATGTAGATCAAGATATATTCATCATAAAAGTGCAAGAACTGGAACTTGAGGAGATGGACATCTATTTCGTCACGCGATTATCCCATCGAGGAGAAGCATTGCAACTCTTTAGGTATCGCCAAGGAGGTGAGTGTACCAGGGGTCTAGTCCAGAGGTATTGTCCTAGTGCCAAAATTACCAATGGAGGTAAGGTGAAGATAGCAACAATTACCAACAACCTTGGCTTGAGAACAATTTTGCTCACCATGGTGCGTGTATCTGGCATGCAAGCTTTGCATGAGGCTTCAAAGTCTTAGTTCCAATACGTTATCGCATGTTTGACCCCCAGAGTCTTCAACTGGTGTGTGTTAGTGTCAGTGTTTGCATCCTGCCATTAGTGATCAAAAATCCACTTTTCATATCATATTAGGGTCCCACTCAGAAATGTTTTTCATTCCACTAGGTCCTCATTCAAAACTTTACTCATGGATGGTAGCCCTAGTAAGAAAACCTCACTATCCCTCAAAAAGCAATGCTTTTTGGCCCACCTTCATGTATTAATGAGCATACGTCAATCATAAAATCTCATTTCATCATGTCATCATATTAGTCATGACACTATCAATTCAGGTTAGTCAAGGTTACCATTAGGTCCTATGGTTTTCAAGGTCCAATAAAACACCATTTCCATTGCATAATGTCAGCAAGTCTCATAGTGATCAAATAACATCTCTTCACTATCTGAGGATGATTTGTAAACATAAAATCTTGTTTCAGCATGTAATTTTGATTTTAAATGTAATATTTTTTATTTTTCACTATGTAATTTTATGTCTTTCAAATGTAATAAGCACATGATTTCCAAGCTACTAATTCAAAGTTCCAAAATATGTAAGGACCAAAAAGTCAAAGGTCAAAGTGTTCTCAATGTATATCAAGTGATCAATTTGTCAAAGAAAAAGTCAAGTGTAAAGGTATAGTTTCCAAGAGTAAGGTGAATGACAAAAGGAAGAAAGTGGGTCCCAAGGCCCAAATCATCAATTTCATGAAGTATAAAGGCCACCAAGACATAAAAAAAAAATTCATTTTCACTCTCAAAGGTCAAGCTCACACTTCCTTGGTTCAAAAAGTCGATTTTGTAGGTTTAAAGGCAAAAATTTTCTTGGCACTGCGCTTAGGAGGGAGGCGTTGTGCTTAGAGCAGTGGTCGTTGCCTTTTCTAACACAGGTGTTGTGCTTCTGGGCAAGGCACTGCGCTTTTGCCCAGTGAGCCCCCAGAGCACCAAAATGCCTCCAAATTCTCTCAAAACTTCAAAAAATTCTTGTCTCCTCTTCTACCAAGTAAGTCACAAAATTTCCACCTCTTTGCACTCCTAAACAACATTGTTTTTTAGTGGTTTGGTTCCTATGCAAAATTGGCACTTGGGCAAGTGATAAAACCATAAGTCCATCCTTATCCCAAATTTCCTACCCATAGACCCTAAAACACCTTCCTACATCACTATTAAACTCATCCTTACCCCTACATTATCATTTCCTAGTCCCTAAACCCTTTTCCTATAAAACCCTAAGACCTAGGTTTCCAAAATTCCTAAGCAGCCTCTCCTAAGAGGATGAATAACTCTCTCCCCTACCCAAAAGGAAAAATTATGATGCTAGAACACTCATACAATCAAGCCAAATCCACATAAAAATATCCTAGGCTAAGTTACATTAGAAGCTACTTCCAAACTCCCCTCAAACTCTCAAACTCCTCCTACTCCTCTAACTTCCACTCGCAAATCTTATCCATGAAAGAGGTATTTATTGCAGGAGGAGCCTCCATAAGGGATGGGAGAAAGAGCTTATCCCTTTGGGAGGTTGCAAAAAGGGTGGAACAACAATCCCAAAAGAGATAACTGAGCTCATCTGATCCAACAACCAACCCTAGGATCACCACTCAGAAGATTTGACAATTTACTAAAAACAAACTTGCCAAAGGTAGCTCATTGCCAATAAAACATAGGGACAAGGTGACAACATCGCTAGGCTTAGTTCAATATTTTCCATATTCATGGGTGGAATAACGGATGACCCGCGATGACCCAAAAATAGAGGTTCAAAAGGGTCTGCTCCAAGAGTAATGAACTGAGGTATTCTTCCTGATATGACAAGGAAGACATTGACACATATTTTGCAATGTGACACAAAACAGATGTCAATAACATAGACCGACAGTGTCCTAGATCAGGGAATTCGGGGTCGATGACAAAATATTATGTAACAGATGCCCCCTAAAGCATGAAGGCTGAGAGAGTGGGGCGGGTGAAATGCTTTATGAATCCATAACTGAAACAAAACACCATCATGGAGAACCTAGAAATGCAACTACAACTGATATCTTTGATACATAAGTACATAGTGAAAGGAAATACGTGTGCATAAGGCATGGGCGCAGCCATCCAGAATATAAACTTAAATGATCTGTGGTATGGACACAACCATCTAATCAAAAGAGTCATGTATGCAATCATGAACCAATCTGCAGAACCTCGTCCTTTGTAATCTGAGCCCAGGGTCTTGAATCCCAACCTGATCAAGGCTCAAATTCTAATATGTGAATAGATGTGCTGAAGTCGAGCATACTAGAAAACCGCTTGATTACCAATTAATGATGTAAACCATTAACAAGCGTGAGAGAGACCACCAGTGATGTCAATGGTTCTCAAGGTACTACTAGTACAATCCGCGAAGTGTGAGGAATGATCTGAAGTCAAACACCCATGAAATCACCTTATTGAAGGCTAATAATGAAAGCCTATCGTCAAATGTGAAGAACTTTCCATTAAGGCATGCAAGCTCCAAGGTACCAAAAAGGAGTCTCTAGATCAACTTCCTGGATAATGAACTGAAGTCAATAGGAAGTGATCGGTCGAGGGAGGGTCATAATGTTTCCCACATCATAGACGCAAGACAAAGGAACAAGATGAAAGTGGATGAGACAGAGAATTTGAGGAAGGTGTGTAAGGATACAAACTACAAAAGGATTAAGCTCTTGAACATATCGGCGATACGACTCCAGAGTTTGGCAACATTTTAGTACCAAGGGATCAAAGATCATGATGATGCAGCAAGGATCGGATCGAATGAGGCAAAATGGATAACCCAAAACCCGGAAGGCCAACTATAAAGTGAGGATATCCCAACCTGACACAAACCAGAAAGTGTGTAGATATTTAAAAGACACAAGTTGCCGTAATAATTAATACAACCGATAGAATACTTCCAAATTTTCCCCCGCCATTTCTGGCAAGCACCCCATTTATTTTTCATTGCAAGCTTGAAGGGGATAGCATATGCTTGCACTGTGATTTCATCCTTCGGACAAATCTAACCTAATAAGTTTACTGAGCCCTAGGAAGGAGAAATTCATGTTCGTCATGGTGACAAATCCAATGTTGTTTAATAGTTTAACGAGTCTGACAAAGGTGTAACTCGGTATCTTTTTCATGTTTAGAGAGTTTGAAAAAGACACATAAAAGAAAAATCCACATGGTCCCTTTTCGTACATTTGTGTCTCTCGAGCTCGAAAAAGTAAAAAACAATACTTGAGAGAACCGCTTGACCATTTCAGCCAAGGAGTAACTTTTTCGTAAATAATGCCTCCCAGCTTGAAAAAGGGGTAAACTTATACTAGGTGCATGAAGTTTCACATCCGTTAACGAGTTTGAAATGACAAGGGCTTGACCATCTTTTATTTTTAAGGGATCGGAAAAGAGCTCAAAGCAGACCCCCATTTTTATTCTCTTTAACGAATCAAAAGGGAAAAAAAATACTCGGCAATCTTTTCATCTTTTACGAGTCAGAAAATAGCTTAAAGGTGACTCATCCTGGAGGAATGAGTGGTATAAATGGTAGCAACTGGTTCTAACAATGGTGGAACTACTCAAAACATGTAATGGTCAAGAGGCTGGCTAATGAAAGCACTCATCGTTGTGGTCCTGCAAGAAAGGAAATACAACCAAGTGAAAGCATATGATCAGCCAAAGAGAAGCTGGCGATGGAATGAAACAACCAAGGCTCATCTAGAAAAAATTCGCTGATAAAAATGGTGATCACGAGGGTTAAAATTGGGTATCAGTTCATTTTTACACAAGCTTGAACCATGGAGAACTTTGCTTGGATTGGGTTTCATGTTCACAAAAGCTTGAAATGAAAAAATATGCTTGCTATAAGTTTGCCTGCCCCCATCATAATGACTCAAATGAGGTACATGCCCCCTAAGATTCATGTCATTCAACTAGGTGAATGGAATGAAGGTTCACTTGTGACATCTCAAAAAGACTCGACTAGGATTTTACGAGATCTTAATCAAAGACTCGATTTGTAAAGGGAGTTGCTTCATTTTTTAATGAGATTGACACAGTAAAAGAACTATCCTCAAGACCCTTGTTTCATTTTTTAATTAGCTTGACACAAGATAAAGGAGTATCCTCATGACTCCTTGTTTCATTTTTTAATGAGGTTGACATAAGACCAATAACTATGCTCCAAACCCTTGTTTTATTTTTTAACGAGGTTGACACAAGACCAGGAACTATCCTCATGACTCCTTGTTTCATTTTTTAATGAGCTTGACACATGACAATGAACTATGCTCTAGGCCCTTGTTTCATTTTTTAACGAGGTTGACACAAGACTAGGAACTATCCTCATGACCCCTTGTTTATTTCTTTAACGAGGTTGACACAAGACCAGGAAGTATCCTCATGACTCTTGTTCATGTACCATATGATAACATGGCTCCCAAGAGCTCTTCACTAGATGGAAGGACCATGCTTCAGGAGGAATACATGTCATTTGGTACCAAAGACAGATCTAGTTCCAATGCCCCCAATACATAATGTACTATACCATTTATGTGATCATCAGCAAATGCAGAGATGGAATGGGTAGTCGCATAATTAACCTATGGCGGGGAAGGTACTATATGCAAACAAAAGCCGATAGGGGAAGATGGCTGCAAAGGAGACACTTGGTGACCAATGAATGACAATTGATCAATAGTCACAATTCTTCCTTCAAGCAGAAAACAAACCACACAGAAAAGTGAAGAAACAATAGCTCCCATGACATACACATAGTCGTGTCCAAGGAGGAGATTGAAATATAACAGACCTTTGACTACCATCACGTCTATATAGACGGTCTTTCCTCCCAAAGTAATAGGGAACTGCGGAAGGATCCCTAAGGGTTGACTGGTTCCTCTGTTGAAAGCGAACAGATTCTGGGTGATAGGCACAAGATGTGGGGAGCCCAAAGCTTGCCAAGTAGTAGAATACATGATGTTAACAGAAGCACCTTCATCTAATATAGCGCCAGGTACTACCATAGTATAGGCTTGTACTATGATCTGGAAAGGCACATGAGATGGGAGTCAAAAAGTAGTCAATGGACCCCAATTGAAAGAGACGACATAAAAACTTGGTGGGGGTGTTATCACAAAATCACTACTAAGGGCTGCAACCAAGCAAGATTTCATGTAACTCTTTAAACCAGACTTTAGACCAAAGATTAGCCTCTTTGGTCAGAGAGGGCTCTCTCACAGACTCTTGATAAAAATCCTTCACTACAACAGATGGCTAACTCTTTGCTCATTCATGAAAACAAAAGCTGGTTGGATACATATCAAACTGGTCCTCATTGGGCTATGGAGTCTCATACACTAAGTAAACAAGAAAAACATAGTCATTTCATGGAAGTCAAGGCTCTTTGCATTAAATGTTCAAACATACTCCACAAAAACCACAGCTTGCCAAACACACAGGAAGTCAGAGCATAAGATATGAATTCTGAGTGATTGTGCTATAACAAGGCTGTAAAAGAACATATAATATAAAACACCACCATTATATTTGAACAACATAATCCATCGAGAATCTTGAGAAGAAATCAACATTGTTTTACTATTACTGTAACAAGTCTTACATTGGCCCAAATAACTCTGTTTTTGTATAAAATGTCCAACCCTTTCTACATCCAACATTGATCCATATATAGGCAAGCAAACTTAACCACCTCGAGCTTCCTCCTCCAGCATGAGGGGAGCCTCGAAGGTAGCTATTGACTATCCCTATCTAGTGCATAACTAACTTATTAATTACATAATGGCTAAACTGAAATTACAAATGGTTTTCATTTAATCAAAATCCACAATCTTTGCTCCTCGTAGCATGATGCTTTTCTGGCTCTTGACACATGTCCTTTTGCTGCTTGGGTTGAGATGGCTGAGCTACGGATGCAATGAATGCTGACTTTGGATGCTTGAAAGCGCTGATGGCTCATTAATTGACCAAAATATGTGCTCCTATTTTAACGGTCTCTGTCTCCCAACATTCTCCGAAAGTTCAGCAACATGTCTCAGCTCTTTTAATAACCCCAGGTATGAAATGCTGCCATGTTTCTGATGTGCTGTAGGTGGTATTGATAGACAGGTGTTTCTCTTCCTCAACTCCCGCTCACAGTATCACACTAGCTGCTCTGCGCTTAAAATCATCACCTACAGCAGTTTCGTAGCGCGCTACGAAACTGCTGTGTGATTTCAAAAACACAGTCTTCTCCCTGCCTGTAAATGAGTATGGTTAATAGCCTCAACCTTTCTTTAGGGTTCATTTATTCTTCCTTTAGTGCAGTCTCACAGCCACACTCTGTACTGTCTTCATTTTTTTCCTTCATGGATCTGTTCTCTGTAATCTCCATCTTTCTTTCAAAAGAGAGGGTTATTATTGACAAGATTTTCCTTTGGCTAGTGCTTAAACACAATGAAGACATTACTATCAAAACAAACCGAAAGCAGAAATAAATTTATCATAGAAAATTCTACTTCATGCACAGGCATCATCTTGAAAAGTTGACCAGCCAATGTTCTTAGCAACAAAACACGAGCTCAAATGCTGAGGGTCCCCTGTATTTCTTAGATCCATCCATGGTGCTATAGCTGGTCTCATACTATCATAATGAATGGCAGTATCCACCAGAACGGAATGGTTTAAAGCGGTTGGCATAAAACCTCTGACATAAGAGCTATTCGGAGGCATTAAATAAAAATTAAAAACAAGTCTGCTACCAAAAGACTTGTTGTTTCCAAACTGAACGCTATTGGCATAGGATCCATGTATCCCCAAAACTTCTAACACTGGCATAATTGTCTCTGTTGGAGGAAACCTGTGTTGAATGTTGGAATCGACGTCCATCCAAGGCTGCAAAAGGTCTTGTGAAGGATAACCGCCATTGATTGATGGATAAAACAGAGGAGAAACCTCATGTTGAAAAACTGGTAGATGATATCTAGCAACCTTTGGATACAAGAGTTCTCAATATCCTTCCAATACATGTCACTGTCTAGCTGGCTGGAGCATATCTGTGCTTGAGCTGTTTTGCGAATAACCGTTTGTATATCACTTTCTTGCCCAACTCTCGGAGACTCAGGTTGTGGAAGTATGAATCTCGCTCTATCAGCTCTTCTTGCATTTGAAATTTGTTTCCATTCGTGAGTAACTCTGACGAAGACATCACTGCATTTAGACCATATTTGGTTGCGGCCATGCCATAAATTTTTTCATTTTCTTCTCTCGGCCTTTTCTTATGCACTCCTTAACCCATACAAAGCAGGCTCTGACTTCATTATTTTGTTCATAGTTTGGGCCGAAAGAGGCGGCTTTGAAACAAGAAAGCAATTACCAAATGCAGAATGTAAATTGCAAACAAAATCGATTGCAATCATAACACCAGTGGGTGATGAATAAATAAACATATTATCTGTTGTAGAGTCTAAGAATTTAGCTCTCGTACACCGTTCACAGTCATGAGGATCCGATCTATCATGATACCGATTATGTGGACGCATATAGATCAACCAAATGGCCAAACCTATCTCCTTCAGCGCCATCTGTATAATCACTTATGTTGGTGCCAAACAAACGACCTGAAATTTCGGCTCTTATTAAAAAGTGCATTATGTCCACTTTATGACCACCGCAACCTTTGCTTGTACAACCTTCTCTTCAGAAAGACTCTCTTCATTTTCTCCAGTAAGCGAATAAAATTCATCATCTTGTGTTGGCGGTTTATGTTCAGGCCGTCAATCCTCAAAACCCTTGAGTAGCTCAACTTTAATATCCCTCAGTTTCATGCCAAACTTGCTGAATCATTGCAGATATATATATAACGCTTTGAGTTACTTGAATTGCGTCTGCAGAGTGAGGAATTGTTGGAATTTCCCATCAAGGCCCCTCGTGACAATGCCATCAACAACGTGAGACTTTCTGGCCTCTGCATTAGCATTGTCAGGCCCAAGTTTAAATAACTTAACATCTGTTCCCCCAGTGGGCATGAATTATTCATATCTGTATGACCCTTCTCTTCGTACATTTCTAACATCTTGACAAAACTCACATGAATGATTTCCAACCTTTTGAAGTAGCTTTTTCATTCCTCCACCAGCAGAACTTGGGTAGTAAATCATAACACTGTGATCATCTCCATGAACTGGTTTTTCCACAAAAGGCTTCATAATTCACTTTCCATGGACTTGAACAAAATCCCTTGCTCCACAAAGTAGTCCAACTCTTGATAGGGGTAATCCCTGTTCACAAGTGCATAACTTGGAGTGTGAATGCCAAATTTTTGAAGGCGCTCATATACCTTTCGACGATCATGGAGAAGATGTTAAGGTCTAAGCTCATTCACAAGGAAAGGCTTTCAAAGAGTAGCATAAGCTTCAACTTTCTCAAAAGGGTAGCTGGTTTAATAAAAAGCAATCACAAATTGGCCACTTCATCGTTGTTTCTTCAAGAATGATGATGTCTCCAAATATTATGATCTCAAATTCACCAAATGCCCTCAGCCAATCAAGGATGTGCTTCTTGGCAGCAGAAGGAACCTTCTTTTCCATTACGCATACTCCAATTGCGATTCTGGAGGGGGAATCACCGACATCCATCCCCATATTTCGCAATTCCAAAGATTTGAAACAACAACTTGACTCCTATGTTGTTTATGTAGCTGGTATAAAGGAATGTTACTGTGCGATGCTCTTTGGCCACCGTGTTTGATTTGGCTTTGGTTGTGGTGGGCCCTCTCGCATATATGAGTATGTGCAGCCTCTCAAATCCCTGAATTAGTGTTTGGAACTTTCTTGAAGATCTTTGGTATTTTAGTTGTGTCAAAATGAGCTGCAACATATGGCTCCAATTAGGGACAACACTTTGGGCGCAAAGTGCTGAGAACTGTAGATCAATGACTTTTCTTTGACATGGAGTCCAAAATTCTAAAAACCCTGAAATCTGAGAAACTGAAACCTGACATTCTTAAAATCTGAAACCTCTGCAAACTTATTTCCGACTGGGACAGTCACCCTTGCTTTCTTGGACACAGCTAATTCATCTGCAGAGGGAACGATCTTCTCCATGTAACACAAAATACTCTTATGTTGCAGAACTGTCAATGTCAGACACTCAAAGGCCAGCATTTGTCTGCAATAACTCTGCAGATAAGAATGCACTGGACTAATTTCAATTCCTCGGAAATATTGCAATGGGACTGCTAGATAAAGAAATGGGATAAGATAGACATCTTCCATACTCAACATATCTTTGACAATTATCATTGTCCTCAGAAAGATCTGTAGACTGGGACTAGGTGGCCAAGCATTAGGATTCTGCTCTACCCAAATTTTATGTTTGCAATATTATTTAATTAAGAGATTACAACTGACATCATCTAGAATGAAACTCCTTTTTGACATTTTTGTAAAACATACTCTGTTTCCATTATTCTGCCTGTGGTGCAAAGCCCTTGAATCAAGGCATTAAGAGAAACACTGCCTGCCACATGGCCCTCTTATTTTTTATTAAGTGATGCAGCTCCAGAGTTTTGTTGATAGCACCATTACCGCATTGATAATTAATGAGCATGTAATAGGTGTAATCGCTTAGGAACTTCATTTCTTTTAACAGCAATGTTGCTTGTTGTAATACTTTAACACCTGTTTTGCAAAATCCATAGATCAGAGCATTGTATGCAACAACACCAGAGTTATATCCTTTAGTCAGCATTAGACCTTTAAGCACATCAACCTCATCCACAGCAGTTGTAGCCAGTGTACAATAGGCATGCTAGGATTTGGGCCTCCACTGAAAACTCGAACCAATTCCACAATTTCGTAGCACGCTACGAAACCACTTAAACAGGTAGCGCTGCGAAACTGCTAAAAACGAATTCAGGCGCTGCGAAAACACCCAGTCTTTAAGCTAGGCTAAAAATTTTTGGCAACAGCATTTTCAGTGATAACAGTGGCTCCACTTGGGATAGTGTGCCCTTGTGGTGCACTAAGAACCCGCAGCTCCAGTTCCTTATAGAATTTATTTGACAAACAGAAACTTGCTTGACCAGCATGACTGTAGGAAAAAGAAAACTACATCTACTGAAAAATAAATGCTCAGTCAACCTTGAGCTTATTTGCAATTTACCTACCTACCTACCCTAACAATTTCAATTTCCTTCTGCTCAATCAATATGAAATTTCCAATGCAGCCAATCATTTGTTTTATTTGACATTTGACTTCTTTGACCGCATTGGAGTTCAGAGCCAATCTGACAGTGTGATGACCGCTGCCACTGAAACTGCCTCTGATCTTCTTCGAAAAACTGAAATACTGGAGAGTAAAACTCTTCCATGTAATCAGCTACAGGATCCCAGAATACATGATCAGCTTGGTTTTCGTTGTAACTTTCCAGCTGTGCAAACTGATCTTCAACCACAGTGTTCAGTTCCTCCATCGTGAAAGAGAAAGGAACCAGCATAGTCTCCTTGTGTTTTGTCATAGAAAGCTGCTGAAAATAATGATCATGATAACACTCTTCATTTTCAGGCCACTGATTCTCAACCACACAAGACCCCTCTAATGTGCTATCCACTTTTCTATTTGACAAGCTATCCAGCTGCTTTTCTGAATCATCCCAACAAACAATGGAATTTTCCTCACTATTATGATTATTATTTGGAGTAAGCTGCTGCAAGGAATTACAAAATTGAGCAAGCTTTTCCTCTGCCTGAGGGTCATAGAAAATTTCCTCCAATATTTCTTCTTGCTGAATGCAATCAATTTCATCTCCATCATGATCTGAAACCTGACAAATCTGCTGCATCTCTACATCAATATCTAAGGATAAAACATGGTTTTCACAAGTAAACTCTTGCTGCTCTTCATGCTGTGCTTCATGGAATGTTATACCTTCTCCTTGGTGTTGAAAAACATTGTTATGAAGAGCCTCTAAAATTTCTTCATCTTTAAATTCATCATCACCATAACAATCCTCCAAGTACTGAATAAGATTTAAAGAATGCCTACAGCAATCTTTGAGCAGCAACAAAGAAGGATAATATTCTTTATACATTTCACAGAACACATCATGGAAATCAGCAAGAGAAGATAATGAACCATTTTCCAAACTTTTATACCAAGACCATGCTTCTCCTTCTAAAGTAGCCATAAACATCCTCATGAGACAATCTTCAGGGAAATGAACCTTAAGACTGCGTACATGTATGTGAAACTTAACCAAATGGAGAGCAGCATCATCCTTCTTTTCATCTTTGAATATTGGAAGATCATCTAACCAATCAACCTTTGGCATAGGATTTGGAAAACCAGGGATATGAGACCGGTTCATAGGAGCATACCTGGCATTCTTTCTTGCAGTGGAATCCATCTTGAAACTTCATCAAGCTACTGATCTTCTAGCAGTGGAGTCACCTTCTAATTTATTCTTTGATGTGTGGAGTCACCAAGGTAGTTTTGTAGCCTCAAAATGATGCCTGAGCTCCTGCTACCTTCAGAAGTTCAGCCATTGATTTCGGGAATGAATAGACTTTAGACTCCCGGCAGATGCACCAAAATGTTATCACAAAATCACTACTAAGGGCTGCAACCAAGCAAGATTTCATGTAACTCTTTCAACCAGACTTTAGACCAAAGATTAGCCTCTTTGGTCAGAGAGGGCTCTCTCACAGACTCTTGATAAAAATCCTTCACTACAACAGATGGCTAACTCTTTGCTCATTCATGAAAACAAAAGCTGGTTGGATACATATCAAACTGGTCCTCATTGGGCTATGGAGTCTCATACACTAAGAAAACAAGAAAAACATAGTCATTTCATGGAAGTCAAGGCTCTTTGCATTAAATGTTCAAACATACTCCACAAAAACCACAGCTTGCCAAACACACAGGAAGTCAGAGCATAAGATATGAATTCTGAGTGATTGTGCTATAACAAGGCTGTAAAAAAACATATAATATAAAACACCACCATTATATTTGAACAACATAATCCATCGAGAATCTTGAGAAGAAATCAACACTGTTTTACTATTACTGTAACAAGTCTTACATTGGCCCAAATAACTCTGTTTTTGTATAAAATGTCCAACCCTTTCTACATCCAACATTGATCCATATATAGGCAAGCAAACTTAACCACCTCGAGCTTCCTCCTCCAGCATGAGGGGAGCCTCGAAGGTAGCTATTGACTATCCCTATCTAGTGCATAACTAACTTATTAATTACATAATGGCTAAACTGAAATTACAAATGGTTTTCATTTAATCAAAATCCACAATCTTTGCTCCTCGTAGCATGATGCTTTTCTGGCTCTTGACACATGTCCTTTTGCTGCTTGGGTTGAGATGGCTGAGCTACGGATGCAATGAATTCTGACTTTGGATGCTTGAAAGCGCTGATGGCTCATTAATTGACCAAAATATGTGCTCCTATTTTAACGGTCTCTGTCTCCCAACATTCTCCGAAAGTTCAGCAACATGTCTCAGCTCTTTTAATAACCCCAGGTATGAAATGCTGCCATGTTTCTGATGTGCTGTAGGTGGTATTGATAGACAGGTGTTTCTCTTCCTCAACTCCCGCTCACAGTATCACACTAGCTGCTCTGCGCTTAAAATCATCACCTACAGCAGTTTCGTAGCGCGCTACGAAACTGCTGTGTGATTTCAAAAACACAGTCTTCTCCCTGCCTGTAAATGAGTATGGTTAATAGCCTCAACCTTTCTTTAGGGTTCATTTATTCTTCCTTTAGTGCAGTCTCACAGCCACACTCTGTACTGTCTTCATTTTTTGCCTTCATAGATCTGTTCTTTGTAATCTCCATCTTTCTTTCAAAAGGGAGGGTTATTATTGACAAGATTTTCCTTTGGCTAGTGCTTAAACACAATGAAGACATTACTATCAAAACAAACCGAAAGCAGAAATATTTATCATAGAAAATTCTACTTCATGCACAGGCATCATCTTGAAAAGTTGACCAGCCAATGTTCTTAGCAACAGAACACGAGCTCAAATGCTGAGGGTCCCCTGTATTTCTTAGATCCATCCATGGTGCCATAGCTGGTCTCATACTATCATAATGAATGGCAGTATCCACCAGAACGGAATTGTTTAAAGCGGTAGGCATAAAACCTCTGACATAAGAGCTATTCGGAGGCATTAAATAAAAATTAAAAACAAGTCTGCTACCAAAGGACTTGTTGTTTCCAAACTGAATGCTATTGGCATAGGATCCATGTATCCCCAAATCTTCTAACACTGGCATAATTGTCTCTGTTGGAGGAAACCTGTGTTGAATGTTGGAATCGACGTCCATCCAAGGCTGCAAAAGGTCTTGTGAAGGATAACCGCCATTGATTGATGGATAAAACAGAGGAGAAACCTCATGTTGAAAAACTGGTAGATGATATCTAGCAACCTTTGGATACAAGAGTTCTCAATATCCTTCCAATACATGTCCCTGTCTAGCTGGCTGGAGCATATCTGTGCTTGAGCTGTTTTGCGAATAACCGTTTGTATATCACTTTCTTGCCCAACTCTCGGAGACTCAGGTTGTGGAAGTATGAATCTCGCTCTATCAGCTCTTCTTGCATTTGAAATTTGTTTCCATTCGTGAGTAACTCTGACGAAGACATCACTGCATTTAGACCATATTTGGTTGCGGCCATGCCATAAATTTTTTCATTTTCTTCTCTCGGCCTTTTCTTATGCACTCCTTAACCCATACAAAGCAGGCTCTGACTTCATTATTTTGTTCATAGTTTGGGCCGAAAGAGGCGGCTTTGAAACAAGAAAGCAATTACCAAATGCAGAATGTAAATTGCAAACAAAATCGATTGCAATCATAACACCAGTGGGTGATGAATAAATAAACATATTATCTGTTGTAGAGTCTAAGAATTTAGCTCTCGTACACCGTTCACGGTCATGAGGATCCGATCTATCATGATACCGATTATGTGGACGCATATAGATCAACCAAATGGCCAAACCTATCTCCTTCAGCGCCATCTGTATAATCACTTATGTTGGTGCCAAACAAACGACCTGAAATTTCGGCTCTTATTAAAAAGTGCATTATGTCCACTTTATGACCACCGCAACCTTTGCTTGTACAACCTTCTCTTCAGAAAAACTCTCTTCATTTTCTCCAGTAAGCGAATAAAATTCATCATCTTGTGTTGGCGGTTTATGTTCAGGCCGTCAATCCTCAAAACCCTTGAGTAGCTCAACTTTAATATCCCTCAGTTTCATGCCAAACTTGCTGAATCATTGCAGATATATATATAACGCTTTGAGTTACTTGAATTGCGTCTGCAGAGTGAGGAATTGTTGGTATTTCCCATCAAGGCCCCTCGTGACAATGCCATCAACAACGGGAGACTTTCTGGCCTCTGCATTAGCATTGTCAGGCCCAAGTTTAAATAACTTAACATCTGTTCCCCCAGTGGGCATGAATTATTCATATCTGTATGACCCTTCTCTTCGTACATTTCTAACATCTTGACAAAACTCACATGAATGATTTCCAACCTTTTGAAGTAGCTTTTTCATTCCTCCACCAGCAGAACTTGGGTAGTAAATCATAACACTGTGATCATCTCCATGAACTGGTTTTTCCACAAAAGGCTTCATAATTCACTTTCCATGGACTTGAACAAAATCCCTTGCTCCACAAAGTAGTCCAACTCTTGATAGGGGTAATCCCTGTTCACAAGTGCATAACTTGGAGTGTGAATGCCAAATTTTTGAAGGCGCTCATATACCTTTCGACGATCATGGAGAAGATGTTAAGGTCTAAGCTCATTCACAAGGAAAGGCTTTCAAAGAGTAGCATAAGCTTCAACTTTCTCAAAAGGGTAGCTGGTTTAATAAAAAGCAATCACAAATTGGCCACTTCATCGTTGTTTCTTCAAGAATGATGATGTCTCCAAATATTATGAACTCAAATTCACCAAATGCCCTCAGCCAATCAAGGATGTGCTTCTTGGCAGCAGAAGGAACCTTCTTTTCCATTACGCATACTCCAACTGCGATTCTGGAGGGGGAATCACCGACATCCATCCCCATATTTCGCAATTCCAAAGATTTGAAACAACAACTTGACTCCTATGTTGTTTATGTAGCTGGTATAAAGGAATGTTACTGTGCGATGCTCTTTGGCCACTATGTTTGATTTGGCTTTGGTTGTGGTGGGCCCTCTCGCATATATGAGTATGTGCAGCCTCTCAAATCCCTGAATTAGTGTTTGGAACTTTCTTGAAGATCTTTGGTATTTTAGTTGTGTCAAAATGAGCTGCAACATATGGCTCCAATTAGGGACAACTCTTTGGGCGCAAAGTGCTGAGAACTGTAGATCAATGACTTTTCTTGGACATGGAGTCCAAAATTCTAAAAACCCTGAAATCTGAGAAACTGAAACCTGACATTCTTAAAATCTGAAACCTTTGCAAACTTATTTCCGACTGAGACAGTCACCCTTGCTTTCTTGGACACAGCTAATTCATCTGCAGAGGGAACGATCTTCTCCATGTAACACAAAATACTCTTATGTTGCAGAACTGTCAATGTCAGACACTCAAAGGCCAGCATTTGTCTGCAATAACTCTGCAGATAAGAATGCACTGGACTAATTTCAATTCCTCGGAAATATTGCAATGGGACTGCTAGATAAAGAAATGGGATAAGATAGACATCTGCCATACTCAACATATCTTTGACAATTATCATCGTCCTCAGAAAGATCTGTAGACTGGGACTAGGTGGCCAAGCATTAGGATTCTGCTCTACCCAAATTTTATGTTTGCAATATTATTTAATTAAGAGATTACAACTGACATCATCTAGAATGAAACTCCTTTTTGACATTTTTGTAAAACATACTCTGTTTCCATTATTCTGCCTGTGGTGCAAAGCCCTTGAATCAAGGCATTAAGAGAAACACTGCCTGCCACATGGCCCTCTTATTTTTTATTAAGTGATGCAGCTCCAGAGTTTTGTTGATAGCACCATTACCGCATTGATAATTAATGAGCATGTAATAGGTGTAATCGCTTAGGAACTTCATTTCTTTTAACAGCAATGTTGCTTGTTGTAATACTTTAACACCTGTTTTGCAAAATCCATAGATCAGAGCATTGTATGCAACAACACCAGAGTTATATCCTTTAGTCAGCATTAGACCTTTAAGCACATCAACCTCATCCACAGCAGTTGTAGCCAGTGTACAATAGGCATGCTAGGATTTGGGCCTCCACTGAAAACTCGAACCAATTCCTCAATTTCGTAGCACGCTACGAAACCACTTAAACAGGTAGCGCTGCGAAACTGCTAAAAACGAATTCAGGCGCTGCGAAAACACCCAGTCTTTAAGCTAGGCTAAAATTTTTTGGCAACAGCATTTTCAGTGATAACAGTGGCTCCACTTGGGATAGTGTGCCCTTGTGGTGCACTAAGAACCCGCAGCTCCAGTGCCTTATAGAATTTATTTGACAAACAGAAACTTGCTTGACCAGCATGACTGTAGGAAAAAGAAAACTACATCTACTGAAAAATAAATGCTCAGTCAACCTTGAGCTTATTTGCAATTTACCTACCTACCTACCCTAACAATTTCAATTTCCTTCTGCTCAATCAATATGAAATTTCCAATGCAGCCAATCATTTGTTTTATTTGACATTTGACTTCTTTGACCGCATTGGAGTTCAGAGCCAATCTGACAGTGTGATGACCGCTGCCACTGAAACTGCCTCTGATCTTCTTCGAAAAACTGAAATACTGGAGAGTAAAACTCTTCCATGTAATCAGCTACAGGATCCCAGAATACATGATCAGCTTGGTTTTCGTTGTAACTTTCCAGCTGTGCAAACTGATCTTCAACCACAGTGTTCAGTTCCTCCATCGTGAAAGAGAAAGGAACCAGCATAGTCTCCTTGTGTTTTGTCATAGAAAGCTGCTGAAAATAATGATCATGATAACACTCTTCATTTTCAGGCCACTGATTCTCAACCACACAAGACCCCTCTAATGTGCTATCCACTTTTCTATTTGACAAGCTATCCAGCTGCTTTTCTGAATCATCCCAACAAACAATGGAATTTCCCTCACTATTATGATTATTATTTGGAGTAAGCTGCTGCAAGGAATTACAAAATTGAGCAAGCTTTTCCTCTGCCTGAGGGTCATAGAAAATTTCCTCCAATATTTCTTCTTGCTGAATGCAATCAATTTCATCTCCATCATGATCTGAAACCTGACAAATCTGCTGCATCTCTACATCAATATCTAAGGATAAAACATGGTTTTCACAAGTAAACTCTTGCTGCTCTTCATGCTGTGCTTCATGGAATGTTATACCTTCTCCTTGGTGTTGAAAAACATTGTTATGAAGAGCCTCTAAAATTTCTTCATCTGTAAATTCATCATCACCATAACAATCCTCCAAGTACTGAATAAGATTTAAAGAATGCCTACAGCAATCTTTGAGCAGCAACAAAGAAGGATAATATTCTTTATACATTTCACAGAACACATCATGGAAATCAGCAAGAGAAGATAATGAACCATTTTCCAAACTTTTATACCAAGACCATGCTTCTCCTTCTAAAGTAGCCATAAACATCCTCATGAGACAATCTTCAGGGAAATGAACCTTAAGACTGCGTACATGTATGTGAAACTTAACCAAATGGAGAGCAGCATCATCCTTCTTTTCATCTTTGAATATTGGAAGATCATCTAACCAATCAACCTTTGGCATAGGATTTGGAAAACCAGGGATATGAGACCGGTTCATAGGAGCATACCTGGCATTCTTTCTTGCAGTGGAATCCATCTTGAAACTTCATCAAGCTACTGATCTTCTAGCAGTGGAGTCACCTTCTAATTTATTCTTTGATGTGTGGAGTCGCCAAGGTAGTTTTGTAGCCTCAAAATGATGCCTGAGCTCCTGCTACCTTCAGAAGTTCAGCCATTGATTTCGGGAATGAATAGACTTCAGACTCCCGGCAGACGCACCAAAATGTTATCACAAAATCACTACTAAGGGCTGCAACCAAGCAAGATTTCATGTAACTCTTTCAACCAGACTTTAGACCAAAGATTAGCCTCTTTGGTCAGAGAGGGCTCTCTCACAGACTCTTGATAAAAATCCTTCACTACAACAGATGGCTAACTCTTTGCTCATTCATGAAAACAAAAGCTGGTTGGATACATATCAAACTGGTCCTCATTGGGCTATGGAGTCTCATACACTAAGTAAACAAGAAAAACATAGTCATTTCATGGAAGTCAAGGCTCTTTGCATTAAATGTTCAAACATACTCCACAAAAACCACAGCTTGCCAAACACACAGGAAGTCAGAGCATAAGATATGAATTCTGAGTGATTGTGCTATAACAAGGCTGTAAAAAAACATATAATATAAAACACCACCATTATATTTGAACAACATAATCCATCGAGAATCTTGAGAAGAAATCAACACTGTTTTACTATTACTGTAACAAGTCTTACATTGGCCCAAATAACTCTGTTTTTGTATAAAATGTCCAACCCTTTCTACATCCAACATTGATCCATATATAGGCAAGCAAACTTAACCACCTCGAGCTTCCTCCTCCAGCATGAGGGGAGCCTCGAAGGTAGCTATTGACTATCCCTATCTAGTGCATAACTAACTTATTAATTACATAATGGCTAAACTGAAATTACAAATGGTTTTCATTTAATCAAAATCCACAATCTTTGCTCCTCGTAGCATGATGCTTTTCTGGCTCTTGACACATGTCCTTTTGCTGCTTGGGTTGAGATGGCTGAGCTACGGATGCAATGAATTCTGACTTTAGATGCTTGAAAGCGCTGATGGCTCATTAATTGACCAAAATATGTGCTCCTATTTTAACGGTCTCTGTCTCCCAACATTCTCCGAAAGTTCAGCAACATGTCTCAGCTCTTTTAATAACCCCAGGTATGAAATGCTGCCATGTTTCTGATGTGCTGTAGGTGGTATTGATAGACAGGTGTTTCTCTTCCTCAACTCCCGCTCACAGTATCACACTAGCTGCTCTGCGCTTAAAATCATCACCTACAGCAGTTTCGTAGCGCGCTACGAAACTGCTGTGTGATTTCAAAAACACAGTCTTCTCCCTGCCTGTAAATGAGTATGGTTAATAGCCTCAACCTTTCTTTAGGGTTCATTTATTCTTCCTTTAGTGCAGTCTCACAGCCACACTCTGTATTGTCTTCATTTTTTTCCTTCATGGATCTGTTCTCTGTAATCTCCATCTTTCTTTCAAAAGAGAGGGTTATTATTGACAAGATTTTCCTTTGGCTAGTGCTTAAACACAATGAAGACATTACTATCAAAACAAACCGAAAGCAGAAATAAAATTTATCATAGAAAATTCTACTTCATGCACAGGCATCATCTTGAAAAGTTGACCAGCCAATGTTCTTAGCAACAAAACACGAGCTCAAATGCTGAGGGTCCCCTGTATTTCTTAGATCCATCCATGGTGCTATAGCTGGTCTCATACTATCATAATGAATGGCAGTATCCACCAGAACGGAATGGTTTAAAGCGGTAGGCATAAAACCTCTGACATAAGAGCTATTCAGAGGCATTAAATAAAAATTAAAAACAAGTCTGCTACCAAAAGACTTGTTGTTTCCAAACTGAACGCTATTGGCATAGGATCCATGTATCCCCAAAACTTCTAACACTGGCATAATTGTCTCTATTGGAGGAAACCTGTGTTGAATGTTGGAATCGACGTCCATCCAAGGCTGCAAAAGGTCTTGTGAAGGATAACCGCCATTGATTGATGGATAAAACAGAGGAGAAACCTCATGTTGAAAAACTGGTAGATGATATCTAGCAACCTTTGGATACAAGAGTTCTCAATATCCTTCCAATACATGTCACTGTCTAGCTGGCTGGAGCATATCTGTGCTTGAGCTGTTTTGCGAATAACCGTTTGTATATCACTTTCTTGCCCAACTCTCGGAGACTCAGGTTGTGGAAGTATGAATCTCGCTATATCAGCTCTTCTTGCATTTGAAATTTGTTTCCATTCATGAGTAACTCTGACGAAGACATCACTGCATTTAGACCATATTTGGTTGCGGCCATGCCATAAATTTTTTCATTCTCTTCTCTCGGCCTTTTCTTATGCACTCCTTAACCCATACAAAGCAGGCTCTGACTTCATTATTTTGTTCATAGTTTGGGCCGAAAGAGGCGGCTTTGAAACAAGAAAGCAATTACCAAATGCAGAATGTAAATTGCAAACAAAATCGATTGCAATCATAACACCAGTGGGTGATGAATAAATAAACATATTATCTGTTGTAGAGTCTAAGAATTTAGCTCTCGTACACCATTCACGGTCATGAGGATCCGATCTATCATGATACCGATTATGTGGACGCATATAGATCAACCAAATGGCCAAACCTATCTCCTTTAGCGCCATCTTTATAATCACTTATGTTGGTGCCAAACAAACGACCTGAAATTTCGGCTCTTATTAAAAAGTGCATTATGTCCACTTTATGACCACCGCAACCTTTGCTTGTACAACCTTCTCTTCAGAAAAACTCTCTTCATTTTCTCCAGTAAGCGAATAAAATTCATCATCTTGTGTTGGCGGTTTATGTTCAGGCTGTCAATCCTCAAAACCCTTGAGTAGCTCAACTTTAATATCCCTCAGTTTCATGCCAAACTTGCTGAATCATTGCAGATATATATATAACGCTTTGAGTTACTTGAATTGCGTCTGCAGAGTGAGGAATTGTTGGTATTTCCCATCAAGGCCCCTCGTGACAATGCCATCAACAACGGGAGACTTTCTGGCCTCTGCATTAGCATTTTCAGGCCCAAGTTTAAATACCTTAACATCTGTTCCCCCAGTGGGCATGAATTATTCATATCTGTATGACCCTTCTCTTCGTACATTTCTAACATCTTGACAAAACTCACATGAATGATTTCCAACCTTTTGAAGTAGCTTTTTCATTCCTCCACCAGTAGAACTTGGGTAGTAAATCATAACACTGTGATCATCTCCATGAACTGGTTTTTCCACAAAAGGCTTCATAATTCACTTTCCATGGACTTGAACAAAATCCCTTGCTCCACAAAGTAGTCCAACTCTTGATAGGGGTAATCCCTGTTCACAAGTGCATAACTTGGAGTGTGAATGCCAAATTTTTGAAGGCGCTCATATACCTTTCGACGATCATGGAGAAGATGTTAAGGTCTAAGCTCATTCACAAGGAAAGGCTTTCAAAGAGTAGCATAAGCTTCAACTTTCTCAAAAGGGTAGCTGGTTTAATAAAAAGCAATCACAAATTGGCCACTTCATCGTTGTTTCTTCAAGAATGATGATGTCTCCAAATATTATGATCTCAAATTCACCAAATGCCCTCAGCCAATCAAGGATGTGCTTCTTGGCAGCAGAAGGAACCTTCTTTTCCATTACGCATACTCCAACTGCGATTCTGGAGGGGGAATCACCGACATCCATCCCCATATTTCGCAATTCCAAAGATTTGAAACAACAACTTGACTCCTATGTTGTTTATGTAGCTGGTATAAAGGAATGTTATTGTGCGATGCTCTTTGGCCACCGTGTTTGATTTGGCTTTGGTTGTGGTGGGCCCTCTCGCATATATGAGTATGTGCAGCCTCTCAAATCCCTGAATTAGTGTTTGGAACTTTCTTGAAGATCTTTGGTATTTTAGTTGTGTCAAAATGAGCTGCAACATATGGCTCCAATTAGGGACAACACTTTGGGCGCAAAGTGCTGAGAACTGTAGATCAATGACTTTTCTTGGACATGGAGTCCAAAATTCTAAAAACCCTGAAATCTGAGAAACTGAAACCTGACATTCTTAAAATCTGAAACCTCTGCAAACTTATTTCCGACTGAGATAGTCACCCTTGCTTTCTTGGACACAGCTAATTCATCTGCAGAGGGAAAGATCTTCTCCATGTAACACAAAATACTCTTATGTTGCAGAACTGTCAATGTCAGACACTCAAAGGCCAGCATTTGTCTGCAATAACTCTGCAGATAAGAATGCACTGGACTAATTTCAATTCCTCGGAAATATTGCAATGGGACTGCTAGATAAAGAAATGGGATAAGATAGACATCTGCCATACTCAACATATCTTTGACAATTATCATCGTCCTCAGAAAGATCTGTAGACTGGGACTAGGTGGCCAAGCATTAGGATTCTGCTCTACCCAAATTTTATGTTTGCAATATTATTTAATTAAGAGATTACAACTGACATCATCTAGAATGAAACTCCTTTTTGACATTTTTGTAAAACATACTATGTTTCCATTATTCTGCCTGTGGTGCAAAGCCCTTGAATCAAGGCATTAAGAGAAACACTGCCTGCCACATGGCCCTCTTATTTTTTATTAAGTGATGCAGCTCCAGAGTTTTGTTGATAGCACCATTACCGCATTGATAATTAATGAGCATGTAATAGGTGTAATCGCTTAGGAACTTCATTTCTTTTAACAGCAATGTTGCTTGTTGTAATACTTTAACACCTGTTTTGCAAAATCCATAGATCAGAGCATTGTATGCAACAACACCAGAGTTATATCCTTTAGTCAGCATTAGACCTTTAAGCACATCAACCTCATCCACAGCAGTTGTAGCCAGTGTACAATAGGCATGCTAGGATTTGGGCCTCCACTGAAAACTCGAACCAATTCCTCAATTTCGTAGCACGCTACGAAACCACTTAAATAGGTAGCGCTGCGAAACTGCTAAAAACGAATTCAGGCGCTGCGAAAACACCCAGTCTTTAAGCTAGGCTAAAAATTTTTGGCAACAGCATTTTCAGTGATAATAGGGGGCATCATATGATTTCCCCCATGCTATGCAGGAATAAAATAAGGACTCTCCTAAACAACTGGGATGCAAGAGTCACTCTTCAATTCATGAGAATATGAGGAGACAAGAAGAACATGAGCAGTAAGATCACTACGCTCTTCTGGAACAGAGTGAGAAACTGGTGGCAAAGCCAAGTCGACACTCTTTTCAAACAATGGTTGGTTGGGAATAGACACAAAAGAGTCTCACTCAGGAAGATCAGGATGAGCAAGAGATAAACCCAAGTCAATCTCTTTACCAACTGGGAGAGGGTTAGAAGAAAGTCTTTGATAACCAACCGGGAGTTGGGGTTGGGGAGCTGTAAGGTTTTCCAAAACTTTGGAAGCTTTATCTATAAGAGGACAAAGGTGAAGAAGATGCTCTCCTTCACATAGCCTACAAGGGAATCTAATCTTCCCTTTCTTCTTACCATCACTAGCCAAGAGTGTATCATCAACATGATCTCTAGAGGTTGATGGGGATGGTCGATCCAGATTTTGAGACCATACCTCTAAGACTCTAGGAATGCCAGGACAGTCTCAGAGGAGATGGTCAACCTTACACATCTTGCAATGGAATCTAACCTTCCAAGGAGGAATAGAAGGTTTGCCTATAGGAGGTGCATTTGGAGTAACAGTCACACATCGACCTCTTGCTTAGCTGACTTTTTATTCTTCGTCTTCTTCTTCTTCTTCTTCGTAGCCTCCTGGTTACTAGATTTGAAACTTTTACCAGGAAAAGTAGAAGAGGAAGGTGAACAAATAAGAGAGAAAGGAAAGGGGTCAACCTTAGAATCATCGTGACATGATTCAAATGAAGGAGACAATGGGGCAGGAGTTGGGGCACTCGAAATCACTGAGGTTGAAAATAACCAGACAGGTAAACCAATGATTAACCCAGGGAGGGACAACGTTGCCATATAAGGAGCACCATAATTTCCAAAAGAAGGAATGGGACCAGGATTCCCTTTCAAGGGGAACCCTTGTTGGGTGGACTTCGAAAATGTTTCCATTAGAATTGACTCTAAAGAATTACTAAGGAAGATAACTTTTACCAAGAATATTTCGTGGGAAGTTAATTTTAGAACACTGAAACAAAACTTTTCCTTTTCAGTTTTTAAGAGTTGAGAAAAGGATGAAAGGTGACTCTATCACTTCTGGTTGGAAACAAGCTCCAAAGGACAAGTGCATGGATGATATTTTAAGTTTAATGAGTCAAAAAGATAAAATGACTGCTCTGGGACTCTAGGCAGAAGGTTTACGAGACAAATCGTAAACCTATATATACACCTTGGTAGTAAAATGAAAGAGAAATGACCAAGAACTTCCTGTACGGTAGCTAATCTTCCCAAATGCTGTTTTCAGTGAATTATGATTCGTAAGGTGACAGACTCGGCTTCCTATGGACAATAGGATTGCAACCTAGTGGGGTCTCCCATCATATACACGACGGTACGGGGAGCACAAGTCCATACTATCACTTATCGAATCAAAAAAATGGGAATCACCCAACCTTAGTGAAAACAACAGCCACTAGGTTTAAAGACATTGAAACATGTCTCTAGCCTAGACCTCTAGATATATGAGTGTTAAGTTCCAATGTGTTTTTTAGATTAATTCGATAAATTTTAGCAATTTGTCTTGAATTAGATCTCAGTTTCAAGGCCCTACCGAATGTATCTTCAAAAACTCCTAGAATGCAACTAAATGAATAAAGAAGCCATTCCTTTTCAATGAACAACTAACTAAAGAAAAGTGAGTGGTTCATTTCAAAGCAATCAAAGGAACAAGCAAGCAAATGCAAAACTCAAAACAATGCTAGTTTTAAGTCCTTTTCAAATGAAATCATTCAATAAGTAAAGAGACACATTCCATTCAAAAATTAATCAAAGACTTAAAACAAAGCATATGTTTCTTTTTTCAAAAACTTGAAAGCTTTCTAATTGAATGGGAAGTAATGTGATCTATGCCAAAGTGGTGGAAGGAAACCAAACAAACAAGACTTAAATGTTTTGATAACCAAATGTCACGTACCAATCAGGAAGATGAAAGAAAAGTCAATAAGGAAAAGCCTCAAACAAAGCAAGGGATCACTTCAAACATAGCTGAGAGGTCCAAACAAACAGGCAACCCAAGAGAAAGCTAATGCTTCAAGAAACCCTAAGGTGAACAGGTCACATAGTTCAAAAGGCGAAATCTCAATGGAATGAAACCAAGAGTCAAATATTCCAGAAAACAACAATTTGAAACACAATATATAAGCAGAAGACAAGATCAGAAGGATAGGACACACTAGCCAATCAGAAAACAGAACTTCAAAATGAAAACCTATAGGAATCTTCGCGAGCATCAAACTGACAACCTGCACCGACAATGAAAAGTTGCAGCCCCTTGACTAGCAACTTTGAGATATTGTCACATAATTACACTAGAAAATAATGCCAAGCATAAATCAAAGCCCACCATGACTGTGAGGTGATTTAATCGCACCAAACAGTAGATAGCGCAACTAATTAGATAGAGCAGACATGACTATCATCGCGTTGTCATAAAATAAAATGCAACGACCCGAGATCAAAGGGAAAATTTAAAAATTAAGCTGAGGAAAGGCCAGACCTATCACTTATGATGGAGGGAAGACTACCAAGAGTATTCAAACAATCCACAATATGGAGAATTCTACCCAAAAAGTAAAGGAGACAATAATTAGGCAAAGCAAAATCAAATCAAGAGACAAAAGACACATATCCCCATTATGGTCACCAACTTGTGAAGTAGGTAAGTTACCTCTATAGATATAAGCAATCCCTCTAGCCATAGAGTGGGTCTAGTCACAACAAGAACAATATAAAGGAAAATTCCCTTAGATAGTTAATGTCATGAAGGCCTACCTTCAAATCCTTGTTTGATGAAGTTCTCATTGTGTTGCTCCAGCTCTCTTTCTAATCACTTTTGTATCTAAAACAAAATACAGAGAACAACAACAAACATAATAGAATAAAACAAAAATGATCTACTCAAAGGGTCAAGGAACTTCAAGTTATCAATATGCAATTCAACATAAGATATAGTAAATAAACCGTTAATTTGTATTAATATGAACTGAAGTAAAATTTACAACCATGCCTTGACATTGTAGGTCTCCTTGAAGGGTCCTGTTAGCATGTCTCCATGAGAATTCACTCATGAATTTTCTCCCAAGAGGATGAATAACTCTCTGTCTTACCCAAAAGGAAAAATTATGATGCTAGAACACTCATACAATCAAGCCAAATCCACATAAAACTATCCTAGGCTAAGGTACATTAGAAGCTACTTCCACACTCCCCTCAAACTCGCCAAGTCCTCCTACTCCTCTAACTTCCACTAGCAGATATTAGCCACGAAGGAGGTATTTATAGGAAGAGGAGCCTCCATAAGAGATGGGAGAAAGATCTTATCCCTTTGGGAGGTTGCATAAAGGGTGGAACAACCATCCCAAAGGAGAGAACCGAGCTCATCTGATCCAACAACCAGCCCTAGGACCGCCACTCAGAAGCTTCGACAATTTGTTAAAAACAAACTCACCAAAAGTAGCTTGTCACGAGTGAAACACAGGGATAGGGCAACGATGTCGCTAGGCTTAGTTCAATCTTGGCCATCTTCATGGGTGGAATAATTAATGACCCGTGACGACCCAAAAATAGAAGTTAAAAACTGTTTGCTCCAAGAGTAATTAACTGAGGTATTCTTCCTAATATGACAAAGAAGACACTGACACATATTTTACAACATGACACAAAGCAAATGTCAATAACATGGACTGGCAATGTCTGGGATCAGGGAATGCGGGGTTGGCGACAAAACACTATGTAACAGGGATCCCTTTAGGGATATCGGAGCTAAGTCAGGGACTCGGGTATCTTTCCCACACAGTGTACTATCTATCACTATGTCCCCTCGTGTAGTGTCTATGATCTGAGGTATCCTTAGTGGCCATAATTTTAGGGACTTACATAAGGTGACTGGGGCAAGCTGCCTTGGTACCTAACACAGACAGACCTACTCTGTCTTTAGTTTTATGGAGCATGCTCATCTTGATGAGAGTACTTGGCCCCTCAATCTGAGGTTTGGGTGAAGCTCTAGAGTAATCGTAACTGTACATTTGGCCAGCCCTCTCTGTTATTCATTGTGATACTGGGTTTCATTTCCAGTGATCAGTGCTTATCAGATAGGGTCATTTCCCTCTGTTTTTTGATTGATTCACTTAGTGTATTTTTTATTTCTTAGGTGCCAGAGTGTTATCATTGAGACTTTAATAAACATCACAATAAAATTCATTGATAAAAATTATCGGCCACCGTGTCTACATACGGCCCTCGTCGTCAATCTAGATGATTGTTAGGACTTCCCCCACTCATTGTGGAGGATCTACCAAGCTCCAGTGAACTAGATTCCCCATCTTCAAGAAATCAATCTCCAAGATCTCACATAGAATCAGTTTGGACAACTGACAATTCAATCTTACTAGAGGATTCCTTTATTGCAGGATTTTTTCCTCCATACAATCCTCCGATCACGAATCCGTTGGACCCACTCTTGGTTCCCATTGCACCTGTACCTCCTTAGTCTTCAATTGGAACACTTCCGCCCATCTTGTTGATGACTAATGGGTCGTGGGACGTTTTGGACACTTTTTTCCCCCACCACTTCCCCAGTCGATAGTCACTACCACACCTTTGATGGTGAACCCTACTATCCCATTTGTCCTAGGTACAAACCCTAACATGACACCCTCCACGAGTGGAACCTAGTTTATTTCGAGTTCCACCCCTTTAGTGTCAAAGTCTATACCTTCGACAATTGCTACATACATCACTCTTTATAATGCTCAATATAGCACAGTTAGTGCCAGTCCCTTCAACCAAAAATATGGTTGGCATCCACTGTATGGTTCTAACCCCCAGATTCAAGTATCTAGGGGTAGTCCAAATATGCATATACTGATAAGGAATGTAACAATTCCCCATCCATTTTCAAACATGCATGGTCAGTCACTGATTAACATGAGCACTCCTTATGCTAGTCAAGGACATATGGTTAGTTATGTGGCGGGTGGAAATCCTCAAGGAGGTCCCAACCAATCCATGGGGCACCCTACTCACAACCTCAAATGAGTCAAGGGGGCACTGCTTATCTTGGGGGAAATTCTATACCCCAACCTAACAATCCCCATGGAAATCCATATTACAATGCCATACCCCAAGGCAACTACTATACCACACAACCTATGTATAATATTGGGAATCAAACAATGGGAGGACCGCAAGGATCCTCAAGTCATATGTCATCACCTTAGTCTGATTCGAGGGCATCACACACTCTGCCTTTCTTGGCAATGCTTAATATCCCTGACTTGTACAAACTTACAAATGACCCCATCTATCATAACTTACTCTGGCCACCAATCCCACATTAAATACTGACAGAAATCCCTAAGTTTGAAGGGAAACAAGGGGAGGATCCGGGTACCCATATCACCACCTATCATCTTTGTTGTCTTTCTAACTCCATGGTGGATTACACTATCCAGTTATGTCCTTTTCCCCACACCCTCACTGGAAATGGAACTAAGTGGTACATCAAGTTACCACATGTGTCAGTCAATACCTATTACCATTAATGCTCTAGTGATGAAATTCTTAAAGCACTTCCAGCTACCCATCCACTATGAAACTAGGATGGAACTCCTCACTTCATTATGTCAGGATACTGCCACCCACATCTCTGATCATTACATGAATGGAGACATAGGTGGAGGTTATCCAAAGCTCCCCTCCTAGACTATCTCTTATCAGATTCGTTCTGCAAGTCCCTACTCCTCCAAATCGCTAAGGATGTCACCTTAGGTGTTGTGGTCACAGAAGACCAATCCATACATCATGCCCAACACTTAGATCTGATATATTTGAAATCTAGCACTCTTTATGACATAATCCCCAATGCCCCTCACAACTCCAATGCTCCCGCTACTGAACAACCTAGAGCACACGCCAATGGGATTATCGGCACAACTTCTAGGGCTACTGTAAAAAAACTTAGCAGTCACATTGCCCATATGTTAGTGGACACCTCTACCAAATCGACTTCTCTTCCTACCAATAGGATAAAATCTATGCAGTCTACATAAAAACCCGATGGTAAGAACAAGAAGAATAAGAAAAATCCCACTCCTTCTAAGGATCATCAACAAAGTAGCAAAACTCAAAGCAGAAGGCTATTGCACCTCCTGACAATAGAAATGATAAACCCACCAGATTCCCTTGCAAAATCTATGTTGAAGACCACATGACCTATCGTTGTTTGCGTCTTCAGGAATGCACAGATTTCATTTCTAAAAAGGATACTGGTAGGACCCCCACTATCCTAAGTAATCCTTTCCCCGCTCAATAGCAACAACACCTTATTGCAAACCAACCCCAACCCCCACATGGTGGAAATGGTGGTTCACAACATCCTTCTGTGGGTGAAGGACCCTCTACCGTTTACACCTTTGAAAAAGTAGATCTACAAACCAGAGCCAAATCTTATGGAGCTCCCATCACTCATGCAGAGGAACCTTCCTCAAGTCAAAACCCACCACCGCCTAATGATCTTCATATCGAAAGGCCAGTTGCTGAGATTGTGATTTGCCTCCCTAAAGGGGAACTTCAACACACAATGCACAATACATCTGCACGTGCTGCCCAAAACTATAGCATTGTAGAAGACTTGGCACAAGCGTCGTCACCTATATTGGCACTTCATGTATTACAAACATGTCCAGCTCAAAGGAAAGCTTTGCCTTCAACCATTGGTGGTGTCAACCCACAAGATTCCATGCTTGCAATTTTCGACATGGAAAAGTGTAACCCTCCCCTTTCTCACCACCTTGCATTTCAGGCGCAAATCTTTTTGAAAGGTAAAGGTATACATAGAACTACCATCGACGAAGGTGCTTCTACCTGCATCATGTTGGCTTCATGTTGGCTCACTTTGGTTTCTCCATTCCTATCTCAGCCGTCAAACTCCCTTAAAGCTTTCGATGGCCACACTTTCATCCCAAAAGCTTACCTAGCTAGCTACTCCATCACTTTGAGTGGGAAAAAAGGTAATGGTGGATATTGAAATCATGGATCATAAAATCGACTATAATCTGCTTTTGGGCCGCAATTGGACTTATTCCATGAGTACCATTGTATCTTCAGTCTTCCGCATCATCCTATTTCCCTTGGATGGAAATATAGTCACAGTGGACCAGCTATCCTTTTGCATCCCAGATTACTCCCTGTTACCTAGCAGCTTTGTACCCTAAGTGGGTGGTGTACCTAACTCTTATGTCATTATTAGTACCAGTCTACTAAAGGGCTCTTCCCTGATGGGTTGTTTCCCTCTTCTGCTACCAAAGGTTCCACAGAAGGTCAATATGGTTTCATCCATTCCTCACGAACTGACCGATCCTTGGATCCTATTGGCCCGTTTAGACATTGACACTTATGGAGAACAATTGCTGCTGTCACTAGCTAAATTGGCCTATGAGGCCATTCGATCTACATCCGAGTCTCCAATCACTTTGGTCACGGCCAACGGTACCACTTCCCCTCCCATAACTGCTCCTTCTTTATATCCCCTCAATTAGGTCTTACCTATGGACGAAGCTATTAGAGAAATCATGAGTTTAGAAGAGCAACCTTGGGAGGACTCGCACCATCTTGTTTCAATATGTGACTCAGACATGATGCCTCTTCAAATCTAGTCACCTAATGCACCTGAAATCGTTTTCTCACCATATACAACTATCCAAACTTTGGACTCGGAGGGAAAGATGGGAAATCTTTCATAGAAATTTCTTGTCGATATTTCATTCAAGACATGCATCATGGAAAACATACATATTCACGCCAATCACAATCCTGAGGAAATTGCGAGCTTCCCCTACTCTTTTAAAGACATCTATGATGTTTTCCCTTAGTATTCTGAGGAAATGCATGGCATAGACCTTTCTATTGTCAAGCATGAGATCAAGAAGTATCGAGCGTTCTTTTTATGGTATTTTTCTTGCTCATTAATCTGAAAGAACCTCGAATCTCCTTCTTCAGGCTTATTAAACTACCATGAAGAAGATCGAGCATTCTTTTTATGGTATTTTTCATGCTCATTAATCTGAAAAAACCTCGAGACTCCTTCTTCAGGCTCGTTAAACTACCACAAAGAAGATCAAGCATTCTTTTTATGGTATTTTTCTTGCTCGTTAATCCGAAAAATCCTTGAGTCTCCTTCTTTGGGCTCAGTAAACTACCATGAAGAAGAGCGAGCATTCTTTTTATGGTATTTTTCTTGCTCATTAATCTAAAAATCCTTGAGTCTCCTTCTTCAGGCTTGTTAAACTACCATGAAGAAGAGCAAGCATCCTTTTCATGGTATTTTTCTTGCTCGTTAATCCGAAAAACCTTAAGTCTCGTTCTTTGGGCTCATTAAACTACTACAAAGAAGATATGAGTGCTTCCTTTTATGGGATATTTTCTCGCTCTTAAAATCAAAAAATCCCTGAGTTTTTCATGGCTGGGCTTGTTGAAAACATACGACGATGGTTCGAGTAACTCTTTTCGCTATTTTTCTAACTCATTAAACTGAAAAGGATCATTAGAGCATTCTTTTTAGGTCCTTTTTTCTCACTCATAAAACTGAAAAAATCCCGAGTCTTTGTTTAGGCTCATTAAAATCTTATAAAGATGACCCGAGCATTCTTTTAGGTACTTTTCTCGCTCGTTAAACTAAAAATTCCTAAGTTTTTGTCACTGAGCTCGTTAAAAATCTATGGCAACAACAAGAGCACTTACTTTTTTGGGACCATTTCTCACTCTTAAAGCGAAAATTCCCCAAGTTTTTTCCTTCTTGAGGTTCATTAAATCTACCCAGAAGGAATGAGTAGTTCTTTTACCTCTTTTTTCTTTCTCACTAAACTGGAAAAGATACCTTGATTTTTCTTCATTTGTCTTGTTAAAAACTGATGAAGGTATTGAGTTTGTCATCACGTGACTCATTAAAAATTCACAATGAAAATCGAGTTTATTCTATCTCCTCATACTCGTAACAAAATGAGGTCAACGTATGTTGAGCATAGGTTTCTCTTTATCTAGACTCAATAGATTAACTAAAGAAAAAGTAATTGATCCGGGTATACTATTAAACTTTTGTCGCACCCAGTTAACAACTATGAAAGAGGGACCACCCTGGAGTCATTCTTTACGATCTTTTCAAACTGTCTAAATATGAAAAGACCACCGAGATGTCTAGTGTGGATTCATTAAATTACATAGACAAGGTATAAAGTCACTCTTTTTATGATCCTTTCCAGACTCATTAAACTCATTAAACTAATCAGAAAGGGCATAGATTCATTCTTTTTTGCAGTCCTTTTTAGACTATTGAAATAAGAAATGATCGATGAGTTTACCCATCTAGACTCACTAAACTAATCATATGAGGAAAGTAGAAAATACAATTGTATTCAGTATTAGAAAGTGTCATTTGGCAGCAGTCGTTCCCTTGAACATGGCTCTCTCTCAGATAAACCTTCCTTGTGATGGCCTCTCAATATGAATCCTACCATCCTATGAGTTTAGCTTAAATACCCAAATGTTCTTGCATCTTTGTATCCTAACACTCTTTGGTGTTCATGAGTGTAGTGCTGCATGGTTAAAATCATTGTCATGCCTTTATTTGTTCAAAGGTTAACCTTTTGTTTCCTCCATCAACCCATCGAGCATATCCTTTCATCATGCCATCCATTGTTTTGACCCAATGCTGAAATATTCCTCAAAAAAAAATCATTCTTGTCCTGTTTCATGTCGATTGATGCATGACACATTATTTCCTACCTTTCAATAGGCATCTTCCTATCGACTTCAACACTGTATCTTGGAAGACAACCCAGAAAAACATTCAGTTCCTTGGTACTTGTAGACATTAGTGGAAGGTCACCTTGTGTTTGATTAAGGGTTCTCATTATTGGCTCTTGCTTAAGCGATTCTACAAGTGTTCAACGACAAAAACATCTTTCACACTTGCTAGATTGTATTGTACATCTTGGAGACTATCACCATTATTAGTGGCCTTCCTTGTGTCTATTAATGGTCTCCATTATTGACTGGTAAATAGACAATTTCATGCATGTTCGATATCAACGCATATATTCACATGCATCAATCTATGATGTTTTGTGAAGTGGAAATCAAGACCTTGGGTAGAGGCTTGCATCACTCAGCCTTGTTTCCTCTCCCAAGTTACATATATTGTTTTTTTGAGACAGCTCATCAAAATGATCCTATTATGACACTGGATCCACATCGTGCTTATCGGCGGCCAACCTCATCATATCTCTTTTATGAGAAAATCACTCTAACATAGACGCTGAGCGTGGGAATGCCCGACTTAAGACATGATTTTAGTTGTTTTATATATATGTGTGTTGTATCAGGTTTCCCATACCACTTGAAGCTCTGATCCTCTCTCTCTCTTTTTTGAAGAAGAAAAATAACAGTTAAGTAAAGCTTTTCAGCCATCGTCACAGCCTCCAATCTCACAGTTTATGGGGCATATGTTAGACTGAAAAATGACCTCGTCATCACCTCGGAGGGGAAATACATGATGGTTGAAGCAATAACCAAATTCATAGGTCTTGTTTCCACACTAACGCTGCTTATACACTGACAACATTCTTTATAAAGCTTCTCTATAAGCCTAAGGGAGCGTTAGTGACCCCACTAACTCTACTTGTTAGTTTGGGGACAATGTTAGTGAATCCTAATGAGGATCTAAAGGTCAAAGGAGTGAATTGAATCAGAAATATCTATATATTCTCTCCTAAATCTACTCAGAAAAGCAAGGAAACATCAAAGTTAGACCTATTTGTGGGATTTCTTATCATAATGAAGGACACAAATGGGAAAGAGCTCAAAAGCATGGCAGCATCATTGCATTTACCTAAGGAAACTCATGGAGAAACTTGGAAACCCTAATCTCGAATGCTACATAAGCAAAGCTAGGGCTATTGTGATAGAGGTCAGATCATTTGAAAGGATAGTTTACTTGATTGTCAAGAATAGTCTCAAATCTAAGCATAAGAAGTTGGTAAGAAGGGAGAGAGAGAGAGGAGTTGGAGGGGTAAGGGAAGGCTGATGCAACAGATGGTTGTAATCACTCTTCTGACATTAATATAGAACTGCAGTTGTACTATCTACTCCATGGTGTTGGTACTATCACTCATTTATTTGTTTGTCCAATACCTTTTAGCATGAGTAACTTAGTTATGTGTAACTAGATGTATGTTGTATATTCATGTATTAATTATCAAGGTTTTATGTTGTGATTATGCTTGTCTCTTCTATGTAATGGACTTGATCTGGAGCTGGCTCAGGGGACTTCCACCTAGCTACATTGTGCTCTCTAGCAAATCTACACGGAGGCTTGAGGTAATGAATTTGTTTTGAGTTGATAGTTAGTTATTGAGTATGGACATGCATGTAGCTTTGTGACAACTACAGATAATCTTACAATTTTCCAAGGGTCCTGAGAAGACCCTTGAGGGTTTCTTCATTATCCATACACTATGCATTTAATCCTATAGTAGTGAGGGTGAGAGTGAGTCTCAAGTCGAAAGGGAATAGTCCCAACTATGTTAGAGACACACAACACAACAGGACATTCACAGCTTCCAGAAGAGTAGTCCAGACTGATGCGATAGTCACAAACACAAGATGAACAAATAGAATGTACAACACCCAACAGAATCGTCCACACGAGTGTGACGATCGTTATAACAAGTTTATGAGAGTGAATATACCTAGTTTTTTGGCATTAGTAACTAATACAACACATTTCCAACAACATATGTACTAGAACAACTGAAATAGTTTAACTGTCTTAATATAGGTTAAATCATCATGCATTACAAGCATCCAAAGAATAATCTTACAAATGAATACAATACATGTGTGAAAATGTGTTGGCCTATAGGATTCTAAATTAAGAGAAAGTTCTAAGACATGTTCGTACACCATTACATCACTAACCCCGATAGCGGGGCATTGGACCCATTGCTCGGTGCTCAAAGAAAATACAATAGACTCTCAAGGCTATGTGGGAGGAGCCAAGGTGAGAAACTCCTTTGCATGTATAACTCAGGGGTATATATAGCCAAGGGTGAAACTGACCCTTATGACTATTCGACTTCCCTCATGACTATTTGACTTACATCACTCTTTGAATTCATCCGTGGGTCGCTTGGACTTCCACATTACCTTACATTGATTACATGGTTATGACACAAAGTAGTGATGTGGATGAGATGAGTCATGGAAAACCTCAACAGGATGTTGCATGTATGTGCATGATGGCTATGTTGTTTGTGTCGAGTTGATGTGCTACTGAGTGATGAGTGTGCATGTGGTGTACCATAGCCTCAACTTCACATGGTAGAGTGCATGTATTCTTAAATGGTATTGGTGTTCGCTTGATATTTCATGCATGTGATTATTCCTCCTTCACTTACTACTTTGTATGCTTCATGTGTTCGTCTAATCGTGAACAATTCTTCTAGCATGCGATCCTTGATCATCTTGTTCATTTTCATGCCGTGTCTCATCCATGTACCTATTTTTGCAATCACTCATGATGAGATGATATCAAATATAGAAATCCCCTAGTTTATGATGCATTGTCTTTTGTCTCCAAGTGCAGGTGAAAGGGAGAGAGGACAAGGCTCTGAAACAACGCATAGCACATGTCAGGTCAGGATGTGAGGCTCTGGGGCACTCTCAAGAAAAATTATTCAAAGTAAACTTGGAGGCTTGGATGAGAAGTTCAAAAATACAGTGACATTGTATGGGATCTAGCTCAGATGGGAGGCAGTATTGTGCAATTTTTGCCTTGAAGGCAGTGTGGGCAGGAGAGGACACTGTCAGTGAAAAATGTGCAAATTTTTAGGGGAGGCTAGGAGCGGCCTATGGGAGCTTTCTAGCCAAAACTATGCATAACTGGGAGGCATTCATACTAAACATTATGCACAGTTTCTAGGTTGAGTGGCGTGTTGGTCAGTTAGTGGACAGTCCAAGAAAATTGCGCAATTTTTAGGAGGATCAGCAGGCCAGTAGGTAGGGGGACTAAATGATAGAACTGTGAAATTTTCAGAGATAGTGTAGTGACATGTAGTGACAGTGTAGTGACAAGTAGCAATTTATTCAGTTAGTGGAGGCACGCATGCTGATAGTTTCTATGCAATTTTTTGGAGGATTAAAGCCCGAGGTCACTGCCCAATCAAACTCTCTGGTTGAACAATGGGAGGTTTGATGGATTGGCTTGCAGGCAGCGCATATTGAGATGGCTTCTTTGGCAACTTTTGCACTATTTTGGGTGTCAGTCAGCCAGGTTGATTCCAGGATTACGCAGTGCAAACTGCCTGGGAGGCAAACTCAAGATATGTGCAATTTTTGGAGCAGTACTTGGTCACTTAGGGCTAAAACTGCATAGTGCATCTTAGCAGAGGTCTGGATGATGGAGGGTTGTCTGATCGATATATCTTCAACAAAATGGTTAAGTGTGTGAGCAAGTGAACTCATGTATACATGACCGTGTGAACACACACTCAACATGACTTGACAATAGGACATATTGAACCAACAAGACAACATGTGGCTAGTGTGACTGACTGTGGGACTGTCTAGTGATGAAAGTGATAAGTGCGAAACTTCAGATAGACCTTCAGACAACCATGATGACACTTTCATGATAGTGCTTACAATATCGTGTGTGAGTTTGATAGATGTTTACAAAGGGAACACAAATTAAACACAAACCTTCAACATCATTAGAATAAGGTCATAAGCATGACATAGAAATTAACATGCTAAAGATGACAGTTGGTCAAACAAGTGAAAAGGAAGAAATACATGTAGAGGAGACACATTAAATGATATTTTTGGTTTGCACACATGCATGTTACTAAGGACAGGATGATATGAAAATGACAAGCAGTCATGTAAACTAAAATAAGAGGTGCACTTTGAAAGGCATTATTTACTTACCATACCTACCCTCGAGATGATCATGCATCCAACAGAGTTCACATGCAGTCCTGATCATTTTCCATTACTTGGTCTCTTGGTCCTTCTCCCCGACTCCTTGGGAGTGATATCAGCATGTCACCTTTTCCTGTAGTCATTGGGCGATGAATCAATGTAGTTTTAGTAGGAAGTGATTTCTGTGAGGATGAGGCCATGGGATGCCCATTTGCACAATTTCTGGATGCAAGATAGACAAGGTAGTTTGGACAATATTGTACATTTTTTAGGCAGAGGAAACTGCTTGAGGATGGGGTCCTGGGAGGAAACATCTGTGCAGTAATGGAGGGAAGCCAAATTACTCTGCACATTTCTATAGAGAAGTGTTGGATGCCTCATTGCTCTGCACATTTGTGGAGAGAAGTGTTGGTTTCCTCTTTTCACATTTATGGGGAGCAGTGATGCTGGGTTCTCCGCGAGCTCCAAGTTTCAGCAGGCAAGGGAGGAATCTTGATGGTTTCAAAAGCAAAGTGAAAAATTCTGGGAAGCTGAATGAGGCTATGTTTCTTGGGAAATGGCTAACTGTGATATCAGTGATATATGTAAACACCGATAGGACTCATCTGTAATCACACATAGACACTTAGTGACACAATGTAGACCATTGAGAATGCATAAGACATACTTTTCTTGATGCAATGACCTTCATGAAAACAGTGGATGAAGTGAGTGTAAAACATGTCCATGTGATGACAACCATTCATACGGACACAATTCCCCATCATTCCCTTTGTATGACAAACAACAAACCCTATGCCCAAAGATGACGCATTCTACATAAAGATTAGAATGTGGACAAATCTTAAGATCAAGGAGCGAAGATTGAAATAATCAACTTACCAACAAGTGACCATTGATGATTGATCACAGCATCCAAGGTAGGCTCTAAAATTTGCATGCAAGCCAAAATTTTGGAGGGTGGTTGTAGCCACTACAACATTTTTGACACACTAGTAGAAGTATAGCTCTCTGTATGTACCTTGTTTCGTGAAAAGCGACTCTAACATTTCTAGAAGTTTTTTTCGATTCCTTGATCGTGATGGCTTCCACACTGGCTTGTGTGAAAGACATAGTCCCTACAATTCTCATTATCAGTCAACACACATTCGAAACCATGTCAACATAGTTTTTTCGATTGGGGATGAGGGGTCCATTGATGCATAAGTAATATGACTGTGAGAGTTTAAGTTTCATCTCTAGTGTTTCTCAGTTTCCAGCAGGCTTGGACAGCAGTCTGGTGGAGTCACGCATGAATGCACGTATCGATCCACTACCAGCGATCCTGGTCAGTACCCTGATGGAGTTATTTGCATCACCTCTCTAAGCAAAAATCCTTTCTCTTCTTTCACCTTATTCTTTTTTCATTTTTTCATTTTTTGAAACAATTGTGCATAGGAACTTATTTATTTCAGAGGCGGAAGAGGGATCCCAACTTTTTGAGAGAAGAAGAGGTTGTTCCTTCAGACAAGTATGTTATATATACCTCTGACATACTTGTTAAGGTTTTCCCCCTCACCTTACTCTACTTGACTGAGCTAACAAGGGTTAACCTAAAAGAAACGATTAGAGTAGGCAGTACTAGTTAATAGTGCAAGTGTTATGTTTTCACCAACACTCACTCTTTAGATTCTCACACACAATCATCATGAATGATAACGTAGGTTGGCTGCAAAACACCAACTCCATCAACATCTTGATGTGTGTTCACAAAAAGTGTGGAGTCCGAAATGGAAGAACACAAGATAGTGTAATCTGGAGGATCAATGGAACACGGGGACAAATCTTGATGGAAGAAATTCATGTCACAACCAACAGGCTTGCAAACCAAATCTACGCAGACATTGAGAGTAGGTGGGGTGGGAGTATCTGACAGTTCAACATATGTGCACACACCTTCTCCCACCTCGCATTGTGAAGCTAGAGTTTTTTGATGAGAAGAAGACGGATAGTCACTTGTGATAGTGACCTCGTCCATCTTAAATTTAGCAGCTATAACACCGAGGTATTGTGGGATGTATTCAAATGATTCTAAGAATAACGGATTTTTTGATATGTAAAGAAGATACTTAAATATTCGACCGAGAAATTCCTAATCAATTTCATCTTCAGGAAATTGATATGCAAGATTACAAAAGGGCATGTGAAATTTCTCAACAGATTCATCAGGTGCTTGTTAATTTTAGAATTTCTTTATTTAGTGCTTTACAGTCAAAATGATTGAAATCACGATCTATATTTGCGACTAGATGAGGAAGAGAGTGATTATATTCTTTGGGTAGTACGTGCCCTCGAATCGTGTATGCCAAAAACACACAGGTCATGTAATCTTCAAAGATTTCATGCCTTTCACAGGAGCCTACAACACCAACTATGTGTTTAACCAAGGCTACCTGGCCTCCACCAACGTATGTTTTACATGACAAGTTATTCCAAAGCTCTTCTGAGATTTCAAATTCCTTTCCATAAGACATACACTCTAGAAGAGAAATTTTGTGGTTAGTCATGATAATTATGCGAAGATTCAAAACAAATTGCGGGTACTCAGCTTGTCATCTAGCCCTCCTTCTAGTGCCAAAAATGTTAACGGTGCTGGACCCGCCTATTATCACTCTATGATTTTTAATATTGGAAAGAAAAAGGATCATAAAGGATACATCAAACAACTTTGGACTCTAGGATCTACTGAACGTGCACTCTCATCTCTTTTAATCTGGTCTTGCAAAATGTTGACTTGAGTTTCCAATCTCTTGATTTCTTTTGTCTGAAGGTTCATGCTCTCCATAGATTTGGTTAGTTGTTTTGCACTACTTCCTGTCCCTATATTGGTAGTTGCTAGAGTAGTTGTTGGAATAGCTGTAAGAGGGACAACCTCCATAGTGGTGGTGGTCAAATGTGTTGCTTTCTCCTTTTCCTATACCATCTTCTCCATCTCTATTTCCATTTTGTTTTATTTGGAGTGACTGCTCCATTATCAGTTTCATCATTTCTGCCTTCTAACTCTTTGTTTCCTCTATTTCTTTAGTCAAGGGATCCTGTGTTACAGGAATTTTGAGCTGTTTTCTCAAGGCTGCTATATCAACCTCCTTATTTTTAATAATCTCTTCTACTGCTTTCACATCTGATGGATCATACCCAATTTTCACCACTAAATCTTCCAAGGACTTAATTTTGTTATCTTTTGATTGAGATGAAACCTTTTCCATCTTCAACTGAGATTGGGTATTTGATAAAGCCACCTGCATTTTAAACAAACTCATAGAGGCACTTATTAGAGTGGAGGAGATCATCTCACCATTTTGCTTATGCATTTCTAGTTGATCAATAGGATGAACATTTTTGGCATCAAACTCAAAGGAAGTTTGTTTATAATCAGCTGAAGTTTTAGGTTCTGTTGTTTGTGCCTCAACGAATGACATATGCATTTTCCCTTTCCCTGAATCAAAAGTTGATAGAATTCTTCCTTGGGAAGTAGAACTTTGCTTCCAGAACTGAGAATAAGTGCTCTTTTTCAACATTTCATTTTTGATCTTTATCTCTTTGAAAGTATAAAAAATGGTCTCCTCCTTTTCTCCTATTACATTGGTAGATGTGGGAATTTGAAGAGTTTGTTTCCTTTCTAAGATCAGAGTCATAGAAAAACATTGACCTCTTGCTGGAGATGAACTAGGAATATCACTGAGGTTGGTAACTTGAACTCCTTTATAGGAGTATCAGTCCCTGGTCACTGATCTTCTCTATGTCTTTTCCCAGTTGCTTCTTTTTCATGTTCCTTGCCCTTATCTGGTCTGTCCCTTGTACTACAATTTTATTACTACCTAGGAGTCTGTGCACTTGAAGAAGAAAGTATTTTCTCATCTGCCTCTTGCTAGGTTTCAAGCATCCACTCTGTCTGGTTCATGAATTTTTCTATTTTAGGCCTGTGAGTGTGAATATAAGGTGTTGATTTGTTTTCCACCATTTTCTTGGACATGATACCCCATGGTTCATAGGACCATGCGAAACTTTGGGTGAACTTCATTTCTTTCAAATTCTTATCAACCTCGTCACTTGTTGCCCTCTTGTTGCAAATAAAATGACTAATCTCGGATTTGATCTTAAATTGAGATTTATTCTTTGCTCCTACAAAATGTACTTCATCTACATTTATCATATTCCTTATATACTCTAGTGAAAAGATACTCATGGGGAGGAACTTTGGCATATTTTAAGGGGCCAATTCAGATTCATATATCCTTAATTCTGTGTAATTTTGGTACAAATACCAATCCCCTATTCTAGCTTGGTGAGTTAGCTTCATAATCCTTTTAATTTCTTCACTGCTTCTGGGTTCTATTGTACCACTGAGGAGGCTCATAGCTGGATGGATAAAAATCTCTATGAATGTTTTGTATGTGAAGCCCCTTTGATCTTTCATCAACAAGGTTGTCTAGAAGATGATAGACTGAGGTTCACCTTCTTCATTTAGCTTGCTCATCACAAACTGAAACCTGTCTCCTTGAAAATAAACAAACATATAAATGAATACTGAAGAATACTGAAACACTTCTTCAGTAGTAAAATATGAATTCTTCATGGATGGCATCTACCAAGAATTGAATAAAATTAAACAAGATAGAGGGCTTTGACTCTGAAGACAATATGGAGAGGAAACCTTGGTGAGCTCCAGTATTGTAGCAATAATGCTACAACTCCTGGAGCTTCCTTCTCTATTTTTATCAACCCGGTAGTTCGTAACAAACTTGGAAGCGACGATGCTGTATGCACAAGTACTAGCTCTTGTCGCAGCTGTCACTTGGTCAGCTGGCACAAGTCCGCTAGGGCTCAAGCCAACTTCTATATGTTTTCAGAAGAAGCTTTTTAAGTGATGAACGAAGGCTATCTCAAAGGAAATTAACCTACTTTGCAAAAATGAACTGAAAGCCAACCAAACATGGAAACCCTAGTAAACCCTAATCTGACCAGCTTAATCCTTACGATGCAATAGTGGGAATGCAACTTCTAAAAATGATGCTATTACTTCTAGTGAGATGAGATGCATGAGTTTAAACTACTTTCATCTGAAGAGAACATGTTTTTGGATTTTTGCTCAAGTGGTTGGAGTTATTATGATTGTGCTTCTTACTGGGTCTTGAGTGTGCAGGGGTAGTTTAAAGGGGAGGAAGGCTTGGGAAAGGTCAGGTGGACTCTGAGAGGTTCCAGGGGATCCCTGACATCATTCTACAGAAGTTCACAACGTTCAGGTGCCTGGAAACCATGTTTGCAAGCTTCTACAGGATGTCTGCAGGGGATCCTACAGGAAGCTCGGGGTTTCTACAGGAAGTCTGCTAACTTCTACAGGATGTTCTGCAGTCGGGGTTTTGGGTGATGGAGGAGTGAATGAGTTGTATGGGTGGATAGATAGGATGAGAGGGGAGCTTGTGATGGCTCGTGGACAGAGAGATGAGATGGAAAGAGGGTGTATAAAGCTGGTTGGTCGATAGAAGGGTAGAGGCAATGGAAGGCCGAAAAGATGAGGCAACGTGGATAATGGAAGAGTTGGTGGGCAAAGGATCTAGCTGGAAGGTAAGGAGATGGCTTGGGCATGACTGAGAAGGATAAGGAAGTGTTGAAGTGGTGCTGCGTAGTGTAAATGAAACAAATCACCTCTGTCTTGCACAAAACCGAGAATTCATCAACCTATTCTAACTGTTTTATTACAAACCAAAGAATAGTGAGTGAAGTTAAGATAGAAATCGTGCATGGTGCTAAAGAAAGGTTATTGCTCAAGATCTAAATGCATGTACACTTCTACCAAAGGAAATATGACTTTAAAGCTTGCATGAACATGTAAAACTGCGTTTTTTTGGTGGTTGGCATGGTCTACACTCCCAATCTCTAAACAGAGGTGGAAGTGAGTGTACGATCAACCTTTTCTTGGAACTATGATGAATTCTAATCCTCCTACTTTAATCTAAGCTGCTGAAAGCATGTTATCCATCAACTAACCTACTTAATCACCTCAAGAAATTCGAATCAGCAGACTGTGTTTTCCAAATGCATGTCAAAGCAAAGAAATGAAATGCTGAAAGGAAAGACAAGTAACAATACAAGGAAAGGAGGTCTATTGCTCTCAGGTTGGGCCCTAACCTGAGAGCTATAGCTCCTCTAAGAACTCAGAATTGAATCCAAATCCGCCTGCCTTTTATTAAAAGATCATAATCATAAGTCTAACAACATGCCAAAAATGGCTTACAAATAGCAAAACAGAGCTATAGCTCGTGATTCCAAAATCTGCAACAAAGGTTCAAAAGTCCCCATCGAAGGCTACAGCCTCAATATTTATACATCATGAGGGCCAAGCTAGCCTCCTAAATTAATGGGGCTTGGCTGTCCAACTAAAAGTAAACTGTTGTTCCTGTACAATCCGTTGGCTACCTTCTAGCTCGGTGGTGATAGCTGTTGGGGCTCGGAGTTGGGGTGGAGATCACGAGGAAGGTCATTCAAGGCTGTGGACAACCTTCCTATAAACCCGCAATGCCACCTTGGCTGTCTCCTTGCCTCCATCTGTGTGGTTTTTGCTCCATTTAATGTCAAAAAACCTGAAATAATCATGTATTAGCCACATAGGCATAATGACTGCCCTTCTTCCTACAAATAACATGAATATACTAAGAAATGATGCATAAGTGATAAAAAATGAAGGGTTGAGCAAGGTAAGTAGGCCAAATGAGCCCAAAATGTTACCAAAATTTGGGGCTCATCATCACCCCCCAGCTAAAGTATTTGCTCATCCTTGAGCAACTAGTCCAACTCTTCATCCTTCATTGCCTTTACTGCTACTCTTACATCCCAAGCCTCTGTAGTAGTTTCCTCCTTGCTGATATGAAACCCAACCCTTCTGTTTACCTCTTCCCACTGTTCATTATCATCTTTCTCTGTGCTGCCTTCCATCAATCCTAGCAGCAGTGGTGGGCTGAGTTTAAGGCCAATCCAGCTGGCCTGGAGGTTTTGCATGGATTTCTTATAGAGGGCTACCCGTACCAGAGCTTCCCTCATCCGAGTTGGGGTATGGTACTCTCGGATTTTCAGACTGTGTGCCAATGTATTCCATCTGCGTGTGCATGCTTGGACAGCGTTGTCTCCTAACAGTCTCTCCATGTCCTCAAAATGAGCTATGGCTTGGGCCTGTTGATCCATATATCTTAATGAAGCTTGAGGGTGAGTGGACAAATGTTGGTGTGCCGAGATTAGTGCAACTGGATCCCCTGGTTCTGGTCTGATGAGCAATGGCTCGTTCAGCTCTCGGTTCATGACCACTTTGGCTTCTGCTGCTCTTTTTTCCTCATGGTTCAGCCATGAGGCAAACACCATTAATTGCATATCTCCCAAGGCCGTATTGGGATCCCATGAAACTACATTAGGCAGGGCCAGATTATGGAGGTAGAACTCCGCTAATTTGGCCTTATCCTCTGATGAACTAGTACTGCATACTTCAGTGAATTGCTGCGGGTCTTGGAGCTGAGAGATGCCTCTCTGCGCCAAGGTATTGATTTGGAATTGCAGCCATTGGTCCTTCAAGTACAGGCCATAGGATTTGGCCGGCTGTCTGCATTGGATAGCATCCATGGCCCAGCTAGCCATGCAGGCCAATTGTGCCTCTTTCTGCTGCAGCTGTTGTCTGAGAGCTTGCACCTCAATTTGTGCTTGCTGTTCTGCTTCCTGTAGAGGTGTGGTTGGCTCCCCAAGACCGGTGTTCAGTTCCTTTTTGCCTTGCTGTGCTGCTGTGGTGTCCTTGGAGGATGTACCTATCCCTGCCCTCAGCTCCTGCAACTGCAATCTCAGCTTTTGGTTTTCTTCCTGTAGGAACACTCGTTGGCAATTTGCCACGTGTTTAGCCATGGACAATTCACTTCTGGCCTCCTTGAGCTGCTCCTGTAAGGGACCTATGTCCACCACACCCTTTGACTTGGCTATTTTCATCCACGTGTGTGTACGGACTCTTTCTTCCTCCAATGCAAAAAATAGTGGCACAGTAAATTTCTGAGGTATAATTTTGCTAGCCTCTCAAAAGGTGTAATATGAACTCAGACTTGGCTGAGGGCTAGGCTCTGGTATCTGCTCTTTCTCCACTTCCTTTGGTGGTTCTACTTCACCCTCCCTCAGTGGTGATAAGGGTGCTTCCCCTTCCATTCTCTCAGTTTCTTTAAGCCTGGCTAAGGTTTCCTGTAGAGCATCTTCAGCATCCTATAGCCAAGCTTTTGTAGTCAATTGGTCTAACCTTTCTTGCCACGTAGTTTTCTTCGGGCTCCCCCTCTCATAGGTGACTGATATCCTCGAGGGGGACCTTTCCTTGGGCGAAGTAGGGGCATCTTCAATAATGATCGGGCTGCTGGACGGAGGCTGTGGCTTGCCCGTCTTTATTCTCACACTTCTTCTAGCTTTAAAATATAGAGGGGTCTCCCTCTTTCTCTTCTCCTTTGGCTTAGGAGGTGTGCTAAGGGTGGCCAACACAGCTGCTACCTCCCTTTCAAGGATGTCAGCTTTCTTCTCCTTGGGTTTCACTTTTTCAGGGCTTCCTGTAGAAGACCCTGTTTTAGTTAATTTCGGGCTTCCTGTAGAAGCCCCTTTTTCAGTTAATTTCGGGCTTCCTGTAGAAGCCGGTTTCAGTTTTCCTGTAGAAACAGGTGTCACTGCTTTGGTTTGTTTTGCTGCATGAGTTTTGCTTTTTGACTTGGTTGCGGTTGCTGTCGAGGCACTTTTGCTGATGTGGACCTTCTCAGCCTTGTCCACTCTGCCTTGCAACCTTTCTCTCTTGCTGTCAAGATGGGTGTGTCATCTTTCTCTTTGGCACCCTTTTTCTCTTGTTTCTTCTCTTGCTTTTTCTTCTGCTCCGTGGTCGTGGTCTTCTGGCCTTTTTCTTTCTTCCCTGTGGGCACTGACTCTTTCTCCTCACTGCTAGATGAACCGAGCTCTTCGGTCAGCATTTTTATATCACCATCCTTGGTCAAATTTCTGAAGGCTTCCCATGAGAGAGGAACCTTGTATGTGTGGAGCGCATCCTCCACGAGGAGTTTGATGAGTCCATGGTGGGCTACCTGGTCTGGTGTGCCTTCTTTCAACTTGGTGGCACACTCAATCAGAGACTGTAGTAGAAAGTAGGGGAGACTGAGCTTGTTTTCTACAGGTAGATCCATCTGGTGCCTTAATTCAGTGAGTAACCGAAAGTGGTACCCATATACAATGCTAAAACGGCCTTCGCAGGTGATGTACTTCATAATCTGCAGGCTAACTTCATTCCATGGTGGCAGTAAACTAGTTCTACGAACCCCATTTTTGTCTTCTGAGAATTCCTCCTCTGGTGGAAAGAATTCTTTCTTAGCCTGTTGGCCCAATTTCCTTTCTTCTTTATCCCATGGCAATCCCATTGGGAGCTCCGTAACTCGGCTGATGAATTGTGGGGTGAGTTTGAGGCTCAAACCCCTGAAGTTAACAGTGGCCAATGTTTTGGATTTCGGCCTCAGAGCTTGCAAAAACTCCTCTGCCACTTCGTCGTCATAGCCCTGCAATTTGTCACAGAAGGATATCCATTGCGCTCATGTGAAGAGCTCCACCACCTCAGGATTTTCTCTTAACTTCGTTGAATCAGTGGGTTCCCTTCTGATGAACCCACCTGGCATGGTGAAAAACTGCTGCGTTAGCTGGAGGTGGCGAATGCGGAAGAAATTTGGCCTACTGGGACAGAGCGTAGAATTACGCTTCTGTCATGCATATAATTCACGAAGCTTGTCTCCTGAGGACCTTAACACAGCTTAATTACACTGACATCCTGTAGGATGACAGTTCATGCATGGCAGACAATATTTGCAAAAATTTTCTACGACCAGACTGTAGACGATGATTCTGCCACCCTCAAAACCAATTGCATGGAGAGTTCAGGCTTACCTTTTTAATCCGCCACCTTTTGACGTGAGGATCCCGACTTCCTGTAGAAACAGCTTTCCTGTAGGAGCAGCGCGCGAATCCTGGAGGATACTGCAGTGGGTCTGCGCTCTTGGTGTTGCTTCACAGGCATTCGAATGGCCAAAGACTTGGAGTGTCGAGCTGCAGAGGGATCCGGATGATCACTCGAGTCTCAAACGGTGAATGATAAATGCATGGGGTGGCAATCTAGCCGATTAGATTTGAATCGGTGGAATCCGTGGCGCGGGGGTGAGCTGTCCCTGCCGGACCGTTGGACGACGTCATTCCATCATTCGCCTACGAGTTCCCTTACTGCCGCATCATTCCCCGCAGATCCGCCGCCATCTCTTCTGTTAAAACTCATTTTTCCCAACGGGATGGCTCTCACATGTGCACTGCCCGTTTCTTTTGCCACGACCACCGCCCAAACATCAAACTAGACCACTAACTGGTCGACATGGCCAGTCGAATGGCCATACAACCGCTCAACCCATTCACTTCACACTTGCAAACATTTTCAAAGTAAAATTCATGCAATTCGACGGAAGAAAGGGTCGAGGCACTTACCTGTGCGGCCGCAACACGATTTTTCGGCTCTTGGACGACGATGAGTGGATTCATTTGCTGCTGGTGGATTTGCACAGGCCCGAAGGTTCATATTCGCAGGCCGCTGATGATGAATCAGATGCTTCGGTTGCATGCGCCCGCATTTTCATTGCATGTGGCAAGCCTGGTGAATGGTGTACACTCTAGCGGGCTTAACTGTTACGGGACTCCTGCAGGATGTCCTGTAACCGTTTTTCCTCCTCGGGTGCATGCTGCACGACGAAGGCAATGGCCGCACGATCACGCTCACAGAGCTCATGGATGGCTGGGATGGATATGGTATGACATCTCAGCGTTTCTTCATCTTAAAAATTGCTTTCTCTTGATAACTCAATGATCTGCTTTGATGGTGCAGGTAACTTCATTGCATGTCGACAAGGATGGTAGAAAGAGGTGACAGCAGTGTGTAAGGGTGACAACAGTAGCTTGCATGCGTCCAAACTGATCCTTGGTCGTTAGATCTCCTCATAAAATGAATTCTGGGCCGTCTCGAACTTCTACAGGAAGTTTCCTGTAGAAATACAGAACTTCCTGTAGAAAGTTTGCATTTCCTGTAGAAAGTCTGCACCTTCCTGTAGAAAGTCTGCATCTTCCTGTAGAAGACTTAAGCTGTGATGAAATCGTGCCCATACCTTGGAGAAGATGAGTATTCTTGGAGGAGGTGCTGGTGAGGTCTCCTGGCAGCATGATAAGGATCTTTGGCTTTGCGTTAAAAGACCTCCTCTCCTTCATAGAACACCTGCAACCTGCATGCATTTTCACATTATAAACTTGCTGTCCTTGTCTTTTTTGCTTATTGTTTTTTTCTTTTTTTCTTTTTTCTTTTTTTTTTTGAAAGATAGCAGGGGTGCCTCAATGAGGTTTTCACCCTTGCCATCTGCCTTAAGCACCTCAGAGAGGTTTTCACTCAAGGATCTTTTTCAATTTTTTTTTTTTTTTTTTTGAAAGACAATAGGGGCGCCTCAATGAGGTTTTCACCCCTACTACCTGCCTTGGGAGCCTGAGAAAGGTTTTCACCCAAGGATCTTTATTATTTATTTATTTTTATTTTTTTAATTTATTTTTTATTTTTTTAGATCTTTCAGGGTATGCCCAAAGCAGAGGCAGAACCCTTCTCTATGACAAACACTGATTTCTCCATAGTTTTAATGAACTCTTGTCTTGAGAGGTTTCCAGTAGATCTTCAATCGATGCCCATTGACAAGCATGGGGATGGACTCCTCATCAATGGTCCGAATAAGAACAGATCCATTGTCATGACATTTTTCCACTGCATATGGTCCCAGCCATATGGTTCTCAGCTTCCCCTTGAAATCTTTGTACCTAGAGTCATACAACAATGCCCAATCTCCTGGGTGGAACTGCTTGTCATTGAGGTGTTGGTCATGCCACACCATTCTCTGAAGTTGAACCACTTCTGAGTGAAGGAGGGCCTGCATTCGGTGCTTGTCCAGTCCATTTAGTTGCAATAACCTTTCTTGTTGTGCATGGCTGAGATCTAGGTCCAGCTGAGCTGCCATCCTCAAAGTGTTGTATTCAAATTCAATGGACAAAAAAGCTTTCTTCCCATAGACCAGCTCATAAGGTGTGAAGCCGGTGGTGGTCTTCCAGGTGGTGTTGTAAGCCCATGTGGCCTCAACGAGGCGATCTGCCCAATCTTTCCTACTGCTGCCCACCACCTTAGTCAAAATCCCTTCCAATGCTCTGTTGGTGACTTCCACTTGCCCATTTGCCTGTGGATGATAGGGGGTGGAAGTCCTATGCTTGATTTTGTGATGAGCTAGTAGGTCTTCAATTAAGTTGGATGTGAACTGGCTTCCTTGATCTGTGACCAGCTCTCTTCGGTAGCCAAACTTATAGAAGATGTTTTCTCTTAAGAACTCGGCCACCTTTTCTTCTGTTGCTGCTTTGATTGCTTTAGTCTCTGCCCACTTTGTCAGGTAGTCAGTGCACACAATGATGTAAGACCTTTGCCTCGAAGGAGGGTTGATTGGACCCACAAAATCCATACCCCACTTCTCAAATGGCTCAAGAGTCACTTGAGGTTGGAGAGGCATCTCATCCCTTTGAGTCGGTTTCCCCATTATTTGGCATTGGTCACATTGGCTGATATACCTTCTGACATCTTGATGAACTGTGGGCCAATAGTAGCCCGCCTGCAGGATTTTGAAGGCAGTCCTCTTTGCTGCAAAATTTCCTCCACAAGGCCCATCATGACAGGTGAGGAGGATATCAAAGACTTCCTCCTCCCTTACACAACGCCTTAAGATCTGATCAGGGCCAAGCTTGAACAGATTGCCCCCGATCCAAGTAAAGGAGGCACTTTTTCTGATGATTCTGCTCTTCTCTCTTGAAGATAGGTGCGGAGGGAACTGTGTTGAAACAAGGTAGTTTGCTATATCAGCAAACCATGGAGAGAGTACTGAGATAGCAAACAGATGTTCATCGGGCATCTGGTCATCCACTGTTCCATCCTCATCTGCAGACAAATCCAATCTAGATAAAAAGTCAGCAACAACATTTTCTTTACCTGGTTTGTCAACAATGGTCAAATCAAACTGCTGCAACAAAAGTAACCATCTAATAATACGAGCATTCACATCTGGTTTATTCATTAAATATCTAATTGCAGCATGATCCGTGTGTACAAAGGATTGATAGCCGGTAATATAATGTCGGAACTTGTTCAGTGCATGGACCACAGCCAGGAATTCTTTCTCGGTTACAGTGTAATTCAGTTCAGCTTTGGATAAGTTTTTGCTAACAAAGTAAATGGCATATGGAAGTTTTTGTTCAACTTGTCCTAAAGCTGCCCCTATGGCTTTGTTCGAGGCATCAGTGTGGATGTGGAAAGGTAGGGCCCAGTTTGGACCTCTCAAGATTGGGGCTGACACCAACTTGTCCTTTAATTCATTCAAAGCCCTCTGACAATCGTCAATCCATTTAAACTCCACATCTTTTGCCAACAGGCCAAACAATGGCGAGGCTAGCTTGCTGAAGTCTTTAATGAATCTCCTGTAATACCCTGCTAATCCTAAGAAACTCCGAACATCCCTTACCTTTTGGGGAGGTGGAACCTTCTTGATGAGAGCAATTTTGTTAGGATCCACTTGTAACCCTTGGCAAGAAATGGTATGGCCTAGCATGGTCCCTTCAGTCATCAGGAATTCACATTTTTCAGGACTAAGGGACAGGTTCATCTCAATGCATTTGGTTAGGACCTTTCCCAGATTGGACAATGCTTCCTGGAAGTTGGACCCATAAGGAGTGAAGTCATCCATATAGATTTCCACTGCATCATGGACCAGCTCCGAGAAGATGCTCAAGACAGCTCTCTGGAAGGTAGCAGGAGCATTGCATAGCCCAAAGGGAAGAACTCGGTAGGAAAAAGTACCCCAAGGACAAGTGAAGGTGGTCTTATCTTGGTCTTCCGGGCTGATTTGGATTTGGTTGTACCCGCTAAACCCATCCAGGAAAGAGAAGAACTTCTTTCCTGCCAGTCCATCCAACACTTGATCTATGAAAGGTAGAGGGAAATGGTCTTTCTTGGTAGCTTTGTTCAGTTCTCAATAGTCTACACAGATTCTCCATTTCCCATTTTTCTTGGGAACCAACACCAGAGGGGACACCCATTCACTATCTGAGATGGGGTAAATGAATCCGGCATCCAGCAGTTTTTGCAATTCTTCCTTGACGATGTCCATAAGGGCTGGATTCATTCTCCTCTGAGGTTGCCTAACCGGTTTGATATCCTCTTTGATGTATATGTGATGGGTACAGACCGAAGGATGGACTCCTTTCATCTCCTTATAGCTCCAAGAAAAAGCATCTAGATGGCTGGCCAACAGGCTACACAACTCCTTTTCCTGGGAAGGAGATAGGGAGGAGCTGATCTTTAACGTTCTCTCAGGGCCGAACTCCACATTCTTGACTCTGGGAGTGACAGGGTTGGTGGCACAAAGGTCCACTAAGGTGCTAGCTTGGGCATCCTCCACCAATTTCTCTAAGGATAGTGCACTGGAAGGTGGATTCTCGATCAAGGTCTCAATCAAGTCATCCTCGGTTGGGGGGTCTCTTCTAGTGGTATCTAGGGTGCACAAAGGTGGTGAGTACACCTCATCCTCTTCTCCTTCCTCCAACCACAGTGGTAAGTCATGCTCTAAGGAGGGTTGGGCAGGAGGGTATAGGACTAGCTGCTTGGACATAGGACCATTTTTGATGGTCATGTTTCCTGCACGGCAGCTTATGTAAGCATCTGCAGTGGCTAACCAAGGCCTTCCCAAAATAAGAGGATATCCAGTAAGCTTTGCCTTGGGTTGCAGAACCAAGAAATCTACAGGGTATTCCCAAGAGTCGACAGAGACCAAGACATCCTCCACAATCCCTTCGGGAGTCACGGTGGAGCGATCTGCTAGTTGCAGGACTGTCGAGGTCTTCCTCAAGGAACCCTGAAGATTGAGTTTGAGCATGGTATCCCTAGTCATCACATTAATGGCAGCCCCCAGATCAATCAAGGTGTGAGGTATGATGGTGCCATTGATGTGGACATCTACTACCAGACTTCCAGGATCTAGGTACTTTGGGCAGATGACTTGTCCTAACATAAGGTCAGACAGTTGTCCTAAGACATTGATGGTTGAAGCATCTCTCTTTCTCCTGCCTGGGTGTTTGAAACACTTTTCCTAAACCAGTTTGTTGTATATTGGCACATCCTTGATGGCTTGGAGAAGTGGTATTTTCACACACAACTGCTTGAGCTCTCCTAGAAGCTCATCCTCCTCTGGTTTGGGTTGTGTGGTGGTTGTTAGTCTCTCAGGAAAGGGTGGAATAGCCTTTGGTTCACTTTCCTGTTTGTCTTCCTCGTCCTCTGGGGGAGGAGGTTGGCGATTCGGAAGAGTCTTTCCAGATCGAAGATTGATCTCCTGGATCTCCACAGCATAGGTAGGGCATGATGTCTCCCCAATGTATACCTACTGGGCCTGTCCGTTGTTGGGGTTTGGGTTCGGTTGAGCAGGTATTTGAGGTTGCCTTGGAGGAGCAGGAGGTAATGGTTGAGGTTGAACTGGTGGTGGAGGCAAAATGGCGGGAGGAGTGTTGTACTGGGGCCTCCACCCCGACTGAGGTGCATTCCACTGAGGCTGTGGCTGGGCATGTGAGTGATATGAATGAGTAGTGGGCTGAGTAGGGTACTGAGGTGGATAAGACCGTGGAGGAGGCATAGACCAGGAAGGATGAGCAGGGGGACCCCAGGAAGGCATAGGAGTCGATTGGTTGGGGCTGTAATAAGCTTGGGGTGCCCCTTGCATCCCCTGCTGGTAAGGTCTAGGTCCTTTGGCCTCCTTTGGTTAAGGAAATAGAGAGGTTCAGTGGGGGCTTCTGTCCCTTGGTACATGGCTTTAAGCCGAGGTAAGGTCGGACATTGATTTGTGGGATGGTCCTCCTCACAAATGAAGCACACTTCAACCGAATGCAATGGGCATTCGTTCTTAGCGTGTCTCCTTGTACATCTAGGGCAGAAGATAGCCAAGGCCCTCTCAGCTTCTTCCTTCTTCTGCTGGATCCTGAATGTGTCAAGTTGCATGGCAATGGTCTGTCTCACCTCACTCTTGAGATCTTCTAATTTATTTGCAAACTCATGCTTGGAGAAAGGGATACCAGCTGAGAGGAGGTTTCCTCTACCTCGTTTCCGGGCTACCCTAGAGTGGTTTCTAAACACAGTCTTGATGTCCTCATAAGGCAGTTGGTAAATATCTCCCCTAGCTAACATGTGAAGGGTATCTAAGAGGTCTTCAGGGACTCCTCGGAGCAGGACCAACTTGAGGGATTCAGGGTCAAGTGTGCACCTAGCCCGCTTATAGCTAAGTTGGAACCTCTCCTCATAATCCTCTAAGGACTCATCATTTCCCATGGTCATCTGAAAGATTTCTCCCTTGGTTTCCTTGGACCTACAGTAGTCCCGGTATTTGGTATTGAAAGCTTTCTGCATCTGAGCCCAAGTGGTGATACTATTCCCAGGTAAGCCCATGAACCAGCGTAATGCTGCATCCTTAAGAGTTGAAGGGAAGAGTTTCAGCTTCTGCTCATCTTCAGTATAGTCATAGGTTCTACAAAGGACAACAAACTCAAACAGGAAGGTATCAGGATCTTCAGTAGTCAGTCCATGGAAGTGAGGTAGAGCGGAGGGACTAATGTTTTTCATCTTCATGTCTCCATTGGTTTCTCAAACGGGGAAGGCACCTTCTATTCTCTCATCTTCTCCTCTATTGTCAGCCATAGGTTCAGATGGGATGGTCTCTAATTCTTCTTCTGCTATAGGATCTTCGTATATCTCAGGAGGTTCACCTATAGGTTCTTCTGGATCACTATCACCGAAGAAGAGAGAAGGGTGACTCAGTGATGTGGTGGGGGTGTTGGGTAAGAATTTGCCTGTTTTATCTTGATTCCTACGAGGCATGAAATGGAAAGACTTTTTGGTTGCTTTTGTTTTTTTTTCTTTGGTACCTGAAAAACTGAAACAGATTGATCTACAACTAACTATATTGCTGAAATAAAATGCAGAATTGAAATGAAAGCAGGAAAGAACTAATCTACTTTGCTCAAATGGAATTGCAGGAATGGAAATGCTAGTCTACGCTTGCAGAATTGAAATGCTAATCTATGAAAGCAGGAAAGAACTAATCTACTTTGCTCAAATGGAATTGCAGGAATGGAAATGCTAATCTACACTTGCAAAATTGAAATTGCGGAATTGAAATGCTAATCTATGAAAGCAGGAAATGTCTATGCTACCTTTGCACAATGGAAATGAAATAAACTACTTGGCAGAAGGCGAGAGTAGGAAAATAGAAGAAAAGCAACAATTACTAATACTCTGAGGCTTCCCCGGCAACGGCGCCAAAAATATGGTGAGCTCCAGTATTGTAGCAATAATGCTACAACTCCTGGAGCTTCCTTCTCTATTTTTATCAACCCGGTAGTTCGTAACAAACTTGGAAGCGACGGTGCTGTATGCACAAGTACTAGCTCTTGTCGCAGCTGTCACTTGGTCAGCTGGCACAAGTCCGCTAGGGCTCAAGCCAACTTCTATATGTTTTCAGAAGAAGCTTTTTAAGTGATGAACGAAGGCTATCTCAAAGGAAATTAACCTACTTTGCAAAAATGAACTGAAAGCCAACCAAACATGGAAACCCTAGTAAACCCTAATATGACCAGCTTAATCCTTACGATGCAATAGTGGGAATGCAACTTCTAAAAATGATGTTATTACTTCTAGTGAGATGAGATGCATGAGTTTAAACTACTTTCATATGAAGAGAACATGTTTTTGGATTTTTGCTCAAGTGGTTGGAGTTATTATGATTGTGCTTCTTACTGGGTCTTGACTGTGCAAGGGTAGTTTAAAGGGGAGGAAGGCTTGGGAAAGGTCAGGTGGACTCTGAGAGGTTCCAGGGGATCCCTGACATCATTCTACATAAGTTCACAATGTTCAGGTGCCTGGCAACCGTGTTTGCAAGCTTCTACAGGATGTCTGCAGGGGATCCTACAGGAAGCTCGGGGTTTCTACAGGAAGTCTGCTAACTTCTACAGGATGTTCTGCAGTCGGGGTTTTGGGTGATGGAGGAGTGAATGAGCTGTATGGGTGGATAGATAGGATGAGAGGGGAGCTTGTGATGGCTCATGGATAGAGAGATGAGATGGAAAGAGGGTGTATAAAGCTGGTTGGTCGATAGAAGGGTAGAGGCAATGGAAGGCTGAAAAGAAGAGGCAACGTGGATAATGGAAGAGTTGGTGGGCAAAGGATCTAGCTGGAAGGTAAGGAGATGGCTTGGGCATGGCTGAGAAGGATAAGGAAGTGTTGAAGTGGTGCTGCGCAGTGTAAATGAAACAAATCACCTCTGTCTTGCACAAAACCGAGAATTCATCAACCTATTCTAACTGTTTTATTACAAACCAAAGAACAGTGATTGAAGTTAAGATAGAAATCGTGCATGGTGCTGGAAAAAAAAGGTTATTGCTCAAGATCTAAATGCATGTACACTTCTACCAATGGAAATATGACTTTAAAGCTTGCATGAACATGTAAAACTGCGTTTTTTTGGTGGTTGGCACGGTCTACACTCCCAATCTCTAAACAGAGGTGGAAGTGAGTGTACGATCAACCTTTTCTTGGAACTCTGATGAATTCTAATCCTCCTACTTTAATCTAAGCTGCTGAAAGCATGTTATCCATCAACTAACCTACTTAATCACCTCAAGAAATTCGAATCAGCAGACTGTGTTTTCCAAATGCATGTCAAAGCAAAGAAATGAAATGCTGAAAGGAAAGACAAGTAACAATACAAGGAAAGGAGGTCTATTGCTCTCAGGTTGGGCCCTAACCTGAGAGCTATAGCTCCTCTAAGAACTCAGAATTGAATCCAAATCTGCCTGCCTTTTATTAAAAGATCATAATCATAAGTCTAACAACATGCCAAAAATGGCTTACAAATAGCAAAACAGAGCTATAGCTCGTGATTCCAAAATCTGCAACAAAGGTTCAAAAGTCCCCATCGAAGGCTACAGCCTCAATATTTATACATCATGAGGGCCAAGCTGGCCTCCTAAATTAATGGGGCTTGGCTGTCCAACTAAAAGTAAACTCCTGTTCCTGTACAATCCGTTGGCTGCCTTCTAGCTCGGTGGTGATAGCTGTTGGGGCTCAGAGTTGGGGTGGAGATCACGAGGAAGGTCATTCAAGGCTGTGGAAAACCTTCCTATAAACCCGCAATGCCACCTTGGCTATCTCCTTGCCTCCATCTGTGTGGTTTTTGCTCCATTTAATGTCAAAAAACCTGAAATAATCATGTATTAGCCACATAGGCATAATGACTGCCCTTCTTCCTACAAATAACATGAATATACTAAGAAATGATGCATAAGTGATAAAAAATGAAGGGTTGAGCAAGGTAAGTAGGCCAAATGAGCCCAAAATGTTACCAAAATTTGGGGCTCATCAAACCTATTATGGCCTCATCAAGCCACTGATTTGAATAATACCCTAGCAGATATGAAAGCACAATGACTATATCCATGGTTTTATCAAGGAAAGAAGAGGATGGATATGGAGGATTTTTGCTAGGCAGTGGGTTCTCTTTAGTAATGAAAAGTTCCAGGGTTTTAGCTCTTTTAGCAAAGTCTAACTTCTGGTACATTTCATTGAGGATTCCATGGGAAAAAGGAGTGGTTCCTTCAATTATAGGAGTTTGCATCATCTACACTAGTGATTTAGCATCAAAGGTGAACAATATTTCTCCTGCAGGGGCTACTACTGCTCTTTGTTGTGGGCTATATGTTGGGAACGGGATCCCCTAATGGAAGTTTTGGGGCTAAAAGCCCATGTTTTGGGTGAAATTTTTTAATAAAGTTGTAAATTCTTTGCATTTTATGGTTGTGGAGTGCGAAGGTGTCATGAGTCATAAAGGGTTGTCCGCCCTTATTTTGTAAAGTGTAAAGTCAGCTGTAAAGATCTACCCATGGTCCCCGAACCATGAGATTGTATAAGAAGGGCTAAGTAAGTAATATCTAAGTAGTGATAAGTTTTTGGGGAGTTGGTAGAGGGAATTCCTCCCCTAGGGCTTTTTGGGTGAAACCCTAGCAGACTAAAAGTTGTCTATTCAAAGAAACATGCATTCATACAACCATTATGCTATTATAAGCAAATTCTATGATAAGGGTACGTACCTTCGGTCCTACGTTTGAGAAGGCCTTTTAGGGTCCAAACCCTTCTTGGAGTTCCCTTCTTCACTTTTGTCCTGCAAAACAAACAATTCAAAGAACACAACAGTACACGGACAAAAACTTATAAAGAAACCATCTTCATATTATAAAGAAAGGTAGTTAGTTATGAAATCCAAACAACCATTTACACATGAATTCAAAACATGAATATCATTAACATAAAGAAGATTCATTTCGGGAACCAAGACATGTGTTTCTTTTATTATAGACAAATAAAGTACATAAAAAAGGAATATGTTCACCTGAGTCACCTTCAGCAAGCTCCAAGCAAAGCTTCCTTCTGGATCCATTCCACCCTCAAGCCTCTAACAAAACTCCTTCCATGACTCTCTCCATGATGTCATAAATGGTGGATGAACATCAACACACAAGGAAACAAAGGTTTCCTATACAAAATGGGGGAAGTGCAGAAGGCACAAGGGACTTCAGACCTAGTCAAGGAAAAATCTCAGCATAATAACCTTTCTCTCTCTTCTCTCTCCTAGGCCTTCCCTTTGAGGTCTTTTTATACCATCTCCAAAGTAGTTTTTTAGTTAGGAGTTGGTTGGGAACAGTTGGGCCACGGGCACTAACAGGTGACCAGCAGGTGAAACCTGCGATCTCCGCCGGAAAAGAAGGAATTTAATATTTTTTTAAGTGTTTTAATACATACACGCGGGTTGGATATACACATACCCGCGTATACACGCGTTTAACTCAGGGCAATGTCGCGTATAAGGGATAAAACACTGTTTTTTAAATTTTAGGACCAGGTCTGGAAGGAGGGGTTGCCCTAGGCCATGAGTACAACATCACAAACCATAAGAGTGAGATTTGGAGCTATAACAGATGCCCCCTAATATATGAGGTCAGAAGGGGTACATGATGGCCGAAATATATTATGCGAGTACATGGAAAGGAAGTCTGTCAAAAACCAAGGAGGACGTCTAGGGGGTGGGGAGGTCCCAAGGACTGCCTTCGACGATGACTTCTTCACCTGGTGGGATCAGCAGATCATCACTGTGGATGACTACCCCTATGCTGGACTGGATTTCCGAGGAGATCCTGATTTAGCGTTACCACCGAATGCAGCATGGGGCGAGATTGGTAAGATTTTTTGATTTTATGATTTTTTGGATTTTTCAAATATAATGATGAATTTTGAAAAATATTTTTTTGATGAGATTCAAATGACTGATATGATGATCATGTTCCAGACATTAGGCCTGTACGACCAGATGGATTCCCGCGGCATGGACGGCGTGGCCGAGGAGCCGAAGAGGCGGCTGCTGATACAGAATGGACTCTAAACAACATCCAGCGACACTTGGCGAGACTGAGCTGCCGAGTACCGATGGCCGTCATAGAGGACCTTCCTGAGGATATGCAGCGTCATGTGGTTGGCATGCCACGTGACTGGGTTCACATCTTTTGGCGCGTGGCCAATGCTATAATGACATACTTAGACGCTCATCCTGAGCCGAGGCATTAGATATGCCGGACATGATTATGGGCATTTGAGTCCCAATTTTGTATATTTTTTGGACACGCATATATACACCCGATATGTTTTATGATATATATATATATATATATATATACAGTTTGACTTTTTGATGCTTGATTTTATTGTGATGAATGATTAATATGCCAGTCTAATGCTTGATTAGCAATAGAATCAGCTAACCAATTATGAGATATTGGAATATGCAAATAATTAATATAAGTAAATGATCTTTGCAACAACCTCACCCTTAAATACTGGCGATATAAAGATGGATCCCGTACCCGATAAATGTTATTTAATTGAGACACTATCAATTGAGAATCAAGATAAACTACCAACGAGTCGATCCCATGAGAGATTGCCTCGGATAATAAATTAATAACAGTAGTATACTCGGCCATATTGTTTGAAGCAGGACCGATGCACACGCCTTTTGATGCCATCAATTGACCAGTTGGATAATAGAATACCCAAGCTGCGGAAGCAAGATTCTGAGTGTGCCGACTAGCACCATCGGCGAACCCAAAATAAACCAAATCATCCATCAACACCTGCCAAAGCAGACAAAAAAGTGCTGATATCAGAAAACTCTCGATGATATATGTACAAATATACATAAAATACAAAGAAGCCATTGCCTGGCCAAAACTGAGCAAAGTACTTCTTTAGGTAGAGCCCATTTCGGGGCTCCACCAGCTTGTTTCCCTCGAAATCAGTTAACTCATACGATCCTTTTTCTAAAACTCGTTTAATAATGAAAGGACCGTACCACATAGGCTTAAATTTTCCCGCCCCCAAGGCGTCCTTATCTTGGTCATAGACCAGGACAAGGTCACCTTCAGAAAAGACTCGAGGATGGACAGACTTATCATACTGCGTTTTAACCCTTTTCTTATGGGCCTCATTCATCGTGGTGGCATCTCGACGCTGCTCATCGAGATGTTCCAAGTGAACTAGGCGCTCCTCGAGACTCGAAGTCTCAGGAAGAAGCTAAACAGCCAACTTCAGAGATGGAATTTCACATTCAACCGGAAAGATAGATTCCATCCCATAAATCAACTAAAAAGGAGTAAAACCAGTAGCCGTTTTGACAGAGGTTCGGTATGCCCAAAGAGCCGAATACAACATAATGTGCCAATTGGATCGATTCTTATCGATTGTCCATTGGAGTATCGTCTTAAGAGTTTTATTGACTGCCTCAACCTGTCCATTGGCCTGAGGATAATAAGGGGACGAATGCTCCTGACGGAAACCTAATTTAAGAGCCAATTCGGACATTAGTTGATTCTGGAAATGACTGCCATGGTCAATGACAATCTCTCTTGGGATACCGAATCTTGAGATAACCTGATTGAAAAGAAACAAAGCTGTCGTGTCACTATCGTTCTTATAAGTAGGCATGGCCTCAACCCACTTTGTAAAGTAGTCTACAGCCACGATAATGTACTTGTGATTCGCCGATGAAGGTGGATTACAAGTTTTAAAATCAATACCCCACTTAGTAAAGGGACCGACGGTGACAACGGGAAAAAGGGGAGCTGGATGTGCGTGCATCTTGCGAGTAAAAATTTGACACGGGTGACAGCATTTTACTGCTTCCACACAGTCATTAAAGAGTGAAGGCCAAAAATAGCCGGCACGTAAGATGCGTTGGCCTGTAGCAAGCCCTGATAGATGACTACCACAAGCTCCACTGTGGCAATCATTGAGCACAGACTCTGCTTCCTCTAAGGTTAAACAGTGCCGAAGGATTGAATCAATCCCTCGACGGTATAATGTGTCACCAATGATAACATAGTTTTTAGCTAGGTGACGTAATTTGCGATGTTCATCCTTGGAGAAAGTAGATGGAAACTTCGAAGTCTGGAGATAAACAATGATATCTCCATACCAAGGGTCGAGTGAAGAGATGAGGAATAAATGTTTGTCGAGAAAACTTTCCTCATAAACAGTATCCTCTCCACAAGGAAGCTCAGAAATTAGCTCCACGAAAACCATAGATTTCTTAGACTTGGCAGACAAGAACTCGAGATCGAATTCTTGTAAAATGACTATCCATCTATTATATTTGCCCCCAATCACTCACCTACTGAGGACAAATTGAAATGGATTGACCGCCGCTAAGACAAAAGTTTTGCGTAGCAAGATATAATGACGGAGCCTCTGGACAGCATGGACAGCTGCCAAGGCCAACTTCTCAATTGGAGAATAGCAGAGTTCAGGACCTATTAAGCCTCGGCTCAAATAATAAATCACGTGCTCGGCAAGAGCATCGTCCTCCTGAACTAGAACCATACCAATGGTTGATTCTATTGCAGCGAGATATAAAAGGAAGTCTCTACTATAATCCGGTGGACTCAAAAGCGGGGCAGAGACTAATGCCTTTTTCAAAGCATCAAACGACCGCTGCACAAATTCGTCCCACACAAATGGAACTCCTTTTCGTAGCAAACGCATGAACCCTTTAGTGATCTTGGCATAGTTTGCTATAAACCGTCTTAAGAAATTAGCCTTCCCTTGAAGACTTTGAAGTTGACGAATTGAGGACGGGGGAGGCAACTGAACTATTGCCTCAACCTTGAAGGGATCAACCCGAATCCCTTCATTGGACACTATGAACCCTAACAACCGACCGGATGTAACCGCGAAAACGCACTTGTTGGGATTCAACCGGATTTTATAAAAACGACAACGTTCAAAAACCAATCGAAGATGACTAGGATGATCAGTTCTCTTTCGAGAACGAGCAACGAGATCATCCAAGTATGCCTCGATGATATGTTTGATGTCATGGAAAGCGTATGACATGGCCCGCTGAAAAGTGGCTCCAGCATTTTTAAGACCAAAAGGCATCTTTCTATATGCAAAGGTACCCCAGGGACATATAAAAGTTGTCTTATGTTGATCTTCAGGACGGATAGAGATTTGATTATAACTCGAAAAACCATCCATGAAGGAAAAGATTTCATTACTCGCACACTCGTCGATAATCTGATCAATGAATGGCGTGGGGTAATTGTCTTTCGGACAAGCCTTGTTTAGGTCCCTAAAATCGATGCATACTTGGACTGTTCCTTGCTTTTTGTCCACAGGGACTGGATTAGAAACCCAATCAGTAAGAGGAACAGGGTATATAAAACCTGCCCTTAGCAGCTTCTCAACCTCAGCTTTGATAGCCGCTGCTTTCCTAGGGTTAACCGACCGAAGCCTTTGACGAACTGGTTTTGCGTTTTCGTACGTCTTGATCTCATGTTGAACTATAGAAGGATCAATGCCAGGCATTTCCTCATAAGACCAAGCAAATACATCACGATATTCCTTGAATAGGTCGGTGTAAATTTGAATTTCTTCAGGCGAACACTCAATTCCGATGAAGATATTCTTGATGACGTTAGGGTCCCTAGAGATGTTTATAGGTATCGTTTTTGAAATTACTGACATATTACCTTTGGCATGAACGTGTGTTGGAGCCAAAGGGTTCGACACCGTACAAACATCACTAGTGAAGAGCTCGGAGAATCTAGATTCTATTTCCTGCAATGGAGGAAGAAAATATGAACGATGGTGTAAGTCTTCCCAAGGTTGATCTATACCCATCATTACTTCGAGGATTGCTTTTTCAGAAGGCAGAACCGAATCTAAGCAGTCCAAGGCAGAGGTAGAATCAAGGCTCCAAGCCGGGGCCACATGACCATCTAACTCCTCTTCAGAAAAAGGAGTAGAATGGTTGTCTGCAGAGTCTACGATAGACTGATATCTAAGCTCAGCTGCAGATATAGGGAATGCCATTCCATTTACTTGTCCTTCAGCTAATGTGGTCGTAGGTGAAGGCAAGGTCCAAGGGTCTGAAAAATAATGAGTTCGGAAGAACTATTCTCGAGGAGACTCCTTAGATGATGAAATAGCATTAATTTTAGCAAAAGGAGAGGGAAGATCAAACGTACCCATCAATGAGGAATACATCCCTACTCCTAAATTCTCAGTTGGCAGGCGAGGGTTATCCACTAAAGGGACAGTAGAGTCAGAGCTTGCTTGAGGATGAACTGGACAATAATCCAATTGATCAACCTTAATGATTTTCCCCTCATGAGGAAAGCAAATAACACGAAACAGAGTCGAAACAACGGCATCCATCTCGTATACCCAGTTCCTTCCTAATAGGAGATTATAGTCTAGGTTAGCGTCTATGACCTCTACTTCAATATTGACGACCTTTCCCCCAACACATATAGGAAAGGCCGGGATAATCCCATGCGGCTTGTGAGAATGACCGTCAAATGCAGTCAAGACGGTGGGTGAAGGAACAGCCGAAGGTGATCCAATAGCCTTCCAACATGACATCGACATAACGCATGTGGAAGCTCCTTCATCTACTACGGTGCGAAAAATATTGATTTTCTGGTATGTAGACTTTATTTGAAAAGCCATATGATGAGGGAGTTGCCTTTTGACATTTAACATGTCAAAAGTGAGCACTAAAGAGTTAGCAGATCGACTGCTCCAATCGTGGAGAGTAAAGCGCTTCTCTGAGCTGGACACGACTGGAGAACCTCTAAAGCGGACATGGCACACAGACTCTGAGCCAGATCCTCCACAATGGAGTAATTCTGGGTGGCCCTAGCATTAGGATTAATCATCGCGCATTTAGCGGAACCTTTCGGTATCCGTGGTATAGTCTCAACAGGGGGTCGCTCAATATGAAGGTCAGTACTTCCTGGAACAGTCTTGTCCTTGGAAGTTTCGGCTTCACCATAATCACATGACCGAGTAGCCACATGGACGTTAGAACCCATCATGAAAACATTTGACGATTTTTCCCCTTCCTGGTTGCCCCCAGCGAAGGTTCCAGGGTTCGAACTCGCGCCAGCACGAAGTTGCTGCCCTTGGGGAAACGGGTTGGTTAACACAGCTTGAGAACTAGAAGTCCCTTGCTATCCTAACAAGCACTGAGCATCTTCAATCTTAGGGCAGAGATGAGTTAGATGGTCTCCACTGCACAACTTGCACGAAAACTTGACTTTCTTTCTTGACTCATTTCTACCACCACCGGCGTTGTTGCCGGATTTATTTGCATCGGGCTTCCCATCCTGGTTCTTTTTCTTACCTCGTCCTTTCTTTTTCCCATTGGAATTTTTATTTCCTTTGGGATTATCAGATTGGACGACATTTATTGAAGAGGTTTGCGAAGCAAGGGGATTAGACGATGTGACTTGGTTGTTAGAAGCAGTTTGTAAGGACAACTGCTGCAATTAATTCAACAAGTTCATGGTAGTTGTGTCTACTGACCCGACGATACCATCCATGTGCAGACCTGGCTTCGACTTAGCTACCTCAACCTTAGATCCAGGAGCATCTAGCAAGTACTTTTGTAGGATCCCAGACTGAGAGTAGATCAATTCTAATTGCTGGGCCCTAAAAATGGCTTGCTCCTCAGAATAGACCCCAGACATGGAGACATCCTTGGAGATCTTGGGTTGTAAAGACTTCAAAAACCACTCGAGACAGTACTTCGGAGGGATTTTGGATTTAATGAGCCTCTTTCTCCGTCTCCATTCCTGAATATGGTCAGAAATGTGGGTTGCCTTATCCTGACGGAAGGTGGCCAGAAGTTCAGTTCCGGCATCATAGCGGATAGGAAAATGGAAGTGATTTAAGAAAATATTGGCTAAGTCAGCGAACGATGTAAAGTTGCCCCCTGGCAACTCTATGTACCATTTGGCCGCATTACCAGTCAAGGTGCGCTAAAAGAGTCTCAACCTAATCGAGTCATCGATAAGGGAGTTAGATGAGCACCACAAATGGAATGTGGTTACATGGTCGCCTGGGTCTTCACCACTCTTCCCTTCGAATTTTAGAATGTCCGAAGGGAGTTTGGTTGGGATCGGAGGCCAGGCCGGATTGTACTTGATTGGGTCATTTGTTAACTTAGTGAGATCTGGCAAGTTTAACGTTGCCAGAAACAGAAGCCTAGGAGGACCTTGGGGATTCCACCCAGACTGGGCAAAACACCCAAATCTCTGAAAAGATTGTCCTGGAATTTGGGAGGCACCAGGCTGCCCGAAGTAACCAGTAGAACCGGCTGAACCAAAAGGCAAGCCTTGTGGTCCAGCAAAATTTGGAGTTTGACCAACTCCGGCCGTATAACCTCCATAACCAGCAAAGTTTCCTCCTAAAGGATTGTAGGGAGTTGATAACCCCTGATACGGATTCCAAGCCGAAGCAAGGGGAGGAATACTTTGAAACATGCTAACTGTGGAGTACGGCCTATTCCCTTGTTGGCCGATAAACGGATTCCCAGTTCCTGCGCTACTAAACCCAGGGTTATTCCAACCTTGGAAAAGATTGCTGCTTTGTCCTACAGAAGAAAAAGGCATGGATCCTACCGTCGGGTTGGAATGTGGTATATGACCACTTCCGAAAGGAAAACCCTGGAATGAAGCCGATCCGCCCATCATGGACATAGCGGCACTAAACAGGACTGATGGAATACCCTGTGATTGGGTGCCAAAAGGGAAGAATCCAGTACCAAAAGCATTGGTTTGGGCATTTCCACTCATGGACAGAATGGAGGTAGACCCAACTAAAGATGTGCTAGCAAAAGATCCGAACAAGGAAGCGGAGGGGATGGAAATGGTTCCTCCCCCTTGCACCGATGTTGGGGTTTGCATAGTCGTAGCACTCGTAGAAGCCATGCTTCCAGTAGTGGTCATCGATGGTAAGCGTGTAGCGTAACCTGGACTTGACGGTCTATGCGTCGGAGTCCCAATGTATTGTAATATGTCTGGATGACTAGATGGTAGTGGAGAATTTGGAGCCACTAATGACTCTGAAAGTTCTTCTACCTCTATGTTATTCTCCGCTTGAAAGAGAACTCGAGAAAGGACTGGAGTGTCCCTCTCTTGCTCAGAAGTGCCAGGCCTTGCTTGGCCGCTAATGCCCCCGAGAGGAGGATCAATCCTCGATGCGTCAACCGGTGTGGGATGGAACCCACCGGTAGTATTGCCTCTGCGCCTTCTAGGAGAAAGCTCTAAACTTGGTGGCGAGAGACCACGAAGTCTTCGAGACCGTCTTGGAGATCGGTCAGCCACTTTGAATTTTTTGTTATGATCTAACTAAAGACTAAACAAATTGAAAGCTAGGCCAACTAGGAGCACAGAGCACACACTTTAAAGTCCCTAAAGATACAGCCATTCAAACAACTTCCATGTATTTCCGCTCCGGGTGATTAAGACTGGACACCAAAATACGAGAAAGTGAAATAAGGGGCCTTCCGAAGATAGTCTGGGATGATGAGGGCCCAGTCCTATCAGCGAAGGTATTAGAGGAAGTTACGCTGACCTCCTAACAACAGCCTGCGCCGGTGCAAGCCCCCAAGCTTCGCAAGGGTGCCCTCCAGTAGTACTGTCGAGAGTGATGCAACGTCAACCTCAGGTGCCACGGGATTCCCCTCCACAGCCACCTGTGTAGTTCCCTAGGAGAAGCAACTATGGATACCAACTCGTCGCAGAAGCCAGGCGGAATAGTCGTGAGGTAAGTTCAGACAAGTAGGAGAGGGGGTATCTCTCTTCCCTGTCTTTATAGACCCTCGTGCTTAACTCCTAGATCCGGAGCTTTCCTGGTCTTCCTAACACTATTGGATTTTCTCTTGTTATTCAGACTCCTACGTTTGACGTTTATATGGCCTTGGAGAGTTAACTCTCCACTCGCCTAATCCAAGGCCCTAAAATCCTAATCTTGTTGGTGTAACTGACTAAAAAAAAAAGTTCTAGTGAATTTTAGTTAGCGCTTGATTTTATTAGGCTGTTCTTTAAGTCACAAGGCAACGGAAGTGAAACTAGTGGTGTTTTTTGACGCAAAAGAAATTAATAAAAACTTAACTACATGCACATGCACTTTTTTGTTTTTCGATGAAGAGCAATTTCTATAGGGTTCAGAGGTACTTCTAATAAAACAAATTTTCCTTTTCTTTTCGTTAATGCACACTTCACACTCACAAAACCTAACAAAGCTATATATGCCTAAAAAGGGGATGCAAATCTATCCTAATGCAACAACTATATGTGGATGCAAGATTCAAAACTACTCTAAAAACAAAAATAAAAGTTGCTTGCTTATCAAACTTTATCTTGCCACTTAAGATGCCTAGATGGAATATGAGATGTTTCCATTCATTTCGTCTAAACACTAAAAACAAGTTCTAAGACAAACATAAAGCACTTTCACTTCTCTAAAAGGAAACCAAATGAAAAGCAAGTTCAAGAAAGCAAAACTAAGATTTTCAAAAGATTTTCTTCAAAGCAACAAATAAAAAAAAAAAAAGTCTTTTCAAAAAATGTTCTCAACAACACTGAAACTTGTGATTGAAGAATAGGCAATTAAACACTTTTGTGAATCAACACCACTTAATGGATGAAAACCCAACAAAAATAAATGTGTTTAAAATCGCTCTTAACAATCAAAAGCAGCAATGAAAGCCAAAAAGATCAAAAAGACAAATTCCAAGAAAGTGTCAAACAACAACTTTCATGAAACAAAGAAGTAGATGGTCACAAAAAGTGATTTTGTAAAGCAAACAAAAAGTCACCAAAAGCAAGATTAACACAAAGATTGAATTCAATCTTCCTACCCTGATGAAACAGAGCAGCCAAGATTCCTAGCAAGAAATCTTGCTTGCTTTAGCCAAAAACGATGACACTTGCAATCAACAAAAAACAAGACCAACACTCCTTATAATCAGAGAGAATTCAGAATGAGATGCTCGTTGTAGAACAAATAACTGATACTGAAAAATGACTGTTTCAGACTGACTCAAACCACCAGACAAACCTTCAGAGGCCAAAATATTTACAAATCTTGAAAATTGGAATATATACGCGACTTTACTGTAGTACAGATTGCGTGTATACGTGACTGTGTCTGAGGAAACCTACATATACGCGGGTTCACTCAAAGAAACAAGCATATATACGCCTCTGTATCTAAGAAAAACAACGTATATAAAAAGCTTCAAGAAAAATAAAAAAGACAAACTGAAGAAACTGGCAAAGCTTAAAGTTCAAGAACAGACCAGACAGTAACAGCAAGCAGACAAGGCAGCTGAGCCCTGATTGGCTTGAAAAACACCCAAAGTAGGAACAACAAGAGTGTTTTCCCCAGTGCAGTCGCCAATTCTGGTAGAGGGAATTCCTCCCCTAGGGCTTTTTGGGTGAAACCCTAGCAGAATGAAAGTTGTCTATTCAAAGAAACATGCATTCATACAGCCATTATGCTATTATAAGCAAATTCTATGATAAGGGTACGTACCTTTGGTCCTACATTTGAGAAGGCCTTTTAGGGTCCAAACCCTTCTTGGAGTTCCCTTCTTCACTTTTGTCCTACAAAAAAAATAATTCAAAGAACACAGCAGTACACGGACAAAAACTTATAAAGAAACCATCTTCATATTATAAAGAAAGGTAGTTAGTTATGAAATCCAAACAACCATTTACACATGAATTCAAAACATGAATATCATTAACATAAAGAAGATTCATTTCGGGAACCAAGACATGTGTTTCTTTTATTATAGACAAATAAAGTACATAAAAAAGGAATATGTTCACCTGAGTCACCTTCAGCAGGCTCCAAGCAAAGCTTCCTTCCGGATCCGTTCCAGCTTCAAGCCTCTAACAAAACTCCTTCCATGACTCTCTCCATGATGTCATAAATGGTGGATGAACATCAACACACAAGGAAACAAAGGTTTCCTGTACAAAATGGGGGAAGTGCAGAAGGCACAAGGGACTTCAGACCTGGTCAGGGAAAAATCTCAGCATAATAACCTTTCTCTCTCTTCTCTCTCCTAGGCCTTCCCTTTGAGGTCTTTTTATACCATCTCCAAAGTAGTTTTTTAATTAGGAGTTGGTTGGGAACAGTTGGGCCACAGGCACTAACAAGTGACCAGTAGGTAAAACCCGCGATCTCCACCCGAAAAGAAGGAATTTTATATTTTTTTAAGTGTTTTAATACATACACGCGGGTTGGATATACACAGACCCACGTATACACGTGTTTAACTCAGGGCGATGTCACGTATAAGGGATAAAACACTATTTTTTAAATTTTAGGACCAGGTCTAGAAGGAGGGGTTGCCCTAGGCCATGAGTACAACATCACAAACCATAAGAGTGAGATTTGGAGCTATAACAGGAGTGGAAGTCAAGGCTTTGAGTCTTGGCAGAGAAGTCTAAGTTTTGGGTCTTAGCGTAGGTAGAGGCTCTGCAGCTGAGTGTGGAGAGGCCTAGGGTAGAAGTCTATAGCTAAGTGTGTAGACCCCTATAGCTGTGTATGCAGGGCAAGTAGAGTCTATAATGATCTGAAGATATCAGTAAAGAGAATTATTCTACAATTTATGTGTCTTTATTTTTTGTTAACGCATCTGGTTATATTGTGCTTTAGGTTTAATTTACAATGTTTATGTGATGCGCGAATGTATGTGACTGTATTAGTTAATCAAACGCACGTAATAATATCAAATTGTGCGGTGCTAAATGTGATTGTTTAGTAAGATAAGTAAAACACTTAAGATAACGTGGGATCATCTATAATAATCTATCATAGTAGCGTGAAATTACCTGGACCGTAGGTTAGCGTTGCACGAAGGTCAAGCAGCCTCCTTCGCGGAGGTACTGAAGGGTGTAATAAAGGGCTAGACTGACAAAGCCCTAGAACTTAATGAACTATGTGAAAGTAGGAAAAGAAGGTATAAACCAACATCACGACCATCTCAGGGTGCTGAAGCTTGGTTCCAGCATCCCTCCATACTACTTTGAGTGATACTTCAGTCCGCGCTCCACAGGCTGATGCTGAAAGATCTAGTAGTGTAGGCATTTGTTTGGATAATTAATGCTCAACCTGGGTTAGGCCCCACATAGCCAACAAATGGTTCTATTGCTCGGACTAGAATCTGCATAAGAGATGTGTGATGTTGTATCACCAGAATACAACTAAGAAAGAGATCGAAAATTGGTTAGATGGGAAGATCGACAAATTTGCGACGTAGGAGAATAGAAATCCGCGACTAACAAAGGTACAGTGGCTAGATAGGTACTTGTATATAGAAATTCACGAGATCTTTTTATGTTCCTTTCCAGTTGAGCTATATGAGTGGATTGCGAAGCTAGTGCAATAGCCAAGGAAGGTGGAGAATTGACAGTCCTATTTTCTGGACCTCAGAGTTAGTATAGAGACTAGAAGCATCTAAGGATAAGATCGCACATGCTATAAATCATTGTCTCGATTGCATCATAGGAAGATTTGTGACTGAATTTGTGGTCGATACCTTAGTTAGCTATAATGAGGAGGAGCGATGCTTTTTCAAAGCTTTGCGAGGTAAGTACTTGAAGTCTTTGAATACCTGGATTAAGATGCTTTTGTGTGAAAAATTGGTTATGTAACTACCTTTATATTCAAAGCTACATAAAGTGGAAATACTTATAGGAACGAAGGAAGAAAGGGTCTTCAATATAGTCCATTGATTTCACCTCCATTGGGCAATGAAGAGGGAGTAGCATAGGCTTCTCCATGAAGTGAAATTTAGTTAATAAGACAAGGATTCCCATGACTGCCACCTCACCCACACCACTACCCCCTCCACGCAGTTCAGCATGGAAAATTCAGTGAAGTTACGTTTGTTTATAGGCTTGGGAAATGAGGACCTGGACCAGTTTTGGTTTATTGTGAAAGTTGTATGGGAAGCTTAGGGCGTTACAGATGATCACATGAAGAAGGAAACATTGGTTAGTGCTTTGTAGGATTGTGCGCTAACCTGGTACACCAAGTACTCTAATGATAACTCAAATGTTGGGGTGGCAAACATCTAGACCGAGCTGAATAAAGAGTTCAGTAGGCCCAAATCTAAGGCACAATCGATTGTGGGGTTGAAGGAAATCATGATGAAATTAGGCGAGACACCTTAGGAATTGGATCAGAGGTTGAAGTGTAAAATATGCAAAGCTAATATGAACTTAATAGAATGACAACACCACGAGTGGTTTGTGGCTTCACTTCTGCCATACCTAAGGGTTGCGCTGTCACAATAGAAGATTACAACTTAGGCAAAGGTCTTGGAGATTGCAATGAGACTACATGAAACATCGATGCAAGATTCAAATATGGGGGTTCAGTAGATCCATGCATAGTTTCAAATTCTTTGCCTTGAAATGCAAAGCTTGAAGCAGGACAAAATAGTTCGATTAGAGGTGCACAAAGAGGTATGGTGCTTGAAATGTAAAGGTTAGGGGCATTGAAAAGGCCATTTCCTAGTCTTTGCGAACTATATTGCAGGAGGAGGACTGCTGCCTTTGAGGCTGGAAGCTCAAGTAGGACCAAGCGCGGGGCCTACGTTGTGGTGCACTATATATCAAGTAGCAGGGAAACATACGACGAATAACTATCATTTCCTACAGAATTTTGTACAAACACCACAACAACTGTTCTGCAACTTCTGCAGATCAATAGGGAATGATGAGTGAAACTACAGAAGTTATGAATTGATGATGGATAGAACACCCGCCTATAGGGTTTAGGAAAAAACATGGCCCCATGACTATATTGCAGGGATGGCGCGAACAGGCTTTCAGGGGCACTGACGAGGCCAAGGTGGAGGAGGACTTGGCAAAGGTCAGGGAAAACTAATCTGCTACAACTGTGGAGGACAAGGACACCATTCTTGTGATTTCACTAATCCAATGCGTCCATCGTGAAAATATTGCACTCTGTTTAATCATGAAATGGAGGACTGTCCAATGTTGATAGCAAGGATACGTGAGAAAGGGGCGCTACCACCTTAGCCGACTCAAAACCTATAGATGATGAGGTCTGAGCCTCGTAAATAGGATCCGAATGTAAATATAGTGCTATGAAGTGGAATTGTAATGGGCGATGATAAGGGGAAACAGCCTGAAGAACACACATGGGTTTGCAAAGCGCCGATGAAGGAGGCTGAATTTGATTTGGAGCATGCACATGAAACGTTCATGGAAGGAAAGAAGAGCTTCACTAAGGCCTTCACCTCAGGGAGCAAGGATAAGCCTGATCAGAAAATGGACCCCTCTATGCTTATGGCCTTTCTAGAAACCTTCATGAAGTTGTTGCGTTATAGCAAGGCTGTGAAGGGATTAGAGGATCTTATAAATAGATGTGCCAGAAATGCTCTAGGTGAACCATGCGTGGTAGGAAAGGTTGGTAAGCATAAAACAAGGCTAGGACGAGAGGTGAGACTAACCTCATAGATAGGAGAATATGAAATGGATCAGGTTAATTTGGAGTTGGGGTTAGACGTGAACGTTCTACCAAAGCAAACTTGAGAGCGGATGGGAAGAGCCACGCTGCAGTGGTCTTTGATTCAGTTAAGGATGGAAAATCAGTAGAATATCATCCCCATGAGGCAGTTGCAAGGAGTGACTATAGATATTGAAGGCATGAGCGCGTTGGTTGGCTTTGAAGTGATAGAAATTGTGGATGATAGCAACCCGTACCCTGCAGTCCTTGGCATTGATTGGGCTACTAATATGAATAGAGTAATCAACCTAAATAAGCGAAAGATGATTTTTGAGAATAAATCACTTCGCATAATAGTACCCCTAGATCCTGCAGAAGGATCATGCTCAACTGAACCAATGCGTGATTATGTGAGTGATGACGACTTGTACTGTATATATAAGATAACATCGTGAGACCAAGATTTGGTGATTCCAATAGTGGATGGATGAATTACATGGGATCATGAGAGTTCCTACACCTCAGACTCTGGCAAAGAATTAGAGTGCTGGCAGAATTGACTGCATGAAGTAACCACATTGAGTTGTAACATGATGACCCGGTCGCTACTCTGTGTGTCTTCAGAAGTAAGAAATCTTCCAACTTCTGATGGCTTGAATGATGTAGATATATTTTTGGATGCGTTTGAGAGGGAGGTACTAGAGAAGCAGTGCTTCCAAGCTTTGGACTGGGCACTTCGTGCTACGCCTGCGAGATGGTGGGGTAAGCACAAGGGTAGATTTGAAGATTAGTGCGAGTGTAGGAGGATGATGCGCACATGCTTTGGGAAGCCAAAGCTATGAATGACAGAAAAATATGATGGAAAGGATGATCCACGGGTACACTTGGCCAAATGGGCTTAGGCTTATGGAGCGGAGCCCCAACCAGAATGGGTTCACTTGATCTGTCATACCTTAGACTTCATCCCAATGAACTGGTACTTGGAAACAGAACTCCGCCATGGTACAAGTGAATGGGATATTTTGCACAAAGGATTCATAATGAGATTTGACTTTGAAGACGAGTTTGACTATATTGATGAAGCACTACAAGAAGTGAAAGCAACAATCTTTAGGATACCACAGGATCCTTTGGACCTAATTCAACCTGATTGGACTACTCAGCTAAGCCATGAACTAGAATGCTATAATGTGACTGCCGAAGAAGAAGATGATGATCTGTGAAATATCAACATCCCTGAAACAGAGGGTCATTGCAAGTTTGATGTACTGTGGATTAAGAATCCTGATATAACCACGTCACTAAAAACGAAACAGGTAAATATTGGTATGGAGGCGGAGCCCAAATTCACAAAGATTAGAGATTACTGGGATGGCGCAATGGTGGATAAGGTCGTTGAATTGCTCTGCAAATACGAGGATTTGTTCCCTACCAAGTTTATCGATCAAAAAGGGATAATAGGAGACTTGGGCATTATGAAGATCATGTTAAAACCCAGTGCGAAACCAATTAAGCAAAGACCTTACCATCTCAATCTGAGGTATAAGGAGAAGGTCCACTTAGAGCTAGACAAGATGCTCACGATAGGTATCATTGAGCCCGTAGAAGAATATGATTGGGTAAGCCCAATGGTGGTACAGGAAATGAAGCAGAAAGATCAAATAAGGATATGCGTAGATCTCTAAAAGTTGAATGATGCTTGCGTACATGATCCTTTCTAGACTTTGTTTATGGATGAGGTATTAGATAATGTAGGTGGCCAGGAAGTGTACTCATTCACTGATGAGTTCTCGAGGTACCATCAAATCAAAATTGCACCAGAGGATAGAAGTAATACAACCTTTGTGATAGAGTGGGTATGTTTTCAGTACACTGTAATGCCTTTCAGATTGAAGAATGCGCTTGTGATTTTTTTGCGCGTAGTCATTGCTGCGTTCAAGGAACTTATTCATAAATTCCTGGAAGTGTACTTTGATGACTAGACTATGTTTGGGCTGGTGAAACGCTATGCAGCAAGTTTGCACCTGATGCTAGATACCTGTCGAAGGTACCAGATTGCGCTCAATCTGAAGAAGTGCCTGTTTTGTGTTCCTTTTGGGACTCTGTAGGGTCATGTGGTTTATAGATAGGGACTGATGGTAGATCCTATGAAGATCGCAGTGATACTTAACTTGGAAGTGACAAGGAGTGTGAAACAGCTACGCGCAACCTTAGGACATATTGGGTATTACAGGAAGATTATCAAGGGCTATGCCCAAATCACCACGCCGATGGAGAAGTTGTTGAAAAACGATGTTACATTTTGCTGGAACGAGGACTGTAAGAAAAGCTTGGATGTATTGAAAGAAGAGATGGTCACTGCACCAATTTTAGTCTTCCCAGATTGAAAGAAGGAGTTTCATGTACATGTCGACACATCATGTATAGCACTGGGAGAAATACTGACACAGGTTGGAGGAGGAGAATTGGACCATCCTATAGCATTTGTGAGCAGAAGGTTATCTAAGGCTTAGAAGAACTATTCTACCATCAAGCATGAGGGGTTAGCCATGGTATACACACTCCAGAAATTTAGACACTATTTGCTGGGTGGACATTTTAAGATGTATATGGATCATTCCAAGTTTAAATACCTGGTCAATAAGCTTGTGTTGGGGGGGAGAATCCGCAGGTGGTTGGTATTGTTCCAGGAGTATGATTTTGAAGTTATTGTGAAGCCTAGATGACTAAACATAGGACCAGACCATCTGTTGCACATCGAAACACGGGAATAGCCCACTAATTTGGAGGAGAGATTACCTGATGCACAACTATTTGTTGTGCGCATCACGAATGGTCATTTTGAAGATATCATACACTTCCTAATGATGGGAACTGCCTCGGAAGGTTACACCGTCTAGCAGAAGGAGTTAGTGGTACATGTGACAGACTTTTCTATCATTGCTGGGCATCTATACAAAATGGGGTTTGATGAAATATCGCAATGATATGTTCCAAAGTTTGAATGGGGTAGTATCCTCACAGACACTCATGGGGACATCGCGGGAGTTCATTATGCAGGGAGAGTGACCGCGTAGAAGATTCTACGTGTAGGGTTGTGGTGGCCAACCCTCCATTAGGATTCAAAAGCTTACTGCAAGGTGTGTGATGTGTGTCAAAGGACGACTAGGCCATCACGAAGAGATTAGCTACCTCTGAATCCATAGATGATGTTACAACCCTTTGAAACATGGGCGATATATTTTGTGGGATCCATTTAGCCCCAAGGTAAGAAGACGGGAGTGTGCTACATTATCATCGTGACTAAGTATTTGACTCGATGGGTGGAGGCACAACTTGTGAAGGATTTCGCGGGCGTGACTGCTGCAAAGTTCCTCTTTGAGTATGTACTGACACAATTTGGGTGTCCAAAGATTTTGATGAGTGATTACGGTATGCACTTTCTGAATGAAACAATTAGCGCGTTGATGAAGGAAATTCAGGTATATCATTAGAAGAGCATTCCTTATCACTCACAGGCTAACAGGACAATGGAAGAATACAATAAGGTGATGGAAAACAAGATGAACAAGGTTTGCAATGCTCAACAAAGTGATTGGGACCTGCGCATAGCCAGAGTACTATGGGCCTATCAGACGACATGCAAGAAGTTGATTGGACAAACACCCTTTAGGCTTGTATAAGGCATTGAAGGAATGATTCCCATGTAATACATTGTGCCTAGTCTGCGCATAGCATCACTCATGGGTATGACTGATTACGGAGCCTTGGAAGAGAGGTTGGCGCAACTGGCTGAGCATGAGGAAGAGAGATTTCTTGTTGGATTTCACCAACAGGTCCAAAAGCAACGTGAAAGATCACGGTAGATTCAACACATTAAGTTGCACATCTTTAAGGTAAATGATCTGGTTTTGTTATATGATAGCAAGTTTGATAAATTTCCAAGGAAATTCAGAATGCACTGGTTAGGGCCTTATGTCATTAAGGAGATTACCGATGGTGGAGCAGTTCAATTGGTTAAATTGAATGGAGATCCCTTCCTAGGAAAGGTGAATGGAAATAGATTGAAGCCATACACTGGTGGTCTAACCATGTAACTATATGAAGGTATCACAGTCTTAACGCTCTAGGAAGCTAAAAGGAGGCGCAAGACTATAAACTACATTGCCCAGGTTGGGGAGCTACGCGATTAGAGGATTGTGTGAAGCAAGGAAGTGTTACAAGGTCCACGATAATGCGAAGGGGACTGTGCTACCCAGGCAGAAATGGCGCAGGGCAGCTGAGAAGTGACTGTTAAAGTCACTGTTCATGATTTGATGGTAAAAATGCAGCCAAATGGAGTGGGTGACCGGCATTTAAGACGAAATTTATGGGTCAGATCCTTGAAAACCTACTGCCAATCCGACATTAATGAACCGAATGTGGGGGGAATGGTCGGATTTGAATTCAAAATGCCCTATAAATTACAGGTGGCTTCCCAGTGAAAAACACTTTGCATTTTAAAAATTAAGTTGTTGAGTTCTCAAGTGCACATGAACCGTGAGAACTTCGAAGCTCTGATAACCAGTTCAGTGTTTGAAACATTGTCGAAGGTGACATAGGGGCTATTGTACAACATCATGTCAGCTTCCATAGAAGCTATGGATACCAAAGCAGTGACAACCAAGGATGTTGTGCCGAAAGTTGTTATGGAGGCAGAGGAAGCTTCTCCAAAGATTTCCAAAGTCTTAGCTGAAGTTCCAAAATCACCATGGACACCTAGACTGAAGCCGATCCCAACCAAGGAGAGTGCGAAGGATAAGAAAGGCAAGAAAACTACAATACCAGTGCACACATTGCTGAGAATAAACCCACCAAACGATAAGCCCACCACACAGGACAAGGGAAAAACCATCAATATGGAGCCGGAGGAGGAAGAAATCAAAGACATCTTGATGGCTGACGAGGACGTGGGGATAGACATGGAGGAAGTTGAACTATAAGGTACTGACCCTATCACTCCATTTCCTGAGTATGTCCCTCTGCGTAAGAGCAAGACCAAGGTGCCAAAAGATATCAATGAGAGGAAGGTCCCCTTGAAAACCCCCTTGTTTCTGGATGAGATTGTTTTTGAAGGACCATGCTTAGGCCTGGTTCCTCTATTAAACATTAAATATTGGGACTTAGTTGACCATGAAAAGTTCTCGCACCTTGCAATCGAGCATCCAATGCACTAGATTATTGACAAAACCACCGGGATGACTGCATTGGACCCATGAAAGTGGCTCAGGGGAGTAGACAAGGCAAGTATTCTCAACCTGCTATGGGTGTCACACAACAACCACACCCTTATTATAGTATTGGTTATCAAGTGGTTGCTATTCTTGGTGCATGATGGGTGTTTGTGCCTGGAGGAGCCAATACCCATCGCTGACAGATTGATCCATAGGATCACACAACTGCCCTACATAGGAGAAATTATGGCCATGATGTTTGGCAGAAAAGGTGGTAAGCAGGCCCTCATGGAGGCCATGAAGGAGAAATTTAAGCTTGTCAAGGAGTCGCGTGGATATGCCATGTCAAGTATCAGTGACCCTTACGTAAAGGTGGCCATGCAAATTTTGGCCGGGAAGGTGATGAGGAAATGTCACATAGATGACGTGTCTGCACCTGTCATCGCGCTAGTAGCCCAGTACGCCAAAGGAGTCCAATTCAATTGGACACGCTATCTCTGTGGTGAGTTCCTTGCGAACTCCCATGAGGAACAAAAGCTCAGCAAGACTTTCCACTATGCATGGCTCTTGCTGTCTATTGTGGTGGTAGCATGGGAGCTGCCAAAGGATGATCAATTCCCCTTGGTCGTGCCAGACCTACCAGAAGAAGTGAACTACACTTTGCTGTGGATTACCAAGGATGCACAACACATAAAGGATAGTAAGATCTTTTGTATCTTAATGGAGATGAACATCCGCATGGCCATCAATTGCAAATCGTGGTTGTCGCCAACTGTGTTTTCCAAACTGTAGGGCTACGCAGAGTTCAAGGTAGATTTTCACCATGTGTCATCGAAGGTGTGGAAAGACCCTGTGTAGACATGGTATGACTTGCCTTACTTGGCAACAGATGATGCAATTGATGTAGTCCTTGATCGTTGGCTGGCAGAGTGGCGCACTACATCAGACTTGGCAACGGGGGAAAGCAAGTCCACCGCACAATGCAAGAAGGAGGAGGCCAAGCTCAAGATGGCACAGCTGGCTACGAAGAGGAAAAAGGAGTCTGCTAACAAGGCCCAGGCATAGCACAATGCTTCTCAGTAGACGAAGAAGCAAACAAGTGGAATAGAGCGGGGCTCTAACAAAGGTGTGAGGTCGCCTTCACTTGATACAGAGGAAGAGAGGGATGAGCAAACAGAGTAGCACAGCGCAGGCCCACATGCGACATCCGCCTAAATTAAGCGTCCAAGGGAACAAGAGAAAGGAGGGTCGAGGAAGAAGTCCAAGGCCACTAAGACATCACTGGACCCAATCACCCTCACAGAGGGTGATTTGCATGACATTCGAGACACTTGGCGAGACGTCATCGAAGAGGCCCTACAATAGTTTAAGCAACAGCAACAACTAATATTAGGGGCCATCCAAATAGGTCTATAGGAGTTATAGACCTATGCATCATAGGCTGGAATGGTGTCCACCAACCTTGCTATTGGCACTTTAGAAGCTGCCGAGATGCTGCGTGCGAAGGTCTCCAGCATGATAGTGCTGCCCGATGGAGCACTGGCCACGGAGAATGAAGCTAACAAGCTCACTATCAGTGCCCCCAAGGGAGTGGGGTTAAATCTATTAGCGCTCCTTGGTGAGGTGCTCCACCTATTGTAAGATGGAGTGATTGTGGAGCTGAGGGCTCATGAGCACTGCACTCTACAGGTAATCATTGAGTAGTAGATTAATAATGAGTAGATGGACCTATAGCGAGACTCTGCCATTGCCACCATGACCAAGGTAACTGTGAAAAATAAGCAAATAATTCCAGTCATGAAGGAGGCATGCTGAATGGTGCCGGAGTTGACCATTCCTAAGGACGAACCAGTCGAGGTCCACGTTCGCAAGCTAGCTACAGGGGTGCACAATGCTCGCATGAAGATGGCTAGGTTCCATATGGAGTTGAACCTATATATTACCGAATTATAGTTGAAGGCCAAACCTTCAACTTTGCCAGAAGTAAGGGAGAAGTGTGCAACCACCATCATAGACATGATAGAGATGGTTGGCAGTGTAGTAGCAAACTGCACACAACTTTTTGAACAGTTGTTCGAGGTCCTAATGTATAGTGGCTAGAGATAGAAGTACGAGAACTATAGCACCACAATGACAAGGTCAAAGGCACAGTGCAAACCATCACACTCACCCAGAGATTGGCAAAGCTGCAAGAGGCCAAGCAATTGAAAGAACAGGTAAATGCAGCGCAGCACAAGGAGGCAGTGTTGAAGGAATGAATGAAGCCCTGGATGGATGAGGCTTACATGGTCATAACCTCTATTGAAGGGAAGCTTGCGACTCTATAAGAAACTCAACAAAAGCTTCAGGTCGACAGTTGAGGATCAGTGACCAAGCAGATGGTTGAAGAAGTGAAGCAAGCTACTATAAAATGCACTTCTAAGGTTATGGTCATATAGGTTGAGCTGGGAGGTCTTTGCATGAAGATCTCCGCACCCGTAGAGTGAATTGAGGGTGTGGCATGATGTTTATGTTTGGGGCCTATTGGGAATAGGATCCCCCAAGGATAGTTTTGGGGCTTAAATCTCATGTTTTGTGTCAAAGTTTGTAATTAAGTTGTAAAGTCTCTACATTTTATGGTCGCGGAGCGCGAAGGTGTCATGAGTCATAAAGGGTTGTCCACCCTTATTTTTTAAAGTGTAAAGTTGGCTAGAAAGATATTGGATTATGGGGGCCTGACCCAAGTTCAGAGTTATTTAGCCAAAAAAATCCCTACACTACTAGCCCTTTCGGCATCAGCCCACAGAGAACGGACTCAAGTCTCACCCGAAGCAGTATGGGGGGATGCTAGAACCAAGTTTCTGCACCCTTGAGATGTTTGTGATGTCAATTTAGTCCAACTAGGCCTGCCTTCACGCAAGTCTCTTCATGCACTATTCCAACCTTCAGTACCCTCACGAATTGTCATAGTCATCTTTCGTGCAACCCTAACCAGGGGTTGAAATGCTTTCGCTCTACTAGGGCACCGATCTGCACTCTTTCCCAACCTAGACTAAATATCTAACCTATCTTAGTGACAAATATTAGTTATCTCCGCGAAAACATATATTATTCCTTGCATTCACTTAATCAATACAATTATACACATTCATGCATCATATAAGCATTAAAATTTAAATTCATACCCAATGTAACAGATGCATAAAACAGGAAATAAATACATAGAAATGGTAGGAAATCTCTCTTTATTAATACTTCCAACTATTACAGACTCGACTTGCCCTGTGCACTCAGCTGCAGGGGTCCACGCACTCAGTTGTGGACTACTAGGCCTCTCCGCACTCAGCTACAGAGCCTTCTCCTACTCTACAACCCAAAACTAGGCTTTAATCCACAAATATGACTCAATCCTTCATCAGTGCTTCTTCGACTATCCTCAGCTTCCTTAACTACTTAGAGCCTTGCTCTATTTATACAATCCCATGGTCCGTAGACCATGGGTAGATCTCTACAGCTGACCTTACATTACAAAAATTAAGGGTTTACAACCCTATGAATCTTTAACAAACTACGCACTCCACACCCACAAAATGTAGAGTCTTTACATCAGAATTAGAACATTGATCAAAATATAGGCTCGATGTCCCAAAACATCCCTCAGGGGATCCCGCACCCAACAAAAGATCTACTCATGGTTCATGGACCAATGGATTGTATAACAAGAGCTAAGTAAGTAAGCTCTAAGCAGTGATAATTTTTTGGGGAGTGGAAGACAAGGCTTGGAGTCTTGGTAGAGAAGTCTATGTTTCAGGTCTTAGAGTAGGTAGAGGCTTTGTAGGTGAGTGTGCAAAGGCCTAGGGTAGAAGTCCATAGCTAAGTGCATGATCCCCTGCCACTGTGTGCACAGGGTGGGTAGAGTCTGTAATGATCTAAAGATATCAATAAAGAGAATTATTCTATAATTTTCGTGTCTTTATTTCCTATTAATGCGTCCGGTTATACTACGTTTTAGGTTTAATTTATAATGTTTATGTTATGCGTGAATGTATGTGAATGTATTAGCTAATCTTACATGAGTCAGAATATCAAATTACACGGTGCTAATTGTGACTGTTTAGTAAGATAAGTAAAACACTTAAGATAATGTGGGAACTTATACAATACGCTGTCGTAGTAGCGCGAAAGTACCTAGACTACAAGTTAGGGTTGTGCGAAGGTCAAGCACCTTCCTTCATGGATGTACTGAAGGGCGGAATAAAGGGATAGACTAACAGAGTCCTAGAACTTAACAACCTATGCAAAAGTAGGAAAAGTAGGTATAAACCAACATCACGACCCTCTCAGTGTGTGGAAACATGGTTCCAACATCCCCCCATACTACTTCAGGTGAGACTTCAGTCCACACTCTGTGGGTTGATGTCAAAAGGGCTAGTAGTGTAGGGATTTGTTTGGCTAATTAACGTTGAACCTGGGTCAGGCCCTACGCAGCTAACACTATAGTAGGACTCTCATTTTCCGATCAATTCTAGGAAACTATGCTTTTGGGAAAAATGTAGAAAGGAAAATTTGTATCCTAGAGTCCTATATCATCCATTTCATCGACGGTTTTGTCCTCCCACCAACAATATATGTCGAAGAGATTAAATTATGACATTGTCTCATATATCTTGAAGTCTCTATCTGCAAGTGGAATATGGTCCAAGTCCATTGGTGGGTGCACCATTGGATTGAACAACTCTTGTTCTTTCTTCTTCAGTGGCATGGCTATCTTCTAGATATTTTAAACTAGGACTGTCTTGGATTTGCAGGTGAACTGCAATTAGGAAAAGGAATGAGAAGAAGAGGGAACTTGGGGAGGGAAAATAGGAATGGAATGAGCAAAAAACAAGATTCAAGAAGGGGGACACCTGCTAAACGCAGACAATTGTAGCTTTTTGCTACTGTGTTGATAATTCACAGCGTCAACTGCTTCTTGGTATATGTCTCAGTAAATTTTCACTTCACCTGCTACGCAAAGAAGACATATCAAAACTCTGTGAATGGGTGAGAGATGATGTATTTGTAATTTTCACAGAGTTCTCATTGAAGTGGCACGGGTCCGTTGGCTAACGGTTTAAAAAATTAAATGTGCAATGGGTACGGCAAAGGAATGGAGGTGATAGTTGGATGGGACAGAGTGGTGTCGTGGAGCGGTGGCAGTGGTGAACGGTCATGACAGTTGGGTAGTTTTTTTTAGAGCAGAAACCACTTTTTGAAGGCCCCACTGAGTGGTGAGCGAAATCGGTTGGGGGGGGGGAGGGGGGTATGAAATTATGTGAGCACAACATGTAGGTGGAGGCAAACCACTAGTTTTAAACCTCACCCCCCCCACCACCCCTCCCCCTCCCCACCCCCTGGAATTAACATTCGTAGGGTGAGTGGGGGCTGAAAACCTTGATGAGCCATCGGATCAAACGTTGAGTGCAGGGATTTGATGGAAGGTTAGGGATGTATAACCAAGGATATGATGGGAACGTGGGTGGTGGGAATTGGAAAAATAAATGGAATGGGGGAGGAGTATATGAAACCTTAGGAGTATTTTCTTATACCCCTACCTTTAATTAATTTATTTTTTTTCACATTAGGAATAATACATGAAATATTTAATAAGACATTAAAAGGAATTTTTCATGTCCTTTACCCCATTATTACTCTTTCAATCTACCTACCCTTTGTTTCTAATCTAACATTTTTTCTTTTTACAAGGTGCATTTAGACTTGTAGACCATTTTTCACTTTCTCTTTTTTTTTTTGTAACCTACTCTATCACTTATCTCTCCTATTGGTTCAGATTGAACAATTGAACCAATTTTATTTCTATCTAGCTACTGATTTTCCAAGCTTAAACTGTTTGGTAGATCTTTATTTTCTACCCTATCAGTAGAAATTGAAATTTTTTCAATCATGCTTAGACTATAAGAATTGAACAATATTTGGGGTTTTCTTTTCTTTTCATTTTTTTCTCTTTTGTTCTTTTACTTTTTTTTTTAAATACCCTCTTTTCTTTTCTTTTTTTTGGAAATCAATTGAATATTGAAATCTATGAACAATATGAAATCTGCAAAATGTGAGATACTCAATCACCTTGAGATCCTATAAATTATAGGACCCTAACAGTGGCTCCAGTTGGGGATGGAACTTCTTAGTGTGAAGTGTTAAGAACATAAGATCAGTAGCCTTGAGTTCTCCATATCTGCATTGTCTTCAATTTGATTTCTTTTTGTAGTAACTTCATCAAAGTAGGCTTAGGGCCTTCTCTGCGGGCTTTAACCTTTGTCAAATGGGTTATCCAATCAAAACATAAAATAATATGATATTTACAATGGAATGAGGGAAATTTGTGTGCCTATGAGAAGTAATTCTTTAGCATCCTACCATGGACAGGACCTCCTCGCAGCTCTGTTCCACATAAATCTTTGAGAAAAAATGTATTATTTCCTCTAAAATCAGAAATAATATATGGACCTTTCCAAAGATTTTCAAATTGACCATGCTTCCCTTTATCTTCTCTTCTTGAGTCCCATTTTAGGATTTTGTCTCCCAGGCTAAAATCATCATCTTTGGTTCTTTTGTCAAAAAAATTCTTTATGTTTTCCTAGACAACCTGAGTTCTATTGTATACCTCTTTTTTGGACTGCTGCAATTAAATTGCTTGATTTATCCTTCTTTGTATATCATTTGGTTCAGTTTGTATTTCTTGAATAATATTCATGACTGGCCTCCCATGGAAGAAGGGAAAACTGCATCCATTCGATAAACCAATTGGTATGGGGCATGCCAATTGATTTCTTTATAGTTAATCTATCATCCCATAATTCGTTGATCAATTTGTTATTCCATGACTTCTTGTTTTCCTCCAGTATCTTCTTAATGATGTTTACAAAAATTTTGTTTGAGGATTAATCCAACCCATTACCTTGAGGGTAATAAGTTTTTGAATGATCGAAAGGGATATGGTACTTGTGACAAAAATCCACCATCTTCTTTGATTTGAAAGATGCAGCATTTTCAGTGATAAGTTTCTTAGGAAAACCAAAGCTTGAAAGGATATTGGCTTCAAAGAATTTTATAATAACATAATCAGTAGTAGCTCTAGAAGGGATGGCTTCTATCCATTCAGTAAAGTAGTCTATAGCAATCAGGATCCATTTGTGTTGGGCAGAGGATGGAGGATGAATTTTTCCAATGAAATCAAATTCCCATTGTTGGAAAGGACTGTCAACAGAGATGGGTTTCAGGGACAAGGGTAATAATTTTCTCTTTCCTTCAAAGATTTTCCATTTATGGCAAGCAATTACCATCTTATAGATGTCTGGGAAAAGTGTAGGCCAATAGAAACCAACTCTAAGGATTTTATTAGCAGTTGTTTTCCAATAAAGATGGCCTCCACAATCACCTTCATGGAATTCCTGCATAACTTTGTTAGCATCATATTTTAACAAACATTTGAGTAATATACCTCCAACATCTTTCCAATATAATGTATTTTCAATAATGCAAAACTTGACTGCTTTTAATTTTAGAAATCTAACCTTTGTTTGGATAATCCAAGAGGAGCATTCAAATTGAATAGAACATAAAAAAGGCCTGCATACGAGGGGGAATTTAAGGATGCCCCATCTATTGGTGGAGTCACCAGTTCCTCTCGATCATCTAAGGAAAATACCATGATGATATCTTGTGCATTAAAATTTATTCAGCCATCAACTTGGTTAATCCTTGTCCTTTGATCAACTTGGTGGGCTTGATTTCAATAACATATTCCAGAATAACAACGATCCATTTTCCTCTCTTCCCATCGGGTCCATTTTCCATTAGAATGTCTTTGAAAACCACATTAGGCACATAAGCAATGATATGAGAATGTAAAATATAAACTTTGAAATCTTTTATTGCCTTGACCAGAGTTAATGCTTGTTTTTCCATGATATTGTACTTTAAAGAAGCATCTATCAGAGCTTTTTTAAATAATTCTATTGGTTATTCATATCCTTCACTATTTTTTTGTAATAGTACAGCCAAAATAGTATGTTTATATGCAAAAGAAAAGATAATAAAATCTTTGGTGAAATCCGGGATGATTAAAACTGGAGCTTTTGTTAATGCATGTTTGACCAGATCAAAAGATTGTTTGGCTTCAACATTCCATTTAATTTATGTATCTTTCTTGAGCATGTTTGTTATATTTCTAAGCAGTCTGGAAAGATTTGGAATGAATCTTCTCAAAAAATCATTTTTTCCAATAAAAGATTGAAGTTCCTTTTTGGTTTCTTGGATGATTGATTTTAAGGATACCTTCAATCCTACCGGCGTCAATTCTGAGTCCATATTTAGAAATGATATGGCCTAGAATTTTTCCTTCTTCAAGCCCAACTAATATTTTCTTGGGATTCAACGAGATACCAAATTTTCTGAATTTTTCAAATGCTCTTCTCAAATGTGCTAGGTTTTCTTCATTAGTCTTTGAGAAATCTGTGATGTCATTGAGATAAATCACAATAAAATGTCCAATTTCACCTACAAAAGAAATTTCCATTTCTCTTTTGAAAGTGGCACAAGCATCCATTAACCCAAAGGGCATTTTCACATAGATGAAAGTTCCCCAAGGAGTAGTAAAAGTCATTTTTATCTTAATCAACAGGATACACTAAAACTTGATTATACCCTGAGAAACCATATAATAAGGAGATCCTACTAGAACCCACTACCCTTTGTAATATGTGATCCATTTTGGTAAGGGGTAGTTTTCCTTAAGGGAAACCTTGTTATCTTTCTAAAGGAATGCACAATCTTATTTCACTAGTTTTTTTTCTTGTAGGCACAATATTGGATACAAATTTGGAATACCTGATTGGGACTATGATTTTAGCCTCATACATTTTCTTGATTTTTTTTTCAACCAAGGGCATTAGGACAGGATTTATCCTAGGTAGCTTTTGCTTAAACAGTTTCTGGTCTTCCTTGATTGGAATTTTGTGTTGTATAATGATAGTATCAGAAGATTTTAGATCCTCATAGCTCTAAGAAAATATATCTATGAATTCTTTAAACAAAGCTATATACCTTCGTTTTTCCATGATAGTCAGTGATTTTGACAGTTTTATGTTTTATGGTTTTGCTCACTACCTTTCTTGCATTCTTCAATGTTTGTTCTTGTTGGTTCCATTTTTTTATTTTTGGCAACGTCATTGAAGTCAAACAGTTCTTCTAAAGGAGCAAGCCCCATAGGAAAAGTATTATCCTTGAGTTGAAGTACTCTGAATTCCTCTTTTTCTGGGTCTTTATGTATTTTAGTTTTATATATAGTTTAATTTGCTGAAATATTTACATCAAAAACAACAAGTTGCTCTATACTAATATGTACATCAATTTGACTATCTAGTCCATCCTCCAAATCTATGTTTCTATTCTCAAATTCATCTTTTGATTGTAAAAAAATCTCAATTTATTTATCACTTTCGAAAACTTACCAGTATCTCATGTTATTAGGTATTGCAGGATGATGTTTCATATCAATTGTGTGTTGTTTGTTTAGGTGAGGTAATTTGCAGGTTCTGGCTAAAAAAGCTAAACCATTTTCCAGTACATTGTAGATCTTTGTGATGAAAACAAGGTCATACTCTTCAAAGGTTCTTAGGAATTCAACCACATCATTTCTGTACTCTCTCAATCTAGGATGCTTTGTAGAGTTTTTCCTTTAATTTTTTTTATGATCGATTTAGAATCTCCCTCGAATGAAATTATTTTAGTACCTAATTTTTTAAGCAATTTCAAGCCTAATAGTAATGCCTCATATTCTCCTATATTGTTTATACACAGAAAATTCAATTTGTAAGAATGTCCTTCACCTTGATTAGTCTTTGAATTGTACATCCAGACTCTAGCCCCTGAACCTATTTTACCACACGAGGCATCAAAAGTCATATTCCAAAAGTCATATTCTTGATTGACCAAATACAGGGATTGTGGCATATGTCATATCCATTTGAAGTGTTCCTTGTAGCTTAGCCACCCAAGAGTGTGACAATAAAATGCCATACTTAGGTGGAATGTTTACTACCACTATGTCCATCACTAATCTTTTTGTTGGTATCTAGGCTGATGTGACACAGATGTCCTTAATAAGACCTAGACACCTGTTGGGCACGGGATCCCCCAAGGCAAGTTTTGGGTCTTAAAGCCAAATTTTTGACTACGTCCAATGTAAAGACTCCACGAAGTATGGGTGTGGAGCGCGAAGTTGTAATTGAGTCACAGAGTTGTCCACCCTTACTTTTGTAATGTAATGTTAGCTTGAGAGTTCTACCCATAGTCTGTGGACCATGGGATTGTATAAATAGAACGAGGCTCTAAGTTGTAAAAAAATAAGGTGAGCAATGATGGAATAGAAGAATTAGATCTAAGAATCTAAGTGAAAAATCAGGTCTTTGGGTCATAGAGTAGGAGAAGGCTCTACAGCTGAGTGCACAAAGGCCTAGTAGTCTGCAACTAAGTGTGCAAACCCCTACAACTAAGTGCACAGGGTGAGTCGAGTCTATAACCATTGAAGAAAATAATAAAGAGAAGTTTCTTATCATTTCTGTGTATCTTTTTATGTTTTATGCCTTTAAGTATATTGAGTATGAATTGCAAGTTTATAGTTTATTTGTTGTGCGAACATATGTGAATGTGTTGAATAAGCGAATATAAGATAAGTATCTGTTTGCATGAAGTTAACTAATAGTTATAAGAAGATAAGTAAGATCCAAAGTATAACTTAGGGAAAGAGAACAAATCGCTGCCTTAGTAGTGCGAAATCACCTCAGCCCCTAATTAGGGCTGCACGAAGGTGATTATAATAGAGCATGAAGGCCTTGAGAGATAGGAGAGTGTGTGAAGTAACCTACGTGAAGTCATTCCTAGTTGGACTAAGATGACCCCTCAGACATCTTGAGGGTGTGGAAACCTGGTTGCAGCATCCCCCCATACTGCTTCGGGTGAGGCCTCAGTCTGCGCTTCGCGGGATGTTGCCGAAAGGTCCAGTAGTACAGGAATTTGTTTAGCTAATTAACTCTGAACCTAGGTCAGGCCCCATCAAGCCAACAAATGGTTCCATTTTTGAGACCGGAATTTGCATAGAGATGTCTAATGTCATATTATTGGAATCCAATAAAGAAGGAAGTTAAATTTTGGTTGGACAGAAGAATTCACGAGTTCGTAGCGTAGTAGAATAGGAACCCATGATTGTCGAAAGAAGAATGGTTAGATTGCCACCTGTACATAGAGATCCATGAAATATTCTTCACATATTTTCCCACTGAGTTGTACGAGTGGATCGCGAAGATAGAAGATAGCCAAGGAAGGTGGAAGCTCGATGGTCCTATTTTGTGGACCCTACAATTGGTGCGCAAATTGGAAGCATCAAAGGATCAGATCGTGTGCACTGTTGACCACTGGCTTGATTGAATTATAGGAAGATTCATTACTAAGTTCATAGTTGAGCCCTCAGTTAGCTACAGTAAGGTGGAGAAACGCTTTCTCAAATGACTGTGAGGTAAGTACGTAAAGTCTTTGAACACTTGGATTAACATGTTATTGTGCGAGAAAAGGGTTATGTAGTTACCTTGATATCTGGAGCTACGCGAGGTAGAAAAACCTATAGAAATGAGAGAAGTAAGGGACCAGAGAATATCCCTTTGATTTCACCTCTACGAGGGGACGAGGAAGAGCTCACGAAGGTCTCACCACGAAGTGCGATCAATCTAATAAGGCAGAGAATCTCGCGAATACCACCCCCACCCACACTACCACCAACGTCACCACCATCACCTCCATCTTCACCCATACCACCACCATCGCCACCGTGATTCAATATGGTGAGCATAGTAAAGTTTCCTGTGTTCAAACATTTGGGGAATGAGGATCCAAACCAGTTTTGGTTTGTTATAAGAGCCATATGGGAAGTGCAAGGAGTTACAGATGACAATATCAAGAAAGCGACACTGGTTAGCGCCCTGTTAGATTCCTATACCAATAGGGGTCATAATTTTTGAATGACTGAGATTAAACCTGTAATATGTACATACCTTTTCTTTCTGTAAATGTTCTTCATATTAAAAAAATTAAAAATATGTATAGAGGGTATGTCCTAAAAGAATAATCAAAGGACAAAAAGAATAAGAAAAGGTCCAAAAAATTGAAAAATATGAACCCAAAAAAAAAGGACCATCAAAGTGAGCAAGCCAAAATGCCACTACTATTTACTTTTATGCATAATACTGATTGTGTGCAGCTTGTTATTCATGTCATAGTCCATGGTACTCAAACTATTTAATCTTGACTATGCCATGCTTTAAATTTCATGTTGATAGTTAGAAAATAGAATCAGACCAAACTGTTTAATCTTGGCAGATCATTAGATAGGTAGAGTAAATAAAAGGAGCTAAACTGTTTAGTATGAGCCCTTAGATGTAATAAGGTTATATTTAGTTAGTTTACTATTGTAAAGAGAAAGAAAAATGTTTGAAAATGGTTTGCTAGCTCAAATGCACCCTAATAAAGAGAAGTGAAAATGGTAGGATGAGTAGATGGGTAAGTAGAAGAAAGGTTGCAGAAGTATGATGATTGATTAGACAAAAGCATATTTATCATTCACATCATAAGAGTTCCAGATATCAATGAACAATCAAGCATGCAAATCGTTTACAAAGTCAGCTAATTAACTTCCCCAATTCATTTTACCCATTTCCTTTACTAATTTCCCATTATAAAGTTATAAGTACTTGAAAACCCATAGTCAAAGAGGCTCAGAGCATTTGTCTGACTTTTGGAGGGACCAAACCCTCTGCTCAATGATTTAGGGATAAAAAGTACCATATTCCACCTAAAAAAAGTCATTCCCCCTTCAGTTCATTCATTTTCCCTAATAATACCCCTTTTCCTAAGGTTAAAACACTATTTTCCTAGGGAAAGTAATCACCCCCATGGAAAACCCCTTTTTCCTAAAAAAACCACAAGAACACCTTACCCTAAGTATTTATGTTAATATTGGAAAAACGTTGAAACGTGAAAAATCATGTACGTAGGGTATCATGCCCCTTTTCGCTCATTTTATTAATTACTAATTTTATTTATTAAATATCGATAAAACCCCGTTTCCCTGTATATATTTAACTCCTATATAAAAAATAATCCCAGTCCTTAGTTTAATTATAAACTATATCACTACCCCTTATCCCCCAAAAATATTAAAATCATGCCCTTAATTGTAGAAATTCCCACTGTAGATCAACAGATTATGCAATATACTAAAACACAATACAAGATCTACTTCTACAACACTTTACGGAAGATTAATCGATTTAGCAAGATCAAGAGAACAAATTTAACTGAGAATGAGAAATCAATCACACATAACATAGAAGAAATAACCCAGGGAAAGCCTCAGCCTAAAACCCCAAATTCTGTATTATAATACAAGTGGAAATGTTGTTCAAGTTACAAAAAGAATCAGTTCTCAAGCTATCTTGCTCTCTCTGCAATCAAACAATACAACTCATAAACTAAATAGACATAGTATATATCCTCCTCAAGCCCTCCAAGCCTCCTATTTCCTTGCACAGTTTTTCTTGGGGTCTAGTGAAGCCACATGTGTGAATTGGCCTCATCATGCTCACTAAACCTAAAGAACTAACTGCACAATCCTCTAAGAAAGAATTCCTTCTGCATGCAAGGCATATTCACAATGGAATATTCTAGCAACTGATAGTACACTGCCCCTCCATCTGATCTCAATTGGGTCTCTATCTAAACTGACATGCAAGAGTTATTTATGAGAGAATACTCAGTTATCTAAAGTGCAGTAGTTACATGCATGCAAACATTAACTAACTAAACTTACATTAATTCAACAAACTGTTTAAATTAATCTAACTGGACTTGACTCAGTTAACTGAGCATTACAACTAAATATTACAACTCGTCCTTATCTCTTTAACTACTGGAAAAATTCCTCAATTAATGGAGAAATTGTTGCATGTCCCCACATACACTTCATGTTTGATTTTCCTTAACTAATTAACTCAAGGTGAATTAATTAATTATTTTACAAACAGCTGCTAAGATCAAATTCGAATTTTACTTCACTATTTTAGTTTAGAGACTGACTAAAATAGGAAGGTATCTTGAAATGCTATTTATAGAATGCTATTTTTAGCACTTCCATTTTTTCATCCATTGTTGCTAAGTTCAACGCTGGCTGAACTGCTATTTATAGCAGTGCTATTTTTAGTATTTCTACTTTTAGCATTTCTTGTTGCTATTTTCAACACTCCCTCTCAATAAGAAAGGGATTATCAATAACCCCAATCTTGTCCCTGTGGAACTCGAACTTGCATTTTGACAACACCTTAATCAAAATATTTGCATCCTATTCCTCGGTCAAAACATACAACAACAACATGATCCTCTTGACCACACCGTCTCTAAGATGGTGATACTAGATATCAATGTGCTTGGAATTTTCATGAAAATCTAGATTCTCAGAGAGTTTGATACAACTCTAGTTATCGCAGTAGATCACTGTAGGATCCATCATCTGACCAAACAATCCCACTAGAATCTTCTGCATCCAAATGGCCTCACATGCAGCCTGACTAGCAGCCATGTATTTAGCCTCTACTAAGCTAAGTGCAAATGATCTCTGTTTCCTACTATACTAGGAAACTACAGCTAAACCAAGATTGAATATTCCTCCAGAAGTTCTCTTCCGGTTTGATGGACTCCCTACCCAATCCGCATCTGTGAAGTCCTAAAGCTTCACTCCCTCTATCTATCTGTACCACAATCCGAACTGAGATTTTCCTCTGAGGTATCTCAGCAAATGCTTTGCTACCTTCCAAAACAGCTTGGTATGCTAAAACATAGCTTGACTTAGCTAGTTCACCACAAAGCATAAGTTGGGTCATGTGTTCACCAGATACATAAGTGAACCCACCAGCTGCCAATAAATAGTAGTAGCTACTACCTCACCTGAAGTAGCATCCTCCTTCCTCTAGTTCCTAGCTAGAGGAGTTTTCATGGGCTTTCACTTCTCCATGTCAAAGTGCTTGAGTATCTCATTGGCATACTTGCCTTGAGACACAAATACTTCCCCATCTTTCTACCACACCTCCATGCCTAGAAAGTACTGCATATGGCTCATGTCCTTCATCTCGAACTCTCTTGCAAGGTCCTCCCTACAAGACTATATTAGTTGATCATTACCTATCAAAATCATATCATTGACATAAAGAACAATGATCAATGGTTTACCTTCTACCATGATGTGGTAAAGGTTCACATTTTCTTCGCTCTTGGTGAAGCCCAATCTAGTGAAATAACTGACGATCTTGGTGTACCAAGCATGGGGTGCTTGCTTCAGCCCATAAAAAGCCCTCTTCAGTCAGCACACATGTGACTCATGATCGAAGGTTTCGAAACCTTTTGGTTGCTCAATGTACACCTCCTCCTCAATCTTCCCATTGAGGAATGTTGTCTTCACATCTATCTAGCCGATATTCCACCCCATCTGAGTTGATAGTACCAACATCCATCTAATCGATGAGTACCTTGCTATGGGAGAAAAAGTCTAATCATAGTTGATCCCTCAAACTATGAGAAACCCCGGGCAACAAACCTTGCCTTATGTTTCTCAACACTGCCATCGGTGGCTTGCTTTATCTTGTAAAGCCATATGGAACTCACCACTAACTTAACTTGAGGCCTTGGAACAACATCTGTTATGCTCTTAACCTGCAAAGCAATACCCAAACATAGAATTTGCGAAGAAAAGATACCGAGAACACAGAATATGCGAAGAAAATATACCCAGAACACAGAATAGCAATGATTTTATTATTCAGAGAGAAATGTTCACAGGCCTCTTCGAGGGGGCAACCTCTAATAGAGCGGAGCTCAATTACAAAACAAGACACGATGCTCCTCGCAGGGAGTCTCTATCCTTTATATATGACTCATACATGCAATACCACGGGCCAATATCGTGGGTTTTATTAATACCATCTATCTAATACTATCGCCCATTTACCATCTATCTAATACTACCGCCCATTCGCAACTAACTGTGGTCCCGTCATTAATTGCGGGTTAACCACTTAAAAATATTAATATGGGCTTTATTGACTCTTGACTATGACGTGATCCCATGACATAAATAAGGGGGTTAGGGTGGGACCCTAACATGCCCTCCCCCTTAAGACTAGCCTTGTCCTCAAGGCTGAAGCTGCGGAAACTGCTGAAGAATAGTGGCTGGTTCCCAAGTTGCATCTTCCGGAGAGGTGTCTTTCCATTTGATGAGGACCTCCTTAAGCATGCGGCCGCGCAGGTGCTTGTCTCGTGTGTCTAGAACCTATTCCGGTTGAAGCCAGATTGATCCTTCTTCGTCCAATTCAGGTAGACTGGTTTGAACTTGGAAATTGTTCCCAATCACTATCTTGAGGCACGATACATGGAAAAATGGGTGGATTTTTGCTGTAGGTGGCAAAGCCAACTTGTAAGCCACTTCTCCAATGCGCTGAAGTACTTGGTATGGCCCGTAGAATTTTGGAGAGAGCTTTTGACAACCCTTGTCTTTGAGTGATGTTTGCTTATATGGTTGCAGCCTCAAAAAGACCTGATCCCCTTCTTGAAATTGGCGCTCTGAGCGATGTTGGTCATCCTGTTGCTTCATACGGTTCTGAGCTTGATGAAGATTCTCGCGTAGATGGGCAAGCATGGTTGCGCAGTGTTGTAGGAGTTGATCCACGGCTTGTACTTTGGAGCACCCCTTGAGATAAGAAGTAGGGGAAGGCGGAAGTTGTCCATAGACTGCTTCATAGGGAGTCATTTTGGTGGTGGCATGATAGTTGGTGTTATACCACCATTCCACCAGAGGTAACCACTGTACCCAAAGGTGTTGTTTTTCTGAAGTGAAACACCTAAGGTAGGTTTCTAGACATTTGTTGACGGCTTCGGTTTGACCATCTGTTTGCGGATGATATGAAGTACTGAGTTTGAGTTGAGTGCCTTGTATTCTGAAGAGCTCCTGCCAAAAATTACTAGTGAATATTGGGTCGCGGTCGGACACAATAGAAGTGGGCATGCCATGAAATTTGAAGATTTGATCCATGAAAGTTTGAGCAACCAAAGTGGGTGTGAATGGTTGGGGTAGGGCGCAGAAATGAGCATACTTCGACAGTCGGTCCACAACCACCATGATGACTGGCTTGTTCTGAGACTTTGGAAGACCTGTAATGAAATCCATGGAGACCTCCGTCCAAATTGACGCCGGAATGGGCAATGGTTGTAATGTGCCTGGTGTGTTGACGGTTTCCCCTTTGTGGCATTGACAGACGTCACATTCTGCTACAAAAGTAAGGATGTCCCGTTTCATGCCGGCCCAAAAAAATGATCTTCTGGTGCGCGCATATGTCTTCTGAAAGCTCGAATGTCCTGCAATGGGAGATGAGTGCAATTCTGCCAAAATGCGACTTTTGAGGGTGGATGTTGGTGCTATTATGACTTTGTCCTTGTAGCGAAGAATATCATTCTGCCACGAGTAGCCCTTGTTGGAATTAGGATCTATCTGCAATTGAGAAATGAGTTGGGAGAGCCCGAGATGTGAAAACCATTCCCTGCGAGCCTCTTCAATCCAGTCTGGAATGGGGAGGGAAATTGCGAGCAGAGTACTTTCCTCCTCAAATTGGCGCGACAATGCATCTGCTACCCTGTTGTCTTTCCCTTTTTTGTATATGATCTCATAATCATATCCCAGCATTTTGGCTAACCATTTATTTTGTTGTGGGGAAGATAGGCATTGCTCCAAAAAATATTTAAGACTGTGATGATCTGTGCGGATTTGGAAACGTCGCCCCAACAAGTAAGGTCGCCAGGTCTCGACTGCATGTAATATGGCCATCATTTCCTTCTCGTAGGTAGATTGGCCCAGATTCCTCCCACTTAGTTGTTGGGTGGTGAAGGCCAATGGTCGCCCTTCCTGCATTAAGACCGCTCCAATACCTATTCCCAAAGCATCAGATTCAATGAAAAATGATTTGGTGAAGTCCAGTAGTGCTAAGACAGGAGTGGAACACATGGCGGTTTTGAGAGCGGTAAATGCCTGTTGTGCTTCTTCATTCCAGAAGAAGGAATTTTTCTTTAGGAGTTGCGTTAGGGGCTTCGCTATGCGGCCATAGTTGCGGACAAATTTACGATAATAGCCTATGAGACCCAAAAATCCTCTCAAGCTTTTCAAGGTCTTAGGTTGAGGCCATTCTTGCATTGCCTGGATCTTTTTTGGGTCCACCTTGACACCTTCACGCCCCACAATGTGGCCCAAATACTCAACTTATTCCATGCCAAATGAACACTTAGACATCTTGACAAATAATTTATGCGTGCGGAGCAGTTGCAAGAGTAGATCTACATGCTGAAGATGTGCCGCCCAAGTGCCACTATAGATGAGGATGTCATCGAAGAAGACAAGGACAAATTTTCTGAGATATGGTTTGAGGAGGTGATTCATAAGGCTCTGAAAAGTAGAGGGGGCATTACAGAGACCAAAGGGCATGACCAGGAACTCATAATGGCCTTCATGAGTTCTGAAAGCTGTCTTGGGAATGTCGACTTCCTTCATGTGAATTTGGTGGTAGCCTGAGCGAAGATCCAACTTAGTGAAGAATTGAGCCCCATTGAGTTCGTCCAGCAAATCGTCAACCACTGGGATGGGAAATTTATCTTTGACTGTTAACTTATTGAGGGCCCTGAAGTCTGGACACATCCGCCACTCCCCATCTTTCTTGAGGACCATGACCACTGGAGATGAATAAGGACTAATGCTGGGACGAATGACACCTGCTTCCAACAATTCCTTGATGATTTTTTCTATTTCATTCTTTTGGGTGAACGGATATCTGTATGGCCGCACATTTGGGGGTTGGGCCCCTGGAACCAATGTGATGCTATGATCATGTTCCCCTCACGAGGGTGGAAGCTCATGAGGCTTGTCAAAGACCGTCCGATGTTTATTTAAAATTTGTTGCATCTCAGGATGAATTGGCGGAGGCATGGTGTCTACTACCTGGATGGAATTAAATTGAGCTACCACTCCATGATGGCCCTTTTTTAACAATTTTTCCATCCTATGCGAGCTGATGACAGAGGGGGCTCCCACCTGTAGTCCACGAAGGGTATGTGTGGAGTTGTTCTGCTTAAAACTCATATATAACTCCTGGAAATCCATTGTGATTGGCCCAAGAGTGCGGAGCCATTCCGCGCCGAGGACAATGTCGCAACCCCCATGTGTATTGCAAACATGTGGGTTTTCAATTGATAATCCCCCATTTGAATTTTGACATTTTCACAGCGACCTTCACATTTCATTGTGCCCCCATCTGCAATCTGGACTTGGAAGTTAGAAACTGCCCGGACGAAACAATGTGCTGCTTCAGCGATCTTTTGGTGGATGAAATTATGGGTACTTCCACTATCAATCAAGACTACTACTAGGTGATGTTTAAGAAAACCCCTGATTTTGAGAGTTTGAGGGGAAGAAATGCCTGCCAATGCGTTTAGCGAAATAATTGGTTCATCAGATACAATCTCCTGTTGGTTATCTTCTTCGATCGCCTCCGGTTCCTCAAGTGGTGGATCTTCCTCGGTGGAGTTGTAGTCAGTGGCATCTATTTGAAAAAACTTGTGCTCTTTGCATTTATGACCCGGGGAATATTTTTCATCACAGTAGTAACATAGTCCATGCTTCCTTCTTTCGGCCATTTCCGTAGGTGACACCTTTTGAATCTTAAGTGTCTGAGTCATATTGGGAGCCTGTGAGGGACGACCTTTAGCGCGGAAGTTGGGGCGGCTGGATTGGGCTGTTAATGCACGTTCCACCTTACGGGCTACCTGGCAAGCCTCTGTCCATGTGGGAGGGTGGTGGAGTAGAACTTGAGCTTTGATGGATTCTTTAAGACCGCTGATAAAGCATTCCATGTAGAACCCATCTATGAGACCCTTAGTGCGGAAGGCTAAGGCTTCAAAAGCAGTAATATATTCCTCCACTGTACCCGTCTGTCGGAGCTTAGTGAGACGCCCCAAAAAAGAGTCTTCCTGTTCAAAGCGACTGCGAAGAGTTTTGGCAAATTGGGCCCAATTCTGAAAATGTCCATTGCAATGCTGATGCCATTCCTTCCATTGCCATCGTTCATTGTCCAAGTACATGGTGCCCACCATAAGCTTAGTCCCCTCATCTGTGATATGATTCAATTGGAAATACTGCTCCATTTGTGCTAGCCATGCGGACGTGTGAGAACCGTCAAATTTCTACATATCCAACTTGGGAGGTCGCTGACTGGGTGGTGGATGGGAGTGCCAAACGTGAGGAGAGTGGCTAGACTCACCCTCATGGTATTCATGGCCATTATATGCCTCCTCGTGGGCTAGCTCCTTGCCCTTTAGGAGTGCCTCCTGTATCTGGTTACCTATTCCCTTAAGCTCAAGTTGTATGTGGTTACTCATTCCTTGAAGCTCAAGTTCGATCTTGTTCACCGCAGTTTGGAGGGAGTGCACATGGTTTTCAATTTTGTCGATCCTTTCATTGGCCATCGCTTGAGCGCGAGTTTCTACCATACACCAACCTGATGAAAAATTGGGACCACCTAAAAAAATTTTACTAAGAAATTGAATGGTACCACCTTGCTCAGCTCATCGTCCTGATACTGATGGGCTAGGTCACCAACGTAGTTTTACTCCTTCCTGATCAATACTGCAGTCGCCAAATCCTCAAAATATCAATGCCGCCAAAAGTCCTACGAAAATTATATCCAGGTACAGGAACCCTTCACAACTACTCTGATCTGGTGGATCTAAGAGATCTAAATGGTGGAACAACTGCTGCTGCTGATCTGGAATATCCGATCTGGTGGATCTGATAGATCTGAATGGTGGAACAACTGTTGCTGCTGATCTGGAATAGATGATGTGTGATCCCCCAATAGAAAGGGAACTATGGTCTTGGGGAGTGTCAGGTGCTACAGATCACAATATACATAAGGGTCTGACAGTAGTACTCGGCCCAATGTTTCAGGGCTCTAACTAAGGAGGATTGACCGTACCCTTAGCCGTACAACCCGACTACCCTATCGTACGGGCGAGTAATCTCTCCGAGTGTTGTTCTCGGTGTACTGTAGCCACAAGACGGCCGAAGGTTTATCTATGGCGAGGTTTCAAGGGAGCTAGGGGGCTTCCTATATACCCAGAGGGTACGTGGAAGACAGTCCGTGCGCGGTTCTGTCTAATGCGCTACTACTCGAAGGGGTACCCACAGGGGTTGCAAGGGAGTCCAACAGACGTGAACACCTCTTGTATTTCCTGCATGCATGCCTCCCCAAATCCACAGGTTTATGCGCTTAACGACAGATCCCGTGGTTTAAAGACGCCGGAACACGTCTCTAGCCAAAAAAAAATTTGCTAAAATTTGGAGATCCCACCGAGCCCTGGAAAGTGCTCTGATACCACTTGTTATGCTCTTAACCTGCAAAGCAATACCCAAACATAGAATTTGCGAAGAAAAGATACCGAGAACGCAGAATATGCGAAGAAAATATACCCAGAACACAGAATAGCAATGATTTTATTATTCAGAGAGAAATGTTCACATGCCTCTTTGAGGGGGCAACCTTCAATAGAGCAGAGCTCGATTACAAAACAAGACACGATGCTCCTCGCAGGGAGTCTCTATCCTTTATATATGACTCGTACATGCAATACCATGGGCCAATATCGTGGGTTTTATTAATACCATCTATCTAATACTACCGCCCATTTACCATCTATCTAATACTACCGCCCATTTGCAACTAACTGTGGTCCCGTCATTAATTGCGGGTTAACCACTTACAAATATTAATATGGGCTTTATTGACTCTTGACTATGACGTGATCCCATGACATAAATAAGGGGGTTAGGGTGGGACCCTAACAACATCCCACACACTATTCTAAATGATAGAGTCATACTCCTCTACCATTGCATCAACCCATACTGGTTACTGTACTGCCTCCTCGAATGAAGAAGGTTCGATATCTACACACTCCCCAACTAGGGCCATGCACCCAGTGTACCCCTCAGGTGACCTACTCTATTTGCTCTGAGAAGATGGCTGTCCCACATTTTCCCACTCATCCAGCATCAACCTGCTGTTGGCATTTTGGCACAGGTGTGGCGCTATGGTACAGGTGTTGTCCTTGATGGAAACTCTCTTTGAAGACAGATCTCAGTCCAGACTACAAGAATGAAGAGAAATTTCATATACGCAGGTTCATTAAGCCCAAGTTGCGTATACACGCTGGTACGCTATATACTAAGTCGCGGATACGCAGGCTCGCTATATACGAAGTCGTGTATACACGCAGTTTCATGAACAGAAAAGAGCGTACATGTCGAGAAGCTTTCTTTTGGTCCGTGGTAGTTAGTCCTCGGTACTTGAGCCTATGTTTTTGGACCAAGGTATCTCGACAGTCGTGTTGATCCCGAGTTTTGAAGTTGATGGTATTGTGTTACTATGATTTTGGACCGTGGTATTGTGAAGGGCCTAAGGCTATATAAGGAGAAGAAGATCATTAGGCAAGTGTATCGAAAAGTCTTGAATATCTAATAAAGAAAGAGATCTAGTATGCAGGTTCTGGGTTGATGATACATTGCTTGATCTGAACTAAGGAGAGATCACACCAGTTGATGGAAGACTAGATCTAAGGATAGATCGGGATCAAATTGTTTGAAAGGAACTATATTTATATGGTTGATTATGCGTATTTTTAGATCTACATACTGACGCAATGTTATGTTCTGGGTATGACTGATGTCTGGTACAGCTGCGAAGTTTTAAGAAAATACTTCTAGATCTGTACGCATGTTGGCTTCGGTAAAAGCGTGTGTATACGCGGGTTTGTCTCATTGAAGTAGCGTATATATTTTGAAGCTTAATTTTTGGGGTTGCAGTTGGGTCTGACTGTTATTGCAGAGTTCTGTAGTCTGCTCTGTGTTCTGGTGACTGGGTGTTGACAGGGTTTCAGTGGTTCAGTGATTCAAAGATTGATGATGCTAGTATTGGTTGTTTTTTACTTCAATGATTTGTGAATGAATCATGGTCTTCAGATTGTAATGTTGTGCTTCAGGAGTATCCAGTCTGAAAATTGATGAAAAGTGGTACCTGAAGGAAAGAAGATTGTAGGCCAGCACCTATGTACTAGTATCTTAGCTAGTACAAGAGCAAAGGGGGTTGGAGCTCCCTTCCAGGAGAGTCTGGAAAACGAGAGAAGGTTGTAGCCTTCTGCAGGTTGTAGCCTGCGTACTGTTATAAGGTTGCACCAGTACAAAAGATTGTAAACTGAAGTTTCTGATTAAAGAAAGATAGAGACAACTTGCAGCAGGTGGTTTTCACCCACATTGGGTTTCCACCTTATATCTTGGTGTTCATGTGTGTGGCTTTTGTGAGATGATTTGTTCTGTTATACTGTACCTGTTTACTGTTAAAATGGTTAATAATGTTCTGATGCATTTACTGAAGAAAAGCTAACTGAATTATAAGATCTCTGGATATACGCTAGTTTCTTTAGACACAGCAGCGTGTACACGCTGGCTCACTTAACTGAAGTAGCGTATATGTTTCTGAATATGAAATTGAAAATTTTTTATTGATCTAATAATACTGATTCACCCCCCCCCCTCTCAGTATTATTTTCAACAATTGGTATCAGAGCAGGTCCTTCAGAGAAGCTTGATCGCTTGAAGGTAGATTGTTCATCATGAGCAACTACGAGAAAGAAGCATCAATCAGGCCACCGGTTTTTGATGGGACAAACTTCAATTATTGGAAGGTAAGAGTTACTGCCTGTCTTCAATCTCTTGGTACAGAAGTTTGGGACATCGTAGAGACAGGCTACACTTTTCCTTCAGCTACTCCTATAGATTCGGCCGAGAAAAAGAAATATGAAACAAATGCGAAAGCAGTCAGTACTCTATTGGGATGTATATCCCAATTAGAATTCATGAAGGTAATGCACTATAAATCCGCAAAAGAAATATGGGACAGAATTGTCACGAGCTATGAAGGAGACGAACAGGTAAAGCGTGCTAAACTTCAAACTCTCAGGATTAAGTATGAGACTCTCAGAATGTATAATGATGAAAGTGTGGCTAACTATTTCCTTAGGGTGGATGAGATTGTTAATTGCATGAAAAACTTGGGTGAAGAAATAAAAGAGGCTATTGTGGTTGAAAATGTTCTAAGATCATTGTCCCCCAAATTTGAATCTAAAGTGTCTGCAATAGAAGAAAAGGAAAATCTACGAACTCTTACTATGTCTCAGCTTCACGGAATTCTAACTGCTTATGAAATGAGAAAGGGAGGTCCATCAGACAGAAGAGAAGCTGCTTTCAAGGCTTCAGGCAAAGAAGATTATTATGAAGTAAGTCACGTGCCAGAAGATGAAGAAAAAGAATCAAATTTTGTCAGAAATCTTCAAAGGGGTTCTGGAAGGTTCAGAGGTAAGTTACCTTTTAAATGCTTTTCTTGTGGAAGAGTAGGTCATTATGCTGCCAAATGTCCTCACAAAGATAAGAATGACAAGGGAAAGGAACCTGTCAAATGGAACAAGAAACAGAATGAAAGGAAGAAAAGCTATTACACTCATGAAGATAGTGATGGTCTTTCAAATAGTGACAAAGATGAACAAGGTAATAGATATAAAATTTTAATGGCTTTTGAAGATGATGACTACATGGATGCTATAAATGTAGAAGGCTTTTGTGAAGAAATGAATAATCTCAAAGTTTGCTTAGAAGAGAAAAGTGCTATTATTGATTCTCTACAATGTCAACTGGCTGAAAAGGAAAAACATCTTGAAAAATTCGAATGTGAGATTGTTTGTCTTAGAAAGGAGATTGAGAAAACAAAAGCGATTAATCTTAAATTTGTTAAAGGATCTGAAACCTTGGATGAGATTATCAATGTGCAGCGTTCTCCTCTGATCAAGACAGGTCTGGGATATAATGGAGAAACATCTCAAGCTTCTACCTCTAAAAGTTATCTTGATGCAGCAAGGAGGAACGAGCAAAGGCCAAATAAAAGTCATCAGGTGAATAAGGGACAGTTTACCTCAAGAACAAATAAATACTATCAAGAAATTCTGGGACAAGCTGCCTTAAGGACAAACAGAAGCTACAATCAGCCACAGGTAAAATCTTCCCAATTCTCCCCAAGAATGGATGTCAATAGAAGCTACAATCGGTTGGAAGATAGATCTGATTATCGCAAAAATTTCTTTAATGGCCAATGTTTTTCTTGCCATAACTTCGGTCACAAAGCAGCTCAATGTGTTGCCTACAAGACAATCATGACTAGAGAAGCTCAAAAGCAAAGAAGTATGTCTGGAACCATGAAAAGGAATTATAACAACTTTTCGGTTCTTGAAAATGAAGTTGAATGCTCTATTTGTAATAACTTTGGTCATGAAGACTTTGAATGCAGGAGCAGGTTCTGGAAGACAACTCAAAAGGAACAAACCTCAAATGTCAGAACATGGAGAATAAAGGAACCGCAACCAGAAAGATGTGGGATAGCCTTTTATGCAGAAGGTCAAGAAAGTCTATGGTACATTGACAGCGGATGTTCGAAGCATATGACAGGGGACAAAGAAAAACTTGAATCATATACCGCATTAGAAAATGGAAAGAAAGTTTCTTTTGGAAACGATATCTCTGCAGCCATAAAAGGAAAAGGCGTTGCTCCGTTGAAAGAGAAGGTCAAAGCTAGAAATGTTTTGTATGTTGATGGATTGAAGCATAATCTTCTGAGTGTCAGTCAGATGTGCGATCAAGGAACAGAGGTAATATTTAGATCAAATGGATGTTGTGTTCGTGATCTTGATACAGGTGAAACAGTGATCAAAGGAAGAAGGACTCCAAATAATCTATACATATTTGAAGAAAGACAACAACAATGTTATTTGAGAAAGGATGATGAACACTGGCTATGGCATCGGAGGTTGGGGCATCTAAGCTTTTCACAAATAAGGAAAGCATGCAAATATCAGGCAATTCGTGATCTTCCAGATATCAAAATTCCAGACAACACCATATGCAAATCATGTCAGTTTGGAAAGAAAACCAGAACTAATTTTCCTGAGAAGGAAGGATTAGCTAGCATGCCTCTTGAGCTAGTACATACAGATACATGTGGTCCATTCAGAAAAAGAACACCTCGAGGAGAAGAATATTTTATATTATTCATTGACGATTTCTCCAGGTTTCTCTGGTTAGGACTTATGAAGCACAAAGATGAAGCATTCGAAAAATTCAAATCCTTCAAAGCCTTGGTTGAAAATGAATCAGGACACAAAATTAAGTGCCTCAGATTGATAGAGGTGGGGAGTTTACCTCGAATGAATTTTTCGATTTTTGTGAAGAACATGGGATAAGAAGAGAATTTTCTACAGCTAGAACTCCTCAGCAAAATGGAGTTGTGGAAAGAATGAACAGAACAGTCCAAAAAATGGCTCGTGCTATGCTTGATGAATCAGGTACTCCCGCAACTTTCTGGGGTGAAGCTGCACATGCTGCGGTTATTATTCTCAACAAAACAAATGTCCGAGTAAACAACACTCAAACCCCTCATGAGCTCTGGTGTGGTGAGACTCCTTCGGTGAAGCACTTAAAATCTTTGGGAGAAAATGTTATATTAAGAATACTGATGAGCAACTTGGCAAACTTGAACCAAGAGCAGATGAAGGCATTCTTCTTGGTTATTCTCCACATAGCAAAGCATACAAGTGCTACAACAAAAGACTTGCCAGAATTGTTGACAGCATTGATGTTGTGGTTGATGAGAAGGGATACATTCCTAGGCAAGTTCATCATGAAGACATCGAAGAAGATGAAGGCTACCCTCAAAAACAAAATGATGAAGAAGAAGAACCTCAAGAAGAAGAAGAACAGTAAGAAGAACCAGAGGAGCAGACAAGAATAGAAGAGAAGACTCCATCCAGATATGTTCAGAAGAATCATCCAGAATCTCAGATTGTGGGGCAGAAAGAAGCAGGAGTACAAACAAGAAGAACAATTGCAGAAGCTTCAAGATATTTGGCATTACTCTCTTCTACTGAACCACAAAATGTGAAAGAGGCATGCAAAGATGAATGTTGGGTCAAAGCAATGGATGAAGAACTTGAGCAGATCGAAAAGAAAAACACTTGGGAATTAGTTCCTAGACCAAAAGATAAGAATGTCATAGGGACAAAATGGGTCTTCAAAAATAAATTGAATGAAAATGGAGAAGTAATTAGAAACAAGGCCAGACTTGTTTGTAAAGGGTATGCGCAGCAAGAAGGAATAGATTTTGAAGAGACCTTTTCTCCTGTTGCAAGACTTGAGGCCATCCGAATGTTCCTTGCTCTCTCAAGCTTTCAAAACTTCAAGGTATTTCAAATGGACGTGAAATCAGCCTTTTTGAATGGAGACTTAGAAGAAGAAGTATATATTGAGCAGCCAGATGGTTTCATTCTTGGGAATGATCCAAACCTTGTATGCAGATTGAAAAAGGCTCTCTATGGTCTCAAACAAGCTCCAAGGGCTTGGTACTATCGTTTGGACAAATATCTTCACCAACAAGGTTTTTCAAAAGGATCAGCAGATAGCAATCTCTATATAAAAGTTGAAAATAACAAATTGCTAATACTTGTTGTGTATGTAGATGATATTATCTTTGGTAGCAATGAAGAGGCTATGAGTCAAAACTTTGCCTTGGTTATGCAGAAAGAATTCGAAATGTCATTACTTGGAGAATTGACATACTTTCTTGGATTGCAAATCCAACAAAATGAAGGAGGTATTTTCTTGTCTCAAACCAAGTACCTCAAGCAGATCTTGAAGAAGTATGGCATGGAAGATTCAAAGCCAGTATGTACCCCCATGGTTATAGGATGCAGCCTCAGTGCAAATGATGAATCAGCAGCAGTTCATCAACCAACTTATAGATCCATGATTGGGAGTTTGCTTTATTTGACAGGTACCCGACCAGATATTATGCATGCAGCAGGAATTGTTGGAATATTTCAAGCCAACCCAAAGGAAACTCATCTTCAGGAAGTCAAAAGAATCTTCAAGTATCTTCAAGGGACTCAAAACTATGGCTTATGGTATCCTAGAGATACAGATATCACTCTTCATGCTTACACAGATGCAGATTAGGCCGGAAGTGTGGATGACAGGAAAAGCACAAGTGGTGGTGCATTCTTCATGGGTTCCAGATTAGTATCTTGGTTCAGCAAGAAACAGAGTTCGATTGCTTTATCTACAGCTGAAGCAGAATATGTGGCTGCGGCATCTTGTTGCACACAACTTCTTTGGATGATGCAGACCTTGTAGGATTTTCAAATCACTTGCACTCCACCTGTCTCTATCTTATGTGATAATACAAGTGCAATCAGCATTTCAAAGAATCCAGTCATGCATTCAAAGACCAAGCACATACCAATCAAGTATCACTTCCTCTGGGAACAAGTGCTTGAACAAAGGGTCAAGTTGGAGTATGTTTCTTCTAAAGAACAAGTTGCTGATATTCTCACAAAACCACTGCCCAGGGAGACTTTTGAATATCTCATACAAAAGCTAGGAGTAGTTGATGCTTCATCCTGCTGTTGAAGCTTGTCTGTTCTAAAGAAAAGTTGGTGTACACGTGTTGTATAAGGGATATCCACATACATACGCTGATTTATGCAGGTGAAGTCGCGTATATGGAGTTCTAAACAGCAAGGGCAGACTCTGGTTGGAGAAGGTCTGAGATGGGTATGCCAGAGTCCTTCAGGCACAGTTTCAGGGGGTGCAGCAGGCACAATTTCAGGGGGAGCAGCTTAAAGTCTAATAAAGCATTGTTGGCATTTAGATGCTTTTGGTTCTAGTTCACAACTGTTGTTGGTTTCAGGAGAAGGAGCACAGAAGGAAATCTTGGTTGCTGATCTAAAAGATGATTATCAGATGCTGCTGGTGACTTTCATAAGTCTTGGTCTAGATTTTTTCGTCTCTATGTCATGTATCTCTTTTGTGATATCTCTTTTATGGTGTCAAGGTCATGTAACGGCCTATGTTGGTTTCCCCACTATGCCTGGGATGAATGATGTAATGTAATTGGTTGTCATATGTAAATTTCTGATGTATCCCCTCTTGGTTGGGAGTATGGATGTATGTATTGAGTCTTTTGGTGATAGGAAGGTCCTTTATGATGTATAAGTCTTGGTTCTTTTTGAAGAACATCTTTTGCAGATCTTGCCTACAGTCAGGGGGAGCATGTTCAGCACAGCAGAGCAGAGATATCAGCATGTACTCAGGGGGAGCACAACCCTTTGCCCTTGATGACAAAGGGGGAGAATGATTCTAAGGATCTTGGGATTGCCATCAAGTCCAAAGGGGGAGATTGTTGGCATTTTGGCACAGGTGTGGCACTATGGTACAGGTGTTGTCCTTGATGGAAACTCTCTTTGAAGACAGATCTTAGTCTAGACTACAAGAATGAAGAGAAATTTCATATACACAGGTTCATTAAGCCCAAGTTGCGTATACACGCTGGTACGCTATATACTAAGTCACGGATACGCAGGCTTGCTATATACGAAGTCGCGTATACACACAGTTTCATGAACAGAAAAGAGCGTACATGTCGAGAAGCTTTCTTTTGGTCCGTGGTAGTTAGTCCTCGGTACTTGAGCCTATGTTTTTGGACCAAGGTATCTCAACAGTCGTGTTGATCCCGAGTTTTGAAGTTGATGGTATTGTGTTACTATGGTTTTGGACTGTGGTATTGTGAAGGGCCTAAGGCTATATAAGGAGAAGAAGATCATTAGGCAAGTGTATCGAAAAGTCTTGAATATCTAATGAAGAAAGAGATCTAGTATGCAGGTTCTGGGTTGATGATACATTGCTTGATCTCAGGGAAAATTTTAAGAACCCCACCTAAATTTATAAATATAATAAATGGGCGAATCTCCATGGTATATAGGAAAAATGGAAGGCGATTTTATCAATAATATAATATGTATATATAATTTTTTGGCGAATCTCTCACCAGGCATGGCGAATATTTTACTCAATTATAAAATCTTGTAAGATCTTGGCGAGTCTTTCACTAAATAATAAAACTTTGTAAAGTCCTAGTGAATCTTAGCATAGACTACATGCTGGTTTAATTCCCCCATTTAAATAGGCTACATTCCACGTGAATACCATGGGTCAATACCATGTGCCATTTTGGTGAATACCATGGGTCAATACCATGTGCCATTTTTATTTTTATTAATTCTAATATTAGGGTTAATAATGGTTTTTTGCATGGTATTAATAACAATCTAGTCCATGGTATTTGTCCCATAGTATTTTGGCCATAGGTTTCACCTAAATATAACCCATTTTTTGAGTGTTCGTAAATATAAGGTGACTTATGGAGTAAATATAAAAAAATGTTTTATTTGTTTACCATACCTCTCGTCTATTTATATTTTTATTAATTTACCATACCTCTTTTACAAATATGGTATTTGGCCCATAGGATTCACTTAAATAAAACCTCTTTCTTGAGCCTTCATAAATAGAACGAGGGTTATGGACTAAATATAAAAAGAGGTTTTATTTATTTACGATACGTATAGTTTATTTATATTTTTATTTATTTACCATACCGTTTGAGTAAGTATAAAAAGATGTTTTATTTATTTACCATACCTCCACTTTACTTATATTTTTATTTGTTTACACCGTTACATGTATATAAGGTGACTTATGGAGTAAATATAAAAAATGTTTTATTTATTTACCATACCTCTCATTTATTTATATTTTTATTAATTTACCATAACTCTTTTATAAATATGGTATTTGGCCCATAGGATTCACTTAAATAAAACCTATTCTTGAAAATGGGCGAATGGAAGGTTGTAAGTCCTAATTTCAAGGGCTAAATTTACCTTTTTTACCCTCTCCCTTAAAATAAGGTGGGCTATTTGAGGTGATTTGTAAAAATGTACTATGATACAAAATATTCGCCCACTAAAAATTTAAAACCCCTTAATTTCGCCAAAGGGCGAACATTCGCCCCTAAAATTATCCTTGCTTGATCTGAGCTAAGGAGAGATCACACCGGTTGATGGAAGACTAGATCTAAGGATAGATCGGGATCAAATTGTTTGAAATGAACTATCTTTATATGGTTGATTATGCGTATTTTTAGATCTACATACTGACACAATGTTATGTTCTGGGTATGACTAATGTCTGGTACAGCTGCGAAGTTTTAAGAAAATACTTCTAGATCTGTACGCATGTTGGCTTCGGTAAAAGCGCATGTATACGTGGGTTTGTCTCATTGAAGTAACGTATATCTTTTGAAGCTTAATTTTTGGGGTTGCAGTTGGGTCTGACTGTTATTGCAGAGTTCTGTAGTCTGCTCTGTGTTCTGGTCACTGGGTGTTGACAGGGTTTTAGTGGTTTAGTGATTCAAAGATTGATGATGCTAGTATTGGTTGTTTTGTACTTCAATGATTTGTGAATGAATCATGGTCTTCAGATTGTAATGTTGTGCTTCAGGAGTATCCAGTCTGAAAATTGATGAAAAATGGTACCTGAAGGAAAGAAGATTGTAGGCCAGCACCTACGTACTAGTATCTTAGCTAGTACAAGAGCAAAGGTGGTTGGAGCTCCCTTCCAGGAGAGTCTGGAAAATGAGAGAAGGTTGTAGCCTTCTGCAGGTTGTAGCCTGCGTACTGGTATAAGGCTGCACCAGTACAAAAGATTGTAAACTGAAGTTTCTGATTAAAGAAAGATAGAGACGACTTGCAACAGGTGGTTTTCACCCACATTGGGTTTCCACCTTATATCTTGGTGTTCATGTGTGTGGCTTTTGTGTGATGATCTGTTCTGTTATACTGTACCTGTTTACTGTTAAAATGGTTAATAATGTTCTGATGCATTTACTGAAGAAAAGCTAACTGAATTATAAGATCTCTGGATATACGCTAGTTTCTTTAGACACAGTAGCGTGTACACACTGGTTCACTTAACTGAAGTAGCGTATATGTTTCTGAATATGAAATTGAAAAAGTTTTATTGATCTGATAATACTGATTCACCCCCCCCTCTCAGTATTATTTTCAACACCTACCAACTTCCCTTGAGCGTTTCCACCCATCTCTGGAAGTCTTAGCATGAGTGGATGTATCCACTCCTGGATCCTCTGCATGCGGTTGCTCCGCATCAATCTGAGGCTCCTCCTCCTTAGGAATTGAAGGATCCTCCTCTGCATGCAACTTGAGCTCCCTCTCAAGTGACACTTGCATGGCTTTCTGCTCATCGAACTTCACATCCCTGCGTACCACAGTCCTGTGAGTGGAAGGCAAGTACACTCGATAGTTGTGGGGTGTATCCGTGTACCCCACAAGTATTCCTAACTCAGCTGTTGGGTCTAGCTTCTTCCTGGCATCTTTGGTCACATGATAGTAAACTAATGATCCAAAGATTGAGAAGTGACTTACATTAGGTCACTTCCTGGAATAAGCCTCCACAGGTGTCTTCATTCCCAATATATGGTGTGCGCTTCTATTCTACAACTATACTACTATATTGCATGCCTTAGCCCACAAATGCAGTGGTAGGCTTTGGTCATGCAACATCATTCGAGCTGCTCCCACAATCGATCTGTTCTTCCTTTCGGCCACTCGATTATGCTATGGGTTATGGGGTGCCGTCAATTCCCGTTTAATACCTTTTGCAGCATAGAATTATTTAAAATGTTGGCAGACATACTCTCCACCATTGTCGCTATGCAAGGCTTTTATTTTCTTTCCAGATTCTTTCTCTACCAAGGCTTTAAACTCAAAAAACCTCAAGAAGGTCTGATCCTTCTTTTACATAAAGTAGATCTAGCATCTATGAGAAAAATCGTCAATAAAAATAACATAGTACCTTTGTTTAGTGGTGGAGGCTATAGAGAAAAGTCCACAAACATCTGAGTGAACTCACTCCAGGATTGCTCTAGCTCTACTGTCTCAATCCAGAAAGGAAGATTTCACATACTTACACAAAGTACAACCTTTGCATGTAGTTGTCTGCTCAAGTTTTCCCTTGGGTAATCCAGTAGAAATCTGCTGCATGATCTTCAGGGCTCCATCATGCAAGTGGCCTAGTCTTCTATGTCATAACTCACCAATATCTTGGCTCTACATCATCTTATCTTTGTAACTCAAAGAAGCACAGTCATCTACCTCCAACTTGTAGATATTCTTGACTTGAATCCCTATTCAGTACCGATATGCCCCAGGAATACTTTTCCTTTACTAAAGACTACATCATAGCCTTTATCTTCTAGCATAGCGACAAACACAAGATTCTTCTTCAGACCTCGTACATACTTTACATCAATCGAGGTGAGGGGAGCTCCATGCTCCCTCTGAAATACAATCGTACCTTCACCTGAAACATGGTACTTTCCATCATCGCCCATCTCAATCTGCATCTGGAGATCCTTCTCCTCCAAGGTACTAAAAATATTCTTGTCACTTGACATGTGGAATGAAGCCCCCCTGTCCAGGTACCACACACATCCCACCATGGATGAAACCATGCATGCAATAAGCAAGAAATCTAGCTCAAACTGTGAGGCTAGTGCCTCACCATCAAATCCCTTTGAGGAACCCTTCTTAGATTTCTTCTATGGACAATTCGTAGAATAATGGCCCACTTCATGACAATGAAAGCATCGTACTTTCGATTTGTCAATCTTCTTCCCACCATGGGAAGAACCAAATTTGGGATGGGACGCCTTCCCTTTCCCTTTCCTCGCCTTACTTGCTAAGGCTAGATTTTCCTCATCATTTTTCTTTGATAAGGATCCATCTCTGGTGCTTCTTCTTATTTCCTCCTGCATTATATCCAACCAAAGTCGTTCCCAATTTGGCAGTTTTTCTCTTCCATTAACCGAGTCTTGGTAGCTATTCCAGCTCTTAGGAAGACCAAGGAGTGCAAGACTCACCATTTCATCATCAACGGTAGTGATCCCTACACTTCCAAGCTCATCCCTGTAGGAGGTGACTGTTTCCAGGAAAACTAGTGTCTTTTCGATCTGCTAGTCCCACTAGGATTGGTAGCTATCCTAGAAACAAACAATCAAAGCAATTTGTGATTTCCTTTATGTATGATAGATAAGAGAGAAGCAAAGGGACCAACCTGGATCTTCTGCTTGACTCCTTGCTTGATTTCTCTCTCCTTTGACATAGCTTATGCCTCTTCTCCTACTTATCCTGCTCAGTGAATACCTATAGAGACAAAGTAACAAAACACCATCAAAGCATCCGGATCTACTATATCATAAACAATTCAAAATTAGAAATACATTGAACATACAATGGCATTCACAAATGACAACATTCACAAATACATGATTGTATGGAGGAAAACTCAAAGAACTTTATTAATAATAGAAGGGAGAATTACAACCCAGCTATCTGATCCAGCATCATCCTCCCAGCATCAAAGCCCTCTTCACCTCATGAAAAGCAAGATCGCCCAATAATACAATGCCTTTTCTCAAGGACAAACTATTAGCACTTCCTTACAAATTACAACATTCCAACCTCAAGATCTCTCAGATGAGGGATCCATTTATAGATGTTTGCAAGGGTGTGAGTCATCTCTAGGTTTTTTATTAGTGTCATTCCACTTTTTATTCTTGGTTCCACTTGGAGATTTTTTCGATCTCTTACTCATCCCTAGGCGAATTCAAAGAGGCAAGTGTCATAGAAGAAGTTTCTAGAAGATTCCATGAGCATCCACTTAGCAAACTGTCTCAGACATTGGTCCATCCTCGCTCGTTGCACCTCACAGAAGGCCTCTTCAGTATGCATCGCACCTGGCTAGTGTAGAAGTCAGTATGCATTGCACCCTGACAATGGAGCAGTTAGTATGGTCCAGTTTTCGCCAGTTCTAAGTGGTTTTTCAAGTGGAACTTTTGGGGAATGATATAATCAGTTGACCATGATCCTTTGGGTATGAAACAACACTTTTAGGGGTTAAAGTGCCCTTGGTTTATCAACATATAAGATTGGGGTTGCAGTGCCCAAATATGTCTATAACAGTGAGCTTGTTCAAATATGTAGAGATTTTTTCACCCTTTTCACACCTGATCTTATGAAGCTTGTCTTTCAGCACCAGCTTTCTTTGATCACTACTATTTTGATATTGATATTTTAATGTTTTCCACATCGAAAATGGTGTCTCCTTCCCATGGAGGGTCAAGACAATGTGGTCTTGAACTCCCTCCAGGAGGATTCTCCTTGCTCTAGCCACACATTTCTTCCATTCCGCTAGTTGAGTAGCATCAGTCAGCTTGGGGACTTCTTGATCAATGAAGTCCTTTAGACCGATATCCTCTAATACTACCTTCATGCAATCCTTCCAGACTATATAATTTGAGCTGCCATCAAGGGCATACTTGAGTCTTAAACCACTCAATGCCATAGGTGAAATTGAGATGTGATAAGAACTCAATTTCTATATTCAGGAACCACAAACTTTGAAATTCTCCTTCTTGTATACTGTTCTTCACCTTGATCACCTTTGATCCGATACCATGTAGAAATTCCCACTGTAGATCAATAGATTATGCAATATACTAAAACACAATACAAGTTCTACTTCTACAAAACTTTGTGCAACCTCAATTGAATTGAGCAAGGTCAAGAGAACACATATAACTGAGGATGAGAAATCAATCACACATAACATAGAAGAAATAACCTAGGGAAAGCCTCAGCCTAAAACCCCAAACTTTGTATTATCATACAAGTGGAAATCTTGTTCAAGTTACAAAAAGAATCAGCTCTCAAGCTATCCTTCTCTATGTGCATTCAAACAATACAACTCACAGATTGAATAGACATAGTATATGTCCTCCTCAAGCCCTCCAAGCCTCCTATTTCCTTTCTCAGTTTTTCTTGGGGTCTAGTGAAGCCACATGTGTGAATTGGCCTCATCACACTCACTAAACCTGAAGAAGTAACTGTGCAATCCTTAAGGAAAGAATTCCTTTTGCATGCAAGGAATATTCACAATGGAATATTCTAGCAACTGATAGTACAATGCCCCTCCATCTGATCTCAACTGGGTCTCTGTTTGAACTGAAATTCATGAGTTATTTATGAGAGACTACTCAGTTATCTAAAGTGCAGAAGTTACATGCATGCAAGCATTAACTAATTGAACATACATTAATTCGACAAATTGTTTGAATTAATCTAACTGGACTTGACTCAGTTAACTGAGCCAAGTAATTACAACTCAATATTACAACTCATCCTTATGTCTTTAAGTGATGGATAAATTCCTCAATTAATGGAGAAACTCTTGCATGTCCCCACATAGACTTCATGTTTGATTTTCCTTAACTAATTAACTCAAGGTGAATTAATTAATTATTTTACAAACAGCTACTAAGATCAAATTCAAATTTTACTTCACTATTTTAGTTTAGGGATTGACCAAAATAGGAAGGTACCCGAAATGCTATTTATAGAATTCTATTTTTAACACTTCCATTTTTTCATCCATTGTTGCTAAGTTCAACACTATCTGAACTGCTATTTATAGCAGTTCTATTTTTAGCATTTCTATTTTTAGAATTTCTTGTTTCTATTTTCAACATTAATTGTTAAACCCAATTAAACCCTTCATTAATCACCCCAATGGCATAATCCTGCCTCAATCCTTCATTAACCAGATACTGCTGCACTTAATCGCCCACCGGGCCCCCCACTACCTTCCGTGCATTTTCCCCAACTGATCACCTTGCGATCGCTTCCCTTCACATCTGACAGCCCTTATCCATATTGGGCCAACCCATCCATCAAACAATACCCGCCCAAAAAAGCTGTTTTCGGCCAGGCCCCTGATGCTACGTGTCATTCAATGTATGGAATCGGGTGACCTCCCCCCAATACCACCGAGCGACCAAAAGCAGTGTGATGGAAACCACTTACTGCCCACTCGCTATGCGACAAATAGTTATTGTTCACTCTGCTACGCGAAAAATGACCACTGTTAAACCGTACCTGCCAAAATTGACTTTTGTGCATAAATCCAAAAAGCTCCAAATCATTTTTTTAATCGTTTTTTCAACTGTAAACCTCCATGCACACACCTACGAATGTTGAAGTTGTCAACCTATGACCAATTGCACACTAAAGACACCATAGAGCACCCAGTTTGCTTTCCAGCCTACTTAGAGCCTTTTTGACCATTCACAGTTGCCTGTCACCCTACTCAGAGATAGTTTTCCTTAGTTCTAGGTATTTAAGCCATAATTCACTGGAAAACCCTGTCAATTTCAGAACCAGTTACTGAGTTTTCTTAGTTAAAGTAATCAATTAACTAATGAAACTCTAGGAACTCAAACCTACTCTGTACTGAACCACCATTACCCTAAAAAACTGAAAATCACCTCCTCCATACTCAAATCCACAAGAACTGAGAATGGCCACCCCAATTGCCATGGATGTAAGAACTATTTCCACTCCTCATCTAGACCTAGACCACCTCTCCCTCGCTGATAAGGATTTCCAAATAAATAACACGACTGTCCATGAATCCCCGCTCAATGTATATTGCCAAAGTAGGGATAGACATCTTAACCAGGCTGATGAAATTGGACTGTGGGAGTCCAATTTGCCTAAGTACTAGTTCCCCAGAGTTCACATTTTCCCAGAAATTGTCCATTACTATCATGCAAATTATATCCCCAGTCAAAGAGCAGTGATGTCCCCTAACTAGACCATACTTTTCACCATCACTTTTGAATCAATAAATGAGATGCTACAACTCCAGCTTGGCCAAAACTTGACTCCCCTCTCCATTGGAGACTTATTGGACTTATATTCCAACCTCAACCTTGCAATATTGGCTCAAATAATCCAAACCTTCATTGTAGAAGAAAAGTATACCCCCAAAGAACCCCCTCCATATGTAGTAACTTTATTTTCTCCGTGGGGCAAAAGTATTGTGGATATGATATATAGAATCTTGGGTTATACCACTAGTGAATATATTGATGATATTATTTTAGCCTTCATGTCCATATACACTCCAGGACAACCTCTTGCTGTCATATATAACTATGCTCAGTTCATAGCTGATAGGATGCATGAACAGTTCCTTAGAATGAGTAATGAGAGAGTTTTTAAGTACTCCTCTATTTTGTATCACCTTTTTCTATACTACCAAGAAGATAAGTTCCCCTTTACTCTCTAGAAGCTTGACACCAATGGCCAACCAAGATCAGTTATCTTCTGGACCCCATTTATTCATCAACATCCCTCCCCCTACTCATACAATGAATTTATTGATTCCTTTGTCCACCCTGTGATGACCATGCTCACTGGAACCCCTCCACCAAGAATCAGTATTGAAATCAGGAGAGTCATTCATCTAAACATCAATCATCAAGTGGGACATTGGTACCTATACCAAAACCACACTGAAATTAAGATTTATCACTGTGAGCTGGCCCCATACAAACTACCAAAATACCTCACAATGAGGTTATTTAAACTAGAGTACTATAGGCAAATAATAAATTCAAATGAGGTAAACTTTGTCAAAGAAAAAAAGAAAGCCGAGCTAAAAATCAAATACTAATTGGGTCCCTTTATCTGTAATAGCGGAGAAGCTAGAAATGAGGAAGACCTAATCATTCAGATGTTAAAACTGTAAACAAATCTTCATATGGAGATATGATCCCTTGTACTTCATTTGCAAAAGAAGGCAGAAGAACAAGATGGCCCCTTATATCCATCACCGCATCCCTGAGATAGAAAAGTATGCCAAAAAATTGCAGTGGGTGGAAAACACTTTAGAGGATAGGGATAATGAAGAAGTTTCTATGGAAAACACATTATTTGACCTAGAGAAACAACTTGATGAGGATTCTTTCCTGCAGGTTCCAGAAGAATCACAAATACTAGAAGAATCACCGGTGCCAAAAGAATCATAGATACCATAAGACTCACTGGTGCCAAAACAATCAAATACGCCAAAATTAGTCAACCAAGACAAAACCATCAGAGGTACCAGAGAAATCAGGCATACCAGAGCAATCAGACAAAACAGACAGACCAGAGGCCACCATGAGTACCCCCCAGACTTACAGACCCCTCTAAATGAGGAGAAAAGCCTCAAAAGAAATAGGGAAAGGGCCACTACTTCAGAAAGAGCAACATCACAAGCCTATGTAGAGACAAGCCAGGCTAAGAGACAAAGAGTAAATCCTATCTATGAATAGGAATATATAGAGGAGACAGTTGAGGTTACAAGCACATAAAGAGATATGAGTAGGCTTGCCACTCCATTTGGAGGCACCCTAGCACCTTCCACATCACACACTCGGATGTTGGAAAGGCAGCAAAGTATTGAAGTGTCTTCCTTCAGAATGCCAGCAGATAAAGATCAAGACATAAAGGAAATATACAAAGAAATAAAGGCTAGAAATGAGAGGCTGAAAGCCCAAATCTATGCACAATATATGAAATTGATGCCTACCAATCAAACAAGGCTTATGTCAGCCTTGGATGTCAAAGAGGGGAAAATTCAGATGAACTTCATCAATCCAACCACTCAGTAGCCAAGGACAGCATCAGATTTTAAGAAAGTGGACTTTGAAGTATTAGCAAGGGATATTCATCCCATTGACCAGATTAAGCTACACAAGCAAACAGGGGAGATGATATACTCCACCTTAATAGGGAAAGCCATTGCTGCCCACCAACTGCAAAACTCTCTTAACAATGTATCAACCCAATTTCAGTTGGAGAAAGCCTCCTCACAGGCTAAAGATAATAGAATCAAGTCCTTAGAGGACTTAGTCATAGAGTTGGGACATGATCCCAAAGATGTAAAAGCTACAGAACAACTAATAAAAAAGAAAAATGATGACATAGCTGCACTCAAGAAACAACTAAAGATACCCCAGCTGCATCACCCACAGACACAGGAAGTCCTAGAGGCACAACCAGGACATGAAGAGCTCATGGACTTGGTCCTGAAGCTAAATTATCAAATTAAGGAGACAGAGAAGGAGTTGGAAACTTTAACTCAGTGAAAGAAAAGTGACATGGCCACAACTTCCAAAGCTGTCATCCCCACAATATCCACAACAGTTCCTTCAACATTGATAGCATCATTGGCATCTACAGCTCCACCTACCACAGCACTGCCAATTACAACTGAGTCCACTACAATAGCAGGTACATCAACTGAGAAAGTATAAAAATTGATAAAAGCCATGGACGATATGTCTATCTAGGGTACATAGCTCACAACGTCAAAGGAGAAAGTGGCAAGTTTAGAAATAGACTTTAAACTAAATTCAACAAAGAGAAGAGACACAGAATGCCCTAAGGATGGGTGAGAAAATCAAAGTCCTGGAGAGAGATTTGACACTATAGAAGCCACTAGGACAGACTAAAGAGATGCTCTAGGCCAATATCATTGAATCTGTCAATGATATTTGGCCATCAATCCAAGTTATATTTAAGTAGATAGAATTAGTGAAGATAGCCCTTGAAGCTGTCCAAAAAGTAAGAGAAGAATTAGGAGATAAACCTAAGGATGCAAATCGACTCATCCACTTCCTAAATAGCAAGAACAGATATGAAATCCAAGAGCTTAACATAGAAGACAAGACTGAAGCCATTCTAGAGATTAGAAAGGTTCTTTCCAAAAGAAACCTCATGCACAACTTAGAAGAGAAGTGCCACAACATGCAAGTAGCCATTGATAGGTTCATGGCTAAGTTTCAGATTTTAAGGGACAAAGGTCTTCCCAGTCCCATGGTCATCAATGACAAACTTATGACCCAGTTGGACTATAGTGATAGACTCAAGAAATTGGCCAAGGAACAAGCCAGCTCTTCAGCTATTAAAGCTTTGCCTACAGGCAAAGTATTATATGATACATTGGAGAACCTATTTTTCATAGAGCATGAAGTGAAACATTTGTTTCTCACCAAACCAAATTTTGCAAAATACACAGAGGCAGATGAAATCTACAGAAGGATGGTAAAAATAAAGTTACCTGATGCAGAATGGTGGGAGAAAATGATAGATTTACTATGATAAATTTACATTAGAAAGTTACTGCATAGTAAATCTGAAGATAGTTAGGTGAAATAGGTAAAATGCAGATCATTAGGGTCAAAGAGTAAGAGAGTCAAAGAGTATCAGTGAAAGATCAAATTAAAGAAGATTCTAACGTGGAAATACCACAACTATCAGCGAACGTAAAGAGCTAAAAACACAAATAGAAATAGCCAGCAATGCCATAATAAAAGGGATAGCAAGAAGTAGTTCTACATCTATCTCTATCTTCATGCATGAAGATATTTGATTCCCTAGATTAGATCTCAAATTGTTATGAGATATTTTGTAATTATTTTTTGTATAAGTACTTCTTCGTTTGAAGTATTTTGTGTGGATTCCAAGACATTTCTATAGACTTTTTCTCTCAAATCAAAGTTCTATTGTATTAATGACTGGATTGGCTTGCTGGATCAAGGAATAAAGATCAGATATTTTATAGGATTCTCGTGTAAAGTGAAATACAAATAAGTATTCTTCCATGTTCAATGTTGCTTTTCCTTATGTTTTTTCTATAATCTTTTATGTAAATTTCTAAAATCTAAATGTATAACAAGGAATGATATTTCAGAAATTTCTTGAATGCACTCTGTCTTGACTGTTTTACATTCTGAATGTTTTCTCCTAAACTATCTTAGCTAGGGAATTCTTAACTACTGCTTAGCTTCCATAGTTTCTTCTCTGGTCTATAGCAAAGGATTCTTAATTGTCCTTTGTTCATGATCACCCTTTATTCTTCTTTCTGATCCCTATCCAAGAATTCTTAAGTGCCCTTTCACCCTAGTTAGAATCATGTCACCAATTTGGCCTAAATATTTGCCTTTTGCTTTGATAGCTTGCCCTGTGAACACTCCCTTTATGATCTGATCCATTTATGCTATCCATGTGTTGACTACATAGCCCAATGGCTTGAATACCTAGCTCTATTCATCTGCTCTAAGAATTCCACCACCCAACCTTCAATTTAAAACAAAATCCCATGAACACTAAGAACTAGCATAAAATCCCATAAAAACAAAGCTAAATTATATAAAGAGAGCCCTCTCTAGACTTAGGTTGGCTAGAGCCTAAGCCTAAAAGATTAGTTTGTGGTTACCTCAGATGCTTCCTTCTTTTGATAACTTCTAGGGAAAACTTCTGAGTGATAACATAGTGGCAACCATATTGGGGATTCAAACCCTCAGTCTTAATAAACCTTTGAGAAAAAATCAAATCTTTATTCGAGCCTCTTAAAGGGTTTGTTAGAAGTTATTTACAAAATTTCACAAAAATAAAGTAATTAGAAAAGCTCAAAACTTTGGCTTCAAAGAGAACTCACTATACTAGGGCTAATCCAGATCCAAACCCTGCCCCAGTAGTGGATAATCCCAACTTGATTTTGAGAAGATCCAAAAGACAAGAAGGTTCAGTAAGTCTGACACCTTCAATCAAAGCAGATTCATGCCTTGATGATTTGTTGTTCTTAGAAGACCTTCCCTTTGATGAGTCATTTGACCTTTCCCTATTTAGAACTAGATATGAAAGTGCACTTGATGACATAGTTCTAGATCCAGAGTTTATTGCAGACCTCGAATTCCAAAAGGCAAACCAATCAATTGATGAGGATATTTTAAATTCCCTTCAGTCATCCCTTACTACTGCTAAGATCCCCGAGCTTTTTGAACCAATGTCAACTACCCTTAGTTCACCATTATTCCCTTCCACCTATAAAGTTCATTCCTCACCTCCATTTATACCTCCACTTCCATACAAACCTATCATTACCCATCAATCACCTATTACTCCTAGTTCTCCATCAACTATTGTATCATCTCCTAGTACCCCAGTCCCACTTCTTAGCCCTGCCCAACTTAGAGCCATGGCAAACAGATATGCTCCTCTTGTGTTACCTACCCCACTTGGTGCCATGCCACAATATTACCAAAACAAAATTGTCCAATTTGATGGCATAGGACCTTATACAGCACAACATCATGTAAACAAAATGATAGACTACTTTGAATTGCATGAAATTGATATTGGAGATGTTCAAATGAGACATTTTTCTTAGACTCTAGCTGGTGATGTAAGGAAATGGTTTAGGTCATTACCTGCTAATAGCATAGATAGCTTAGATATATTTTATCAGCAATTTTTAAATAGATGGGAAAAGAAAAATAACCCTCTGCAGATCCTTTCAGAATATGAAAACATCATAAGAGTACCAAATGAGACAGTCCAGGATTACTGTACCAGATTTAACAATATATACAATGCAATACCAGTCAATCTTAGGCCCCCACCTGACGTAGCACTGATAAAGTTTCCTAATGGGTTTGATACTGATATGGCATTGCAACTTAGAGAGAGAAATCCCCCAACTTTAGAAGACATGCAGAGTGTAGCAGTTAGTGTAGAAGCCAACTTGCTAGCAAAAAGCGCTATGGTTAGGAATGAAAGGAGAGGATCTGCGAAAGATGAAGCCTCACCCTCTGACCTTAAAATAGATTTTGTAACCAAGGGTATGGAAAAATTGATGGATAGGATAGAGAACATTGAGAGGAAGCCTCAATGGGATAATCAACAGGCACCTCCAATGAGAAATCCAAACTTTAGAAAGAATCAGAATCAAAATACTGGAAAGAATGGATCTGACCAAAATATTAGGCCTCCCTTTTAGGAAAACTATGCTGAAACATCCCATTGAGATGACCTTGAACAAGACACGCACATTAACTTGTTGGGATTAGATGATGAGGAAGTTGTCTTCTTGACCCAAGATGAGCAAGAACTGCATATGCTGCACCAATTGCGGACCCAATCTGGAGAATCATTTGATTATAAGCAAGGGTATGATTCTACCATATTTTAAGTACACAAAAAATACAATTTAAGGAGTAAAAAGAATTCTGACACTCCTGACCAAACCAGGAAGACAGTGCCAAATCAACCCATGAAGATCAAAATAGCTCGAGTCACTAAAACTCTTCAAATTATCCCTAGACCAAATCAGAACCCTCTTGGTCCCACTATTGTAGATATAACCCATGACCAACCCCTTAATGATCAACCAGCCACTTCAATCCCCTCCAAGGAGACAGTGGAGAAATCTCCAAATAGCATATTAGAAAATCCACAGAAAAAGACCTCAAATGCAGAAAAAGAAGAGCAACCTACTCCAATTCCTGCTATGAAAATTCCAAGCCCTCAAACAGAAAAAGGCCCTTTTCCTTTCAATATGGGAGCAGAGGTAGCTAAACTAAAAAATTTAGTTCCCTTAACAAAGTTGATCAAAAGTGAAACCTATAAGTCTCAAATAAACAAAACCTTAAACTTTGTTGAGCATGAAGACTCTATCAACTTGTTTGATGATCAACCTGAGCTTATATTCGGTCCTGATGTTAATGGCAAACCGCTAGAAGGAGGAATACCACCATTTTACATTATCCTTAGCATTCATGATAAAATCTTACACAATGCAATGTTAGATTCAGGGGCTTCACACAATTTAATGCCTAAATCGATTATGGAAAAATTAAACTTGGATATTACTAGACCTTACAAGGACATATTTTCATTTTATTCAAGTCAAGTAAAGCATCTAGGGTTAATCAGACACCTGTGTGTTTCCTTACTACAATATATTGCCAAGACCATTCTCATGGATATAGTAGTCGCTGACATCCCACCTAAATATGGCATGCTATTGTCTAGATCATGGGGAGCTAAACTCCAAGGATCTTTACAACTTGACATATCATATGCCATAATCTCATTCTTTGGACAAAGTAAACAGCTGTACAGAGAGACCCTAATGAAATTTGTGGTGAGTAGCTGGGATAGACCTCAAAACATTCCTATATACTCCCTGCATTCGGACATTGATTCTTTTATTTTGTATAAAGCTGAAAAAACACAACAAACCACTTCAAACAATATTATTTCAAAACCAAAAGAAATTGCAGTTATAGCTAAAAAATAAACTATCCAAACTCAAGAATTTCCAATAAACAAGATAATCAAAATGCAGCAAACAACGAAGATTTTCTTCCCCCTGACAGTGAAAATTATGAACATGAGATATTATGGCACCTTGAATTTGATGGTGTTATGCTCCTATACCAATAGGTGTCATATATCATGATTGACTTGATGAGCTATATAATATGTTCATACATTTAGTTGTTGCAAAGGTTTTCCATATTGTTAAAAAATCAAAAAAATTAAAAAAATGTAAAGAGGGTATACCCTAAAAGAAAAATCAAAGGGTAAAAAGAAAAAAAAATGATCAAAAAAGTGAAAGAAAATGAAACCCATCAAAAGAAAGACCAGGAAAGTGTGCAATTCTAAATGCCACCACTTTTTACTCTTATGCAATAAAAAATTGTGTGCAGCTTGTTAACTTATGCCACAATTGATGAACAATCAAACAGCTTAAGCTTGGCTAGTTCATATTTGAATTTTAAGTTTTAGAGATAGAGAATAAAATTTGACCAAATAATTTAATCTTGGCAGATACGTAGATAGGTAGAGTGAATAAAAGGAGCTCAACAATTTAATCTAAGCCCTTAGATGTAATAAGGTTAGATTTAGATAGATTTCTCCATGTAAAATAAAAGAAAAGTTTGACAAGGGTTTGCCAGTCTAAGTGCACCCAAATAAAGAAGAAAAAATGTTAGGTTAAAGTAGCTAGGGTAGCTAGATAATGTTGCAGAATTACATGTGATGGATAATGACTCTAAAATGTATTAATCTTTACTTTCATCACAAGTAGAAGGCAGACATTACACTGAAAGAATTTCAAGCAAGGCAAGGTCAAATACTTAACTTCCCCCTTCATTTTTCCTTAAATTCTCACTAATTTCCCCTAAGTACCAAGGCATTTGCTAAATTAGAGGGGCTCAGAGAATTTCTTTGACTTCTAGAGGGACTGGACCCTTGGCCCGATAATTAAAAAGTCTAAGTATTTAAAACCATCCATAAGTCATTCATTTACCTTCATAAGTCTTTTCCTAAGTAAAATAATATTTTATTTAGGAAATGTTGAGTTATGGTATGTTCTATGCTTATAATAGTTTACTTCTTTTTCTTATTATATTCCACAGATTAGCAATCACATGTACATAAAGTAAAGTGCAGATAGAACATTAAACGATCGACAAAAAACAAGCCAAGACAAGAGACACAAGATGTGGTGGCTAGCTAGGGACAAACCCCACAATGTGTGGGGAAACCATTTCATCAAATCTTCTTTTATCTTCAATAATTCAGTAGAGAGAAATAGTACAATAAATCTGATTCATATCAGCAGCAGCAAACCCTAGATTAGCAGCATCAGCATTAGCGGCTTCATTATCAAACTAGGGCAGATGATATCTCACAAACCGATCGTCGGATTGACTTCATTCCACCACCAAAAGTTGCAGCTTCCAGAGGAGGAGATCTTCTAGGCCATGTAGGTCAATCTTTACTTCTGCAATTGCAGCTTCAGTTTCAGCAGTTTCTAGCTTCAAACTAGGGCAGTCAATATCTTACAAACCGTTCATCGGATTGACTTCATTCCACCACCAAAAGTTGCGGCTTTAAGAGGAGGTTTAGATGAACCTACATCGTAGTTCCAAAGAGGAGATCTTCTAGGCCACGTAGGTCAATCTTTACTTCTGCAGTTGCAACTTCAGTTTTAGCAGTTTTCGGCTTCAAACCAGGGCAGTCAATATCTTTGCAAACTGTTTGTCGGATTGACTTCATTCCACCACCAAAAGTTGTGGCTTTTAGAGGAGGTTTAGATAACCTACAATGCAGTTCCAAAGAGGAGATATTCTAGGCCACGTAGGTCAATCTTTACTTCTGCAGTTGCAGCTTCAAATTCAGCAATTTCGGGCTTCACATGTGTGAGAGAGAGACCCATTTCAGCGCAGTAGAGAAGAGACTCATTTCTGTGCAGTAGAGAGAGAGAGAGATGTGATGAGATGAGTGAGTCCAAATGAGGAAAAGTCCTCTTATATTTATACACAACGTTGTTGGGTGAATAGATGCAACTGTTGGGCTTCTGAGCCTACATGAGTTGTAGGTCGGCTTGATAATAATTCCATAATCAAAATAAATTCATATCTCCATGAATACTTTTCAGAATCGGATGATATTTATATCAATCATACACCTCTCGACGAGAGGAATCTAATAAAACTATTATCAGCCATGAATAAGATGACCCACATGAAGTTTTTCCCTGGTTGCCAATTTTAACAGTCCCTCTCAACCAGGGAGAACTTCATCTGTAATCTGTCTATCGGTCATTACTATTCATCCAGCAAATGCACTGCCCTGTACAGCCTGACCCTTGCCCTGCTCTACTCTATTCTACCTGTTCTACTTTGTCTTGTTCTACCCTGTACTGATCGGTACTATTTTTCTCTGTTTTGCTCTGCTCTTGCATTATTCTGTTATGCTCTGCTTTTTTCCGAATTATGAAGAAGAAGAAATGATCAAGGATGTATCATACTGACTCAAAGTCAGTCTCAGAGTATGTACCACTAGTCCCAGACCAGTCTCAACCAACCCGAAGTCAGCGTCATAGTGAGTACAACTCCACTGGTCCTAGACCAGTATCATCCTCCACTGACTCAAAGTCAGTATCAGAGTGCGTACCACTAGTCCCAGACCAATCTCAGCCGACCTGAAGTCAGATTCATAGTAAGTACCACTCCTACCACTGGTCCCAAACTAGTATCGCAGTCTCAAAGAGTGTACCACTAGTCCCAGACCAGTCTCAACCGACTCCAAAGTCAGTGTCATAGTATGTACAACTCTCACTGGTCCCAGAACAGTACTCCACTGACACAAAGTCAGTCTCGGAGTATGCACCACTGGTCCCAGACCAGTCTCAACCGACCCAAAGTCAGCGTCATAGTATGGTACAACTCCTACCACTGGTCTCAAACTAGTATCGCAATCTTAGAGAGTGTACCACTAGTCCCATACCAGTCTCAACTAACTCGAAGTCAGCGTCATTGTATGTACCACTCTCACTGGTCCTAGACCAGTACTGCACTGACATGAAGTCAGTCTCGAAGTATGTACGACTGGTCCTAGACCAATCTCAACCGACCCAAAGTCAACATCATAGTATGGTACAACTCCTACCACTGGTCCCAGACCAATATCAATGATCCTAGATCAATGGAGGTCATCCTAGCATAGGGAGTACAGTAGATACAACGATGCGTCCATTTGTACCACTATGGTCCCTAACTTCATTTCCCTTCTCATTGATCAGATGAGAGGTACTTCCCATGAGTCCCAGACTACATGGGTAGGATGCCTCGATAGGAGAACTAATCAATCTTGTCCTCACAAGAGAACACATCAATCCTGCTACAATCGCCATGGAGAACACATCAATCCAGGCCGCCATGGAGAACACATCAATCCAGGCCTCACAGGAGAACACATCAATCCTGCTATAATCGCCATGGAGAACACATCAATCCAAGCCTCACAGGAGAACTAATCATCTTGTTACATAGGAGAGCGAATCATCTTGTTCCATAAGAGAGCGAATCATCTTGTTCCACAAGAGAGCGAATCATCTTGTTCCAGTGCACACCACCAGGGGAGGGTGAGTCACCCTGTAGTCATATGTTGCTCCAGTTATAACCACAAGCCCTCAGAGCTCCCAAAGCTCAATGTATGCAACATGTAGGACCCTTGTACAAGGATTTCTTGATGACTCCAAGTCATTTGGGAAAATCATAGACTAGATCTTTCCTCAAGGCTTTGACAAGGTGTATTGACCTGTACATCATCTTAATGTGATGGAGCCTCCTTGCTCATCAACTTACCATATCCTAGATGATGTCTATCTGCTGAAGCAATCGAAGAATACGGGATTCCTCAATAATCGAATCCCACCTCTGGTTGTTATAAAGAATCACAGTGGTATCTAATGTAAATCCAAACAGCTCACTGAAGAGCTTTCGCAGCCAGACTGCCTCACACGAGGTCATGCTAGCAACAATATATCCTGCTTCGGTGGTGCTCAAAGCCACTAAATTTTTCTTCCTGCTCATCTAGGATATCGAAGCAGATCCCAAGGTGAAACAACACCCGGAAGTACTCTTACGGTCCACCACATTGGCCTGCCCAATCAACATCAGTATATCCAAGTAGTCTCACATCTTCGACAATGTATCTTAATCCATGAGAGATTGTGTCCTGAAGACATCTCAGAAAATTCCTAGCATCAATGTAGTGAGGCTCAACCAAATATGATCTCACAGTGCTAACTGCAAAGCATATGCTCGGATGGAGGTTCACCAAGAACATCAATGCAAATGAGTTTTTGAAACTCAGAGGCATTTCCCAAGTCTGGTCCGACATCACTACCATATAACTTCTAAAAGTTAAGATCCTCGAGGTAGTCACAGGCTTGCAGTCCATCATATCAAATCTTTCCAATATCTTTACCACATATTTTCCTTGAGATAGGAAAATTTCCCTTGGCTTCTGCCATACTTCAAGTCCTTGGTCCTTTATTCAAATTCAGAAGCCAGCTCCCTCTTACATTTGTGAATGAGAGAGTCTACACCTGTTAGAAAGAGATCATCCACATACAACACCAGTATGAGAGGCTTGTCATCTTCAACCTTAAAGTAAAGGTTAGGATTGGCTTCACCACTAGTGAATCCCGACTTCATCAAGTGGCTATCGATCCTCTCATACCATGCTCGGGGTGCTTGCTTCAGCCCATAGAGAGCCTTCTTCAACCTGCATACATGAGATTTTCAATCATAAATCTCAAATCCTTCAGGTTGCTCCACATAGACATCTTCTTTGATAGAACCATGCAAAAACGCGGTCTTGACATCCATCTGACATAGGTTCCATCCTTGTGAAGCCACAAGGGCTATGATCAAGTGGATGGTCGTATATCTAGCAACAGGTGCAAATATCATAGTCTATACCTTCCTTCTCGGATAAACCATGAGCAACAAAATGAACCTTATACTTTTCCATACTTTCATTTGCTACATGCTTTATCTTGTAAAGCCATTTTGAAGTAACAATTGTCTTGTCCAAGGTCTGGGAACTACTTCCCAAAAATCATTCTCCATAATAGACTCATATTCTATGGTCATAGCACCCTTCCATAGTTAATGCTTGACGACATTTGAGAATGATGAAGGCTCATTTTGTATGATCGTGCTCACGATGGTCAGGTATCCCTGATACCTGTTAAGTTTCATACTTTGACGGAAGGTTCCTCAGGGTGTAGCATGTCCTTCAGCATCATCAAGTATCCCCCAAAACCATGAAGGCCTCTTCCTAGAAGAGGAAGGCTCATGTGGATGAGAATCAATCAGATCCATGGGTTCTTCTATATCAGGCATTGATTCATCATCCTTTTCTTTCGGTTCCCTGGTGTCGGCTTCTTGAGAGCTCCTCAAAGTCGGAAGATTGTTCACCTTGCGGTGAACTTTTCTTCAGGAGTCTTAGAACCCAATGCTTGATGAAGGCATCAATTTTGTACATATATGGCGGTGATTGTAGTTTCAGCCCATAGAAACTTTAGAAGTCTTTGATCATGTAGCATGGCCCGAACAGCTTCCACAATCGTACGGTTCTTCCTTCCCACCACACCATTCTGCTCAGGAGTATGTGCTATAGTAGTCTCCCTCTTAATGCCAGCCTCAGATATGCCTAATTGAACAAACTGTAATATATTGGAGGTTTTGCTTTGGCTTGAGGGGAACAATACCCTTTTGAGCTTTCATTCAGCACATCCTGGACATACACCTTCTTTCTCTACTTGGAATTCAGGTATCCTTGTTACCATCTGTCTTACATCGGGTAGAGATTTGTAATGAAGGTGGGCAAACCTCCGATGCCAAAGTTTGGACTGAAGTGTTGTGTCACAAGACATGACACCTAGTGGACTTCCACCGACCTGATATAAAGAATCAACTCTAAACCCAAGAGTAAATGCATCTTTAACATTATTTTTCCATATACGTACCTTGCCATTGCTGAAGGTTACCTTGTAGCCTTTGTCTTCCATTGTCGAGATGGACACTAGGTTCTTTTTGAGGTCAGGTGCATTTAATACATCCTGGACTTTCTAGCCTTCTTGAATGGTTGTCCTCTTCCTCGATTCCCAGCTCTCCTCTTACCTTTGCTATTAAATTTTCCATCCCTTCGATTACCATGAGAGGGATTTTGATCATCGTCATGGTGGGAGTCCTTTCTATCAGGGCATTCCCTTGCATAGTGACCTGCTTTATTGCAAATGAAACATTGTCCTTTTCTTCCACCCTTAGATCCAGCCTTTCTTTTCAATTTAGACCCAGAATTATTTCTTTTCTTAGCATGACAAGAAAAAAAGGTAGGAGGAGGACCTTTAGGCATGGGCATTTCTTTCTCTTCTTCCCTTTTTTCTTCTTGAATGCATCTAGCCATTAATTCCTCAAAACCAGGAGTTACATTATAGTTCAGAAGAGTAGTCCTGAACACATACCATTCGGATGGTAATCCTCCAAGAGTCGTGAGTGCCATTTCCCTGTCAGTAATAGCCTCCCCAATAGATAGGAGATCATTCTTGATCTCGGTTATTCTTAAGAAGTATGCTTGCATACTCTCATCTTTACCCTTCTTAATTTCCTTCAGCTTATTTCTAAGAAACAAAACTTGATTTGCATCATTTACTTTAAATAAACTCACCATTCTATCATAGACTTCCTTGGAGGTGTCCAGTTCAGAGATGTAGGCCACCAAGTGCTTGTCGATAGAGTCCTAGATGATCTTCTTTGTTTTAATTTCTTTGTTCTTCCATTTGTTCCTGGCAGCAGGAGGTGCATTTGATGGAGGCTCAACAATATTGCCTCTCACGTGACCCAACACTCCTTGATCCTCCAGGGTTAGATCGATAGACATCTTCCATCTGTGATAGTCAACTTTCTCATGGAGCTTGTCTTCGGCAGGAAAGAGTGTTGAGGACCCCATAGTTCTTTTAGGATAGCCTTGCCAATCTTCTCTTTGGTGATTGATCTTGCTCTTGCTTGGGCTTTGTCTTCACCTCAGCTCTGATACCATGTTTAGTTATGGTATGTTCTATGCTTATAACAATTTACTTCTTTTTCTTATTATATTCCATAGATTAGCAATCACATGTACATAAAGTAAAGTGTAGATAGAACATTAAATGATCGACAGAAAACAGGCCAAGACAAGAGACACAAGATGTGGCGGCTAGCCAGGGACAAACCCCACAATGTGTGGGGAAACCCTTTGATAAAATCTTCTTTTATCTTCAATAATTAAGCAGAGAGAAATAGTACAATAAATCTGATTCATATCAGTAGTAGCAAACCCTAGATTAGCAGCATCAGCATTAACGGCTTCATTATCAAACTAGGGCAGACGATATCTCATAAACCAACCATCGGATTGACTTCATTCCACCACCAAAAGTTGTAGCTTCTAGAGGAGGTTCAAATGAACCTACAACATAGTTCAGATGAGGATATCTTCTAGGCCACGTAGGTCAATCTTTGCTTCTGTAGTTGCAGCTTCAGTTTCAGCAGTTTCCGGCTTCAAACTAGGGCAGTCAATATCTTGCAAACCGTTCGTCGTATTGACTTCATTCCACCACAAAAATTTGTGGCTTTTAGAGGAGGTTCATATGAACCTATATCATAGTTCCAAAGAGGAGATCTTCTAAGCCACGTAGGTCAATCTTTACTTCTGCAGTTGCAGCTTCAGTTTCAGCAGTTTCTGGCTTCAAACTAGGGCAGTCAATATCTTTGCAAACTGTTCATCGGATTGACTTCATTCCACCACCAAAATTTGTGGCTTTTAGAGGAGGTTCAGATGAACCTATAGCATAGTTCCAAAGAGAATATCTTCTAGGCCACGTAGGTCAATTTTTACTTCTACAATTGCAGCTTCAAATTCAGCAGTTTCCAGCTTCACATGTGTGAGAGAGACCCATTCAGCACAGTAGAGAAGAGACTCATTTCTGCGCAGTAGAGAGAGAGAGAGATGTGATGAGATGAGTGAGTCCAAATGAGTAAAAGTCCTCTTATATTTATACACAACGTTGGTGGCTGAATAGATGTGATTGTTGGGCTTCTGAGCCTACATGAGTTGTAGGTTGGCTTGATAATAATTCCATAATCAAAATAAATTCATATCTCCATGAATACTTATCAGAATCGGATGATATTTATATCAATACTACACCTCTCGACGAGAGGAATCTAATAAAAATATTATTAGCCATGAATAAGATGACCCACATGAAGTTTTTCCCTGGTTTCCAATTTTAACAGGAAAATTACACAATACCCCATAAAAACCCTTTTTTCATTCAAGCCTAAGTTAAATACACAATTCTAATGTTTTTTTCTTGGCGCTTTTTCATTACATTACCATATTAACTATTAAATTATATTATATAGCTCCCGCACAAAAATTCACCCTGTCTCGTATTATTTAAACTATTAAAAATCCCAAATTTCTATATATCCCGCCCCTTTCGTTAAGCTATAACCATATATACATTTTAACCGAGATTAACTAGTTAACCCGTAACTAGTTAATAGCCCTAATCCCCCACTGCATTAATAAGGGATTAATTAACCCTCACAGTTAATTAAGAACCTCCCCGGCCTATCATACCACACACGATATAATTAGTTAAACCTTAATTGTGTTGGGCCTACCTTTGTTAAATCCCATCGCATCGCACCTCCCGTCAGTCGTCCAATCACACCTCCCACATCCAACGGCTATCATCGATATCGTGCACCCCTTTGTGACCTCGCATTAGCGTGTGATCACAAAGTCGTTTTCACACAGTGCCTCTGCCACGCGTCGTATAATTTGTGGAATTGCTGGCTCCTGGCTTATTACTGCCCATCCCCAAAAGTGGTGCGATATGAAACCACTTACCACCTTCCTGCATACGACAAAACTATCATGTCACTCCCCGCTGACATCACCTATCCCGAAACCAAAAAACCCCCCCAACCCTTTACTTTGTAAATAAAACAAACAATGTCATTTTCATTGCCCCGTACTATAAACTTCTGTGCCCATGCAAAAGAATGTCAAAGTCAACAGTTCGAAGTTTTTAGCCACCAACCCGCTCGAAACTTGAAGTCGACGCAGCCCAGAGCCTGTTAGCCACAACCAGTACCTGAATTTCACTGTTCATCCCATGAACACAGGTATTTATCCAAATTCCCAATAAAACCCTGTAAGTTCTCGTTTTCCACTGCAATTTGATAGAAAAGGCCCAAATTCATTACAATTCAATCTTTGTTTTCATCATATAAGTTCCCAGACCCTCTATTTTGCCCATTTTTAATATAAAATCATTGTTTCCATCAGAATCTGCAAGAACCAGACATGTAAACCCCTGTATCTTTGAGTGTTGCACCCCTAAATGCTCCCCATAAAGATTTATACTATCTGCCTTTAGCTGATAGGGACTTCCAGATAAAAGACCTCATAATTGACAAAAATCACCTGAGAGTCTTTTGCCAAAGCAGAGATAACTATCTAAATGGCTTTGATATCCTAGGATTATGGGAATCCAACCTTTCTATGTATTTTCTACCCTCATTTCATGTTTTCCCATAAATAATTCATCATTGCCATGCCAATTATGACCCTAATTGTTGAGCAGTCATGTCCCTAAGCCAAACCATTCTTTTTCCAATAACTACTGAGTCAATTAATGAAATTTTATAGTTTCATCCCAGTCAAGCCCTGACTCCCCTTTCCATGGGAGATTTACTTGAGAAATCAACTAAATTGTCCCAAGAGGAACTCAATCACCTCTGTCAAACTTTCATGTCACCAAAACATCAGCCTGATGGCCCACCTCCTTACATGAAAACTTTCTTCACAGATATGGGACAACTCATAATCGACATGATATCATCAATAATGGGTTTCAATACTAGTGAATTTTTTGATGAGTTAACCCTAGCAATGTTGTCAATTTTTACTCGTGGACAGCCCCCTGCTGTCAAATATGACTTTGTCTCCTACATTGCTAACAAGATTCATGACCAGTTCATGAGATTGGAAAATGAAAAAAAAATCAAGTACTCCACCTTTATATACCATCTTATGATCTTTTATCAATCAGACAACTTCCCATTCCCTATCCTAAAACTTGACACCAGACGAAATCCAAGGTCTGTAATCTTCTGGTCTGCAGTCTTCTATGATTCCTTTGAAACCCCTTACTCCTATAATGAATTCATTGACCTATTCATTCATCCAGCAACTACCTTGTTAATAGGGGTTTCCCCTCCTAGGATCAGTGGTGATATTAGAAAGACCCTTCAACTTTCTAAACAGTACAAAGTGGGAGATTGGTACCTATATTAGAATTTCACAGAATTCAGGATATATGGTTGTGAGCTTGCCCCCTTCAAATTACCAAAGTATGTTCCAATGCAACTGTTTGCATTGGAATACTATAGGCAGATGTGTAATGCAGATTTGATCCATTTTACCAAAGCCAAAAAGAAAGCACAACTTAGGATCAAACATCAAATAGGCCCATTCGTCTGCAATAGTAGAGAAGTAGGGGAAGCAGCAGAAAGGATTCTAGAAAACTACCTTAGATTACAAAAGAGTTTTGGTTGGGCCCCATATGACCCTTAGGGTTTTATATGAGATAGAAGAATGAAGAATAGGTTGTCCCCCTATATGCATTATAGGATCCCAGAAATTGAACAATTTTCCAACATGGATGAATGGAGAGAGGGGACCTTAGTAGCTGCTGAGAGTGAATAGGTGAATATTGAAAATGTAATGAGAGATCTTGAAAAGACTCTTGACTTAGATTCTTTTGGGCAGGTACATTATGATAGTTCTCAAAAATTAGCATCAGGAATAAGTGCCTCAGCAGTTGGGACCTCTGAAAGACACTCTTAGCAGACCAATACACCAGCTACAGAAACATCTAAGGGAAAGGGGCTAGAGACTAGCACTCAAGCCACAATGCAATCTACAATGTCAAAACAACTTGAAATTTCCAAGGAACAGGCCCAAACGCAAACTCCCTAAACTCAGGGCAATGCGGGAGAACCTCCAATTTTGCAGAATCCTCTGAATGAGGAAAGGAATAAGAAAAGAGACAGATAAGTAGCTACCCCTGCCAGTGGACCCTCAAAGCATTGCTCAAGATGCAAATATTCAGCAGCTACTGATCCTTATACAAAACCTTTTCATTGAATATGACATCTATGCTCCTAATGGTTTTGTGTTTTTCATAATCATAAAAGTGATAACCAAAATCATTAACACCATATCTAATAAAATTACATTTCTTTGATTTTGCCTCAAGCTTTTTTATATTTTCTTTATTAATGTGGACAAAGGCTTCACAACCAAAAGTTTTTAAAAAAGAGTAGTTTACCATTTTACTTGTCCATGCCTCCTCTGGAATACCACCATCCAAGGAAATTGAAGGCCCTCTATTTATTAGATAAACAACAGTATCTACAGCATTTTCACAAAATTGTAAAGGCAATCATACATGCAATCTCATGCACCTTGCATGCTCCATGATTATCTTGTTCATCCTTTCTGACACACCATTTTCTTGTGGTGTTCCTGGAACTATATTCTCTCTGCAAATTCCATTCTCTGAATAGTACCGATCAAACTCTTTGCTACAATATTCACCTCCATTGTTTGATCTGAGACACTTCAACATTTTTCCTGTCTCATTTTCAACCAAAGCTTTCCATTTCTTGAAAGTATCAAATACATCAGATTTATTTCAAATACAATAAATCCAGGTTTTTTTGGTTGCATCATCAATAGAAGTAACATAATAATGAGAGCCACCAAGAGAAGATACCTGAGATGGTCCCCATACATCTGTATGCACAAGCTCATTTTTCGCTCTTCTTTTCTTTCCCAACTCTAAGGAATATGACTATCTTCCATTTTCCATAAACATAGTTTTCAAATAATTTTAAATCAACATGCTTCAAACTTGGCAACAAATTTCTTGAGTCAAGAATATGCATCCCCTTCTCACTCATGTGCCCGAGCCTATGATGCCACATGCCTTATATCCGCCTGTAGAGGTTAAAGCATTAACATAAATAGAAATACCATTGCATAAATATAATGTACCAACCTTTTCTTCCTTTCCTATTACCAGGGATCCTTTAGTGACATTCCAGGTTTTATCTGTAAAAGTAGTCACATAGCCTTCACCTCCCAACTTCCCAGTTGAAATAGGATTTTTCTTCAGATCTGGAATATGCTTTACCTCCTTCAATAGTAATTGATTTCCATTCTGCTATTTTATGAAAACTGTACCCTTTCCAATTATTTTACAGGGTTTATCATCACCCAATCGAACCTATCTAAAATCTCCTTGAACATAATCATGAACATGTTTCCTATCAGGTGTGGCATGGAATGAGGCCCCTGAATCTACCACCTAGGCATCAATAATATTTTCTAAAGAAAGTATCAAAGCATCTTGCAACACATCACCTGTCACATTCGCTTCATGATTATTTTCTTGCTATGCCTCTCTTCCTTTTCCCTTCCGATACTTGCAGTCTTTCTTCAGGTGTCCTTTCTTCTTGTATTTCCAGCACACTGTCCCTGATCTGGACTTGGATCTACATTTTCTTGACTTACTGCAATATCCAGGGCTCTTTCCTCTTTCTATTTTTCTTCCCCTAGTCTCTGTAGTCAAAGCATTACCTGATGTCTCACTGGAGCTTTTCTGTCGCATTTCCTTGCTAAGGATTGCACTAACAACATCATCAAACTTTAAAGTACTAGATCCAGAGACGTAGTTACTAATGGCCATAGCTAAACCATTCCAACCTTTTGGCAATGAGAACAGAAATAACAGAGCCCTAACTTCATCAAAATTTACCCCTACAGAACTTAACTGATTGGTAACTCTATTAAACTCATTTAATTGATCAGCAATAGATCCACCTTCTGACATTTTCATATTAAATAAATGCTCCATAAGAAATACCTTAGCTGAGGCCGAGGGGTTTTCATATAGTTTGGCCAATGTCAACATTAAACCCTCTGTTGTTGTTTCCTTTGAAATATTAAACGCTACCAACATCGTTAGGCATAACCTTATTGTTCCAAGTGCCTTTCTATCAAGAATATCCCATTCTGTGTCTGTCATACTCATCAACTTCTTTGCCTTTCCACTCAATGGTTGGTATAGATCTCTCTAGTAAAAATAATCTTCCATTTGCAGCTTCTAAAGCTGGTAATTCTGACCATTAAATTTTTCGACCCTAAACATACCATCTTCTGCCATTACTCCCACTCGAACTAGGAACCCTTCTCTCCTATGCATGTATCAGCCAAATAGACCTTTGGCACTAATACCAGTTGTAGAAAATTATATATTATAGAGCAATGGAACACATAAAATATTGCAAAAATATAAGCACAGAAAATGCATAAAGCAAGAGAGACATAGATATACGTGGTTCACCCAGTTTGGGCTACGTCCACAAAGAAACATCTAGTCCTTCCTTTTATATTATCTAGCATAGTGAAGAGATACAACCTATAGAAGATCCAATGTAATTCCCTCTTCGCTCTCAATCTCCTCTCTCTTTCTCACTCATAATATAGATCTACATAGACGAAATACAATCCCCTCATATATAGCGATGGGTTGCCTTCTAGGGAAAAAAACCCTAAATTAAACATAACTTCTACCATCAGATCTCGACCTAATGAATGGCCCAGATTGACTATGAAATTACAACATTTTACAAGGAAATTTTACAACATTTTACAAGGCATAACTTCTATTGTCAGATCTCTGCCTGGACCCCCCATGTAGTGAATATTTTACGGGTGGCGTTGCCACCCCATTATGAACTAGGGTCCAATGTGGCAATACCTTTGAATACAGAAGATAATCAGGCTCCACACCCAACATTCTCCCACTTGGAGACTGATTATAGCAACTCCACTGCTGCTTCATTTGCTGGATAATGACTCCACTTTGGACCTGGTTCTTTCTCATATTCTTCATCATACTTGAAGACAAATTGAAACTAAGTAGATTCTCAGTTTCTCTCTGGTTACAACTTTTGTTAACATATCTGCAAGATTCTGGCTAGTGTGTATCTTTTCTAGCTTCAACTGTCCATCTTCCAACACTGATCGTATGAAATGGTACCTGAGTTGTATATGTTTAGCCTTGGAATGAAATGTAGAGTTCTTTACAATATGTATCGCACTCTGTCTGCCATTGTATAACTTTCCCAACTCCTGCTACCCCCCCTGCAGTGAATATTTTCGTCCAATGCGGCGATACCTTTGAATACAAAAGATAATCAGGCTCTACACCCAAAAATTTTAGCTTATTATGAATTATGTAAACCTGTGTACGATTTTCTGGTGTTAACAATAATCTTTTGGTATGATGTAATCAGTGCCCAATCTACATTTGTGAAGCAACACAATTTCACTCCCTCTTTCCATTTGTACCAAAGTCCAAACTAGGTATTTCCTTTGAGGTACTTTAGAACATGCTTAGCTTCCCTCCAAAATAATTTGGTTGGCCTAACGATAGCTTGGCTTAGCTGACTAACTGCATTGCACATATCTAGTTATGTATTCACGAGATAAATCAGTGAACCCATTAACACTAGGTAAACAGTAAAATCCACTTCGTAACATGAAGTGGCATCCTCTTTCCTCCAGTTGGTCACAAGAATTGTCTCCATGGTTTTGCATGTATCCATGTAGAACCTCTGAAGTATCTCATTGGCATACTTTCCATGAAAGATAAATAGTTCCCCATCACCTTGCCATTGTTCCAATCCGAGGAAGTAGTGAATGAGACCCATGTACTTCATTTCAAACTATCTTAAAAGGTATTCCTTGCAAGATATGATCAACTACTCATCACTATTCAAAATCAAGTCATCAAAATAAAAATAAAAATCATTAATTTACCTTCTACCAAAACATGATATAGGTTTGCATCTACTCCAGTTTTGGTTAAGTCCAAACCAATGAGATATCTATTGATCTTGTTGTACCAAGCATGAGGTGCTTGAGACTGTACAATACTTGCTTGAGTCTGCACACATGAGACTCCTAATCAAAAGTCTTTAAGCCTTATGGTTGCTCAATACAGACCTCCTCCTCAATAAATCCATTGAGGAATGTTATTTTCACATCCAACTGGCAGATCTTCCATGCCATCTATACAGCCAGAGCCAAGATTGATCTGATGGATGAGTACCTTGCTATAGGGCAAAGGTCTCCTCATAGGGAATTCCCTCAACCTGAGAGTACCCCTTGTCCATAGATATGGCCTTGTACTTTTCTATGCTTCCATCTATTGCATGCTTCACCTTAAAGACCCATATCAAACTTGCAACTGATTTTTCTACTGGTCTTGGGACCACTTCAAAAACACTATTGTTTATAATGTATTCTTACTCCTCCACCACTATGTCAACCAATACAAGTTTCTCTATTTATTCTTTGAAAGTGGGTGACTTAGTCAATATAAACTCAGTCATTAGTGCCATATAGTTAGTGTACCGATTTGGTAACCTTCTCTTTCTGTGCTAATTTGAAGGAGGCCCCACATTCTCCCTAGCATCCTGCACAAGTTTCTCAACTTCATCAGTCCTTTTCTTGCCTTCTCTGGATGGTTCATCTTGATTTTTTGTCTCCACTCTATGCTCCTAAACTTGTGGCTGATCCACAACTTCTTGAGGTTCCTCCTTTGGAGATAAAATATCCTCTTCTAGTGGGATCTTAAAATCCCTCTAAAGAGAGCACCTCATGGATTTGTCTTCATCAAATTTTATATACCTTCACACAATTGTCATTCTAATGGATGGAAAGTACACATGGTAGTTTTGGGGAGTTTTTGTGTAACCCACAAATACCCATAATTATCTTATTGGCTCTATCTTATTCCTTGATTCCTTAGAGACATGGTAGTGAACAAAGGCTCCAAAAATTCTAAAGTGACACATTGGACTTTCTCCCCAAGAAAGCCTCCTCCAGTGCAACAATGGCAACAATTTGATGAGGACTCTTATTTTGAAAATATACCATTATATTGCATGCCTCGACCTAGAAATGGAGAGGTAGGTCTTGCTCATGCAACATCACCCTCGTTGCTCCCACAATACTATGGTTCTTCCACTCAGCCAACCCATTTTGCTGTAGGTTGTGGGGTGCTATCAACTCTCATCGAATGCCTTCTTTTGCACATAAATTTTTAAATTCATTTGACATGTACTCGCCTCCATTACCAATCATAATAGAATTCACCTTATTTCATATTTATTTCTCAACTAGTACCTTGAACTCTACAAACTTGGATACTGTCTAATCCTTCTTCGACATGAATAAGATCTAGCACTTCCACGAGCAGTCATCAATAAAGATGAAAACATATTTTTTCCTGGGAGTGGAGGTTGTCGAGAAAGGTCCACAGATATTAGAGTGGATCCTTTCAAGGACTACATGTGATTTTCTGTCCCAATCATACAAAGTGCCTTTTATGTACTTCTCCAAGGTACACCCTTTGCATGTATAATTCTTCTCTAGTACTCCTTTGGGGAGGCCTGTGGTTATCTACTGCTTAAACTTGAAAGTGATATGATGCAAATGACTAAGTATTCTATGAAAAGTTCACTGGTATATCAATTGTGCACCTTGTTTGCCTTTGTGCTTAATGAAACATAATCTTTCACATCTATCTTGTACAAGTTCTTCACACAAATCTCAATCTACTTCACCTATCCCGTGGCTACGTGTATCAAAAATTCCTTTCCTTCTCTAATGATCACATCATAACCATGGTATTCTAAAATTGCAATGGAGATAAGATTTTCTTTAGACCTAGAATAAAGATCACATCATTGAGTCTGATAGGAGAGCCTGATTCCCTCTTAAAGGTGCTTGTACCAATCCTAGTCATGTTATGCCTTCCATCATCTCCCATATTGTTGTGCCTTTGGAGATCTTTCTTCTCCAAAGCACTGAAAAATTCTCTATACCCCACCATGTGGAATGAGGAACCACTATCGAAGTACCATATGCTCACGATCACTATGTTGGCCATGCATATAATGAGAGTAAAGTCAAGCTTGAATTGTGAAGCCAAAGCTTCACCTGCTCCTCCTCATGAGGCCTTCTTTCTTGTATTCTTGTTTGGACACTTCATGGCATAGTGCCTAAATTCATGATAGTGAAAGCACTTGATTCTGGAAAAGTTTTTATTCTTGTACCCTTGACTAGATTCTCGTTTGGATTGGGATTTATGCCCTTTTCCCTTTTTTGATTTTACAGCCAAGACATAGTTTTCTTCATCATTTCCCTTGGATGAAGTCTTGTCTCTAGCATTCTACCTTATTTCCTCCTATACCAAACCAGACCATAGGAATTCCAAATTTGGTAGTTTATCCCTCCCATTCACCGAATCTTGGTAGTTGTGCCCGCTCTTGGGAAGGCCTAGAAGGGATAGTCTTACCAAATCATCTTCTGCAATGGTAACACCAACTTAACCATGTTCATCATGACATTGTGTGAACTTTCTTAGGTACTATGGAATATTCTCGTTCTTCAGAATCTTGATATTTCTAATTATCCTTGAGTGGCAACTTCCTATGGTCACTACTACTCTCAAATAAATCTATCAGTGCTTTCCACATTGCATACAATTTCACTTTCCTATGTTGATTTAAGACAATGTGGTCTCATTATCTCTCCAATATAATTCTCCTTGCCTTGGCTGCATACTTCTTCCATTCTGCTAAATCTTGAGTATCAGTTTCTCCTGGTTTCGGGATGTCATTATTAATGAATTCATTTAATCCATTATCTTCCTAAACTTCCTCCATGTGGTCCTTCAAAGAAATATAATTCAAGTTTCCCTAAAGGGCATACTCGAGTCTTAGCCCATAGAAATCCATCCTTCTAGCTTTGAAGAATTGATCCTATAAACTTGATCCTCCTATAATAATAAATTCAAAATTTCTACTCTACTATGAATCCTTCTCTAATATCATGTAGAAATGATTGTGTATCTTAAAACTACTCATGAAATGTACTAAATTGATGAGCATCATCATTGGGTAATTATATGGGCCTTAATTCACCTCCTAGCTTAGTCAAACCAACTATTTTAATGACTTATTGCATACTTTTGATTATATTTTGTTTATGAGATTAGCTAGAGTTGGATATTTTTCTTTGTGGTTTAATGTGCATTTAATGTAGGATTAAAGGATAAAAGCAAGGAATTTTTACAAAGACATTGGTCAAAACTTGAATGGGACGAGGGAGAGGAATTATAGGAGGAAAATACTCCTCATTTACTACCCCTCCATTTCGAATATTCCTCCATTAGCTCGGTGTGCAAACAACCAAATCATGAGGACTAGAAGGAAGTCGAGCAAGTGAAAGACAAAGCACCGGTTTATCTTGAGTTTGGGAGCCAAGACTCCCTAATTTTAAGGAAGCCGTTGGAGACTTCAAATGTATAAGTAGAGAGGCCTAGGACCTCAGTAGGATTCAGATCTTTTATTGTTAAACTCTACTCTGTTTTCGAGCTACAAGACTTGTGACAATTTTTGATGTAATCCATTGTTTGGATAATAAGAATGAGTTTTGTTTTGAGCCAGCACTAAGTTAACTCAAAGGGATGAATCTCTTGGGTTAGGGCCAAACCCTAGTAGCCAAGGCTCCTCTTTATTGTACATGTATACTAGCATAGATTTATAGTTTAATTGTTCATTCACTTAGTAGCTGCATTTCCATTACAACAATGTAGATTAGATTGGTTGTATGCTAGTTTGCTTCCATTTGTGCCTTCTTTCAATTAGTAGGTTAGCAAGGAGAAAAAGGATCACCATAAGGTTGTTCACAGGTGTCTCGGCCTCACTTCTTCCCTCTCGGACCATGACTTGAGGAAGAGACCCTTCAATATCCCCAAAAACACAGATTTCTAGTTCTTGCATGAGCTTTGGAGTTCGTTGTCTTGATTCAACATTTGGTTCATTTCATTGTCATCTTTTTCCATTACTCCATTTCTGAAATAATATCTCACTCATGCTTTCATTCCCTTTAGCACTTTCTTCATGCATAATATAGGAAATCAATTCATGCTTTTCTATTTTATGAAAATGTATCGTGTTTCATAGTTCTTGGAAAACACACATGTTTTAAGAAAAGCAGGTACTTCAAAAGGAGACCCAGACTCCATCACCAGTAGCCATCTTCCACTTCATCCACCCTAGTCATCCATCACCCTCACTAGTTTTTTTATCATTTTTCATTAAAATTCCCCTAGATACATTGAGCGAATATAGCCATCTTTGATCTTGGATATTGTCTCCTAAGTGTTCCTAAACCTTCTAACACCCCATACCACTCATCGCACACCTTTTACAAGCTTCCCAACACCTCACAATTAGCTCTTGGTCATATCCTATAGGTTTCCTATAATTCCTATAGGGTCATCCTGTAGGTTTCTAATACATCTTGTAGGTTTTCCTGAAATGGCATGTTTTGAGGCTGAATTGATGGGGAACCTCTAAGAAGTCACAAAAATCCTCCTAGGACCCTTCCACACCATCCAACCACTCCATAAGCCTTTTAGCCATCCTCAATCACCTTCCATCCACTTGTCACTTCCAAAAGAACAATTAATTTGCATACTTGATTTTGCCTAAAAAATCCAAAAAAGTGAAAACAGATTTAGTTTAGTTTTCTTGCTTACAATTAGTATGGTTTGATGCTATTTACTTCTGTAGCTTAGATAGTAGCATTAGGTTAGTGATGATTTAGCAATTATTCTTAGCACAATTGTTTAAATGGTTAATTAGGATATGGTTTGATATAGAATTACATGTTGTTTTCTTCATTATTGCAGTAGTGTGGCTCTCTTGGAATAGATTTTCTCTTCTTCCATAAAAGAATCAAGCTTGTTCTGACTCTATAGAAGTTTAGCTTGGAACCCCTGGGGTCTCTTGCTGGATGAAAAGTGACAATAGGTAGGACCTTCACTTTTACTTGTGCATATAGCACTATCACCTGATAGTTTGTACGAACACCGGGTTGATAAGTGAAGCTGGTAGCATAGGAGTTGCCTCGTCCTTGCTGCAATACTCGTGCTCATCATAAATGACAAGACTTGAAGCTACTCTACTTCTCTGCAGAAATTAATTCATAATCTAGAAAAAAAATCATAGACTTGCAAAATGAAACATCACACATGTTCTGATATTTATCTAGGGGAAAGAAACTGCTCAAAACCCCTTCATATTTATATTGCATTAATCAAAGAAACTAGATGAAATACATATGTTGCTTAAGCCTCAACACAACTTGCAAGTGTATAGTCTATTCCTCTTCCTGACTGACTAACGTTGGTCAACACGTAGCCAATTTTCAAGCCCTCCAAGCTCCTATTTCCTTACATTGTTCCTTGAGGAAATTAGCCCCTATTATTTAGGAAATTCCTCAATCAGATTGCACAATTCCTTTAGGTCATTCCTTTGACTGCATGCACCACTTGTACACATGGGAGTAATCTACAACTGATATTATAGCCTTGGAATGTACATATCAGATAGATAACTCAAATTGTATTCATGCATCAATTATTTTGGGTTAATTTATTAGTTAACTAGTTGATCAATAAGTGTGGTTGAAGTTCCACTTCCACAACTTGACCTCCACTAGTTCCTCCAACAATTAGAACTAGTTTAATTGACCATAACTCAATTTAACTGAAATAGATTGCTACAAATTGGCAATCAATCATACTAAATTGAACTCAAGATTCCTTAAGTCAAATTAACTGAGTTAACTAAGTGACAAGTTCCATGTCACCTCAATTAACTACCTCCAAGATTTCTACTAAAATAAAAATTCAATTTTTCTCTAGTTTGACTGAGGCAAAGTCAAAATGATATTTTCTTTCTGCATTTTCAACAATTTTAATGGATGCACTCTGAGTTCATCCTAGAAAATGAGCGTCATAGTGGCATGGTCTGAAAATCCATGTTCTTATTATTATAAGTTGTAATATTATTTGAAAAACTTTTATTTTAATTTTATTATATAGTAATGTTGGCATTGATGTGTGTTGTAGTGTTGCAGATGTGTTGTTGGTTGGCATTGATGTCAACCTGGTTGCTTGGGTTGCAAGTGAGTTGGTTATGTTGTATATGTGTGGTTGTAGTGGCTTGTGTATTAATGATAGGTAGATGGTCCCTAGTATGTCCCCTAGCATGGAGATGTGACTTTCAAGTGTTGCACATAGAGTGTGTTCAGAGGATGTCATGATCCTCATGATCATGTAGTTATTTTTTAGTTGTGATTGGTCCCATTAATTGGTATAATTTGAAGTTCATTATGTTATCCTCTAACCCTAAAAACTATCCCTTTATCACATTAATTCACTTTTTTAGTCATAATATGCTTAGTAATATATTAAAAGGTCTTTATCATATTGTGAGGCCTAATGTAATTAAATTGTAGGAAAAAGAAGCATTTTTGAGGCATTTATTATACAAGGGCTTGATGGATATAACCAAGAGAGAATCTAGGGGGATTTTCCACCTCCTTAACTCTCTAAATAAACTTAGGATCACACGATCCTCACTCATGGCTCAAATTCACTAGCAGCCGAGGGACTCCAAGTTCATGAGATGAACAAGGAGAACCAAATCCATAATTATTGAGATCTTGGAGGGAATCACTCCTATTTTCAAGGGAGATTCCATCAACTGCCCTTTTGTATAAATAAACCAGCTTAAAGTCTCATTAGGATTCATTTTTTTGATTCATCTAAGAGTATCTACTGAGCCTATCGCTTTAGATTGTTAACTTTCATGTGATGTATGAGACTACTATTTTCCACTAATGGGAAGTTTTGCCTTGATCTGCATTTGAGCTAGTTTTAGAGGGCTAAAACACTTAGGTTTGGGCCCAACTCAGAGGATTTAGTCCCTATATTGCATTTATTTATTTTTCTTATTTCAAGGCATTTCATATCTTTATCTTGTATTAGTAGATGTTAAGATATAAAAACTTGTGATTGCAGGCTTCCCTGTCACCTCTCTTGTGGAAAGAGTGATTGGAAAGATTTACAATCTCAAGACAAAAACATTTTTTTATGATTTCTTGGAAATAGATAGATTCTAGTTGTACCTATTTTTCATGTTCATTATCTACAAATCAGGAGCCAGTTAAGTGATCATAGTAGTTTTTTCGAATAGAATAGATTTTTGTCAAATTCAACTCATCTTTTCCATGATAGATTATATCATTGTGTTATTGGTCATTTGATTCATGTATTTGTCTAGCTATAAGGTTGTGTTGATCTACAGGTGTGGGATCATATTTCAATATCCACCTATACCTTTCCATCTTCTTCCTATGCACCTCATACTAGTCCCAATCTCTGTTTCCGGATTCATTATGTTAAGGAAAATAGAGGACACAGTGGGGATCACCCTTGGTGTAAGATAGACCTTTGAGAGGGCCTAGGCTTGGTTAGGAGGATACCCCAACCTTCATTAACTTCCCCCTACCTTCATCCATCTCCTCTAGTTCTCAAGACACCATTCCTACCCTCAAAAGTTTCTCAGAGTTCCTCCTATAGCAAAACAAGACCTCCTATAGTAGCCTCCTATTGCAGCCATGTAACTTTGATTCCCTCAACCAATTTTTCTCCAAAATTCAATCCTAGCCTAGTTAAGTTCAATAATGACCCCAACTAGTGATTTGATGATTAAGGAAGGCTCTTAGACAACTCCAACCTCCTCCTTTCCTCACTGCAAAACAAATTTAGAATTAGTGTCTTTTCATAAGCATGTTAAAAGTTAGATTCCTTATTTTCAAGAAAATGTAAAGTAGATAAATGACACATGCAAGTGGGTCAATAATTTGATTAAATGTGAAAAGGAGAGAAACGTCACTTCTACAAGTAGACTAACCACTTCTTTTCTATGCAATTTCAATTACCATCTACATTTGAATGAATGACATTTTCACTTTCATAGTTAGAATCAGGTTCAATTATGATTTCATGACAAATTTTCACTATAGTTAGTTGGAGGATTCGTCTCTGAACACCTTGATATAATTTCATGACTGAGGGTTACATGAGTATATTAAATCTTTGAACACTTGGATTAAGATGCTATTGTGTGAAAATTGGGTTATGTGAATAAATTAATGTTTGGGACTATGGGAAGTGGGAAGATATACAGAAGCAGAGGTAGTGAAGAATTAGAAACCAGTCCCTTAATTTCACCCTCATGGGAAGGCAAGGAAGAGCTCGTGAAAGTTTCTTCGATAAGCACAGTCAGTCTAATAAGGCAACAAATTCTGCACTTACCACCTCCACCTACACTACCACTCGTCTCACCCTCCTCACCTCCATCTCCACCCACCCCACCTTCGCCACCACCACAGTTCAATATTGCGAGTGCGATCAAACTACCAGTATTCAGAGGAGTAGGAAATGAAGAACCAGACCAATTCTGGTTCGTGGTAAGGGCAGTATGGGAAGCACAAGGGATTGTGGATGAAAATATCAAGAAGGCTACACTAGTAAGCGCATTGCAGGATCGCACCTTAACATGGTACATCAAGCATTCTAATGACCATCCAAATGCAAGAACCACAGAAACCCAAACTGCACTAAACAAGGAATTTAGAAGACTAATGTCGGAGACACAATCAATTATTGGGTTCAAGGAGATCACTATTCTCCTTGGCAAGACCCCTTGGGATCTGGACCAAAGACTGAGGAGTGTGATTCACGAGGCCAACATGATTTTGACAAATGGACAACACCATGCATGAGTTGTAGTGTCACAAACACCACATCTAAGGACAACGTTGTTACAGCAAAAACTTTCCAAACAAGGAAAAGCTCTGGAGATGGCGATGAGATTGCATGAGACCCCTATACAAGACCCTAGTCTAGGAGTCCAACAAATCCACGTGTAACTACAAAATCTATGTCTCGAGATGTAGAGTTTGAAACAGGATAGGACACCTCAGCCAGAGGCGCGCGAGGAGGTATGGTGCATAAAATGCAAAGGTCAGGGGCATGACAAGGACCACTATCCAGTGTTCGTGAATTACTTGGTGGGAGGAGGGCCGATGCCATTAAGACCTGAGGTACAAGCAGGACCAAGCACAGTGCCTGCACTATGGTGCATGATCTATCAGATAGGAAGAAAGCACACTACGAATAATTGTCATCTATTGCAGAAGTATACACAGACGTCCCAACAATTTTTTTGTAATTTCTACAGGTCAGTAGGCCATGATGAACGCACTTGCAGAAGCTATGAAATCATGATGGATCAGATTCCTGCCTGTAAGGTTCAGACCAAAATGCGTGCCCTCGACCCAAATGTAGGAATGGCATGTGATGGATTTCAGGGGTGCGGACAAGGTTGAGGTGGAATGGGACCAGGGAGGGGTCTGTTATAGACATTTTTGTGCCTTACAGCATTGAGCATGAAATGTAAATAATCCAAGGGATCAAAAGTCCCTAAATAAGTTGTTCCTACCCCTAAAGGAACAAGGTCAACCAATGACAGCTTCTCCCAGAAGTTCTCCACAAAAAACCACTCAGAAATGGTCAAATCAGGATCAATTCAAGAGCTCCACTAGCTGTCTGCACTGAAATGCAAAGTCTGCACTGGCTACCTGCACTGCAATGCAGGTAGAAGCACTACCAGGGTGCGCTGAGCGGGAACTGCCAAATGGCAAGTTCATTCAACGAGGTGTCAAGACCCTGGAAGCTTCCAGAATCTTCCTCAATGACACTTGCCTCAGTAAATTCGACTAGTGATGAGTAAGAGGTTCTCAACCTCCAAGTGGAAGCAAGAACTGAAAGTGAGAAGCCACAAGTCAAAACATGAGCTGACTCATCCTCTCTACTCACATCTATATATGGTTCTCTCACCCAGAGGTTCAGGAGGCTGGAATTTTGTATTTGCAGAGAATTGTTGTTGGTTTGAGATTGAGATTAGTACATTGGGTGATTTATGCTTTGTTGGAGGAGAGGAAGGGATTCTTTTGCTGGGAGGTAGATGCTGGATTGGGACTCATATGGTTGTATCTCCTCTTGAACCTTGTTTATCATATCAATAAAGCTACTTGAGTTTCTCCTATATGCTTGTATTTCAATGATGTTTTGTTATATTTGCATATTTAGTTTATATCTGATCCTAAACTAGTTATGAATGTGAATCTATATCTTTCGTGTAGTCTTCTACTCTTGTGATCTTGCAGGAACCGTGTGAAGCTGGACCAGTGAAAGAGCAGGCAGCAGGAATCGAACAAAAGAGAGAGTGATTGGATCGACAAACTAGCGGAAGACACCGGTTAGTTAGATCCTTCTTTCTCTATTTGCATCTCATAAAGAAGAATACTCAGATAGCTTTCCTTGTTTGTTGCTAAGGCACTATCACCTCTTAGAGTGGGATAGGGGCATTCCGTATTGGATACTTTTCCCAACAACAAATTGGCGACTCCACTAGGGAGAGTATCTTGTTGGTTTACTTGTGTTTCTATTGCTATTCATTCCATAAACTCAAGAGTGACGAATTGAACTGCATTTGCTATTTACAAATGCAAAGTAGAGATCAGCTACTCTAGCCCTCTCACTGGGCCTGTTTATGATCTGAGAAGCTGATCCACAAGTGCTCTAACAACCCTTTGTGATAGATCTTAGTCCTCCTATAAATCATCCTCCTAATTGTACCTAATTGATAGCTTTTATCCGGCCAAAAACTGTAGAAAAAACTGCAAACCGTAACCCAGAACCCAGAAACAACTCTCGTTTCTGCTTCAGCGCAGACTCTGTGAAGAGGTTCTACATTTCAACGCAGGTCCCGTGAAGGCTACCTGCGCTGAATGTCAAAACCTCTGTGTTAGGAGTGCGCTGATCAGTCTTTGCCTTGTGCACCTGTGGTTCCCTGCTTCCTTTTGCTCAGTTTTCATCTCTGTTTTTGCAGCGTGTTATTAGTCAATGTACCTATCTGAAACCCCTTTTCTTTGCCTCAATTCCACCTCAGTTATATAAAGAAACTGTATTTTTTCTTTGTGTGTTTGTTACATCATTTGCAGTTTCCCATTACGAAAGTAAACTAGTCATACTGTCGCCCCTAGATCTAGACCTGTTATAAGTGTCGTTTTGATCTTAGGAGTGAGTTTGTTTGCTGTTCACAGTTGATTTAGCTTTTACTTTTGTCTTTTGGTTTGAATTTATGCATTTCAAGGTGTCGAAACAAGTAAATCATAAAGTGTCGTAATCATCTTTTTGATTTTGAAAAAGGAACTTGTTTGTGTTTTCACTTGAAATCGAATTCAAATTTATATAACAGCTTTCTTTTTAGGCATCAATATTAAGAAAGCGAAAACAAATACATGCATATGTGCATTTGCATTTTGATAGTTTGTATGTTGATTTAGGGAAAAGTGCATTACTGTGTGCTCTATGCTCTTTGAGAAAAGATGGTGTCTTTATTTTCCCCTTGTAGCTAGGATTTTCATTGTTGAAAAGATATAAAGCTTGCTTATCATCTTTAGACTGCATTTAGGAATTGTATCATACATCTCGTGGTGATCAAAAAAGGCAAACTTCTAAAAAGATCAACCTAAAATAAATTGAATGAACTTAACAACGCTTTGCAACATAACGCACAACATAGAGGTCTAGGCTAGAGACGTGTTCCGGCGTCGTAAAACCTGGTCACTGGTCGCCTCACTGATGGTTGGGTGATTCCTCCTGAGGGACGATTAGTACCAGTACGGATTGTGCTCCCACGTACCGTCGCGTATATATTGGGAGACCCCTATAGGAATATAACCATTATCCATAGGAAGCCGTGTCGGCCGCCCTACTGATCGCAATGCACTAAACACAGCATTCAGGAAGATCGACCGCCCGTACACTAAAAAGTATTCTGCGGTTTTGCGAAAAGTTTGGCACACCCTCTACCTAGAACTCCAGAGCAGTTCCTTTTGGCCTTTTTCAGACTCTATAACAGAAAAAGTCCATCTGAGCATTTGTCACTTCGGGCTCGTTAAAACATCGAAGGAGACTAGAGTCATCTTTAGCTTTTTCTCGACTCTTTAAAAGTGAAAAAAACAAGTTGTGTCTAAGCGTCATTAAAAATTTATTTTAAATGGAACAATCACCCCTTTGTCCTGCGTTGATCTTTAAGTTGAGAAAGATGGAGCCCACCAACCAAGGAATTCCCCTTGGTGGAAATCCTAGTCCCTTCTCCTCTTGGGGAGATGTTGGTGCACCCCATATGGCCACATTGTCGCTTCCAGGACTGACAATTGGCCTGCCAGTCTGGCTTTTCTCAACTAATGTCGTTCAGAACACCACTATTCCTAAACAGTCGAATCAACAATTAGACGAGTCTAGAATTTCCCACCAACCTTCTACTTCTTATAATTCTTCCTCTCTTCCTTCCTCTTCGCGTAACGGAACTGGTAAGCCTAAAAACCAAGTTCCTAAGGAGAAGAAGGAAAAGAAGAAGAAAGAGAAAAAGAAGAAGGAGCCAAAGGCAAATAAGTGAAAACAAGTGTCGTCTGATGAAAACCCACACACAGCACTGACTAGGCCTAAATCGCCATGTGTCATCTACAAGGGAGACCACTTTCACCGAGATTGTCCCTGCATCCCTCGGATACTAAGGGACTGGTCTCCCCATTTGCACAATCTGGTGTCATCAACCTCTGATAGCCATGTTGAAAGTACACCGTCAACTAGCGAAAGTGAAGTTCCAGGACAGAAAGGGAAGGCTAGACCTCCCTATAGACTGTGCGAAGGCAACCATGCCCTCCACCATTGTCCCTTCTTAGACGAGGCCAAAAGAGTCTTGGAAGATCGCTCGGTTTCACCATTGCGACTTCCTCCTGGATATCAAAGACTCTTGCCAAGTCCTTCATTAGTTGAGAATCCAGCAGGCCCGCTCAAGTGGTCAGCTGAAGCATCTATCATTGAGGATAAACCAACTGAATCCATACCCGACGAAAGTCAAAAGGTCGAGGCGGCAGTTGACCCGGTCTTGCCTTCAGAGGATTTATCTTCGAATGATATAGTCACTGAAGAGTATAAGGATGACACCATCCAGATTCTTTTCATCAACACAGACTCCGACAAACACGGGGGCAATGCACCCATTCCTTTATCGCAGGAAGGAAGTTCATCAGAGCGATATCCGGCCGTCTATTCGGTCCCACCACCAAGCAACTTGGTTGTGTCCTTCGACTGGAACCAACTAGGCAGACCCCGCTTGCCAGCCAGCATACCATTCAGAATTATCGTTCAAATATACAGAATGGTAATGGCTGGCACCATCATTGATGAGGGGGCATCTGTGAGTATCCTTTCCTCTATTGCTTGGAAAGCGCTTCGTTCACCAGCGCTTTTTCCTGAAATGAGAAATCTAACAAGCTTCGATAAAGGAACCAGTCGACCTTTAGGGATCCTCCCCAATGTGCCTATCACATTGAAAGGGAAGACTGTTCAAATGAACGTGATGGTCGTTCAAGGACCCTTGGATTATAACCTACTCCTTGGACGAGACTATATATATTTCATGGGAGCTGGTGGGCTCCAGTATTGTAGCAATAATGCTACAACTCCTGGAGCTCCCTATCTCTAATTTTATCAACCTGGTAGTTCGTACAAACTTGGAAGCGACGGTGCTGTATGCACAAGTACTAGCTCTTGTCGCAGCTGTCACTTGGTCAGCTGGCACAAGTCCGCTAGGGCTCAAGCCAACTTCTATAGGCTCACAGAAGAAGCTTTATGAGTGATGGACGAAAGCTATCTTGAAGGAAGCTAACCTACTTTGCAAAAAGGAAATGGAAAGCCAACAAAGCATGAAACCCTAATAAACCCTAGTTTAACTAGCTTGACCCTTATAATGCAAAAACGTGAATGAAACTTCTACCAATGATGCTATTACATGCAGTGAGTTGAAATACATGAATCTAAGCTACTTGCACTTGAAAAGACATGTTTTTTTATTTTCTCATTATGTGGTTGGATTTATTGTGATGATGCTTTTGATTAGGGTTTGGTTGTGCAGGAGCGGTTGGAATGGAAGGAAAGCATGGGCAAGGTCAGGATGGCTAAGGGAGGTCCCAGAGGGTCTCTAGCATCAATCCCCAGAAGTCTACCACGTTCGGATGCTCAGCAACCGAGTTTGCATACTTCTACAGGAAGTCTGCAGGGGATCCTACAGGAAACTCAGGGGTTTCTACAGGAAGGCTATGCAATTCTACAGGATGTTTGGCCATGGAAGTTATGGGAGATGGTGAAGTGTTGGAGTGGTGTGGAAGGATAGGTGAGATGGAGATGGACCTGGTGATGGCTCAGGAGCAGAAGAATCAGAGGGAGGAAGAGTGCATGCAGTGGGTTGATGGTTGGAAGGATGGGATCAAAAAAAGTTTAAGTAGATGGAGCTAAGTGAATAATGGATGAGTTGGAGGGTAAATGAGCTGGACAGAGGCCGAATGAGTGACTTGAGGAGAGATCAAGAAGAAGAAGAAGAAAGTGGAATGATATGGAGTAGCGTAAATGAAACAAATGATTTATACACCAAAACGAGGATTCATTAACCTATGATAACTGTGCCATGAAACCTATGAACAGCAATGGAAAACCAAGAAATGAAACTCGTGCATGGAAGTGAAATGTGGAAGTATGGTTCTGTGTCAAAAGTGCATGGATGGATCTTCAACGAAAATGTCTATGTTGCAGCTTGCATGAAAGTGAGAAGAACTGCGTTTCTTTTTGGTGGTTGGTTATGGACTGCACCCCAATCCCTAACAGAGATGGCAGTGAGCCTTTACAACCTTTTTCTGGAGCTCTAATAGATTATATCTATCCTCTTCTAACCTAAGCAACTGGAAACAAATTCACCATAAACTAATCCTATCTAAGCTCATGAAAAGACTAAATTAACAAACTGTAAATTCGAATTGCATGGTAAAGTAAAAACTCAAAGTGCTGGAACGAAATGCAACAACATTACAACACCGAGGAGATTTATTGCTCTCAGGTTGGGCCCTAACCTGAGAGCTATAGCTCCCTTAGAAAACTCAGAACTAGATCAAAATCTGCCTTCTTTATTCATAATCTGATGTCATGCCAAACTGGCTTACAAAAAGGAACAAACACAGAGCTGTAGCTCGTACTTCAAAATTACAAGAGTAATGCAAAGGTTCAAAAAGCTCCTATCCAAGGCTACGGCCTCAGTATTTATGCAAAATGATCATCCAACAGGTGTCCTTGATTTGAGGAGCTCGGCTGTCCAACTGAAGTTTAAACTGCTGATCCTGTAGGACAGTCATAACTGCTGTTCCTGTAGAACAGTTATAACTGCTGTTCCTGTAGAACAGTTGGCTGCCTCTAAGCTCAGTGGGGAGATGGATTGGAGCTCGGAGCTATGGTGGGAATCACGAGGAAGGTTCCAAGACTGTGGACATCCTCTCCTAGAAACTAGCAGTGCCACCTCACTGTCTCCTTGTCTCCTTTTCACGTGGTCTTTTCTCCCTTTTAATGCCAAAAACCTGAAAGGATCATGCATTAGTCACGTAGATAGAATGTCTACCCTTCTTCCTACAAACAACACGAATAAACTAAGAAATGAATGCATAAGCAATAAAAAATGAATGGTTTGAGCAAAGCAAGTAGGCCAAATGAGCCCAAATTATACCAAAAATTGGGGCTCATCAGGAGCCATCATCTCCTCGCTCTTTAGAGTAATGTGTTTTCCGCACGAAGGAAGAGTGGTCAAGCTCGTGGACCAACTTTCATTTCCCGGATCACGCATCGCAAATAGTCATACACCATCCCTAAAAGGTCTCTTCACGCAAGAAATGTCTCAACCCACGGTCCGTCCTCCCGATGAGCGCGAGTGATTCAGAAGGACATGACTGGAACCCAGGGGGCATGCGTCCTGGTCTGCTTCGGTAGGAAAAATTTGGGTATAGGGTAGGTTTCCACGGGAGAATATGACTAGTCCGTACCCCGTCCGTGATGGAAGAGGGGTTGTTCTAGAATAAGATTCTCTTGTCAAAGTTATGTGAGTTGGCGGGCATCGTCAGTCACCTTTGTTGATTTTGAGCAACATCGCCGAAGAAGTGTTTTGTTTACGCTGTAAATAGAAAAATCTTTGGGTAACCTGAAAGAGGTAGGCCTCTCTCGGTAAAACAAATGTTTTGGCGGAAGTGAAGTAGAGGTGACTTTGAAACTCTGTTTTATACCTGGGGGCATGCAAACCTTTTGGAGTGCAAGCAAAGAGCGATTATTTATCTGTTTGTTTGGGTTAGTCGTTTCCTAACTTGCCGGTTTTTTCTTATGAGACATTCTTATCATATGACTGGATTAATCGAGCAGTTTTATCGTATAGTTCATGCTCGTTAAAAAATAAACATAGAATCGAGCAGTTTTATCGTATAGTTCATGCTTGTTAAAAAATAAACATAAGATCGAGTAAGTGTTTCAATCCGCGTTTAAGCTCATTAAAAAATGAACTACCCGGTAAATGACGACTGCGAATGTAAATTATCAGCCATTAAAGCCTTGGTCGTGTTTGCACCATCACCTCCACTTTTCATTGGCTGATCATTCACCTCCATTTGATTGTTTACCCATTTTGAGGAACAGCTGCGAAGAGTGATTTCACCTAGCCATCCTTGTGACACTGCCGTGATTGGAAAATTCCAAAGCTTACCTGGAATCAGCTGCTAACCCGTTTCATCACTCGTTCCTCAAAAGATGAGTCTTCTTTAAGCTCTTTTCATCTGACTCGTAAAATATGAAAATATTGCCGAGTTTTGGCCTTCCAGCTCGTTAAAGCAACCGGAAGTGCTATCCCTCCTCTAGATTTTAATCTTTTTGGACCTGAGGGATTATTGCACAAAAAGATCGAGCGCTTGTTTTATTCGACTCGTTAAAACTATTGAAAATCCATCCCTTCTGTATTGTTTTATACTTTTTCGGACCTAAGGGATTAGATGACGAAAAAGGATCTTTGGAGTTATCTTTACGTACCTTTTCAGACTCTCTAAAATTGAAAAGGACCGAGTTATCTTTGTCATTAGACTCGTTAAAAAACATTAATAGTGACAAACTTGTCTTTAGACGAGAACGACTTTCACTATCGCTAGGCTCGTTAAAACATAGCGATGGGTTTGCCCGAAGGGAAAATTATAGAACAAGCATATGTTATCCTCCTCAAGCTTGACAAAAATAAAGAGGTACTGGTCAGAGATGACTGGCGAAACATTGGGAAGAAACTCAAGGAACTTTTATTGGTAGCAAGTTGCTCTTGAACATGACACTTCCACTCCGTGCCTGAGTCGGGTTGGGTTGTTTCATTCACCGGTCACATCACCATGGTCTCGCCGTACCATCCATCATTGGGGTAAATGCTACCAATCCATCACACAAGTGTCGCCGATATGTTCAAGAGAAGTCATCCAGAGAAGTCAACCGTGTCCCATCCACTACCATACATTATCCTTCATCCTTTCATGACCGCCACCTTGAATCGTATATCATCAGATCGTTTTCACCTCCATCAAAATCATTTGCTCCGTTCCGTGTCACTGATGTGGGATATATTAAGGCCCTCCTTTGACGGATTGCTTCTTGTCGACATCATCCAGGCCATTCAACTGCAATAGCCTTTCTTGTTGTGCATGGCTGAGATCTAGGTCCAGCTGAGCTGCCATCCTCAAGGTATTGTATTCAAACTCAATGGACAACAAAGCTTTCTTCCCATAGACCAGATCATATGGTGTGAAACCGGTGGTGGTCTTCCAAGTGGTGTTGTAGGCCCATGTGGCTTCAACCAGGCGATCTGCCCAGTCCTTTCTGCTGCTGCTCACCACTTTGGTCAAGATCCCCTCTAATGCTCTATTGGTGACTTCCACCTGCCCATTTTCTTGAGGGTGATAAGGGGTGGAAGTCCTATGCTTGATCTTGTGATGAGCTAGGAGATCTTCCACCAGGTTGGAGGTGAACTGGCTCCCTTGATCGGTGACCAGCTCTCTTGGATAGCCAAACTTATAGAAGATGTTCTCTCTTAGGAACTCGGCCACCTTTTCTTCTGTTGCTGCTTTGATTGCTTTGGTCTCTGCCCACTTTGTCAAATAGTCAGTACACACAATGATGTAAGTCATTTGCCTCGAAGAGGGGTTGATTGGGCCCACAAAGTCCATGCCCCACTTCTCAAATGGCTCAAGAGTCACTTGAGGTTGGAGAGGCATCTCATCCCTTTGGGTCGGTTTCCCCATTATTTGGCATTGGTCACACTGACTGACATATCTTCTGACATCTTGATGAAGTGTGGGCCAATAGTAGCCTGCCTGCAGGATTTTGAAGGCAGTTCTCTTTGCTGCAAAATGTCCTCCACAAGGCCCATCATGACAAGTGAGGAGGATATCAAAGACTTCCTCCTCCCTTACACAACGCCTTAAGATCTGATCGGGGCCAAGCTTGAACAGATTGCCCCCGATCCAAGTGAATGAGGCACTCTTTCTGATGATTCTGCTCTTCTCTCTGGAAGATAGGTGTGGAGGGAACTGTGCTGAAACAAGATAGTTTGCTATATCAGCAAACCATGGAGAGAGTACTGAAATAGCAAACAGATGTTCATCAGGCATCTGGTCGTCCACTGTTCCATCCTCATCTGCAGACAAATCCAATCTAGATAAAAAGTCAGCAACTACATTTTCTCTACCTGGTTTGTCAACAATGGTCAAATCAAACTGCTGCAATAAAAGTAACCATCTAATAATACGAGCATTCACATCTGGTTTATTCATTAAATATCTAATAGCAGCATGGTCAGTATGTACAAAGGTTTGGTAACCAGTAATATAATGTCGGAACTTGTTCAGTGCATGGACCACAGCCAAGAATTCTTTCTCGGTTACAGTGTAATTCAGCTCAGCTTTGGACAAGTTTTTGCTAACAAAGTAAATGGCATATGGAAGTTTTTGCTCAACTTGTCCTAAAACTGCACCTATGGCTTTGTTCGAGGCATCAGTGTGGATGTGGAAAGGTAGGGCCCAGTTTGGACCTCTCAGGATTGGGGCTGACACCAACTTGTCCTTCAATTCATTTAAAGCCCTCTGACAATCGTCAGTCCATTTAAACTCCACATCTTTTGCCAACAGACCAAACAATGGCGAGGCTAGCTTGCTGAAATCTTTAATGAATCTCCGGTAATATCCTGCTAATCCCAAGAAACTCCAGACATCCCTTACCTTTTGAAGAGGTGGAACCCTCTTGATGAGAGCAATTTTGTTAGGATCCACCTGTAAGCCTTGGCAAGAAATGGTATGGCCTAGCATGGTCCCTTCAGTCATTAGGAATTCACATTTTTCAGGACTAAGGGATAAGTTCATCTCAGTGCATTTGGTTAGGACTTTTCCCAAGTTGGACAATGCTTCCTGGAAGTTGGCCCCATAAGGAGTAAAGTCATCCATATAGATTTCTACTGCATCATGGACCAGCTCCGAGAAGATGCTCAAGACAGCTCTCTGAATGGTAGCGGGAGCATTGCATAGCCCAAAGGGAAGGACACGATAGGAAAAGGTACCCCAAGGACAAGTGAAGGTCGTCTTATCTTGGTTTTCCAGGCTGATTTGTATTTGGTTGTACCCGCTAAACCCATCCAGGAAAGAGAAGAACTTCTTTCCTGCCAGTCCATCCAACACTTGATCTATGAAAGGTAGAGGGAAATGGTCCTTCTTGGTAGCTTTGTTCAGTTCTCGGTAGTCCACACAGATTCTCCATTTCCCATTTTTCTTGGGAACCAACACTAGAGGGGACACCCATTCACTATCTGAGATGGGGTAGATGAATCCGGCATCCAACAATTTTTGCAATTCTTCCTTGACAATGTCCTTAAGGGCTGGATTCATTCTCCTCTGAGGTTGCCTAACCGGTTTACAATCCTCTTTGATGTATATATGATGGGTACAGACTGAAGGATGGACTCCTTTCATTTCCTTATAGCTCCAAGCAAAAGCATCTAGGTGTTTGGCCAACAGACTACACAGCTCCTTTTCCTGGGAAGGAGATAGGGAAGAGCTGATCTTCAAGGCTTTCTCAGGGCCGAACTCCACATTCTTGACTCTGGAAGTGACAGGGTTGGTTGTACAAAGATCCACTAGGGTGCTAGCTTGGGCATCCTCCACCAATTTCTCTAAGGGTAGTGTACTGGAAGGTGGATTCTGGATCAAGGTCTTGATCAAGTCATCCTCGATTGGGGGGTCTCTTCTAGTGGTATCTAAGGTGCACAGAGGTGCTGAGTACACCTCGTCTTCTTCTCCTTCTTCCAACCAGAGTGGTAAATCATGCTCTAAGGAGGGTTGGGCAGGAGGATATAGGACTAGTTGCTTGGACATGGGACCATTTTTGATGGTCATGTTTCCTGCATGACAACTTATGTAAGCATCTGCAGTAGCTAACCAAGGCCTTCCCAAAATGAGAGGATATCCAGTAAGCTTTGCCTTTGGTTGCAGAACCAAGAAGTCTGCAGGGTATTCCCAAGAATCAATAGAGACCATGACATCCTCCACAATCCCTTCGGGAGTCACGGTGGAGCGATCTGCTAATTGCAGTACTGTCGAGGTATTCCTCAACGAACCCTGAAGATTGAGTTTAAGCATGGTATCCCTGGTCATCACATTAATGGTAGCCCCCAGATCAATCAAGGTGTGAGGTATAATGGTGCCATTGATGTGGACATCTACTACAGGACTTCCAGGATCTAGGTACTTTGGGCAGATGACTTGTCCTAGCATAAGGTCAGACAGTTGTCCTATGACATTGATAGTTGAAGCATCTTTCTTCCGTCTGCCTGGATGTTTGAAACACTTCTCCTTAACCAGTTTGTTGTATATTGGCACATCCTTGATGGCTTGGAGAAGTGGTATTTTTACACACAACTGCTTGAGCTCACCCAGAAGCTCATCTTCCTCTGGGTTAGGTTGTGTGGTGGCTGTTAGTCTCTCAGGAAAGGGTGGAATAGCCTTTGGTTCACTTTCCTGTTTATCTTCCTCATCCTCTAGGGGAGGAGGTTGGCGATCTGGTAGAGTCTTTCCAGATCGAAGATTGATCTCCTGGATCTCCACAGCATAGGTAGGGCATGAGGTTTCCCCAGTGTATACCTGCTGGGCCTGTCTATTGTTGGGGTTCGGGTTCGATTGAGCAGGCATTTGAGGTTGCCTTGGAGGAGCAGGAGGTAATGGTTGATGTTGAACTAGTGGTGGAGGCAAAATGGCAGGAGGAGTGTTGTATTGGGGCCTCCACCCCGACTGAGGTGCATTCCATTGAGGCTGTGGCTGGGCATGTGAGTGATATGAAGGAGAAGTAGGTTGAGTGGGGTACTGAGGTGGATAAGACCATGGAGGAGGCATGGACCATGAAGGATGAGCAGGGGGACCCCAGGAAGGCATAGGAGTCGACTGGTTGGGGTTGTAATAAGCTTGAGATGCCCTTTGCATCCCCTGCTGATAAGGTCTAGATCCTTGTGGCCTCCTTTGGTTAAGGTAATAGAGAGGTTCGCTGGGAGCTTCTGTCCCTTGGTACATGGCTTTAAACCCAGGTAAGGTTGGACACTGATTTGTGGGATGGTCCTCCTCACAAACAAAACACACTTCAACAGAATGCAATGGACATTCGTTCTTAGGGTGTCTCCTTGTGCACCTAGGGCAGAAGACCGCCAAGGCTCTCTCAGCTTCTTCTTTCTTTTGCTGAATCCTGAATGTGTCAAGCTGCATGGCGATGGTCTGTCTCACCTCACTCTTAAGATCTTCTAATTGATTTGCAAGCTCATGTTTGGAGAAAGGGATACTGGTTGAGAGGTGGTTTCCTCTACCTCGTTTCTGAGCTGCCCTGGAGTGGTTTCTAAACACAGTCTTGATGTCCTCATAAGGCAGTTGGTAAATGTCCCCCCCAGCTAACATGTGAAGGGTATCTAAGAGGTCTTCAGGGACCCCTCGGAGTAGGACCAACTTGAGGGATTCAGGGTCAAGTGTGCACCTGGCCCGCTTATAGCTTAGTTGGAACCTCTCCTCATAATCCTCTAAGGACTCATCATTTCCCATGGACATCCGAAAGATTTCCCCCTTTGTTTCCTTGGACCTACAGTAATCCCAGTACTTGGTGTTGAAAGCTTGCTGCATCTGAGCCCAAGTGGTGATACTATTCCCAGGTAAGCCCATGAACCAGCGTAGTGCTACATCCTTAAGAGTGGAAGGGAAAAGTTTCAACTTTTGCTCATCTTCAGTATAGTCATAGGTTCTACAAAGGACAGCAAACTCAAACAGGAAGGTATCTGGATCTTCAGTTGTCAGCCCATGGAAGTGAGGTAAGACGGAGGGGCTAATGTGCTTCATTTTCATCTCTCCATTGGTCTCTCGGATGGGGAAGGCACCTTCTATTCTCTCATCTTCTCTTCTATTATCAGCCATAGCTTCAAATGGAGTGGTCTCTAACTCTTCTTCTACTATAGGGTCTTTGGATATCTCAGGATGTTCACCTATAGGTTCTTCTGGGTCACTGTCACAAAAGAAGAGACAAGGGTGACTCAGTGATGTGGTGGGGGTGTTTGGTAGGAATTTGCCTGATCTATCTCGGTTCCTACGAGGCATGAAATGGAAAAGACCTTCTTTTTCTTTTGATTGCTTTTGCTTTTTTCTTTGGTACCTGCAAAACTGAAACAGACTGATATGCAACTAACTATGAAAGATGCAGAATTAGACTGAAAGTAGGAAAGAACTAATCTACTTTGCTCAACTGAAATTGCAAGAATGGAAATGCTAGTCTACGCTTGCAGAAAGGAAATGCTAATCTATGAAAGCATGAAATGTCTATGCTACTTTTGCAGAATGTAAATGAAATAAACTACTTAGCAGAAGGTAAGAGTAAGAAAGTAGAAGAAAATCAACAATTACTAATACTCTGACGCTTCCCCGGCAACGGCGCCAAAAAGATGGTGGGCTCCAGTATTGTAGCAATAATGCTACAACTCCTGGAGCTCCCTATCTCTAATTTTATCAACCCGGTAGTTCGTACAAACTTGGAAGCGACGGTGCTGTATGCACAAGTACTAGCTCTTGTCGCAGCTGTCACTTGGTCAGCTGGCACAAGTCCACTAGGGCTCAAGCCAACTTCTATAGGCTCACAGAAGAAGCTTTATGAGTGATGGATGAAAGCTATCTTGAAGGAAGCTAACCTACTTTGCAAAAAGGAAATGGAAAGCCAACAAAGCATGAAACCCTAATAAACCCTAGTTTAACTAGCTTGACCCTTATAATGCAAAAACGTGAATGAAACTTCTACCAATGATGCTATTACATGAAGTCAGTTGAAATACATGAATCTAAGCTACTTGCACTTGAAAAGACATGTTTTTTTATTTTCTCATTATGTGGTTGGATTTATTGTGATGATGCTTTTGATTAGGGTTTGGTTGTGCAGGAGCGGTTGGAATGGAAGGAAAGCATGGGCAAGGTCAGGATGGCTAAGGGAGGTCCCAGAGGGTCTCTAGCATCAATCCCCAGAAGTATACCACGTTCGGATGCTCAGCAACCGAGTTTGCAGACTTCTACAGGAAGTCTGCAGGGGATCCTACAGGAAACTCAGGGGTTTCTAGAGGAAGGCTGTGCAATTCTACAGGATGTTTGGCCGTGGAAGTTTTGGGAGATGGTGAAGTGTTGGAGTGGTGTGGAAGGATAGGTGAGATGGAGATGGACCTGGTGATGGCTCAGGAGCAGAAGAATCAGAGGGAGGAAGAGTGCATGCAGTGGGTTGATGGTTGGAAGGATGGGATCAACGAAAGTTTAAGTAGATGGAGCTAAGTGAATAATGGATGAGTTGGAGGGTAAATGAGCTGGACAGAGGCCGAATGAGTGACTTGAGGAGAGATCAAGAAGAAGAAGAAGAAAGTGGAATGATATGGAGCAGCGTAAATGAAACAAATGATTTATACACCAAAACGAGGACTCATTAACCTATGATAACTGTGCCATGAAACCTATGAACAGCAATGGAAAACCAAGAAATGAAACTCGTGCATGGAAGTGAAATGTGGAAGTATGGTTTTGTGTCAAAAGTGCATGGATGGATCTTCAACGAAAATGTCTATGTTGCAGCTTGCATGAAAGTGAGAAGAACTGCGTTTCTTTTTGGTGGTTGGTTATGGACTGCACCCCAATCCCTAACAGAGATGGCAGTGAGCCTTTACAACCTTTTTCTGGAGCTCCAATAGATTATATCTATCCTCTTCTAACCTAAGCCACTGGAAACAAAATTCAACATAAACTAATCCTATCTAAGCTCATGAAAAGACTAAATTAACAAACTGTAAATTCGAATTGCATGGTAAAGTAAAAACTCAAAGTGCTGGAACGAAATGCAACAACATTACAACACCGAGGAGATCTATTGCTCTCAGGTTGGGCCCTAACCTGAGAGCTATAGCTCCCTTAGAAAACTCAGAACTAGATCAAAATCTGCCTTCTTTATTCATAATCTGATGTCATGCCAAACTGGCTTACAAAAAGGAACAAACACAGCGCTGTAGCTCGTACTTCAACATTACAAGAGTAATGAAAAGGTTCAAAAAGCTCCTATCCAAGGCTACGGCCTCAGTATTTATGCAAAATGATCATCCAACAGGTGTCCTTGATTTGACGAGCTCGGCTGTCCAACTGAAGTTTAAACTGCTGATCCTGTAGGACAGTCATAACTGTTGTTCCTGTAGAACAGTTATAACTGCTGTTCCTGTAGAACAGTTGGCTGCCTCTAAGCTCGGTGGGGAGATGGATTGGAGCTCGGAGCTATGGTGGGAATCACGAGGAAGGTTCCAAGACTGTGGACATCCTCTCCTAGAAACCAGCAGTGCCACCTCACTGTCTCCTTGTCTCCTTTTCACGTGGTCTTTTCTCCCTTTTAATGCCAAAAACCTGAAAGCATCATGCATTAGTCACGTAGATAGAATGTCTACCCTTCTTCCTACAAACAACACGAATAAACTAAGAAATGAATGCATAAGCAATAAAAAATGAATGGTTTGAGCAATGCAAGTAGGCCAAATGAGCCCAAATTATACCAAAAATTGGGGCTCATCAGGAGCCATCGTCTCCTCACTCTTTAGAGTAATGTGTTTTCCGCACGAAGGAAGAGTGGTCAAGCTCGTGGACCAACTTTCATTTCCCGGATCACGCATCGCAAATAGTCATACACCATCCCTAAATGGTCTCTTCACGCAAGAAATGTCTCAACCCACGGTCCGTCCTCCCGATGAGCGCGAGTGATTCGGAAGGACATGACTGGAACCCAGGGGGCATGCGTCCTGGTCTGCTTCGGCAGGAAAAATTTGGGTATAGGGTAGGTTTCCGCGGGAGAATATGACTAGTCCGTACCCCGTCCGTGATGGAAGAGGGGTTGTTCTAGAATAAGATTCTCTTGTCAAAGTTATGTGAGTTGGCGGGCATCGTCAGTCACCTTTGTTGATTTTGAGCAACATCGCCGAAGAAGTGTTTTGTTTACGCTGTAAATAGAAAAATCTTTGGGTAACCTGAAAGAGGTAGGCCTCTCTCGGTAAAACAAATGTTTTGGCGGAAGTGAAGTAGAGGTGACTTTGAAACTCTGTTTTATACCTGGGGGCATGCAAACCTTTTGGAGTGCAAGCAAAGAGCGATTATTTATCTGTTTTTTTGGATTAGTTGTTTCCTAACTTGCACAAAGAAAGGATGTGGGGCAACACTTGGAAGCTTGCCGGTTTTTTCTTATGAGACATTCTTATCATATGACTGGATTAATCGAGCAGTTTTATCGTATAGTTCATGCTCGTTAAAAAATAAACATAGAATCGAGCAGTTTTATTATATAGTTCATGCTTGTTAAAAAATAAACATAAGATCGAGCAAGTGTTTCAATCCGCGTTTAAGCTCGTTAAAAAATGAACTACCCGGTAAATGACGACTGCGAATGTAAATTATCAGCCATTAAAGCTTTGGTCGTGTTTGCACCATCACCTCCACTTTTCGTTGGCCGATCATTCACCTCCATTTGATTGTTTACCCATTTTGAGGAACAGCTACGAAGAGTGATTTCACCTAGCCATCCTTGTGACACTGCCGTGATTGGAAAATTCCAAAGCCTACCTGGAATCAGCTGCTAACCCGTTTCATCACTCGTTCCTCAAAAGATCAGTATTCTTTAAGCTCTTTTCATCTGACTCGTAAAATATGAAAAGATTGCCGAGTTTTAGCCTTCCAGCTTGTTAAAGCAACCAGAAGTGCTATCCCTCCTCTAGATTTTAATCTTTTTGGACCTGAGGGATTATTGCACAAAAAGATCGAGCGCTTGTTTTATTCGGCTCGTTAAAACTATCGAAAATCCATCCCTTCTGTATTGTATTATACTTTTTCGTACCTAAGGGATTAGATGACGAAAAAGGATCTTTGGAGTTATCTTTACGTACCTTTTCAGACTCTCTAAAATTGAAAAGGACCGAGTTATCTTTGTCATTAGACTCGTTAAAAAACATTAATAGCGACAAACTGGTCTTTAGACGAGAACGAGTTTCACTATCGCTAGGCTCGTTAAAACATAGCGATGGGTTTGCCCGAAGGGCAAATTATAGAACAAGAATATGTTATCCTCCTCAAGCTTGACAAAAATAAACAGGTACTGGTCAGAGATGACTGGCGAAACATTGGGAAGAAACTCAAGGAACTTTTATTGGTAGCAAGTCGCTCTTGAACATGACACTTCCACTCCATGCCTGAGTCAGGTTGGGTTGTTTCATTCACCGGTCACATCACCATGGTCTCGCCATACCATCCATCATTGGGGTAAATGCTACCAATCCATCACACAAGTGTCGCCGATATGTTCAAGAGAAGTCATCCAGAGAAGTCAACCGTGTCCCATCCACTACCATACATTATCCTTCATCCTTTCATGACCGCCACCTTGAATCGTATATCATCAGATCGTTTTCACCTCCATCAAAATCATTTGCTCCGTTCCGTGTCACTGATGTGGGATACATTAAGGCCCTCCTTTGACGGATCGCTTCTTGTCGACATCATCTAGGCCATTCAACTGCAATAGCCTTTCTTGTTGTGCATGGCTGAGATCTAGGTCCAGCTGAGCTGCCATCCTCAAGGTATTGTATTCAAACTCAATGGACAGCAAAGCTTTCTTCCCATAGACCAGCTCATATGGTGTGAAACCGGTGGTGGTCTTCCAAGTGGTGTTGTAGGCCCATGTGGCTTCAACCAGGCGATCTGCCCAGTCCTTTCTGCTGCTGCTCACCACTTTAGTCAAGATCCCTTCTAATGCTCTATTGGTGACTTCCACCTGCCCATTTGCTTGAGGGTGATAACGGGTGGAAGTCCTATGCTTGATCTTGTGATGAGCTAGGAGATCTTCAACCAGGTTGGAGGTGAACTGGCTCCCTTGATCGGTGACCAGCTCTCTTGGATAGCCAAACTTATAGAAGATGTTCTCTCTTAGGAACTTGGCCACCTTTTCTTCTGTTGCTGGTTTGATTGCTTTGGTCTCTGCCCACTTTGTCAAATAGTCAGTACACACAATGATGTAAGTCCTTTGCCTCGAAGAGGGGTTGATTGGGCCCACAAAGTCCATGCCCCACTTCTCAAATGGCTCAAGAGTCACTTGAGGTTGGAGAGGCATCTCATCCCTTTGGGTCGGTTTCCCCATTCTTTGGCATTGGTCACACTGACTGACATATCTTCTGACATCTTGATGAAGTGTGGGCCAATAGTAGCCTGCCTGCAGGATTTTGAAGGCAGTTCTCTTTGCTGCAAAATGTCCTCCACAAGGCCCATCATGACAAGTGAGGAGGATATCAAAGACTTCCTCCTCCCTTACACAACGCCTTAAGATCTGATCGGGGCCAAGCTTGAACAAATTGCCCCTGATCCAAGTGAATGAGGCACTCTTTCTGATGATTCTGCTCTTCTCTCTATAAGATAGGTGTGGAGGGAACTGTGCTGAAACAAGATAGTTTGCTATATCAGCAAACCATGGAGAGAGTACTGAAATAGCAAACAGATGTTCATCAGGCATCTGGTCGTCCACTGTTCCATCCTCATCTGCAGACAAATCCAATCTAGATAAAAAGTCAGCAACTACATTTTCTCTACCTGGTTTGTCAACAATGGTCAAATCAAATTGCTGCAATAAAAGTAACCATCTAATAATATGAGCATTCACATCTGGTTTATTCATTAAATATCTAATAGCAGCATGGTCAGTATGTACAAAGGTTTGGTAACTAGTAATATAATGTCGGAACTTGTTCAGTGCATGGACCATAGCCAAGAATTCTTTCTCGGTTACAGTGTAATTTAGCTCAGCTTTGGACAAGTTTTTGCTAACAAAGTGAATGGCATATGGAAGTTTTTGCTCAACTTGTCCTAAAGCTGCACCTATGGCTTTGTTCGAGGCATCAGTGTGGATGTGGAAAGGTAGGGCCCAGTTTGGACCTCTCAGGATTGGGGCTGACACCAACTTGTCCTTCAATTCATTTAAAGCCCTCTAACAATCGTCAGTCCATTTAAACTCCACATCTTTTGCCAACAGACCAAACAATGGCGAGGCTAGCTTGCTAAAATCTTTAATGAATCTCCGGTAATATCCTGCTAATCCCAAGAAACTCCGGACATCCCTTACCTTTTGAGGAGGTGGAACCCTCTTGATGAGAGCAATTTTGTTAGGATCCACCTGTAAGCCTTGGCAAGAAATGGTATGGCCTAGCACGGTCCCTTCAGTCATTAGGAATTCACATTTTTCAGGACTAAGGGATAAGTTCATCTCAGTGCATTTGGTTAGGAATTTTCCCAAGTTGGACAATGCTTCCTGGAAGTTGGCCCCATAAGGAGTAAAGTCATCCATATAGATTTCTACTGCATCATGGACCAGCTCCGAGAAGATGCTCAAGACAGCTCTCTGAATGGTAGCGGGAGCATTGCATAGCCCAAAGGGAAGGACACGATAGGCAAAGGTACCCCAAGGACAAGTGAAGGTGGTCTTATCTTGGTCTTCCGGGCTGATTTGTATTTGGTTGTACCCGCTAAACCCATCCAGGAAAGAGAAGAACTTCTTTCCTGCCAGTCCATCCAACACTTGATCTATGAAAGGTAGAGGGAAATGGTCCTTCTTGGTAGCTTTGTTCAGTTCTCGGTAGTCCACACAGATTCTCCATTTCCCATTTTTCTTGGGAACCAACACTAGAGGGGACACCCATTCACTATCTGAGATGGGGTAGATGAATCCGGCATCCAACAGTTTTTGCAATTCTTCCTTGACAATGTCCTTAAGGGCTGGATTCATTCTCCTCTGAGGTTGCCTAACCGGTTTACAATCCTCTTTGATGTATATATGATGGGTACAGACTGAAGGATGGACTCCTTTCATTTCCTTATAGCTCCAAGCAAAAGCATCTAGGTGGTTGGCCAACAGACTACACAGCTCCTTTTCCTGGGAAGGAGATAGGGAGGAGCTGATCTTCAAGGCTTTCTCAGGGCCGAACTCCACATTCTTGACTCTGGAAGTGACAGGGTTGGTTGTACAAAGATCCACTAGGGTGCTAGCTTGGGCATCCTCCACCAATTTCTTTAAGGGTAGTGTACTGGAAGGTGGATTCTGGATCAAGGTCTTGATCAAGTCATCCTCGGTTGGGGGGTCTCTTCTAGTGGTATCTAAGGTGCACAGAGGTGCTGAGTACACCTCGTCTTCTTCTCCTTCTTCCAACCAGAGTGGTAAATCATGCTCTAAGGAGGGTTGGGCAGGAGGATATAGGACCAGTTGCTTAGACATGGGACCATTTTTGATGGTCATGTTTCCTGCACGACAACTTATGTAAGCATCTGCAGTAGCTAACCAAGGCCTTCCCAAAATGAGAGGATATCCAGTAAGCTTTGCCTTTGGTTGCAGAACCAGGAAGTCTGCAGGGTATTCCCAAGAATCAATAGAGACCATGACATCCTCCACAATCCCTTCGGGAGTCACGGTGGAGCGATCTGCTAATTGCAGTACTGTCGAGGTCTTCCTCAAGGAACCCTGAAGATTGAGTTTAAGCATGGTATCCCTGGTCATCACATTAATGGCAGCCCCCAGATCAATCAAGGTGTGAGGTATAATGGTGCCATTGATGTGGACATCTACTACAGGACTTCCAGGATCTAGGTACTTTGGGCAGATGACTTGTCCTAGCATAAGGTCAGACAGTTGTCCTATGACATTGATAGTTGAAGCATCTTTCTTCCGTCTGCCTGGATGTTTGAAACACTTCTCCTTAACCAGTTTGTTGTATATTGGCACATCCTTGATGGCTTGGAGAAGTGGTATTTTTACACACAACTGCTTGAGCTCACCCAGAAGCTCATCTTCCTCTGGGTTAGGTTGTGTGGTGGCTGTTAGTCTCTCAGGAAAGGGTGGAATAGCCTTTGGTTCACTTTCCTGTTTATCTTCCTCATCCTCTGGGGGAGGAGGTTGGCGATCTGGTAGAGTCTTTCCAGATCGAAGATTGATCTCCTGGATCTCCACAGCATAGGTAGGGCATGAGGTTTCCCCAGTGTATACCTGCTGGGCCTGTCTATTGTTGGGGTTCGGGTTCGGTTGAGCAGGCATTTGAGGTTGCCTTGGAGGAGCAGGAGGTAATGGTTGAGGTTGAACTGGTGGTGGAGGCAAAATGGCAGGAGGAGTGTTGTATTGGGGCCTCCACCCCGACTGAGGTGCATTCCATTGAGGCTGTGGCTGGGCATGTGAGTGATATGAATGAGAAGTAGGTTGAGTGGGGTACTGAGGTGGGTAAGACCATGGAGGAGGCATGGACCATGAAGGATGAGCAGGGGGACCCCAGGAAGGCATAGGAGTCGACTGGTTGGGGTTGTAATAAGCTTGAGATGCCCCTTGCATCCCCTGCTGATAAGGTCTAGATCCTTGTGGCCTCCTTTGGTTAAGGTAATAGAGCAGTTCGGTGGGAGCTTCTGTCCCTTGGTACATGGCTTTAAACCCAGGTAAGGTTGGACACTGATTTGTGGGATGGTCCTCCTCACAAACAAAACACACTTCAACAGAATGCAATGGACATTCGTTCTTAGGGTGTCTCCTTGTGCACCTAGGGCAGAAAACCGCCAAGGCTCTCTCAGCTTCTTGTTTCTTTTGCTGAATCCTAAATGTGTTAAGCTGCATGGCGATGGTCTGTCTCACCTCACTCTTAAGATCTTCTAATTGATTTGCAAGCTCATGTTTGGAGAAAGGGATACTGGTTGAGAGGTGGTTTCCTCTACCTCGTTTCCGAGCTGCCCTGGAGTGGTTTCTAAACACAGTCTTGATGTCCTCATAAGGCAGTTGGTAAATGTCCCCCCCAGCTAACATGTGAAGGGTATCTAAGAGGTCTTCAGGGACCCCTCGGAGTAGGACCAACTTGAGGGATTCAGGGTCAAGTGTGCACCTGGTCCGCTTATAGCTTAGTTAGAACCTCTCCTCATAATCCTCTAAGGACTCATCATTTCCCATGGACATCCGAAAGATTTCCCCCTTTGTTTCCTTCAACCTACAGTAATCCAGGTACTTGGTGTTGAAAGCTTGCTGCATCTGAGCCCAAGTGGTGATACTATTCCCAGGTAAGCCCATGAACCAGCGTAGTGCTGCATCCTTAAGAGTGGAAGGGAAAAGTTTCAACTTTTGCTCATCTTCAGTATAGTCATAGGTTCTACAAAGGACAGCAAACTCAAACAGGAAGGTATCTGGATCTTCAGTGGTCAGCCCATGGAAGTGAGGTAAGGTGGAGGGGCTAATGTTCTTCATTTTCATCTCTCCATTGGTCTCTCGGATGGGGAAGGCACCTTCTATTCTCTCATCTTCTCTTCTATTATCAGCCATAGCTTCAAATGGAGTGGTCTCTAACTCTTCTTCTACTATAGGGTCTTTGGATATCTCAGGATGTTCACCTATAGGTTCTTCTGGGTCACTGTCACCAAAGAAGAGAGAAGGGTGACTCAGTGATGTGGTGGGGGTGTTTGGTAGGAATTTGCCTGATCTATCTCGGTTCCTACGAGGCATGAAATGGAAAAGACCTTCTTTTTCTTTTGATTGCTTTTGCTTTTTTCTTTGGTACCTGCAAAACTGAAACAGACTGATATGCAACTAACTATGAAAGATGCAGAATTAGACAGAAAGCAGGAAAGAACTAATCTACTTTGCTCAACTGAAATTGCAAGAATGGAAATGCTAGTCTACGCTTGCAGAAAGGAAATGCTAATCTATGAAAGCAGGAAATGTCTATGCTACTTTTGCAAAATGTAAATGAAATAAACTACTTAGCAGAAGGCAAGAGTAAGAAAGTAGAAGAAAAGCAACAATTACTAATACTCTGACGCTTCCCCGGCAACGGCGCCAAAAAGATGGTGGGCTCCAGTATTGTAGCAATAATGGTACAACTCCTGGAGCTCCCTATCTCTAATTTTATCAACCCGGTAGTTCGTACAAACTTGGAAGCGACGGTGCTGTATGCACAAGTACTAGCTCTTGTCGCAGCTGTCACTTGGTCAGCTGGCACAAGTCCGCTAGGCCTCAAGCCAACTTCTATAGGCTCACAGAAGAAGCTTTATGAGTGATGGACGAAAGCTATCTTGAAGGAAGCTAACCTACTTTGCAAAAAGGAAATGGAAAGCCAACAAAGCATGAAACCCTAATAAACCCTAGTTTAACTAGCTTGACCCTTATAATGCAAAAACGTGAAAGAAACTTCTACCAATGATGCTATTACATGCAGTGAGTTGAAATACATGAATCTAAGCTACTTGCACTTGAAAAGACATGTTTTTGTATTTTCTCATTATGTGGTTGGATTTATTGTGATGATGCTTTTGATTAGGGTTTGGTTGTGCAGGAGCGGTTGGAATGGAAGGAAAGCATGGGCAAGGTTAGGATGGCTAAGGGAGGTCCCAGAGGGTCTCTAGCATCAATCCCTAGAAGTCTACCACGTTCGGATGCTCAGCAACCGAGTTTGCAGACTTCTACAGGAAGTCTGCAGGGGATCCTACAAGAAACTCAGGGGTTTCTACAGGAAGGCTGTGCAATTCTACAGGATGTTTGGCCGTGGAAGTTTTGGGAGATGGTGAAGTGTTGGAGTGGTGTGGGAGGATAGGTGAGATGGAGATGGACCTGGTGATGGCTCAGGAGCAGAAGAATCAGAGGGAGGAAGAGTGCATGCAGTGGGTTGATGGTTGGAAGGATGGGATCAACGAAAGTTTAAGTAGATGGAGCTAAGTGAATAATGGATGAGTTGGAGGGTAAATGAGCTGGACAGAGGCCGAATGAGTGACTTGAGGAGAGATCAAGAAGAAGAAGAAGAAAGTGGAATGATATGGAGCAGCGTAAATGAAACAAATGACTTATACACCAAAACGAGGATTCATTAACCTATGATAACTGTGCCATGAAACCTATGAACAGCAATGGAAAACCAAGAAATGAAACTCGTGCATGGAAGTGAAATGTAGAAGTATGGTTCTGTGTCAAAAGTGCATGGATGGATCTTCAACGAAAATGTCTATGTTGCAGCTTGCATGAAAGTGAGAAGAACTGCGTTTCATTTTGGTGGTTGGTTATGGACTGCACCCCAATCCCTAACAGAGATGGCAATGAGCCTTTACAACCTTTTTCTGGAGCTCCAATTGATTATATCTATCCTCTTCTAACCTAAGCAACTGGAAACAAATTCACCATAAACTAATCCTATCTAAGCTCATGAAAAAGACTAAATTAACAAACTGTAAATTCGAATTGCATGGTAAAGTAAAAACTCAAAGTGCTGGAACGAAATGCAACAACATTACAACACCGAGGAGATCTATTGCTCTCAGGTTGGGCCCTAACCTGAGAGCTATAGCTCCTTTAGAAAACTCAGAACTAGATCAAAATCTGCCTTCTTTATTCATAATCTGATGTCATGCCAAACTGGCTTACAAAAAGGAACAAACACAGAGCTGTAGCTCGTACTTCAAAATTACAAGAGTAATGCAAAAGTTCAAAAAGCTTCTATCCAAGGCTACGGCCTCAGTATTTATGCAAAATGATCATCCAACAGGTGTCCTTGATTTGAGGAGCTCGGCTGTCCAACTGAAGTTTAAACTGCTGATCCTGTAGGACAGTCATAACTTCTGTTCCTGTAGAACAGTTATAACTGCTGTTCCTGTAGAACAGTTGGCTGCCTCTAAGCTCGGTGGGGAGATGGATTGGAGCTCGGAGCTATGGTGGGAATCACGAGGAAGGTTCCAAGACTGTGGACATCCTCTCCTAGAAACCAGCAGTGCCACCTCACTGTCTCCTTGTCTCCTTTTCACGTGGTCTTTTCTCCCTTTTAATGCCAAAAACCTGAAAGAATCATGCATTAGTCACGTAGATAGAATGTCTACCCTTCTTCCTACAAACAACACGAATAAACTAAGAAATGAATGCATAAGCAATAAAAAATGAATGGTTTGAGCAAAGCAAGTAGGCCAAATGAGCCCAAATTATACCAAAAATTGGGGCTCATCAGGAGCCATCATCTCCTCGCTCTTTAGAGTAATGTGTTTTTCGCACGAAGGAAGAGTGGTCAAGCTCGTGGACCAACTTTCATTTCCCGGATCACGCATCGCAAATAGTCATACACCATCCCTAAAAGGTCTCTTCACGCAAGAAATGTCTCAACCCACGGTCCGTCCTCCCGATGAGCGCGAGTGATTCAGAAGGACATGACTGGAACCCAGGGGGCATGCGTCCTGGTCTGCTTCGGTAGGAAAAATTTGGGTATAGGGTAGGTTTCCGCGGGAGAATATGACTAGTCCGTACCCCGTCCGTGATGGAAGAGGGGTTGTTCTAGAATAAGATTCTCTTGTCAAAGTTATGTGAGTTGGTGGGCATCGTCAGTCACCTTTGTTGATTTCGAGCAACATCGCCGAAGAAGTGTTTTGTTTACGCTGTAAATAGAAAAATCTTTGGGTAACCTGAAAGAGGTAGGCCTCTCTCGGTAAAACAAATGTTTTGGCGGAAGTGAAGTAGAGGTGACTTTGAAACTCTGTTTTATACCTGGGGGCATGCAAACCTTTTGGAGTGCAAGCAAAGAGCGATTATTTATCTGTTTTTTTGGATTAGTTGTTTCCTAACTTGCACAAAGAAAGGATGTGGGGCAACACTTGGAAGCTTGCCGGTTTTTTCTTATGAGACATTCTTATCATATGACTAGATTAATCGAGCAGTTTTATCGTATAGTTCATGCTCGTTAAAAAATAAACATAGAATCGAGCAGTTTTATCGTATAGTTCATGCTTGTTAAAAAGTAAACATAAGATCGAGGAAGTGTTTCAATCTGCGTTTAAGCTCGTTAAAAAATGAACTACCCGGTAAATGACGACTGCGAATGTAAATTATCAGCCATTAAAGCCTTGGTCGTGTTTGCACCATCACCTCCACTTTTCATTGGCCGATCATTCACCTCCATTTGATTGTTTACCCATTTTGAGGAACAGCTGCGAAGAGTGATTTCACCTAGCCATCCTTGTGACACTGCCGTGATAGGAAAATTCCAAAGCTTACCTGGAATCAGCTGCTAACCCGTTTCATCACTCGTTCCTCAAAAGATGAGTCTTCTTTAAGCTCTTTTCATCTGACTCGTAAAATATGAAAAGATTGCCGAGTTTTGGCCTTCCAGCTCGTTAAAGCAACCGGAAGTGCTATCCCTCCTCTAGATTTTAATCTTTTTGGACCTGAGGGATTATTGCACAAAAAGATCGAGCGCTTGTTTTATTCGACTCGTTAAAACTATCGAAAATCCATCCCTTCTGTATTGTTTTATACTTTTTCGGACCTAAGGGATTAGATGACGAAAAAGGATCTTTGGAGTTATCTTTACGTACCTTTTCAGACTCTCTAAAATTGAAAAGGACCGAGTTATCTTTGTCATTAGACTCGTTAAAAAACATTAATAGCGACAAACTTGTCTTTAGACGAGAACAAGTTTCACTATCGCTAGGCTCGTTAAAACATAGCGATGGGTTTGCCCGAAGGGAAAATTATAGAACAAGCATATGTTATCCTCCTCAAGCTTGACAAAAATAAACAGGTACTGGTCAGAGATGACTGGCGAAACATTGGGAAGAAACTCAAGGAACTTTTATTGGTAGCAAGTCGCTCTTGAACATGACACTTCCACTCCATGCTTGAGTCAGGTTGGGTTGTTTTATTCACCGGTCACATCACCATGGTCTCGCCATACCATCCATCATTGGGGTAAATGCTACCAATCCATCACACAAGTGTCGCCGATATGTTCAAGAGAAGTCATCCAGAGAAGTCAACCATGTCCCATCCACTACCATACATTATCCTTCATCCTTTCATGACCGCCACCTTGAATCGTATATCATTAGATCGTTTTCACCTCCATCAAAATCATTTGCTCCATTCCGTGTCATTGATGTGGGATGCATTAAGGCCCTCCTTTGACGGATCGCTTCTTGTCGACATTAGCTCATTATCCAAGAAGTTATCTAGGAACAACCCTTTCAGTACTTTGAAGCTTGCATGCCTCAATGGCAAGTTTCTCACTTCCGACGACAGGTATACATCAATGACCTTCGACCGAAAGATTTTGCGTGGTGTTCGATGCCAAGTCCTTTATTCACACAACGTGAATTATACTGCAGTACCTTGAGGGTCATTATCATTATCGGTGATTCCTCTCGCGCTTGTTAACAGTTTACATCATTTACTGGTAATCAAGCGATGTCTTTCCATGTTCGACTTCAGAACATTTCTCACATGGATCGACTTGTACTTAGAGTGAAGATCGAATGAGATTGAAGACCTCGGATCTAGTTTCATCCATCCGGGCTGCGATATATATTCAGGAAAAATAAAGACATTGACATGTACAACATTGCAGCAGATAATCATCCTACCAAAAAGGATGATGATTTCATCAAAATCATCAGTCTACCATCAGACGATTGTCTGTTCTATGTACAGAAAAATGAATTTATAAAGCTGAGCATGGGAATGCCCGCCTCAGCTAGATTATGAAAGCAGTATGAAAAATAATGTATTGTATTGTATCTTATTACAGGTCTCCTCCCAGCATCAGAAGAACTTCGGATCCTCCTAATAAAGCATTTCACCCGATAAACGGCCTCATACTTTAGGGGGAAACTGTTATAGACATTTTTGTGCCTTACAGCATTGAGCATGAAATGTCAATAATCCAAGGGATCCAAAGTCCCTAAATAAGTTGTTCCTACCCCTAAAGGAACAAGGTCAACCAATGACAGCTTCTCCCAGAAGTTCTCCACAAAAAACCACTCAGAAATGGTCAAATCAAGATCAATTCAAGAGCTCCACTAGCTGTCTGCGCTGAAATGAAAAGTCTGCACTGGCTACCTGCACTGCAATGCAAGTAGAAGCACTACCAGGGTGTGCTGAGCGGGAATTTCCAAATGGCAAGTTCATTCAACGAGGTGTCAAGACCCTGGAAGCTTCCAGAATCTTCCTCAATGACACTTGCCTCAGTAAATTCGACTAGTGATGAGTAAGAGGTTCTCAACCTCCAAGTGGAAGCAAGAACTGACAGTGAGAAGCCACAAGTCAAAACATGAGCTGACTCATCCTCTCTGCTCACATCTATATATGGATCTCTCACCCAGAGGTTCAGGAGGCTGGAATTTTGTATTTGCAGAGAATTGCTGTTGGTTTGAGATTGAGATTAGTACATTGGGTGATTTATGCTTTGTTGGAGGAGAGGAAGGGATTCTTTTGCTGGGAGGTAGGTGCTGGATCGAGACTCATATGGTTGTATCTCCTCTTGAACCTTGTTTATCATATCAATAAAGCTACTTGAGTTTCTCCTGTATGCTTGTATTTCAATGATGTTTTGTTATATTTGCATATTTAGTTTATATCTGATCCTAAACTAGTTATGAATGTGAATCTATATCTTTCGTGTAGTCTTCTGCTCTTGTGATCTTGCAGGAACCGTGTGAAGCTGGACCAGCAAAAGAGCAGGCAGCAGGAAGCGAACGAAAGAGAGAGTGATTGGATCGACAAACTAGCGGAAGACACCGGTTAGTTAGATCCTTCTTTCTCTATTTGTATCTCATAAAGAAGAATACTCAGATAGCTTTCCTTGTTTGTTGCTAAGGTGCTATCACCTCTTAGAGTGGGATAGGGGCATTCCGTATTGGATACTTTTCCCAACAACAGTGTCACAGACAACTAATCTGTTACAATTGCGGAGGGCCAGGGCACTATGCCTACGATTGTGCAAACCTGACAAGGACATCATGTTTGTACTATACTCAATTTGATCATGAGGCAGAAAACTACCCTACATTGATAGTGAGGTTGCGCGAAAATGGGGTACTCCAGCACCCTCCGACTCATAATTTGTAGATGATGAGGTTTGAGCCATGCGGAGAAGACTCAAATGTAAACATAGTGCTCAAGAGCGGTATGACCACTGGCGATGATAAAGGCAAGCAGTCAGAAGAAAGTGCGTGGGTTCACATGGCTCCTACAAAGGAACCAGAATTTGATTTAGAACGTGCAAAGGAGACATTCATGGAAGCCAAGAAGAGCTTCACAGAGGCCTCCACTTCAGGTAGTAAGGATCAACTAGAGCTAGGGATGGATCCTTCAATGCTCACTACCTTTCTGGAGACATGCATGAAACTACTACACGATAGCAAGGTAGTAAAAGGACTACAAGAACTTATCACTAGGTGTGTGGGGTCAGGGGAACTGCTCTTGGTCTGGAAATATAGAAAGCATGCATTACGCACAGGAAGGGAAATAAGGTTGACTATGTAAATCTGTGAATATGAAGTGGATCAAGTAATCCTGGATCTTAGATCAGACATGAATGTACTGGAAAAACAAACATGGGAACGCATGGGCAAACTCGCGCTACAATGGTCTCCTATTCAGTTGTGAATGGGGAACCAACAGAATATCTTGCCCATGGGAAGATTGCAAGGTGTAATGGGGATATTGAATGTGCAAGCACGCAAGAGGATTTTGAGGTGATAGAGATTGTCGATGACAACAATCCCTATCCCACACTACTAGGAATAGACTAGGCCACCAATATGAATGAAGTCTTAAATCTGAAGAAGCACAAAATTATTTTTAAGAAAAAATCATTATGCGTAGTAGTACCGCTAGATCCAACTGAACGAGTGCGATACCCTGGACTGGTGCACGATGATGATAGTGATGGTGATCTCAATTGCATATACTAGATAACTACATGAGAACAAGACTGGGTGAATCTGACCAAAGATGGAAGGATTTCATGGGAGCATGAAAGCTCCTACACTTCAGATTCAGATGAAGAAATAGAACGATGACAGAATCGGCTGCACGAAGTAACAATCCTCAACTGCAATACAATGATGAGATCACTACGTTGCGTGACAACAAAGGTAAGGGATATGCCTATGTATGATAGTTTGACAGTGGTGGATGAATTCCTGAAAAAATTTGAAAGCGCAGTACCATAATAGTAATGGTTAGATGCTCTGAAATAGGCACTATGCAAAATACTCATAAGATGGTGGGGTACACATCAGGGAATTTTTGAGGATTGGCATAGATGCAAGAGAATGATGTGCCTACAATTTGGAAAACCCAAGCTAAGGATGAGAGCTGGTTACTAGGGGTAGAACAACTTGCGTGCCCACCTTTCTCGATGGGTATAGACATATGACATGTAGCCCACACAAGCACACACCTCTCCTAGAATAGCGAATCGGAACAAAACACAGCAGCAAGAAAGGCAAAGCGCACCAAGGACTATTCGAAAGAGTGTGTGAAGTGATGAACAGGGTTCACCAGGTGAAACTCACTGATTGGGACCTGTGTATACCAGCAGTTCGATGGGCCTATAAGACCATGTACACAACCTTGACCATGAAAACAATTCTAAGGTTGAAGAATAGGGTAGGGACCATAATTTATTAGGGGGATGCAACGATGAATCAACACATAAAAGAACCTGTAGGAATGGCAGTGCGCGAAGCCCAAAACAAAGAAATCACATAGCTAGACGAGGTAGAACAAATAAGGCTTCAGGAAGCCATTCAGCAAGGGAACATTAGACTTCGCAAACTCAAAAAGGACCTAGTATGAATAAGGAAGAAAGACATTTTGGTGGATGCATAGGTCAAGAGGCTGGAAAACGAGATCAAGCTAGCATGTCTCCTTGATAAATCAAGGATGGCAAGGCACAATGTGAATGATCATACCAACGAATTAGAAGACTATCGTCGAGAATTGCTTAGTCTGCTACCATGGCTAGGACCACATATCACCAAACACAGTAACCAGGGGAATGCACTGCATACAGTAGAGTGCGCGGAGCTGATTGTCGTGAGGGCAATTGAGGATTTTCCGTGGACTATACTAGAAGGCAAGATGGAGCCTTGTACAAGAAGTGTGACCACCTGACTAGCCGTAGGAAGCACAGCCTTAGCACTCCATGCAACTGGAAGAGAGTGAAGGACTATAAATGATTCTCCCTGGTAGCTGCACGCTCTGACAGATGTGCGTGGGAACAATCGGTCACAAGGTTCGTGCCCATGCAGGGGGGTGCACTACCGCGTGGGTAGGCTGGGAAGTGACCATTGCTGTCACTATTCATGACGGGATGTCTGGTTTGAGGCCAAATGGAGTGGGTGACAGACATTTAAGACAATAGTTATGGGCAAGATTTTGGAAAATCTACCACCAAGAAAGCATTGATGGCCTAGAATTGGGGGAAATAGTCGAATTTGAATTTAGAAGGTGTTATAAAACACCAAGGGGTAGCCACGAGACAATACTTGTTGACTTGAGACTTGAGTAGGTGAATAGAGCACAGAGTGTTGAGTGCTGAGTGATATTTGAGCCCCTAAGTTCACGAAAGACGACATATAGTATAGACAAGATGATAGATACTAGGGGAGGTTTGGGCTTTGAAGAAGGAACTACCAGCGAGGTTGTGTCGACCCATATGGTACACGATGTTCCCAAAGGTACTTAGGTTATACCAGAAATCCCAAAATGACCTCGGATGCCAAGAGCGAAAAAAGATAAGCAGGCAATGGGACCAGTATGCATGTCCCCGAGGAATCCGCGGTTCAGTAAGCTATCAATAGAGGAAAAGGGAAAGGCTATCACCATTGAGATAGATGAAGAGGAGGAGGACTTACAGGCTCTGATTGCTGAGGTAGAGGAAGAAGAAGACATGGAGGCCGACATCCAACCAATGTGATCTATAGCAAAATTTCCCTAGTATGTCACTTTGCGAAAAGGGAAAGCTAAGATACCAAAGGATCTGGATGTAATTAAGAGTTCACTCCATACCCCACTCCTACCCAATGGAATTACCTTTGATCATCCACTCCTAGGATGTGTGCCTACCATGAAATTTAAAGACTGGGACCTCGAGAACAGTGATAATTTACCACACTTAGAGATGGAAGGCCTAATGAAAGAGAATATGGAGGGGCCAGTGATCACATTACAACCGCAAAAATGGCTACACAGTGTGGAGAAGGTGTGGTTGCTTCATCTACTATGGATACCACACTTTTACCGTGCGCCCATTTCCATTTTCGTCATTAGGAAGCTACTTTGTCTGGTGCATGATGGGTACTTATGACTGGAGGAGCCTATTCCCATCACAGTGGATCTCATCCACATAATTTCTTGGCTTCCCTATAAGGGATAGGACCCCATAATGATAGCAAAAAAAAGCAGCGATTTGGCTCTCAAGGAAGCCGTGAAAAAAAAATATAACATAGAGAAGAAAAAGAGGGGTTATGCCATCAATAGTATTAAGGATAAAGGGGTGTGCGTAGCCATCCAACTCCTGGATCATAAAGTAACAAGAAAATGCTACAACAATGAAGTACCAAAACTGGTAGTTGTGTTGGCCAAACAGTGTGCAGAGGGGGTCCAGTTCAACTAAGCTGAGTTCCTCTGCAAAGAATTTTTGATCAAATGCAAGGAGGCCTAGGAGTAGGGTAAGACCTTCCCCTATGCGTGGTTGCTCTTGTCCATCTTCCTGGTAGCGGGAGAACTGTCGAAGGGTGGTCAGTTCCTGAGCATTGAGTGTGACCTACCAGAGCCCACAAAATATGCTTCACTCTAGGCTACCAAGGATGTGAATCGGATTCGTGATACAAAGATTTTTTGGGTGCTCATGAAGGCAAGCATCCAGATGTGGATTAATAGGAGGTTGCACTTGTCCCCCATAGTGAACAACAGTCTGTAGAGTTTTGTAGACTTCAAGGTGGACATGCACAATATTTATATCAGGGTGCGAAAGGATCCAACGTAGCAATGGACAAAGCTCCCATTCATAGCCACTAATGATGCGATCTTTACAGTGTTAGAGACATGGCCTCTTGAGTGGCGCACCCTGAATTTGGTGGAGTTGGAGAAGACAGCAACGTGTCAACTGGCTGAGAAAAGGCACAACGAAAAAGTGGCAACCGAGGTCAGGCCACACTGCAAAGCAGCATAGGTAGCCACAGAGAAAAATAAGGTCACTGAAGCAGCGACAGTAGCGCAGATAGTAGAGGCTACAATAGCGTAGGAAGAGGAGGGCTAGGTAGTGTTTGCAGGACAGGTGGAAAAGTACATAGACCTTGCAAAAGAGGGCATGGACCCAAGAACCACTTCAACCCAACTCAAACGACCACATGTCCCAGAGAGATCAGGTCCACGGAAAAAGGTCAAGGCCTTGAAGTTGGCGATTGACCCAATCACATTAACTGAAGGAGACCTCTATGACATTGACGAGACAGTTCAGGATGTCACCAAGGAAGGGCTCCAAGAAGTAATGATGAAGCAATAGACTATGTTGGGGGCCCTAAAGGCGCAACTATAGGAGCAATAGGTGCGGCCCCCGCAGGAAGGTATCTTGTCCACCTATGTCGCAGCAAGTAAATCGGAAGCAGAATAGATGCTACGCACAAGGATGACCAATACCATAGTGTTACTAGACTGAGCAATAACAGCAACAAATGAGATCGATAGAGCTGTAGTTGGCAAGATCAAAGGACTTGGCCTCAATTTCGTTTCCCTTCTGTGAGAAACATTGTACCAACTGCAGGATGGAATAACAGCAGAACTCCACGCCAGGGAGGGCTGCGTGATATAGGTTGTGAGTGAGCAAAAGACAAACATCGAACAACTCAGCCTGTAGCATGATAAACTAGTATCACGGACTCAGCAGTTGAAACAAGTGGTAGATGATGCTTGTAAATGTGTCCTGGAGTTGGCCATCCTAGCAGATCTACTAGTAGAGTAGTGGATCCATAGTTTGGTGACGGACGTCCATGAAGCCAGAGCAGAAATGACAAAGGTTCATCTGGATCTGAATCTTCAAATCACCAAGCTATGGTTGAAGACGCAGTCTTCCACTCTTCCGAAAGTCAGAGAATAGAGTGCTAGCGCTACCGACATAGTGTTGGAAGAAATTGGACGTCAGTAAAAGACTGTAATGGTATGTTGGAACAAGCATTTGTGGTCCTCACATCTTTGCAGGAGGACCCCAACATACAACAACTGGAAACAGAGGTGTGTGAACTTCAGGAGTAGTATGACATTGTCTAAGGAACTACGTAGACAATAGTCCTTACTCAACAGCTTGCGAAGATGTAGCAAGCTAAGGCACTGAAGGAGCAGGTGGATGCGGCGTGATAGAAAGAGGCAGTTCTCAAAGTGCACATATATCCATGGATTGACGAGGCCTTCACCATCACGGCAAATATCGAAGGCAGGCTCGCACATATGCAGGGGATGTATGCACTAAGGTAGGGATTTTCTCCTAACAAAGAGGCTTTAGAAGATCACATGAAGTAGGTCCAACAAACCATAGAGTAGTGCACTGCGGACCTCTGAGCGTACGGGGCTCGCTGGAGGGACTCCGCACCAAGATCATCGCACCGATAGAGTGGCTCAAGGGTGAGTCACGATGTTTGTGTTAGGTACTTGTTGGACATGGAATCCCCCCACAGCATGTTTTGGGGCTCAAAGACCAAGTTTTGGTCAAATATGTTGTAAGACTTTGTGAATTGTGGGTGTGGGGTGCGAAATGTATGTTGAGTCATAGGGTTGTTTGCCCTAAGTTTTGTAATGTACTGTTGGCCTACCCATGGTCTGCGGACCATGGGATTGTTTAAATAGAGCAAGGCTCTAAGCTATAAAAAGATGGATTGAGGGATGGATGAATAGTAGCAGATAGAGAAGAAGTCTAAGTGTCTTGGGTCGCAGTAGTAGGAAGAGGCTTTGCAGTTGAGTGCGTAGAGGCCTAGTAGAGTCCACAGTTGAGTGCACAGACCTCTATAGCTGAGTGCGCAGGGCAAAGTCGAGTCTGTAACCGAAGAAGAAGAATAATAAAGATAAGTTATATTCCAGATACTATGTATCTGCTTTTGTATTACTTTCCATGCATTTACACTATTCTGTTTATCGTGCACACTTATAATACTGAACATTGTTAAGTACAATTGGGCTCACACAAATAATTCAAGTAATTGGATAATATCGGGTTAATTGTAAGGACTTGGGTAAAAACATAGATCATGCCTCGAGCAAGACTACGTGAAGGCAGCATCGTAGGGTGCGGGGGACTGATAGGTGCGTGTAGTGATGTGCACGTATGGTCAAACCACGGACCACCAAAAAACCATTGGACATCTCTAGGGTGTAGAAACCTGGTTCTATCACCCTCCCAAACTACTTCAAGTGAGACCTCAGTTCGCGCTCCATGAACTATTGCCGAAAGGGCCAGTAGTACCAGGATTTGTTTGGCTAAATCATTTATGAACCTGGGTCAGGCCCATATAAGCCAATAAACTCTAAGTTTGTATGAACCTTGAGTTGATAATTTGAGTTGATGAGTCCTTGGGAGTTGCAATACTCTTAGAATAATACCATGGATCACAATATTTGGGCACCATTTCTAGGGAGGTGTCTAAGTAGGTGTTTTTTTCTATTGAAGCATTATTTTTTTCTATTTTCCATAAATCTTTTTATTTCGAAAAATAAAAGTGAAAATTTAAAAAGAAACTTTTTCTTTCATGCCTCATATGAGTAGGGATAACTAAGGGAATTTTTTACCTAAAACCACCACCACCTCAAGCAGTCAACCTTCATTCTTATTTGGTGATTGCGTACTTCCTTATTTGACTATAAGAGAGTTAGAAAACCCTTTAGGAGAGCCACCTAAATTTTTTAACGAACCTATAGGAGAAGAAGAACCTATCTCAGCTACCCAAAATATGGGCTAAAACCAAAACAATGAGCTTTTCCCTATCATAGAAGCCAATGGAGAGGCTTGAATGAAAAATATAAGCCCTACTACTGGTGGGCTCCAGTATTGTAGCAATAATGCTACAACTCCTGGGGCTTCCTATCTCTAATTTTATCAACCCGGTAGTTCGTACAAACTTGGAAGCGACGGTGCTGTATGCACAAGTACTAGCTCTTGTCGCAGCTGTCACTTGGTCAGCTGGCACAAGTCCGCTAGGGCTCAAGCCAACTTCTATATGCTCTCAGAAGAAGCTTGCTAAATGATGGACGAAGGCTATCTCAAAGGAAATTAATCTACTTTGCAAAAATGAACTGAAAGCCAACCAAAACATGGAAACCCTAGTAAACCCTAATCTGACTAACTTAATCTCTATGATGCCATGGTGGGAGTGAAAATGTCTAAGAATGATGCCATTACCTCTAGTAATATGAAATGCATGAACTTAAACTACTTCTATTGAAAAGAACATTGTTTTTGAGTTTTTTCTTAAGTGGTTGGAGTGATTATGATTTTGTTTCTTATTAGGGTTTGGCTGTGCAGAGGTGGTGCGAAGGGAAGGAAAGTTTGGGAAAGGTCAGGGGGGCTAGGAGAGGTCCCAGGGGATCCCTAGCATCAGTCCACAGAAGTCCACAACTTTAAGATGCTCGGCAACCAAGTTTGCAGGCTCCTACAGGATGTCTGCAGGGGATCCTACAGGAAACTCAGGAATTCTACAGGAAGTCTGCTAACTTCTACAGGATGCTTTACCGTGGGAGTTTTGGGTGATGGTGAAGTGATGGAGCGGTATGGGTGGATAGGTAAGGTGGAGATGGAGCTGTGATGGGTCAGGGACAGAGCAATAAGATGGGGAAAAAGTGCATGAAGTTGGTTGGTGGATAGAAGGATGGAAGCAACGAAAGGTCAAGAAAATGGAGCTACGTGGACAATGGAAGAGTTGGAAGGTAAACGAGCTGGACAGAGGTCGAGTAGGTGGCTTTAGGCATGGTTAAGAAGAGAAGAACACGATGAAGTGGTGCTGTGCAGTGGAAATGAAACAAATCACCCTTATCTTGCATGTAAACGAAAGTTCACCAACCTATTCTAACTGTTTTATTAGGAATCAAAGAACAGCAACGTAAGTTGAAAGGAATTCGTGCATGATGCTGAACCAAAGAGTCATTACTTAAGATATAATCGCATGAAAAATTCTTCAATCGAAAACATTACATCAATACTTGCATGCATATTGTTATCACTGAAAATGCAGTTGTCAAAAATTTTAGCTTGGCTTAAAGATTGGGTGTTTTCGCAGTGCCTGAATTATTTTAGCAGTTTCGCAGCGCTGCCTGTTTGCGTGGTTTCGTAGCGTGCTACAAAATTGGGAATTGGTTCGAGTTCTAAGTGAAGGTCCAAATCCTAGCATGCCTATTGTATAGAGTTTTGTTTCCCTCCAGGAATGTTGATGAGAGCAGTGGCAGTATGTTCAAGGAGACACCTCATGATGATGTAGCTATTGTAGGATTGTCATCAAATACGTTAAGGGAGCTATCTCTGAATTCTGCAGGGCGCCACAATGGATTGAAAGATTTGTGAAATATTTATGATAAAGTTCATGTTCCCGTTTGTTGGGTATTGGTGTTCAAAGTTGAATTAGTAATGCGTTGCTTGGAATACTGGTCTTTGCTTGGAATATTGGTCTTTTGAAATGCTTGTTCTCTTCTCCGGTGCTGCTGTAAGTACACAAGTTTCCAATGAACAAGGAGCTGAACGTTCACGCACTGCACAGTTATCAGTATGTGTCGAGGTTTGTGTAGCAGTCATTGAGGCTCTTATGATAGGATATATTTTACTCTCTATCAAAAATGGATGGCACTTCACTAGGGAGCAGATTGATAAATTTTCGCCTTCTAGACTTGATGGTATCGACGCTAAGAAGGAGGCTAATTTGCGGAAGTCCTATTGCAGCTTTATCAAAGACATTGGCGCGCATTTCCAGCTGCCTCAGGTAGAAGAAGTTGGTTTGGTTCTTCGAAGATGTGACAATGCTGTCCTATGAAATTCGGCACAAGAGGGACCCAACTGCTGCTGAACGCATTAGACAAAAAGAGTGCTATGAACAACAGAATAAGTTGGTAGTCATGGCGGAGCGGATAATGATTGATGAAGCCGATGTTATCGTAGATAGGATTAAAAGTCTTGGTCGTAGCAAGAGCGGTTGCATGCTTTATCGCTTCTATATGTATGAAAAGTGTCGCCATGATTAATGACACCGAGATAGAGATGTGGCAAACGAAGATATTAGCTGTTCGTTCATTTGCTCTGCCACCGATGAAAGACAGAGACACCTGGTTGATATTTGTTTTTCCTTGCCGGAAAAAGGGTAGTCGAGTAGTGTTATATGCTACAAGGCCGCCATTTTTAGTGGCACAAGAGCTGGCATCGTTAAAAGGGTGAGTGCGCATTAAATAGAAATAAAAGAAGGATGGCACAGTGAAGGTTTGGGCTGCTACATCAACTATAGCTCTTGAAGATATTTACACTCGTATTGAAGAACATGGTGTTCTTGCGCTGTGCATGATGAATGATGAACAAGCCAAACCTATTTTGCTTTGTTCATGCAATGATAAGAGTGTACGCCTTTATGACTTGCCATCGTTTCATGAACGAGGTAGAGTATTCTCAAGAAATGAAGTGCGAGCACTTCAGATTGGACCTGGTGGATTATTTTTCACTGGTGATGGAATGGAGCATATCATGGTACCGGTGAATGAGGGAGGTTGAGAGCACCATAAGACGGTGGTTGAAGTTGGAGCCCGAATCAAATCCAGTTTGGCGTTATGGTCGATATTCAGAAATACAGAATTCGTGGTCTCTTAGAAGGCGGCGCATTTGATCATGAGGTGCTGTTGGATGCTCTATATTGCCACGGGGAATGCGCATTAACTGTTTGACAATTTCAGTCTTAGAGTTTTCTTTATCGAAATGTAGTGATTAACCGCCAAATGTCAAGTGGCTTTTATGAGGGTTTGATTGCCACAAGGTCGCCACTATTATTGACACCCGGATTGAGATGTGGCACTTCAGATGGCCATATACATTAGCAAAATCACCAGAATCACAACGACAGCTGGAAAGGGAGATTATAAAGTAGATTTTAATAGCTGATGGAGTGAAAGGAGACATTCAAGGGCTAGTATTTATGCGTGATTCGAAAACAACAGGGGATATGAAGATTTCTGTTTCCATTATCATGTTTCGGTTTCTGTTATTGTGTTTTTGGGTTGCCTGAGGCACGCAGAGAGCATCAATGTTAGATTTGCATAATAGTGCCCGGAAGGAGAAGGTTCAGAGTATATCTCAGAGTTCAAATTACAACAGCAAGGGTTTCAATTGTAGATTGAATTGCGCAGAAGATGTGAATTTAAAAGTATCCTGAACATGTTGGCGGTACTGAGGAGAATCCAGAATGTATTATATGTTGATATTTTTACATCTTTCTGTGGTTGTGTGCAGTCAACACCAGGTGCTTTTGTCTGTCTACAACGTACAAGAATGACTTTGTGAAATGCAACCCAGGTCAGCAGTGTCTTCTGTATCGTTATACTATGGCAGAGATAGAAGAATTGTTTGTGAGGAAGATGAAAATTTGCTGAACGATACAACATTTTGAAGGATAGGAGGGATCGAAGCTCAATGGGTTTTAGTTTCAACAGAATCCCAATTGCCAGCCAGAGAGGGGATAATCTGCTAGATAAAAAGTGTAAAATTGGGTAGCTGAACTTCATACATGTTTCATATCTGTGAAACGAAACTGAGATTTTCCAGGACCACCCTTCCAGTTTTAACACTCTAGTTTCTAACTAGATGCAACTTGGATGTTTGATGCACGGTTGTGAGCAGCATTCAATATCTTTTTGTGCACTCGGACTCCAAAGATTTATGCTAAAATAATTTGACTAGATATTGGATGGTTCTTATAAGATCACCAGGGTTGATAGCTTAGAACAGAATGCTTCATAATTTTCTTGTGAATGCTTAATTTATTTGTGATCATTCCAACAGCATTAGCTGGAGTATTTGACATTTTGAAGATGGCCCCTGGTTGCAATAATGTTAATACAGGGTTATTGGTTCAGTCAACTTCTCAGGTTACAGAGATCCGATTTGAAGTTGCACCACAGCATCAAAACAATAAAGGAGCTCATAGTGACTCAAGTCATAGTCAAAGTAACCAGAGAAAACACAGATTCTCAAGCAGATCCTTTACCAACTCAAGATTTATTTGCTACGGAACAAATAGAGGTTATCTACAGCAGTTTCGTAGCGCGCTACGAGACTGCTGTAGAATGCTGTTTTGTGGAAAAACAATGAATTTTGATGATGAGGTCAGTTAATGGTAAAAGAAGGTCTCAAACTCAGGCAGGGAGATCATACATGGGTTTCACAACAACTCAAACAGTGACAGGTGTAGGTCTTGAAGGGAAAATAAAATATTTTGTTTATTTTCATAAAGTTTTCTCAAAGGCAATTTATGACCGAGCTACTAGGGTATTGGTGGAGTTACCAGAATGTTCGGTTGATACACCTGTTGGTCCTTAAAGTATCCAGATCATATAGCATATGGTGGTTATGCGTTGTTAATTGAAGGTTCAAAGAACTAGGAGTGTGGTCTTTAAATGATGAAGAGGAATGGAAGACAGGGGACCGTGGATATAGGGTGATTAATTTTATCAATTAATAAGTTGTCTTACAGCTAGCATCCGAGACCAGCTTGCTCGATGAATGCTCCCTTAACATATCTTAGCCATAATGAAAATCATACAGCTGTCCAGCATCCAAGAAAGCATCAAGTCTGCGAGGAGAATGAAATTAGTATTTTAGTTGGATTAGGATTGTGTGTAATTTTAGTTCAGCATGTTTGTAATTAATGCAGTAGTTAAAAGCATGTAGGAGTAGTTAATAGCCACCTTGGAGGCTCCCCTCATGCTGGAGGAGGAAGCTCGAGGTGTTTTAGTTTGCTTGCCTATATAGGGATCAGATTAGAATGTAAAAAGGGTTGGATGTTTTATGAAAACAGAGTGCTATTTTGGCTTGTGTAAAGAACAGTTTGCAGTAATACAAGATATATGCCTTTCTTCTCAGGATTCATACAGCATTTCCATGTTCAAGATGTATTGTTTTACTTTGTCCTTCAGGTCTTTTTTCAGTTGCTTAGAGGAGTAATCACTCAGAATTCACATATGTTGCTCTGACTTCCTGTACTCTTCTATGAACTGTGGTTTTATAAGAGTTATATTTTGAACATTTAAATGTCACATGCCCTGACTTCTATGTAGAGGAAATATCATTATTTGCTGTAGCATGTTTGACTCCATAAGCCCAATGGATGTATTTGTATATTTGTCCAGCCAGCAAGTTCATTAAATCTATTGTACAAGAGTTAGCCCTCTTATCAACATTCAAAATCAATAACTTTTTCTTGAGAGAGCCCTCTCAGGCTAGGGAGGCTAATCCTTAGTCAAAAGCTTGGTCTGAAACAGTTACATGAGACCGTGCTTGGTTGCAGTCCCTAGTACTGGTTTTGTGATAACACATATGTTGAAACATTGTTTTTTTTGGCAGTTGGCAAGGTCTACACTTCCGGTCCCCAAACAGAGGTGAAAGTGAGCATGCATTCAACCTTTTTGAACTCAACTTAACTTCAATCTCCCTACACTAATTCTGAACTAATGAAACAACTGCATTCATGAAACTAACCTACGTAACCAAACCGAAACAGTCAACTCAGCAAACTGTATTTTTCAAGTGCAAGTAAAGGAAAGAAATGCAATGATAAAAAACAAGTAACAATACAAAGGAAAGGAGGTCTATTGCTCTCAGGTTGGGCCCTAACCTGAGAGCTATAGCTCCCTTAAAAACTCAGAATTGAATCCAAAGCTGCTTGCCTTTATTAAATAATCATGAGTCTAACATCATGCCAAAACTGGCTTACAAAGAGTAAAAACCAAATTGACTAACTGGCTAACCCAAATTGACTAACTGAAATGAGGTCTTAAGCCCTCTTATTTATACAATTTGAGGACCCAACAGTCCACTTAAAATTTAGGGACTCGGCTGCCCAAAACTTGGAGTCAACAGCAGTCCTACTTGACTTTCTTGGCTGCCCTTGTGCTCATTGATTTGGTGACCTTTGAACTTCGAGCTGATGGTGGAGAATTCGAGGTAAGGGCCCATAAATGAGGGGGACACCTTCCTACAAATCCTCTAGCTTGTCTTCCCACGAATTTGGCTGCCAAGTGCTCATTAAGACCTTCAATTTTGTCTCCAAGTTGACCAAAAAGGCTACACAAAGCACCCATTAGACTTGTTGGCATAATGACTAACCAAATTCACTCTATTAACATAAATATAACCAAAAACATGCAATAAACTAATGAGAATGGTGGATTAAGTCAAATTAGGAGGTTGAATGAGCCCAAATAATTGTCCATTTTTGGGGCTCATCATCACCCCCCTACTGAAAGTGTTGCTCATCCTCTGAGCAACCAATCTCTCTCCTCGTCTTTGATGGCCCTGGTGGCTTCTTTGGCTAACATCTCGGCTGATTTCTCCTTTGGCTTCCCTCTTTTCAAACTTCCTATAGAAACAGTTCCCTATCTTCCTGTAGAAGGCTGAACCATGATCAGATTATGTCCAAACCTTGAAATTTAAATGGCCCCTCTGAAAAATGGTAGTTGCATGCAGAGCCTCAGTCAATCTTGACTGATAAGTATATTGTCCGCACAAAACAAAGGCATGCATGGAAATCTATTATACCGGTCATAACAAAAAATGAGTATGACATGATGGGCATGTAGCCAAAATATGAAATTCTAGAAACAAGTTTTCTCATCTCCAGCTTGGTGAAGAAATAGAATGTGGCATAGAGAAATAAGTAAAATGCTGAGGAGCCTTCAGTCAAATAAGATCTCCACCACTAGTTCACTGCACAATTCAAAGTAGCACAAGATAATGGTGATCTCTACATATGTAACAATGAGGATCACAAAGACAATGAACAGGAACCCAAATATACAGTAGAAATGATGCAGCCATATTGAAGTTAATCTGAAGAACAGTCCAATGAATACAGCTCCAAAAGGCAGCATGCCTCCAATTGGTATTGAAAAAAAAAATGCGCTGCATATACCAAGCTTGCTCTAGAATCTGCCTGGGGATTTGATTGGTCTTCACTGGATCTTCAATTGTAGGCTCATTGTAGCCAAAGTAACTGCTGGCACAGAAATTCCAAACCATAAAAGGACCGAGGCAAACATAGTCTCGAAAGGAGCTACACCAGCTGATTTTTTTCCCATAGCGGTGCATTGAGAATAAAGAAAATGCAAAAGGCAATGCCTGGAAACAAGAATGTGGTTTCAGCGTGTTCCTCCTCTGTTCTGTGCTCTTGAACATCTTAGATAGACGTGACAATGCATACCCTGCAAAGAAACCCATAAACACCCATAATAGTAGCATAGCTGTCATTAAACTTCCACGGCTCAATGTTCGCATCATGATCATTGCAACAATTTCGGAGAGAAATAAAACAATCATCAAATGAGTTGATGATAGAGAACCAATTAACTGATTGTGCACACTTCAGTTGAGGACGTGGAAAGTGCAGATGAACAGCAGTTCATGAGTTTCAGCCAAGCCGTCTTTAATTGCTGCGTGATTGGTGATGAAGTGGCAAAAACATGTGCGCTAGATTTTTCAAACTGCAGTGATACATGTCTTCTTCTCTCTGTTAATTATTTGACGTCCTGTGCACGAGAGTTCAACAGATCTACCACTAACCGTGTTTTCCAACTTCCACGTGAATGACTGATCCATGCATGATGCGTGATTTTTGCCTGGATGAGTGCAATCGAATATGGCTAGATTCCTGGCTGGATGCAACCATCTCATTCGTTCATGCAATGCTTAGATTAGATTCATGCAATAGAAGAACAAGGTTTAGTCACGTACCTGAAGTCAAACGACTGCTTGTGAAGCTTTTTGCTGCTGCATGCTCATGTTCTGCTGCTGCATGCTTGGATCCCTTGATTGCATCAGGGCTTGGCTGATGACTTTTGATTGCTTTTCCTTGTGCAGGTGTCCTCTGGCCGGATCTGAGCTGCATGCAATTGTTTCGACGTCCAGATCTACACCTTCAAGCTGCTGCTGCTGCATGGTCACAAAACCAGAACTTGTTTTCGCCATTTCTCCCAAACGGCAAAGCGGATCGATCTGAAACTTGCTGAGCATGTTTCTATCATCATTATGCATCTCCCATAGCAAAATCGTGATCAATGGATGCACGGATTTCGAGAAAAATGGAAAATGGCTGAATATTTCAGAGCTCGATTTCTCGGAAACCGTGCATCGGAATCGGCTGAAACTGCTTGGGTAGGTTACCATCACTCACATGCATATCCCCATGAAACAGGTTTTGAAACGGATGCACGGTTATGGAGAAAATGCAAAAATGGCTGATGGTGATGGAGGCTGATTTCTTGGAAACCGTGCACCGGAATTGCATGGAACTACTCAGGCATGTTGTCATCAACCTTGTACAATTCCCCATAAAACGGTTTGTCAAATGGATGCATGGTTCTCAAGTTATGGCAAAAACAAATTTTGTTCTATGTCTTTTTGCTTCAAGGCACTTTGCATGTGTTTGCATGGAAGGGAAAACTGAGCTTGGGCTATGATGCAGGTATGGAGATGATGGAGGAGGAGTTGGAAGATTGCATGAGGACTTCTAAACCCTCGAGGAAGCTACCATGTTCGCCAAACCGCTTTTTGAAATCCATGTCTAGTTTCCCACAATTTCTACAGGAAGTTCCTGTAGAAGCACAATGAGAAGCACAATGAGGTGGAAAAAATGATGGAGAAAGGCAAGGGATGGACACACAAGTGCTTGTAGGCCTAATCAACAGATTCCACCATCAGATTCCATTTTAGACTTGAACTTGGTTCGTCCAAAGGTTCTACAGGATGTTTCCTGTAGAAATACAGAGCTTCCTGTAGAAGGCACAAGAAAATTCCTTTGACCTTGATTTGAGTGCTCCTCCTATCATGAAACGTCCTTCTTGTAACCTACAATTAGCCAATGGAGATTAGTTTTATTTTTCTTTTCTTTTTCTCTTTTTTTTTTGAAAAACAACTAGGGTGCCTCATGGAGGTTTTCACCCTAATTGCCTGCCTTGGGCGCCTCCAAGGGAGGTTTTCACCCAAAGATCTTATTCTCTTTTTTATTTTCTCTTTTTTCCAACCCATTGACCGCCTCATGGAGGTTTTCAATCAATGAGCCAATCTAAGGCGCCTCCAAGGAGGTTTTCACCTTAGATTTTTATTTTTCTCTTATTTTCATTTTTTTCTCTTTTTTTTTTTTCTACCCTACCCTACTTGAAAAACAAAATCATTTTCAAGTATAAAAATACTTCCAATGGAGCCATGTGCACGTCGAGATTAGAGAAAAAAATGATGGGAAGGCTCGAAATGCATGCTTGGTCAAGTATCCAGATCTCAGAGACCAAATGATCTGGCGTTGAAGGGATCAAACAAAGCTGAGGAAGAAAGTACTGCTGCAACTTAGTGACCTTTTGAAACCATATCTCAATATAGCTTTGATATCCTTGGTTCTTTTGCTGATCTGGATCATTCTTCATGTCACCTTCTATCATGACCTTCTGATCTTCCTCTTTTTGTTGATTTTTCTCTTGAATACATGGAAGATTTGATGGTAACCATGAGGAAGCTTTCTCGATCTCTGATTCTGATCTCTTCTCTTCATCAAGTGCAGCCCATGGTTCTTTGATCTCCTCTTTGGAATCTTCTTTTGCTTTTGGTCCTTCAATGTTGTCAATATAATCTCTGCTTTGCAACACTCTTCCTGAGCTTTGGTGAAGATCATTGGGCTCAAGAGGAGTTGTTTGGATATGTTGTGCCTCAGATTTGCAATGGGGTTGAGCTGCTCCAATGTGTGGTTTTGGAAATGGTACGGGTAGTTGAGTAGAGGTGTGAAATTGAGATGGAGATGGATGGCATTGTGGTTGGGTAGGCATTTGGGGTTGCCTTGGTGGAGGAAGAGGCGATGGTTGTGGATGAGCAGGTGGTGGAGGAAAATGAGCGGGATGAGAGTTGTACTGGGGCCTCCACTCTTGATAAGGTGTATTCCACTGAGGCTGTGGCTGAGCATAAGAGTGAAATGAATGAGAAACTGGTTGGGCATAATATGGATCTGTGAAGGAACAAGGAGGAGGTGTGAACCAGGAAGGATGAGCAGGGGGACCCCAAGAAGGCATGAAAGTGGCTTGGTAGGGGTCATAATTGGTCTCAGGTGTCCCTTGCAGCTCCTGCTGGTAAGATCTAGGTCCATGCGGCCTCCTTTGGTTCATATAATGGAGTGGTTCAGTGGGTCCTTTGGCTCTCTGATATGCAACTTTAAGTCCAAGCAAAGAAGGGCACTGATTTGTAGGATGGTATTCTTCACAGATGAAACACACTTCTAGGGAGTGCATTGGACATTCGTTCCTAGGATGCTTCCTAGTGCACCTAGGACAAAAGATGACCATTTCCCTCTTGGCTTCTTCTTGCTTCTTTTAGATCCGCAAGGTATCCAGTTGCATGGCAAGAAACTGCCTCATATCACTCTTGAAACCTTCGATCTGATTTTCAAATTCATCTTTGGATAAGGGACTTCTCCCAACATGTCTGCTTGTAGCCATTTGCTCCAGAGGAATGGTTCCTTCTTCTTTTCCCCTATAGGTTCTTTAAATATGCCTTGATGTCTACCCAGGGGTTCTTCTTAGTCACAGCCATCGAAGAAGAGCGAAGGCTGGCTGTGTGAAGCAGTGGGGGGTGTTGTGCAAATATTTTTCTAAATTATCTCTACTCCTACAAGGCATGAAATTAAATCCTTTTGGTTGATTTTTGTTTTTTTTTTTTCTACTTCTACATGCAAAACTGAAAAAAAATTGAACTACAACTTACTATCTTGCTAAAATGAAAATGCAGAATTGAAATGAAAGCAGGAAAGGACTAATCTATTTTGCTCAAATGAAATTGCAGGCATGAAATGCTAGTCTACGCTTGCAGAATTGAAATTGCGGAATTGAAATGCTAATCTACGCTTGCGGAATTGAAATTGCAGAATTGAAATGTTAATCTATGAAAGCGGGAAATGCTAATCTACTTTTGCATAAACGAAATTGCATAATGGAAACGAAATAAACTACTTAGAAGAAGATTATAGTGGAAAATAGAAGAAAAGCGAAAATCACCAATACTCTGACGCTTCCCCGGCAACGGCGCCAAAAAGATGGTGGGCTCCAGTATTGTAGCAATAATGCTACAACTCCTGGGGCTTCCTATCTCTAATTTTATCAACCCGGTAGTTCATACAAACTTGGAAGCGACAGTGCTGTATGCACAAGTACTAGCTCTTGTCGCAGCTGTCACTTGGTCAGCTGGCACAAGTCCGCTAGGGCTCAAGCCAACTTCTATATGCTCTCAGAAGAAGCTTGCTAAATGATGGACGAAGGCTATCTCAAAGGAAATTAATCTACTTTGCACAAATGAACTGAAAGCCAACCAAAACATGGAAACCCTAGTAAACCCTAATCTGACTAGCTTAATCTCAATGATGCCATGGTGGGAGTGCAAATGTCTAAGAATGATGCCATTACCTCTAGTAATATGAAATGCATGAACTTAAACTACTTCTATTGAAAAGAACATTGTTTTTGTGTTTTTTCTTAAGTGGTTGGAGTGATTATGATTTTGTTTCTTATTAGGGTTTGGCTGTGCAGAGGTGGTGCGAAGGGAAGGAAAGCTTGGGAAAGGTCAGGGGGGCTAGGAGAGGTCCCAGGGGATCCCTAGCATCAGTCCACAGAAGTCCACAACGTTCAGATGCTCGGCAACCAAGTTTGCAGGCTCCTACAGGATGTTTGCAGGGGATCCTACAGGAAACTCAGGAATTCTACAGGAAGTCTGCTAACTTCTACAGGATGCTTTACCGTGCGAGTTTTGGGTGATGGTGAAGTGATGGAGCGGTATGGGTGGATAGATAAGGTGGAGATGGAGCTGTGATGGCTCAGGGACAAAGAAATAAGATGGGGAAAGAGTGCATGAAGTTGGTTGGTGGATAGAAGGATGGAAGCAACGAAAGGTCAAGAAAATGGAGCTACGTGGACAATGGAAGAGTTGGAAGGTAAACGAGCTGGACAGAGGTCAAGTAGGTGGCTTTAGGCGTGGTTAAGAAGAGAAGAAGACGATGAAGTGGTGCTGTGCAGTGGAAATGAAACAAATCACCCTTATCTTGCATGTAAACGAAAGTTCACCAACCTATTCTGACTGTTTTATTAGGAATCAAAGAACAACAACGTAAGTTGAAAGGAATTCGTGCATGATGTTGAACCAAAGAGTCATTACTCAAGATATAATCGCATGAACAATTCTTCAATCGAAAACATTACATCAATACTTGCATGCATATGTTGAAACAGTGTTTTTTTTGGCAGTTGGCAAGGTCTACACTTCCGGTCCCCAAACAGAGGTGAAAGTGAGCATGCATTCAACCTTTTTGAACTCAACTTAACTTCAATCTCCCTACGCTAATTCTGAACTAATGAAACAACTGCATTCATGAAACTAACCTACGTAACCAAACCGAAACAGTCAACTCAGCAAACTGTATTTTTCAAGTGCAAGTAAAGGAAAGAAATGCAATGATAAAAAACAAGTAACAATACAAAGGAAAGGAGGTCTATTTCTCTCAGGTTGGGCCCTAACCTGAGAGCTATAGCTCCCTTAAAAACTCAGAATTGAATCCAAAGCTGCCTGCCTTTATTAAATAATCATGAGTCTAACATCATGCCAAAACTGGCTTACAAAGAGCAAAAACCAAATTGACTAACTGGCTAACCCAAATTGACTAACTGAAATGAGGTCTTAAGCCCTCTTATTTATACAATTTGAGGACCCAACAGTCCACCTAAAATTTAGGGACTCGGCTGCCCAAAACTTGGAGTTAACAACAGTCCTACTTGACTTGCTTGGCTGCCCTTGTGCTCATTGATTTGGTGGCCTTTGAACTCCGAGCTGATGGTGGAGAATTCGAGGTAAGGGCCCATAAATGAGGGGGACACCTTCCTACAAATCCTCTAGCTTGTCTTCCCACGAATTTGGCTGCCAAGTGCTCATTAAGACCTTCAATTTTGTCTCCAAGTTGACCAAAAAGGCTACACAAAGCACCCATTAGACTTGTTGGCATAATGACTAACCAAATTCACTCTATTAACATAAATATAATCAAAAACATCCAATAAACTAATGAGAATGGTGGATTAAGTCAAATTAGGAGGTTGAATGAGCCCAAATAATTGTCCATTTTTGGGGCTCATCATCACCCCCCTACTGAAAGTGTTGCTCATCCTCTGAGCAACCAATCCCTCTCCTCGTCTTTGATGGCCCTGGTGGCTTCTTTGGCTAACATCTCGGCTGATTTCTCCTTTGGCTTCCCTCTTTTCAAACTTCCTATAGAAACAGTTCTCTGTCTTCTTGTAGAAGGCTAAACCATGATCAGATTATGTCCAAACCTTGAAATTTAAATGGCCCCTCTGAAAAATGGTAGCTGCATGCAGAGCCTCAGTCAATCTTCACTGATAAGTATATTTTCCGCACAAACCAAAGGCATGCATGGAAATCTATTATACCGGTCAGAACAAAAAATGAGTATGACATGATGGGCATGTAGCCAAAATATGAAATTCTAGAAACAAGTTTTGTCATCTCCAGCTTGGTGAAGAAATAGAATGTGGCATAGAGAAATAAGTAAAATGCTGAGGAGCCTTCAGTCAAATAAGATCTCCACCACCAGTTCACTGCACAATTCGAAGTAGCACAAGATAATGGTGATCTCTACATATGTAACAATGAGGATCACAAAGACAATGAACAGGAACCCAAATATACAGTAGAAATGATGCAACCATATTGAAGTTAATCTGAAGAACAGTCCAATGAATACAGCTCCAAAAGGCAGCATGCCTCCAATTGGTATTGAAAAAAAAAATGGGCTGCATATACCAAGCTTGCTCTAGAACCTTCCTGGGGATTTGATTGGTCTTCACTGGATCTTCAATTGTAGGCTCATTGTAGCCAAAGTAACTGCTGGCACAGAAATTCCAAACCATAAAAGGACCGAGGCAAACATAGTCTCGAAAGGAACTACACCAGCTGATTTTTTTCCCATAGCGGTGCATTGAGAATAAAGAAAATGCAAAAGGCAATGCCTGGAAACAAGAATGTGGTTTCAGCATGTTCCTCCTCTGTTCTGTGCTCTTAAACATCTTAGATAGACGTGACAATGCATACCCTGCAAAGAAACCCATAAACACCCATAATAGTAGCATAGCTGTCATTAAACTTCCACGGCTCAATGTTCGCATCATGATCATTGCAACAATTTCGGAGAGAAATAAAACAATCATCAAATGAGTTGATGATAGAGAACCAATTAACTGATTGTGCACACTTCAGTTGAGGACATGGAAAGTGCAGATGAACAGCAGTTCATGAGTTTCAGCCAAGCCGTCTTTAATTGCTGTGTGATTGGTGATGAGGTGGCAAAAACATGTGCGCTAGATTTTTCAAACTGCAGTGATACATGTCTTCTTCTCTCTGTTAATTATTTGACGTCCTGTGCACGAGAGTTCAACAGATCTACCACTAACTGTGTTTTCCAACTTCCACGTGAATGACTGATCCATGCATGATGCGTGATTTTTGCCTGGATGAGTGCAATCGAATATGGCTAGCTTCCTGGCTGAATCCAACCATCTCATTCGTTCATGCAATGCTTAGATTAGATTCATGCAATAGAAGAACAAGGTTTAGTCACGTACCTGAAGTCAAACGGCTGCTTGTGAAGCTTTTTGCTGCTGCATGCTCATGTTCTGCTGCTGCATGCTTGGATCCCTTGATTGCATGAGGGCTTGGCTGATGATTTTTGATTGCTTTTCCTTGTGCAGGTGTCCTCTGGCCGGATCTGAGCTGCATGCAATTGTTTCCACGTTCAGATCTGCACCTTCAAGCTGCTGCTGCTGCATGGTCACAAAACCAGAACTTGTTTTCGCCATTTCTCCCAAACGGCAAAGCGGATCGATCTGAAACTTGCTGAGCATGTTTCTATCATCATTATGCATCTCCCATAGCAAAATCGTGATCAATGGATGCACAGATTTCAAGAAAAATGGAAAATGGTTGAATATTTCAGAGCTCGATTTCTCGGAAACCGTGCATCGGAATCGACTGAAACTGCTTGGGTAGGTTACCATCACTCACATGCATATCCCCATGAAACATGTTTTGAAACGGATGCACGGTTATGGAGAAAATGCAAAAATGGCTGATGGTGATGGAGGCTGATTTCTTGGAAACCGTGCACCGGAATTGCATGGAACTGCTCAGGCATGTTGCCATCAACCTTGTACAATTCCCCATAAAACGGTTTGTCAAATGGATGCATGGTTCTCAAGTTATGGAAAAAACAAATTTTGCTCTATGTCTTTTTGCTTCAAGGCACTTTGCATGTGTTTGCATGGAAGGGAAAACTGAGCTTGGGCTGTGATGCAGGTATGGAGATGATGGAGGAGGAGTTGGAAGATTGCATGAGGACTTCTGAACCCTCGAGGAAGCTACCATGTTGGCCAAACCACTTTTTGAAATCCATGTCTAGTTTCCCACAATTTCTACAGGAAGTTCCTGTAGAAGCACAATGAGAAGCACAATGAGGTGGAAAAAATGATGGAGAAAGGCAAGGGATGGACACACAAGTGCTTGTAGGCCTAATCAACAGATTCCCACCATCAGATTCCATTTTAGACTTGAACTTGGTTCGTCCAAAGTTTCTACAGGATATTTCCTGTAGAAATACAGAGCTTCCTGTAGAAGGCACAAGAAAATTCCTTTGACCTTGATTTGAGTGCTCCTCCTGTCATGAAACGTCCTTCTTGTAACCTGCAATTAGCCAATGGAGATTAGTTTTATTTTTCTTTTATTTTTCTCTTTTTTTTTGAAAAACAACTAGGGCGCCTCATGGAGGTTTTCACCCTAATTGTCTGCCTTGGGCGCCTCCAAGGGAGGTTTTCACCCAAAGATCTTATTCTCTTTTTTATTTTCTCTTTTTTCCAACCCATTGACCGCCTCATGGAGGTTTTCAATCAATGAGCCAATCTAAGGCGCCTCTAAGGAGGTTTTCACCTTAGATTTTTATTTTTCTCTTATTTTTATTTTTTTCTCTTTTTTTTTTTTTTTCTACCCTACCCTACTTGAAAAACAAAATCATTTTCAAGTATAAGAATACTTCCAATGGAGCCATGTGCACATCGAGATTAGAGAAAAAATGATGTGAAGGCTCGAAATGCATGCTTGGTCAAGTATCCAGATCTCAGAGACCAAATGATCTGGCGTTGAAGGGATCAAACAAAGCTGAGGAAGAAAGTACTGCTGCAACTTAGTGACCTTTCGAAACCATATCTAAATATAGCTTTGATATCCTTGGTTCTTTTGCTGATCTGGAACATTCTTCATGTCACCTTCTATCATGACCTTCTGATCTTCCTCTTTTTGTTGATTTTTCTCTTGAATACATGGAAGACTTGATGGTAACCATGAGGAAGCTTTCTCGATCTTTGATTCTAATCTCTTCTCTTCATCAAGTGCAGCCCATGGTTCTTTGATCTCCTCTTTGGAATCTTCTTTTGCTTTTGGTCATTCAATGTTGTCAATATAATCTCTGCTTTGCAACACTCTTCCTGAGCTTTGGTGAAGATCATTGGGCTCAAGAGGAGTTGTTTGGATATGTTGTGCCTCAGATTTGCAATGGGGTTGAGCTACTCCACTGTATGGTTTTGGAAATGGTACGGGTAGTTGAGTAGAGGTGTGAAATTGAGATGGAGATGGATGGCATTGTGGTTGGGTAGGCATTTGGGGTTGCCTTGGTGGAGGAAGAGGCGATGGTTGTGGATGAGCAAGTGGTGGAGGAAAATGAGCGGGATGAGAGTTGTACTGGGGCCTCCACTCTTGATAAGGTGTATTCCACTGAGGCTGTGGCTAAGCATAAGAGTGAAATGAATGAGAAACTTGTTGGGCATAATATGGATCTGTGAAGGAACAAGGAGGAGGTGTGAACCAGGAAGGATGAGCAGGGGGACCCCAAGAAGCCATGAAAGTGGCTTGGTAGGGGTCATAATAGGTCTCAGGTGTCCCTTGCAGCTCTTGCTGGTAAGATCTAGGTCCATGCGGCCTCCTTTGGTTCATATAATGGAGTGGTTCAGTGGCTCCTTTGGCTCTCTGATATGCAACTTTAAGTCCAAGCAAAGAAGGGCACTGATTTGTAGGATGGTATTCTTCACAGATGAAACACACTTCTAGGGAGTGCATTGGACATTCGTTCCTAGGATGCTTCCTAGTGCACCTAGGACAAAAGATGACCATTGCCCTCTTGGCTTCTTCTTGCTTCTTTTGGATCCGCAAGGTATCCAGTTGCATGGCAAGAAACTGCCTCATATCACTCTTGAAACCTTCGATCTGATTTTCAAATTCATCTTTGGATAAGGGACTGCTCCCAACATGTCTGCTTGTAGCCATTTGCTCTAGAGGAATGGTTCCTTCTTCTTCTCCCCTATAGGTTCTTTAAATATGCCTTGATGTCCACCCAGGTGTTCTTCTTAGTCACAGCCATCGAAGAAGAGCGAAGGCTGGCTGTGTGAAGCAGTGGGGGGTGTTGTGCAAATATTTTTCTAAATTATCTCTACTCCTACAAGGCATGAAATGAAATCTTTTTGGTTGATTTTCGTTTTTTTGTTTTCTACTTCTACATGCAAAACTGAAAAAAAATTGAACTGCAACTTACTATCTTGCTAAAATGAAAATGCGGAATTGAAATGAAAGCAGGAAAGGACTAATCTATTTTGCTCAAAAGAAATTGCAGGAATGAAATGCTAGTCTACGCTTGCAGAATTGAAATTGCGGAATTGAAATTGCAGAATTGAAATGTTAATCTATGAAAGCGGGAAATGCTAATCTACTTTTGCATAAACGAAATTGCATAATGGAAACGAAATAAACTACTTAGAAGAAGATTGTAGTGGAAAATAGAAGAAAAGCGACAATCACCAATACTCTGACGCTTCCCCGGCAACGGCGCCAAAAAGATGGTGGGCTCTAGTATTGTAGCAATAATGCTACAACTCCTGGGGCTTCCTATCTCTAATTTTATCAACCCGGTAGTTCATACAAACTTGGAAGTGACGGTGCTGTATGCACAAGTACTAGCTCTTGTCGCAGCTGTCACTTGGTCAGCTGGCACAAGTCCGCTAGGGCTCAAGCCAACTTCTATATGCTCTCAAAAGAAGCTTGCTAAATGATGGACGAAGGCTATCTCAAAGGAAATTAATCTACTTTGCAAAAATGAACTGAAAGCCAACCAAAACATGGAAACCCTAGTAAACCCTAATCTGACTAGCTTAATATCTATGATGCCATGGTGGGAGTGCAAATGTCTAAGAATGATGCCATTACCTCTAGTAATATGAAATGCATGAACTTAAACTACTTCTATTGAAAAGAACATTGTTTTTGTGTTTTTGCTTAAGTGGTTGGAGTGATTATGATTTTGTTTCTTATTAGGGTTTGGCTGTGCAGAGGTGGTGCGAAGGGAAGGAAAGCTTGGGAAAGGTCAAGGGGGCTAGGAGAGGTCCCAGGGGATCCCTAGCATCAGTCCACAGAAGTCCACAACGTTCAGATGCTCGGCAACCAAGTTTGCAAGCTCCTACAGGATGTCTGCAGGGGTTCCTACAGGAAACTCAGGAATTCTACAGGAAGTCTGCTAACTTCTACAGGATGCTTTACCGTGGGAATTTTGGGTGATGGTGAAGTGATGGAGCGGTATGGGTGGATAGGTAAGGTGGAGATGGAGCTGTGATGGCTCAGGGACAGAGAAATAAGATGGGGAAAGAGTCCATGAAGTTGGTTGGTGGATAGAAGGATGGAAGCAACGAAAGGTCAAGAAAATGGTGCTACGTGGACAATGGAAGAGTTGGAAGGTAAACGAGCTGGACAGAGGTCAAGTAGGTGGCTTTAGGCGTGGTTAAGAAGAGAAGAACACGATGAAGTGGTGCTGTGTAGTGGAAATGAAACAAATCACCCTTATCTTGCATGTAAACGAAAGTTCACCAACCTATTCTAACTGTTTTATTAGGAATCAAAGAACAGCAACGTAAGTTGAAAGGAATTCGTGCATGATGTTGAACCAAAGAGTCATTACTCAAGATATAATCGCATGAACAATTCTTAAATCGAAAACATTACATCAATACTTGCATGCATATGTTGAAACAGTGTTTTTTTTGGCAGTTGGCAAGGTCTACACTTCCGGTCCCCAAACAAAGGTGAAAGTGAGCATGCATTCAACCTTTTGGAACTCAACTTAACTTCAATCTCCCTACACTAATTCTGAACTAATGAAACAACTGCATTCATGAAACTAACCTACATAACCAAACCGAAACAGTCAACTCAGCAAACTGTATTTTTCAAGTGCAAGTAAAGGAAAGAAATGCAATGATAAAAAACAAGTAACAATACAAAGGAAAGGAGGTCTATTGCTCTCAGGTTGGGCCCTAACCTGAGAGCTATAGCTCCCTTAAAAACTCAGAATTGAATCCAAAGCTGCCTGCCTTTATTAAATAATCATGAGTCTAACATCATGCCAAAACTGGCTTACAAAGAGAAAACACCAAATTGACTAACTGGCTAACCCAAATTGACTAATTGAAATGAGGTCTTAAGCCCTCTTATTTATACAATTTGATGACCCAACAGTCCACCTAAAATTTAGGGACTCGGCTGCCCAAAACGTGGAGTTAACAGCAGTCCTACTTGACTTGCTTGGTTGCCCTTGTGCTCATTGATTTGGTGGCCTTTGAACTCTGAGCTGATGGTGGAGAATTCGAGGTAAGGGCCCATAAATGAGGGGGACACCTTCCTACAAATCCTCTAGCTTGTCTTCCCACGAATTTGGCTGCCAAGTGCTCATTAAGACCTTCAATTTTGTCTCCAAGTTGACCAAAAAGGCTACACAAAGCACCCATTAGACTTGTTGGCATAATGACTAACCAAATTCACTCTATTAACATAAATATAATCAAAAACATGAAATAAACTAATGAGAATGGTGGATTAAGTCAAATTAGGAGGTTGAATGAGCCCAAATAATTGTCCATTTTTGGGGCTCATCATCACCCCCCTACTGAAAGTGTTGCTCATCCTCTGAGCAACCAATCCCTCTCCTCGTCTTTGATGGCCCTGGTGGCTTCTTTGGCTAACATCTCGGCTGATTTCTCCTTTGGCTTCCCTCTTTTCAAACTTCCTATAGAAACAATTCTCTGTCTTCCTGTAGAAGGCTGAACCATGATCAGATTATGTCCAAACCTTGAAATTTAAACGGCCCCTCTGAAAAATGGTAGCTGCATGCAGAGCCTCAGTCAATCTTCACTGATAAGTATATTGTCCGCACAAACCAAAGGCATGCATGGAAATCTATTATACCGGTCAGAACAAAAAATGAGTATGACATGATGGGCATGTAGCCAAAATATGAAATTCTAGAAACAAGTTTTGTCATCTCCAGCTTGGTGAAGAAATAGAATGTGGCATAGAGAAATAAGTAAAATGCTAAGGAGCCTTCAGTCAAATAAGATCTCCACCACCAGTTCACTGCACAATTCGAAGTAGCACAAGATAATGGTGATCTCTACATATGTAACAATGAGGATCACAAAGACAATGAACAGGAACCCAAATATACAGTAGAAATGATGCAGCCATATTGAAGTTAATCTGAAGAACAGTCCAATGAATACAGCTCCAAAAGGCAGCATGCCTCCAATTGGTATTGAAAAAAAAAATGGGTTGCATATACCAAGCTTGCTCTAGAATCTGCCTGGGGATTTGATTGGTCTTCACTAGATCTTCAATTGTAGGCTCATTGTAGCCAAAGTAACTGCTGGCACAAAAATTCCAAACCATAAAAGGACCGAGGCAAACATAGTCTCGAAAGGAACTACACCAGCTGATTTTTTTCCCATAGCAGTGCATTGAGAATAAAGAAAATGCAAAAGGCAATGCCTGGAAACAAGAATGTGGTTTCAGCGTGTTCCTCCTCTGTTCTATGCTCTTGAACATCTTAGATAGACGTGACAATGCATACCTTGCAAAGAAACCCATAAACACCCATAATAGTAGCATAGCTGTCATTAAACTTCCACGGCTCAATGTTCGCATCATGATCATTGCAACAATTTTGGAGAGAAATAAAACAATCATCAAATGAGTTGATGATAGAGAACCAATTAACTGATTGTGCACACTTCAGTTGAGGACGTGGAAAGTGCAGATGAACAGCAGTTCATGAGTTTCAGCCAAGCCGTCTTTAATTGCTGCATGATTGGTGATGAGGTGGCAAAAACATGTGCGCTAGATTTTTCAAACTGCAGTGATACATGTCTTCTTCTCTCTATTAATTATTTGACGTCCTGTGCACGAGAGTTCAACAGATCTACCACTAACCGTGTTTTCAAACTTCCACGTGAATGACTGATCCATGCATGATGCGTGATTTTTGCCTGGATGAGTGCAATCGAATATGGATAGCTTCCTGGCTGAATCCAACCATCTCATTCATTCATGCAATGCTTAGATTAGATTCATGCAATAGAAGAACAAGGTTTAGTCACGTACCTGAAGTCAAACGGCTGCTTGTGAAGCTTTTTGCTGCTGCATGCTTGGATCCCTTGATTGCATCAGGGCTTGACTGATGATTTTTGATTGCTTTTCCTTGTGCAGGTGTCCTCTGGCTGGATCTGAGCTGCATGCAATTGTTTCCACGTCCAGATCTGCACCTTCAAGCTGCTGCTGCTGCATGGTCACAAAACCAGAACTTGTTTTCGCCATTTTTCCGAAACGGCAAAGCGGATCGATCTGAAACTTGCTGAGCATGTTTCTATCATCATTATGCATCTCCCATAGCAAAATCGTGATCAATGGATGCACGGATTTCGAGAAAAATGGAAAATGGCTGAATATTTCAGAGCTCGATTTCTCGGAAACCGTGCATCGGAATCGGCTGAAACTGCTTGAGTATGTTACCATCACTCACATGCATATCTCCATGAAACAGGTTTTGAAACGGATGCACGGTTATGGAGAAAATGCAAAAATGGCTGATGGTGATGGAGGCTGATTTCTTGGAAACCGTATACTGGAATTGCATGGAACTGGTGAGGCATGTTGCCATCAACCTTGTACAATTCCCCATAAAACGGTTTGTCAAATGGATGCATGGTTCTCAAGTTATGGCAAAAACAAATTTTGTTCTATGTCTTTTTGCTTCAAGGCACTTTGCATGTGTTTGCATGGAAGGGAAAACTGAGCTTGGGCTGTGATGCAGGTATGGAGATGATGGAGGAGGAGTTGGAAGATTGCATGAGGACTTCTGAACCCTCGAGGAAGCTACCATGTTCGCCAAACCACTTTTTGAAATCCATGTCTAGTTTCCCACAATTTCTACAGGAAGTTCCTGTAGAAGCACAATGAGAAGCACAATGAGGTGGAAAAAATGATGGAGAAAGGCAAGGGATGGACACACAAGTGCTTGTAGGCCTAATCAACAGATTCCCACCATCAGATTCCATTTTAGACTTGAACTTGGTTCGTCCAAAGGTTCTACAGGATGTTTCCTGTAGAAATACAGAGCTTCCTGTAGAAGGCACAAGAAAATTCCTTTGACCTTGATTTGAGTGCTCCTCCTGTCATGAAATGTCCTTCTTGTAACCTGTAATTAGCCAATGGAGATTAGTTTTATTTTTCTTTTCTTTTTCTCTTTTTTTTTTGAAAAACAACTAGGGCGCCTCATGGAGGTTTTCACCCTAATTGCCTGCCTTGGGCGCCTCCAAGGGAGGTTTTCACCCAAAGATCTTATTCTCTTTTTTATTTTCTCTTTTTTCCAACCCATTGGCCGCCTCATGGAGGTTTTCAATCAATGAGCCAATCTAAGGCGCCTCCAAGGAGGTTTTCACCTTAGATTTTTATTTTTCTCTTATTTTCATTTTTTCTCTTTTTTTTTCTTTTTCTACCCTACCCTACTTGAAAAACAAAATCATTTTCAAGTATAAGAATACTTCCAATGGAGCCATGTGCACATCGAGATTAGAGAAAAAATGATGTGAAGGCTCGAAATGCATGCTTGGTCAAGTATCCAGATCTCAGAGACCAAATGATCTGGCGTTGAAGGCATCAAACAAAGCTGAGGAAGAAAGTACTGCTGCAACTTAGTGACCTTTTGAAACCATATCTCAATATAGCTTTGATATCCTTGGTTCTTTTGGTGATCTGGATCATTCTTCATGTCACCTTCTATCATGACCTTCTGATCTTCCTCTTTTTGTTGATTTTTCTCTTGAATACATGGAAGATTTGATGGTAACCATGAGGAAGCTTTCTCGATCTCTGATTCTGATCTCTTCTCTTCATCAAGTGCAGCCCATGGTTCTTTGATCTCCTCTTTGGAATCTTCTTTTTCTTTTGGTCCTTAAATGTTGTCAATATAATCTCTACTTTGCAACACTCTTCCTGAGCTTTGGTGAAGATCATTGGGCTCAAGAGGAGTTGTTTGGACATGGTGTGCCTCATATTTGCAATGGGGTTAAGCTGCTCCATTGTGTGGTTTTGGAAATGGTACGGGTAGTTGAGTAGAGGTGTGAAATTGAGATGGAGATGGACGGCATTGTGGTTGGGTAGGCATTTGGGGTTGCCTTGGTGGAGGAAGAGGCGATGGTTGTGGATGAGCAGGTGGTGGAGGAAAATGAGCGGGATGAGAGTTGTACTGGGGCCTCCACTCTTGATAAGGTGTATTCCACTGAGGCTGTGGCTGAGCATAAGAGTGAAATGAATGAGCAACTGTTGGGCATAATATGGATCTGTGAAGGAACAAGGAGGAGGTGTGAACCAGGAAGGATGAGCAGGGGGACCCCAAGAAGGCATGAAAGTGGCTTGGTAGGGGTCATAATAGGTCTCAGGTGTCCCTTGCAGCTCCTGCTAGTAAGATCTAGGTCCATGCGGCCTCCTTTGGTTCATATAATGGAGTGGTTCAGTGGCTCCTTTGGCTCTCTGATATGCAACTTTAAGTCCAAGCAAAGAAGGGCACTGATTTGTAGGATGGTATTCTTCACAGATGAAACACACTTCTAGGGAGTGCATTGGACATTCGTTCCTAGGATGCTTCCTAGTGCACCTAGGACAAAAGATGACCAAAGCCCTCTTGGCTTCTTCTTGCTTCTTTTGGATCCGCAAGGTATCCAGTTGCATGGAAAGAAACTGCCTCATATCACTCTTGAAACCTTCGATCTGATTTTCAAATTCATCTTTGGATAAGGGACTGCTCCCAACATGTCTGCTTGTAGCCATTTGCTCCAGAGGAATGGTTCCTTCTTCTTCTCCCCTATAGGTTCTTTAAATATGCCTTGATGTCCACCCAGGGTTTCTTCTTAGTCACAGCCATCGAAGAAGAGCGAAGGCTGGCTGTGTGAAGCAGTGGGGGGTGTTGTGCAAATATTTTTCTAAATTATCTCTACTCCTAAAAGGCATGAAATGAAATCTTTTTGGTTGATTTTTGTTTTTTTTTTTCTACTTCTACATGCAAAACTGAAAAAAAATTGAACTGGAACTAACTATCTTGGTAAAATGAAAATGCGGAATTGAAATGAAAGCAGGAAAGGACTAATCTATTTTGCTCAAATGAAATTGCAGGAATGAAATGCTAGTCTACGCTTGCAGAATTGAAATTGCGGAATTGAAATGCTAATCTACGCTTGCGGAATTGAAATTGTAGAATTGAAATGTTAATCTATGAAAGCGGGAAATGCTAATCTACTTTTGCATAAACGAAATTGCATAATGGAAACGAAATAAACTACTTAGAAGAAGATTGTAGTGGAAAATAGAAGAAAAGCGACAATCACCAATACTCTGACGCTTCCCCGGCAACGGCGCCAAAAAGATGGTGGGCTCCAGTATTGTAGCAATAATGCTACAACTCCTGGGGCTTCCTATCTCTAATTTTATCAACTCGGTAGTTCATACAAACTTGGAAGCGACGGTGCTGTATGCACAAGTACTAGCTCTTGTCGCAGCTGTCACTTGGTCAGCTGGCACAAGTCCGCTAGGGCTCAAGCCAACTTCTATATGCTCTCAGAAGAAGCTTGCTAAATGATGGACGAAGGCTATCTCAAAGGAAATTAATCTACTTTGCAAAAATGAACTGAAAGCCAACCAAAACATGGAAACCCTAGTAAACCCTAATCTGACTAGCTTAATCTCTATGATGCCATGGTGGGAGTGCAAATGTCTAAGAATGATGCCATTACCTCTAGTAATATGAAATGCATGAACTTAAACTATTTCTATTGAAAAGAACATTGTTTTTGTGTTTTTGCTTAAGTGGTTGGAGTGATTATGATTTTGTTTCTTATTAGGGTTTGGCTGTGCAGAGGTGGTGCGAAGGGAAGGAAAGCTTGGGAAAGGTCAGGGGGGCTAGGAGAGGTCCCAGGGGATCCCTAGCATCAGTCCACAGAAGTCCACAACATTCAGATCCTCGAAAACCAAGTTTGCAGGCTCCTACAGGATGTCTGCAGGGGATCCTACAGGAAACTCAGGAATTCTACAGGAAGTCTGCTAACTTCTACAGGATGCTTTACCGTGGGAGTTTTGGGTGATGGTGAAGTGATGGAGCGGTATGGGTGGATAGGTAAGGTGGAGATGGAGCTGTGATGGCTCAGGGACAGAGAAATAAGATGGAGAAAGAGTGCATGAAGTTGGTTGGTGGATAGAAGGATGGAAGCAACGAAAGGTCAAGAAAATGGAGCTACGTGGACAATGGAAGAGTTGGAAGGTAAACGAGCTGAACAGAGGTCGAGTAGGTGGCTTTAGGCATGGTTAAGAAAGAGAAGAACACGATGAAGTGGTGCTGTGCAGTGGAAATGAAACAAATCACCCTTATCTTGCATGTAAACGAAAGTTCACCAACCTATTCTAACTGTTTTATTAGGAATCAAAGAACAACAACGTAAGTTGAAAGGAATTCGTGCATGATGCTGAACCAAAGAGTCATTACTCAAGATATAATCGCATGAACAATTCTTCAATCGAAAACATTACATCAATACTTGCATGCATATGTTGAAACAGTGTTTTTTTGGCAGTTGGCAAGGTCTACACTTCCGGTCCCCAAACAGAGGTGAAAGTGAGCATGCATTCAACCTTTTTGAACTCAACTTAACTTCAATCTCCCTACGCTAATTCTGAACTAATGAAACAACTGCATTCATGAAACTAACCTACGTAACCAAACCGAAACAGTCAACTCAGCAAACTGTATTTTTCAAGTGCAAGTAAAGGAAAGAAATGCAATGATAAAAAACAAGTAACAATACAAAGGAAAGGAGGTCTATTGCTCTCAGGTTGGGCCCTAACCTGAGAGCTATAGCTCCCTTAAAAACTCAGAATTGAATCCAAAGCTTCCTGCCTTTATTAAATAATCATGAGTCTAACATCATGCCAAAACTGGCTTACAAAGAGCAAAAACCAAATTGACTAGCTGGCTAACCCAAATTGACTAACTGAAATGAGGTCTTAAGCCCTCTTATTTATACAATTTGAGGACCCAACAGTCCACCTAAAATTTAGGGACTCGGCTGCCCAAAACTTGGAGTTAACAGCAGTCCTACTTGACTTGCTTGGCTGCCCTTGTGCTCATTGATTTGGTGGCCTTTGAAGTCCGAGATGATGGTGGAGAATTCGAGGTAAGGGCCCATAAATGAGGGGGACACCTTCCTACAAATCCTCTAGCTTGTCTTCCCACGAATTTGGCTGCCAAGTGCTCATTAATACCTTCAATTTTGTCTCCAAGTTGACCAAAAAGGCTACACAAAGCACCCATTAGACTTGTTGGCATAATGACTAACCAAATTCACTCTATTAACATAAATATAATCAAAAACATGCAATAAACTAATGAGAATGGTGGATTAAGTCAAATTAGGAGGTTGAATGAGCCCAAATAATTGTCCATTTTTGGGGCTCATCAACTACCCTTCCACATTTCGATGGCATAACCTCTAAATATCCTGACACCTTCATTTTTGAGTTTTTTGTTGTCTGCAAGACCTATGACTATGCGTTTGATGAGAAGAAGTTGAAGTTGTTTCCTTCTACCATCAATGATGAAGCCTTTCATTGGTTTATGAGTCTACTTAGAGGCAACATCACTACCTAGGCCCAAATGAAAATAAACTTCAATTAAAAATAATGGGGTTACTGTAGGTCCCAAGAAAAAAAGGAGGAAATATTTAGGATGAGCCTTCGACCTGATGAATCTTCGGAGGACTATGAGGAAAGGTTTCAACTCAATTATAGGAGGGCCAACTATACCCTTGATCCTGAGCCACTCAAGCTAGTTCTTCTCCGAGGAATCAGGGAAGATGTAATGGAAACCATCAACATGTTATGTAGAGGAGATATCTAGAAATCGCCTTATGATGACATCAAAATTGTATTCAAGAATTACTCTAGGGTTGATAGGAAGAAGGGTAGGTCTAACCAAAGCTTGGTTAGTTCCTGTTCCGCCACAACATCCATCAAGCATGAGATAAGGAATATGTTGGAGGATTTCAAGAGTGAAATGTTACATACATTTTCTCTACAAATGGATACTATGCAAATCAAAAGAAAGGAAGAGGAAGAAAAAAGGGCACTAGCTATTTTATTCTCTAGATGTACTTAAAGACATCCTATAAATTAATGGCCACTGAATTTCATAGAAGTTTTCCTAGTTTTTTAAGAGAATCATTCAAAAAAAAAATTCCCCTCTCTGCTAGGCCTAAAGGTTGTATACTAGGGAGGAGTAGAGAGTCGGTTAGAAAAATTGTTCTTCATTAACCAAAGGATACCTCCAGGACCTCCAGCCTTGGTACCCTTCCACTCACCGATCATGGTCCAAACCTCCTCCTTGGTCTTATACTCCTCAATATCCTCTACAACCTATCAACCCTCCTATTCAGCTATATCCACGTGAATATTCCCAATGGGGAAACCCATCAAAAGGGTGGAGGCCTCAAATAAACCAACCTCCTACATTGTTGCCTCCACCCCAACCTCAACCACAACTAACTTATCGTACCCCACTTAAGAAACCTCAAATTCCTACTCAGCCCAATCCGAACCCAGAAAATAAGCAGGCACCACAGGTCTATATGGGGAAACATCCTATCCTCCTTATGCTGTGGAAATCCAAGATATCAACCTTTGGTCTAGGAGGGTGCTCCCAGTTAATCACCTACCTTCTCCACCTAAATAAATTGAATAAGAGAAGGAAGAGAGTGCCCCTCAAGTCAATACACCCTAATATTGTGAAAGTTTGGTGCACCCTAACTAGCACACCCCAAAAGAGGTTGAAATTTTGGTAGAATTGGAGAATTTATGTGTCAAGATATTCCTTCTCTGGGCCATTAAATATGTTCCCATATACAACATGATTATTAAGGAAAAATGTTTCAAAAGACCTGGAAGAAGAAGAAGAGATACCCCCACCATCAATGTTGTTGGAAAACTATCTGATATAATTCTTGGGAGGGTAATCTCCCCAAAATAACTAGACCCTAGTAGCCTAGTAGTGGATGTGAACATTAATGGAATTATGGTCCCTAATACCCTGATTGATATTGGGGCTATAATAAATGTGCTGACTAGTGAAACCATGTTGAACCTCAATCTGTAAGGGGCTTTGAGAAAGACTAGCACAATGTTGTAGCTTGCAGATAGATCCAGAGTAGCTCCTAAGGGAATTATTAAGGACGTCATGGTCACCATTGACTCCTCATAGTACCCTACTAATTTCGCAGTCCTCCAATCCATTGTTGATTCCTACATGTATAGATGTGAACATGACTATCAAGAATTATTATTTATCAAAATTACTTGTGTTGTTTCCTCCTGCTCAGCCTTCTATTGAACATGATTTACCCATATAGTTAGGGGATAAGGAAGAGAATGAATTGTATCACACAACCCCCTACCCAATCTAGACTCTAGATACCATTATAGGGGGGGATAACTTGGTGAAGATGACCTTATTGATCATATCTTATAGAATGAACCTCCCACATCCATAATAGTTCATGAATTGCTGAAAGAATCTAAGAGTATTCCTTGGACATAATTGTGATTTATTGACTCTTGGCTAGAAGATGTCAAGATTGTAGAGTTTGGCCCATCCATAGCTCTAAATATCAACCCCTCTCTTAGCCAAACAAGAAGAAAAATTGTGCAATTTACTAAGGAAACACTTGGATGTTTTTTCTTGGGATTATAAGGAAATGAAAGGTGTGCATCCCTTAGTTTGTACTCAACATACTTACATCAAAGAGGGATGTGCACCTATGTTCCAACCCACCGAATGATGAACCCATCCCTAAAGGACATTCTAAAAGAAGAAATAAAAAATCTAATGGATGCAGGGTTCATATACTCCATTTCAGATTTTGAGTGGCTGTCACCTCTAGTTTTAGTTCCCAAGAAGAATGGGAAGTATATAATCTGTGTTGATTACCCAGAACTTAGCAAGGCCACAAAGAAGGACCATTTTACTTTTCCCTTAGTTGACCAAGTCCTAGATGGCATTGCAGGAAATAAATTATTCTCCTTCATAGATGGATTTATTGGATACAACCAAATTTAGATCAATCTTGAATACCAAGACAATACCACACTTATGTCCTTGGGGTACCTTTTCCTATAGAGTTATTCCATTCGGTCTATGCAATGGCACTACTACTTTTAAGAAGGAAGTTATAAGTATCTTTGCTAAACATGTTCATGACTCTGTTGAGATATGCATGGATGATTTCACTCCTTATGGATGTGACTTCTAGGAAGCTCTTTATAATATCTGCAAAGTCTTGAAGAAATGTATTGAAATGAATCTTTTATTAAGCCCTGAGAAATGTGAGCTTTTGATGAATGCAGTGACTATCCTTGGCCATTACATATCTAAGGAAGGGATGCAGGTTGACCCAAACAAGATTTGCATCATCAAAAGTGTCCCTATCCCTCAAAAGAAAAGCGATATTAGGAGTTTCCTTGGAATAGTTGGTTATTATAGACGGTTCATTAAAGATTTTAGCAAACTAGATTCACGCTTTTTTGGATTGCTGGCTCAAGACTCAGATTTTTGTTGGGAAAACACCCATCAAGAAGCCTTCGAAATAATAATAAAAAAGCTGACCATTGTACCCATCCTTAGGGGTCCCAACTTGGCATTACCTTTCAATATACAAATAGATGCCTTAGAACAATATGTCGGGGATTCCTTAGGACAAGTAGAAGAAAAATTTCCTTATGCTATCTATTTCATCAAGAAGAATCTTTCTAAAGTTGAGTTAAATTATATTGTCACTGAAAATGAATTCTTTTCTATGGTGCACTATTTGAACGAGTTTAGGCATTATATCACTAGTTATCAAACTTTGGTTCACACTGATCATGTATCCATTAAGTATTTAATGAGTAAACATGTTGTCAATGCTAGAATAATTAGACGATTGTTCTGATTGAAAAAATTTGATTGGTCTATTGTTGATAAACTAGGGAAATATAATGTGGTTGTAGATTTATTTTCAAAACTAACCCTAGCTAAAGGAAGGGAAAAAATGATAGATGATTGACTTCCAGATGAAAATATCCTTTCCATCTCGGTGCTATCTCCTTGGTTTTCTGATATATCTAACTATTTGGTTACGGGAGGTTCCAACCTAACCTATCCTTTAAGGAGAAAAGAAATATTTTAAGGAAGAGTTCCCCATTCACCTGGAATGGGGAAAATATTTTTAGATATCTTCCAGATCAGATCCTGATAATATTTGTGAGGGAAGAAGAGGTCTTTGACATTGTCTCAACATGCCATGATGGACCCTTAGGGGCCACTTTTAAGCTAAGAGGACAACCTTCAAATTTCTACAATTAGGTTACTATTGGCTCACTTTACATTAGGATGCAAGGAGGTACACAACAAGAAATGATCAGTGTCCCCAAAATAAATTCATTAATGCTAGATTGGCGGTAGATTTTCAAAGATCTAATCCATAAATTTTGACTTAAATGTCACCCCCCCACTCCCTTTGGCCATTTTTTCATCATCAAATCATGAAAAGTGACTCTAACAATCACTTTCTAGCTATCCTACGTGGTTTCGTCTTTGGTAGCACAGCTCCCTACGCACTTTTGCGGGCTCTGTGACATATATTTATTCCGTACAATTCCCTGGTTGCGCAGCTCTCTAACCCGGGTGGTGTAGTTTATAGTCCCGCGCTTCCTTTCTGCTGCCTGGAGTGCTAAGATTGTGCTTCCCTCATATAGTCACCAAGCTGGATCACCAATCTATGGCTTCAATTGACTGCCATTCACCTTCCGTGGGAACGGTTCTCCATTCAATTTAACCAGCTGAGCTGCTCCACCATCTATAATCTCCTTGATGACATATGGCGCTAGCTAGTGCATCCTAAATTTCCCTGAAAATTTATAAAATGTACTGTCATATAACAAGACCAATTCATTTACCTTGAAGGTGTGTAGTTTGATGTGTCGATTGTGCCATGCCTTTTCATGCTCCTTTTGAACTTGTTGATGAAATCCAGCTAGAAATCAATCCTCCTCAAGCTCTACTAGCTACGCAAGCCTCTCTTCTAGGGCTCTATGGTTTGCCATTCCTGTGAGTGATACTATGCACAAACTAGGTACAATGTCTTCCATTCGCATCACAACTTATATGCCATACACAATTCTAAAATGCATTTGCCCAGTTAGCTTCTTGCAAGTCGTTCTGTAGGCCCATAGCACCACGGGTACATGCACATCCCAGTCATTTCTTTGAGCATTGTAGACCTTCGTCAATGCACTCTCTAGTATCTTATTGAATGCTTCCATCGTCCCATTAGCCTGTGGATGATAATGCATACTATTCTGATGATACACCTGAAATTCTTTTGTGAATGCATTGATTGTTTCGTTAAGAAAGTGCATACCGCAATCGCTCATCAAGATATTTGGATAGCCAAATCTTGTCAACACATATTGAAAAATAAAATTTGTTGTTGTCGCACATATACAGTCCTTCACAGGCTACACCTTCGCCCATCTAGTCAAGTACTCAGTCACGATGATGATGTACCATGAACTGTCTTCTTTCCTTGAGGCTAGATTGGACCCACAAAGTCAATCGCCCATTTCTTGAAAGGTTGCAACATCACCTATGGCATCAGAGGCAGTTCATCCCTCCATGATGGCATAGCAGTCCTTTGACATGTGGCACATGCCCTACAATATTCTTTCGAATCCTTATGCAGGGTTGGCCACCACAACCCAGCATGTAGAACCTTTCTCGTTGTTGCTTTCCCTATATAATTTCCTCCTGCGGCTCCTCCATGAGCCTTAGTGAGGATACTACTTCATTCAAAGTCAGACACATAATGTCGCAATATTTCATCTGACCCCATTTTGTACAAGTGCCTTGCAATGAGAGAAAACTCTGATGTGCGTACTACTAGTTCCTTCTTCAGTTGACTTGTATAACCTTCTGGAGCCGATCTTGTCGTTAGGAAGTGGATAATATCTTCAAAGTGGCTATCTGTGACATGCACCACAAAGAGCTATGTGTTAGACTTCCCTTCCTCCAAATTAGTAGGTTCCTCTCCTATTTCAATGCATGATAGATGATCAGGTCTCATGTTCAGTCATCCTCGCTTCACAATAACTTCAAAGTCATACTCTTGGAACAATAGCAACCACCTACATATTCCCCCCCCAACATTGTCTTGTTGACCAGGTACTTCAACATAGAATGATCTATATACATCTTAAAGTGTTTGCCCAACAAATAGGGCCTAAACTACTGGATCCCGTACACCATAGATAATCCTTCATGCTTTGTCTTGGAATAATTTTTCTCTACATTAGACAGCTTCCTACTTGTGAATTTTATAGGGTGATCTAGTTCTCCCTCACTGGATTGTGTCAGCATGGCCCCTACCACAATACATGATGTGTCCATGTACACATGAAATTCCTTCTTCTAGTCCGAGAAGACTAGCATCGGCGCGGTGACCATTTTCTCTTTCAGCACATCTAAGCTCTTTTGACATTCATCATTCCAACAGAATGTAGCATCCTTTTTCAACAATTTTTCCATAGGCGTAGTGATCTAGGTATAGCTCTCGATGAACTTCCTATAATATCAGGTATTCCCTAGATTTGCGCGTAGCTGTTTCACATTCCTTGATGCCTCCAAGTTGATTATCACCACGATATTCATAGGGTCTACCATCAATACTTTTCAGCATACCACATGACCCAACAAGATCCAAAAACAAACATAAAACAGACACTTCTTCATGTTGAGAGTGATCTGGTATCACCTACATATATCTAGCATCAGGCAGAGACTTGCCACATGGCGCTTGACCAATCCAAACACTGTCCAATTGTCAAAGTATGCCTCTAGAAACTTATGAATGAAGTCATTTAATGACACAATGACTACGTGCGAGAATATTGTTGGTGCATTCTTCAGCCCAAAAGGCATCACGGTGTACTAAAAACATCCCCATTCAGTTACGAAGGTTGTCTTGCTTCTATCCTCAGGCGTGATTTTTATCTGATGGTACTTAGAGAACCCATCGGTGAATGAGTATGCTTCATGGCTACCTACATTATCTAGGACCTCGTCAGTGGATGCGGTCGGGAAAGGATCATGCACATAAGCGTCATTCAATTTCCAGAGATCTACACATATCCTTATTTCTTCTTTCTATTTCTTTTCCTGAACCACTATTGGGCTTACCCAATCAGATTCTTCCACAGGTTCAATAATTCATGCCATGAACATCTTATCTAACTTGGTGCGGACCCTTTCCTAATACTCAGGATTAAGGCGGTAAGGTCTTTGTTTCATAGGTTTCATGTTCGGTTTCAAGGTGATATTCATGACACCCAAGTCTCCTATTATTCCCTTCAGATTAGAAAAAATCGTGGGGAACAAATCCTGATATTCACGGAGGAGATTAGCAACCTTGTCTATTGTTGCATCGTCCCAATAGTCCCCAGTCCTTGAAAATTTTGGCTCCGCCTCTATGACAATGTTGACCTGCCTAGTTTTCAGTGGCACAGTTATGTTTGGATCCTCTACTTGCAGACCTTCAACCTCATGATGACCCTCTGTTTTTGGAATATTAATCTTTCTGGGATCCTTGTCTTCTTCTTCAGTAGTCACGTTATAGCATTCCAGCACATGGCTCAGCTAGGTAGTTGAATCAGGTTGAATTTGGTCGAAATGATCTTGTAGTATCCTAAAGATCACTTCTTTAACCTCTTGTAGCGTCGTGTTAATATAGTCAAACCAATCCTCAAAGTTGAATGTCATTATAAACCCCTGGTGCAATATGTCCCATTCTTCAGTGCCATGGCAAAGCTCAGTTTCCAAGTACTAATTCATTGGTATGACATCCAGGGTATGACAAAACTGATGCACCCATTCAGGCTGGGGCTCCGCTCCATAATCCTTAGTCCATTTGGCCATGTGATTCATCCCTTCCATCATACTTGTTTGTCATCCATACATTTGGCTATCCAAAATGTATTCTCATAATCCTCTTATAGTTGTTCCAATCACTGAAATTATCCTTATGCGTATCCCACCATCTTGTGGGCATAGCGCGCAGTGCCCAATACAAGGCCTAGAAGCGATGCTTCTTCAAAACTTCTCTCTTAAGTGCATCCAAAAAGTGATCAACATTAGCTAGCCCATCATAGTGAGGCAGAGTCCTTGCCTCTGATGATATGCAGTGAAGTGACTTTGTCATCATATTACAATGAATTGTAGATACTTCATGCAGTCGATTCTGCGAGTGCTCTAATTTTTCATCTGAATCTGATGTGCAGGAGCTCTCATGGTACCATGCAATACATCCGTCTGTTGTCAGATTTACCTAATCCTGGTCTCGCGCCATTATCTTGTAATTCTGGTCCAAATTGTCATCACTTTCATAATCACGAACTAGTTTTGTATCATGTGGTACTTCTACAGGATCTAGTGGCACCACTACACTGAGTGATTTCCTTTCAAATATCATATTTCACTTCTTCAGGCTGATTGCACCACTCATGTTAGTGGCCCAATCGATTCCAAGGAGCACAGTGTAGGGATTGCTATCATCCACAATCTCTATTACCTCAAAATCTGCCAATATGCTCGTGCCTTCGATGTCAATTGTTACCCCCTGCAATCTCCCCATTGGGATAATTTTCTGTTTGTAGAAATTTCCCACTGTAGATCACCTGATAATGTAATATACTAAAGCAAAATACAAGATCTACTTCTACAACAAACTTTGTAGATGCTTAATCGAATATGAGCAAGATAAATTAGAACACATATAACAGAGAATGAGAAATCAATCACACATGAAACACAAAAGAATACTCTTGGGAAAGCCTCAGCTAAAAACCCTGATCTCTGTATTATCATACAAGTGGAAATATGTCTGGATTACACAAAGTTTTATCTCACAAGCTATCCAGCTCTCAGTACAATCCCTCTGCTACTCATAGACAGTCAAAGGCTTCTCACAAACCTTCTCCTCTACCCTCCAAGCCTCCTATTTCCTTGTGTAGTTTTTCCTGGGGTCTAGTGCTTCCACTTATGTGAATTCCCACCTCACACTGTTCACTTGGATCAGTAGTAACTAGGCAATCCTGAAGGAGATAATTCCTTCTGCATGTATGAGTTTCCTATATAGGAAGAATCCTCCAACTGATAGTACATTATCCCTTCCTTTAATTTCAACTGGGTCTTTCTCTGAACTGACATGCATGAGTTATTTATGAGAGAATATTCAGTTATCTGGAGAACAATAGTTGCATGCATGCATGCATTAACTAACTGAACTCACAATCAATTCCACAAACTATTCGAACTAATCCAACTGGACTTAACTCAGTTAACTGAGCTAACTAATTACAACTCAAAGTACAACTCATCCTGATCTCCTTAATTAAGGGATAAGTTCCTCAATCAAAGGGATAACTGTTGCATGTCTTCAAAAAGACTTCATGTTTGATTTTCTCCAACTAATTAACTCAATATGAATTAATTAATTATTTTACAAACAACTGCTAAGATCAAATTTGATTTTTAATTCACAATTTTAGTTTAGGGACTAACTAAAATAGGAATCCATCCTGAAATGCTATTTATAGAAATGCTATTTTTAGCACTTCCATTTTTCATTCCTTGTTGCTATGACCAACATTGGTACCCGAACTTCTATTTATAACAATGCTATTTTTAGCATTTCTATTTTTAGCATTTCTTGTTGCCATTTTCAACACTCCCTCTCAACAAGAAAAGCATTCAACTCGAACCCGATCCTGAACATTTGGAATGTTCTGCATGCAACACTTCTCCCAAGTGTTATTGCTCTAGCAACTCTAGAAACAAAAAATCTCCCAACTGACCTCCCTATTGGGCTAGAAACACCCTCTGATGTTGAAGCTCCCTCTACCACATACAAGTTATCCCTTTGTGACCTTTGAACTACTGCAACACTCCATGCATCTCGCACTGTTGTACACCTCTCTGTGCCATCTTGCACTAGTGCAACACTCCTGAGCCTCTCGCATTGTTGCAGCCTGCCAGCTCTACACTGTATTGGGATTCCTGCACTGTAGCTCTCTCTGCCACTCCATCCGTATCTGCCTCTACCCACTTAGCCAGTCCTACTACTCCTCATCGGGACTCCTGTAGCAAGGTCTAATCAAAGAGGTTGGGTACCTCAATGATCCTGCCCCTATTCCAGCCTTCTTGGGACTATCACTCCACATCGCCTCACCTCCGACCTGGAGGTATGGATGCATGTGATCCCTCTGCCCACTTGGCTCGAAATTTCCCCCTACTGGAGGTCTCTTCATGAGTGGACGCCTCCACTCGGTCTCCTCTCGACTTCTCCAGTTGTGGATACTCCACAACCTCCTGAAGCTGCTTCACCAATTGTGGCTCCTCCAAAATTGTCTGAGACTTCTTCTGGCACTACATGTTGAGAGGTAATGTACTCTCCCTCTCAACCAGCAAGTCTCCATCAGTTTCCTTGTTCCTCAATACTTTGCATGCATCTTGTTTGCTGCTATAGGCCTAACCCAGGTTTGGAAGAGTTATTTAGCCAAACAAATCCCGCAGCTACTGGCCCTTTTGGCAATAGCCCGCAGAGCGCAGATTGAGGTCTCACCCAAGGTAGCAGGGGAGGGTGCTGGAACTAGGTTTCCACATGCTAGGGATGTCTTGGTGTGGTCTGGGAGGTTCACACACTAGTTTACAGCTTCGTGCTATTCGGTACTCGCATTGATCCAGAGTTATTATATTTTTCTTATTACTGCACTGTTCTACTCTTATGATTTAGAGCTATTCAACAGGGTCTTTAAGAAAACTTTTAACCAACATAATTGATTCGCGCAAATAATAGACCTAGATTCGCATATACTTATCACATTTACATTAACTAGATATAGAAAGTTAAACCATAAATACAGATGAGAAATAACACAAAATTTACTGAAGCAAACTTATCTTTATTATTATTCTCCACCAATACATCTAGATCTACCCTATGCACTCAGTTGCAGGGGTCTGCGCACACAACTGCGAACTTTCCAGGCCTCTACACACACAGTTGCAAGGGATCTACCTACTAGTCAACCGTCAACTCAAACTTATAGATGCTATCAGACTATCTCCTTCAAGAACCCATTACATCTCATATTCTAGATTTCCTATCCAAAATTCTACTCTCTCTACCCATAGAGCCTCGCTCTATTTGTACCCTTTCCTGGCCCGCGATCCCTGCGCGGGCTGACTCTATTTATCTTTCTTTACATTATTTTCAGGTAGACTACCCTTTGACTTGACCTATTATAATTCATGCTCTGTGCTTTCAGTGGAGTCTTTTTCTTAACTTTTAGCCAAAATGTCCAGCTTCACGCCCTCTAACTGTTGCGCGGGGCTTTCACTACCCAACAGTCCCCCAACACAATCATCGTGACTCATCCCAAGTCACTTGGCTGATGTGGCGATCTTTTCACGGAGGTCAGTTAGCATCTTCTATACTTCACTTGTTCCAGTAGCAAATTCTTCTGTCATCCGTTGCATCATTTCCACTTGCGTGGTCATTAACTCAGTCTCTGGTGGCATTATCTGCGGTAGTATCTTGTGCCTTCATAATTGCATCTTGATAATATTTAGGAAATGCCTAAAACCATGGAATATTTCTGAATTTCTCGTCATTCATCATGTTCTTGAGGTTGGGTGATTTTCTTTTAGAGCGAGAACACGTGGTGGCGTGACCCCGACCCTGATTATATATGATTCGACATTCTAGATTGACTGTTGGCCCTTTCAGTAGTTCATAAATGCGATTTCAATGGTTGTTCCTCTGCCTTAATTTCCTGCCGCTGGCTTTGTAGTGCTTTAAAGGGGTCATTATTTCATGAACGGTACCTACAATGGTCACTTTCCATCTTTCTTCATAGGCAGTGAATCCCCAAGGACGCAGACGCAGTTTTTGTATGTATGTGATGGTTCTATCACGTGGCTTCTCAGCAGCCTGGTTCTATATCCCGTGCCCTCTTTCAGCTGCATGGGGTGCTGGGACTAGGTCTCCTATGGATAGTCAGGTGGGTGAACCCCTAGTACGGGTCTTCCATTTCCCGACTAGCCTGGGTCATGAGCACTCTATACATTCTTTCGATTCTATTGCTGAATTATGGCATGTAGATCCCTGTTCTTGCAAGTGTAGTCGCAACCACGCTAGCGGAGCCAATTCTTGTAACAGGATAGGAGAGCCAGCCACATCGGTTTCCTTTGGCAATTCCTTCCCGTAATCCAGGTAGGCAACTTCTAACTGCAATTCTGCAATTGCTTTGTCTAGCTTCAGACTTCATGTGCGTTGTCGGGCCCCAGTTTCTTCTAACTCATCGAGTCGTAGTTTTCCATGCAGAATAGTTGCCCAAAGCTGCTGAACTCTGTCACAGATGTTGCCACTGGTGGAGTGAGCTACACCTGTAGTGGTTGGTTGGGTTGTAGAGGGATGGTCCCTCCCAGCTTTGGGACCCTGTGTTCCACACAGGTCTGGGTGAATTGTCAGTCATCCGATGGGCATCCATATCCTTCGAACTACCACTTTATGCCATTGTGGCCGCCACACACATCCTCTAATCCAAACTTGAAACTGTCACCTACATCCTAGCTTTTGCAGCTCCCTTCTAGGTATGCGTAAATCATCTTTCAGCACCCTGGGCTACTCCTAAACTACGCATAATGTACTGGGCGGGGCGAGCTGTGCTTCAGCTATCGCGTCGTTCTCCTCTATTCGTGATCTTTCTTCTTTCATTACGCACTGTACCAACCAGGTCACCATATTGCAGTTGAGTGTCGTAACAACCTCTAGTCGATTTTTCCATCACTCTACCCCCTCCTTGGAATCCCTGGTGCAGATGTTATCACATTCCCATGAGGTTTTTCTATTATCGGTGGAATACATTCGATCTAGTTCTTGCGTTGTTATTTGATAAATGCAATCCAGTTCATCGTCACTTTCTTTGTCGCGTATGGGTTTGGTGTAGCGTTCTCCTTCTATTGGGTCCAGTGGAACTACTATTGTTGGATATATGACCAAAGTCCCACATTGACTAGAAGTGGGGAGGATCATGGGTATATAAGGATGGACAAATATCTCCATTGGTATGAGGCATTTTGGGGTAAAGCCCAAAAACAAATCCATGAGGGCTTAGGCCCAAAGTAGACAATATCATACCATTGTGGAGATATGTGGTGTCCAGAGTCCTAACAAGTGGTATCAGGGCCATGCCCCAAAGTTAGCCAAGTGGATGAATCCTCGGAATTCCGAACAAAGGTGGTGGGCCGCGGTAATATCACGATGGAATCCGTGGATGAGCTCGGTTAGACAGGCGGTGTGCTCCGGATTCTTCATGGACGTGTCCTGGTCCCAACACGGTGAAGAGGAGTTGACCTGGGATAGAGCAAGCTCTTGAGGAAGGTGGTGCTTCCATGTAAGTCGTGTGCTTCCAACGCATTGGAGCAGAGAATCCTGGTTGGTAGAGAGTGGATGGATGGATAATTGTTTGAGGGGAGGCTTGATGGTCCTTTGTTCGAGGGGAGGATTGTTGGATATACGACCAAAGTCCCACATTGACTAGAAGTGGGGAGGATCATGGGTATATAAGGATGGAAAAATATCTCCATTGGTATGAGGCCTTTTGGGGTAAAGCCCAAAAACAAATCCATGAGGGCTTAGGCCCAAAGTGGACAATATCATACCATTGTGGAGATATGTGGTGTCCAGAGTCCTAACAAGAGAATTGTTGGGTGTGGAGCTTGATTATCTTCTATAGTACCGGCATATTGGACCCCAGTTCAAAATGGGGCGGCAACGCCGCCCATAAAATAATCGCTGTCGTGGGGGGTCCAGGGGGGGCAGTAGCGACTTTTGGGAGCCCCCCCCTGGCGGGGGGTTTCGGGGGCAGCACCCCCGAAGCTAAAAACAGCTGTAAAATTGCCTTGTAAAAGTATAGTAATTTCTAGTCAATCTGGGCCGTTCATTAGGCAGATGATCTGACGGTAGAACTTATGTTTAGTTTAGGGTTTTTTGCCCTAGAAGGCAACCCCTCTCTTTATATGAGGGCATTGTATTTGAGGCTGTGAGAGATAGATGTGTATTCGGTGAGCGAGAAACATAGAGGTGAGACTGTGAGAGAAAACAGAGGATATTACAGCGGTTTTGCTGTAGGTTGTATCTCTTCATTTTGTTGGATAATAGAAAGGAAGGACTGGCTGTTTGGGGTGGACGTAGCCCAAACTGGGTGAACCACGTATATCTGTGTCTTTCTTGTTTTGTGCGTTTTCTGTGTTTATATTTCTGCAATATTTTATGTGTTCCATTGCTCCGTAATATATATATTTTTCTAACAACTGGTATCAGAGCCGAAGGTCTATTTGGCTGATAAACTCGCAGGAAAGAAGGGTTCCTGGTTCGAGTGGGAGCAATGGCGGAAGATGGTAAGTTTAGGGTCAAGAAATTTAATGGCCAAAACTTCTCGCTGTGGAAGATGCAGATGGAAGATTATCTGTATCAGAAAGATCTATACCTACCATTGGGCGGAAAAAAAAAGATGCCGACGGGTATGAAAGACAAAGAATGGAACCTTCTCGATAGAAAGGCACTCAGAACAATACGGCTGTGCCTTGCTGCGTCATTCACTTTCAACATTTCGAAGGAAACCACGACAACAGGTTCGATGGAGGCGTTGTCGAAACTATATGAAAAACCCTCGGCCTCGAACAAGGTATTTCTTATGAAACGGTTATTTAATATGAAGATGTCGGAAGGTGGATCTGTTGCAGACCATTTAAATGATTTTAATACAGTTACAAGTCAGTTAAGTTCTGTAGGGGTAAACTTTGATGATGAAATTAGAGCTCTGTTATTCTTATGCTCATTACCAGAAAGCTGGAATGGTTTGGTAATGGCCATCAGTAACTCTGTTTCTAGATCTAGTACTTTAAAGTTTGATGATGTTGTCGGTGCTATCCTTAGCAAGGAAATGCGACGGAAAAGCTCCGGTGAGACATCGGGAAATGCTTTGAGTGCAGAGTCTAGAGGAAGAAAAATGGAAAGAGGAAAGAGCTCAGGATATCACAGTAAATCAAGGAAAGGCAGATCCAAGTCCAGATCGGGGATAGTGTGCTGGAAATGTGGAAAGAAAGGACACCTAAAGAAAGACTGTAGATCTCGGAAGGGAAAAGAAGGAGATGCACAGCAAGAAAATAATCATGAAGCAAATGTAACAGGTGAGGTGTTACAAGATGCTTTGATTCTTTCTTTCGAAAATATTACTGATTCCTGGGTGGTAGATTCAGGGGCTTCATTCCATGCCACACCTGATAAGAAATATTTTCATGACTATGTTCAAGGATATTTTGGACAAGTTCGTCTAGGTGATGATAAACCTTGTAAAATCGTTGGAATGGGTAAGGTTCTTGTAAAACAACAGAATGGAAACCAATGGCTACTAAAGGAGGTAAGGCATGTTCCAGATCTAAAGAAAAATCTGATTTCAACAGGGCAGTTAGGCAGTGAAGGTTGTGTGACAACTTTCACAGATAAAGCTTGGAAGGTCACTAAAGGAGCCCTGGTAATAGCAAAAGGTGAAAAGGTTGGTACATTGTATTTATGCAATGGTATTTCTAACTCTGTTAATGCTTTAACTTCCAGAGGAGCAGATGCAGCATTATGGCATCATAGGCTCGGACACATGAGTGAAAAAGGGATGAAGATTCTTCACTCAAGGAATTTGTTGCCAGGTTTGAAGAATGTTGATTTGGATTTCTGTGAGAACTGCATTTATGGAAAACAGAAGAGAGTCAGATTTCTCAGAGTTGGGAAAGAAAAGAAGAACGAAAAATTAGAGCTTGTGCATACAGACGTATGGGGACCTGCTCAGGTATCATCTCTCGGTGGCTCTCGTTATTATGTTACTTTTATTGATGATGCAACTAGAAAAACTTGGATTTATTGTATTAAGAATAAATCTGATGTATTTGATACTTTCAAGAAATGGAAAGCTTTGGTTGAGATTGAGACAGGAAAGAAATTGAAGTGTCTTAGATCAGACAATGGAGGTGAATATTGCAGCAAAGAGTTTGATAGGTACTGTTCAGAGCATGGAATTCGCAGAGAGAAGACAGTTCCAAGAACACCACAAGAAAATGGTGTGTCAGAAAGGATGAACAGAACAATCATGGAGCGTGCAAGGTGCATGAGATTGCATGCAGGATTGCCTTTATAGTTTTGGGCAGATGCTGTAGATACTGTTGTTTATTTAATAAACAGAGGACCTTCAAGTTCCTTGGATGGTGGTGTTCCAAAGGAAGCATGGACAGGGAAAAAGGTAAACTACTCTATTTTAAAACCTTTTGGTTGTGAGGCCTTTGTCCATATTGATAAAGAAAATAGAACAAAGCTTGAGGCAAAGTCAAAGAAATGTACCTTTATTGGATATGGTGTTAATGATTTTGGTTATCGCTTATATGATTATGAAAATCACAAAATCATTAGGAGCAGAGATGTAATATTCAATGAAAAGGTCTTGTATAAGAATCAGTTGTAGGAAAAGAAACAAGAAAAAGAAAACAAGGAATACGCAGTTCTTGATGAAATTACTGAAAAAGTAAAGGTGCCTGAAAATAATAATAATCAACAACCACAACAACAGCAACCATCACAACAACAACAGGCACCCCAAACACCTGAAAGTGGTGTTAGAAGATCTACCAGGACAAGTAGACCTCCTGAACGATACTCTCCTTCATTATATTATTTATTGTTGACTGATTCCGGTGAACCTGAATGTTATGAAGAAGCAATGCAGGTTGAAAGCAAGAAGAAGTGGGAGGTAGCCATGGAAGAAGAGATGGACTCCTTAATGCATAACCAGACTTGGGATTTAGTCAGGTTGCCTGCAGGAAAAACTACATTGAAGAATAAATGGGTTTACAGGCTGAAGGAAGAAGATGGAGGAAAGCAAAGGTACAAAGCTAGACTTGTGGTGAAGGGGTTTGCACAGAAGAAAGGTATTGATTTGGTTGAAATATTTTCTCCTGTTGTTAAAATGACTTCAATCAGAACTATTTTAAGTCTTGTAGCAGCTGAAGATTTGCATCTTGAGCAGTTAGATGTAAAGACAACCTTTCTCCATGGGGATTTGGAGGAAGAGATATATATGCAGCAGCCACAAGGATATGAGGTGAAAGGGAAGGAGAAACTTGTGTGCAGGTTGAATAAGAGCTTGTATGGTTTAAAACAAGCTCCAAGGCAGTGGTATCTAAAATTTGACAAGTTTATGTCTGAACAAGGTTATACTAGATGTCACTCTGATCATTGTGTTTATCTGAAAAAGCAAAATGATGGCAGCTATATTATATTGTTATTGTATGTAGATGACATGCTTGTTGCAGGATCTAACATGCAGGAAATAAATGTGCTCAAAAGAAAATTGGCAAATTCATTTGCAATGAAGGATTTGGGTGCTGCAAAACAAATCCTTGGTATGAGAATAACTAGAGACAGGAAAAATAGAAAATTAACATTGTCTTAGAATGAGTACATACAAAAGGTGTTGAAAAGATTTAACATGCAAAATGCAAAACCAGTTAGTACACCTTTTGCTAGCCATTTCAAACTTAGCAAAGAAATGTGCCCAAAGACCCAAGAAGACATGGATTATATGTCTAAAGTTCCATATGCATCAGCAGTTGGAAGTTTAATGTATGCAATGGTCTGCACAAGGCCTGATATTGCACATGCAGTGGGAGTTGTAAGCAGGTACATGAACAATCCAAGAAAGGAACATTGGATGGCAGTGAAATGGATTCTCAGATATTTGAGAGGTACCACAAATCAGGCATTATGCTTTGGTGGTTCAAACATATCCCTACAAGGATATGTTGATGCAGATATGGCAGGTGACAGAGATAATAGGAGGAGCACTACAGGATATGTATTTACTGTCGGAGGAACAACTGTCAGTTGGGTTTCAAAAATCCAAAGTGTTGTTGCACTCTCAACAACAGAAGCAGAGTATGTTGCTGCTACAGAGGCTAGTAAAGAAATGATTTGGTTACAAAGGTTTATGGGTGAATTGGGTAAGGAGCATGATATGGGCACGTTATACAGTGATAGTCAAAGTGCCATTCATCTTGCAAAGAACTCAGCATTTCATTCCAGGACAAAACACATACAGCTCAAGTACCATTTCATACGATCAGTGTTGGAAGATGGAGAGTTGAAGCTGGAAAAGATACACACTAGCCAGAACCCTGTAGATATGCTAACAAAAGTTGTAACCAGGGAGAAATTGAGAATATGCTCAGTTTCAGTTGGTCTTCAAGGATGACGATGAAGATGAGAAACATCCAGGTCCAAAGAGGAGTCATTGTCCAGCAAATGGAGCAGCGGTGGAGTTGCTACAATCAGTCTCCAAGTGGGAGATTGTTGGGTGTGGAGCCTGATTATCTTCTATAGTACCGGCATATTGGACCCCAGTTCAAAATGGGGCAGCAACGCCGCCCGTAAAATAATCGCTACCGTGGGGGGTCCAGGGGGGGGCGGCAGGGACTTTTGGGAGCCCCCCCCTGGCGGGGGGTTTTGGGGGCAGCGCCCCCGAAGCTAAAAACAACTGTAAAATTTCCTTGTAAAAGTATAGTAATTTCTAGTCAATCTGGGCCGTTCATTAGGCAGATGATCTGACGGTAGAACTTATGTTTAGTTTAGGGTTTTTTTCCCTAGAAGGCAACCCCTCTCTTTATATGAGGGCATTATATTTGAGGCTGTGAGAGATAGATGTGTATTCGGTGAGCGAGAAACATAGAGGTGAGACTGTGAGAGAAAACAGAGGATATTACAGCGGTTTTGTTGTAGGTTGTATCTCTTCATTTTGCTGGATAATAGAAAGGAAGGACTAGCTGTTTGGGGTGGACGTAGCCCAAACTGGGTGAACCACGTATATCTGTGTCTTTCTTGTTTTGTGCGTTTTCTGTGTTTATATTTCTGCAATATTTTATGTGTTCCATTGCTCTGTAATATATATATTTTTCTAACAACTACCCATAGTGACTTCTTTTCGAATGTCATCTTGCGTCTTTTTAAGTTAATGATACCCTTCATGTTTGTGGCCCAATCAAATCCGAGCAATACAGGGTAAGGATTTCTATCATCAACAATCTCGATAACTTCGAAATCAGTTTGGGCACTGACACTATCGATATCCACCGATACTCCATGCAATTGGCCCATTGGTAAGATATTTTGTTGGTTGGCCATTCATAATTGAATCGGGGACCATTGCAGTGCGGGCTTGCCCATATGATCCCAAGTTTGTTTGGGTAGTACATTTGCATCCGAGCCTAGATCTAGGATGACTTGTTCCATTTCATATTCATTGATTTATGCGGTTAGTCTCATTTCTCATCCAGTGTGCATAGCATGTCTCCCTATATTTCAGATGACATAGAGTTTTCTAGATCCAGTGCACCTGGTGATGAGATCTTGCAATCCTTAAACAATCTCACGATTGCGCAACAATTTCATGCAAAAATGTAGTGATCATGGAGGCATCCAATCCTGCCTCCATTTGATCCCTTCTCCCTGGGGTAGAAGTTTTCACAAAGCCCCACTGAGTTTCTCTTGGCCCTGTCTTCCCCTATTTTGGCTCAGTGTTATGTTCCTACATGGGTAGGTCACACCTCTTCCTGTCTTAATTCCCTCCTACAGTTGCACCACTTCTTAGTACCATATTTATAATGGGGTCCTCATTGCAAGGTTCCACGCGCATCATCTGGATATTCTAGGTTGGTGGAGAGTGGAGTTTTCCTTTTTCGCTTAATTGGGTGATTAAGACTGGACAGTCTACCAATTCATGATCAAACTACTCACAGTAAGGACATGAGATTCTGGTTGGGTTCATGAAATCGCGAGCATAGTGTCCCTGTCCTCCACAATTATGACAAATTAGCTATCCGTGGCCCCGTCTGGGCCCCAACCCTCTTCCCTAGCTATGTCCTTGGAATCCTCCCCATACTTCAGTCTGCACCTGATAAGCTGGGGTTCTTTCTAGCATCAAATTATAACTTCGACATTGTTATTGGGAAGTCTAGTGTCTATGTAGAGCTGCTAGTCCCACTAAGGTTGGTAGCTACCTTAGAAACAAACAAACTAAAACTACTTTCATTTTCCTTTATGAGAAATAGATAAGAGGGGAATAAAGAGACCAACCTCTGTCTTGCGTTTGGTTCCTCGCTCGATTCCTCTCCCTTCTGATAGATCTTTGCCACTCGCTGCCTTGTCTACCCAGCTTCAAAGAGCACCTGTAGAATCAAAGCAGCATAACACTATCCAAGAACATAGATCTATTATCATAAACAATATAGGACTAGATATATATTGACCACACAAATGCATATAACATCAATCATACAAAAATGTGGAGGAAAACTTGAATAGCTTTATTGATAATAAAGAAAGAGCAAAGAGGATTACAACCAATTGTTCTGACCCAACATCATCCTCTCAGCAAGAAAGCCCTTCTTCACCTCATGAAAAGCTTAGATCACCCAACACAATGATATTGCACCAAGAAACCAGTAGCACTTCCTTACAAGATACCAAATTCCAGCCTCTGGATCTCTGGGATGAGGTATCCATATATAGATGTTTGCAAGGAGGGTGAGTTAGCTTTTGAGATTTGATTAGTGTCCTCTCTCTAATAGTTCTTGATTCCACTTGGAGATTGATGATCTCTTACTCATCCTTGGGCGAATGCAGAGAGGCAAGTGTCACAGGAGAAGTTTCTAGAAGATTCCATGATCCTCCACCTTGCAGATTGACCCTGCCATTTGTCCACTCTCACCCATCGCACCCCATAGAAGGGCTTTTCAAGATGCATCGCACCTCCTGTTTGTATTTAGGTGGGATGTAGCGCACTTTGACCATGGAGCAGGTGAGATGGTCCAGTTTTGACTAGTTCTGAGCAGTATTTCATGGAGAACTTCTGGAAGAAGATGTAATCAATTGACCTAGTTCTTTTAGAGGTTGGAACAAAACTTTTAGGGACTTAAGAGCCCTTGGTTTATGGAAATTTATGATTGGGGTTGTAGTGCCCAAAATTGTCTATAACAGTTGCCCCCTAAAGCATGAGGTCGTTAATCTGTTGATGTCGGGTGAAATGCTTTATCATGAGGATCTGAAGTTCTTTCAAGCTGGAAGGCGACCTGTAATAAGATACAATACAATACATTATCTTCATAATATTTTCATGATCTAGCTGAGGCAGGCATTCCCATGCTCAACTTTATAAATTCATTTTCATGTACATAAGACAGACAACCGTTTGAGTGTAGACTGATGATTCTGGTAGAGGCATCATCCCTTTGGTTGGATGATTATCTGTGCAGTAATGATGTACATTTGATGTCTTTATTTTCCTAAATATATATCGTAGGTCGGATGGATGAAACTAGATCTGGGGTCTTCAATCTCGTTCGATCATCACTCAAAGTACAAGTCGATCCATGTGAGAGATGTTCTGGAGTCGAACATGGAAAGACATCGCCTGATTACCAGCCAATGATGTAAGCTGTTAGCAGGTGCGAGAGGAATCACTGATAATGATGATGACCCTCAAGGTACTACAGTACAATTCACGTAGTGTGAATAAGGGACTTGGCATCGAACACCACGCAAAATCTCTCGGTCGAAGCCTATCACCGAAAGTGAGAAACTTGCCATTGAGGCATGCAAGCTTCAAAGTACTGAAAGGGGTGTTCCTAGATCAACTTCTTGGATAATGAGCTGATGTTGACAAGAAGCGATCCATCATAGGAGGGCCTTATTGAATCCCACATCAATGACATGGAACGGAGTAAATGATTTTAATGGAGGTGAAAACGATCTGGTGATATAAGGTTCAAGGTGGCAGTCATGAAAGAATGGAGCGTAAATGTATTGTAGTGGGTGAGACACAGGAAAATTCTCTGAGCGACTTCTCTTGAACATATCAGCGACACTAACATGATGGATCGGTAGCATTAACCCAAATATGGATGGTGTAACAGAACCATGGTGATGTGACCAGTGAATGGAACAACCCAACTCGACTCGGATGTGGATTGAAACTGTCATGTTCAAGAGCGACTTGCTACCGATAAAGTTTCTTCAAGTTTTCTTCCCAATTTTTCCCCAGTCATTGCTGACCAGTACCTCTTTATTTTTGTTAAGCTTGAGGAGGATAACATATTCTTGTTCTATAATTTTCCCTTCGAGCAAATCCATCGCTATGTTTTAACGAGCCTAGCGATAGTGAAACTCGTTCTTGTCTGTATGGACAAGTTTGTCGCTATTTGGTTTTAACGAGTTTAACGACAAAGATAACTTGGTCCTTCTCAATTTTAGAGAGTCTGAAAAGGGACATAAAGAAAACTCCAATAATCTTTTTTCGTTATATAATCCCTTGAGTTTGAAAAAGTATAAAACAATACAAAAGGGATGAATTTTCGGTACTTTTAACGAGCCGAACAAAACAAGCGCTCGATATTTTTGTGTAATAATCCCTCAAGTCCAAAAAGATTAAAATCTAAAGGAGGGATAGCACTTCTGGTCACTTTAACGAGCTAGAGAGGCCAATTTCTCGGCAATCTTTTCATATTTTACGAGTCAGTTGAAAAGAGCTTAAAGGAGACTCATTTTTTGAGGAACGAGTGATAAATTCAGGTAGCAGCTAATTCCAGGCAAGGTTTGGAATTTTCCAATCACGGCAGTGTCACAAGGATGCCTAACAGGATCACTCTTCGCAGCTGTTCCTCAAAAAGGGTAAACTATCAAATGGAGGTGAATGATCGGCCAATATAGAGTGGAGGTGATGATGAGAACATGACCAAGGCTTCAAAGGCTGATGATAATACATTCACGATGGTTATTTACCGAAAATTGGTTCATTTTTTAATGAGCTTAAACTTTGGGGGAACATTTGCTCATTGCTTATGTTTATTTTTTAACGAGCTCGAATTCCGTGTTAAAACTGCTCGAGGCAGGTTTATTTTTTAACGAGCTTGAACCTTGCAGTAACATGCTCGTGATAAGTTTGCATGCCCCCAGCATAATAACGCAAATAGAGGTGCATGCCCCCCAAGCTTCATTGCATTCATCTCGGTGGTTGGAATGAAGGTTTACCTTCGATATCTTCGAAAGACTCGACTTTGATTTTACGAGGTCGTAATCAAAGACTCGATTTGGAAAGGGAGACGTTTCATTTTTTAATGAGGTTGACACAGTAAAAGAACTATCCTCATGACTCCTTTTTTAATTTTTTAACGAGGTCGACACGAGATAAGAACTGTCCTCAGAATCCACCGTATTTACAATATTTCATAGAAAATAAAAAATTGAAGGGTGGTTAAGGTTGCTGGAATTATCTTCTTGTTAATCCGGAAGACGAGAACGATGGTGGTGATCTTCCCATGGTGCCTCTCCTATCATCATTGACTAAATGATTCCATTGTCTGTAGAATGTACGTGCGACCAAGGATCTGAAGAGGTACCATATTCCTTAGACCTATCTATCCAAACACTCAATGAGTGTTGATTTGGGCTTGCCCCCCAGGCCAAGAAAATTGATTGCTAAAATATTTCTAAAATGGTGATGATCCATGCTGACAAAATGTTTAGGAATCTTTGGAATCCATTAGATATAGAAGATTTCATATTGCAGGTTTCCACTGTGGCCACTTATGCCAGATTACTCGGAGGCGGTAGGGCAAAAGTACCCATTAAGTCAGGGTCTTTTAGGAGGCCTACTCCAATATTTTGAAGCGAATGATTGCTTCCATGGATCATTGAAATGTTTCCCGTAACTTGTGAACTGTTGGGGAGAAATGTTTGTTGGTCAACGATTGTAATTACTCCTTGAAAGGGAAATGTAATCTTTCTGAAGTATGTCGACACAACTGCATCCATAGCATAAATCTAGGGCCTTCCCAGTAGGATGTTGTAATCGAGGTTTCTATCGATAACCTCAACATCAATTTCTACTGTTTTGCCCCCCAGTTCAACTCGCAAGTTACTTAAAATCCTGTATGGAGTGTATGATCGTCCATCAAATTCTTTTAACATCGTTGGCAATCTCGACAAGGGTGGTGAGCCTAAATTTTTCTAGCAACTCATCGACATAATACATGTAGATGTCCCCTCATCAATAATTGTTCGATGAACAGTTTTGTTGAGGGCTTTCACTTGAATAAGGAAAGCTAGTTGAGCTAGTAACTGAGGGTCATATCCTTTATGATCAAAGGCCACAAGATTGGAATCCATTGGGTCAATCCCACCTATTGCTGATAATAAAGCTTGCTTTTGGGAGGGGCAATTATGCGGTACCTCAAGTGTTGACATAGCGGATGGCGATTGGGCCAAGGCCCCTACTATATTATAATGTTGTGCTGCTTTGGCACGAGGATTAAATGTCGATTTGTGTACTACTCCCTTTGGCGGCTTTATCGTGAGCTCAGGAATGATGGGTGGCACAACTTTGGTCGAAGTTGTTGTCGAACTACTAGGTTAATCATTAGCCTTGTTGTTTGACAGTTGTGGATTCCCGTAATCTTTATTCCTTGTCAATATGAAAGCATCATTTTGGTGCTTCGAAACGGACAGCATAAGTACTTGGGATTGGGAAGCATTGTCACTAGCAACCATATTTGTTACCTGGATTCGGAAACGGATCAGTTAATACTGCCGAGGTTTTTGTATTCTTGAAGAATTTTCTAAGCTCAGATTTATAAGGACAATCTGATGTCCAATGATCCTCATCGCATATAAAGTATAGATGATTTGGTTTCCTATTTTTAGAAGGGTTTACAGAATATTTTTCAGGAGACGACTCTTCCTGTTTCTTCTTCTTCCCTTTCTTTTTCTTCTTGCCCCCTGGTTGCTTCAATTGTTTGCCCTTGTCAGTCGACACAGCATTTACCTCCAAGGTGAGAAGTTTTTCATTTGCATTTGATCAGAAATCTTACGGGCTTTCTTAGATGTAGCCTTTGTCGATTTCGTGCTTGTCGTACCTATCACGCCATCACCGGCATGAGAGTCTTTGTTTGATTTATGAGGAGGAACGAAGAATTCTGGTCTAGGAGCATTAGGGATTTTATCGTAGAGTGTGCCAAACTGAGTATATATGAGGTCTAGATATTGCGCACGAGCAATGACTTGCTCTTCAGTGACGACTCATCCTTTTGCCACATCTTCCGTAATGTTTTTGAGAAAAGTGTCTATTCAGAATGACCCTATCCCACAGGGTTGTGACAGAGACCTCAGAAACAAACAAGGGAAACTACTCTTGTATTCTTCTTTATGAACTATAAACGAAGATGATTAAGATGAACCGACCTGTGTCTTGCGCTAGTTGTTCGATCCAATCTATCCTCTCTTTGCCATCTTCCACCGATCTACTCCCTCACTTGCCTAGCGTCACCAAGTTCCTGCAAGTTCACAGAAGAGAGAAACTACACAAAGACATAGATTTATGTTCATAAAAAGCTTAGGATCAGATTTAAGCTAAACATACAAATATAACACACATTAGATATACAAGCATGTAGGAGAAACTCAAGTAGTTTTATTGATAAAACAAGAAGATCCAGGAGGAGTTACAACCAATGAGTCCTGATCTAGCATCAGCCTCCCAGCATAGAATCCCTTCTTCACCTCCAACAAAGCATAAATCACCCAATACTCTGATATCAATCACAAAACCAACAGCAATTCTCTGCAATGTACAAAATTCCAGCCTCTGGATCTCTTGGTGAGGGATCCATATATAGATGTATGCAAAGAGGATGAGTCATCCCATGAGTTAATTAGTGGCTTCTCTCTGTCAGTTCTTGCTTTCACTTGGAGACTGAGAGCCTCTTACTCATCACTAGTCGAATTCAGTGAGGCAAGTGCCATTGGAGAAGATTCTGGAAGCTTCCATTGTCTCTCCACCTCGTTGAATGACTCTGCCACTTGTCATTTCCCGCTCAACGCACCCTGGTAGTGCATTCAAGTGCGTTGCAACGCACCTAGCCAGTGTATTTGGGTGCTTTGGAATGCAGTCAGCTAGTGGAGCACTTGAAATGATCATGTTTTGACTAGTTTTGAGCAGTTTCTGGTGGAGAACTTCTGGGAGAAGCTGTAATTTGTTGACCTTGTTTCTTTAGTAGCTTGAACAACATCTTTAGGGACTTAGGATCCCTTGGTTTATGGACATTTCATGCTTATAGCTGTAAGGCACAAAAATGTCTATAACACGTAATAGAAGGTAATAAAGACTTAATAAACCATTTAGCTAGCAGCTGATCAGGAACATATGTTTTTACCATTCTACGACGATGTCTCCACTCATGAATATGATCGGATATGTGAGTGGCTGTTGTTTGCTTGAAATTGGTAAGAAGTTTTGTTCCCATTTCGTACCTTATCGGTAACTGAAAATGGGTTAAAAAGGTTATGCCTAGGGCACTGAAGTTGTCAAACGAAGCTCTGGGTAACTCGATATACCATTTTTCTGCCAGACCAGTTAACGTCCTCTGAAAAAGGTGAAGTCTAATCGATTCATCGTTTAGGGTGTTTGATGAACACCACAGATGAAATGTCATCACATGATTCGACGGGTCTTCACCTGGATTTCCATTAAATTTAGGAATATCTGATGGAAGTTTATGTGGAATCGTTGGCCACCAAGGGGTGTAAGCAATTGGATTGTTCGTTAGCCAATTTAGATCTGGTAACTCTAAAGTTGACACGAAGGGTAACTGTTGATTCAGGTTTGGCGAAGCATACCCAAGATAGGATGGAATGGCCTGAGCAATTGATCTTTGCATACCTGCATAATGCATTTGATGCTGGTAACTTTGGTAAGGTTGATGGGCATAACCATTGTAGAATGGTTGATTCTGACTATTTTGAATATACGGCTACCCATTATTTGCAAAGATTTGTTGCTCAGATCCTTGGTATACTTGTTGGAATTGCGGTTGTTGGTATTGCACCAGCCATGGTTGTGAAGCCATGTGTTGTTGTCCAATACTGGCCATTTGACCAAGATGAGGGGTAATTGTACCCATTTGGGCCTGTGTCATTCCACTAGTTGGCGATTGTGGTTGAGTTGTAGGGACAAGAGGCTATTGCATTACAACCTGAGAAACCCGAGGTTAGCATACAATAGGCAATGCTTGTACTTGCAACACCATCACAATAGCCGGCGTAGTTGGTATATTTGACATACGTAAACATTGTTGCATCGAATATACAACTCTTGGTTGTTGAGGCAGTATTGGCACCCAACCGCTAGATGTAATCCCAGCATAACCTAAATTTTGTTGTGAACTCTCACATGGTTGTCCTCCCGGAGGAGACAATGAAAGGGTATATTGCCACCCATACGGCGATAATCCAGTACTCAAAGGAATTGTTTGTCCTTGAGGACCGGACTGCCCAAATTGACACCCTGAAGGATCAATTTGCTGAGACTCAACATAAGAGTTACCGGATACTATTCCGGATGAACAAACAGGAACAGACCATACTGTCAAAATAGCCCCTGAGTGGGGCCCTTCTAGCGATTGAGAGCTAGTTCAGACAGATGGTATGCCGGCGAACATTGTTGGAGTGACAGCAGGAAGTTCTGGCGTCGCTGTGTCGGATGACATAGTCCTAGATGTCAACGGTTGTTCAGACATTTCTAGTCTATCCAAAAGATTGCCTAGCGATTATACAAGAGCTTCTGATTACGGTAGACTAATTTTTGATGAAGAAGGATATAGAGTGATCCCGACTCCAAATCGCAATGGAGTACTAGATGGAGGATCCTCCACAATCTCTTCTATAGCAATCAGACCAGGTGGAAGAAGTAGAGCATCAGGTCCATAAAATATTTATGGTGTCGAAGAAGGTATACAATTTGCAGCGATAGATGTTTGGGGAATAACACCTTTCGAATCAGCTGTAGATGGAGATGGTTCAGTAATACAAGTGTTTACCTTCACACTAGGATCAGTTCTACTGTCCTTTGGTGGCTGTTGAACTTCTTCTGTAAAGGTAGAGATATCAAAAATGTTTGGAGTAACCGGAGTCTTCGAAGGTGTTGGAACACTTGTTCTAACATTACCAGGGGATTTGGAACCGGTTAAATGAGTTCGCTTTGTCCGTAACAGTTTCGATTCTGGAGACAAAGATGGTTGACTCGTAAGCCTCCGCGAACGACGGGGTTTCAATTGAATTTCTTCCATGATTGTGGATTACTTGATCAACTAAAAATAAAGGGGAAATATGTTTCTGAATTAAATGAATTTTAGACGCTTTGACACAACTTGTTTTTTCAATTTTTAAGAGTTGAGAAAAAACAAAAGATGACTCTAGTCGCCTTCGATTTTTAATGAGCCTGAAGTGACAAGTGCTTAGATGGACCTTTTCCTTTAAGGAGTCTGAAAAGGAACGAAAAAGACTGCTCTGGAAATCTAGACAGACGGATTACCAAACCAATTGCAAAACTGCAGAATACTTTTTACGGTACAGCAGTCAATCTTCCCGAATGATGTGTTCAGTGCATTGCGATCGATAGGGCGGCAGACATGACTTCCTATGGATAAAGGATAAAGCCTATTGTGGTCTCCCAATATATACTCGACGGTACATGGGAGCACAAGTCTGTACTGGCACTTATCGTCTCAAAGTGGAGGAATCACCCAACCAACAATGAAAACAACAGTTACCAGGCTCTACGACGCCGGAATACGTCTCTAGTCTAGTCTTCTAGATGTTGTGCATTAGGTTCCAAAGCATTTTTAGATTCATTAATTTTATTTTACATTTGATATTGCTTAAGAAATCTGCCTTTCAGGTTCGCCATGTGATGTAGATGTACAATTCCTAAAATGCAATCTAAGATGATAAACAATTGTTTAATCTTCTTTTTGCAATGAAAATCCTAGCTACTAAGGAAAGAGAGATGACGTTCTTTCAACATAGAGCAGAGAGCACACACTATATGCACTGTCCTAAATCAAACCAACAAACAGTCTAAATGCAAATGCACGTGCATGTATTTTTTTCAGCCTTCTTAATGTGTGAATGGTAAAAAGAAAGCTAAGCGCAAATCTGAATTATTTTTCAAACCGACATTACTAGCAAGTTTCTTTTCAAGACAAAATGAGGACAATGATGACACTTTGCGATTTGGAATTGAAAACTTGCTTTTGACACTTGAAAAACTAATAATTCAAATAAAATACAAGAGTAACAGTGTAATCGACTATCAAGAATAATCGGATTCTCTTCTATGACTGAAAACTACACTTGTGACACTTTCAAATCAAGAAACGACAGTGCAATTACGCTACTTCTTTGTAAAAGAGAGCTGAAAATGGTTCAAAATACATAAAAACATTCACAGTTCTTTGCACAACGGAGGCAGAATAATGGCAAGGAAGGGGGTTTCAACAGAGGTGTACTGACCACAGGTAGCAAAACTCTTGAATAGAGCTGAAAAGAGTGAACACAGAAACCAAAATCTAGGAGCAGGAAAGGCCTTGTTTGATTAGCGCACCTGTATCACAGTGAAAAAGAGATGCAGCGCACCTACTACATTCGAGAAGTGTGATTCATCTAGAATTCACAGAAGAGATAGTGTGTTGGACTAGGGACGAGACTTTAACTGGGTTCCAGGTCATATTTTGCAAATCAGTTAAGGGATTTAGGCCGAGCAAGTGGTAATCAGTAAATCAATCATAGGGGTAGATCTAAAGAGGTTACTAGAGCCACCACAAGGGCAATTACAGAGCTTGTAAATTAATTGTTCAGTTCATAAACAAAACCCAGAGATAGACTGAAGCAGCATTGATCTACTTTGCACTTGCATAGCAAATGCAGTTCGAAGGCTAGCTGGCTTAACTTCAGGCTCCATCTGTAAGTCTATAAAGAAAACAAATGTAGATAAACAAACAACCTATTTGCTCCCTAGCGGAGTCGCCATTTTCTTATCGGGAAATCTAGTGTCTATGCAAAGCTGCTAGTCCCACTAAGGCTGGTAGCTACCTTAGAAACAAACAAACTAAAACTACTTTCATTTTCCTTTATGAGAAATAGATAAGAGGGGAATAAAGAGACCAACCTCTGTCTTGCATTTGGTTTCTCGCTCGATTCCTCTCCCTTCTGATAGATCTTTGCCACTCGCTTCCTCATCTACCCAGCTTCAAAGAGCACCTGTAGAATCAAAGCAACATAACACTATCCAAGAACATAGATCTATTATCATAAACAATATAGGACTAGATATATATTGACCACACAAATGCATATAACATCAATCATACAAAATGTGGAGGAAAACTTGAATAGCTTTATTGATAATCAAGAAAGAGCAAAGAGGAATACAACCAATTGTTCTTACCTAGCATCATCCTCTCAGCAAGAAAGCCCTTCTTCACCTCATGAAAAGCTTAGATCACCCAACACTATGATATTGCACCAAGAAACCAGCAGCGCTTCCTTACAAGATACCAAATTCCAGCCTGTGGATCTCTTGGATGAGGGATCCATATATAGATGTTTGCAAGGGGGGTGAGTTAGCTTTTGAGATTTGATTAGTGTCCTCTCTCTAATAGTTCTTGATTCCACTTGGAGATTGATGATCTCTTACTCATCCCTAGGCGAATGCAGAGAGGCAAGTGTCATAGGAGAAGTTTCTAGAAGATTTCATGATCCTCCACCTTGCAGATTGAGCCTGCCATTTTTCCACTCTCGCCCATCGCACCCCATAGAAGGGCTTTTCAAGATGTATCGCACCTCCTGTGTGTATTTAGGTGGGATGCAGTGCACTTTGACCATGGAGCAGGTGAGATGGTCCAGTTTTGACCAGTTCTGAGCAGTATTTCATGTAGAACTTCTGGGAGAAGATGTAATCAGTTGACCTTGTTCTTTTAGAGGTTGGAACAACACTTTTAGGGACTTAAGAGCCCTTGGTTTATGGACATTTATGATTGGGGTTGTAGTGCCCAAAAATGTCTATAACAGACATGTTCACTCATCGCGTGCTACCGATTGACAAAAGTTACAATACAACTGCCGTGAGGTCTGCATATACTTTTGTAAGAGGTGCCATTTATCTGTCACATGCTTCCCTCCCTCCTGGAAAATCGTGCACCAGAGTGCAGGCAAGGAACTTGGTCCTGCTTGTACTTCCACTTTTAATGGCATTGGGCTGCCTCCTGCTAAATAGTTCACAAAGACAGGACAATGGTCCTTATCATGCACTTGACTCTTACATTTAATACAGCGTACCTCTGGGTGGACCTCTGGTCAGACACTCTTCCTTGCTTCAATATTTGCACTTCCAGACTCAAGTCCTGAAGTTGTGCATGGATTTGCTAAACTCCCAACCCTGGGTCTGGTATTGGCGTCGCATGTAGGCTCATTGCTATTTCTATCTCCTCGGCTTGGGTTGAGATCTTATGTTGTGACAAAGCCATCCTCAGACGGGGTGTTAATGACACCACAAACCACGCACAATGTTGCCCATCTGTCAAAGTCATGTTAGCTTCACAAATAGTACTCATTAATCTTTGGTCCAGATCCCACAAAGTTTCACTAGGCAACATTTCTATCTCCTTGAACCCAATGACCGATTGGGCTTCAAACTTTGGCCAGCCAAACTCTTTCTTAATCACATCCTGGATCACCACAATTCCCTCATTCGGATGGTCAGTTGAGTATTTTATGTACCATGTTAGCACGTGGTCCTGTAGTGAACTATCCAGTGTGGCCTTTTTAATGTTTTCATCTGTTATGCCTTGTGCATCCCATACATATTTTATCACAAACCAAAACCGACTTGGCTTTTTATTCCCTACACCTAGAAATGTCGATAACTTGATTGCCGTCATCATCCCAGCTTTTAGTGGTGGAGAGGGTGGAGGTGGTGTTAGTGTGGATGGAATCGATGTGGGTGAAGCAAGTGGTGGTGTAGATGGAGGTGGTATCAGTGGGAAGCGTTCTTTAATCAACCGAACCACACTACCTGGCAAGAACCTGGCGAGATCCTCCTCATCTTCCCGCAAGATAGAAATCAAAGGGTTGTTCTCTACTTCTCCTGTTCAATGATTTGATCCACCTACCCCGTGGTCCTTGGAGAAATTTCCTTTCTTCTTTGCTATAACTTATGGTTGTGTCTATCGTGAATTCAGTGATAAATCCTTCTATGATTCGATCTACCCAGTGAGCTACTGCGTGTGCAAATCTATCTTTGGTGGCTTCCACCCTGTGCAGTAGTTATGGAGTCCACACTATCGGCTAGTCTAATCTACACCTCCCCACGCTATCAGCTAACTTCGTGATCCACTCATATAATTCTATTGGAAGTGTTACGAAGAAGATCTCATGTATATCCATGAATATTTAACGATCCAACCATTATTCCTCTGATACTCGCGAGTTTCTATTTTCCTGAACCGCAAACTCGTGAAGCTTCAAATCCCACCAATCTTCAAGCTCTTCCTTCATTGGATTCCAGTGTTCCCACATTAGACACCTTAGGTAGATCTTGATCCTGGCAATGGAACCATTTGTTGGCTGCTATGGGTCTGACCTAGGTTTGGAAGAGTTATTTAGCCAAACAAATCCCGCAGCTACCGGCCCTTTTGGCAAATGCCCGCAGAGCGTGGACTGAGGTCTCACCCGAGGTAGTAGGGGAGGGTGTTGGAACCAGGTTTCCGTACCCTAGGGATGTCTCGGTGTGGTCTAGGAGGTTCACGCACTGGTTTACAACTCCATGTTGTTCGATACTCGCACCGATCTAGAGTGATTATATTTTTCTTATTACTGTGATGTTCTACTCTTATGATTTAGAGCTATTCAACAGGGTCTTTAAGCAAACTTTTAACCAACATAATCGACTCATGCACACAAGAAACCCAGATTCGCATATACTTATCACATTTGCATTAACCAGATATAGAAAGGTAAACCATAAAGACAGATGAGCAATAACACCAAATTTACAGAAGAAAATTTATCTTTATTATTATTCTACACTAATACTTCCAGATCTACCCTACGCACTCAGTTGCAGGGGTCCGCACACATAACTGCAGACTTTCCAGGCCTCTGTGCACACAGCTGCAAAGCCTCTACCTACTACCCAACTCTCGACTCGGGCTTATAGATACTTTCAGACTATCTCCTTCAAGAACCCATTACATTTCATATTCCAGATTTCCTATCCAAAATTCTGCTCTCTCTACCCATAGAGCCTCAGTCTATTTTTACCCTTTCCTGGCCCATGATCCCTGTGCAGGTTGACTCTATTTATCTTTCTTTACATTATTTTCGATCGAACTACCCTTTGACTCCACCTATTATAATTCGCGCTCTGCGCTTTCAGCGGGAGTCTTTTTCCAAACTTTTACCAAAAGTGTCCAGCTTCGCGCCCTCTAACCATTGCGCGGGGCCTTCGCTACCCAACACATCTTGAACCTCAAGAGCATATAGGTTCTTGACTCATGGACTGATTTGCTTCACCTGTCTAGTGGTGATGTGTCGAAGGAAAACCTTTCCCTTACTAAAGACTACATGATAGCCTTTGTCTTCCAGCATTGCGATCGACACCAAATTTTTCCTCAGTCTTGGTACATACTTGACATTAGTCAAGGTAATGCAAGCTCCATGCTCCCTCTGAAAAACAATTATGCCTACACCTGAGACACTATACTTTTCGTCATTACCCATCACTATGAGTATCTAGAGATCTTTCTCCTCCAAGGTACTGAACAAACTCTTGTCGCCGGTCATGTGGAAAGAAGCTCCACTGTCAAGAAACCAACCACATCCCACCATGGATGAAACCATGCATGCGATAAGAGAGAAATCCAACTCAAACTGTGAGGCCAATGCCTCACCATCAGATCCCTTCGAGGATCCCTTCTTGGATTTTTTTGTGGACAATTCGTAGCATAATGGCCCACTTCATGACAATGAAAGCATCGCACTTTCAATTTGTGAAACTTCTTCCCACCATGGGAAGAACTAGATTTGGGATGGGATGCCTTTCCTTTCCCTTTCCTCACCTTACTCACCAAGGCTAGATTTTCTTCATCATTTTTCTTTGATAAGGATCCATATCTGGTGCTTCTTCTTATCTCTTCCTGGATCAGATCTGACCAAAGTCATCCCCAATCTGGCATATTTTCTCTTCCATTAACTGAGTCTTGGTAGCTATGCTAGCTCTTGGGAAGATCAAGGAGTGCAAGACTTACAATGTCATCATCGGTTGTTGTGATCCCTACACTTCCAAGCTCATCCCTGTAGGTGGTGAGCTTGTTCAGATATGTAGAGATCATGTCGTCCTTTTCACACTTGATTTTCCGAAGCTTGTGTTTCAATGCCAGCTTCCTCTGATCGTTGCTGTTCTAATATAGATCTTTGTTGTTGGGAAAAGTATCCAATTTGGAATGCCCCTATCCCACTCTAAGGTGTGATAGTGCCTTAGCAACAAACAAGGAAAACTATCTGAGTATTCTTCTTTATGAAATGTAAATGGAGAAGAAGGATGTAACTAACCTGTGTCTTTCGCTAGCTTGTCAATCCAATCACTCTCCTCTTTTGCTTGTTTCCCGCCGCCTGATCCTTCACTGGTCCAGCTTCACTCAATTCCTGCAAGATCACAAGAGAGGAAAACTACACAAAAGACATAGATTTACATTCATAACTAGTTTAGGATCAGATATAAACTAAATATGCAAATATAACAAAACATCATTGATATACAAGTATATAGGAGAAACTCAAATAGCTTTATTGATATGATAAGAAAGTCTAAGAGGAGATACAACCAAGCGAGTCCCGATCCAGCATCTACCTCCCAGCAAAGGAATCCCTTCCTCTCCTCCAAAAAAGCATAAATCACCCAATGTACTAATCTCAATCTCAAACCAACAGCAATTCTCTGCAAAGTACAAAATTCCAGCCTCCTGGACCTCTGGGTGATAGATCCATATATAGATGTAAGCAGAGAGGATGAGTCAGCTTATGTTTTGACTTGTGGCTTCTCTCTTTCAGTTCTTGCTTCCACTTGGAGGTTGAGAGCCTCTTACTCATCACTAGTCGAGTTCATTGAGGCAAGTGTCATTGAGGAAGATTCTGGAAGCTTCCAGTGTCTATACACCTTGCGGAATGACATTTCCATTTGGCATTTCTCGCTCAGCGCACCCTGGTAGTGCATTTAGGTGCATTGCAACGCACCTAGCTAGTGTACAGGGGTGCACTGCAACGCAGGCAGCTAGAAGAGCATATGAATTGATCCTGAATTGACTGTTTCTGAGTGGTTTTTGGTGGAGAACTTCTGGGAGAAGCTGTCATTGGTTGACCTTGTTCCTTTAGGGGTAGGAACAACTCTTTTAGGGTCTTTGGATCCCTTGGATTATGGACATTTCATGCTCAATGCTGTAAGGCACAAAAATTTCTATAACAGTTGCCCCCTAAAGTATGAGGCCGTTTATCGGGTGAAATGCTTTATTAGGAGGATCCGAAGTTCTTTCAATGCTGGGAGGAGACCTGTAATAAGATACAATACAATACATTATTTTTCATACTGTTTTCATGATCTAGCTGAGGTGGGCATTCCCATGCTCAGCTTTATAAATTCATTATTATGTACATAGAACAGACAATTGTCTGATGGTAGACTGATGATTTTGATGAAATCATCATCCTTTTGGTAGGATGATTATCTGTGCTGCAATGTTGTACATGTCAATGTTTTTATTTTTCCTGAATATATATTGCAGCCCGGATGGATGAAAATAGATCTGGGGTCTTCAATCTCATCCGATCTTCACTCTAAGTACAAGTCGATCCATGTGAGAAATGTTTTGGAGTCGAACATGGAAAGACATCGCTTGATTACCAGTCAATGATGTAAACTGTTAACAAGCGCGAGAGGAATCACCGATAATGAAAATGACCCTCAAGGTACTGCAGTACAATTCACGTGGTGTGAATAAAGGACTTGGCGTCGAAAACCATGCAAAATCTTTCAGTCGAAGGTCATTGATGTATACCTGTCGCCGGAAGTGAGAAACTTGCCATTGAGGCATGCAAGCTTCAAAGTACTGAAGGGGGTGTTCCTAGATCAACTTCTTGGATAATGAGTTGATGTCGACAAGAAGCGATCTGTCAAAGGAGGGCCTTGATGTATCCCACATCAGTGACACGGAACGGAGGTGAAAACGATCTGATGATATATGGTTCAGGGTGGCGGTCATGAAAGAATGAAGGATAAGGTATGGTAGTGGATGGGACACGGTTGACTTCTCTGGATGACTTCTCTTGAACATATCGGTGACACTTGTGTGATGGATCGGTAGCATTTACCCCAAAGATGGATGGTATGGAAAGACCATGGTGATGTGACCGGTGAATGAAACAACCCAACCCGACTCAGGCACGGAGTGGAAGTGTCATGTTCAAGAGCGACTTGCTACCAATAAAAGTTTTTTGAGTTTCTTCCCAATTTTTCCCCAGTCATTTCTGACCAGTACCTCTTTATTTTTGTCAAGCTTGAGGAGGATAACATATGCTTGTTCTATAATTTTCCCTTCGGGCAAACCCATCGCTATGTTTTAACGAGCCTAGCGATAGTGAAACTCGTTCTCGTCTAACGACAAGTTTGTCGCTATTAATGTTTTTAATGAGTTTAATGACAAAGATAACTCGGTCCTTTTCATTTTTAGAGAGTCTGAAAAGAAACGTAAAGATAACTCCAGGAGTCCTTTTTCGTCATCTAATCCCTTAAGTCCGAAAAAGTATAAAACAATACAGAAGGGATGAATTTTCGATAGTTTTAACGAGCCGAACAAAACAAGCGCTCGATCTTTTTGTGTAATAATCCCTCAGGTCCAAAAAGATTAAAATCTAGAGGAGGGATAGCACCTCCGGTCGCTTTAACGAGCTGGAAGGCCAAAACTCGGCAATCTTTTCATATTTTACGAGTCAGATGAAAAGAGCTTAAAGAAGACTCCTCTTTTGATGAACGAGTGATAAGATGGGTAGCAGCTGATTCCAGGTAAGGGTTGGAATTTTCCAAGCACGGCAGTGTCACAAGGATGGCTAGTGAAATCACTCTTCGCAGCTATTCCTCAAAATGGGTAAACAATCAATATGGAGGTGAATGATCGGCCAATGGAAAAATGGAGGTGACGGTGCAAACATGACCAAGGCTTTAATGGCTAATAAATTTACATTCACAGTGGTTATTTACCGGAGGATAGTTCATTTTTTAACGAGATTAAACGCGGGTTGAAACACTTGCTCGATCTTATGTTTATTTTTTAACGAGCATGAACTATGTGCTAAAACTTCTCGATTAATCCAGTCATATGATAATAATGTCTCATTTAAGATTCCATTTTTTATGGAGCTTGCGCCTTATAAAGCTTTGCTCCTAAATCCTTTCTTTATGCAAGTTAGGAAACGACTAACCCAAAAAAACAGATAAATAACCGCTCTTTGCTTGCACTCCAAAAGGTTTGCATGCCCCCAGGTATAAAGTATGATTTCAAGGATACCCCTCAATTTGCAGATAAAACATTTGTTCTACCAGGAAAGGCCTACCTCTTTCAGATCACCCAAAGATTGTTCCATTAATCTTTCAAACAAAACACTTCTTCGGCAATGTATACCGAGATAAACAAAGGTGAATGACGACGCCTGCCGATTCACATAACTTTGACAAAAGAATCTTATTCTAGAACAACCCCTCTTCCAATCACGGACGGGGTACGGACTAGTCATATTCTCCCGCAGAAACCTACCTTATACCCAAAGTTTTCCTGCCGAAGCAGACCAGGATGCATGCCCCCTGGGTTCCAGTCATATCCTTCCGAATTACTCGCGCTCATCGGGAGGATGGACCGTGGGTTGAGACATTTCTTGCATGAAGAGACCATTTAGGGATGGTATATGACTATTTGCGATGCGTGATCCGGGAAATGAAAGTTGGTCCACAAGCTTGACCATTCTTCCTTCGTGCGGAAAACACATTACTCTAAAGAGTGATTAGACGATGGCTCCCATGCAATATATATAGTCTCGTCCAAGGAGTAGGTTATAATCCAAGGGTCCTTGAACGACCATCACGTTCATTTGAACGGTCTTCCCTTTCAATGTTATAGGCACATTGGGGAGGATCCCTAAAGGTCGACTGGTTCCTTTATCAAAGCTTGACAGATTTCTCATTTCAGGCAAAAGCGATGGCGAACCAAGCGCTTTCCAAGCAATAGAGGAAAGGATACTCACAGACGCCCCCTCATCAATGATGGTACCAGCCATGACCATTCTGTATATTTGGACGATAATTCTGAATGGTATGCTGGCTGGAAAACGGGGTCTGCCTCGTTGGTTCCAGTCGAAGGATACAACTAGGTTGCTTGGTGGTGGGACTGAGTAGACGGTCGGATATCACTCTGACAAACTTCCTTCCTGCGATAAAGGAATGGGTGGATTGCCCCTGTGTTCGTCAGAGTCTGTGTTGATGAAAAGAATCTGGATGGTGTCATCCTTATCCTCTTCAGTGACTGTATCATTCGAAGATAAATCCTCTGAAGGCAAAACCGGGTCGACTGCCACCTCGACCTTTTGACTTTCGTCTGGTATGGATTCAGTCGGTTTATCCTCAATGATAGATGCTTCAGCTGACCACTTGAGCAGGCCAGCTGGATTCTCAACTAACGAATGACTCGGCAAGAGTTTTTTATATCCAGGAGGAAGTCGTAATGGTGAAACCAGACGATCTTCCAAGACTCTTTTAGCCTCATCTAAGAAGGGACAACGGTGGAGGGCATGGTCGCCTTCGCAAAATCTACAGGGAGGTCTAGCTCTCCCTTTTTGTCCTGGAACTTCACTTTCGCTAGTTGACGATGTACTTTCAACATGGCTATCAGAGGTTGATGACACTGGATTGTGCAAACGAGGAGACCAGTCCCTTAGTATCTGAGGGATGCAAGGACAATCTCTATGAAAGTGGTCTCCCTTGCAGATGACACATGGCGATTTAGGCCTTGTCAGTGCTGTGCGTGGATTTTCATTAGACGACATGTGTTTTCCCTTATTTGCCTTTGGCTCCTTCTTCTTTTTCTCTTTCTTCTTCTTTTCCTTCTTCTCTTTAGGAACTTGGTTTTTAGCTTTACCAGTCCCGTCATGTGAAGAGGAAGGAAGAGAGGAAGAATTAGAGGAAGTAGAAGGTTGGTGGGAAATTCTGGACTCGTCTAATTGTTGATTCGACTGTTCAGGAATAGTGGTGTTCTGAATGACATTGGTTGAGAAGAGCCAGACCGGCAGGCCAATTGTCAGTCCTGGAAGCGACAATGTGGCCATATGGGGCGCACCAACATCTCCCCAAGAGGAGAAGGGACTAGGATTTCCACCAAGGGGAATTCCTTGGTTGGTAGGCTCCATTTTCTCAACCTAAAGATCAATGCAAGAAAAAGGGGTGATTGTTCCGTTTAAAATAAATTTTAACGATGCTTAGACACAACTTGCTTTTTCAATTTTAAAGAGTCAAGAAAAAGCAAAAGATGACTCTAGTCTCCTTCGATTTTTAATGAGCCTGAAGTGACAAGTGCTCAGATGGAACTTTTCCGTTAAGGAGTCTGAAAAGGAACGAAAGGGACTGCTCTGGAGTTCTAGGTAGAGGGTGTGCCAAACTTTTCGCAAAACCGCAGAATACTTTTTAGGGTACGGGCGGTCAATCTTCCCGAATGCTGTGTTCAGTGCATTCCGATCAGTAGGGCGGCCGACACGGCTTCCCATGGATAAAGGTTTTATGCCTATAGGGGTCTCCCAATATATACTCGACGGTAGGTGGGAGCACAATCCATACTGGCACTTATCATCTCTCAGGAGGAATCACCCAACCATCAGTGAGGCGACCAGTGACCAGGTTTTACGACGCCAGAACACGTCTCTAGCCTAGACCTCTATGTTGTGCATTAAGTTACAAAGTGTTGTTAAGTTCATTCAATTTATTTTAGGTTGATCTTTCTTAGAAGTTTTCCTTTTTGGATCACCATGAGATGTATGATACAATTCCTAAATGCAGTCTAAAGATGATAAGCAAGCTTTTATATCTTTTCAACAATGAAAATCCTAGCTACAAGGGGAAAAGAAAGACACCATCTTTTCTCAAAGAGCATAGAGCACACTGTAAATGCACTTTTCCTAAATCAACATACAAACTGTCAAAATGCAAATGCACATATGCATGTATTTGTTTTCACTTTCTTAATATTGATGCCTAAAAAGAAAGCTGTTGTACAAATTTGAATTTGATTTCAAGTGAAAAAACACAAACAAGCTTCTTTCGAAATCAACAAAGACGATTACGACACTTTATGATTTTGAAGTAAACACTTGTTTCGACACTAGAAATGCATAAATTCAAACCAAAAGACAAAATTAAAAGCGTAATCAACTGTGAACAGCAAACAAACTCATTCCTAAGATCAAAATGACACTTACGACAAGTCTAGATCTAAGGGCGACAGTATGACTAGTTTACTTTTGTAATGGGAAACTGCAAATGATGTAACAAATACACAAAGAACAAATACAGTTTCTTTATACAACTGAGGTGGAATTGAGGCAAAGAAAAGGGGTTCAGATAGATACACACACTGATAACAGGCTGCAAGAAACATAGATAAAACTGAGCAAAAGGAAGCAGGGAACCACAGCTGCACAAGGCAAAGGCTGATCAGCGCACCCCCAGCATAGAGAAACTGAACTTCAGCGCAGGTAGCCTTCATGGGACCTGCATTGAAATGCAGAACCTCTTCACAGAGTCTGCGCTGAAGCAGAAACGAGAGTTGTTTCTGGGTTCTGGGTCACGGTTTGCAGTTTAATCTACGGTTTTTGGCCGGATAAAAGCTATCAATTAGGTACAATTAGAAGGATGATTTAAAGGAGGACTAAGATCTATCACAAAGGGTTGTTAGAGCACTTGTGGATCAGCTATTCAGATCATAAACAGGCCCAGCGAATGGACTAGAGTAGCAGATCTCTACTTTGCATTTGAAAATGGCAAATGCAGTTCGATTCAGCACTCCTGAGTTTATGAGATCAACAACAATAGAAACACAAATAAACTAACAAGATACGTTCCCCAGTGGAGTCGCAAATTTGTTGTTGGGAAAAGTATCCAATTCGGAATGCCCCTATCCCACTCTAAGGTGTGATAGTGCCTTAGCAACAAACAAGGAAAACTATCTGAGTATTCTTCTTTATGAAATGTAAATGGAGAAAAAGGATGTAACTAACCTGTGTCTTTCGCTAGCTTGTCGATCCAATCACTCTCCTCTTTTGCTTGTTTCCCGCTGCCTGCTCCTTCACTGGTCCAACTTCACTCAATTCCTGCAAGATCACAAGAGAGGAAAACTACACAAAAGACATAGATTTACATTCATAACTAGTTTAGGATCAGATATAAACTAAATATGCAAATATAACAAAACATCATTGATATACAAGCATATAGGAGAAACTCAAATAGCTTTATTGATATGATAAGAAAGTCTAAGAGGAGATACAACCAAGCGAGTCCCGATCCAGCATCTACCTCCCAGCAAAGGAATCCCTTCCTCTCCTCCAACAAAGCATAAATCACCCAATGTACTAATCTCAATCTCAAACCAACAGCAATTCTCTGCAAAGTACAAAATTCCAGCCTCCTGGACCTCTGGGTGAGAGATCCATATATAGATCTAAGCAGAGAGGATGAGTCAGCTTATGTTTTGACTTGTGGCTTCTCTCTGTCAGTTCTTGCTTCCACTTGGAGGTTGAGAGCCTCTTACTCATCACTAGTCGAATTCATTGAGGCAAGTGTCATTGAGGAAGATTCTGGAAGCTTCCAGTGTCTGTACACCTTGCGGAACGACATTGCCATTTGGCATTTCTCGCTCAGTGCACCCTGGTAGTGCATTTAGGTGCGTTGCAATGCACCTAGCTAGTGTACTGGGGTGCACTGCAACGCAGGCAGCTAGAAGAGCATCTGAATTGATCCTGAATTGACTGTTTCTGAGTGGTTTTTGGTGGAGAACTTCTGGGAGAAGTTTTCATTGGTTTACCTTGTTCCTTTAGGGGCAGGAACAACTCTTTTAGGGACTTTGGATCCCTTGGATTATGGACATTTCATGCTCAATGTTGTAAGGCACAAAAATGTCTATAACAATCTTTTAATGTTTTACACATCAGAAATGGTGTCTCCTTCCCATGGAGGCTCAAGACAATGTGGTCTCAAACTCCCTCCATGAGGATTCTCGTTGCTCCAGCCACACATTTCTTCCATTCTGCCAATTCTGTAGAATTAGCTATTGTCGGCTTAGGGACTTCTTGATCAATGAAGTCCTTTAGACTGTTATCCTCTAATACTGCTTCCATGCAATCCTTCCAAGCTATATAATTTGAGCTACCATCAAGGGCATACTCGAGTGTTAAACCATTGAATGCCATTAGTGAAATTGAGATGTGATAAGAACTCGATTTCTATATTCAGGAACCTCAAACTTTGAACTTCTCCCTTCTTGTATATTTTTCTTCACTTTGATCACCTTTTCTCTGATACCATGTAGAAATTTCCCTCTGTAGATCACCTGATAATGCAATATACTAAATAAAAATACAAGATCTACTTCTACAACAAACTTTGTGGAAGCTTAATCGAATATGAGCAAGATCAAATAGAACACATATAACGGAGAATGAGAAATCAATAACACATGAATCACAAAAGAATATTCTAGGGAAAGCCTCAGCTAAAAACTTCGATCTTTGTATTATCATACAAGTGGAAATATGTTCGGATTAACAAAGCTTTAGCTCACAAGCTATCCAGCTCTTAGTACAATCCCTCTACTACTCATAGATAGTCAAAGGCTTCTCATAAACCTTCTCCTCTGCCCTCCAAGCCTCCTATTTCTTTTCCTTGCTCATTTTTCCTGGGGTCCAGTGCTTCCACTTGTGTGAATTCCCACCTCACACTACTCACTTGGCTCAGTGCTAACTGCTCAATCCTAAAGGAGATAATTCCTTCTGCATGGATGAGTTTCCTATATAGGAAAAATCCCCCAACTAATAATACACTATCCCTTCCTTTAATCTCAATTCGGTCTTCCTCTGAACTGACATGCATGAGTTATTTATGAGAGAATATTCAGTTATCTGGAGAACCCTAGTTGCATGCATGCATGCATTAACTGATTGAACTCACAATTAGTTCCACAAACTGTTGGAACTAATCCATCTGGACTTAACTCAGTTAACTAAGATAACTAATTACAACTAAAAATACAACTCATCCTAATCTCCCTAATTAAGGGATACCTTCCTCAATCAAAGGGATGACTGTTGCATGTCCTCACAAAGACTTCATGTTGGATTTTCTCCAACTTATTAACTCAAGATGAATTAATTAATTATTTTACAAATAGCTGCTAAGATCAAATTCTAATTTTAATTCACAATTTTAGCTTCGGGACTAACTAAAACTGGAATCCATCCTGAAATGCTATTTATAGCAATGCTATTTTTAGCACTTCCATTTTTCATTCCTTGTTGCTATGTCCAACACAGGTACCTGAACTACTATTTTTAGCAATGATATTTTTATCATTTCTTGTTTCCATTTTCAACATTGTTGATTCACCATCCTTAACTAGATCGGAGACCACTAAAGCGCAGGTCTCCCCATTCTTTCCCATGGTTTTTTGGCAAAACATTCACATCGGACCCTAAATCCAAGATAACTTGGTCCATTTCGTATTCCCCTATCTACACGGTGAGTCTCATCTCACGCCTAGTCCTTGCCTTATGCTTTCCAAGCTTTCTGACTATGTGCAGTTCACCAATAGGGATGTCCTTGCTAAAGCACCGATTGATGAGTTCCTACAGGCCTTTCACAACCTTACTATTGCAGAGCAGTTTCATGCAAGTCTCTAAGAACGTAGTAATCATGGATGGGTCCATTTCTTCAACTGGTTTCTCCTGACTTCTTGAGGTAGAGGCCTCAATGAAGCTTTTCTTTGCTTCCATTAATGTTTCTCTTGCATGCTCCAAATCAAACCCAATCTCCTTTTCTAGTGATTTGCGGACCCATTCACCTTCTGCAGGTTGCTTCCCTTTATCCTCCCCAGTCATCGTTCCACTTTGCAGCATAATGGTTACCTTAGGGTATTCCTCGCGAGGCTCATCCCTCATCATCTGGAGGTTCTACACCAGCTGCGGAGGCTGCACCCCCTTTTCGCGAATCTTAGCCAGCAATATAGGGCAATCCTTAGTCACATGGTCAAATTGAGTACAGTAGCGGCATGATAGTTGCGTCAGATTCAAACAGTCTCTCGCGTAGTGTCTTGGGCTTCCACAATTGTAACAAATCAGCTCTCCTCGGCCTCTACCAGGCCCCCCTCAACCTCAGCCTCAGTCGTGCCCTTGTACTCACCTCGTGTTCCCCCAACACCTTGATTTGAAGGCTGCATTTCTGCCTGCACCCTATATGTAGGTGTCCTATCCATCATTAATTCGTAACTACAAAAATTAAGCTTGTCATTACGTACTGATTGACAAAAATGCAGAAGAGTTGTTGTGGTTTCTGTAAGAATTTCTATAGCAAATGGAAATTGTCGGTTACATGTTTCCCAACCCCCTGGCATATCACCCCATAGTGCGGGGCCTACACTTGGCCCCGTCGTAGCCTCCGTCCATAGAGGCATTGGTCCCCCTGTTGCAACATAGTTCGCAAAGACTAGACAATGATCCTTGTCATGCCCCTGACCTTTGCATTTTAGGCACCAAACTTCTTCGCGTGCCTCTGGCCAAGTTGTTCTGTCCTTCTTCAAATTTTGCATTTCGAGGCAAAGGTTCTGCAACTGCACGTCAATCTGTTGAACCCCCAGATTAGCATTCTCGAGTGGTGTCTCATGCAATCTCATCGCGATTTCTAGAGCTTTTGCGTAGGTCCCAATCTTCTATTGTGATAGTGTGACCCTTAGGTGGGGTAGGAGTGAGGCCACGAACCATTCATGGTGCTGCCCATCAGTTAGGTTCATGTTGGCTACACGGATCATACACTTTAGTATTTGATCCAAATCCCAGGGCATCTCCTCAGGATTCATCATGATCTCCTTGAATCCCGCAATTGATTGTGCTTGAGACTTAGGTCTACTGAATTCTCTATTCAATGCAACCTAGATATCCACCAATGCAGACGTCGGGTTATCAATATTGTACTTAATGTAGCACGTTAGTGCACGGTCTTGCAAAGCACTAACCAGTGTGGAATTCTTCATTTGGTCATCCGTGATACCCTGAGCTTCCCATACAACCTTCACGATGAACGAAAATTGGTCCAGATCTTCATTTCCTATGCCCTTGAATATAGGTATCTTTACGTAGTTCGCCATGTTGAACAATGGTGGAGGTGGGGTTGGTCTGGGTGATGGGGTGAGTGGTGGAGGTGAGGATGGAGGCGGTGTGGATGGATGGGATGAGGATGGAAGTGGTGTAGGTATTCATGAGAAACCTTGTCTTATCAGCTGAACAATGCTTAGTGGAGAAGACTTCACTACTCCTTCGTCATCACTCAAAGGAGGCTCGATCATCGGGCTATACTCAGGACATTTTCTTCCTCCGTCCCTAAAATACCTTCCACTTCGTGTAGCTACAAACATCAAGGTAACTACATGACCTTCTTTTCACACAAGAGCATCTTAATCCAAGTATTTAGTGAATTCAAATACTTATGTCATGGTCCTTTAAAGAAGGGTCGAGCCAATGGTCGACAATGCGAGCGATCTTATCTTCAGAGGCTTCCAATCTCTACACTAACTCTAGTGTCCAAACAATTGGATTGTCAAGCCTCCACCTTCCTTGATCATCTACCAACTTCGTGATCCACTCGTATAACTGAATCAGGAAGGAGCTGAAGAAGATTTCATGTATTTCTGTGTATAGATATCTATCCAACCACTGTTCTTTTGTCAATCACGGATTCATGTTCTCTTGGACCATGAATTCACAGATATTTCTATCTAACCATCCTTTGATTTCTTTCTTAGTTGGATTCCAATGATACAACATCACACATCTTTTTATGCGGATCCCAGTCCCTACAACAAAACCATTTTTTGGCTTGATGGGCCCTGGCCCAAGTTCAATGTTAGGCCACCAAGCAAATCCCTACACTACTAGCCCTTTTGACATCAATCTGCAGAGTATGGATTGACGTCTCACCCAAAGCAGCATGGGGGGATGCAGGAACCAAGTTTCCGCACCCTGAGATGGTTGTGATGTCAGTTTTTAGACCTTCACTCTACCTTCGCGCAGATCGATAAGCCCTCTAGGACTTATCAATGTACTTCTCTTATTCATCCTTAGATCCTCTATGAAAGTCTCTGATCGTCCTTCATGAACCCTAAATAGATAGATCAGGTGCTTACATGCTTCTATAAGTGGTCTTACTTCTGTGTCTACTCAGATTAGCTTAAGTATTGGTTGACTTTGACATGTGTTACAATTATCTTCCCGTAAACATATATTCTTACTTGTGTTCATATGAAAAAGTGAAATATATAGATTTGCACAACAATATAGCATTAATTCATAACCATAGTATTCAACATAGCATAATCACAACATTCATATCAGAAGTAAAATAACACATACACAGATGGAAAGTACATAGTAATTTCATAATACTTTTCTTTATTGATGATTTAGATTCCCAATATAGTCTCTATCCACCCTACACACATAGTTGCAGGGTTCCACACACTCAGTTGCGGACTTCTACCCTAGGCCTCTACACACTCAGCTGTAGATCCTCTTCCTACACTAAGACCCTCGATCTTAGATCGTTACAGATTCATCTAGTACTTCTACTTCACTTAATTTTTCTTCTACTATTGCTGACCTAGACTCCTCTTAAGACCTCCTTTTTATACAATCCGATGGTCTACGGACCAAGGGCAGATCTCCAAAACTGATACAACCTATCTATACTAAGGGAGGAAAACCCTTTTTGACTTTAGATATCTTTGAGCTCCACTACCACAAAATGCGGAGAATTTACATTTCTTTATACAAACTTCTGCCTTCTACCCCAAAAGTTGGGTTTTTAACCCCAAAATTGACCCCCAGGGGACCCGTTCCCAACAAACAGACTTGTGGAAGCCACTTGGGCCTACAACACCACTCAATTCACTCCATTTGAGCTAGTCTATGGGAAGAAGGCCCCGTTGTCTACTAAATTTGAGTACACCAACTTGAGGATGGAATCTTATTTAGACTTGGATATCACTACAAAACAACCAGAAAATTTTCTCCAACTCAATGGTCTAGATGAATTTAGAATGCAAGATCTCCTAAACACTGAAGTAATCCAACTACTATGGAAGAATTATCATGATAATTACATAAGAGAAATGATTTTTCAAGAAGGATATTTGGCCATATTGTATGACTCCAGATTCAAGGATTTTAGGGGGAAGTTAATGACAATATGGACAGGTCCCCATATAATAGAGAAGTTTCATGAGAATGGGTCTATCCAAATTAGAACAATTGATGAGGAACAAGTTCCCTTACTTGTTAATGGCCATAGATTGAAGTTGTACAAGAAATCTCTATCTAAGGAAGAGTTTGTAAGTTAAGTCAACAAAGAGTTAAATGTGATTGGGAGGCTCATAGCCCTCAGTCCACCAAATTCTAAACAACAACAACAATAACAATAATAAAAATAATAAAAATAAAAATAAGAGTGCCTAGATGAAATCCCCCATGAGGCATCTGAGGCAACCTCCTAAGTTGAAAACCTCTCTAAGGAAACCCAGGAGGAAATAAAAGAGAAGAAAAAATAAAAGATGAAAATATCTCCAAGTGAAAACCTCCTCTAAGGTGTGTAGGGTAGGCATGTAAGTTGAAAACCTCCTCTAAGGTGCGTAGGGTAGGCATGCAAGTTGAAAACCTCCTCTAAGGTGTGTAAGGCGGGCATGCAATTTGAAAACCTCTACAAAGGTAGGTTATTTGTCTAAAAAAAATAGAGAAAAAAGAGAAAAACACAGGGGAGGAGTTCTCACGCCACTCTTGCTAACATTTTTTCTTTGTAGAAATCCAAAAAGTTGACAAAATCATGACTACAAGGTAGTATCTACAAATTTATTCCTCCATTTGTTTTGAAAACAAATTTCATTTCCACAATCCCCACTCACATACCTACCTCTCTCCATCATCCAGCCAACAAAAGAATCAATTTCTCCCTCCTCACTGTAATGCTATAGGAGGACCCTATAATTCTATAAGAGGAGCCCAAAATTCTATAGGAGGCAGGTACAATGGGAAAAAGAGACCAGAGGGTCATACTTTCTTTAGGTAATGTTGAGAGAGGTCCACCAATGTAATTTCATCACCCATCCACTCCATCTAGTCAAAGTTAGCTCAAATTTTCTCTTTGTCATGGATCTAAAAAAAACATAGAAAACCTTTGTTTTCCATTCTTCCACCTCCTACACCACTTCCTCATGATCTTAATCCTGTCCTCATACCTTTCATGACTTGCCCTCAATCTGACATACAAAATTAGGTCCTTAAAAAGGGGATTAAATGTTTGTTATAGGAAGGAGACTCCTCCTATAGCAGCATGTACAATCACAACATAACTCCTTAAAATTAATTTTTTCCACCCACAGAGAGCATCATGGATGTAGGTTTTAACCCTATACAGAAATTACCTACAAATGAATTCTTAAAATCATAAAATATACAATGGCGAGACACAAAAAATAAATATACAGATATTTTCCCCTAGATCCAAAAACCAAGACCACCAAATTGATTTTTCATTATCTTCCTTTCAATTTTATAATACATATATATACATGCCAAAGAATTCATAAACCAAAATACATTAACCCTAGATTAGAATGAAAATATAGTTCCCTTGCCTAGATCTACAAAATACCATGGGAAAAAAACCATCATGCCCAAAACCAAATGCAAAACCCATGCAAAAAACCATACGTAGGTCTGCCCACCTAATATAGGTTCCAAAAAAATTTCCCGAGCACTACCCTAGACCCCAGACAAGGGGACTATCACCCCCACTATGACCCCTTTTTTGTGACTGACACAATGAACAGGGGGGGCTATTGCCCCCCCATGACCCCCCACGCATGTGAAACTAGTCGTGGAAATAATATAATGCACACAGAACATTCTCCCACTTGTTGTTTTCTTTTCCACATAGGGGGTCATAGGAGAGCTTAGTCATTGGTCCAGCCCTACAATGCCCATTGTTTCCCCTACACCAAGAAAACTTCTCAGTGTTCATAGACTTTGTCAATGCATATGCAACATTCTTCAAAGCGTCCACCTTTACCAACAACATTGCTTTGTCCTCAACCATATCCCTCACAAAGTGATACCGAACATTAATGTGCTTTGTATTTGGAAGATAAGTAGGGTTATTTTCAAATAAAATTACACTTTTCCTATCACATTCTATCCTTATATCTTTTTGTAATAACCCCATAATTGAACACAATCTCTACAACCAAACTCCTTCCTTTCCTGCATGAATCGTTGCCATGTATTCTACCTATGTAGTTGAAAGTGCCACTAAATATTGTCTCTTTCTCATCCAACTAAATGCACCTCCAAATAGGATAATCACATACCCACTTGTAGATCTTGTCCAATCCTCCAGCCCAGTTTGCATAAACAAAGCCATGAATGTCCAAAACTCTGTCCAGTCCTAGTCTTCCTTGGTAGCACAGACCATAATCACTAGTGTCACGTAAATACCTAAAAGTGCACTGCACTAATGTACAATGCTCCTTCCCTAGTTTTTACATAAACCTTCTCAATACTCCCACTACATGTTCAATGTATGGTCTAGTATAGACCATTTCATACATCATGTTACTGAATGCACTTATGTATGGAACATGAGACATGTCCTCTTCCTCTTGTTGTATCTTGGGAAACTGTTTAGTAGATAACTTTACACCTACATGAATAGGAACATTCACTGGTTTACTATCTTCCATATTAAACCTCTACAGTATTGTCTCAATATAATTCCTCTAGTTTAACCAGAGGTCCCTCCTTGCCCAATCTTGTTTAATTTCCATGCCCAAAATATAGTTTGCAACACCAAGATCCTTCATGTTGAATTTGGAGAACAATTGGGTCTTCAAATCCTGGATAATATTTTTGTCATTTCCAATGAACAACATATCAACCACATACAAGACTAGATAAATAACTTGGTCCCCATATAAATGTGTCAAATTTCTAATACCACTGCTATAGGATAAAATGCATGGTGTATGGAGAATGGAGATACCCTCAAGGGTCTTCTTTGGAACCTTGGCAGACTGTAAGACTATCTTTAGTCTTCACAAAGTTACATGCATGTCCATAAACATTAACTAACTATCAAAGAAAAACAAATGGATTACCTCAAGCCTTCATGTAGATTTGCTGGACAACACAATGCTACTAGGTGGAAGTCCCTTGAGCCAGCTCCAGATCAAGTCTTGCACATAGAAGAGACAAGCATAATGACAACATACAACCCTGATAACTAATACATGAATACATAAAAGACATCTAGTTACACATAACTAAGCTACTCATACTAAAATGTATTGGACAAACAAATAAATGAATGATAGTACCAACACCATGGAGTAGACAGTACAACTATATTTGTATATTAATATCGGACGAGTGATTACAACCATCTGTTGCATCAACCTTCCCTTACCCCTCCAGCTTCTCTCTCTCCCTCCCTTCTTACCAACTTCTTATGCTTAGATTTGAGACTATGCTCAACAATCAAGTAAGCTATCCTTTCAAATGATCTAACCCCCTTCACAATAGCCCTAGCTTTGCTTATGTAGAATTTGAGTTAGGGTTGCCAAGTTCCTCCATGAGTTCCTTAAGGTAAAAGCAATGATGTTTCCATGCTTTTGAGCTCTTTCCCATTTTCCTCCTTCATTAGGATTAGAAATCCCACAAATAGGTCGAACTTGAGATGTTTCCTTGCTTTTCTGAGTAGATTTAGGAGCAAATATCTAGATATTTATGAGTCAATTCGCTCCTTTGACCTTTAGAACTTCATTAGGATCCACTAACGCTATTCCCAAGCTAACAACTAGAGTTAGTAGGGTCACTAACACTCCCTTAGGCTTACAGAGAAGCTTTATAAAGTAGGTTGTCAGTGTATAGCTAGAGTTAGTGTGGAAATAAGGCATGTGATCTTGGTCTTTGCTTCAACTGTCATGTCTTTCCCCTCTAAGCTGATGAGGGGGTCATTTTTCTATATAACAGATGCCCCCTAAAGTATGAGAGCATAAGCTATGAAGATGACTGAAATACTCTACTTAATTGTAATTTTCCTTCTTCAAAAAAAAGAGGGAGAGGATCGAAGCTTCGAGTGGTACGGGAAACCTAATACAACACATATATATCAAACAAGTAAAATCATGTCTTGAATCGGGCATTCCCATGCTCAATAGCTATGTTAGAGTGATTTTCTTAGAAAAGATATATGACGATGTTTGCCTCCAATAAGCACAATGTGGATCCGGTGTCATAATAGGATCATTCTGATGAGCTGTCTCCAAAAAACAATATACGCAACTTGGGAGAGGAAGCAAAGCTGAGTGATGCAAGCGTCTGCCCAAGGTATTGATTTCCACTTCATAGAACAATATAGATCAATACATGTGAATATATGTGTTGATGTCAAACATGCATGAAATCGTCTGATTACTAGTCAATAATGGAGACTGTTAACAGATGCGAGGAAGGCCACCAATAATGGTGTTGGTCTCCAAGATGCACAGTACAATATAAAGAGTGTGAAAGATGTTTTTCTCATTGAACACCCATAGAATCACTTAACCATGAGCCAATAATGAGAACCCCTGATCAAACACAACGTGACCTGGCACTAATGTCTGCAAGTATCAAGGCACTAAATGTGTTTTTGGCTTGTCTTCCTAGATAGAGTGTTGAAGTCGATAGGAAGATACCTGTCGAAAGGTAGGAAATAATGTGTCCTACATCAATCGACACGAAACGGGACAAGAATAATTTGTTTTTTGAGGAACCTTTGAGCATTGAGTCTAAACAATAGAGGGCATGATGAAAGGATATGCTTGATGGGTTGATTTTTAACGAGCCCTCAAGGTAGCCATAGACCAATCTTTCAGATGAAGGTTCTAGCCAATCTGCATCCAGAGAGGGCTCTCTCTTTATGATTTAGCTTTGTCTTTCGTGGTATGTTAGGCTAGCTATGAAGTACAGGGGTTTTGTTTGGTTTTTGGATGGTGACTCTCAAAAGAACAGGAGTGTAAATACGAGAAGTTTAGTCCATTGGGCTAATGGAGTATATGAAGATGAACTGCTGGATATGGTTTCTTTGATAAAGGGAGGAACTACATAGCAAGGTAATTAACCATGGAACAATTTGTAAGCTGGAATCAGGTGAAATGGGCTCAGGGGGTGAAGGGAAATCAAGAATCCTTCATCATGTTGACAGAGTGAAAGTGGATGAATATTGCCAGGGAGCAGTTAAGAATTCCTGCTTATGCTAATTCCAAAGAAAACACAAAAAATAACAGAGATTGAACACATAGTACAGTTAAGCAAGTTCTAGGTTATTCTTTTTCCCTATTATTCAGATCATGAACATAGATGATATATAAAAACATAGAAGCTGTAAAACATGAGTTAAAAAGACTTAGTGATCCATGAAATAATTCGAGAATTCTGCAACATAGTCCTCTACCATTAATTCCACAACCAGAGAGTTTAGCAACAACACATTCCAACAACTTTTTATTCAGAAAAGTTCTCAAAGTTACAGCACAGCTCCAGAAATGTATCACCAACCCCTAACACTTTTCTTGGGGAGGTATTTGTACAAAAATGTTTACAAAATATCTCAATGAGATAATATCTAGCAATAACTTCTTCTACCTAATCTATAGGAGAAGTAAATGATCTCGGGAACAGGAAGAAATAAATGTAGAAGTAAGTGATGTTGTGCTGGCCGCCCAGTTGGTGAGATGCATTGACTGTTTTCTCAGCGAGTCAGCTGGTGGCCACTTCCTTTGATATTCCACGCTTTAATTTCGCTTTAATAGACCACTGCCTAGCACGATTTTTATCTGCTCTTTTTCTCCACTTTATGATATCTGTCGTGTTCTGGAAAAAACAAAAGTTTGAAATCCACCTACAAAATTTCCAGCATACTTTGCCACCACTGCTCTTCTGTCAACTGATGTCTTTGCAGCTTTATCAAAGTCTCATCAGCGTCTGTATACTTATAGAAGTTCGGTTGGGCTGTAAAAAGATGTTGTACTTCATGCTCAATATAAAACAAATTTTCTAAGTTGCTGTACAGAGATTGGACAGATTGAAGGGTCTTCTCTATTGGAGTACTTGATGATGATGCATTTTGTTGATCAGCAACGTATTTATTTAATCTGATCTAGTACTCAGCTTCTCTCAATAGGTGTTCATTGTTTCCCACTAGACTTGGCAAGCCCCTTTCCTGCAAAACTGCAAATCTTTTCATAAAAGAGTCTACCTCCACCTGCATATCTTGGCTCTTTCTCTCCAAATTCTGCATCAGGGTTCTCATGGTCAGGACTCTTTTAATTGTCAGGATGGTGCCTGTCCTATCTCTGATGTCCAATTCTGCTAGTTCTTCCTTGGTTTTATTGTTTAAAAAATGGATTAGCCTGTTGGCCTGTTTGGGTTTATGTCCCAATAAATTTATGGCCCTTCGAATTTCCACCTGGGCTGCTGCAATCAAGTCAATCTGTTCATATATAATTTGAATGGATCTCCATACATTACTGATTGATTCGCTGATGTTAGCCCATAAAATGCTTCTGATTTCTTCTAGAGGTTTGTCTAAAGAAAGATCCTTTTCCAATGCTTTTACCTTATTCTCCAATGCCTTCACCTCTCTTGTCTTTTCTGCTATAGTCATCTTAGATTTGTCATAATTTATTTCTAGCTTTGCCAATTTTTCTTTGGCCTCTTTTAATTCTGATACTTAGAGTTTTAAATCCTCCATAGCCTTTATCAATTCCTCAGTGGTCATGGTAGTGCTGCTGCTTGCTACTATTGTTGCTGAAGTACCTGCTACTGATGTTGGGCCAATGGGAGGGACTGCTGTTGTGGTTGTAGGAGGAGCAGTTGTAACTTTTGGAGCTATTTGAGATGGCTTGGAGGTCGACACTCCCTACTTTCCTGCAATGCCTTCTCCAATTCCTGCTCTGTCTCATTTAACCTTTGATTCATTTTCATTAGCAGGTCCATCATGTCTTCTTCTACTTTTTCTTGCACAACCTCTATGGTTTGTGGATGCATAGTAATTGGCAGCTTCAATTATTTCTTGAGGTCAGCTATGTCATCCTTCTTTTTCTTTATTAATGCTTTTATTCCCTTGGCATCCTTGGGATCATGTTCCCACTCAAATGATAATTTCTTCCAAGGACTTTGTCTTGTTGTCCTTGGCCAAAGAAGATGCCTTTTCTAAATCCAGTTGGGCAGATGTGTTGTTCAATGAATTCTGCAACTGTTGAGCTAGCATTGCTTTGTCTACCAATGTGGAATAGACCATCTCTTCGGTTTGCTTATGCAACTCAATCTGGTCCATAGGGTGAATGTCTTTGGCAAGAGCCTCCAGATTTGTTCTGATATAATCAGCTGCTAACTGTGGCTGCTACACTTTAGGCTTGAAGTGACTCAAGATCATCTTTCCTTCCTTAATGTCATATGCAGACATTAACCTTTTTTGTTTGGCGTGGGTCATCTTAAGGAATTGATAATAAAGATACAGTCTTATTGGCTAATTCTGGGCCTTGATGTCCGTGAATGTTCTTTTGATATCAGCACCTTGCTTGCTTTCCGGCCTTGAGAAGGAAACTTCCACACTATGATGTTTCTCCAATTGTTGCCTATGAGAACTGGTGGATGATTCTACCACTGGAGATGTCTGTGGGCTAGTTCCCTCTCACCCCTTGGACTTTCTATGATTTCCTCACTAATTTCCTCTTCAGGTAGAGGATCTATTCTTTTCCTTTTTGCCCCTGGCTGTTCTTTTGGCCCACTTACAGGTGTTGTATCTTCTCGGTCCCTCTTTTTACCATTTTCCTCATTTAGAGGAGTCTGCAATGTTGGTACCTCTGGTGCTTTGGTCTGGGCAGGAGGAATTTGCCCTTGGCCTTGGTGTTTTGATGATTTTGGCTGATCTATCATTTCGTGTTTCTCTGTATGCAGCACTCCTTTGCCTTTAGATGTCCATGCAGCTGGTGTAGTGCTTTCTTGGGCTGGTTGCTATGTAGTTGCAGCAATTGATGTGCCCACTCCGATTTGCTGAGGCAATTTGAAAGAGACCTGTCTAAAAGAGTCCAGGTCAAGAGTCTAGGTCAAGAGTCTTTTCAAGATTTTTCATTTCTTGTTCCATTCTTTCTTCCGCAGTGAGTTCTTCTATCAATGTGCCCTCTACCCACTCATCTTGATTAGCATACTGCTCTATTTCAGGGATCCTACAATGATTATAGGCTGATAGCCTATTTTTTACCTTTCTATCATAGATGAATCCATTTGGGTCATAGGGTACCCACCAAAAGCTTCTTTTTAATTTGAGTTGTTCACCCAATATCTTTTTAGCATCTTGCCATCCTTCCTTTTTGTTAATGATGAAGGGGCCTAACTGGTTTCTTAATTTCAACTGAGCCTTTTTCTTGGTAGCATAAAAATGAGTCAAATCTGAGCTAATAAATTGCCTGAAATATTCAAGAGCAAAGAGTCTCATAGGCACATATTTTGGCAGTTTATAGGGGCACAGCTCACAACCATATATCTTGATCTTAGTGTGATTCTGGTAGAAGTACCAGTCACCTATTTTGTAGTTTTTGGAGAGCTGTAAGATTTTTTGCATGTCACCAGAGACTCTGGGAGGAGGAGTTCTCATTAGCAGAGAGGATACTAGATGTATAAATAGATCAATGAACTCATAGTAAGTGTAGGGAGAGTTATGGACTTCATGGAAGACTAAGGAGTCTTCTAATAGGACATTGAAAACTGTCTATTTGATAGTACAAGAACAGATGATATATATAAGAGGTATATTTGAAGACTCCTTCTCTATCCAGATTTATGAATTGGTCATGGATCTTGTTGCTAATGAAGGTAGCAAAGTCAAATTTGACAGTAGGAATATGTCCTGGAATAAACAAGGACATCAAAACTAAAATGGTCTCATAAACATATTCACTTGTTTTAAATCCTAGGACATAGGATATCATGTCAATAATGAATTTTCCAACTTCATTGAACCAGACATGGCAAAAAGGAGGTGACTCTCTGGGCTGGCGATCTGGTCTCATGAATAACTTGGCAATTTGGTCTATTTCTGCAGTGGATAATTTAGAGCCTTCATCCACCAAATGTCCCATGGAAAGAGGAGCCAGAGGCTGACTAGGTTTGAAGTGCAACATCTCATTGATTGAGTCAGGAGTTATATGGAAAAGGACAGTTCCAGTTGGAGACATGACTGCTCTCTCAGTAGGTTCATAATTGGCACAACACAGGTGAATGACATCTGGGAATACATTTACTGAGGGGAGATAGTATCTGGGCAGATTGGATTCCCATATCCCAAAGGGATCAGTTTTGTTTAGGTGACTGTTCCTGATTTCACAGTATGCTTAGAGGCATTTTTTGTCACCAATTAAGTCTTGTATTTGAAAATCCTTATCAGCTAGGGGCAAGCCCTCCAAATCCTTGTGAGGTGCATTGAGGGGAGCAATGTTTAGGGCAACTGGAGCTTCCATTGCTCAATTTCTCGTGATTTTTCAATGGAAATTTGGGTTTTTGCAACAAAGTAGGTAAAATACCAATTTCTGGGGGTTTTCTCAGAGAATTGTGGGCCGAAGCCAACTTATATTTAGCTCACTGGGTGAATTTGCAGTGGAAAACGAAGCTTGCGGGATTTTTTGGTAAAATGGGTAAAAACAGTGGTTATGGTGCGCCTTTTTGCAGGTAATTTGATGATTTTAACTCAAATTTGGGCGCTTTTGGAGACTTTACAGAGGAATATAAAAGGAACAGGGTTAGGGAACAAAATGTAGGTAAATACCTATTTTAACCAGTAGACTGTGCAATTTGTAGGTGGCGAACCGAGCTGGAAGATCGGAATGTGGAGTATTTTGGCTTGGAAGCGGACTGTGTGGTCGAATGACTGCTCTTGGATATAAATTGGCATGCATAGGTCACACAGAGAAAATAAACAGAAATGAACGAAAATGACCTTTTCACGCCTTTTTGACAAAAAATTGATTTTGGCGGGTTTTGGCGCGTTTCGATCGGGTGACGTCAGCATGATGCAGTATTTTGTCATGTAGCGGGGTGACGTGGCACTGACGTAGTGCTGATGTGGTTGTGACGTCAGCGGATGACGCGAGGGTGATGTGAGCGGGGAGGGAGCATGGGCGGTAAGCGGTTTGGCCCCCACACTGCTTTTGGGCAACGGTGGTATTGGAGGGGGGGGGGGGCAGCAAGCACCATGGGAGACTGCCACCTATCCCAGGGTACACCAGCAAAACCACCATCTCCCAGGTGCTAATTATCAGACAGAGGAGGGCTCGCGATATGGATTGGAGTCATTGGATGGGTGGGCCCCGATCCAATAGTGGGCGGCGAACGGGAAACGGTGGAGGCTACGGCACGGGGACTCACCATATAAATCAACATTTAAATATATATCAGGTGGGTATAACCTTTGGTTATTGAGCTTTGTGGGTCCGATTATTTATTTAACTGAATGTTAAATAAATTCCATGGTTTTTGTATGCGAAGGGTTGTTATTGGCCCCGAATGAACCGTTAACTCCCATAAAACATTATCATATGGCTATAATAAGCCGAGGGTCTGGATATTTACACTTTCTAGGGTTTTTATGCATTTTATATAATAGGGGCGGGAAAAATATTATGTAGGAGCTATATAATAAAGTTAGTATATTAGAATGGGTTTATGAGAGGTAGGCACCAAGTTTACATGGTCAAATTAACTTAGGCTTTTGGGGAAATGAAAGAGATCCAAGCTATGAACTTGGAGAACTTAGCATAGTGGAAGAAAAGCAATTTTACACAAAAAATGTGGCTTTATTATCCTAAGTAAAAACAGAGTTTCACTTAATATTTTTCATGAAATGAAGTGAACTAGGAGCACTGAGCAAATCCCAATGTCCTTGTGGGAAAGTTAGTAAATGTTCCTTGGAGAAATGAGGAGGGAAATTAGTCATGCTTCATCTTCTTTGTGACCACATAGTTGACATGATACTTTATGATATCCATGAGATAAATCATCTTTAAAGGACAAAATTGCTCACAAACCTGCTTCTGCAACATCAAAACTGCCTACCCAGCCTATTGCACCTAACATTTTTTCTTCTTTTTTGATTGGGTGCATTTGAACTAGCAAACCCTTAGTCTCTTCTTTTCTTTTAACTGCCATCCTATCTAAGTCTGCCCTTATTTCCTCCAGGGGCTTAGATTTAGCTATTGAGCACCTTTGTTTCTCTATCTAACTACTTATCTGCCAAGCTTGAACTGTTTGGACAGATTTCATTCTCTACCTCTAAAACAGGAAATTTAAACATGGACTGGTCAAGATTAAGTTGTTTGGCCATCCATCAACTGTGACAGAAGTCACTGATTGCACATATTGAACTTCTTTGCAAAAAATAGGATAGTAGTGGCATTTTGGACTAGCACACTTTCCTGGTCTTCTTCATCTGGGGTTCATTTTATTTCTTTTTTGACCAATTCATTCTTTTTTCCCTTTGATCTTTCTTTTAGGGCATACCCTCTTTTTATTTTTAAAATTTTTTGATTCTTTCAAAATATGGAATCTTTGCAGCATGGAAAGGATGAACATATTTGAACTTTAATAGTCAATCATGAAATATGGCACCTATTCGTATAGGAGAATAACACTGGCTCCACTTGGGGATGGCTTTTCTGGTGAAAAGCCAAGAATATAAGGTCAGATAGCCTTACATTCAATTCTTGCTGCATTCTAAAATTTCTCCTTGGCTGTAAATAAACAGCAGTGTACCTCTGCAACATATATAGATTTGTCATAAGCTGATTCAAACAATTGTAGCTCTGTTTTGGATAATTTTTCTGAATTTTTGTCATCATATTTACAGCTCCCAAATCTTCTTCTTGAACTCTTCTGACAAACTAATAAGGTAATACGAAAAGGTGGCACAGTTCATTGACTTTTTCTCAAAATTTGCTAGACATTCCTCCTATCTTTTTGCTATAATAAACTGCAGAAAGTAAACATTCTTATGTACAAGTTAGAGTCCTGATATCTTCAACAAAGTGGATCAAAATAATTCTTGAGCATCCGACCATTGATTGGCCCATCTTCCACTTTTGTACCATCCAGGCTTTTCAAAAAGTAGGTGTTGTTTCCTTGTGAAGCTTGAATAGAGAAAGGTCCTTTCCTTAAGAAGTCAAAATTCCCATGTTTTCCTTTATCTTCCCTTCTAGAATCCCATTTCAATACTTTGTCTCCTATGAAAATATCCTCTGCCTTTGTCCTTTTGTCAAAAATCTTCTTAATTTCTTTTTGTAGAATCTGAGATGTTTGATACACTTCTTCTCTAGTCTGCTGCAAATGAAATGTTTGATCGATTCTTCTCTGAATGTCATTGGGTTCTGCCTGTACTTCTTGCAGCAATTTTATCACGGAGATTCCCAAAGATGAATGGAATACAGCCTCCATGCCATAAAATAGCTCCTAGGGGCTTGTTCCAATGGATATTTTTGTAGTCAATCTATCTGCCCAAAGTGCATTGACAAGTTATGCCAGTTCTTATTTTTTTCTCCAACATTTTCTTAATGATATTGATTAAGCTTTTATTGGATGATTCAGGTAGACCATTACCTTGAGGGTAATAGGCTGTGGAGTGGCCTAAGGTAAAATGGTATTTGTGACAAAAATTGATCATTCTTTTGGATTTAAATGCAACAGCATTGTCAGTTATAATCTTTTCTGGACAGCCAAATCTAGACAAGATATTGGTTTCTAAGAATTGCATGATCACCGTATCATTAGCTTGTCTACAAGGGATGGCTTCTATCCACTTGGTGAAGTAGTCTGTGGCAGTCAAAATCCATTTATGCTGGCCAGAAGAGGAAGGGTGGATTTCCCCAATGAAATCTAAACCCCATTGTTGAAATGGTCTTTCAGTGGAAATTGGCTTTAGGGGTAAAGGTAACAACTTTCTCTTTCCTTCAAAGATTTGACATTTATGGCAAGAAACTACAAATTTCTTTACATCAGAAAACAGGGAGGGCCAATAAAATCCAACTCTTAGGATTTTATCAGCAGTTGATTTCCAATACAAATGTCCACCACAGTCCCCTGCATGAAATTCTTTAAGCACTTTGTCAGTTTCATCCTTTGTTAAGCAGCTTAGTAAAATGCTTTCATGATTTTTCCAAAATAAAACATTATCTACAATACAGAATTTTGAAGCTTTCATTTTTAGAAATCTCTTTTTAGTTCTGGATAACCCTGGAGGAGCCTGCAGGTTTAACAATATATAAATTATATCAACATACCAAGGTGATTGTAAAAAGGCTTGATTGATCTGTGGAGTCGCCATATCCTATTTGTTATCCAGTTCATTGATGTCAAGGGCTTGAAAGTTGGTTTCAGTCATCATTTTAGCTAATCCTTGTCCTTTTATCAGCTTTGTTGGTTTAATTTCAATATCATATTCCAAAATGTTAGCTATCCATTTGCCTCTTTTGCCTTCAATTCCTTCTTGAGTTAGGATATCCTTGACCACAGTACTTGGCAGATAAGCTATTACATGAGAGTATAAAATGTAAATTCTCAAGTCCTTAATAGCTTTTACAAGGACATAAGCTTGTTTTTCTATGATTTGATATTTTAAAGGTGCATCTCTAAGCGCTCTGCTGAAAAAAGCAATGGGTTTTTCACATCCTTGATCATCTTTCTATAGCAAAACAACAGCAATAGTATGTTCAGATGCAAAGGAAAAGATTATAAAGTCTCTGTCAAATTTTGGGCTTGTGAGGACTGGTGTTTTAGTTAAATCTATTTTGATTTCTTCAAAGGCTTGCTTAGCTTCTATTGTCCATTTGACTTTGGAATCTTTCTTTAGCATGTTGTTCAGTAATCTTATCAGTTCAGCCAAGTTGGGTATGAATCTTCTTAGAAAATTGATTTTCCCTAGAAAAGCTTGCAGCTCTTTAATGTTTCTAGGGTGAGGAACCTGTAGAATAGCTTGTATTCTGTCTGGGTCAATTCTGATGCCATATTTTAAGATTATGTGACCTAACAGTGTGCCCTCTTCTAGGCCAAATAATGATTTCTTTGGATTTAGTGATGTGCCATATTTTCTGCATATTAAAAACACTTGTCTGAGATGTTGTAAATGCTACTGATCTGATTTGGAAAATGCAGTAAGGTCATCTAGATATATGACTAGGAAATCATGAATCTCTTTAGCAAAGGCTATGTCCATTGCTCATTGAAACGTTGCCCCTGCATTCTTGAGTCCAAAAGGCATTTTTACATACTTGAAAGTTCCCCAAGGTGTTGTGAAAGCAGTCTTATCTTGATCATCAGGGTGAACTAAGATCTGGTTGAAGCCTGAAAATCCATCTAGCAGTGAAATTCTGAAAGCTCCCATTACCCTTTGTAAAATGTGGTCCATATTGGGTAATGGGTAATGGTCTTTTAAAGAGACTTTATTCAGATTTCTCAAATCAACACATAGTCTTATTTCTCCTATTTTCTTCCTAGTGGGCACTAAATTTGAGATCCATTCTGAAAATATAATGGGTGCAATTATTCCAGCTTCATACATTCTCTTGACTTCTTTTTCTATGAGAGGAAGGAGTACAGGATTGACTCTTCTGAATTTTTGTTTGAAAAGTTTTTGATTTTCTTTTAAGGCTATTGTATGCTGGATCACAAAAGTATCATAGGACTTAAGGTCTTCATAGCTCCATGCAAAAAGATCTTGAAATTCTTTGAACAATTCGATATATTTCAGCTTTTGGATAGGTGGAAATGTCTTGGACAGTTTTATCATCTTAGGATTTTCTGCAATTCTAATCCAGGTGGATGTTGGTGGCCACCCACCTATCCCATTTGGACCCCCACAACCTTCTCTTTCAGCTTTTTTAGTTTCCTAAATTGTAGAATAATTTACTATTTTTAGCAGTTTTTCGGGTCCTGAACTTCCAGAGCCACTTTGAGGCCCTAAACGACGTTTTTTTGGGAATCTGGGGCAACATTGGTCCATGGATCATTGTTGCCTCCCATAGTGATAGTACTCGGATAGATCTTTCTAACGAGCTATCGTACGCGTCAAACGGAGATCGTATGCCAAAGTTACGACCCCGGGAAATTGATGTACCAATTTACCCAAACGGGGCCCACAATTTGGCGTTTCATCTTCTAGGGTTAGGTTTTGGAATGTGAAGGGTTTTCCATTGTTTCTAAACAATAAATAGGCCTTCGAGCCTCATTGTAACACAGTTTGGAATAGTTCAAAGGCATGTAGCCACCACATCTCTTCTCAAAGATAAGCTACCATCGACCTAGCAGGTTTCTTTCCATTTCTGTTTGTAAGCATATTTCAGTATTCTCCATTAATGAAATGCAGTATTATTTCCGCTGCTTCTCTGTTTTTTTGGTTATCGCATCTCTGTATTTATGGTTATCTTTGTAATCTATTGCGTTCCTGCTTAAATTCGGATCAGTGGTATCAGAGCGGTCTGCTTTTTCTCTGTTTTTCTTTGCATGTCCCCAACGAGGTCGGGATATAAGGAGTTAGGGCTTGAACTGGTCGAACCTTTGCAAGACCAGCCTCGCAAATCCCGACGACCTCCCATGGTGGATGAGAAGAAAGATGAGGGGGTAGGAGATCCTGTCAAAATCTTGCTCGAAGAAGCACTCGAGCGGCAAAGGAACGCGATGATGGATAGCTTTGCCCAGATCCTTCAGCGGCTACCCAGAAGCGACGCATCGACTTCCAGCAGCTACTCTGGAAACACCACGCCCTTTAAGGTACAATTTAATTTTGAAATCCCCATTTTTGAGGGTCAAATAGATGCAGATGCCGTAGATAAATGGTTAAATCTGCTAGATGGGTATTTTTCTGTTCATGAATTTTCAAGTCAGGAAAAGATTGTTTTCTCTCTTCTCAAAGCAGCCCCCCACGTCAAGGACTGGTGGGAAACCTACTGCGAGCAGAAGGATGAAAGTACAAGCTCACTATTTTCAGCCGCACCCACTTGGAATGACTTCTAGGATGCCATCAAGAAGCAGTACTACCCTGTCGGAAGCTATGAGGACAAATACATCAAATGGACCACACTCCGGCAGGGACAAGACCAAGATGTGCTGGAGTTCACAAACATTTTTCATACCCTTTTCACATAGTTGGGTATCAAAGATTCTGAGCTGCATCTGGTACTCAAATACCGCAGCTGCCTACACAGATACATCCAGGAAGAGATGGTGTTCTTGAACATCCCCTCACTCGACACAGCATACCGATACGCTGTCAAAATTGAGAAAAAGTTAAAACAGAAGAAGCGAGACTTTGGATCTGCAAATCCGAAGCCCAAAGGAAAAAGCCAAGGCGGGGTGACCCAAGACAACCCGTCGAAGCCGCAAGAAAAGAACAACACCATGAAGCCGAAGAAGGACACAGGAAAGTGGTGTGAGTTCCACAAGAATCCCACTCATAACACAAGTGAGTGTCGGACCAAGCAGTCGCTGGTGGCTGAGTTGAAGGCTTCTGAATTAGATGCATGTTCCGACCCGGAGCCAGAACCTGACAAGGGGAATGGCAAAGGGAAGCAGATCATTGATGCGGATCTCAGTGCCACTGTTGCCACCGCCAAGATCCAGAAAGATGAGCCCGAAAATCCAGAGGAAGGGGAGCGTCTTTTCCACTCACAGATGTGGGTGAAGGGTTCGCCACTACAATTCATTGTCGACAGTGGCAGCCAAAAGAACCTCGTTTCAGCAAAGGTTGTGAAGCGGTTGGGCCTATCGACTACACCACACCCACAGTCGTACAGTATCGGGTGGCTTCATGAAGGACGAGATCTCAAAGTTCGCCAGCAGTGCCGCCTTCCCTACAGCATCAAGCCCTTCACAGACGAGGTATTGTGTGATGTTACACCTCTGGATGTTTGTGATGTATTATTAGGCCAACCATACTTGTGGAGGCGACATGCTGTGTATGAGTCAAGGCCTCGTGCTGTCATTATTTCTTTGAATAATTCATTATACAGGATACCGGAGGTAGCCCCACCTACCGCCACATCTTTGATCACTACCAAGAAAGGCAGCAAGCTCATATCGCAGACCAAGAAATTCATCTGTCTGGTTCACTCCCAAAATAAGGGGAAGATCGTTGCTACATCCATGACCCCTGCAAAGGGTTCCTCCATGCAGCAGCAGCAGCAAAGGGATACGATCATGACAAAACACAGGAACAACTTCTCCTCACCCACATGGGTACCACACAAGTTTCAGGTGGGCAAGAAAGTCTGGTTGCATCGACAGAAAGAAGCTTAGACCACTCCGACATGGTCCTTACAGCAGTACCAAGGCTATGGGGAGCAATGCTTTGGAGCACATCATTCCTCCATTCCTTCGCCTGCACCAAATGTTCAATGTGGACCATCGTCGACCATGCTTCCCACCATCACTGGACACATCAGAGATTGCAGGACAAGTTCAGCAGATGGAGGAACTCAACGCAATGGGGACCATTGCTTCCTAAGGGGGGAGGAATGATCCAGGGGGATGTTGGTGGCCACCCACCTATCCCATTTGGATCCCCACAACTATCTCTTTCAGCTTTTTCAGTTTCCTAAATTGTAGAATAGTTCACTATTTTTAGCACTTTTTCAGGTCCTGAACTTCCGGAGCCATTTTGAGGCCGTAAACGACGTTTTTTTGGGAATCTGGGGCAACATGGGTCCATGGACCCATGTTGCCTCCCAAAGTGATAGTACTCGGATAGATATTTCTAACGAGCTATCGTACGCGTCAAACGGAGATCGTATGCCAAAGTTACGACCCCGGGAAATTGATGTACCAATTTACCCAAACGGGACCCACAATTTGGCGTTTCATCTTCTAGGGTTAGGTTTTGGAATGTGAAGGGTTTTCCGTTGTTTCTCAACAATAAATAGGCCTTCGAGCCTCATTGTAACATAGTTCGGAACAGTTCAGAGGCATGTAGCCACCACATCTCTTCTCAGAGATAAGCTACCATTGCCCTAGCTGGTTTCTTTCCATTTCTGTTTGTAAGCATATTTCAGTATTCTCCATTAATGAAATGAAGTATTATTTCCGCTGCTTCTCTGTTTTTGTGGTTATCGCATCTCTGTATTTATGGTTATCTTTGTAATCTATTGCGTTCCTGCTTAAATCCGGATCAAGTTCCTATATTACAGTCCTCAATTTCTGCATTTCATGGCTACATTTTTGGCTTTCTTGGAATATCATTAGAGTCAAAAATGTCTTCCAGAGGAGTTAATCCCGTGGGTAAAAAATTATCCTTTAAATCAATCACTTCAGATTCTCCTTTAGCAGTTTCATCAAAGTTTGTTTCTTTCAACTCTTTCAACTCTTTGCCAGTAAAGGTTGTTGGATGTAACATTTGATTTAATGTTTCAGCTGAAATATTAGTTTCAATTCTGTCTATTTGATGATCTTCACAAATAGTGCTTGTGTCTATATTTTTACTGACAAATTCTTCTTTTAAAGTCAAGAAATTATTGATCTGAGTGTCATTTTCAAACACCTGCCAATTTTTTACATTTTCTGGAATAGTCGGCCTGTGTTTAATTTCAGCAGTAAAATGATGATTAGGCTCAAATGATAGTTTACAAGTGCTGGCAAATGTTGCCAAACTATGGGCATGCAAATTGTGGTTCCTTGAAATTTTGGTAAGTTGTGATTCTAGAAAGGTATTGAGTATTTCAATTGTTGCCCCTCTATAAGCTCTTAACCTGAGATCATTTGTGACAAAGTTGCCTTTCATTTGTTGAATAACCAAATCAGAGTCTCCTAAAATTGATATCCTAGCTGCCCCTAGACTTTTGATCAATTTGAGTCCTAGCAGAAGGGCTTCATATTCAGCTGTGTTATTTGTACATCTAAAATTTAGCTTGTATGCATGTCCTTCAACATGAACATTTTGCATGTTATGTATCCAAATCCCTGCCCCTGCTCCTAGTTTATTCACTGACCCATCAAACTCTAAGTACCATAGGATTTCTTAATTACAGCTAGCATCAGGAGTTTTAGAAACTTTCTTAGTGGGCAGATTTGGATTTTGAAACTCATATGGTTTGCCTTGTGTGTCTGTTGCATCAATTATTTCAACAATTTCTAGATCTTGAACAATAGATTCTTCATTTATGTTTGTTCCTTGTGCTGATTCTAGAACCTTGTCATTAGTTTTGGGACAAATTTTAGCATTGTATAGGATGAAAGAGTCCATATCAGAGTGCATGGAGTAAATGCGGAAATTTTGGCGTTTCTCTTGACTGCTGACCACATATTTCATCAAATTTTCCCGGCACAATCTGTTCCGCTGGCCAGAGACTGAGATGGTAGCATAAGACATGTCCAACTGTAGAGATCCCTGGAGTTTTGCACCCCAAGATCTAGACAAAATCATTCCATACTTTGGTGGGATATCAGCTACCACCACATCCATTAAAATTGTCTTGGTAGGGTATTGCACTAGAGATACACATAAATCTTTGATTAGGCCTAGACATCTGACCTGGCTAGAATCAAAAGAGAACAAGCTCTTGTATGGCCTGGTGATATCTAGGTCCAATTTTTCCATCACCGACTTAGGAATTAGATTATGGGAAGCTCCCGAATCAAACATTGCATTATGTAGTACTTTGTCACGAGTGTTTAGACTTACATAGAATGGAGGAACACCTCCATCTACTGATTTACCATTTACTTTAGCGCCAAAAATTAATTCTGGCTGGTCATCTAGGATGTTCACTGCATCTCTGTTTTCTGAAATTTGAAGTGATCTGTTGATTTGTTCTCTATAGACATCATGTTTAGCCAATTCAGACAATGGAATGGCTATTTTTAACTTGCCTATTTTGATTTCAATATTGAAAGGTTTTTCTGTTTGAATTTTTGCATTTTGGGCAGCAAGATTTTCTTTTTCTGCTGCGTTTTCAATGTTTTTTCCTTTATCAAGAGTGCTGTTAAGAACTGAATCTGCTTTAAAATTAATTTCAAGAGATTTGTTTGCATTTTCTTTGGGAGGAAAGGAGGTGGATGGCTGAATGTTTAGTGGTGGGCCATTTGATATGTCCTCAACCATGGGTTCTTTTGGGTTGAGGTCTATTCTAGCAGGGAGTTCTATAGGGAGAGTATTAACCTTTGCTTTTTTTGGCTGCTTGGTATCTTTCTGCTTGTTGGTTTCAGGGACATCTATTGTTCTGCTCCTTAATTTGTATTGTTTGTGAACCTCATAGACAACTGCATCATATCCCTCTCTAAAATCAAATGATTCTCCGGATTTGGTTTGAAATTGATTAAAGGTGTGAGCTTCTTGATCATCTTGGGTCAAAAAGATTTGTTTTTTAGTGTTTAGACCCATTAAGTTAATTTGAGTATCCTCTGTTGGCTCACTAGAGGTTGAAGCTTCAACATAGCTTTCCTGGAATGGGGGTCTAATGTTTTGTTCAGGACCAGCCTTTCCAGTATTAAGATTCTGATTTTTCCTGAAGTTTGGATTTCTTGTGATGTTACTTGTTTGACCATCCCAAGAGGATTTCCTCTCAATTGTTTCTACTCTATCACCCAATCTATCCATTCCTTTGATAATTGCATCCAATTTTTGCTCAAATGCAGAAGGTTCTTCTTTGAAGGGAGTCCTTCTTTCAGCTCTAGCTCGAGCTCGTTTAGAGATTAGATTGGCTTCTACACTGACAGCTATACTCTGCATGTCTTCTAAGCTTGGGGGAGCTCTTTCCCTCAGCTGGTAAGCCATATCAGAGTCAAATCCATCAGGGAATTTGATCAAGGCCAAGTCTTGCGAAGGTCTAAGATTCTGCGGAATAGCATTGTACACATTATTAAATCTGCCACAGTAATCTTGAACAGTTTCTTGTGGGCCTCTTTTCAAGCTTTCATATTCTGATAGGATATGTAATGGGTCCTTCTTCTTTTCCCATCTGTTTAAAAAGTTTGATAAAGGGCATGTGGGTCGGCAATAGTGTTTACAGGGAGTGCTCTAAACCAAGTCCTAACATCACCAATTAAACTCTGAAAAAAGATTTTCATCCTGACATCATCAACATCAATTTCATAGTTCTCAAAATAATATGTCATATTCTTAGTATGTTGTTGAGCTGTATAGGTGCTAGTAGCATCAAAATAGGTAATTTTTCTTTGATAATCTTGAGGCATAGCACCAGGATTTGCAGGCAACTGCAAGGGAGCATATCGATTTGCCATATTTACAGGGATAAATGTGACAGCTGGGAGAATGGGGATAACAGTGGAAATATGTGCAGTGGATGGGGGAGTGGAAAAGATGTTCTGAAGTGATGATGGTGAAGTAGAAGAAGCTGCAGCAATGGTAGAAAGGACTGCTGCTTTTCCGGGAGTAAGCTCAGATTGGGTAAGGTTCTGTTGAGCTGTGTCAAAGTCTAAATCAGCAGAATTTTCTTGATTGTCTCGGCTTCTGAGGTTCTTAGGGATTAAATTAGGATTTTCAAAGATAGCTGGAGGATTTGGATCTGGATTTGATCTAGTGTAATGGATTTTCTTTTTTGGAGCCAGCTTCTAAATATATTTTTTGGTATTTTCTGGAAGTATTTGAAGAACACAGCTTTTGACAATATCTTTCTAGGAAATTTTGAATTGTGAGAGTCTTGAATTTTCCTGAAGATCTTTTGAAAACAAAAAGGAAACTGATCAAATTTTTTAGACAGTTGTTCAAAGCCTAAAACTAAACTAGAGATAGACTGAAGTAGCGTTTATTTACTCCTGTAATTGCATAGCAAAAAACAGTTTCAAAGGCTGCCTGGCTAACTTCAGGCTCCATCTATAGCTTTAGAAAATAGACAGCAATAACAAACAATCATTCAATCCCCAGTATGGTCACCAATAATGTTATCACTCAGGTTGTTCCCCAAAAGTTGTGAGAAAAGGGAATACGACTGAGGTAACCACAGACCAATCTTTTAGATGCAGGTTCTAGCCAATCTGTATCTAGAGAGGGTTCTCTCTTTATGATTTAGCTTTGTTTTTCGTGGTATGTTAGGCTAGCTATGAAGTACAGGGGTTTTGTTTGGTTTTTGGATGGTGAAATTCAAAAGAACAAAGGTGTAAATACAAGAAGTTCAGTCCATTGGGCTAATGGAGTATATGAAGATGAACTGTTGGATATGGTTTCTTTGATAGAGGGAGGAACTACAGAGCAAGGTAATTAACCATGGAACAATTTGTAAGCTGGAATCAGGTGAAATGGGGTCAGGGGGTGAAGGGAAATCAAGAATCCTTCATCATGTTGACAGAGGGAAAGTGGATGAATATTGCCAAGGAGCAGTTAAGAATTCCTTGGCTATATTCAAGATGTAAGAACCAGGGGAAACATGAGCAGTTAAGAATTCCTGCTTATGCTAATTCTGAAGAAAACATAAAAAATAATAGAGATTGAACACAGAGTACAGTTAAGCAAGTTCTAGGTTATTCTTTTTTCCTGTTATTCAGATCATGAACATAGATGATATATAAAAACACAGAAGCTGTAAAACATGAGTTAAAAAGACTTATTGATCCATGAAATAATTCGAGAATTCTACAACATAGTCCTCTTCCATTAATTCCACAACCATAGAGTTCAACAACAACGCATTCCAGCAACCTTTTATTCAGAAAAGTTCTCAGAGTTACAGCGCAGCTCCAGAAATGTATCACCAACCCCTAACACTTTGCTTGGGGAGGTATTTGTACTAAACTATTTACAAAATATCTCAATGAGATAATATCTAGCAATAACTTCTTCTACCTACTCTATAGGAGAAAGAAATGATCTCGGGAATAGGAAGAAATAAATGCAGAAGTAAGTGATGCTGTGATGGCCGCCCAGTTGGTGAGATGCATTGACTGTTTGCTCAGCGAGTCGGTTGGTGGCCGCTTCCTTTGATATTCTGCGCTTTAATTTTGCTTTAATAGACCACTGCCCAGTGCGATTTTTATCTGCTCTTTTTCTCCACTTTATGATATTTGTTGTGTTCTGGAAAAAACAAAAGTTTGAAATCCACCTACAAACTTTCCAGCATACTTTGCCACCACTGCTCTTCTGGCAACTGATGGCTTTGCAGCTTTATCAAAGTCTCATCAACGTCTATATACTTGTAGAAGTTCAGCTGGGCTGTAAAAAGATGTTGTACTTCATGCTCAATATAAAATAGATTTTCTAAGTTGCTGTACAGAGATTGGCCAGATGGAAGGGTGTTTCTACTGGAGTACTTGATGATGATGCATTTTGTTGATCAGCAGCATATTTATTTAATCTAATCTGGTACTCAGCTTGTCTCAACAGGCGTTCATTGTTTCTCACCAAACTTGGCAAGCCCCTTTCCAGCAAAACTGCAAATCTTTTCATAAAAGAGTCTACCTCCACCTGCATATCTTGGCTCTTTCTCTCCAAATTCTGCATTAGGGTTCTCACGGTCAGGACTCTTTTAATTGTCAGGATGGTGTCTGTCCTATCTCTGATGTCCAATGTTGCTAGTTCTTCCTTGGTTTTATTGTTCAAAAGATGGATTAGCCTATTGGCCTGTTCAGGTTTATGTCTGAATAAATTTCTGGCACTTTGAATTTCCACCTGGGCTGCTGCAATCAAGTCAATCTGTTCATATATAATTTGAATGGATCTCCATATATTACTGATTAATTAACTGATGTTATCCCATAAAATGCTTCTGATTTCTTCCAGAGGTTTGTCTAAAGAGAGATCCTTTTCCAATGCTTTTACCTTATTCTCTAATGCCTTAACCTATCTTGTCTTTTCTGCTACAATCATCTTAGATTTGTCATAATTTATTTCTAGCTTTGCCAATTTTTCTTTGGCCTCTTTTAATTCTGATACTTGGATTTTTAAATCCTCCATAGCCTTTATCAATTCCTCAGTGGTCATGGTAGTGCTGCTGCCTTATACTGTTGTTGCTAAAGTACCTGCTGCTGATGTTGGGCCAGTGGGACGGATTGCTGTTATGGATGTAGGAGGAGAAGTTGTAACTTTTGGAGCTGTTTGAGATGGCTGGGAGGTCGACACTCCCTTATTTTCTTGCAATGCCTTCTCCAATTCCTACTCTGTCTCATTTAACCTTTGATTCATTTTCATTATTAGGTCCATCATGTCTTCTTCTGCTTTTTCTTGCACAACCTTTGTGGTTTGTGGATGCATAGTAATTGGCAACTTCAATTGTTTCTTGAGGGCAGCTATGTCATCCTCCTTTTTCTTCATTAATTCTTTTATTCCCTTGGCATCCTTGGGATCATGTCCCAACTCAATGATAATTTCTTCCAAGGACTTTATCCTGTTGTCCTTGGCCAAAAAAGATGCCTTTTCTAAATACAGCTGTGTAGATGTGTTGTTCAATGAATTCTGCAACTATTGAGCTAGCATTGCTTTGTCTGCCAATGTGGAATAGACCATCTCTCCGGTTTTCTTGTGCAACTCAATCTGGTCCATAGGGTGAATGTCTTTGGCAAGAGCCTCCAGATTTGTTCTGATATAATCAGCTACTGACTGTGGCTGCTGCACTTTAGGCTTGAAGTGACTCAAGATCATCTTTCCTTCCTTAATGTCATATGCAGACATTAACCTTTATTGTTTGGCAGGGGTCATCTTGAGGAATTGATCATAAAGCTGTAGTATTATTGGCTCATTCTGGGCCTTGATGTCCGTGAATGTTCTTTTGATATCAGCATCTTGCTTGCTTTGCGACCTTGAGGAGGAAACTTCCACACTACACTATTTCTCCAATTGCTGCCTATGAGAACTGGTGGATGTTTCTACCATTGGAGATGTCTGTGGGCTGGTTGCCCTCTCACCCCTTGTACTTTCTATGATTTCCTCACTGATTTCCTCTTCAAGTAGAGGATCTATTCTTTTCCTTTTCGCCCCTGGCTGTTCTGCTGGCCCACTTACAAGTGCGGTCTCTTCTCGGTCCCTTTTTCTGCCCTTTTCCTCATTTAGAGGAGTCTGCAATGTTCGTACCTCTGGTGCTTTGGTCTGGGAAGGAGGAATTTTCCCTTGGCCTTAGTGTTTTGATGATGTTGGCTGATCTATCATTTCATGTTACTCTTTGCCTTTAGATGTCCCTGCAGCTGGTGTAGTGCTTTCTTGGGCTGGTTGCTGTGAAGTTGTAGCAGTTGATGTGCCCACTCCAATTTGCTGAGGCAATTTGAAGGAGACCTGTCCAAAAGAGTCTCGGTCAAGAGTCTTTTCAAGATTTTTCATTGTTTGTTCCATTCTTTCTTCCTCAGTAAGTTCTTCTATCAATGTGCCCACTACCCACTCATCTTGATTAGCATACTGTTCTATTTCAGGGATCCTACAATGATTATAGGTTGATAGCCTATTTTTTACCTTTCTATCACAGATGAATCCGTTTGGGTCATAGGGTACCCACCAAAAGCTCCTTTTTAATTTGAGTTGTTCACCCAACATCTTTTCAGCATCTTTCCATCCTTCCTTTTTGTTAATGATGAAGGGGCCTAACTGGTTTCTTAATTTCAGCTGAGCCTTTTTCTTGGTAGCATAAAAATGAGTCAAATCTAAGCTAATAAATTGCCTGAAATATTCAAGAGCAAAGAGTCTCATAGGCACATATTTTGGCAGTTTATAGGGGCACAGCTCACAGCCATATATCCTGATCTCAGTGTGATTCTGGTAGAAGTATCAATCACCTATTTTGTAGTTTTTGGAGAGCTGTAAGATTTTCTGCATGTCACCAGAGAGTCTGGGAGGAGGAGTTCTCATTAGCAGAGAGGAGATTGGATGTATAAATAGATCAATGAACTCACAGTAAGTGTAGGGAGAGTTATGGACTTCATGGAAGACTGAGGTCCAAAATATCACAGACCTCCTTTCTCCTTTAGTATCCAATTTTCTGATAGGACACTAAAAACTATCTGTTTGATAGTACAAGAACAGATGATATATATAAGAGGTATATTTGAAGACTCCTTCTTTGTCCAGCTTTATGAATTGGTGATGGATCTTGTTGCTAATGAAGGTAGCAAAGTCAAATTTGACAACAGGAAGATGTCTTGGAATAAACATGGACATCAAAACTAAAATGGTCTCATAAACATATTCATTTGTTTTAAATCCCAGGACATAGGATATCATGTCAATAATGAATTTTCCAGCTTCATTGAACCAGACATGGCTAAAAGGAGGTGACTCTCTGGGCTGGCGATCTAGTCTCATGAATAACTTGGCAATTTGGTCTATTTCTGCAGTGGATAATTTAGAGCCTTCATCCACCAAATGTCCAATGGAAAGAGGAGCCAGAGGATGACTAGGTTTGAAGTGCAACATCTCATTGATTGAGTCAAGAGTCATATGGAAAAGGAAAGTTCCAGTTGGAGACATGACTGCTCTCTTAGTAGGTTCATAATTAGCACAACACAGGTGAATGAAATTAGGGAATACATTTACTGAGGGGAGATAGTATCTGGGTAGATTGGATTCCCATATCCCAAAGGGATCAGTTTTGTTTAGGTGACTATTCCTGATTTCACAGTATGCTTGGAGGTGGTTTTTGTCACCAATTAAGTTTTGTATTTGAAAAGCCCTCTCAGCTAGGGGCAACCCCTCTAAATCCTTGTGCGGTGCATTGAGGGGAGCAATGTTTAGGGCAACTAGAGCTTCCATTGCTCAATTTATTGTGATTTTTCAATTGAAATTTGGGTTTTTGCAACAAAGTAGGTAAAATAATAGTTTCTGGGGGTTTTCTTAGAGAATTGCAGGCCCAAGCTGACTTAAATTTAGCTCATTGGGTGAATTTGCAGTGAAAAACGAAGCTTGCAGGATTTTTTGGTAAAATGGGCAAAAACAGTGGTTATGGTGTGCCTTTTTGCAGGTAATTTGATGATTTTAACTCAAATTTGGGCGTTTTTGGAGACTTTGTAGAGGAAACTAAAAATAACAAGGTTCATGAACAAAATGTAGGTAACTACCTATTTTAACCAGTAGACTGTGCGATTTGCAGGTGGCGAACCGAGCTGGAAGATCGGACTGTGGAGTATTTTGGCTTGGAAGCAAACTGTGTGGTTGAATGACTACTCTTGGACGTAAATTGGCATGCACAGGTTGCAAAGAGAAAATAAATAGAAATGAACGAAAACGACATTTTCACGCCTTTTTGACAAAAAAATTGATTTTGGCAGGTTTTGGCTTGTTTTGATCGGGTGACATCAGCATGACGCAGTATTTTGTCGCGTAGCGGGGTGACATGGCACTGACGTAGTGCTAATGTGGTTTTGACATCAGCGGATGATGTGAGGGTGATGTGAGCGAGGAGGGAGCATGGGCGGTGTTAGCGCTCAAATCTACCTTAGGCTGAGGAAGGCAAAACTCAAGGCCACATCAAACCAAGCTCAGCCTCGTAGCTAGCCCTACGAGGACAGGAGAGGGCTCTCCCCGGGTCTATCTCGGAAAAATGTCTTAAAAGGGGCTGAGATGACTCAAAATTAATACTGATTTTAGGCTAGTAAAGAGATAGGAAAGTTTGATGCCTGTAATATTACCCTGTCAGAAAGGATTGGCTTCTCGTGAGCGCCCCCGAGCCCTGGCCGTCTGATCCCTGAGCCCGTGCCCTCGCCTCCAGGCCTGGCCTGGCAGGGCCTCCTCTGCTCTCCTGCCCTCTCCGCGCTGACCCCGCCTTCGGGGCTCCTGCTTCTGGCTGTCCTGCCCCTCCGTTGAGCGCAGCGGACCTGCAATGGCAGGTTCCGCTCCCCCCCCTCCGATCTTTGAAACCCCTGAGGAATCATTCGCAGCCCTCCTATCTAATCACCCAGAAGCCAGATCCCGACCCTCCCAATCAAAGTTTATCAAGAAGTTAGATGAAATTCCTGAAGTAAATCTGCCCCCAGCTCTGCCTAGAAAATCGGCAATAGCTCTATCGGAAAGAGGCTTGGTAGGACAGTTCACAGGCCTCTGGCCTTCTCCAAGAACGGTCCAAAAATGGGTGGAGCGTAACTGGAATTCAATGATCCAAGGGAAGATAGCCATCCGGTTTTGCGGGCGTGGTTACTACACCTTTCTATTCGAAACAAAGGAAGACAAGCAACTCATCTTTCGCAACGGACCCTATTTCATGGACACAAGAGGGCTATACCTGAATTGTTGGACCCCGGACTTTGATCCGCAAATGGATATCCCCAGCGCGGTCCCTGTTTGGGTGCACCTCCCCCATCTGCCCCTGCACTGCTGGGGGGATGAATCGGTCAAGGCGATCGGCAACGCAGTTGGAAAATACATAGACAGATCGGAACCGAGGGAAAACATGCATGCATGCGCTAGGATCTGCGTTGAAGTCGATCATGGAAAAGGACTGCCGGAAGCCGTAAAGCTAAGAGTGGATCAATGGTTGCACATCCAACAGCTGGACTACGAACAACTGCCCTTCAAATGCAAGGTATGTCACGAATACGGTCATTTCGCTAATAGATGCAGTAAGTTGAAAGAAAATGAGGCCACACAAAATGAGGAAAACTCTGAAGGACCTTGGGAGCAAGTCAAAAGGAAAAAGCCCTCTCCAAATCCGGGTATCAACACCTCAGCCCCTCCAGCATCAAATCAACCCCCCCCCCTCCCCCTCCTCCCCCTACCTTCCCTTCCTCTTCCAACCCCTTTGAAACCCTAACAGAAGAAGTCCCGGCCTCCCCTCCCCACTCCCCTCGCCCTACCTCTCCCCGCTCTAATCCTCCTCCCTCCCCCCCCCCCCACCATCGAAAGAATCCTTACAAGAAATAAAGCCAAGGAAACACATCAGTCATCGGACCCTCCTAGGAAAGTTGGCCGAAAGACAAACAAAGAGTTAAGAGATGAAACAGCAGCAAAAGAAATGGCAACCGGCACCCAACAACCATTGGATTCCTTCTTAGGCAAGTCAAAAGGAAGTGGAGAGAAGGCCAAGGAGAAATCAGGACCTCACCCCAACACTGGTAAATAATGAATTTGGTCTCTTGGAATTGTAGGGGGCTCGACACACCTGTAAAGCTGAAAGCAATCAAGGATCTCTTAAACCAGGAAAAGCCTGATATCCTCCTAATCCAGGAGACCAAAATCACCGAGCAAGACTTCCTCCTCCAAACTCAAAGATTCAGAAACTACCTCGGCATTTCAATAGGCTCATCAGGAGCTTCAGGTGGAATAGGAACCTTATGGAATAAAAACAAATGGGAAATCATCAGCTCCCAGCTCTGCAACTGGTGGATACGAACAGAATTAAAAAACAAAAGCACCAGAGATTCTTACCACATCTACAACATTTACGCTCCTAACCACTACAGAGACAAAGCAAGCTGCTGGAATACTCTAGAAACGGATCTCAACACCATGAACAGCAGTGGGGTAATCCTTGGAGGAGATCTGAATCTAATAAGGCAGATAGATGAAAAATATGGGGGAAACTTCCACGCTAACCAATCCAGAGACAAGTTGGAATCCATCATTCAACATTTCAAATTGATTGACCCCCCTCTAACAAATGGCAAATACACATGGACAAACAGAAGAGCAGGGATACACAACATAAAAGAGAGGCTTGACAGGTTCTTAGTTCAGGAAGGAGTAGCAGAAAATTACAAAGCTATCAGGAGCCACATAATACATGGCACAACATCGGATCACAAGGCCGTGGTTCTCTCCATGGACAATGGTGCAAATTGGGGCCCTCTCCCTTTTAAATACAACAGAGCCTGGGATTCTCATGAGGATTTCCGCAACCTTGTAAAGGACCAGTGGTCGATTGAAGTCATCGGCTCACCCCATTTCGTATGGGAGTCAAAGCTAAAACATCTTAGGACAGCCATAAAGAAATGGGCTAGGGAAAACGCAACTGCTGAAAAGAAAAAGAAAACAGAGCTGCAAGTCGAAATGGAGAAATGGCATAAAGAAAAAGAACAGGTGCAATACACAGCCGAGGACTTAGACAAGGAAAAACAGCTGTATAAAGAGCTTTACAGGCAGAACCGCATAGAGGAAGAAGAGCTAAGAATAAAATCCCGCTGTCTTTGGTTAAAAGCTGGGGACAAAAACTCCTCCTTCTTCCACAATAATGTTAAGATCAGAAGGGCAATCAACCAGATAAACAGAATAGAAGTTGAGGGGAGAGAGCTGAGGGATCAAGAAGCCATAAAAAATGCAGCACATGCGCACTTCAAAGCCCTCCTCTCGACGGACCAGCATCAGGATAGCGATGACTTCCTACGTATAATCAAGAGCAAGATAACAGAGGAACACAACACCAAGCTGGAGAAAGAACCCACAATAGAAGAAATTCAAGAGACTATCTTTGGCATGCAGCAAGACAAGGCCCCCGGGCCGGATGGCTTCACAGTTGCATTTTATAAACAGCACTGGGACACTATAAAGAAGGACTTTGCAAGAATGGTAAAAAATGCATTTAGAAAACATAAATTGGGGGACAACACAAAGTCTTCCCACATAGCCTTGATCCCCAAGGAAGCCAACCCCAAATCCTTTGATAGATTCCGGCCCATCTCGCTTTGTAATGTCTCTTATAAAATCATCACAAAAATAATAGCAAACAGGATAAAGAATCTTCTCCCACTCATAATCTCAGAGAATCAGGGAGGTTTTGTCCCAAAGAGGCAGATCATAGATAATGTTATTCTAGTCCAGGAAGTAATACACAGCAGTTACAACAGAGGAGAGCGTGGGATGATCATTAAGCTGGACATGGCCAATGCGTTTGATCGTGTAGATCACTCCTTCCTTTGTTCGGTCTTAAAGAATTTCGGGTTCTCTCCCAATTTTATCAGCTTGATTAGAGCTTGTATCTTTGACTCCTGGACCGCCCCGTTGATCAATGGCAGGCCCAGCATCTCATTCAGAAGTTCCAGAGGCCTGAGGCAAGGCTGCCCCCTCTCCCCCTTCCTCTTCATTATCATGGCAGAATCTCTCAGTATCCACCTAGAAAACCTGTGCAGCAAGAGAGAAATCACAGGCATCCGCATTGAGAGAGGGATCAAGGAAATAAATCACTCATTGTTTGCAGATGACACTCTACTTATAGGGGGTGCCTCTAGTCTAATGGCTAGAAGGTTCAAAAAGGTCCTGGATGCTTTCCTCCAAGCCTCAGGAGGCAAACTGAATAACAGCAAGTGCAAGCTCTACACTTGGAATGTGCCTCATCAGATTTAGCAAAGAATCTCCCAAATCCTGGAGATCCCTCTTCAAAAAAATTGGAGTTCTTTCCCTTATCTGGGCCTGCCCCTGGCGAAGGAACACATTAAAGCAGAAGTTTGGACAAATCACATGGAAAAAATGAGAGGTCACCTTCAAAACTGGGGAGCCTCTTGGCTCAATCTAGCTGGCAGAACCATCCTTATAAAGGCTGTCCTCTCTAGACTTCCAATATATCAATATGCAATCATTATGGCCCCTGCTAGTATCCACAAACACATGGAGCTCATAATGAGAAGTTTCCTCTGGCAAGGAGGTAAACAAGACACCAAAAAATTCAGTCTAGTAAGCTGGGATCAAGTAACCCTTCCTTATGAAAAAGGAGGCCTATCTATAAAAATCCCGAGCCTCTCCAACCAGGCGCTGGGGCTCAAGCTGATCTGGAGGATTCTCATAGGAACTGGCTCGTGGTGGGTGGAGGCAATCAAAAAAAAGTACCTTAGAGGCCTAAATTCCAACATCCTCAACGACCCCATAGCTGACAGGCCCTGCACCCCGATGTGGCGTTTAGTGAAGAAATTTCTGCCACACTTCAAGGAAAATGTCTCCAAGCTCCCAGGTAATGGCCAAAGTATTAATATATGGACTGACAGAATATTGAACTCCAATCAAAGAACTTCTGTTCAAGAGCTCAGACCCTTGCAAAATTGGATGGAGGAGAGACACATAATCACTTTGCATGATATATCCTTATGGAATCATAATAGATGGCAGGCTTGGAAAGATCTGAATACACCTCTGGAATTAAAACCTCTGTGGCACAATCTGAAGCTCTCATTATCTGGATCAGCTCCAATAAGCAAGGACAAAGAGGATAGATATATCTGGGATACGGGGGGAGGGTCCTTCACGGTAAAGGAAGGATATAAATCTCTCCAAACTCCAACCCTCACTGACACTTGGAACCTCTACCCAGCGGCTTGGAAGATCGAATGCCTTCCAAAGGTAAAGCACTTCAATTGGACTCTTCTAAAAGGAAGAATTCTTACAGCAGAGAACCTGAGAAAGAGAGGGATACAAGGACCTTCGATCTGCAGCTTCTGTGGGGAAGAGGAAGAGTCAATTCAGCACTCTTTCATTCTCTGCTCGTTTGCCCAAAGCTGCTGGAACAGGATAACAAGACCCCTGAACATTAGAGAACTCCCTGAACAGATGCATAACCTCCAGAAGAATTGGAAAAGAGCCTACCCATACACTAAGAAGGGCAAAAATAATATCATTAGACTCTGGAAATGCATCCCCGCTACTCTGTGTTGGAACCTCTGGCTCGCAAGGAATAAACATGTCTTCCAAAATAAAAGGCCTAACATGGATAGGGTAATAGCTAAAACCATAGCTAATATCTCGGAGGTGATAAGTGCAAACTTCATTGCTCTCCCAGACCAAGAGAGTTGGACACAAGAGGAAAAGGAATGGTACAGTAGTTTCAAAGTGAATCACGCTCTGAATCCTCCTGCACAGAATAAAGCCAATCAGAAACAGGCCAATTGGAAACTCAGGGGTACAAAAGATGAAGTAAGGCAATGGATAAACAAGCAAGACCGACCACTTCTGTTCTTTGATGGAGCATCGAAGAACAACCCCGGAGCAGCGGGAGAAGGAGGAGTCATAAAAGACCAAGAAGGAAATTACATTTGCAGCTATGAATGGGGATTGGGAAAGACATCGAACAATGCAGCTGAAGCTTACAGTCTCCTCCTCGGCACAACAATTCTATTAAACCAGGGTCTAAAAAATCCAATTATTATTGGAGACTCGGCTATCATAATCTCAGCAATGGTCAATGACAAAGATTTTAACAGAGAAGGCCTCAACAATATCAGGAAGAGGATTTCAGAGAACATTCGGAATCTGGGGGATGTCATCTTCAGACATGTGCTGAGGGTGCATAATGACGAGGCCGACGCCCTTGCCAACAAAGCGGTAAACCGACAGCAGGGACAAGTCTGTGAAAATGAGAAAACCTATGATAAAGATATCCCATAATCACTCTAGCAGTCATTCAGTCCATCAGCACAGTCACTCTGAATTCTGTCAGTTCAGTGATCATACCATCTGCCCGTCCTTGGAAACTTATCCCACTCCTCACACACTTCCGCCCTTCTCCTCCTTTCTCGATTACAGTCATACCCGTGATCTCCCTCCTGGCATGGTAGGCATACGTCTTACCAGGCTTCTTGGGCTGAGACCATCGTATCCGAAGCTAGATTTGCAGTCAGAGCACGCAGGCCCCATTATCCCGCTCCTTCATTCAGTCTGGCTTCCCCCTCTTCTATATATACCGGCCCCTCCGAGCTCTCTTCACACTCTAACAGCGCAGCCCCTGTCTCAGACAAAAAGAATTCGTGTCCTGGAAGGTAGCGAAACTCAGGAGTTCAGAAGTCCGAGTTCAGAAGCTCGAGAGCCTCAGTGCGTGATCAGAAGCCCGAGTTCCCCTCGTCTCCTCAGGACAAAGCAAGCCGCCGTCCAGAGCTTCGTAACACAGCTCCCATCCTCGGCCATCCTCAGGTATAGCTCAAGTCATCTCTTAAAGCTCTGTTTACTAATCTACTCTTTTCAAGTTATGGCAGCAAATAGACAACAACAACAAGCACAGGAGGGCGCAGCGCAGCAAGGAAATCCATTGGACAGAGTGTTAGGGAATGACACCTGCACTCTGTGTAAACAACATATGTTCATGATAGCTCGTTCTGTTAAACATCACAAAGAGCTGAGGGATGACTTTCTGGCAGACAGTCGCTCTAAAAGAAAGAAGCTGGTTAAGCAGAGGAAGGAAATTGAGGGACCCAAGGAGAAGTGCCAGCATCTAGAGGAGGCAATCAACCACATCAAACAACTCACGGACAGCATGCAGGCGGAGGCACCCACCAAGGCAAGCCAAAAGGATGAAGAAAGAGATGAACAGAGGGAAGAAACAGTTAACCAGTTATGGTGTTAGTTTTATGAATAGTAAAGTAAAGCTTATAGATGGTCTGTTTGTAAGGCAGTATAGTAGGTATCTATTTCAGCACTTCCTTCTCAAGTTAATCTCACAGAAGTCAAGGGCTGTGCCCCGATTTTGGACTTTACTTGTGAATGTTCTTCTTGAATCCTATGTAATAGCTCTAGCTTTCCTATTTTTTTAATATATGAGTAACCGATCTTGTGAAAAAAAAAAAGAGATAGGAAAGTTTGATTTAGATTTTTGAGTTTTTTGTTGGAGAAACGGGAAAAACAATTTTGGGTCCAGGGATTAAGGTCAGATCTTTGCAGATTTCGAGTTGGGGTGAGGTAGGAAATAGTCTTGATGCCTTTTATCAGGTGTATGGATGGATCAGAATGACAAGGAGTTGAAGAGGGCAAAGGAGAACATGGATCCTCTCCAAACTGGCGAAAACATGTAAAACTAAACAAATTTAAAGGAAGAGCACTGTGAAAAATGAATTCAACCTCATTTACTCATTCATTTAGTTTCAGAAGCATAAGAAGGGAATGGCATACATTTAAACATGAATAAACTTACAATAACTGGGAGATAACACCATCAAGAACTGAAAGCCACAAGAATCCCAACAGGTGCTGCAAAACCTCTGATCTTTCCTTAGCCAAAATATGAAAAATATGTACAATAATGTGCCAAAATCTTCCCAAGAGTCCAACCATCTACCAAAATCCAACCCCTACACTATGAAATTCATAGAATATATACATTTTCTCATCCTTGTACTAAGGGATTGAGCTCAACCATTTTCTTCAAAATAGAATTAGTTACATTAAACTTGGGCCGAATTTTTGAAAATAGGTTCTGAAGATGAACTCGTATCTCCTAAACCATAACATTTTTTGCAAAAAGGAAAGAGGTTTTTGTAGATAAGGTAGTTTTGGAGAAAAACCTCTCTCAAATTTGGGAAATTCGTTTCCATTAGCTCGTACTTTGTTCCACCAAATCATCTCTAAAACAGAAAATCATTAAAAATTTAATTCTATGAAAATGAGCTGTAAAGATCTAGTCACACATCCCAATCCATGACACCTGTGAATAAACTGAAAGAATTTTTTTTTATATGGCTCGTGCTTAACAGAAACCTCCTTTGGTTTTGAAAAATTACTTTCCATCTGCTGTAAAATGGTCCCGCACTAAAATGACTAAAAGAGTAAAAAATATGAAAAATTTGCTTTGTTTTAATATAAGCTCCAAATATCAATGTATATCTCCCACATAGTAGCACCCGTGAATAAACTGAAGGATTTTTTTGTTATTTGGTATGTGATGAACAAAAGCCTCTCTCACTTTTAAAAAATTCCTTACCATTCTTTTAGAAACTGATTTTGAACTAAACTTGTCATTGTGTGCAGCAACTGACCTCAAAACATGCATAACCAAGAATTACTCATTCATTTCTTCTAATCCAGGAACCAGTTATGGGAGTGTGATATGCCGTTGGAAAGATTTTTCTGAGATCCTTCTGATAGAAATACTTGTGGCATGTTTTGTGTTGAACATCATGTGCAAAACATATAACAAAACCATACATAGTAAGAGCTCATGTTGATCCCTGGTGACAGGCTGTGAAGACTGGAACTAACATCGGCTCCAATGGGGATGGTAGCTCCTTGGAGGTGCCAAGAACTATAGATCTCTGGAAAGTAGACAGTGCCTCTTTCATTGGGCATGGATGGTCAAACAACTGCAAACCCAAAACAACTCATACCAATCCAAAAACATATACATGCTGCAACATGTACATAAACAAATACCGCAAACTGAAATGCTGCCTCGGGCAGCTTATTTATGTACAAATCTAACCTACTTTGCTGCAAAATTGATAGATCAAGTAATGTTGTAATGCCATATCAACCAATCAAGTAAATCTGAGAAGAATGTTGCTTGAGAGTGCTTCAACCAGATCACAGATGCAATTGCTTGCAGCCCTACATGCACATAACGAGTCTGGTTGTGTAAAAGACAATTTGATCTATCATTCAAACTGAAAAAAATTTCCATGTATGTTGCAATAGGATCAAAGAAACCAGACTCTATTTTCTGCCCTAATTCCTCAACATAGACCTCCAACTGCAAATTTCCAATGCAAACATCTACAGGCAACTCTATTGTTTCTTGTTTTGAAGGAGGAAGAGTTTCCAAGAACTTTCTGGGATCTCGGAAATCATATGATTGGATCTGATCATTTAAACATTGAATCTCCTTCTCAATTCTTTCAACAATTAACTCACAAACACCCATTTTAGCTTCAAGAGGAAACTTCAGAGATTTTAAACATTGAAGCATGACACTGAAAAGTCTTTCATCAATTTCAAAATCAGCTAACTGATCTCTAATTTCTTTTACAACTTCACAAAGTGCAGGGTTTGCCACATACCCTACCATTGCATTAATGGATCAGTGAGCACTGGAATCTCTGGATCAAGCTGGATTCGCCAAGTAAATGTCTCAGCCTTCATATGTGTCTGACCATTGTCCACCATCAACAATCAGATCTGAACTTGATACATGTACTGGGGCAATTAACAAGTTAGATGTCACGATTACAAGCTAGATCAGAGATTGACTGAAGCAGCGTTTATCTACTTCCGCTAATGCAAAGAAAAAGCATTTCGAAGGCTACCTGGCTAATCTTCAGGCTCTGTCTATAGCTTATAAAACAAATGACATTAACAAACAAACTATTTTCTTGCCCAGTATGGTCGCCACTATGTTAGCGCTCAAATCTACCTTAGGCTGAGGAAGGCAAAACTCAAGGCCACATCAAACCAAGCTCAGCCTCATAGCTAGCCCTACAAGGACAGGAGAGGGCTCTCTCCGGGTCTATCTTGGCAAAAGGTCTTAAAAGGGGCTGAGATGACTGAAAATTAATACTGATTTTAGGCTAGTAAAGAGATAGGAAAGTTTGATTTAGAGTTTTGAGTTTTTTGTTGGAGAAACGGGAAAACCAATTTTGGGTCCATGGATTAAGGTCAGATCTTTGCAGATTTCGAGTTGGGGTGAGGTAGGAAATAGTCTTGATGCCTTTGATTAGGTGTATGGATGGATCAGAATGACAAGGAGCTGAAAAGGGCAAAGGAGAACATGGATCCTCTCCAAACTGGCGAAAACATGTAAAACTAAACAAATTTAAAGAAAGAGCACTGTGAACAATGAATTCAACCTCATTTACTCATTCATTTAGTTTCAAAAGCATGAGAAGGGAATGGCATACATTTAAACATGAATAAACTTACAATAACTCGGAGATAACACCATCAAGAACTGAAAGCCACAAGAATCCCAACAGGTGCTGCAAAACCTCTGATCTTTCCTTAGCCAAAATATAAAAAATATGTACAATAGTGTGCCAAAATCTTCCCAAGAGTCCAACCATCTACCAAAATCAAATCCCTACACTATGAAATTCATAGAATATATACATTTTCTCATCCTTGTACTAAGGGATTGAGCTCAACCATTTTCTTCAAAATAGAATTAGTTACATTAAACTTGGGCCGAATTTCTGAAAATAGGTTCTGAAGATGAACTCGTATCTCCTAAGCCATAACACCTGTTTCAAAAATAAAAGAGTTTTTTGTAGATAAGGTAGTTCTAGAGAAAAACCCCTCTCAAATTTGGGAAATGCGTTTCCATTAGCTCGTAATCAGTTCCACGAAATCATCTCTAAAACATAAAAATCATTAAAAATTTAATTCTGTAAAAATGAGCTGTAAAGATCTAGTCACACATCCCAATCCATGACACCTATGAATAAACTGAAAGATTTTTTTGTTATATGGCTCGTGCTTAACAAAAACCTCCTTGGGTTTTGAAAAATTACTTTCCATCTGCTGTAAAATGGTCCCGCACTAAAATGACTAAAACAGTAAAAAATATGAAAAATTTGCTTTGTTTTAATATAAGCTCCAAATATCACTGTATATCTCCCACATAGTAGCACCTGTGCATAAACTGAAGGAGGTTTTTGTTATTTGGTATGTGATGAACAAAAACCTCTCTCACTTTTAAAAAATTCCTTACCATTCTTTTAGAAACTGATTTTGAACTAAACTTGTCATTGTGTGCAGCAACTGACCTCAAAACATGCATAACCAAGAATCACTCATTCATTTCTTCTAATCCAGGAACCGGTTACGGGAGTGTGATATGCCGTTGGAAATATTTTTCTGAGATCCTTCTGATAGAAACACTTGTGACATGTTTTGTGCTGAACATCATGTGCAAAACATATAACAAAACCAGACATAGTAAGAGCTCATGTTGATCCCTAGTGACAGGCTGCGAAGACTAGAACTAACAGGCGGTAAGTGGTTTGGCCCCCGCACTGCTTTTGGGTAATGGTGGTATTGGAGGGGCAGCAGTGAGCACCATGGGAGACTACCACATGTCCCAAGGTACGGCAGCAAAACCACCATCCCCCGGGTGCTATTATCGGACAGAGGAGGGCTCGCGATATGGATTGAAGCTGTTGGATGGGCGGGCCTCGATCCAACGGTGGCCGACGAACGGGAAATGTCGGAGGCTACGACGTGGGGACCCACCATATAAATCAACATTTAAATATATATCAGGCAGGTATAAGCTTTGGTTATCGGGCTTTCCAGGTCTGGTTATTTATTTAACCGAGTTAAATAAATTCCATGGTTTGTGTATGCGGAGGGTTGTTATTGGCCCCGAATGAACCTGTTAGTCTCCTATACCAATAGGTTTCATTTTTCAAGATTGACAGTGGAAGTTCCAAAAATATTCATCTTTGATGCTACAAAGGTTTCATATTTTGTGAAAAGAACAGAGAGTTAAAAAAGGTAAAGAGGGTATGCCTTAAAAGAATGATCAAAAGGCAAGAAAATGAATTGGTCAGAAAAAATAATTGAAATGAACCCCAAAGAAAGACTAGGAAAGTGGCTAACCAAAATTCCACTGCTAGCTTGATGGATGGCCCAACAGTTCAAACTGGACCATGCCGTGATTTAAATTGCTTTTTCTAGACTAGAGAATGAATATCTGCTCAAACAGTTCAAGCTTGGCAGCTGAGTGGCTAGATAGAGAAATGAAGGAGCCCAACTGCTTAATCTAGGCCCTTGGAAGAGATAAGGGTAGATTTAGATAGGAGGGCAGCCAAAAGAAAAGAGGATTATCAGGGTTTGCAAGGCTAAGTGCACCCATTGAAAAGAAGAAAAAATGTTAGGTGTATTAGGTTGGGTAGGTAATTTGAGGTTGCAGAAGCAAGCTTTGACCACATGATATATTGAAAATCATATCTTATCTCGTCAATAAGAGAAGAGTCAAAACAATGGTCTAAATGGCAGAACTATCAAAGCATGTCTAACTTCACTCATTCCCCTCAAAAAGTTTCTTACTAATATCCCCTTGAGGACTTTAGGATCTGCCTAAATAGTCCTACTTACATTTCCCCCTTGAGAAAATTATGTCAAGTTTTGGCCTTCTTCTTCGAAAAGAAGCTGCATTTCTTGTGTAAAACCCTCATTTCATAATTCATCCATTCCTTCTATCTAAGTTTTAAGTTCACAAGCTTAATCTCTCCTTCACACTTCACGTCACATATCCATATTAACTCCTAACCCTATTATATAGCTCCCTAGTTACAACCCCACCCCTATTTTCTACAAAAAACTATATAAAATTCCCAAAAACATATAAACTATCCCACCCCCTAGCATTATAGATAAGTAACATAGTTATGGGAGATATTAGTCCATTTGGGGCTATAATCAACCCTTCCACGTCCTAACCCCAGAATTAATCTAACCTCTGGTTAAGATTAATAACCTATGCCTAAACCCCACCCACCTAAACCCTTGCAATTTCCCCCGCAGTCAAACCCCAATGTTTAAATGTTTGAATGTTTTAAATTAAACATTGCATTACATTACGCCGCACAAGTCCTACCCACAAAAAACCCACCTAAGCCAAAGTTCGGACCCACCGCTGTGAAATATTATTTAAATACGGGTAGGACCTGCTCTGAAGTTGCATGCCATGCCAAAAGCCCCGCCATCCGTCCATCTCCCACCGCGCCAGATCCAACGGTGGGCGAGTATTCTCAGCCCACAACGCATTGGGGGTTAACGTCTGGGGGATGGGTGGTTTCGCTGCCGTACCCCCGCCACATGTCGACCGCCCGGGGTGTTCGGAGGCCTCCCCCCCAAAACCGCCTCCGCTCAAAGGTGGTGCGGGGAAACCAGAAACCGCCGTCCATTCCATCACGTCAGCAATCCCGTCACCATGACGTCACACCCGGTCTCTGCCGCTGCCCCACGTCGCTCACCACGTTGTCCGCCCGTGTCCACGTTGTGCCACCGTGTCCCGCCACATCATCATCCGAGTCATCGTCCACGTCACCCGGCCGTACCCGGGACCCGCCGATGATGTCATGCTGACGTCATCGCAGGAAAGCGCCAAAAGCGTGTATGCGCCAAATGTTTTGTTAAAAACAAGGAAAGTGACCGTTTTCGGACATTTTCATTGGAAAGTTTCGAGTGCGCCGTTCTGCTGTTCACACCAAATTGCCTCAAGATTTCAAATTTGAACAACTCGGACTCCGCCACCTGCAAATTCGACGTCAGTACTCACCATTCAGTTAGCTCAACCACCCTCGGTGCAAGCTAAACCAGGTATTTGTCGAATTCCACCTGTTCGCCCGTGTTCTTCTCGTTTTCTCGAATTTATTCACTCAATTGCCTGCAAACTCCTAAGTTAATGGTTCTGTCCCTCATAAATTTGGCCTAAATTTACTAATGCATCCCATGTTTAAGAGAACCACGGTCCATTCACATTTCACCGTGCCAAAATCCATTTTCGAGCTTGAATTCCCGATATAATTTTATACCTACTCGGCATTGTTCCCTTTTGCCACGTTTCACTGCAAAACCTCAGTGCATTGAGTTGTGCAATCCCTTTCCCCTCTGCATTTGGCCCTCACAGTCCCTAAATTCAGAGAACTTGCTAAAAAGAAACCAAAGCTTAAATCAAACTCTGCAAAGTTTGTTCTTTTCACCACAGCCACAAATATTGAAGACTTTTGGTTCAGCTGAACTCATTCTGCCACTCCTCTACAAATCCTCACAAGCAGTTGTCCTCAGCCTGGTTCTGTTCAAAAACTTCACTCTAAAGATAACATCTGAAAAGTTCTATAATGGCTACTCCATCAGCTCTTAGTGTCACTCCTATGAATCCACCAAACAAAGAGCTTGAAGCCATGCCTCTTGCTGATAGAGATTACCTTATTCAAGATCTAGTAGGTGACAAAAATCACTTGCAGACCTTCTGCTAGTTGAGAAACAGCTATCAAAGCAACTCTGACATGTATGGTATATGGGAATCCAATTTGCCTTATTACTTCCTCCCATCTATTAATATTTTTCTTGAGATCATCCGCTTATGTGCCGAGAACTATGAGCCAACTCAGAGAGCTGTTAAGTCTCCATCTGGGAGCATACTTTTCCACATTACTCCTGAATCCATCAACCAAATGCTCAACTTCAAGCAGACTCCCCTATTGTTTCCCTTTTCCATGAACTATTTGCTGGATGCAGGTTCCAAACTCTCAAGTTCTGACATTGAAAAAATTACCAAGACATTCATGAGGGCAGACCGCCAGCCTACAGGGCCACCTCCTTTCTTATATGTCCATTTCAATGAGGTGGGCAAGCTTCTAGTTGATATGATCTCTTATGTGCTGGGTTTTAAAACAAGTGAGCACATTGATGAAACAGTGTTGGTGTTATTAGCTACATATAGTCCAGGCCAACCCCCTGCTTACAAGTATAACTATGCCAAGTTTATAGCCAATAAAATACATGATAAGCTATTAAAAGTGGATAGGAAGGGAGTATTCGAATATTCATCATATATCTACCACTTATTCATGTATTACCAGTCTGAAAGCTTCCAATGCCCCATCAAGAAATTGGATTCTAGGGGTGAAAAGAGGTTTGTCATCTTTTGGTCATCTGTTTTCCATGAGGTTCAAAGCTCTCCATTTTCTTACTGTGAGTTTATTGACCAATTTTTATACCCAGTCTCTTGCCTCCTAATGAGATCCCCTCCTCCCAGATTGTCATTTGAGATTCAGAAGACCTTGCAGCTGTCCAAGAGTTATAAAATAGGTGATTGGTACCTCTATCAAAATCACACTGTCATTAGGATCTATGACTATGAGCTCTGTCCTTACAGACTTCCAAGGTATGTACCAATGAGACTGTTTGCCTTGGAATACTATAGGCAACTCATTAGTTTTGATATTACCCATTTTCATAGTGCCAAAAAGAAAGCTCACCTCAAATTCAAAGACCATCTAGGCCCCTTCATTATGAACAAGAAAGAAGGTTGGCAAGATGCTGATCAAATTCTCAGGGACAAATATAAGCTAAAGAGGAGCTTCTGGTGAGTCCCTTATGACCCGGAAGGTTTTATCAGTGCCAGAAGAGTGAAATACAGGCTGCTAGGTTATGACCACCGTAAATATCCACAAATTGAACAATATGCCAACCAAGATGAGTGGTTGCAAGGCACATTAGTTGAGGAATTGACTCAAGAGGAAATAATGGAGAAAAATGTCAAAGATTTAGAAAAAACTCTTGACTTGGATTCTTTGCAGCAGGTAACATTCAAGTTGCCACATCAAATTGGAGAGGGCACATCCGCTGCTACAGCCGCACAAGCCACCCAGGCACCATCTACATCAACAACAAGTACAACAAAAGGGAAGGAGATAACGGATGCAGAAAAAGGAGTGGTCACGGAACAGCTTGCCTCTTCAGTGGAGCAACCTCAAGTACAAACTCCTCTACAACAAACAGAAGCACCAACAGTGCCTGCCTTGTAGACTCTTGCCCATGAGGAAAGAGGCAGAAAACGAGACCGAGATGACTCCACACCTGCTAGTGGGTCCACTCAGCAGCCCGAAGCCAAGAGGCAAAAGGTTGATTCTCCAATTTTGGAGGAAGTTAGTGAAGAAATCCTTGGAAGTCCAAGGAAAGATAGGGAAAACAGTCAACAAACATCTACAAGCTCTTTTTAACAAGAGCAGGATAGACAGCATGGCATGGAGGTGTGATCCTCCTCACAGCAAAGCAAGAGGCCAGCTAGCATCAAGGCCACCTTTAAAGAAATTAAGGCACAAAATGAACTGTTAAGAGTGCAGTTATATGACCAATTTCTCAAAGCAACACCTGCCAAGCAAGAAAGGTTGATGGCAGCGTATGACATCAAAGAAGAAAAAATGATTCTCAGCCATTTTAAACCCAAGGTTCAGCAGCCTCAGTCAGCTGTAGATTATGTCAGGACAAAGTTAGAGGTTATGGCAAAAGACATTCACCCCATGGATCAAATAGAATTGCATAAGCAAACAGGGGAAATGGTTTATGCCACATTGGTAGACAAGGCCACAATGGCCCATGAGTTAAAGGAATCTCTGAGGAACACTAATACTCATCTTGATTTAGAAAGAATGTCCTCCACAGCCAAAGACAACAAAATTAAAACATTGGAGGACAATATTGTGGACCTGGGGCATGAACCTAAGAATCCCAAAGCTATCAAGGCCCTAATGAAGAAAAAGGAGGATGATATTGCTGCTCTTGAAAAGCAAATGAGGCTCTCCTCAACCATGCATCCACAAACAGGAGAGCTGGTAAAAGAAAAAGAAGCTAATGATACATTGGACCTGCTCATGCAAATGAATCAGAGAACAGTCCAAATGAAAGGAGAATTGGAAAGGGCAATGCAAGACAAGCAGGGAGAGTCGACCTCCCAGCCATCTCAAACTGCCCCAACTACTACTGCAGCTACACAGTCAGTAGTGACCCCTCCTATTACTATAGCGACTACAACAACTACAGATGCTGCAGCTGCAACAACAACAGCTCTTGAGTCTAGCATAAGCATGGATGAATTGACAAAAGTTGTCAAGGAGCTAGAGCTTCATGCAATAGAGATTAAACATGCCAAAGAAAAATTGGCTGAGCTAGAAGCAAAATATGACAAGTTGAAAATGACAGTGGCTGAACAGACCAGAGAAATTAAAGCCCTGAATGACAGAATAAAGGCCTTGGAGAAAGAGCTGAATTTAGAAAAGACTATGGCTGAAATAAAGAAAATTTTGTGGACCAGGATTGACCACACTATCACTAGACAGTGTAAATCAATCAAAGTAGTGCATGAGAAGATTGAATTAATAGGCCAAGTTCAAATTGAAAGCCAAAAGGCCAGAGCAGCACTCGGAAATATGCTTGAGCAGGCTAGCAGGATGATACATTTCCTGAACACTCACACAAAAGAGGAGTTGGCAGCCCTAGACATCAGCAACAGAACAAATATTGTTTTAACAGCCAAAAAGGTGTTGACCCTTAGAAATTTTGTGCAAAATTTGGAGAGAAAATGTCAAGAAATGCAAGCTGAGGTAGATGATTACAAGCTGAGAATGGGTGCACTGCAAGGCAAAGGATTGCCTAGCCTATTGACCGGTGCTGGAAGACTGCTCACCCGTGAGCAGTATGCTACCAGGTTGACCAATTTCATTTCAAATCAAATCACAGCATCCACAAGTACTTCAGAAGAAACAGGACCTCCATCAGGGCAGAGCCTTTATGATAAGCTAGAAAATTTATTCTATATTGAACATGAAATTAATCACTTGTTTGAGGTCCCACCCAATTTTTACAGGTACACAGAGGCAGACAAGACTCTAATTAAAATACAGAGACACCAACTGCCTAAAGAAGATTGGTGGCAAGCAATGGTGAAAATTTTGCCCAAATAATCTCGGTTCTGTCTCTTTTGGGTCAGCCTCAGGTCAACGAAATTGAATGCAGCATGAAGACAACAGGCAAAGCGGATGAGAATAATGACTCAACAAAATACTGGGACAGCAAGCCCAAAAAGGAAAAAACATAGTTTTTAGACAGCGTAGTCCCAGCCGACTCAGTTGGTCACAAAAGTCAAAACTCTCTGACAAATGGACAGCTGATGCATTAAATATTTACTGCAGCATTTACTCTTTCAGTTATAATTCCTCAGGGGTTGGCATAGAATTTATGAGCTATTAACTCATCAGCTAGATATTTTGTATCTTATTTTTGTATATATACCTCCCCACAGAACGTATTTGGGGTTGGTGATTTTCTCTCTGAGACACTGTCTTGTAAATTTTCAGACTATCTAATACAAATGGCTGGGAAAGTTCATGATCTCTGCACTGTTTGATGTCAAAGTGATGATCTGCATTCTGCCACAGAATTCCTGTGTTGTTTGATAGAGCAATAAGTTATTCTAAACCATGTTTTGTCTTTCTATGTTATCTAATTCAAATATATGTTTCATTAACTTAGCATAAGAGAAAAAGAATAGTTGAGGACTTGTTTGAATGCACCCTCTGCTCAATATCTAATTGTTAAATGTGTTTTCTTCAGAATTAATAATAAATATGAATTCTTAACTGCTCATGTTTGTATTCATTCTATCATTATGAATGTTATTTAGGAATTCTTAAATGCTCCTAGATAATATTCCCACTTTTCCCTCTATCAGTTTAGTGAAAGATCCTTCACTTCCTTTCATTCCCTGATTTCATGCCATCATATTACAGATTTGAAAAATTGTTCCACGGATGCCTGTCTGGCTCTGTAGCGTAACGTTTTCCCTCAAGAAACATTTCCAGCAGTACACCATCATCGACTCCATGCCCAATGGCCTAGACTATTCTGAAAAAACATACCAGTTCTGACTGAAATCATCATCCAACAAATTCAAAACAAAATCCTAAGCATCATAACTAGCCTAAAAATTACACCAAAACAAAGCTAGATCAGAAAGAGAGAGCCCTCTCTGGTTGCAGGTGGGCTAGGACCTGCGGCTAAAAGATTGGTTAGTAGTTACCTCAGCCATATTCCCTTTGGAGTCAAAGGGAACAACCTGAGTGTTAACATAATTGGCGACTCCGCTGGGGATCGAACAAATTTTTCAATTGTTGTCTACTTTTTAAAACTACAGATGAAGCCTGAATGTCAGCCAGGAAGCCTTTGAAACTGTTCTTGCTTTGCATTTACAGGAGTAAATAAAAGCTGCTTCAGTCAAACTTCATGCTAGTTTTAGACTCTAGATAGTTGTTCCAAAATTTGAGCAGTTCCTTGTTAATTCTAAAAACATTCCCAAAAATACCAAAAACAAATTCGGAAGCTGGCTCCTAAAAAGAAAACTAGGTATACCAGGTCAAATCCTGACCCAGATCCTCCAGCTGTTTTTGACAATCCTAATTTAATCCCAAAGATTCTTAGGAAGCAAGAGGAACAAGAAGATCTTGTTGATTCTAGCCCTGAGGCAGTTCAGCAAAGTTATATCCCAACCCCTGCTAAACCATCAGTTCGTCCTCACATAACTCCTTCTTCTCCTTCTTCCTCATCCACCTCTCAAAACATATTCTTCACACCTCCATCCACTGCACAAACTGTCGTTGTTGTCCCTGTTGTTCTAGTTGTTCCCTTCCTTCCTGTTGTCCCATTTATCCCTGTAAATATGGCAAATTGTTATGCCCCTATACAGCTACCTGGTAATCCTGGGGCTATGCCTCAGGACTACCAAAGTAATATCACTTATTTTGATGGTACCGGCACATATACTGCCTTATAGCACACCAAGAAAATGCAAGACTACTTTGAAAATTATGAAATAGACGATGATGATGTGAGAATGAAAATTTTTGTCCAAAGTTTAACAGGTGAAGTAAGAACTTGGTTCAGAGCCCTTGCTACAAATTCCATAGCTGATCCAGGTGCTCTTTACCAATCCTTCCTAAACAGAAGGGAAAAGAAAAAAGACCCACTACATATCTTATCTGAGTATGACAACATAAGAAGAGGCCCATAAGAAACTATCCTAGATTATTGTGCAAGATTCAACAACGTTTACAATGCCATCCCTCAAAACCTTAGACCTCCACCTGATTTAGCCTTAATCAAAATCCCTGATGGATTTGATTCTGACATGGCATATCAACTAAGGGAAAGAGCCCTTGTAACCTTAGCAGACATGCAAAACATAACTATTAGTGTAGAGGCAAATCTGATTGCTAAAAGAAATAGGGCAAGAGCTAAGAGAAGAACTACTTTTAAGGAAAAACCTTCAGCATTTGAACAAAATCTAGATGCAATCATCAAAGGCATGGACAGACTTGGGGACAGGGTAGAAACCATAGAGAGAAAATCATCATGGGAAGGTCAACCGAGTACTGCTAGAAACCCAAATTTTAGAAAGAATCAAAATCCAAATGTTGGAAGGGCTGATCCCGACCAGAACATTAGACCTCCTTTTCAAGAAAATTATGTTGAGGCCTCAACATCTAGTGAACCGACTGAGGACCCTCACATCAACCTAATGGGTTTGGACAGCGAACATCAGGTCTTTCTAACACAAGAAGATCAAGAGGCCCATAATTGCAATCAATTTCAAACCAAATCAGGAGAGTCATTTGACTTTAGGGAAGGTTACAATGCAATGGTTTATGAGGTACATAAATAGTATAAACTAAGGAGTAGAACCATAGATGTGCCTGAACCTATCAAACCAAAGGACAATAAACAGCCCAAAAAGACAAAGGATAAAACTGTGCTTCCAGAATCCTCTGATAAAACAGACCCACATCCAAGAGAAGTCATTGTGGAGGATATATCAGAAGCACAGCCCTCTGGAATCCAGCCATCCCCATCCCTCCCCTAAAAAGCAAGTTCAAACAGCATCCCTGAAAACAAATCTAGGACTGATTTCATTCAAAATCATACCAATCATGAAGAAAGGGTTACTGAAAATTCAGCTGAAAAGGAAAAATCTGCTACACTTAATGCTAAGACTCAAATGGAAAAGCCCTTCAACTTAGAAACAGAAATAAGTAAGCTGAAGATAGTTGTTCCCCTTTCTGAATTCGCCAAACATCAAGTGTATAGACAGCAGATTAATAGGTCACTCCAAATATCAGACAATAAGGATGCTGTGAATGTTCTAGATGATCAACCCGAATTACTATTTGGTCCTGAGGTTAACAGAAAGACAGCCAATGGAGGGTTTCCACCCTTCTATGTCAATTTAAACATTCATGACAAGGTGTTACACAACGCAATGTTTGATTCCGGGGCCTCACACAACTTAATGCCCAAATCTGTAATGGAAAAACTAGACCTAGATATCACAAGACCATATAAAGATATGTTCTCATTTGATTCAAGCCAAGTCAGGTGTCTAGGCCTAATTAAAGATTTGTGTGTCTCCCTGGTCCAATACCCAACCAAAACAATTTTGATGGACATGGTGGTAGCTGACATTCCACCTAAGTATGGTATGCTTTTATCCAGATCTTGGGGGGCCAAACTCCAAGGATCTTTGCAACTAGACATGTCCTACGCCACCATTTCAGTCTTTGGACAGCCAAAGAGATTATACCGTGAAACATTAATGAAATATGTGGTGAGTAGTCAAGAAAAGCCCCAAAACTTCCCCATCTATTCAATACATTCCGACATGGATTCATTCATTTTGTATAATGCTGACATGTGTACCAAAGCTTATCCCAAACTATTAGTGGCAGCACAGACAGAGGGAGTGAATGAACAATTTGCTTCTCAAGATCAAAAAACTTTTCATATAGTTGATACAACAAAGGAGAATGATACATCAAATGACTGGCAAGAAACCAATCTGCCCATGGTCCAACTTTCTAAAAGTCTCAATGCAAACCTTGACCATGAAACCTTATGGTATTTAGAATTTGATGGCTCTGTAAACAAGTTGGGAGCTGGGGCAGGGGTCTGGATTCACAATATGCAGAATGACCAGGCTGAAGGCCATGCATATAGGTTAAACTTTCGATGCACAAACAATATGGCCGAGTACGAAGCCCTTTTGTTAGGTCTCAAACTCATCAAAAATCTAGGTGCAACCAAAGTTTCAATTTTAGGGGATTCAGATCTGATCATACAGCAGATGAAGGGAAACTTTATCACAAATGATCTTAGGTTAAGGGCTTATAAAGGAGCATCTATTCAAATACTTGACACCTTCTCAAAATCTCAGTTAACTAAAATTTCCAGAAAGCTCAATTTACATGCTCATAGCTTGGCAACCTTTGCCAGCACTTGCAAGCTACCTTTTAAACCCAATCACAGCTTCACTACTGAAATAAAACATAGACCTGTAGTCCCCAATAACATCAAGAATTGGCAAGTCTTCAAGAGTGACACACAGATAAATAACTTCCTCACTTTAAAGGAAGAATTTTCTGGCATGAACATTGATACTAGCACTATGGATGATCAACAACAGGCATACACAATTACACAGAATATATCAGCTGAAACAACGAATCTGGTTTTGCATCCTACTACCTTTAATAATGAAAATGTACAGGAGTTGAAGCAAACAGATTTTGATGAAATAGCTGAGACAGAAGCCGAAGTAATTGATCTAAAAGACAATTTTCTACCCATAGGTTTAACCCCTTTGGAGGATTTGTTTGATTCAAATGATATCTCAAGGAAACCAAAAATGCAACCACTGAGTGCTGAAATTGAAGACTGTAACATTGGAACCACAGAAAATCCCAAAATGGTAAAATTATCCAAGGCATTACCAGCTGATCAGAAGTTGAAATACATTGAATTGTTCAAAGAATTCCAAGATATCTTTGCCTGGAGTTATGAGGACCTCAAGTCCTATGATACCTCAGTCATCCAACACACCATACCTTTGAAAGAAAACCAAAAATCCTTTAAACAAAAGCTTAGGAGAGTGAACCCTGTCCTCCTTCCCCTCATTGAAAAAGAAGTTAAACGTATGTACGAAGCAGGAATCATTGCTCCAATTAGGTTCTCAGAGTGGATTTCAAACCTAGTGCCTACTAGGAAGAAGACGGGAGAGATTAGACTGTGTGTTGACCTAAGGAATTTGAACAAAGTCTCTCTCAAAGACCATTACCCCTTACCAAAAATGGATCATATCCTACAAAGGGTGGTGGGAGCCTCTAGGATCTCATTATTAGATGGATTCTCTGGATTCAATCAGATTTTAGTACACCCGGATGATCAAGACAAAACTGCCTTTACAACACCTTGGGGAACTTTTAAATATGTCAAAATGCCTTTTGGGCTTAAAAATGCAGGGGCCACTTTCCAAAGAGCAATGGATATAGCCTTTGCCAAAGAAATCCATGATTTCCTAGTAGTCTACCTTGATGATCTCACTGCCTTTTCAAAATCAGATCAAGAACACTTAGAACATTTGAGGCAGGTTTTCTTAATTTGTAAAAAATATGGCATATCTTTGAATCCAAATAAATCAATGTTTGGCCTAGAAGAAGGCAAGCTCCTAGGTCATATAATCTCAAAGGATGGTATTAGGATCGATCCGGATAGAATTCAAGCTATCCTTCAAGTGCCTCATCCGAGAAACATCAAAGAACTTCAATGCTTTTTAGGAAAGATCAACTTCTTGAGAAGATTCATTCCTAATTTGGCTGAGCTCATAAGAATGTTAAACAATATGTTGAAGAAGGATTCTAAGGTCAAATGGACTATGGAAGCTAAACAAGCCTTTGAGGATATCAAAAGAGCATTGAAAAACACACCAGTCCTCACGAGTCCTAGGTTTGATAGGGATTTCATAATTTTTTCTTTCGCATCTGAGCATACAATTGCTGCTGTCCTATTACAAAAAGATGACCAAGGGTGTGAAAAACCCATTGCATTTTTTAGCAAAGCCCTTAGAGATGCTCCCTTAAAATATCAGATTATGGAAAAGCAAGCCTATGCCTTGGTAAAGGCCATCAAAGACTTCAGAATCTATATTTTATACTCTCATGTGATTGCCTATGTCCCAAATGCAGTGGTTAAGGACATTTTAACCCAAGAAGGAATTGAAGGCAAAAGGGGCAAATGGATTGCCAATATCTTAGAATATGACATTGAAATCAAGCCTACCAAACTGATAAAAGGACAAGGGCTAGCCAAGCTAATGACTGAAACCAATTTCCAAGCCCTTGATATTAATGAACTAGACAACGAAGAGGAGATGGCGACTCCACAGATCAATCAAGCCTTTTTGCAATCTCCCTGGTATGCTGATATATGTTTTGTATTGTTAAACCTGCAAGCTCCTCCAGGGTTGTCCAGAACTAAGAAAAGGTTCTTGAAAATGAAAGCATCAAAGTTTTGTATCATAGACAATGTTTTGTTTTGGAGAAATCATGAAGGAATTTTACTTAATTTCCTAACATTGGATGAAACTGACAATGTCCTCAAGGAATTTCATGCAGGTGACTGTGGAGGACACTTATACTGGAAATCCACTACCGATAAAATCCTAAGGGCCGGATTTTATTGGCTTTCCTTGTTTACTGATGTAAAAATTTTTGTAATGTCTTGTCACAAATGCCAAATTTTCGAAGGAAAGAGAAAGTTGTTACCTTTACCACTTAAACCTGTTTCAACTGAGAGACCATTCCAACAATGGGGTTTAGATTTCATTGGTGAAATCCACCCTTCGTCCTCTGGCCAACATAGGTGGATTCTGACTACTACAGATTACTTTACCAAATGGATAGAAGCCATCCCTTGTAGGCAGACCAATGACTCCATTATTATGCAATTTTTAGAAACCAACATCCTGTCCACGTTTGGTTGTCCAGATAAAATTATTACAGACAATGATCCTGCTTTCAAGTCCAAAAAAATGATCAACTTTTGCCATAAATACCACATGACCTTGGGCCATTCCACCGCCTATTATCCCCAAGGTAATGGCCTAGCTGAGTCTTCCAACAAAAGCCTTATCAACATCATCAAAAAGGTCTTGGAGGAGAACAAAAAGAATTGGCATAAGAAGTTGGTAAATGCACTATGGGCAGACAGATTGACCACCAAAAGATCCATTGGCACAAGCCCATATGAACTAGTTTATGGAATGGAAGCAAGATTTCCTTCATCTTTAGGGATCCTTGTGATCAAGTTGCTGCAAGAAATAAAAGTTGAGCCTAATGATATTCAAATAAGGATCAATCAGACAATTCACTTACAACAAACAAGAGAGGAAGTCTATCAGAGAACCCAAGTACTGCAAGAGAAGCTCAAAAGAGTATTTGACAAAAGAACGAAAGCTAAAGACTTCTTCATAGAAAGCAAAATGCTGAGATGGGATTCCAGGAGAGAGGAGAAAGGAAAACATGGCAAGTTTGATTTCTTGTGGAAGGGGCCTTATGTCATTTATGCTGTACAAGGTAATAATACCTATTTTTTGAAGAGTTTGGATGGCTCAAATACTGAGGAAGGCCCAGTCAATGGGAGGATGCTCAAGCATTATTTTGACCCCCTTTGATGAAACAAAACACAACTATATATTGTACATAAATATTTGTATTTCCAGTATTTTCATTTACAGCGGTTAGATAAAGAACCAAGTAAAGCAAATTTTGAGGAAGATCAGGGTACTACACTATTTTTTGACATATCTTTTGATTCTATCATTGGAAAGCAAGAGAAAACACTTGGGAGCTATTAAGGTGGTGATGAATACTCAGAGAAACTAGTAAAAACAGGGCTGTAATCTTACAGCAAATCAGCTTAAAGGGTACTTCATACAAGTTACTAGGATGCAGATCGGTGGTCTCCAACAGAAGGAAAATTTAGACTGCAGCAAGAATGGAAAAACAAGGCGATCTGACCTGTTGTTCTTGGCTTTTCATCTGGAAAAGCCATCCCCAAGTGGAGCCACTATTAGTCTCCTATACCAATAGGTTTAATTTTTCATGATTAACAGTGGAAGTGCCAAAAATATTCATCTTTGATGCTACAAAGGTTCCATATTTTGTGAAAAGAACAGAGAGTTAAAAAATGTAAAGAGGGTATGCCTTAAAAGAATGATCAAAAGGCAAGAAAATGAATTGGTCAGAAAAAATAATTGAAATGAACCCCAAAGAAAGACCAGGAAAGTGGCTAACCAAAATGCCACTGCTAGCTTGATGGATGGCCCAACAGTTCAAACTGGACCATGCCATGATTTAAATTGCTTGTTCTAGACTAGAGAATGAATATCTGCTCAAACAGTTCAAGCTTGGCAGATGAGTGGCTAGATAGAGAAATGAAGGAGCCCAATTGCTTAATCTGGGCCCTTGGAAGAGATAAGGGTAGATTTAGATAGGAGGGCAGCCAAAAGAAAAGAGGATTATCAGGGTTTGCAAGGCTAAGTGCACCCATTCAAAAGAAGAAAAAATGTTAGGTGTATTAGGCTGGGTAGGTAATTTGAGGTTGCAGAAGCAAGCTCTGACCACATGATATATTGAAAATCATATCTTATCTCGTCAATAAGAGAAGAGTCAGAACAATGGTCTAAATGGAAGAACTATCAAAGCATGTTTAACTTCCCGCATTCCCCTCAAAAAGTTTCTTACTAATATACCCTTGAGGACTTTAGGATCTGCCTAAACGGTCCTACTTACATTTCCCCTTGAGAAAATTATGTCAAGTTTTGGCCTTCTTCTTCGAAAAGAAGCCGCATTTCTTGTGTAAAACCCTCATTTCATACTTCATCCATTCCTTCTATCTAAGTTTTAAGTTCACAAGCTTAATCTATCCTTCACACTTCACCTCACATATCCATATTAACTCCTAACCCTATTATATAGCTCCCTAGTTACATCCCCACCCCTATTTTCTACAAAAAACTATATAAAATTCCCAAAAACATATCAACTATCCCACCCCCTAGCATTATAGCTAAGTAACATAGTTATGGGAGATATTAGTCCATTTGGGGCTATAATCAACCCTTTCGCGTCCTAGCCCCGGAATTAATTTAACCTTTGGTTAAGATTAGTAACCTATGCCTAAACCCCACCCACCTAAACCCTTGCAATTTCCCCTGCAGTCAAACCCCAATGTTTAAATGTTTGAATGTTTTAAATTAAACATTACATTACATTACCCCGCACGAGTCCTACCTGCAAAAAACCCACCTAAGCCAAAGTTCGGACCCACCGCTGTGAAATATTATTTAAATATGGGCGGGACCCGCTCCAAAGTTGCACGCCGCACCAAAAGCCTCGCCAGCCATCCATCTCCCACCGCACTAGATCCAACGGTGGGTGGGTATTCTCAGCCCACAACTCACCGGGGAACATGTCCGAGGGATGGGCGGTTTCGCTGTCGTACCCTCGCCACATGTCGACCGCTCGGGGTGTTCGGAGGCCTCCCCCCAAAAACCACCTCCGGTCAAAGGTGGTGCGGGGAAACCAGAAACTGTCGTTCAGAAACCGTCGTCCGTTCCATCACGTCAGCAATCCCGTCACCATGATGTCACACCCGGTCTCCGCCGCTGCCCCACGTCGCTCGCCACGTTGTCCGCCCACGTCCACGTTGTGCCACCATGTCCCACCACATCATCATCCGAGTCATCATCCACATCACCCGGCCGTACTCGGGACCCGTCGATGATGTCATGCTGACGTCATCGCGGGAAAGCGCCAAAAGCACGTATGCGCCAAATTTTTTGTTAAAAACACGGAAAGTGACCGTTTTCGGTCATTTTCATTGGAAAGTTTCGAGTGTGCCGTTCTGCTGTTCACACCAAATTGCCTCCAGATTTCAAATTTGAACAATTCAGACTCTGCCACCTACAAATTCGACGTCAGTACTCGCCATTCAATCAGCTCAACCACCCTCGGTGCAAGCTAAACCAGGTATTTTCCGAATTCCACCTGTTCGCCCGTGTTCTTCCCGTTTTCTCGAATTTATTCACTCAATTGCCTGCAAACTCCTAAGTTAATGGTTCTGTCCCTCATAAATTTGGCCTAAATTCACTAATGCACCCCCTGTTTAAGAGAACCACGGTCCATTCACATTTCACCGTGCCAAAATCCATTTTCGAGCTTGAATTCCCGATATAATTTTATACCTGCTCGGCATTGTTCCCTTTTGCCGCGTTTCACTACAAAACCTCAGTGCATTGAGCTGTGCAATCCCTTTCCCCTCTACATTTGGCCCTCACAGTCCCTAAATTCAAAGAACTTGCTAAAAAGAAACCAAAGCTTAAATCAAACTCTGCAAAGTTTGTTCTTTTCATCATAGCCACAAATATTAAAGACTTTTGGTTCAGCTGAACTCATTCTGCCACTCGTCTACAAATCCTCACAAGCAGTTGTCCTCAGCCTGGTTCTGTTCAAAAACTTCACTCTAAAGATAACATTTGAAAAGTTCTATAATGGCTACTCCATCAGCTCTTAGTGTCACTCCTATGAATCCACCAAACAAGGAGCTTGAAGCCATGCCTCTTGCTGATAGAGATTACCTTATTCAAGATCTAGTAGGTGACAGAAATCACTTGCAGACCTTTTTCCAGTTGAGAAATAGCTATCAAAGCAACTCTGACATATATGGTATATGGGAATCCAATTTTCCTTATTACTTCCTCCCATCTGTTAATATTTTTCCTGAGATCATCCGCTTATGTGCCGAGAACTATGAGCTAACTCAAAGAGATGTTAAGTCTCCATCTGGGAGCATACTTTTCCACATTACTCCTGACTCCATCAACCAAATGCTCAACTTCAAGCAGACTCAGTTGTTGTTTCCCTTTTCCATGAACTATTTGCTGGATGCAGGCTCCAAACTCTCCAGTTCTAACATTGAAAAAATTACCAAGACATTCATGAGGGCAGACTGCCAGCCTATAGGGCCACCTCCTTTCTTATATGTCGATTTCAATGAGTTGGGCAAGCTTCTAGTTGATATGATCTCTTATGTGCTGGGTTTTAAAACAAGTGAGCACATTGATGAAACAGTGTTGGTGTTATTAGCTGCATATAGTCTAGGCCAACCCCCTGCTTACAAGTATAACTATGCCAAGTTTATAGCCAATAAAATACATGATCAGCTATTTAAAGTGGATAGGGAGGGAGTATTCAAATATTCATCATATATCTACCACTTATTCATGTATTACCAGTCTGAAAGCTTCCAATGCCCCATCAAGAAATTGGATTCTAGGGGTGAAAAGAGGTCTGTCATCTTTTGGTCATCTATTTTCCATGAGGTTCAAAGCTCTCCATTTTCTTACTGTGAGTTTATTGACCAATTTGTATACCCAGTCTCTTGCCTCCTAATGAGATCCCCTCCTCCCAGATTGTCATTTGAGATTCAGAAGACCTTGCAGCTGTCCAAGAATTATAAAATAGGTGATTGGTACCTCTATCAAAATCACACTGTCATTAGGATCTATGGTTGTGAGCTCTATCCTTACAGACTTCCAAGGTATGTACCAATGAGACTAATTGCCTTGGAATAATATAGGAAACTCATTAGTTCTAATCTTACCCATTTTCATAGTGCCAAAAAGAAACCTCACCTCAAATTCAAAGACCATCTAGGCCCCTTCATTATGAACAAGAAAGAAGGTTGGCAAGATGCTGATCAAATTCTCAGGGACAAATATAAGCTAAAGAGGAGCTTCTGGTGGGTCCCTTATGACCCGGAAGGTTTTATCAGTGCCAGAAGAGTGAAATACAGGCTGCTAGGTTATGACCACCGTAAATATCCACAAATTGAACAATATGCCAACCAAGATGAGTGGTTGCAAGGCACATTAGTTGAGGAATTGACTCAAGAGGAAATAATGGAGAAAAATGTCAAGGATTTAGAAAAAACTCTTGACTTGGATTCTTTGCAGCAGGTAACATTCAAGTTGCCACATCAAATTTGAGAGGGCACATCTGCTGCTACAACTGCACAAGCCACCCAGGCACCATCTACATCAACAACAGGTACAGCAAAAGGTAAGGAGATAATGGATGCAGAAAAAGGAGTGGTCACAGAACAACTTGCCTCTTAAGTGGAGCAACCTCAAGTACATGCTCCTCTACAACAAACAGAAGCACCAACAGTGCCTACCTTGCAGACTCCTACCCATGAGGAAAGAGGCAGAAAATGAGACCGAGATGACTCCACACCTGCTAGTGGGTCCACTCAGCAGCCCGAAGCCAAGAGGCAAAAGGTTTATTCTCCAATTGTGGAGGAAGTTAGTGAAGAAATCCTTGGAAGTCCAAGGAAAGATAGGGAAGAGAGTCAACGAACAGCTACAAGCTCTTTTCAACAAGAGCAGGATAGACAGCATGGCATGGAGGTGTCATCCTCCTCACAGCAAAGCAAGAGGCCAGCTAGCATCAAGGACACCTTTAAAGAAATTAAGGCACAAAATGAACTGTTAAGAGTGCAGTTATATGACCAATTTCTCAAGGCAACACGTGCCAAGCAAGAAAGGTGGATGGCAGCGTATGACATCAAAGAAGAAAAAATGATTCTCAGCCATTTTAAACCCAAAGTTCAACAGCCTTAGTCAGCTGCAGATTATGTCAGGACAAAGTTAGAGGTTATGGCAAATACATTCACCCCATGGATCAAATAGAATTGCATAAGCAAATAGGGGAAATGGTCTATGCCACATTGGTAGAGAAGGCCACAATGGCCCATGAGTTAAAGGAATCTCTGAGGAACACTAATACTCAGCTTGATTTAGAAAGAATGTCCTCCACAACCAAAGACAACAGAATCAAAACATTGGAGGACATTATTGTGGACCTGGGTCATGATCCTAAGAATCCCAAAGCTATCAAGGCCCTAATGAATAAAAAGGAGGATGATATTGCTGCTCTTAAAAAGAAAATGAGGCTCTCCTCAACCATGCATCCACAAACAGGAGAGCTGGCAAAAGAAAAAGAAGTTGACGATACATTGGACCTGCTCATGCAAATGAATCAAAGAGTAGTCCAAATGGAAGGAGAATTGGAAAGGGCACTGCAAGACAAGCAGGGAGAGTCGACCTCCTAGCCACCTCAAACTGCCCCAACTACTGTTGCAACTACACAGGAAGCAGTCACCCCTCCTATTACTACAATGACTACAACAACTACAAATGCTGCAGCTGCAACAACAACAGCTCCTGAGTCTAGCATAAGCATGGATAAATTGACAAAAGCTGTCAAGGAGCTAGAGCTTCAGGCAACAGAGATTAAATAGGCCAAAGAATAATTGGCTGAGCTAGATGCAAAATATGCCAAGTCCAAAATGACAGTGGCTGAACAGACCAGAGAAATTAAGGCCCTGAAGGATAGAATAAAGGCCTTAGAGAAGGAGCTGAATTTAGAAAAGACTATGGCTGAAATAAAGAAAATTTTGTGGACCAGGATTGACCACTCTATCACTAGACAGTGGAAATCAATCGAAACAGTGCATGAGCAGATTGAATTAATAGGCCAAGCTCAAATTGAAAGCCAAAAGGCCAGAGCAGCACTAGGAGATATGCCTGAGTAGGCTAGCAGGATGATACATTTCCTGAACACTCACACAAAAGAGGAGTTGGCAGCCTTAGACATCAGCAACAGAACAGATACTGTTTTAATAGCCAAAAAGGTGCTGACCCTTAGAAATTTTGTGCAAAATTTGGAGAGAAAATGTCAGGAAATGCAGGCTGAGGTAGATGATTACAAGCTGAGAATGGGTGCATTGCAAGGCAAAGGATTGCCCAGCCTACTGATCGATGCTGGAAGACTGCTCACCCGTGAGCAGTATGCCACCAGGATGACCAATTTCATTTCAAATCAGATCACAGCATCCCAAAGTACTTCAGAAGAAACAGGACCTCCATCAGGGCAGAGCCTTTATGATAAGCTGGAAAATTTATTCTATATTGAACATGAAATTAATCACTTGTTTGAGGTCCCACCCAATTTTTACAGGTACACAGAGGCAGACGAGACTCTAATTAAAATACGGAGACACCAACTGCCTAAAGAAGATTTGTGGCAAGCAATGGTGCAAATTTTGCCCAAATAATCTCGGTTCTGTCTCTTTTGGGTCAGCCTCAGGTCAACAAAATTGAATGCAGCATGAAGACAACAGGCAAAGCGGATGAGAATAATGACTCAGCAAAATACTGGGATAGCAAGCCCAAAAAGGAAAAAATGCAGTTTTTAGACAGCGTAGCCCCAGCCGACTCAGTTGGTCACAAAAGTCAAAACTCTCTGACAAATGGACAACTAATGCATTAAATATTTACTGCAGCATTTACTCTTTCAGCTATAATTCCTCAGGGGTTGGCATAGAATTTATGAGCTATTAACTCATCAGCTAGATATTTTGTATCTTATTTTTGTATATATACCTCCCCACAGAACGTATTTGGGGTTGGTGATTTTCTCTCTGAGACACTGTCTTGTAAATTTTCAGACTATCTAATACAAATGGCTGGGAAAGTTCATGATCTCTGCACTGTTTGATGTCAAAGTGATGATCTGCGTTCTGCCACAGAATTCCTGTGTTGTTTGATGGAGCAATAAGTTATTCTAAACCATGTTTTGTCTTTCTATGTTTATCTAATTCAAATATATTTTTCATTAACTTAGCATAATAGAAAAAGAATTGCTGAGGACTTGTTTGAATGAATCCTCTGCTCAATCTCTAATTGTTAAATGTGTTTTCTTCAGAATTAATCATAAATATGAATTCTTAATTTCTCATGTTTGTATTTATTCTATCATTATGAATGCTATTCAGGAATTCTTAAATGCTCCTAGATAATATTCCCACTTTTCCCTCTATCAGTTTAGTGAAAGATCCTTCGGTGCCTTTCATTCCCTGATTTCGTGCCATCATATTACAGATTTGAAAAATTGTTCCATGGATACCTGCCTGGCTCTGTAGCGTAACTTTTTCCCTCAAGAAACATTTCCAACAGTTCACCATCATCGACTCCATGCCCAATGGCCTAGACTATTCTGAAAAAACATACCAGTTCTGACTGAAATCATCATCCAACAAATTCAAAACAAAATCCTAAGCATCATAACTAGCCTAAAAATTACACCAAAACAAATCTAGATCAGAAAGAGAGAGCCCTCTCTGGTTGCAAGTGGGCTAGGACCTGTGGCTAAAAGATTGGTTAGTGGTTACCTCGACCGTATTCCCTTTGGATTCAAAGGGAACAACCTGAGTGTTAACAGAACCGTTAACTCCCATAAAACATTACCATATGGCTATAGTAAGCCGGGGGTTTGGATATTTACACTTTTTGGGATTTTTAAAAATTTTATATAATAGGGGCGGGAAAAATATTAGGTAGGAGCTATATAATAAAGTTATTATATTAGAATGGGTTTATGAGAGGTAGGCACCAAGTTTACATGGTCAAATTAACTTAGGCTTTTGGGGAAATGAAAGGGATCCAAGCTATGAACTTGGAGAACTTAGCATAGTGGAAGAAAAGCAATTTTACACAAGAAATGTGGCTTTATTATCCTAAGTAAAAACAGAGTTTCACTTAATCTTTTTCATGAAATGAAGTGAACTAGGAGCACTGAGCAGATCCCAATGTCCTTGTGGGGAAGTTAGTAAATGTTCCTTGGAGAAATGAGGAGGGAAATTAGTCATGCTTCATCTGCTTTGTGACCACATAGCTGACATGATACTTTATGATATCCATGAGATGAATCATCTTTAAAAGACAAAATTGCTCACAAACCTGCTTCTGCAACATCAAAACTGCCTACCCAGCCTATTACACCTAACATTTTTTCTTCTTTTTTGATTGGGTGCATTTGAACTAGCAAACCCTTAGTCTCTTCTTTTCTTTTAACTGCCATCCTATCTAAGTCTGCCCTTATTTCCTCCAGGGGCTCAGATTTAGCTGTTGAGCACATTTGTTTCTCTATCTAGCTACTTATCTGCCAAGCTTGAACTCTTTGGATAGATTTCATTCTCTACCTCTAAAATAGGAAATTTAAACATGGATTGGTCAAGATTAAGCTGTGTGGCCATCCATCAACTCTGACAGAAGTCACTAATTGCACATATTGAACTTTTTTTGCAAAAAGTAGGATAGTAGTGGCATTTTGGACTAGCACACTTTCTTGGTCTTCTTCATCTGGGGTTCATTTTCTTTCTTTTTTGACCAATTCATTCTTTTTGCCCTTTGATCTTTTTTTAAGGGCATACCCTCTTTTCATTTTTTAAACTTTTTGATTCTTTCAAAATATGGAATCTTTACAGCATGGAAAGGATGAACATATTTGGGACTTCAACAGTCAATCATGAAATATGACACCTATTGGTATAGGAGCATTACACTGGCTCCACTTGGGGGTGGATTTTCTAGTGAAAAGCCAAGAATAGTATGTCAGATAGCCATACATTCAATTCTTGCTGCATTCTGAAATTTCTCCTTGGTTGTAAATAAACACCAGTGTACCTCTGCAACATATATAGATTTGTCATAAGCCGATTCAAAAAATTGCAGCTCTGTTTTGGATAATTTGTCTGAATGTTTGTCATCATATTTACAGCTCCCAAATCTTCTTCTTCAACTCCTCTGACAAACTAATAAGGTTATACAAAAAGGTGGCATAGTTCCTTGACTTTTTCTCAAAATTTGCTAGATATTCCTCCTATCTTATTGTTGTAATAAACTACAGAAAGTAAACATTCTTATGTACAAGTTAGAGTCCTGATATCTTCAACAAAGTGGATCAAAATAATTCTTGAGCATCCGACCATTGATTGGCCCATCTTCTGCTTTTGTACCATCCAGGCTTTTCAAAAAGTAGGTGTTGTTTCCTTGTGAAGCTTGAATAGCAAAAGGTCCTTTCCATAGGAAGTCAAACTTCCCATGTTTTCCTTTATCTTCCCTTCTGGAATCCCATTTCAATACTTTGTCTCCTATGAAAAAATCCTCTGCCTTTGTCCTTTTTTCAGAAATCTTCTTAAGTTTTTCTTGTAGAATCTAAGATCTTTGATACACTTCTTCTCTAGTCTGCTGCAAATGAATTGTTTGATTGATTCTTCTCTGAATGTCATTGGGTTCTGCCTGTACTTCTTGCAGCAATTTTATCACATGGATTCCCAAAGATGAAGGGAATATAGCCTCCATGCCATAAACTAACTCATAGGGGCTTGTTCCAATGGATCTTTTTGTAGTCAATCTGTTTGCCCAAAGTGCATTGACAAGCTTTTTATGCCAGTTCTTCTTGTTTTCCTCCAACATTTTCTTAATGATATTGATTAAGCTTTTATTGGATGATTCAGCTAGACCATTACCTTGAGGGTAATAGGCTGTGGAGTGGCCTAAGGTAATATGGTATTTGTGACAAAAATTGATCATTCTTTTGGATTTAAATGCAACAGCATTGTCAGTTATAATCTTTTCCAGACAGCCAAATCTAGACAAGATATTGGTTTCTAAGAATTGCATGATCACCGTATCATTAGCTTGTCTACAAGGGATGGCTTCTATCCACTTGGTGAAGTAGTCTGTGGCAGTCAAAATCCATTTATGCTGGCCATAAGAGGAAGGGTGGATTTCCCCAATGAAATCTAAACCCCATTATTGAAATGGTCTTTCAGTGGAAATTGGCTTTAGGGTTAAAGGTAACAGCTTTCTCTTGCCTTCATGGCAAGAAACTACAAATTTCTTTACATCAGAAAACAGGGAGGGCCAATAGAATTCATCTCTTAGGATTTTATCAGCAGTTGATTTCCAATACAAATGTCCACCACAGTCCCCTGCATGAAATTCTTTAAGCACTTTGTCAGTTTCATCCTTTGTTAAGCAGCTTAGTAAAATGCCTTCATGATTTCTCCAAAATAAAGCATTATCTACATTATAGAATTTTGAAGCTTTCATTTTTAGAAATCTCCTTTTAGTTCTGAATAACCCTGGAGGAGCCTACAGGTTTAACAATATATAAATTATATCAGCATATCAAGGTGATTGTAAAAAGGCTTGATTGATTTGTGGAGTCGCCATCTCCTGTTCGTTATCCAGTTCATTGATGTCAAGGGCTTGAAAGTTGGTTTCAATCATTAGTTTAGCTAATCCTTGTCTTTGTGTCAGCTTTGTTGGTTTAATTTCAATATCATATTGCAAAATGTTAGCTATCCATTTGCCTCTTTTTCCTTCAATTCCTTCTTGAGTTAGGATATCCTTGACCATAGTACTTGGCACATAAGCTATTACATGAGAGTATAAAATGTAAATTCTCAAGTCCTTAATAGCTTTTACAAAGGCATAAGCTTGTTTTTCCATGATTTGATATTTTAAAGGTGCATCTCTAAGCACTCCGCTGAAAAAAGCAATGGGTTTTTCACATCCTTGATCATCTTTCTATAGAAAAACAATAGCAATAGTATGTTCATATGCAAAGGAAAAGATTATAAAGTCTCTGTCAAATTTCGGGATTTTGAGGACTGGTGTTTTAGTTAAAGCTATTTTGATTTCTTCAAAGGCTTTCTTAGCTTCTATTGTCCATTTGGATTTGGAATCTTTCTTTAGCATGTTGTTCAGTAATCTTATTAGTTCAGCCAAGTTGGGTATGAACCTTCTTAGAAAATTGATTTTCCCTAGAAAAGCTTGCAGCTCTTTGATGTTTCTAGGGTGAGGAACCTGTAGAATAGCTTGTATTCTGTCTGGGTCAATTCTGATGCCATCTTTTGAGATTATGTGACCTAACAGTTTGCCCTCTTCTAGGCCGAATAATGATTTCTTTGGATTTAGTGATATGCCATATTTTCTGCATATTAAAAAAACTTGTTTGAGATGTTGTAAATGCTGCTGATCTAATTTGGAAAATGCAGTAAGGTCATCTATATATATGACCAGGAAATCATGAATCTCTTTTTCAAAGGCTATGTCCATTGCTCGTTGAAACGTTGCCCCTGTGTTCTTGAGTCCAAAAGGCATTTTTACATACTTGGAAGTTCCCCAAGGTGTTGTGAAAGTAGTCTTGTCTTGATCATCAGGGTGAACTGAGATCTGGTTAAAGCCCATCTAGCAGTGAAATTCTGGAAGCTCCCACTACCCTTTTTAAAATGTGGTCCATCTTGGGTAAGGGGTAATGGTCTTTTAAAGAGACTTTATTCAGATTTCTCAAATGAACACATAGTCTTCTTTCTCATGTTTTCTTCCTAGTGGGCACTAAATTTGAGATCCATTCTGAAAATCTAATGGGTGCAATTATTCCTGCTTCATACATTCTCTTGATTCTTTTTCTATGAGAGGAAGGAGTACAGGATTGACTCTTCTAAGTTTTTGTTTGAAAGGTTTTTGATTTTCTTTTAAGGGTATTGTATGTTGGATCACAGAAGTATCATAGGACTTAAGGTCTTCATAGCTCCATGCAAAAACATCTTGAAATTCTTTGAACAATTCGATATATTTCAGCTTTTGGATAGGTGGCAATGTCTTGGACAATTTTATCATCTTAGTATTTTCTGCAGTTCCTATATTACAGTCCTCAATTTCTGCGTTTAATCGCTGCATCTTTGGTTTTCTTGGAATATCATTAGAGAAAAAATGTCTTCCAGAGGAGTTAATATTGTGGGTAAAAAATTATCCTTTAAATCAATCACTTCAGATTCTCCTTCAGTAGTTTCATCAAAGTTTATTTCTTTCAACTCTTGCAACTCTTTGCTGGTAAAGGTTATTGGATGTAACAACTGATTTATTGTTTCAACTGAAATATTAGTTTCAATTCTGTCCATTTGATGATCTTCACAAATGGTGCTTGTGTCTATATTTGTACTCGCAAATTCTTCTTTTAAAGTCAAGAAATTATTGATCTGAGTGTCATTTTCAAACACCTGCCAATTTTTTACATTGTTTGGAATAGTCGACCTGTGTTTAATTTCAGCAGTAAAATGATGATTAGGCTCAAATGGCAGTTTACAAGTGCTGGCAAATGTTGCCAAACTGTGAGCATGCAAATTGTGGTTCCTTGAAATTTTGGTAAGCTGTGATTCTAGAAAGGTATTGAGTATTTCAATTCCTGCCCCTCTATAAGCTCTTAACCTGAGATCATTTGTGACAAAGTTGCCTTTCATTTGTTGAATAACCAAATCAGAGTCTCCTAAAATTGATATCCTAGCTGCCCCTAGACTTTTGATCAATTTGAGTCCTAGAAAAAGGGCTTCATATTCAGCTGTGTTATTTGTACATCTAAAATTTAGCCTGTATGCATGTCCTTCAACATGATCATTTTGCATGTTATGTATCCAAATCCTTGCCCCCGCTCCTAGTTTATTCACTGACCCATCAAACTCTAAGTACCATAGGATTTCTTGATTACAGCTAGCATCAGGAGTTTTAGAAACTTGCTTAGTGGGAAGATTTGGATTTTGAAACTCATATGGTTTGCCTTGTGTGTCTGTTGCATCAATTATTTCAACAATTTCTAGATCTTGAGCAATAGATTCTCCATTTATGTTTGTTCCTTGTTCTGATTCTAGAACCTTGTCATCAGTTTTGGGACAAATTTCAGCATTGTATAGGATGAAAGAGTCCATATCAGAGTGCATGGAATAAATGGGGAAATTTTTGGGTTTCTCTTGACTGCTGACCACATATTTCATCAAAGTTTCCTGGTACAATCTATTCGGTTGGCCAAAGACTGAGATGGTAGCATAAGACATGTCCAACTATAGAGATCCCTGGAGTTTTGCACCACAAGATCTAGACAAAAGCATTCCATACTTTGGTGGGATACCAGCTACCACTACATCCATTAAAATTGTCTTAGTAGGGTATTGCGCTAGAGATACACATAAATCTTTGATTAGGCCTAGACATCTGACCTGGCTAGAATCAAAAGAGAACAAGTCCTTGTATGGCCTAGTGATATCTAGGTCCAATTTTTCCATCACCGACTTAGGCATTAGATTATGGGAAGCTCCCGAATCAAACATTGCATTATGTAGTACTTTGTCATGAATGTTTAGACTTACATAGAATGGAGGAACACCTCCATCTACTGATTTACCATTTACTTCAGGGCCAAAAATTAATTCTGGTTGGTCATCTAGGACGTTCACTGCATCTCTGTTTTCTGAAATTTGAAGTGATCTACTGATTTGTTCTCTATAGACATCATGTTTAGCCAATTCGGACAGTGGAATGGCTATTTTTAACTTGCCTATTTCGATTTCAAGATTGAAAGGTTTTTCTATTTGAATTTTTGCATTTTGGGCAGCAAGCTTTTCTTTTTCTGCTGCATTTTCAATGTTTTTTCCTTTATCAAGAGTGTTGTTAAGAACTGAATCTGCTTTAAAATTAATTTCAGGAGATTTGTTTGCATTTTCTTTGGGAGGAAAGGAGGTGGATGACTGATTATTTAGTGGTGGGCCATCTGATATGTCCTCAACCATGGGTTCTTTTGGGTTGAGGTCTGTTCTAGCAGGGAGTTCTATAGGGAGAGTATTAACCTTTTCGTTTTTTGACTGCTTGGTATCTTTATGTTTGTTGGTTTCAGGGACATCTATTGTTCTGCTCCTTAATTTGTATTATTTGTGAACCTCATAGACAGATGCATCATATCCCTCTCTAAAATCAAATGATTCTCCGGATTTGGTTTGAAATTGATTAAAGGTGTGAGCTTCTTGATCATCTTGGGTGAAAAAGAATTGTTGTTTAGTGTTTAGATCCATTAAGTTAATTTGAGTATCCTCTGTTGGCTCACTAGAGGTTGAAGCTTCAACATAGTTTTCCTGGAATGGAGGTCTAATGTTTTGGTCAGGACCAGCCTTTCCAGTATTAAGATTCTGATTTTTCCTGAAGTTTGGATTTCTTGCGGTGTTACTTGGTTGACCATCCCAAGAGGATTTGACCTCAATTGTTTCTACTCTATCACCCAATCTATCCATTCCTTTGATAATTACATCCAGTTTTTGCTCAAATGCAGAAGGTTCTTCTTTGAAGGGAGTCCTTCTTTCAGCTCTAGCTCGAGCTCGTTTAGATATCAGATTGGCCTCTACACTGACAGCTATACTCTGCATGTCTTCTAAGCTTGGGGGAGCTCTTTCCCTCAGCTAGTAAGCCATATCAGAGTCAAATCCATCGGGGAATTTGATCAAGGCCAAGTTTGGTGGAGGTCTAAGATTCTGCGGAATAGCATTGTACACATTATTAAATCTGGCACAATAATCTTGAACAGTTTCTTGTGGGCCTCTTTTCAAGCTTTCATATTCTGATAGGATATGTAATGGGTCCTTCTTCTTTTCCCATCTGTTTAAAAAAGTTTGATAAAGGGCATCTGGGTCGGCAATAGTGTTTACAGGGAGTGCTCTAAACCAAGTCCTAACATCACCAGTTAAACTCTGAACAAAGATTTTCATCCTGACATCATCAGCATCAATTTCATAGTTCTCAAAATAATCTGTCATTTTCTTAGTATGTTGTTGAGCTGTATAGGTGCCAGTAGCATCAAAATAGGTAATTTTTCTTTGATAATATTGAGGCATAGCACCAGGATTTGCAGGCAACTGTAAGGGAGCATATCGATTTGCCATATTTACAGGGATAAATGTGACAGCTGGGAGAATGGGGATAACAGTGGAAATATGTGCAGTGGATGGGGGAGTGGAAAAGATGTTCTGAAGTGATGATGGTGAAGTAGAAGAAGCTGCAACAATGGTAGAAAGGACTGCTTCTTTTCTGGGAGTAAGCTCAGATTGGGTAAGGTTCTACTGAGCTGTGTCAAAGTCTAAATCAACAAAATTTTCTTGATTGTCTCGGCTTCTAAGGTTCTTAGGGATTAAATTAGGATTTTCAAAGATAGCTGAAGGATTTGGATCTAGATTTGATCTGGTGTAACAAAGTTTCTTTTTTGGAGCGAGCTTCTAAATATATTTTCTGGAACTATTTGAAGAACACAGCTTTTGACAATATCTTTCTAAGAAATTTTGAATTGTGAGAATCTTGAATTTTCCAGAAGATATTTTGAAAACAAAAAGGAAATTGATCAAATTTTTGAGACAGTTGTTCGAAGCCTAAAACTAAACTGGAGATAGACTGAAGTAGCGTTTATTTACTCCTGTAATTGCATAGCAAAAAATAGTTTCAAAGGCTGCCTGGCCAACTTCAGGCTCCATCTATAGCTTTAGAAAATAGACAACAGTAAAAAACAGTCATTCAATCCCCAGTATGGTCACCAATGATGTTATCACTCAGGTTGTTCCCCAAAAGTTGTGAGAAATACGGCCAGGGTAACCACAGTCCAATCTTTCAGATGCACGTTCTACCAATTTGCATCCAGAGAGGGCTCTCTCTTTATGACTTAGCTTTGTTTTTTGTGGTATGTTAGGCTAGCTATGAAGTACAAGGGTTTTGTTTGGATTTTGGATGGTGACATTCAAAAGAACAGGGGTGTAAATATGAGAAGTTCAATCCATTAGGCTAATGGAGTATATGAAGATGAACTACAGAGCAAGGTAATTAACCATGGAACAATTTGTAAGCTAGAATCAGGTGAAATGGGGTCAGGGGGTGAAGGGAAATAAAGAATCCTTCATCATGTCGACAGATGGAAAGTGGATGAATATTTCCAGGGAGCAGGTAAGAATTCCTTGGCTATATTCAAGATGTAAGAACCCGGGGAAACAAGAGCAGTTAAAAATTCCTGCTTATGCTAATTCTGAAGAAAACATAAAAAATAGCAGAGATTGAACACAGAGTACAGTTAAGCAAGTTCTGGGTTATTCTTTTTCCCTGTTATTCAGATCATGAACATAGATGATATATAAAAACACAGAAACTGTAAAACATGAGTTAAAAAGACTTATTGATCCATGAAATAATTCGAGAATTCTGCAACATAGTCCTCTGCCATTAATTCCACAACCAGAGAGTTCAACAACAATGCATTCCAGCAAACTTTTATTCAGAAAAGTTCTCAGAGTTACAGTGCATCTCCATAAATGTATCACCAACCCCTAACACTTTGCTTGGGGAGGTATTTGTACAAAAATGTTTACAAAATATCTCAATGAGATAATATCTAGCAATAACTTCTTCTACCTACTCTATAGGAGAAGTAAATTATCTCGGGAACAGGAAGAAATAAATGCATAAGTAAGTGATGTTGTGCTGGTTGCCTAGTTGGTGAGATGCATTCACTGTTTGCTCAGCGAGTCGGCCGGTGGCTGCTTCCTTTGATATTCCGCGCTTTAATAGACCACTGCCCAGCGCGATTTTTATCTACTCTTTTTCTCCACTTTATGATATCTGTCGTGTTTGGAAAAAACAAAAGTTTGAAATCCACCTACAAAATTTCCAGCATACTTTGCCACCACTTCTCTTCTAGAAACTGATGTATTTGTAGCTTTATCGAAGTATCATCAGCATCTATATACTTGTAGAAGTTTGGTTGGGCTGTAAAAAGATGTTGTACTTCATGCTCAATATAAAACAGGTTTTCTAAGTTGTTGTACAGAGATTGGCCAGATGGAAGGGTGTTCTCTGCTGGAGTACTTGATGATGATGCATTTTGTTGATCAACAGCATATTTATTTAATCTGATCTGGTACTCAGCTTGTCTCAACAGGCGTTCATTGTTTCCCACCAGACTTGGCAAGCCCCTTTCCTGCAAAATTGCAAATCTTTTCATAAAAGAGTCTACCTCCACCTGCATATCTTGGCTCTTTCTCTCCAAATTCTGCATCAAGGTTCTCATGGTCAGGACTATTTTGATTGTCAGGATGGTGCTTGTCCTATCTCTGATGTCCAATGCTGCTAGTTCTTCCTTGGTTTTATTGTTTGAAAAATGGATTAGCCCGTTGGCCTGTTCGGGTTTATGTCCCAATAAATTTTTGGCCCTTTGAATTTCCACCTGGGCTGCTGCAATCAAGTCAATTTGTTCATATATAATTTGAATGGATCTCCATACATTACTGATTGATTCAATGATGTTAGCCCATAAAATGCTTCTGATTTCTTCCATAGGTTTGTCTAAGCAGAGATCCTTTTCCAATGCTTTTACCTTATTCTCCAATGCCTTCACCTCTCTTGTCTTTTCTGCTACAGTCATCTTAGATTTGTCATAATTTATTTCTAGCTTTGCCAATTTTTCTTTGGCCTTTTTAAATTCTGATACTTGGAGTTTTAAATCCTCCATAGCCTTTATCAATTCCTCAGTGGTCAGGGTAGTGTTGCTGCCTACTACTGTTGTTGTTGAAGTACCTGCTGCTGATGTTGGGCCAGTGGGAGGGACTATTGTTGTGGCTGTAGGAGGAGCAGTTGTAACTTTTGGAGCTGTTTGAGATGGCTGGGAGGTCGACACTCCCTGTTTTTCTTGCAATGACTTCTCCAATTCTTGCTTTGTTTCATTTAATCTTTGATTCATTTTGTTAGCAGGTCAATCATATCTTCTTATTCTTTTTCTTGCACAACCTCTGTGGTTTGTGGATGCATAGTAATTGGCAGCTTCAATTGTTTCTTGAGGGCAGCTATGTCATCCTCCTTTTTCTTCATTAACGCTTTTATTCCCTTGGCATCCTTGGGATCATGTCCCAACTCAATGATAATTACTTCCAAGGACTTTATCCTATTGTCTTTGGCCAAGGAAGATGCCTTTTCTAAATCCAGTTGGGCAGATGTGTTGTTCAATTAATTCTGGAACTGTTGAGCTAGCATTGCTTTGTCTGCCAATGTAGAATAGACCGTCTCTCCGGTTTGCTTGTGCAACTCAATCTGGTCCATAGGGTGAATGTCTTTGGCAAGATCCTCCAGATTTGTTCGGATATAATCAGTTGCTGATTGTGGCTGTTGCACTTTAGCCTTGAAGTGAGTCAAGATCATCTTTCCTTCTTTAATGTCATATGCAGACATTAACCTTTGTTGTTTGGCGGGGGTCATCTTGAGGAATTGATCATAAAGTTGCAGTCTTATTGGCTCATTCTAGTCCTTGATGTCCATGAATGTTCTTTTGATATCAGCACCTTGCTTGCTTTGCGGCCTTGAGGAGGAAGCTTCCACGCCATGATGTTTCTCCAATTGCTGCCTATGAGAACTGGTGTATGTTTGTACTACTGGAGATGTCTGTGGGCTGGTTGCCCTCTCACCCCTTGGAATTTCTATGATTTCCTCGCTGATTTCCTCTTCAGGTAGAGGATCTATTCTTTGCCTTTTCGCCCCTGGCAGTTCTGTTGGACCACTTATAGGTGTGGTCACTTCTCGGTCCCTTTTTATGCCCTTTTCCTCATTTAGAGGAGTCTACAATGTTGGTACCTCTGGTGCTTTGGTCTGGGCAGGAGGAATTTTCCCTTGGCCTTGGTGTTTTGATGATGTTGGTTGATCTATCATTTCGTGTTGCTCTGTATGCAGCACTTCTTTGCCTTTAGATGTCCCTGCAGCTGGTGTAGTGCTTTCTTGGGCTGGTTGCTGTGAAGTTGTAGTAGTTGATGTGCCCACTCCGATTTGCTGAGGCAATTTGAAAGAGACCTGTCCAAAAGAGTCCAGGTCAAGAGTCTTTTCAAGATTTTTCATTGCTTGTTCCATTCTTTCTTCCTCAGTGAGTTCTTCTATCAATGTGCCCTCTACCCACTCATCTTGATTAGCATACTGCTCTATTTCAGGGATCCTACAATGATTATAGGCTGATAGCCTATTTTTTACCTTTCTATCACAGATGAATCCATTTGGGTCATAGGGTACCCACCAAAAGCTCCTTTTTAATTTGAGTTGTTCACCCAATATCTTTTCAGCATCTTGCCATCCTTCCTTTTTGTTAATGATGAAGGGGCCTAACTGGTTTCTTAATTTCAGCTGAGCCTTTTTCTTGGCAGCATAAAAATGAGTCAAATCTGAGCTAATAAATTGCCTGAAATATTCAAGAGAAAAGAGTCTCATAGGCACATATTTTGGCAGTTTATAGGGGCACAGCTCACAGCCATATATCCTGATCTCAGTGTGATTCTGGTAGAAGTACCAGTCACCTATTTTGTAGTTTTTGGAGAGCTATAAGATTTTCTGCATGTCACTAGAGAGTCTAGGAGGAGGAGTTCTCATTAGCAGAGAGGAGACTGGATGTATAAATAGATCAATGAACTCACAGTAAGTGTAGGGAGAGTTATGGAGTTCATGGAAGACTGAGGTCCAAAATATCACAAACCTCCTTTCTCCTTTAGTATCCAATTTTCTGATAGGACACTGAAAACTGTCTGTTTGATAGTACAAGAACAGATGATATATATAATAGGTATATTTGAAGACTCCATCTCTTCCAACTTTATGAATTAGTCATGGATATTGTTATTAATGAAGGTAGCAAAGTCAAATTTAACAACAGGAAGATGTCCTGGAATAAACATGGACATCAAAAATAAAATGGTCTCATCAACATATTAACTTGTTTTAAATCCCAGGACATAGGATATCATGTCAATAATGAATTTTCCAACTTCATTGAACCAGACATGGAAAAAATGAGGTGACTCTCTGGGCTGGTGATCTGGTCTCATGAATAACTTGGAAATTTGGTCTATTTCTACAGTGGATAATTTAGAGCCTTCATCCACCAAATGTCCCATGGAAAGAGGAGCCAGAGGCTGACTAGGTTTGAAGTGAAACATCTCATTGATTGAGTCAGGAGTTATTGTGTTGGGTCCCTATAATACTAGTGATTACCCCATTACTATTGTAGTTATACCCCTTATTTATATTGTTGTGCCCCTATTACCCCCATATTGTTATTTCTGTGCCCCATAGAATCCCTCTATTGTTATTTTTGTGGCTTTATATTATTATTGTTAGGTCGGCTGGATTATATTGTGACTCCTTAGACTCCTATATATAGAAAGGAGACTTTGTCATTTGTATCATCCAAGAATTGTTCATTTATGTAATTTAAAGGAGGTTTCCCCCTCGAAGAGGCTGAATTCTAAGGCGTTGATCTATCTTTTCTATCTTTTCTTGAGCTGGTTTCATAACATTTGGTATCAGAGCTTTGGATTCTAGGGTTTCGCTGCTCCAAACAGGTCACTGTGGCAGTTTTACTATAATTTTTTTTCTGTGACGTTTCAGAAGTCGCAAAAAAAACCCATTTGAGAAGAAATCGCGTTGAACCTTGGTTCCAAATTTCAGAGATTTTTGCGCGATATTTACGGAGATATGATCTGAGGAAGTTGGTCTTTTTGCAGACTCCTGAATTACATTCAAAACAGGTGACCTGGGGAAAATCGTCATAACGTTCTCTCTGGGGATCGGATTGAAATTTCGTAAGAAGGTATAGAAAGAGGATGGACTGTAGTTTCTTTTGTGTGTGTTTCAGATTCAAAGGTTGAAACAATGACTCATGGCACGTCGTACAAGTTCGCTCTACTGAACCAGTCTAAAAGCAAGTCACTGTGGGAGATTTCACATAACTCTTCCTTGGAGAATCCAATTTGGCTCAGACTTGTGGCATTGGAAAGAGGACACAGAAGGATACTACAAGTAGCAATTTTGGAACTGGATGATTCGAAATTATAGAGATACATCAGATTCAATATCAGGCTTCTATAAAGTGAAAAAAGGTGTGTAGTTTTCTTTTAAATTTTTGTGTAAGCTTGGTTTAATGGAATTCAAAAGGTATAGTAAAGCATTATTATCGGTAACTGATGCTCCGAGGAAAGAAAATGCAAACACCTAGTAAGGAACCTGAAAGCTCTAGCATGATTCATGAAGAAGAGGAAGAAATGCTACATGATATATCAAAATTACAAGAACAAGTGCAACAAATGTCACGCTCACAAAAGCTAACAGAAGCTAAGATAAGTGGCGTGGAATCTAAGATAAATGGCGTGGAATCTAAGATAAATGGCATGGAAGCTAATATGGAGGATTCGATGGCAGATTTGAAGATAGATTTGAAGACAGACATGGAAGAATTGAAGAAGTTGCTACAAGAAAGGGTCACTAATGGTGAAAAGGTAGTAAAGGAAACTCATGATGAGAACAAAAGAAATGTTAATCATGATTCCATAGATGCTAATGTTGGATCAAAGAATCACCATATTCCAAAAATCGATATGAGGAAGTTTGATGGCAAGGATCCCGCCACATGGATATTACAGATGGAGAAATTCTTCGATCTCAATAATGTGCAAAACGCACAAAAGGTACGTATGGCAACTGTATATTTGGAACCAAATCAGTTTGTATGGTATCAATGGCTTTTCTCTCGTAAACAATTTATCACTTGGGAAATTTTTACGGAAGAATTGATAGCACATTATGAAGATACAAAAAGCAACACCTTTTTTAGCCAATTGATAAGTCTCAAACAAAAGGGTTCAGTAATGGAGCACATTGAGGAGTTCCAAAAATTGAACATAAGGGTAAAAGATATTCCAGAGGAGCATAGGATTGATGTGTTCATAGGGTCTTTAAAGGATAATATCCAACATGATGTTCGCCTTTGGGAACCTGATTCATTAGAGAAGGCATTCAGGTTAGCAAGAAAAATGGAAAGCAAAATTATGGCAACCAGGAAGCATACCACTCACAACTATAAAGACGGAAGTGTTGTTGCCCCTAGTCTTCCACAACCTATAAGGTTGACACCACAACAATTGGAAGAAAAAAGAGCAAAAGGGCTTTGTTACAGTTGTGATAGCAAATACACTAAAGGTCATAAGTGTGCTGAGAAGAAATTATTCTACATAGATTGTGAAGAGGAAGAAGAAAAGGAGCAAGAAAGGTCAAAAGAAGAAGATATACTCCAGGAACAAAGCCTAGATGAAGAACAAATAAATCCGACCATATCTTGTAATGCATTGGCGGGAATTACCACTCCTCAAACCATCAAGATAGAAGGACAAATCAAGAAGAAAAAGGTAATAGTGTTGATTGATTCAGGAAGCACCCACAATTTTATTCATTGTAGGGTAGCAAAAGAATTGAATTGCTTCCTATATCCAGCACCAGAGTGTCAAGTGATGATTGCAAATGGAGGAACAATAAATTGCTCTGGAAAGTGCCATAATATCAAGCTATCCATGGGAGAATATGTATTGACTAGCCCAATGCTTTCCATTCCAATGGGAGGTGCTGATGTTGTACTAGGAGTCCAATGGCTACAATCCTTGGGTACAATAGCTTTTAATTTTCAAGAACTTTTCATCAAATTTTCTATGGAAGGAAAGGAAGTTGAATTAAGGGGTATTGCAGGGAAACCAGGAAAGATAATCAGCTCTAATGGCATGACAAAGCTTCTAAAAAAGGAGCAAAGAGGTGTAATTGCACAATTATGTTCGCTAGATGTTTCCACATTGGAATCATCTATTTCTCCAGATCTCCAAAAAGTCCTGGACAATCATTCCAAGGTATTTGAGACTCCCAAAGGTCTCCCACCTATGCGTGATCATGATCATGCTATTCATCTGATTCCAGGAAGTGTTCCTCCAAACATCAGGCCGTACAGATATCCCTATGTCCAAAAAAGTGAAATTGAACGTATGGTTGCAGAAATGCTAGAGGCTGGTATAATTCAACCAAGTCAAAGTTCTTTCTCAGCTCCAGTAGTATTGGTGCACAAGAAGGATGGATCATGGCGCATGTGTCCGGATTATAGGGAGCTCAACAAGCTCACTATTAAAGATAAGTTCCCCATTCCTGTTATTGATGAATTACTGGATGAATTGCATGGATCAATTTACTTCACCAAGTTGGATCTTCGTTCGGGATATCATCAAATCAGAATGAAGATTGAAGACATTCCGAAAACGGCATTTAGAACTCATGAGGGTCATTATGAATTTTTGGTCATGCCTTTTGGCCTTACCAATGCACCTTCAACATTTCAAGGTTTGATGAATTCAATTTTCAAACCATTCCTTAGAAAATTTGTGTTAGTATTTTTTGATGATATACTAATCTACAGCAAGTCTTGGAAGGATCATGTTGAACATGTTGACAGGGTGCTACAACTATTGGAGGAGAAACAATTATATGCAAAAAGATCCAAATGTTTCTTTGGAGTCCAGGAGGTGGAATATTTGGGTCATATTGTATCTCATGAAGGAGTTAAGGTAGACCCTAGCAAAATTAAAGCCATTAAGGAATGGAAAATCCCCACATCCATAAAGCATCTGCGAGGATTTCTTGGGTTGACAGGGTATTATCGCAAGTTTGTTAAGAATTATGGGAGAATAGCAGCACCTCTAACAACATTATTGAAGAAAGATTCATTTTCATGGACTCCGGAAGCAACAAAGGCCTTTGAACATCTTAAAGAGGCAATGTGCCAAGCACCGGTCTTAGCTACACCGGACTTCACAAAAACCTTTATTGTGGAATGTGATGCTTCAGGAAATGGAATTGGTGTTGTTCTAATGCAAGATGAAAGACCCATTGCTTTTGAAAGTCGTCCAATCAAGGGAAAGTTTTTAAGCAAAGCTATTTATGAGAAGGAAATGTTGGCAATACTCCATGCACTTAAGAAATGGCGACCCTACCTAATGGGAAGACACTTCAAGGTAAAAACGGATCATGATAGCCTTAAATACTTTTTAGAACAAAGATTATCCTCTGAAGAGCAACAAAAGTGGGTCACAAAGATGTTGGGTTATGACTTTGAAATCATCTACAAAAAAGGGAAGCAAAATGTGGTGGCAGATGCACTCTCAAGAAAGGATGAGGATGTGGAAGCATTGTTGTGCGCCATTTCTATTATCCAACCAGATTGGATAAACGAAGCAAGGGAGGAATGGAAGAATGACGAAGAAGTGTGGGCACTTATTCGAAAGCTACAACAAGATTCCAGTACTTCTGATACATTTAGCTGGCAAAATGATTCGTTATGGTACAAAGATCGCTTATACCTCTGTAAGAATTCCCAGCTAAAACAAAAGATTCTTATGGAATTGCACACTTCTCCCTTAGGAGGGCACTCAGGATTTTTAAAAACTTACCACAGGGTTAAGAAGGAATTTTTTTGGGATGGCCTTAAATCAGATATTCAAAAGTTTGTGGCGGAATGTTTGGTTTGCCAGCAAAATAAAGTTGAAACAATTAAGACACCGGGTCTATTACAACCTTTATCCATTCCAAGCCAACGTTGGGAGGAGGTTTCAATGGATTTTATCACAGGTTTACCCAAGTCTGAGGGAAAGAGTGTCATCATGGTGGTAGTTGACAGACTTACCAAGTATGCACACTTTTGTGCATTATCACATCCATTTAAAGCCAGTACAGTTTCTACTGCATTTATGGAAACAGTTCAAAAGCTACATGGAAACCCAAAGATTATTGTAAGTGACAGAGATCCCATTTTCACTGGAAATTTTTGGACAGAATTATTTTCTTGTCTTGGTACTCAGTTAGCTCATAGCTCATCTTATCATCCTCAATCTGATGGGCAAACTGAGATAGTAAACAAATGCTTGGAAGGATATCTTTGTTGCTTTGTATCTGATAAACAGACACAATGGGTCAAATGGTTGCCTCTGGCTGAATGGTGGTATAACACTTCCTTCCATACAGCAACAAAAATGACCCCATTTATGGCACTTTATGGGTATCAACCACCATCCATCACATCATATTTAAGAGAAAATTCTAAGGTTCAGGTAGTGGAACATCACATCGAACATCAACAACAAGTCCTCCAACTCTTAAAGGATAACCTCGTGTTGGCACAAAATAGAATGAAACAACAGGCAGATCAACATCGCAGTGAAAGAAGTTTTAATGTAGGTGATTGGGTATTCCTAGGGCTACAACCATATAAGAAAATGTCCCTAAAGCAAGCTAAGAAGGATAATAAATTATCACCAAAGTATTATGGTCCGTACAAGGTGTTGCAAAAGATTGGTAATATGGCATACAAATTGGAGCTTCCTGCAGCTTCTCGATTGCACCCAGTTTTCCATGTTTCATGTTTAAAGAAGGTTATAGGTGACAAGCTCCCAATTCAAACAATATTGCCAGAACTTGAAAAGGAAGGAAAAATTATATTGGAACCAGAAGCAGTCACAGAAACAAGAACTCGACAGCTACGAAATCGATCAATTTCAGAGTATCTTATCAAGTGGAAGAACTTATCCACTGAAGATTCCACATGGGAGGATGAGAATTTTATGCAGAAGTATCCAGAACTACTCAAGCGTTGAGGACAACACTTTTTTGAAGGAGAGGGGCATGTTGGGTCCCTATAATACTAGTGATTACCCCATTACTATTGTAGTTATACCCCTTATTTATATTGTTGTGCCCCTATTACCCCCATATTGTTATTTCTGTGCCCCATAGAATCCCTCTATTGTTATTTTTGTGGCTTTATATTATTATTGTTAGGTCGGCTGGATTATATTGTGACTCCTTAGACTCCTATATATAGAAAGGAGGTTTTTTCATTTGTATCATCCAAGAATTGTTCATTTATGTAATGTAAAGGAGGTTTCCCCCTCGAAGAGGCTGAATTCTAAGGCGTTGATCTATCTTTTCTATCTTTTCTTGAGCTAGTTTCATAACATATTGGAAAAGGACAGTTCCAGTTGGAGACATGAATGCTCTCTCAGTAGGTTCATAATTGGCACAACACAGGCAAATGACATCTGGGAATACATTTACTGAGGGGAGATAGTATCTGGGCAGATTGGATTCCCATATCCCAAAGGGATCAGTTTTGTTTAGGTGACTGTTCCTAATTTCACAGTATGCTTGGAGGTGGTTTTTGTCACCAATTAAGTCTTGTATTTGAGGTGCATTGAGGGGAGCAATGTTTAGAGAAACTGGAGCTTCCATTGCTCAATTTCTTGTGATTTTTCAATTGAAATTTGGGTTTTTGAAACAAAGTAGGTAAAATAACAGTTTCTGGGGGTTTTCTAAGAGAATTGTGGGCCGAAGCCGACTTATATTTAGCTCACTGGGTGAATTTGCAGTGGAAAACAAAGCTTGAGGGATTTTTGGTAAAATGGGAAAAAACAGTGGTTATGGTGCGCCTTTTTGCAGGTAATTTGATGATTTTAACTCAAATTTGGGCGTTTTTGGAGACTTTGTAGAGGAAACTAAAAAGAACAGGGTTCGGGAACAAAATGTAGGTAAATACCTGTTTTAACTAGTAGACTGTGCGATTTGCAGGTGGCGAACCGAGCTGGAAGATCGGACTGTGGAATATTTTGGCTTGGAAGCAGACTGTGTGGTCGAATGACTGCTCTTGGACGTAAATTGGCATGCACAGCTCGCACAGAGAAAATAAACAACAATGAACGAAAACGACATTTTCACGCCTTTTTGACAAAAAAAATTGATTTTGGCGGGTTTTGGCACGTTTCGGTCGGGTGACGTCAGCATGATGTGATATTTTTTCGTGTAGCACGGTGACTTGGCACTAACGTAGTGCTGATGTAGTTGTGACATCAGCGGATGACGCGAGGGTGACGTGAGCGGGGAGGGAGCATGGGCGGTAAGCGGTTTGGCCCCCGCATCGCTTTTGGGCAACGGTGGTATTGGAGGGGGGGCAGCGAGCACCATGGGAGACTGCCACCTATCCCAGGGTATGGTAGCAAAACCACCATCCCCCGGGTGCTAATTATCAGACATAGGAGGTATCGCGATATGGATTGAAGTCGTTGGATGGGTGAGCCCCGATCCAACGGTGGGCGGCGAACGGGAAACGACGGAGGCTACAGCGCGGGGACCCACCATATAAATCAACATTTAAATATATATCGGGTGGGTATAACCTTTGGTTATCGGGCTTTGTGGGTCCGGTTATTTATTTAACCGAATGTTAAATAAATTCCATGGTTTGTGTATACGAGGGTTGTTATTGGCCCCGAATGAATTGTTAACTCCCATAAAACATTATCATATGGCTATAATAAGCCGAGGGTCTGGATATTTACACTTTCTGGGGTTTTTATGCATTTTATATAATAGGGGCGGGAAAAATATTATGTAGGAGCTATATAATAAAGTTAGTATATTAAAATGGGTTTATGAGAGGTAGGCACCAAGTTTACATGGTCAAATTAACTTAGGCTTTTGGGGAAATGAAAGAGATCCAAGCTATGAACTTGGAGAACTTATCATAGTGGAAGAAAAGCAATTTTACACAAGAAATGTGGCTTTATTATCCTAAGTAAAAACAGAGTTTCACTTAATATTTTTCATGAAATGAAGTGAACTAGGAGAACTGAGCAAATCCCAATGTCCTTGTGGGAAAGTTAGTAAATGTTCCTTGGAGAAATGAGGAGGGAAATTAGTCATGCTTCATCTTCTTTGTGACCACATAGTTGACATGATACTTTATGATATCCATGAGATGAATCATCTTTAAAGGAAAAAATTGCTCACAAACCTGCTTCTGCAACATCAAAACTGCCTACCCAACCTATTACACCTAACATTTTTTCTTCTTTTTTGATTGGGTGCATTTGAACTAGAAAACCCTTAGTCTCTTCTTTTCTTTTAACTACCATCCTATCTAAGTCTACCCTTATTTCCTCCAGGGGCTTAGATTTAGCTGTTGAGCACCTTTGTTTCTCTATCTAACTACTTATCTGCCAAGCTTGAACTGTTTGGACAGATTTCATTCTCTACCTCTAAAACAAGAAATTTAAACATGGAGTGGTCAAGATTAAGTTGTTTGGCCATCCATCAACTGTGACAGAAGTCACTGATTGCACATATTGAACTTCTTTGCAAAAAATAGGATAGTAGTGGCATTTTGGACTAGCACACTTTCCTGGTCTTCTTCATTTGGGGTTCATTTTCTTTCTTTTTTGAGAAATTCATTCGTTTTGCCCTTTGATCTTTCTTTTAAGGCATACCCTCTTTTCATTTTTTAAATTTTTTGATTGTTTCAAAATATGGAATCTTTGTAGCATGGAAAGGATGAACATATTTGGGACTTCAATAGTCAATCATGAAATATGACACCTATTGGTATAGGAGCATAACATACATAAAACATGTAAACAAATGATTAGAAAAGAGGAAACTGGTGGGCTCCAGTATTGTAGCAATAATGCTACAACTCCTGGAGCTTCCTATCTCTAATTTTATCAACCCGGTAGTTCGTACAAACTTGGAAGCGACGGTGTTGTATGCACAAGTACTAGCTCTTGTCGCAGCTGTCACTTGGTCAGCTCGCACAAGTCCGCTAGGGCTCAAGCCAACTTCTATAGGCTCACAGAAGAAGCTTTATGTATGATGGACGAAAGCTAACTCAAAGGAGACTAGTCTATTTGCAAAAAGAAGCTGAAAGCCAACAAAGCATGAAAACCCTAGTAAACCCTAATTTGACTAACTAGACCCCAACTAAGCAAAACTGTGAATGAAACTACTACCACTAATGCCATTACTTGTAGTGAGCTGAAATACATGCATCTAAGCTACTTGCATCTGAAAAGACATGTTTTTGGTATTTTTTTCATTAAGTGGTTGGATTTATTGTGATGATGCTTTTGATTAGGGTTTGGTTGTGCAGGAGCGGTTGGAATGGAAGGAAAGCAAGGGCAAGGTCAGGATGGCTAGGGGAGGTCCCAGAGGATCTCTAGCATCAGTCCACAGAAGTCTACCATGTTCGGATGCTCAGCAACCGAGTTTGCAGGCTTATACAGGAAGTCTGCAGGGGATCCTACAGGAAACTCCGAGGTTTCTACAGGAAGGCTGTGCAATTCTACAGGATGTTTGGCCGTGGAAGTTTTGGGAGATGGTGAAGTGTTGGAGTGGTGTGGGAGGATAGGTGAGATGGAGATGGAGCTGGTGATGGCTCAGGAGCAGAAAAATCAGAGGGAGGAAGAGTGCATGCAGTGGGTTGATGGTTGGAAGGATGGGATCAACGAAAGTGTAAGTAAATGGAGCTAAGTGATCAATGGATGAGTTGGAGGGTAAATGAGCTGGACAGAGGCCGAATGGGTGACTTGAGGAGAGATCAAGAAGAAGAAGAAGAAAGTGGAATGATATGGAGCAGCGTAAATGAAACAAATGACTTATGCACCAAAACGAGGATTCATTAACCTATGATAACTGTGCCATGAAACCTATGAACAGCAATGGAAAACCAAGAAATGAAACTCGTGCATGGGAGTGAAATGTAGAAGTATGGTTATATGTCAAAAGTGCATGGATGGATCTTCAACGAAAATGTCTATGTTGCAGCTTGCATGGAAGTGAGAAGAACTGCGTCTCTTTTTGGTGGTTGGTTATGGACTGCACCCCAATCCCTAACAGAGATGGCAGTGAGCCTTTACAACCTTTTTCTGGAGCTCCAATAGATTATATCTATCCTCTTCTAGCCTAAGCAACTGGAAACAAATTCACCATAAACTAATCCTATCTGAACTCATGAAAAAGACTAAATTAACAAACTGTAAATTCGAATTGCATGGTAAAGTAAAAAACTCAAAGTGCTGGAACGAAATGCAACAACATTACAACACTGAGGAGATCTATTGCTCTCAGGTTGGGCCCTAACCTGAGAGCTATAGCTCCCTTAGAAAACTCAGAATGAGATCAAAATCTACCTTCTTTATTCATAATCTGATGTCATGCCAAACTGGCTTACAAAAGGGAACAAACACCGAGCTATAGCTCGTACTTCAAAATTACAAGAGCAATGCAAAAGTTCAAAAAAACTCCTATCCAAGGCTACGGCCTCAGTATTTATGCAAAATGATCATCCAACAGGTGTCCTTGATTTGAGGAGCTCGGCTGTCCAACTGAAGTTTAAACTGCTGATCCTGTAGGATAGTCATAACTGTTGTTCCTGTAGAACAGTTATAACCGCTATTCCTGTAGAAACGTTGGCTGCCTCTAAGCTCGGTGGGGAGATGGATTGGAGCTCGGAGCTATGGTGGGAATCACGAGGAAGGTCCCAAGACTGTGGACATCCTCTCCTAAAAACCAGCAGTGCCACCTCACTGTCTCCTTGTCTCCTTTTCACGTGGTCTTTTCTCCCTTTTAATGCCAAAAACCTGAAAGCATCATGCATTAGTCACGTAGATAAAATGTCTACCCTTCTTCCTACAAACAACACGAATAAACTAAGAAATGCATGCATAAGCAATAAAAAGTGAATGGTTTGAGCAAAGCAAGTAGGCCAAATGAGCCCAAATTATACCAAAAATTGGGGCTCATCATCACCCCCCAGCTAAACTATTTGCTCATCCTTGAGCAACTTTGCCCTGGCTCCTCGTCTTTGGCCGAGAACTAGAGCCCGGAGCATGCTTTTCCTTCCCTGTTTTTGGTGGTCTTGCCTTTTCTGCCGAGGGTGGCGCTGCTTCCTTTCCTATTTTTGGCAGCCCTGCCTTTGCTGCCCCTGGTGGTGACGAAGGTGGTGCTTCTTCCCCCTTCCCTATTTCCTTGAGCCGGGCTTCAGAAGGCGATTGGCCTATTTTTCGTGTCCAGGAAGTTATTTTTGGGCTCCCCTTCTCGGGGGTGGCTGATGTTTTAGAGGGGTTTTTTGGACTGGGTGAAGTAGGGACATCCCCTAAAGTGGTTTGGCTGCTGGGTGGAGGCTGTGGCTTGCCCGTGTTTATCCGCTTGCTTCTCCTGGCCTCAGATGGTAGAGGGGTCTATCTCTCTCTCTTTTCCTTCGGCTTTGGAGGTGTACTGAGGGCGGCCAGGGCTGCTGCTGCCTCCTTTTCTAGAATACCAGCCTTCTCTTTCTTGCGTTTCGCTCTCTCAGAGCTCCTTGTAGAGGGCCCCTCCTTTTCAGATTTCGGGCTTCCTGTAGAAGACCCTGCTTTGCCCACTTCCGGGCCTCCTGTAGAAGATTCTTTCTTTCCCGCTTTTGGGCTTCCTGTAGAAGACCTGGCTTTAGCCACTCCCGGGCTTCCTATAGAAGGCCCTCTCTCTGTCTTCAGGCTTCCTGTAGGAGGCTGTTTCTCAATGACTTTCGGGCTTCTTGTAGAATCCCCTTTTTCCAGTTTCGGGCTTCCTGTAGAAGCCTTTGTCTCCGTCTTTGGGCTTCCTGTAGAAGCCTGTTTCTCAACGATTTTCGGGCTTCCTGTAGAAGCCTTCGTTTTTGTTTTTGGGCTTCCTGTAGAAGCATGTTTTTGCTTTCCTGTAGACACAGGTGTCTCCACCTCTGTTTGCTTGCCTGCCTGAGTTTTTCTTTTTGCTTTGGTTGCAGGTACTGTTGAGGTGCTTGGGCTGACGTGGACTACCTCAGCTTTGTCCATTCTGCTCTTCATCCTCTTTTCCCTTGCTGACAGGATAGGTGTGCCACCTTTTTCTTGGTCCTCCTTTTCCTCATGCTTCTTCCTTGGTTCTTTCTTCTGTGCTGTTGTCGGGGTCTCTTGGTCTTCTTTCCTCTGTTCCTCGGCCACTGCTTCGTGTTCCTCACTGCTGGAGGAACCCGTTTCTTCGATCAACATCTTAATGTCCCCATCTTTGGTCAAATTGCGGAAGGATTCCCTTGAGAGGAGAACCTTATATGAATGCAATGCATCCTCCACAAGAAGCTTGATCAACCCATGGTGGGCTATCTGATTAGGTATGCCCTCTCTTAGCTTGGTGGCACACTCCATTAGCGACTGCAATAGAAAATAGGGGATGCTCAGTTTTTGTTCTACAGGAAGGTCAATTCGGTGCCTCAACTCAGTGAGCAACCGAAAGTGATATGCATACACGATGCTGAAACGGCCTTCACAAGTAATATATTTCATGATTTGCAAACTGACTTCATTCCAAGGTGGCAATAGACTCGTTCTTCTCACCCCGTTTTTGTCCTCCGAGAATTCTTCCTCAGGTGGAAAGAATTCCTTCTTTGCTTGCTGGCTCAGCTTTCTTTCGTCCTTATCCCACGGCAAACCCATAGGAAGTTCTGTGATCCGACTGATATGTTCTGGGGTGAGCTTGAGGCTTAGACCTCTAAAGTTCACTGTGGCCAGCATCTGGGATTTAGGCTTCAAAGCCTGCAAGAATTCTTCGGCCACTTCATCATCGTAGCCCTGCAGCTTATCACAAAAAGGCATCCATTGTGCTCTGGTGAAGAGCTCTACCACTGCCGGGTTTTCCCTTAATTTGGTTGAATCAGTGGGTTCCTGTCTTATAAACCCACCCGGCATGATGAACACAGTCGTTTTAATTAAAGGTGGCAAATGCAAAAGAGATTTGGTCTATTAAGACAGAGCATGCACATAATCCACAAAATTCAACGCAGTCTACTTATATCGACATCCTGTAGAACGACAGCATAGGCACAGCAAACAACAATTCCACCAATATCTTTATGACCTGACTGTGGACGATGGTCTTGCCACTTTTACTAACCAGTTGCATGAAGAGTTCAGGGTTACCTCTTTAATTGGCCACCTTTTTCATGAGGCACCCGCTTCCTTGTAGATGACTGTGTTCCTGTAGACTGCGTTCCTGTAGAACTGCGTTCCTGTAGAACTCTGTTCCAGTAGAAGTAGTGCGCAATTCTCGGGGAGGACTATAGTTGGCCCGCGCTCGAGGTGTTCTTTACCGGCGTTCTGGTAGCCAACAACTCGGCGTATCAAAGTGCAGAGGAGATCAGAATAGCCACCCGAGTTGAAGTGTTGGATGATAAATGCATGCGCATGATCTAGCCGATTAGATTTTGAATCAGCGCAATCCGTGGCGGGGGGGATGAGCTGTCCCCGCCGGACCGTTGGGCGACGTCATCCATCATCCGCCTGCATATTCACTTGCTGCCGCATTCATTCCCACAGATTTGCTGCTGCCTTTTCCTGTTAAACTCATGCTTCTGACGAGAGTGTTCTCATGTGCGTGCCGTTCATTCTCTTTGTCGTGGCCGCCACCCAAATATCCAATTACACTTTAACTAGCCGACGTGGCCAGTCGACTGGCCATACGGCCGCTCAACCATTCAATTTTACGCTTTGCAAACAATTTCAAAGTAAGATTCATGCGATTTGATGGAAGGAAGGGTTGAGACACTTACCTGCGTGGCTGCACACGATTTTTCCAGTTCTTGGACGATGGTGAGTGGATCCACCTAGTGCATGCGACTTACACAGACCCGGAGGCTCGTGGTTACAGGCTGCCAATGATGGAGTGGATGTTTTGCTTGCATGCGCCCGCGTTTCATTTCAGAGGGCGGTGCTGTGAATGGTATTCACTCGAGCAGGTTGAACTGTTACAGGATTCCCGCGAGGTGTTTCGTAACAGTCCTTTCTCCTTGGGTGCATGCTGCACGACGGAGGTTCTGGCCTTTCAATCACGTTCCCAGAGCTCTTGATGCCTGCGATATGAGATCCTAGCATTTGTTTAACTTTGAAAATGGCTTTTCCCGCGAGAACTCATTGATTTTCTTTGTTGGTGCAGGGGACTTGGTTGCATGTCGACGAGGATGGTGGAGCAAGGTAACAGCGTTGTGCATGGGTGCCAACAGAGGCTTGCATGCGTCCAAACTAATCCATAGCCGCTAGATCTCCTTTTAAGATGAATTCTGGCCGTCCAAAACTCCTACAGGAAGTTTCCTGTAGAACACAGAACTTCCTGTAGAAAGTTCGGCCTTCCTGTAGAAAGTTTGTACTTTCCTATAGAAAATCCGCGCCTTCCTGTAGAAAGACTGCATCATCTTGTAGAAGATTCAAGCCATGATAAAATTGCACATACCTTGGAAAAAACATGGATATCCTTGGAGGAGGTGCTGGTGAGGTCCCTTGACAGCATGATACGGACCTTTGGCTTTGAGTTGGAGGGTTTCCTCTCCTCCATAGAACATCTTCAACCCTTCTACAGGAAGTTTCCTGTAGAACACAGAGCTTCCTGTAGAAAGTCTGCATGCAATTTTACCATATTTTGCTTATTGTTTTTTTCTTTTTTTCTCTTTTTTTTGAAAGATAATAGGGGCGCCTCAAAGAGGTTTTCACCCATGCCATCTGCCCTGAGCGCCTCAGAAAGGTTTTCACTCAAGGATCTTTTTCAAACCTTTTTTTCTTTTTTCTTTTTCTCTTTTTGAAAGACAATAGGGGCGCCTCTATGAGGTTTTCACCCCTACTACCTGCCTTGGGCACCTCAGAGAGGTTTTCATCCAAGGATCTTTATTATTATTATTATTATTATTATTATTTTTTTTTTTATGTCCTTCAGGGTATGCCAAAAGCAGAGGCAGAACCCTTCTCTATGACCAAGACAGATTTCTCCATAGTCTTGATGAACTCTTGTCTTGAGAGAGGTCTCCTGTAGATCTTCAACCGATGCCCATTGACAAGCATGGGAATGGATTCCTCATCAATGGTTCGAATGAGGACAGATCCATTGTCATGGCATTTCTCCACTGCATATGGTCCTAGCCATCTGGTTCTCAGCTTCCCCTTGAAATCTTTGTATCTGGAATCATACAACAAAGCCCAATCTCCCGGCTGAAATTGCTTGTCATGGAGATGTTGGTCATGCCACACCTTTCTCTGAAGTTGAACCACTTTTGAGTGAAGGAGCGCCTGCATTCGGTGCTCATCCAGGCCATTCAACTGCAATAGCCTTTCTTGTTGTGCATGGCTGAGATCTAGGTCTAGCTGAGCTGCCATCCTCAAGGTATTATATTCAAACTCAATGGACAACAAAGCTTTCTTCCCATAGACCAGCTCATATGGTGTGAAGCCAGTGGTGGTCTTCCAAGTGGTGTTGTAAGCCCATGTGGCTTCAACCAGGCGATCTGCCCAGTCCTTTCTACTGCTGCTCACCACTTTAGTCAAGATCCCTTCTAATGCTCTATTGGTGACTTCCACCTGCCCATTTGCTTGAGGGTGATAAGGGGTGGAAGTCCTATGCTTGATCTTGTGATGAGCTAGGAGATCTTCAACCAGGTTGGAGGTGAACTGGCTCCCTTGATCGGTGACCAGCTCTCTTGGATAGCCAAACTTATAGAAGATGTTTTCTCTTAGGAACTCGGCCACCTTTTCTTCTGTTGCTGCTTTGATTGCTTTGGTCTCGGCCCACTTTGTCAAATAGTCAGTACACACAATGATGTAAGTCCTTTGCCTCGAAGAGGGGTTGATTGGGCCCACAAAGTCCATGCCCCACTTCTCAAATGGCTCAAGAGTCACTTGAGGTTGGAGAGGCATCTCATCCCTTTGGGTTGGTTTCCCCATTCTTTGGCATTGGTCACACTGACTGACATATCTTCTGACATCTTGATGAAGTGTGGGCCAATAGTAGCTTGCATGCAGGATTTTGAAGGCAGTTCTCTTTGCTGCAAAATGTCCTCCACAAGGCCCATCATGACAAGTGAGGAGGATATCAAAGACTTCCTCCTCCCTTACACATCGCCTTAAGATCTGATCAGGGCCAAGCTTGAACAAATTGCCCCCGCTCCAAGTAAATGAGGCACTTTTTCTGATGATTCTGCTCTTCTCTCTGGAAGATAGGTGTGGAGGGAACTGTGCTGAAACAAGATAGTTTGCTATATCAGAAAACCATGGAGAGAGTACTGAAATAGCAAACAGATGTTCATCGGGCATCTGGTCGTCCACTGTTCCATCCTCATCTGCAGACAAATCCAATCTAGATAAAAAGTCAGCAACTACATTTTCTCTACCTGGTTTGTCAACAATGGTCAAATCAAACTGCTGCAATAAAAGTAACCATCTAATAATGCGAGCATTCACATCTAGTTTATTCATTAAATATCTAATTGCGGCATGGTCAGTATGTACAAAGGTCTGGTAACCAGTAATATAATGTCGAAACTTGTTCAGTGCATGGACCACAGCCAAGAATTCTTTCTCGGTTACAGTGTAATTCAGCTCAGCTTTGGACAAGTTTTTGCTAACAAAGTAAATGGCATATGGAAGTTTTTGCTCAACTTGTCCTAAAGCTACACCTATGGCTTTGTTCAAGGCACCAATGTGGATGTGGAAAGGTAGGGCCCAGTTTGGACCTCTCAGGATTGGGGCTGACACCAACTTGTCCTTCAATTCATTTAAAGCCCTCTGACAATCGTCAGTCCATTTAAACTCCACATCTTTTGCCAACAGACCAAACAATGGCGAGGCTAGCTTGTTGAAATCTTTAATGAATCTCCGGTAGTATCCTGCTAATCCCAAGAAACTCCGGACGTCCCTGACCTTTTGAGGAGGTGGAACCCTCTTGATGAGAGCAATTTTGTTAGGATCCACCTGCAATCCTTGGCAAGAAATGGTATGGCCTAGCACGGTCCCTTCAGTCATTAGGAATTCACATTTTTCAGGACTAAGGGACAATTTCATCTCAGTGCATTTGGTTAGGACTTTTCCCAGGTTGGACAATGCTTCTTGGAAGTTGGCCCCATAAGGAGTAAAGTCATCCATATAGATTTCTACTGCATCATGGACCAGCTCCGAGAAGATGCTCAAGACAGCTCTCTGAAAGGTAGCAGGAGCATTGCACAGCCCAAAGAGAAGGACTCGATAGGCAAAGGTACCCCAAGGACAAGTGAAGGTGGTCTTATCTTGGTCTTCCGGGCTGATTTGGATTTGGTTGTACCTGCTAAACCCATCCAGGAAAGAGAAGAACTTCTTTCCTGCCAGTCCATCCAACACTTGATCTATGAAAGGTAGAGGGAAATGGTCCTTCTTGGTAGCTTTGTTCAGTTCTCGGTAGTCCACACAGATTCTCCATTTCCCATTTTTCTTGGGAACCAACACTAGAGGGGACACCCATTCACTATCTGAGATGGGGTAAATGAATCCGGCATCCAACAGTTTTTGCAATTCTTCCTTGACAATGTCCTTAAGGGATGGATTCATTCTCCTCTGAGGTTGCCTAACCGGTTTACAATCCTCTTTGATGTATATATGATGGGTACAGACCGAAGGATGGACTCCTTTCATTTCCTTATAGCTCCAACCAAAAGCATCTAGGTGATTGGCCAACAGACTACACAGCTCCTTTTCCTGGGAAGGAGATAGGGAGGAGCTGATCTTCAATGCTTTCTCAGGGCCGAACTCCACATTCTTGACTCTGGGAGTAACAGGGTTGGTTGTACAAAGATCCACTAAGGTGCTAGCTTGGGCGTTCTCCACCAATTTCTCTAAGGGTAGTGCACTAGAAGGTGGATTCTGGATCAAGGTCTCAATCAAGTCATCCTCGGTTGGGGGGTCTCTTCTAGTGGTATCTAAGGTGCACAGAGGTGCTGAGTACACCTCGTCTTCCTCTCCTTCTTCCAACCAGAGTGGTAAGTCATGCTCCAAGGAGGGTTGGGCAGGAGGGTATAGGACTAGCTGCTTGGACATGGGACCATTTTTGATGGTCATGTTTCCTGCACGACAACTTATGTAAGCATCTGCAGTAGCTAACCAAGGCCTTCCCAAAATGAGAGGATATCCAGTAAGCTTGGCCTTTGGTTGCAGAACCAGGAAGTCTGCAGGGTATTCCCAAGAGTCAATGGAGACCAAGACATCCTCCACAATCCCTTCGGGAGTCACGGTGGAGCGATCTGCTAATTGCAGTACTGTCGAGGTCTTCCTCAAGGAACCCTGGAGATTAAGCTTAAGCATGGTATCCCTGGTCATCACATTAATGGCGGCCCCCAGATCAATCAAGGTGTGAGGTATAATGGTGCCATTGATGTGAACATCTACTACAGGACTTCCAGGATCTAGGTACTTTGGGCAGATGACTTGTCCTAGCATAAGGTCAGACAGTTGTCCTATGACATTGATAGTTGAAGCATCTTTCTTCCGTCTACCTGGATGTTTGAAACACTTCTCCTTAACCAGTTTGTTGTATATTGGCACATCCTTGATGGCTTGGAGAAGTGGTATTTTTACACACAACTGCTTGAGCTCACCCAGAAGCTCATCTTCCTCTAGGTTAGGTTGTGTGGTGGCTGTTAGTCTCTCAGGAAAGGGTGGAATAGCCTTTGGTTCACTTTCCTGTTTATCTTCCTCATCCTCTGGGGGAGGAGGTTGGCGATCTGGTAGAGTCTTTCCAGATCGGAGATTGATCTCCTGGATCTCCACAGCATAGGTAGGGCATGAGGTTTCCCCAGTGTATACCTGCTGGGCCTGTCTATTGTTGGGGTTCGGGTTCGGTTGAGCAGGCATTTGAGGTTGCCTTGGAGGAGAAGGAGGTAATGGTTGAGGTTGAACTGGTGGTGGAGGCAAAATGGCAGGAGGGGTGTTGTATTGGGGCCTCCACCCCGACTGAGGTGCATTCCATTGAGGCTGTGGCTGGGCATGTGAGTGATATGAATGAGAAGTAGGTTGAGTGGGGTACTGAGGTGGGTAAGACCATGGAGGAGGCATGGACCATGAAGGATGAGCAGGGGGACCCCAGGAAGGCATAGGAGTTGACTGGTTGGGGTTGTAATAAGCTTGAGATGCCCCTTGCATCCCCTGCTGATAAGGTCTAGATCCTTGTGGCCTCCTTTGGTTGAGGTAATAGAGAGGTTCAGTGGGAGCTTCTGTCCCTTGGTACATGGCTTTAAACCCAGGTAAGGTTGGACACTGATTTGTGGGATGGTCCTCCTCACAAACAAAACACACTTCAACAGAATGCAATGGACATTCGTTCTTAGGGTGTCTCCTTGTGCACCTAGGGCAGAAGACCGCCAAGGCTCTCTCAGCTTCTTCTTTCTTTTGCTGAATCCTGAATGTATCAAGCTGCATGGCAATGGTCTGTCTCACCTCACTCTTAAGATCTTCTAATTGATTTGCAAGCTCATGTTTGGAGAAAGGGACACTAGTTGAGAGGTGGTTTCCTCTACCTCGTTTCCGAGCTGCCCTGGAGTGGTTTCTAAACACAGTCTTGATGTCCTCATAAGGCAGTTGGTAAATGTCCCCCCCAGCTAACATGTGAAGGGTATCTAAGAGGTCTTCAGGGACTCCTCGGAGTAGGACCAACTTGAGGGATTCAGGGTCAAGTGTGCACCTGGCCCGCTTATAGCTTAGTTGGAACCTCTCCTCATAATCCTCTAAGGACTCATCATTTCCCATGGACATCCGAAAGATTTCCCCCTTTGTTTCCTTGGACCTACAGTAATCCCGGTACTTGGTGTTGAAAGCTTGCTGCATCTGAGCCCAAGTGGTGATACTATTCCCAGGTAAGCCCATGAACCAGCGTAGTGCTGCATCCTTAAGAGTGGAAGGGAAAAGTTTCAAATTTTGCTCATCTTCAGTATAGTCATAGGTTCTACAAAGGACAGCAAACTCAAACAGGAAGGTATCTGGATCTTCAGTGGTCAGCCCATGGAAGTGAGGTAAGGCGGAGGGGCTAATGTTCTTCATTTTCATCTCTCCATTGGTCTCTCGGATGGGGAAGGCACCTTCTATTCTTTCATCTTCTCTTCTATTATCAGCCATAGCTTCAAATGGAGTGGTCTCTAACTCTTCTTCTACTATAGGATCTTTGGATATCTCAGGATGTTCACCTATAGGTTCTTCTGGGTCACTGTCACCAAAGAAGAGAGAAGGGTGACTCAGTGATGTGGTGGGGGTGTTTGGTAGGAATTTTCCTGATCTATCTCGGTTCCTACGAGGCATGAAATGGAAAAGACCTTCTTTTTCTTTTGATTGTTTTTGCTTTTTTTCTTTGGTACCTGCAAAACTGAAACAGACTGATATACAACTAACTATGAAAGATGCAGAATTAGACTGAAAGCAGGAAAGAACTAATCTACTTTGCTCAACTGAAATTGCAAGAATGGAAATGCTAATCTATGAAAGTAGGAAATGCTAATCTATGAAAGCAGGAAATGTCTATGCTACTTTTGCAGAATGGAAATGAAATAAACTACTTAGCAGAAGGTAAGAGTAAGAAAGTAGAAGAAAAGCAACAATTACTAATACTCTGACGCTTCCCCGGCAACGACGCCAAAAAGATGGTGGGCTCCAGTATTGTAGCAATAATGCTACAACTCCTGGAGCTTCCTATCTCTAATTTTATCAACCCGGTAGTTCGTACAAACTTGGAAGCGACGGTGCTGTATGCACAAGTACTAGCTCTTGTCGCAGCTGTCACTTGGTCAGCTCGCACAAGTCCGCTAGGGCTCAAGCCAACTTCTATAGGCTCACAAAAGAAGCTTTATGTATGATGGACGAAAGCTAACTCAAAGGAGACTAGTCTATTTGCAAAAAGAAGCTGAAAGCCAACAAAGCATGAAAACCCTAGTAAACCCTAATTTGACTAGCTAGACCCCAACTATGCAAAACTGTGAATGAAACTACTACCACTAATGCCATTACTTGTAGTGAGCTGAAATACATGCATCTAAGCTACTTGCATCTGAAAAGACATGTTTTTGGTATTTTTTTCATTAAGTGGTTGCATTTATTGTGATGATGCTTTTGATTAGGGTTTGGTTGTGCAGGAGCGGTTGGAATGGAAGGAAAGCATGGGCAAGGTCAGGATGGCTAGGGGAGGTAGCGGTTGGAATGGAAGGAAAGCATGGGCAAGGTCAGGATGGCTAGGGGAGGTCCCAGAGGATCTCTAGCATCAGTCCACAGAATTCTACCACATTCGGATGCTCAGCAACCGAGTTTGCAGGCTTCTACAAGAAGTCTGCAGGGGATCCTACAGGAAACTCAGAGTTTCTATAGGAAGGCTGTGCAATTCTACAGGATGTTTGGCCGTGGAAGTTTTGGGAGATGGTGAAGTGTTGGAGTGGTGTGGGAGGATAGGTGAGATGGAGATGGAGCTGGTGATGGCTCGGGAGCAGAAAAATCAGAGGGAGGAAGAGTGCATGCAGTGGGTTGATGGTTGGAAGGATGGGATCAACGAAAGTGTAAGTAAATGGAGCTAAGTGATCAATGTATGAGTTGGAGGGTAAATGAGCTAGATAGAGGCCGAATGGGTGACTTGAGGAGAGATCAATAAGAAGAAGAAGAAAATGGAATGATATGGAGCAGCGTAAATGAAACAAATGACTTATGCACCAAAACGAGGATTCATTAACCTATGATAATTGTGCCATGAAACCTATGAACAGCAATGGAAAACCAAGAAATGAAACTCGTGCATGGGAGTGAAATGTAGAAGTATGGTTCTATGTCAAAAGTGCATGGATGGATCTTCAACGAAAATGTCTATGTTGCAGCTTGCATGGAAGTGAGAAGAACTGCGTCTCTTTTTGGTGGTTGGTTATGGACTGCACCTCAATCCCTAACAGAGATGGCAGTGAGCCTTTACAACCTTTTTCTGGAGCTCCAATAGATTATATCTATCCTCTTCTAGCCTAAGAAACTGGAAACAAATTCACCATAAACTAATCCTATCTGAACTCATGAAAAAGACTAAATTAACAAACTGTAAATTCGAATTGCATGGTAAAGTAAAAAACTCAAAGTGCTGGAACGAAATGCAACAACATTACAACACCGAGGAGATCTATTGCTCTCAGGTTGGGCCCTAACCTGAGAGCTATAGCTCCCTTAGAAAACTCAGAATGAGATCAAAATCTACCTTCTTTATTCATAATCTGATGTCATGCCAAACTGGCTTACAAAAGGGAACAAACACCGAGCTGTAGCTCATACTTCAAAATTACAAGAGCAATGCAAAAGTTCAAAAAAACTCCTATCCAAGGCTACGGCCTCAGTATTTATGCAAAATGATCATCCAACAGGTGTCCTTGATTTGAGGAGCTCGGCTGTCCAACTGAAGTTTAAACTGCTGATCTTGTAGGACAGTCATAACTGCTGTTCCTGTAGAACAGTTATAACTACTGTTCCTGTAGAACAGTTGGCTGCCTCTAAGCTCGGTGGGGAGATGGATTGGAGCTCGGAGCTATGGTGGGAATCACGAGGAAGGTCCCAAGACTGTGGAAATCCTCTCCTAAAAACCAGCAGTGCCACCTCACTGTCTCCTTGTCTCCTTTTCACGTGGTCTTTTCTCCCTTTTAATGCCAAAGACCTGAAAGCATCATGCATTAGTCACGTAGATAAAATGTCTACCCTTCTTCCTACAAATAACACGACTAAACTAAGAAATGCATGCATAAGCAATAAAAAGTGAATGGTTTGAGCAAAGCAAGTAGGCCAAATGAGCCCAAATTATACCAAAAATTGGGGCTCATCAGAAACCATGCTAAAACTCCATACCACAGGGATCCCTTAAAAATAGCTACAAATCCTATTAATCTCCTTGCCAAACTACTTACAATGATGTACAATTAAGCTCTGATCATCCAAGTGAGTCCAACCTCAACGAATGCCTAAGAAAATACATAATATAGGCATCAAAATCACTCATCCTGGCCTCACGGGTCGAATCCATGAGAGGAGGAGCAGTTAAAAAACAAACTGAACTGAAAGCTAAAGACTAGGGAGGTCAAACTGACTCATCCCTAAGGTGAAGGAAATTGATTCATTACATGCCACCTTGGCTATTTACCTTATGTATCTACCCTAGGTAACCAAAATATACATTAATTGCATCATAATTTTACATTACATTAGTAAAAATATCAAAATCCCAAAGATGAAAGCAAATTCTAGAAGAAACAGTGAAAAATTGAGCAATCTGTCAAGTGCACAGCGCCAGTGTCAAATGCACAACGTTTGAAGGGAGTGCATAATGCCAACTTCCAGCTAAATTTTGACTGCCTTCCTAACCTCCAAATTTGGCTCATGATAGCTCATTGGAAATCTTGTCCTATCTACTTTCCAAATCTACCCTTAGTTTCCAATTTGACCTTCACCTTCCCCTCCAAAATTGCAATCTCCCAAGATTGTTCAAATGCGTAGCGCCAAGCTCTGAAAACAAGCAGAAACATGAAATTTTGGTGGTTATTTGGCCTCTTCACCTAGCAAAACTAACTTTCTCACCTGGAAACATGGTTTTTCTGAATGTACATGGCCTTCTAAATCCAATGGTGGTGGCCATTTCTCCAAAAAGTGCCCCAAAAAAGTGCGCAGCGTCTTAGGTGTTGCGCGTTTGGCCAGTGGACTAATAAAGTAAATGCCTGAAAATGATAGGAAATGCTAACAATTCAAGCCCACTTTTGATTGCTTTCTCGATGTCAAAATTGAGTATGGGATAGCTCTATGGAAATCAGGTTGATTCTAGTTTCCATAACATCTTGTATTTTTCAATTTGGAGTTCAATTGCCCTGTCAAAAGCCCAATCTCCCAAGACTTGTCAAACGCGTAGCGCCTGAAGGGAGTGCGTAGTGCCACTTTCAAGACAACTTTTGGAGGTATTCCTCAACTCCAAATTGATCTCATGATAGCTCATTGGAAAGGTTGATGTGTCTAGTTATCATTTTACTCATCTAGCAAGTAATTTGGTCACCCTAGCTAGGAGAAATCATGATTTTCCAAAGGTCACTCCAAAAGTGCATCAACTCTCCTGAGGCAAATGATGTTTTGGACATTTATCCCACACTATGAGACCTGTGTAAAAACCGACGGAGGTTTTTATTCCTAGGTCTATGATGGAAAAAGCCTCTCTCACTTTTGTCAAATGCATCTTGTCTTGCTCGGAAACATCTTTTGAATAAAACCTATCACGCTCTGTGGGACAAGTGATTTGTAGAAATGAAGGAAAATGAAGGGTATGAGGGGCTTCTAATTTCTTGAGAAAATTTTGGGAAGTAGGGAGGGATATTAGGAAGCTAGGGAAAGTGGAATTTCAAGGATTGAGTGAGGGGAAGGGGTCCAAAAAGGCAAAACACAGGCCTAACCTAAAAAAGTGTCAAATTGTAGCAATAGGCTAGGGTTTGTGGGAAAATGATGATTTTGAGGGATATGAGTGATGGGAAGTGTTTAAGAAGGTATATTAAGGATAGGGGAAGGTGTATGAGCATTAGGATACAAGTTTGTTTGATGATTTGACCATCCAAGAAAAATTATCTTCAAAACCCTAGGAGAGGGAAATGAGCCTTACTTAACCACAACTAAAGCACAAACAAGGTGTAAAATGACCCATTGGAACCTGAAATAACGATAACAACTCTTTGGATGATGGTACACTTAACTGAATGGTGACATGGTCCAGTACTTGGAAAACTTTGGAAGGAGTGCAAACAATCCTAGACCTAATACCTAATGACCAAATTTTTCTTGAAGACTCAATGAAGTGACAAAATTTGACTTTGACACCCCAAGACCACTTTATAAGAGCACATTTGATCACTGGTGGAAGGTTGCAAAGATTCAAACTAATAGGTAGGACTTGATTGAGGGGATTGAAAGAAGGAGCTATTATGGGAGGGGAAATGGTACTATTGGTTGTAACCAAAGTGATCGGAGACTCTGATGCAGATTTAATGGCCTGATAGGCCAATTCAATTGGTGATAGCAGCATTTGTTCTCCGTAAGTGTTAATGTCTGAAGGGGCTGGTAGGATCCAAGGATTGGTCTGTTCATGAGGAATTGATGAAAGAATATTGATCGTCTGTGAAACCTTGGGCGGCAGAAGAGGGAAACAACCCATCAGGGAAGAGCCCTTTAATAGACTAGTACTGATACTTACGTAAGAGTTAGGTACACCACCCACCAAGGGTACAGAGCCGCTAGGTAATAGGGAGTAATTTGGGGTGCAAAAGGACAACTGGTCCACTGTGATTATCTTTCCATCTAAGGAAAATAGGATGATACAGAAGACCGAAGACATAATGGCATTCATGGTATAAGTCCAATTGCGGCCCAAAAGTAGATTATAGTCAAGTTTATGATCCATGACCTCAATATCCACCATTACCGTTTTCCCACTCAAAGTGATGGTGTAGCTAGCAAAGCAACCTTTTGGGATGAAAGTGTGGCTGTCGAAAGCTTTAAGGGAATTTGACAGTAGAGATAGTGTTCGAGAACCCAAAGCAAGCCGACATGAAGCCGACATGATGTAGGTATAAGCACCTTCGTCAATGTCAGTTCTATGTGTACACTTATCTTTTGAAAAAAATTTCACTAGAAATGCAAGATGGTGGGAAAGGAGAGGTTTACACTTTTCTATGTCGAAAATTGCAAGAATGGAATCCTGTGGGTTGATATCACCAATAGTCAAAAGCAAAGCTTTCCTTTGTGTTGGACATGTTTGTAATACTTTGAGTGCCAACATAGCCAATGACGCATGTGCCAAGTCTTCTACAATGCTGTAGTTTTTGGCGACACGTGCAGATGTATTGTGTGTTGTGCATCGAAGTGCCCCTTTAGGGGGGAAAATCACAAGGTCAAAAATCGGCCTTTCGATATGCAAATCTTTGGGCAGCGATGGTTTTTACTTGAGGAAGGTTCCTCTGCATGAGCAATAGGAACTCCATAGGATTTGGCTCTTGCTTGTAGATATACCGTTTCAAAGGTGTAAATGGTAGAAGATCCTTCACCAGCTGAAGGATGTTACGAACCACCATTTCCCCCTTATGGGGGTTGGGGTTGGTTTGCAATGAGGTGTTTCTACTGTTGAGTGGGCAAAGTATTATTCAGGACAACGAGGGTTCTACTAGTATCATTTTTAGCAATGAAATCTTTGCATTCTTGAAGACACGGGCAACGATAGGTCATGTGGTCTTCAACACAGATTTTGCAAGGGAATCTGGTGGGTTTATCCTTTCCATCGTCAGGAGGTGTAGCAGCCTTCTGCTTTGGGTTTTACTGCTTTGTTGACTGCTCCTCAGAAGGAGTGGTATTTTTCTTATTCTTCTTGTTCTTACCACCAGGTTTTTGCATAGACTACACAGAGTTTATCATGGTGGTAGGAAGAGCAGTCAATTTGGTAGAGGGGTCCACTGACATTTGGGCAATGTGACCACTGAGTTGTTTTATAGAAGCCCTAGAGGTTGCACTGATAATCCCATCAGCGTGCACTCTGGGGTGCTGAGTAGCGAAAGCATTAGAGTTGCGAGGGGCATTGGGGATTACATCATAACGAGTGCCTGAGTGTGAATATATTAGAGCTAAGTGTTGGGCACGATGTATGGATTGGTCTTTTGTTACTGCACCACCTAAGGTGACATCCTTAGCGATTTGAGGGGGTAGGGACATGCAGAACCAGTCTGCTAAGAGATCATCTGGGAGGAGAGCTTTGACTAACCTCCACCTACGTATCCATTCATGTATATGATTAGAGATGTGGGTGGCAGTATCCTAACGTCATGAAGTGAGGAGATTTGTCCCAGTCTCACAGTGGATGAGTAGCTGGAAGTTCTTTAAGAATTCCATTGCTAGAGTGTCGAAGGTATTTACTGATGTGCATGGTAACTCAATATACCACTTAGCTGCGTTGCCAGTGATGGTGCAGGGAAAAAGATGTAACTAGACACTATCATCTACCATGGAGTTAGAAACACACCAAAGATGATATGTGGTGATATGGGTGCTTGGATCCTCCCCTTATTTCCCTTCGATCTTGGGGATGTATTTTGGTATTTTATGTGGGATTGGCGACCAAAGTAAGTTATGATAGATGGGGTCATTTGTAAGTTTGTACAAGTCAGGGATATCCAACATTGCCAAGAAATGCAGAGTGTGTGGTGTCCCCGACTCGAACCAACGTGATGACATATGACTTGAGGATCCTTGCGGTCCTCCCATCGTTTGAGTCCCAATATTATACATAGGCTGCATGGTATAGTAGTTTGCTTGGGGTATGGCATTGTAATGTGGATTTCCATGGGGATTTTGATGCTGGGGTATAGGTTTGCCCCCAAGATAAGCGGTGCCCCCTTGACTCATTTGAGGTTGTGAGTAGGGTACCCCCATGTATTGTTTCAGAACTCTTTGAGGATTCTCACCCGCCACAGAACTAACCATATGTCCTTAACTTCCATAAGGAGTGTTCATGTCAATTAGTGACTGACGATGCATGTATAAAAATGGAGGGGGAACTGTTACATTCCCTACTGGTATATGCATATTGGGAGTTCCCCCAGATACTGGAATATGGGGGTTATAACTATACAATGGGTTCCAACCATATTTTTGGTTGAAGGGACCCATGCTCACTGTGCTATATTGAGCGTTATAAGGAGCGCTGTATGTAGCACTTGTCGAAGGTATAGAGTTTGACACTAAAGGGGTGGAAGTCAGCATCGGTTGGGTTCCAGTTGTGGAGGGTGTCATGTGAGGGTTTGTATCTAGGACAAATGGGATAGCAAGGTTCACCATCAACGATGTGGTGGTGACTGTTGACTGGGGAAGTGGTGGGGGACCAAAAGTGCCCACAAAGTTCCATGAACCGTTAGTTGTCGACGGGATGGATGGAAATGTTCCAAATAAAGAAATAAGGAGTACACGTGCCATGGGAACCAAGAGTGGGTCCAACAAATTCGTGAGCGGAGGGTTAAAGGAAGGAAGAAATCCTGTGGTAAAGAAATCCTCCGGTAAACTTGAATCGTCGGTTGTCCAAACAGATTCCATGTGAGATCTTAGAGACCGGTTTCCCAAAGATGGGTAATCCAGTTCACTGGAGCTCGGCAGATCTTCCATAATGAGTGGAGGAAGTCCTAATAATCGTCTAGATTGACAATGAGGGCCAGATGTAGCCACGGTGACCATTAAGTTTTATCAATAAATTTTATTGTGATATTTGTTAAATTCTCAATGATAACACTCGGGTGCCTAAAAATGTATAAAAAATAAACTAAGTTGATCAATCAAAAAATAGAGGGAAATAACCCTATCTGATAAGCAATGATCACTGGAGATGAAACCCAGTATCACAATGAATAATAGAGAGGGCTGGCCAAATGTACAGTTATGGTTACTATAGAGCTTTGGCCCAACCTTAGATTGAGGGGCAAAGTACTCTCATGAAGACAAGAACCCTCCCAAAAACTGAAGACAGAGTAGGTCCGTCTGTGTTAGGTACCAGGGTAGCCTGCCCCAGTCACCTTGTGTAAGTCCCGATAAGTTTTGCCACAAAGAATACCTCAGATCACAGACACTACTTGGGGGGACATAGTTGCAGATAGTACACTATGTGGGTAGGATACCTGAGTCCCCAACTCAGCTTCGAAATCCCTGAAGGGATCCCCAATACACAGAATACCCAAAGGAGTTGTAAGAGAAGGTGGGCTACCTTCATTTACAGTCCAATGTTGTCTCGTATTTAGCTCTGCTTTCACTGGAGTGGTCCCGGTAGATGAGTGTAGAAGGAATTTTCTCTCTTGTAATGACACTATTTTTGGTTTCTAACCTTGCGCAGTTTACTCACACTGCCTATCCCAAGATCCTAGCCTAAACTAATGTTTGTTTGCTCAATAAATACTTACTGATTGATTTTAGGTAAATTTTATGTGTAATTTTTTAGTGTCTTCGGTAGGGGAGTTTGAGTATGAAATGTGATGGGACTCTGACTCAAAAATCATGCAAAAGACAATGCTTAAAAAAAATATTCAATTCAATGAAAAAAGTTGTATTCTACAGGTGAGAGTCTTTCACATATTCATATTTTTTCCATGAATCCTAGTCATTATAACGCATGCATAACCAACAGAAATCTTTCCAATTCTTTCTAACAACTATTTGAAACCAAAATAAAGCAGATTTTAACCAGTTAAGTAGAAGAATGAATAAAAAATTGTTGATTTTTCTTTCATAAAAATTTTTTAAGAAAGAAAAAATATCTTATTTCCTAAAAAATAATATTTTAGGACACCGATCTTGCTAACAAAATGCAGCTGTAGATCCTTTTCAGTCCATGAGCAGGCTTCCGATCCCTTTGAGTTTACAGACACAACTATATGTCAAGATTTGGGGGACTAACGCTCTATAGCAGTGGCCATAGAGAGTTACTGGGTCCACTAACGCTCTATTTGTGCAGACACGGAGCTTTATAAAGCACTTTTTAGTTCGCTAACCTACGTTAGTGTGGGAAAATAGCTCAAAACAAGGTTTTTAGGATCAGATTCAAGGCTGAATATATGAAGGTAGAATGCAACAAGGTTTTGGTGGGTTAGAAAGGGAATGTCGAAGTATAGGGAGGTCTTAGAAGGAGGAGGAAACTAAGAACTATCTGGGTGAACCAGGAACTAGATGTATAGTCCCCAGTGGAGTCACCAATTCTGCTATAGGATAAAATGCATGGTGTATGGAGAATGAAGATACCCTCAAGGGTCTTCCTGGGACTAGACTGTAAGATTTTCTGCAGCTGTCACAAAGTTACATGCATGTCCATAAACATTAACTAACTATCAAAGGAAAACAGATTGATTACCTCAAGCCTCCATGTAGATTTACTGGAGAGCATAATACAGCTAGGTGGATGTCCCCTGAGCTGGCTCTAGATCAAGTCATGCACATAGAAGAGACAAGCATAATCACAGCATACAACCTTGATAACTAATACATGAATACATAAAAGACATCTAGTTACACATAACTAAGCTAATCATGCTAAAAGGTATTGGACAAACAAATAAATGAATGATAGTACCAACACCACGGAGTAGACAATACAACTGAAGTTCTATATTAATGTCGGAAGAGTGATTACAAGCATCTATTGCATCAGCCTTACCATACCCCTCCAGCTTCTCTCTCTCTCTCTCCCCCTTCTTACCAACTTCTTATTCTTAGATTTGAGACTATGCTCAGCAATCAAATAAGATATCCTTTCAAATGATCTGAGCCCCTTAACAATAGCCCTAGCTTTGCTTATGTAGAATTTGAGTTAGGGTTGCCAGGTTCCTCCATGAGTTCCTTAAGGTAAAAGTAATGATGTTGCCATGTTTTTAAGCTCTTTCCCATTTTCCTCCTTCATTAGGATTAGAAATCCCACAAATAAGTCTAACTTGAGATGTTTCCTTGATTTTCTAAGTAGATTTAGGAGAAAATATCTAGATATTTGTGAGTCAATTCACTCCTTTAACCTTTAGAACTTCATTAGGATCCACTAATGATGTTCCTAAACTAACAACTAGAGTTAGTAGGGTCACTAACGCTCCCTTAGGCTTACAGAGAAGCTTTATAGAGCAGGTTGTCAATGTATAGCCAACGTTAGTGTGGAAACAAGGCATGTGACTCTTGGTCTTTGCTTCAGCGATCATGTCTTTCCCCTCTGAACTGATGAGGGGGTCATTTTGTTGTATAACAACCACATCATTGGTGACTATTTTAACCCATACAAAGAATTTTTTAACCTGCATAACAATTCTTTCTTTCCTTCACCAAAAATCCTTTACATTAGTTCATGCAAATTTATTCTTCCAAATCCCTATAATGAAATTTTGTCTTCACAACCATCTATTCTACCTCAAAATCAAAAGTAGTAATAATAGATAAATGTAATTAATAGAAGTTACCTTGGAAACATGAGAATTGAATATCACCAAAATCAATTGCCAACAATTAGGAATCACCTTTTCCTACCAACTGAGATTTTTGTTTTTCCACCTTACATTTTGCATTCATCTTCTTCTTAAACAACCATTTTCTTCCATTAGGCTTCCTACTGGCTAGAAACTCCACCATATCCCAAGCTTCATTTTTGTTCAAAGATTCCATTTCATCAACCATTGCCTCTTTCTAGAGTTTTCAATCCTTTGAATCTATTTCCTCCCTAACAGTTCTAGGATCATCAATAAAGAAAAATTTAAATATAAAGCAGATGGACTATACCATTCTCAATTCCTTCTTTCTCGAACCAATCTTCCCACTTCTAGAGTTTGTAGGTCCATATTTTGATTCTTATTCTGTTGTAGAGTCTAATTCTTCCTTCTTTAGTTTAAACTCTATATTATCAGGTTACTTTGCTGGGACTTCATGTTTAATAACATATTTCATCTCTCTAAGCACCACATATTGGATGTACATAACCTTCATTTTTTTTGGGTTCCAAAGCTTATAACCTTTTAAACCATCCTTATACCCAATAAAGATGCACCTTTCATATTTACTATCCAGCTTAGTTATTTTCTCCTTTGGAACATGTACATATGCATCACAACCAAATACCCTCAGATGTGAAAAAGAGGGTTTCTTACCAGTCCATACGTGATGTGGTGTCTTATCCTACAATTCTTATGAAGGTGATTTATTGATAAGGTAACATGCAGTCTCCACTGCTTTTGCCTAGAATTCCTATCCTAACCCGACACCACTGAACATGCTTCTTTTCTTTTCCATCAACATCCTATTCATTCTTTCTGTAACTCCATTTTACTGAGATATGTATGGAATTTGATCGTGCTATACCACACTTCTGATAGAAATATTCAAATTCCTTATTCTAGAACACCTTTATCTTCTTCTCTGTCCTTAGCACCTTTATCTTCTTCTCTGTTTGGTTTTCCACCAGAACCTTAAATTCTTTAAACTTGTCAAAGACTTCATATTTCTTCTTGAGGAAATATATCCATGTATTCCTTGAGAAGTCATCTATAAATGATACATAGTACACAAAATTAACCAGTGATGGAACCAATGCAAGTCCAAACACATAACTATGCACAAGCTCTAATATCCCTTTCGCCCTCTTAGCACCAAAGGGGAAACTCACTCGATTATGTTTCCCATATACACAATGTTCATAGAAATAGAAATCCATAGAGTAATTAGACATAAATTATACCATACCATTACCATGAAGTATTCTAAGGCCATTCTCTCCAATTTTTCCAAGCCTTTAACTTAATAATAGGGTCTTTTCTCCAGAGACCACTAGATTTTCTGCTCCACTTTTTGTAACCACAGAACTATTTCATCTGGTAATAACACTACTACCCAGAATATTGTACAAAGTTCAAATTAGAACTCCTCACATAAATACCAGTGCTCCCCAAAGCATCTTGTAGGGATCTTTCACGAACACTATTTTTACACCTGCATCATCCATCTTGCTTACAGAAATCAGATTTTTGGCCAATGCAAGAATATGTAGAACATGTGGAAGTGTTTTAATCCTCCCACCTTGCAATTTCAGCTTGAATTTTCTACATCTAATGATTCTAACCTTCCTGTCATCCCCTAAGAAGACATCACCACCATCATATTTCTCATACTTGCAGAACTACTCCCTATGGAGAGTGAACTGAAAGCATGCACCTACGTCAATCAATCATGCCTCACGATCTTCATGTCTACTTGAAGAAGATGCCAAGTACACATCCCCACCTTCATCTAAGGTGGTTTTCACCTCTAAAGAAAGAGCATCATCATATCCCATTCCTTTCTCAAGAGCTTTAGATCTACATTCCTTTTTGTAGTACCCTTGTTTTTCACATTTACAACATACATTTATAGGTTTTCCTGGAGATTTAAATCTCCCTCTAGATATATATCTCCCACTTGAGGAATAATTTTTGTTTATGTTCTAGGAAAATCCTCATAAGGACAAGGCATCTCCATCCAGGCTCTCCATATTTTTCCATCTCATCTCCTCTCACAACAAGGATGAGATTATTTCATCAAAATTCAAGGTAGTTGTATTGCTACCTATAGCAACAACTAAACAATCCCACAAATCTAATAGAGAACACAAAAAAATGATTCACTTATCTTCCTCTTAAATTTTAATATCAACAGATAATAATTGGCTTAGCACCATATTAAAGGCGTTCATATGCTCTGTCACTAAGTCTCCATCCTTCATCCTCAGGTTATACAACTCTTTTCGTGGGAATAATTGGTTCACCAGAGACTTAATTTGGTACAAAGTCCCTTGTTGAGCCTTGCAATAGGTATGTATTTACTCTTGATTATTATCTTTTTCCTCCTTTCTTATCCATCTTGTGCCATGATATAATAACAAATTGATAGGATTTTGATAAGGAATGAATAAAACTGCTCTTGATATGATTTGACCAACCAAACTAACTCTCATTACTTTTTATGTAGAAAAACAGCAGAAGGAATAGCTGCTATTCCAAAGTCAGAATAGCAAAATATAATTGAGGAAAATGAGACACATCAGGTGTGGTCAAACCAAGGAACGAGTTAAGAAGATTAGTGTGAGATAGAAGAATTGTTTGAAGATAGAATTTAGTTACGAATCCCTCAGGATCTCTTGATCCTAAGGGATAACATTTATCTTTTCCTTTTGAATATAAAAGAGAAGACTAAAGAGGGATCTGTCGTCTTTCACCTGGATTGTAATTTTAATTTATAGAAGGGTGATTCTGAGGAACAACATCGTGTTGTAATGATAAGTGAATTTGATGATTAATATACAACTTGCATTGCCATTCATTTGGATATTCTGAAATCGTTAAGCAGTCTTCACTGGTGGCTAGGGCCCGGTCTCTAGTGGAACTTACTGCTGTTCGTTGTTTTATGAATTTTCTATTTCCTGCAAGTTATTCTACTTTATAGCTTCTTAGTTGATGTATTTTCATTGAATTAGATTGCTGGTATTCATTTCATTAATGCGCAGTCATAGTTGGTTTTATTTAAATTCATGTCCTAGATTGAATTAGTTCTCATTTAAAGAATCATTTTGGGTTAATTACAGAATCTAGTGTGATTTATTAAATGCTTTCCTCCTATCCAATAGTTTAATTCCAACTGAAAGAGCTCAGTTAATACTATGGTTCTCTCAGTTGATTGTCATTTGAATTTGGTTGATTAATATTGAATCACGGAGTTGTTTGAGATAGAGTCATGATGCTTAGATGAATTATTTCCTTTAAAGTTACAAGCTTGAGATTTGTGATTGCATCCATTTGTTCTTGTATTGAATTTAATAACTTAATTTAAAGCATTACTCTCTGGATTTATAGCTTGTACATATTGTGTACACTCTTGGAATAAAAAGACTTACCCAGGTTGATAATTAATGTAAGGCAATTAGGAGTTTTCAAAGACACCTTTTAGCACCCAACATCTTGGTGCTATTTCCGGGGAGAGTGTTGCCATTTTACAAAATGTGATGTCTGTTTGTTGAGAGAGAATTGGGTATTAAAAATACGAGGTAAGAACCTGCATAATGAGCGAGTAAAATGCTCGCTTCTCTGCCCACTTTCCAGCAAAATTGCATAGGAATTTAAGATAGAAATGAATGTTTGTATTTTTGTATGAATGACTAAGAAGAAAATACCAGAAAAAGATATAATTCCTCCCCCCAAACCTGAAAAATACAAGGAACCGGTGACCCTTGGATGATCAACCTTCATTGATGAAATCATAAGAAAAGTTGAGTCTCAGTCATTAGTAGGACCCCGAACTATTGCTACTAGACACCCTACTGTTTCCCTTCAGGCCACAGATCACCATCTATAGCTAATGCTGAGATTCATAGTAAGAATGAAGGTTTTGAACAGAGTTTTCAAGATATTGAGAATTCACAGCCATGCCCTTCACAAGAAGGGAACTCTTGCAACCTCCATGAAGGAGAAGGAGAAACAGGTAATCCCAAAATTAAATCATCAGAACCTAGATCTCCTGATGTAGTGATTGAACAAAGGACACCCAGTGTTCTTGATCGAGGTAGTGTTGTTAAAATCATTCTAGCCTCTTCTAGACATCCTAGGAACAACTCTCCAACTCCAAAGATCCCTAAAGAATATTGGCATATTTTTTACCAAATGGCCAATAATCAACAATAACTCAGACATCTACGTTACAATACCCTATAGCTGTCAATGCCCCCATGAAAGCTATTCCATTACAAAATATTCCTACCTTTCATGGGCTAACTTCAGAAGACCCTGATGCATTCCTTTTTGAATTCGATGTCCTATGTAGGGGTTATGATTACACCACTGACCCCTAGAAGCTGAAACTGTTCCCCTCTACTCTGAAGGGAGCAACCCTGCATTGGTTTATGGGACTTGGTGGAGGTACCATCAATGATTGGGAACAGATGAAAACATCCTTCCTTAAAAAATACCAAGATTATTGCTGAACTAGAGAACTAAAAGATGAAATATTTCAAATGGTAGCTAAGCTTAACAAGACTTTGGAAGAATATGTGGAGCATTTCGAATATAATCTGCAAAGATCTCCTTATGCAAATCTACCTAAAATGTTCTAAAAACCACAACGATTAAAGGTATGAAAGACCAATGGGTAGAAACACTGAATATAATGGGTAAGGATGATATTTATCAAGAAGATTATGACAATATTATAGACTTGTGCATCAGGTGCTCTAGGGGCAGTACAAGGTTGAAACCAGCCAGACGCGATGCGATCACCAAAGACAGCAAAGCCTTAGGAGGAAGCATTACAAGAGTCAAAATCAGAAATCTATTGGAAGATTTCAAGATTGATATCTTGGGGACCCTGATGACACAATTGGATATCATGCAAGCTAAATGAAAGTAGGACGAAGCAGAACAGAACCTAGCTATTTTCTATCCCCGTTGCAGAAAAAACACAGTCATAAAAAATGCCTGCTAGATATGATACAGGCATGTGCCATATGTACTAAGGAGCATGCCACGAAAAGTTTTCCATCGCTACCAGGATTAAAAGCAGTCTTCAAGGAAGCAGAAGAAGAAGTGGAACCAATATACCTATAGAACTAGCATCATCAATGGCAAGCATGTTAGACAGGTATGCCTACCGATCCATCTTTGTTCTTTCCTCCCTCGCAATATAATTCTCAGCAATATTTAGGGGTTGTTGGAAATAATACTGAGAGGGGGGGGTGAATCAGTATTATCAAGTTCTTTTAATAAATCTTCCTTATTTATTCTTTGAATTATTTTTGCATGTCAGTACCATAAAATAATGAGCATGAACAAAGAAAACAGATAGTCACACCAAAGAACACAAGATGTAAGGTGGAAACCCAATGTGGGTGAAAACCACCTGCTGCAATATGTCTCTATCTTCTTTCAAATTAGAAACTCCTTTTACAATGGTTTTGTACTGGTGCAGTCCTTTACCAGTACGCAGGCTGCAACCTGCAGAGAGCTACAACTCTCTCTCGTTTTCCAGTCTCTCCTGGAAGGGAGCTACAACCCCCTACTTCTTTTCTTTCAAGGAAAACTGTGCCTTCTGTGGCGCCGCGACCACCGCACCTGCGCCTTCTGTGGCGCCTCCGCACTGCGCCTTCTGTGGCGCCTCTGCACTGTGCCTTCTGTGGCGCCTCTGCACTGTGCCTTTTGTGGCGCCTATGTGGCATCTCTGCACTGCGCCTTCTGTGGCGCCTCCGCACTGTGCCTTCTGTGGCGCCTCCGCACTGCGCCTTCTGTGGCGCCTCTGTGGCATCTCCGCACTGCGCCTTCTGTGGCGCCTCTGCACTGCGCCTTCTGTGGCGCCTCTGTTGCACCTTCGCACTGCGCCTTCTGTGGCGCCTCTGTGGCATCTCCGCACTGCGCCTTCTGTGGTGCCTCTGTGGCGTCTCCGCACTGCGCCTTCTGTGGCGTCTCCGCACTGTGCCTTCTGTGGTGCCTCTACGGCGTCTCTGCACTGCGCCTTCTATGGCGCCTCCGCACTGTGCCTTTTGTGGTGCCTCTGTGGCGTCTCTGCACTGCGCCTTCTGTGGCGCCTCCGCACTGCGCCTTCTGTGGCGCCTCTGTGGCGTCTCCGCACTGCGCCTTCTGTGGCACCTCTGTGGCATCTCTGCACTACGCCTTCTGTGGCGCCTCCGCACTGCGCCTTTTGTGGCGCCTCTGCACTCCCGCAGCTGCAGTGCTCGAGAGATCACCCTTCACAGATTCGCTTTCAACTTCCCTTTCATAGATCAAACTTTTAAAACAATAACCCAATATTTGAGATCTTAAGATATTCGATTTGCAAGAATGAATTAGCCAAGTGATCTCCTTTTCTTTATATAGGCTTAGGCCTTTCACAATACCACGGGCCAAAACGATAGGATCAAAAAACTGTTGGACTAATACCATGAACCAACCATGAAAGTATGTGAGATCAACACTTTTGACGAAGTACCATGGTCCAAAACCATAGGTTCAAATACGAAGGACTAACTACCATGGACCAAAGGTAAGTTCTCCAACATATACGCACTTTTCCTCATAGGTTCAAATACCAAGGACTAACTACCATGGACCAAAGGTAAGTTCTCCAACATATACGCGCTTTTCCTCATAGGTTCAAATACCAAGGACTAACTACCATGGACCAAAGGTAAGTTCTCCAACATATACGCGCTTTTCCTTGCATGAAAGTGCGTGAACTTTTTCTCTACATGAAATAAACTTTTCTCTGCATAAAAGTGCGTGAACTTTTCTCTACATGAAATAAACTTTTCTCTGCATAAAAGTGCATGAACTTTTCTCTACATGAAATAAACTTTTCTCTGCATATAATTTATTATCTGAGTGGGTTGCCATCAAGTACAACATATGTATCATAATGCCAACAATCTCCCCCTTTGGACTTGATGGCAACAACAACCAATCACTCTCCCCCTTTGACATCAAGGGCAAAGGGTTATGCTCCCCCTAAGAACATGCTCCCCCTGACTATAAACTAGATCTGCAAGGAAGAACCATAATCCATGACCATGAAAGAGATAGATTGCAGCAATAATCAGACCAACATCCAAGATCTCCTTCTGTACGTCCTCCATAATGCCAACAATGCATGATATGCTCCCCCTGAACCTGTGCCATTCGATCTTTGACCAATCCACAACCCAACACATGTACGCATATACTTCAGATGAACCTTGCGTACAACCAACAATCAGAAGAGATTCAATAACAAGATGATGCATCAACAACCCCCAGCTTTTGCCTGAGGTATTCAAAGGTCCCCCTAGGCAATGGTTTGGTGAGTATATTAGCAACCTATTCCTTAGAAGGAACATACTCCAACTTGACCTTTTGTTCAAGCACTTGTTCCCGGAGAAAGTGATACTTAATTGGTATGTGCTTGGTTTTTGAATGCATGACTGGGTTCTTCGAAATGTTGATTGCACTTGTATTATCACATAAGATGGAGATGGGTGGTGTACAAGTGATTTGAAAATCCTGCAAGGTCTGCATCATCCAAAGGAGTTGAGTGCAGCAAGATGTAGCAGCAACATATTCTGCTTCAGCTGTAGACAAGGCAATCGAACTCTGTTTCTTGCTGAACCAAGATACTAATCTGGAACCCATAAAGAATGCACCACCACTTGTGCTTTTCCTGTCATCCACGCTTCCAGCCCAATCTGCATCTATATAAGCATGAAGTGTGAGATCTGTATCTCTAGGATACCATAAGCCATAGTTTTGAGTCCCTTGAAGATATTTGAAGATTCTCTTTACTGCCTGAAGATGAGTTTCCTTTGGATTTGCCTGAAATCTTCCAACTATTCCCACTGCATGCATGATGTCTGGTCGGGTACCTGTCAAATAAAGTAGACTTCCAATCATAGATCTGTAAGTTGGTTGATGCACTGCTGCTGATTCATCATTTGCACTGAGGTTACATCCTGTGACCATGGGTGTACATACTGGTTTTGCTTCTTCCATACCATATTTCTTCAAAATCTGCTTGAGATACTTGGTTTGAGACAAGAAGATCCCTCCTTCATTTTGTTGGATTTGCAAACCAAGAAAATATGTCAGTTCTCCCAACAAGGACATTTCGAATTCTTTCTGCATCACCAAGGCAAAGCTTTGACTCATAGCTTCTTCATTGCTGCCAATGATAATGTCATCTACATACACAACAAGTATCAACAATTTGTCATTTTCAACTTTTATATAAAGATTGTTGTCTGCTGATCCTTTTGAAAAACCTTGTTGATGAAGATATTTGTCCAAACGATAGTACCAAGCCCTTGGAGCTTGTTTGAGGCCATAGAGAGCATTTTTCAATCTGCATACAAGATTTGGATCATTTCCAAGAATGAAACCATCTGGCTACTCAATGTATACTTCTTCTTCCAAGTCTCCATTTAGAAAGGTTGATTTCACGTCCATTTGAAATACTTTGAAGTTTTGAAAGCTTGAGGGAGCAAGGAACATTCGAATGGCCTCAAGTCTTGCAACAGGAGCAAAAGTTTCTTCAAAATATATTCCTTCTTGCTACGCATACCCTTTACAAACAAGTCTGGCCTTGTTTCTAATTACTTCTCCATTTTCATTCAATTTATTTTTGAAGACCCATTTTGTTCCTATAACATTCTTATCCTTTGGTCTAGGAACCAGCTCCCAAGTGTTGTTCTTTTCGATCTGCTCAAGTTCTTCATCCATTGCTTTGACCCAACATTCATCTTTGCATGCCTCTTTCACATTTTGTGGTTCAGTGGAAGAGAGTAATGCCAAATAGCTTGAAGCTTCTGCAATTGTTCTTCTTGTTTCTACACCTGCTTCTTTCTGTCCCAAAATCTGAGATTCTGGATGATTCTTCTGAACATATCTGGATGGAGTCTTCCCTCCTATCCTTATCTGCTCCTCTAGTTCTTCTTGAGGTTCTTCTTCTTCATCATTCTGTCTTTGAGGATGGCCTTCATCTTCTTCAATATCTTCATGATTTACTTGCCTAGGAATGTATCTCTTCTCATCTACCACTACATCAATGCTGTCAACAATTCTTCCAAGTATTTTATTATAGCACTTGTATGCTTTGCTGTGTGGAGAATAACCAAGAAGGATGCCTTCATCTGCTCTAGGTTCAAGTTTGCCAAGATTCTCATCAGTATTTTTAATATAGCATTTGCTCCCAAAGATTTTGAAGTGCTTTACCGAAGGAGTCTCACCATACCAGAGCTCATGAGGGGTTTGAGTGTTGTTCACTCGGACATTTGTTTTGTTGAGAATAATAACCGCAGCATGTGCTGCTTCACCCCAGAAAGTTGCGGGAGTTCCAGATTCATCAAGCATAGCACGAGCCATTTGTTGGACAGTTCTGTTCATTCTTTCCACCACTCCATTTTGCTGAGGAGTTCTAGCTGTAGAGAATTCTCTTCTTATCCCATGTTCTTCATAGAAATCGAAAAATTCATTTGAGGTAAACTCCCCACCTCTGTCGGATCTAAGACACTTAATTTTGTATCCTGATTCATTTTCAACCAAGGCTTTAAAGGTTTTTAATTTTTCGAATGCTTTATCTTTGTGCTTCATAAGTCCTAACCAGACAAACCTAGAGAAATCGTCAATGAATAATATCAAGTATTCTTCTCCTCGAGGTGTCCTTTTCCTAAATGGACCACATGTATCTGTATGTACTAGATCAAGAGGCATGCTAGCTGATCCTTCCTTTTCCGGAAAGGTAGTTCTGGTTTTCTTTCCAAACTGACGTGATTTGCATATGGTGTTGTCTGGAACTTTGATATCTGGAAGACCACGAACTGCCTGATATTTGCATGCTTTCCTTATTTGTGAAAAGCTTAGATGCCCCAACCTCCGGTGCCATAACCAGTGCTCATCATCCTTGCTCAGATAGCATTGTTGTTGTCCTTCTTCAAATATGTATAGATTATTTGGAGTTCTTTTACCTTTGATCATTGTTTTACCTGTATCAAGATCACGAACAAGACATCCATTTGATCTGAATATCACCTCGGTTCTTTGATCACACATCTGGCTGACACTTAGAAGATTATGTTTCAATCCATCAACATACAAAACATTTCCAGCTTTGACCTTTTCTTTTAATTGAGCAGTGCCTTTTCCTTTTATAGTTGCAGGAGTATCATTTCCAAAAGAAACTTTCTTTCCTTTTTCTAGGGCAGAATATGATTCAAGTTTTTCTTTATCACCTGTCATATGCTTCGAACATCCACTGTCAATGTACCATAGATTTTCCTGTCCCTCTGCATAAAATGCTATCCCACATCTTTCTGTTTGTGGTTCCTTTATTCTCCATGTTTTGGTGCTTGAGGCTTGTTCCTTTGTCTGCTGAAACCTGCTCCTGCATTCAGAATCTTCATGACCAAAGTTATTGCAAATAGAACATTCAACTTCATTTTCAAGAACCGAAAAGTTGTTATAGGTCCTTTTTGTAATCCCGGTCATACTTCTTTGTTTTTGAGCTTCTCTAGTCATGATCGTTTTATATGCAACACATTGAGCTGCTTTGTGACCAAAGTTATGGCAAGAAAAGCATTGTCCATTGAAGAAATTTCTGCGGTTATCAAATCTTCCGGCCAAATGATTGTAATTTCTATTGTCATTCATTCTTGAAGCAAATTGAGAGGATTTTACCTGTGGCTGGTTGTAGCTTTTGTTCATCCTTAAGACAGATTGCCCCTGATTTGCCTGATAGTCTTTGTTTGTAATTGGTCCCTGCTTTACTTGGTGATCTCCATTGTGATTTTGCTCATTCCTTCTTGCTGCATCAAGATAACTCTTTGAGGTGGATGCTTGAGAAGTTTCTCCATTATAGCCCAGACCTGTCTTGTTTAGAGGAGAGCGTTGTACATTGATGATTTCATCTAGAGTTTCAGATCCTTTGACAAACTTAAGATTAATAGCCTTTGTTTTCTCAATCTCTTTTCTAAGACCAACAATTTCACCTTCTAACTTTTCAAGATATTTTTCTTTTTCATCAATTTGAAGTTGTAGAGTATCAATGATCCTATTCTTTTCTTCTATACATGTCTTGAGTCTAGAAATTTCTTCACAAAAGATATCCACATCTATAGCATCCATGTAATCATCATCTTCAAATGCCATTAAGAGTTTATAGTCATTACCTCGTTCATCTTCGTCACTATTTGATAGACCATCACTATCTTCATGAGTGTAGTAGCTTTTCTTATTTGCAATCTGTTTCTTGTTCCATCTAGCAGGTTCCTTTCCTTTATCCTTATGAGGACATTTTGCAGCATAATGACCTACTCTTACACAAGCAAAGCATTTAAAAGGTAACTTACCTCTGAACCTTCCAGTACCCCTTTGAAGATTTCTGACAAAATTTGATTCTTCTTCTTCTTCTTCTGGCACGTGACTTGCTTCATAATAGTCTCCTTTGCCTGAAGCCTTGAAAGCAGCTTCTCTTCTGTCTGATGGACCTCCCTTTCTCATTTCATAAGTAGTTAGAATTCCGTGTAGCTGAGACATAGTAAGAATTTGTAGATTTTCCTTTTCTTCTATTGCAGACACTTTAGATTCAAACTTGGGGGACAATGATCTTAGAACTTTTTCAACCACAATAGCCTCTTTTATTTCTTCACCCAATTTTTTCATGCAATTAACAATCTCATCTACCCGAAGGAAATAGTTAGCCACACTTTCATCATTATACATTCTGAGATTCTCATACTGAATCCTGAGGGTTTGAAGTTTAGCACGCTTTACCTGTTCATCTCCTTCGTAGCTCAAGACAATCTTGTCCCATATTTCTTTTGTGGACTTATATTGCATAACCTTCACGAATTTTGTTTGAGATAAGCATCCCAGCAGAGTATTGATTGCTTTAGCATTTGTTTCATATTTCTTCTTTTCGGCCGTATCTGTAGGAGTAGCTGAAGGAAACGTGTAGCCTGTATCGATGATATCCCAAACTTCTGTACCAAGAGATTGAAGATAGGCAGTAACTCTTACCTTCCAATAATTGAAGTTTGTCCCATCAAAAATTGGTGGCCTGATTGATGCTTCCCTCTCATAGTTGCTCATGATGAATGATCTTCCTTCAAGCGATCAAGCTTCTCTGAAGGACCTAATCTGATACCAATTTTTGGAAATAATACTGAGAGGGGGGGTGAATTAGTATTATCAAGTTCTTTTAATAAATCTTCCTTATTTATTCTTTGAATTATTTTTGCATGTCAGTACCATAAAATAATGAGCATGAACAAAGAAAACAGATAGTCACACCAAAGAACACAAGATGTAAGGTGGAAACCCAATGTGGGTGAAAACCACTTGCTGCAATATGTCTCTATCTTCTTTCAAATTAGAAACTCCTTTTACAATGGTTTTGTACTGGTGCAGTCCTTTACCAGTACGCAGGCTGCAACCTGGAGAGAGCTACAACTCTCTCTCGTTTTCCAGTCTCTCCTGGAAGGGAGCTACAACCCCCTACTTCTTTTCTTTCAAGGAAAACTGTGCCTTCTGTGGCGCCTCTGCACTGCGCCTTCTGTGGCGCCTTCGTACTGCGCCTTCTGTGGCGCCTCCGCACTGCGCCTTCTGTGGCGTCTCCGCACTGCGCCTTCTGTAGCGCCTCCGCATTGCGCCTTCTGTGGCGCCTCCGCACTGTGCCTTTTGTGGCGCCTCTGTGGCGTCTCTGCACTGCGCCTTCTGTGGCTCCTCTGTGGCGCCTCCGCACTGCGCCTTCTGTGGCGCCTCTGTGGCGTCTCCGCATTGCGCCTTCTGTGGCGCCTCCGCACTGCGCCTTCTGTGGCGTCTCTGCACTGCGCCTTCTGTGGCGCCTCTATGGCGTCTCCGCACTGCGCCTTCTGTGGCGCCTCTGTGGCATCTCTGCACTGCACCTTCTGTGGCGCCTCTGTGGCATCTCCGCACTGCGCCTTCTGTGGCGCCTCTGTGGCGTCTCCGCACTGCGCCTTCTGTGGCGCCTCCGCATTGCGCCTTCTGTGGCGCCTCTGTGGCGTCTCCGCACTGCGCCTTCTGTGGTGCCTCCGCACTGCGCCTTCTGTGGCGTCTCCGCACTGTGCTTTCTGTGGCGTCTCCGCACTGCGCCTTCTGTGGCGCCTCCGCACTGCGCCTTCTATGGTGCCTCCGCACTTCCGCAGCTGCAGCGCTCGAGAGATCACCCTTCACAGATTCGCTTTCAACTTCCCTTTCATAGATCAAACTTTTAAAACAATAACCCAATATTTCAGATCTTAAGATATTCGATTTGCAAGAATGAATTAGCCAAGTGATCTCCTTTGCTTTATATAGGCTTAGGCCTTTCACAATACCACGGGCCAAAACGATAGGATCAAAAAACTGTTGGACTAATTGTTACACAGTAATTTATCACTGCCTTCCTGTCAGTCGCCCTGCTGTGTCCAAGAAGTCACAATCACTAAGTGTTTGATCCCTGAACTGGCTTAAAACCCATTTTTCCAAAGTTTTGTGCATCAGCGCGTCTGTTCCTAAAATAACCGCGATGACCAGCGCCCCACAGTGTATTTCGTGCGCTGCCATCGCGGAAGAACATCACTTTTCCGCGATGACGCACAGCGCGGCTTTCGCGTGTCCTTCCGCGCTGACATGACTTGTTCAGTTATTGTTATGTGCTGACAGCGCGGCAGTCTCTATATAATCCGCGCTGATCCAGTTTGGGCGAATTCGTTCAAACAACCAGCCTTCCAGATCTCTCCAGGCTTGGTTGTTAGCTTTGTGAATATCGTCTCCCTTCTATGGCATGTCTGTTCGACCCTTTGCAACTACTCCCCTTGAAGATAAGCTCATCTTTCCACCTTTTTAGGAGACTCCTTCTCCTATATAAACTTCCACCATTACCATGAGCAGTTGGTTAAAAACTAGTGGGAACTAGCTAGACTTAGCTTGGATTGTACAGAGCTTGTAGTGCTCAGATTGCTGCTATAGGTTTGGTGTGTTAGGAGTGGAAGTGATTGATTGCTTGGGGAAGTTTGTTTGTGACATTTGTGTGAGAGAGAGAGAGTTGTTTGTCTTGGGAGAACCATCCTCAAAGGTGAATGCTTGAGATACATGCTGACGGATCCCTCCTGAGAAGTTTATCGACGTCAGAACATTTGGTTGTACTCTTCTCTATTCTGATTAATAATAGATGACTGCTATTATTGTTCCATTCTCGTTTGTTTATGCAATGGATAAATGTGAATTATGTCTTTTCTGACTGACATATAGTTACTTTTACTAGATTTCACGCTTGCGTTTGCTTTCTCTTCGTGTGTGCAGGTGTCCGTTCGCGGGGATCGCGGAGGACGGTGACCAGCTGAAGCGAAGGAGCGAAGGAGACATCTCTTCGACCAACGACAGCGCAGGAATCCAAGTAGGTGCTCTTTACTTCTTGTTTAATTGTAACTAGGAACATGCGTGGCAGCATTGTGTGATTGTTGCTAGACCCCCATTGGGCTAGTAGGGATCGCCTCTATCCGTAGAGGGGATTTACCTTCCCAACAATTTGGCGACTCCGCTGGGGACTTCTCCCTTTTTGTCTCTTGAGTCCACTTTTGTGTTTGGCTTTGATTGATCTCTTTTTGGGTTTTAGGGATTGTCTTTTGTTGCTTATGAACTTTCTGGGTGTTTCTGGAGAGCGTCTTTATTATTAAAAAGCTCCTGCCTTTGGTTTGGGAAGTTTTTATTTTGGCTTTCCTTGTTTTTTACTCCCAGCGCGTTTTATTTCGGAACAGTCGCGCTGACATCGCGACTCTGTTCTTTTGGTTTTCTCTTCATCGCGCCTGTACGTCTAACAGCCGCGCTGACCTCGTTCTCAAGGGTAGCGCGCTTTATTCGTGTTCTTCCGCGCTGACATCGCGCCCCCTCTTCTTTGCGATTTCGGTCATCGCGTCTGTGTGCCTTATATCCGCGCTGACCTCGTTTGTCCTAGGGCAGCGCGCTTTTTCCCTGACTTTCCGCGCTGACGTCGCAAAGTTGCTGAAGGCCTCCCCCTGTCAGCACCAAGTTGCTGAAGGCTACCCGCGCTGAGCCTGAAAAACTCATTTTTGTCCAAATTGACCTCCTGAACCTCTTGCTGTGACTTTCCCTTCTTCTCCCCACTTGTCTGATGACTTGTTTTTCACTCTCTGAACTTTGAACTGTTTGATTACGGAGCTCAACTCCATAGGGTTTCGTTTTGCTTGGTTTTAAGTTTGCAAACAACTTCCCTTCTAGCTGCTTGGTTCATGTTTTCGTCCTTACTTTTGCGATTACTGGATTGTGTTTGGGTCTCTAATTGACTGGTTGCAACTCTGGTCCGTCGGATGTTTGCTTTTCTCTATTTGATTTCACGCTCTGAACCCTAGGACATCTAGTGGGCCGTGTGTGTGTGTCAAGCCTCCCGTGAGGATCCCTGTTTGCTTGATTGACCAGCTCGTTCTAGACTCGCTTTTCGCATTTTTTCAGTGATTGTCAGAGTGTATTGGATTGTGCTTCCAAGTGGTCTTTTTCGCTTCCTCCTTGCTTGCGATCCTTGCTTGTTTTGCAGAGCTTAGATCACATAGCTCGTGCATTGCCTTGTTTCCCTTTGATTTCGAGACTTTGGTTGAGTGTTTTCGGGAACTTCGTGTGCTCTCATTAAGTAGTTTACTTGGTGTTCAAGTTCCTCCAAATTCCTTTAGGTGTTTTATGTCACTAAAAAGAAAACGAATTAGTAGCTTACTTTAAAATTCAAAAAGGAAAAGAACATTTCATTGATTTCCATTTTCAAAAGAAAAGTTTCCTTTCCTCGCTTTAGTTGCATTTAGCTGCTTGTTTGTTTGTATTCGTTTTGTTTAAAAAATTCTTTGCTCTTTCGTAGCTAGAATTCATCGAACGAAACGAAATTCTTTTGCATATAGATTGCATCTAAGTAATTGTGAGCGAACATACGATAGAGCTTGAAATCGAAACTTAATCTCAAGATCAACTATAAAATGAACCAAATGAATCTAAAAACGCATTGGAACTAAACGCAAATATTTAGAGGTCTAGGTTAGAGACGTGTTCCGGCGTCTTAAAACATAGTCACTGTTGTTTCACATTAGGTTGGGTGATTCCTCCTTCTGTGACGCGATAGTGGTCTAATACGGACTGCGCTCCCACGTACCGTCGAGTATATAGGGAGACCCCACTAGGCTTTTATCCTTTATCCATAGGAAGCCGAGTCGGCCGCCCTACAATTCGCAATGCAGTGAACACAGCATTCACGAAGATTGACCACCCGTACCCTAAAAAGTATTCTGTGGTTTTGCGAAGAGTTTGGCACACCCTCTACCTAGAGTTCCAGAGCAGTCGCTTTTGATCCTTTTCGGACTCCCTAAACGAAAAGGTGCCTGTGAGCGTCTTGTCACTTCGTGCTCATTAAACATTCGAAGGAGACTGGAGTCATCTTTGTCCTTTTCTCGACTCCTGAAATATGAAAAGGTCAAGTTTGGTTCCAGTGTCTTAACAATTTATTCGGCCACGATAACATTACCCAGTTAGGTCTTGTGTGCGTTAGCTTGAGTAGGTTTCGTTTTCGTTTGCTATGGCAACTTTTCCGGGATTCACCAACCCAGGGTCCCCCTCTGAAGGGAATCCAGGACAATTCCCTCCTCTTGGGAATGTTGGTGCTCCGTATATGGCGACGTTGTCCCTACCAGGGTTAACCGTCGGGTTGCCTGTGTGGTTGTTTTCAACCTCTTTGGTCTCTACCGTATCGGCTGTTAGTCCATCAGTCCCTCCACCTGAACAACATCATGTTGATGCAAAGATGGATCTCTCCCCTTCGACGCCTACCTCTACGTCTTCCTCTTGTACTTCGCCTGGTGAAAGTCTCGATTCGCATAACCAGGTGGCTAAGAAGAAGAAGAGGAAGACCAAGAAGAAGAAGTCCCCTAAGGGAGAGCCTACACACACAGTTCCCCCCTCAAGTCCAGCTATCCACTCCAGTGCACCTGAAGTCGGGTCACCTTCTGCTCCTCCGCGGAAGGTTAAGTTTCCTTGTCGATTATGCAAGGAGGACCATCTACTTCGTGATTGTCCTGGCATTCCCAGGGTACTAGAAGTATGGTCTCGCGATCCGGCCCGCCCCACATCGTCCGCTGAAGCTCATGGCGATGCTACCTCATCAGTTGGGAATGGTAAGGAGAAAGGGAAGTTTCGAATCACCTGTCGACTTTGTGAAGGAAAACATCCCCTTCACCTTTGTCCACTCATGGATAAAGCCTCTGCTATGTTGGAAAGTCTTGCTGCTCCTCCGAATCCACTTCCCGCTGGTTATCAGCGTCTTTCTACAGCTATAAATCGCACCCCTGTTGACAAAGAGATCACTTCAGATTCCTCTCTTGTCCAGCCCCCTCTTCCCGAAACCGGCTGTTCCCAGCCCATCCCAGACCCGTCATCGGTCGGACAGAGCATTGAATCGAGTTCGCCACTCGCTCACTCTGTTCCGGAAGAGCAAAATTCTCATGTTCTTCTCGTCTCCTCAGATTCTCCTGAGCTTGATAAAGGTTCTCCTGAAACCTCTCCGGAGAATTTAGATTCGGTTCTTTCCGAGCAGGGGGGCAACCATATGGTTCCCCCACCAAGTAGTTCCGTCATCTCCTTTGATTGGAGTCGTTTGACTGCCCCTCCCCTTCCATCCCATGTGCCTTTCTGGGTCACCGCCTATGCTTGCAATAAGGCGCTGCCTGGCACTGTCTTAGATGAAGGAGCATCGGTTAGTCTCATGCCCGTTACTACTTGGCGAGCTTTGGGTTCCCCATCGCTCGTACCTGTCGCACCGCATCTCACCGCGTTTGATGGAGGAACGAGTCAGCCATTAGGGATCCTCCCGAAGTTTCCTATTACTTTGGGGGGCAAGACTGTCTATATAGACATCTCAGTTACCCAAGGTTCTTTAGACTTCAGTCTTCTCCTTGGTCGTGATTATGTGTATGCCATGGGAGCCCTTGTTTCTTCACTTTTCCGTGTGGTTTGTTTTCCACACGATGGAAGAATCGTGACGTTCGATCAATTATCGTTCGTTCGTCCACAAGCCCCTCCGGTGCACTCGTCCTTCCCTCCTGGCTTTCATCCACAAGTTGCATCTGCCTCGCCGCAAATCAACTATGTGGCCACCTACCCCGTGCCTATATCCAGCAATTTCGCCGTCGTGCATAGTGTCCTGGGGGCATTGGGTCCTGACTTCCGAGATATTGACCTCCCACCGGGAGCGCCACTCTTGGAAGCCCCGACTTCCTGTTCATTATGATGAAGTTCGGATGGAGCATAGTTCTTTTCCGGTGTCAAGCTCCTTAAAAAATGAAACTGGGTCTGGTTGGAGCATAGTTCACTTTCCTATGTCAAGCTCCTTAAAAAATGCAACTAGGTGTTGGAGCACAGTTCTTTTCCAGTGTCAAGCTCCTTAAAAAATGAAACTAGGCTTGGCTGGAGCATAGTTCCCTTTCCTATGTCAAGCTCCCTAAAAAATGAAATTAGGTCTAGATCGAGCATAGTTCCTGATCTTGTGTCAAGCTCGTTAAAAAATAAAACACGGGTTATGAGGATAGTTCTTTTATTGTGTCAACCTCATTAAAAAATGAAACACCTCCCTTTCCAAATCGAGTCTTTTGATTAAGATCTCGTAAAGTACAAGTCGAGTCTTTCATCGATCTCGAAAGTGAACCTTCATTCCATCCACTTTGTTGAATGCAATGAAGCTTGGGGGGCATGTACCTCGATTTGCATTATTATGCTGGGGGCATGCGAACTTATAACAAGCATAGTTTTTCGTTTCAAGCTTGTGTAAAAATGAAACCGAATCCAAGCACAGTTCTCCATGGTTCAAGCTTGTGTAAAAATGAACCCATACCCGATTTACATCTCGTGATTGCCATTTTTATCCACCGAATTCTGCTAGATGAGCCTTGGTTGTTTTCATTCCATCGTCGCCATCTCTTTGGCCGATCATATGCTTTCACTTGGTTGTTTATCCTTTCCTGAGGAACCGCAGCGATGAGTGGTTTTATTAGCCAGCCTCTTGACCATTACATGTTTTGAGCAGTTCCACCATTGCCGGAACCAGTTGCTACCCTTTATACCACTCGTTCCTCTAGGATGAGTCACCTTTAAACTCTTTTCTGACTCATAAAATATGAAAAGATTGTCGAGTATTTTTCCCTTTTTGACTCGTTAAAGAGAATAAAAATGGAGGTCTTCTTTCAGCTCTTTTCTGACCGTTTAAAGATGAAAATATTGCCGAGTCCCCCTCTCGACTCGTTAACGGAACGAGAGGCGGTCGTTTTTAAGCTCTTTTTCCGACCGTTAAAACCAAAAAGATCGCCGGGTGTTTGTCGTTTCGCGCTCGATATTGGCTCTAAAACGACGTGTTTTTGACCGCTTTTTTACTTTTTCAGGTCGGAGACACTATTTATGAAAAGTACTCCTCAGTTGTAATGACCGGGCGGTTCTTTCGAGCACAGTTTTATACTTTTTCGGGCTCGAGAGACACAACTGTATGAAAAAGGACCCCCCTGGAGTCTCCTTTTCCGCATTCTTTTCAGACTCTCGAAACAAGAAAAGAAGCCGAGTTTTTCCTTTGTCAGGCTCGTTAAACACTCAATGACATCGGATATTGTCAACATGACACACATCAAGCATATGTTACCCCCGTCAAGCTTGTCGTCCAAAAATAATCGGGGTACCTGCCTGCAAAGGTGGGGAAAATGGAACTTTGATTACAGTCGTCTCGGCAGTACGTCACTCAACATGGCACTCCGCTGTTTCGTGTCTGGGTGGGGTCATCTCATCTCGTATTCACTAGCCTCCATGGGTTTGGGATATCCTATTTGACCTCTCATCTGTTCATTGCCGTCATCATCCTATCCGCTGCTCATTTGATGTCAAGTACTGCCAAATCCGTTACAGTGCCGTTATATGTTCAAGAGAAGTTGTCCTCTGCCACAATGCAACCTCGTTCGCTATCTCATCACAAATTATTATACCTCTGTCTCATGTCGATGATGTGGGAATCATCATGGCCCACCTTCGATCAAGGCCACTTCTCGTCGACTTCAACTCATTATCCGAGAAAGTGACTTAGAGACTCTTTCCAGGTGCCTTGGAGCCTGCATGCCTCAATGGCAGGTTCCTCGTGTTCGACGCAAGGTTTACATCATTGACCTACGATCAAATGATTCCGTGGGTGTTCGACACCAGCTCATTGATTCACACGCTACGGATTGTACCTATAGTACCTTGAGGGCCATTGTCATTATTGGTGGTACCTCTCGCGTCTGTTAACGGTTCTCATCATTGGCCGGTAATCAGACGATGTTCATGCATGTTCGACTCCAACCCCTGTATTCACATGTGTGGACTTGTACTCTGTTCGGGTCGAGATGGAGCGCAAGACCCTGGATCCTTGCTCACTGTGGTCCAGGTTGCGATTTTGTGGATAATCATTACATGACTCATTGATGGATGGCCGCGCCCATACCTGAGTCTTCATGGATGGCTGCGACCATACCTTGTCATTATTATGGTCTCTTTAGCTGGGTGGCTGCGTCCATACCATAGACCAGTCTCGCATGTCTTTTGGATGGCTGCGCCCATGCCTAGACTGCATGTATGTGATTGTCAGAGATTTTTCGGTACTTCCTGGTGGTGTTCCAGTTCGGCGTGTGTTGTAAAGCATTTCACCCCTCCCACTCTCTCGGTCTTCATGCTTTAGGGGGCATCTGTTACACAGTAATTTATCACTGCCTTCCTGTCAGTCGCCCTGCTGTGTCCAAGAAGTCACAATCACTAAGTGTTTGATCCCTGAACTGGCTTAAAACCCATTTTTCCAAAGTTTTGTGCATCAGCGCGTCTGTTCCTAAAATAACCGCGATGACCAGCGCCCCACAGTGTATTTCGTGCGCTGCCATCGCGGAAGAACATCACTTTTCCGCGATGACGCACAGCGCGGCTTTCGCGTGTCCTTCCGCGCTGACATGACTTGTTCAGTTATTGTTATGTGCTGACAGCGCGGCAGTCTCTATATAATCCGCGCTGATCCAGTTTGGGCGAATTCGTTCAAACAACCAACCTTCCAGATCTCTCCAGGCTTGGTTGTTAGCTTTGTGAATATCGACTCCCTTCTATGGCATGTCTGTTCGACCCTTTGCAACTACTCCCCTTGAAGATAAGCTCATCTTTCCACCTTTTTAGGAGACTCCTTCTCCTATATAAACTTCCACCATTACCATGAGCAGTTGGTTAAAAACTAGTGGGAACTAGCTAGACTTAGCTTGGATTGTACAGAGCTTGTAGTGCTCAGATTGCTGCTATAGGTTTGGTGTGTTAGGAGTGGAAGTGATTGATTGCTTGGGGAAGTTTGTTTGTGACATTTGTGTGAGAGAGAGAGAGTTGTTTGTCTTGGGAGAACCATCCTCAAAGGTGAATGCTTGAGATACATGCTGACGGATCCCTCCTGAGAAGTTTATCGACGTCAGAACATTTGGTTGTACTCTTCTCTATTCTGATTAATAATAGATGACTGCTATTATTGTTCCATTCTCGTTTGTTTATGCAATGGATAAATGTGAATTATGTCTTTTCTGACTGACATATAGTTACTTTTACTAGATTTCACGCTTGCGTTTGCTTTCCCTTCGTGTGTGCAGGTGTCCGTTCGCAGGGATCGCGGAGGACGGTGACCAGCTGAAGCGAAGGAGCGAAGGAGACATCTCTTCGACCAACGACAGCGCAGGAATCCAAGTAGGTGCTCTTTACTTCTTGTTTAATTGTAACTAGGAACATGCGTGGTAGCATTGTGTGATTTTTGCTAGACCCCCATTGGGCTAGTAGGGATCGCCTCTATCCGTAGAGGGGATTTACCTTCCCAACACTAATACCATGAACCAACCATGAAAGTACTTGAGATCAACACTTTTGACGAAGTACCATGGTCCAAAACCATAGGTTCAAATACCAAGGACTAACTACCATGGACCAAAGGTAAGTTCTCCAACATATACGCGCTTTTCCTCATAGGTTCAAATACCAAGGACTAACTACCATGGACTATAGGTAAGTTCTCCAACATATACGCGCTTTTCCTTGCATGAAAATGGGTGAACTTTTTCTCTACATGAAATAAACTTTTCTCTGCATAAAAGTGCGTGAACTTTTCTCTACATGAAATAAACTTTTCTCTGCATAAAATTGCATGAACTTTTCTCTACATGAAATAAACTTTTCTCTGCATATAATTTATTATCTGAGTGGGTTGCCGTCAAGTACAACATATGTATCATAATGCCAACAGGGGCAGCATGGTAAAACCAGCCACCATTTTCTACTTGGCCACCTCAAACATTTTCTATGCCACCATGGCCCAACCAGTCAAATCCAAACAATAATTGGTCAAATCCCTCTTACCCTCCACCATTTTGGCAGAACAATCCCTATCCATGCTAATGGTCCCCTTCCACCTCACAAAATCAGAACTGGCAATCAAACTAGCAAGGATCCATGAACCAACCTATGGGACAATTCCTCTGTCTCAACCTACTTTACCAGCACCTTATACATTGCAGTAAAATCCTCAATCTAATATACAACCACAACTCCCAGCCCAATCTAGTTAGTACAGATCATTGAAGGTCTGGACCCTGAAGCAAAGTTGAGAGAGTGTAATGAACTCAAGTTAAGATCTAGACGCATAATCACTCCAGAAGAGGATAAAAATTTGCAACCTGAAGAACCACACCTAAATAAGCCTTTGACTATAAATGATCGACAAGGGGAAGATATAGTCAGGCAGAAAACTCCCGAACAGATCATAACTACTTCCCCACTATTCCCAGAAAGATTGATGATACCACGCCCAATTGAACACCCCGACTTTGATCTTCTCAGTGAACTCAAGAATATCTGTATAAAAACACCCCTCCTCTAGGCTATTCAAGACATTCCAATATATGCCAAAACTATTAAAGAATTGTGTATAAAGAAGTCTGTGAGGCAAACAAAAATAAACCCAACTATCCATGTTGTTAGGACTTTATCTGATTTATTACTAGGCAAGGAGACACCTGTAAAATATGAAGACCCAAGAAACCCCATTGTCACAGTACAGATAAATGGTCGCTCTTTTCCCAATGCTTTAGTTGATTTAGGGGTAGCCATTAACATTCTCACAACAACAACTTGCGAAATACTTGGCATCACAGCCTTGGAACCAACTACCTTGCTGGAACTTGCTGACCGCTCAGTCATTAGGTCGGAAGGAACATTACTAGATGTGATTGCTTCTGTAGACACTTGGGAATATCCTACAAATTTTTTGTTTATTAACCCTAGAAACCAGCTAGATAGACATCCTTTAATTTTAGGAAGGCCTTGGTTAGCAACCGCTGATGGTTATATCAGCTGTCTGACAGGCAATATGACCATGACCAAAGGGAATGATGTGAAGAATCTAGCCTTATACCCTCCTGCTCAACCAAGCCTAATCATTGTAAAAACTAGGAAGCAACCTGTAACATATTTAACAGAAAATATTCGGTCACCATTGACTACGGCAAATGCCCTTGAATTTAAAAACCAAACAGAAGACAATGTCATTAATACTTTTATCAATCATCCTGCTATAGTGTCTAGTTTGAAATTTCACATGATTAAAGCAGTCCTTAACAATGAAATTGAAGAAGATTCCCTCAAAGATATCAATGACCAACCAATACCAACAACTATTGTCTATAATAGTAAACCTATTGAAATCGAGCTAGGGAAGATCTTGAACATTAACAGTAATCTGAGTGATGACCAACAACAAAAACTTATTCAAGTCCTTAGGAAATATAAAGGAGCTTTTGCTTGGGATTACCCATACATGAAAGGGATTGACCCTCATCTATGTATGCACCACATTTACACTGAAAAAGATGCAAGACCCATTCGAAAACCTCAATGTAGATTAAATCGTCACCTATAGGATATTGTTAAAGAAGAACTTCAAAAACTATTAGATGTGAATTTTTTCTATCCTATATCTGACAGTAAATGGGTTTCTCCATTAGTAGTGGTCCCCAAAAAGAATTGGAAGTGGCAGATATGCATTGACTACAGAGAACTCAACAAGAAATGCAAAAAGGCCATTTTCCCCTTCCACTCATCGATTAGGTTCTAGATATGCTGGCAGGGAAGAAATTCTTTTCTTTCCTGGATGGCTTCAGTGGCTACAACCAAATTCAGATTGCCACTGAAGTCCAGGATAAAAATACTTTTACCTGCCCATGGGGAACATGTTCTTACAGGGTATTACCTTTTGGATTGTGCAACTCACCTGCTACATTCCAAGAGCCATACTCAGTATTTTTGGAGACTTGATCAATGAAGGATTGGAGGTAAACTTGGACAATTTCACACCCTATGGAGATTACATTGAACTGGCATTACAAACATTGGAGAAAGTCTTGGAACGGTGTATCTCTACTAGGGTATGATTAAGCCATGAGAAGTGCCATATGATGATGATAGAGGGCCCTATCCTGTCTCATTTCATTTCAGCAACTGGAATTCAGGTAGATCCAATAAAAATATAGGTAATCCTCTTATTAGCTACTCCCTGCACTCAAACAAAGGTACATAGTTTTCTAGGATTTGCAGGATATTATTGTAGATTTATAAAGAACTTCACACAAATTGTTGCACCATTATATGCGCTAATAGTAAATGTTGATTTTATATGGACTAACAAATGTGACATTGCCTTTACAGAGTTGAAATGGCTACTATCAACAACACCAGTATTACGGGGGTTGAATTGGGATATACCATTCCAAATTTCATCAGACGCGTCAGATTCAGCCGTTGGAGCAGTTCTTGGCCAAGAAGATGACAAGAAACCCTATGCTATATATTACATTAGCAAAAACTTAACTCCTGCTGAGTTGAACTATACAGTAATAGAGAAAGAGTTTTTAGCTGTTATTTATGCTATTAACAAATTCATACACTATATAACTGGATACTCTGTAGTTCTGTATACTAATCACTCTGCTATCAAATATTTAGTTATTAAACCCATTACGAATGGAAGAGTGACATGTTGGTTACTACTTTTATAGGAATTTGACATAACTATAAAGGATCGACTAGTAAGGGAAAACCTTGTGGCAGATTTCTTCTCTTGAGTGCCAAGAACAGACGATGCAATGGCGGTAGAAGACCAATTTCCAGATGAAAACTTATTTGTTGTGACAGTAAAAACAACATGGTACGTAGATGTGGCGAATTATTTAGCAGTAGGAAAGCTTCCCAAACATCTGACACCCGAAGAAATCAAATTAATAGGGTAGCACAGCACTCGGTTCTCCTGGATAAGAGGATACCTATTTCACAAAGGGGCCGATATGAACATCCGTAGGTGTATCAGGGAAGATGAAATTTATGATATCTTAAAAGTCTACCACGATGGACCTTGTGGTGGAAATTTTATAGACTGCAGAACTGGACATAAAACTTTGCAAATGGGCTACTACTGACCCACGATTTTTAAGGATGCTAAGAAATTTGTCCAGGCATGCGATAGTTGCCAAAGGAGGGGCCGCCTTGGCTAATCTAATGAGATGACCCTACATCCTTAGTTGGTGATAGAACCCTTTGAGCGATGGGCATTAGATTTCATTGGGCCGATCAACCCACCATCTAATCAAAAATCATATATATTGGTTGCAACAGAATACATGGGTAAATGGGTGGAGGTAGTAGCATTACCAAGAGTGACAGAGGAAACAATGATTAATTTTGTTTTCAAATTTTTTGTGCAATATGGCTTACCCAGAGAAGTAATTATTGATGGGGGACCACAATTTGTAGGCCACAAGATTGCTGCTACACTGAAGAGTCATCACATTATTCACAGAATTACCTCTCCGTATCACCCGTAGGTGAACAGGCAGGCGGAGAGTACCAACAAAGTAATTGAAGCTATTTTAACAAAGACAGTCTCATCGCACAGGTGGGAATGGGTGATTCAACTGCCAGAAGCCTTGTGAGCATATCGCACGAATTGGAGGAACACAATTGGATACTCTCCATATCAGCTGGTAATTGGTAAGGAACCCATTTTCCCCATCTAATTTGAGATACAGACACTAAGGATAGCCCAGGAAGTGGGACTCGATTTAACTCAAGTCCAGATTAACAGACTACAACAAATAAATGAATTAGATGAAATTCGGCTATTGGCTCTACAACATACTGCACTCATTCAGTAATAAAGAGCCAAGTGGCATGATTCCCTGATTAATAAAAATACATTTCATGAGCGTGACTGTTCTCTTCTTTACGATTCCAGGTTTCAAGACTTCCCTGGTAAACAACAAACTAGATGGTTAGGCCCCTATGAAATAAAGGAAGTACATGACAATGGCACTCTTACATTGGCCACCATTGTAAAAACTATAAATATGATTGTTGATTTGATTTTCTGCATTTTTCGTTTTTTGTTGTTCCCTCTTTGGAACAACAATTTTGATTTTTGTTGTTCCCTCTTTGGAACAACACTTTTGAATTTTGTTGTTCCCTCTTCAGAACAAAACTTTTGGTTTTTGTTGTTCCCTCTTCGGAACAACAATTTTGATTTTTGTTGTTCCCTCTTTGGAACAACAGTTTTGATTTTTGTTGTTCCCTCTTTAGAATAGCACTTTGGATTTTTGTTGTTCCCTCTTCAGAACAACACTTTGGATTTTTGTTGTTCCCTCTTCGGAACAATACTTTTGATTTCTGTTGTTCCCTCTTCAGAACAAAACTTTTTATTTTTTTTGTTCCCACTTCGGAACAAGAGAGAACAACACTTTTGGTTTTTGTTGTTCCCTCTTCGAAACAACACTTTTGGTTTTTGTTGTTCCCACTTTGGAAAAACACTTTTTGTTTTTTTTGTTCCCACTTCGGAACAACACTTTTGGTTTTTGTTGTTCCCTCTTCGAAGTAACACTTTTGATTTTTTTTGTTCCCTCTTCGGAACAACACTTTAGATTTTTGTTGTTCCCTCTTCGGAACAACACTTTTGATTTTTGTTCTTCCCTCTTCCAAGCAACACTTTTGATTTTTGTTGTTCCCACTTCGGAACAGAACTTTTAATTTTTTTTGTTCCCTCTTTGGAACAACACTTTTGATTTTTGTTGTTCCCTCTTCTGAACAACACTTTCGATTTTTCCTATTCCCTCTTTGGAACAACACGTTTGATTTTTGTTGTTCCCTCTTCGAAACGACGCTTTTGTTTTGTTGTTCCCACTTCGGAACAACACATTTGGTTTTTGTTGTTCCCTCTTCAGAACAACACTTTTGATTTTTGTTGTTCCCTCTTAGGAAAAACACTTTTGATTTTTGTTGTTCCCACTTTGGAACAACACTTTTGGTTTTTGTTGTTCCCTCTTCAGAACAACACTTCTGATTTTTGTTGTTCCCTCTTCGGAATGACACTTTTGGTTTTGTTGTTCCCACTTCAGAACAACACTTTTGGTTTTTTTTGTTCCCTCTTTGGAACAACACTTTTGGTTTTTGTTGTTCCCACTTTGGAAAAACACTTTTTTTTTTGTTGTTCCCACTTCAGAACAACACTTTTTGTTTTTTTTGTTCCCACTTCGGAACAACACTTTTCATTTTTGTTGTTCCCACTGTGGAACAACACTTTTTGCATGTTTGTTGTTCCAACTTTGGAACAACACTTTTTATTGTTTGTTGTTCAAATACTACCTTTTTTTTAAAGAATTTGTTGTTGTTCCTTCTTTGGAACAACATTTTTGCTTCTTGAAGTCATGCATTTTTTAAACAAAACCCTTTTTCCTTGCATTATTGTGATGTTGAACAAAAATTCCAAGCTTATTCCTAGCTCATCTCAGCCCCATTTTTCAGATTTCCTTTCATTACATGAAGTATAATAATTTTATGAGGACAAGAATTATGGATTCTACTAAAGAAGGTGAATACTCTTAATGGTATGATCTTTAACAACACAACTTCTTCATGATAGATTTCTTAAAAAAAAAATGGGGAAGGACACAATTATTTATATATTACTTTAATGTATTGATTTATGTTGTATATAATACTGATTGATCATCTTTACCATGATGGTTCCACCCATCCTAGTTATAATCCTCTCTGTCTATTATAAGTGAGATTATGGGTATATTTTTTTTTCTATTGATATGTTCAACTTCTTCCACCATCCTTGCTCTTAACGAGTATTGAGCCTCCCTCTATTTATTATAAAAATGTGTAATAACAATAAATTTTGCCTACAGATAGAGGATATGGGGTCTCATTAAGAGCCAGCCTACCATGTTCATAAGGATGTAGGAATGTGAAATTCCCACTATGGCCACCACACCAGGGTTATGATCCATAGGATGGATAAAATATCCTTGGAACAAGAGGTCTCATCACGAGCTGACGTGATCACTTTTTCTACTTCCCAGTGAATGGCAGTGTGATCATCTGGTTATCATGCTAGCACATTGATCTCTTCTGGAGAAACAACAATGGAATTCTCCAACTATAAATTGAGGATCCTGGCTCATATGGGTTAAAAGGAAACTCTGTTGAGGCTATGGATGTCTGCTAGCAACAAAAGCTCTGCTTATGGTATTGAAGTTCCATTTTCAACATCGATAATTATTATAATACCCTCTTCTTAATTTTCTTTTTATCAAAAGAATTATATCCTTAATTTCTCCCTACCTTGAACCTTTATGCATGAATTAACGTTTTTAATCAATCATATCATTTACAGCTATAATATCATCAACAAAGCATCTTTTCTTGCACATTGTTGTCCTTCCTTACCGCATAACCTATCATCAACCAAAGTATCTTGTCTCTTATCAATAACCATCATTACACACCTCGCTTTCATTATATCCATATCTTTTACAGTCCTCTCATTAATATACGTACTCTGTCCCATATTAATGTTTTATCTTTCACCGTTGTACATTGCCGTCAGAACAACATTCCCTCGTCGATTCAGTCGTATGCGACCTCTCATCTTGAAGGAGGGAGGGGACCTTCACTACACTTGTGCATGCATTATAACTGTTTTATTGGATTTCATAGGTTGATATTGTACTCTATGATCACGCGGCATGTGGAAAAATAATAGTCCTCGAATTATTGAATTCTCATAGAAATATCATTTAACATTGGAAAACTTAGTTGTTACAATTTACTTGTTGTTCTATCTCTCTGTTGTTGTCTGTTGTTGTGTTTTCTCCACTTCACTAATCCTTTGCAATAGTCGGAAGAACTCAAGCATTATGGGTGGCAAGTCAGTGCGCCAAGAACCTCTAGTGTTGGAAGTCTCCAACAGAGTTGGGGAAATTCTGGTCTGTGCAGGGTGGATATCATACTTCACAATATTTCAACCCCCTAGTGAGGAGATCGCTATTCAATTTTTACAGCACTTGCAGAATGGACAATCCCTGGTGAGACGTAGAAGAATTATAGTATTAGACACTATAATAGTTGAAGTATCTGGGCTTCCGGTAGAAGCCACTACATGGCCAAAAAAACACATAATGTTACAAGACACAGTGGACATTTTCAAAGATGCAGGCGAGGAATTAACCAAGAAAGGCAAGGGTATACAACCATCTTCTCTGGCAAAACCATGGTGTGATTTGGAAAATGTTGTCTAGAGGTACATTACCTATGATGGATGATGAGACGTGGTAAGACCATGACAACTCAAACTTTTAGTTGTTTTGAAACTAAAGATCACTGTTAATATGCCATCTTTCTTGAATATATTGCTACATGATATAGCCGATAGAATAAGATGGGCTAGGCACTCGGAAACCATAGTTAGCCACCATGGATTGATTAGAGTAATTTTTACCCACAACCTCATTCAACAAAACTTAACTTGTGATGGTCTCATAGCACCCTTGGAGATTAGCCAAAACCTTGTAATCCAAAATCCTCAAATTTTGGCGATAAGCTAACACGGCCCTGTTCCAAAAAGGAAAAGGACTATCGGCTCAAACATTGAACCCCACAAGCATAGGTGATTTGCAAGGTTACATCTAGTCCAAAGAATGTCTATAGATAGTGCCGAAAAACCTATGGAACCATCCAGACCAATTAATATACAGGACACTGAGTCGGAACCAAAGGAAGAACTTGAACAAGCGGAAGGATGTCATCCAGAATTAGAACTCGGGGAAGAGGCCAATTCAGACAAGAACCTGAGGAAGAGGATAGACCAGACTCAGAACGAGAAAGGGTACAACACCTTGATGATGAACTGGAAAATGAAGAAGAACCTCCTCAAACATCAACCATGAGTCCCCAAAATGATATTCTGCAGCATTTTGAGACAGGGATGGCTCAGATCCTGGAAAATTTAAATGTATACATGCAGCCTAGAGGATCACTTGATCCTAACCTAATGGAAGCTCAATCCCCAGAATATTCTGGGCATACAAAAATTCTTCCCTATGACCAGGAAAGGGAAGCAGACACAGAAGTTATTCATGAGTCAGATAACCAGTCTGGTGACACAGTTCTATTGGGACACAGCCATGATAAACAACAGGAATCTTTAGATACATAAGCTATTAAAAAGCTTGTTAGTGTAAAAGATGCTCCTTAGAAGAGGCGAGTAGCTGGAGGAAAACTAAATAAGCTTAGACACAAATATCAAAAGCTTCAAAAGACTGTTAAAAGGCTACGCCAGAAGCTTAAATGAATTACAAATGAAAAAGCCCAAAACACTAGTCCTGAGGGAGTCTCTGTGGCTACGGAAACGGAAATATGTAAGGGTAGGTCAACAGAGACCTAAACCAAACTTATTCCTACTCAAACAATAGCCACCTAGGAAAATTTTCATGTAGACTTAGTGGATGCAGCCGTTCAGATGGAGGGTTGGTCCTCCCACAATAAGGAAGTACAAACCGAGGAAATATCCTCTCATAGCACAGGCACTCAGACAGAAGAACAAGCCAAGGATATCCTGTCAAGAAAAGACCCTATTCTCCTAAAGCTATAGGAAAAACTGATGCAAGCCTAGCTTACTCTAGAATGATGTGAACAAGAGACAATCCCTCTGCAAAAATATCAAGAGTTGTAGAAACAGTTTAGGGAATTAACCATAACTGAGAATGGGACTTTTGATAGATTTAGATAGGAAGAAGAAAATCTGAAGAAGGTGAAGACCAAGCTGGACAGGGCCAGGAATCAGATAGACACAATTTGCTTGCTATATTAAGATGTCTTGACATGTAGGTTTCCAGCCACAAATTATGCCCTATTCTTATTAGAACAATACTTATTGTTAAAGGTTAAAGCCGTAAGAGATGGAAAGCCAATCAAGTTAAAGACAACTGAAGATTTTATAATTTGTTGCAAGGAACATGGGGCAAAAGTTCAAAGGCTTCTTTGCGAATTTTATCTGCATAATTTCATATTAGAAGGAGAAGTTGATAAGAACCCTTACCCTTGTGTTAGAGATATTCAATTCCGGGCTTTTATCTCTTTTGTAGTTAATCAACTTAAGTGGTTTAAGGCATATAATTCATTCCAAAGATGGGAACATGGGTTGGATCTCTGGGTAAGAAGTGATCCTACTCACCCTTTGCAATTGTTTTCTAGATATAAAAGGCTGATGACACAAGAAGGTGTGATTCAAATTTTAGGGCCCATACATAAGGAAATTGTACAGAAAGGAACAACATATTTCCTCTCTATCCAGGAAAGATCCCTGACTGCATCCAAAATGAGATGGATGGTCTCAACTAACGGTGTCAAGGAAAGAGAACCATTTAATTATGGGAACTTCAAAGCTGCTACAAGCTGGTTTATCACATATAACAATCTTATTTTGAGGGAAGGGGCTTATTGGTTGGGATGTCGATTTAGATGTCCCATTATTTGGTATCCTCCTGAAGGGTATCGATTTGACTATGAGTTACTTGAAGGACACGAATAGATAGCCTTTGCAAATTTGGCACAAAATCATGATTTCAGGCCTAATAAAGAAACCCTTTTTCCAGCCTACTCCTTAACTACATTACATAGGAACTATTTATTTGTCATGAGGACATGAAAAAAGGTAAGCAGGGGGGTATATTGAGACTTGCAATAGGTATGTATTTACTCTTGATTATTATATTTTTCCTCCTTTCTTATCCATCTTGTGCCATGATATAATAACAAATTGATAGGATTTTGATAAGGAATGAATAAAACTGCTCTTGATATGATCTGACCGAGCAAAATAACTCTCATTACTTTTTATGTAGAAAAATAGCAGAAGGAACAACTTCCATTCCAAAGTCGAAACAACAAAATCTAATTGAGGAAAATGAGATGCGTCGAATGTAGTCGAACCAAGGAACGAGTCAAGAAGATCAACACAAGATAGAAGAATTGTCTGAAGATATCATTTAGTTGTGAATCCCTCAGGATCTCCTGATCCTGAGGGATCACATTTATCTTTTCCTTTTGACTATAAAAGAGAAGACTGAAGATGGATCTCTTGTCTTTTACTTGGATTGTAATTTTAATTTATAGAAGCGTGATTCTGAGGAACAAGATTGTGTTGTAATGATAAGTGACTTTGATGATTAATATACAACTTGTGTTGTTGTTCATTCAGATATTTTGAAATCATTAAGCAGTGGTTGTTGGTGGCTAGGCCTCGGTCTCTAGTGGAAATTACTATTGTTCCTTGTTTTATGCATTTTCCATTTCCTGCAAGTTATTTTGCTTTATAGCTTCTCAGTTGATGTATTTTCGTTGAATCGGATTGCTGGTATTCATTTCATTAATGCACAGTCATAGTTGGTTTTATTTAAATTCATGTCGTGGATTGAATTAGTTCTCAGTTAAAGAATCATTTCGGGTTAATTATAGAATAGATCGTGATTGATTAAATGCTTTCCTTTTATCCAATAGTTTAAGTCCAACTAAAAGAGCTCAATTAATACTATGGTGCTCTCGATTGATTGTAATTTGAATTTGGTTGATTAAGATTGAATTATAGAGTTGTTTGAGATAGAGTCATGATGCTTAGATGAATTATTTCCTTTAAAGTTACAAGCTTGAGATTTATGATTGCATCCATTTATTCTTGTATTGAATTTAATAACTTAGTTTAAAGCATTACTCTCTGGATTTATAGATTGCACATATTGTGTACACTCTTGGAATAAAAATACTTACCCATGTTGATAATTAATGTGAGGCAATTAGGAGTTTTCAAAGATACCTTTTAGCACCCAACATCCCTAACTTTACCCACAAATCCTTCACTATAGCTTCCCCTTATACATTCAATAATATTGAATCTAAGATACACAAATGTATTGTACTCTTAGCCTTCCGATCAAACTTTGCCCAGTCTTCCACTAACATTGTTGTTGGTTTATTACCCATATCTACTGTGATTCAATTATCTTTATCCACCAGCATATCCTACATCTTGAGCTTCCACAACCTAAAATTCTAACCATTAAATTTCTCGATCACTATCTTTCCATTGCTCGTCATCTTCTTTCACCACAAGAATCAATCCCGCAGATCTCCCACTCAACATGGTCTACCACATGCTCGAGAAAAACCCTCTTCGGCAAAGGTGTCCTCTTGAAGTTGAAACAACTATGATACCAAATGTAGGTGTTAACCCTGTACAAAAATTACTTGCAAACGAATTCTTAAAAACAAAAAATATACAATGGTGAGAAACAAAAAACAAATACATAGAGATTTTCTGCTAGATCCCAAAACTTGGACTACCAGATTCATTTCTAATTATTTTTCTTTAAATGTTACAACACATATATATACGTACTTAATAATTCATAAACCCCAATCCATTAACCCTATATTAGAACATAACCATAGTTCCCTTGACCGAATCTACAAAACACCATGGGAAGAAAACTATCATGGCCAAAACCATGTGCGAAACTCATGCACAAAATCATACATAGGTCCTCCCACCTAATATGGAGTCCAATGTTTTTTTCCTAGGGCACTGTGTCAGACCCTGTATAAGGGGACTACCATCCCCCTAAAACCAGTCGACAAGGGGGGCTGCTCCCCCCTACTACACCACATACGCATTCGACTAGTCATGGAAAGAATATAACACACATCCAATAATGGATCCATTTATGAAGTAGAGAAGAGGCACACCATCCTTACAAAGTAGTACATCCACCCCACCAGCAACATATTGGACATAGGGAAGTGACATTCACACAAAAAAAAAGCTACCAACCAAAATACCATCAAGTTATGAAGACCTTAACATAAACAAGCAAAAAAAATCAACACCCTGAAGATCACAACATTATGAGATCCAAATCCAGCATGCAAGCACCTCTAACAATTCAATCCATGGGTAGGATTAGGTATAAAAACCCTCAACTCTTCCCTATGCATATAATGTGATGGACGTGGCAAGTGAACTTACCCACCCTTGACTAGTAAACTCAAGTTAATTCTAGTTACACATGACGTGGAAAAGTCAACTCAAGAGACATGTTGATTACAAGGGGTCAGGTGATAATCATGAGGGGCGGGGTAATTGTTGGCTATGTGGGGCTTGACCCAGGTTCATAAGTGAGTTTAGCCAAGCAAATCCCACTACTACTGGCCCTTTCAGCAATAGTCCACAGAGCATGGACTGAGGTCTCACCCGAAGTAGTATGGGAGGGTGCTGGAACCAGGTTTTCGCACCCTAGGGATGTCTTGATGAGGGTTTTGGAGGTTCTCAATCGTAATCTACATGCTACGCTGCTCTGCGTAGCTTTCTATTCTTCGCAACCTATGCACACCTTTGTGAATACAATATTATTTCAATCTGATCCTTATTGTGCTTATTATATTAGGGCTTAACTTAGTTTTTGCGGGCTCAATATTTCTTATTACTTATTCAACTTTCAGATTAGTGCATGTACTCAAAAAAAATATAAATGCATAAAGATAACCAGAACGTAGAAATACAGATCTGAAAATAGACGAACAATATTCTGAATCAAACTTATCTTTATTAATACTCAAGTTCAGTTACAGGCCTACCTTCGCCCTGCACACTCAGCTACAGAGATTCTACCTACTACTACGACCCAATATACTTCATATTCACTTCTCTCTTCTAACCATGCCTTCACATCTATTTATTATTTCTCAAAACTCTGAAAAATTGTTGTTGGGTCATGGAAAAGGTATGCATTTACTATTAACTTATTATCCTTTTCCTTTATTCTCATCCTTTCTATATCTCAACGTGCTAATCTATTAAGAAATTACAGCCAGAAATACAGAAATTGTGTAGGTTTTAACCCCATATAGAAATTACCTGCATACGAATTCTGAAACATAGAAAATAAAAAATGTGAGAGCATAACACATAAAACACATATACACAGAGATTTTCCCCTGGATCCCAAAACTGAGACTACTAGCTTGATTTTTCGTTATGTTCCTTTCATTGTTATAATACATATTTATACATGTTGAAGCATCCAATACCATGGACCGAAAACCATTGTGTCCAAAAAAATTTCCTAGGGCGTTGCCTCAGACCCCATAGAGGGGGGCTACCTACCCCCCTCAAGTCTCTCGGATAGGGGGGACTGCCGCCCCACCTGTGACCCCCCTGCTTTGCAATCAGTGCAACGAAGGGGGGGCTCTGCCCCCCTCTAACCCCCTAGTTCACTACGTAGGTTAGTCCTGGAAAGAATATAACACACCCCAACATTCTCCCACTTGTTGTTCTCTTTCCACAGGGGGCCATAGGAGAGCTTAGTCATTTATCCAGCCATGAAATGCCCATTGTTTCTCTACACCAAGAGAACTTCTCAGAGCTCATAGATTTTGTCAATGCATCTGCAGTATTCTTCAAAGTGTCCACCTTTACGAATAACACCTTTTTGTCTTCTATCATATCCCCACAAAGAGATACTAAACATCAATGTGATTTGTCTTTGAATGATAACCAAGGTTCTTTGCCAAGAAAATTGCACTTTGGTTGTCACAGTCTATCGTTATAACTCCCTATGCTAACCCCATACTTGAACATAATCTCTGCAACCAAACAACTTCCTTGCTTGCATGAGTGGCTGCCATGTATTCTACCTCTGTAGTCGATAGTGCCACTACATATTGTTTCTTACTCATCCAACTGACTGCACCTCCAAACAGGTTAAACACATACCCACTTGTAGATCTTCTCTAATCCAGATATCTAGCCCAGTCTGCATAAAAAAAAACATGAATATCCAATATCCTATCCAATCTTAGTCTTCCTTGGTAGCACAAACCATAATTGGTAGTGCCATGCAAATACCTAAAAACCTACTTCACTGTTGTCTAGTGCTCCTTCCTTGGTTTTGACATAAACCTACTCAATACTCCCACTGCATGCACAATGTCTAGTCTAGTACAAACCATTGAATACATTAGGCTATTGACTGCATTTGCATATGGAACACAAGACATATCCTCTTCCTCTTCTTGTGTCTTGGGACACTGTTCAGTAGATAACTTTAAACCTACAAGAATAGGAACCTTCACCGGTTTACTATCCTGCATATTAAACCTCTACAGTATTATCTCGACATACTTCCTCTAGTTTAACTAGAGCTTCCTCTTTGCCCAATCTCTTTTAATTTCCATGCCCAAAATATAGTTTGCAGCACCAAGATCTTTCATGTCGATTTTGGAGGACAATTGGGTCTTCAAATCCTGGATAATTCCTTTGTCATTTCCAACCAGCAACATATCATCCACATACAAGACCAGATAAATAACACGGTCGCCAATTAATTTAAAATGCACATAGTGATCTTCTTTGCTTCTAGTGAAGCCAAGTCCCCGTATAAATGTATCAAATATCTGATACCACATCCTTGGTGACTATTTTAACCCATACAGAAACTTCTTTAACTTGCATACCAGTTCTTTCTTACCCTTCACCGCAAACCCTTTAGGTTGCTTCATGTATATTTACCCTTCTAGATCCCCGTGAAGACATGTTGTCTTCACATCCATCTGTTCTACCTCAAAATCAAAAGAAACAACAACAAATAAAAGTAATCTAATAGAAGTTACCTTGGAAAGAGGAGAAAAAATATCACCAAAATCAATTCCCGGCACCTGGGAATAACCTTTTGCTACCAACCGAGATTTGTATTTCTCCACCTTTCCTTTTGCATTTGTCTTCTTCTTGAACACCCATTTGCTACCAATGGGTTTCCTTCCAGCCGGAAACTCCACCAGATCCCAAGCCTCATTTTTGTGCAAAGATGCCATTTCATCAACCATGGCCTCTTTCCAGAGTTTGCCATCATCTGAATCTACTACTTCCTTCACAGTTTTAGGATCATCGTCAGTAATAGATAAAGTAAAATTTGAATAGAAAGCAGATGGACTATACCTTTCTGGTTGCCTTCTTTCTCGAACTAATCTTCTCACACCCAGAGTTTGTGGCTCTTCATCTTCTGATTCCTCCTCTACTGTAGAGTCTGATTCTTCCTCCTTAAGCTCAAACTATATCTTCTTAGGGTCCTTTGGTTGGACTTCATGTTTAATAACATCTTTTGCCTCTCTAAACACCACGTCTCAGTTGTACACAACCTTCCTTGTGACTAGGTTCCAAAGCATATAACCCTTTAAACCATCCTTATACCCAATAAAGATGCACTTTTCAAATTTACTATCCAACTTGGTTCATTTCTCTATTGGAACATGTACATATGCATCACATCCAAATACCCTCAGATGTGAAAGAGAGGGTTTCTTACTAGTCGATACCTCTTGTGGAGTCTTATCCTCCAACGCTGATGAAGGTGACTTGTTGACTAGGTAACAAGCAGTATCCATCACCTCTTCCCAGAATTCTTGTCCTAACCTAGAACCACTGAGCATGCTTCTTGCCCTTTCCATCAATGTCTTATTCATTCTTTCTGCAACTCCATCTTTCTAAGGTGTATATGGAGTAGTCTTCTATTGTGCTATACCACACTTCTTATAGAATTCTTCAAATTCCTTGCTGCAAAACTCTCCACCATTATCTTTCCTCAGCACTGTTATCTTCTTCTCTATCTGATTTTCCATGAGAGCCTTAAATTCTTTAAACCTGTCAAAGGCTTCAGATTTCTTCTTAAGGAAATATATCGATGTATTCCTTGAGAAGTCATCAATAAATGATACATAGTACACAAAATTACCTAGTGATGGAACCTTCATAGGTCCAAACACATAATTGTGCACAAGTTCTAATATCTGTTTCACCCTCTTACTACCAGAGGGGAAAATCACTCGATTCTGCTTCCCATATACACAATTTTCACAAAAATCAAAATCCAGAGAGCTATTACTTATACCTTCTACCATACCTTTTCCATGAAGTATTCGAAGGCCCTTCTCTCCAATGTCCAAGTCTTTGATGCCAAAACATGGTATTCTCTCTAGAGACCACTAGATTTTCTGCTCCACTTTCAGGAACCACATAACTGTTGCACCCATCAATAACTGTGCTACCTTGCATCTTGTACAGAGTTCCAATTTGAACTCCCCACATCAAAACCAGTGCTCCCAAAACCATTTTGCAGGTATCCTTCTCGAACACGATTTTTACACCTACATCATTAAGCTTAATCTTGCTTACAGAAATCAGATTTCTAGCCAATGCAAGAATATGCAGAACACCCAGAAGTGTTCTAACCCTTCCACCTTGCAACTTCAACTTTACTTTTCCACGACCAATGATTCTAGCCTTCCTATCATCCCCCAAGAAGACATCACCACCATCATATTTCTCATACTCACAGAACCACACTCTATGGGGAGTGAAGTGAAAGGATGCACCTGAGTCAATCAACCATGGCTCATGATCTACATGTGTACTTGAAGAAGCCAAGTACACATCCCCATCTTCATCTGAGGTGGTTTTCGCCTCTACAGAAGGAGCATCATTGGATCCATTTCCTTTATTAGGAGCTTTAGATTTACAGTCCCTTTTGAAGTGCCCTTCCTTTCCGCATTTTCAGCACACCACCTTTACAGGTTTTCCTGGAGATTTAGATCTCCCTCTAGATTTATATCTCCCACTCGATGACTTATTTTTGTTTCTGTTATGGGACCATCCTTGTACAGACAAGGCATCACCATTCTGGCTCTCCATATTTTTCCGTCTCATCTCCTCCGTCAGCAAGGATGAGACTATTTCATCAAAATGCAAGGCAATTGCATTACTACCTATTCCAATAACCAGACTATCCCACGAATCTGGTAGAGAACACAACAAACTGATGCACTTATCTTCATCTAAAATTTTAATATCAAAAAACGCTAACTGAATTACCACAATATTAAATGTGTTCATATGCTCTGTCATGGAGTCTCCATCTTTCATCCTCAAGTTATAAAGCTTTTTCTGCAGGAACAGTTTATTCACCAGAGACTTAGATTGGTACAAAGTTCTTAACTTGTCCCACAAAGCCTTCGTCGTAGCTTCCCCTAATATATTCAGTAATACTGAATTTAAGACACACAATCATATTGTGCTCTTTGCCTTCCGATCCAACTTCTTCCATTCTTCATCGGACACTCATGTTGGTTTAGTATCTAGATCTACCGCGATCCACTGATCTTTATCCACTAGCAGATCCTCCATCTTGAGTTTCCACAACTCAAAACTTTGACCATTAAATTTCTTGATCTCTACCTTTCCACTGCTCTCCATCTTCTTTCACCACTAGAATCGATCTCGCAAATCTCCCACTAAACAAGGTCTACCACAGGCCCGAGTGAAACCCCTCAGCAACAAAGTCATCCCCTTGAAGTCAGAACAACTCTGATACCAAATGTAGGTTTTAACTCCGCACAGAAATTACCTACATACGAATTCTAAAATATAGAAAATAAATAATGCGAGAGCATAACACATAAAACACATACACACAGAGATTTTCCCCTAGATCCCAAAACTGGGACCACCAGCTTGATTTTTCATTATGTTCCTTTCAATGTTATAATACATATTTATACATGTCGAAGCATCCAATACCATGGACCAAAAACCATCGTGTCCAAAAAAAATTTCTCGAGGCACTGCCTCAAACCCTGTAGAGGGGGGCTACCCAGCCCCCTGTGACCCCCCTACCATGCCATTATTTACAGTTATGTTTTGGATAATTATCATCCTTCTTTATGCATGAAAGTATGAAGAGGGACAACTACTATTCCCTAACTAAGGGACAGTGAAAAAGTAGCAAGCTAAGGAGGGAACACGGCAGTTGCAGATACGTCCAAAAGCAAATCAATAGGATCAGTGCAAGAAGGGAAAGATGTCTGAAGATAGAAAATTGCGAGAATTCCTCAGGATCGAGAGATCCTGAGGGATTGCCTTTATCATCTATCTTCTTACCCCTTTCTCATTATAAAAGGCAACAATTGTAAGCAGAAAGGGGACGACTATTGTTATTATTGTTGTAATTCTCAATTACAGACTTTCATTGTAGCGAAGAACGTAAATACGTCGTAATACTCTTTCATAATTAATTTATAAGTGGAGTTGTTGTTCCTTTTCATTTATATGAGGTAACCAACAGTGTACGCTGGTGGCTAAGGGCACGACTTCCAGTGGAATTCACTGCTTCACCTGTGTCTTATATTTATGATTCTTGCAACTGTGATAATTGATAGTATTATTACTTTCTGCTATTTTATCTCATTGTTATTCATTATTTATTTGCGTTGATAGAATAGCTCTGTTTTATATAATTTACAATATTATTGTTTAATTAGTTTCCTTTCGCTTTGGATTGAGTTTTCTTGATGAATATCCTACTCGATGTAATCAACTACAATGAGAATTAACTATGGTTGTTAGTCTCTCAGATTGATGTCATCGTTGTTTTACCGAGTAGTGTGTTTGATTTAGATTCAATCAGTCTCTAAGAGAAGAGTTATCACTATTGTACTCTTAATTGATACTATTGTTACTTGAATTGCATATTACTATTACCTGAATTGTTGTAGGATTTGATTTCATGAAAGGATTGAGCTTTCTTTTAATTACAATTAGAATTTACTTGCTGCATCCATTTACTCTTGTATTTAAAAAGTCTATACTGCAATTTAGAAGCATTACTCTCTAAGTTAAATAGCCGCCACATACTATGTACACCCTTGAAATAGAAAGACTTGCCCGGATTGATAATTAATGTGAAGATAATTAGGAGTTGAAAAGGCACCTTTTATTACTCAACAATTTGGCACCGTTGCCGGGGGAGAGTGTAGCCATTTGTAAGGAGTAATGTACATCTAATGATTGTTGTTGAAGAAGAATTTGGTTTTGAAAATGGAAGGTAAGAACCTATGTAACGAGCAAGTAAAGTGCTTGCTCCTCCACCCGCTTTTCAGCATAATTACAGAAATCTGAAATAGTTATTTGGTGCTTATCTGTTCAGAGAGAACTGGGAATTAAAAACAAAACATAAGAACCTGCGTACGAAGCATGTAAAATGCCTGCTCCCCCACCCGCTTTCCAATAGAATTGTTAAGAACTTATGGTAGAGATAAACATTTGAATTGTTTGCATGAATGACTAAGAAGAAAAAACCCGAAAACAATCCAATTCCACTACCCAAACCTAACAAATTTAAGGGACCGGTGACCCTTGGATGATTAAAGTTCATAGATGATATCTTAAATAAAGCTAAATCTCAGCCATCAGTAGGTCCTAGAAATGTTGTTTCCAGACAACCTACTGTCTCCCTTCGAGCCACAGGCTCACCATCTGTAGCCTACGTTGAGGTCCACAGCAAAACAGTGGGAACTAAGCAGAGTTTTCAAGAGACTGAAAATTCACGCCCAATTTCCTCACAAGGAGGGAATTCTTGTAATATTTGTGAAGGAGGAGGAGAAATAGGGGAAACAGAGAAACCAAGATCCCCTTAGGTAGTAGTTCAACAAGGAACATCTAGTACCCCAGATCGAGGGACTACTGTGAAGATCATTCCCACCCCTTCTAATCATCCTAGGAATAACTCTCTAGAGATCCTAGAAGGGTCTTGGCACATATTCGATGAAATGGCCAACAACGCACAAGAACCTCAGACCTCTACATAGGAATATCCCATCATTGACACAATAGTCAACGCACCCATGAAAGCTATCCCTCTCCAAAATATTCCCACCTTTCATGGATTAACATCAGAGGATCCACATGCATTTCTGTTTGAGTTTGATGTATTATTTCGGGGTTATGACTATACCACCGACCCCTAAAAACTCAAATTGTTTTCTTCCACATTGAAAGGAGCAGCCTTTCATTGGTTTATGGGATTAGGTGGTGGCACAATAAATGATTGGGAACAAAAGAAAACCGATTTCCTAAAAAATATCAGGACTATTGTAGATCTAGGGAATTGAAAGACAAAATATTCCAAATGGTATCATAACCCAATGAAACATTAGAAGAATATGTGGAACAATTTCAATATAACCTCCAACGGTCTCCCTATGCAACTCTGCCCTTACATGATAATGTGTTAAAAACTACACTGATTAAAGGGATGAAAAAACAATGGATAGAAACATTAAATATTATGGGCAAAGGTGACATATATTAAGAAGAATATGCTGGCATTATTAAATTGTGTATCAGGTCCTCAAGAGGCAGTACGAGATTGAAACCAGCAAAATCTGATATGACCACTAGGGACAACAAAATCTCTGGTGGAGGTATAACTCATGCAGAAATTGGCAACTTGCTAGAGGATTTTAAAACAAATATTTTGGGAACTCTGACAACACAATTAGACATTATGCAAGCCAAAAAAAATAAGCAGAAGCAGAAAAAACTTGGTGATATTCTGTCCTAGATGCAGGATGAAGCATAGTCACAAAGAATGCCTGCTGGATATGGTGCATACCTGTGCCATATGTACTAAAGATCACACAACAGAAAGTTTCCCATCACTCCTAGGGTTAAAAGTAGTCTATAAGGAGGCAGAGGAAGAAACAAAACTAGTCTACCTGCTAAATCAGCGTCGCCAATGGCAACCATGACAAACAGGTACGTCGACTGATCCATCTTCTTTCTTTCAAACTTCGCAATATAATTCGCAACAATACCCAGGAGCCATGTGGTAGAATCAACCACCTTTTTCCAATTGGTCACAACAACCATTCCCTATGCCATCTTGGCCCAACCAATCAAATCAAAATAACAATTGGCCAAATTCCTCTTACTTCCCACCATTTTGGCAGAATAATGCATATCAATCCCAATGGCCACCCTCAACTTCATAGAACCAGAACTGGCAGTCAAGCTAGCAAAGAACTACAAATCAACTAGGAGGAACAATCCCCCTACCTCAACCCACACTACTAGCACCCTACACATTACAACAGAACCCTCAGACCAACCTATGACCATAGCTCCCAGCCCAACCCAACCCAAACCCCAACAGTAGACTGGTTCAATTTGTGCAAATTATTTAAGGACCAGAGCCAAAAACTGAGTTAAGGGAGTGCAATGAGCTTCAATTAAGATCTGGGTGGATAATAGAATTAGAAGGGGGATAAAAATAAACAAATTGAAGATCAGTTACCTATAGAACAAACACCACAAGTGGAGGACATGGTTAAACAAAAAGTTCATGATCAAATGATCACCTCTTCTCCACCATTCCCAGAAATATTAATCATACCCCACCCAATAGAATACCCCAATTTTGATCTTCTAGGGGAATTGAAAATTTTGTGTATAAAAATACCGCTCCTCCAAGCTATTCAAGACATTTCAATTTTTGAAAAAACTATTAGGAAATTGTGTATGAAAAAGCCAAAGAGGAAAACAAAAACAACCCCAACTATCCATGTAGTCTGTACCTTATCTAATTTACTATCAGGCAGAGAAACATCTGTAAAATATGAGGACCCAGGAAATCATATAGTCATTGTGCAAATAAATGGATGCTCCTTCCCCAATGCATTAGTTGATTTAGGCGTAGAAATCAATATTCTTACAACCACAACTTGTCAAAAGCTTGGTATTACATCCTTGGACCCAACCACGACCTTGTTGGAACTGGCTGACTAATCAGTAGTCAAACCAAAAGGCACATTACAAGATGTAATGGTGTCAGTAGACTCTTAGGAATACCCTGCAGACTTTCTGATCATCAATCCTAGAAACTACCTTGATGAACATCCCCTAATTCTAGGTATACCTTGGCTAGCAACCACAGATGCTTACATAAGCTGTCGAACAGGAAACATGACTATAGTAAGAGGAAGCAATGTGAAGAATTTGGCCTTATATCCTCCAGTTTAGCCAAGTTTAACAATAATCAAAACTAGAGAAAAACATGTATCATATCTAAATAAAAACATTATATCACCACTAACCATAGAAGATGCTCTCCAATTTAAGGATCAAACATAAGATGACATCATTAACACTTACATTAACCAACCAGATGTCGTATCCCATCTAAAATGTCACATGATCGAAGCAGTCCTTGATAACAAAATAGAAGAAGATCCCTTAAAAGGTATTAACTATCAATCAATACCAACAACTTCTGTTTATAACAACAAAACTATAGAAATTGAGCCAGGGAAAACTTTGAATATTAACAAAAATTTGACTGCTGACCAAGAGAAGAAGCTTGTTCAACTCCTGAGAAAATATAAAGAGGCCTTTGCATGGGATTACCCAAACATGAAAGGGATTGATCCCCAATTATGAAAACACCACATTTATATAGAGAAAAATGCTAGGCCCATTCAATAACCTCAATGTAGGTTAAATCCTCATGTTAAAGATATTGTTAAAGCTAAACTACAAAAACTGTTAGATGTAAACTTCATCTACCCCATATCTAATAGTAAATGGGTCTCTCGATTAGTAGTTGTGACGAAAAAGAATGAAAAGTGGCATATATATGTTGACTATAGAGAGCTTAATAAAGCAACCCAAAAATACCAACTTCCCCTTCCGTTCATTGACCAGGTCTTGGACACATTGGTAGGAAAAAAAAATAAAAAATTCCTAGATGGCTTCAACAGATACAATCAAATTCAGATTGCCCCTGAATATCACGATAAGACTACCTTTACTGCCCTTGGGGAACATTTGCTTATAGGGTCTTACCTTTTGGGTTGTGTAATGCACCTGCCACATTTCAAAGGGCTATACTTAGCATTCTTTTAGATCTAATAAATGAAGGGCTCGAGGTGTACATGGATGACTTTACACCTTAGGGAGATGACTTCGACCCAGCGTTACAAACATTACAGAAAGTTCTACAAAGATGCATTGCCATCAGAATCTGTTTAAGCCATGAAAAATGCCACATGATGATGATCGAGGGCCTCATCTTAGGTCACTATATCTTAGCAGCTGGAATACAGGTAGATCCAACAAAAATTCAGATAATTCTTTTAATACCTACCCCTTCCACACAAACTGCAGTACATAGTTTCTTGGGATTTTATGGCTATTATATAATATTTATAAATAATTTTTCTCAAATTGCTACACCACTATATGCATTAACAGGAAATATTGACTTCATTTGGACTAATAAATGTGATAGTGTTTTTGAAGATTTAAAACGGCTTGTATCAACTGCCCCAGTATTAAGGGGCCCAAACTAGTATTTTCCATTCCAGATTTCATCCGACACTTTAGACACAGCCATTGGAGCAGTTCTCGGAAAGGTGGAAGGTAAAAAGACATATGCAATATACTATATCAACAAAAATATATCTCCTACTAAATTAAATTATACTGTTACTGAAAAAGAATTTTTGGTTGTAATCCACGCTATAAATAAATTTAAACATTCTATAACAAAATACCCTATGGTTTTATACATTGATCACTCTACTATTAAATATCTAGCTAATAAACCTGTTAAAAATGGAAGAGTGACAAGATGGTTGATTCTTTTGTAGGAATTCGATATCACTATCAAAGATCAACCAGGAAAAGAAAATCCAGTAGCAGACTTCCTTTCATGGATGCCGAAGACAGATGACTCAGTAGTAGTAGAAGACCAATTTCCTGATGAACATTTATTTTCTGTAACTATGAAAACACCATGGTACATGGATGTCACAAATTACTTGGTTGTAGGCAAGTTACCCAAGCACCTGATGCCTAATGAAAGAAAACAAATAGTACAGCACAACACGTGATTCTGTTGGATCGGGGGCTATTTATTTCATACAGGGGCCGATATGCACATTAGAATATACGTTAGGGAAGACGAGATCTTTGACATCCTGAAATCTTGCCACGATGGGCCTTGCAGCAGACATTTTGCAGATCGCCAGACTGGTCACAACGTACTACAGATGGGCTATTATTGGCCCACCATTTTTAAAGATGCCAAGAAGTTTGTCCAGGAATGCGACAGTTGCCAAAGAATGGGATGCCCTTGGCAGTCTGATGAGATGCCCTTGCACCCACAAATAGTCATTGAACCTCTTGAGCGATGGGCGTTAGATTTCATCGGCCCAATAAACCCATCATCTAGTCAAAAGACATATATATTAGTTGTAACTAAGTATGTGACTAAATGGGTGGAGGCAGAGGCACTACCAAGGACAATAGAGGAATCAGTAGTCCACTTTATTTTCAAACTATTCGTGTGATATGGCTTGCCTATGGAGGTAATTACCAATGGAGGACCACAATTCATAGGCCATAAGATCATTGCAACATTAAAGAACCAACATATTGTGCACAAAATTACAACTCCATACCACCCGCAGGCAAATGGCCAGGTAGAAAGCACCAATAAGGTAATCGAGGCAATACTCACAAAGACAGCTGCATCACATAGACGTGACTAGGCCCGATTGCCAAAATCCCTATGGGCATACCGCACGACATGGAGAAATACCACGGGATATTCCCCATATCAACTAGTGTTTGGAAAATAACCTATCTTCCCAATTGATTTTGAGATCCAGACATTAAGAATAGCTCGAGAGGTAGGCTTGGACTTAAGCGAGGCACAGATTAATAGGCTACATCAAATCAATGAATTGGATGAAATTCAGCTATCAGCTCTTCATCAAACTGCACTGATTCAGCAACAAAGAGAAAAATGGCATGATGTCCTTATCAAAAAAAAATCTTCCACGAAGGAGATTGGGCACTCCTGTACGATTCTAGGTTCCAATATTTCTCGGGAAAACTCCAGACCAGATGCTTAGGACCTTATGAGATACAAAAGCTGCATGATAATGGCACCCTCACATTACCCACCATTGATGGGTCTGGTTACTCTTTTAAAGCGAATGGACATCGAGTACGACTCTATTACAAACTTCTTACCAGGGAGTCCTTCTGCCAACAATTACGGGAAGATTCCACCATACAGATTCTGGCTGAAGAGGGAAAACCGTCCTCAGCATCGGCTCGGTGAATAATTCATTTTTTTTTGAAATTTGTACATAAAAATTTTCTTTTCATTTTGATTGAATTTTCTTCTATAAATTGTATATAAATTCTCTTTTATTGTTCCCTCTAAGGAACAACAATTTTGTATACATATTTTTGTGCTATTCCCTTTAAGGAATAGTTGTTGTTCCCTCTAAGGAGCAGTTGTCGTTCCCTCTAAGGAACAGTTGTTGTTCCCTTTAAGGAATAACAGTTCCCTATATATTTGGTTTTCGTATTGTTCCCTTTAAGGAATAGTTGTTGTTCCCTCTAAGGAGTAGCTATCATTCCTTCTAAGGAACAACACTTTCGTGTGTATTTGCTTTTGTTGTTCCCTTTAAGGAATAGTTGATGTTCCCTCTAAGGAACAACTATCGTTCTCTCTAAGGAACAACTGCCCCCTGTCTATTTTCTTTTTGTTGTTCCCTTTAAGGAACAGTGGTTGTTCCCTCTAAAGAACAACTGTTGTTCCCCCTAAGGAACAACTGTTGTTCCATCTAAGGTGTTACACAAAATATTGTCACCATGACTTTTTACAGTTAGTGTGAGTCTATCACCACTCATACTGTCCTCCTATGCAAGTATTAAACCTCAGCTCTTCATGTCAAAGCTTTAAAAATGAGAGAAAGTCCTTGAAAATCTCTAAAACTCTAGTTCCGCACTTTCTCTTAGCATTACGTGCGGTCCCACACCCCTTGGTCATGTTCCATGTGGACCTGCCCGCTCTATCTCTAAAGGAATGGGTGCGGACCCCTATAAAAGTCAAAAAGGTGCAAGTTTATTATTAAAAACTCACTTTGGATTAATTCTGGATGCTTCTCGAAGGAATCTTGAGGTGGCAAGTTCACTCCTAGGTGGTTCATGCATCCCATGACTAAAGGAGCTAACCCCTTGATGAGACGAGTTTATCCCTTTGAAGGAGGACTCTATCCCTTTGAAGGTGGACCTGGTAACTTCCTTCCTCTGCACTATAAATTGAGGCATTGGGCTAGTTGCTAGAGAGGTGGAAAGCTGAATATTTTTTAGGGTAAATTCTATTGGAATTTAGACTTCCTAATTGAGCTTGAGGGGAGAGATTACATACCTTTTTATCTCTTTGGGAAGAGAGTGAAACTTGTCAAAGTAGAAAAGATTCTTGCTGGACCCTGGGAGGACCTTGTATAGCATCAAGGCACCAAGGTTGTAAAGTTCTTATTTGTTTAAAGTTAATACAATCAGATTCATTTTTCTCAATAAATTGTCTTCTATGGTTTATTTCATGAATTCCTTGATCATCATGATAAATATGGTTTATTATATTGGCTATGCAGGTGTTATTTGATATGTTCCTGTTTGTGTTTGTAGGTTCTTTAAAAGGGAGAGCATTTGGACAAACGGAGCGTGGCTTCCACAAACTAGCACTGGACTTGAGGTAGGGTCTGAAACATCTCTTGGCTTTTATTTATAAATCACATATTTAGAGAAAGATAGAATTTGTTTGGTTTGCTTGTCGCTAGATATCCATAGATACTAGGGAGATTGGTCTTGTCCGCAAGAATGATTTATCCGCCCGACAAAATGGCGACTCCGCTGGGGACTTGAATTTTTGGTTTTTGCCTTTGCTTTTACTTTGACTTGAGAAACTTTTTCTTTGTTTCTAGTTTTTTCTTGATGTGTGTGGGATTGGGTAGGTTCTTTAGATTTTGAATTGTTTTTGTTTTTCACGCTTTTAAGAGAGGACTACACGTTTTGGTTGTAACACAGTGCGGACATCCCCGCACTGTTGCTTTACCACACAGAGTGGTACCGCACCTGGTCATACTGGGAGCCTGCGGACCCTGTCAAAATTTTGAAAAACTTAAAATCTTTTCATTTAGTTAAGCCTAGGATTTTTTTATGTGTTTTAGCCTCTGCCGAGATCTTCACGTGTCTTGTCAGAAGCTTTTTTTAGGTGAATTTCATTAGCATTTAGGTTTTAGGTGAATTTCTAGAAGTTTTGTGTGCCTGGCTTGATTTTCGTTTGGTCTTTGTAATAACTCAAAGCTTAGAAGCCTTAGAAACCTCAGATCACCCTAGTTTTTGTCGGTCTTCTTTATGAGTCTGACCGATTTGTAAAATCTGCCTTTGGTGAGGAATACATCTCATTTTTCTCTTTGCGAAGCTTCAAAAGAACTTGTTTTGAAAGTTTTGGATTTCATTTTTAAAAAAGAAAACAAAAGCTGGTTGTTTTTTGATTAATTTGTTATTCTGAACAAGTTAGTCCTTAGTTTACTGATAACTAAGTAAAACATCCTTGAAAAGAAATTTTGTAAGCTTTTACTTCAATTAGATTTTTAGAATTTATAGATCTCAATATTAGATTTTTTTTTTTAAATAGTTTTGAGTGTGTTCTAGAAAATAAAAAAAAAAATCTCTTTTGAAAAGTTTGTTTCTGTAGTATTTTAGTGTTGAAAAGGAAGGGATATTTTTCGTGAGCATAATTAGTAGTCTCGTTTTTTGGTTTATTGAAAAAGACAAAAAGGTTTTTCTTTTCATTTGTTTGTTCAGGAATATTTTTTTTTCAAGCAATTGCATTCTCAACACTTTCTCTAGCTAGAAATTCATTGAAGAAAAAGGATTGTTTATCATCTTAGGTGCATTTTTAGTGTTTTGGAGTCGAGTCTTCACACCATAAAGTTTCATCTCCACACCTTTTGACTTAAGAAACAACCATAAAAATAATGCTTAAAGTAAAATCTATCTATAAATCTTTTTATTTCTAGGGCTCTTTATCATCAACATAGCTTAGGCTAGTATCTTGGAATAGGGAGTAATTAACTCTCCAAGATAGTAAAAACAAAAAAGTAGCTATATCTTGCAGTAGGAGATAAATTTCAATTGTTACATTTATGCTTTGGGAAGCTCCTCTTAAAGGAGTCAAGCACGAGGTCATATCCGAACCAGTGGGGTAATCAATCCTTCCTCATTGGGAACGATAGTAGATATACACGTATTAAAAATGGTAAACCTCGGACTAACCATTGTCGAGGAGCCTGGGGTCACTTGTTGGTAAACCTTGGATTATGTCAAGGAGCCTTCAAGGCGATTGAGCTTTGCTACTCTACCCTTGCGTGTGTATCAGATCACAGACTGTTCCCCCAGGTATATTTGTTTCCGTTGGTAACCATAGTGACCATAATCTATAGGATTCTTTCCTAAGGTGACGGTGGAGGGAAGATCCCACTGTACCTAGAGCAGACGTTGACTAGACTCACTTGGACTCTCTGGGGGGTTCTCTTCACTTGAGACGGTTTAGTGGAGAAACTTGTGCTAGTCTGTTTCATTACGCAGGTTGTAGGGGTAACTATTCCAACCGCCATTTCTGTATTGAATTATGCGACGTTGGATTTCATCACCAACTAGTGTTTTCGGTATGGAAAGTTGTTGTTTGTGTGTGGTTTGACCTCCTAGATTCTTTAGGTGTGTGATTCAAAATTTTTTGGTTCTTTAGAGATTTTAGGTGATTTCCATTGAGATTTTTCTTTGTTTGCGTGTGAAGTAATTAAAATATTTAATTGTGGCTGAATTACCGAGATAGTCCCGTAGACTTCGAGGCCAACCTCCTAAGTTTTCACCAAGCCCGCTTGAAGGGCTACAAGCTCTTGTAACTCCTAGTGACAAAGAAGGAGAGTCTTCTTTAGTTGTGCATCCTAATTATCAAGTTCAAGCACCAGAGTATATTATTGAACCTATTTCATTTTCTAAAGTTACTGGTAGTTTTTCTTCTACTAGTGAGTTAGCCGAGGAACCTGAAATTTCTAAACCTAAAACTGAACCTACTGCTACTCCATCATCAGGATTTGCCTCTCCAACTTCCAGTGGTCCTGGTTCACCCAGGGTAGGAAGAGTCATTACCCAAAATCTTCCTTCTAGACTTATTTCTATTGAAGAACTTGTTACTCTGGAAGAAGGTATATCTATCCCTGAAAATCAGCCAGCTATAGAACTTAGGGAGCGTGAATCGATCTTTTACAGTCCACCTAGGAGGGATGCTTGGTATCTTTCATTGACCAATTTTTTGGAAAATCCGGGACTAATTTTTTCACCACCTCGTATTCATTTTCATCCAACACCTAGAGGTTATTATCCTCCTTTGAATATGTCGAGACAGTCATCCATGTTTTCTCAATCTCCAAAAACATTTTTATATGGTGGTCCTTCTGTTCCTTCTGGGTATCAGTCACTTACTGGTACTTTTTCGGGAGCATCTCCTCAACCTGTTGAACAAGGGTTATTAACTGGTAATAACGGAACTAAATTGTTGAGTGTAGAAGATATTCTTATGATGTCAGGTACCATTCCAAATCCGCAGCCTTAGGGTACCTAATTACTGCCTGGGGGGTAACCTCAAGGACAGTACATACCTTCGGGACAGTACATTCCTCAAGGTCAACCCCAGACTTAGTATGTACCTCAAGGTCAACCCCAGTATCAATATATGCCTCAAGGTCAACCCTAGTTTTAGTATGTGCCTCAAGGTTATCAACCTCAAGGTCAGTACCCAACCCAAGGTTTCCAACCACCTTCAGGTCAATCATTTGTCCAAGGAGCTGGAAATGTACCTTTGAATTATCAACCCTACCCTCAACCCGGTTATGGTCCTCAATATGCTCAACCTTCTATGGGTCCATACCCCAGAATGAACATAGTGTGGGATCCATCTCAATCTCAACAGATCTTGCAACCGAATGTGTAGTTGTCATCTCAATCTGGACAACCCTTGGTTTCTGGTTCAACCTAGCAACCTGTCCAGCCTACTATTCAAACTTCTGCACCTTCTATATTTTCTTAGCCTGGGCCTAGTTTGCCTCGAACTCCGCCTCAAATGATTGCTGCAACTGCTACAACATCTATTCCAACTGTTACAACTTCTGGAGTATCGACAGCTCGGTTTCTACTGTTCCTGCATCAATTCCTCAAGCATATTTACCTCAGTCTAGACCCACAATTCAGACTTCGGTTCAAATGCCTATAGGACAACTTGGTCCAATTATATTTGTCACAAGTCAACCTCAATTTACTTATCAACCATACTAGGGACAGTACCAATTCAGTCTTGCTGTGCAGAACCCAGTCTATCAGTATCAACCATACCATGGATATATTTATTAGCAACCTCAACAACCCCAGTACAGTCTGGTTAATCCTGGTTTTCCGGGAGGATATAATATCCCAAATTCCATTCCAATTCCTAGTTATCATGGATATCCTCCTCCTGGGGCTGGTCTCATGACCCAGGGTTTTCGAGACCCTAATCATCAGTTACCGTTAATTGCAACTTTGGACTTGCCTAATTTGTCGCACCTTACAAATGATCCGATTAATTATCTTCCGTTTTGGCCGCCAATGCCGAATAAGTTGCCTAGTGACATCCCAAAGTTTGAAGGTAAATCAGGAGAGGATCCATCAAACCATGTGATGACTTATCACCTCTGGTGTGCATCTAACTCCATTTCAGATGATTCAATTTGTTTACGTCTTTTTCAACACACTCTAATTGGTCTTGCAGCCAAGTGGTACATTGAGTTACCATGAGCCAATTTTTATAATTTTAGTCAGCTAGCTACTTCATTCTTAACTCATTTTCAGTTGCCTATTAGATATGACAATGGCACGAAATTATTAAGTTCATTAAAACAGTCAACGTCCACTTATATTTTAGATCACATTCATGAATGGAGACATTAATGGCATTTAGTGAAACTTTTTATTCCGGATCAGATCTTAGCAGAATGGTTTGTTAAATCATTATTACCTAAAATCACTGAGGATGTAGCTAAGGCAGGAGTTGTTACTAAAGAGCAAGTAATTTCTCAAGCTCAGCACCTTGACCTCGTTTATACACAGTTGGGTACTTTACACGAGAAAATCCTCAAACTTCCTAAACAAAATCAAATAACTGCAGCTCGTTCAGGGTCTCATGCCGCTGACGGTATGATTGGTACAGTTAACACCAAAAGTAAGAAGAAATCTTCCAAGAATTCTTCTCCTATCATAACTTTACCAGATTCCCCGACAAGAGACTCTGCCATGGAAATTTCTGCCGATGTAGAGTCATCTACGACCAAATCAAAATCCGGTGGTAAAAAGAAGGGGAAGAATAAAAATAAATAAGATAAAAATTTGAAAGAGAAACTAGATAAAATGGAATCTACTGATGAGAAACGTAAACCTCATTATCCTTGTCTCATTTGTGACGAAGAGCATTTTACAAGAGACCGCCCTCATCGTGCTGAGGTTGCGAAAATCATCAAAGGTTCTCAAACGCCTACTGTCTTGAAGGATCCTTTTCCTAGTCAAGACAGTAAGATGATAGGTTCTTCCTCAAATGCCTCAAAAGAACCCATAATGATGATGTCCCATGTTAGGATTCTGACACGATCGTAAGATTATGGAAGTAAAAGTCCTGTTGGTGGTAAGGAAGCATAATATTCTAATCCGAACACATCAACTTCAACTCCTAGTTCCGATCCACTACAGATCGAGAAACCTAACCCAGACTTAGTAATCAAACTGCCCGCCAAGGGTATACTTCAAAACTCAGCTTTCAATCCGCATGCGAGAGCTGCTCAGAACTATAACATTGTTGAAGATTTAGCCATTTCACCTTCAGCAATGTCGGCTTTAGAGGTGCTACAATCATGTCCAGCACAGTGTAAATTGCTATTGTCAGCTATAGGAGCTATTGATATTCAGGACTCAAACCTTATAATCTTCGATTTAGAAAATAGTACACCTCACTTACCTCATCAAATGGCTTTCCAGATTCCAGTGTTAGTCAAAAACAGACCTTGCTATAGGACTATAATTGATGAGGGAGCTTCAACGTGTATTATGTCGATCCAGTGTTGGAGATCGCTTGGTTCTCCTATACTTAATCAATCCTCGACGATTCTAAAGGCTTTTGATGGCCATGCCTTCCATCCTTTTGGCATTCTATAGGATTTACCTATAGGGGTTGAAGGAAAAACCATTAATCTAGATGTGGAAGTGGTTGATGCCCCTCTAGATTACAACCTTCTCTTGGGTCGTAGTTGGTCTTACGCTATGACTATTGTTGTTTCATCGGTCTTTTGGCTTATAAAGTTTCCTCATAATGGAGAGATCGTAACTATAGACCAGCTAACTTACTTTTCATCCTACCCAGCCTCTTCTGAAAGTATTTAGCACGTTGGCAAAACAACTATCCCTTATAAGGATGTTGGAGTAGGATTAGTTAAAGATTCTGGTTTACTAGGAACTTTTTCCTTTCCTCCTCATAACGTATCGCCTTCTGCTACGACCATTCATATGATTTCATCAGACACTATTGTTTATGATGATCCTTGGATCGTACCTTCCGAATCTGAGATGGATTCATTTGGTGATGCTATGCCTTTGAGTCCCTATGAAATTGCGTATCAGGCCGTACAGTCGTTTTCCGACCCTTCTTCAACCAAAATTGACTTAATGAATGTGGTCCATGAAGAATCACTTTCAACATCAAACTCAGATTCAACAACTTTTTCCAAACTTGTTCATACTGATGAGCAGATCCGTGAAATCGTGTCTATTGATGATTTACCATGGGAAGATCTTCATCACAGATCTTTGTTCTTACCTGAGATTGATCATTTTGAAAATGATTTTTCATCTATTTTTACGACTGATTATGTCAAGGAACCTCAGAATCCATTGCAAAATCCTAATTCTGAGTTAAATTTGGGAAATATTTCTCGAACAGTTCCTATTGACATTTCAGTTAAACCTGGAATTGTTGAAAACATTCATATAGGTGCCTCTTGTATGGAAAATGAAATTCAAACATATAAGGTCCTATTTCAAGACTTCCGAAACGTGTTTCCTAGTCATATGAAGAAATGCCAGGAATTGATTCAGCAATTGTTGTTCATGAAATCAAAACTCACCTGGATGCTAAACCCTTCTAGCAACATTTGCGTTAGATCCACCCGCGAAAAGTTGCTGCTATTAAAGTAGAAGTTGAAAAATTACTTAAAGCAGGTTTCATTTATCCAATTCCCTTAACGGATTGGGTATCGAATATTGTTCTTGTTAATAAAAAACAAGGGATGATAAGAATATGTATCGATTATAGGGATATTAATCGAGCTTGTCCAAAAGATAATTATCCAACTCCCTATGTCGATCAAATCATTGATGATTGTGCTGGCAGCAAAATATTCTCCTTTGTGGATGGTTTTTCCGGTTACAATCAAATCAGAATTCTACCTACTGATCAACCAAAAATGGATTTCATTTGTCCATGGGGAACGTTTTCTTATTGCAAATTACCTTTTGGGCTTAAGAATGCCGGTGCAACTTTTCAAAGAGCCATGTCTTATGCGTTTCATGACATCAAGCACATTGTGCAACCTTATCTTGATGATTTACCTGCTCATTCATTACGTAGAGCTGATCATCTCATTCATTTACCAGCAATCTTTATGAGATGTAGGCATTATCAAATTAGGTTGAATCCACACAAATGTGTTTTCTGTATAGAAACGGGTCGATTACTGTGTTTTGTTGTTTCGAAAGCCACATTCGTGTCGATCCCTCAAAGGTTTAAGCTATTGTCAAATTGCCTCCTCCTTCGACTCTTCGCGAACTCCAAAGTTTGCAAGGGAAAACAAACTTTTTACGTTGATTCATTCCTAACTACGTCAAGATAACAAAGGGTTTTACCAGGTTGTTGAAACAAAATACTCCATTCTTTTGGGATGAGATAGCTGACAAATCTTTTGATGCACTAAACCACGCATTGACCCATGCACTGTTATTGCATCCTCCCAACTACAACCAGGACTACTTCTTATATCTTGCCGCTTCTCATTCCACCATTGAAATGGTGTTAGTTCAGGAAGATGAATTTGGTAGTGAACATATGATTTATTACCTTAGTCGCACTTTGAATCCAACTGAGCTAAAATGTTCACATGTGGAGAAATTGGCCTTGGCAACTGTTCAAGCTGTCTAATGATTTCGTCATTACATTTTACTACGCAAAACTACTGTAATTTCTGACTGTAACCCTATGATCTATATTTTGACAAAAAAATTGCTAGGGGGCAAGTATTCCAAATGGATTGTTATCCTGTAGGAATTTGACTTGGAGTTTGAAAAATCTAAGTCAAAGAAATCTTTAGTTTTTGCGGAGTTGATGTGTGACTTCCCGCATGTTGATACTGAAACTGTGGCAGAAGAGCCCATTGCAGATGAATCCTTGTTTCTTATCAGCACTCTTGATCCATGCTATGGAGATATCATAGTTTATCTCCAAACCCAATCCTTTCGGCCTAAAATTTCAATATCTCAGCGTCGAAAAATATGATTCCAATCCCAACAAGACAAAATTATTAGAGATACACTTTATCGTTGTGGGGAAGACTCTATTTTCCGACGTTGTTTAACTCATGAGGAAGCTGAAAGGGTTCTAAATGATTGTCACTCTGGAGCGTGTGGTGGTCATATGTCTGGGTTTGCCACAACCCAAAAGATATTGCGCACTGGCTATTTTTGGCCGTCTTTGTTTAAACATTGTACTGACGCTGTCCGAAAATGCCACAACTGCCAAATTTTCGATCGAAAGATGCACACTCCACCTGCTCCTCTCCACCCTATAATTTCCATCGGTCCTTTTGCGAAATGGGATATCAATTTTATTGCATGTAACCCTCACTCGGTCGGGGGGAATGCATATATCATCCTTGCGGTAGATTATTTTACCAAGTGGGCCGAGGCGATGCCTACATTTTCGGCAGACGGAAAAACTACTGCGATTTTCATTTTCAATCATATAATTGCTAGGTTTGGTGTTCCATAAGCGATTATCACTGATCATGGGCGTCATTTTCGAAACATCATGATGACTAAACTAATAGATCAACTTGGCCTGCGTCACGATAGTTCTACTCCATATTACCCACAGGCTAATGGTCTAGTTGAAGCCATCAACAAAGTTCTAGTCATTATGATCTGACGAATCATTGGGATTCATAGGTTGAATTGGCATAACATGTTATTTTTAGTGCTTTGGGCGTATCAAACCTCAGTAAAAACATCAACTGGTTTCACTCCTTTCCAACTAGTTTACGGTTTGGAAGCTATCTTACCCATTGAATGTGAAATCTTGTCATTGCAATTGGCCATAGAATTACTTCCAGCCACTTCCGAAGAGGACAAACATTTGTTGTACTTATCTTAGCTAGATGAGAATCAACATGATGCTGCACTAGCAATCGAAACTCATGCCAAACATATTAAAGCTCAGTACGATCAAAATGTTACACCTCATAACTTTTCGGAAGGAGACCTAGTCTTACTGTACGATCAAGCAAATGATAAGTTAGGTGCTGGAAAATTCGTACCCATGTGGCATGGTCCTTATGTTGTTAAGCGAAAGCTGGAAAAAGGGGCCTATGAATTGGTAGACTTTGATGGTGTCTCTTTAGGTAAGCCCAGAAATGGTCTTTACCTGAAGAGATATTATGCTTAAACCTAGGTGTGGAGATTTTAGTTGGGTTAGTTTTCTTTCTAGCTAGTGTGTTTTAGATTAGAAAAGTGTGCTTAGTTTAGAGAGTGTTTTGTCATTTTTCCTGCTTATCTTGATTTTACTCTTGATATTGCAGATGTTGACGTCTCTTCAAACATACATTGGTTTCGCTGATGGTGCTTGTCGTAATACATGGAACATCTCTTCCATAGCCTGGGTTATTTATTCACCCTCTGATGAGTTGGTATCTATGCATGGGGTAAGCCTCGGTCAAACAACGAACAACATTGCAGAGTATAGTGCAGTGATTGAGTTATTATCTGAATCCATCTCATTTGGAATTCGGAGTTTGATTGTGAGGTTAGATTCTGAACTCATTGTGTTACAGCTTAATAGAGTTTATGCCATTAGAAATCCAGTGTTATTGAGATTATTTTTAAGAGTTCGTCTTTTGGAACATGAATTTGACTATATTGAATATCAACATATTCCAAGATATTTAAATACATTAGCAGATGCAATTGCTTCTCAAATGTTAAGTAGACATTTGCAATAATCAAACAGTAAATTTAAAAACATTTCATAACATGTTTTACAAGATAGCCAGTAATAATGATATAGCATAGCATAGAAGTGTGTCATATATACATCGTCTTCGATCATAGGTTGAAAAACACCTTATGATCGGCAAAAATGATAGAATGAAAAGCAAAAATGTCATATGAGTCTACAACAGGCGATCATCCTATCACTGGTGATGATCACGATAAGAAACCACTATATGGGCCACCCTACAAAGGAACCTCCTGAAAGGTCCTGGGACCCCAATCACATAGCACTATAGCCTAAGGGGAATGTCATCTATGCTAGTCTCTGGAATGTCTACTGTCAAACGCTCTAGATGGTTTTCCAATTCAGCCAGGGTCTCTGTAGATTCGTCACGTGGGGCTGGTGCTGCTACAACTTGCTGTTTCCTCTCATAGGGCCGGAGAGTGGCTGGTCGCCGTGGACCTACATCTGCATTTGAAACTTTTTACTATCAATTTTGGGACGATTTAAAAAACAAAAAAAAAATTAAATTAGAAAATGTTGAAAATGATTTTACCTGAGTTATCCCATTGCTCTCCTGGTGGAAGAGCCATGTCTGGGTGACCACGATAATCCATCCCAGCATAAGGAAAATCCTGAATCACAAAAACTTAGTTCTCCAACCAATGAAAATACTCAAGAGGAAATCTAACAACCTCTGAACCCTCCTCAGGATGATGGGCCACAACTGCAACCCAACGCATCGGCTTGGGCTCTCAAGGAAGTCCAGCTTCAACGGAAAGATGTTGTGGGACCAACATTGGAACCCTCTCTAGACCAAAGCTCACAACTAAGAAACCATATCCAAATTTTTTCAGTTGTTTGTTCTTTTCTCTAGTCAGTTGGCCTTTTACATTAGCCAACACAGCCTTGCACCAGTTGAAGAGAGTGCCTCGAAAATAGTCTACTGCCATCTGCATTTGGTATCCGGTGGCCATATGTAGTGCGGCACTTCCGCAGAGTCTAGTGACAGTAAATGCAATCACTTTGAGTTCAGGACGGGAGATGGTTTTGATATCAATCCCTTTGTCCTTAGTTTGGTCGTTACAAAACTCTAGCTGGAGACTATCGACAGACTGGCCACCTAGCCTAGTCCCGAATAGAGTCAATTATGTCTACTGCCATCTGCATTTGGTATCCGGTGGCCATATGTAGTGCGGCACTTCCGCAGAGTCTAGTGACAGTAAATGCAATCACTTTGAGTTCAGGACGGGAGATGGTTTTGATATCAATCCCTTTGTCCTTAGTTTGGTCGTTACAAAACTCTAGCTGGAGACTATCGACAGACTGGCCACCTAGCCTAGTCCCGAATAGAGTCAATTGTTCACCTCTCTTAGGCAAACCAGTCAAAAAGTAAATGTCCTTTGGCTCCATTTCTAGCTGGTGGCCACCAATAATGAAACACTGGTCCTGCACATTCCACTTATCCATCAGCCACTGCAAAAAGTCCACCTGGGCCCTCATGCCAGGTATGGCCCAGAATTTAAATAAACCGCATGCCTTTAATGCATCAATTGAAGGTTGATGATTTATTGTGGTTAGTTCCACATCCTCGTGCTCCCGTTCCCGCCAGCTAAGCATGGTGTATACCCTACATTGAAAGAAAAGGCGGATTAGAACATTTTAAATCGAGGTTTTTGGGCGAAAATTGAAGATTTTGGAATTTTAAAGCCTATGCCGCGGGGACCGCACTCTCTAGTTAGAGATAGTGTGTAGGCCCCCACTCTACTTAAATAGTGGGTGCGGATCCCTAGCTTTTTATTGCATACGAAAAAGTCGGGGTCCGCAAGTTTCGCGTGCCGTGCGTACAGACCCCTGCTAGTAGACTTTTAAACAAATTTCTTCTTAAAAATCAAAATATAAACCTAAAAACAAATTTCAAACGGATGAAATGCAAGAGTAAAGTGATGTGGATTACCTAGAGGTGATGGTGTTCGGTTCTAATGGACGGATTTTCCACAATCTTCACGGGAATTTTCTTACCCAAAAGCTCTCTTTCTCACTTTGAAGTCAAACGGTAAAAATGAATTTACAAAAGCCCTTTTTATAAGCTTTTTTGAATAAATGAATTTTAATTTGTTTATTTTTCACTTTAAAGAGGTAACTTTTTGATACATATTTATATTTATTTTAAACAGGTATGAGTAATGCTTGAGTTTTTGTGCAAAATATCGGATTTTTCAGGCAAAATTAATCATTTTAACCAAAAACATTAGAGTCATCTTTAAGCTCTTTTTTGACTTCTAAAATATGAAAAGATTGCCAAGTTTTTCTTTTCAAGCTCGTTAAAATGGAATTAAAAAGACGATCCACTTACAGCTCTTTTCTGACTGTAAAAACTTGAAAAGATTGCCAGATTTTTGTCGTTTCAAATTCGATATTGGTTATAAAATGACGTGTCGTTGATCACTTTTTTACTTTTTCAAATCAAAGACACTAATTATGAAAAGTAATCCTTGATCGTAATGGTCAAGCGATTCTCTCAAGTATTATTTTATACTTTTTCGGGTTTGGGAGACACAAATTTACGAAAGAGGACAACCATGGAGTTTTCTTAAGTTTTTCTTCTGACTCCCTAAAATTGAAAAACATCGAGTTTCTCCTATACTGGACTCGTTAAAATTTAACAGTAAAGGACCTGTTCAATTACAAACAGGAACAGGCCACTCCTTCTTAGGGTTCAAATTTAAACTAAGTTGGACTCATCCGAAGGATGAGCTTATAATCAAGCAAATGTTATCCTCCTCAAGCTTGTCAAAAATAAAGAGGTACTTGCCAGAAATGGTGGGGCAAAAGAGAGAAAAATGAACCTATTTGTCATACTTTGTGTCTCAGGAAAACATTTAACCACTCTTGAACACTACACTTTTTGTTCACCTGGGTTGGGAAATCCTTTGCCTAACAGTTAATCAAACCATATTGAAAGTCTTCATCCGGTTTTTGGGTATTATCTTTGGGTCAATTGTCACCAAACCATCTGTAGTTTCGTTATGTGTTCAAGAGGTCAGTGCAAATAAACCATTCATCTACAAAACATCTATCATTCATCTTGACCATACCTGAGTCAGTCCTTGCAACTATATTTCTTCAAACTTGATCTATGATTTCGTGTTGTGGGCTTGCCTACGACGGGTCGCTTTCTATCGACTTCAGCTCATTATCTAGAAATATGATCTAGAAATCGTCAGTACCTTGGGATCTGCATGCCTCAATGGCAGGTTTCTCACCTTCGACAATAGGTTGCATCATTGACCTTCGATCAAAGGATTCCATGACCTGTTCGACATCAACACATCTATTTACATTTCATGGATTGTACTGAGTACTTTGAGAGCCATTGACATTACTGGTGGTTTCTCTCACACTTGTTAACAGTTTACATCATTGACTGGTAATCAAGTGGTTTCTACCATGTTCGACTTCGACACATTCATTCACATGGATAGAATCGTACTATTTCGGGAAGTAGAAATCAAGACCCTGGATCTAGTTTCCACCATCTAGGTTGCGAGGAATTTTTTTATTCATTATACAATGGACTATTCATAAACAGATGGCTACACCCATACTATGTCTACATGTGTCTATACTTGTGATGTATTACAAGATCATTCCTATATCAGAACGATTTACTTAGTTTTCTAGTCAGGTTTGATCTGAGTATGGGAATGCCTACCTCAGCGATGATATGATCTCATATATATATTTTGTATTGAATGTTTTTACAAGTTCCAACAAGGCTCTCCATGAGATGATCCTCGAAATGATAAAGTACTTCACTCTTCTTAGATGACAAATACTATCTGTTACAGACTTCGCACTTTAGGGGGCAATCTGTTACACAAAATATTGTCACCATGACTTTTTGCAGTCAGTGTGAGTCTATCACCACTCATACTGTCCTCCTATGCAAGTCTTAAACCTTAGCTCTTCATGTCAAAGCCTTAAAAATGAGAGAAATTCCTTGAAAATCTCTAAAACTCTGGTTCTGCACTTTCTCTTAGCATTACCTGCGTCCCGCACCCCTTGGTCATGTTCCATGCTGATCCGCTCGCTTTGTCTCTAAAGGAATGGGTGCGGACCCCTGTAAAAGTCAAAAAGGTGCAAGTTTAATATTAAAAACTCACTTTGGATTAATTCTGGATGCTTCTAAAAGGAATCTTGAGGTGGCAAGTTCGCTCCTAGGTGGTTCATGCATCCCATGACTAAAGGAGCTAACCCCTTGATGAGAGGAGCTTATGCCTTTGAAGGAGGACTCTATCCCTTTGAAGGTGGACCTAGTAACTTCCTTCCTCTGCACTATAAATTGAGGCATTGGGCTGGTTGCTAGAGAGGTGGAAAGCTAAATATTTTTTAGGGTAAATGCTGTTGGAATTTAGACTTCCTAATTGAGTTTGAGAGGAGAGATTACATACCTTTTGATCTCTTTGGGAAGAGAGTGAAACTTGTCAAAGTAGAGGAGATTCTTGCTGGACCCTGGGAGGAGCTTGTACAACAACAAGGCACCAAGGTTGTAAAGTTCTTCTTTGTTTAAAGTTAATACAATCAGATTCATTTTTCTCAATAAATTGTCTTCTATGGTTTATTTCATGAATTCCTTGATCATCATGATAAATATGGTTTATTATATTGGCTATGCAGGTGTTATTTGATGTGTTCCTGTTTTTGTTTGCAGGTTATTTAAAAGGGAGCTCATTTGGACGAACGGAGCGTGGCTTCCACAAACTAGCACTGGACTTGAGGTAGGGTCTGAAACATCTCTTGGCTTTTATTTATAAATTGCATATTTAGAGAAAGATAGAATTTGTTTGGTTTGCTTGTCACTAGATATCCATAGATACTAGAGAGATCGGTCTTGTCCGCAAGAATGATTTATCCACCCGACATAAGGAGCAATAGTTTCATGTGTATTTGTTTTTCGTTGTTCCCTCTAAGGAACAACTGATGTTCCCTCTTAGGAACAACTTTTGTTCCCTCTAAGGAACAACAATTTTGTTTGGATTTGTTTTCTCGTTGTTCCCTCTAAGGAACATTTATTGTTCCCTCTTAGGAACAGCTGTTGTTTCCTCTAAGGAACAACAATTTCATGTGGATTTGTTTTCTCACTATTCCCTTTAAGGAATAGTTGTTGTTACCTTTAAGGAACAGTTGTTGTTCCCTATAAGGAACAACCACCGTTCCCTCTAAGGAACAACAGTTTCCTTTGCATATGTTTTTTTCGTTGTTCCATCTAAGGAACAACTGTCGTTCCCTTTAAGGAACAAATAGCGTTCCCTCTAAGGAACAACAATTTCACGTCCAATTACTTTTCTCTTTTCGTTGTTCCTTATAAGGAATAGCTGCTATTCCATCTAAGGAACAATTGTTGTTCCCTCTAAGGAACAACAGTTTTGGTGTGCAATTTTTATTCCTATTGTTCCTCCTAAGGAACAACTATCATTCCTTATAAGGAACAACACTGTCATGTATATATCCTTTTGCTATTCCTGACATAGAACAACACCATCCACGTGTATTTTTGATTCGTTGTTCCTTACAGGGAACATTTGTTGTTCCCTACAAGGAACAACACTCTTTGTGTGAGGCTTTCTTTAGGAAATAATCACTTTGTGAATATTAATTAGGCACAAGGGTACAAATATATATTAAAGGATACAAATATGAGGATTACTGGAACAAGCAAGTATTGAATATTATCATCTTTAAACAAGATTGCTTTGTATTTATTGAAAAAGAAAGGGCACAATCATCTATATCACTTCACTATCCTCATTTCCATTATAAATCAAAGAGTTTGATTACTTGTACCATGCCGGTTCTTCCCTAAATCCTATAACTCTCTCTATTCATTATAATCAAATAAGGTTAAGGACATACTTTCTTCTATTTGATATGTTTAGACTTCTTCCACCATCCCTACTCCTAAGGAGTGTTGAACCACCCTCTATGTATAAATAGGAAGTGTTGTTCGTTAATATATATATATATGTGTGTGTGTGTGTGTGTGTGTGTGTGTGTGTGTTTACCAACAATTGTATGATTTTTTTACAGATGGAGGATAGGGGGTCTCATCAAAAGCCAGCCTACCATGGTCATGAGAAAGCAGTAAAGTGGCATTCCCACCATGGCCACCACACGAGGGATATGATCCAATGGATGAATAAAAAGTCCTTGGAATAGGAAGTCTCATCACGAGTCGGCATGCCCACATTTTGCTCCTTCCTAGTTAATGGCAATGTGTTCATTTGGTCACCAAGCCAGCACATTGGTCTCCACTCTAATAGCATAATGCACATTCACTATTTTACATAAAGGACCATGGTTCCAAAGGGTTAGAAAGCAACTATGTCAAGGCTATACATGCCTGTAGGCAATAGCAGCTCTACTGATGGTATTGAAGTCATATTTCCAACATCAATAGCTATTATAAGTCCCTTTCCTTATTTGGTATCTTTACTACAAAGTGATTATGTTCCTAATATATGTTGAACCTTTATGCATGGATATCTTCTAAAAAAATCAATCATAATAATCTCTAAGTAGAATGATGATGGTAAAGTATCTTTTTTTGTGTCAGACGTTATTTTTCCCTTTTCGAAATCATCTCATAGCATCTCCTCACTAATTGATAATTATCATATATGCATTGATTTCAACATTCTGATATATCTTTCTATCCTTTCATAAATAGGCATACCTTACCACTCCCATCATCCCTGTACATCGCCACCAACATGATTTTCCTTCATTCACTCGGTCGAAGGCGACCTATCATTTCAAAGGGGGGTGAGGGTGACTCCCAAAGTACTTATGCATGTGTGTCAATCCTTTATTTGGTTATGCCGAACTATATGACATTCCATAATAGCAAGTCCTTAACGATATTTATGCTGAAAAATATCATCTGATATAACAATCATAACAACTTGTTGTTCCATCGCTGGCTCTGTCTGTTGCTGTGTTACCTATGCTAACTTACAGTGTGTAGAATTCAATCAACATGGGAGGAAGAATACTACGCATGGAGCTGCTGATACTGGTTGTTTATGATGCCGCCAAAGAAATTCTAGTCTGAGGTGGGTGGGCAACATATTTCACACAATTCCAGCAACCCAACGAAACAATCACCATAGAATTCTTGTAGAATTTACAAAACAACCAGTCTATGGTGAGGGGCAGACAAATCAAAATCTCAGATGTTGTGATTGTAGAGGTTTCTAGATTACCAGCTAAAGGACCCATGTGGATGAATAAATGACTGAAGCTACAGGATGTCATTGAAATCTTTAAATATGAAGGGCAAGAGCTGATCATCAAAGGAAAATGAGTTCGACCATCATTCCTTGGAGAACCATGGGGAGAACTAGCTAGATTTCTTCAAAATTTTGTTACATGTGATGGACGCAAAGATGTGGTAAGGCCACGACAACTTAAATTGTTAGCAGTTTTGAAGAAACAATGTTTAGTAAATCTACCTGCATATTTGAATTTTTTACTGCATGATTCTACTGAAAGAATAAGAAAATCCTGACACATAGAAACAGTTGTAAGTCATCATTGTTTAATTAGGATGATAGTTAGCTACAACCTTTCCCAACAACAAAAAAGCTGGGAAGAATTAATATTTGCCATAGAAGTGGGCTTAGCTTTACCTACTCCTAACCCTGTCCCAAAGAGGAAAAGGACTACCCGCACAACAAACATTCCAAAAAAACACAGACACTCTGCCAAAGTAAGGACAAGCTTGGGAACAACTGAAAATCCCCAAGGTAGCAGTAGCCAGCCCATAGAATTATCTAGTCAAGAAAATGAGCAATATTTACAGTTGGAAGGATGGGATGACTGGGAGTCAGAAATTGGGAGGAAACATAGCACTCTAGTGAAGAGGAAAGAAATGAAATAGAACTCCCCTCAACACCAAATACAAGTCCCCCATGAGACTTATTACATGATATCGAATTGGCCCAGATTTTGGCCAATATGAATGAATTTATACAGCCCGAAAGCCCGATCAACTTTAACATTGGAGCAACCCAGTCGGAAGAAAACTTTGGCTATAATAGAATCATACTAGAAAATGTAATCTGTGAAGTAGAAACAGGAGTAGAAGTCACTCAGGAAGAGACGGACCAACCTGGCAATATACCTCTAGAAGAACCCAACCAAGTGGACCTAAATACAGAAAATCTAGACCAAACAGAGGACATGGAGATAGACCAAGAAGATGAAAACCAATCTCGGGACACAGTTCTTTTAGAGCAGAGTCAAGACAAGCAACTAGGCTTGTTAGGAGTAGAAATGACCAGAAAAACACCCACTCCCCTTAAAAAGAATAGAGCCACAATTAAAAAGCTTAGGAAGGAACAATAGAGGCTACAGAAAACAATGAAGAGGCTCAAATGAAAAATAAGGGAGTTATCAGCAGGGAAATTCCCAGACAAAACACTAGAAACAATAAACACAGCCATCCAAATTGAATTACAGGAAACAGAAGCTACAGGGACTCAAACTGAGCCCATACTCACTAAACCTGTTAGGAAATGACATGCAATTTTTACAGAAATAGCTACCCAAACAGAGTCTATACTTTCTCATGACTTATCCATTCAGACAGAGATAGCACCCTCCTACAACACATCTATGCAGACAAAGGTTTGGGCCTCCGATAGAAAGGAAACACAGAAAATCAACATCTATTCTCATAGTAGGGGTACATAGACAAATACCCAAGCGAAAGATATCATGATGAGCAACGACACCTGCATAGTGAATCTTCAAGTAGATTTATCCTAGGCTCGACTTACCATAGAACACCTTGAACTAGAAACAGTCCCCCAGCAGAAATACTAGGAATTACAAAAGCAGCTTCAGGACATGAACATCTCAGAAAGTGAGGCATCTGATAAATACAAAAAGGTAGAAGAGAGGAATAAGAAAATAAAGCTCAGATTGGAAAAGGCCAGGAGTCAAATGGATACTATTTGCTCCTTATATACTAACATATTGGCATGCAGATCTCCTGCCAATAACTATGCCCTATTTTTGATGGAAAGATACTTACAGTTGAAGATCAATGCTGTCAAAGCTAGAAAACTGATAGAGTTGAAAATAATTGAGGATTTTATAAACTGTTGCAAACATCATGGGGTAAAAGTACAGAGGCTGCTGTGTGAATTTATTTACACAATTTTGCATTAGAATAAGAAACTGAAAATAACCCCAGTCCTTTTGTAGGGGATGTACAATTTCAAGCTTTTATTTGATTCGCTGTCAACCAAATGAAATGGTTCAAGGCTCATAACACATTCGAGAGGCAGGAAAATGGACTGGACCTTTGGGTTAGAGGTGAAACAAAACACCTGTTACAAATGCTAGCCAATCACAAAAGTTTGATGAAGAGGGAAGGAGTAATCAAAACTTTGGGGCCTATTCAAAAAGAAATTGTCCAGAAAGGAGTAGAGTATTTCCTTTCCATTCAGGGAAGATCCTTGTCCGTAGCCAAGTTCAGATGGACAGTTTCCAATAACAATGTACAGAATAGAGAGCCATTCAATTATAAAAAATTTAAACTGGCTGCAGAACACTTTGTCATTTATAACAATCTCATCTTAAGGGAAAGTCCTTATTGGCTAGGTTGTCGGTTCCACAACCCTATTATTTGGTATATTGATGACGGGTACAAGACTATATATGAACTTCCTAAAGGACATAAAGGGCACATCTTTGAAATCTTAGCCAAGAATCATGGTTTCAGACTGCTTTATGACATTCCTTCTCCAGCTTATTCCTTAACTGCTCTGTACACAAACTACATGGTTTTGATGATGACATGAAAAAGGTAAGCAGGGGAGTATGTTGGGTCATGGAAAAGGTATGCATTTACTATTAACTTATTATCCTTTTCTTGTATTCTCATCCTTTCTATATCTCGATGCGCTAATCTATTAAGAATTACGGTCAGAAATACATAAATTATTTGCAGTGATGCTTTGGCTAATTATCATCCTTCTTTATGCAGGAAACTACAAAAAGGGACAACTGTTGTTCCCTAACTAAGGGACAATGAAAAAGTAGCAAGTTAAGGAAGGAACATGGTGGTTACAAATACGTCCAAAAGCAAATCAACAAGATTAGTGCGAGAAGGGAAAGATGTCTGAAGTTAGAAAATTGCGCAAATCCCTCAGGATCGAGAGATCTTGAGTGATCGATTTTATCATCTATCGTTTTACCCCTTTCTCATTATAAAAGGGAACGATTGTAAGCAGAAAGGGGACAACTATTGTTATTATTATTGTAATTCTCAATTACAGACTTTCGATGTAGCGAAAAACTCAAATACGTTGTAATACTCTTTCATGATTAATTTATAAGAGGAGTTGTTGTTCCTTTTCATTTATCTGAAGTAACCAGCAGTGTACGGTGGCAGCTAAGGGCCTGGCTTCCGGTGGAATTCACTGCTTCACCTATGTCATATATTTCTGATTCTTGCAAGTGTGACAGTTGACAGTATTATTTCTTTCTACTATTTTATTTTGTTGTTGTTCCTTATTTCTTTGCGTTGACAGAATAGCTCTGTTTTATATAATTTACAGCATTATTGCTTAATTAGTTTCCTTTCGCTTTGGATTGAGTTTCCTAGATGAATATCCTGCTTGATGTAATCAATTGTAATGAGAATTAACTACTATTGTTAGTCTCACATTGATGTCATTGTTGTTTTATAGAGTAGTGCATTTGATTTAAATTCAATCAGTCTCTAGGAGAAGAGTTATCACTGTTGTACTCTTAACTGATACTGCTGTTACTTGAATTGCATATTGCTGTTACCTGAATTGTTGTGGGATTTGATTTCATTAAAGGAACTTGCTGCATCCATTTACTCTTGTATTTAAAAGGTCTATACTACAATTTAGAAGCATTACTCTCTAAGATAAATAGCTGCCACCTACTGTGTACACTCTTGAAATAGAAATACCTACCGGATTGATAATTAATGTAAAGATAATTATGAGTTGAAAAGGCACCTTTTATCACTGAACAACTATCTTTACACTTAGAGCCTCGCTCTATTTTTACAATCCCATGGTCTGTGGACCATGGGTAGGCCGACACACTTTACATTAAATTACACTATTTTAGGGCGGACAACCCTAGACTCTTGTGCTTCATGCCCACTTTTCGCGGGGTCTTTACATTACATGTGACCACAACTCAGGCTTCAAGCCCAAAAAACATGCTATGGGGGGGATCCGCTGCCCAATAGGCCCCCAACACAATCATCATGACTCGTCCCGAGTCACCACTGGTGCGTTGATCTTTGCACGAAGCCCCTCCAGCTGTGTCTATGCGGTGCGAAGGTCTGCAATGTACCATTTTGCTGTCAGCTCGATTTGTTCCATTTCTACTTCTAAATCCTCTACATCTGACTAGATTCTCTACTTTGATGTCAGCTTCTAGTGCCTGTGTTTATAGTCCCACACCCTTGACCGGCTTTTCGGGTTGCGAAGACTGTGCTTTGGTCGGTTAGTCAGGTGGTTGCACCACCAGTGTAAGGCTTCAATTTACCTGCCAGCCCAGTCCGCTGGAATCCATCAATTACCCTCACGTCCGTTAGTGTGTTGCGTTCTTCCTTGTATGGTGCACTCCCCTGTTTATTTTGTCTAGTAATATGCAGTGGTAGCCATGGTAGCAGGGTCACAAATTCTTCTAATGCAGTAGTATGGTTGGCTATACCTTGTCCCATCATGCTAAGCTTCTCAGCGCAACATGCTTGCACGACTTCAATTTCTAGTTTGTTGATTTATTCATCCAATATCATGCTTTTCTTTCTCAGCCGTACCAAATCTTCTCTGCATTTGCTAAGTTTCAAGTTCCCTCACCTAATTGGTTCCTATAACTAAATAATTCCTTTACCCGAGTACTTGCATATTGTCCCAACTGTGGGAGATTTTGTATGGGGATTCTTCTCTCCTCTCATGGTTTCCTCTCTTCTCGTCAGTGTTGTGGTCATTTCCGCACTGAAGTTTTTGCTTATGGCCTCATAAGCCCATGGAACCGTTGGTACGCACAAGTCCTAATCAGTTCGTCTCGCCTAAAGAACTTTGTTCATGATTCCACATAGCTTTTCAAATTCTCTGAAGTGGAATATTCGTGGGGTACATCGCTTTTCCTGCTACCGCATCTAGTTCTAATTTTCAATCCTAAGTCTGGGATGTGCTTGTGTGGACTGCATGGCACATGTCTGCACCCATCGACATAGGTGGGCGTGCAAGCTGCTTTGTCCTAGTTGCGCTGCTCTCGTTCGAAAGTGGGGGCTTCCAAAACTCAAGCTCATTTTCCTTCTACATTCGCACCAGTTTTCAATGGTCTCTTGATGTGTACTCCACCATCATGTAGGTGTTGCGTGTAGTGCCCATTCTAGCAGACCATACTACTATTGTTCTGGTACTGAGCTTTCAATTTTGTCCAAGAATTCATCCACTGTTGTCACTCCATCATATGTTGGAAGTTCCCTTGCCTTTTTCGTCACGTAACATAGTGATCTAATCATCATGTTGCAATTCAGCATTGTCACTTCGTGCAACCGGTTCTACCAGCGTTCTACTTCTTCATTGAATCCAAAGTATAGGAGCTATCGGACTCCCACAAGATTCTCCCATCTGCAGTTAGGTTCACCCGATCCTAGTCTTGCGCTGTTATCTAGTAAATACAATCCAGCTCATCGTTGCTTTCATCATCGTGCACTGGTTCAGTGTAATGCGCTCCTTTGGCTAGGTCTCATGGGACTACTACGCGTAGGGACTTTATCTCGAATGTCATCTTCCGCTTCTTCAGGTTGATGACTCCATTCATATCAGTGGCCTAATCTATTCCTGGAAACACGGGATAAGGATTACTGTCATCAACAATCTCTATTACCTCAAAATCCATTTGTGTTCTCACGCCTTCGATATCAATTGTTACCCCTTGCAACCTTCCCATGGGAAAAATCTTATGTTGGTTCACCATTCGTAATTGAATAAGGGACCACTACAACACAGGCCTGCCCATACATTCTCATATCTGCTTCGGAAATACATTTGCATCCAAACCTAGGTCTAGGATTACCCGATCCATTTCATACTCACCAATCTGCGTCGTCAATCTCATTTCCCTCTCGATGCACAATGCATGCTTTCCCAGTTTTCAGACTACGCATGGTTCCCCTGACCCTATGCACCTGGTGATCAACTCTTGTAGTCCCTTAACTGCCTTATTGTCGTGCAATAGTTTCATGCATGTATCCAAAAAGGTATTGAGCATGGAAGGATCCATTCCTATCTCTAGTTGATCCTTACTACCTGAAGTGGAGGTCTCTGCGAAGCTCTTCTTAGCTTCCATGAAGGTCTCCTTTGCACTTTCTAAGTCAAACTCAGGTTCCTTTGTAGGAGCCTTGCGAACCTAGGTATCTTCCTCGGGTTGCTTCCCCTTATCCTCCCCTATGGTCGCACCGCTTCTGAGCACCATGTTCACATTTGGGTCTTCTTCGTGCAGTTCAAACCTCATCATTTGGATATTTTGAGTTGGAGGAGGCTACAATACCCCTTTCTCGTGCATTTGTGTGATCAATGTAGGACAATCTATCATTTCACGATCAGACTAAGCACAGTATGAGCAGGATGGTCTTGTCGGGTTGTTACAATTGTGGGCATAGTGCCTTGGACCTCCACAATTATAGAAAAGTAACTTTTCGCGGCCCCTTCCTAGTCCCATTCCTTGTCGTCCTTGACCTTGGCCCCGAAATCCAGCATGCGCCATCAATACAGCTGGGTTTAGGGCTCACGTTTCTATCTGCATCCTATTGGCTAGGGTCTGATCCATCATTAACTCGTAGCTATGACAAGTGCACTCATCATGGCTTACCGATCTACAGAAATTACAAAACAACTACTGGGGAGTCTGTGTATACTTCTACAATAAATGACAATTATCTTTCGTGTGTTTTCCTCCTATCTGACAGATCACACACCATAGCACGGGTGTTGCATTCGACCCTGCCTATGCCTCTAGTCTCAACGACATTGGTCCCCCTCCTGCCAAGTAGTTCGCGAATATTGGAGAATGATCCTTGTCATAGCCCTAGCCTTTGCATTTTATGCACCACACTTCCTCACGTGGCTCTGGCTGCAGTACCCTATCCTGCTTCAAGCTCTACACTTCCAGGTAGAGATTCTGTAGTTGCGCGTGGATTTGTTGAACTCCCAACCCCGGATCTTGTATCGGTGTTTCATGCAACCTCATTGCCATTTCCAACGCTTCGGCCTCGGTTGAAAGCTTCTGTTGTGACAGCACCATCCTCAGGTGCGGTGTCAAAGATGCCACAAACCATGCATGGTGTTGTGCATTCGTCAGCATCAAATTAGCTTCGCGGATCATACTCTTCAGCTGTTGATCCAGATCCAGGGGGTCTCGCCTGGAATCATCGCGATCTCTTTAAACCCGATGATTGGTTGTGTCTCTAATTTCGACTGGCTAAATTCTTTGTTCAACACATTTTGGATCTCTATTATCCCTGCATTTGGGTGGTCATTAGAATTCTTGATATACCACGTCAGCACATGATCCTACAGCGTGCTCACCAATGTGGCCTTCTTAATGTTCACATCCGTAACCCCTTGCACTTCCCACACTGCTCTTACCACGAACCATAATCGGTCTGTATCCTCACTCCCTACTCCTCTGAATACGGGTAGCTTGATCGTACTCACCATGCTGAACTGCGGGGTTGGTGGAGGTGGAGTTGGTGGAGTCGGTAGAGATGGAGGTGAAGGAGGTGAAGCAGGTGGTTGTGTGGGTGGAGGTGGTAACTGCGGAATGCAATGCCTTATCAAACTGATTGCACTTCTTGGAGATACCCGAGCGAGCTCTTCCTCGCTCTCTCGCGAAGGTGAAATTAAGGGACTATTTCCTAATTCCCCGCTACCTTTGTGGATCTTTCCACTCCGCGTCGTTCCAAACATTAATGTATTCACATAACCCACTTTTCACATAACAACATCTTAATCCAGGTATTCAAAGATTTAATGTACTTACCCCGTGGCCCTGTTGAAAACGTCATTTTGTTTCGCTATAGCTCATGGTTGTGTTTATTGCAAACTTAGTGATAAATCCCCCTATTATTCGGTCGAGCCAATGGTCCATAGCTCGCGCGATCTTGTCTTTTGATGCCTCTAGTCTGCACACTAATTCTGGAGTCCACACTATTGGTTGGTTGAACTTACACCTTCCCTGGCTGTTGGCTAACCCTGCAATCCACTCATATAGTGCAGAAGGAAAGGATGCAAAGAAAATCTCTTGGATTTCCGTATACACGTAGCGATCTAGCCACCTCTTCTCGGATGCCTACAGAGTTTTGCTTTCCTATGTCGTGAACTCGTGAATCTTCTTGTTTGTCCACTCTTTAATTTCCTTCTTTGTTGGGTTCCAGTGGCATGACATCAGACATTCCTTATACAGATCCCGGTCCCAACAACGGAACAATCTGTTGGCTATGTGGGGCCTAACCTAGGTTCAACAGTGAGTTTATCCAAGCAAATCCCAGTACTACTAGCCCTTTTGGCAACAGTCCGCGGAGCGTGGATTGAGGTCTCACACGAAGTAGTATGGGAGGGTGCTGGAACTAGGTTTCCGCACCTAATGGATGTTTTGATGAGGGTTCTGGAGGTTTGCGATCCTAATCTGCACGTCGCGCTGCTCCGCACAAATTTCTATTCTTCGCAACCCATGTGCACCTTTATGAATATAGTATTATTTTGATCTGATAGTTACTGTGCTTATTATATTAGAGATTAACTCACTTTGTGTGGGCCTAATATTTCTTATTACTTATTCAACTTTCAGATTAGCATGCATACTTGAAAACAACATAAATGCATAAAGATAACCAGAACATAGAAATATAGATCTACAAACAGACCGCACAATATTCTGAATCAAACTTATCTTTATTAATACTGAAGTTTAGTTACAGGCCTACATCCACCCTATGCACTCAGCTGCAGACTCTACTAGGCCTCTGCACACTCAGTTGCAGAGCCTCTACCTACTACTATGACCCAGTATACTTCAGATTCTCTTCTCTCTTCCAGCCATGCCTTTGCATCTATTTATTATTTCTCAAAACTCTAAAAATTTATATTTACACTTAAAGTCTCGCTCTATTCATACAATCCCATGGTCCACGGACAATGGGTAGGCTGACACACTTTACATTAAATTACATTATTTTAGGGCAGACAACCCTAGATTCTTGCACTTCGCGCCCACGTTTCACGGGGTTTTTACGTTACATTTGACCAAAACTCGGGCTTCAAGCCACAAAAACAGGCTATGGGGGGGATCCGCTACCCAACAGTAATGATTTCAAAGAGTGGGGACAATGGTTCAAAAAAGGAAGTTTGTGTATGAACCATGTCACCTAAGCACTCTGAGCCTTTACCACAAAAGGGAATATTAAGTACTAGGCTTGACTCCATTTGCACAATCACTTATTTCTAGAAAAAAAAAAGTTAGAGGAAGGACAAGCTAGTGCTATTAGACTTCCTATGGTGCCACCAAGATGATTTTAACTATGGTTGCAGGTTCTACAGGAGAATATACAAGAGGAGCTACAAGAGGGTCTAAACTACTAAAGGATGGCCAAGAAGAAGCTACAGGAGAAAATTGAAGGGAAAAAGAGAGAAAACGTGACCCAAAGTTGTCCTCAAACCCTCATGCACGTGACAAAGCTATTTTGAAAAGGAGTAAGTGATCCTTTCCCTCTCTAATTTCCATACCTCTTCTTGGGAAATTATACTTGAACTAAGTGCCATGTAGTAAAGAATTATACAATATTTCGCTTTTGAAAATTAATGTGTGTGAAGGAAAGATAGGGATAGAAAAGTAATTTAATTCGATATAAATTTTAGCATCCTTCTCCCTCACTGATAAAAAGGAAGTTTAATATTGTTTCTACCACTGATATTGATTTGAGGAAACATTAAAATTCACACTTAAGTAACACCAAAAAGGAGAAGTAGAAGAAATCGGGGGATGATTCAATAGGAGAGAACCCACAGACAAAGAGAGTTCATCAACATCCTCATGTGGTAAATATTTTTTAGAGACATTAGTGGTTGGGTTTCTTTGAACTATTGAAGGGGTATAATGATGACATAACCCAAGAATTTTCCATGGCACTAAATCCTCAAGGAGAAGATAGTGCCACTATTGTTGTCAGAGGATTGACCATCTCATTAAGTCCTGAAACCATGGGTAGAGTGGCCACCTTACCCTTAAGGATTCTATGGAGCAAGTATGAGAAATAAATAAGTGTTACAACCAGGAAGTAATTTTTTATTTGGAGAGAGAACCCTATAGAATATAATAATGAAGTAAGAATAGAAATCGTACCTTACCTTTGGGATGAAGTGGCCTATCACATTCTCAAGTATATATCCCGTGAGGGGAGGCTGCGCATTATATATGCCTATCATTTTAGGTTACTCCATGAGTTAATATTCAAATAAGACATACCAATCCCACCAAGACTAAGTGTTACCCATTTACTCCTGTAATCAATCATTGAAACAATCCAGAAGGTGAGGGAAGGGAAGCATCAACACATTTCCCACCATGACCTCATTAAATTAATTGTGATGGGTGATTTAAGTCACTTAACGAACCCTGTGCTATGGACAAATTTTGTAGACATTGAAAGATAGGTATCCATTGAAACCTAAGCCATCACACCTAAAGAAACACCAACCTCTAGCACTAGAGGTATGGGAGGAAAAATAGAGGAAGAAGAGGTAGGAAAAATAGAGGAAGAAGAGGCAGGAAAAATAGAGGAAAAAGAGGCAAGAAAAATAGAAGAAGAGGAAGTAGATATTAAGGAATAAGAGGGAGAGAAACTAGTAGATGAAAAAGAGAGACTTGAGGAGACTTCTAAGCCCCAAGAGATGGAGAAATGAGGACATTAAACTAGTCTCTCTCCAGGACATACTAAGCAAGAAGTAGCTGCAACATTGACTACATTGGGCACACCTATCAAGCCCAAAATGAGGCAGCCAAGGAAAGGTCCCCTATATATCAAAACAAGAAAGAGCACTATGTTTAGGTAACGGAAACGACAACATCCTTCAAAAATCCCTATCACTGTTGATAAGCCACCAAGAAAAAAGGAAGAGGTGGGACCTAGTGAAGGGAGGATTGAGGAGGTTACCTCTCTTAAGGCCAAAACCAAGACACTTGTGATACCTATGGTAAGGCCCACCACTAGGGTAGTCACCATCAAGAGACTCAAGACACAAACTACCACTAGACATGAAGAAAAAGAGGAGCTACAGGAGGAAACATGATATCTACAGGAGAAACAAGGGATACTACAGGAGAAATAGGGGTTGCTACAGGAGATACAAGGGATGATACCAGATCATAAAGAGGAGCTATAGGAGGGATAAACCACCTCAATAAAGGATGAAAAAGGCCTCTAAGAGCTACAGGAGCCTAAGCAGCAACCCAGTCTAAAATCTAGCTACAAATTTGTTGAAGGGGTAGGATTGTACCCTAGAAGATTTCCATCCCATTCTTCTTTGAATTATAAAAGGAAAGAGGAAGGACACATAGATGGATGAAAATTTCCAAATCCAAAATTTTAGAAGATGTGGACCTAATGGAGGAAAATATCAATGAAATGGGCAAGGAATTAAGTGACCTAAGGTTGAGGGAGTCAACCATGAGGGAGGAGCTAGAAGCATAGAACACAATACTGAAATAACAACTGCAAGAAAAGGAAACACAACTTGACACTATGGAAAGTCTTTTTATGGAAGACATACAATGCATGGAACCATCCAATTCCTATGCAATTTTCATTAAGGAGTAGAGTCTGAAATTATAAATAAAGACATTATCATAGTATGGATATTTTCTTTTCCAAGATGACATGAAATTTATTGAGTATTGTAAAAAGGTAAGTATGGAGGAGAGGGAAAAAATATATGAGTTTTATATGCATAATCAGATCCTAACAGATATGAATTTTTAGGACCCCAATTGAAGAATGGGAGATATGTAACTCATGGAATTAGAATCTTGGTTAAGAAATGATGAGACAAGGGATAAATAGGTAAAGAAGGTGATGGAAAAGGAAGAGAAAGATCCCTTATATATCAGAGCAAAATTGATAATCCCTACAACTATCATCAAGAATCACAACCTCATATCCTTTGATTTTGATTTAGCACCCAAGTACATAGAAACCAAAGATAAATCCATTCTAGAATATTTGAGGAAACTTTTAGGATGTTAGGAATAAAGAGTCTAAAATCTCGTTAGAGAAGGTGGCATGCCTTACCCCATAGTCTACAAATCAAAGATTATCACTCTCCTAAAAGGCTAAGGGATGCCTTGGAAAAACCCCCATGGTACAAAAGAATCATGCAGAGTCTGAATATCAAATGGATAGGACATGAACTATGTCCACCCTTATTGTTCAACTTATAAGAAAGAAGGAAAGAAGGTATGGACATAGATAGAGACAAATGTTGGTTTTTATTCGCAGGAAGGAAAACCATTTGAGGTACCTTGCAATGTTAGAGAGGCCACCAAGGCCATGAACGAGTTTCATATCAATGAATAAGTTTCTTAGAGTATGAGAAACACCTTCAGAAGGTGGGTGATGATGGGTCCCACTAATAGGTATATTTTGAAGTTTATTATGCTATCCTCCAACCCTTAAAACTATCCTTTCTTCACATAAATTTTCATTTATATTCATAATATGCTTAGTAAGAAAAATAAAAGGTGTTTTTCATATTGTGAGTTATGACAAATAAATGATCATCTAGCCATAATTTTCGAGATGGATCGAAGTACACCATGTAGGGCCAATTTTACCATAGTAAAATTGCTTTCACTGTAAGAAATTACTTAATAAACCACATTTGTTAAGTCATTTTTGATAAAACCCATGAAGAATAATTAAATAAATCACTATTTGTTTAATTATCTTCTAGGAATAGTTAATTAAACCATTGTTTAACTAATATTCCTTGTCATATTTAATCCAATTATGAGAAATAAATACATAATTTTTTTTTTTTTTTATTTTTTTCTATAGGAATAATTAATTAATCACTAATTAGTTATTATTCCTTGTCGAGTTTGACTAAATTCCCTAGGAATACTTAAATAAATCATTATTTGTTTATTATTCCTTAACCATATTCCTTGAGATGATAAATAAATCATTTATTTATATATTATTTCTAAATAAAATTATGTAACCAATTTAAATATTGTTTAACAACCATTTTTATTGTTAGGGATGTTTGTCATCCACAATCAAAAGTGGTTTCTTTTCCTACACCTTCAAGAAGAAAACACTCCAATAGATGGTGACTCCACTAGGGATTTTCGGATTGTCTCTAATAGATGGTGACTCCATTGCATTTTTAATTCTGATTCAGAAACCTGGGTGACCTTCAGCTTTCAGCTTAGCATTTTTATTTTTTCAATCTCTTAATGTTGTTTACTAGCATTGTAACGATATATCAGTCAAATTTCTAACTTTCACAAGTTTTCTGGTTATTTCCGTAGGTTACATGAACCAACCGCAATAGAGACGATAATATTTTCTAAGACTTGCTGTTTGAGAACTAAGGAGCATAAATCCCACTTTTCTGCCCCAAAACTGCGATCTGGAATTTTATAACACACTTTCTGGCCCAAAATGTGCGACATCCTCTGAATCAGGTCAATACCTGTGATTTTAGGGTTTCTAGGATTTTTTATGATCTTTTTCTAGGTTTTGTTTAGAGTAGTATGTTGGGTTGTTTGACCATTGTCTTAGCCCAATTATGCCTTGATTTACTCTATTTCACTCATCGAAGTGGAATTTAGCCCCTTAGGGATTCTAGTACGCTTCCACCATTACAGGAGGAGTTTAGCTGAGTAAGAAGTCTGATTTTTTGTAGAGATTTGAGCCATATTTTGCATATTTGTTCCTTTCCTTTTTAGATCTTCACAAATAGGTTGTTTCCGTCCCATGTTCCCTCTAGAACCTTGTTTGGTCATTTTCCTTAGGGTGCCAATCTTTTCCATAGGTTTCATGCCCATCTCCGTATCTTTTCCAACAATTTTCTTCACTAGATTGTTGCTATTGTGACACCACTTTCTAGCAGCATAGTGTCATTTGATCCCAGTCACATCAATGCTTATATATCTTGGCCTTTTTTATGTGTTTTTGATGGGCCTCTAAATTAGACATAAATTAAGGCCCTTTCCTCTAAACTAAAACATAAATTAAGGCCTATGACCATCCTTCAGCACATTAAACCTCTCTTTTTTCATTAGATAATTTATTTTTACCTTTAATATATGCATTAGGAAGGTTTATGAATAATTGAATATTTGTGTCTAATATTATTTATTTTTTGTTGAATATTATGAGAATATTGGGCAAATTATAAAGAGTTGGAGGAGGAGATAACGTAGGGACTTGTTCCCTACTACTGGAGGATCAATAATAAATAATAATTCAACAAGATATTATGGAATTATGGCACAAATTGTGGAACTCCAATGATTGAGAAAATCTAGGAATGTGTTCCCCGCCATTTAATGCAAATTGCTAGTATTGGGGACTAGATCCACTAATCAAGGGATTTTGGTGGGGAAAGATTCCTCCATTCATGGGGAATGATTCTTAATCATTTTTTAGAAGTACCAAGTTGAATTTTCCTCTAGAGGGAAATTTTCATTAGTGTTATTGTGGAGAGAGCTTGTATTCTTGCAGCTCCATTGTATTTTCTTGCAGGGATGTAATTCTATTGATGGAAATAATGAATATTGGTGTCATGTTCAGCTTATAAATATTGTTCTCCTCCATATTTCTCTGAGTTTCCTTGGTATTTTCCATCCCAGGAACCTCAGAGCCCTTTTGTATCATTTTCTTTCTTTCTTTTCATTTCTTATTCACATGCATCTCTAGTTTTTATTTATTTCTATTTCTGCATTTATGATTAATAATTTCTTGTTGTAGGATTGAGTTAAATGGTTGATGAAAGTTATTTTGTAGGATCACAAGAATTATTTCATCCTTGCAAAATATTTGGAAGTTCATAGTAATCATTGAGCTGCCTGGATTAGTCTTCTTATTCCCAAATCTAGATTGTTGGACCTCCTTTTTAGAAAAGAACAATAAATTTATGGTATTTTTTTAGAGCATGCTAAAAAGCTTCAATCGAGTTGGTTCCACTTGCATTAGATCAAAAAAATATTCCAGGTCATAAAAAAATTACCCCATTGCATTTGCACTTGATTTGGTTAGGCATTTTTTTAGATTTACTAGCTCACTAGTTCTCAAATTTCTAGATTTTCTGACTAGTAATGTTTTTTTATTTTTTTGCATTGGTTAACATAGGTATTTTTGAGTGATTCCACTTGGAATAGGGACCTAAGACATCCTAGTAAATAAAAAAATTTGTCCCATCCAATTTGTATTTGTTTTTCTTGGTCATTAAACCATCACCAATTTCATCATTTCACAAGGAAACTTTTTTGAGCGAATTCATCCATCTCCCAACTTTGGTTTTGAGTTCTAAGTGATTATAGGAATTTTCCCACTCCATTCCACCCATCACACACCTTTCCTAGGCCTCCCATCACCTCCAACACCTCACATTTTTCTCTCGGTTTTATCTTGTAGGTTCATTGTAATTCCTACAGGATCATCCTGTAGGTTTCTAGTACATCCTATAGATTTTTCTAAAATGGCCTGTTTTGAGGCCGAATTGAAATAAAACCTCTAGGAAGTCACCAAAAGCCTCACAAGGGTCTCCCACATCATCCAACTATCTCCTAACCCTTCCATCCAACCTCCAACATGATTAATTCACCTACCACATCACCAAAGGAAATTAGTTTGCATACTTGATTTTGCATGAAAAGACAAAAAGACATAAACAGATTTATTTCAGTCTCTTTACTTGCACATTAGTGATGTTTGATGCTTCTTACTTCCATGCTTATATAGTAGCATTTGGTTCATGATAATTTAGCATTATTTAAAAGCATAGTTTCTTGGAAGTTAATTAGGAAATGGTGTGATTTAGCATTGAATTTTCATCTCTTTCCTTGTACTTTCTTTCTTGCAATAGGTTAAGGTTCAATTTCGAACATTCATTTTCTGCAATTAGTTTAGGATTTGACTTCAGTACATGCACTCCATTACATCATGATAGCAAAGGAAGGACACATTATATGCCGCACATATAGTTTCAACACCTCTTAAGTTTGTACGAACCTCAGGTTGATAATTAAAGTTAGTAGCCTTGGGAGTTGCAGAATTTGTGTTGCAATACCAAGGTTCATCACTTTTTGGTGCCATTGCTGAGGAGGTGCCAAAGTATGCATTGTTTTCTTCCCTAGTTGATTCATTTCATTTTAATTTTTGCAAAAACAAGAAAATAATTTCATTAGGCATATTTCATTTCAAAAATAGAAAAGTTAATTGAATTAGTGTTTTCATTCAATCATAACAACAACAACAAATCTCCAACACCAACCCACCCCCCCCATTTGATCAGATGGTGCAATAAGAGCCATATCACCATTCGCTTTTGCAGGAGGAGGAATAAGATGGAAAATAATGTAGAAGAAATGGATGGAGATGATGACAATGAGCAAGATCCTCTCAGATTTCCCATTCAAGACACTAATGGTAGTGTACACATGAAGAACATCCCTCCATCTTTTCTTCCGAAATTTCATGGTCTAAGGTTAGAGGATCCAAAAACCTTTCTCTTTGAATTTGAAATTGTTTGTAGATCTTATGGTTACTTATAAAAAACTCAAAAACTGAGATTTTTTCCAGCAACATTGAAGGATAGAGCTCTTAAATGGTTCATGAGTTTAGGGTCTAATTCAATAAGATCATGGAATGATATGCAAAATGTATTTCTAGAAAAACATAAAGATCATGATCTTAAGGAAGAAATATTTAGAATGAATCAAGGAGAAGATGAGAGCCTTGAGGATCTAATATAGAGGTTCATGTATAATGTTAAGAGGGAAAAGCTACACCATTTAGGATCTGACACACTAAAAACCCTCTTACTTAGAACAATTAAGGATGAGTGGATTGATCTTATTAATATCATGATTAGAGGTGATGTATATCAATTATCATTTGAGGAAATTTGTGAAACATGCAAACATATATCAAGAGGAAAAGAAAGAGTAGGTAAATCAACATCAAGACTGGTAAGTCAAGCTAATCTTGGAAATTTGTTTGATGATTTTAAAAAAGAAATTCTTAGCAATCTAACAAAACAAGTAGAAATGTTAAGAATGCAAGATGAAGGAAAAGAAAATGCTGATATTTGTTTTGCAGAATCACATGATGTTAAACATTGTCCATCATTACCAAGTTTGAAGGAAGTTTACCAAGAGCACAATGGAGAAAGTCAATTGCCAATCCAACTATGTTATGTAGCTCCAACAGAATCATGGCAGCTTATTCAGTCGGATATGATGCAAGAGCCTAATTCACCATTTCAAGGTTATGCATATCCACCTCAAAGTAATTGGAACACACCTTTTCCTTGGAATCATTGGTCATCTCAACCCCAAAACCAATCTTGGCAACAAGGTTGGAAAGGAACTTATGGGAGCCATCCACAATATCCTCGGTATTTTCCTCAATATCCTTCATACCCAACTCCATGTTATGCCTACCATTTGTCTCCACCACAACTAAAACCCCAACCACTTCCATCTCAAATATCCACTCCCACTCAAATACCTGTACCACCATTTCCAAACCCACATAGTGAAGTAGCTCAACCAACTTACAATGTTGAGGTACAACACTTCCAAACATCTCCTCTTGAGATCAATGGTATTCACCATAGCTCAGGAAGAGTATTGCAAAAAATATATTATATTGATATCATTGAAGGACCACATCCAGAAGAAGAAGGCTCAAAAGAGAAGATCAAAGAACCATGGGTTGCATTTGATGAAGAGTAGATAGCAAAATTGGAGAGTGAGAAATATCCCTCATGGTTACCATTAAATCCTCCATGTATTCAAGAGATCAATCAGCAAAAAGAGAAAGACTTGAAGGTCATGGAAGAAGAAGACATGAAGAATGATCCAGATCAACAAAAGGACTCAGGACATCACAACTATATTGAAATATGGTTCCAGACAGTCACTAAGTTGCAACATCACTCTCTTCCTCAACTATGCTTGGTCCTCTCAAATTAAAATTAGTTGGTCTCTGAAATCCAGGTACATGTCAACGCATACATTTGAATCCTCCACGTCATTTTTCTATCATATTGATGTGCACATGGATCCATTGGAAGTATTCTTATACTTGAAAATGGTTTTATTTTTCAAGTAGGGTAGGGTAGAAGAAAAGAAAAAAATGAAAAATAAGAGAAAAAATAAAAATCTAAGGTGAAGACATCCTTGGAGGTGCCTCAAATTGGCTCATTGATTGAAAATCTCCATGAGGAGGTCAATGGGTTGAGAAAAAAGAAAAAAGAGAAAAAAAATAAGATCCTAGATGAAAACCTCCTTTGAGGCACCTAGGCAGGTCTACTAGTTGAAAGCCTCATTCAGGCAGCTAGTAGGCCTAGAAGAAAAAAAAAAGAGGAAAAAATAAAAGAATGCTTTCTCCATGCATGCATGTACTCTCCAAAATCTACAAGCAACAAGAACAAGTTGGTACCAAAAGGAAAAATGGTCAAGCCTAGTCAAAATAAGTCAAATTTTGAATTCCTTCTTCTTTGCTCAAATTCTCCAATAATTCCCAGGCCATGCCAATCCAACACCCTCATCTATTTTCACCATCCACCCATCATTATCAAGCTTCTACCACTCATTTTCCTTTCTATCTTAAAAAACTATAGGATGCTATGTTTTACTACAAGATACAAAAATACATAGAGCATAAATTTGTTTTTTCCATAACTTGAAAACCATGTATCCATTTGCCAAGCTATTTCATGGGGAGATGCATATGGATGATGGTAACATGCTCAAGAAATTTCATCAAATTCGAGTCCACGGTTTCCAAGAAATTAGCCTCCATCACCTTCAGCCATTGTTTCATTTTCTCAATATCTGTGCATCCATTTAAAATGTTGTTTCAAGGGGAGATGCATATGGATCATGGTAACATGCCCAAGAAATTTCAGAAAATTCTAGTGCACGGTTTCCAAGAAATCAGCGTCCATCACCTTCAGCCTTTTTTAGTCTTTCTCGAGATCTGTGCATCCATTGACCAAAATTTTTCTATGGGGAGGTACATAATGATGATGGAAACATGATCAAAAAGTTTCAGCTCAATCTAGTCTACTGTTCAGGATATATGGACAAAACAAGTCATTGTCCTATAAACCTACAGGATATAGAACAACACATATAGGATTGGCAGAGAGTAGTTTTAAAGGAGATAGAAAGGTCAAAGAAGCTCCTCCAGAGCTTAGTAGTGGCATTAGGATCATCAGCATCACCATCCAACACCTACACATCAACATCAACTTAGCAACAACATTGATCTGATATTCACCCTATGAGTGACATCAGTTAAAGATTTATTAAACAAAGGTATTAAAGACTCATGTGCTGGTGTGTGTTATGTGATATTGAAGAAATGGATTGATTAGATTTCCAATACATAGACAATAAAAGGGAAAGACAGTAGAGAAATATAGTGAGCAACACAAAGACATAAGAGATTTAATAAGGAGTTCACCCTATTCTCCAGGGCTACATCCCTGGTCCAGATTTAGTGGTGGCCTTGTTTTATTGTGCCTTTGAGAAGAGAATTACAATACAGGGACTCAATGTGAGTTCTCCTGAAGTAGGCTTGCTTGGCAAGGTGGTTCTTGGATTCCCCAAAACACTAGAGTGCACAGACTCTTCTTCTTCCTACCAGCTTTTTGACCTTCTAGTCTACATTGGAAAGAGCCAAATGTGATGCTCAGTCTGGACAGATTCCTCTATGGGATGGCTTGATTCTTCAAGCTCTCTAGTGCTCGATGCTACTGCTGGTTAGCTCGGCCCTTTGTCTCTTCTGCTTTGCTTTACTATTCTCTGTGTTCAGTCCTCCTCTATGGGTTCACTGTTCCCTTCTTCCATCTCTCGAATTCGACTAACTATATGACTTCCTCTCTGATTCAACTATCTTTGTTCATGGCTTTTAGCCATTCCTTCCAATGCATGTTTGGTTCCTCTTCCGCCTCTATCGATTCACCTTCTACACCTGCGCTTGGAGTTCCCTGTTTGGCGTCATCATGAACGCTTAGGGAGTGGCCATTTGTGCTCCTCTAAATGGTGCTAGCTTGCTTTGTCGGTTCATTTCTTCAGTTACATCGTGGATGCATTTTTCCTCCATCGTGGCGGTCAAATGGATTCCAAATCCCTTAAAAAATGCAGTGTATTCCCTTCTCAATTCTTCTTCCCCCATCGGGCACGATCTCAGTCGTCCAATCTAAGTCCTCTAGATCTGACGCCATGTGCACGTTTCACACAGTTGACTTGCTTGATCGATAGCGTGTGATCAACGGTGGTTTTCTCTCACCTCCACCTGTCATGCGTCGATTGGTGTATGGAATTGCTCCCCTCTCGTCCAAAAACTCTTACTGTTTAAGGGCGCCCCGATCAAAACCATTGGTTTCCAGAGTGTGGGTTCTGCCATTGTGTTTTAGCACTTTTTCCTTTTCTGTCCATGGTCCTTAGGTTCCCCCACATGACCGAGTGCTTGGGAATTTCCTTCACGGCCCTGTTTGCCCAGCAATGCGCGATTCACGCTAAGCGGGCGAATAGGGCCATGAAGGAAAAGCCCAAGCACTCGGTCGCATGGGGGAACCAGAGGACTATGGGTGGAAAAGGAAAAAGTGCTAAAACACAATGGCAAGACCCGCGCTTTGGAAACAGGTGGTTTTGATCGGGGTGCCCTTAAACTGTAAGAGGTTTTGGATGAGAGTAGAGCGATTCCATACACTGATCGACACGTGGTAGGTGGAGGTGAGAGAAAACCACCGTTGATCGCATGCTATCGATCGAGCAAGTCAACCGCGTGAAATGTGCGTATGGCATCAGATCTAGAGGGCTCAAATCAAACAGCTGAGATCCTGCCCGATAGGGGAAGCAGAATCAACAAGGGAATATGCCACATTTTTGAAGGGATTTTGAATCCATTTGACCACCATGGTGGAGGAAGAACGCATCCACGACTTAACTTAAGAAACAAACCGACGAAGCAGGTTGGTGCCATTTAGAGGAGGACAAGTGGCCACTCCTTGAGCATTCATGATGACACCAAACAGGGAACTCCATGCACAGCTACAGAAGGCGAATCGACAGAGGCAGAAGAAGAACCGAACATGAATTGGAATGAATGGCTAAAAGCCATGAATAGAGACAGTCAAATCAAAGAGGAAGTCAGATAGTTAGTCGAAGTCAAGATATGGAAGAAGGGAATAGTGAACCCAGAGAGGAGGATTGAACACAGAGAACAGTAAAGAAAAGCAGAAGAGACAGAGAGCTGAGCTGACTAGCAACAACATTGAGCACCAGAGAGCTTGAAGATTCAAGCCATCCCATAGAGGAATCTGTCCAGACTGAGCATCACATTTGGCTCTTTCCAATGTAGACCAGAAGGTCATAGAGCTGGTAGGAAGAAGAAGAGTCAGTGCACTCCAGTGGCTTGGGGAATCCAAGAACCAAACTGCCAAGCAAACCTGCTTCAAGAGAACTCACATTGAGTCCCTGTATTGTAATTCTCTGCTCAAAGGCACAATAAAACAATTCCATCACTGAAAGCTGGCCAGAGATGTAGCCCTGGAGAATAAGGTGAACTCCTTATTAATTATCTTTTGTCTTTGTGTTTCTTACTATATTTCTCTATTGTCTTTCCATTTTATTATCTATGTATTGGCAATCTGATCGATCCATTGCTTCAATAACACAAAACACACACCAACACATGAGTCTGTAATACCTTTGTTTAATAAATCTTTAACTGATGTCACTCATAGGGTGAACATCAGATCAAGTGGTATCAGAGCTCTACGCTATAAGGTTAGACAAGCTTGTGTTGGTTTTAGTTGTGAATGCTCACAAGATCAAAGCTCAAATTAGGAGGAGAGTTGGTGGAAATTAATCCTAAAGTTAGGAGAGTCTATTCTTGAAAGACAATGTTAGAGGAAGGCTCTATAGGGCTAGACCCTCAATTCATAGAGAGTTTCCTAGCTATAAAGTCTATGGTTGAAGAAATGTATAGAGACTTTAGAAAGCAAAAGGTGGAAGATTCATTAAGCTCTAAACAAGATAAAGAAGAAAATGAGTCTCACTTCCATGACCACTCCAAAGGAAAGGGGAAAGAGGAAAGATTTCTCACACCTCCTAATAGCCCTGTGCATAATAAGAAAACATCTTTGATTAAGCTAGATGTGAAATTTGATTTGCCTATATATTATGAAGAGCTAAATGTTGAAAAGTTAGACAATTGGATTAGACAAATTGATTCGTATTGCAGGGTACAAAACATAAACTCAAACAAGAGTAAGATTTAGCTAGCAAGCCTATGCCTAGGAAGCACTTCTTTGGTTTGGTGGGAAGGCAGAACCAAAGATAACATGAAAAGACATGGCAATACCATCTCTGTCTGGAGTGAATTTGTTTCTCCAATCAAAAAGAAGTTTTATCCATTTGCCTACATGGAATAGGCCATGATGAGTTGGAAAACTCTTCGACAGTTGAAAGGGAAAAGTGTGCAAGGGTATACTCAAGAGTTCAAAAAGAGAGCATTGATGTTGGGTATCTCATTAGATTCACCAGAGAATATTTTGAAGTACATTGGTGTTCTACATAGCTCCATGAGGCATACCATCTGCATGTTTAATCCCACTAGTATAGATGAGGTATTTGTACAAGCTACTCATCTAGAAGATAGAGGAAATAATGGCAATCTAGAAGTTGGGGGACCATCCCAACCCACTGTAAGAAAGAGCAAGGAGAAAAGAAAGTAGAAGTGGAAAGAAAGGAAGGCTAACACTGCACAGAAAACCAAAGCTTCATGCACTCACTATAAAAAGGAGGGGCATGATGATGAGCATTGTCAGATTTTGCATCCAGAGTTGAGACCTAAGAAGTCCGAGGGCAAGAAGAAGAAGACATTTGCAGTTATTCAAAAAGATTTGGGGTCAGACTCAAGAGATGAAACAACCATAGTAGCCACAAGTATAAAAGGTAAGAATTCTAAAGCATACTAGTAATTTTGCTCAATCTATTATTGATGAAGAAAATGAGAGAAAAAGACATGAGCTTTTCCATATTTGAGTTATTTCCAAGAATCAAATGATTGATACTTTTTTTTATCATGGCTCACAAGTAAATTTGATTTCTGAAGTAATTGTAAAGAAATTGGGATTAGCAACTACACCTCATAAGAAACCACACCCATTAGGATGGTTGAATGATAAAGCACAACTACAAGTGACTAGACAGTGCAAGCTCAAGTTTTCTTTTGGGTCAGCGTTTGTAGATAAGGTTGAGTTAGACATCATTCCCTTGGATATATGTGGAATTGTTTTAGGAAGTCCTTACTTGTATGATAGAAAGGATATTTTCTATAGAGCTGAGAACAAGTATCTACTTGTTAAATATGGAATTGAATACTTTGTAAGAGCTCATAAGCTCAAGAATCATTATACTCTCATAAACTCAAGACAGATGAAAAGAATGATAAATTCATGCAAACAATTCTTATTGATGGTTGTAAAGGAAAATAAACCTGATAAAACCAATGTATTTGAGGGCTGTAATGCTGAACAACAAGCTGATATAGAAAAGGTTGTTTTAGAGTATGATGTCTTGTTTCAAGAACCTAAAGGTCTGCCACCCAAAAAGGGAATAGTACATGATATTATTTTGCAAAAAGATGTTCCATTGCCTAACATTGGGATGTATAGGTTGTCTGCTTTAGAGAATGTTGAAATCAAGAAGCAGGTGTAGGAGTTGCTCGAGAAGGGCTTCATCAGGCCTAGCACATCACCATGTGGGTCACCAATCATTTTGGTGAGAAAGAAAGATGGCTCTTGGAGCATGTGCATTGACTACCAAGCACTGAATAAGATAACAATCAAAAATCGTTATCCACTTTCTCACATAGATGATCTTTTAGATCAATTGAAAGAGGTTGTTTATTTTACCAAGATGGATTTGCACAGTGGATACCATCAGCTCAGAGTTGCAGAGTAAGATGCATGGAAGACTGCTTTCAAAACAAAGTAGGGATTCTATGAATGGTTGGTTATGCCTTTGGCTTAACTAATTCTCCTACTATTTTCATGAGATTAATGAATGATGTACTCATACCTTTTCTTGATGATTTTGTTATTGTGTATCTGGATGAAATTCTGATTTTTAGTAAAACGTGGAAAGAACATTTAAAGCATGTTAAGCAGACATTAGATGTTTTGAAAAGAGAAAAAATTTATGTTAAACTCTCAAAATGTGAATTTGGCAAAACATCTCTAAACTACTTGGGTCATATAATAGGGGGAGGTGAATTGAAAATAGATCCCTCTAAAGTGGTATTCATTGTGAACTAGCCTAAACCCAGGTCTGCTACAGAAGTGAGAAGCTTCTTAGGAGCAACACAATATTGGAGGAAGTTAATTTCTAACTTCTCCTCGACTGCATCTCCCTTACATGCTTTAACAGGATTGAATAAGGTGTTTTAGTGGGGAGACAAACATCAGAAAGCCTTCGACACCTTGAAAGAGAAAATTAGTACAACACCTATACTAGCACTACCAGATCTACAAAGACCATTTGAGATCCAAACTGATGCTAGTGACTATGTGTTACAGGAAAAAGTGTCTACACAGAACTGCTTATCCCACTAAGGTGTGGTAGCTACCTTAGAAACAAACAAAGTAAAGCTACCTTCATTTTTCCTTTATGAAATATAGATGAGAGAAGAACAAAGAAGACCAACCTCTGTCTTGCGCTAATCTCCTAGTTCGATTCCTCTCTCTCTTGATAGTCTTTCGCTACTTGCTCCCTTATACGCCTAGCTTCATAGAGTACCCGTAGGATCACAACAGCATAACACTATACAAGAACATGGATTTATAATCATAAACAATCTAGGATCAGATGTAAATTGACCATACAAATGCATAAAACATAAATGACACAAGAGTATGGAGGAAAACTTGAATAGCTTTTATTGATAAACAAGAAAGAGCCAAGGGAGTTACAACCAGTTGTTCTGACCCAGCATCATCCTCTCAACAAATAAGCCCTTCTTCACCTCATACAAAGCTTAGATCACCCAACACTATGATGTTGTCTTAAGAAACCAACAACAATTCCTTACAATATGCAAAATTCCAGCCCCTTTTGTATTGTTTTATACTTTTTCGGACTTAAGGGATTAGATGATGAAAAAGGAATTTTGGAGTTTCCTTTACGTCCCTTTTCAGACTCTCTAAAATTGAAAAGGATAGAGTTATCTTTGTCGTTAAACTCGTTAAAACTTAATAGCGACAAACTTGTCCATAGCAAACAGGAACGAGTTTCACTATCGCTAGGCTCGTTAAAACATAGCGATGGGTTTGCCCGAAGGGAAAATTATGGAACAAGCATATGTTATCCTCCTCAAGCTTGACAAAAATAAAGAGTTATTGGTCAGCAATGACTGGGAAAAAATTGGGAGGAAAACTTGAAGAAACTTTGTTGGTAGCAAGTCGCTCTTGAACATGACACTTTCACTCTGCATCCAACTCGGGTTGGGTTGTTTCATTCACCGGTCACATCACCATGGTCCCATCACACCATCCACATTTGGGGTTAATGCTACCAATCCATCATGTCAGTGTCGCTGATATGTTCAAGAGAAGTCATTTAGAGAATTCACCTGTGTCTCACCTGCTACAATACATTTATACTCCATTCTTTCATGACCGCCACCCTGAACCTTATGTCATCAGATCGTTTTTACCTCCATTAAAATCATTTGCTCCGTTCCGTGTCATTGATGTGGGATTCATTAAGGCCCTCCTGTGACGGATCGCTTCTTGTCGACATCAGCTCATTATCCAAGAAGTCGATCTAGGAACACCCCGTTTAGTACTTTGAAGCTTTCATGCCTCAATGGCAAGTTTCTCACTTCCAGTGATAAGTTTACATCAATGGCCTTCGACCAAAAGATTTTGCGTGGTGTTCGATGCCAAACCCTTTATTCACACCACGTGAATTGTACTGCAGTACCTTGAGGGTCATTATCATTATCGGTGATTCCTCTCGTGCCTGTTAACAACTTACATCATTGGCTGGTAATCAGGCGATGTCTTTCCATGTTCGACTCCAGAAAATCTCTCAAATGGATAGACTTTTACTTCGAGTGAAGATCGAACGAGATTGAAGACCCCGGATCTAGTTTCATCCATCCGAGCTGTGATATATATTCAGGGAAATAAAGACATCAAATGTACATTATTTCTGCACAGATAATCATCCAATGAAAGGGATGATGACTCTACCAGAATCATCAGTCTACACTCAGACGATTGTCTGTCCTATGTACATGAAAATGAATTTATAAATCTGAGCATGGGAATGCCCACCTCAGCTAGATCATGAAAATATTATGAAGATAATGTATTGTATTGTATCTTATTACAGGTCTCCTCCCAGCTTGAAAGAACTTCAGATCCTCATAATAAAGCATTTCACCCAACATCAAAAGATTAACGACCTCATGCTTTAGGGGGCAATTGTTATAGACATTTTTGAGCACTACAACCCCAAGCATGAAATTTCCATAAACCAAGGGCTTCTAAGTCCCTAAAAGTGTTGTTCTAACCCCTAAAGGAGCAAGGTCAACTGATTACAGCTTCTCCCAGAAGTTCTCCATGAAAAACTGCTCAAAACTGGTCAAAACAGGATCATTTCAGCTGCTCCATTGGCAAAGTGCGTTGCATCTCACCTAAGTACACTCTATGGGTGCGTTGCATTTAAAAAGTCCCTTCTATGGGGTGCGATGGGCGAGAAGTGACAAATGGCAGTGTCATTCCGCGAGGTGGAGAGGCATGGAATCTTCCAGAAACTTCTCCTTTGACACTTGCCTCTCTAAATTCGACCAAGGATGAGTAAAAGATCATCAATCTCCAAGTGGAAGTAAGAACTATTAAAGGGAAGACACTAATCAAATCACAAGCTGACTCATCTCCCTTACAGATATCTATATATGGATCCCTCATCCCAGAGATCCAGAGGCTGGAATTTTGCATATTGTAAGGAATTGTTGTTGGTTTCTTGAGACAACATCATAGTGTTGGGTGATCTAAGCTTTGTATGAGGTGAAGAAGGGCTCACTTGCTGAGAGGATGATGCTGGGCCAGAACAACTGGTTGTAACTCCCTTGGCTCTTTCTTGTTTATCAATAAAAGCTATTCAAGTTTTCCTCCATACTCTTGTGTCATTTATGTTTTATGCATTTGTATGGTCAATTTACATCTGATCCTATATTGTTTATGATTATAGATCCATGTTTTTGTATAGTGTCACGCTACTGTGATCTTACAGGTACTCTATGAAGTTGGGCGTACAAGGAAGCAAGTAGCGAAAGACTATCAAGAGAGAGAGGAATCGAACTAGGAGATTAGCGCAAGACAGAGGTTGGTCTTATTTGTTCTTCTCTCATCTATATTTCATAAAGGAAAAATGAAAGTAGCTTTACTTTGTTTGTTTCTAAGGTAGCTACCACACCTTAGTGGGATAAGCAGTTCTGTGTAGACACTTTTATCTTCATAATATTTTCATGATCTAGCTGAGGCGGGCATTCCCATGCTCAGATTTATAAATTCATTTTCATGTACATAGGACAAACAATCGTCTAAGTGTAGACTGATGATTCTGGTAGAGTCATCATCCCTTTGATTGGATGATTACTTGTGCAGCAATAATGTACATTTGATGTCTTTATTTCCCTGAATATATATCGCAGCCCGGATGGACGAAACTTGATCCGGGGTCTTCAATCTCATTCGATCTTCACTCGAAGTACAAGTCTATCCATGTGAGAGATGTTCTGGAGTCGAACATGGAAAGACATCACCTGATTACCAGCCAATGATATAAGTTGTTAACAGGCGCGAGAGGAATCACCGATAATGATAATGACCCTCAAGGTACTGCAGTACAATTCACGTGGTGTGAATAAAGGGCTTGGCATCGAACACCATGCGAAATCTTTCGGTCGAAGGCCATTGATGTAAACCTGTCGCCGGAAGTGAGAAACTTGCCATTGAGGCATGCAAGCTTGAAAGTACTGAACGGGGTGTTCCTAGATCGACTTCTTGGATAATGAGCTGATGTCAACAAGAAGCGATCCGTCATAGGAGGGCCTTAATGAATCCCACATCAATGACACAGAACGGAGCAAATGATTTTAATGGAGGTAAAAACGATCTGATGACATAAGGTTCAGGGTGGCAATCATGAAAGAATGGAGTATAAATGTATTGTAGCGGATGAGACACAGGTGAATTCTCTGAATGAATTCTCTTGAACATATCGGCGACACTGACGTGATGGATTGGTGGCATTAACTCCAAATGTGGATGGTGTGATGGGACCATGGTGATGTGACCGGTGAATGAAACAACCCAACCCAACTTGGATGCGGAGTGAAAGTGTCATGTTCAAGAGCGACTTGCTACCAGCAAAGTTTCTTCAAGTTTTCTTCCCAAATTTTCCCCAGTCATTGCTGACCAGTACCTCTTTATTTTTGTCAAGCTTGAGGAGGATAACATATGCTTGTTCTATAATTTGCCCTTCGGGCAAACCCATCACTATGTTTTAACGAGCCTAGTGATAGTGAAACTTGTTCCTGTCTGCTATGGACAAGTATGTCGCTATTAAGTTTTAACGAGTTTAACAACAAAGATAACTCGGTCCTTTTCAATTTTAGAGAGTCTGAAAAGGGACGTAAAGGAAACTCCAAAATTCCTTTTTCGTCATCTAATCCCTTAAGTCTGAAAAGTATAAAACAATACAGAAGAGATGAATTTTCGATACTTTTAACGAGCCGAACAAAACAAGCGCTCGATCTTTTTGTGTAATAATCCCTCAGGTCCAAAAAGATTAAAATCTAAAGGAGGGATAGCACTTCCAGTCCCTTTAACGAGCTGGAGAGGCCAATGGCTCGACAATCTTTTCATATTTTGTGAGTCAGTTGAAAAGATCTTAAAGGAGACTCGTCTTTTGAGGAACGAGTGATAAACTTGGGTAGCAGCTGATTCCAGGTAAGTTTTCTGAATTTTCCAGTCACGGCAGTGTTACAAGGATGGCTAGTGGGATCACTCTTCGCAGCTGTTCCTCAAAAAGGGGTAAAAAATCAAATGGAGGTGAATGATCGGCCAATACAGAGAGGAGATGATGATGAGAACACGACCAAGGCTTTAAAGGCTTAAGTACTACATTCACAATGGTTATTTACCGGGAAATAGTTCATTTTTAATGAGCTTAAACGTAGGGAGAAACATTTTCTCATGGCTTATGTTTATTTTTTAACGAGCTTGAACTATGCACTAAAACTGCTCGACTAATTGAGTCGTATCATAAGAATGTCTCATATATGAAAACGGTAACTTTTAGAGTTTTGCCCCACATCCTTTTTTTATGCAAGTTAGGAACCGACCAATCCTATGAGTTTAAAGGGTTAGAGGACCTACAAATTTAAAAAATAAATAGTCTCTCTTCGCTTGCATGCCAAAAGGTTTGCATGCCCCTAGGTATAAAACAGAGTTTCAAGGTCACCTTTCAAATCTCCAACAAAACATTTATTTTACCAGGAAAGGTCTACCTCTTTCAGGTTACCAAAGATTGTTCTATTCACAGTGCAAACAAAACACTTCTTCGGTGATGTCTACCGAAATAGACAAAGGTGAGACAATCCACTGACATAACTTTGACAAGAGAATATTATTCCAATCTAACCCCCTCTTCCAATCACGGACGGGAGTACAATCTAGTCATATATCTCTCGCGGAAACCTACCATATACCTGAAGTTTTCCTGCCGAAGCAGACCAGGGTGCATGCCCCCTAGGTTTCAGTCATGTCCCCCAAATCACTTACGCTCATCAGGTGGATGGATTGGAGATTGATGAGACATTCTTTGTGTGAAAAGACCATTCGGGGATGGTATATGACTATTTTCTATGCGTGATCCAGGAAATGAAAGCTAGTCTACGAGCTTGACCACTCTTCCTTTGTGCGGAAAACACATTACTCTAAAGAGTGATGAGACAATGGCTCCCATGCAATAAATATAGTCTCGTCCAAGGAGTAGGTTATAATCCAGGGGTCCTTGAACTACCATTACGTTCATGTCAATGGTTTTCCCTCTCAATGTTATGGGCACATTGGGAAGGATCCCTAACGGTCGATTGGTTCCTTTGTCAAAGCCTCTTAGATTTCTCATCTCAGGCAAAAGCGATGGCGAACCAAGCGCTTTCCAAGTAGTTGAGGAAAGGATACTCGCAGAAGCCCCTTCATCTATGATGGTACCAGCCATAACCATTCTATATATTTGAGCAATAATTCGAAATGGTACACTAACCGGTAAACAGGGTCTGCCTAGTTGAATCTAGTCGAAGGAAACAACTAGGTTGCTTGGAGGTGGGACCGACTAGATGGCCAAGTACGACTCTAACGAACTTCCTTCCTGCGGTAAAGGAATGGGTAAATTGCCCCCATGTTCATCGGAGTCTGTGCTACGAAAAGAATTTGGACGGTGTCACCCTTATTCTCTTCTGTGACTGTATCATCTGAAGATGGAATCTCTGAAGGCAAGACCGGGTCAAATGCTGGCTCGACCTTTTGACTTTCGTCTGGTATGGGTTCAGATGGTTTGTCTTCAATGATAGATGCTTCAACTGACCACTTGGGCGGGCCAGCCGGATTTTCAAGTAGTGACGGACTTGGAAAGAGTTTTTTATATCCAGGAAGAAGTCGTAATGGTGAAACCAGACGATCGTCCAAAACTCTTTTAGCCTCGTCTAAGAAGGGACAACGGTGGATGGCATGATCGCCTTCACACAGTTTACAAGGAAATCTATATTTTCCTTTTTTTCCTGGGGCTTCACTTTCACTAGTCGACGATGTGTTTTCAACATGATCATCAGAGGTTAACGACACCGGGTTGTGCAAACGAGGAGACCAGTCCCTTAAGATCCGAGGGATGCAAGGAAAATCTCTATGATAGTGGTCTCCTTTGCAAATGACACATGGCGATTTAGGCCTGGTCGATGCAGTGTGTGGATTTTCACTAGACGACACTTGGTTGCCCCCTTTCGCTTTTGGCTCCTTCTTCTTCTTCTCTTTCTTCTTCTTTTCCTTCTTCTTCTCAGGTACTTGATTTTTGGCTTTACCAACCCCATCAAGCTAAGAGGAAGGAGGAGAGGAAGAATTGGAGGAAGTAGAAGGTTGGTGGGTAACTCTGGATTCGTCTAGTTGCTGACTCGATTGTTCAAGAATTGTGGTGTTCTGAATGACAGAGGTTGAGAAGAGCCATACGGGCAAGCCGATTGTCAATCCTGGAAGCGACAATGTGGCCATATGGGGTGCACCAACATCTCCCCAAGAGGAGAAGGGACTAGGATTTCCTCCAAGGGGAATTCCTTGGTCGGTGGGTTCCATTTTTCTCAACCTAAGATCAACGTAGGAAAGGGTGATGATTATTCCGTTTAAAATAAATTTTAGACGCTTTGACACAACTTGTTTTTTCAATTTTTAAGAGTCGAGAGAAAACAAAAGATGACTCTAGTCGCCTTCGATTTTTAATGAGCCTGAAGTGACAAGTGCTCAGATGGACCTTTTCTGTTAAGGAGTCTGAAAAGGAATGAAAGGGACTACTCTAGAAATCTAGGTAGAGGGATTACCAAACCAATCGCAAAACTGCAGAATAATTTTTACGGTACGGCAGTCAATCTTCCCGAATGCTGTGTTCAGTGCATTGCGATCGATAGGGCGGTAAACACGAATTCCTATGGATAAAGGATTAAGCCTATTGTGGTCTCCCAAAATATACTCAACGGTACATGGGGGCATAATTCCGTACTGGCACTTATCATCTCAAAGTGGAGGAATCACCCAACCATCAGTGAGAACAACAGTTACCAAGCTTTGCGACGCCAGAATACGTCTCTAGCCTAGACTTCTAGATGTTGTGCATTAGGTTCCAAAGCGTTGTTAGATTCATTAAATTTATTTTATAGTTGATCTTGCTTAAGAAATTTTCCTTTCAGGTTCACCGCGAGATGTGGATGTACAATTCCTAAAATGCAATCTAAGATGATAAACAGTCTTTTATCTTCTTTGTGCAATGAAAATCCTAGCTACTAAGGAAAGAGAGACAGTATTCTTTCACAAAGAGCAAAGAGCACACACTAAATGCACTGTCCTAAATCAAACCAATCAAACAGTCTAAATGCAAATGCACATGCATGTATTTGTTTTCGGCTTTCTTAGTATGTGAATGGTAAAAATAAAGCTAATGCACAAATCTGAATTACTTTTCAAGCGACAATTACTAACAAGTTTCTTTTCAAAATAAAAAATGAAGACAATCACAACACTTTACGATTTGGAAATGAGTACTTGCTTTCGACACTAGAAAAACTACAAATTCAGACCAAATACAATAGTAATAGGGTAATTGACTATCAATAGCAACCAAACTCTTTCCTATGACTGAAAACGACACTTGCGACACTTTCAAATCAAAGGACGACAGTACAATTACGTTACTTTTTGCAAAGGAGAACTGAAAATGACTCAACAAATACACAAAAACATTTACAGTTCTTTGTACATTGGAGGCGAAATAACAGCAAGGAAAAGGGGTTTCAAACAGAGATATACTGATTACAGGCAGCAAAATTCATGAATAGAACTGAAAAGAATGAAGCACAGAAACCAAAACTGAACAATGCCTAGTCTGATCAGTGCACCTGTAACACAGGGAACTTGAAATGCAGCGCACCTACTACACTCGGGCAGTGCGCTGAATTTCATATTCATAGGATAGTACCTGCGCTGGGCCAGAAACGAGACTTTGCTTGGGTTCCGGGTCACAGTTTGCAGTTCAGTTCATGAGTTTTAGCCGAGCAAATGGTAATCAGTAATGCAACAATCAGGGGTAGATCCAAGGAGGTTACTAGAGCTACCACAAAGGGAAATCAGAGAGTTTGTAAATCAGTTGTTTAATTTATAAAAAAAACCCAGAGATTGACTGAAGTGGCATTTATCTACTTTGCATTTGCATAGAAAATGCAATTCGAAAGCTACCTGGCTCGACTTCAGGCTCCGTCTGTAAGTTTATAAAATAAACAATCAAGGAAGATAAACAAACAAACTAATTTGTCCTCAGTATGGTGGCCATTTTGTTACAGGGAAAAGTGTCTACACAAAACTGCTTATCCCACTAAGGTGTGGCAGCTACCTTAGAAACAAACAAAGTAAAGCTACTTTCGTTTTTCCTTTATGAAATATAGATGAGAGAAGAACAAAGAAGACCAACCTCTGTCTTGCGCTAATCTCCTAGTTCGATTCCTCTCTCTCTTGATAGTCTTTCTCTACTTTCTTCCTTGTACGCCTAGCTTCACAGAGTACCTGTAAGATCACAGTAGCATGACACTATACAAGAACATGGATCTATAATCATAAACAATCTAGGATCAGATGTACATTGACCATACAAATGCATAAAACATAAATGACACAAGAGTATGGAGGAAAACTTGAATAGCTTTTATTGATAAACAAGAAAGAGCCAAGGGAGTTACAACTAGTTGTTCTGACCCAGCATCATCCTCTCAGCAAGTGAGCCCTTCTTCACCTCATACAAAGCTTAGATCACCCAACACTATGATGTTGTCTCAAGAAACCAACAACAATTCCTTACAATATGCAAAATTCCAGCCTCTGGATCTCAGGGATGAGGGATCCATATATAGATATCTGTAAGGGAGATGAGTCAGCTTGTGATTTGATTAGTGTCTTCCCTCTGATAGTTCTTGCTTCCACTTGGAGATTGATGATCTCTTACTCATCCTTGGTCGAATTCAGAGAGGCAAGTGTCAAAGGAGAAGTTTCTGGAAGATTCCATGCCTCTCCACCTTGTGGAATGACACTGCCATTTGTCACTTCTTTCCCATTGCACCCCATAGAAGGGCTTTTTGAAATGCAACGCACCCACGGAGTGTACTTAGGTGAGATGCAACGCACTTTGCCTATGGAGCAGCTGAAATGATCCTATTTTGACCAGTTTTGAGCAGTTTTTTATGGAGAACTTCTGGGAGAAGCTGTAATCAGTTGACCTTGTTCCTTTAGGGGTTAGAACAACACTTTTAGGGACTTAGGAGCCCTTGGTTTATGGACATTTCATGCTTGGGGTTGCAGTGCCCAAAAATGTCTGTAACACTATGCCATGGGAGCAGTGTTGACACAACACGACAAACCCATATGTTATCATTCTAAGACTTTTAATCCTGCATTAGTTAACTATCCTACATATGATAAAGAATTGTATGCACTAGTTCATAGTGTGAAGAAGTGGAAACATTACTTAATGGGCAAAGAGACAATAATACATACAGATCATCAACCACTTCAATATCTACACTCCCAAACTAAGTTGCAGCAATCAAGACATTACAGATGGATGGGTTTTCTATAACAGTTTCATTTAGTCATCATATATAAAACGAACATACATAACAAGGTTGTAGACATGTTACCTAGACCCATTATAAATGCATCTACCATACTTAAGCATACTTTTGTGCTACATGAGAGCTACATAGAACAATATGCTCATGATATGAACTTCAAAGATGTCTATGCAACTTTTAGTCAAGGCAAAAGAGTAGAAGAATTGGACTATCATGTGAAGGACCAACTCTTATACCATTGTGGGAAACTCTGAATTCCACAAACTGAGAGGATAAAGATAATTAGGGAAGCACACACTTCTCTGGTATCAGGTCACTTTGGGGTAATTAAAACAGTTGCACAACTACAAATATTCTGCTATTGGCTGAAAATGAATGAGACAGTTTCTAGATATGTAAGAGGGTGTGCCATGTGTGCTAAAAGCAAGCCCAACAATATAAAACTAGGCTTGTACACTCCATTGCCAATTCCTTCTCACCCTTGGAAAAGTGTTTCCATGGATTTTGTTGGAGGACTGCCTAAATCTAGGAAAGGACATGATTATCTATATGTTGTTGTGGATAGGTTCAACAAAACGTGTATTTTGATACCTTGTAGTAAACAGATCACAGCTGAACAAACTGCAAAATTGTTCTTTGAACATGTATAGGTTCATTTTGGATTACCCACTTCCATTGTATCTAATCGAGACACCTGATTTGTGGGGAAGTTTTGGTCGAGTCTGTGGGAACTGATGGACACCAAATTGAAGAAAAGCACAACTTTTCATCCACAAATAGATGGCCGGATAGAAGTAGTAAACAGGACAATGATCCAGTTACTAAGAGGTTATTGCAGCAAACAACCTAAGCTTTGGGATAAACACTTGTGTTATGTGTAGCATGCTTACAATAGAGCCAAACACTCTTCTACACAGAGATCTCCTTTTGAGACCTGCTTTGGTTTCACACGAAGGTCTCCTTTGGATTTTGTCTTTGGTAAAAATACCATGGTTGATGGATACAGTGATGTGGACAAGGAAACTAGGTTTATTGAACAAATCCAGGAGATCCATCCAGCAGTACAGGAACAGCTGGAAAAGAGCCAGGCCAATTACAAGGCTAGGCATGATAAGCATTGGATGGAGCATAGTTTTCAAGTTGGAGACCAAATCTGGCTGTATATCAGCAAGGATAGGATGCAAGGTGAAGGTAAAAAGATAAAGCCTATCAGGTATGGACCTTTTAAGATACTTGAGAAGATTGGTGAAAATGCTTTTCACCTTGATTTACTAGCTTACATGCACATCTACTCAATTGTAAATGTAGATTGCTTGAGATTGTTTGAACCTTCAATGATTGAGGACCCTGAAGAGCAAAGTTAATTTCCTTCTATTGATGACCTGCTACCTGAATACCTCAATGAGTTGTAGGAAGACACAGTGCTGGATAGGAAGGTGAGGACAACACGCAGGGGAGATGTTGAGTACCTCAAGATTGGGCTCAAAGGTTCAAGGCCAAGCGGTGCAACGTGGATTGAGATTAGACAAGTGAAGAAACAGTATCCTCACTTAGTTGATGCTTGAAAACCAACTTTTGGTGGTCCAAAAGCTTTTTCAGTGGGAAGGCCATGATCCGAATTGGATCCATAAAAGAATGTCAAAGAACCATGACTGTATCAAGTCAGAGAAAATCTCTAAATAAATCCAAAACAATGATCAAAGTCACCCTGAACCAGTGGCAATAGTAGCCAATGTGGAATGATAAGGACCTTGGTCAAAGCACGCTGACCGAGGCCCATGGAGATTGCGTAGGAGGTAAAAGTAGCCCCTGGGAGCCCTGGATCGAGAAACAGAGGTGGTTTTTGATGCATGATAAGTGCTAATCACGCAACAAAACCCACCTCTGTTTCCCGATTCAAGGCTCCCAAGGGCTACTTTGACCTCCTGTGCGGTCTCCATGGGCCTCGGTAAACCAAGGTCAAAGTAGCCCCTGGGAGCCCTGGATCAGGAAACAGAGGTGGTTTTTTATGCAAGATAAGTGCTAATCGTGCATCAAAAACCACCTTTGTTTCCAGATCTGGGACTCGCAGGGGCTACTTTTACCTCCTTTACGATCTCCATGGGCCTTAGTCAACGCGCTTTGACCGAGGTCCTGGTCGTTCCACGTTGGCTGCCATTGCCACTAGTTCAGGGTGACTTTGATCACTGTTTTGGATTTCTTTAGAGATTTTCTCTGACCTGATATAGTCATGGTTCCTTGACAGTCTTTTATGGATCCAATTCGGATCAAGCATGCATGTCTCTCCAACAACCATCAGGTAGGTATAGGTATGTAATATTCTTAACCTCTTCCCTTGAGCATATTATAGTTAGAAATTTGTTGTCAATGCATGAGAGATGGGTTTTTATAAGCTAAGGATTGGTCAGCAGTCTCAGCAGCCTTCAGTTGCAACTCACTCCTTCACTCATGCAATGTTGAAAAGTCAAAATATGAAGGGTGATGATTTCAAGGAATGAGGAAAACAATTAAAAGAAGAAATTTTTGCAAAGGCTAAGGTCACCACAACACTCCAAGCCCTCCATCAACTTCATATTCGCTATCTATTCATCATTCATCCATACCATTTCATTATGGAAAAAAAACAAAAAGAGCATCATCTCCTTTTTTCATGAAATTTCCATTTGTAGGTTAGCAAGATGGACGGTCAAAGAGAAAAGAATGATCACAAAGAGACCCTTGTTACTCACATGTTTATTTTACCACTCATTACCATTCATTCCTCCACCATTTCTGTCATTTTTTTCCACTCGATTACTTCAGTTTACAAAGGGAATGTGTTTTCTACAGGATGATCCTGTAGGAATTATAGTGACCCATAAATCCTACAGGAGGTGTCTAAATGGTGGAATAAGGTAGCAAAAGGTTGATAAGGATATGGAAGACCTTGCTAAACAAAAAAAATATTCAAGAACTCATCTTGAATAAGGGCAAGAAAAAAATCTAATGGTCTCAAAAACCAATGATTTTTCTTTGAACAAATATGTTATTCAGATTGTCCTTATAGAGCTAACAACAAATATTCTTAATGCACAAGAGAGAGGCCACTAGGGCCATGGATGAGGCACAATGAGGTGACTAATTTTCTCAGATAATGAGAAACACTTTCCACAGGGGGTATGATGGGCCTCTAAATTAGACATAAATTAAGGCCCATGCCTCTAAACTAAAACATAAATTAAGGCCTATGACCATCCTTCAGCACATTAAACCTCTCTTTTTTCATTAGATAATTGATTTTTAACTTTAATATATTCATTAGGAAGGTTTATGAATAATTTAATATTTGTGCCTAATATTATTTATTTTTTGTGGAATATTATGAGAATATTGGGCAAATTATGAAGAGTTGCAGGACGAGATAATTTAGGGACTTGTTCCCTACAACTGGAGGATAAATAATAAATAATAAGTCGACAAGATATTATGGAATTATGGAACAAATTGTGGAACTCCAATGATTGAGAAAATCTAGGAATGTGTTCCACTAATCAAGGGAGCAGATCCACCAATCAAGGAAGCAAATCCATTAATCAAGGGATTTGAGTGGGTAAATCTTCCTCCATCCATGGGGAATGATTCTTAATCATTTTTTATAAGTTCCAAGTCGAATTTTCCTCTAGGGAATGATTGAGAAAATCTAGGAATGTGTTCCATGCCATTTAATGCAAATTCCTAGTATTGGGGATGTTATCTCAAAACCAGACCCTGACAGGCTGCTGATCAGGTAGACTTCAAGTAACTCTTTCAAACCTACTTTAGGCTAAGGCTTAGCCTCCTCAACCTGAGAGGGCTCTCTCACAAGATTAAAGATTTGGATAATGAATAAGATGGCTAACTCTATGAAACAAAATGAACAAGTATAAGAGGTTGAAACACAATTAGAAAGTATCCATTGGCCTTATGGAGTTAGATATGCTTCAGTAGTGACAGTAAGGCTAGCTTTGCATAGAAGTCAGGGAATTCAGAATCCAACATATGTAGAAGACACCAAACACATAGAAGGCCGGTACAGTTTACAAATATATGAAGGAAATTAGAGAACTGTTATTGATTTCTAAGTAATCACATATTCATAACACAAGACATTCATCACATTGAATTCTTTATGATTCCTGAGAAGCAAAGCCAATACTGTATTACTAAAAACAGAGTCTTTTACATAAAGCCAAATATCAGAACTTTTCTCAATGAATTTTCCAACCATAAGTACATTTCTCTTTCTCCTATATATAGAATTCTTACAAAGCTGAGATTCCTCCTCCAACATGAGGGGAACTCCTTTTCTGCTTGTTATGACACCTATTCAAACTTTAACTAACTATTAAATACAACAATTGCTAACTGGAAGTTTGAGAAACCTAAGACAATTAGGAGTCTAACTCCACATCATGCTGATAATAGAATTTATTACAATAAAAACTCGTTCTCTGACAAGTGGTCTCCTTCAATTTGGCTTGGTGGATGTTTAAAACTCCTTGCTGGCCCTTAATGTCTCATCTCCTTTACTGCTCCTGAAAAGTAGGAAGTTGCCCCTGTTTTTCTGCTTTTGGTTTCCTCGAGGATATTTGAAACCAATTAACCATGTTGTTCTTCTTTGATTACACAAAAGTGTATTGGAGTGTCACGTTCTTGATGTGCTGTATACCTTTCCCATGCACATGTATAAGGATAAAAACTGTTTAATTCTGCCTGAGGTATGATGAACAATACTTGGCTGTGATCAGTTTTATGACAAATGGCTTATGGTTTATATATGCTTTTCCTTTACTCGTTTTGCCCTTGCTGAATGCTTTTCTTGTGTAAATGATCCTTCTTTAGAAACTCTTTTTTGAAAAGGTTTCCCTTTTGTCCCTCAAAATTGCTCAACTTCATCAAAATATGTAGCTACAGAAGTTTTGTAGCGCGCTACGAAACTGCTGTGTAATCACAAAAACACAGTTTAAATGTCGAAATTTGAATGTCTTGAGCCTCTTCATATTTTTTGATTCAAACTCTAACACCTTTGAACATAGTTTAACTGCTTTCTTGAAGTCTTTCAATTTAAGACAGCATGCTGCATGATTCAGGTTACACAATACTTTCAAACCTGTTAACACCCAGGTTGTTCCCTTTGACTCCCAAGGGAATACGGCCGGGGTAACCACTAACCAAGCTTTGGATTACAGTTTCTAGCCAAACTGTAATCAGAGAGGGCTCTCTCTTTAAGATTTATCTCTGTTTTGTGAGGATTTTAGGCTAGTTATGAGTTCAGTTTTGTTTAACGTTTTGGTTGAGTGATGTCTTTCAGTACTTAAGGTGGAAATCTTCAGACAGTTTTTAGTCCATTGGGCAATGGAGTCTGTGGCTATAGGTTGTTTGAAATGTTGAGTGAGATTGTTGAAACTGCAGGGCCATTTAAATATCTCATGAAACAAACTTGAAATTCTGATGGTGAAGTATGTTTAACCAGTAGAAGGCAATTAAGAATTTTCCACTAGGCTGGGGGTGTGAGAAAGAGATATATTGCACAGGAGCAGATTTGAATTCCTGAACAATAGCCACTGTGAAAGATATAGTCTGGAGGTGCAGCAATTAAGAATTACACCCTTATAACTATAACTGAAGAAAACATTTATAACAGCATAGATTGAGGTCAGGGTATTCTATGAATAAATCCTGAAACTATTCTTTTTCTTTGCCATTAACTGTGAAACATAGAACATGAATGGGCTATGAAGAAATAACAAAACACATAACGAAGAGTTTAAAGGAAACTTATTGTGCCATGAAATACGCAGGAATCCTGTAGCATTCAGAAAACACACACAACGCCTCGGACAACACAGAACTTTGGAAATTCCATCAGCCTTTTTATTAATACTCTGAACATTTACAGCATAAGATCTCTAGAAGAGAAAATCAACAACAACCACCCTGCAAGCTTATGCGAGGGGGAATATATACAATCGGTTACACAAAAATATCTGAACCGCTGAGTCACTTGAGAAATAAATACGTTCACCAACTTTACAGAATAGCAGATAAGGAAGTTATTACTGCTCTAAATACAAAATGAATGCTCTTTAATTCTGTCAGAAGCCTTTTTGACCTTTGGAGTCCACTGAGTCGGTTGAGCGTTCTGTATTAATGCTGAATGATGTGTCTTTATGGCTTTGTCATGCTGTAGCTTTCTCGGCCCTGTCATCTGTAACTGTCAGTGCTGCTTTAGTGGCCGAATCTTTCTGCTGAGTTGGCTCAGTCCATTTTTCTCCAGTCATACTGAATGTATCACATTTTCTGAACATGATGATTTATGTTTTTTGATGAAAAAACTTGATGAAAGGCTCTTGATTACAGTATCAACTGTATCATTTTGGTCCACCATTCCTGAGTGGGCAATTGATGTCTCAAAATTGCATCCAAGGTCTCATCTGCCTCTGTATATTTGTAGAAGTTTGGAGGCACTTCAAACAAATGTTTGATCTCATTCATAATGAAAAATAAGTTCTCTACTCTGTCATAGAGACTTTGCCCAGATGCTGGCCCTGTTTCTTCTGAGGTGCTTGGTCTTACAGTGATCTGATTGGTGGCAAATGTGTTGACCCTTTTTGCATAGTTCTCATGTGAAAGTAGCCTCCCTGCGCTGTTCAGTAAGCCAGGAAGACCTCTGCTTTGTAATGCTGCAAACTTATCCATGAATTTGTTTACTTCTGTCTGCATGTCCTGGCTTCTTCTTTCCAGTGTTTGTACTAGGCTTCTTAATGTAAGGACCCTCTTTATCAGCAGGATAGTTTCAGTTCTGTTGGGGATTCCTATTGCTGCCAGCTGAGGACCTGTACGGTTATTAAGCACGTTAATCATTCTGTTGGCTATCTCAGGCATATTGCCTAGAGATGCCCTTGCTCTCTGGACTTCCCTGTGTGCTTTGCCTATGAGCTCCATTTGCTCATGAATAGTCTCAATATACTGCCATTGATCTGTGATTGATTGGCCAATGTTGGCCCATAAAACTGTCTTGAGCTCAGCCACCACTTTGTCAAGGGTGAGCTCTTTCTCCAGCTCCTTTATCTTCTCCTTAAGGGCCTTTATTTCCCTTCCTTTTTCTGCTACACTTTGCTTGGATTTGTCATATTTTTCATTCAGCTTAGCTAAATTCTCTCTGGCTTCATTTAGCTCTGCCATTTGGGCTTCTAAGGCCTGGATTTCATTCTTCAGCTTCTGCATGTCAAGGCTTGGAGCCTGCTCTGTTGTTGGTGCTGGTGCTGATGTAGATGGCGCTGTCTGAGCTGTCTGTTCTGTAGGAGGAGCACTAGTTTGAGGGGGTTCCTCAAGGTTGATTATTTGTGGAGGAGGCTGAGATGTTTGGCCTACTTCCTTTTGTTGTAGGGCTGCCTGCAGTGCAGCCTCTGATTCTCCCAATTTCTCTTCTGTCTGGATCAGTTGTTTGTATAATGATATCAGCATGCTTGCTGCATCTTGGTCATGCCTCAGCTGGGCAACCTCTTCTGTCTGTGGGTGAAGAGTTGCTGGGATCTTAACCATCTTCCTTAGTGCTGCCATATCTGCATCTCTTATTTTCAACAGCGCTTGTATAGCTTTGGTGTCCTTGGGATCATGCCCAAGTTCTATGATGATATCCTCCAATGCTTTGATTCGGTTGTCCTTTGCCTGTGAGGATGCTTTCTCCAACTCAAGTTGGGCAGCTGTATTATTTAGGCTATTTTCCAACCTATAATTAACCAAAGTTTTGTCTGCCAGAGTGGCATATACCATCTCACCCGTTTGCTTGTGCAATTCAATCTGATCCATAGGGTGGATGTATTTTGCAAGGACCTCAAGGTTGGTCCTTATATAGTCTGCAGCTAACTGTGGCTGCAGCATGGTTGGCAAGAAATGACTCATTATCATTTTGCCCTCTTCTACATCATATGCAGACATCAACCTCTGCTGGTTTGTAGGAGCCATTTTCAATAGGTGATTGTACACCTATATCCTAAGTGGCTCATTCTTCTTTTTGATATCAATAAATTGTTGTTTGATGCCTGTTTCAGCTTTGCGTTGCTGGCTTGAGGAGCTGACTTCTCCTCCAACTGTTCTTTCTTGTTCCTGCTGAAAGGAACTTGCAGATGCCTCCATACTTGGTGGGCCCATGCCCAAAGATTGTCCAATAGGCATTTCTTCCTCAGAGAGGGGATTCATTCTGTGCCTTTTCTCCCCTTGATTTGTGGATGTGGTGAGGGGAGTCTCCTGCTCTCTATCCCTCTTCTTTCCCTTTTCTTCTTTCTGTGGAGTTTGTAGCACTGAGGCCTCCACTGTCTTTCCTTGCCTAGGAGGCACATTCTCTTGAGCCTGTTGCTCAGTGGATATTGGGGCTTCAGCTGTTTGTTCTTGCTGTTGTATTGGCTGCCCCTCTTTTTGCCCTTTTTCTTGTTGTTCTACTTGCTTTTCTGCTATAGGAGGTGGTTGTTCTTGCTCCATCTGCTTCTCTTTGCCTTTGCTGGAAGCCTGATAAGTAGCCTTGGCTGCTTGCTGGTGTGCTATCGAAGATGAGGCAGCTGCTCCAAGTTGCCTTTGATATGAAGAGGAAACCTGCCCACAAGTTTCCAAGTCAGCCTCTTTCTCAATATTCTTTGCCTCTCTTTGTAGCATTTGCTCTCTAGTCATTGGCTCTTCTAGAGTGCCCTCTTCCCAACTTAATAAATTGGCATATTTCTCAATGTGAGGCAATCTGATGTGAGCATAGCCACCCAATTTATATTTTACCCTCCTTAGAGAAATGAAATGATTAGGGTCATAAGGTATCCAGCGGAAACTAGTTTCTAATTGGAGGCCCTCTAGGATCCTATCAGCTTCCTTCCATCCCTCCTCCCTTTGGTTGTAAAGAAATGGGCCTAGCTGGTTCCTGACCTTTAGTTGCACCTTCTTGTTTTTGCTGTGGAAATGGACCTGGTCTGCATTTCCAAACTGTCTGAAATATTCCAAGGCAAATAGTCTCATCGGGACATATCTTGGCAGCCTATAAGGGTTCAACTCACAGCCATATATTCTGATTACTGTATGGTGTTGGTAAAAGTACCAATCACCAATGTTGTAGGCCTTTGAGAGGTGAAGTATTCTTTGCATCTCATCAGTCAATCTTGGAGGAGGGACACCAAATAACAAAGTCATAGCTGGATGAATGAACAGGTCTATGAATTCACAGTATGTGTATGGTGAACGGGAGGTGCAATGAAAAACTGAGGTCCAAAATACTACAGACCTTGGATTTCCCTGGGCATCAAGTTTCTTGAGAGGAATAGGGAAACTGTCTGGTTGATAAAATAGGAACAGATGATAGATGTATGAGGTGTATCTGAACACCTTTTCCCTTTCTAGATTCATCAGTTGCTCATGAATCTTGTTTGCAATATACTCAGCATAGTCATAGTGCACAGCAGGAGGCTTTCCAGGAGAAAATATGGACAGCATGGCCATTATGGTGTCATCAACATCCTCAACTCCCTTGTACCCTAGGACTGTTGGCATTATGATTCAAGTGTTGTCCTTGATGGCAACTCACTCAGAGGTTGGTACAGGTGTTCAGAGGTTGGTACAGGTGATGGCAACTTAATCAGAAGACAGATCTTAGTACAACATGCCAAGGAAGTTCATATACGCAGGTTCGTTAAGCTCAAGTCGCGTGTACACGCTAGTTGGATTCAGAAAAAGCGCGTGTATGTGGAAAAGTACCTTTTGGTCCATGGTGGTTAGTCCTTGGAAGTTGTGCCTATGATTTCGGACCATTGTGTCTCGACGGGCGTGTCGATCCCTAGTTTTGAAGTTGATGGTATTGTGTTACTATGGTTTTGGCTCTTGGTATTGAGCAAGGCCTAAGGCTATATAAGGAGAAGAAGATCATTAGGCAAATACATCTTTCGACAAGGCTTGAATATCTAAGAGAGAAAGAGATCTGATATGCAGGTGCTGGGTTGCTTGATCTAAGCCAAGGAGAGATCACATCGGTTGATGGAAGACTAGATCTAAGGATAGATCGGGATCTAATGGTTTGAAATGCACTATCATGATATGGGTGATTATGCGTATTTCTAGATCTGCATATTGTCGCAATGTTATGTTCTGGGTCTAACTGATGTCTGGTACAGCTGCAAATTGAGAAAATTTATTTTTAGATCTGTACGCAGGTTGGCTTCGGCAAAAGCGCGTGTATACGCGGGTTTTGCTCATTGAAGTAGCGTATATCTTTTGAAGCTTGATTTTGGGTTTATAGTGGGGTCTGACTGTTATTGCAGAGTTCTGTAGTCTGCTCTGTGTTCTGGTAACTGGTGATTGACAGGGTTCAGTGGTTCAGTGATTCAAAGTTTGGTTGTTTTATGCTTCAATGATCTGTTGTGAAAATTGAATGAATTGGGGTCTACAGATTGTAATGTTGTGCTTCAGGAATATCCAGTCTGAAAATGTATGAAAGGTGGTACCTGAAGGAAAGAAGATTGTAGGTCAGCACCTACGTACTAGTATCTTGGCTAGTACAAGAGCAAAGGGGGTTGGAGCTCCCTTCCAAGGAAGTTTGGAGAACGAGAGAAGGTTGTAGCCTTCTGCAGGTTGTAGCCTGCGTACTGGTATAAGGCTGCACCAGTACAAAAGATTGTAAACTGAAGTTTCATATTAAAGAAAGATAGAGACAACTTGCAGCAGGTGGTTTTCACCCACATTGGGTTTCCACCTTACATCTTGGTGTTCATGTGTGTGGCTTTTGATCTATTCTATTATACTGCACCTGTTTACTATTAATGTGGTGAATAATGTCCTGATGAACTTAACTGAAGAATAAGCTAACTAAATTATGAGTTTTCTTCTTATACGCTGTTTTGTTTAGTCATAGTAGCGTGTACACGCTGGTTCACCTAACTGAATTAGCGTATATGTTTCTGAGCATTGAAAAAGTTTGATTGATCTGATAATACTGATTCACCCCCCCTCTCAGTATTATTTCCAACAATTGGTATCAGAGCAGGTCCTTCAGAGAAGCTTGATCGCTTGAAGGTAGATCATTCATCATGAGCAACTACGAGAAAGAAGCATCAATCAGGCCACCGATTTTTGATGGGACAAATTTCAATTATTGGAAGGTAAGAGTTACTGCATATCTTCAATCTCTTGGTACAGAAGTTTGGAATATTGTAGAAACAGGCTATGCTTTTCCTTCAGCTACTCCTACAGATCCAGCTGAGAAAAAGCAGTATGAAACAAATGCAAAAGCAGTCAGTACTCTATTAGGAAGTATATCCCAAACAGAATTCATGAAGGTCATGCACTTCAAATCAGCAAAAGAGATATGGGACAAAATGATCACTAGCTATGAAGGAGATGAACAGGTAAAGCAAGCTAAACTTCAAACTCTCAGGATTCAATATGAGACTCTCAAGATGTATAATGATGAAAGTGTGGCTAATTATTTTCTTCGGGTAGATGAGATTGTTAATTGCATGAAAAATTTGGGTGAAGAAATAAAAGAGACTATAGTAGTTCAAAAGATTCTAAGATCATTATCCCCCAAGTTTGAATCTAAAGTATCTGCAATAGAAGAAAAAGAAAATCTCCGTGTTCTCACTATGTCTCAGCTACATGGAATTCTAACTGCTTATGAAATGAGAAAGGGAGGTCCATCTGACAGAAGGGAAGCTGCTTTTAAGGCATCAGGAAAAGAAGATTACTATGAAGCAAGCCATGTTCCAGAAGAAGAGGAAGAAGAATCAAATTTTGTCAGAAATCTTCAAAGGGGTTCTGGAAGGTTCAGAGGTAAGCTACCTTTCAAATGCTTTGCTTGTGGAAGAGTAGGTCATTATGCTGCAAAATGTCCTTATAAGGATAAAGGAAAAGAACCTGCTAGATGGAACAAGAAACAAAGTGCAAATAAGAAAAGCTACTACACCCATGAAGATAGTGATGGCTTATCAAACAGTGATGAAGATGAACAAGGTAATAAATATAAGCTGTTAATGGCATTTGAAGATGATGATTATGAGGATGCTGTAGATGTGGATAATCTCTATAATGAAATTACTAGACTCAAGAGATGCATAGAAGAAAAGAGTGTGATCATTGATACTTTGCAATTTCAAATTGATGAAAAGGAAAAACATCTTGAAAAACTAGAAGGTGAAATTGTTGGTCTCAGAAAAGAAATTGAGAAAACAAAAACTATTAATCTTAAGTTTGTCAAAGGATCTGAAACTTTGGATGAGATTATCAATGTGCAGCGGTCTCCTCTAAACAAGACAGGTTTGGGCTATAATGGAGAAACCTCTCAAGCATCCACCTCAAAAAGTTATCTTGATGCAGCAAGAAGAAATGAGCAGAAGAACAATGAAGATAATCAGGTAAAGCAGGGACGAATTACAAACAGAAACTATCAGGGACAATCCTTCTTAAGGGTGAACAAAAGCTACAACCAACCACAGGTAAAATCCTCTCAGTTTGGCTCAAGAATAGATGAAAATAGAAATTACAATCAGTTGGCTGGTAGATTCAATAACCGCAGAAGCTTCTTCAATGGACAATGCTTTTCTTGCCATAACTTTGGTCACAAAGCAGCTCAGTGTGTTGCATATAAAACAATCATGACTAGGGAAGCTCAAAAACAAAGAAGTATGACAGGGATTACAAAGAGGACCTATAACAACTTTTCGGTTCTTGAAAATGAAGTTGAATGTTCTATTTGCAATAATTTTGGTCATAAAGACTCTGAATGCAGGAGCAGGTTTCAGGAGAAAAAGGAACAAGCCACGAGCACCAAAAAATGGAGAATAAAGGAACCTCAGACAGAAAGATGTGGGATAGCTTTTTATGCAGAAGGACAGGAAAATCTATGGTACATTGACAGTGGATGTTCGAAACATATGACAGGTGATAAAGAAAAACTTGAATCTTATTCTACTTTAGAAAAGGGAAAGAAAGTTTCTTTTGGAAATGATACTCCTGCAACTATAAAAGGAAAAGGTATTGCTCCTTTGAAAGAAAAGGTCAAGGCTGGAAATGTTTTGTATGTTGATGGATTGAAGCATAATCTACTAAGTGTCAGCCAGATGTGTGATCAAAAAACCGAGGTTATTTTCAGATCGAATGGATGTCTTGTTCGTGATCTTGATACAGGTAAAACAGTTCTCAAAGGCAAAAGAACTCCAAATAATCTGTACATATTTGAAGAAGGACAACAACAATGCTATCTTAGCAAGGATGAAGAGCACTGGTTATGGCATCGAAGGTTGGGACATCTAAGCTTCTCACAAATAAGGAAAGCATGCAAATATCAGGCAGTTCGCGATCTTCCAGATATCAAAATTCCAGACAACACCATATGCAAATCTTGTCAGTTTGGAAAGCAAACCAGAACTAACTTTCCAGAGAAGGAAGGATCAGCTAGCTTGCCTCTTGAGCTAGTCCATACAGATGTATGTGGTCCATTTAGGAAAAGGACACCTCGAGGAGAAGAATATCTGATATTATTCATTGATGATTTCTCAAGGTTTGTTTGGTTAGGGCTTATGAAGCACAAAGATGAAGCATTCGAAAAATTCAAATCCTTCAAAGCATTGGCTGAAAATGAATCAGGACACAAAATTAAGTGCCTCAGATCTGACAGAGGTGGGGAGTTCACATCAAATGAATTTTTCGATTTCTGCGATGAACATGGGATAAGAAGAGAATTCTCTACAGCTAGAACTCCTCAGCAAAATGGGGTTGTGGAAAGAATGAACAGAACTATCCAACAAATGGCTCGTGCTATGCTCGATGAATCAGGTACTCCTGCAACCTTCTGGGGTGAAGCTGCACATGCTGTTGTTATTATTCTTAACAAAACAAATGTCCGAGTAAACAGCACTCAAACACCTCATGAGCTTTGGAGTGGTAAAACTCCTTCCGTGAAGCATTTCAAAATCTTTGGGAGCAAATGTTATATTAAGAATACTGATGAGCAACTTGGCAAACTTGAACCTAGAGCAGATGAGGGCATTCTTCTTGGTTATTCTCCACATAGCAAAGCATACAAGTGCTACAATAAAAGACTTGGCAGAATTGTTGACAGTATTGATATAGTGGTTGATGAGAAGGGATATATTCCTAGGCAAGTTCATCATGAAGACATTGAAGAAGATGAAGGTTACTCTCAAAGGCGAAATGATGAAGAAGAAGAACCTCAAGAAGAAGAAGAATCTCAAGAAGAACCAGAGGAGCAGACAAGAATAGAAGAGAAGACTCCATCCAGATATGTCCAAAAGAATCATCCAGAAACTCAGATTGTGGGGCAAAAAGAAGCAGGAGTACAAACAAGAAGGACACTTGCAGAAGCTTCAAGCTACTTGGCACTACTCTCCTCCACTGAACCACAAAATGTGAAAGAGGCATGCAAAGATGAATGTTGGGTCAAAGCAATGGATGAAGAACTTGAGCAAATCGAAAAGAACAACACTTGGGAATTAGTTCCTAGACCAAAAGATAAGAATGTAATAGGAACAAAATGGGTCTTCAAGAATAAATTAAATGAAAATGGAGAAGTAATTAGAAACAAGGCCAGACTTGTTTGTAAAGGGTATGCACAGCAAGAAGGAATAGATTTTGAAGAGACCTTTGCTCCTGTGGCAAGACTAGAGGCCATTCGAATGTTCCTTGCTCTCTCAAGCTTTCAAAACTTCAAGGTATTTCAAATGGACGTGAAATCAGCCTTCCTGAATGGAGACTTAGAAGAAGAAGTATATATTGAGCAGCCAGATGCCTTCATTCTTGGGAATGATCCAAACCTTGTATGCAGATTGAAAAAGGCACTCTATGGACTCAAACAAGCTCCAAGGGCTTGGTATTATCGGTTGGACAAATATCTTCACCAACAAGGCTTTTCAAAAGGATCAGCAGATAGCAATCTCTATATAAAAGTTGAAAATAACAAATTGCTAATTCTTGTTGTTTATGTAGATGATATTATTTTTGGCAGCAATGAAGAGACTATGAGTCAAAACTTTGCCTTGGTTATGCAGAAAGAATTCGAAATGTCACTTCTTGGAGAATTGACATATTTTCTTGGATTGCAAATCCAACAAAATGAAGGAGGTATCTTCTTGTCTCAAACCAAATACCTCAAGCAGATCTTGAAGAAGTATGGCATGGAAGAGTCAAAGCCAGTTTGTACACCCATGGTTACAGGATGCAGCCTCAGTGCTAATGATGAATCAGCAGCAGTTCACCAACCCACTTATAGATCCATGATTGGGAGTTTGCTTTATTTGACAGGTACTCGACCAGATATTACACATGTTGTAGGAATGGTTGGAAGATTTCAAGCCAACCCAAAGGAAACTCATCTTCAGGCAGTCAAAAGAATCTTCAAATATCTTCAAGGGACCCAAAACTATGGCTTATGGTATCCTAGAAATACAGATCTCACTCTTCATGCTTACACAGATGCAGATTGGGCTGGAAGTGTGGATGATAGGAAAAGCACAAGTGGTGGTGCTTTCTTCATGGGTTCCAGATTAGTATCTTGGTTCAGCAAGAAACAGAGTTCGATTGCCTTATCTACAGCTGAAGCAGAATATGTGGCTGCGGCATCTTGTTGCACACAACTTCTTTGGATGATGCAGACCTTGCAGGACTTTCAAATCACTTGCACTCCACCAGTTTCTATCTTATGTGATAATACTAGTGCAATCAGCATTTCAAAGAATCCAGTCATGCACTCAAAGACCAAGCACATACCAATCAAGTACCATTTTCTCGGGAACAAGTGCTTGAGCAGAAGGTCAAGTTGGAGTATGTTCCTTCTAAGGAACAAGTTGCTGATATTCTCACAAAACCACTGCCCAGGGAAACTTTTGAACATCTCAGACAAAAGCTGGGAGTAGTTGATGCTTCATCCTGCTGTTGAAGCTTGTCTGTTCTACAGAAAAGTTGGTATACGCAAGTTACGTAAGGTATATACGTGTATACACGTGGATTTATGCTGGGAAAGTCGCGTGTAAGGTGTACGCTTGTTGCAGGATTATATCCGCGTACATACGCTGTTTCATGCAGGAGAAATCACGTATATGAAGTTCTGAACAGCAAGGGCAAACTCTGGAGTTCTGAATAGCAATGGGTATGTCAGAATTCTTCAGGCACGGTTTCAGGGGGTGCAGCAGGCACAGGTTCAGGGGGAGCAGCTTAAAAGTCTCATAAAGCATTGTTGGCATTCAGATGTTTTGGTTGTTGATTTCAGGAAAAGGAGCTCAGAAAGAAATCCGGTTGCTGATCTAAAAAGATGTTTATCATATGCTGCTGGTGACTTTCATAAGTCTTGGTCTAGATCTGTTGTCTCTATGTCATGTATCTCTCTTGCGATGTCTCTTTTATGGTGTCAAGGTCATGTAACGGCCTATGTTGGTTTCCCCACTATGCCTGGGATGAATGCTGTAATATAATTGGTTGTTTCTGTTATGTCCCCTCTTGGTAGGGAGTCTGGATGTATGTATTGAGTCTTTTGGTGATAGGAAGGTCCCTTATGGTGTATAAGTCTTGGTTCTTGTTGAAGAACATCTTTTGCAGATCTGGCGTACTTTCAGGGGGAGCATGAGTCAGCCAAGCAGAGGTATCAGCATGTCCTCAGGGGGAGCACAGCCCTTTGCCCTTGATGTCAAAGGGGGAGAGTGACTTGGTGTGGTGGTTGCCATCAAGTCCAAAGGGGGAGATTGTTGGCATTATGATTCAAGTGTTGTCCTTGATGGCAACTCACTCAGAGGTTGGTACAGGTGTTCAGAGGTTGGTACAGGTGATGGCAACTTAATCAGAAGACAGATCTTAGTACAGCATGCCAAGGAAGTTCATATACGCAGGTTCGTTAAGCTCAAGTCGCGTGTACACGCTAGTTGGATTCAGAAAAAGCGCGTGTATGTGGAAAAGTACCTTTTGGTCCATGGTGGTTAGTCCTTGGAAGTTGTGCCTATGATTTCGGACCATTGTGTCTCGACGGGCGTGTCGATCCCTAGTTTTAAAGTTGATGGTATTGTGTTACTATGGTTTTGGCTCTTGGTATTGAGCAAGGCCTAAGGCTATATAAGGAGAAGAAGATCATTAGGCAAATACATCTTTCGACAAGGCTTGAATATCTAAGAGAGAAAGAGATCTGATATGCAGGTGCTGGGTTGCTTGATCTAAGCCAAGGAGAGATCACATCGGTTGATGGAAGACTAGATCTAAGGATAGATCGGGATCTAATGGTTTGAAATGCACTATCATGATATGGGTGATTATGCGTATTTCTAGATCTGCATATTGTCGCAATGTTATGTTCTGGGTCTAACTGATGTCTGGTACAGCTGCAAATTGAGAAAATTTATTTTTAGATCTGTACGCAGGTTGGCTTCGGCAAAAGCGCGTGTATACGCGGGTTTTGCTCATTGAAGTAGCGTATATCTTTTGAAGCTTGATTTTGGGTTTACAGTGGGGTCTGACTGTTATTGCAGAGTTCTGTAGTCTGCTCTGTGTTCTGGTAACTGGTGATTGACAGGGTTCAGTGGTTCAGTGATTCAAAGTTTAGTTGTTTTATGCTTCAATGATCTGTTGTGAAAATTGAATGAATTGGGGTCTACAGATTGTAATGTTGTGCTTCAGGAATATCCAGTCTGAAAATGTATGAAAGGTGGTACCTGAAGGAAAGAAGATTGTAGGTCAGCACCTACGTACTAGTATCTTGGCTAGTACAAGAGCAAAGGGGGTTGGAGCTCCCTTCCAAGGAAGTTTGGAGAACGAGAGAAGGTTGTAGCCTTCTGCAGGTTGTAGCCTGCGTACTGGTATAAGGCTGCACCAGTACAAAAGATTGTAAACTGAAGTTTCATATTAAAGAAAGATAGAGACAACTTGCAGCAGGTGGTTTTCACCCACATTGGGTTTCCACCTTACATCTTGGTGTTCATGTGTGTGGCTTTTGATCTATTCTGTTATACTGCACCTGTTTACTATTAATGTGGTGAATAATGTCCTGATGAACTTAACTGAAGAATAAGCTAACTAAATTATGAGTTTTCTTCTTATACGTTGTTTTGTTTAGTCATAGTAGCGTGTACACGCTGGTTCACCTAACTGAATTAGCGTATATGTTTCTGAGCATTGAAAAAGTTTGATTGATCTGATAATACTGATTCACCCCCCCTCTCAGTATTATTTCCAACAAGGACATAGCTGATCAAATCCACCAGCATCTTCCCCAAGTCATTGAGATATGGATGTCTAATAGGAGGTGTTCTCAGAGCTTCAGAGCTTGGCTGAATAAATAACTGATTAATCTTGATGACCTGGGCACTGGACAGCCTGCCCCCCTTCTTTAATAAGTCCATCATGGAGAGAGGAGTCAATGGTCTTGCAGAATGAAAGTTGATCATTTGATTTATGGCCTCAGGGGTGATATGGAACAAGACTGCACCTGATGTACTGAGGACAGCTCTTTGACAGGGATCATAGTTCTCACAGCATCTATGGATCAGGTCTGGAAGGACATTGACTTGAGGGAGGTTGTAAATGGGCAAGTTGGAGTCCCAAATCCCTAAAATATCAGCTCCACTGAGGTGTTGAGCTTTCAATTCATTTAGCATATGAATATTAAACTTAGAATTTATTGAGAACAAGTCTATCATCTGATAATCTTTATCTCCTAGGGCCTTCCATTCTAACTCTCTTTGTGGGGCGTTCAGAGGTTGAATATTCAGGGCTACTGGTGTTTCCATGGTTAAGTAGTACTATGACTTGTACTAGAACTGGTGTTACTAAACAGAGCAACACAGAGGGGTATCTCTGGAACAGAGAGGTGAATTGCAGAGGAACAGAGGGTAACTGGTAGTGTCAGCAATTGAAATATTGCACAGAGGACTGATAGAGAAAATGCCAGGCCTAGTGAAACTGTATTCACGGTGAATTAGTGGAGCTCGGGTCTTAAGTTCATGAATGCGCGAACTGTCTATGAATTTAGGAAAATTTGGCTAAATGCGGGTTCTGCAGAGGAATTCCGACCCAACAATTGAAAATAGACACTGGTTACTAGAGGTTTGCTGGTAGTTACAGTGTTCCTCACTCTTTTTAAGCTATCTTTGGAGAATTATGGACAAAACCAGGCGCGGAGGGAATGATTTGGATAAATACCTTATGAATTGCCGGCAATGGTTACAAATGCAGGTGTAATGGACGCACCCACAGTCTTTGTATTGGTTTCTGCAGGTTGGCGGCTAACGGTCATAGTATGCATGCAGAGCAAAACAGTTTTTGTTTTGCAAAAAGTGAGAAAAACCGCGATTTTCGGCAAAAATATGGACTTTTGGGTCATTGGTGCTTTTTTTTGGATGACGTCAGCATGATGTCATTAGGTGGGGTCGGGTACGGAGGGGTGACGTGGTGGCCTATGAGTGGTCCACGGGGACTGGTGAGGTGGCGGACAGGTCGGAGCGGTGGCGCGCTGGGGGATGATGAGGCGGTGAGGTGGCGTGATGTGGGCACGTCGTGGCGGTGACGAGGGCGTGATGGGACCAGCGGTAAGTGGTTTTTCTCAGACCGCTCTGGATACGGAAGCAGTATTGTCAGAGGGCGACCCGAGAAAATTTGGGGGCGACGTGTGGCAAAGGCCTGACGTCACCCTCTGACAGTTTCTCGGGAGGTAACTTACGGTCATCGGTGCCGACCCGATATGGATAAGGGCCGTCGGATGGGAAAACCCAGACGGTCAATGGGTCAGCAAGTTGTTAGGACGATACGGCAGCGGGCAGGGAATAAAATAACATTATTTTCGACATACGCGCCCGGCGGAAACATTAGAAAAGTGGGTTTTTTTACGGTGTTACGGGCAAAGTGGATTATGCGCGGGCTCATTTACAAAACCGGGATTAAGGTTATTAATCCAAGATGATCTTGGATTAATCCCAGGATTAATTTATAGCGCTCTGTGGGTCGCGCTCTAATGTTTAGCGCTCAAAACATTTGAAACCAATCATAGAGCTATAATGCTCGGGGAAGGGGATATGTAATTTTTTGGGTTTTTTGTATAATTTACATAGTAATAGGGGGAACAAGGGGTATAGGGAGTTAAATAGTAAGAACTTAGGGGTTAATATGAGTGGAAGATGGGGATGAGAAGGGATAACACTAAGTTTATATGATATCAACCTAGTTTAGGAAGTAGATCAAAATGAAAAGAATTTTAGACAAGAAATGTGGCTCTTAAAGAAACAAGAACCAACACAAGACCTTGACTTCTTTCATGAACACAACTGGTGTAGGGATGTTAGCAATGAATGTGAAGGGGGGAAATTAGGAAGTTAGACATGCTCCATTGAGTTGCTGCAAAATGATGGAGGAGAGGACCTTCTCTATCCATTGATGTTTCCTTTATGTTAGACCAGCAAAATTCAATTGAAAGGAATGACATTTCTGCAACCCCATCTACCTACCCATCTACTTGCCTAGCATTTTTTGTTTCTTCATGGAGGGTGCACTTAGACTTGCAGACCCTCATGTGCCTTTTCTTTTCCTTTGGCTTTTTCTTTTGATTTTCTATCTAGAACTACCCTTATTGCTTCCAAGGCCCCAGATTAAGCAGTTGGGAACCTTAATTCTCTACCTAACTATTGGTCTGCCAAGATTAAACAGTTTGGACAGACTTCTTTCTCTATTCTACAACAAAAATTGAAACATGGCATGATCCAGATTAGGCTGTTGGACCATCCATCCAAAATTCAATCAACCTCAAGCTATGTACACATATTGCCTTCTCTTGGAAATATGGGATCTTTGCATCACCAAAGCAGAGCATATTTGGAACTTCTTTTGCCAATCATGAAATATGAAACCTATTGGTATAGGTATCTAACAAAACCTTTGATTGCTTTTTCTCCTCAACACTGAACGAATTGTCGTGCTCAATATATTTTGTAGCCTTCTCATATTTCTTTGTAGCTTGCTGGTACTTTCCAACCTTGAACAGATAATTTCCTTGCTCCTTCTTCTGTTTAGAGGCCTCTATTTTCTCTGTTGTATCCATATCCCACGATTCTTTTTCCTTAGTAAATGATATCATTTCCACCTCATAGATGAGAGTTGAATTTGGTGGAATTACAGCTAGATCTCTCGGGGTTTCAATATTTCCAAAACCATATTCAAGTCCTATTGTAATCAGGGGAATCTCCCCTGTCTTCATGGTTTCCATTGCCTTATCAAGACCAGCAATGACTTTTCCTTCATCAACTACAAATTGGAAAGGCTCCTCGCCTTCATATCCCTTCTTCTCAAAGATTGTGCCATCTTGCAGCTTAGCAGTATACCTGATCTGCACTACCGTCCCGTCACTTGGTTTATCATACCCATCAGCTTCCTTCAAGATTTTCTTGATAACCTTTTTATCTGTTGTTACTTCTTTAATAGCTTTAAATGAAACTAATTCCAAAATCATAGTGATAGTAGCATTTGGAGGAATCGTAGCAAACCCCTCTTCAGCATCCTTACCCTACTCACCAAAGGCATATGTAGGTTGTATGGTGAGAATGACACTTTCTCCTCTCCTCATCTAACTTCTGTCTACTAGGATACACCAAAACTTCATCATAGTGCTTAGCAATGGATAAATCTGACTTTGCAAGTACCAATTCAATTAAATCAACTGTACATTGAAAAAAATGGCCACTCTTTGTACATGGCTTGTAATTCTTCTTTGTATCCCTTTGCACAGGCTACTTCAAGGCCCGCTCCAACACCAAGCCATGCAAGTAAAGCAAATCTGGTTTGTGTCCATGCAAATATCCAAGGAATTGCACGGAGCTGCCCAATCTCAGAAGACTTTTTCCTCCTTGTTGGATGGCTTCCAATATTTAGATTACCAAGCTCTGCTTCAGGAGTGTCCTCATGGAAGTACTCTAAAAACTGTTCATTTTCATAAACAGTGCTTCTATAATATTGCCGACTGATTTCTGATATCTTTTCCATTACCCCTCGCCAATTCATACTACGAGGAGGATCTGGGGGATGTAAAGTTGCAAGCAAAACAACAGTTGTGTAGATTTCTAGTTGTCGCACTGCTGTTTGTGCCAAGCCAAACTTTGCCTGGACCATTTCTCCCTGCTCTGTCGATCGGAGAGTTCCCATGACAGAACCAGGCGGTTGAGATTGAATGGCAAGATATGTAGGTCCACCACCACGCCCAATACTTCCTCCACGGCCATGGAATAGGGTAACTTTAATGCCAAATTCTTTACAAGCAGCTACAACATCTCCCTGTGCTTTATATAATTCCCATGTAGTAGTGAAACGCCTTGCATCTTTTCCTGAATCAGAATAACCAACCATAACCTTTTGGTGTCCATTATCATTTTCAATAATATGGTTTCGATACCAATCTATCGATAATGAAAATATTGTAGCCAGTTTTAAGTATCATGCAGCTGACTGAAAAAAATATTGATCATCCACAAAACTGTAGTGCAATAAGACAAAACCACCCAGAATAAACACACTTTTTCCCAAATGAAATCTGTGATCAGCTAGTAGAAGAAAAGCATCGGGTATTGAATGAGATGTAAACCAACTCAATTCAGTCCAGAGATCATAAATTAAGACCAAGAGATAGGTGAAGTGTATAAGCTAACAACTGTTGATGTAAACATAACGGATTTTGATGGATATGACACCTGGGTGAGATTGGCTATGGATCCGCACGAATCCCTGATTTCATAGCGCAACCAGTGTAAAATCTAGGTTTTGCGCTACGAAAATGCCTAGATTCGTTTCCGCGCTACGAAAACACCTAAATTTCTTTATAACACATAAGAACCTTAAAACAAACTTGATACAAGGAATCTATGCGGATTGTGGGACCAATGATGAATGAGAACGGATTATTGACCTTTATGTAACAATACCACAAAGATTCTAAAGACCTAGACACTACATTGAACATGGAAAAACTGAACTTGGACTAAAACCTAACTTTCACAATCAAACTGATGTGAACAATTTAGTAATCACTTCTTAAGTGATAACAGGGGACTAGATCGACTAATCAAGGGATTTTAGAGGGGAAATCTTCCTCCATTCATGGAAAATGATTCCTAAAAATTTCTATAAGTATTGTTTGGTCAATTTAGTGTGTCCTAAATTTCTATTTAAAATGTCAATACGAGAGTCGTAAACTGCTGAAGTGAAGTGCACTGTATATGCAAGATAACCAATTTCTTAGTCTTTTGTCATTTTTGAGTTTTTTTTAGTTTGTTTTTGGGTTTATCTTCTGTGGATTCCCTAGTGTGGGATGGTGAAATTAAATGTCAAGTATGGATGGTAATGGTGATTTCTATAATGATTCAAGTATGGATGGTAATGGTGATTTCTACAATGATTTTCCAAACTTCAAAGTTCTCAAAAAGAAGGTTTCAAACTAACTGTGATGAAATCAATTCTCAAAAGGAAGTAAATGTACCAAAACAATGAACTAGTGACAATGACCCAGTATCCTTACTGCTATATGAAAAAGAAAATAAAAACCGAACTCAAAGAAACTCAAAGACTGAAAGCAAAGCAAACTAAATCACACTACTTCAACCCACATTCTGACCCTTCACCTTTCGACTCGCTCCGGCTATAGGAAGTAATCATAAACAAGCTGGGTAACATGATATCTAAATTGCAGGAAATCAAATTGCATAAAAGGAAACTAAGATTTAACTACTCATTCATATTTCAATTCTTGAAAATGACATAAGTAATTCAATCTCTAACTTGCAGGAAAGCAAACTAAATCATACTACAACAAGTAATATTCTGATTCCTCACTAATTGAGTCGCTTGGCTATAGAAAGGAAATCATAAACAGATGAGTAATATGATGTCTAAGTGGCAGAAAAGTAAATAAGCAAAGCAAAACTGAAAGAAATGACAATGCTGAAATTAAAATTCAGTAAATGAAAATCAGCAGAAAGGACAAGATGATCTCATGTCAGTAGTCATTAAAAATATGTAAATTTGCCCAGGCTGCCTACAAAACCTATAAGAAAATCATTGATCAAATAACAGTTAACATAAAAGGAAATATGGACAACAGTTAACCATGAACATCAGAACAGCATAATATATACAAGCTAATGATTATAAAAATAGTAAATGAAAGCAAGTAAGAAACTATACAGAGCCTTGGTGTACAGGGGCCCTCTACAACCTCAGCCAGTCAGTACTCAGTCACAAATCGAATTCAAGAATGCTATCTTCTCATATATTAAAGTGTAGAAATAAGACAAAGTAAAGCACAGTACAGTGGGCTTATACAACAGTCAAAATTACATCTCAAAAACTAACTATCCAGCGTATATCAACGTGTTATTTATAAGTGAAAATGCTGCAACTAATTCCTAGATTCTACGCTGCCAAAGAGACATGTAAATCTCCACGGCCTGAGATCTAGTGTGATGGTAATCATGAAAATTAAATCCATGGAGTGGTGGCGGCTCGATTCAGTTCACGGGTTGATCTACAGGTGTGCCAATACCTCCGGAAATTGAGGATCGTGCCACGCAAACCTTCACATGGGAAAAACAGAGCCGTGCCACTGCAAGACTCTTGGTTTGGCCCTTCCTTTGACGATCTTTGACCATGACTATTTATGAGTGATTTGGCTGAACTGAGGGGACACATTCCATGTACATGTCACTTGCAGCTTGCCCATGTGGTCGGTTTCTCCATTGGACACCTGTAACATCGTCTTTAACAAAATGGCTGCGGAAACCTGAGCTGGCTGTGGAAAGTGACAAGTTTTCGTAGCTGCTTGAACAAAAATCTAAATCAAACCGCAGTCATAAACATAGTTAGGAAACCATTTCATAAGCTCTTTTTAGACTAATATGCAATGATTTGACAGCTTGGTGGATGAAGTAAATGGAAAAAGAAGGCTGAAAGGGTATATAGGGAAGTGCAGGTTTGGGACTCAACATACCCCCACTGTGAAGGTGTTGCATGTCCTCATGCAACCAAAATTTAGTCATTCCCCTCTAATCCATATGTTCTGAAGCTTCTGCTAAGACATATAGCCCTCTTTTCTTCTTCTTTGGTGCTACCACAATCCTGGGTTTCCTTATTAGACATCTGAATTTGAGATTGATCAATGCTCTGCTCAACTTTTTGCACTTTTTCTTCAGTTTCTTGTTTTTCTTTTGTCATAGTCCCAAATGAAGCATAGTGTTATCATGAATAATTTTATCTACTTTGCTTTGCTCCTTGAGTGCTTCATTTTCTTGCTTGATATGCCTGTTTAGGACCTCTAATTCAAATACCTCTTGTTTTAAGGACTGAACTTGTGCATCTGGTGGCAGAGTGGTACTCGGACCTGCAACTAATTTTTCTAAAGATTTCAAGTAGTCATATACCTCCTGTTGATTGGGATCTCCTTCAGGTGTCTTTCTTGGACTGAGTTCAAAATCTTCTGGAGGAGGAGGACTGCTCTCTAGCTCTGGCCGAGAAGCGCTTTCCTCATGTGGAGGACTAGTTTCAATGCTTGGCTGAGGACGAGGTGGACTATGGCTAGCTGGAGGTTTCTTAGGTGTCTCTCCACCCAAGTCAATGAAGTGGGGCCATTTTATTTGTGTTTTACTCCCCTTTCCTCTTAGCCTGGTGCTTCTCCTTAAGTATGGTGGACTAGTACTCCTTTCTTGTATACTCTGTTTCCCTTTTTCCTTTTTCTTTGCTATGGCAGCCTGTTCTTGAAGATGCACTAATCTCTCTGACAGTGGTTGATAATCCTCTTCTATGGATGGCTCAGGTGATTGGTAGACTTCTTGGATGGTTCTTTTGCCTTTCTCTTTTCTCTGTTTCTTGTGTTTAGTTTTGTTCTCTTCTTCTTTTTGACCAACTTCTTGAGTTTCTGCAGTAGGGGAGTCTTAGACTATGGTACTTTTTTCTTTCTCCTACTTTTTCTTGGTTTCTTTGGTGTACTACTTTTAGAGGCCTTAGATGGCTCTTGGAAGTAGTTTCTTATCAAGAATTGTTCCTAGGTATCTTTGTTTTTCTTTAGTTGGTCCTCAATGAGAATTTTTACAAGTCCATGATGATATAGATGAGGTTCTATATTGCCTATGTGTTTTTGGACTATAATACTCATCTTCTTCAAACTCAACAGTAAGAAATAAGGAAAATTAAGAGTCTGATTCTCTAAGAAATTCATCAACAGTCTAGCATGGTACATGTACATTGAACCAAAGCGTCCTTCACAATTCACAAATTTTTGGATAACTAATAGCAGACTGGCCCATTCTTCCTTCAATGCATGAATAGGAATTCCTTTAGTAAACACAATGGTGTCCATACCTGGGTTTCTTAGCATAATTCTCCATGCCTGTTCATCCACACTTTTGTTTTTGAACCATCTCTCACCTTCCTGGGGTAAGCCTGTGGCAGCTGCTACTATTGTTTCGATCACCGTGAGCTTCAAATCTCTAATCTCCACCATTTGACCATCGAAAGACCGTGCAAAAGCCTTGGTTACCTCTTTATTATAGCCTTTAAAATTTTGGATGAAGCGTAACCATTTGGCTTTCTTCAGCAAATCTTTTGCTTGAGGGTAACCTTCTAAATATTTCGGTCCTTATGGATCTGCCCTTAGTAGTTTTCTCATTCCTTCCTCTGTTTTGAATTTCAACTGATGATTCAATTGCGTGTGATGGTTTAGTAGAGGGAAGGTAGCTCGGTTGCAGGGTTTATGGTAAAATGCAGTGGCTACAATCGGTAGCAGGTAACGGGAATGCTTCGAATTATAGGCGGAACACAGGATGAGCAGCCGCAGATGAGTTCACAAGTTGAAATGTGTGTATGTGAAGAGGATGATTTTAATAGAATGGTAAGTGAACGGAGTGGAGTCGAGATTTTTGAATTAATGGCTACGTACGAAATATCACACGTTTTTATGGATGGCTGCGAGAAATGCGGTGGAGAGGAGCCATAATGGGATTGGTCACATCTCATGAGTACAGGCAGCAAATAAAAGTTCAGTCAACTTGATTTTAAACCCAAAAATCAATCATGAGACTGTTAAGAAATGAATGCATGGTTTGTGGAGTAATATCGTGGAATAGGAGTGGGTAATGGAGCTATCGTATCGAATAATTGCACATAGTAGAACTTTTATGGTTTGATAACTATGCATAATCATGAGTTTAATTGCTATTTGATAAAAAAAATTGCTCATACCTTTGGAAACTTTGTCATTTCTTGCTCATAGCTTTTAACCAACTGCTCTTCCTTGATGTCTTGGAGATGATCCATGTCTTCATGGCATTTTCTCAATTACACCTACATTTTCATGATTATTGCACTAACATTTTGACTGTGAATTTGAAAAACAGAGTGGTGGTAGTTGCGGAAATCGTTTCTGGCTGCGGAAACTATTTCTGGCTGCGGAAACTACTTCCAGTTGCGGAAACTGGGACAACACCCACTTAGCTAAACAAAGATAGTTAGAAAAGAACTAACTGAGTGAAAATAGTCCTGAAAAGGGACTTTTATTGATGCAATAAAAATGAAATGAGTGGAATGGAGTGAAAGTGAAGTGGAGTGAAGTGAAATGAAAATGAGACTGAGATGGAGATGGAGTGAAATGGCAAATGAGGTGGAGTGAAGATGGAAAAAGAAGGAAAGGAGAGATTTTTTTTTGGAAAATATAGTGTTAGGTGTCCCTGATTTTCACTCTGTATTTTCTATATAAGACCGTCAATCTATGATTGGTTTTCAAGCTTATACAATTTTATTTATTTATTTATTTTTTAACTGAAAGAAACAAAGGCTAGGCTGGTGGGGAAGAAGGATTCTTCTCCACCAGCCTTATTGCAGAATTCTCTTGGAACATTTTGACAAATTCCTCTTTTGAGAGTGGTTTATGATAAATTTTCAATCGGTGGCCATTCATAAAAAGAGGAGTCTGAAATTCATCAATGGTCTTGATTCTTACTGCTCCATTGTCAAAGACTTTGTCAATCTCATATGGCCGAAGCCAATGGGTCTGAAATTTACCTTTGAAGTCTTTAAACTTGGAATCAAACAATAGCGCCCAATCTCCCTCTTGAAACTTTTTCTCTTTGATATATCTGTCATGCCACTTAGCTCTTTGATGTTGAACTAGATCAGTCCTTAAAATTGCTTCTTGTCTGATCTCATCTAGCTCATTTAGCTGCTCCATTCTGTGCTTTTGGGCTTCTGATAGATTCATCCCCAACTGGACTGCCATCTTGAAAGTCTTGACTTGAAACTCAATGGGGAGCAAGACTTCTTTCCCATAAACAAGTTCATAGGGAGAATGTCATGTTGTATTCCTCCATGTAGTTCTGTAGGCCCACAAGGCTTCAAGAAGCCTCTCTGCCCAATCTCTTCTATGTAGATGGACAGTTTTGGTGATGATGCTCTCAAGAACTTTGTTTGTAGACTCTACTTGGCCATTTTCTTGCGGATGGTAAGGAGTAGATTTTCTGTGCTTGATTTTGTATTCTTCCATCAGCTTCTCCATCAAGTTAGATGTAAATTGACTTCCCTGATATGTCACAATTTCTCTTGGGACACCAAAACGAGTAAAAATATCCTCATAAAGAAAATGAACAACTGAATTTTCAATGGCAGAAGGTAATGCTTTGGCTTCTACCCATTTAGTGACATAATCAGTGCATAACAATATATACTTCTTCTGTTTAGATGGTGGATTAATGGGTCCAATGAAATCTAAAGCCCATTTTTCAAAGTGTTCGAAGAGTACCTATGGTTGTAATGGCATTTCATTTGAAAGAGTCAGTCTCCCAACTCTTTGGCAGCTGTCACACCTTCTGACATATTGTTTTGCATCTTTGAAGAGGGAAGGCCAATAATATCCTAAAGAAAGGATTTTATAGGCCGTCCTTTTGTCAGAAAAGTGTCAAATGCATGGTTCATCATGACATGCCTTGAGGATATCAGGCATTTCATATTCCCGAACACATCTTCTGATCACACAATCTAGCCCTGTTTTAAACAATTCATTAGAAATCCATGAATAATTAGAACTCTCCTAAATAATTCTTCTTTTTTCACTAGGAAATAAATGTGGAGGTAGCTTCCCTGTGACCAAATAGTTAGCAATATCTGCATACCAAGGAGTCTTAGTAGTTACTGCAAATAAATATTCATCTAGAAACTTATCCTCTATAGGAGAATCTTCATTAGTATTTTGGATTCTAGACAAGAAATCAGTTAATGTATTTTGTTTCCCTGGTCTATCCAACATAGTAATATTGAATTCTTGTAAAAGTAAGAGCCATCTTGTAACTCTGCCATTAGTAACAGGTTTGTTCATTAGATATCTAATTGTAGAATGATTAGTATGAACAAAAGTTTCATAGCCTATTATATAATTTCTAAACTTATTGATTGCATGAACAACAACTAAGAATTATTTTTCAGTCACAGTATAGTTTAACTCGGTGGGAGTCAAATTTTTACTGGTGTAGTAAATGGCATAAGGAACTAAATCCTTTTGACCCAACACAACTCTGAGAGCTGTATCTGAAGCATCTGTAGAAATATGGAAAGGAAGTTTCCAATTTGGCCCTCTTAGAATGGGTGCTTCAGATATTCTTGTTTTCAAAGTTTCAAATGCAGATTGACAATCAGGATCCCATTTGAATTCACAGCCTTTTGTAATTAATTTGAAGAGTGGAGATGCTATTTTCATGAAGTTTTCAATAAATCTTCTATAGTATCCAGTAAATCCAAGAAAACTTTTAACATCTTTCTAACAATTTGGAATAGGCAACTTGGAGATGACTTCAACTTTTGATCTATCAACTTTAATCCCATCCCCTGAAATATGATGTCCTAAAACAATCCCTTCAGTAAACATCATAAAGCATTTTTCATGACTTAACGAAAGGTTTGTTTCTTTACACCTTATAAGGACTTTTTCCAAATTCTCTAATGCCTCTTCAAATGAATTACCATAAAATGTAAAATCATCCATATAAACCTCTACACAATCATGGATTAGATCAGAAAAGATTCCTAGTACTTCCCTTTGAAATGTTGCGGGTGCATTACATAATCTAAAAGGAAGTACTCGGTAAGCAAAAGTTCCCCATGGACAGGTAAATGTGGTCTTATCCTGATCTTCGGGTGCTACTTGAATCTGATTATAGCCACTAAAACCATGCAAGAATGAAAAGTACTTTTTGCCTGCTAAAGTATCTAATACCTGATCGATAAAGGGTAAAGGAAAGTGATCCTTCAAAGTTGCTTTGTTCAATTCCCTATAATCAATGCATACCCTCCATTTACCATTCTTTTTAGGTACTATAACCAAACGAGAAACCCATCGGCTATCTGAAATTGGATAAATGAAGTTTACATTGAGTAGTTTTTGGAGTTCTTCATTCACTATCTCCCTAAGGTTTGGATTCATCCTTCTCTGAGGTTGTCTGATTGGTCTATTGTTTTCCTCGATGTAAATGTGATGAATGCAAGTCTTAGGGTCAATACCTTTCATATCAGTATACTCCCATGCAAATGCAGTAGAATGTTTTTGCAAGATTTTGGTTAGCCCTCCCTATTGTGATCTTTCCATGTTTTTGTTGATATTCAATGTTTTACCTGGAAAGATCTCAATGGCAGAACTACCAAACTCTTCCATAGAGAAAAGAGACATTTGTCTAGATGATATATACTCAATGTTAGAATCTAACTGAAATTGTGTGTGGTCATATTCTAAAGATGTTTCAAAGTTTTCTAATGTGTTCAGAATTTGACTATCTTCACTAATTTCAGAAATGGTAAAGACAGGTTGTATAGTATCCTCATCATCAACCCACTCATTATCTCCTATTTATGTAATTTCTTTTGCTGGAGGATACAGATTGAATTTCTTTGTCGAATTACCATCATAAATATACATATCCCCAGATCTACAACTGATAAAAGCATCAGCTGTGGCTAGCCAAGGTCTTCCTAAGATGAGAGGGTGTCCTCCTAAATTACTCTTGGGAGTTAAAATCATGAAATCTACTGGATATTCCCAAGAGTCTAAGGAGACCGAAATGTCTTCTAATACACCATCTGGTTTGATAATTGATCGATCTGCAAGTTGCAATAAAGTAGGTGTAAAAAGAAGATTAGGAAGTTTCAACTGTTCCATAGTCTGTCTACTCATAATGTTGATAGCAGCGCCTAAATCAATCAAAGTATTTGGAATTTATACCCCATTGATATGTGTTTTGACGATTGGACTACCAGGATCTACATACTTCTGCATAGTAATTTTTCCCATCATGATATCTGCAATTTTTCCTACCAGGTGGATTCTTCTTGTATCTCTTGGTTTCCTTCCTGGTCTTTTAAGACTCAACTCCTTTATTGTTTTTGCTAGAATAGGAATCTCTCTAATGGCTTGTAACAAGGGAATCTTGATACAAACATTCTTTAATTCATCTAGAAAATCATAGTCAAGCAACAAGATTTGTTTTTCCACCCCTTTGTCAATTTGTAATCTTTCAAGAAAAGGAGGTGTGGATGAAGATGCAGGTTGCTCAACTATAGGAGTTGTGGGGCTTGACTCTTTTTTTTTTTTTTGAGTGCTTGGGTTTTGAAGAGATGCTTCAAAACCTTTATTGGCTTCAAGAGAATCTTCCTTAGAAATGCTTTGCTTTTGGGCATCTATAGAAGGTTTATCTAAAACTCTACCTGATCTGAGTTGTACGTCATTGAGAGGAACAATCATATAGGTAGGAAATTGTTGACCTTCTACCATGTAAGCATTTTGAGGGTTTTTATTGTTGGGGTTTGGCAATGGTTGGGAAGGAAGTTGATTTGGCTTCTGTTGGAATGGAAGCAAGAGTTGAGAATTTGGATTCTGTTGAGAAGGTTGTTGTTGTTGTGGAAATGGCAATGATAGTTGTGGATTTTGATTTGGAAGTTGTGGAGCTTGTTGGTTTTGAAAAGATGGAGGATATTGATAAAATTGAACAAATCTCCCATAAGGATTTTGCATACCTTGTACCCATGATTGAAAAGGATTTTGAGGTTGGGACCAAGGTTGTTGCCAAGGATTCCACTTCGGCGGGGGTTGAAAGTTCATAGATTTGTTAAACCCTTGGTTTTGTTGCCCCTGCCAAGGTCTCCTTGCAACAAAACAGAGAGACTCAATTGTATTTGGATCTTCTTGAAAGACATCTTTGAGCCCAGGAATTGAAGGACAATCCTTGGTCTCATGGTTTTCTGAACAAATCACACATGTTTCTACAACTTTTGCATCCAAGGGACATTCCCTTAGAGCATGTTTCTTTCTACATTTTGGGCAAAAGATGGCCAAAGCTTCAGCTTCTGCTTTCTGCTTGTTTTGTATTTTAAGGGTGTCTAGTTGCTCACTAAGACTCCCTAAGATATCAGTTTTGAATTCATCAAGCATGTTACCAATCTCAACCCTACTTACTAATCCAGTTGCAGATTTGCTTGCTCTAATGAGAGAAGGATCTCTAGGCCATTTTCTAGTTTTATATTTTCCCCTTGAGAGATGGAAACATAGCTCTACTATATCGTGAAGTCGAAGTTGAGATATATCTCCTTTTCCCATCATGTTCAAAATATCTATCCATTCATCTCTAATGGCTTTTAATAGAAGGGTTTTCAAGGTTTCCTCATCTAAGTTACTCACTTTTTCTCTTTTCAGGTTGTATTGGAATATTTCAAGTAAATCCTCCAAGTTTTCATCCTCTCTTTGCACCATTTTGAATACTTCATCCTTATGGTTGGTGGGCATAAAATAGTACAGGTATCTATCCAAAAATGTTTGTTTCATATCATTCCAAGTCCTAATGGATTAAGTGAGTAATCCCATGAACCATTTCAAAGCAGATCCTTTCAATGTTGAAGGAAACAGTTTGAGTTTTTGAGAGTCTTCCAGATAATCATAAGTTCGACATACGACCTCAAACTCAAATAGAAATGTTTCAGGATCCTCATTTCTTAACCCATGAAAGTTTGGGAGGACAGATGGTGAAATGTTTTTCATTCTTGCTCGAGAATCCTCATCGACTATTGTTGTTGGGAAAAGTATCCAATTCGGAATGCCCCTATCCCACTCTAAGAGGTGATAGTGCCTTAGCAACAAACAAGGAAAACTATCTGAGTATTCTTCTTTATGAGATGCAAATAGAGAAAGAAGGATGTAACTAACCGGTGTCTTCCGCTAGTTTGTTGATCCAATCTCTCTCTCTTTTGTTCACTTCCCGCTGCCTGCTCTTTCACTGGTCCAGCTTCACACAGTTCCTGCAAGATCACAAGAGAGGAAAACTACACAAAAGATATAGATTCACATTCATAACTAGTTTAGGATCAGATATAAACTAAATATGCGAATATAACAAAACATCATTAAAATACAAGCATATAGGAGAAACTCAAGTAGCTTTATTGATATGATAACAAGGTTCAAGAGGAGATACAACCAAGTGAGTCCCGATCCAGCATCTACCTCCCAGCAAAAGAATCCCTTCCTCTCCTCCAACAAATCATAAATCACCCAATGTACTAATCTCAATCTCAAACCAACAGCAATTCTTTACAAAGTACAAAATTCCAGCCTCTTGAACCTCTGGGTGAGAGATCCATATATAGATTTGAGCAGAGAGGATGAGTCAGCTCATGTTTTGACTTGTGGCTTCTCTCTGTCAGTTCTTGCTTCCACTTGGAGGTTGAGAACCTCTTACTCATCACTTGGTCGAATTCATTGAGGCAAGTGTCATTGAGGAAGATTCTGGAAGTTTCCAGGGTCTTTCCACCTCGTTGAATGAACTCGCCATTTGTCATTTCCCACTCAGCGCACCCTGGTAGTGCTTCTATCTGCGTTGTAGTGCAACTGGCCAGTGTAACCTCTGCATTTCAACGCAGGCAGCTAGTGGAGCTATTGAATTGATCCTAATTTGACCATTTCTGAGTGGTTTTTGGTGGAGAACTTTTGGGAGAAGCTGTCTTTGGTTGACCTTGTTCCTTTAGGGGTAGGAACAACTCTTTTAGGGACTTTGGATCCCTTGGATTATGGACATTCCATGCTCAATGCTGTAAGGCACAAAAATGTCTATAAAAACTATAGGAAATCCGAATGAGTTATCTCCATCCCTATTTCTTCCATTGTTACCTCTACCTCCTCCTCCTCCTCTACTTCTACCAAATCCGTTTACTACCTCCTCTGTCATGATAGCTTCCTCAGAGACTTCAGAGTCCTTTGGTTCCTCTACTAATGGTGAATGAGGAGGAATTTCTCCCTCTTCTTCCTCAGGTGATTCTACCTCTTCAATTACAATGTGTCTCCCTGTAGAAGGAAAGAAATGATCTTTTCCTAATTCAGATTTGACAGATGGTGTGGGAGAGTCTCCTAATTCAACTACTGCCTCTTGAATCCCAGGAATCCTAAGGCTAGGAGTGTGAGTTGGAGATGATGGAGGTGTCTCTTGTCTATTCATTGAAGTAGATGGAGTTGTAAAAATCGAACTTTTTGCCCTAGCTAAAAACCTTCCTCTAGAATCTCTTGCTCTATGCATGTCATTTTTTATTTTTCTTCAAGTCGGGCTAATAATTCTCTTTCTGATCTTCCAGGTCACTCTAGGTGCAAGAAGAGAGAATACTCAAGAAACTATTAAACCAATAACTTTCTCTTTTCCGATCCTCCAGTTCACACTAAGTGCAAGAGGAGAGCATACTTTGAGAGGTTATCAATTTTCCTTCCTTGAAATTTTCTTATGTGTGTTTTTTTTTTAAGAAATTGGCTACCTAGTTTCACTTCCCCGGCAACGGCACCAAAATGTTTGGTCAATTTAGTGTGTCCTAAATTGCTATTTAAAATCTCAATCTGGTAGTCGTAAACTACTGAAGTGAAGTGCACTGTATATGCAAGATAACCGATTTCTTAGTCTTTTGTCGTTTTTGAGTTTTTTTTAGTTTGTTTTTGGGTTTATCTTCTGTGGATTCCCTAGTGTGAGATGGTGAAATTGAAAGTCAAGTATGGATGGTAATGGTGATTTCTACAATGATTCAAGTATGGATGGTAATGGTGATTTCTACAATGATTTTCCAAACTTCAAAGTTCTCAAAAAGAAGGTTTCAAACTGACTGTGATGAAATCAATTCTCAAAAGGAAATAAATGTACCAAAACAGTGAACTAGTGACAATGGCCCAATATCCTTACTGCTGTATGAAAAAGAAAATAAAAACTGAACTCAAAGCAACTCAAAGACTGAAAGCAAAGCAAACTAAATCACACTACTTCAACCCACATTCTGACCCTTCACCTTTCAACTCGCTTTGACTATAGGAAGTAATCATAAACAAGCTGAGTAACATGATATCTGAATTGCAGGAAATCAAATTGCATAAAATGAAACTAAGATTTAACTACTCATTCATATTTCAATTCTTGAAAATGACATAAGTAATTCAATCTCTAACTTGTAGGAAAGAAAACTAAATCATACTACAACAAGTAATATTCTGATTCCTCACTAATTGAGTTGCTTGGCTATAGAAAGGAAATCATAAATAGATGAGTAATATGATGTCTAAGTGGAAGAAAAGTAAATAAGCAAAGCAAAAATGAAAGAAATGACAATGTTGGAATTAAAATTCAGTAAATGAAAATCAGCAGAAAGGACAAGATGATCTCATGTTAGTAGTCATTAAAAATATATAAATTTTCCTGGGCTGCCTACAAAACCTGTAAGAAAAGCACTGATCAGCTAACAGTTAACATAAAAGGAAATATGGACAGCAGTTAACCATGAACATCAGAACAACATAATATATACAAGCTAATGATTATAAAAATAGTAAATGAAAGCAAGTAAGAAACTATACAGAGCCTTGGTGTACAGGGGCTCTCTGCAACCTCAGCCAGTCAGTACTCAGTCACAAATCGAATTCAGGAATGTTGTCTTCTCATATATTAAAGTGCCGTAATAAGACAAAGTAAAGCACAGTACAATGGGTTTATACAACAGTCAAAATTACATCTAAAAAACTAACTATCCAGTGTATATCAACGCGTTATTTATAAGTGAAAATGCTGCAACTAATTCCTAGATTCTATGCTACCAAAGAGAGACGTAAATCTCCACGGCCTGAGATCTAGCGTGATGGTAATCATGATAGTTAAATCCATGGAGTGGTGGCTGCTCAATTCAGTTCATGGGTTGATCTACAGGTGTGCCAATACCTCCGGAAATTCAGGATCGTGCCACGCAAACCTTCACGTGGGAAAAACAGAGTCGTGCCACCACAAGACTCTTGGTTTGGCCCTTCCTTTGACCGTCATTGACCATGACCGTTTGTGAGTGATTTGGCTGAACTGAGGGGACATGTTCCATGTACATGTCACTTGCAGCTTGCCCATGTGGTCGGTTTCTCCATTGGACACCTGTAACATCGTCTTTAACACAATGGCTACGAAAAGCTGAGCTAGCTGTGGAAAGTGACAAGTTTCCGCAGCTACTTGAACAAAAATCTAAATCAAACAGCAGTCATAAACATAGTTAGGAAACCATTTCATAAGCTCTTTTTAGACTAATATGAAATGATTTGACAGCTTGGTGGATGAAGTAAATGTAAAAGGAAGGCTGAAAGGGTATATTGGGAAGTGCAGGTTTGGGACTCAACATACCGACTCGAATTTTCCTTTAGAGGGAGTTTTGTATTAGTGTTATTGTGGATAGATCTTGTATTCTTGTAGCTTCATTGTATTTTCTTGCAGGGATGTAATTCTATTCATGAAAATATTGAATATTGGTGTCATGTTCAGCTTCTAAATCTTGTTCTCCTTCATAGGTCTCTGAGTTTCCTTGAGCTTGGCCATCCCAGGAACCTCATATCCCTTTTTTATCATTTTCTTTCCTTCTTTTCATTGCTTATTCACATCCATCTCTATTTTCTATTCCTTTCTATTTATGCATTTAGGATTAATAATTTCTTGTTGTAGGATTGAGTTAAATGGTTGATGTAAGTTCTTTTGCAGGATAGAAAGAACTATTTCATCCTTGGAAAAGCTTTGGAAGTTCATAGTAATCATTGAGCTTCTTGGATTAGTCTTCTTATTCCCAAGTCTAGATTGATGGACCTCCTTTTTAGCAAAGAACAGTAAATTTATGCTATTGCTTTAGAGCATGCTAAAAAGCTTCAATCGAGTTGGTTACACTTTCATTAGATCTAAAAAAAATTCTATTTCATAAAACAAATTACCCCATTGAATTTTTACTTGATTTGGTTAGGAATTATTTTAGATTTACTAGCTCACTAATTTTCAAATTTCTAGATTTTTCTACTAGTAATGTTTTTTTATTTTTTTTGCATGGGTTAATATAAGTATTTTTGAGTGATTCCACTTGAAATAGGGACATAAGACATCCTAGTTAATAAAAAAATTTGTCCCATACAATTTGGATTTGATTTTCTTGGTCATTAAACCCTCACCAATTTCATCATTTCACAAGGAAACTTCTCCAAGATTTTTGAGTGAATTCATCCATTCCCGGCTTTGGTTTTGAGTTCTAAGTGATTCTAGGAATTTTCCCACTCCATTCCACCCATCACAAACCTTTCCTAGGTGTCCCATCACCTCCAAAACCTCACATTTTTCTCTCGGCTGTATCCTGTAGGTTGACTGTAATTCCTACAGGATCATCCTGTAGGTTTCTAGTGCATCCTGTAGGTTTTCCTAAAATGGCCTGTTTTGAGGCCGAATTAAGAGAAAACCTCTAGAAAGTCACCAAAAGCCTCCCAAGGGTCTCCCACACCATCCAACCATCTCCTAACCCTTCCATCCAACCTCTAACATCCTTAATTCACTTACCACATCACCAAAGGAAATTAGTTTGCATGAAAAGACAAAAAGACAAAAACAGATTTATTTCAGTCCCTTTACTTGCACATTAGTGATGTTTGGTGCTTCTTACTTCCATGCTTATATAGTAGCATTTGGTTCATGGTAAATTAGCATTGTTTCAAGCATAGTTTCTTGGCAGTTAATTAGGAAATGGTGTGATTTAGCATTGAATTTTTGTCTCTTTACTTGAACTTTATTTCTTGCAATAGGTTAAGGTTCCATTTCAAACATTTCATTTTCTGCAATTAGTTTAGGATTTGACTTAGGTACATGCACTCCATTACATCATGATAACAAAGGAAGGACACATTGTATGCCACACATATAGTGCCGACACCTCTTAAGTTTGTGTGAACCCTGGGTTGATAATTAAAGCCGGTAGCCTTGGGAGTTGCAGCATTCTTGTTGCAATATCGAGGCTCATCAGTTTTCAGTTGATTTTGCCACCAACTAGCACATTGTTTACAAACCCAGTTTGGGTGGTGTTTTAGATAGTTGAGTTGATGTTCATTTTCTATTTTTAATTTCAGTTTATTTAAAGTATTTCAACAAAAAAGAAAATTTAGACATGATCTTGGCTTAATTAATAAACAAAGTTTCACACAAAAGCACACCTTAAACGAACGACGCTTGGTTTACACCACCAAGACAAGAATTAACTTAATTAATTTATCTCCCCAAATAGAGACATATACATTTTGTTTATCTCCCTTCACCATATCCATGTCACTTTTATTGTACAACCATAGCGCCACCAAGGTGTTTGTCGTGGAGACTCTTAGGCCTTCATCCTTAGTTTCTACTTGGATGTATTACTCCTCCCTACTGGGTTCAAGTTATTCATCCCATAAGTCCCCATATTGACTCTTCTTTTGGTTAATATGATTCCTCATTTGATTCCAAGCTTCCTTCACTACATACCATCATCATGTCAGGACCTGCTATAGGTGTAGGAAACCAAGTTGGTGGTGGCTCAGGTTATATGCTGGTAGTCACATCTAGCAGAACCAATATAGGAACCATCCCAATAGCTCTTTGCTACCTTTCATGGTTGGGTTAAGTCTCCCAGATTTTAGCTATTTGATAAATGACCCCATACACCACGATGCTGGTTGGCCAACTATCCCAATTAAGCTTCCCTCATATATTCCCAAGTTTGAGGGTACTTTTATAGAGGGCCCCACCAATCATGTCTGCTACTTTCATATGTTGTGTTTGTCTAATTCCATCACCTATCACTACATTCCTCTTTGGTTGTTCCAACACATGCTCTCTGGAGATGTTATGAAGTGGTACATTAACTAGCCCTCTGCTACTCATTCCACTTTTGTGACGCTTGGTAAAGCATTCCTTTCATATTTCCAGTTACCTCTCCGATACGACACTGGTACGAAGCTCTTGACCACATTTCATTAGTCCTATGCAACTCGTCTTTCCAACCATTCCCAGGAATGATGTAGAAGGAGGAGATGTGTCATGCTCCTTCCTTCAAAGACTGTGTCGACCTCGATTGGTTTACTAGGGCTCTTCTAACACCCATTTCCAAAGATGTTGCAACTCACATTCCTTAAACAGAGGAAGAGGATCTCCAGATTGCTCTGAGATATGACTTGATTTATCCTCAATCCAGTTATGTTTATAACGTTATACCAGACCTCCCTCGTCCTAGTGGTGCCAATGCACCAGGGGCATCTCACACTGCTGATGGTATCATTGGTGCTATTTCACATCCTTCGTCGTATACTCAACAAGGTTATGGCTATTTGTAGGGGGAGACTAGTTCCTCCAACACTTATCCTCCTCCTGCCAGCAACATGCATTCAGGCCAAAGCACATCTTATGCATTCATCCAACCACATCAGCAGATGTCAGGGCCAGCTAGTGCTCAACCTATCTACCAGACCATTGTCCCTTCACCATCTTACACCTATGCACCGTCGAGCACTCCAAACCCTCAGGCATCAATGCTGCAACCTCCCATGCATCCTCAAACCCAGCAGCCACTGTCCCCTCAGGGTCAAGTGTATGCACATAAGAGTGTGAAAAATCCCCAAAATTTGAAGAAAAATAAAAAGGTGAAGGGTAACAAGGGTAACTAGGGTAACCAAGGTAATCAACATAATCAATCCTAGGGGAACCAGCTTAACACCAACAACTAGCAATAGGAAAACCAACCCAAGAAAAACAAGGTTGTTCATACAAAAAATGCTTGTGCATGTTGTGGTGTAGAAGGCCATTATAGAAATGAGTGTCCCTTCTTACCCCAGATGCAGAAAATGTGGGAAGCCCAACCAACTTCTAGGGATAAACTACCCATGCCACAACTGCCTTAGAATCCCATGCCATCTCAACCAGTCGTGCTTACAAATCCTTTCCTTCACCAAGGATACATTGCTAGTCAACCTCAACAAGGTCAAGCAGCCCACCCTCCCTAACCTTCTAGTCCTGGTGACTACCAGATTGTCATGATGAATTCTGAGGGGGTCAGTACCTCTGCTACCAAATTGTAAACTTGGTCATGTCAATATGATAAGCTATCGACTTCGTCCACAACTAATCCCAAAAAAAAAGAGTCTATTAAGCCTCTTATGACACCAAGTGGTCCCTTACAAATCCCTCAACGCAAGGGTGAGTCAATTCCCAAGATCCCCAAAGGGCCATTGAGATGTAATGCATCTTCTAACCAAGCTTCCCACACATACATTATAGTAGATGACTTGGCCCAATCACCTACTGCCATGTCAACACTAGAGTTCTTCCATTGGTGCCCATCTTAGAAGAAAGCTCTACTAATTGCTATGGGCATATTAGATCTTTCAGACGATCATTTGACTATCTTTCTTATTGACCATCAGAACATCCTCCATTACCACCACCTGTTACTTTCCAGATACTAGTCCGAGTACGTCATGCCATCATCTCCCGATGCATTATCGATGAAGCTGAATCCATGTGTATGATTGTTGGCTTATTGGGGCTTGACCTAGGTTCAGAGGTGATTTAGCCAAAAAAATCCTTGTACTAATGGCCCTTTCGGCAATAGTCTGCAGAAAGCAAATTGAGGTCTCACCCGAAGTAGTATGGGAGGGTGCTAGAACCAAGTTTCTGCACCCTAGAGATGTTTGATGAGTTCAAGTGGTTTTCGGTTTGACCCTACGCCCATGTTTCTACGCGCACTTTCCTGTACCTCGCAGCCTGAGATGCTGCCCTCGCACATCCATACTTGGGGGCGGAACGTTGTTATTTCCCAAGTCCTTACGAGTATCCCAATGTTAGATGATTATTTTACTCTACTTGCATGCTTTAAGTTATACTTAGCAACATAAAGTATTCATGCAGGTGCGCACAGTAAATAAACAATATATTTGCAATTTACATAAAACATGCATTAACCCAAGAACAAATACACAGAATTAAGATAAATCTTCTCTTTATTAATCTCTTCTTTGGTTACAAACTCGACTCTACCCTGTGCACTTAGCTGCAGGGGTCCGTGCACTCAGCCGCGAACTACCAGGCCTCTGCACACTTAGCTGCAGAGCCTTCTCCTACCCTATGACCCAAGTACACACTTAGTCACTTAGACTCTATCCTCGCCTCTTGATTTCTTATTATTTTCTCCCTTATTTACACTTAGAGCCTCACTCCATTTATACATTCCCATGGTCCACGGACCATGGGTTGGCCGACATTACATTAAAGGACTAGGGTGGACAACCTTGTGACTCTATCATACATTTCGCATTTCGCGCTCGTAATTCGCAAAGTCTTTACAACAATATCGGGTCAAAACTTGGGCTTTGAGCCCCAAAACATGCCTCAGGGGGATTCTATGCCCAACAGGCCCCCAACACAAACATCGTGACTTGCCCTCGAGTCACTCTATCGATGCGGAAATCTTGGTGTGGATTCCCTCCAACTGTTCTCAAACTGTACTAAGGTCCACAGTGCACTGAGCTGTTGCTTGATGAATCTGTTGCATCTGTTGTTTGAGACCTATATGTTCGACGTTCTTCTCTGCATCTACACATGCATCCCTTGTATGTGCATGAGCTTTCCTTCGATGTTTGCCGTGATAGTGAAGGCCTCATCAATCCAAGGCTGAACGTATGATTTGATAACTACCTCCTTATGTCACGCCGCGTCCACCTGCTCATTTAGTGCCTTAGCTTTCTACATCCTTGCAAGCCGCTGGGTGAGGACCACTGTCTATGCAGTTCCTTGGACACTATCATATTGCTACTGCAGTTCTCGTGCTTCTATTTCCAAGTGCTGGATATTGGGGTCCTCCTGCAGAGTCGTGAGAACCTCAAGTGCGTCTTCCAACATGTTGGTGTAGTCTCGTACTGCACTTCCCATTTCCTCCAATCCTGCTATGATAGTGCTAGCACATTTTTCTCTGACTTCTAATCGATTTGAGGGTTGTGCCTTTGACCACAACTTGGCGATCTGAAGATTCAGCTCCAGTTGAACCTTAGTCATTTCTTCCCTAGCCTCGCGGACTCTGGTTACTAACCTATGGATCCACACCTCTACTGGTAGATCTGCTGGGATGGCCAACTCTAGGGCGCATCGGTAAGCATCATCTACCACCTGCACCAACTATTGATTTTGCGAAACCAATTTGTCACGCTACAAGTTGAGTTTTTCCATGTTTATCTTTTTCTCACTAAGGACTTGGATCACGCAGCTCTCCCTAGCACGCAACTCTGCCGTTATCCCATCCTATAGGAGATACAGTGTCTCACGCAGAAGGACAACCAAATTAAGTCCAAGGCCTTTCATCATGTTAACCAAAATCTATTGGCCTCATTTGCTGCTATTAGGGCCCCTTCCGGCAACACTATTGTGTTTTCCATCCGTGCATGCAACATCTACTCTGTTGTCGAGGATCCTGCTGCGATTTGGGTGGAAAGGGTACCCACCTGAGGGGGACACACCTATAAATCCTGCAGCTATGCTCTGAGGGCTGTAGGTTTTAACCCTGTACAAAAATTACCTGCATACGAATTCTTAAACAAAGAAAATAAACAATGTGAGAGCATAACCCATAAAACACATATGCACAGAGATTTTTCCCTGGATCCCAAAACCGGGACTACCAGCTTGATTTTTCATTACGTTCCTTTCAATGTTACAATACATATTTATACATGCCGAAGCATCCAATACCATGGACCGAAAACCATCGCGTCCAATACCATGGACCGAAAACCATCGCATCCAAAAAACATGTGCGAAAAACATGCACAAAACCATAGTTGGGTCTGCCCAACCTAACATATGGTCCAAAACCAAAATTTTCCGGGGCACTGCCCCGGACCCCATAAAGTGGGGTTACAGGTGCCATTCAAACCCCCTATTAACTACGTGGAAAGAATATAACACAACCCAACAATATCCCACTTGTTTTCTTTCCACAGGGGGCTACAGGAGAGCTTAGTCATTTTTTCAGCCCTGAGATTCCCATTTCTTCTCTACACCAAGAGAACTTCTCAGAGCTTACAGATTTTGTCAATGCATCTGCAGTATTCTTCAAACTGTCCACCTTTACCAACAACACCTTTCTTTCTTCTATCATATCCCTCACAAAGTGATACTGAACATCAATGTGCTTTGTCTTTGAATGATAAGCAGGGTTATTTGCCAAGAAAATTGCACTTTGGCTGTCACAGTCTATTCTTATAGCTCCCTGTACTAACCCCATACTTGAACACAATCTCTGCAACCAAACTGCTTCCTTGCTTGCATGAGTGGCTACCATGTATTCTGCCTTTGTAGTTGATAGTCCCACTACAGATTGTTTCTTACTCATCCAACTGACTGCACCTCCAAATAGGTTAAACACATACCCACTTGTAGATCTTCTCTGATCCAGATCTCCAGCCTAGTCTACATCAACAAAGCCATGAATATCCAACACTCTGTCCAATCCTAGTCTTCCTTGGTAGCACAAACCATAATCACTAGTGCCACGCAAATACCTGAAAACCTGCTTCACTGCTGTCCAGTGCTCCTTCCCAGGTTTTGACATAAACCTGCTCAATACTCCCACTGCATGTGCAATGTCTGGTCTAGTACAAACCATTGCATACATCAGGCTACCCACTGCACTTGAATATGGAACACGGGACATGTCCTCTTCCTCTTCTTGTGTCTTGGGACACTGTTCAATAGATAACCTCACACCTACAGGAATAGGAACCTTCACCGGTTTACTATCCTGCATATTAAACCTCTGGAGTATTGTCTCGACATACTTCCTCTGGTTTAACCAGAGCTTCCTCTTTGACTGATCTCTTTTAATTTCCATGCCCAAAATATAGTTTGCAGCACCAAGATCTTTCATGTTGAATTTGGAGGACAATTGGGTCTTCAAATCCTGGATAATTTCTTTGTCATTTCCAACCAGCAACATATCATCCACATACAAGACCAGATAAATAACACAGTCACCAATTAATTTAAAATACACACAATGATCTACTTTGCTTCTGGTGAAGCCAAGTCCCCGTATAAATGTATCAAATTTGTGATACCACATCCTTGGTGACTGTTTTAACCCATACAGAGACTTCTTTAACTTGCATACCAGTTCTTTCTTACCCTTCACCGCAAAGCCTTCAGGTTTCTTCATGTAGATTTCCTCTTCCAAATCCACGTGAAGAAATGTTGTCTTCACATCCATCTGTTCCACCTCAAAATCAAAAGCAGCAGCAACAGATAAAAGTAATCTAATAGAAGTTACCTTGGCAACAGGAGAAAAAATATCACCAAAATCAATTCCCGGCACCTGGGAATAACCTTTTGCTACCAACCGAGCTTTGTATTTCTCCACCTTTCCTTCTGCATTTGTCTTCTTCTTGAACACCCATTTGCTGCCAATGGGTTTCCTTCCAGCCGGCAATTCCACCAGATCCCAAACCTTGTTTTTGTGCAAAGATGCCATTTCATCGACCATGGCCTCTTTCCATAGTTTTCTGTCCTCTGAATCCACTGCTTCCTTCACAGTTCTGGGATCATCATCAGTAACAAACAAAGAAAAATTTGAACTGAAAGCAGATGGACTATACCTTTCTGGCTACCTTCTTTATCGAACTGATCTTCTCACAGCTGGAGCTTGTGGCTCTTCATCTTTTGATTCCTCCTCTGCTGTAGAGTCCGATTCTTCCTCCTTTGGCTCAAACTCTATCTTCTTAGGTTCCTTTGGTTGGACTTCATGTTGAATAACATATTTTACCTCTCTGAACAACACATCTCGGCTGTACACAACCTTCCTTGTGACTGGGTTCCAAAGCTTATAACCCTTTAAACCATCCTTATACCCAATAAAGATGCACTTTTCAGATTTACTATCCAACTTGGTTCGTTTCTCCTTTGGAACATGTACATATTCATCACATCCAAATACCCTTAGATGTGAAAGAGAGGGTTTCTTACCAGTCCATACTTCTTGTGGAGTCTTATCCTCCAACGCTGATGAAGGTGATCTGTTGATCAGGTAACATGTAGTATCCACCGCCTCTGCCTAGAATTCCTGTCCTAACCTGGCACCACTGAGCATGCTTCTTGCCCTTTCCATCAACGTCTTGTTCATTCTTTCTGCGACTCCATTTTGCTGAGGTGTATATGGAGTAGTCTTCTGTCGTGCTATACCACACTTCTTACAAAATTCTTCAAATTCCTTGCTGCAAAATTCTCCACCATTATCTGTCCTCAGCACCTTTATCTTCTTCTCTGTCTGATTTTCCACCAGAGCCTTAAATTCTTTAAACCTATCAAAGACTTCAGATTTCTTCTTAAGAAAATATATCCATGTATTCCTTGAGAAGTCATCGATGAATGATACACAGTACACAGACTTACCCAGTGATGGAACCTTCACAGGTCCAAACACATCACTGTGCACAAGCTCTAATATTTGTTTCGTCCTCTTACCACCAAAGGGGAAACTCACCCGATTCTGCTTCCCATACACACAATTTTCACAGAAATCAAAATCCAAAGAGCTATCATTCATACCTTCTACCATACCTTTACCATGAAGTATTCGAAGGCCCTTCTCTCCAATATGTCCAAGCCTTTGATGCCACAACATGGTCTTCTCTCCAGAGACCACTAGATTTTCTACTCCATTTTCAGGAACCATAGAACTATTGCACCCATCAACAACAGTGATACCTTGCAGCTTGTACAGAGTTCCAATCCAAACTCCCCGCATCAATATCAGTGCTCCTCGAACCATCTTGCATGTATCTTTCTTGAACACCGTCTTTACACCTGCATCATCCAACTTGCTTACAAAAATCAGATTTCTGGCCAATGCAGGAATATGTAGAACACCCGGAAGTGTTCTAACCCTTCCACCTTGCAACTTCAACTTTACTTTTCCCCGACCAATGATTCTAGCCTTCCTATCATCTCCTAAGAATACATCACCACCATCGTATTTCTCATACTCGCAGAACCACTCTCTATGGGGAGTGAAGTGAAAGGATGCACCTAAGTCAATCAACCATGCCTCATGATCTACATGTGTACTTGAAGAAGCCAAGTACACATCCCCACCTTCATCTGAGGTGGTTTTCACCTCTGCAGAAGGAGCATCATCAGATCCCTTTCCTTTATCAGGAGCTTTAGATTTACAATCCCTTTTGAAGTGCCCTTCCTTTTCGCATTTCCAGCACACCACCTTTGTAGGTTTTCCTGGAGATTTAGATCTCCCTCTAGATTTAGATCTCCCACTCGATGACTTATTTTTGTTTCTGTTCTGGGACTGTCCTTGTACAGACAAGGCATCACCATTCTGGTTGTCCATATTTTTCCGTCTCATCTCCTCCGTCAGCAAGGCTAAGACTATTTCATCAAACTACAAAGCAGTTGCATTGCTACCTATTGCAATAACCAAAATATCCCACGAATCTGGTAGAGAACACAACAGACTGATGCACTTATCTTCATCTGAAATTTTAATATCAACAGATAATAACTGACTTACCACAGTATTAAACGCATTCAGATGCTCTGTCACCGAGTCTCCATCTTTCATCCTCAGGTTATACAGCTTTTTCCGCAGGAACAGTTTATTCACCAGAGACTTAGATTGGTACAAAGTCCCTAACTTGACCCACAAAGCCTTTGCCGTAGCTTCCCTGATACATTCAGCAATACTGAATCTGAGACACACAATTGAATTGTGCTCTTTGCCTTCCGATCCAACTTCTTCCATTCTTCATTAGTCACTCTCGATGGTTTAGTACACGGATCTACCGCGATCCACTGATCTTTATCCACCAACAGATCCTCCATCTTGAGTTTCCACAACTCAAAATTTTTACCATTGAACTTCTCAATCTCTATCTTTCCACTGCTCGCCATCTTCTTTCACCACCAGAGTCGATCTCGCAGATCTCCCACTGAACAGGGTCTACCACAGGCCCGAGCGAAACCCCTCAGCAACAAAGGCGTCCCCTTTAAGCCAAAACAGCTCTGATACCAAATGTAGGTTTTAACCCTATACAGAAATTACCTGCATACGAATTCTTAAACAAAGAAAATAAACAATGCGAGAGCATAACCCATAAAACACATATGCACAGAGATTTTTCCCTGGATCCCAAAACCGGGACTACCAGCTTGATTTTTCATTATGTTCCTTTCAATGTTACAATGCATATTTATACATGCCGAAGCATCCAATACCATGGACCGAAAACCATCGCGTCCAATACCATGGACCAAAAACCATCGCATCCAAAAAACATGTGCGAAAAACATGCACAAAACCATTGGTGGGTCCGCCCAACCTAACATATGGTCCAAAACCAAAATTTTCCAGGGTGCTACCCCGGACCCCATAAAGTGGGGTTACGGGTGCCCTTCAAACCCCCTATTAACTACGTGGAAAGAATATAACACAACCCAACAAGGGCCCCCAACATAGTCTAGTGCTCCTGCATAAAATCCTGAAGAGCCTCATTTGTGAAATCGTGAACTGTCTCACTGAGTCATGCAGATCACCCTCAGTTAGGGTGACCGGGTCAATGGCCAATTTCGAGGCCTTGACCTCCTTTGTGTGTGTGTTTCAACTATGTGGGTGTGGTCCCTAGTTCTGTGCACCCTTCTGCTACTTTTGTTTCCTCTGCTTCCTGCCCGTACGAGGAAATTGCTTGGACCTTGTCTGCCTTCGTGGTTGTTTCCTCTACCTCTTGTACTTTTGTTGCTACTTCTGCGGCCTTTTTTTGTTCGATGGCTTTTTGTGCCGCTTCCCATAATGCCCTTACCTCAACTGCTGTTGTTTCCTTTTGCATTTTCTCAACCAACTGCGTGATGCATATCTTGGAATCATCCTTCTTCTTCTATGCTACCGCCCTATCGAGTTTGGCAAGATCTGAGGCATGCCATTCCGGGGGCCATGCCTCCAAGACAATGAAAATGGCATCATCAGTGGCTACAAATGGTAGCTTCATCCACTGCTTTGCCGGATCCTTGCATGCCCTGATAAAAATGTTGTGCATATCAGCCTTAAAGTCTGCAAAACTCTGCAGACTATTGTACCCATGGATGACAAGCGCGCTTCCTATTGATCCACATCTAGATGTTCATCTCCATGAGCACCCAGAAGATCTTGGTTTCGCATATCCTTTTCGCATCCTTTGTGGCCTAGAGCGAAGCATACTTCACGGCCTCCGATAATTCTCTATCAATGCTGGGGAATTGACTGTCCTCGGCAGTTCTCCTGCTACGAGCACTATGGATAGCAACAACCATGCATAGTGGAAGGTTTTTCCCTGCACCTGGGCTTCGTGACAATTTTTCAAAAATTCTATGCAGAGGAATTCAGAGCAGTTAAACTAGACCCCCTCCATGTACTTCTCAACTAGTGCAACCACTGGTGCTAGTACCTTGTCGGTGCGGCACTTCCGCATAACTTTTCCTGCGAGGATTTGGGTAGCTACGTAGACTGCTTTGTCCTTGATGCTAGAGATGGCATAGCCCCTCTTCTTATTTTATAGCTTATACTTCGTTTTCCTGGCCTCTGCAAGGGCCAAATCACTTCCCTTTCCTTCGGCTATGGTCTCGGGGTCCTTCCCTTTGTAGGGGAGCCAAGAAACGTGGTGAATTAGGTCTGCTGTGATGGGGATAGGCTCCTCCAACCATAGATAACCATCATGCACGAAGCAAAGCAACTGCCTGGTGATGAAAATGGTGATTGGTATGCAATGGAAATACGACACCCATAGTAATTTTAGTAGCCCCACCTTTTCCACACCGCGCAGCCACTTTCATGGCTCTAACATTGTCACCATCCTTGCGGTGTTCTACTTAATGAGGTTCCCAGTCTCTAGGTGAGGGAACTTCTTGCGGTCAGTGATGTCCCAATCTTCAAACTTCATGGTTGGTACATGGCCTAGGTGCATGCCTTCAAACATAATGTTGTCTGGGAGGAGGAGGGTCTAGAGTGAACTCTTTGTTTCATCCAGGTCCTTTGGCACTTTGGTCTTCCCTTTCCATGGAGGGACATATGTGGGCAGTTTTTTCGCAGAGTGTGTAGGTTGAATATCCTCCTCCATTCCTTCATCTTCTTCCTCTGCGATGATAAGGGCTTGCAAATCTTCTTCTTCCTCATCTGTTTCTATCACGACAACTTTCCCTTTCTCTGTCATCGATAGTTTGCTACGCAGTGGGTTCCTTAAGGACATGCGTACAAGGGCCAGTGCTTGTTTATCGTTCTTGGGCCTTCGTGTACACAGTGATTTTGGGATTTCTACCACAGCCCCAGCGCCTTCTAGAGCATCCTCCATAGTTAGGCCCTCTGCAGCTTCACCAGTGGTTACCTCTTCTATCCCCAAACCATCCTTAGTTGCTATCATTGTATCTGGGCTATAATCTATGACTCGCGAATTCAGGGGCTCAATCAATGCCCGGCTCACAATTCTCAAGGCTCTGCTCAATCGCTCAATTCTCAAATGACCAAGTTTTGTTTTCTGGGAAAACATTTGTGTTTTATAGCACCTTTTGAATTCAAATTCGACCATTCCCCCCAATTCCGATTCATTAATTCTTTCTTGGCAGCAGATTTTCCCAAATCTTGCCCATAAATCATGTCTTAAATTCCCATCGCCTGCTCCATTTGGCTTCAAGTCAAGCATCCCATCATGAATAGTGACTTCAACAGTCACTTCCCAGACAACCTGCATGGCTGCGTAGCCCTTCATTCGTAGTCGCACACCTTGTGACTCTCTACTTCTGCACACATACCCAATATCATGCAGCTCCTGGGAAGAATAGTTTACAGTCTCGCACTCCCTTTCAACCACCTGGAGCACTAAGACTGTCCTACCCATGGCTAGTCAAGTGGTCACACCACCCATGTGGGGCTCCATCCCGTCCTCCACCATGGTTCCTGGGGAACCCCCAACTTCTATTATTGTGGTCGGTATCGCGCACTTCACCACTTGCAACGCGTGACCCTGGTCACTATGCTTGGCGATATTTGGTCCAAGCCAAGGTAGTAGACTAACCAATTCATGACGATAGTTCACAAACTTGTTAGTATGGTCATACGCACCTTGCCTTACCATCCTAGGGTTTTCGACGAGAAACACTTCCTTTATCTTGTCTTCCAACTTCTTGACCTCCGCATCCATCAAAGCACTTTTCTTCCTTCATCATACCCTTTCTTTATCAAGTTCACGGAGTCTAATGTTTCCCTGTCGGATTTCTTCCTCAAGTCCAATGTGTTTTGTTTCTTGCAGTTGTGTGATTCCTTCTTTCTGAGCTTCGCAAACCGTGGTATCTATGTGTCCTGCTATGCGTGGACTAGGATTTTCATGCTCCATAGGGATTATAGGCTCTGCTTCATACTTCAGCTTCAAAAGTGCTCACGTGATCAAGGTTTTTCACATGGTCCTACAAGCCCATAGAACCGCTGGTACATGCAGGTCCCAGTTAGTGCATCTCACATGGCGAACCCCCTTCAGTACTTCGCACACCTTATCAAAGGCTTCCATGAGGATAATCTTTGGAGCACTTGGTCTTGTCATACTTCATCGTTTGCACCCTCATCTTTCCCACTCCTGCTTGTTGGTCTTGTCTCCTATCGTGAGGACGGTGTGCATTCATGCAGGTTGCATACCATACACCTGTACCCATCTAGAGAGGTGGACATGTAGGCTGTTTCAGCCATCATACCTAGCTTTCACCTACCTCTGAGGCTTTCCAAACCACATGAGCATCATCCTTCTACATTCTTGCCAGTCCTCAAAATTCTGCTGATGCGTACCCCACCACCTTGCAGGTGTAGTGTGTAGTACCCATTTTAGAGCATCGAAACGTTGTTGTTCCGATACTTCTCTTTCAAATTTGTTTAGGAAATCATCTACCGTGGTCAGTCTATCATACATAGGTAGATCTCTTGCCTCTATTGCTACAAAACATAGTGACCTTATCATCATGTTGAAGTTGAGCTTGGTTGCCTCTTGTAACTGGTTCTGCCATCTTTCTATTTCCTCGTCTAAATCTGAGGTGAAGGTGATTTTGTGCTCCCACGAAATCCTGCCATCCACTGTTGGATTCACCCAATCCTATTCTTGTGCGGTTATCTTCTACATACAGTCTAGATCATTGTTGTTGTTGTAGTCGCGTATCAGCTCTGTGTAGCGCGATCCCTCGGCAGGGTCTACAGGTGTTGGGTAGTGGATCCCCCATGTAATGGTTTTGGGGCTCAATGCCCACAATTTTGGATATTGGTATTGTAAAGGCTCCACAAAGTGTGCACAGTGTGAATTGTAATAATTCAAGTCAAAGGGTAGTCCACCCTAAAAGATTGTAATCTAATATAGAAGGTGTCGGCCTACCCATGGTCCGCGAACCATGGAAGGTATAAATAGAGCGATGCTGTAAGTGTAGAGGGGGTTAAGTTTAGATTGGATCTGAAGTGTTATGGATGGTTGATTGCGATATTCACTCTGAGTCGGTAAGTCTGAGTCAAGGGTTATAGTAGTAGAAGAGGCTCTGTAGCTGTGTGTGCAGAGGCCCAGTAGAGTCCGCAGCTGTGTGCGCAGACCCCTGCAGCTATGTGTGCAGGGTAGGAAGTGGATTGTAACTGGAAAATGCATTAATTAAGATAAGTTGGTTTTGGAATATTGCATATCTATTTCTGTATATGCATCTGTTTATGGTTTATGATTGTGCGCATGTCTGCTTGTGTTAAATGGTAACTGAAAGTACTAGGCCTACTTAAATTAATTCAAGATCTATAATAATACTAAGCACAGAAAGGGTAAAGAACATTCATGCTCTTCATCCAAGCCATGCGAAGGTAGTTGCACTGAAAATATGGCTACGCGGAAGTAGCGCAGCGTGTAGGATCAATTTGTGAACTTTCCAAACCTCATCAAGACATCCCTAGGGTGCAGAAACCTAGTTCCAGCACCCTCCCATACTACCTCAGGTGAGACCTCAGTCTGCGCTCTGCAGACTGTTTCCAAAAGAGCCGGTAATTTTGGGATTCGTTTGGCAAAAACACTTCTGAACTTGGGTCAGGCCCTAATAAGCCAACAAATGGTTCCATTGCCAGGATAGGGATCTGCCTAAGGGATGTCTGATGTCGGAACACTAGAACCCTACGAAGAAGGAAATTGAAGATTGGTTAGATCAAAAGCTTCATGATTTCGTGATACAAGAAAACAAAACCCCGCAGATATCTAAGAAAAGGTGGCTAGATCGCTACGTATATATGGAAATCCACGAGATCTTCTTTGCGTCCTTCTCTTCAGAGTTGTATGATTGGATCACGAGGTTAGCTGACAGCCAGGGAAGGTATAAGCTCGATAAACCAATAGTGTGGATTCTGGAGTTGGTGCATAGGCTAGAGGCCTCAGAAGACCAAATTGCATGAACCATAGACCATTGGCTCGATTGGATAATAGGAGGGTTTATCACTGAATTTGCGATAGACATGACTGTAAGCTACAGTGAAGCAGAAAGACGTTTTCTCAAAGGACCGTGAGGTAAGTACATCAAATCTTTGAATACCTGGATTAAGATGCTGCTATGTGAAAAACGGGTGATGCGAATACATTAATGAGTGGAACGACACAGAGCGGAAAGGTCTACAAAGGTATCAAAGGGTTAGGAAACAGTCCTTTAATTTCACCTCCACGAGTGAGCAAGGAAGAGCGCACTTGGGTTTCTCCGAGGAGTGTGGTTAGTTTGATAAGGCAATGCATTCTGCAGTTACCAACCCACGTACACCGCCACCCACGTCACCTCATTCACCTCCATCCTCGCCCACACCACCTCCACCTAACTAGCAGTTTAGCATGGCAAGTGTGATCAAGCTGCCTATATTCAGAGGAGTAGGGAATGAAGATCTGGATCAATTTTGGTTCGTAGTAAGAGTAGTGTGGGAAGCACATGGGGTTATGGATGACAACATTAAGAAGGCCACATTAGTAAGCATGCTGCAGGATCGCGCGTTGACTTGTTATATCAAGCACTAAAATGATCACCCAAATGCAGGAATAGCGGAGATCCAGATCGCATTAAACAGAGAATTTAGTCGGCTAAAATTCAAAACACAGTTGATCATCAGATTTAAGGAGATCACAATGCTTCCAGGAAAAACCCCCTAGGATCTGGATTAGAGGCCAAAGAGTATGATTTGCGAGGCTAATATGACATTGATAAACACATAACGCTGCACATGGTTTGTGGCATCTTTGACACCACACCTAAGGATGACACTATCACAACAGAAGCTCTCAGCCCAGGTAGAAGCATTGGAAATGGTGATGAGGTTGCATGAAACACCGATACAGGATTTGGGGTTGGGAGTCCAACAAATCAACACGTAGCTACAGAACTTATGTGATCTGATAATCACCCTATGAGTGACCTCAGTTAAAGATTTATTGAATAAAGGTATTACAGACTCATGTGCTGGTGTGTGTCTATGTTATTGAAGCAATGGATCAATCAGATTGCCAACACACAAACATTTAAATGGAAAGACAATAGAGAAATACAACAAGCAAACACAGAAACACAAGAAATTAATAACGAGTTGACCCTATCCTCCAGGGCTACATCTCTGGTCCAGCTTTCAGTGGTGGCCTTATTTTATTGTGTCTTAAGTAGAGAATTACAATGTAGGATCTCAATATGAGTCACCTGAAACAGATGTGCTTGGTAGGGTGGTTCTTGGATTCCCTAAGCCACTGGAGTGCACAGACTCTTCGGCCTACCAGCTCTGTGACCTTTTGGTCTACAGTGAAGAGAGCCCAATGTGGTGCTCAGTCTGGACAGATCCTCTCTAGGATGGCATGAATATCTCAAGCTCTCAGATGATCGATGCTACCTTTGGTCAGCTCAGCCCTCTGTCCTCTTCTACTTTTGCTTCACTGTCTTCTTCTCTGTGTTCTATCCTCCTCTCGGGATTCTAGTCTCTCTGTCTCTTGGGGTTCTCTGTCCCTCTTTGACTTATTTCTTATGTTCTTCTGTTCATGGCTTTGAAGCCATTCATTCCCATGTTTTTTCGGTTCCTCTTCCACCTCCGTTGAATCAATTTCTGTAGCTGCGCTTGGAGTTCCCTATTCGGCGTCATCATCAACACTCAGGGAGTGGCCACATTTCCTCCTGTAAATGGCACCAGCCTACTTCGTCAGTTCATTTCTTTGGTTACATTCATGGAATGAGTCTTCCTCCACCATGGCAGTCAAACGGACCTCAAATCTTTACAAACCATGGCTTAATCCCTCATCGATTCCACTTCTCCATTAAGCGCGATCTCAACAGTCTGATCTAGGGCCTCCAGATCCGATGCCATACACACGTTTCGCACGGTTGACTTGCTCGACCGTTAGTGTGTGATCAACGGTGGTTTTCTCTCTCCTCCACTTGCCACGTGTCGATCGTTGAGTGGGATTGCTCCAGTTTCATCCAAAACCGCTTACTGTATGAGGGCACCTCGTTCAATACCGCCAGTTTCTAGAGCGCGGGTCCTGCCTTGTCCTTTAGCCTTTTTCGCTTTTTTCCCGCAGTTCTCTAGCTCCCCACATGTCCAAGTACTTAGGGCTTCCCCATTTCATCCCTTTTTTCCCAGCGATGCGCGATTAAAATCCGCCTCTTTTTCCCAATCTGGGGTTCCCAGGGGCTAATTCGGCCTCCTGTGTAGTCTCCATGGGCCTCGGTCAACGCGCTTTGATTGAGGTCCTCATCCTTCCATGATGGTTGCCATTACCACTGGTTCAGGGTGTTTTTGATCATTGTTTTTGAATTTTTGATGTTTGTCCAAACCTGATACAGTCATGGTCTTTATGACAGTTCTTTATGGATCCAATTCGGATCACGACCTTCCCACTGAAAAAGATTTTGCACCACCAAAAGTTGGTTTTCAAGCATTGACTAAGTGAGGGTATTGCTTTCTCACTTGTCCAATCTCAATCCACTTTGCATTGCTTGGCATCAAAACTTTTAGCCCAACTCTAAGGTATTCCACATCTCCCCTACACGTCGTCCTTACCTTCCTATCCAGCACTATGTCTTCCTGCAATTCATTAAGATATTCAGGTAGCAGGTCATCAATAGAAGGCAATTGACTTTACTCTTCAGGGTCCTCAACCATTGAAGGTTCAAACAATCTCAAGCAATCTGCATTTACGGCTGAGTAGATGTGCATGTAAGCTAGTAAATCAAGGAAAAAAGAATTTTCAGCAATCTTCTCAAGTATCCTAAAGGGTCCATACCTAATAAGCTTTAGATTTTTACCTTCACCTTGCATTCTGTCCTTGCTGATATACAGCTAGACTTTGTCACCAACTTGAAAACTATGCTCCATCTGATGCTTATCATGCCTAGCCTTATACTTAGCTTGGCTCTTTTCCAGCTATTCCTATACTACCTGGTGGATCTCCTGGATCTATTCAATGAACCTAGTTGCGTTATCCACATCACTGTGTCCATCAACCATGGTATCTTTACCAAAGACAAAATCCAAAGGAGACCTTGGTGTGAAACCAAAATAGGTTTCAAAAGGAGATCTTTGTGTAGAAGAGTGTTTTGCTCTGTTGTAAGCATGCTGCACATAACACAAGTGTTCATCCCAAAGCTTAGGATGTTTGTTGCAATATCCCCTTAGTAACTGGATCACTGTCTTATTAACTACTTCTATCTGGCCATCTATTTGTGGATGAAAAGTTGTGATTTTCTTCAATTTGGTGTCCATCAGTTCCCACAGACTCGACCAAAACTTCCCCACAAATCAGGGGTCTCGATCAGATATAATGGAAGTGGGTAACCCAAAATGAACCCGTACATGTTCAAAGAACAATTTTGTAGTCTGTTCAGCTATAATCTGTTTATTACAAGGTATAAAAATACACATTTTGCTAAACCTGTCCACAACAACATATAGATAATCATGACCCTTCCTAGATCTAGGCAGTCCTCCAACAAAATCCATGGAAACACTTTCCCAAGGGTGAGAAGGAACTAGCAATGGAGTGTACAAGACTAGTTTTCTATTGCTGGGCTTACTTTTAGCACACATAACACACCCTCTTACATATCTAGAAACTGTCTCATTCATTTTCGGCCAATAACAAAATCTTTGCAGCCGTGTAAGTGTTTTACTTACCCCAAAGTGACCTGATATCAAAGAAGTGTGTGCTTCCCTAATTATCTTTACTCTCTCAGTTTGTGGAATGCAGAGTTTCCCATAATGATATAGGAGTGAGTCCCTCACATAATAATCCAATTCTTCTACTCTTTTGCCTTGACTCAAAGTTGCATATACATCCTCAAAGTCCATATCTTGAGCATATTGTTCAATGTAGCTTTCATGTAGCATAGAATTATGCTTAAGTATGGTAGATGCATTTATAATGGGTCTAGAAAACATGTATGCAACCTTGTTATGTATGCCCTTTTTATATCTGATGACTAAATGAGACTATTGTAGAAAACCCATCCATCTGTAATGTCTTGATTGCTGCAACTTAGTTTGGTAGTGTAGATATTGAAGTGGTTGATGATTAGTATGTATTACTGTCTCTTTTCCCATTAAGTAATGTTTCCACTTTTTCACACTCTAAACTAATGCATACAATTATTTATCATATGTAGGATAGTTAACTACTGCAGGATTAAAAGTCTCAGAATGATAACATATGGGTTTTCCATGTTGTGTCAACACTGCTCCCATGGCATAGTCACTGACATTAGTTTGGATCTCAAATAGTCTTTTTATATTAGGCAGTGCTAGTACAGGTGCTGTACTAATCTTTTATTTCAAGGTGTCGAAGGCTTTATGATGTTTGCCTCCCCACTGAAACACCTTATTCAATCCTATTAAAGCATGTAAGGGAGTTGCAATTGAGGAAACGTTAGCAATGAACTTCCTCCAATATTGTGTTGCTCCTAAGAAGCTTCTCACTTCTGTAGCAGACCTGGGTTTAGGCCAGTTCACAATGACTGCCACTATAGAGGGATCTATTTTCCATTCACCTCCCCCTACTATATGACCCAAGTAGTTTAGAGATGTTTTGCCAAATTCACATTTTGAGAGTTTAACATAAAGTTTTTCTCTTTTCAAAACATCTAATGTCTGCTTAACATGCTTTAAATGTTCTTCCCATGTTTTACTAAAAATTAGAATGCCATCCAGATACACAATAACAAAATCATCAAGAAAAGGTTTGAGTACATCATTCATTAATCTCATGAAAATAATAGGAGCATTGGTTAAGCCAAAAGGCATAACTAGCCATTCATACAAGCCCTACTTTGTTTTGAAAGTAGTCTTCCATGCATCTTGCTTTACAACCTTGACCTGATGGTATGCACTGTGCAAATCCAGCTTGGTGAAATAAATAGCTTCCTTCAATTGATCTAAAAGATCATCTATGCGAGGAAGGGGATAACAATTTTTGATTGTTATCTTATTCAGTGCTCAGTAATGAATGCACATTATCCATGAGCCATCTTTCTTTCTCACCAAAACGATTGGTGACCCACATGGTGATGTGCTAGGCCTGATGAACCCTTTCTTGAGAAACTCCTGTGCCTGCTTCTTGATTTCAGCATTCTCTAAAGCAGACAACCTGTACATCCCAATGTTAGGCAATGGAACATCTTGCTACAAAATAATATCATGTACTATTTCCTTTTTGGGTGGTAGACCTTTAGGTTCTTGAAATAAGACATCACACTTTGAAACAACCTTTTCTATATCAGCTTGGGTTTTGCCTTCCCACCAAACTAAGGTAGTGCCTCCTAGGCGTAGGATTTCTAGCTGAATCTTACTCTTGTCTGAGTCTATGTTCTGTACCTTGCAATACACATCAATTTATATTATACAATTGTCCAACTTTTTAGCATTTAGCTCTCCATCATATATAGGCAAATCAAATTTAACATCTAACTTCATCAAAGATGCTTATTTATTATGCACAGGCCTGTTAGGAGGTGTGAGAAAGATTTCCTCTTTCCCTTTTCCCTTGGAGTGGTCATGGAAGTGAGACTCATCTTCTTCTTTATCTTGTTTAGAACCTGAAGAGTGTTCAACCTTATGCTTTCTAAAGTCCTTATACATTTCTTCTACCATAGACTTTATACCTAGGAAAACTTCTATGAATTGAGGGTCTAGCCCCACAGAACCTTCCTTTGACATTATCTTCCGAGGATAGACTCTCCCAATTTTAGGATTACTTTCCACCAACTCTCCTTCTCCTAAATTGAGATTTGATCTAGTGAGCATTCACAGCTAAACCAACACAAGCTTGTCTAACCTTACAGTCTAAAGCTCTGATACCACTTGATCTGATAATCACCCTATGAGTGACCTCAGTTAAATATTTATTGAATAAAGGTATTACAGACTCATGTGTTGGTGTGTGTCTATGTTATTGAAGCAACGGATTGATCAGATTGCCAATACACAAACATTTAAATGGAAAGACAGTAGAGAAATATAGTAAGAAAACACAAAAACACAAGAAATTAATAAGGAGTTGACCCTATCCTCCAGGGCTACATCTCCGATCCAACATTCAGTGGTGGCCTTATATTATTGTGCCTTAAGTAGAGAATTACAATGTAGGAGCTGAATATGAGTCACCTGAAATTGATGTGCTTGGCAGGGTGGTTCTTGGATTACCCAAGCCACTGGAGTGCACAGACTCTTTTGCTTACCAACTCTGTGACCTTCTGGTCTATAGTGGAGAGAGCCCAATGTGGTGCTCAGTCTGGATAGATCCTCTCTGGGATGGCTTGAATCTCTCAAGCTCTCAGATGCTCGATGTTGCCTTTGGTCAGCTCGGCCCTCTGTCCTCTTCTGCTTTTGCTTCACTATCTTCTTCTCTGTGTTCCATCCTCCTCTCGGGATTCTGGTCTCTCTATCTCTCGGGGTTCTCTGTCCCTCTCTAACTTGTTTCTTCTATTCTTCTTTTGATGGATTTGAAGCCATTCATCCCCATGTCTATTTGGTTCCTCTTCCACCTCCATCGAATCACCTTCTACAGCTACACTTGGAGTTCCCTATTCGGCATCATCATCAGCACTCAGGGAGTGGCCACATGTCCTCTTGTAAACAGCGGTAGCTTGCTTCATCGGTTCATTTCTTCAGTTACATTCATGGAATGAGTCTTCCTCCACTGTGGCGGTCAAATGGACCTCAAATCTTTACAAACTATGGCTTAATCCCTCATCGATTCTTCTTCTCCATTAGGCACAATCTCAGCCGTCCGATCTGGGGCCTCTATATCCGATGCCATATACACATTTCACGTAGTTTACTTGCTCGACTGTTAGTGTGGGATCAATGGTGGTTTTCTCTCTCCTCCACTTGCCACATGTTGATCGTTGAGTGGGATCGCTCTGCTTTCATCCAAAACTACTTACTATTTGAGGTTACCCCGATCAATACCGCTAGTTTCCAGAGCACGGGTCCCACCTTGTCCTTTAGCCTTTTTCACTTTTTTCCTATGGTTCTCTGGCTCCCCACACGTTCGAGTGCTCAAGGCTTCCACATTTTGTCCCTTTTCGCCCATCTATGTGCAATTAGTTCTAAGCGTTAATCATGCATCAAAATCCACCTCTATTTCCTGATTCGGGGCTCCCAGGGGCTAATTTGGCCTCTTGCATAGTCGCCATGGGCCTCGGTCAGCGCGCTTTGACCGAGGTCCTCGTCATTCCATGCTGACTGCCATTGCCACTAGTTCAGGGTATTTTTGATCACTGTTTTGGAATTTTTGATGTTTGTCTCAACTTGATACAGTCATGGTCTTTCTGACAGTTCTTTATGGATCCAATTCGGATCACTATGCTTGGAGATGCAGAGTTTGAAGTAGGATAGGGCACCCCAGATGGAAGTTCATGAAGAAGTGTGGTGCATAAAATGTAGAGTCCAGGGTCATGATAAGGACCACTATCCAGTATTTGTGAACTATTTGGTGCGAGGGAGACCAATGCTATTGAGACCAGAGGCTCAGGTAGGGCTAAGTACGGTACCTGAGCTCTGGTGCATGATCTGTCAGGTGGGAGGAAAGAACACAACAGACAACTATGACCTGTTGCATAAGTATATGCAGACTCCACAATAGCTATTTTGTAATTTCTATAGATCAGTGGGCCATGATGAGCGGACATGTCAGAGCTATGAGCTAATGATGGATAGGACTGCAACCTATTGAATGTAGACAGAAATGCAAGGCCTCGATCCAGCAACAGCAATAACACGCAGTGGATTCCAAGGACACAGATGAGGACGAGGAGGAATGGGACCCAGACAAGGGCGCAGATAGCTAATCTATTACAATTGCGGAGGACGAGGGCACTACGCTCATGATTGTACAAACCTGACGAGAATCTCTTATCCGTACTGTGAGCAGTTTGATCATGAAATGGTAGATTGTCTCTGCCGATTTCACAAATGCATGAAAAAGGGGTACTACAGCATAATCCAACTCAAAATATCGAAATGATGAGGTTGGAACGATGTGAAGGAGACCCTAACATGAACATGGTACTCAGAAGCGGTGTAACCATAGGGGAAGATAAGGGAAAGCAACCTGAGGGCAGTACATGGGTTCACAAGGCCCCTATGAAGGAACCTGAGTTTGACTTAGAGCGCGCAAGGGAAATGTTTATGGAAGCTAAGAAGAGCTTCACGGAGGCCTCTACTTCAAGTAGTAAGGATCAACCAAAGCCGAGAATGGATCCTTCTATGCTTACTACCTTTTTAGTGACATGCATGAAGCTGCTATGTGAAAATAAGGAAGTTAAAAGACTACAAGAGCTGATCACTAGGTGTGTAGGAGTGGGTGAACCACGCGTAGTTCCAAAATTGGGAAGGCATGCACTGCGCACTGGGAGGGAAATAAGATTGATGGCGCAGATTGGCAAGTATGAAATGGATCAGGTGATCTTAGACTTGGGTTCGGACGCGAATGTGTTACCAAAACAGACATGGGAACGCATGGGCAAGCCCATGTTACAGTGGTCTCCTATTCAATTACGGATGGCGAACTAGCAAAAGATTTTACCCATGGGAAGATTGCAAGGGGTAATAGTGGATATCGAAGGTGCGAGCATGCAAATGGATTTTGAGGTAATAGAGATTGTGGATGACAGTAATCCTTACCCCGCATTGTTAAGGATAAATTGGGTCACAAATATGAATGGAGTCATCAACCTAAAGAAGCGAAAAATGTTTTTTGAGAAAACGTCCCTATGCATAGTAGTTCTGCTCGATCTGGCAGGGGTGCACTACACTGAACCTGTGTGCCAAGATGACAACGACGATGAGCTGGATTGCATTTACCAGATAATGGCACAAGACCAATATTAGGTGAACCCGACTGAAGATGGGAGAATTTCCTGGGAGCGTGACAGTTCCTGTACTTTAGATTCAGATGGAAAAATAGAACATTGGTAGAACCAGTTGCACGAAGTCATAACGTTGAACTGTAACATGATGATTTGATCACTATGATGCATAACAACGGAAGCAAGGGAGTGCCAATAGATGATGGGATACCAAGAATGGATGGACCCTTAGACAAAGTTGAAAGTACCATATTCGAATGGCAACAGTGTGGTGCACTTGAATGGGAGTTGCGCATGACATCCACACGATGGGGGCATATACGTCAGAAGAATATCAGAAATTGGCACGAAATTAGAAGATGGATGCGCTTACAATTTGGCAGACCCCAACTAAGGCAGATTGGTGCGAAAAGGAAAAACAACTTGCAAGTGCACAAGACGTATACATAACGGACTATTCTAGCACGTAGCAGTATTACAATAGCAGGCCCAAACAGGATGCGTTGGAGGAAGAACAGGATCACACTACTAAGTGCGAGGGGGGCATCATTCGCCAAGGTACACAAAGTCATGAATAAGGATCTACAGATATAAGGTAGAAAAGGGAACCTGCACACCCCAGTGGTCAGATGGACACATATGATTCTATGCAAGAACTTGGCCATGAAGTAGAGTCTAAGGCTGCAGAATGGTATAGGAACTGAGGTCCTTGAAGAACCTCTGCAGAGGGCTGCGGATGTAGCAATGTCGGTGAAGAGAACATCATGCGAAGTCTGGACTGAAGAACTCATGAGACCTTCTAAAGAGGAGTATGAAGGGATTCAGGAAGCTATTCGGCAAGGGAGTGCACAACTTCGCAAACTGGAAAGGAACAGGATACTATTTTGAATGAAGAATATGATGTTGGACGTGGAGATTAAACAACTAGAAAAGGAACTAAAGGAGGACTTTCTGAATGAAAAACCTGGAAAGTCGCAGCCAAATATGCGCAAACCTAAGGATGAATTGGAGGAGTATGACCGCAAGGTAATTAATCGAATGTCATGGTTAAGCAACACCTCACTCTTGAGGGGAATCAGGAGAGTGCACCGCATCTAGTAGCCCGCGTAGCAGTGACAATAGAGACTGTCTCATGGGTTGCTTGCCAAGACATGACAGCGGTGCACCAAGGGGGTGCAACCACCTGACTAGCCAAAGAGGAGACAGTCTCAGCGCTCTAGATAGTTGAAAGAGAGTGCGGGACTATAAAATAGTTTGTTAGGAGCTGCACAACAATAATGGTGCGTGCAGGCTCGGTAGGTCACAAGAGTCATGGTCATGCAGAAGCAGCTATGCTACCGTGCAGATAAACAAGGAAGTGACCGTTGGTGTCACTGTTCATGACAAGGCATCCAAGTTGGATGGGGAGCCTATCAGACTGACCGTGGGTGACCTATACGACATTGATGATACAAATCTCGAAGTCACTAGGGAGGTGCTCCATGAGGCAATGACGGAGAAAAAAACTGTGTTGGGGGCACTCAAGACACAACTGCAGGAACTTCAGGTACAACCCCCACAATAGGGAATGGTAGCTGCCTACAGGGCTACGGGTATGTCAGCAACTGAGTAGTTGCTACAGGGCAAAATGGCTAATATTGTCGCACTGCCGGCAGGAGCACTGACAGTAGATAACACAGAGGACAGAGCCGTGGCAGGCCAGCTCAATGGACATGGATTAAAATTGGTTGCCCTCCCACAAGAAATCTTATACTAGCTACAGGATGGACCAATGATAGAGCTCCGCGCTAGGGAAGTACGTGTAGTACAGATGCTAAGTGAACAGTGAATCAACATCAAGCAGTTGAGCCTCCAATGCGATGAAGTAGTAGCACAGACTAGGCAGTTGGAGAAAATCATCGAGGAAGCATGTCACTGCACCCCTGAGCTCAAGATTGCAGTAGACTTACCAGTAGGCATATGAATCCACAAATTGGCCAATGGATTCCGTGAGGTGACGAAGGAAGCAAAGAGGATCCAGTTGGACCTCAACTTGCAAATCATAGAGCTGAGGCTCAAGGCGCAGCCTACTACACTGCTGAAGGTCTGAGAGCAGTGACACCATGCCATTCAAGTAGGGTTGGAAGTCATAGAGCGCGCCATACAGGATTGCACTAGCTTGCTAGATCAGTCACTCGTCACCCTCACTTCACTGTAGGAAGGCCCAACGCTCCAACAGTTAGAGACAAAAGTGTGGGAGTTGCAGTAGGCTTACAACAATGTTTAGGGGGCCGTGCAGATGGTCGCCCTTACTCAGCAGCTGGCCAAGATGAGGGAGGCCCAGGTGGACGTCGCGCATAAAAAAGAAGCAGTGCTTAAAGAATGCATTCAGCTTTGGCTCGAGGAAGCATTCACGGTCACCACCAAGATCGAGAGAATACTGTCACACATGCAGGGTGTATATGCACTTAGGCAAGGAATTTCACTTGACAACAAAACATCAGAGATACACACACATCAAGTATAGCAGACAGTGGAAGAATGTGCTACGGACGTACGTGAAGCGCACAGATTGTTGGATGAACTTTGCACAAAGATCACCGCACCAACCAAGTGACTCGAGACAAGTCACGATGTTTTTTTTGGGTGCCCGTTGGGTAGCGGATCCCCAACATAATGGTTTTGGGGCTTAAAGCCCACAGTGTTTAGTAAGGGTATTGTAAAAGCTCCGCAGAGCTTCACGAAGGCCTCTACTTCAGGTAGTAAGGATCAACCAGAGCTGGGAATGGATCCTTCTATGCTTACTACCTTTTTAGAGACATGCATGAAGCTGTTACATGACAATAAGGTTGTTAAACGACTACAAGAGCTAATCAATAGGTGCACAAGGTTAGGGGAACTATGCGTAGTTCGAAAGCTATGGAATCATGCCTTGCACACCAAAAGGGAAATGTGATTGATGGTGCAAATTGGTGAATATGAGATGGATCAAGTCATCCTAGACCTGGGCTTAGATGAAAATATGTTACCCAAGTAGACGTGGGAATGCATGGGCAAGCCCGCATTACAATGGTCTCCTATTCAATTATGGATGGCAAACCAACAAAATATCGTGCCCATGGGAAGATTGCAAGGGGTAACAGTGGATATCGAAGGTGAGAGCACGCAGACTGAATTTAAGGTAATAGAGATTGTGGATGATAATAACCTTTACCCTACATTGTTAGGGATATACTGGGCCATGAATATGAATGGATTCATCAACCTAAGAAGCAGAAAATGATTTTCGAGAAAAATTACCTATGCGTAGTAGTTCCGCTCAATCTGACCAAAGGGGCGCGCTACATAAAACCTGTGAAAAAGGAGGACAATGGCAATGACCTGGCTTGCATCTATCAGATAACGTTGCAAGACTAGGATCAGTTGAACCCGACTGAAGATGGAAGACTCTCATGGGAGCGCGACAACTCATGTACTTCGGATTCGGACAAAGAAATAGAATGCTCGCAGAACCGATTGCATGAATTAACAATGCTAAATTGTAACATGATGGTTATATCACTACGGTGTGTGAGGTCCAAAGCTAGGGAACTTCCAACATACAATGGGGAGATAGGTGTGGATGAATTCTTAGACAAATTCAAAAGGTCAATACCAAAACAATAGTAGTACGATGCGATGGAATGGGCGTTGAGTGCGACACCCACACGATGGTGGAAAACACACGAGAAAAATATTGGGAACTGGCATGAATGAAGAAGAGAGATGCACTTACGGTTTGGAAGTCCCCAGTGTCGAAAGAAATCCAGGTAGCCAAGGAAAAGCAGTTTGCGTGCCGACCTGTGTTGATGGGTATAGACGAGTGCTAGGTAAGCACATCACAGGCTAAGGATAAAAAATTAGTACCTGATGTAGCAGCAGGAAACGAAACACACACCACAAATACCCCATGACAAAGCATTCACAAATCTACACGGAATAATGAATAAAGTTTACTAGGTGGGATGAACGGATTGGGACCTGTGTGTACCACCAGTTTGATGGGCCTATAGGACCATAAGAAAAAACTAGAGCACAACAGTATCAAGAAGAAAGGAAACTAGGAAGACAGAGAAGAGGCCCCAGACCATAGTAGGGATAGGACATGAGGACCTGGGTAAAGGAATTAGGTAGTTGCAAGAAGACCTTCAGAGAGGGAGCATGAGACTTTGTGAACTCGATGACGAGTGGGCATGGCTAAGGAAGAGAAGTGTGACACTGGATGAAGAAATCAGCAAACTGAACACCAAAGTCGCGCAAGTGAGCCACAAGAAACTAAGCATGCTGGGATCAAGGCTAGCCATCCCTACTATGGCATTAGAAAGAGTTGCAACCCTTCTATCATGGTTGCAACTACACCTTACTGACCAAGGGAGTGTACCACATAAAGAATAGTGCAGCACGCTACTAGACGTAAGGGTAATTAAAGGGTGCCTGTAGCCTGGGCTAGCAGGAAATCGAAGCCTTGCACTAGGGGTGTGACCGCCTGAGTCTTTGTAGGAAGCACATTCTCAACGCCCCAAGCAGTTGAATGAAGGAATGGGACTATAAACAAGTATGCAAAAGAGCTGTGGAAGGCAGGTTCCGTGCAGGGCCAGTCTATCACAGGGATCACGGTCACGCCTAAGGAACTGTGCTGCTGCACGGGTAGGTTGGGAAGTGACCATTGATGTCACTGTTCATGGAAAGAGGTCTAATTTAAGACAGAAAGAAGTAAGGCTTAAAGCACACATCCAGCCTTGGCTCGAAGAAGCATTCATAGTCACCACCACAATCAAGCAGAAACTGGCCCAGATGTAGGACACATATGTGAAAAGGCAAGAGGGGTCCTCTGATAATGATGCATCAGAGAGTCACGCACAATTAATACAACAGAAAATGGAGGAATGTGTGGAAAACGTCTGCAAAGTGCAGAGATTACTGGATGAATTGTGTGCAAATATCACTGCACCGATCAAGTGACTTGGGACAAGTCGCGATGTTTGTGTTGGGGGCCTGTTGGGTAGTGGATCCCCCGCGTAACAGTTTTGGGGCTTAACACCCACAATTTTTGATATTAGTATTATAAAGGTTCTGCGAAGTGCATGGAGCATGAGTTGTAATAAGTCAAGTCAAAGGGTAGTCCACCCTAAAATATTGTAATCTAATATAAAAGGTGTCAGCCTACCGATGGTCCGCGGACCTTGCAATGTATAAATAGAGTGAGGCTCTAGGTGTAGAGGGGGTTAAGTTTAGATTGGATCTGAAGTGTTATGGATGGTTGACTATGACATTCACTTTGATTCTGTAAATCCAAGTGAAGGATTACAGTAGTAGAAGAGGCTCTGCATCTGTGTGCGCAGAGGCTCAGTAGAGTCTGCAGTTGTGTGCGCAGACCCCTGTAGCTGTGTGCATAGGGTGGGAAGTGGATTGTAACTAGAAAAGGCATTAATTAAGATAAGTTGGTTTTGGAATATTGCATATCTATTTCTATATATGCATCTGTTTATGGTTTATTATTGCGTGCATGTCTGTTTATGTTAAATGGTAACTGAAAGTACAAGGCCTACTTAAATCAATTCAAGATCTATAATAATACTAAGCACAGAAAGGGTAAAGAACATTCGCACTTGTCATCCAAGCCGCGAGAAGGTAGTTGCATTGAACAAACAGCTGCATAGAAGTAGCGCAGCACATAGGATCAGTTCACAAACTTTCGAAACCTCATCAAGACATCCCTAGGGTGCGGAAACCTGGTTCCAGCACACTCCCATACTACCTCGGGTGAGACCTCAGTCTGTGCTCCATGGACTATTGCCAAAAGGGCCAGTAGTTTCAAGATTTATTTGGCTAAAACACTTCTGAACCTAAGTCAAGCCCCAATAAGCCAATAAGGGGTACCACTATGTGCAGTGACTTTTTCTCAAAAATAATTTTGTGCTTATTTAGATTTATCACTCCATTCATATCAGTGGCCCAATCTATTCCCAGTAGTGTGGGATAGGGATTTCTATCATCAAAAATCTCTCTCACTTCGAAATCTGCAAGCACACTCGCACCTTCGATATCTACTATTATTCCCTGCAATCTTCCCATCGGTAGGATCTTTTTTTGGTTCGCCATCCGCAATTGAATAGGAGACCATCGCAATGCAGGCCTGCCCATGCACTCCTAGGTCTGCTTTGGCAAAACATTCGTGTCTAATCCTAGATCCAAAATCACTTGATCCATTTCATATTCCCTAATTTTTATAGTCAATCTCATTTCCCTTCCTATTTGCATTGTGTGCTTCCCAAGATTCCAGACTACACATGGTTCTCCGAGTCCCACACATCTAGTGATGAGTTCTTGTAGCCCCTTCACTGCTTTGCTGTCACGTAGCAGCTTCATGCATGTCTCTAGAAAGGTAATGAGCATTGATGGGTCCATCTTTGGTTCTATTTTTTCTTTAGTACCTAAAGTGGGGACCTTCGTGAATCTCTTCTTAGCTTCCATGAATGTCTCCTTCGCGTGCTCCAAATCAAACTCTGGTTCCTTTGTTGGAGCCTTGCAAACCTAGGCACTCTCTTCAAGCTGCTTGCCTTTGTCATCTCCTATTGTGATACCACTTTAGAGCACAATGTTTACATTTGGGTCCTCCTCGTATGGCTCAGACCTCATCATTTGCAGGTTCTGAGTTGGAAGAGGTTGGAGTGTTCCTTTACTGCGCAACCTTACTATCAGTGTGGGGCAGTCCTCTGTCCCATGATCAAATTGGGTAAAATATAAACATGATGCTTCATCGGACTTGTACAATCACAGGCATAATGCCCTAGCCTTTCGTAATTGGAACAAATTAGCTATCTATGACCCCTTCATAGTCCCATTCCACCTTGACCTCATCTGTGCCCCTGAAATCTAGTGTGCATCATCCCAGCATTTTGATATAGGGCTCGTATTTTAGTCTGCACTCTGTAGGTAGGAGTCTAATCCATCATCAATTTGTAGCTTCTTCAGGTACACTCATCATGGCCTACTAACCTGCAGAAATTACAGAACAACTATTGGGGCGTCTGCGTATACCTCCGTAATAGATGGCAGTTATTTGTGGCATGCTTCCCTCCTATCTAATAAATTGCACACCATATTGTAGGTGCCGCGCACGGTCTTGCTTGTGCCTCTGGTCTCAATGGCATTGGCCCTCCTCCCACTAGGTAGTTCACAAAAACTAGACAATGGCCCTTGTCATGTCCTTGGCCTTTGCACTTTATGTACCATACCTACTCGTGCACTTCAGGGCGAGTTGTCCTATCTTGTTTCAAACTCTACATCTCAAGACACAAGTTTTTCAACTACACGTGGATCTGTTGGACTCCCAAATTAGGATCTTGTATCGGGTTCTCATGTAGTCTCATTGCGATCTCCAAGGCTTCAGCCTAAGTGGATAGCTTCTACTATGACAACACGGTCCTTAGATGTAACATTAGTGATGCTACAAACCATGTGCAGTGTTCCCATATTTCAAGATCATATTGGCTTCACAAATCATACACTCCAGTCTCTGACCTAGCTCCTAAGGGGTATCACCTAGAAGCAACATGATCTCCTTAAATCCAATAATCAATTGCGTCTCTGATTTTGGCCTGCTAAATTCCCCATTTATCGCAGCTTGGATATCTGCGATCCCTGCATTTGGATTGTCATTGGAATGCTTAATGTACCATGTTAGTGTGTGATCCTGCAACGCACTCACCAGCGTTGCCTTTTTTATATTGTCATCCATGACTCCTTGTGCTTCCCACACAGCCTTTACCATGAACCAAAATTGGTCTAGATCTTCATTCCCTACTCCTTTGAACACCGACAATTTTATTGTGCTTGCCATATTGAAATGTGGTGGTGGCAGAGGTGGTGCGGGTGAAGATCGGGGTGAAGATGGTGAAACTGGTGGTGGTGTAGGTGGGGGTGGTATGCATGGAATTCGCTGCCTTATCAGACCAATCACACTTCTCAGTGAAACTTTCGCGAGCTCTTCCTCACTTTCTCGCGAAGGTGAAATCAATGGACTAGTCTCTAATTCTTCGCTACCTTCATTTCTGTAGATCCTCCCACTTCCCGTAGCCCCAAACATCAATTTATTTGCATAACTCTCTTTTCACATAGTAGCATTTTAATCCAAGAGTTTAGAGATTTAATGTACTTACCTCGCGGTCCTTTGAGGAAGCGTCATTCTGCCTCATTGTAGCTGACTAATATATCTACTGTTAACTTGGTGATAAACCCTCCTATAATTCGATCGAGCCAATGGTCCACAGTGCGCGAGATATTATCTTCCACTGCTTCTAGTCTGTGCACCAACTTTGGAGTCCACACAATAGGTCTATTGAGCCTACACCTTCCTTGACTGTCTGCTAGCTTCACGATCCACTTGTACAATTCAGAGGGGAAGGATGCAAAGAAAACTTCGTGGATCTCTATATATAAGTAGCTCTCTAACCACTGTTCCTTCGATACTAGTGAATTCCTATTTTCCTATGCCACAAACTCATGAATCTTTTTGTCCAACCACCCTTCAATTTCTTTCTTTGTCAGATTCCAATGACACGACATCAGACATCTCTTATGCAGATCTCGGTCCTGGTAACAGAACCATTTGTTGGCTTATTGGGGCCTGACCTAGGTTCAGAGGTGATTTACCCAAAAAAATCCCGGTACCACTGGCCCTTTTAGCAACAGTCCATAGAGCGCAGACTAAGGTCTCACCCAAAGTAGTATGGTAGGGTGCTAGAACTAGGTTTCTGCACCCTAGAGATGTTTGTTGAGTTCATGTGGTTCGTAGTTTGACCCTGCAAGCACGTTGCTACACACACTTTCCTATACTTTGTAACCTTAGATGTTGCCTTCACGCAACCCTACTCGCGGGCCGAATGCTGTTATTACCCAAGTCCTTACAAGTATCCCAATGTTAGTTGATTATTTTACTCTAGTTGTGTGCTTTAAGTTATACTTAGCAACATTAATCATTCATGTAGGTGCACACAGTAAATAAAAAATATATTTGCAATTTACATAAAACATGCATTAACCTAAGAACAAATACACAAAATTATGATAAATCTTCTCTTTATTGATCTCTTCTTTGGTTACAGACTCGACTCTACCTTGCAGAATCAACTATAGGGGTCCACGCACTCAGCTGCAGAGCCTTCTCCTACCCTATGACCCAAAGACACATTTAGTCACTTAGACTCTATCCTCACCTCTTGCTTTCTTATTACTTTCTCCCTTCTTTACACTTAGAGCCTCACTCTATTTTTACAATCCCATGGTCCCTAGACCATGGGTACGCCGACATTACATTACAAGACTAGTTCGGACAACCCACTGACTCTATCATACATTTCGCGCTCCGTGCCTATAATTCGAGGAGTCTTTACAACAATATCGGGTCAAAACATGGGCTTTGAGCCCCAAAACATGCCTCGGGGGATTCTATACCCAACAATGATGTTCACTACCATTTGGAAGCCACTCAAGTCACCTGAACTATCCCCATCCACCATCACTTTGCATGCTTGGGACAGTCACCCATCCTAGCCTCTGAGCATGTATCGCAATTGTCGAGTGACTCTTGTAGGAAAGACTGTCAATGTAGACATTGAGGTTATTTATGCCCCTCTAGATTACAATATTCTCTTGGGTCGTAGTTACACATACGCCATGTCAGCCATCACATCGGTGGTTTTACACAATATATGCTTCCCCCATGAAGGGAGGATCGTCACTATCGATTAGTTGACATATTACGAGTTATCATCCTTAACCTCCCCTGAGCCCATTATCTGAATGATTTCTGATAAGAAATCTGCCACCCCTCTCACCAATGTTTCACCTAGAGTCTACAAATATTACACCTTGTTGGGTGATTTCCCTAGTCCGCCCCCTCCCATCTCTAAGGCCAACTCATTTAGTGTCCCAACTCATTTAGTGTCTGCATGTTACAAGCATCATGGGTTGCTCTAAAGCAGTCTAGTACATTTGGTGAACATCCAGTTCCTCAGCACCCTGCTATTACCATCTCAGCTGAGCCATCCAGATCCTCAAGGACCCCCTCCTTTTGTGGGTGCCTCCCCTTTATCCCTACTAGGAACTATTTCTCCACGCCTTAACCATTTAGGAGTTGCTCCATCAAGAAATTACCCTATAGGACAGATACCTTTCTTGTTTCCTCCTCGAATATTTTATGTCCCTATCATGGCTTCATTGAGTCTCCCTAATATGACTTTAGGGATCTAAGTCTGGTACATTCATCCCCCAGTGCATACTCCACCTGGTCAACTCAGACCATACCATGCCTTGAACCCAATTCAACCAGTTCCTACAACCCCTATCGTTGCTTTAGTTCCACCGAAACCTCAACAGGAACCCACTCTTGTTGTTAAAGCAACTAGACAGGGGGGTAAAGCTAATGAGAAGCAACCTAAGGACAAGTCTCCCCAAGTATATATAGCTCCTAAGCCTCCAAATTTGATACCTCCATGCACTTTGTGTGAAGTTGTTAGGCATGCCACCAATAACTGTCCTAAAATTCCTCGTCTGAAACCTTTGGTTCATGAAACATTTGCTAAGTCTAATATCCTTGAGGTCCAAGTTACCTTACTGGATTCATCCAAGAGACTTAAAATTTTACGCACAAATCACCCTTTTGCCTTGTGTGATCATTATGGTCGTTATTCCCATTGCTTCCCTCGTCTCGACGAATTTCATGATTTCCCCTAAGTGCTTCCCAACTTCGAGGCCATTCGTAGTGGATAATCTACTCCTCTACCTTTGGATTCTAATACCACTAGTATAGTAGAATAGGGAGACTCTGGTCCCACCATTTTCATCCCTCCCCCCGAAGTTGAGATGATAGACTCCACAGTCCATATCCTTTACCTATCGTAAACCTTTCTTAGGTTTTTATGCATGCTTCTACCGAACCTCCTTCGTCTAAAACCCAAGTCTCAACATGGGTAGATTTCCCACCTACTAGCCCATCATCTACCAGTTCAGATGATGCCTATGTGAACCTTCTTTCTTAGGATGATACACCAGGTACCACCTCTGCATCATGTAGTCAATATTCCTCTAGTTCACCCACCTTCCATTCTGATGACGACATCATGGAAGCTATGTCTACCCATGATTACCCTTGGGATGTTATGCATCATCGTGCATACTTCTTGTTGTAGTAGTCTCATGAGCAATATGTTGTGGAATCAAAAGAATTAATCAATGGTGAAGATGATTGATGGGCATGGGACCCCCCCCAATGCATGTTTTTGGGCTTAAAGCCTAATTTTTGACTAATTCCATTGTAAAGACTCCGTGATTTGTGGGCATAGAGTGCGAAGTCATAATAGAGTCATAGGGTTTTCCGCCCTTGTTTTTGTAATGTAATTTCAGTTTGAAAGATCTACCCATGGTCTGCAGATCATGGGATTGTATAAATAGAGCGAGGCTTTGAGTGCAGAAAACATCATGGATTGATGATCTAAGAATTTATGAAGCATTGAGTCGAGGTGTAAGTCATCTCTTTGGGTCATAGAGTAGGAGAAGGCTCTACCACTGAGTGCACAGAGGCCTAGTAGTTCGCAGCTAAAGTGCACAGACCCCTGCCACTGAGTGCGTAGGGCAGGCTGAGTCTGTAACCAGTTGAAGCATTAATAAAGAGAAGTTTCACCATATTTCTGTGTATCATTTTCTGTTTTATGCATTGAAGTATATTGGGTGAAAGTTTACTATTATTTTGTTACACGAACTTATACGAATGTTCTAAACAAGTAAATATATTATAAGGCATTTGCGTACACGAATATAACTAATTGTTATAAGAAGATAAGTAAGACTCATGGCAGAACTTGGGGAAATAGCAAAGAACACTACCCTAGCAATGCAAAATCCCCACATCCCCTAGTTAGGGCTGCGGAAAGTCAAGTATAACAAAGGCATGAAGGCTTCGTAGGTCAGAAAAGCACGCAAAGTAACCTGTGCAAAGGTACTCATGATTGGACTAAATTGACTCCTCAGACATCTCAAGGGTGCAAAAACTTGGTTCTAACATCCCCCCATACTGCTTCGGGTGAGACCTCAGTCTATGCTCCACAGACTATTACCGAAGGGGCTACTAGTTCAAGGATTTGTGTGGCTAATTAATTCTGAACCTGGGTCAGGCCCAGCCAAGCCAAAAAATTGTTTCATTATCGGGACCAAAATCTGCATAAAGATGTTTGATGTCGTATCACTGGAATCCATCTAAGAAAGAAATTGAAGATTTGTTGGATATGAAGATTCACGAGTTTGCGGCGTAGGAGAAAAGGAATCCGAAACTATCAAAAGAAGAGTGGTTGGACTGCTACCTATACATAGAGATCCACAAAATTTTCTTCGAATCTTTCCATACTAAGTTGTACGAGTGGATCGCGAAGCTAGCAGATAGCTAAGGAAGGTGGAAACATGATAATCCTATTGTGTGGACCCCATAATTGGTGCAAATATTGGAAGTATAAGAGGATAAGATCGCACACGCTGTTGATAATTGGCTCGATTGAATTATAGGAGGATTCATTATTGAGTTTGTGGTAGATACTTCAGTCAACTATAGGGAGGCAAAATGACGCTTTCTCAAAGGACCGCGAGGTAATACATTAAGTCTTTGAACACTTGGATTGAAATGCTACAGTGTGAAAAGAAGATTATGTGAATAGATTGATGTTTGGGGCTATGCGAAGTGAAAGAAGTTATAGAAACAAAGGAAGTGCAGAACTAGAAACTAGCCCCTTGATTTCACCTCCGCGAGGGGACGAGGAAGAATTCATAAGGTAGAGGATTCCATGCATACCACCCCCACTCACACCACCACCAGTTTCACCACCTTCACCCCCATCTTCGCCCATACCACCTCCAACACCACCACGAGTCAATATGGAAAGCACGATAAAGTTGCCAATGTTCAAGGGAGTAGGAAATGAAGATCCAGACTAGTTTTGGTTCATGATAAAAGCTGTATCGGAAGCGTAGGGAGTTGCAAATGAAAATATAAAGAAAGAGATGTTGGTCAGAGCTTTACAAGATCACGCGCTGACCTAGTACATTAAGCATTCTAATGACAATCCAAATGTGGGGACCACGGATATCCAAATTACGCTGAATAAAGAATTTAGCAGGCCAAAGTCAGAGGCATAGTCGATCATCAAGTTCAAGGAGATCACAATGCTACCAGGCAAGAATCCTTGGGAGTTGGATCAGAGACTGAAGTGCACAATCCGCAAAGCCAATATGACTTTGACGAATGGATAACATCGTGAATGGTTTGTAGCATTGCTAATGCCGCATTTGAGGAACGCATTGTCACAACAAAGGTTAACGACTTAGGCAGCGTCTTGGAGATCGCGATGAGACTACATGAGACCCCAATACAGAATCCTAACATGGTATTTTAGCAGATCCACGTGCAGTTGAAAAACTTATGCCTTGAGATGCAGAGTCTAAAACAAGACAGGACAACTCACCCATAGGTGCGCGAAGAAGTATGGTGTGTAAAGTGCAAGGGTTAGGGACATGACAAGGACCACTGCCCGGTGTTCACAAATTACGTCACAGGAGGAGGGCTGATGCCATTAAGATAGGAGGGACAAGTAGGACATGGTGCAATGCCTCATTTGTGGTGCGCAATTTATCAAATAGGAGGAAAGCACATTATGGACAACTGTCATCTATTGCAAAAGTACACACATAATTCACAACAAATGTTTTATAATTTCTGTAGATTAGTAACACATGATGAGCACACTTGTAGAAGCTATGAGCTAATGATGGATAGGACTCCCACTTACAAAGTTCAAACCAAAACGTGACCCCTTGACCAGAATGCATCAATGGTGTGGACCGGATTTTAGGGGCACAAACAAGGCCTAGGTGGAGGAGTACCTAGAAGACATCACAAACAACTGATATGTTACAATTTCAGAGGGCTAGGAAATTATTCCCATGATTTTATGAATCCAATGCATCCATCATGTCTATATTCTACATTGTTTGATCATGAGATGGAGGATTGTCCCACACTGATAGCAAGGTTGCGTGACAGGGGAGCGCTCCAACCTCCTCCAGCTCAAAACCTGCAAATAATGAGGTCTGAGCCACGCGAGGAAGACCCTAACGTGAAAATTTTGCTTCGAAGTGGAATTACAACAAGGGATGATAAAGGAAAGTAGCCTAAAGATAATATTTGGGTTCACAAGGCTCCGACAAAAGAACTAGAGTTTGATTTGGAGCGCACTAAGACCTTGATGGAAGCCAGGAAGAGATTCGCTGATGCCTCCACTTCAGGAAGTAAAGATAGACCAGAGCTAGAAATGGATCCATCAATGCTCACAATGTTCCTAGAAACATACATGAACCTACTGCGTGATAGTAAGGCTATTAAAGGATTGCATGAACTCATTAATAGATGCGTTGGGACCACGCTAGTTCAGAAGATTGAAAAGCATGCGACAAGGATGGGAAGAGAAATGAGGTTGACCGTGCAAATTGGGGAATATGAGATGGACCAAGTGAATCTGGACCTAGGATCGGAAATGAACATTCTGCCGACGCAAAAATGGGAGTGCATGGGGAGGCCTACGCTGCAATGGTCTCCTATCCAGCTGTGAATGGCAAACCAGAAAAAGATAACACCTATGGGGAGATTGCAGGGAATCATAGTGGATATTTAAGGAGCAAGCGTGCTAGTAGGATTTGAAGTGATAGACATTGTGGATGACAACAATCCCTACCCTACACTATTAGGAATAGATTGGGCCACTGACATGAGCAGAGTGATAAACCTAAAGAAGCACAAGATGATTTTTGAGAAAAAATCCCTGTGCGTAGTCGTCCCTTTGGTCCTTGCAGAAGGATCATGCTACACAGAGCCAATGCATGGCTATGAAAGTGACGACGAATTAGACTACATCTACAAGATAACCGCGTGAGAGAAATTCTGGGTAAATCCCACTGCGGATGGATGAATCTCATGGGAGCATGAAATCTCCTATGCATTGGATTTTGGTGAGAAGATAGAGTGATGGCAAAACTGGTTACACGAGGTAACCACGTTGAACTATAACATGATGACAAGTTCATTACGCTGCATGCTATAGGATAAAATGCACGGTGTATGGAGAATGGAGATACCCTCATAGGTCTTCTTGGGACCTTTGCCAGACTGTAAGATTATCTGCAACCATCACAAAGTTACATGCATGTTCATAAGAAATAACTAACTATCAAAGTAGGATAAAAAGACTACCTCAAGCCTCCGTGTAGATTTTCTAGAGAGCACAATGTTGCTAGGTGGAAGTCCCCTGAGCTGGCTCCAGATCAAGTCTTGCACATAGAAGAGACAAGCATAATCACAACATACAACCTCGATAACTAATACATTAATACATAAAATAACATCTATTTACACATAACTAAGCTACTCATGCTAAAAGGTATTGGAAAAACAAGCTAATGAATGATAGTACCAACACCATGGAGTAGACAGTACAACTGCAATTCTATATTAAAGTCAGAAGAGTGATTACAACCATCTATTGCATCAACTTTCCCTTGCCCCTCCATCTTCTCTATCTCTCTCTCTCCCTTCTTACCAACTTCTTCTGATTTCAAACAATGCCTAACAATTAAGTATGTTATCCTTTCAAATGATCTGACCTCTATCACCATAGCCCTAGCTTTGCTTATGTAGCAATTCAGTTAGGGTTGCCAAGCTCCTCCATGAGTTCCTTAGCATAAAAGCAATGAAGTGCCATGCTTTTTAGCTCTTTCCCATTTTCCTCCTTCATTAGGATTAGAAATCCCCCAAATAGGTCGAACTTGACATGTTTCCTTTCTTTTCTTATGTATATTTAGGAGCAAATATCTAGATATTTATGAGTCAATTCGCTCCTTTGACCTCTAAAACTTCATTAGGATCCACTAACGTTGTTCCCGAACTAACAACTAGAGTAAGTAGGGTCACTAACACACCCTTAGGCTTGCTGAGAAGCTTTATAAAGCAGGTTTTCAGTGCATAGCCAGCGTTAGTGTGGAAATAAGGCTTGTGATCTTGGTCTTTGCTTCAACTATCATGTCTTTCCCCTCTAAGCTGATGAGGGGGTCATTTTGCTGTATAAAAGATGCCCCCTAAAGTATGAGATCATAAGCTACGAAGATGACTGAAATACTCTACTTAACTGTAATTTTCCTTCTTTGACAAAAAGAGGGAGAGGATCAAAGCTTCGAGTGGTATGGGAAACCTGATACAACACATATATATAAAACTACTAAAATCATGTCTTGAGTCAGGCATTCCCATGCTTAGTAGCTATATCAGAGTGATTTTCTCATAAAAGAGATATGATGATGTTGGCCGGTAATAAGCACAATGGAGATCTGGTGTCATAATAGGATCATTCTGATGTGCTGCCTCCAAAAAAAATATACGCAACTTGGGAGAGGAGGCAAGGATGAGTGATGCAAGCCTCTGCCCAAGGTCTTAATTTCCGCTTCATCAAATAATGTATATCGATACATGTGAATATATACGTTAATGTCAAACATGCACGAAATCGTCTGATTACCAGTCAATTATGGAGACCGTTAATAGACGCGAGGAAGGCCACCAATAATGGTGATGGTCTCCCAAATGCACAATACAATCTGATGAGTGTGAAAGATGTTTTTGTCATCGAAGATCCATAGAATCATTTAACCAGGAGCCAATAATGAGAACCCCTGATCAAACACAAGGAAACCTACCACTAATGTTTTTAAGTACCAAGGCACTGAATGTGTTTCTGGGTTGTCTTCCTAAATAGAGTGTTGAAGTGATAAGAAGATACCTGTTGAAAGGTAGGCAATAATGTGTCCTACATTAATCGAGACAAAATGGGACAAGAATGATTTTCCTTTTGAGGAATCTTTGAGCATTGGGTCTAAATAATAGAAGGCATGATGGAAGGATATGCTTGATGGGTTGATGGAGGAAGCAAAAGGTTAACCCTTGAACAATAAGAAGGCATGAAAATGGTTTTAACCATACAACACTAGACTCATGAACACTAAAGAGTGTTAGGATACATAGATGTAGGAACATCGGGGTATTTAGGCTAAACTCATAGGATGGTAGGATTCATATTGAGAGGCCGTCACAAGGAAGGTTTATCTGAGGGAGTGCCATGTTCAAGGGAATGACTGCTGCCAAACTACGACAGTTGTATTGTCTACTTTCCCCATCTGATTAGTTTAGTGAGTCCAGATGGGTAGACTCATCGATATTTTCATATTTTAAGAGTCTGAAAAGGACCACGAAAAGAGCAACTCTATGCCCTATCTGATTAGTTTAATGAGTCCAGACAGGAAAACTCGTCGATCTTTTCATGTTTTGAGAGTCTGAAAATGATCATAAAAGAGTGACTCTATATCTTTTCTCTATAATTTAATGAGTCCAGACTAGACAACTCAATGGCATTTTCATATTTAGAGAGTCTGAAAAGATTGTAAAGAATGACTCCATGGTGGTCCCTTTGTCATAGTTGTTAACTGGGTGCGACAAAAGGTTAATAGTATACCCGAATTGGTTACTTTTCCATAAGTTAATCTATTGAATCCGGATAAAGAGAAACCTATGTTCAATAGATGTTGACCTCGTTTTGTTACGAGTACGAGGAGACCGAGTAAACTCATTTTTCATCGTGAATTTTTAATGAGTCACGCGACGACAAACTCAATACCTTCATCGAATCTCAATGAGTCAAATGAAGAAAACTCAAGGTATCTTTTTCAGTTTATTGAGCAAGGAAAAATAGGTAAAAGAACTGCTCATTCCTTCTTCGTAGATTTAATGAGCCCAAAGAAGGGGAAAAATCGGGGATTTTATGATTTAAGAGCAAGAAATGGTCCCAAAAAAGTGAGTGTTGTTGTTGCTGTCGTAGATTTTTAACGATCCCAGTGGCAAAAACTCAAGATTTTTCAGTTGAATGAGCGAGAAAAGTACCTAAAAGAATGCTCGGGTCATCTTTATAAATGTTTAACGAGCCTAATGAAAAAACTAGGGATTTTTTCAGTTTTATGAGCGAGAAAAAAATGCCTAAAAAGAATGCTCTAATGATCTTTTTTAGTTTAATGAGCTAGAAAAAGAGCGAAAAAAGAGTTGCTCAGACCATCATCATATGTGTTTAACGAGCCCAACAATGACAAACTCAAGGATTTTTTAGTTTTTTAGAGCGATAACATATCCCATAAAAGAAAATTGCTCCTATATTCTTTGTAGTAATTTAACGAGCCCAAAGAAGGAGACTCGAGGTTTTTCATATTAACGAGCAAGAAAAATACCATTAAAAGAATGCTCGCTCTTCTTCATGGTAGTTTAATGAACCTGAAGAAGGAGACTCGAGGATTTTTTGGATTAACAAGCAAGAAAAATACCATAAAAAGAATGCTCGATCTTCTTCATGGTAGTTTAACAAGCCTGAAGAAGGAGATTCGAGGTTTTTTTGATCAACGAGCGAGAAAAATATCGTAAAAAGAATGCTCGATACTTCTTGATCTCATGCTTCACAATAGAAGGGTCTATGCCATGCATTTCCTCATAATACCAAGGGAAAACATCATGGAAGTCCTTAAAAGGGTAGGTGAAGCTCGCAATTTCCTCAAGATTGTGATTGGATCCAATCTGTATGTTTTCCATGATGCCTATCTTGACTGAAATATCGATGGGCAATGTCTTTGAAAGATTACCCATGTTTCCCTCTGAGTCCAAAGTTTTGATAGTAGTATATGGTGAGGAAACGATTTCAGGTGCGTCAGATGATAGGATTTGAAGAGGCATCATGCCTGAATCAGATATCGAAACACGATAGTGCGAGTCCTCCCAAGGTCACTCTTCTAAACTCAGGATATCTCTAATAGCTTCGTCCTTAGATAAGACTTGATTGAGGGGATCGAAAGAAGGAGCAGTTATGGGAGGGGCGGTGGTACCGTTGGCTGTGACCAACGTGATCGGAGACTTGGATGCAGATTGAATGGCCTAGTAGGCCAATTCATTTGGTGACAACGGCATTTTTTTCTTCGTAAGTGTCAATATCTGAAGGGGCCATGAGGATCCAAGGATCAGTCGGTTGCTAAGGAATGGATGAAACCATAGAGACCATTTTTGGAACCACAGGTGGCGGAAGAGGGAAACAACCCATCAAGGAAGAGCCCTTCAATGGACCAGTACTAATACTAATGTAAGAGTCAGGCACACCACCCATTAAGGGTACAGAGCCGCTAGGTAACGAAGAGTAATCTGGGGTCCAAAAGGACAGCTAGTCCACCATGACTATCGTTCCATCTAAGGGAAATAGGATGATACGGAAGACCGAAGACACAACGGCCTTCATGGCATAAGTCCAAGTGTGTCCCAAAAGTAGATTATAGTCGAGTTTATGATCCACAACTTCAATATCTATCGTTACTGTTTTCCCACTCAAGGTGATGGGATAGCTAGCTAGGTAACCTTTTGGGGTGAAATTGTGGCCATCGAAAGCTTTAAGGGAATTCAACGATGAAGATAGGGTTGGAGAACCCAGAGCAAGACAACATGAAGCCAACATGATGCAGGTTGAAGCACATTCATTGATGACAGTTCTGTGTATACCTTTACCTTTCAAAACAATTTGCATTTGAAATGCAAGCTGGTGGGAAAGGGGAGGTTTACACTTTTCCATGTCGACAATTGCAAGTATGAAATCCTGTGGGTCAATACCACCAATAGCCGAAAGAAAAGCTTTCCTTTGTGTTGGACATGTTTGTAATACTTCGAGCGCTAACATAGCCGACGACGCTTGTGCCAAGTCTTCTATAATGCTAGTTTTGGGTGGCACGTGCAAATGTATTGTGCTTTGTGCATCGAAGTGCCCCTTTAGGGTGGTGAATTACAAGGTCAGCAATCAACCTTTCAATATGCAAATCGTTGGGCGACAGTGGGGTTTTACCTGAGGAAGGTTCCTCTGCATGAGCAACAGGAGCTCCGTAGGATTTGGATCTTGTTTGTAGATCTACCATTTCAAAGGCGTAAATAGTAGAAGATCCTTCACTAACTGAAGGATTTTGCAAACCACCATTGCCCCCTTGCGGGGGTTGGGGTTGGTTGGCAATGAGGTGTTGCTGTTGCTGAGCAAAGAAAGGATTATTAAGGATAACAAGGGTTCTACCAGTATCCTTGTTAGCAATAAAATTTGTGCATTCCTAAAGACGCGAAAGCATATATGTCATGTGGTATTCAACATAGATTTTGTAAGGGAATCTGGCAGGTTTATCCTTTCCATTGTCAGGAGGCGCAGTGGCCTTCTGTTTTGGGTTTTTCTTCTTTGTTGACTACTCCTCAGAAGGAGTGGTCTTTTTCTTATTCTTCCTGTTCTTACCATCGGGTTTTTGTGTAGACTGCATAGAGTTTATCACGGTGGTAAGAAGAGTAATCAATTTGGTAGAGGGGTCCACTGACATCTAGGCAATATGATCATTGAGTTGTTTTACAGGAGCCCTAGAGGTTTTGTTGATAATCCCATCGACGTGCACTTTGGGGTGATGAGTAGCAGAAACATTGGAGTTATGAGGGGCATTAGGGATTACATTGTAAAGAGTCCTAGACTGTGAATATATCAGATCTAAGTGCTGGGAATGACATATGGATTGGTCTTCTGTGATCGCACCACCTAAGGCGACATCCTTAGCAATTTGGGGGAGTAGGGACTTGCAGAACTAGTCTGCTAAGAGATAGTCTGGGAGGGGAGCTTTGAATAACCTCCGTCTATGTCTCCATTCATGTATATGATCAGAGATGTGGGTGGTGGTATCCTGATGTAGTGAAGTGAGGAGCTCTATCTCAGTCTCATAGTGGATGGGTAGCTCGAAGTGCTTTAGGAAATCCATTGCTAGAGTGTCGAAGGTATTTACTGATGTGCGTGGTAACTCAATTTACCAGTTAGCTACATTGCCAATGAGGGTGCGGGGAAAAGATGTAACTAGACACTATCATCCACCATGGAGTTAGAAACACACCATAGATGATAGGTGGTGATATGGGTGCCCAGATCCATTCCTTTTTTTCCATCGAACTTGGGGATGTCTATTGGTATTTTATGCGGGATCGGTGGCCAAAGTAAGTTATGGTAGATGGGGTCATTTGCAATTTTGTACAAGTCAGGGATATCCAACATTGCCAAGAAAGGCAGACTATCTGGTGCCCCCGACTCAAACCAAGGTGATGACATATGACTTGAGCATCCTTGTGGTCCTCCCATCATTTGAGTCCCAATATTATACATAGGCTACGTGGTATAGTAGTTGCCTTGGGGTACGGCATTGTAATGTGGATTTCCATGGGGATTGTGATGTTGGGGTATCGAATTGCCCCCAGGATAAGTAGTTCCCCCTTGACTCATTTGAATTTGTGAGTAGCATGCCCCAATGGATTGGTTGGGACCTCCTTGAGGATTCCCACCAGCCAGAGAACTAACCATATGTCCTTGATTGACTAGAGCTTGGCGAATCTTCCACAATGAGTGGAGGAAGTCCTAACAATCATCTAGATTGATAACAAGGGCTAGATGTAGCCACGGTGACCATTAATTTTTATCAATAAACTTTATCGTGATTTTTTTTAAAGTCTCAATGATAGCACACGAGTACCTAAAAAATATAAAAAATACATGAAGTTGATCAATCAACAAACATAACGAAATGACCCTGTCTGATAAGCATTGATCACTGGAGATGAAACTTATTATCACAATGAATAACAAAGAGGGCTAGCCAAATATATAATTATGGTTACTCTTGAGCTTCACCCGAACCTTGGATTGAGGGGCCAAATACTCTCATGAAGACGAGCACCCTCCCAAAAACTGAACACAGAGTAGGTCTGTCTGTGTTAGGTACCAGGGCAGCTCGCCCCAGTCACCTTGTGTAAGTCCCTAAAAGCTTGGCCACTAAGGATACCTCAAATCACACACACTACTAGGGGGAAAATAGTCATAGCCAGTATGTTGTGTGGGCAGGATACCTGAATCCCCAACTCAACTCCGAAATCACCGAAGGGATCCCCAATAGATAGAATACCCAAAGGAGTTGCAAGCGAAGGCATGCTACCTTCACTTACAATCCAATGTTGTCTCGTATTTATCTTCACCTTGATTGGATTGGTCTCGGTAGTATGAGTGCAACAAGAATTTTCTCTCTTTTAATGACACTAGTTTTGGTTTTTGATCTTGGGCAGTTTACTCACACTGCCTATCCCAAGATCCTAGTCTGAACTAATGTTTTTTTGCTGAATAAAGAGTTACTCATTGATTTTAGGTAAATTTTATGTGTACTTTTTTAGTTTCTTCGGTAGGGGAGTTGACATATGAAATGTGATGGGACTGTGACTAAAAAATCGTGCACAAGACAATGCTTGTAAAAAATAACCAATTCGATGAAAACAAGTTGTATTCTATAGGTGAGAGTCTTTCACATATTCATATTTGTTCCATGCATCCTAGTCATTATAACACATGCATAACCAACATAAATATTTCCAATGCTTTCCTAACAACTACTTGAAACCAAAATAAAGCAGCTTTTAACTAGCTAAACAAAAGAATAAATAAAAAATGTGGATCTTTCTTTCATAAAAAATGTTTTAAGAAAGAAAAAAAACTTATTTCCTAAAAAAAAAAATTCTTTCAGGACACTGATCTTGCTAACAAAATGCAGTTGCAAACCCTCTTTCAGTCCATGAGCAGGCTTCCTATCCCCTTTAGTTTGCAGACACAACTGTATATCAAGATTTTAAGGGACTAATGCTCTGTAGTAGTGGCCACAGAGAGTTACTAGGTCCACTAACGCTCTGTGTATGTAGACACAGAGCTTTATAAAGCACTTTGTAGTCTGCTAACCTACGTTAGTGGGGCAAAACAACTCAAAACAAGGCCATTTGGATCAGATCCTGTTATCACTCAGGTTGTTCCCTACCTCCTGGAGGGAATACGGCCGAGGTAACCATTAACCAATCTTTTAGCTGCAGGTCCTAGCCTACTTGCAACCAGAGAGGGCTCTCTCTTTGTAATTTAGCTTTGTTTTTGGAGTATTTTAGGCTAGTTATTATGCACAAGTTTTTGTTTTAAGTTTGTTGGATGGTGATTTCAGGCAGATCTGGGATGCAAGTCTAAGACAGTCTGTTCCATTGGGCTATGGGGTCTATGATGGTGTACAACTGAAAGTGTTTCCTGGGTAAAGGTAATACTACAGAGCGAGATAGGGAGTTCTTGAACAATTTTCAAGTCTAGAAAATGGTGGAATGAAGTCAGGGAATGAAAGGCAATCAAGGATCTTTCATTGTGCTGGTAGAGGGAAAGTGTATGGGTATTGTCCAGGAGCAATTAAGAATTCCTAAACAGTATTCAAAATAAATGAATTAGTGAAAACGTGAGCAGTTAAGAATTCTTGTTTATGAGTAATCCTGAAGAAAACATAGTTAATAGTAGAGATTGAGCACAGGGTGCAATTAAACAAATCCTGGGCTATTCTTCTTCTCTGTTACTAAGATTATGGAACATACATGAATTTTGCAAACACATAAAACGTAAAACACAGTTTAGAATAACTTATTGTTACATTAAATGACACAGGAATTTTGTAGTAGGTCCCAGAACATCATTTGCACATTCAGACAGTGCAGAAACCATGAACTTCAATAGCCATTTTTATTAGGAAGTCTCAGAAATTACAACGTAGCTTAGAGAGAAAATCACCAACCCCAAATACATTCTATGGGGAGGTATTTATACAAAAATGAGATACAAAAGATCTTATGGATGAGTCTTCAGGCAATAAGTTCCCTCGCCAACTCTTCAAAAGAAGTAAATGAAAGAGATAAATGCTGTAGTAATTGTTGGTGGGTTAGCTGTCCACTTTGTCAGAGAATTTTGACTTTTTGGACCAACTGAGTCGGCTGAAGCTGCTTCTTTAATTTGCGGCTTCTGTGTTCGCTATCCCAGTGCTTTGCTGAGTCACTGCTTTGCTGTCCTACTTGGTCTTTCATAAAATTGTTGTAGTCACACTTTGACTTCTTTTGCCTGTTGTCTTCATGCTTTAACTGATGGCCTGTGTATCCGATTTTGCTAACCTGTATATGACCAAAATCTGAAGCTGATCAAAAGAGGGTAAAGGACCGAAATTACCTTGGCAAAATCTCCAGCATTGCTTGCCACAAATCCTCTTTAGGCAATTGATGCTTTTGTATCTTTACTAATGTCTCATCTGCTTCAGTATATCTATAAAAATTGGGTTGAACCTCAAACAGATGATTAATCTCATGTTCAATGTAAAACAAGTTCTTTAATTTATCATAAAGAGTCTGTCCGGAGGGACACCCTGTTTCCTCTGAGGTACTTGAGGATGTTGTAATCTGATTTGAAACATAATTATTCACTCTGGTAGCATACTGCTCACGGGTCAGTAGTTTTCCAGCACTGGTTAATAGGCTGGGCAATCCTCTGCTCTATAATGCTGCAAGCTTAGCTTGAAATCATCTATTTCTGCCTGCATTTCTTGGCACTTCCTTTCTAGTGTTTGCACAAAACTTCTTAGGGTTAACACCTTCTTTGCTGTCAGAATAGTATCTATTCTGCTACTGATGTCTAATGCTGCCAATTCCTCTTTGGTATGAGTGTTTAGAAAGTGAATCATTTTATTGGACTGCTCAGGCATATTTCCCAATGCTGCTCTAACCCTTTGATTCTCAAATTGAGCTAGGCCTATTAATTCTATTTGTTCATATATGGCCTGAATTGATCGCCATTGGCGAGTGATTAACTGGCCAATTTTGGCCCACAAAATCTTCTTGATTTCAGCTAGAGTTTTATCCAAAGTCAGCTCCTACTCTAAGGCTTTTATTTTGTCATTCAAGGCCTTTATTTCCCTTGTTTTTTTAGCTACTATCATCTTGGACTTGTCATAGCTTGCCTCCAGCTTGATCAACTTTTCTTTGGCCTCTTTCACCTCTGTCACTTGACCTTCTAGCTCTTTGACAACTTTCATCATTTCTTCCATGCTCATGCTAGTTTCAGGTGATGTTGTTGTTGCTGTTGTAGCATCTGTAATTGATGTAGTTGTTGTGGATGCTGGGATAATGGGAGGGATTGCTGCTGCTTGTGTGGGAGGAACAGTGACAACTGTTGGAGCTGTTTGAGGTGGCTGGGAGGTCGACTCTCCCTGCTTGCCTTGCAATGCTTTCTCCAACTCTTCCTCCATTTGAATTATTCTTTGGTTCATCTTCATCAGCAGATCCATAGTATCCTCTCCTTCCTTTTCTTGTACAAGGTCTGCCGTTTGAGGGTGCATAGTTGAAGGCAGCCTCAATTGTTTTTTAAGTGCAACAATATCATCCTCTTTTTTCCTTATGAGGGCTTGGATGGCTTTGGCATCCTTCTTAGGATCATGCCCTAGGTCCACAATAATTTCCTCCAATGTCTTTATTCTATTGTCTTTGGCCGAGGAAGACATTCTCTCCAAATCCAATTGAGTATTTGTGTTTTTCAATGATTCCTTCAGTTGATGAGCCAGCATGGCCTTATCTGCTAGGGTGGCATAGACCATTTCACCCGTTTGCTTGTGTAGCTCTATCTGGTCCATCGGGTGTATGTCTCTGGAGAGGACCTATAAGCTTGTCTTTATATAGTCCGCAGCTGTCTGTGGTTGTGGTATCTTGGGCTTGAAATGGCTTAGTATCATCTTCTCCTCCTCAAAGTCATACGCTGCCATTAATCTCTGCTGTTTGGAGGGTGTTGCCTTGAGGAATTGATCATACAGCTGTACTCTTAACAATTCATTATGAGCCTTCATTTCCATAAAAGTTGCTTTGATGCCAGGTGGTTGCTTGCTTTGCTGCCTTGAGGAAGATACCTCCATACCATGCTGCCTTTCTTGCTCTTGCTGGAATGAGCTAGTAGGTGTTTGCTGGCCAGTTTCTCTTCCACTCCTCGGGCTTTCTATGACTTCTTCACTTATCTCCTCCTCAACTTGAGGATCAACTCTCTGTCTTTTGGCTTCTGGTTGTTGTGTTGAGCCACTAGCTGGTGTAGTTTCTTCCCTATCTCGCTTCTTGCCTCGTTCCTCATTGACAGGAGTTTGCAATGCTGGAATCTATGGTGTCTCAGTATGCTGTGGAGGGGCTTTCCCTTGACTTTTCTCCTTTGAGGTATTAGGCTGTTCTATCACTGTTTCCTGCCCTGCATCCATTACCTCCTTGCCTTTTGTTGTACCTGTTGCTGATGTAGACGCTTCTCGGGCAGCTTGTGAAGCTGTAGGAGTAGATGTGCCCTCTTCGACTTGTTGTGGCAATTTGAATATTACCTGCTCAAAAGAATCCAAGTCAAGAGTTTTTTCTAAATCATTGACATTTTGCTCCATAATTTCTTCTTGGGTGAATTCCTCAACTAGTGTCCCTGCCACCCACTCATCTTGGTTGGCATATTGTTCAATTTGTGGGATTTTACAATGTTCATAGGTTGTCTGCCTGTATTTTATTTTTCTGGCACTGATAAAGCCATCTGGGTCATAAGGGACCCACCAAAAACACCTCTTTAACTTGAATTTTTCTCCCAATTTTTTGTCAACATCTTGCCAACCTTATTTCTTGTTCATGACAAAGGGGCCTAGTTGGTCTCTGAATTTCAGGTGAGCCTTCTTCTTGGCACTATGAAAATGAGTTAAGTCTTAATTGATGAGTTGCCTGTAATACTCCAAGGCAAAGAGTCTCATTGGTACATATCTTGGGAGCCTGTAGGGATAGAGCTCACAGCCATAGATCCTAATGACAGTGTGATTCTGGTAAAAATACCAGTCACCTATTTTGTAGTTCGTTGAAAGCTGTAATATTTTTTGCATGTCATAGGAGAGCCTAGCAAGAGGGGTTCTCATTAGGAGACAAGAGACTGGATAGACAAACAGGTCAATAAACTCACAGTAAGAGTAGGGGGAGTTGCGGACTTCATGAAAGACTGAGGTCTAGAAAATCACAGACCTCTTTTCTCCTTTTGAGTCCAATCTTTTGATGGGGCATTGGAAACAATCTCGCTGATAATACATAAACAAGTGATAGATATAGGATGAGTATTTGAAGACTCCCTCTCTATCCAGCTTCAACAGTTGATCATATATCTTATTGGAGATAAATTTGGCATAATTGTACTTGATTGCAGGGGGCTGCCCTGGGGGGAATGCAGACAGCATGACTAGTATAGTTTCATCAATGTGCTCACTTGTTTTGAAACCTAGTACATAGGATATCATATCAACTAGCAACTTGCCCACTTCATTGAAGCATACATACAGAAAAGGAGGTGGCCCTATAGGCTGGCGATCTGCTCTCATGAATACTTTGGCAATTCGGGCTATCTCAGACCTGGAGAGTTTAGGACCTTCATCAAGCAGGAATTTCATAGAGAGAGGCATCAGAAGCTGAGTTTGCTTGAAGTTAAGCATTTGGTTCATTGAATCAGGAGTTATTTGGAAAAGAATGCTCCCAGATGGAGACTTGACTGCTCTTTGATTTGGCTCATAGTTTTCAGCACATAGGCGAATAATTTCAGGGAAAATATTAACAGAAGGGAGGAAGTAGATGGGCAAGTTTGATTCCCAAATGCCATAGATGTCACTGTTGTTCAAGTGACTGTTTCTCAGTTGAATGAAGGTTTGCAAGTGGTTTTTGTCTCCAACCAGATCTTGAATAAGGTGGTCCCTATCAGCCATGGGTAATGCTTCAAGTTCCTTGTGAGGTGCATTGAGAGGAGCAATGTTCAATGCTGCTAGAGTGGCCATGTTGAAATTTTTCTATTTTTGTACTTGAAATTAGGATTTGTGCAACAACAGAGTGGTGAAAAATTGCCCCTGAGGCTTTGCTGGGGAGCTATAGAGTAAGCCTGGCTATAGCACTGGCCTTCACTATGTATAATTTATGGTAAAAGAGTAAATTTTGCAGAATTTGGACAGGTCTTTGAATGAATTCACTGGATTGATAGGCTCTGTGGGTAAACTGCAGAGGGAATGGGGTTGTTTTCTAGCCAAAGGGGTGAAATTTTACAGAGGATTTTGACAAAGGGATTTCAATGCATGGGTAGTTTAGAGCATCTGCCGGCAGAAACAAGCTTTAAATGCGTTTTAATCATGGAATTCGCAGAGAGGGCAAATTTGTCGGGTTGCACTTGAACAGGGGGTCAACAAGTGAGTTAACTGGTGGAATTTTAGGTGCTCAAGTGCCTTTCTGGTTTGAATTTGCAGGTATTCAACCAACTTTAATGGCGAAATTTCTAAAAAACAGGGTTCATAGGTCAGCTGCGGGTAAATACCTGTTTTGTATGGTGCAAAGGGTAATTAGCAGGTTCAGTGGCGAGCTGAGGGGCTGGATTTGTAGGTGAAACTCGCTTCGTTGAGCAATCTTGAGTGGTGGCGGCAGTGTCGTCGTAAAATTGCATGCACGTTGTCCACAGGCGCAATAATAAAAAACAAACAAAATGGTTGTTTTTGCGACTTTTTATTGAATTTGGGGCATTTTGGCGCTTTTAGCACTTTTCAGGGATGACGTCAGCATGAGGTATTTTTGGCGCGTTGTGGGTACGGAGATGATGTGGCAGTCGATGTGTATGATGACGTGGCAGACGACACATTGGCGAGGTGGTGACGTGAGCGGGTGACATGGCAATGGTACAGGGCAGCGGGGGCCGACGCAGGCGTGACGTCATAGGTGACGGGGAGCTGACATCAAGGGGTAGGTGGCGGGCGGTTTCTGGTTTTCCCCGCACCGCTTTTGGCCTGAGGCGGTTTTGCAGAGACGACCTCCGATCACGCTGGGTGATTGACGCATGGCAGGGGTACGGCAGCAATACCGCCCATCCCCCGGATGCTAATCTCCAGCAGATCGGGGCGCGCGATATGGCCGCCAACCGTTGGATCACGGGCAGTGGATCGGATGGCGGATGGGACACGCTGGGCGGTGAGCAACTCCAAATGTGGGACCTGCGGAACATTATAATATTGCTTGTTAATGCGGCGGGTTTAAACTTTGGAAAATTTTGTTTTATGTTTGAACAAGTGGAAAGGGTTTAGGTTGGGGGGTTAACATAGTTATTAATCTAACCAAATGTTAGATTAATCCTAGGAAAATGGACGTGGAGGGGTTAATACAAGTCCCAAATGAACTTAGCGTTTCCCCAAACTTTAGGTTATATGGCTATAGTGCCAAGGGGTAGGGAATTTTAGATTTTTTTGGTTTTTTATATAGTTTTTTTTACTATAGGGATAGGGAAATGATTAAGGGAGCTATATAATAGAGTTAGAGGTTAATATGGCTTCATGGACTGAAATTGAATGGATGAAATGCCAAGTATACAGAGTGGAAAAATTAGGCATAAGGAAGTGAAAGGCATATGGAATGATCATTTTACACAATAAATGTGGCTTCTTTGCACTAAGTCAATTCAGAGATCAATTTAATATTTCTCATAAAATGAAGTGAAACTGGACTATTGGGTAGATCCCAAGGTCCTTGAGGGGATGTTAGTCAAATATTTCTTGGGGATGATGGGGAAATTAGTCATGCTTCCACTGTTATGCCACCAAAAAACTGTTATGGTACCAGTGCCATTGATGAGACAAGTCTTTCTTGACAAGGCAAAAGATCACAACCTTGTTTTTGCAACTTCAAACTACCTACCTAGCCTAATACACCTAGCATTTTTTCTTCCTTTGGATTGGGTGCATTTGAACTAGCAAACACTGATTGTCCTCTTTTCTTTTTGACTGCCCTCCTATCTAAATCTACCCTTATCTCTTCCAAGGGCCCAGATTAAATAGTTGGGCTCCTTAATTTCTCTACCTGTCTACTCATCTGCCAAGCTTGAACTCTTTGGACAGACATTCATTCTCTATTCTACAACAACAAATTTAAATATGGAGTGGTCCAGATTGAACTGTTGGGCCATCCATCAAATGTGATAAATAACAGCATTTGCATATTGTGAACTTGAAAATAAGATAATAGTGGCATTTGGATTGGCCACCTTCCTGGTCTTTGTTTGGGGTTCATTTCTATTACTTTTTTCTGACCAATTTACACTTTTTGCCCTTTGATTTTTCTTTTAGGGCATACCCTCTTTATGTTTTTTTATTTTTCTTATCTGTATACAAAATATGGAACCATTTCAGCATGCAAGGATGAACATATTTGGCACTTCCATAGTCAATCATGAAATATGAAACCTATTGGTATAGGAACCTAACAATGGCTCCACTAGGGAATGGCTTTTCCTAGTGAAAAGCCAAGAACAACAGGTCAGATGGCCTTATTCTCAGTTGGCTGCTGTAATTCAAACTTCCATATTTTGGAAACCTATGATCTGAACCTTTGTAGCATGTGTGCACTCTTTATGAGCTGATCTGTACAAAATTACAACTCTGTCTTTTCTGGTTTTTCTGAATGTTTGTCGTCATCTTTATGCTTCCCAAATCTTCTTCTTGATCTCTTGTGGTAATTTCAAAATGTACACCTAAAGTGGTGTAATTCCTTGACTTTTAGCTCAAAATCTGCTGCATCTTGTTCCTTATCTAATTGCTGTAAATAAAAATTGATGGAAATACAAATATTAATGTACAATATATAGTTGTGTTACGGTCATCAATGGGAGTCAAAATAGTGCTTTAGCATTTGTCCATTGACTGGACCTTCCTCAGTATCTTTTCCATCCAAACTCTTCAGAAAATAAGTGTTATTACATTGAACAACATAAATAGTAAATGGTCCTTTCCATAGAAAATCAAATTTCCCATGTTTCCCTTTATCTTCCCTCCTAGAATCCCACCTCAGCACTTTGTTTCCTATGAAGAAATCTTCAGCTTTTGTTCTTTTTTCAAAGATATTCTTCAGTTTATCTTGTAGAACCTGGGTTCTATGATATACTTCCTCTCTTGTCTGCTGCAAGTGAATAATTTGATTGATCCTTCTCTGAATATCATTAGGCTCTGCTTGTATTTCTTGCAGCAACTTGATCACAGGGATTCCCAAAGATGAAGGGAATCTTGCCTCCATTCCATAAACCAATTCATATGGACTTGTACCAATGGATCTTTTGGTGGTCAATCTGTCTGCCCATAGTGCATTCACAAGTTTTTTATGCCAATTCTTTTTGTTCTCTTCCAAGACCTTTTTGATGATGTTGATGAGGCTTTTGTTGGAGGACTCAACTAAGCCATTACCTTGAGGATAATAGGCTGTGGAATGGCCCAAGGTAATGTGGTATTTATGGAAAAAATTGATTATTCCTTTGGATTTGAAAGCAGCAGCATTGTCTGTAATAATTTTTTCCAGACAGCCAAATCTAGACAAGATGTTGGTTTCTAAAAATTGCATAATAATTGAGTCATTGGCTTGCCTACAAGGGATGGCTTCTATCCATTTGGTAAAATAGTCTGTGGCAGTCAAAATCCACTTGTGTTGGCCAGAGGATGAAGGGTGGATTTCTCCAATGAAGTCTAAACCCCATTGTTGAAATGGTCTTTCAGTTGAAATAGGTTTGAGGGGTAAAGGTAACATCTTTCTCTTGCCTTCAAAGATCTGGCATTTATGGCATGAAACTACAAACTTTTTCACATCGGCAAACAGGGAGGGCCAATAAAATCCAGCCCTTAGGATTTTATCGGTTGTTTATTTCCAGTATAAGTGTCCTCCACAATCCCCTACATGAAACTCCTTGAGGACTTTGTCAGTTTCATCCAATGTTAGGCAATTAAGTAAGATACCTTCATGATTTTTCCAAAACAAAACATTGTCTATGATACAAAATTTTGATGCTTTCATTTTCAAGAATCTCTTTTTAGTCCTGGACAACCCTGGAGGAGCTTGCAGGTTTAATAATACAAAACATATGTCAGCATACCAAGGGGACTGTAAAAAGGCTTGATTGATATGTGGAGTCGCCATCTCCTGTTCGTTGTCCAGTTCATTGATATCAAGGGCTTGAAAATTGGTCTCAGTCATTAGTTTGGCTAATCCTTGTCCTTTTATCAGTTTTGTAGGCTTGATTTCAATGTCATATTCTAAAATATTGGCTATCCATTAGCCCCTCTTTCCTTCAATTCCTTCTTGAGTTAAAATATCATTAACCACAGCATTTGGAATGTAGGCTATCACATGTGAGTACAAGATGTAAACTTTGAAATCCTTGATGGCCTTTACAAGGGTGTAAGCCTATTTTTCCATGATTTGATATTTTAAAGGTGCATCCCTAAGTGCTTTGCTGAAGAAAGAAATGGGCTTCTCACATCCTTGGTCATCTTTCTGTAATAGGATAGCAACAATAGTATGTTCAGATGCAAAGGAAAAAATGATGAAATCTCTATCAAACCTAGGACTTGTTAGGACTGGTGTTTTTGTCAAAGCTGTTTTGATGTCCTCAAAGGCTTTTTTAGCTTCCATTGTCCATTTTACTTTAGAATATTTCTTCAGCATATTATTCAAGAGTCTTATTAGCTCGGCCAAATTGGGAATGAACCTTCTTAGGAAATTGATCTTTCCTAAAAAATCTTGCAGTTGTTTGATGTTCCTTGGATGAGGCACTTGAAGGATAGCTTGAATTCTGTCCAGGTCAATCCTAATGCCATCTTTCGAAATTATATGACCTAGAAGCTTACCTTCTTCTAGGCCAAACAATGATTTCTTTGGGTTCAATGATATGCCATATTTTCTGCAAATTAGGAACACTTGCCTCAAATGCTTTAGATGTTCTTGGTCTGATTTTGAAAAAGCAGTGAGGTCATCAAGGTATATGACTAAGAAATCATGGATATGTTTGGAAAAGGCTATGTCCATTGCTCTTTGAAATGTGGCCCCTGCATTCTTGAGTCCAAAAGGCATTTTGACATATTTGAAGGTTCCCCAAGGTGTTGTAAAGGCAGTTTTATCTTGATCATCCGGGTGGACTAGAATCTGATTGAATCCTGAGAATCCATCTAGCAATGAAATCCTAGAAGCTCCCACTACCCTTTGTAGGATATGATCCATTTTAGGTAGGGGGTAATGGTCTTTGAGAGAGACTTTGTTCAAATTTCTTAGGTCAACACACAGTCTTATCTCTCCCGTTTTCTTCCTAGTGGGTACTAGATTTGAAATCCACTCTGAGAACCTGATAGGTGCAATGATTCTAGCTTCATACATACGTCTAACTTCCTTTTCAATCAAAGGAAGGACGACAGGATTCACCCTTCTAAGCTTTTCTTTAAAAGGTTTTGATTCTCTTTCAAAGGTATAGTGTGTTGGATGAATGAAGTATCATAGGATTTGAGGTCCTCATAACTACAGGCAAAGACATCTTGGAATTCCTTAAACAAGTCAATGTATTTCAATTTCTGATCAGCAGGCAGTGTTTTGGAGAGTTTTACCATTTTTGGATTTTCTATGGTTCCAATGTTACAATCCTCAATTTCTACATTGAGTGGTTGCATTTTTGGCTTCCTTGAAATATCATTTGAATCAAATAAATCCTCCAAAGGTGTTAAGCCTGTGAGCAGAAAATTGTCTTTTAATTCAATTACTTCTGCTTCTGCCTTAGCTATTTCATCAAAATCTATTTGCTTCAGCTCTTGTAATTTCTTGTCATCAAAAGTAGTTGGATGCAATATCAGATTTGTTGTTTCAGCAGATATGCTTTGCTCAATTTTGTCTATCTGTTGTTGGTCATCCATGCTGCTTGTATCAATGTTTATGCTGGAGAATTCCTCTTTCAAAGTCAAGAAGTTATTTATCTGCATATAATTTTCAAAGACCTGCTAGTTTTTGACATTATCTGGGACAACGGGCTTATGTTTGATTTCAGCAGTGAAATGGTGATTGGGCTCAAAAGGAAGCTTGCAAGTGCTAGCAAAGGTTGCTAAGCTATGTGCATGTAAATTGTGCTTTCTAGGAATTTTGGTGAGCTGAGATTCTAAGAAAGTGTTAAGTATTTCAATGGCTACCCCTCTGTAAGCCTTCAATCTGAGATCATTTGTAACAAAATTTCCCTTCATCTGCTGTATGATTAGATTTGAATCCCCTAAGATTGAAACCTTGGTTGCCCCTCTACCTCTGATCAGTTTGAGTCCTAACAAAATGGCTTTGTACTCGGCCATATTGTTTGTGCATCTTAAATTTAACCTATATGCATGACCTTCAGCATGGTCATTTTGCATGTTATGAATCCAAACCCCTGCCCCTGCTCCTAATTTGTTTACCAAGCCATCAAACTCTAAGTACCATAAGATTTCTTGGTTATGACTTGTCTTAAGAGTTTTAGAAGTTTGTTTAGTGGGCAGGTTTGGCTCTTGCAATTCATATGGTATGTCATTTTCCTTTATTGCATTAATCACATCAACAATTTTATGATCTTGGGCACCAGATTGTTCCTCTATGCTTTGTGTTGGTGTTGCTTCTAGGAATTTGACATCAATTTTGGGACAGATTCTAGCATTATATAAGATGAATGAATCCATATCGGAATGCATAGAATAGATGGGGAAGTTTTGGGGTTTTTCTTGACTTCTAACCACATATTTCATTAATGTTTCCTGGTATAATCTCTTTGGCTATCCAAAGACTGAAATAGTGGCATAGGACATGTCTAGTTGCAAAGACCCCTGGAGTTTTGCACCCCAAGATCTGGACAAAAGCATACCATACTTAGGTGGAATATCGGCTACCACTACATCCATCAAGATTGTCTTAGCTGGATATTGGACTAAAGATACACAAAGGTCTTTGATTAGGCCTAGACACCTGACCTGACTGGAATCAAATGAGAACAAATCTTTTTAGGGTCTTGTGATGTCTAGGTCTAGTCTTTCCATCACAGATTTAGGTATTAGATTATGGGAAGCTCCTGAATCAAACATAGCATTATGGAGCACTTTGTCATGAATGATTAAGCTCACAAGAATGGAGGAACCCCTCCATCTACTGTTTTACCATTGACTTTAGGACCGAAAATTAATTCTGGTTGATCATCAAGAACATTAATTGCATCCCTATTCTCTAGTATCTGTAGTGACCGATTGATTTGCTGTCTGTAAACTTCATGTTTGGCCAATTTAGAAAGAGGAATAACTATTTTCAGCTTACCTATTTCTGTTTCTAGGTTGTACGGTTTTTCTATCTGCACTTTTGTGTTGTGGACAGCAATCCTTTCCTTTTCAGCTGAACTTTCATTGACCTTTTCTTGATTATGAGTGTTGTTTTGAGGTACATCTGATTTGAAACTATTTTCAGGAGGACAGTTTAGATTTTCTTTTGAAGAATGAGATGTATACGGTTGATTCTTTGAAGACTGTGAGTCTGATACATCTTCCACAGTGACTTCCTTTGGGTCTGGGTCTGTTTTATTAGAGGGTTCTATCAGGACAGCTTTATCCTTTGCTTTCTTTGGCTGTTTGGTATCCTTCAGCTTGGTAGTTTCAGGCACATCTATGGTTCTGCTTCTCAATTTGTACTGTTTATGAACCTCATAGACTGCTGCATCATAGCCTTCCCTAAAATCAAATGACTCTCTGGATTTGGTTTGGAATTGATTGAAATTGTGAGCCTCTTGGTCATCTTGGGTCAAGAATATTTGTTGCTCACTGTTCAATCCCATTAGGTTGATTTGGGTGTCCTCAGTTGGTTCACTAGATGTTGAGGCCTCGGCATAGTTCTCTTGGAATGGAGGTCTGATGTTCTGGTCGGGGCCAGCCCTCCCAACATTAGGATTTTGATTTTCTCTAAAGTTTGGGTTTCTTTTAGTGTTACTTGGTAGACCTTCCCATGATGATTTCCTTTCTATAGTTTCTACTCTATCTCCAAGTCTATCCATGCCTTTGATAATTGCATCAAGTTTTTGTTCAAATGCTGAAGGCTCTTCCTTGAAAGTTGTTCTTCTCTCGTCTCTTGCCTAATTTCGCTTAGCAATTAGGTTTGCCCCTACACTAACAGCTATATTCTGCATGTCTGCTAAGCTTGGAGGGGCTCTTTCCCTCAGCTGATATGCCATATCAGGGTCAAATCCATCAGGAAATTTGATCAAAGCTAAATCAGGTGGAGGTCTAAGGTTTTGAGGAATAGCATTATAGACATTGTTGAACCTGGCACAATAGTCTTGGACGGCTTCTTGTGGGCCTCTTTTCAGATTATCATATTCTGTCAAGATGTGTAAAGGGTCTTTCTTCTTTTCCCATCTATTTAGAAAGGATTGGTAGAGGGCATCTGGATTAGCTATAGAATTTGGAGCAAGTGATCTAAACCAAGTCCTTACATCACCCGTTAGACTTTGGACAAAAATCTTCATTCTCACATCATCATCATCTATTTCATAATTCTCAAAATAATCTTGCATTTTCTTAGTGTGTTGTTGGGCTGTATAGGAGCCAGTACCATCAAAATATGTGATTTTACTTTGATAATCCTGAGGCATAGCTCCTGGATTTCCAGGCAACTGAAGAGGAGCATAATGGTTAGCCATATTTACAGGGATAAATGGGGCAACAGGAAGAAATGGGACAGCTGGAACAGCAGGGACAGTGGTAAGAATAGGTGCAGTGGATGGAGGTGTGGAGAAGGTGTTTTGGGAGTTGGATGATGAACTAGGAGAAACAACAATTGTGTGAAGACGAATTGAGGGTTTAGCAGGAGTTGGGATATAGCTCTACTGAACTATTTCAAGGTTTGAATCAACAAATTTTTCTTGAGCTTCTTATTTCCTAAGGGTCTTAGGAATCAAGTTGGGATTTTCAAAAACAGCTGGAGGATCTGGGTCAGGGTTTGACCTGGTGTAACGAGTTTTCTTATTTGGAGCCAGCTTCTAAATCTGTTTTTGGTATTTTTTGATAATATTTTAAGATTACAGTTTTTTCACAATATTCTACAAGGATTTGTTTGCAATATAGGAGGATTTGAGCTTTCCTTTGAATATGCTAAAACAGGGAAACTGATCAAATGTTTGGAATAACTGTTTAAGGCCTAAAACTATACTAGAGATTAACTAAAGTAGCTTTTATTTACTCCTGTAAAAGCAGAGCAAAGACAGTTTCAAAGGCTACCTGGCTAACTTCAGGCTCCATCTGTAGTTTTTAGAAGATAGACAGCAGTTTAAAAATAGTCATTCAAGTCCCTTGTGGAGTCGCCAATGATGTTATCACTCAGGTTGTTCCCTACATCCTAGAGGGAATATGGCCGAGGTAACCCTAACGAATCTTTTAGCTGTAGGTCCTAGCCTACTTGCAACCAGAGAGGGCTTTCTCTTTGTAATTTAGCTTTATTTTTGGAGTATTTTAGGCTAGTTATTATGCACAAGTTTTTGTTTTAAGTTTGTTGGATGGTGATTTCAGGCAGAGCTGGGATGCAAGTCTAAGACTCTGTTCCATTCGGCTATGGATTCTATGATGGTGTATAGTTGAAAGTGTTTCCTGGGTAAAGGTAATACTACAGAGTGAGATAGGCAGTTGTAGAACAATTTTCAAGTCTGGAAAATGGTGGAATGAAGTCAGGGAATGAAAGGCAATCAAGGATCTTTCATTGTGCTAGCAGAGGGAAAGTGTATGAGTATTGTCTAGGAGCAATTAAGAATTCCTAAACAGTATTCAAAATAAAGGAATTAGTGCAAACATGAGTAGTTAAGAATTCATATTTATGAGTAATCCTAAAGAAAACATAGTTAATGGCAGAGATTGAGCACAAGGTGCAATTAAAAAAATCCTGGGCTATTCTTCTTCTCTTTTACTAAGAATATGGAACATACATGAATTTTGCAAACATAGAAAACGTAAAACACGGTTTAGAATAACTTATTGTTCAATTAAATGACACAGGAATTCTGTAGCAGGGCCCAGAACATCATTTGCACATTCAGACAGTGCAGAAACCATGAAATTCAACATCCATTTGTATTAGGAAGTCTCAGAAATTACAACGTAGCTTAGAAAGAAAATCACCAACCCCAAATACATTCTATGGGGAGGTATTAATACAAAAATGAGATACAAAATATCTTATGGATGAGTCTTCAGGAAATAAGTTCCCTCACCAACTCTTCAAAAGAAGTAAACGAAAGAGATAAATGCTGCAGTAATTGTTGGTGGGTCAACTGTCCACTTTGTCAGATAATTTTGACTTTTTGGACCAACTTAATTGGCTGAAGCTGCTTCTTTAATCTGCGGCTTCTTTGTTCGCTATCCTGGTGCTTCGCTGAGTCACTGCTTTGCTGTCCTACTTGGTCCTTCATAAAATTGTTGTACTCACACTTTGACTTCTTTTGCCTGCTATCTTCATGCTTTAACCGGTGGCCTGTGTATCCAAATTTGCTGACCTATATATGACCAAAATCTGAAGCTGATCAAAAGAGGGTAAAGGACCGAAATTACCTTGGCAAAATCTCCAGTATTGCTTGCTACCAATCCTCTTTAGGAAATTGATGCCTTTGTATCTTTACTAATGTCTCATCTGCTTCAGTATATCTATAAAAATTGGGTTGAACCTCAAACAGATGATTAATCTCATGTTCAATGTAAAACAGGTTCTCTAATTTATCATAAAGAGTCTGTCCAGAGGGAGGCCCTATTTCCTCTGAGGTACTTGAGGATGTTGTAATATGATTTGAAACATAATTATTCACTCTGGTAGCATACTACTCACGGGTCAGCAGTCTTCCAGCGTTGGTTAATAGGCTGGGCAATCCTCTGCTCTATAATGCTGCAAGCTTTAGCTTGAAATCATCTATTTCTGCATGCATTTCCTGGCACTTCCTTTCTAGTGTTTGCACAAAACTTCTTAGGGTTAACACCTTCTTTGCTATCAGAATAGTATCTATTCTGCTACTAATGTCTAATGCTGCCAATTCCTCTTTGGTATCAGTGTTCAGGAAGTGAATCATTTTATTAGCGTGTTCAGGCATATTTCCCAATGCTGCTCTAGCCCTTTGATTCTCAAATTGAGCTAGGCTTATTAATTCTATCTATTCATATATGGCCTGAATTGATCGCCATTGGTCAGTGAATGACTAGCCAATTTTGGCCCACAAAATCTTCTTGACTTCAGCTAGAGTTTTATCCAAAGTCAGCTCCTTCTCTAAGGCTTTTATTTGGTCATTCAAGGCCTTTATTTCCCTTGTTTTTTCAGCTACTGTCATCTTGGACTTGTCATAGCTTGCCTCCAGCTTGATCAAATTTTCTTTGGCCTCTTTCACCTCTGTCACTTGACCTTTTATCTCTTTGACAGCTTTCATCATTTCTTCCATGCTCATGCTAAATTCAAGTGTTGTTGTTGTTGCTGCTATAGCATCTATAATTGATGTAGCTATTGTGGATGCTGGGATAATGGGAGGGATTGATGCTGCTTGTGTGGGAGGAACAGTGACAACTGTTGGAGTTGTTTGAGGTGGCTGGGAGGTCAACTCTCCCTGCTTGCCTTGCAATGATTTCTCCAACTCTTCCTCCATTTGAATTATTCTTTGGTTCATCTTCATCAGCAGATCCATAGTATCCTCTCCTTCCTTTTCCTGTACAAGGTCTGCCATTTGAGGGTGCATAGTTGAAGGTAGCCTCAATTGTTTTTTAAGTGCAGCAATATCATCCTCTTTTTTCCTTATGAGGGCTTGGATGGATTTGGCATCCTTCTTAGGATCATGCCCTAGGTCCACAATAATTTCCTCCAATGTCTTTATTCTGGTGTCTTTGGTCGAGGAAGACATTCTCTCCAAATCCAATTGAGTATTTGTGTTTTTCAATGATTCCTTCAGTTGATGAGCCAGCATGGCCCTGTCTGCTAGGGTGGCATAGACCATTTCACCCGTTTTCTTGTGTAGCTCTATCTGGTCCATTGGGTGTATGTCTTTGGAGAGGACCTCTAAGCTTGTCTTTATATAGTCTACAGTTGTCTGTGGCTGTGGTATCTTGGGCTTGAAATGGCTTAGTATCATCTTCTCCTCCTTAAAGTCATAGGCTGCCATTAATCTCTGCTATTTGGAGGGTGTTGCCTTGAGTAATTGATCATACAGTTGTACTCTTAACAATTCATTTTGATCCATGATTTCCATAAAAGTTGCTTTGATGCCAGGTGGTTGCTTGCTTTGCTGTCTTGAGGAAGATACCTCCATACCATGCTGCCTTTCTTGCTCTTGCTGGAATGAGCTAGTAGGTGTTTGCTAGCCAGTTTCTCTTCCACTCCTCAGGATTTCTATGACTTCTTCACTTATCTCCTCCTCAACTTGAGGATCAACTCTCTGTCTTTTGGCTTCTGGTTGTTGCGTTGAGCCACTAGTTGGTGTAGTTTCTTCCCTATCTCGCTTCTTGCCTCATTCCTCATTGACAGGAGTTTGCAATGCTAGAATCTATGGTGTCTCAGTCTGTTGTGGAGGGGCTTGCCCTTGAATTTTCTCCTTTGAGGTAGTAGGCTATTCTATCACTGTTTCCTGCCCTGCATCCATTACCTCCTTGCCTTTTGTTGTACCTGTTGCTGATGTAGACGCTTCTCGGGCAGCTTGTGAAGCTGCAGCAGTAGATGTGCCCTCTCTAACTTGTTGTGGCAGTTTGAATATTACCTGCTCAAAAGAATCCAAGTCAAGAGTTTTTTCTAAATCTTTGACATTTTTCTCCATAATTTCTTCTTGGGTGAATTCCTCAACTAGTGTCCCTGCCACCCACTCATCTTGGTTGGCATATTTTTCAATTTGTGGGATTTTACAATGTTCATAGGTTGTCAACCTATATTTTATTTTTCTGGCACTGATAAAGCCATCTGGGTCATAAGGGACCCACCAAAAACTCCTCTTTATCTTGATTTTTGCTCCCAGTATTTGGTTAGCATCTTGCCAACCTTCTTTCTTGTTCATGACAAAGGGGCCTAGTTGGTCTCTGAATTTCAGGCGAGCCTTCTTCTTGGCACAATGAAAATGAGCTAAGTCATAATTGATGAGTTTCCTGTAATACTCCAAGGCAAAGAGTCTCATTGGTACATATCTTGGGAGCCTGTAGGGACAGAGCTCACATCCATAGATCCTAATGACAGTGTGATTCTGGTAAAAATACCAGTCACCTATTTTGTAGTTCTTTGAAAGCTGTAATATTTTCTGCATGTCATAGGAGAGCCTAGCAAGAGGGGTTCTCATTAGGAGACAAGAGACTGGATAGAAAAACAGGTCAATAAACTCACAGTAAGAGTAGGGGGAGTTGTGGACTTCATGAAAGATTGAGGTCCAAAAAATCACAGACCTCTTTTCTCCTTTTGAGTCCAATCTTTTGATGGGGCATTGGAAACAATCTGGTTGATAATACACAAACAAGTGATAGATATAGGATGAGTATTTGAAGACTCCCTCTCTATCCATCTTCAACAGTTGATCATGTATCTTATTGGAGATAAATTTGGCATAATTGTACTTGACAGCAGGGGGCTGTCTTGGGGTGAATGCAGACAACATGACTAGTATAGTTTCATCAATGTGCTCACTTGTTTTGAAACCTAGTACATAGGATATCATATCAACTAGCAACTTTCCCACTTCATTGAAGCACACATACAGAAAAGGAGGTGGCCCTGTAGGCTGGCGGTCTGCTCTCATGAATACTTTGGCAATTCGGGCTATCTCAGAGCTGGAGAGTTTAGGACCTTCATCAAGCAGGAATTTCATAGAGAGAGGCATCAGAAGCTGAGTTTGCTTGAAGTTAAGCATTTGGTTGATTGAATCAGGAGTTATTTGGAAAAGAATGCTCCCAGATGGAGACTTGACTGCTCTTTGATTTGGCTCATAGTTTTCAGCACAAAGGCGAATAATTTCAGGGAAAATATTGACAGAAGGGAGGAAGTAGATGGGCAAGTTTGATTCCCAAATGCCATAGATGTCACTGTTGTTCAAGTGACTATTTCTCAGTTGACAGAAGGTCTACAAGTGGTTTCTGTCTCCAACCAAATCTTGAATAAGGTGGTCCCTATCAGCCAGGGGTAATGCTTCAAGTTCCTGGTGAGGTGCATTGAGAGGAGCAATGTTCAATGCTACTGGAGTGGCCATGTTGAAATTTTTCTATTTTTGTACTTGAAATTAGGATTTGTGCAACAATAGAGTGTTAAAAAATTGCCCCTAAGGCTTTGCTGGGGAGCTGTAGAGTAAGCCTGGCTATAGCACTGGCCTTCACTGTGTATAATTTATGGTAAAAGAGTAAATTTTGCAGAATTTGGACAGGTCTTTGAATGAATTCACTAGATTGATAGGCTCTGTGGGTAAACTACAGAGGGAATGGGGTTGTTTTCTAGCCAAAGGGGTGAAATTTTACAGAGGATTTTGACAAAGGGATTTAAATGCATGGGTAGTTTAGAGCATCTGCCGGCAGAAACAAGCTTTAAATGCGTTTTAATCATGGAATTCTCAGAGAGGGAAAATTTGTTGGGTTGCACTTGAACAGGGGGTCAACAAGTGAGTTAGCTGGTGGAATTTTAGGTGCTCAAGTGCCTTTCTGGTTTGAATTTGCAGGTATTCAACCAACTTTAATGGCGAAATTTCTAAAAAACAAGGTTCATAGGTCAGCTGCGGGTAAATACCTATTTTGTATGGTGCAGAGGGCAATTAGCAGGTTCAGTGGCGAGCTGAGGGGCCAGATTTGTAGGTGGAACTCACTTGGTTCAGTAATCTGGAGTGGTGGTGGCAATGTCATCGTAAAATTGCATGCACGTTGTTCACAGGCACAATAATAAAAAACAAACAAAATGGTCGTTTTCGCGACTTTTTATTGAATTTGGGACATTTTGGCGCTTTTAGTGCTTTTCGAGGATGACATCAGCATGACGTATTTTTGGTGCATTGTGGGTACGGAGATGATGTGGCAGTCGACGTGTATGATGACATGGCAGACGACACGTTGGCAGGGTGGTGACGTGAGCGGGTGACGTGGCAATGGTACAAGGCAACGGGGGGCCGACACAGGCGTGACGTCATAGGTGATGGGGAGCTGACGTCAGGGGGCTGGTGGCAGGTGGTTTCCTATTTTCCCTGCACCGCTTTTGGCCTGAGGCGGTTTTGCAGAGAGGGCCTTCGATCACGCCGGGCAATTGATGCATGGCAGGGGTATGACAGCAATACCACCCATCCCCCGGACGCTAATCTACGGTAGATCGGGGCACGCGATATGGCCGCCAACCGTTGGATCGCGGGTAGTGGATCGGACGGCAGACGGGACGTGCTGGGTGGCGAGCAACTTCAGACGTGGGACCCGTAGAACATTATAATATTACTTGTTAATGCGGCAGGTTTAAACTTTGGAAAATTGGGTTTAATGTTTGAACAAGTGGAAAGGGTTTAGGTGGGGGGGTTAACATAGTTATTAACCTAACAGAATGTTAGATTAATCATAGGAAAATGGATGCGGAGGGGTTAATACAAGTCCTAAATGAACTTAGCATTTCCCCGAACTTTAGGTTATATGGCTATAGTGCCAAGGGGTAGGGAATTTTAGATTTTTTGGGTTTTTTATATAGTTTTTTGTATAATAGGGATAGGGAAATGATTTAAGGGAGCTAGATAATAGAGTTAGAGGTTAATATGGCTTTATGGATTGAAATTGAATGGATGAAATGCTAAGTATGCAGAGTGAAAAACTTAGGCAGAAGGAAGTGAAAGGAATACGGAATGATCATTTTACACAAGAAATGTGGCTTCTTTTCACTAAGTCAATTCAGAGATCAATTTAACATTTCTCATAAAATGAAGTGAAACTGGACTATTGGGCAGATCCCAAGGTCCTTGAGGGGATGTTAGTCAAATATTTCTGGGGGATGAAGGGGAAATTAGTCATGCTTCCATTGTTATGCCACCAAACAACTGCCATGGTACCAATGCCATTGATGAGACAAGTCTTTCTTGACAAGACAAAAGATCGCAGCCTTGTTTCTGCAACTTCAAACTCCCTACCTAGCCTAATACACCTAGCATTTTTTCTTCCTTTGGATTGGGTGCATTTGAACTAGCAAACCCTGATTGTCCTCTTTTCTTTTTTACTTCCCTCCTATCTAAATCTACCCTTATCTCTTCCAAGGGCCCATATTAAATAGTTGGGCTCCTTAATTTCTCTACCTGTCTACTCATCTACCAAGCTTGAACTGTTTGGACAGACATTCATTCTCTATTCTACAATAGCAAATTTAAATATGGAGTGGTCCAGATTGAACTGTTGGGCCATCCATCAAATGTGATAAACAGCAGCATTTGCATATTGTAAACTTGCAAATAAGATAGCAGTGGCATTTGGACTGGCCACATTCTTGGTCTTTGTTTGGGGTTCATTTCTATTACTTTTTTCTGACCAATTTTCTCTTTTTTCCCTTTGATTTTTCTTTTAGGGCATACCCTCTTTACGTTTTTTTATTTTTCCTATCTATATACAAAATATGGAACCATTGCAGCATGCAAGGATGAACATATTTGGCACTTCCATAGTCAATCATGAAATATGAAACCTATTGGTATAGGAACGTAACAGATTCAAGGTTGAAAATGTGAAGGCAAAATGCAACAAGTTTTTGGTGGGTCAGAAAGGGAATACAGAAGTATAGGGAGGTCTTAGAAGGAGGAGAAAACTGAGAACCATCTGGGAAAATTGGGAACTAGATGTAAAGTCCCTAGCTCGCCAATTTTGTTGTAGGATAAAATGCACGATGTATGGAGAATGGAGATAACCTCAAAGGTCTTCCTAGGACCTTTGGTAGATTGTAAGATTATCTGCAACCATCACAAAGTTACATGCATGTTCATAAACAATAACTAACTATCAAAGTAGGACAAATAGATTACCTCAAGCCTTCGTGTAGATTTTCTAGAGAGCACAATGTAGCTACGTGGAAGTCCCCTGAGCTGGCTCCAGATCAAGTCCTGCACATAGAAGAGACAAGCATAATCACAGCATACAACCTTAATAACTAATACACGAATACATAAAAGAACATCTATTTACACGTAACTAAGCTACTCATGCTAAAAGGTAGTGGAAAAGCAAGCTAATGAATGATAGTACCAACGCCATGGAGTAGACAGTACAACTATAGTTCTATATTAATGTCAGAAGAGTGATTAGAACCATCTATTGCATTAGCCTTCCCTTACCCCTCCAACTTCTCTCTCTCTCCCCCTTCTTACCAACTTCTTCTGATTTGAGATAATGCCCAACAATCAAGTGTGGTATTCTTTCAAATGAAATGACCTCGATCACCATAACCCTAGCTTTGTTTATGTAGCAATTGACTTAGGGTTGCCAAGTTCCTCCATGAGTTCCTTTGGGTAAAAGCAATGAAGTTGCCATGATTTTCAACTCTTTCCCATTTGCCTCCTCCATTAGGATTAGAATCCTCCAAATAGGTCAAACTTGAGATGTTTCCTTGCTTTTCTTGAGTAGATTTAGGAGCAAATATCTAGATATTTATGAGTCAATTTGCTCCTTTGACCTCTAGAACATCATCAGGATCCACTAACGGTGTTCTAGAACTAACAACTAGAGTTAGTAGGGTCACTAAAACTCCCTTAGGCTTGCTAAGAATCTTTATAAAGCAGGTTGTCAGTGCATAGCCAGCCTTAGTGTGGAAACAAGGCTTGTGATCTTGGTCTTTGCTTCAGCTATCATGTCCTTCCCCTCTGAGCTGATGAGGGGGCCAATTTGTTGTATAACATTGCGTATTGACATAGGTAAGGGATCTACCTACCTGTGATGTGTTAAGTGAGGTAGATGCTTTCTTGAATAGATTTGAAAGGGAGATGTTGGAACAACAACGTTTTGAGGCTTTGAAATGGGTATTGCGCACTACACCCGCGGGGTGGTGGGGCACGCACCAAGGAAGCTTTGAGGGCTAGCATGAATGTGGAGAATGATGTGCATGCATTTTGGGAAGCCTCAGATGCGATTAACAAACAAGGTTTCCAGACAAAACAATGCATGCCACACTTGTCCAGGTCGGTATAGGCATATGTTTAACAACCTACACAGATGCACACAAACTTCGCGTTAGGGGACATGGTTAATAAGCATGTATAGGTGAGGTAATTGCACAAACGACTCCTCTAGTTAGTGTGATGGAGCGTGGAAAGAACGCGTGTGCAGAAGGTTATCCACGCAAAATGTTGGGCATGGAATCCCCCCACAACATGTTTTGGGGCTCAAAGCCCAAGTTTTGGTCAAATGTATTATAAGACTCTGTGAATTGTGGGCACAGAGTGCGAAGTATAGGTTGAGTCATAGGGTTTTCTGCCCTCAATATTAAAATGTAATGTAATGTAATGTCATGTCGACCTACCCATGGTCCACGGACCATGGGATTATATAATTAGAGCGAGGCTCTAAGTTGTAAAAATAATGAATTGGAGAGATGAATACGAATGGTTCAAGCATAGAGTAAGAATCTAAGTGTATTGGGTCATAGTAGTAGAAAGAGGCTCTGCAGAGAAGTGCGCAGATGCCTAGTAGAGTCCGCAGTTGAGTGCATAGACCCCTGCAGCTGAGTGCACAGGGCGATGTCGAGTATATAATATTGAATGAAGGATAATAAAGAGAAGTTGATTCCAATTTATGTGCATCTTCTTGTGTATTGCCTTATTTACATTTATACTATTATGTTTATCGCATGCACTTATATGATTTCTAGATAAACTTTTAATTATCACTAGTCTTACACAGATAATTTAAGTAATCGGGTAATAACAGGTTAAATAGCAAGGAACTTGGGTATAATTGGGATCACACCCTAAGTAAGGCTACGCGAAGGTAGCCTCACAGGTTTGAAGGGACTAATAGGGGCGCGTAGTGATGTGTGCGCAAGGTCAAACCGTGGACCGCCATAAGCTCCTCAGACATCCCCAAGGTGCAGAAACCTTGTTCTAGCACCCTCCCATACTAGTTAGGGTGAGACCTCAGTCTGCCCTCTGCGGACTATTGCCGAAAGGGCTAGTAGTACTGGGATTTGTTTGGCTAAATCACCTCTAAACCTAGTTCAGGGCCATACAAGCCAACAAATGGTTCCACTGTTGCGACTAGGATCTACATACGGGATGTCTGATGTCGTGCCACTAGAATCCAACAAAGAAAGAAATTGAATAGTGGTTGGAGAAGAAGATTCACGAGTTCACAACGCAAGAAAATAGAAATCCACGAGTGTCTAAGGAACAATGGTTGGAGTGCTACTTGTATACAGAAATCCATGAAATTTTCTTTACATCCTTTCCTTCTAAGTTATATGAGTGGATCACGAAGCTAACAGACAATCAGGGAAGGTGTAGGCTCAATAAAACAATAGCGTGGACTATGGAAGTAGTGAACAGACTAGAAACATCAGGGGATAAGATTGCATGAGCTGTGGACGATTGGTCAACCAAATTATAGGAGGATTTATCATTGAGTTCACGGTAGACATTACCATCAGCTATAGTGAGGCAGAGCGACGTTTCCTCAAGGGATTGCAAGGTAAGTATTTTAAATCTTTGAACACTTGGATTAAGATGATATTGTGTGAAAAACAAGTTATGAGAATAAATTAATGTTTGGGTCTACGTGAAGTGGGAAGATTTACAGAAGCATAGGTAGTGAAGAATTGGAAACCAGTCCCTTAATTTCCCCCTCATGGGAAAGTAAGGAAGAGCTCGCGAAAGTTTCTCCAAGAAGTGTGGTTAGTCTGATAAGGCAGCGCATTCCGTGTTTACCACCACCTGCCTCACCTTCCTCACCTCCATCTCCAACCACCCCACCTTCGCCACCACCACAGTTTAGTATGGCGAGTGTGATCAAACTATTGGCATTCAGAGGAGTGGGGAATGAAGATCTGGACCAATTTTGGTTCATCGTAAGAGAAGTATGGGAAGCACAAGGCGTCATGTATGACAATATCAAGAAGGATATGCTGGTAAGTGCATTACAAGATCACGCATTAACATGGTACATCAAGCACTCTAACAACCATCCAAATGCAGGAATCGTAGAAATCCAAGTCGCACTGAACAAGGAATTTAGCATGCCAAAGTCAGAAACACAATTAATTATTGGGTTTAAGGAGATTACAATGCTCTTAGGCCAGACCCCCTAGGATTTGGACCAAAGGCTAAAGAGTACGATTCGTGAAGCCAATATGAATTTGATGGATAGATAACACCACACATGGTTTGTACCATCACTTACACTGTACTTAAGGATGACATTATCACAGGAAAGACTTTACACCTAGGCCGGAGCTTTGGAGATGGAAATGAGATTGCATGAGACCCCTATACAAGGCCCTGAGTTGGGAGTCCAACAAATCCACGCACAACTACAAAATCTGTGTTTGGAGATGTAGAGTTTGAAACAGGACAAAACACCTCAGCCAGAGGCGTGCAACGAGGTATGGTGCATAAAATGCAAAGGCCAGGGGCATGACAAGGACCACTGTCCAGTGTTCGTGAATTACTTGGCTGGAGGATGGTTGATGCTGTTAAGACCTGAGGCACAGCCAGGACCAAGTGCGGCACCTGCATTATGGTTGTTATCAGGAAAATTGTCTATTTAGAACTACTCTATCCCACTAAGGTGTGACAACTACCTTAGAAACAAACAGAGAAAACTACTTTTGTATTCTTCTTTATGAACTATAAACAAAGAGGAATAGGATGAACCAACCTGTGTCTTGCGCTAGTCCTTTGATCCAATCTCTCTTCTCTTTGACAGCTTCTAGCTACCTGCTCTCTCACTTGCCCAGCTTCACCAAGTACCTGTAAGATCACAGAAGAAGGAAACTATACAAAGACATGGGTTTATATTCACAAATAACTTAGGATCAGATTTAAGTTAACCATACAACTGTAACAAGCATCGATGAAACACAAGTATGGAGAAGAAACTCGAATAGTTTTATTGATATACAAGAAGATCCAGGAGGAGTTAAAACCGATGATTCCTGACCCAGCATCAACCTCCCAGCAAAGAAGTCCCTTCTTCAACCCCAACAAAGCATAGATCACCCAATTTTCTGATATGTATCTCAAAACCAACAACAATTCCTTACAATGTGCAAAATTCCAGCCTCTGGATCTCTGGGATGAGGGATCCATATATAGATGTATGCAAGGAGGATGAGTCAGCCCATGATTTGATTAGTGGCTTCTCTCTGTCAGTTCTTGCTTCCACTTGGAGACTGAAAGCCTCTTACTCATCCTTGGTCGAATTCAATGAGGAAAGTGTCATTGGAGAAGATTCTGGAAGCTTCCATTGTCTCTCCACCTCGTGGAATGACTCTGCCACTTGTCATTTCCCACTCAACGCACCCTAGTAGTGCATTTAGGTGCGTTGCAACGCACCTAGCTAGTGGAGCAGCTGAAATGATCCCGATTTGACTTATTCTGAGCAGTTTCTGGTGGAGAACTTCTGGGAGAAGCTGTAATTTGTTGACCTTGTTCTTTTAGGAGTTAGAAAAACACTTTTAGGGACTTAGGAGCCCTTGGTTTATGGAAATTTCATGCTTAGAGCTATAAGGCACAAAAATGTCTATAACAATGGTGTGCGATCTGTCAGATAGGAGGAAAGCACACTACGGATAATTGTCATCTATTGCAGAAGTATATGCAGACATCCCAACAATTGTTTTGTAATTTCTGCACATCGATAGGCCATGATGAACACACTTGTAGAAACTATGAACTAATGATGGATCAAACTCCTGCCTACAGGGTGCAGACTGAAACGCGAGTCCTCAACCCAAATGGAGGAATGGCATGCACTGGATTTCAAGGGTGCATTCAAGGTCGAGGTGGAATGGGACCAGGAAGGGGTCATGAACAACTAATTTGTTACAATTGTCTAGGGCCAAGGCATTATGCCCATGATTGTACAAACCCGACAAGAACATCTTGTTTCTACTGTACTTAGTTTGATCATGAGGCAGAAGATTTCCCTTCGTTGATAGCAAGGATGCATGAAAAAGGGGTACTCAGGTCCCCTCTGACTCAGAATTTGCAGATGATGAGTTCTGAGCCGCACGAAGAAGACCCAAATGTAAAAATGATGCTCAGGAGCGATATGTCCACGGGTGATGATAAAGGGAAGTAGCTAGAAGAAAGTGCATGGGTTCGCAAGGCTCTTATAAAGGAACCTAAATTTGATTTAGAACATGCGAAGGAGACATTCATGCAAGCTAAGAAGAGCTTCATGGAATCCTCCACTTCAGGTAGTAAGGATCAACTAGAACCGGGGATGGATCCTTCAATGCCCACTACCTTTTTGGAGATGTGCATGAAACTCTTGCGTGACAGCAAGGCAGTCAAAGGACTACAAGAACTTATCACTAGGTGTGTAGGGTCAGAAGAACCACGCGTGGTCCGGAAACTTGGAAAGCATGCATTGCACATAGGAAGGGAAATGAGGTTGACTGCGCAAATTGGCAAGTATGAAATGGATCAGGTAATCATGGATTTGGGATCAGATGTGAATGTACTACCAAAACAAACATGGGACTACATGGGCAAACCAATGCTACAATGGTCTCCTATTTAGTTACGAATGGTGAACGAACATAAGATTTTTCCCATGGGAAGACTACAAGGGGTAACCGTATATATTGAAGGTGCAAGTGCACAGGCATATTTTGAAGTGATAGAGATTTTCAATGACAGTAATCCATATCCCATGCTACTAGGAATAGACTGGGCCACTGATATGAACAGAGTCATAAATCTAAAGAAGTGCAAAATGATCTTTGAGAAAAAGTCACTATGCGTAGTAGTACCACTAGATCCAGCCAAAGGAGCATGATACACTGAACCGGCGTGCGACAATGATAGTGATGATGATCTCGATTGTATTTACAAGAAAACTACACTAGAATAGGATTATGTGAATCCAACTGTAGATGGAAGAGTTTCATGGTAGCGCGAAAGCTCCTACACTTCATATTCGAATGAAGAAATAGAGCGATGGCAGAATCGGCTGCACGAAATAATAATGCTTAATTGCAACATGATGGTTGGATCACTGCATTGCATGCCAAAAGAAGCAAGAGATCTACTGAAATATGATGGGTTGACAGTGGTGGATGAATTCCTGAGGAAATTTGAAAGTGCAGTACCAGAACAGTAGCGATTCGATGCTTTGAAGTGGGCGCTGCGTGCAATGCCCAGACGATGGTGAGGTACGTGTCAAGGAAGTTTTGAGGACTGGTGACACTATAGAAGAATGATGTCCCTACGATTTGGGAAACCACAGATATGGCTAGTAGAAAAATATGACAGACAAGATGATCCCCTCACACACCTCACGAAATGGACCAAGGCCTATGGGGAAGAGCCACAGCTTGAATGGGTACATTTATTCTACCAGACCCTGGATGTCATACCCATGAATTGGTATACTGAGACAGAGCTCCACCATGGTACGAGCGAATGGGATGTCTTGCATGAGGCATTTTTGTTAACCTTCACATTTAAAGATTATTGTTCAGATACTGTTGACAATGCGCTACAGGTAGTAAAATCCGCTATCTTCAAAATACCACAAAAGCCAGTGGAAGTACTTCAGCCAAAATGGGTGACACAGTTAAGCTGCACACTAGAGTGTTATAACATAATGTTGAGAAGGATGATGAGGACCCATGAAATATTAATATTCCAGAAATGGAAGGTTGTCGCGAGGTTCGAGGACCATCAATTGCGGGTCTCGACATCATCGTGTTGCTAAAAACAAAGCAGGTAAACATTGGAACAAAGGCGGAGCCAAAGCATACAATGCTTGGGGACTATTGGGATGATGCCACGATGGATAAGGTCACTGAGTTACTCCACGAATACCAAGACTTGTTCCCAAACAAAATTATGGACTTAAAAGGGATTGTTGCCGACTTAGGGATGATGAAGATCACCCTAAAACCTGACACAAAGCTGGTCAAGCAGTAGCTTTATCACTTGAATCCGAAGGATAAAGTTAAGGTCCACAATGAATTAGACAAAATGATCGCAGCCGGAATTATTGAAGTAGTAGAAGAATCCAACTGGGTGAGTCCTATGGTAGTACAAGAGCAAAAATAGAAGGGTGAAATAAGAATATGCGCGGACCTCAGGAAGCTAAACACTGCTTATGTACATGATCCATTCCTGACACCATTCACAGATGAAGTACTGGAGAATGTTGGCAGTCAGGAAACATACTTGTTCACTGATGGGTTCTCAGGGTACCATCAAATCACGATCATGCTAGAAGATAGGAGCAAAACAACCTTCACAATTGGATGGGGCTTCCTTCAATACACTGTTATGCCGTTTAGACTGAAGAACATGCCAGCTATATTTTCGCACATTATTGTGGCCACGTTCAAATAATACATCCACAAGTTCTTGGAGGTCTATCTAGATGATTGGACTATCTTTGGATTAGTTAAGCACCATATAGCGAGCTTACTCTTGATGCTAGATACTTGCCACCAACACTAGATTGCCCTAAACCTTAAGAAGTGCACATTCCTCGTTCCCTTTGGAATCCTGCTGGGACATGTAGTCTACAAACAAGGCCTGATGGTGGACCCTACAAAGATTGCCATTATCCTAAATTTGGAAGCATCGCAAAGTGTTAAACAACTGCACGCTACTTTGGGGAACAATGGATACTATAGGAAGTTCATCAAAAGTTATGCCCAAATAATAGCGCTGATGACAAATCTATTGAAAAAGGATGTTAAATATTGTTGCAATGATGATTGCATGAAGAGTTTGGATGTCTTGAAGGGGAAATTGGCCTCCGCTCCAATCCTGGTCTTCCCAAAATGGGATGTGGAATTTGATGTGCATGTTGATGCGTTGTATATTGTGCTGGGAGCTGTACTCACACAGGAAGGCGCGGAGGGCGTGGATCACCCGATCACATTTCCAAGTGAGAGATTGTCCAAATCATAAAAGAAGTACTCCACCACTGAGCATGAGGGGTTAGCGATGGTGTACGCGCTCCAAAAATACCGACGCTATTTACTTGGAGGACATTTCAAGATGTATACCAACCATTCCGTGTTGAAATACCTGGTGAACAAGCCTATGTTGGGGGGGCACATATGCAGATGGCTCTTACTATTTCAAGAATAAGATTTTCAGGTCATAGTCAAGCCAGGATGCCTAAATGCAGGACCAGATCACTTGCCACGAATTGAGATGGGCGAGGAACCCATCAATTTGGAGGAGGGACTACTTGATGTATAACTCTTTGTAGTGCGCCTCACGGAAAGACACTTCAAAGATATAATCCATTTTCTAACAATAGGGACTATGATGAAGGAATACTTAGTCCAATAGAAGAAGGAATCGGTGGTGCACGTGACAAACTTTTCTGTCATCGTGGGGCACGTCTACAAGATGGGTAATGATGACATATTGCGAAGATACACACCTGAATTTGAATGAGGTCGGATCCTCATGCAAGCACATGGGGGCACTGTAGGAAGACACTATGTAGGACATGTGACTGCACAAAAGATTCTTCACGCATGGTTATGGTGGCCGACCGTGCACCAGGATTCGAAAGTGCACTGTAAGGCCTGCGATATATGTTAAAGGACTGGAAAACCATCACAAAGGGATGAGATGCCACTAAATCCACAAATGACACTAGATCCATTCAAAAAATGGGCAATCGACTTTGTGGGTTCGATCAAACCTCAAGGAAAGACGAGTGCGTGCTACATCATCATCGTGAAAGAGTATCTGACATGATGGGCAGAAGCACAATCGGTCAAGGACTACACGACCGCCATGGCTGTGAATTTTTTGTTCAAAAATGTGTTGACATGATTTGGCTATCTAAAAATATTAATGAGTGACCGTGGAACACATTTCCTGAATGAAACCATCGGCGTGGTCACAAAAGAGTTCCAGGTGTATCATCAAAAAAGTACACCATACCACCCACAAGCTAATGGGACAGTAGAGGCCGTTATCAGGAAAACTAGTCTCTATTCAGAGCTGCTAGTCCCACTAAGATGGGTAGCTATCTTAGAAACGAACCAACCAAAGTTACTTGTGTTTTCCTTTATGAGAGATAGATGAGAGAGAAGCAGAGAGTACCAACCTCAGTCTTTCGCTAGTCTCCTTGCTTGTTTTCTCTCTCCTTAGATAGAGCTTTCACCACTCCTTTCTCACTTATCTCGCTTCAAAGAACACCTGTAGAGTCAAAGCAGCAAAATACCATCAAAGGATAGAGAACTATAACCATAAAAATTATAGGATCAGATGTACATTAACCATACAAATGCATGTATAAATACAAGATTCGGAGATATACAAGTATATGGAGGAAAACTCAAATAACTTTATTGATAGAAGTAGTAGAAGAGAGAATTATGACCAAGCTGTCTGATCTAGCATCATCCTCTCAGCATGAAAACCCTCTTCACCTCATAAAAAGCAAGATCACCCAACAATACAATGTCTCAAAGAGAAACCAACAGCATTCCAGCCTCTGGATCTCTAGGATGAGGGATCCCTATATAGATGTTTGCAGGGGAGTGAGTCAGCTTCTAGGATTTTGATTAGTGTCATTTCACTGATAGTTCTTGATTCCACTTGGAGATTTCATGATCTCTCACTCATCCTTGGTCGAATTCAAAGAGGCAAGTGTCACATGAGCAGTTTTTAGAAGATTCTTTGAGTTTCCACCTAGCAAACTTCCTCTGCCATTTTTCAACTCTCGTTCATCGCACCCTATAGAAGGAATTTTCAGTATGCATCGCACCCCCCCGTGTGTAATAGGTGAGATGCATTGCACCCTCAGCATGGAGCAGGTGAGAAGGTCTAGTTTTGACCAGTTCTGAGTAGTTTTTTAGGGAGAACTTCTGGGAAATGATGTAATCAGTTGACCTTGATCTTTTAGGGTTTGAAACAACACTTTCAGGGGTTTGAGAGCCCTTGGTTTATGTACATATGTGATTGGGTTTGTGTTATAGACATATTTGGGCACTGCAACCCCAATCACATATGTTCATAAACCAAGAGCTTCTAAACCCCTAAATGTGTTGTTTCATACCATAAAGGAACAAGGTCAGTTGATTACATCATCTCCTAGAAGTTCTCCATGAAAAGCTACTTAGAACTAGTCAAAACAAGACCATACAGACTTCTCCATGGATAGGGTGTGATGCATCTCACCTATAACACACGGGGGTTGCGATGCATACTGGAAAGCCCTTCTGTAGGGTGTGATGAGCGAGAGCCGACATATGGCAGAAGCAGTGTGCTAGGTGGAAACCCAGAGAATCTTCTAGAAACTACTCATATTACACTTTCCTCTCTGATTTCGCCCAGGGATGAGTAAGAGATCTAAAATCTCTTAGTGGAACCAAGAACTATCAGTGAAATGACACTAATCAAAATCCTATAAGCTGACTCACTCTCCTGAAAACATCTATATATGGATCCCTCATCCAAGAGATCTAAAGGCTGGAATTTTGTAATTTGTAAGGAAATGCTATTGGTTTCTCTTTGAAGACATTGTTGGGTGATCTTGCTTTGTATGAGGTGAAGAGGGCTTTCATGCTGGGAGGATGATGCTGGATCAGACAGCCTGGTTGTAATCCTCTCTTCTACTACTTCTATCAATAAAGCTATTTGAGTTTTCCTCCATGTTCTTGTATATCTCTGAATCTTCTTTATGTATGCATTTATATGGTTAATGTACATCTGATCCTACATTATTTATGGTTATAGATCTCTATGCTTTGATGGTATTTTACTGCCTTGACTCTACAGGTGTTCTTTGAAACGAGACAAGTGAGAAAGGAGTGGCTAAAGCTTCATCAAAGGAGAGAGGAAACAAGCAAGGAGACTTGAGAAACTGAGGTTGGTGCTCTCTGCTTCTTTCTCATCTATCTCTCATAAAGGAAAACACAAGTAACTTTAATCTGTTTGCTTCTAAGATAGCTACCCATCTTAGTGGGACTGGTAGCTCTGAATGGACACTAGTTTTCCCGATAAAAAAATGGTGACTCCACTGGGGAGCGAATAGTTTGTTTTTTTTGTTACTGTTATTTTCTTTATAAACCACAGACGGAGCCTAAAGTCAAGCCAGCTAGCCTTCGAACTGCTTTTGCTATGCAACTGCAAAGTAGATAAATGCTGCTTCAGTCAATCTCCGGGTTGGTTTATGAACTGAACTTCTAGCTTGAAAACATCCTAAGTGCCCTGGTGGTAGCTCAAATAACCTCATTAGATCAGCCCCTATACTTTGTGTTTACTGATAATCATTAGCTCATCCTAAATCCCTGAACTTAGCTGCAAACTGTGAGAAAAAACCAAGCTTAGTCTCGTCCCTGGACCATCACACTGTCTCTTCTTGGCAGTCTAGATGCATCGCACCTCCCGTGTGTTGTATGTGAGATGCATCCCTGTTTCCCTGTGTTACAGGTGCGATGATCAGGTAAGACTGTTTCTGCCTTCAGATTTTGGTTTTTTCTTCATTGTCTTCAACTTTATTCAGTAGTTTTGCTGTCTATGATCAGTATATCTTTGTTGAAACCATCTTCCTTTGCATTATTCAGCCTCCATCAGTAGGAATTGTGAATGTTTTTAATGTTTTTTTTATCATTTACAGTTCTCTTGTGCAAATAGTAGCTTAATCGAACTGTTGTCTTTTGATTTGAAAGTGTCGCAAGTGTCGTTTTCAATCAAGGAAAAGAGTGTCACAAAGAATTCCTCTTTTAGATAGTCGATTACAATTTTGCCATTGTATTTGATTTGAATCATTAGTATTTCAAGTGTCGAGAGCAGTTTAAATTCAAAATCGCAAAGTGTCATCTTGACCTTACTTTCGTTTTTTTGAAAAGAAAATTGTTAGTACTATCACTTTGAAAGAAGAATAGTTTAGATCTATACTTAGCATTCTTTTTTTCATTCATACATTAAGAAAGTGGAAAACAAATACATGTATGTGCATTTGCATTAAGACTGCATGCTGAAATTGATTTAGGAAAAGTGCATCTAGTGTGTGCTCTCTGCTCTATGTTGAATTAATTTCATTTTTCTATCCTTAGTAGCTAGGATTTTCATTGCAAAAAGAAAGTAAATGACTGTTTATCATCTTAGATTGCATATTTAGGATTTGTATATCTACATCACACGGTGAACCTTAAAGGAAAACTTCTTAAGAAAGATCAACTGTAAAATAAATTTAGTGAACATAAAAATGCTTTGTAACCTAACGCACAACATTTAGAATTCTAGGCTAGAGACATATTCTGGCGTCGTAAAGCCTGGGAACTATCACTTTCATCATAGGTTGGGTGATTCATCCTCTTCGAGACGGCAAGTGCCAGTACGGACTTGTGCTCCCACATACCGTCGAGTATATATTGGTAGACCACAATAGGCTACATCCTTTATCCTTAGGAAGCCATGTCTGTTTCCCTATCAATTGCAAAGCACTGAACACAGCATTCAGGAAGATTGACTGTCATACCGTAAAAAGTATTCTGTAGTTTTGCGATTGGTTTGGTAATCCCTCTATCTAGATTTCCAGAGCAGTCACTTTCATTCCTTTTCAAAATCCTTAAAAGAAAAGGTCCATCTGAGCACTTGTCACTTCAAGCTCATTAAAAATCGAAGGTGACTAGAGTCATCTTTAGCTTTTTCTCGACTCTTAAAAATTGAAAAAGAAAGTTGTGTCAAAGAGTCATAAAATTTATTTTAATTGGAATAACGTCACTATTCCCTCATTTTTCTTTAGGTTGAGAAATGGAGTCTACCAATCAAGGATTTCTCCTTGGGGGAAATCCTAGTCCCTTATCCTCTTGGGGGGATGTTGGTGCTCCACACATGACCACATTGTCCCTTCCAGGACTCACAATTGGCCTGCCAGTATGGATTTTCTCGACCTTTATCATTCAAAACACCAAAATTCCTTAGCAATCCAATCAGCAACTAGATGAAGCTATTCCCCAACCTTCTACTTCATTTGGTTCTCCCTCTCCTTCTTCCTCTTCTCTTGGTGAAGCTAGCAACACTAAAAACCAAGTAATTGAGAAGAAGAAGAAAGGGAAAGAGACAAAGAAGAAGAACCCAACAACAAAAGAGGGCAACCGTACATCATCTAGTGAAAATCCACACACCACACCTTCCAATCCTAAATCTCCATGTGTCATTTGCATGGGAGACCACTATCATCGAGATTGTCCCTCCATCCCACAGATCTTGAGGGACTAGTCTCCTCACTTTCACAATCTAGTGTCTTCAACTACTGACGATCATGCTGAAAGCACACCGTTAACTAGTGAAAACGAAGTCAATGGATAGAAAGGGAGATCTAAATTTCCTTGTAGACTGTGTGAAGGAAATCATGCCCTCCACCGTTGTCCCTTCTTGGATGAAGCTAAAAGAGTCTTGGATAACTGTCCTGCATCACTGCAGCGACTTACTCCTGGATACAAGAAACTCTTGCCGAGTCCATCGCTAGTTGAAAATCTGATTGACACATCTTCATTTTCGTTCGAAGCACCTATCATTGAAGATAAACCCTCTGAGTCCATACTGGACCAAAGTCAACTGGTCGAGACAACAGTTGACCCAATCTTGCATTTAGAGGATCCACCTTTAGATGATACCGTCACCAAAGAGAATGAGAATGGCACTGTTCAAATTCTTTTCGTGAACACAGACTCCGACGAACATGGGAGAAATCTACCCGTTCCTTTACCGTAGGAAGGAAGCTCGTCAGAGATTTACCCGACTATTTATTCGGTCACACCTCTAAGCAACCTAGTCATTTCCTTCGATTGGAATCTACTAGGCAGACCCCATCTACCATCTAATGTACCATTCTGAATCATAGTACAAGCTTATAGAATGATCATGGTTGGTACTTTCATAGATGAATGGGCTTCTGTGAGTATCCTTTCCTCAACTACTTGGAAAGTGCTTGGTTCGCCATCGCTTCTGCTTGAGATTCAAAATCTAACAGGCTTCACCAAAGGAACCAGTCAACCATTAGGGATCCTTCCAAATTTGCCTATAACTTTGAGAAGGAAAACCATTCATCTAAACGCGATGGTAGTCCAAGGACCTTTAGATTACAATCTACTCCTTGGGCGTGACTACATTTATAGCATGGGAGCTATTGTTTCCTCACTCTTTCAAGTGATGTGTTTTCCACATGAAGGCAGAGTGGTCCAGCTTGTAGACCATCTTTCATTCCCCAGTTCACACATAGCTAATAGTCAAATGCCATCCCTAACTAGTCCTTTTGTGCAAGGAATGTCTCATCAATCTCCAGTCCGTCCACTTGATGATCGCGAGTGATTCGATGATTGTGACTGAAACCCAAGAGGCATGCGCCTTGTTCTGCTTTGGCAGAAAAACCCCACATATAAGATAGGTTTCTATGTCAGAATATGGCTAGTCTAACAATCTTATCCAAATAGGATAATGGATTAGTCTGGAAAAGGATTCCTCTGTCAAAGGTTAGGTGATTGGAGCTAGAATCACCTTCGTCCATTTCAATGGATAGATCCAAGGAAGTGTTTTGTCTGCACATGTGGATGAAACAATATTGCTAATGCAAGAACTTCTGTATGGTAACCTGGAAACTCTATTTCATTATACCTGGGGGCATGCAAACCTTTTTGCATGCAAGTGAAAAACAACCATTTATTTTCTTAGTTTGGAGGTTCTCAACCCTTTAGACTCATAGGTTGGTTATTCCTAGCTTACATAACATAAGGCTCAGGAGAAAATTTTTCGAATGGGGAAAGCTCCCTAAAAAATGAACCTATTGATGAGACATTCCTGTCATACGACTAGCATGACTAGTTTTACGCAAAGTTCAAGCTCATTAAAAAATAAACCTCGCCATGAGAAGTTTTATGTGAATTTCAAGCTCATCAAAAAATAAACCTAGCAATGAGCAAATGTTTCCATATAGTTCAAGCTCATTAAAAAATGAACCCCACCTCCGGTAAATAACCATTCGCATGACTATTAGCTTTTGAACCTTGGTCATGTTCTTACCATCACCTCCAATTTTTTTAGCCAATCATGTGCCTCCATTTGATTATTTACCCTTTTCAGGAATAGCTGTGATGAGTGATTTTATTAGCCAACCTCTTTTCCACTGTCGTGATTGAAAAGTTCCAACCCTTTCCTGGAACCAGTTGCTATCCAAAAACATCACTCGTTCCTCAAAAAATGAGTCTCCTTTAAGCTCTTTTCATCTGACTCGTAAAATATGAAAAGATTGCTGAGCAATTGGCCTCTCCAGCTCGTTAAAGTGACCAAAAGTGCTATCCCTCTTCTAGATTTTAATCTTTTTGGACCTGAGGGATTATTACACAAAAAGATCGAGCTCTTGTCTTGTTCGGCTCATTAAAACTATCGAAAAGTCATCCCTTTCGTATTATTTTACACTTTTTCAGACTTATGGGATTAGATTATGAAAAAAGGACCACTAGAGTTGCCTTTACGTCCCTTTTTAGAATTTCTAAAATTGAAAAGGACTGAGTTATCTTTGTCTTAAACTCGTTAAAACAATAGCGACAAACTTGTCCATGCAGACAAGATCGAGTTTCACTGTCGCTAGGCTTGTTAAAACATAGCGACGGGTTTGCCCGAAGGGAAATTTATAGAAAAATCATATGTTATCCTCCTCAAGCTTGACAAAAATAAAGAAGTACTGGTCATCAATGATTGGGGAAAAAGGGAAGAAAACTTGAATAGCTTGATTGGTAGCAGGTCACTCTTGAACATGACACTTTCACTTCGTCACCATGATTGAGTCGAGTTGGGTTATTCCATTCACCAGTCACATCACCATTGGTCCACTGTACCATCCACCTTGGGGTTAACGCTACCAATCTATCTCAGTGTCACCGATATGTTCAAGATAAGTCGCTTAGAAAATTTACCAACCTAGCTAACATCTCATCCGCTGCAATACCTTCACTCTCCATTCTTTCATGACTTCCACCTTGAACCTTGTATCATCAGACCGTTTTCACCTCCACAAAATCATTTGCTCCATTCCATGTCGTAGATGTGGGATTCATTAAGGCCCTCCTATGACGAGTCTCTTCTTGTTGACATCAGCTCATTATCCAAGAAGTTGACTTAGGAGCAACCCTTTCAGTACTTTGAAGCTTGCATGCCTCAATGGAAAGTTTCTCACTTCCGGTGACAGGTTTACATCAATGGCCTTTGACCGAAAGATTTTACGTGGTGTTCGACGTCAACACACGTATTCACACCACGTGAATTATACTGCAGTACCTTGAGTGTCATCATCATCATAGGTGATTCCTCTCGCGCCTGTTAACATCTCACATCATTGGCTGGTAATCAGGTGATGTTTTTCCATGTTCGACATCAGAACATCTTCTCACATGGATCAACTTGTACTTCCGGCGAAGATTGAATGAGTTTGAAGACCTAGAATCTAGTTTCCTCCATCCAAGCTATGATATATTTAGGAAAATAAAGACATCAAATGTACATCACAGCTGCACAGATAATCTTCCAAACTAAAGGATGATGGCTCTACCAGAATCATCAGTGTGCCACACAAACAATTATCTATCTTATGTACATGAGTTTGAATTTATAAAGTTTAGCATGGGAATACATGCCTCAGCTAGAACATGAAAATATTATGAAGATAATGTATTGTATTGTATCTTATTACAGGTCACCTTTCAATTCGAAAAACCTCAGATCCTCATTATAAAGCATTTCACCCGACATCAAAAGGATTTACGACCTCATGCTTTAGGGGGAAACTGTTATAGACATATTTGGGCACTGCAACCCCAATCACATATGTCCATAAACCAAGGGCTTCTAAACCCGTAAAAGTGTTGTTTCATACCGTAAAGGAACAAGGTCAGCTGATTACATCATCTCCCAGAAGTTATCAATGAAAAACTACTCAAAACTGGTCAAAACAGGACCATACAAACTGCTCCATGCATAGGGTGCAATGCATCTCACCTATTATACACAGGGGGTGTGATGCATACTGGAAAGCCCTTCTGTAGGGTGAGATGAGTGAGAGCAGACAAAAGGAAAAAGCAGTGTGCTAGGTGGAAAGCCAGAGAATCTTCTAGAAACTGCTCATATGACACCTGCCTCTTTGAGTTCACCCAGGGATGAGTAAGAGATCTAAAATCTCCAAGTGGAACCAAGGAATATCAACGAAATGACACTATTCAAAATCCTAGAATTTGTCTCGCTCTCCTGAAAACATCTATGTATGGATCCCTCATCCAAGAGATCCAAAGGCTGGAATTTTGTAATTTGCAAGGAGGTGCTGTTGGTTTCTCTTTGAAGACATTGTTGGGTGATCTTGATTTGTATGAGGTGAAGAGGGCTTTCATGCTGGGAGGATGATCCTGGATCGGATAGCCTGGTTGTAATCCTCTCTTCTACTACTTCTATCAATAAAGCTATTTGATTTTTCCTCCATATACTTGTATATCTCTGAATCTTCTTTATGTATGCATTTATATGGTTAATGTACATCTGATCCTACATTATTTATGGTTATAGATCTCTATGCTTTGATGGTATTTTGCTACCTTGACTCTATAGGTGTTCTTTGAAATGGGACAAGTGAGAAAGGAGTGGCAAAAGCTTCATCAAAGGAAGGAGGAAACAAGCAAGGAGACTAGCGAAACTGAGGTTGGTGCTCTCTGCTTCTCTCTCATCTATCTCTCATAAAGGAAAACACAAGTAACTTTAATCTATGTGTTTCTAAGATAGCTACCCATCTTAGTGGGACTAGCAGCTCTGAATGGACACTAGTTTTCTCGATAATAGGTTGCAGTGCCCAAATATGTGTATAACAGTTGCCCCCTAAAGCATGAGGTCGTAAATCTTCTGATGTCAGGTGAAATGCTTTATCATGAGGATCCGAGGTTTCTTGAACTGGAAGGTGACCTGTAATAAGATACAATACAATCCATTATCTTCATAATATTTTCATGATCTAGCTGAGGTGGGCATTCCCATGTTCAGCTTTATAAATTCATTTTCGTGTACATAGGACAGACAATCGTCTGCGTGGTAGACTAATGATTCTGGTAGAGCCATCATCTCTTAGTTTGGATGATTATCTGTGCATCTATGATGTAAATTTGATGTCTTTATTTTCCTTAATATATCGGAGCTAGGATGGATGAAACTAGATCCGAGGTCTTCAAACTCATTCAATCTTTGCCCGAAGTACAAGTTGATCCATGTGAAAAGATGTTCTAGTGTCGAACATGGAAAGACATCACCTGATTACCAGCCAATGATATAAGCTGTTAATAGGTGCGAGAGGAATCATCGATAATGATAATGACCCTCAAGGTACTACAATACAATTCATGTGGTGTGAATACATGGGTTGATGTTGAACACCACGCAAAATCTTTCGGTCGAAGGCCATTGATGTAAACTTTTCGTCAGAAGTGAGAAACTTGCCATTGAGGAATGCAAGCTTCAAAGTACTAAAAGGGTTGTTCCTAAGTCAACTTCTTGGATAATGAGCTGATGTCAAAAATAAGTGACCTGTCGTAGGAGGTCCTTAATGAATCCCACATCTACGACATGGAACAGAGAAAATGATTTTGTGGAGGTGAAAATGATCTGATGATACAAGGTTCAGGGTGACAGTCATGAAAGAATGGAGTGTTAAGGTATTGCAGTGGATGAGGCCTTAGCTGGGTTGGTGAATTCTCTGAGTGACTTCTCTTGAACATACCGGTGACACTGAATTGATTGGTAGTTTTAACCCCAAAATGGATGGTACAGAGGACCAATGGTGATATGAGCGGTGAACAGAATAACCCAACCCCACTCAATCATGGTGATGGAGTGAAAGTGTCATGTTCAAGAGCGACCTACTACCAATGAAGTTCTTCAAGTTTTCTTCCATTTTTCCCCAGTCATTGCTGACTAGTACCTCTTTATTTTTGTCAAGCTTGAGGAGGATAACGTATGCTTGTTCTATAATTTTCCCTTCGGGCAAACCTGTTGCTATGTTTTAGCGAGCCTAGTGACAGTGAAACTCATTCTTGTTTGCATGGACAAGTTTTTTGCTATTGTTTTAACAAGTTTAACGACAAAGATAACTTAGTCCTTTTCTATTTTATAGAGTCTAAAAAGAGACGGAAAGGAAACTCCAGTAGTCCTTTTTCGTAATATAATTCCTTAAGTCCAAAAAAGTATAAAATAATACAAAAGGGATGACTTTTCGATATTTTTAACGAGCCGAACAAGACAAGCACTCAATCCTTTTGTGTAATAATCCCTCAGGTCCAAAAAGATTAAAATATAGAGGAGGGATGGCACTTCCAATCACTTTAACGAGCTGGAGAGACCAATTGCTCAGAAATCTTTTCATATTTTATGAGTCTAAAAAGAGCTTAAAGGAGACTCGTTTTTTGAGGAATGAGTGATGTTTTTGGATAGAAACTGGTTCCAGGTAAGGTTTGGAACTTTTCAATCATGGCAGTGTAAAGAAGGTGGCTAATAGAATCACTCATCGCAGTTGTTCCTCAAAAGGGTAAACAATCAAGTGGAGGTGTATGATCGGCTAAAAAAGAGTGGTGGTGATGGTAAGAACACAACCAAGGTTCAAAAGCTGATAGATATGCAATCACAAAGCTTATTTACCGAAAGTGGGTTTATTTTTTAACGAGCTTGAACTTCGCGTAAACCTGCTCGTGATAATAGTCAAAGATGTTGATTTCACCATTAACACTATGTTCTTTTGATAGTCATACTATTTGTTCAATTACTCCATCAAATTGTTTAGAAATATAAATACATGCTTGAAAAATGAGTTAAACACCAACATTTTACTTGAATGACGTGAATAGTAACATAAAAGTAGTTTTTACCTCTCATTTTTACCATTTCATTCAAATTTGGGATTGTTGGAGCTCTGGAGGTGTTTTCACCCTTGATTTTCATCAGCTGATTCTAAGAGATTCTATGGACTATTTTCGGTGCCATCTAGACCAAGTAGGAGCTAACCCTGAGCTCTTCAATTGAATTCTTTCCTTTTATGATTCTGAGAATGTTTTCCTAATTTTCTGGGCCTCTAAGGTTTGAAAAATTCATTCTCTCCCCATCGCACCTAGTATACATTGAAAGGTGCGTTGCATACTGAGTTGGCCATTGGCCAGTCAGTATGCATCCCACCTAGTACAAAGCTAGGGTGTGATGGGTGCAAAGAGGAAAGTTTATGCACTATTATTTTCATGGAAGCTTTGCCTATTTTTGCCTGAATCAGGATCCTAATTCTTCTCTTGTTTTCTTTTCATAGATTCATTAGATCAAGATGGTCATTACATGGCGTGAACATGAGCATGAAGAAGAGGATATGATTTCCTTACATGATTTAGGTACGGTGACTGCATTGCGGAACTGTGGCTTGCTCAAATTCTTTCATATATCCAGCATGCGGCAACAAATCAATTTTTTGCAATACTTTCTCGATGCATGGGATCCTAGCAACGAAGTGTTCCAGATTCGAGGTAAACCCATCCCTTTGATAGTTGAGGATATCTACTTCTTGACTGGTTTATCACGGCGTGGTGCTCCCCTCTCACTATCAGGATCCGCTCGTGGGGGTGAATCCATTAGGGATTGTATTTGTTGTTTCTATAGAGATTGTTCTCAGCCGAGTAGGGATGGCAAGATCAGTATCTGAGATGTCACTGACCGATCCTTGAGGACTAGCTTATTTACCTTTACTAGATTGGCTGGTAGTGCGGCTATTCATTTGGCCAACAGGTCCTATATGCAGTATGCTCTGGAATGTCTTGAACCAAAGGTATTCAACTGGTGTGATGCAGTACTTCCAGTTATAAACGAACTTACCAAGGTGAAGTATGGAAGATCCAAGAACTTTGGTTATGGTTCTATTCTGACCACTTTCACCCTAGAGAAAATTCCACTGATGTAGCCACAGTACATTTCACTCGGAGTGCCAGTGCCGACAGAACCACAGACGCAGAGATGGGTTGATCTTATGGCCAAACATGTTGGTCAATCGTAGATTTCATTCTTTGATGCCTTCTTTGAGTGGTTCAACTGTCAGCAGATGGTCTTTGCCGAGTACTTGTATGCTGGGATGGATTTCCAGGGTGACCCAAATTTGGTGTTGCCGGTTGGCGAGCAGTGGGATGTTATGGGTAAAAGATCTGACCATATCTCTCTTTATTGTTTTTATAATGTTCCTGTGTTTTTTTTTAATGTTATCAAGACTAATCAAACCCATATATTTGTGCAAACATTGGACCAGTGCAACCAACAGTGCGCCTGAGGGTAGCAGCTACCGTTCCAGCAGGAGAGGCTATAGGGAGGGTTGTCCTTCGTGATCTAGATGTAGCCGAGACCCTTTCAATATTGCACGATCAGATCGAGGGTCTCACCCTTGGTATTTAGGATGTGAGGACCGATGAGTTACCTCTGAGATTACAGTGCCATACTACTGGCATGCCGAGCCGATGGACTAGGCTCTTATGTATGATCACACAGGTGGTGACTTGTTAGCACCAACACAATTAGTCTACGGTGATTTTCCTGCATTTTTGAGTTTTTGGGTCATATGACCGATTTTGCCCTGGACACAGAACATTTTGAAAAAACTATAAACAGTTATATATATTTTTGATTTTCGGAGCTTTATTTTGGGTAAGTTATATGACCCTAATGCAAATGTTGATTGAAATGCTTTCTTTTATAAATGCTGCAAATGTCTATCTAACACATAATTTTCTAATGAATCAGTTAATGTGTTTAATTTTCTGGAAATGTGTTGATATTGAATAGAATCAAACTGCCTTTCCAAAATCCTGACCCTTAGGAACATACGATAGATAGCTAGATTCTGAACGGAATAGATGCCAGTACGTTGTAGGATGACAAGTTGTGAGTCTAGCCTGATAATAAGTTAGCATATGCCACGTGCGATGGCATCAGAGAGAAGTTCTATCAACATGCTATACTCAGCAATATTGCTCATTGACCGAACAATACATACCCCTCTAAAAATCACTAACTGATCACTTGGATCAAAAATGGCCCAGGCTATAGAAGATAGGTTCTGCGTACTACAACTAGCTCCGTCAGCATATCCAATAAATGATTCCAATAGGTTCAACATCTGCAACAAATGAAAAAGTGGATTACCTAACCAAAGCTATCACTCTTGACGAAAACAAAAAATGTAACAAAATCATATAAAGAGAATACCACACTTAGTAAAGCATAGCAACGCTTAAGGTACAACCCGTTTCGGGGTTGCGCCAGTGGAATCCCATTGTAATCTACTAGATCGTAGGCTCCTTTTTATAATACTCACTTAACAATGTAGGGACCCATCCATAATGATTGGAACTTACCTGCTCCCAATTTATCGAATTCCTGATTGTAAAGTAAGACTAGGTCACCTTCTGAGAAGACACGGGGTTTGACATTTTTGTCAAATTACCCCTTGACTTGTTTCTTATGAGCTTCATTAGCTAAGGTGGAATCACAACGGGTTTCATCCAGTTGGATTAGTTCCAAGCAACAAGCCTCTTCCTATGAAGTTCCAGGGAGAAGGTCGACTACGAGCTTGAGAGATGAAATCTCACCCTGAATTGGTAATACAACTTCCAGGCCGTACACCAACTGAAAGCATGTAAACCTGGTCACATTTCTTACCGAGGTTTTGTATGCCCATAGAGCTGAGTACAAGATTAAATGCTAATCCCATTTGTGGGCTCCAATCATTCTCTGCAACATATTCTTGAGGACTTTGTTGATCGCTTCAACTTGTCCATTAGCTTGCGGATAATATGGAGTAGAACTATCGTGGGATAGTCCTAATTTGGCAGTTAATTCAACCATCACGTGATTGCGAAAATGTGATCCATGATCTGTGACTATAGCCTATGGAACACCAAACCTAGAGACTACATGATTGAAAAATAAAAGAGCATCTGTTTTACCGTTGTTGTTTAATGTAGGCATCGCCTCGACCCATTTTGTAAAATAGTCAACTGCGACTATGATATACCCATGCCCCCCGGCCGAGGTGGGGTTACATGTCATGAAATCTATGCCCCATTTGGCGAATGGCCCAACAACAACTACTAGATGTAGAGGTGTGGGTGGTATTCTGGTTTTGCGGTTAAAGATTTGACAAGAATGGCAACTTCTGACTGCGATTATGCAATCTTTGAGCATTGTTGGCTAGAAGTAACCTGCTTGTAAAATCTTTTGTGCTGTAGCATAACCAGATTGATGCCCCCCACATGTGCCTGAATGATAATCATTCAGGACTTTTTCAGCCTCCTCCTGGGTGAGGCACCTTCATAGAACTGTATTGTTACCGTGATAGTAGAGTGTATCACCGACTGTAGTCTTTTGCTTGGTATCGAGTACGTCGTTGTTCTGAGCGAGAGGTATTAGGCCTGTATGTTTGGGTTTGGAGATAGATGATTATATCTCCATACCACGGATCGCTCGATGATATCAGAAACAAAGATTCATCCATGATTGATGCTTTGGATGTTGAATCATTGGATGACGATGGGAAGTCGCATAGTAACTCCGTGAAAACTAGAGATTTCTTTGATTTGGATTTTACGAATTCCAGTTCAAACTCTTGCAAAATTGCTATCTATTTCGAATATTTTCCCCCAAGTAATTGACATGATAGAATGTAAGTCATAGGGTTGCAATCTGACAAAATGGTAGTTTTGCGAAAGAGGATATAGTGTCGAAATCTTTGTACTGCTTGAATAGCTGCAAGAGCCAACTTTTCAACATAGGAGTACTTGCTTTCTGTATCATTTAAGTTTCGGCTTAAATAATAGATAGGATGTTCGATTCCATTCTCTTCTTGAACTAAAACCATTGTGATGGTTGTATCTACTGTAGCTAGATACAGGTTAAAGTCTTTTTGATAGTCAGGAGCATACATTAATGATGCTTTTATTAGGGATTCCTTTAGAGCATTAAAGGAAGCTTGCACAACCTAATCCCAGTTGAAGGGAACTTCTTTTTTCAAAATACGTGTGTAACCTTTAGCAAGTTCATCGTAATTTGGAATGAACCTCCTTAGAAAGTTTTCTTTCCCTTGGAGTTTCTAAATCTAAAGTAAATTTGAAGGTGCAGGCATATCGATGATTGCCTAAACCTTACATGGGTCGAGTCGAAACCTGTCCTTGGAATCCATGAAGCCAAGTAAATGACCAGAACCGACACAAAACACACACTTTTTCGGATTGAGTCGTATCTTGTAGTGTCGGCAACGTAGAAATATAGCTCTCAAATGCTACGGATGATCAGTCCACTTTCATGAATGAGCCGGTATATCGTCGAGATATGGTTGAATGATGTTCTTGATGTCATGGAAGGCATAATTCATAGCCCTTTGAAAAGTTGCCCCTGCATTCTTTAAATCGAAAGGTATTTTTTGGTACACGAATGTGCCCCATGGACATATAAATGCAGTCTTCGACTGGTCTTGTGGGCGGATATTCATTTGATTATACCCAGAAAATCCATCCATAAATGAAAATATTTCACATCTGGCACATTCATCAATTATTTGGTCGATGAAGGGTGTAGGGTAGTTGTCCTTTGGACAAGCTTGATTTACATCCCTATAATCAATGCACACTCTAATCGTTCCTTACTTTTTCTTCACAGGAACAATATTCGATACCTAATCAGTTAGAGGAACCAGGTAAATGAAACCAGCATGTAAAAGTTTTTCAACTTTTTCCTTAATGGTAGTGGCTTTCTTTAGGTGCACTTGCCGAAGCCATTGTCGTACTGGTTTGAATTCTGGATACATCTTGATTTCGTGTTCAACTATGCTCGAGTCAATGCCTAGAATTTCTTCATAAGACCATGCAAAGACATCTCTGAATTCACGAAAGAGAGCACAATATATTTCCAATTCTGAAGAAGAACAAGATTTGCTGACATGAATATTCTCTACAACATTAGGTTTGGTCGAGATATTTATGGCTATAGTTTCTTCAATATTGGACAAATTTCACTCAGAATCCACCGTATTTATAGTATTTGATAAAAAATAAAAAATTGAAGGATGATTAAGGTCATTGGAATAATCTTCATTGTAACCCGGAAGATGGGAACAATGGTGGTAATCTTCCCATGGTGCCTCTCCTATCATCATGGACTAAATAATTCCTTCATCTGTAGAATGTACATGTGACCAAGGATCTAAAGAGGTGCAATATTCCTTTGAATAATCTACCCAAACACTTGATGAGTGTTAATTTGGGTTTGTTGTCTAGGCCAAGAAAATTGATTGCTACAAAATTTCTATTGGGCTTGGAGGCAATACTTGTTGATGATCCATGCTAACAAAATGTTCAAAAATCTTCTGAATGGAAGATATCATATTGCAGGTTCCTAATGTGGCCACTTCCGGTAGATTAAACAGAGGTGGTAGGGCAAAAGTACCCATTAAGGCAGGGTCTTTTAGTAGGCCTACTCCAACATTTTGAAGCGAATGAGAGCTTCCATGGATCATTGGAATGCTTCTTGTAACTTGTGAACTGTTGGGGAGAAAGGTTTGTTGGTCAACGATTGTAATTCCTCCTTGAAAGGGAAATGCAATCTTTCTAAAGTAACTTGACACAACAGTAGCCCTAGCATAAATCCAAGGCCTTCCCAGTAGGATATTGTAATCGAGGTTTCCATCAATAACTTTGATGTCAATTTCTACTATCTTGCCCCATAGTTCAACTTGCAAGTTACTTAAAATCCCTTACGGGGTGTATGTTCGTCCATCGAATGCTTTTAATGTCGTTGATGATATTGACAAGGTTGGTGAGCCTAAATTTTTCCAGCAACTTATTGACATAATGCAGGTAGATACCCCCTCATTAATAATTGTTCGATGAACAGTTTTGTTGAGGGCTTTCAATTGTATGAGGAAAGCGAGTTGAGTTGGTAACTGAGGCTCATATCCTTTATGATTAAAGGCCACAAGATTGGAATCCACTGGGTCAATCCCACCTATTGTTGATAATAGAGCCTGCTTTTAGGAGGGGCAATTTTGCAGTACTTCAAGTGTCGACATAGCGGATGGTGATTGGGCTAGATCCTCTATTATAATTCTGTGCTGCTCGGGCACGAGGATTAAATGTCGATTTGTGTACTACTCCCTTTGGCGGCTTTATCGTTAGCTCAGGAATGATGGGAGGCACAACTTCGGTTGAAGTGGTTGTCAAACTACTAGGTTAATCTGCAGCCTTGTTGTTCGACAACTGTGGATTCCTGTAATATTTATTCCTTGTTGATATCAAAGCATCATTTGTTTGCTTTGAGATGGACAACATAAGCACTTGGGATGGGGAAGCATTGTCGCTAGCAACCAGATTGGTTTCTGGGTTTGGAAATGGATCAGTCAATACCGCTTAGGTTTTTGAACTCTTAAAGAACTTCTTAATCTCAGTGCTATACGGACAATCTCTCATCCAATGGTCTTCATCATATATGTGACATGGCCAAGTAGGTTTCTTTTTCCCAGAAGGGTTTTCAGAAGATTTTTCAGGAGACGAATATCCTGTTTCTTCTTTTTTCTTTTCCCTTTTTTCTTGCCCCCTGGTTGCTTCGATTCTTTGCCTTTGTCGATTGACATGGCATTAACCTCCGAGGTAGGAAGTTTATTGTTTTCATTTTTACTGGAAACTGCAAGGGCTTTACTAGATGAGGCCTTTGCAGTTTGCATACTTGAGGCGCCAATCATGTTGTCACAGACATGAGAGTCCTTATTTTATTTAGGAGGAGGAGGAATGGAAAACTTTGGTCTAGGAGCATCAAGAATTTTGTCATAAAGTGTGCCAGACTGAGTATAGATCAAGTCTAGATATTGCACATGAGCAATGACTTTCTCTTCAGTGAAAACTCCCCCCTTAGCCACATCTTCTGTAATAGAAGGTAACAATGACTTAATAAACCATTCAGCTAGCAACTGATCAGGAACATATGTTCTTACCATTCGACGACAACGTCGCCACTCATGAATATGATCAAAGATGTGAGTGGTCGTCGTCTGCTTAAAATTGGTAAGAAGCTCCATTCCTATTTCGTACCTTATTGGTAACTGAAAATGGGTTAAAAAGGTGGTGGCAAGGGTGTTGAAGTTATCAAATGAAGCTCTAGGCAATTCGATGTACCATTTCGCTGCCGGACCAGTTAGCATTTGCTGAAAAAGGTGAAGCCTAATCGAATCATCATTGAGAGTGTTGGATGAAAACCACAGATGAAAGGTCATCACATGATTCGACAGATCTTCACATAGATTTCCACTGAATTTAGGAATATCAGATGGAATTTTATGAGGAATCATTGGCCACCAAGGGGCGTAAGCAATTGGATCATTTGTTAGCCGATTCAGATCTGGTAATTCTAAAGTTGCGATGAAAGGAAATTGTTTATTTAGGTTTGGTGAAGCATACCAAGGATAAGATGGGATTGCCTGAGCAATGGGTCTTTTCATACCAACATAATGTATTTGATGCTAATAACTTTGATAATGCTAATGGGCATAACGATTATGATATGATTAACGGTAACCATTTTGAATATACAACTACCCATTACCCGCAAATCTTTGTTGCTCAAGACCTTGGTAAGCTTGCTGGAATTGCGGTTGTTGATATTACACCAGCCATGGTTGTGAGGCCATTTGTTGTTGTCCAATAATGGATGTTTGACCAATATGAGGGGTGATAGTACCCGTTTGAGCCTGAGTCGCTTCAGTTAAGGAGCCACTAATTAGCGTTTGTGAATGAGTCACAGGGACAAGAGGCTATTGTATTATGACATGAGACTTGAGGTTGACATACAACAGGCAACACTTGTACCCATGACACCATCACAATAGCCAATGTAGTGGGAATATTTGACATAGGTTGATTTGGTTGCATTGAATATACAATTCTTAGCTGTTGAGGCAGTATTGGCACCCAACCATTGGATGCAATTCCAGCTTGACAAGAATTCTGTTATGAACTCCCATATGGTTGTTCTCCCAGAGGGAACAATGAAAAGGCATCTGCCCCCCATATGGTGGAAATCCAGTGTTCAAAGGGAAAATTGGTCTTTTTAGATTAGACTGCCCAAATTGATACTGTTGTGAAGGATCAATTAGTTGAGACTCAACATAAGAAATTCCAGATGATATTCCAGACGAACAAACAGGAACAGACCATGTTGTCGAAACAGTCCCTAGGTGGATTCCATCTAGTGGTTGAGAGCTAGTTGGGATAGATGGTATACCAGCAAACATTGTCGGAGTAGTGGCAGGAGGTTCTGCTACTGCTGTATCAGATGACACAGTCCTAGATGTCGATGGTTGTTCAGACATATCAATTCTATCCAAAAGACTTCCTAGCGATTCTACAGGAACTTGCATTGAAGGGTGACTAACTTCTGTAGTAGAAGGATATAAATGGATCCTAGTTCCAAAATGCAATGGGGTATTGGATGGAATATCCTCCACAATCTCTTCTATAACAATCAGTCTAGGTTGGAGAGGTAGACAGTCAGGTCCGTAAAATATTTCTGGTGCCGAAGAAGGTACACACTCTGCAGCGACAGATGTTGGAGGGGCAACACCTTCTGAATCAGTCCTAGCTGGAGCTAGTTTAGGAATAGAAGTGTTTACCATTACACTGGGATCAATTCTAATGTCCTTTTGTAACTATGGAACTTCTTCTGTAGAGGCGGGGATACCAGAAATAATTGGAGTAACTGGAGTCTCTAAGGATGTTGAAACACAAGTTTCAAATAAACCAAGAGACTTTGACCCAGTTAAACGAGATCACTTGGCCCGAAATGGTTTCATTTCTGGAGTCAAAGATGATTGACTCATTAGTCTCCGTGAACGATGGGGTTTTGATTGACTTTCTTCCACGATTGCGGATTACTTGATCAACTCAAAATAAAAAGGGAAAAATGTTATTCCGAATTAAATGAATTTTATGACACTTTGACACAACTTGCTTTTTCAATTTTTAAGAGTCGAGAAAAAGTTAAAGGTGACTCTAGTCGCCTTCGATTTTTAATGAGCCTGAAGTGACAAGTGCTCAGATGGACCTTTTCTTTTAAGGAGTCTAAAAAGGAACGAAAGTGACTACTCTAGAAATCTAGACAAAGGGATTACCAAACCAATCACAAAACTGTAGAATACTTTTTACGTATGGCGGCCAATCTTCCCAAATGTTGTGTTCAGTGCATTGCAATCAATAGGGTGGTGGACACAGCTTCCTAAGGATAAAGGATATAGCCTATTGTGGTCTCTCAATATATACTCGACGGTACATGGGAGCACAAGTCCGTACTGGCACTTGTCGTATCAAAGAGGATGAATCACCCAACCTATGATGAAAACGATAGTTACCATGCTTTACGATGCCGGAATACTTCTCTAGCCTAGACTTCGAGATGTTGTGCATTAGGTTCCAAAGCATTTTTATGTTCATTGAGGTTTATTTTATAGTTGATCTTTCTTAAGAAGTTTTCCTGTAAGGTTCACTGCGTGATGTAGATATACAATTCCTAAACATGCAATATAAGATGATAAATAGTTGTTTACTTTCTTTTAGCAATGAAAATCCTAGCTACTAAGGAAAGAGAAATAAAATTCTTTCAACATAGAGTAGAGAGCACACACTAGATGCACTTTTCCTAAATCAATTTCTGCATGCAGTCTAAATGCAAATGCACATGCATGTATTTGTTTTTCATTTCCCTTAATGTGAGAATGAAAAATAGAAAACTAAGTATAGATCTGAACTATTTTCTTTCAAAGCAATAATACTAACAATTTTCTCTTTTCGAAACAAAAGGAAGACTAAGACGACACTTTGCGCTTTCAAATTTAAAACTGCTTTCAACACTTGAAATACTAATAGTTTCAAAATCAAGTACAATGGAAAAAGTTTAATTGACTATCTAAAAGAGGAAGACTTTATGACACTCTTTTTATTAACTGAAAACAACAGTTGCGACACTTTCAAATCAAAAGACGACAATTCGATTAAGTTACTTTTTGCAAAGGAGAACTGTAAATGATGAAAAATACATAAAAAAACATTCAAAATTCTTTATCAATGGAGGCTGAATAATGCAAAGGATGAAGGTTTCAACAGTGATATACTAATCATAGACAACAAAACTACTGAATAAAGCTGAAGACAATGAAGAAAAAAATAAAATCTAGAGGCAGAAATAGTCTCACTCAATCATCACACCTGTAACACAGGGAAACAGGGATGCATCTCGCCTACAACAAACAGGAGGTGTGATGCATCTAGATTGCCAATGAGAGATAGTGCGATGGTCCAGGGATGAGACTGAGCTTGGTTTTCACTCACAGTTTACAGCTAAGTTCAAGGGTTTAGGCTGAGATTTTGATAGGTAGTAAACACAAATTATAGGGATTGATCTAATGAGGTTATTTGAGCTACCACGAGGGCACTTAGGATGTTTTCAAGTCAGATGTTCATTTCATAAACCAACCTGGAGATTGACTGAAGCAACATTGATCTAATTTGTAGTTGCATAGAAAAAGCAGTTTGAAGGCTAGCTGGCTTAACTTCAGGCTCTGTCTGTAGTTTATAAAGCAAACAACAATAACAAAACAGACAAACTATTCTCTCCCTAGTGGAGTCGCCATTTTGTTATCAGGAAAACTAGTGTCTATTCAGAGCTACTAGTCCCACTAAGACAGGTAGCTATCTTAGAAACAAACAAACCAAAGCTACTTGTGTTTTCCTTTATGATAGATAGATGAGAAAGAAGTAGAGAGTACCAACCTCAGTCTTTCGCTAGTCTCCTTGCTTGTTTCCTCTCTCCTCTAATAGAGCTTTCGCCACTCCTTTCTCACTTGCCCCACTTCAAAGAACACCTATAGAGTCAGAGCAACAAAATACCATCAAAGCATAGAGATATATAACCATAAAAAAATATAGGATTAGATGCACATTAACCATACAAATGCATATATAAATACAAGATTCAAGGATATAGAAGTATATGGAGGAAAACTCAAATAGCTTTATTGATAGAAGTAGTAGAAGAGAGGATTATAACCAAGTTGTCTGATCCACCATCATCCTCTTAGCATGAAAGCCCTCTTCACCTCATAAAAAGCAAGATCACCCAACAATACAATGTCTCAAGGAGAAACCAACAACACTTCCTTACAAATTACAAAATTCCAGCCTCTGGATCTCTAGGATGAGGGATCCATATATAGATGTTTGCAGGGGAGTGAGTCAACTTCTGGGATTTTGATTAGTGTCATTTCACTGATAGTTCTTGGTTCCACTTGGAGATTTCATGATCTCTTACTCATCCCTTGGCAAATTTAGAGAGGCAACTATCACATGAGTAGTTTCTAGAAGATTCTCTGAGTTTCCACCTAGCAAACTGCCTCTGCCATTTGTCTACTCTCACTCATCGCACCCTATAGAAGGACTTTTTAGTATGCATCGCACCCCCCGTGTGTAATAGGTGAGATGCATCACACCCTCAGCATGGAGCAGGTGAGATGGTCCAGTTTTGACCAGTTTTGAGTAGTTTTTCAGGTAGAACTTCTGGGAAATTATGTAATCAATTGACCTTTATATTTTAGGGTATTAAACAACACCTTTAGGGGTTTGAGAGCCCTTGGTTTATGGACATATCTGATTGGGGTTGCAATGCCCAAATATGTCTATAACAGAGGCATTCAACAAAATACTGGAGACTACGCTGACCAAAGTATGTAACATGTAGTGAAACCACTGTGACCTCTGTGTACCTACTGTATTATGGGCGTATAGGATAACATGCAAGAAACTGATGGAACATACAACTTTCCAGTTAGTCTATGGCATGTAAGTTGTCATGCCGATGGATAAATCGTACCTAGCCTGCAAATAGTAGCACTCACAGGCATGACGGACCAAGAAGCTCTGGAAGAAAGGCTCACGCAATTAGAAGAACTCGAGGAAGAATAGTTTCTAGTTGGATTTCATCAACAAGTACAAAAGCAGTGTGAAAAGGCCTAGCACGATTGCCATATCAAGTTGCACACATTCAAGGTAAACGACTTAGTGCTGTTGTATGACAGTAAGTTTGAAAAATTTCTAGGAAAATTTATAATGCACTGGTTGGGACCATACGTGGTTAAGGAGGTCACAAACGAAGGTGTAGTCCAGCTAGTTAAACTAAATGGAGAACCCTTCCTAGGCAAAGTAAACGGGAGTCGCTTGAAACCCTACACAGGTGAGTTGGCTATCTAACTAACCGACCGAAGCACAGTCTTTGTGACCCAAGGAGCTAGACTAGGGTGTGGTACTATAAACACACACAACAGATGCCAGTACCAAGGTAAGGAAGCAATTCAAACATAGATTATTCTGAAGCAAGAATGCAATAGATCCAACAAACCGTAGAACAGTGTGGCGCGGACCTCCGAGTAGTACGGGACCAGTTGGAAGGACTCTATGCCAAGATCGTCGTGCTGACTGAGTGACTTGAGGACGAGTCACGATGATTGTGTTGGGGGCCTGTTGGGCATGGAATCCCCCCACAACATGTTTTGGGGCTCAAAGCCCAAGCTTTGGTCAAATGTATTATAAGACTCCATGAATTACAGGCACGGAGCATGAAGTATATGCTGAGTCTGAGTGCTATCTGCCCTAAGTATTATAATGTAATGTAATGTCATGTGGGCCTACCCCATGGTTCACAGACCATGGGATTGTATAAATAGAGCGAGGCTCTATGTTATAAAAAAATTGAATTGCAGAGATGAATACGAATGGTTCGAGCATAGAGTAAGAATCTAAGTGTATTGGGTCATAGTAGTAGGAAAAGGCTCTGCAGCGGAGTGCGCAGAGGCCTAGTAGAGTCTGCAGCTGAGTGCGCAGACCCTTGCAGCTAATTACGTAAGGCGATGCCGAGTTTGTAATCTTGAATGAAGAATAATAAAGAGAAGTTGATTAAAATTTCTGTGCATCTACTTGTGTATTGCCTTCTTTACATTTATACTGCTTTGATTATCGCGTGCACTTATATGATTGTTGGATAAATTGTTAATTATCACTAGTCTTACATAGATAAGCTAATTAATCGAGTAATAACAGGTTAAATAACAAGGAACTTGGGTATAATTGGGATCGCACCCCGAGTAGGGCTACGCGAAGGTAGCCTCACAGGTTACGAGGGACTAATAGGGGCGTGTAGCGATGTGCCCGTAGGGTTAAACCGTGGACTACCAAAAGCTCCTCAGACATCCCTAGGGTGCAGAAACCCGGTTCTAGCACCCTACCATACTACTTCGGGTGAGACCTTAGTCCATGCTCTGTGGACTATTGGCAAAAGGGCCAGTAGTACTGGGATTTGTTTAGCTAAATCACCTCTGAACTTGGGTCAGGCCCATACAAGCCAACAAAGAAGCCTTTAACAAAGTATGTGAAGCACTAAACAAGGTATATGATGTGCAACAAAATGATTGGGACTTGTGTGTACCATCAGTTTTGTGGTCTTCTAGGACAATGTGCAAGAAACTGACGGTGCAGATGCCTCCAAGGCTGGAGTATGGAGTGAATGCTATAGTCCCAATAGAGTATAAAATACTTAGTCCGCGGATAGCAATGCTGGTAGATATGATGGCTCACAGAGTTTTGGAAGAAGGGATAGTGCAGCTGAATGAAGATGACTACTTGGGACCAGAAGAAGAAATTCGACAGGGTGATCTTAGGCTCCAAGAACTCATGAAAGAAAGAGTGCACTTAAGGGAGAAAAGTGCTCTGATAGAAGCAGAAGTTAAGAAGCTTGAAGAAGAAATAAAGAAGGATTTTCACGATAAGAAAACGAGGGAGATAAAATAGTGTGCGCACGACTATGATGATAAATTTAGGGACTACCACCGAGAGTTGATTAGCATGATGCCTTGGACTAGACTGTATATTACTAAAAGGATCACCCATGGTGGTACGCTATAGATAGTAAAGTGTGCGACGCAGATAGTAACAATAAAAGGTGATTTTCTCCACGAAAAGTGATGGATGACTAGTTGACACCCTATATAGGTGGCGCAGCCACCTGTCCAGCTATGGGAAGTATAGTCTTAGCACTTTAGGCAGTTGAAAGAAGGCGTGGGACTCTAAACTACTCTGCCCGGGAGCTGCGCGATGTCGAGGTTGCATGTAGGAGCAAAGTGTCACAAGGTCCATGACTACAGAAGGGGGGTTGCGCTATATCATGACTTGGCTGGAAAGTGACTATTATAGTCACTATTCATGGTGTGATGCTTCACTTGAGACCAAATGGAGTGGGCAGTAGGCATTTAAGATGAGCTTTGTGGGCAAGATTTGCGAAAATCTGCTGCCAAGGGAGCATTAATCGATCAGATTTGGGGGGATGGTCGAATTCAAATTCAAAAGGCACTATAAATTAAAAAGGGCTACCCAGCAAACAACACTTGGTCATTTGTGAATTGAGCTATCATATGCCCCACGTATTCTGAGCCGAGACTTTTTTAGCTTGTGAAGAGAGTTGGATGAGCCCCTAATTGAGTGGTTGAGAGATTTCTGGACGGGCAAGATGGCAATGTCTGAAGAGGATAGGGAAATTGCAGAGATGACCGATGAAGAGACTGTGTAGGCCCTGACCATAGAAGATGCTCCTGAAGTCATCAGGATTGTTGTGGAAATCCCTAAATCACCATGCACGCTAAGACTGAATAAAGATAAACAGCCAATGATTTTGGTGCATGTGTCCCATCGAAACTCGCTGTGAGCCAGATTAACCATGGAGGAAAAAGGGAAAGTAGTTAACCTGGAAACCATTGAGGAGGAAGAAGACCTTGAGGATTTCATCATTGAAGAGGACCAGGATGAGGACATGGAGGAAGAAACCAAGACTGTGCACCCTCCAATAAAGCTGCCCATGTATGTCCCCCTACGGAAGGGGATGGTAAAGGTGCCGAAGGACCTCGATGAGAGCAAGAGCTCTCTGTAGACTCCACTCATCCCGGATGATATCATTTTTATGGGCATGCACCTAGGATGGGTGCTGAACTTAAAGTTTGAAGATTGGGATCTCTCTGACCATGAGAAATTCTCTCACCTAGAGACCGTGTAGCTCATGAAGTCAAAGCAGAACACTGTGGTGGGATTTATAGAATTGGAGCCATGCAAGTGGTTACATGAAGTTGAAAAGGTAGTGTTATTAAACCTACTTTGGGTGATGCATTACCACCATGCCCCAGTGACGATCTTCATCATGAGGCAACTGCTCTTCCTGGTGCATGATGGGTGTTTGTGGGTGGGTGAGCCCATCCCCATCATGAACCACTTAATCCATCACATTACTTAGGTCCCGTGTAAAGGAGAGGACCCCGTAGACATTTCGGAAGGTAAGAGCAATGATCTGGCCATTGCAGAGGCCATGAAAAAGAAATACAAGCTGGAGAAGAAGAAAATGGGCTACGCAATATCCAGCATCAACAACAAAGCAGTCAAAGTTGTGACCCAGATACTGGTAGGTAAGCTCATGCGGAAGTGTCGTGCGGATGAGGTGCCAACACCAGTGGTGGCACTTGTCGAACAATGCATAGAGGGGGTCTAGTTTAACTGGTTTGAGTTCTTGTGCAAAGAGTTCTTGGAGAATTTCCGCGAGGCACAGGAACAAGGAAAAATGTTCCACTATCCATGGCCTCTATTGTCCATAGTGCTAGTGGCTGGGAAATTGCCTGAGGATAGCTAGTTCCCCACAATTGCAAGGGATCTCTCGGAGGCCACGAAGTATGCTTTACTGTGGACCACTAAATACGTGAACCAGATCCATGACAGTAATATATTATGGGTGTTCATGGAGATGAACATTAGAATGGGGATTAACCACAAACCGCGGTTATCACCCACTGTCTACGACAGCTTGCAAAGTTTCACAAAGTTTAAAGCAGACTTTCATCACCTCTATCTTAGGGCGTGCAAGGACCCTACCACAAAGTGGAGCAAGCTACCCTTCATAGCCATAAATGATGTGATTTTCGATGTACTAGAGACGTGGCCACCGGAATGGTGCACCCTAGACATCATCACAGTGGAAAATTCTGCCACATAGAAGAAGAAGGAGGAGGCCAAATTGTGCATGGCATAGTTGGTAGAAAAAAGAAGGCAATAACTAGTGGCAACAAAAGCGCAGGAAGCACGGGCTGCTACGTAGACAACATAGCAGAAAAAAGCCACAGCAGCAACACAAAAGGCAGCAGAGAAGGTGTGCAAGGACCAGAAATCACTTCACCTAAGTAGGAGTAGGAGAAAGAGATAGAAACAGAGGTATAGGAGGGCGGTGTAGAATGAAAAATAGCATCAACACAATTAAAGTGCTAGTGCCCGGGTGAGCGGATGGGATCCTGCAAGAAGGTTAAAGCATTTAAGCTGTCTATCGACCCAATCACCCTTACTGAGGGGGATCTACACTATATAGGATAGATGGTGCGCAACATCACCACTGAGGCCCTCCAGAACTTCGCAAATGAGAATCAGATTATGTTGGTGGCCCTCCAAGCATAGATTCAGGAGTTGCAGGTGTGTGCTCCTCAGGCTGGTGCCCTCTCGACTAGCTTCACAATAGGAACAACCACAATCGAGGAAGTGATGCATGCTCATACAACCAACACAGTAGTGCTGCCAGAATGGGCACTGGTTACAGCAAATGAGGACGACCAGCCAAAGGTTAGTACACTAAAGGGGATAGGGATCAACATGGTTGTGCTCTCGTGGGAGATGCTCTATGTTCTATAGGATGGGATTACTGCAAAACTGCAAACCAGGGAGAGTCGTACATTGCAAGTGCTGAGTGCGTAGAAGATCAACATGGAGCAGTTAAGCTTGCAACATGATGAGGTCATGTCTCAGAATAGGCAGATGGTATAGGTACTTGAAGAAACCTGCCAGATGGTCCCTGAGTTGGCCATCCCAATAGAAGTACCAGCAGAGTCGCGCATCCAAAGATTAGTAGCAGGGTTGTGTGAGGCGTGAGAAGAAATGGTGAAGGCTCAGCTAGATCTTGTTAGCCTCCTATTGCAACAGGTGTTCATCTTTCATGATTGACATTTTTACATGCCAAATATGTCATACTTTGCATGCTGCAATGCTCCATATTTCAAAAAGAGGCCAAGGAAGAGGCCATGAAAGTGTGCCAGTCTAAATGCCACTGCTGTATTCCAAATTTTGATGAGTTAACCACTTTTGAAGAATTTTCTGTTGAGGGAAGGCCAAACAGCTTAATCTTGGCCTCCCTAGGTTTCAATTTCTTGTTTTAGAATATAGAGAATGAATATCTGTCCAAACTGTTTAATCTTGGCAGATTTTTAGATAGGTAGAGAATCTTGGGCGCTCAACAGCTTAATCTGAGCCCCGGCAGAAATAAGGATTGATTTATATAGGTGGGCAGTCAAAAGAAAATTTGTAAAGCAAGGTCTGCAAGTCTAAGTGCACTCAATCCATAAAGAAGAAAGAATGCTAGGTAAGTAGGCTGGGTAGGTAGTTTTGAGGTTGCAGAATGTTGATTTGTGATCAATTTTGTGTTTTAAAGTGATATTGTACTTCAGATCATAAGTACAAAGCAGTTTTCATTTGGAGGAGCTCAAGAGAGGCATGTCTAACTTCCCCTTCTTCTTATTCCCCAAATTACTCACTAACTTCCCTGAAGAGGTCAAGATCTGCTTGATACCTCTTAGTTTCATCATTTTCCATATCATTTGCCTTGGTAAAGATCTGCTTTACTCAATGAATGTTCATACTTCCTCTATGAATCATTTTCCCCCCTAATAGCCTAAGATTCACATACTTAGCGCTTTCTTATCACTTGTCATATTAACTACTAATTTTACTATGTAGCTCCCTATCTATCTCCCCTTCCCCTACTAAAACTATGTTAATAACACCCCTATGTTCATATTCCCATCCCTTGGCATTATAGCATTATTTATCAAGTCCGGGAAATAGTAGTCCATCTGGGGCTCTTACTAACCCTTCCGTGTCCTAAACCTGGAGTTAGTCTGACATCTGGTCACACTAATAACCATTTCCCATAATTCCTAACCCTACAACACTCATTTCCCACCCTTATCCTAAGGTCATACTTGTAAATATTTAACCCCGCTTGTACACAACCCAAAAACCCACTTTCCTAAAGTCCCCCCCCCCGGCCGCATGAATAAAACAAATAAAATAGCGCGCGGGCCCCATCCCTAACCGTCGGCTGCCTTATCTGTCCCGTCGGCCGTCAGATCTGGCGCGCCACAGATCAACAGTGGGCGGGTCTTTCCATACGCCGATATGCTGAGGGTTAGCGCCCGGGAGATGGCTGGTTTTCCCATCGTACTCCCACCATGCATCGCCCTCCCGGCTATGGCGGAGCCCCCTCCTCCGAAACCGCTTGCGCACAAAAGCGGTGCGCCTGAAACCGGATACCGCCCTCCCCTGTGTGACGTCACCCTGCCACGTCTCCCCTGCTAACGTCATCATCCTGCGTCGGCCTCCTGCCACCCTGTCCTTGCCACGTCGCTACCACCGTACTACCATGTCATCACCTCCGCCATACCTCCACGTCACCCGGCCGTACTGCTGACATCACCCTGCCACGTCACCGCCGTACTGGGACCCACCGCTGACGTCATGCTGATGTCATTGTCAGAAAGGGCGCGAAGGAAAAAATCGCAACACAGGAATCCTGGAATGGAAATCTGAGGCAGTTTTTGATGCGCGATTCGCGCTAGCGCTAAGGAAAATAGGCTAAAACGGAAGCCCCCTCACGACCCTGTGACTTGCAAGGCCCAAAAACTCGCAATTTGGACAAAATTTCTTCATGAAGGTTCATATTTAATCAGCCAGCATGGATAGCATTCCTGGGGCCATGGATAACAGCAGCCATTTTTTCCTGAAAGGGCAGAAAAGGACGATTTGACAGTTTCAAACACAGCAAGAGAGAGAAACGGCCCAATTTAATTGTGAAAGAGTATCAGAGGAAAGATGAAGCGGCAAAGAGTATCAGTTCGGCAACATCAAAGCGGGTGAACATTAAAGACCTCCATCAAAGTTAGCGAAGCAGTAAAGGCCATTTAAAAGCTTATCCGGTCGGGATTAGTGCACATTAATGCCACCGAACAATAGCATAACCGACTTAGAGGTGGAGATAAAAGATAAAGCACAGTTATTACAGAAACACTACACCAAGCCACCAAGGACACCATATTAACTCATTTTGATACAACTGCCCTTAACGCAGCTCCAAAGATATTTTCTTGCATTAACTTCTGGACAAGATTAGGTTAAAGAAATCATTTCCATCAGACCTGTTTAGGTCGGCTGTAATAGATAATTTTGGATAATTTTCCCTATTTATACCACCCTCTGTACTGTTTAAAGGGTTGGTTGGTTGTATAGCTCCAAGAGAGACTCGCTCTGTATACTTGATTTTTTACTTAATCAAAGATTGCTTAAAAGCATGGAGGAATGATTGTCTGCTCTGTGTCTAATGGTTTGAAGAAGTGAATGTGGAATTCTTGTGCTACAACATGACTCAAAAAGTTTTCCTACCTTTGTTTTCCATTGATATACCATCTAAAATAGCAAAAAGAATGAATAGTTTAGACTTGGTTTAATTTCCCTCTATGCTCAATTTCTGGTGTTTCTTTATGTTTTCATCTGGATTATTAATGAATATGAATTCCATGTGGCTCATATTTCCCCTAATTCACCCATGTTTGACAGTTATCTAGGGATTCTTTACTGCTCCTAGATAGAGCTCATTCACCTTCCCTCTATTAAGCTGAACGAGAGATTCTTAACTACCTCTCATTCCTTAGCCCTCATTCCATCCTTTAAAGCTTGAAACATTATTTTATGTGCGGCAAGCTTGCTCCATATTCCTTTCTTGTGACCAGGAAAATGCACCAGCAGTCCTACTCCTTGACTCCACGCCCAATGGTTCTAAAACTTTCATGCTATCCCTACCTCTCTGTTTGAAAGCATCAATCATCCCACCAAAATCAAAACAAAACCCATTGAACTCAATAACTAGCCTAAAATCATCATCAATAAAGCTAAATCCTAAAGACAGAGCCCTCTCCGACTGCTGGTAGGCTAGGACCTGCAGTCCAAAGATTGGTTTGTGGTTACCTCGGTTGTATCCCTTTAAGGAGCTTTAGGGACAACTTGAGTGATAACATAATGGCGACTCCACTGGGGACAATCCTAAGTTAATTTCACAAATTAGGTTGGAAAATTCCACTAGAAAAAATGAATTTTCTAATTGTTGCATATTCCTTAAAACTACAGATGAAGCATGAATGTCAGCCAGGAAGCCTTTGAAACTGTTCCTGCTTTACATTTATAGGAGTAAACAAATGCTGCTTCAGTCAATCTTCATGCTAGTTCTAAGTTATACATAGCTATTCCAAAATTTGATCAGTTCCTTGCTAATCCTAAAAAAATTCACAGAAAATACCAAAACAAGTTCAGAATCTGGCTCCCAAAAGGAACCCACGTTATACAAGGTCAAATCTAGACCCAAATCCCCCAGCCAATTTTGAAAATCCGAATTTAATCCCAAGGAACCTCAGGAAGCTAGAGCAAAGAGAAGATTTTGTTGATTTTAACCCTGAAACAGTTCAGCCAAGCTGTGTTCCAACCCCTGTCAAGGTTTTATTCCGTTCAACCCCCACTTCCCCTTGTTCATCATCCACCTCTCAAAGCACTCCTTCCACACCTCCATTTACTGCACATACTCCCATTACCATTGTTGCTACAGCTGTTCCAGCTGTCCCTGTTGTTCTACTTATCCCTGTTAACATGGCTAATAGATATGCACCCTTGCAATTACCTGCAAATCCTGGGGCTATGCCTCAGGATTATCAAACTAAAATCACATATTTTGATGGAACTGGTTCTTGCACAGCCCTCTAGCATACCAAGAAAATGCAAGAATATTTTGAGAACTATGAGATAGATGATGATAGTGTGAGAATGAAGATTTTTGTCAAAAGTTTGATAGGTGACGTCAGAACTTGGTTTAGAGAACTCACAGCCAATTCCATAGCAGACCCAGAAGCCTTATACCAGTCATTTATCAACAGATGAGAGAAAAAGAAAGACCCCTTGCACATATTATCTGAGTATGACACCATCAAAAGAGGCCCTCAAGAGTCTGTCTTGGACTATTGTGCAAGATTTAATAATGTTTATAATGCAATACCACAGAACTTAAGACCTCCACCTGATCTTGCTTTGTATAAGTTTCGTGATGGTTTTGACACTGAAATGGCTTATCAGTTAAGGGAAAGAGCTCCTCAAACCCTTGCAGACATGCAAAATGTTGCTATTAGCGTAGAGGCAAATCTAATTGCCAAAAGAAACAGAGCTAGAACCGAGAGAAGAACCACCTTTAAAGAAGAACCCTCAACCTTAGATCAAAAGCTGGCTGCTATTATCAGTGGCATGCACAGGCAGGGAGACAGAGTAGAGAGTGTTGAGAGGAAATCATCATGGGAAGGACAACAACCTAATACCATAAGGAACCCAAATTTCAGAAAAACTCAAAACCCAAATGTTGGTAGGTCTAGTCCAGAACATGATGTAAGGCCTCCTTTTCATGAAAATTATGCTGAAGCATCTACATCTAATGAACAGACAGAGGACACTCACATGAACTTGGTGGATTCAAAGGCTGAGCAACAAATTTTCCTAACTCAACAAGACCAAGATGAGCATGACTTTAATCGATTTCAAACTAAGTCTGGTGAGTCTTTTGATTTTAAACAAGGTTATGATACTACTGTGTATGAGGTCCACAAACAATATAAGCTGAGAACTAGGACCATTGACATTCCTGAACCTATCAAACCAGAGGATGGTAAACAACCCAACAAGATTAAAGGCAACGATGTCATAACAGAGCCAGCTGATATACCTGTCCCAAACCCGCATCAAGTGACTGTAGAGGACATAACAGAAATGCAACCTTCTATTGATCAGCCTCTGCCACCTCCTTCCTCGAAAGAGGATTTGAACTGCATTCGAAAAAGCCCTCCTAAAACTGAAAAACCCCAAGTAATTACGTCCCTTAACGCTAATAAACAAGACCAAATTGCTGATACTCCAATGGAAAAAGGGAATTCTGCCTCTCACAATACTAAAACCCAATCTGAAAAATCATTCGACTTAGAGGCAGAAATAGGTAAACTGAAGATATCCATCCCTTTATCTGAACTTGCCAAACATGATGTGTATAGGCAACAAATTCAAAGATCACTTCAAATGCCAGAGGTCAAGGATGATGTAAATGTTCTAGATGATACCCCTGAACTACTATTCGGTCCAGAAGTTAATGGAAAATCAACATATGGATCTGTTCTACCCTTTTATGTCAGTTTACACATACATGACAAAGTCTTGCACAATGCTATGTTTGACTCAGGTGCCTCACACAACCTTATGCTCAAAGCTGTAATGGAAAATCTGAACCTTGATGTTACAAGACCCTACAAAGATCTATTCTCCTTTGACTCAAGTCAAGTCAAGTGTTTAGACCTCATCAAAGACTTGTGTGTCTCCTTAGTCCAATATCCCAACAAGACAATCCTCATGGATGTGGTGGTTGCTGACATTCCACCAAAGTATGGCATGCTATTGTCAAGATCTTGGGGAGAAAAACTCCAACGATCCCTCCAATTAGACCTCTCTTATGCCACTATATCTATCTTTGGGCAACCAAAGAGACTATATAGAGAAACACTAATGAAGTATGTGGTAACTAGTGAGGAAAAGCCCCAAAATTTTCCTATTCACTCAATCCATTCTGATATGGATTCTTTTATTTTATTTAATGATGAAACAAATCCTCTCACTGATGACAAGCCATTGGCTTTAGAACTGAACACACACACCGATGAAGAACTGGTTGCCCATATTGATGAAACTGTCAAAACAACAGATGCAACCAGCATACAAGAAGAACCTCCCCAAACAGAAATTTCAAATCTGCCCAATCCTAAAGTGACTGAAACTCTTGATACTAACCACAAGCAAGAAATCACATGGTATTTAGAGTTTGATGGCTCTGTTAACAAGTTAGGAGCAGGGGCGGGTGTATGGATTCACAATACTCATAACAATCAGGTAGAAGGCCATGCCTACAGATTGAATTTCAAATGTACCAATAACATGGCAGAGTATGAGGCTCTCATGTTAGGCCTTAAACTGCTCAAAGCTCTAGGAGCTGCAAAAGTGTCCATTCTAGGTGACTCTGATTTAATCATACAACAAATGAAAGGGAACTTTGTTACCAATGATAATAGAATGAGGGCTTATAGGACTGCTGCCACTAATATACTCAATACATTCACTGAATCCAAGCTTTCCAAGATCTCAAGAAATCATAACATTCATGCACACAGCCTAGCCACTTTTTCTAGTACACGCAAGCTTCCCTTTGAGCCAAATCACCATTTTACTGCTGAGATAAAACATAGGCTTGCTATCCCAAATAATGTTAAAGATTGGCAAGTGTTCGAAAATGATGCCCAGATTAACAATTTTCTCACTCTTGAGCATGAGTTTTCAAATATAACATTGACATAGATGCTATGACGGATGAACAATAGCAAACAAATGAAAATCAACAGGCTGTAACAGCTGTAACAGCCAAACAAATGCTGAACCCAACTATTTTTGATAATACAAACATAGAAGAGTTGAAACTGATGGATTTGGAGGAAATAGCCGAAACAGAGGCCGAGATCGTTGATCTAAAGGATAACTTTCTCCCTGCTGGCCTCACTCCGTTAGAAGATATGTTTGATGCAAATGATGTGCCCAAAAAACAAAAAATGCAACCCTTAAATGTCGCTATAGAAGAACACAACATTGGGACAACAGAGAAACCCAAAATGATCAAACTATATCAATCTTTGCCACCCGATCAAAAGCCCAAATATGTTGATTTGTTCAAAGAATTCCAAGATATATTTGCTTGGAGTTATGAGGACTTGAAGTCCTATGAGACCTCAGTGATCCAACACACCATTCCCTTAAAACCAAACCAAAAGCCCTTCAAACAGAAACTGAGAAGAATCAATCCTATGCTTCTCCCTCTGATTGAAAAAGAAGTGAAAACAATGTTTGAAGCAGGTATCATAGCACCCATCAGATTTTCTGAATGGGTATCCAATCTTGTTCCCACAAGAAAAAAGATAGGTGAGATTAGGCTATGTGTAGACCTAAGAAATTTAAATCAAGTCTCCCTAAAACACCACTACCCCTTACCAAAAATGGACCACATCCTACAAAGAGTAGTGGGGTCATATAGAATCTCTTTGCTAGATGGCTTTTCAGGTTTCAATCAAATACTGGTTCACCCAGACGACCAAGACAAGACAACCTTTACCACACCGTGGGGAACATTTAAGTATGTGAAGATGCCTTTCGGACTTAAAAACGCTGGTGCTACCTTTCAAAGAGCAATGGATATTGCATTTGCCAAGGAAATACATGTTTTCCTAGTTGTCTACCTTGATGACTTAACCCCTTTTTCCAAATCTGATCAAGAGCACCTAAAACATTTGAGGCAAATATTCATGATATGTAGGAAATATGGCATTTCCTTAAACCCCAAGAAGTCTCTCTTTGGCCTTGAAGAAGGCAAAATGCTTGGCCATATCATCTCAAAAGATGGGATTAGAATTGATCCTGAAAGAATCCAAGCCATCCTCCATATCCCATATCCAAGAAACATAAAAGAGTTGCAAGCATTCCTTGGGAAGATTAATTTCCTAAGGAGATTTATCCCAAATCTAGCTGAGCTGATAAGACTGTTAAGCAACATGTTAAAAAAGGATGCCAAGGTAAAATGGTCTCTTGAAACCAAACAAGCCTTTGAAGGCATAAAATCTGCTTTAACCCAAGCCCCTGTCCTCACAAGTCCACAATTTGACAAAGATTTTATCATTTTTTCTTTTGCATCTAAACACACCATAGCCGCTGTCCTTTTGGAAAAGGATGATCAAGGAGCTGAAAAGCCAATCGCATTTTTCAGCCGAGCTGTTACACTAAAAAATGTCACCATGACTATTTGCAGTTCGTATGGCTCCATCAACTGTCATACTATCCTCCTTGGCAAGTCTCATGCCTCTGCTTTCCATGTCAAACTCCAAGAAAGAGAGAAAAGTCATTTAAAGTCAATTATCTCTGGGTACGCAGTTTCTTTCAGCCTTACCTGCGGGTACACAATCCAAGTTCACAATACCTGCGTACTTGTACGCTCTGTCTGTAAAGCAATGGGTGCGTACTCCTGTAAAGGTCAAAAGGCGCAAGTTTCACTCCAAAAAAGTTACTTGTGGTCATTTCTAGAGCATTCTAGAAGCTTGTTTGACGTTTATGGAGCGCCTCCAGATGGTTCATGTATCCCTATGGAAGAGGAACTTATCCCATCAAGAGGGGAGCTAACCCACCCAAAGAGGGGCTTATCCCATTGATGGTGGACCTGATTAACTTCCTCTACAGCACTATAAATACATGCATTGGGCCAGAGGGAGGGGAGGTTGAAAGCTGAAAATTCCTAAGGGTAGATGTTGCTGAGATTAGGACTTCCTTGTAGAAGCTTGTGAGGAGAGATTGTCATCCTTTATTGTTTCATTTGGAAGTGGGTGAGCTGATCAAAGTAAAGGAAAACTCTTGCTGGACCCTGGGAGGAACTTGGACAACACCAAGGCTCAGGTTGTAATGGTTTCTTTTGTTTCCTATTAATACAAATAAGTCCATTCTTCTCAACAATTTGTTATTTATGAGTTGTTTCATATACTCCTTGGTCTGTATGTTAAATATGTTTTGTTTTATGAGATATTCAGGTGCTATTTAATCGTTTGATTGTTAGTGAATGCAGGTTTCGAAGAGAAGGAGGAGCTCATCTGGATCGACGAGGCTGGACTACTACAACAGCATTGGGTTACAGGTAGGATCTAAACACTTGATTTCTTGTATGATAAATGCATATTTAGAGAAGGATTGCTCTTAATTGTCTTGTTTGTCACTAGAAAGCCTTGAGCTTTTAGGGACATTGGTTGTGTCCGCACTATGACTCTTTCAGCATGACAAAATGTGCAAGGCAGCTGCGCCGCAGAGTCTGGTAACTGTAAAGGCAATTACCATAAGTTCGGGTAGGGATATATATTTGATTTCTATCCCTTTCTCCTTGTTCTGATTGTTGCACCACTCTAGCCGGAGGCTAGCAAGGGATTGGCCACCCGGCCTAGTCCCGGACAGAGTCAGTTGCTCGCCCCTATTAGGAAAACCAGTGAGAAAATATATGTCTGAGGGCTCTATCTCGAGCTGGTGCCCTCCGATGTAGAAACATTGATCCTGGACGTTCCACCTTTCAACCAGCCACTCTAAGAATGGCACCTGGGCCCTCATGCGGATGGCGATAGATTGCTACCGAGGCACCATTTTCAATTGGTGTGATGCTGTGTTGGCCAACATGAAGGCATACTATATCATCCTTGCGGTTGATTATTTTACTAAGTGGGCCGAGGCGATGCCTACATTCGAGGCAGATGGCAAGACAGCTGCGATTTTCGTATTCAATCACATTATTGCTAGGTTTGGTGTCCCACAAGCGATAATCACTAACCATGGGCGCCATTTTCGAAACATTATGATGACAGAACTTACAGGCCAGCTTGGTTTGCACCACGATAGCTCAACTCCTTATTATCCACAAGCCAATGGTCTGGTTGAGTCCATCAACAAAGTTTTGGTCATCATGATCCGACGAATCATTGGCATTCATCGGTCGAATTGGCACAACATGTTATTTTCCGCGCTTTGGGCATATTGAACTTCGGTGAAAACATCAACAGGGTTCACTCCTTTCCAACTAGTTTATGGTTTGGAAGCCGTACTGCCCATTTAATGCGAAATCCCATCACTTCAAATGGCTGTCGAATTACTTCCAGCTACTTCCGAAGAGGAGAAGCATTTATTATACTTAGCTCAATTAGATGAGACTCGACGCGATGCTGCACTGGCAATCGAGACTCATGCAAAACGAATGAAAGCTCAGTATGATCGAAATGTGACTCCTCGAAATTTTTCGGAAGGATACTTAGTGCTATTGTATGATCAAGCTAACGATAAATTAGGTGCTGGAAAATTCGTTCCTATGTGGCATGGACCCTACATTGTTAAGCGAAAGCTAGCAAAAGGGGCCTATGAGCTGGTTGACTTTGATGGGGACTCTTTGGGTAAACCCAGAAATGGACTTTACCTAAAGAGGTACTATGCTTAAATGGTGGGTGTGAAGATTTTTTGTTAGGATAGTTAGGTTAATTTTCTCTTTCTAGCTAGTGTGTTTGTTAGAATAGATAGTGTGCTTAGTTGAGAAAGTGTGTTTTTCGTCGTTATTCTACTTATCTTGGTTTTACCTTTGATGTTTGCAGATGTCGATGCCTCTCCAAACGTACATTGGATTTGTTGATGGTGCTTGTCGTAGTACACGGAATATCTCTTCCGCAGCTTGGGTTATCTATTCGCCCTCTGACGAGTTAGTTTCTATGCATGGGGTGAGCCTCGATCAAACAACAAACAACATTGCAGAATACAGTGCAGTGATTGAATTATTATCTGAATCTATTTCATTTGGGATTCGGAGTTTGATAGTGAGGTTAGATTTTGAACTCGTTGTATTATAGCTTAATAGAGTTTATGCCATTAGAAATCCAGTGTTATTAAGGTTATTCTTGAGAGTGCGTCTTTTGGAACGTGAATTTGATTACATTGAATATCAACATATTCCAAGGTCTTTTAATACATTAGCAGATGCAATTGCTTCTCGAATGTTAGACAGACATTTGCGATAATCATACATGTAAATTTAAAAACATTAACATTTAATCACACATGTTTAACAAGATAAGCCAGTAATAATGATATATATAGATAGGAGTGTGTCAAATTATACATCGTCTTCGATCATAGGTTGAAAAACACCTTATGATCGGCAAAAATGATAAGTACAAAAAACCAAAATGTCACATGTGTCTAAAAAAAGTGACTAGCCAATCACTGGTGGTGCTCTCTATACGAGACCACTGCTCACGCTACCCTACATAGGAACCTCGTGAAAGGTCCTGGGACTGCGACCACATAGCGCTAAAGTCGGATAGGAATATCGTCTATAGTCGTCTCTGGTATGTCCGCCGTGAGACGCTCTAGGTCCTGTTCCAGCTCGGCTAAGGTCTCTGCGGCCGCATCTTGTGGGGCCGGTGCTGGTGCAACTGGTACTCTTCTCTCGAATGGCCGGAGATTGGCCGGACGCTGTGGACCTACATCTGCATTTTGAGAATTGTCACTGTCAGTTTTGAGACGATATTAAAAACAAAAAAATAGATAATTTAAAAACTTGTGAAAAATGAAGTACCTCTGTCATCCCATTGTTCTCCCTGTGGAAGAACCATGTCCGGATCACCGCGAAAATCTACTCCGGCATAGGGAAAATCCTGGATCGCAAAGACCTGGTTCTCCAACTAGTGAAAGTAACCTGCAGGAAATCGGACAACTCCCGCTCCCTCATCAGGATGCCGGGCCATCACCGCAACCCATCGCATCAACTTTGGCTCCCGAGGTGGCCCAACCGCAACAGTGAGATGATGAGGGATAAGCATCAGAACTCTCTCTAGGGCAAAGCTCACAACTAAAAGCCCATACCCAAAGGTCTTTAATTGCCCGTTCTTTGCCCTAGTCAGTTGGCCCTTCATGTTGGCCAACACAGCATCACACCAGTTGAAAATGGTGCCTCGGTAGCAATCTATCACCATCCACATTTGGGACCCGGTGGCAATGTGCAAGGCGGCTGCGCTGCAGAGTCTGGTAACTGTAAAGGCAATTACCATAAGTTCGGGCAGGGATATATATTTGATTTCTATCCCTTTCTCCTGGTTCTGATTGTTTCACCACTCTAGCCGGAGGCTAGCAAGGGATTGGCCACCCGGCCTAGTCTCAGACAGAGTCAGTTGCTCGCCCCTATTAGGAAAACTAGTGAGAAAATATATGTTTGAGGGCTCTATCTCGAGCTGGTGCCCTTCGATGTAGAAACATTGATCCTAGACGTTCCACCTTTCAACCAGCCACTCTAAGAATGGCACCTAGGCCCTCATGCCAGGTATGGCCCAGTACTTGTAGAGACCGCATGCCTTCAAAGCATCAATGGAAGGTTGATGATCTATTGCGGCCAAATCGACATCTTCGTGTTCTCTTTCATGCCAATCTAGCATGGTGTGCAATCTACACACCAAAAAACATTGATTAGAATTCATTAAATAAAAAATTGATGGTTAGATTTTGAGTTTGGGGTTTGGAAAACCGCTTTGCGCGGAGTACGCACCCCGCGTTCAGAAAACAGAGCGTGGGTACGCAGCTTTTCTGAAGGTGGGCTGTGTACTCCGACCTTTTTCCCATATACAAAAATGTCGGGGTACGCAGGTCACCCATGGGGCACCTACGTACCCCGAAAAGCGGATCCTAAAACCCCAAACCTTCTAAAAAATCAAACTAAAGCTTGAAATGAAATTCTAAATGGATGAAATTGAAGAGGAGGATGTTGTGAAATACCTGAAAGAGACGGTGCTCGATTCCGATGGTCGGATTCTCCGCAAAGTCCATGGGAAGTTTCTTGTGAAAAGCCCTTTTCTCTCCCTCAACAGTAAAATGGTAAAAATGACATGGTAAAAAGTCTTTTTATAGGTTTTTTGGATAAATGAATGCTAGGTTTGTTTATTTTTCACCATAGAGAGATATTTTTCAATGTATTTTTGCCTATCTTAAACAGGTATGAGTAATGTGTTGTTTTTGTGCAGGACAAAAGGACTTTCAGAGAAAATTATCATTTTTCACGAACCAAAACATCAGAGTCATCTTTTAAGCCCTTTTCTGACTCCTAAAACATGAAAAGATTGCCGAGTGTTTCTTTTACACTCGTTAAAACAGAATTAAAAGACGGTCCCCTTATAGCCCTTTTCTGACTGTAAAAACAAGAAAAGATTGCTGAGTTTTTGTCGTTTCAAACTCGATACTGGAAATAAAATGACGTGCCCTTGATCACTTTTTACTTTTCAGGTCAGAGGCACTAATCATGAAAGTACTCCTTGGTCGCAAGATCAAGCGGTTCTCTCAGGTATTATTTTATACTTTTTCGGGCTTGAGGGACACAAATTTATGAAAAAGTTCAACCCTGGAGTCTTCTTTAGTTTTTTCAGACTCTCTAAAATTGAAAAACACCGAGTTTCTCCTATACTGGACTCGTTAAAAATTCACAGTAAAGGACCTATTCGATTACAAACAGGAACGAACCACTCCTTCTTAGGGTTCGAATCTAAACTAAGTTGGACTCATCTGAAGGATGAGCTTATAATCAAGCATATGTTATCCTCCTCAAGCTTGTAAAAAAATAAAGAGGTACTTGCCAGAAATGGTGGGGGAAAAGAGAGAAGAATGAACCTATTTGTTATCCTTTGTCACAAAAGAACCTTATTACCACTCTTGAACACGACACTTTTCATTCACCTGGGTTGGGAAATCCTTTGTCTTAAAGTTGATTAAACCACTTTGAAAGTCTTCAACCATTTCTGGGTATTAACTTTGAGTCAATCGTCGCCAAGCCATCTGTCGTGTCGTTATGTGTTCAAGAGGTCTTTGCAAATAAACCATTCATATGCAAAATACTTGTCATCCATTTTGACCATCCCTGAGTCAGTCCTTACAGCAACATTTATTCAACTTGAACTATGATTTCGTGTTGTGGGCTTGCCTGCAACGGGTCGCTTTCTATCGACATTAGCACATTATCTAGAGAGGTGACTTAGAAATCGTTAGTACCTTGAAGTCTGCATGCATCAATGGCAGGTTTCTCGCCTTTGACAATAGTTTACACATTGACTTTCGATCGAAGGATTCCATGACGTGTTCGACATCGACTCATTCATTCACATCTCATGGATTGTACTGGGTACTTTGAGAACCATTGACATCACTGGTGGTCTCTCTCACACTTGTTAATGGTTTACATCATTGACTGGTAATCAAGTGGTTTCTACCATGTTTGACATCAACTCATGTATTCACATGGATAGAATCATACCAATTTGGGAAGTAGAAATGAAGACCCTAGATCTAGTTTCCACCATCCAGGCTGCGAGGAGTTTTGTATTCATTGTATAAGTAGACTTACTATAAAAAGATGGCTGCGTCCATACTATGTCTACATGAGTCTATGATTATAATGTACTGCGAAATCATTCCTGTATCAGAGCAGTAGTTAGATTGTTAGTTAAAGTTTTCAATCTGAGTATGGGAATGCCTACCTCAGCGATGATATCATCTTATATATGTATTTTGTGTTGAATATTTGCAGGTTCTGACCAGGCTCTCCACAAGATAATCCTTGAAATGATAAAGTACTTCACCCTTCCTAGATGATTTGAAACCCTAAATCTACTTCAGGCTTCGCACTTTAGGGGGCAATCTGTTACACTAAAAAATGTCACCATGACTATTTGCAGTTCGTATGGATCCATCAACTGTCATACTATCCTCCTTGGCAAGTCTCATGCCTCTGCTTTCCATGTCAAACTCCAAGAAAGAGAGAAAAGTCATTTAAAGTCAATTATCTCTGGGTACGCAGTTTCTCTCAGCCTTACCTGAGGGTACGCAATCCAAGTTCACAATACCTGCGTACTTGTACGCTTTGTCTGTAAAGCAATGGGTTTGTACTCCTGTAAAGGTCAAAAGGCACAAGTTTCACTCCAAAAAAGTTACTTGTGGTCATTTCTAGAGCATTCTAGAAGCTTGTTTGACAGTTATGGAGCGCCTCCAGATGGTTCATGTATCCCTATGGAAGAGGAACTTATCCCATCAAGAGGGGAGCTAACCCACCCAAAGAAGGGCTTATCCCATTGATGGTGGACCTGATTAACTTCCTCTACATCACTATAAATACATGCATTGGGCCAGAGGGAGGGGAGGTTGAAAGCTGAAAATTCCTAAGGGTAGATGCTGCTGAGATTAGGACTTCCTTGTAGAAGCTTGTGAGGAGAGATTGTCATCCTTTCTTGTTTCATTTGGAAGTGGGTGAGCTGATCAAAGTAAAGGAAAACTCTTGCTGGACCCTGGGAGGAACTTGCACAACACCAAGGCTCAGGTTGTAATGGTTTCTTTTGTTTCCTATTAATACAAATAAGTCCATTCTTCTCAACAATTTGTTATTTATGAGTTGTTTCATATACTCCTTGGTCTGTATGTTAAATATGTTTTGTTTTATGAGATATTCAGGTGCTATTTAATCGTTTGATTGTTAGTGAATGCAGGTTCCGAAGAGAAGGAGGAGCTCATCCGGATCGACGAGGCTGGACTACTACAATAGCGTTGGGTTACAGGTAGGATCTAAACACTTGATTTCTTGTATGATAAATGCATATTTAGAGAAGGATTGCTCTTAATTGTCTTGTTTGTCACTAGAAAGCCTTGAGCTTCTAGGGAGGTTGGTTGTGTCTGCACTATTGACTCTTTCCGCATGACACGAGCCTTAAGAGATGCCCCTTTGAAGTACCCAATCATGGAGAAGTAGGCTTATGCCCTTGTTAAAGCAATCAAAGACTTCTGAGTTTACATTTTATATTCACATGTGATTTCCTATGTCCCAAATGTTGTTGTAAAAGACATATTAACCCAAGAGGGGTTAGAGGGCAAAAGAGGCAAGTGGATTGCTAACATCCTTGAGTATGACATAGAAATGAAACTGACCAAACTGATAAAGGGATAAGGTCTAGCCAAACTGATGTCCAAAACAAACTTCCAAGCCTTAGACATTAACCAACTGGACAATGAACACGAGTTGGCGACTCCATAGGTCAGTGAAACCTTTTTGCAATCCCCATGGTATGATGTTATATGCTTTGTATTGTTAAACCTGTTTTCTCCCCCAGGATTGTCCAGAACCAAGAAAAGATTTTTAAAGATGAAGGCTTCAAAGTTTTGTGTCATAGATGGTGCATTATTTTGGAAAAATCACGAAGGCATATTGCTTAATTGTTTAACCATGAATTAAACTAACAATGTCACGAAAGAGTTCCATGCAGGGGACTGCGGAGGACATCTATATTGGAAGTCCACTGTTGATAAAATTTTAAGGGCTGGTTTCTATTGGCCCTCCTTGTTTGCAGATGTAAAGAAGTTTGCTATCTCATGTCATAAATGCCAAATCTTTGAGGGCAAAAGAAAGCTGTTACCCTTGCCTCTTAAGCCCATCTCAACTGAAAAACCTTTTCAACAATGGGGTCTTGACTTCATTGGGGAAATTCATCCCTCTTCCTCAGGCTAGCACAAGTGGATTTTAACAGCCACCGACTATTTCACTAAATGGATTGAAGCCATCCCATGCAGACAGGCCAATGACTCCATCATTATCCAATTCCTTGAGTGCAATATCCTTTCTATATTTGGCTTCCCTGAGAAGATCATCACTAACAACGCCGCTGCTTTCAAATCCAAAACGATGATCAGTTTTTGCCATAAATTTCACATTACCTTGGGCCACTCCACAGCCTATTACCCTCAAGGTAATGGCTTGGCCGAATCATCCAACAAAAGCCTCCTCAACATCATAAAAAAAGTGCTAGAAGAAAACAAAAAGAACTGGCATAAAAAGCTCACAAATGCCCTATGGGCAGATAGACTTTCAACAAAGAAATCCATTGGGATGAGCCCTTATGAGCTAGTATATGGCATGGAGGCCAGATTTCCTTCATCCTTGGGCATCCCTACTATCAAACTGTTACAGGAGATTCAGGCTGAACCAAATGACATTCAACGGAGAATCAATCAGACCATTCATCTTCAGCAAACCAGAGAGCAAGTTTATGACAGAGCTCAAATTGTGCAAGAGAAGCTCAAAAAGATGTTTGATAAGAGAGCTAAGGCTGAAGATTTCTGTGTTGGCGACAAAGTTCTAAGGTGGGATTCACGAAGAGAAGACAAGGGCAAACATGAAAAATTTGATTTTTATGGAAAGGCCCATTCGTTATTTCTGTTATTTAGGGAAATAACACATAATTCCTCAAATTTGTAGAGGACAGCTCTGCTGAAGAAGGCCCTGTTAATGGCCGAATGTTAAAACATTACCATGATCCCTTTTAAGGGATACAATGCAGCTCTATATATATCTCTTTGTACATTGATATTTGTATATATCAGCACTTTGTTTTTATTTTTGTATAAGCAGTCTGAGTGTTAGAGGAGCAGCAGCAAAGTTTGTGAAGACACAGCCAATGCCAGTATTCCATTTTTAAAGCTCTGTCTCTGCATTAATCTTAGCAAAACAGCAAGAGTAGCATTGTCATATCACAACAATTCATGGTAAAAAGAAACTGTTTGCAGCTTGCAGTCTTCAGTCCAACAATATAAATAAGAGAGGAGCATTTTTTAGTTTCACATCAGCAATTGTTTCTAGACCAAGGCTAAGGGAAATACATCAGTTTTGATCCATGTTTTGGATCTATTTCAAAGGCAATGCTCAAACAACATTGTATATGATATCAAGCACGCAGAAGAAAGCAGGTAGTGCTATGTATTTCACAATATTTCAGTTGAGGACAGGGCTGCTCATATTTCAAAGTTTCACACTTTTACCAGCCAGCACAAAGAAATTTTTCAGTCCACAGCAACAATAGAAGATCAAGGCAGTCTCACCTGCTATTCTTGGCTTTTCACAAGGAAAATCCATCCCCAAGTGGAGCCACTGTTAGCCTCCTGTTGCAATAGGTTTTCATCTTTCGTGATTGACATTTTTACATGCCAAATATGTCATACTTTGCATGCTGCAATGCTCCATATTTCCAAAAGAGGCCAAGGAAGAGGCCATGAAAGTGTGCCAGTCTAAATGCCACTGCTGTATTCCAAATTTTGATGAGTTAACCATTTTTGAAAAATGTTCTGTTGAGGGAAGGCCAAACAGCTTAATCTTGGCCTCCCCAGGTTTCAATTTCTTGTTTTAGAATATAGAGAATGAATATCTGTCCAAACTATTTAATCTTGGCAGATTTGTAGATAGGTAGAGAATCTTGGGCACTCAACAGCTTAATCTGAGCCCCGGCAGAAATAAGGATTGGTTTAGATAGGTGGGCAATCAAAAGAAAATTTGTAAAGTAGGGTCTGCAAGTCTAAGTGCATCCAATCCAAAAAGAAGAAAAAATGCTAGGTAAGTAGGCTGGGTAGGTAGTTTTGAGGTTGCAAAATGTTGATTTGTGATCAATTTTGTGTTTTAAAGTGATATTGTACTTCAGATCACAAGTACAAAGCAGTTTTCATTTGGAGGAGCTCAAGAGAGGCATGTCTAACTCCCCCTTCTTCTTATTCCCCAAATTACTCACTAACTTCCCTGAAGAGGTCAAGATCTACTTGATACCTCTTAGTTTCATCATTTTCCATATCATTTGCCTTGGTAAAGATCTACTTTACTCAAGGAATGTTCATACTTCCTCTATGAATAATTTCCCTCCTAATAGCCTAAGATTCACATACTTAGCGCTTTCTTATCACTTGTCATATTAACTACTAATTTTACTATGTAGCTCCCTATCTATCTCCCCTTCCCCTACTAAAACTATGTTAATAACTCCCCTATGTTCATATTACCATCCCTTGGCATTATAGCCATATTTATCAAGTCTGGGAAATACTAGTCCATCTGGGGCTCCTACTAACCCTTCCGTGACCTAAACCTGGAGTTAGTCTGACATCTGGTCACACTAATAACCATTTCCCCTAATTCCTAACCCTACATGTTATAGACATTTTTGTGCCTTGCATCACTGAGCATGAAATGTCAATAATTAAGGGATCCAAAGTCCCTAAAAATGTTGTTCCTACCCCTAGAGGAACAAGGCCAGCAAACCACAACAGTTTATAAAAGTTCTCCACCTGAAAACACTAAAAAACAATCAATTTCTAGATCATGTCAACTGCTCCACTGAGCATCTGCGCTGAATGTCAAGTGCTCCACTCTGTACCTGCACTGAATGTCAACTGCAAAGAAGGCCACCTGCACTGAGCGTACTTGGACAATTGGCAGACTCATTCCTCAAGGTGTCAATGCCCAGGAAGCTTCCAAAATGACACTTGGATCAGGGAATTAGACTGGTGATGAGTAAGAGGTTCCAAATCTCCAAGTGGAAGTTAGGATCTCCAAGTGGACTCAAGAACTGAAGTGAGAGAGGACACTAGTCAGCTTCATGCCAGCCTCAAGCTGACTCATCCTTTCTCCAAAACTCCTATATATAGAGCTCTCTCATGAGGTCTAAGGAGGCTGGATTGTATTGCAAAGAATTGTTGTTGGATTGTGGTTGGATCATTGGGTGTTTATGCTTTTGAAAGGGGCTGAAGAAGGAATTCCTTGCTGCTGGGAAGGAGATGCTGGGTTGGAACCCTATGGGTTGTATCTCTTCCTGAACCCTGTTTATCAATCAATAAAGCTTCTTGGTTCTTTCCTATATGCTGGTGTTTATTGTATGATTTGCATTAGTGTATTTGATTTATTTCTAATCCCGAATCATTTATGAATATGTATATTTGCTTTTGTATTGTGTCCTTCTCTTGTTGCATGTAGTTGTTCTCTTGTCACAGGTAGCTGTTCTCTTGTGATCTCGTGGGAGCAAAAGCGAGGAGGCAAGTAGCTGCGGACACACAAAGCAGAGAGGATCTAGATCGAGGGACAACCGAAAGATAACGGTAAGTCTACCAATCTCCTCTCTTTCATTTTCATAAAGGAAAGAAACCGAAGTAGCTGCATTCGTTTGTTGCTAAGGCCCTATCATGCCTTAGGTGGATAGGATCGTCCTGCATAGGCATTTTTCCCCACAACAAATTGGTGACTCCGCTGGGGAAGAACTTTGTTTTAAGTCATTTTGTTTGAGCTTGCATCATTGTTTACCTCATAGACTCAACAGCAACGATCGAACTGCTTTGCAAAGTAGAATGTTGCTGCTTTGATCCTTTACTGGGTTTTTGTCTATGATCTTAACGATGGACTCATAAATGACTTGATGATCCTTTGTGATAGTCTTTAGTACCCTTTCAAAGTATCCCTCTGTTTATACCTTGCTTGTGTTTCTGATTTGGCCTGAAACAGTTGATTTTTGAGCATTTTATGACCCGGAAACCAAGAGAGACGAGAGTTTCTCCTTTCAGCGCAGGCACTGTGAAGGCAGTCTGCATTTCAACGCAGGTCCCGTGAAGGCTACCTGCGCTGAATGTCAAACTGACAGTGTTGCACCTGCGCTGAACCAGTGTGGCCTTGTGCAACTGGGGTTCCTTGCTGTCTTTTGCCTATTTTGATCTCTGTTTTTGCTGCCTTTAACCAGCATAGGTACCACATCTGTAATCCCTTTTCTTTACTTGTATTCAGCCTCATTTTTGTACAAAAAGACTGTAAGTGTTTTTATGTGTTTGTGGCATCATTTACAGTTTTCCTTTGCATGAGAGAAATAGTCATCCTGTAGCCTTGATTCAGATCTGATTGAGTAATTGATTGTGATCTTAGAAGAGAGTTCATTGGCTGTTTGCAGTTTGATCTATCGTTTGCTTTTGCTTATTGGTTTGAATTTGTCATTTTAAGTGTCGAAACAAGTATTTCTTTCGAAAAATCGCAAAGTGATTGTAATCTCTTCTACCCTTGCTGATTTGGGAAAAAGTAAACTTGTTTATTTTCAGTCATTTAAAAGCAAATTCGAAGTTGTGCAAAAAGCTTTCTTTGTAGGCATTTATACTAAGAAAGTGAAAACAAACACCTGCATTGTGCATTTTGCATTTTGATAAGATTGCATGTTGGATTTAGGAAGAGTGCATTAGAGTGTGCTGATTGCTCTTTGAGAAAAGATAGTCGCTCTCTTTTCCCTTAGTAGCTAGGATTTTCAAAGTTGAAAGATTATAAAGCTTGCTTATCATCTTAGACTGCATTTAGTAACTTGTACCAATACATCTCGTGGTGATCCTGAAAGACAAACTTTAAAAAGATCAACTTAAAATATATTGAATGAACCTAACAACGCTTTGCAACATAACGCTCACAGTAGAGGTCTAGGTAGAGACGTGTTCCGGCGTCGTTAAACGTAGTGACTGTCGATCTCTACAAAGGTGGGTGATTCCTCCTGAGAGACGATAGCACTAATATGGACTTGTGCTCCCACGTACCGTCGCGTATATATTGGGAGACCCCTATAGGCATTTATCCTTTATCCTTAGGAAGCCGTGTCGGCCGCCCTACTGATCGCGATGCAGTGAACACAGCATTCACAAAGATCGACCACCCGTACCGTAAAACGTATTCTGTGGTTTCGCGAAAGGTTTGGCACACCCTCTGCCTAGATCTCCAGAGTAGGTTCTTTTGGCCTTTTTCAGACTCTATAACAGAAAAAGTCCAACCGAGCATTTGTCACTTCGGGCTCGTTAAAACATCGAAGGAGACTAGAGTCATCTTTAGCTTTTTCTCGACTCTTTAAAACTGAAAAAGCAAGTTGTGTCTAAAAGCGTCTAATAAAATTCATTCAATTCGGAAACATAATTCCCCTTTTTGTATTTTAGTTGATCGAGTAATCCGCAACCGTGGAAGAAAGTCAATTGAAACCCCGTCATTCGCGGAGGCTTGCGAGTCAACCGTCTTTGTCTCTGGAATCGAAAGTAGTACGGACGAAGCGAACTCGCTTAACTGGGTCAAAATCTCCCATCAAATTTAGAACAACTATTCCAACAACATCTGAGATCCCGGTTACTCCAAGTATTTCTGGAAACCCTGCCTCTATTGAAGAAGTTCAATAGCCACAGAGGGACAGTAGCACTGATCTTGGTCTGAGAACAAGTACTTGCAATTCTGAACCAGTTCCATCTGTAACCGGTCCAGAGAGTCTTGTTGCTCAAACAACTGTCACTGCCGAAACAACCCCTTCTTCGGCACCAGAAATCTTTTACGGACCTGACGGTCTTCCTCTTCCACCTGGTTTGATTGCAATAGAGGAAATTGTAGAGGACCCGCAAGCAAGTACTCCAACTCATTTTGGAGTAGGTGTCACTCTTTTTCCTTCTGCATCAAAAGTTTGTCCATCACCAGTGGAAGTTCCTGTAGAATCGCTAGGCAATTTATTGGATAGACTTAAAATGTCTGAGCAACCGTCGACATCTAGGACTGTGTCAAATGACACAGCGACGATAGAACTCCCTACCGCCACTCCAACGATGTTTGTCGGCGTACCATCTATCCCAACTAGCTCTCAACAGCTAGAAGGAGTCCACCCAGGGACTATTTTGACAGTGTGGTCTGTTCCAATTTGTTCTTCCAGAATAACATCCGGTAATTCTTATGTTGAAACTAGACAAATTGATCCCTATGGAGGTCAATTTGGGCCATCCAGTCCTCAAAGGCAAACCATACCCTTGAGCTCTGGATTGCTACCATATGGGGGGCAATATGCCCTTTCATTACCCCCTCCGGGAGGATACCCATACGACAGTTCTCAACAGTATTCAGGTTTGGCTGGAGTTACGACAAGTGGTTGGGTACCTATGTTACCCCAATAGCCAAGAGTTGTGTATTCTATGCAACAATGTGTACCTATGTCCAGCATCCCGACGACGCCAGCCATTGTAACAGTGTCGCAAGTTCAAACGATGCCTGTTGTATGTCAACCTCAGGTTGTAATGCAACAGCCCCTTGACCCTGCAACACAACCACAATCACCAACTGCCGGGACGACACAGGTCCAAACGGGTACAATTACCCCGCATCTTGGTCCATCGGTTAGTATAGCACAGCAGAACATGGCTTCATAGCCATGGATGGTGCAGTACCAACAACCACAGTTCCAGCAGGTGTACCAAGGATCTGAGCAACAGATCTTTGCGAATAGTGGACAACCCTATATTCAAAACGGGTTAAATCAACCACTTTACAGTGGTCAAGTCCACCAGCCATATCAGTCATACCAACATCAATTGCATTATGCTGGTATGCAAAGGCCTACTGCTCAGGCGATTCCATCGTATCCTGGGTACGCCTCGCCAAACCTGAATCAACAGTTACCATTCGTGGCAACTTTAGAATTACCAGATTTACATCGATTGACGAACGATCCAATTGCCTATGCCCATTGGTGGCCAGCGATTCCTCACAAGCTTCCATCGGACATTCCTAAATTCAATGGAAATCCTGGCGAAGACCCGTCGAATCATGTGATGACTTTTCATCTGTGGTGTTCGTCGAACACCTTGAACGATGATTCGATAAGGCTTCACCTTTTTCAGAGGACATTGACAGGTCCGGTGGCTAAATGGTATATTGAGTTACCTAGAGCCTCTTTCGACAATTTCAGTTCCCTAGCCACGACTTTCTTAACCCACTTTCAGTTACCGATAAGGTACGAAACTGGAACAGAGATCTTAACCAATTTCAAGCAGACAACGGCCACACATATATCTGATCATATACATGAGTGGCGTCGTCGTCGCAGAATGGTAAAGACTTATGTTCCAGATCAGCTATTAGCTGAGTGGTTTATAAAGTCGCTTCTTCCTGCTATAACAGAAGATGTGGCCAAGGGAGGGGTCGTAACAGAGGAGCAGGTTATTGCTCATGCCCAGTATTTAGACTTAGTATATACTCAGTCTGGCACGCTCTATGATAAGATACCTGACGCCCCCAGACCGGAATTTTCAATTCCTCCTCCTCCTGGATCAAATAGTGACTCTCACGCCGGCGACAGTGTGATTGGCACTGCAAACGCAAAGTCGACAAGGGATTCGAATAAGAAAGCCCGTAAGACTTCGAATCAAAAGGCAAATCAAGAAATTCTTGCTTCGGAAATAAATGCCATATCTGCGGATAAAGGCAAAAATTCCAATCAACCAGGAAGCAAGAATAAGCAAAACAAAGGGAAGAAGAAGAAACAGGGTGAGTCATCCCCTCAAAAAACTTCTTCAAACCCTCCTGGAAATAAGAAATTTCCTTGTCTAATATGCGATGAGGAGGATCATGGGACAAAGAATTGTCCATACAAAGGTGAACTTAAGAAGTTTTTCAAAAGTTCACACACCTCAGCTATGTTGACTGATCCATTTCCTAATCCAGGTCAAAATATGGTTGATAGTGGAAATGCTTCCCTGTCGCAAGTGCTGATGTTATCAATCTCTAAGCAACAAAATGATGCTTTGATTTCGACAAGAAACAAAGATTATGGGAATCCACAGGTGTCGAACGACAAAGGTAAAGATCAACCTAGTGGTTCGACAACAACTTCGGCAGAAGTTGTACCCCCCATAACGCATGAGTTAACAATAAAACCGCCAAAGGGAGTAGTACACAAGTCGACATTTAATCCTCGCGCCAAGGTGGCGCAGCATTATAACATAGTGGAAGATTTTGCCCAATCGCCATCCGCTATGTCGACTCTTGAGGTACTGCAAAATTGCCCATCCCAAAGGAAGGCGTTGTTATCGGCTATTGGTGGAGTGGATCCTAAGGATTCTAATCTTGTATCCTTTGATCACAAAGGATATGATCCTCAGTTACCAGCTCAATTAGCTTTCCTTATTCAAGTGAAAGCACTCAACAAAACTATTCACAAAACAATTATTGATGAGGGGGCATCGACATGTATCATGTCGATGAGTTGCTAGAAAACTCTCGGATCTCCAACCTTGTCGCGATCTTCGACGACACTAAAAGCATTCGACGGAAGGACGTACACCCCGTACGGCATCCTAAATAACTTGAAGGTTGAACTAGGAGGAAAAACAGTGGAAATTGATGTTGAAGTCATTGATGGCAATCTTGACTATAACATCCTACTGGGAAGACCATGGATATATGCCATGGCAGCTGTAGTGTCGACTTATTTTAGGAAGATCGCATTCCCGTTTGAAGGAGGGATTACGGTCGTCGACCAACAGAACTTCCTCCCTAATGGTTCACAAGTTACAGGAAGCATTCCCATGATCCATGGGAGCGACCATTCAATTCAAGATATCGGAGTAGGCCTGTTGAAAGACCCCACAATGATGGGAACTTTCGCGCTGCCACCTCCTATCCACATAGGAAATATACCGTTTGTAGCAACATGCAACATGATATCTTCCTTGAAGGTCGTAGAAGACAGAGTCGTCATGGATCATGCGATGGTTTTGCCACCGAGCCCTATAGAAATATTGTAGCAATCAATGTTTCGGGCATGGGAGGCGAACCCAAATCAACGCTCGTCAAGCGTTTGGGTAGATAGGTCTGGAGAATATGGTACCCCATTAGATGCTTGGTCAAAAGTACATGGGACTGACGAAGGAATCTTACAATCAATGTTGATTGAGGGGGCGCCATGGAATGATCACCACCATCGTTCCCTTCTTCCGAAATGTGAAGAAGATACTCAACGCGACCTTTACCACCCTTCAGTTTTTGAATTCCTAACAAATACTGTAAATACGGTGGATTCCGCGTGAAACTTATCCAATATTGAAGAGACTATAGCCATAAATATCTCGACTAAAACGGATATTGTAGAGAATATTTATGTCGGCAAAAGTTGTTCCCCTTCAGAACTGGAAATATATAACGCTCTTTTTTGCGAGTTGAGAGATGTCTTTGCTTGGTCATATGATGAAATGCCCGGCATTGACTCGAGTATTGTTGAACATGAGATCAAAATGTATCCTGATGTCAAACCAGTAAGACAACGGCTTCGACAGGTACACCCTAAGAAAGCCGCTGCCATTAAGGTAGAAGTTGAGAAACTTATCCATGCTGGTTTCATCTACCCGGTTCCTCTAACCGATTGGGTATCGAATATTGTCCCTATTATGAAGAAACAAAGGACGATAAGAGTGTGTGTCGACTATAGGGATGTAAACCAAGCTTGTCCAAAGGACAACTACCCTACACCCTTCATCGACCAGATAATTGATGAATGCGCCGGATGTGAAATCTTTTCATTTATGGATGGATTTTCCGGGTATAATCAAATAAATATCCGCCCACAGGACCAGTCAAAGACTGCATTTATTTGTCCGTGGGGCACATTCGCTTATCGAAAATTACCCTTTGGTTTAAAGAACGCAGGGGTGACGTTTCAGAGGGCAATGAATTATGCCTTCCATGACATCAAGAACATCATTCAACCATATCTCGACGACCTTCCAGCTCATTCGCGAAAGCGGACTGATCATCCGCAGCATTTAAGAGCGATATTTCTATGTTGCCGACACTACAAGATAAGACTCAATCCACACAAATGTGTGTTTTGCGTCGGTTCTGGTCGTTTACTTGGCTTTGTAGTCTCTAAGGATGGGATTAGTCTCGACCCTTGCAAGGTTCAGGCAATCATTAATTTACCTCCACCTTCGAATGTGCTTCAGATTCAGAAACTCCAAGGGAAAGCAAACTTTCTGAGGAGGTTCATTCCAAATTACGCAGAACTTGCTAAAGGTTACACTCGTCTTTTGAAAAAGGATGTACCTTTTGTCTGGGATCAGGTCGCGCAAGCTTCCTTTGATGCTCTGAAAGATTCTCTAGTAAGAGCATCATTAATGTACACCCCGGACTATCAAAGAGATTTTAACCTGTATCTAGCTGCAGCAGATACAACCATTGCGATGGTTTTAGTTCAAGAAGTCGATGGAATTGAACATCCTATATATTATTTAAGTAAAAACTTAAATGATACAGAGAGTAAATATTCCTATGTTGAAAAACTAGCGCTTGCAGCTGTTCAAGCGATTCAAAGGTTTCGACATTATGTCCTCTTTCGGAAAACTACCATTTTATCAGATTGCAACCCCATGACTTATATACTGTCGCGACAGTTGCTGGGGGGCAAATATTCAAAATGGATAGTGATCCTTCAAGAGTTTGATCTGGAATTTGTGAAATCCAAATCAAAGAAAGCTCTAGTTTTCGAATATTATTGTGCGATCTCCCATCGTCGTCCAACGATGAAACATCGGAAGAGTCAATCGTGGATGAAAATTTGTTTCTGATATCTACAAGCGATGAGTGGTATGGAGATATCATAGTTTATCTCCAAACCCAAAAATTCAGGCCTAACACCTCTCACTCTGAACAGAAACGTATACGATACCAAGCTAAAGACTACATGATCGTCGGTGATACGCTTTACCGTCGTGGTATCGATACAGTTCTGAGGAGGTGCCTTACCCATGAGGAGGCCAAGAAAGCCCTGAATGATTGTCATTTAGGCGCGTGTGGGGGGCATCAATCTAGATATGCAACAGCACAAAAAATCTTACGAGCAGGATACTTCTGGCCAACCATGTTCAAAGATTGCATAATCGCAGTCAGAAGTTGCCATGCATGTCAGATTTTTGATAGCAAAACCAGAAGACCACCCGCACCTTTACAGCCAATAGTTGCTGTTGGGCCTTTCGCCAAATGGGGCATCGATTTCATGCAATGTAACCCCACCTCGACCGGGGGGCATGGGTATATTATAGTCGCCGTTGACTATTTTACCAAATGGGCCGAGGTGATGCCTACATTGGATAACACTGGTGAAACAGCTGCCCTTTTCTTTTTCAATCATGTAGTCGCCAGGTTCGGCGTACCCCAGGCTATAGTTACAGATCATGGATCGCATTTTCGCAATCACATGATGGTTGAATTAGCTGCCAAGGTAGGGATATCTCACGACAGCTCTACCCCGTATTATCCGCAAGCCAACGGACAAGTTGAGGCAATCAACAAGGTCCTGAAGCATATGTTGCAAAGGATGATCGGGGTTCACAAAAGAAGGTGGCACCTAATCCTGTACTCAGCCTTGTGGGCTTATCGAACATCGGTAAAAAATGCCACTGGGTTCACACCGTTTCAACTGGTGTATGGCCTGGAGGCAGTCTTACCAATCTAGTGTGAAATTTCGTCTCTTAAACTCGCAATTGACCTCCTCCCTGGAACTTCAGAAGAAGAGGCCCGTTTCTTGGAATTAATCCAGTTGGATGAAACCCGTCGTGACGCCGCTCTGGCTAACGAAGCCCATAAGAAACGAGTCAAGGCACAGTTCGACAAGAATTTCAAACCCCGTGTCTTCTCTGAAGGTGACTTGGTCTTGCTTTACGACCAAGAATCCGACAAATTGGGAGCAGGAAAATTTAATTCTTTATGGATGGGTCCCTATATTGTTAAACGAGTGTTAGCAAAAGGATCCTACGAGTTGGTGGATTATGACGGAATACCACTGGCGCAACCCCGCAACGGGTTGTACCTCAAGCGTTACTATGCCTAAGTAGTAACCTGAGTGCTTTTGTTGTATTTTGTTTTCGCTAAAGTGTTTGTTTCGGTCGAGTAATCCACCTTTTTCATTTGTTGCAGATGTCGAACTTTTCTGAGACATATGTGGGATATGCCGACGGAGCGAGTCGTAGTTCGCGGAATCTATCCTCCGCAGCCTGGGCCATTTTTGATCCAAGCGGCGAGTTAGTGAGTTTCAGAGGTGTGTGTATTGGACAATCAACGAATAACATCGCTGAGTATAGCGCGTTGATAGAACTCCTCTCTGATACCATCGCTCATGGTATACGCCAACTAATCGTCAGGCTAGACTTACAACTTGTGATACTACAACTCAATGGTATATATTCAGTCTGCAATCCATCTATTTATCGAATGTTTCTAAGGGTTAAGATTTTGGAAAGACAGTTTGATTCAATTCAATACCAGCATATTTCCAGGAACTTAAACACATTAACCGATTCATTAGCAAACTATGTATTAGATAGACATTTACGACATTTATAAGAGGAAATGCATCAGTGTTATGCAAGTGGATCACATGAACCAACCAGAATAAACCTCGAAAATCAAAATATATAAAAGCTGTTTATCGTTTATACATAATGTTTTGCAACCAAGACAAAATCGGTCATATGACCCAAAAACTCAAAAAGTGCTAGGGGGCACCCTAGCCTAGTGGTGCTCATGATAGCACGTCACGGCCTGTGCAATCATGCGCAAGAGACGAGTCCATCGTCTAGGTACGCCGGTAGTGTGCCGCTGCAGCTGTAAATGTAACTCATCGATCCGTACATCCGAAATACCGAGAGTAAGGCTCTCAACCTACTCCTGCACAGCTGTAAGGGTCTCAGTGTCATCAAGGTCGCGAAGGATAACTCTCCTAGCAGGCTCCACTGCCGGGGCAGCAACGGGCGATCGCGGACGAACTGCTGGACGAACAGAACCAACATCTGCATGCACCCAAGAGTTTGATTAAAAGTCTTGATAGAATAAAGCACAACAACATTATGAATAAAAACAGTAAACAGTGATATGGTCAAAGAATTTACCAATAGCACCCCACTGTTCGCCATCCGGTAGCACCAAATCCGGATCACCTCGGAAATCCATACCCACATATGGATACTCGGAAAAGACCATCTCCTGGCGCTCGAACCACCTAAAGAAGGCATTAGTGAAAGTAATTTGAGGTTGACCAGCATGCCTAGACATGTGATCGACCCACCTCTGCATGCGTGGCTCGGTCGGAGAAGGCAAGTCAAGTACGATATACTGAGGCTGCATCAGTGGGATTTTCTCCAAGGCGAAGGCAGTCAGGATAGAACCAAATCCAAAGTTCTTCAGCTTCCCGTCCTTTACCTTGGTCAATTGACTTTTCATCTGAACAAGTACTGCATCACCCCAGTTGAATACTTTCGGTTGGAGACACTCCAAGGCGTGCTACACATAAGACCTGTTGGCAACATGTAGAGATGCGCTACTGGCCATCCTACCAATGGTATACAGAATGGACCTGAGAGACCTATCAGTAATCTCACGGATAACAACCTTGCCATCTCTGCTCGGCTGGGAACCTTCCCTGCAGTACTGGCGAACATAGTCTCTCACGGAGTCATTCCCCCGGGCCGAACCTGACAAAGAAATGGGGGCACCCCGCCTTGACAACCCAGTCAAGAAGTAAATGTCTACTATGGTCAAGGGGATAGTTTTTCCCCTAATCTGGAATACTTGGTTAATAGGATCCCAAGCATCAAGCATGTACTGCAGCAAAGTAATCTGTGCTCTCATACTAGAGATATGGAAAAACTTCAGCAGGCCACAGTTCCGCAGCGCGTTCACCGTGACTGGGTCATGGAGAGCAATCATATCTTCTTCTTCATGTTCTCATTCTCGCCATGTAAGGGACATTTTCTCAAAGGTTCCTGCAAAACAAACAAGAGAATGAGTAAGATCCTGAATTTGATGAGAAACTGGCAAAAATTTCATCAAAAATGTGCTAGAAACTCAGTTTTTTGAGATCAACGCAGGCAGGCAGTGTCCTACCTGCGTTGAAGGTCAGGCTGCCTTAAGGCAGCTTGACATTCAACGCAGGTTTCGAATGGGCAACCTGCGCTGAAGTTAGGGCGCCCTGGCAAAACCCCTGAGGCTCAGAAAAGCTGGAAAACAGGCACAGAATAGGAAAAGGAAACCATGAAAAGAAAGAGCTAGGGTTTAGCTCCTACCTGGTCCAGACGGCACCGAGAATCGTCCACAGAATCTCCCGAAATCAGCTGGTGAAAATCAGGGGGAAAGAGGCACCTCCAAAGCTCCAACAAACCAAATGCAAATGAAATGGTAAAATGAGAGGTAAAAACACTTTTTAATGGCTTTTTATGTAGTTCAAAGAAAAATATTAGGGTTTTTACCCCATGATTATGTATTTCTAACTAAGTTTGATGCAGCAATTGAAAATGCAGTACTATCCTTGAAAAGAGAAAAGCTAGTAATGGTAAAAAATCAAAATTTGACCATATAATCGAGCAGTTTTAGTAGCATAGTTCATGCTCGTTAAAAAATAAACATAAGCTATTGAGCAGTTTTAGTAGCATAGTTCATGCTCATTAAAAAATAAACATAAGCTTTCGAGCAGTTTTAGCAGCATAGTTCATGCTCGTTAAAAAATAAACATAAGCTTTTGAGCAAGTTTAAGCTCGTTAAAAAATGAACTTCTCGGTAAATAACCATTAAGAATGTAACCTGATCAACCATAAAAAGACCTTGGTCGTGTTTTGTGCACCTTCACCTCCACCGTTCATTTGGCCGATCGTTTACCTCCATATGATTGTTTAACCATTTTGAGGAACAGCTGCGAAGAGTGATTTCACCTAGCCATCCTTGTGACACTGCCGTGATTGGAAAATTCCAACCTGTACCTAGAATCAGTTGCTATCCCTGTTTATCACTCGTTCCTCAAAAGACGAGTCTTCTTTAAGCTCTTTTCAATTGACTCGTAAAATATGAAAAGATTGCCGAGTTTTTGGCCTTCCAGCTCGTTTAAGAACAGGAAGAGCTATCCCTCCTCTAGATTTTAATCTTTTTGGACCTGAGGGATTATTGCACAAAAAGATCGAGCGCTTGTTTTGTTCGGCTCGTTAAAAGTACCGAAAACTCATCCCTTCTGTATTGTTTTATACTTTTTCGGACTTAAGGGATTAGATGATGAAAAAGGAATTTTGGAGTTGACTTTATGTACCTTTTCAGACTCTCTAAAAATGAAAAGGGCCGAGTTTTCCTTGTCGTTAGACTCGTTAAAATTATTAAATAGCGACAAACTTGTCTTTAGACGAGAACGAGTTTCCCTATCGCTAGGCTCGTTAAAACATAGCGATGGGCTTGCCTGAAGGGCGGGTTATAGAACAAGCATATGTTATCCTCCTCAAGCTTGACAAAAATAAAGAGGTACTGGTCAGCAATGACTGGGGAAAAATTGGGAAAAATCAAGAAGTCTTTGATGGTAGCAGGTCGCTCTTGAACATGACACTTTTCCTCCGTATCACATCGGGTTGGGTTGTTTCATTCACCGGTCACATCACCATGGTCCTTGCCACACCATCCATAATTGGGGTAATGCTACCGATCCATCGCATCAGTGTCGCCATATGTTCAAGAGAATTCGTTCAGAAAGAGTCAACCGGGTCCCATCCACTGCCATACATTATCCTTCATCCATTCATGACCGCCACCCTGAATCATATATCACAGATTGTTTTCACCTCCACTAAAATCATTAGCTCCGTTCCATGTCACTGATGTGGGATTCATTAAGGCCCTCCTTTGACGGATCGCTTCTTGTCGACATCAGCTCATTATCCAAGAAGTTGATCTAGGAACAACCCCTTCAGTACTTTGAAGCTTGCATGCCTCAATGGCAGGTTTCTCACTTCCGGCGACAGGTATACATCAATGACCTTCGACCAAAAGATTTTGCGTGGTGTTCGACGCCAAGTCCTTTATTCACACCACGTGAATTGTACTACAGTACCTTGAGGGTCATTATCATTATCGGTGATTCCTCTCGCGCTTGTTAACGGTTTACATCATTGACCGGTAATCAAGCGATGTCTTTCCATGTTCGACTTCAGCGAAATTCTCACATGGATCGACTTGTACTTAGAGTGAAGATCGAACGAGTTTGAAGACCCCGGATCTAGTTTCATCCATCCGGGCTGCGATAATATATTCAGGAAAATAAAGACATTTGACATGTACATCATTGCAGCAGATGATCATCCTTCTCAAAGGATGATAGTTTCGCCAGAACTATCAGTCTACCATCAGACAATCGTCTGTTCTATGTACCAAAATGTATTTATAAAGCTGAGCATGGGAATGCTCGCCTCAGCTAGATCATGAAAGCAGTATGAATCATAATGTATTGTATTGTATTTTATTACAGGTCTCCTCCCAGCAAGTGGATGAACTTCGAACTCCCCTGGATAAAGCATTTCACCCGATAAACGGCCTCATACTTTAGGGGGCAACTGTTATAGACATTTTTGTGCCTTGCATCACTGAGCATGAAATGTCAATAATTAAGGGATCCAAAGTCCCTAAACATGTTGTTCCTACCCCTAGAGGAACAAGGCCAGCAAACCACAACAGTTTATAAAAGTTCTCCACCTGAAAACACTCAAAAACAAGCAATTTCTGGATCATGTCAACTGCTCCACTGAGCATCTGCGCTGAATGTCAAGTGCTCCACTCTGTATCTGCGCTGAATGTCAATTGCAAAGAAGGCCACCTGTGCTGAGTGTACTTGGACAAGTGGCAGACTCATTCCTCAAGGTGTCAATGCCCAGGAAGCTTCCAAAATGACACTTGGATCAGGGAATTCGACTGGTGATAAGTAAGAGGTTCCAAATCTCCAAGTGGAAGTTAGGATCTCCAAGTGGACTCAAGAACTGAAGTGAGAGAGGACACTAGTCAGCTTCATGCCAGCCTCAAGCTGACTCATCCTTTCTCCAAAACTCCTATATATAGAGCTCTCTCATGAGGTCTAAGGAGGCTGGATTGTATTGCAAAGAATTGCTGTTGGATTGTGGTTGGATCATTGGGTGTTTATGCTTTTGAAAGGGGCTGAAGAAGGAATTCCTTGCTGCTGGGAAGGAGATGCTGGGTTGGAACCCTATGGGTTGTATCTCTTCCTGAACCCTGTTTATTAATCAATAAAGCTTCTTGGTTCTTTCCTATATGCTGGTGTGTATTGTATGATTTGCATTAGTGTATTTGATTTATTTCTAATCCTAAATCATTTATGAATATGTATATTTGCTTTTGTATTGTGTCCTTCTCTTGTTGCATGTAGCTGTTCTCTTGTCACAGGTAGTTGTTCTCTTGTGATCTCGTGGGAGCAAAAGCGAGGAGGCAAGTAGCTGCGGACACACAAAGCAGAGAGGATCTAGATCGAGGGACAACCGAAAGATAACGGTAAGTCTACCAATCTCCTCTCTTTCATTTTCATAAAGGAAAGAAACCGAAGTAGCTGCATTCGTTTGTTGCTAAGGCCCTATCACAACTTAGGTGGATAGGATCGTCCTGCATAGGCATTTTTCCCCACAACACTACAACACTCATTTCTCGCCCTTATCCTAAGGTCATACTTGTAAATATTTAACCCCGCTTGTACACAACCCAAAAACCCACTTTCCTAAAGTTTTCCCTCCCCGCCGTATGAATAAAACAAATAAAATAGCACGCGCGCCCCGTCCCTAACCCTCCGCTGCCTTGTCTCTCCCGTCGGCCGTCAGATCTGGCGCGCAACAGATCAACGGTGGGCGGGTCTTTCCATACGCCGATATGCCGAGGGTTAGCGCCCGAGAGATGGGCGGTTTTCCCATTGTACTCTCGCCATGCGTCGCCCTCCCGACTGTGGCGGAGCCCACTCCTCCGAAACTGCCTGCGCACAAAAGCGGTGCGCCTGAAACTAGATACCGCCCTCCCCTATGTGACGTCACCCTGCCATGTCTCCCCCGCTAACGTCATCATCCTGCGTCGGCCTCCTGCCACCCTGTCCTTGCCACGTCATTGCCACGTCGTTGCCACCGTACTACCATGTCATCACCTCCGCCGTACTGCCACATCACCCGGCTATACTGCTGACGTCATCAGCTGACGTCACCCTGCCATGTCTCCACCGTACTGGGACCCACCGCTCATGTCATGCTGACGTCATCGTCAGAAAGGGCGCGAAGGCAAAAATCGCAGTACAGGAAGCCCGGAATGAAAATATGAGGCAATTTTTGATGCGCGATTCGCACTAGCGCTAAGGAAAATAGGCTAAAACGGAAGCCCCCTCACAGCCCTGTGACCTGCAAGGCCCAAAAACTCGCAATTTGGACAGAATTTCTTCATGAAGATTCATATTTAATCGGCCAGCACAGATAGCATTCCAGGGGCCACGGATAATAGTAGCCATTTTTTCCTGAAAGGGCAGAAAAGGGCGATTTGATAGTTTTAAACACATCAAGACAGAGAAACGGCCCAATTTAATTGTGAAAGAGTATCAGAGGAAAGATGAAGCAGCAAAGAGTATCAGTTCGGCAACATCAAAGCAGGTGAACATTAAATACCTCCATCAAAGTCAGCAAAGCAGTAAAGGCCATTTAAAAGCTTATCTGGTCGGGATTAGTGCACATTAATGCCACCGAAGAGCAGCATAACCGACTTAGAGGTGGAGATAAAAGATAAAGCACAATTATTACAGAAACATTGCACCGAGCCACCAAGGACACCATATTAACTCATTTTGATACAAGTGCCATCAGCGCAGCTCCAAAGATATTTTATTGCATTAACTTCTGGATAAGATTAGGTTAAAGAAATCATTTCCATTAGACCTATTTAGGTCGGCTATAATACATAATTTTGGATAATTTTCCCTATTTATACGACCCTCTGTACTGTTTAAAGGGTTGGTTGGTTGTATAGCTCCAAGAGAGACTCGCTCTGTATACTTGATTTTTTACTTAATCAAAGATTGCTTAAAAGCTTGGAGGAATGACTATCTGCTCTGTGTCTAATGGTTTGAAGAAGTGAATGTGGAATTCTTGTGCTGCAACATGACTCAAAAATTTTTCCTACCTCTGTTTTCCAATGATATACCATCTAAAATAGCAGAAAGAATGAATAGTTTAGACTTGGTTTAATTGCCCTCTATGCTCAATTTCTGGTGTTTCTTTATGTTTTCATCTGGATTAGTAATGAATATGAATTCCATGTGGCTCATATTTCCCCTAATTCACCCATGTTTGACAGTTATCTAGGGATTCTTTACTGCTCCTAGATAGAGCTCATTCACCTTCCCTCTGTTAAGCTGAACGAGAGATTCTTAACTGCCTCTCATTCCTTAGCCGTCATTGCATCCTTTAAAGCTTGAAACATTGTTTTATGTGCAGTTAGCTTGCTCCATATTCCTTTCTTGTGACCAAGAAAATGTACTAGCAGTCCTACTCCTTGACTCCACGCCCAATGGTTCTAAAAATTTCATGCTATCCCTGCCTCTCTGTTTGAAAGCATCAATCATCCCACCAAAATCAAAACAAAACCCATTGAACTCAATAACTAGCCTAAAATCATCATCAACAAAGCTAAATCCTAAAGAGAGAGCCCTCTCTGACTGCTGGTAGGCTAGGACCTGCAGTCCAAAGATTGGTTTGTGGTTACCTCGGTCGTATCCCTTTAAGGAGCTTTAGGGACAACCTGAGTGATAACAGAGCTGAACCTTTAGATGGCAGAGCTGCGGTTGAAGTCACAACCATCCACTCCTCCAGAGGTATGGGAACATCATGCAAGTGCTATTACATCGGGGATGGAGGAGATCAACAGTGTAGTAAGGGACTACACCAGAATGCTGGAAGAATCATTCGAGGTCCTCACTAATTTGCAGGAGGACTCAAACATACAACGCTTATAGACAGAGGCACGTGAGCTCCAGTAGCCATATGATAGTGTCAAAGGGACCGTTCAGACGGTGGCCCTCATTCAGAGGCTTGCAGGATTGCAATAGGCTAAAGCAGTCGAGGAGAAAATAGATGCTACATTACACAGAGGAGAAATTTTGAAGGCGCACATTTAGCCTTGGATTGATGAGGCCTTCATAATCAAAGCAACGATTGAATGCAAGCTTGTACAAATGTAGGGTACATAGGAACAAATACAGGGAAGTAGTTCCACATCGCAATCTTGGAACAACCAGTACAGGAGATTTAGCAAGCAACCGCTCAATGCGTTGCCAACCTTGTAGCCGTTCAAGTAGAATTGGAGGGTCTCTGTACAAAGATCTCCGCAGCAATAGAGTGGCTCGAGGGCGAGTCGTGATGTTTATGTTGGGGGCCTGTTGGGCATGGATCCCCCCAATGCATGTTCTGGGGCTTAAAGCCCAAGTTTTGATTAAGTCCATTGTAAATACTTCGCGATTTGTGGGCGCGGAGCATGAAGTCATAATGGAGGCATAGGGTTGTCTGCCCCTATTTTTGTAATGTAATTTTGGTTTGAAAGATCTACCCATGGTCCGTAGACAATGGGATTGTATAAATAGAGCGAGGCTCTAAGTGTAGAAAACATCATGGATTAATGATCTAAGAATCTATGAAGCATTGAGTCGAGGTGTATGTCATGTCTTTAGGTCGTAGAGTAGGAGAAGGCTCTACAGCTGAGTGCACAGGGAAGGTTGAGTCTATAACTAGTTGAAGCATTAATAAAGAGAATTTTTACCATATTTATGTGTATCATTTTCTGTTTTATGCATTGAAGTATATTGGGTGTAAGTTTATTATTATTTGTTGCGTGAACTTATATGAATGTTCTAAACAAGTAAATATAATATAAGGCATTTGTGTACATGAAGATAGCTAATTGTTATAAGAAGATAAGTAAGACTCGCAGTAGAACTTGGGGAAATAACAAAGAACGCTACCCTAGCAGCGCAAAATCCTGACATCTCCTGGTTAGGGCTGTGCGAAGTCAAGTATAACAACGGCGTGAAGGCCTCACAGGTCAGGAAAGCGTGCGAAGTAACCTGTGTGAAGGTACTCACGGTTGGGCTAAATCAACCCCTTAGACATCTCAAGGGTGCAGAAACCTAGTTCCAGCATCCCCCCATACTGCTTCAGGTGAGACCTTAGTCTGCACTCCGTGGAATATTGCCAAAAGGGCCAGTAGTATAGGGATTTGTTTGGATAATTAACTCTAAACCTGGGTCAGGCCCCAACAAGACAACAATGATTGGTTTAGACATCCCATCCCTGCCTGAGATGCTTTTAAAGAAGAAAATATGGCCAACATCTCTCTTACTATCAAAATCAACATTTCTGATAAACCAGGGATCGAAGAAAACATTACCTTGGGGGCACAATGCACCCCGAAATAAATTGAGGCTTACACCAAGATCTTCAAAGTAGTCTGTGATTTTTTCACCTGGTCTTACTCAAATAGACTTGATCCCACCATTTTTGAACACCATATTGACACATGGACCAATGCCACTCTTGTTTGTCAAATGTTGAGACCCATTCACCCTTCTCGTCGTGAGGCCATCAAAGCGGAGATCAACAAGCTTAGGTAGGCTGGTTTCATCTATCCCATTGAGTATACCACATTGGTATCCAACCCAGTTCCTGTTCTCAAGAAGTAAGGGACCATTCGTGTTTGCACAGATTTTGGCGTCCTGAACAAAACTTGTCCCTATTGGAAATAATACTGAGATGGGGGGTGAATCAGTATTTATAGTTCAATAATATTTCATTTCCCAAACATATTTATATATGCTACTTTAGTGAAGTGAACTTGCGTGTACACACTACTATGATTAGAGAAACCAATGTATATCCAAAGAACTTAGGATTTAGTCAATTTATCATATGTAGATATTTAATCAGTGCATCAGTAACTTATTATACAGTAAATATGTGCAGTAAATACATAATAAACCATCATGCATAAGAAAAACACATGAACACCAAGATTTAAGGTGGAAACCCAATGCCGGTGAAAAACCACCTACTGCTGGTGTCTTTGTATTCCTTTAATATACCAAAAATTTGTTTAAAATATTTTAATGGTGCAGACTCATACCAGTACGTAGGCACCCACCTGTAGAAGGCTACAACCTTCTCTCATTTTCCAACCTCTACTGGAAAGGAGCTACAATCCCCTAGCTCTTGCACTAGCCAATGTGTTTACTAGTAATAGGCACCAGCCTACGGAAGACTATCATCTTCTCTCTTCCTCTAGGGACCACGTTTCATTAATTTTTAGAATGGATGCTCCTGGTACACAACAATACAAATGAAGGCCTCGTTTCATCAAATTTTCATATTGGACCCATCAGAAGCTTTGAAACTCAAGCTGCATCAACCAACAATCAATTAATCTGAACAATCAGATCACTGTCACCAGAACATTGTGCTGAACCCAAAAACCTGCATCATCATTCAGAACCAACTTCAACCTAAAAAATCATACATCAGAATGCATACGCTACTTTACTGAACCCAACCTATGTGTATGCACTACTTCCTTTATCCAAACTTGCATATACCTTCAAAACTACTAAAACATAAAACTTTCTAAATCAAGTCTATACGAACCAACAATATACTAAACATCTATTGTCAATTTACAGATCTCTAGATAGGTAGTAGCAGAGATAACCCTTCTCACTTAAACAATCAATCAATTAGACACCAAACTCCTTTTGCATTCAGATTTACATTCAAATGTAAGAAGACTTCATTGAAAGACAACACTAAAACAATAGAACTGATAAAATACATCAGTCATTTCTGAAGAATAGGCTTTTGTTTTGTATATGCTACTTCGAAGAGTCGAACCTATGTGTATACGTGCCTTTACCAACATGAACTAGCATATATATATATGCAAATATTAACTCACAACTTCGTTGCTATTCCAGACTTTAGACATACCTAGATCATGACATTTAAAGAATAAAACAGGTGTATGCAATCAGATCTAGCCCAACCAAAATCATATCATTCCATGATAAGTCATTTTAGGTCTCATGATCCTGATCCAACATTGAATACAAGGTGCATAAAACATTTCAGATCATATCACAAACATAGACCCTGCAACATAAAATATACTTCAGATAGAAGTATTCCTTAGAAATCCTTTCACTTGCACACCTTGGCCCTTTGATCTTCTCCTCCTTATATATTTTTTGGCCTATCTCAATACGTCGAAACAAAACCACACTTAGGACCTATGGTATTTTTGGATTGGATGAAATAGGTGTTACTCCGCTCAATATTGTGGGCTAATACCATGTTATTGACCCTTGGTATTATTTACTCTTGAATTTCCTTGATTTTCCAACCTATATGCACATTTCCTCTTGTGAAAGTACGTGCATATGTATACGCTCTTTTTGTTATGTGAACCTGCATGTATATGCTCCTTTGACAACATGGAGCTATGTAGACATCTTAAACTACTTACACCATCCTTTTCCTTCAACTTCTTCTTTCTTATTAGCGGTCCTTAGTTCCATCTTCATGTTCTTCTGTACCAATGTCCTGTTATCTTTGAAATGATCTGTTACACTGTGAGTTGCCTTTTATCAAAACTGAACTGACCTGTGAGTGAGTTGCCATCAAGGACAACACTTGTATCATAATGATAACAATCTCCCCCTTTGGACTTGATGTCAACCATGTTGGTGTTCATTACTGCAAACTGTAGAAACCATTAAAGATAATAAGTAACACCAAAATACTCTCTCCCTTTGACATCAAGGGAAAAGGGTAGACCAAGATACTATCCCCCTTTGATATACATTATGTTGTCCATGATCCCCCTGAGTACATGCAAAGTTTGCAGAGATATGTTTCAAAATAATAACATGACTCTATAACTCAACTAAGTGAGTATGACCTCCCTATGACCAAAGCATCATACATACATCAATATCTCAACCAAGTGGGGATACATCAAATTTAACTCATCCACCCAACCAAGTGAGGATATACTAATTGTTTATACATAACTAAAATATAGGAATTATTACATCATCCTTCCCATGCATAGTGGGGATACAAAATTACATCATATGTCCAATAGGATTTAATAAAAAATAGACTATGACAAACAAAGACATATTACCCCCTAGATCTTTTTCATGACCTATGCATCAATTGATATGAATATCTGAAACCAAAGGTAAAATCAACAACCACAATGCCAACAATGCAGAATGTTTATGAAGGCTAATGCTCCCCCTGAACCTGTGCCACTTGTGCATTGACAACAAATCATTCATCAAGGCATCTTTGTCAGTTAGATAAAAAATAATGAACAAAGCATATCGTCCAACTATAATCATCAATATAAAATTGAGCAACCATATCAGAATCTGACCCATTACTTTTCTGTTAGAAAAACATATACGCTTATGCAGCCACTGAAACCCACGTATATACGTGATTATCCTTCATGAAACCCGCATATATGAACCTTCCTCTCCAAAACTGGATTTAACAGTAGGATGATGTAGTAAAAATTTCCAACTTTTGTCTGAGATATTCAAATGTTTCTCTGGGAAGTGGTTTGGTGAATATATCAGTAACCTGTTCTTTGGAGGGAACATACTCCAATTTAACCTTTTTTTCAAACACTTGTTCTCGTAGAAAATGGTACTTAATGGATATGTTCTTTGTATTGGAGTGTATGACAATATTTTTCAAAATACTGATGGCACTTTTATTATCACATAGAATGGAGATGGGTGGAGTACATGTGATCTGAATGTCTTGCAATGTTTTCATCATCCAGAGTAGTTGTGTGTAGCAAGATGTAGCAGCCACATATTCTGCTTTAGCTGTAGATAAGGAAATCAAACTTTGTTTCTTGCTGAACCAAGATACTAACTGTGAACCCATACAGAATGCACCTTCAATAGTTCTCTTTCAATAATCAACATTTCCTTCCCAATTTGCATCTGTATATGCATGAAGAGTAAGATTTATATCTTTAGGATACCATAGAACAAAGTATTGAGTTCCTTGAAGATATTTGAATATTCCTTTTACTTACTGAACATGTGATTCCTTTGGATTTGCTTGGAACCTTCCCACTATTCCTACTGCATGCATGATATCTGTTGGCTTAATGGACCTTGACCCAAGTTTAGCATTAGTTAGCCAAGCATATCCCTACACTACTAGCCAATTTGGCATTAGCCCATGGAGTATGAACTGAAGTCTCACTCGAAGCAGTGTGGGGGGATGCAGGAACCAAGTTTTGGCACCCTGAGATGGTCGTGATGTCAGTCTATACTTCCTAATCCTACCTTCATGTAGATCGATAAGCTTCTAGGGCTTATTGATGTTCCTTCTCTCCTATCCTTTAGTACCTTCGTGATGATACACAACTGATCTTCACACATCCCTAACCTGAGGTCTAGGAACTCACGTGCCTCTGTGATTGCATTACTATATAAGTTCCCAAGTTATATTAAGTGTTACCTAATCTACCATGCATTTACAGTTACCTTCGCATAATCCTTTACTCTTGCTTGCATTCATTTAATAGATATATTCAAATACATTCGCGCATTAAATAAGCATTATAATGTAAACCCAGATTGTATCATAATATAATCAGATGCATTTAAAGAGAGAAAAAATACATAGTTATTTGCAAAATACTTCTCTTTATTGATATCTCATGTTTAGTATAGGCTCGATCCACCCTGCGGAGACAGCTACAGGGGCCTGCGCACTCAGCTACAAACTTCCACCCTAGGCTTCTGCGCACTCAGCTGCAGAGCCTCTACCTACACTAAGACTTGAGAACAATTAGAACTTCTTACCCCAAAGTCCTTCTTACTACTACTCCTTCTCTTAGACTCTTCTAAGACTCCCTTTTTATACAATCCCATGGTCCATGGACCAGGGGAAGATCTTTACAGCCAACATGAGACTTCACAAAACAAGGCAGGACAACCCTTTGACCTCTTCGCACTTCGCAACCACAAAATGTGGAGGCTTTAGATCTTTATTACAAAATTTGGGCCTTCTTGTTGGCTTAGTGGGGTCTAACCCAAGTTCAGAAGTGATTTAGCCAAGCAAATCTGGGTACTACTAGCCCTTTCGGCAACAGTCCATGGAGTGCAGACTGAGGTCTCACCCGAAGTAGTATGGGAGGGTGCTAGAACTAGGTTTTCGCACCCTGGGGATGTCTGATATGAAGTGACTGGTACGCGGTCCAACCTTCACACTTATTGTGCTACACACACCAGCGGGTACCCCGTGCCTTGTGGTACTGTCTTCGTGCAGTTGTAGCCATCGCATGACCCATGTTATTTACCCAAGTCTTCCTTAATTAGTCTCTGTTAGTTGATTACTTAGATTATTTTCATATATAAGCATTCATACAAGTATTCATCTATTGTACGCAGTAAATAAGCATATTAAAAGTAATGTATAACATTAGAATACAAATTCAAGAACAGATGCACAGAATACACTTTTCTTTATTAACTTTGAATCCAAAGTATAGACCTGAATTTGCCCTGCACACTTAGCTGTAGGGGTCAACGCACTCAGCTGCGAACTCTACTAGGCCTCTGCGCACTTAGCTACAGAGTCTCTTCCTACTACTATGACCCACTACACTTCATATTCAACTCTAACTTAGAACCATGCCTTCGCTATTATATCTATTCTTTCTTAGTTATCTTTACATTTAGAGCCTCATTCTATTTATACAATCCCATGGTCCACGGACCATGGGTAGGCTGACACAACTTTACATTAAATTATAATATTTTAGGGTGAACAACCTTATGACTCATTCTAGACTTCACGCTCTGCGCCCATAATTCACGGAGTCTTATAGTCTAATTGACCAAAACTTGGGCTTTGAGCCCCAAAAGCATGCTTCAGGGGATCCCATGCCCAACAGGCCCCAAACACAATCATCGTGACTCATCTCGAGTCACTCTACTGGTGAAACGATCTTGGCATAGAGCCCCTCCAGCTATGCCTGTGCTACATGAAGGTCTGCAGTGCACTGTTCTGTCGTCTACTGGATCTACTCTACTCTTTCAGCTAAATTCTCACTGTGAGGGGAAAATACTTGTCTTATGGCATGCATCACCTTCATCTATGTGAGCTTTTCTTCGATATCGGCAGTGATGAGGAAGGCATAATCAATCCAAGGTTGGACACGTGCTTTAAGTACTCCCTCTTTCTGTCACATGGCATCCACCTATTCCTTCAATGCCTTTGCATGCTATCACTTTGCCAGCCGCTGGGTTAGGACAACTGTCTATGCCATTCTGCACACACTATCATATTGCACTTGAAGCTCTTGCGACTCTATTTCCAGGTGTTGTATGGTGGGGTCCTCCTGTAAGGAAGTGAGGACCACGAAGGATTCTTCCAACATCGTAGTACAGTTTTGTATAGCCTATCGTATTTCCTCCAGCCCTTTTTGGATAGTGCCAGTGCACTATTCCTAACTTCCAGGGGTGTGGATGACTACGCCTTTAATTGTAGTTTGGTAATCTGAAGGTTGAGGTCCAACTATATCCTCTTGGCTTCCTCCTTTGCCTTGCAGAATCCACTGGCTAATCTGTGAATTCGCACTCCTACTAGTAGATCTGCCAGGACAACCAATTCTAGGACAGTTCTATAAGCATCATCCACTGCCTACACGAGTCCTTCAGTCTACGCAATGAGTTCATCCCATTGTCGGCTGAGTTGTTCCATATTTATCTTTTGTTCCCTCAATACCTATAGCACATGACCTTCTTTAGCATGGAGCTTAGCTATGACCCCATCCTGTAACTGGTATATGGTTTCTCGCGGAAGGGCAGCCAAGTTTAAGCTCAACCCTTTAATCTTGCCCACCGCAGCTCGGTCAACTTCATTTGTTACCGCTAACGCAACCTTGGGGAACACAAAAGTGTTGGTCACACAGGTGTGCAACATCTGTTCTGTCTCTGATGTTCCTGCTGCAGCATAGGGGGCCATCATTCCTGTCTGAGGAGGTTGCACCTATAGTCCCTGTAACTATGTTCGTAGCACCTCCAACATAGTGTTGTGCTCCACCATCACTTCTTAGAGCGCGTCCTTAGTGACATTGTGAGCCATTTCACCAATGTCAAAAAGATCACCTTCTGTAAGCGTGATTTAGGTCCATGGATGTCTTGGATGCCTTCGTCTTCTTTCTGGGGACCAGTTTCTCAGGGATGCATGACATTTCAACTATTGCAAGGTAGTTTCTGGATCCACACACTCTTCGTCTAGGTCGATGTCCTCGGCCCCCTGCCTTGTGGACATTTCATGGCCCCCTCCTAGCTTCTTTTATTGGTGTTGTTGTTGTTTCTATCATCTGCACCATTGCTGCTGCATTGACCATCTTCTACTGTGTAGTTGCTTTTTGTTCCCAGCGCCTATTTTCAGCCAGCTGTGTGATGCACTACTTGGTGTCCTTCTTCCTTTTTTGGGCTGAGGCCTTCTCCATTCTTTCCAAGTCTAGGGCACACCACTCCAGAGGCCATGTTTCCAATGTTGTTAAGATGGCGTCATCAATAGCAATAAATGGAAGCTTTTTCCATTCCTTTGTTGGATCCTTCTACACCTGGACATGAATGTTGTGCATGTCTGCTTTAAACTCTGCAAAGCTCTGCAGAGTGGTGTACACTGTGGGAGACAATCATGGTCTTCTATTGATCAACATCTAGATGCTCGCCTCCATCAGCACCCAAAAAACCTTGACCGCGTGAATCTGCTTTGCATCCTTTGTGGCCCAGAGCAAAGCGTACTTCACGGCCTCAGGAAGGTCTTAGTCGATAGGTGGGAACTGGCTATCTGTCAGTAGTTTTCCTACTTCCAACACAATGGATAAGAGCAACCGCACGTAGTGGAAGGTCTTACCCTACTCTTGGGCCTCCTTGTAGTTTATCAAAAATTCCTCAAAGAGGAACTCAACCCAGTTGAACTAGACCCACTCCACGCACTACTCGGCCAACACAACCAGAGGCGCTGGTACTTCGTTGGAACGACACTTCCGCATTAATTTTCTGGCCAGGATCTGAGTGGCAATGTGCATGCCTTTGTCCTTGATACTCGCAATTTCATAGCCACGCTTCTTCTTCTCCAGCTTGTACTTGGTTTTCATGGCTTCCGTGAGGGCCAAATCGCTGCTTTTACCAGCTATTTCCCTGGGGTCCCTTCCCTTACAGGGAAGCCGAGAAATCTTGTGAATAAGTTCCGTCATGATGGGAATAGGCTCCTCTAGCCATAGATACCCATCATTCACTAGGCACAGTAGCTGCCTGATGACGAAAATGGTGATGGGTGCATGGTGAAAGTGGGGTATCCATTGGAGTTGAAGTAACCCAGCCTTCTCCACATCGCGCAGCCATTTTTGTGGCTCCAACGTGATCACTAGCCCCTCCACCTTCTCTTTCATCAAGATTTCTGTCGCTAGGTGTGGGAACTTCTCGCTGCCTGCGAGGTCCCAATCTTTGAATTTCAGGGTAGGCACCTGGTCGAGGGGTGGACCTTCAAAAGTAATGCCGTTAGGGAGGAGAGGCATCTAGAGCACACTCTTCATGGCCTCTAGGTCTTTGGCCACCCTAAATTTCCCTTTCCACAGAGGGACGTACGTAGGTAACTTTGTTGCAGAAGGCATTGGTGGGACATCTTCCTCCACATCATCTTGCACCTCTATTTGATCAATTAGAGCCTGCAATTATTCCTCCTCTTCATCTGATTCAATTGTGACGACTTTGCCTTTTTCTTCCGTTGAAAACTTGCCAAACTATGGGTTTCTTGGGGATACACTGACTAATCCCATAGTCTACTTATCTTTCTTCGGCCACGATTTCCATGGTGATTTTGGAACTTCTGGCACAACTTCCTCCTCTCTAGGCTCCTCATGGACCATATGGGGCTCCACAGGCTCACCAGAGGTATCTTCAGTGAATCACAATCCTGGTCTGCTAGCAGTCATCGTGTTTATGGGATATGTTATGTCGCATACTCAAAGGTGGTGCGAGTATTCAGTGCTCAATGCTCTGTAATTGCTCAAACCTCACACAACCAAGTGTTGTCTCATGGTTAGCCCTGGGGGTTTTATAGCATCTTTTGAATTTGAATTCGACCATTCCCCCCACTTCTGAGTCATTAATGCCTCCTTGGTGGTAGATAGTCCCAAATCTAGCTCTTAATTCATGTCTTAATTGCCTACCGCCCGCTACTCTTTGTCTTAAATTAGACATATTTTCATGAACAGTGACACCAATGGTCACTTCCTAGACTACCCGCACAGCAACCCAACCCCCTCTGCGCAGGTGAGACTCTTGTGACATGCCGATCCTACACACAACCTCCTTATCGCACAACTCCCCCATAGACTCTTTTATAGTCCCATGCTCTCTTTTGATTGGTTGGAGCACTGAGACTATGCTCCTTGTTGTTCCTTAAGAAACCAATTTCCTGGTTGTGGGGAAATTGTGCTTAAAACATTAATAAATATTATTTACTGTCACTTATTGTTTGTTGTGTTCTCAAATGAAGGACCTAGAAAACTTGGTCTTTAATTCTTAATACATGTATGACCAGAACATCTCAGAATGCCATTTGTTGCTAGATATATATAATGAATGAGGAAATTTTGAAGGAGAAGATAAAGATAATATGCTGATCTTTCACAAAAACTACTCTTTGTAACTTAGAGGAACTATGATAATGAGAATTGAATCATAGACAATATGCTGGTATTTCACAGAAACTATTATCTATAACTTAGAAAGGAAGTGAGGACTTCAAGTATAGGAGCACTCTTTTAAGAAATTTTAACTTTATCTACATAAGAAAATAAAGACCTGTGGCTTCATTAGTATACTTGAAAAGAAGAAAACATAGCATGACACATGACAAAGAAGCTTACAAAATTATATGCAACAACTCATGGAAACTTCTGATTCTTTCATTAATCAATGATGATATCAGCAATACAATGGCCTAGTCTCTGGGTTCTCCAAAATTTCAACCATTTCTTAGTAAATTTTCCTCCTTTTATACATTGTGGAACAGTTGTTGATTTATGAAACTGCCCAAACTATCTAACTGCTTTTCTAACTATATGAAGTAAAAACTATTACAGAATTTTACAAGAGGGTAAAAGACACCTCCAAGAACATTAAATAACAAGAACATAACTGGATTCAGAAGGGGATGATAATTATTGGCTTGCTCAGTTGATCTACTGCCAAATTCGAGTGGAAATGCCCTAATGATTCGTAATTCATTTTAGCCTTAATGAAATATGTTTAGTTTGTAATCCTGGGCTTACATGGGCATTATGATTGGCCAAAATGCAAAGAAACATAACGGATTGTCTTCCTCTTCAGCTTCTAACCCTGATTTTCCACTTTACACAATGAAATTAACACAAACCTTTGATTAATACGAAACTCAAAAGAGTTAATATTGCTTTATAAATATGTCATGTCTACTCGTACAACACTCCATTGACTTCCACCACAAATCGCAATCAGCCCTTTCCAATGGTGCATTAACGTAATGTTGGACTTACACATAATTCCTTCATATTTGTGCTTTTCTATTATATACCTTTTATAATGAAAATATGACATAAACATGCTCCTTTCGCTTTTAATATGGACTTTTCACAATTATCGAGGTATACTTTCTCGCTGATTCATTCCCACCGTAGATTTGTTCTTTTCAAATCAAACAGTCTATAAATGTTTCGCGTGGGACATAAGCCCGACGAATACCCACCCGAAATGGGCAGTTTCCTCTCTCCACCCGACTGCTACGTGTTGAATGCTGAGTGGGATCGGGTGAGCTCCAATAAAACCATTTACCGTTTTTTGCTCCGCACAAAAACCTGCCTTATAACTTTAAATCTGCCTTTTCTTCGGATTCAGCTTTAACACTAATTTTTCTGTTTACACAGCAAAATCGACACAAAACACGTAAAGCGGAATTGAAAATGAATTAACCCAATTTAATAAATCTATCAGCTCCCGAACCCAATCACAAATCTCAATCAGCACTATGAACATATACAGAAGATGCCTCGCGGACCCACCAGAGTTATTAAACACATTATATATCATTTCAGGTCCAGCCCGCCCATATCGCAATCGGCATAGCCACATACACACACACACACACACACACACACACACACACACACACACACACACACACACACACACACACACACACACACACACACATATATTAAGAGCTATATGATATCGCGGACCCGCTGCAATTATAAAACATAATATATATACTTTTAGGTCTGGTCCGCCATTGCTCATCACAATCGGCGGAACCAATGTACATAAACTCTGTGATAAGCGGACCCAACGAACTTTATAAAGCATAATATATATATTTCAGGTCTGGGCCTTTAACTTTAACACTTGTTTCCTTTGTAAATCCGATATATTTATGCTTTGCAGTATTTATATATATATATATATATATATATATATATATATATATATATATATATATATATTCGAATGTGTTTTCGTATATTTTTTATATGTAATTAGCACGAGCAAAATATTTCTACTTTTAGATTTTGAGAGGTAGAGAATATAAATGGTTTCATTGAGGTTGAACCACCTTAATGATTTTAGGCCACACATTGTGATAAAAATGAATAATAAGCTTAAACCCAATATAAGCTACAACTTCTGGCTCGAACTGTGGATAATTCTTTTGCTACAGAAGCACTAAGAACCATACATCAGTGCCTTATCCATTAGGCATGGAGTCATATATTGCTTCACCAAACTTAACTGTGTGAAAATTTTATACAGTGAAACCATGCCAATATCTGCAGTGATAAATTCTTGTGCTTTGATAACAAAATATTAAGAATCATAGATCAGTAGCCTTAGCTAGGCATGGAGTCCAAAACTGTGAAAACCTTGATATCTGACAATTGAAACCTGACCGTCTTGAAGTATGACACCTCTGCAAGCCAGTTTCCAACTGGGAAAGTCATCCTTATTCATCAACTAATGATTAAATTGAAGAACTGCAACTGGAAACCAAATACTCAACACCTGAGCTTATTTATGTACAAGTCCCTACATATGTACATGACTAACCTCAATCAGGTGAAGCCAATTTGCCAATGATATCAGATTAGCATTTGAGTGCATAATCTTGAACCATTTTGCCAATGAATCTTGAAAATGCAATTCATCCCGAATAAAAAATAAACTATGCATAAAGGCATCTCACAACAAAAATTAGAAGTATATCCACTAAATGATATGTGTAGACTGCTGATAAATTCCTCCATGTAATCTGCCACAAGATCTTCAAAAGTATAAGAAAAAATATGTTCTTGGTTAGCTCCAAAAAAAAATTCTCTATGTATAAATATTCTTGCTCGATAAAACCTTCTGTTGGGCTAATATGTTCAATAAAACAATCAGCAGCATCTTTAAGGAAATGATCTATGTCACTTTCATGTCCCCTCTTTTCATCTCTAAGCTTTGATTGAAAATAATTTGAAATTATAACATCAGGGAGAAAGATTTTTTTTTTTATCATTACTATATGACATATGACCAACTTCAAATAGATTATATACCTCTGATCCATGGGCATCCTTACGTTCTTCAATGCACTGATATACCATCTCTTTATCAGCTTTCTCCTTACATAAGATAACCTCTTTTGTTATGATAGATGGCTCAATATATTGCTATCCAACATATTCCACTTGTTGGTTTCTTCCTGTATGTTCAACATCCAACTGATGAACTTGAAGAACTTCATCTTGTTCCCCATTTAAACCATTTTCATTATAGATAGGAGGATCATCAAATTTAACAAAATGAGAACTATGGGGATTTATTTGCAACTTAATTATTTCTTCCTCCTCTCGATTGCTGAGCAAAAATTCTTGATGCATGCTTGAACTTTCTTCTATCTGAATACTCCCTTGATCTACTTGGAACAGAGTCAACCCATTCTCTGCATGGGAGATTATTGAAGAAAACCATTTTATAACCCTCTCTGCATCATTTTGAGAACAGGATAGTTCCTCGCTTTCAAATACTTTCTCATAATTCTGAATGATTGATATATTATCAAAAAAATCATTAGTTTCATCAACAAGATTATCTTGAGCCTTTAAATTTTATTTAGCATCATAATATTCAAAACAACCTTTGAAAAGAAACTTGTGTGGATAATAAGCTCTACAAGAAGAATTGAATGCTGAAGGGCAATATTTCAAAGATGAAATGCTTGAAAGAGGTAGAGACTTGAATCGAGCCCTAGCTTCTAAGTCTAAAGAAAGAAAAAAAAAGTCATCTTCACATCTTCATGAATGATGCCTTGCTGCTCCATGCATTCATGAAACTCTTGGATATGTTGAGTTGGATCTTCATATTCCTTTCTAATGAATTTTGGAAGATACTCATTCCACACAAAAAATGTAGGCATATCATGAGGATAGGCAGTGATCTCAATAAAATCAAATGGATCAAATTTATGGACTAATGATCTAAAAATGGAATGTACTTGTTTAAGGGTGCAAGGTATCCATTTCCAATAATTTCAACTATGAGCTAGACACTCCAAATGACCTCTAAAAATGTATAAACTTCTTATTTCTTATACAGAGATAGACTGTAGGGGCATTCACCAGACATGTCACCTCTAAAAAGAGGATGAGTTCCAGAGGCTACCTGGCCCTCTACAGGCTCTGCCTAAAGAAATAACCAAGTAAACACTTAGAAGTCTTTGACATACACATACTTGAAGTTTAAGGTCTTGCGGAATAAGACAAATAACTTTCTGTAGCTGAACAGGTGATTATGTGTGTATGCAAGTTATGTATATTTGCTGTTTAAAACTTTATATCAGTTTTGTTTACCATATCATCTTCAGCAAATAAAAGACATCAAAATGTTAAAGCAGTTCACCCCTCTCTGGGCTACATCTGCTGGACCAACCCTCTCAAACTAGGTTTTTCCTCTTGTATTAAAAATGCTACAAAGGCTAATACAAGAATATGAATTTCTCAAAGGATAGATCTGACTGTAAATACAGAATCAGAAGATAGGAATTAGCCAAACATGCTCTTTCCCAAACACTAAACAGTGAAATTTGTACCTTTTACAGTACTTTCCCCAATTGGCCCTGGTGGCTCTTTAAACTTGCATGGAGAATTTTGAGGTGAAGATGACCTCAAATTGTTCTAAAACCTCTGCCATTAGACTCAGAAGGTCGAAAATAGCAGCCATAGGCTTTTGAATCACCAAAAACGGATGAACATAGCCCCCAAAAAACTCATGTACTGAAATGGCCCTAGTGGCCCTGAAAGCTTCCCTGAAGCTAAACAGTGAGAAGAATGCCTCAAAAGGCAAAACGAGCTGTAGAAATGGATTCATAAGGCTGGAAAACTTTAGGAATGACCTTCGTTCCACATTCACTGGCTGCACAATTCCCAAGGCAGCTCCCAAACTGATTTGGCCCTTGTGGCTCCTGGAACTTCCACGAAGCTAAAACACCTGCAAATGACCTCAGATGGTTGTGAAAACTATGTCAATGGCTTCAGAAGGTCGAAAATACCCAAAATTAAAAAAAAAAAAACCATCCAAAACCGACTTTCCTAGCCAAAGTTATGGCCATTTAAAGTTTCTCCAGTTTGCCCCTAGAAAAACTCCAGCTAACTGTAGTGGAGGTCCAGATAAGTCCGCCAATTTTGGAGTGGCCGCCAAATTTGGCACTCCGCCATTATTCCTGCCAACTTGACTGCAATTACAATAAATACACATGTGACCATTTACCTTGGATTGCATGCCCAGAATATTCCTTTTTTAATTTTTTTTTTGAAAAATTAAAATTTCTAATGTTATGGACAAATTCTTCTTTTTGCCATAACTTCCTCATACGGTGACCGTTTTTCGAACCGTTTGCGTCGCCGGAATCGGGAAGACAAGAAATTTCCAGTAGTGTAGGTTTCAATCAGTTCTAAGCACTTTCATTTTTGACCATTTTACGACACTTGGTCCTAAGCCCCTGATCAACTAAGAATGCAGGGAGAGCCATTAAAGCACAAAAAAGAAAACTTCAAAGTCCAGTGGAGTCACCAATCAATGTGCTAAGTGAAAATCACAAGTGTGAATGTACCACCAACTACTGAAACTTGTCATTCTCAAGAATCAGCTTCAAACTTAATTAACCCAAGAAAAGTGCTTTTATTCTATTTCTTTGCAAGCTATGGTCTTTATTACAATGGATTTGCCTTTTATTTCTTTTATTCGAAACAGCCAAGCATTTCCTCCTCGCTGAACAACCAGAGGAAAACATGAAAAACTTAGGGAAAAGTGTTCTTGTCTTCTCTCCCCAGCAACGGCGCCAATTAATGTTGTTCCTTAAGAAATCAATTTCTTGGCTGTGGGGAAATTGTGCTTAAGACATTAATAAATATTATTTACTGTCACATATTGTTTGTTGTGTTCTCAAATGAAGGGCCTGGGAAACTTGGTCTTTAACTCTTAATACATGTATGACCAGAACATCTCAAAATGCCATTTGTTGCTAGATATAAATGATGAATGAAGAAAGTTTAAAGGAGAAGATAAAGATAATACGTTGATCTTTCACATAAACTACTATCTGTAACTTAGAGGAAATATGATAGTGAGAATTGAATCATAGACAATATGCTAGTACTTCATAGAAACTATTATCTATAACTTAGAAAGGAAGTGAGGACTTCAAGTATAGGAGCACTCTTTTAAGAAATTTTAACTTTATCTACATCAGCAAATAAAGACCTATAGCTTCATTACTATACTTGAAAAGAAGAAAACATAGCATGACACATGATAGAGAATCTTACAAAATTATATGCAAAAACTCATGGAAACTTCTGATTCTTTCATTAATCAACGATGATATCAGGAATACAGTGGCCTAGTCTCCGAGTTCTCCAAAATTCCAACCCTTTCTCAGTAAATTTTCCTCCTTTTATACATTGTGGAACAATTGTTGATTTCTGAAACTGCCCAAACTATCTAACTTATTTTCTAACTATATGAAGTAAAAACTATTACAGAATTTTACAAGAGGGTAAAAGACACCTCCAAGAACATGAAATAATAAGAACATAACTGGATTCAGAAGGGGATGATAACTGTTGGCTTGCTCTGTTGATATGCTGTTGAATTACTCTATAAATGACCTAATGATGCTTAATTCATTTTAGCTGTAATGAAATATGTTTAGTTTGTAATCTTGGGCTTACATGGGCATTATGATTGGCCAAAATGCAAAGAAACATACCAGATTGTCTTCCTCTTCAGCTTCGGCTCTAACTCTGATTTTCCACTTTACACAACGAAATTAACACGAACCTTTGATTAATATGGAACTCAAAAGAGTTAATATTTCTTTATAAATAGGTAAATTCCACCCGTACAGCACTCCGTTGACTTCCGCCGCAAATCGCAATCGGCCCTTTCCAGTGGTGCGTTAACGTAATGTTGGACTTACGCATAATTCCTTCATATCTACACTTTTCTATTATATACCTTTTATAATGAAAATATGCCATAAACATGCTTCTTCCGCTTTTAATACGGACTCTGTACAATTATCAAGGTATACATTCCTGCTAATTCATTCCCACCATAGATCTATGCTTTTAAGATCAGATGGTCTATAAAGGTTTCAGGTGGGACATAAGCCTAGAGTATACCCGCCTGAAATGGGCGGTTTCCTCTCTCCACCTGACTTCTACGTGTTGAATGCTGAGTGGGATCGGGTGAGCTCCAATAAAACCATTTACCATTTTTTTCTCCACTCGAAAACCTGCCTTATAACTTTAAATTCGCCTTTTCTTCAGATTCGGCTTTAGCACTAATTTTTCCATTTACACAGCAAAATCGACGCAAAATGCGTAAAGTGGAACTGAAAAGTAATTAACCTAATTTAACAAATCTATCAGGTCTGGAACCCAATTGCAAATCGCAATCGGCACTGTGAACATATACATAAAATGCCTCATGGACCCACCGGAGTTATTAAACACATTATATATCATTTCGAGCCTGGCCCACCCATATCACAATCAGCATAGCCACACACACACACACACAGATATATATATATATATATATTAAGAGTTATGTGATATCGTGGACTACCCACAATTATAAAACATAATATATATACTTTCGGGTCCAGTCCGCAATCGCAAATCGCAATCGGCATAAGTCATAAACGCTATGCGATGATCGCGGACCCGACAGGCTTATAAAATGCAACATATAATATTTCAGGTCTGGTCCACCATCGCTCATCGCAATCGGCGGAACCAATGTACATAAACTCTGCGATAAGCGGACTCGACAAACTTTATAAAGCATAATATATATATTTCAGGTCCGGGCCTTTAACTTTAACACTTGTTTCCTTTGTAAATCCAATATATTTATGCTTTGTGATATATATATATATATTCAAAAGTGTTTTCATATATTTTTGATATGTAATTACCACAAGAAAAATATTTTTTCTTTTAGACTTTGCAGGGAAGAGAATATAAAGGGTTTCATTGAGGTTGAACCCCCTTAATGATTTTAGGCCATATATTGTGATAAAAATGAATAATAAGATTAAACCCAATATAAGCTACAACACTCCCTACGGCTAGTCAAGTGGTCGCACCACTTGTGCGAGACTTCAATTCATTGTCCAGCCTAGTTCGTGGGCACTCCTCAATTATCCTCACGACAGTTAGCACCGTGCGTTCTTCCTTATGCGGTGCGCTCCCCTGGTTACTTTGTTTGGTAAGGTGCGGTTGCACCCATGGTAGCAAAGTCACAAATTCTTGGTGACAGTCTTCTAATGTAGTAGTATGGTCGTCTGTATCTTGTCTTGTCATTCTTAGTTTGTCGACGAGACATTCTTGCGCGATTTCATTTTCTAGTTTTTTGATTTCCACGTCCATTAACATGCTTTTCTTCCTCAGTCGTACCCAATCTTCTTCGAGTTCACGGACTTTAAGGTTCCCTCGTCGAATGGCTTCCTGAATCTACATATGTTTGCCCTTGTGTAGCTGCATAATTCCTTCGCCCTAATCCTCGCGTATTGTCCCAACTATGGGAGCTATTGCATGAGAATTCCTTTCCTCCAAAATTATGGTCTAGACTCTTCTCCTCAGCTTCGGCATCATCTCCATGCTCAGGTTTTTCCACATGGCCCTATAGGCCCATCGAATCACTGGCACATGCAGGTCCCAATCAGTTCGTCTCACTCAGTGAACCTTGCTCAGGACTCCACATACCTTATTGAATGCTTCCACATGGAACATATGTGTTGTGCGTTACCTTTCCTGCTGCTGCATTCTGTTCCGATTTTCAATCCTGAGTTTGGGGTGTGCTTGTGTGGGCTACATAGCACGTGTCTATACTCATTGGGATAGGTGGGTGCACAAGTTTTTTTGTCCTTCTGACCAACTCTTGTTCGAAGTTGGGGGCTTCCAAACTATAGGCACATCATCCTTCTACATCAATGCTAGTCCTCAAAAGTTCCTTGATGTGTACCCCACCATTGTGCAGGTGTTGTGTGCAGTGCCCACTTCAACGCATCGAACAACTACTGTTCTGGTACGGTGTTTTCAAATTTTCTCAAGAATTCATCCATTGCTATCAATCCATCATATGTTGGCAGATCTCTTGCCTCTGTTGTCAAGCAATGTAGTGATCTAACCATCATGTTGCAATTCAGCATTGTCACTTCGTGCAACCGATTATGCCATCGCTCTACTTCTTTGTCTGAATCTAAAGTGCAAGAGCTTTTACACTCCCACGAGATCCTCCCATCTGCAGTCGGACTCACCCAATCCTAGTCTTATGCAATTATCTTGTAAATACAATCGAGATCATCATCGCACATTGGTTCAGTGTAGCGTGCTGCTTTAGCTGGGTCCAGTGGGACTACTATGCGTAATGAATTTTTCTTGAAGATCATGTTACACTTCTTCAGGTTGATGACTCTGTTCATATTGGTGGCCCAGTCTATTCCTAACAACACGGGATAGGGATTGATGTCATCAACAATCTCTATTACATCAAAATCCGCCTGCACGCTCGCACCTTCAATATCAACTATTACCCCTTGCAACCTTCCCATGGGAAAAATCTTCTATTGGTTCACCATTCATAATTGAATAGGGGACCATTGTAGCGTGGGCTTGTCCATGCGTCCCATGTTTGCTTTTGTAATACATTTGCGTCTGAACCTAGATTTAGGATTACCTGATCCATTTCATACTCCCCAATCTGTGCAGTCAACCTCATTTCCCTTCTAGTGTGCAATGCATGCTTCCCCAATTTCTAGACTATGTGCGGTTCTCTTTACCTCGCGCACCTGGTGATCAACTCCTATAGTCCTTTAACTTCCTTACTATCGGGCAGCAGTTTCATGCATGTCTCTAGAAAGGTAGTGAGCATTGAAGCATCCATTCCTAGCTCTGGTTAATCCTTACTACCTGAAGTGGAGGCCTCATCTAAGCTCTTCTTGGCTTCCATGAATGTCTCCTTCGCGCATTCTAAGTCAAACTCGAGTTCCTTTGTAGGATCCTTGTGAACCCACGTACTTTCCTCTGGCTACTTCCCCCTATCCTCTCCTGTGGTTGAACTACTTTTGAGTATCATGTTTACATTCGGGTCTTCTTCGCATGGCTCAGACCTCATCATTTGTATATTCTAAGTTAGGGGAGGTTGGAGTACCCCTTTCTCTCGCATCCTTGTGATCAATGTAGGACATTCTATTGTTTCATGATCAAACTGAGCATAATCTGAACATGATATCCTCGTTGGGTTGGTACAATCACAGGCATAGTGCCCTGGTCCTCCACAATTGTAATAGATTAATTTTCCGTGGCCCCTTCCTTGTCACATTCCAACTCATCCTCGACCTTGCCCCTGAAACCCATCACCCACCATCCCACATCTGGGTCAAGGGCTCACGTTTCAGTCTGCATCCTATAAGTTGGGGTCCAATCCATCATTAGCTCGTAACTACTGCAAGTGCACTTAGTGTCGCCTACCAACCTGCAGAAATTACAAAACAATTATTGGGTTGTCTGTGTATAATTCTGCAACAAATGACAATTATCCATCGTGTGTTTCCATCCTATCTAACAGATTGCGCACCATAAAGGGGGTGCCACACTCGGCCCTACCTATGCCTCCAGTATCAATGGTATTAGACCTCCTCTTGCCAAGTAGTTCATGAATGCTGGACAATGATCCTTGTCATGGCCTTGGCCTTTGCATTTTATGCACCATGCTTCCTCGTGCGCCTCTGGCCGCGATGCCCTATCTTGCTTCAAGCTTTTCATTTCCAAACACAGATTCTATAGTTGCATGTGGATTTGTTGAAGTCCCAACCCAAGGTCTTGTATTGGGGTCTCATATAATCTTATTACCATTTCCAATGCTTCAGCCAAGGTGGAAAGTTTCTATTGTGATAGTGTCATCCTCAAGTGTGGTGTCAAAGATGCTACAAACCATGTGCGATGCTATCCATATGTCAACATCATATTGGCTTTGTGGATCATACTCTTCATCCATCAATCCAGATCCCAGGGATTTTCACCCAGGAGCATCGCGATTTCTTTAAACCCGATGATTGATTGTGTTTTTGACTTTGGCCTACCAAATTCCCTATTTAACGTGATCTAGATCTCTGATATCCCTGCATTTGGATGGTCGTTAGAGTTCTTGATATACCATGTTAATGCACGATCCTGCAACACACTCACCAATGTAGCCTTCTTACTATTGTCGTCTGTGACACCTTGTGATTCCCATACTGCCCTTACCACGAACTAGAATTGGTCCACTCCTACTCCTTTCAATATTGGTAGTTTGATCTCGCTCGCCACACTGAACCATGGAGGTGGTGGAGGTGGAGTGGGTGCAGATGGAGGTGAGGGAGGTGAAGCAGGTAGTAGTGTAGGTGGAGGTGGTAACCGCGGAATGCACTGCCTTATCAAGCTGACTGTGCTTCTTGGAGAGACCTTAGCGAACTCTTCCTCGCTCTCTAATGAGGGTGAAATCAAGGGACTTTTTTCTAATTCCTCGCTACTTTTGTAGATCTTTCCACTCCGCGTAGTCCCAAACATTAATGTATTCACATGAAATTTTTTTCACACAATAACATCTTAATCCAAGTATTCAAAGTTTTAATATACTTACCTCACGGTCCTTTTAGAAAGCATCGATCTGCCTTGTTGTAGCTCACGGTCTTGTCTACCACAAACTCAGTGATAAATACCCCTATGATCTGGTGGAGCCAATGGTCCATAGCTCACATGATCTTATCTTTTGATGCTTCTAGTCTGCGCACTAATTCCGAAGTCCACACTATTGGTTTATCGAGCCTACACCTTCCCTGGCTATCAGCTAACTTTGTAATCCACTCATACAGCTTAGAAGGAAAGGATGCAAATAAAATATCATGGATTTCCGTATACACGTAGTGCTCCAACCACTTTTCCTTTAACGCTTGCGGAGTTCTTTTTTCCTATGTCACGAACTCGTGAATCTTCTTGTCCAACCAATATTCAATTTCCTTCTTTGTTGGGTTCCAGTGGCATGTCATCAAACATCACTTATGTAGATCCAAATCCCGACAACGGAACCATTTGTTGGCTTAGTGGGGCCTGACCTAGGTTTAGAAGTGATTTAGCCAAGCAAATCCCGATACTACTAGCCCTTTCGGCAATAGTCTGTGGAGTGTAGACTGAGGTCTCACCCGAAGTAGTATGGGAGGGTGCTAGAACTAGGTTTCTGCACCCTGGGGATGTTTAATATGAAGTGATTGGTAGTCAGTCCAACCTTTGCACTTACTATGCTACGCACACCAGTGGGTACCCGGCGCCCTGTGATACTATCTTCGTTTAGATCTAGCTGCAGTGCGACTTGTGTTATTTACCCAAGTCTTCCATAATTAGGCTCTGTTAGCTTATTACTTAGTTTATTTTCATATATAAGCATTCATACAAGTATTCATCTATTGCATATAGTAAATATGCAGAGTAAAAGTAATGTATAACATCAGAATACAGATTCAAGAACATATGCACAAAGTAAACTTCTCTTTATTAACTTTCAATCCCAAGTACAGACCCGACTCCACCCTATGCACTTAGCTGCAGGGGTCTGCTTACTTAGCTACAGACTCTACTAGGCCTTTGCACACTCAGCTGCAAAGCCTCTTCCTACTACTATGACCTAGTACTCTTCATATTCAACTCTAACCTTGAACCATGCCTTCGCTATTCTATCTATTCTTTCTTAGCTATCTTTACATTTAGATCCTCACCCTATTTATACAATCCCATGGTCCACGGACCATGGGTAGGCTAACAAAAATTTACATTAAATTATAATATTGTAGGGTGGACAACCCTATGACTCATCCTATACTTCGCGCTCCATGCTCACAATTCATGGAGTTTTATGATCTAATTAACGAAAAATTGGGCTTTGAGCCCCAAAAACATGCTGCGGGGGATCCCATGCCCAACACTTGTACCTGAAAACTGGCTCTTGGGAGAACCCATTCCTAACAAGACCCCAACACAAACATGGTGACTCACCCTCAAGTCACTCTGTGGGCACATAGATCTTGGTGTGAAGACCCCCCAGCTCGACCTATACGATTGCTACCTCGGTGGTGCATTGCGCGACCGCTTGCTTTATTTCCTTGACCAATAGCTCTACTGTTGGCCCTGCACTCTCAGCCTGAAGCTTCTGCTGAGTCTCCTGTAGAGTAGCCAACTTGCCTTCAATGGAGGTCGTGATCAAGTAGGCCTCGTCCAACCAAGGCTTCAAGCACCCCTTCAGCACTGCCTCTTTGTGCTAAGTTGCATCTACTTGCTCCTTCAATGCATTGGCCTCTTGTAGCTTCATGAGTCTCTGTGTGAGGGAAACAGTACACACCCTCCCTTTTACCTCATCATAGCATTGTTGTAGCTCTTGCGCCTCTATCTCTAGCCTTTGCACAGTAGGGTCTTCTTATAGGTTGGTTAGTACTTCGAATGACTATTCAAAAAGCATTGTACAGCCCACCACTGCACTTTCTACTACCATTATTTCCTCTGTTATAGTAGTCATGCGCTGCTTCTTGACTTACAGTGGAGTCAAAGGATGGGCCCTCAACTGCAATTTGGTAATTTGGAGGTTCAGCTCTAACTTAACCTTTTCCAATTTTGTGTCGGCATTGTGCAGCCCCATAACGAGTTTGCAAACGTGAACATCTACCGGCTCATCTACAGGAATGATCAACTACGGGACCATTCAGCATGCTTCCTCCATGACCTTAATCATGTGCTGATTTGTGTCAGTGAGTTCCAACATTGATGTGAGGGCAGAGTCTCTCTACACACCCATATGAGTATTCTTTATCTTCTGCTCGCTAGTCACCTACAAAGCACACTGTTCACGAGCCCTCAGCTCCGCGATCACCCCATCCTACAGCAGGTGGAGTGCCTTGCTAGGAAGAGTTACCACATTCAGCCCTACTCCCTTTAGTGTGCTAACAACAACCTTGTTAGCTTCAGTCTCTGTCATCAGTGCTCCATCTGGAATCACTATGGTTTGGGAGTCCTTCACACACAACATCCCGATGGCTTCTGATGTAGCAATGGCCAAATTGGTGGATGCCACGTCGGTCTATGTTTCCCAAATCTGTAGCTCTCATAGATTTGTCTAAATGGGACCCATCGCCTATTGTTACTGCTTTCTCAAGCTACTCCATCATTTCCATGGTGGCATCCCTTACTGTATCCCCAATGTCATTTGTATCACCCTCTGTTAGGGTGATTGGGCCCATGGACATCTTGCTAGTTCTTGGACTTCTTCCGCGGCCCTAATTTTTCTTGTCCCTTTGGACGCTTGATACAAAACAGAGGTGTTTTCAGGTCCGCTCCTCCCTATTCTGTCTAATCATCCTCTTCTTCCTCTTTGTATGGGGAGGGTGACTTCTCTTTGTCAGAGCTACGCTCCTCTCCTCCTGTCTATCCACATTTTTCCTCTGTGGTAGCACAGTATGCCCTAGCCTTATCCTCAACCTCCTTTCTCCTTTTCTCAGCCAACTGCTCCATATTGAGCTTGGCTTCATCCTTATTCCAATGTGCAACTGTCTTGCTAGATCTTGCCATTAAGCTTGAGGCAATGTGCCATTCTACCGACCAACAATCAATAACTGCTTGGATTGCATCATTCATCGCTAAGTAGGGCAAGTCATGCCACTTCTGTTCGGGGTCCTTTCGCACCCTTAAGGATAAATGGTGGAAATCATCCTTAAATTCCACGTACAACTACAATTTATCAAAGACAGTAGGTGACAACCACGGCTTGCAGTTGATGGTCATGTGCACGTTCATCTCCATCAAGATCCAAAAGATCTTCCTGTCCTTGATTCGCTGAGGATCCTTAGTCACCCATAGTGAAGCATACTTCGCGGCCTCAAGCTGATTCGACATGACTAAGGGAAATTGGTTGTCTTTGGGTAGCTCCCAGACTACCATCACGATGGACAGCAAGAGCCATGCATAGTGGAAGGTCTTTTTGAGATCTTGCACCTCATGGTAGTTCACGAGGAACTCACTACAGAGGTAGCGGGCATAATTAAATTGGACCCCCTTTGTGCATTCGGCTGCTAGAGCTACAAAAGGTGTCGATACTTCATCGGAGTGACACTTCCGCATGGTCTTCCCTACCAATATTTGTGTGTCCACTTCAACTACAGGGTTGGAAATACTTATAATCACATAGCTACGCAACTTCTTTACTAATATGAACTTCTTCTTCATGGCCTGCACAAGGGTTAGTTCGCCTGCCTTTCCAGAAAAAATCATAGCCAGATTCTCCCCTGAATATGACAAACTTGTGATTTTGTGGATTAGTCTATCAATGATCGGTATTGGCTCCTCTAGCCACAGACACCCATCATGTACCAAGAACAATAGCTGCTTGATTAGTAGCAAGCTAATGGGTGTGCAATTATAGTGCGACACCCATAACAGGTTGAGCATGCCTACCTTATCCACTCCTTGGAGCCACTTCCGTGGTTCCAACGTGGTCACCTTAGTGGTCTTATTGAAGATGCATTCACCTCAGTGGTCTTATTGAAGATGCGGTGCACTAGATGGTCTATTGCCAAGTGAGGGAATCGCTCAGTGCCAGCTAAGTCCCAATCCTCAAATTTCAACATTGGAATCTGCCCCAAGTGTGTTCCTTCAAAAACAATCTTGTCTGGCAACAGAGATGTGTACAAGGTGACCTTAATCTTGTCAATGTCCTTAGACACCTTGGCCTTACCCCTACGCGGAGGTACGTACTTAGGAAATTTAGTAATGGGGTCAGATCCCTCAACTTCAACATCCTCCGTGTCTATCCCAAGACCCTCATCGTCCTTTGGGATATCCTCAATTTCTTTCTCCTCTGGTTCCACGTTAATGGTTTTTCCCTTTTCCTGAGTGGCGGGCTTGTCCTTTAGCAAGTTTCTCCTAGGTGACGCACACACTGGTGGTGTCATGGTCTGCTTTCCTTTCTTGCCTTTTTTTCCTTCTTGGGTCTAGGTGGGCCTTGGTCTAGATGACTATGGTGACTTGGGTATCTTTTTAACCTTTGGAGCAGTTCCCTCTACTTCCATAGCAACCTCTAGCACAACCCCTTTAGTTGTCACTGCTTCCCCAATATCTATAGTTTCTGCCAGTGTCGACATGATGCTATCTAATAGTTCTTATGTCTCCTTTGGTAATTTTTCAAATACCAAACTCACTATCAAAGCTTCAAAGAATTCATGGTTCATACGCATCTTAGAGCTCAACAACTCAATGCTCAAAATGCCAAGTGTTCTTCATTGGGTAGCCACATGTAATTTATAGACCATTTTGAATTCAAATCATACTATTTCCCCAAAAATCAATTCATTAATGCTATATTGGTGACATATTTTCAAGGATCTCGCCCATAAATTTCGTCTTAAATGTCGCCCCTACTCCATTTCACAATTTTTTCATCTTCAAATCATGAACAGTGACTTTAACAATCACTTTATAGCTGACCTACAAGGTTTTATCCCAAGTAGCGTAGCATTCTGCATGCTCATGTGGTCTTCGTGACATCTCCTCATTCCACGCAGTTTCTTCATTATGCAGTTCCCCAACCCGCACAGTTTAGTTTATAGTCCCCCGCCTCCTTTCAACTACTTGGAGCGCTAAGACTCTATTTCCTTCATATAGTCACCTAGCTAGATCACTAGTGTATTGCTTCAATTGGCTACCATTCAATTTTGCTGGGAAGGGCTCCCCATTTAACTTAACCAACTGAACTGCTCCATCAGCAGTAATATCCTTGATGACATAGGGCCCCAACTAGTACATCCTAAATTTTCTTAGAAACTTATCAAACTTGTTGTCATATAGAAAAACCAGATCATTTATCTGGAAGGTGCATAGTTTAATGTGCCGATCATGCTATGCCTTTTGTGCTCCTTTTGAGCTTATTGATGAAATCCAGCTAGAAATCAGTCCTCCTCAAGCTCTGTTAGCTACGCATGCCTCTCTTCCCAGGCTCTGTGTTCTGCCATTCCTATGAGTGTGGCTATGCATAGAATAGGTACAATGTATTCCATTAGCATCACAACTTCTACGCCATACACAGGTCTAAAAGGCATTTTCCCAATCAACTTCTTGCAAGTCATTCTATAGGGCCATAACACCACTGGTACGCATCTATCCCAATCACTTCTTTGAGAATTACAGACCTTTGTTAGTGCGTTCTCCAGTATTTTATTGAATTCTTCCATTGTCTCATTGGCCTATGGGTGATAAGGCATGCTCTTATGATGATACACCTGAAATTATTTCGTCAACTTGCAAATTGTTTCATTAAGGAACTGCGTACTGTGATCTCTCATCAAGATCTTTGAACAACCAAATCTCGTCAATACATATTCAAAAAGAAACTTCACTGTTGTTGTGCCAGTACAATCCTTCACAGGCTGCACCTTTACCCATCTGGTCAAGTACTCTGTCATGGTGATGATGTACCGTGCACATTTTTTCTTTCCTAGAGGCTAAATTGGTCCCACAAAGTCAATTGCCCATTTCTGGAACGGTTGTAATGTCACTTGTGGTATCAATGATAGTTCAACCCTTCGCGATGGTCTACCAGTCCTTTGGCATGCATCACAAGCCCTACAATACGCTTTCACGTTCTTATGCAAAGTTGGCCACCATAATCTATCGCACAGAACCTTCGGTGCTGTCTCTTTTCTTTCATAATGTCCTCCTGGAGATCCTCCATGAGGATGATGCTTCGCTCAAAGTTAGGTACATAGCATCGTACTATCTTGTCGTACCCCATTTTGTACAAATGTCCTGCAATGATGGAAAATTCTATTCCACACACTGCAAACTCCTTCTTCTGTTGGCTTGTATACCCTTCTAAAGCAGTCCCCATTGTTAGGAATTGTATCATATCCTCAAAGTGACTGTTGGCGATGTGTACCGCAAAGAGCTACATGTTAGGGAGTCCTTCCTCCAAATTAGTGGGCTCCTCTCCCATTTTGATGTACGAAAGATGATCTAGTCCCACGTTCAATCGTCCAAACTTCACAATAACTTCAAAATCATACTCCTAGAATAATAACAACCACCTATAGATATTCCCCCCAACACAGGCTTATTAACTAGGTATTTTAATGTAGAATGATTTGTATACATCTTAAAATGTCTTCATGGCAAATAGTGCCTGAACTTTTGGAGCATGTGTACCATGGCTATCCCTTCGCACTCTGTAGTGGAATATTTCTTCTCAGCCGTGGACAACTTCCTCCTCGCAAATGCAATAAGATGCTCTAATTTCCCCTCGCCCGCCTATGTCAGCATGTCCCCCAGTGTGATACATGAGGCGCCCATGTGCACATGAAATTCCCTCTTCCAGTCCAGAAAGACTAGGATCGACACAGTGACCATTTTCTCTTTCAACACGTCCAACTCTTCTGGCATTCATCATTCCAATAGAACATAGCATCCTTTTTCAACAACTTCTCCATGGGTGTAGTGATCTGGGCATAGCTCTTGATGAACTTCCTATAGTATCCAGTATGCCCCAGGGTTGCGTGTAGCTGTTTCACACTCCTTTGCGCCTCCAAGTTGATTATCACTGTGATCTTCACGGGGTCTACCATCAATCCCTATCTGCACACCACATTCCCTAGCAGGATCCCAAAAGGGACACAAAACAGAAACTTCTTCAAACTTAGCATGATTTGGTGCCTTCAACACGTATCTAAAATTAAGCGCAAACTTACCAGATGATGCTTGACCAATCCAAACATTGTCCAATCATAAAAGTACACCTCTAGGAACTTATGAATGAAGTCTTTGAATGTCGTAATTACTACACATGAAAATATTGCTAGCGCATTCTTCAGCCCAAAAGGAATTAGAGTATACTGAAAACATCCCCATTCCGTCACAAAGGTCATCTTACTTCTATCATCAAGTGTGATTTTGATCCGATGATACCCAAAGAACCCATCAGTGAAAGAGTATGCTTCTTGGCCGCCTACATTATCTAGGACTTCATCGGTGAACGGGGTCAGGAAGGGGTCATGCATGCAAGCATCATTTAGCTTTTGAAGATCCACACATATCCTTATTTCTTCTTTCTGTTTCTTTTCCTGAACCACTATCGTGCTTACCCAATTGGACTCTTTTACTGGTTCAATAATTCCTTCTGCGAGCATCTTATCCAAGTCAGTGCAAACCCTTTCCTTATACTTAGGATTAAGAAGGTAAGGTCTTGTTGGAAATAATACTGAGAGGGGGGGGGGTGAATTAGTATTAGTCAAGTCAATAAATTTTTCTTTTCATACTTTGATGTATATACGCTACTTCAATGAAGGTAACTCGCATCTACACGCAATTGTATTTAAGGCAACCAACATATATCTAGCAAACTTATGATTTAGTTCATTCATCATATGTTGATCCTTAATCAATGCATCAGTACTTCATTAGCCATATAAATAGTAACCATGTGCAGTAATAACAGAAAAAACCATCACACATAAGAAACAGACATGAACACCAAGATTTAAGGTGGAAACCCAATGCAGGACAAAAACCACCTGCTGCTGTCTTCTTTTAATATAAGCAAAACCTATTTACAATCTTGTACTAGTGAAAAATCATACCAGTACACAGGCACGCACCTACAGAAGGCTACAACCTTCTCTCATTCTCTAGCTACTACTGGAAGGGAGCTACAATGCCCTAGCTTGTGTACTAGCCGATTCGTTTATTAGTACATAGGCACTGACCTATAGAAGGCTCCAACGTTCACTTGTTTTCCAGCGCCTACTCTAAGGGAGCTCCAACCCCTTGTTTCTTGTACTAGCTGATCCATTTACTAGTACATACGTGCCAGCCTACAGAAGGCTCTAACCTTCATTCATTTTCTAGATGCTACTGGAAGGGAGCTCCAACCCCTTGGCTCTTGTACTATCCAATATGTTTTCCAGTAGGTAGGGACTGGCCTACTGGAGGCTATGACGTTATCTCTTCCTCCAGGGACCACATTTCATAAATTTTCAGATTGGAGACTCTTGGAACCCAACACCACAATCTGAAGGCCTCATTTCATCAAATTTTCATACTGGACTGGTCAATAACATTGAAGATCAAAATCAATCACCACTGCAATACAACCATCAAATACATCTGCATCAACCAATCACTCAAACTTAATCATCATTCTTTGAATCAACCACAATTGAATCAATCAATCACTGACAACCCATAATCACTGAAGCAAATCACAAACAATCAATTTGAACATTTAGAACACTATCACCAGAATACAGTCACGAGAACACTAAGCATAACCCATAAATCTGCATTAATGACCAGAACCAATTGCAACTTCAAACATCATATTTCATAATGTATACACTACTTGTATGTGACGAACCAGCGTCAGTATTCAGATCTAGACTATCCATGATCAAACCACATAATGATAATTCATTTTAGGTCTTATTATCCTAATCCATCATCCATCATTAACCACATAGGTGCATCCTTACTTCAGATTAGGAAAAGCATCAAAAACCCAAAACCTACATATTTGATCTAACACTTCATAAGATATTCAATACTTGCACACTTGGCCTAATGATCTTCTCCTCCTTATATAGCTTTAGGCCTTTCTCAATACCTTGGACCAAAACCACTTAGGACCAAAACCTTGGACCAAATACCTCGGACCAATACCGTGGACCAAATACCTTAGACCAATACCTCAGACCAAATACCTCAGATCAATACCTTGGACCAAATACCTCAGACCAATACCTTGGACCAAATACCTCAGACCAATACCTTGGACCAAAACCTTGATTTTCATCCCATACGTGCTTTTCCTTATGTGAAAGTGTGTGTATACGTATAAACTCCTTTTGTTCTATTAACCCACGTGTATACGCTTCTTGGACAAAGTGAACCATCATATGCTTCTTAAACCACTCTCTTTCTTCAATCTCTAGAATCTAATCTGTAATCCTTTGTTGTTAAGGTTGGCTTGAGCGGGCCTAACCTAGGTTCAGTGTTAGTTAGCCAAACAAATCCCTACACTACTGGCCCTTTTGGCATCAACTCGCAGAGCGGGGACTGAAGTCTCACCCAAAGTAGTATGGGGTGATACTGGAACCAAGTTTTTGCACCCTTTAGATGGTTGTAATGTCAGTTTATTCCAACTATACCTGCCTTCGTGCAGGGTGCTTCATGCTCCAGCCTATCCTTTAGTACCTTCACAATCTGTTACAATCGGCTTTCATGCAACCTAACCAGGGGCTAAAGTCCTTTTGTGTTGATATAGTAGCAAACTGCGTTATTTCCCAAACTACACTAAGTATCTTACTTTTCTTATTGACGGGTCTTGATTATCTTCATGTAAACAAATGTTCCTACTTGCGTTCACTTAACCAATACAATTATACACATTCGCGCATCATATAAGAATTATAAGTGAAATTCATACCCAAAATAACATATGCATAAATAGGAAATAAATATGCAGAAATGATAGAAACTTCTCTTTATTAATACTTCGAGATGATCACAGACTTGACTCTCCTTACATACTTAGCTACAGGGGTCCACACACTTAGCTACGGACTACTAGGCCTCTGCACACTTAGTTGCAGAGCCTCTACTTATGCTATGACCCAAAACATAGACTTACACTTCAAAACTATATCACATACATCTTCATTATTCGATATTAGATTGATTGTCTTAACTACTTAGAGCTTCGCTCTATTTATACAATCCCAAGGTCCACGGACCATGGGTAGATCTTCTATAGTCGGCATTACATTATCAAAATAAGGGTGGACAAACCTATGACTCTTTAATAAACATGCACTCTGCGCCCACAAAATGTGGAGACTTTACATTGGAATTACAAAATTGGACCAAAATCTAGGCTGACAGCCCCAAAAATGCCCTTGGGGAATCATGTACCCAACAGGCCCCCAACACAAACATCATGACTTGCCCTTGAGTCACTCTGCAAGTGCGAAGAACTTAGCCCAAAGACCTCCCATCTCTGTTTGGATTGTCGCAAGTTCTATAGCGCACTGAGTAGCTCCCTACTCGACTTCCTCCAAGCGCTCTTCGATGATTACTGTTATTGAACTACTGCCCTGAATCCTCTTCTGAGTTTCTTGTAGTTGTACATGCTTTGCTTCAATGGATGGTATAATTGTATAAACCCAATCGATCCATGGTTGTAGGCTCACTTTCAAGACCTCATCTTTGTGTTGAGCGGCATCCAAGTACTCCTTTAGCGCCTTTGCCTGCTGCATCCTTGCAAGCCTTTACGTAAGGGCAATCATCTGCGCAGTCCCTTTTACCTCATTGTATTTCTGTTACATCTCATGTTCCTCTATCTCTACGCACTCTATGTTCAAGTCCTCCAGTGGGGTGGTTAGGACCTCAAATGATTGTTCAAATAGCTTCATGTAGTCCGTCACTGCATTGTCAACCACCACCATTATTGTTGTGATGACAGTGGTATGTTGTTCTCTGACCTCCAGCAGAGTTGAAGGCTAAACCTTCAACTGCAATTCTGTGATCTATAGGTTCATCTCTAGCTAAACCTTGGCCATCTATTCTCATACGTCGCACATCCCTGAGGCTAACTTGCAGATGCACATCTCCACCAATTCCTCTATTTGAATGGCCAACTCTGGGACCATCTGGTAGGCTTCCTCCACAACTTGCATTATCTATTTGTTCTGCTCTAGTGCTTCATTGTACTGTAGGCACAACTACTCAATGTTGATGTGCTACTCGCTCATTGCCTGTATAGCGCGACTCTCCCTGGCCCGCAGTTCCACAGTGACTCCATCCTATAAGAGATAGAGCATCTCCTGAGGGAGCACAACCATGTTTAATCCAACCCCTTTCAAACTACTGACCATAGGCCTGTTGGCCTCATTCTCTGTAATGAATGCTCCATCTGGTAGCACTATTGCATTGGTCACCCTGGCACGCAACATTTCCTCTGTAGTTGAAGTGCCGACTATGAGGCTAGTGGACACCATGCGAGCTTGTGGAGTACACACCTACAACTCCCATATTTGTGTCCAGAGAGCACCCAATATCAATTGTTGTTATTCCACAAACCATTGGTGGGCCTCTGTGGTGACATCCCTCACCATTTCGTTGATATCATGTAAATCCCTCTCAGTGACGATGATTGGGTTAAATGACGTCTTTGAGGCCTTTGTTTTCTTTCACGGCCCTACTTGCTCTTGTGGTTGCAGACATTTGAGTTGGGTGGACGTCATCTGTGGGTCCATGCCACCTTGTTTTGTATCAATCTCTGGTTTGGGCAAAGGTGACTTCTATCCTTCGTGCTCTTTGTCTGTTGTTTTCTACTGCTATGCCAACTTTGCAATGTCACACACCACTTGGGCCTTAGTCATTGCTTCTTCTTTCCTGCACTTTTTCGCTAGCTACGCCATCCAAAGTTTTGTATCTTCTTTCTTGTGTTGCATGGTGGACTTCTTTGCTTCCACTGCAGAGTTAGCTGGAGCGCGCCACTTTGGTGGCCAAGACCTCAAGGACCACGAAAATTACATCGTCGGTTGCCAAGTATGGTAACTCATGCCATGTCTTCACAGCGTCCTTCTGCACCCTGATGAAAACATGGTAGAAGTTTGCTTTGAACTCTGCAAAGATCTGCAAACTATTGTAGATTGTGGGCGATAACCATGGCTTGTGATTGATCCCCATCCTGATGTTCATCTCCATTAGCACCCAAAATATCTTGCTCTCTGAGATCCATTGTGCATCCCTGGTTTCCCATAGCGAAGCATACCTCGCTACCTCTGGAAGGTCCTGTGCGACCAAAGGGAACTAACTATCTTTGAGTAACTCCTATGTGACCAGTACTATAGGAGCCATGCGTAATGAAATGTTTTGCCCCGCCCCTGTGCCTCATGACAGTTCTCAAGGGCTCCTTTGTTGCGTATCCTAGCTATCAGCGTAGGAAAATCTTTTGTCTCATGATCAAACAACATGCAATACTTGCATGATGGGCACGTTTGATTAGTGCAATCATGGGCATAACATCGTGGTCCTCCGTAATTGTAGCAAATCAATTGTTCGCGACCTCTACCAGGTCATCCTCCACCTTGTCCGCGCCCCTGAAATCCTGTCAACGCCATTCCTGCATTCTGGTCAAGGGGCCGCATTTTTGCCTAAACTATGTAGGTAGGCATTCTATCCATCATCAATTCATAACTCCTACAAGTATGCTCGTCATGTCCCACTGACATAAAAAAGTTGCATAACAATTGTTGCAGATTTTGCATATACTTCTGTAATAAGTGGCAGTTAAATGTGGCATGCTTTCTGGCCACTTGACAGATAGCACACCACAAAGCAGGCACCGCGCTAGGTCCTACTTGAGCTTCTAGCCTTAAAAGCATCGTTCCTCCTTTTGCGAGGTAATTTGTAAATACTAGGTAGTGGTCTTTGTCATGACCCTGACTCTTGCATTTCATGCACCACACTTCTTCGAACACTTTTTGTTGAACTATCCTGTCCTGTTTCAGACTCGGCATCTCAAGGCATAGATTCTTCAACTGTGCATGGATCTATTGAACTCCTAGATTAGGATCTTGCATCGGGGTCTCATGAAGTCTCATGGAATTCTCGAGGTCCTCTTCCTAAGTCGTTATCTTCTACTGCAACAACGTACTCCTTAAGTGTCGTAGTAGCGAAGCTACAAACCATTCACGATGTTGTCCTTCTGTCAGATTCATATTGGCTTCATGGATCGTACATTTCAACCTCTAATCTAGCTCCCAAGGAGTCTCGCCTACTAGCATCATGATCTCTTTAAATCCCACAATCGACTGTGCTTCAGAATTAGGCCTGCTAAATTCACTATTTACTGTTGTTTGGATATCCGTAACTCTTGCATTTGGGTTATCGTTGGAGTACTTAATATACTAGGTCAATGCGCGATCCTATGGAGTGCTAACTGTCGAGCAGTAAAAAGATTCCTTTTCACCTCTATTTATCCTACATTAACTTATCAATCTAGGAACGATTTGTTATCTCAAAGAGTGTACTCAGTTTGAGGCAGTCATTTGTCAGATTAATGCTAGTAGTATAGTGCTCTAAATACAAGAGTAAACGGATGCTTGAAATAAGATCTACTTGCAAAAAAGAACCTTAAAACTCAAATCATGCACTTAGAAAACTACAGCAATGTATTAGTCAAGGGTACAGTAATGGTAATTCATCCCTCTGTAAACTGATGTAATTAAAGACAATCGAGGAAAAGATCATCAATTTGGGAACTAAACAAAAAATGTCAATGCTCACTACAGTCTCAGATCGTTCTGCACACCAAAGCAATGATAATACAAATGATAGGAAATGGAACACTAACTAGTCTTATGAACAAGATTGAACATCAAAACCTTAGTCTACAGAAATGAATGCAGCAATTATACCCTACAGGAATTAGGTAACAATCTTTACTCTAAAGATGAATTGGATAACAAACAAAAATACAACAACAACTAACAGAAATGAAATATAGAACAACAAATGGAGTCAAATATAATTGTACAATGAACTAAAATGAATATCACACATAGCATGCTTAATATTAGAATAAATAGTAATCTGACTTCAATACAAGAAGTATAAATCTCAGTTATAAAGAATAACGATTGTGATTCATAATGGAACAACAACGCCAGTTGAACAACAATTGCAGTTAAGTGTAAACCATAGATAAATACAGTAATACCGACTTATGAATGTACAACATAGTTACTCTGTAATTGAACAGCAATGGCATTCTGTAAGGAACAACAATGTTATATCAATGGTTAAAGGAACAACAATGTGTTACAAAGTCAGAATGAACAACACAACATTCCTATTATAGAGAGCAACATTATTGAGTTTAGCATAAACAAAATATAACAAAACCGTTATGTAAAATAGCAAAACACATCTAACCCTCAGGCATTTCATACAAGGCTTGGTATCCTAGTGTAGGATGCCAAATAACCAGACTATGGAACCTACATCCTAACCAAGATGGTCCTTCTCTCAAAATAAGGTCACCATAAAGACCCAAGTGATCAGTAGCTAGCTTAAAGTTCTCATAGTTAAACGGTTCCCTGAGTTGGATGTTCAGATTAAAAGTCTGATATTGGAATTTGGCAACTGCAATGGAAAGGTCCTTAACGGTAAAGAAATATTCTATCCCTTTCCAAGTGATTGCTATATGAATAGGTCCTAATGCCTCAATCACACCCAAATTCCTCATGAGGTTCCTATGTTTATTCCACAACTGTAATGGGTCTCTAGGCTCAGCTCGCACTCATAAGTCTAATCCATTTTCTTGTCTTTGAAAGGCATTATAGGCTTTAAGCCATTTTATTTCATTAACACCAAAAAAAATGAATTCCTGCAGTTGGATATCCCCAATAAAAGGGCTAGGATTCTGCTCTGTTTCTTGATCTAACACAAGGTTATGTAGATAGAATTCACATAATAATCTTTGAACCTTCACCCCATAGTGCTTACAACAATTTATGAAATCGTCAATAGTGTTTATTTCTATCGGGGCTCCTGCTTTGACAGCTTTAATTTTCAATTGCAAATATTGTTCAATTAAAACAAGGCATAATTCCTAACAGGTGCTCTACATGGTAGGATGTCAGTATACAAAGAGCATAAGGTATCCATTTTTTTGATGACTACATCTAGTCTATGAGTTACCTTTTTGACCTTTCTTCTTCCTTTCACCATCCTTCAAAGGCTTGGCTTTCGGATAAGTTGACATTCGTTAGCTGCTATTGTAATTTTTCATACTTTTCTCGAGAGATAGTCTGTTCTGTAAGTTTCTCTACTATTTGTTGGGCTTGCACCAAGTCCTTTAGAAAAGTTACTATCCTCGGATCATTGTCCCACATGGTAGTTGTAAGCGGAAGGTTTACTTGAATCTTCTTATTGCATCGTCTCGTGTTTATGGTTCACATTCCTTTAGAGGACTGTGCCTCTGTCTGAACTTCTTTGTTACATGCTGATATATCATCTGTTTGTGCCTCAACATGGGCGACAGCTGAATGCTGTTCCTTTTGGTTTTCAACAGCAGGCTAGACTTGAGTCCTCCTAATATTTTTCTTGAGGGGTTTTGCCAGAATGGTTGCATGTTTTACCCCCGAGGTCCTTTTTGCTCTCTTTCCTAGTTTCAAAACCCTGATTTGTTGTCGAAGTCGTGCTATCACATTAAGCAGTCTTTGTGGTTCTTTTAGTCATATTTTATTTTCTTCTGCTTTCTTAGAAGGAACAACTATCTATTTACTCAGGCCTGGACTATTGTCTTGGTCAATTTCCTGGTTCTCTTGTTGGGGTGCTTCTTCGTTGTTTTGATCGGTTTGTTCAAGAGTAAAAACCCTAGCTTGTTTTGTTATTTCCTGGGTGACTTCTTCTTCCACCCCTTCTCCTCCATGAAATTCTTCCAATGTAGTCTGGTTGGGAGCAGATTGTTCCTCTTCTTTATCTTCATCACTCTTATCTCTAGATGTACTTTCATCATGAACAAAGTGATTCTCTTCCTCTTCTTCCTCGTCACACAATTCTTTGGATGCATTTTTGTCATGAGCAAAATGCTCCTTTGGTTCTTCTTCGATGTGGAGGTTTAGTGGGCTGAGAGGTTGAGCATATTCGCCCATATTGGCCAGAATATGGGCCATTTCGTCCTCTTTTAATGGATTTTGCAATGGGCTCTCTCTGCGTTGCTCTGTCTCTTCCTCCACCTACCCAGACTGCTCGGTCTCTTCCTCTGTTTCTCCTTCCTCATTTTCCTCCAACTCTTTCTCATTCTCCTCTCCTTCCAATTGCGGGGGTTGCTTATCCCCTGAATCATATATCTCTACTGGTTGACTGGTATTCCCTTGGGAATTTTCCAGCCTCCCTCTAATCCATGCGAATCTAATGGATTTCCTCCATTTCAATGATCTATTCGATGCACTGGTAGCATGTTTTCGTTTTGGGGCTGGCAGAGCCAGTCCCCCATCTGTCATAACGATCAGTGCCTCCCAACTGCTCTATTGTTGAGTAAGATTATAGCTAACTATCAGTCATATTAGCCCATGGTGACTTACTACCGATTCTACGTGGCGTGATTTTTTCATGCTTTGGGCAACATCATGTAGTAAAGAATTTTAAAATGCAAGAAAATTCATAGAGCATTTCTATTTTAATACAGCTAAAAGTTTAAGGTGGTGTGGTCTTACCATGTCTTTCCTGCATTCACAGGTGATGTAGCTCTGGATGATTCTTGCCAATTCTTCCCATGGCTCTCCTAATTCTGCTGGTAGAACTCCCTTTCCTCTTACAGTCAGGTTCTGGCCTTCATCTTGGAAGATTTTTATGACTTTTCGCAGTCTCTCCTTCTTTAGAGTCCACACAGGTCCAGTGGCTGGCAATCCCGAGACCTCTGCAATTATGTCATCAGTGACTGTTGTGTGTCTCCCTCGTACCATGGAGTGATGTTCTTGCAAGTTCTACAAGAATTCTATTGCTACAGTCTCATTGGATTCTTGTAAATGATTAAGATAAACTATCCATCCTGCCCTTGTTAGGATTTCCTATGCAGCATCAAAAATTGTCAATACCTATGGTTCTCTCTGAATTGATCTTCCTCCCATGCTTAGTACACTATAAAAATGCAGAGATAGTAATGGAATAGTAGGCTATTCAAACTGTTAGAAAATACAGAGAAAATAACGAAACAACAAGCTGGTTCAAATCCCAAGTCACTTACTAATTTGTTGCAAAGCATAATATAGAAATAGCTTAGGAACAACAAGCCATGCAAATTGGAAAACAATATACCATTAACCCTTGCTATTCCCAAGTGAAACTTCTCCAAATAATAGTCTAACACGTATACCAGCAAATTATGAGGTCACCTGCTTCCCCCCTTCAATGTGATAGGCCATCCTCGGCCGTCAAATGAGGGAGCGGTGTGCCGAACTGCCATGGTACAGAGTCATAAAGGAACAACGTATATCGAGATTCCATGTTTACAAAAGGAGCAGTTGCCAAAATCGAGGTGTATAATAAAATCGTTTAATAAATAAGAGAATGTCGTGATATGATGCGAGGTTGGGAGGATAGGACAGTTGATGTGCACAAAAAGGCTGATGCGGTCGTTATCAAATTTTTCCATCATAATTGGTTGTAATAGATTTTAATGTGTTTAAGGTTTGGGGAGGTTATATACATAATCTCATTTCACCCATTACAAAGGTATAAGACAAAGAAGGGTCTTGATAATTGCTATTGGTGTATAAGGAATGTGACTTTAATACCATCAACAGAGCTCTGTTGCCCACAGGTGTCCATAACCTTGACAGAGTTGTTTCTTTCACCCATGGAACCATGATCCTTTGTGTATGCTTAGGAAGTGTTGTGCAATGTCAAAATGGAGGTCAATGTCAAAATGGCTTGGTAACCAGATAAACCATAATGCCATTCACTAGGAAGGAGTGAAAGGTAGGCAGGCTGGCTTGTGATGAGATCTCCTATTCCAAAGACTCTTTATTTTTTCTGATGTGCTTCTTGGATCATATCCCTGGTGTGGTGGCCATAGTGGGAATGCCACTTCACTTTCTTCCTTATACACAAATGGTGGTTCAACACTCCTTAAGAGTAGGAATGGTGGAAGATGTCTTAACATCTCAATAGAAAAATATACCCTTTTTTCTTATTCCTTAATAATGATCAAAGAATATTATGGGAATTTAGAAAGAACCACCATGATAAAGATAACCAATCATATCAGTATTAGTAGAATAATAACGGCAAAGTGATGAATAGTTGTGTCCTTTCCCCTTTTCTCTTATCAATTCAAAGCAATTTCTTGCAAAAAAAATAATGATTTTATGTAATCTTCTGATTTCAGTATGCTCTAGTTTTGTGTCCATTGCATAGGTGTATAGCTGTGCTCCAAATCACAAAAAAAAAGACTTGAAACTGTTGTATATTGAGAGGAACAACAGCTGTCCTTTAATTGGAATAGCAAGGAGAACTAGCGTAAGTGAAAGGAATATGAAAATGTTCTCCTTTCAAAAAGGAACAGCAGAGAACGCAAGTGCTATTCCTTCGGAAAAGGAACAACAAAAAATGCAAGTGTTGATCCTTCAGAAAAAGGAATAGCGGAAAACAAAAGTGTTGTTCCTTTGGAAAAGGAACAGCAAAAACAAAAGTGTTGTTCCTTCGGAAAAGGAACAGCAAAAACAAAAGTGTTGTTCCTTCGAAAAAAGGAACAACAAAAGAAAAAAGTGCTCACAAGTGTTGTTCCTTCGGAAAAGGAACAACAAAAATGACAGTGTTGTTCCTTCGGAAAAAGGAACAACAGAAAAATGCAAGTGTTGTTCCTTTGGAAAAAGGAACAACAAAACGGTGAAAATGTTGTTCCTTCTGAAAGGAACAGCAGAATGCAAAAGTGTTGTTCCTTCGAAAAGGAACAGCAAAAATGCTGGAACTGCTGTTCCTTCAAAAAGGAACAGTAGAATGTAGAGGTGCTGTTCCTTGAAAAAGGAACAGCAAGTCGGTGAGAATGTTGTTTCTTCCTAAAAGGAACAACAAAGTGCAAATACAAAAAAATATGTACAAAGAATAATTTTATGCTACCAAAAGAAAAGAATTATATAGAGAATGTAAGAACAGTTGAATCAGTTAATGAACCAAAGGTGAGGAAGATTTCTCTTCCTCCACCAAAATCTGCATGTCGGAGTCTTTGCGAAGTTGCTGGTAGAAGGATTCCTAAGTAAGTGGTTTGCGGTATAGTCGAACTCGGTGGCCGTGTGCCTTGAAGGTATGTCTAGATCTATCAATGGTGGTTAGAGTAAGGGTGCCACTATCATGTACCTTTTGGATTTCATATGGTCCCAGCCAACGAGTCTGAAGTTTCCCCTAAAAATCCTGAAACTTGGAATCGTATAGGAGCACCCAATCTTCTTCACAGAAGACTTTCTTTTTAATGAGGGTGTCATGCCATTTAGCTCACTGTTTCTGGATCAATGTAGTTTGTTGAAGGGCAGAGAGACTGATATCATCTAACTCATTGAAGTATTGTAATCTATTAATCTATGCTTCATTTATATTTAGACTGACTTCTTGTGCTGTTCGCAGTGTTTGTATCTCAAATTCTATCAGAAAGATGGGTTCCTTTCCAAATACTAGTTGGTATGGTAAATAGCCAGTAGTGCTTCTCCATTTTATTCTGTAAGCCCACAAGGCTTCTATTAATCTTGTGGCCTAATCACGTCTATGTGATGCAATGGTTTTTGTTAGGATTACTTCTATTATTTTATTACTTCTTTCTACTTAGCCATTTTCCTGTGGGTGGTATGAAGTAGTAATTTTATGTTGGATATGATAATTTTTTAGTGTTCTAGCAATCTTATTACCAGCAAACTGTGGTCCATCAACTATAATTATATCTCTTGGGAGGCAATATTGCACAAATATATGGAACAGGAACTGTATGACAGAATCCTCTGTAGCTCTCGGCAATGCCTCTGCTTCAACCCATTTGGTGACATATTCTGTTGCTACCAAAATATATGCTTTTTGGTTCGATGATGGGTTAATTGGACCAACAAAATTGAGGGCCCATCGCTCAAATGGTTCAATAACTAGTTGTGGGTTTAGGGGAATTTCGTCGGACTGTCCAGGGCGTCCTTCTCTTTGGCAGCTGTCACAAGCTTGAATGAAGTTCTTTGCATCTTTGAAGATTGTGGGCCAATAATACCTTGTTTGCAACACCTTGTGACTAGTTCTTCAATTGGCGAAATGTCTGCCACACGGTCCATTGTGACAAGCTTTCAAAATGCCAAAAATTTCATCTTCGTGGATGCAACTCCTAATGTGCATATCTGCCCCTATATGGAACAGGTAGCCCCCAATCCAAGAAAATCGAGTACTTCGCTGGACAATCTGTTTTTGTTCATTGGGGGTCAAATGCTTCAGTAATTTGCCTATTGCTAAATAATTTGCAACATCAGCACACCAGGGTGTTTTAACAATGACAGCAAACAAATGTTCATCTGGAAATTGATCTTCAACTATTGTTGCATCCACTGGTTTTTGCATTCGTGAGAGAAAGTCAGCTACAGGATTCTCTTTTCCAAGACGGTCCTTTATTGTGATATCGAATTCCTACAATAAAATCAGTCATCTGGTTACTCTACCATTTGTGATTGGTTTATTTGCTAAATATTTTATGGCAGAGTGATCTGTATACAAGATGATAGGATATCCAGTAATATAATGCCTAAATTTATTGATAGCACGTATTACAGCTAAAAATTATTTTTCAGTAACAATATAGTTCAATTAAGCAGGAGATAAATTCTTGCTAATATAATAAATTGCATATGATTTTTTTTTCTTCCTGCCTAAGGACTACTCCAATAACTGTATCTAAAGCATATGATGAAATTTGAAATGGTAAGTCCCAATTTGGACCTCTAAGGACTGGGGCTATTGACACAAGCTTTTTCAGATCCTGAAAAGCATGGTCACATTTTTTTGTCTGAACAAAGTCAACATTACCTGTTAGTGTATATAGAGGTGCAACAATATGAGAAAAATGTTCTATAAATCTTCTATAATAACTAGAAAATCTAAGAACACTTTATACCTCTGTTTGAGTGGTAGGAGTGGGAATTAGCAAAATTATTTGGATTTTGGTCGGGTCTACCTATATTCTAGGTGCTGAGATATAATGGCCTAAAATAAGTCCTTCAGTCGTCATCATATGGCATTTTTCATGGCTAAAATAGAGCTTAGTGGCAATGCACCGCTGCAACACCTTTTCCAATGTGTCCAATGCTGGTTTGAAATCATCTCCGTATGGTGTAAAATAATCCATGTATACTTCGAGCCCTTCATTTATTAAATCTAAAAAGATGCTAAGGATGGCCCTTTGAAATGTTGCAGGAGCATTGCATAGGCCAAAAGGTAGAACTTTGTAAGCAAATGTTCCCCACAGACAAGTAAAAGTAGTTTTGTCCTAGTCTTCAGGGGCAATCTGAATCTGATTGTATCCACTGAAGCCATCTAGGAAAGAAAAGAATTTCTTTCCTACCAAAGTGTCTAATACTTGGTCAATGAATGGAAGGGGAAAGTGGTATTTTTGTGTTTCTTTATTTAGTTCTCTATAATCTACACAAATCCTCCATTTTCCATTCTTCTTTGGCACCACAACAAGTGGAGAGACCCACTTACTATCAGAGATAGGGTAGATGAAGTTCACATCTTAAAGTTTTTTAAGTTCAACTTTTACAATGTCTTTTAGATGAGGGTTAAGTCTCCTTTGTGGTTGGTGAATGGGTTTTGCATCCTTCTCTATGTAAATGTGGTGTGTACATAACTGGGGATCAATTCCTTTCATGTCAGGGTAATCCCATGCAAATGCTTCTTTATATTTCCTCAGTAGTTGGATCAACTTCTCTTCTTGTTCGGAAGTCAGGTTGGCGTTAATGTTTAAAGTCTTTTGTGGCTCAATTTCTACAGTTTTACTATTTGAGACAGAGGTAGTAGGTATTGTTTGATCATGAGTATCTTTAAGAGGATCGTCTTCTAATTCATTATCAAATGCTACTTCTATCATGTGACATTGTATGTGGGATCTAGATTCAGCTTGGCTAATAAAATTGTTAATGGCATCATCTTCTGTTTGATCTTTGAAATCGAGGGCATCTTCTATGGTTAATGGAGATCTAATATTTTCGGTGAGGTATGATACAGGATGTTTGTTAGTTCTTATTATTGTGACACTTGGCTGGGCTAGAGGATATAAAGCTAGAATATTGATGTTAGCCCCCCTAGTTATGGTCATACTGCCTTGTCGGCAGCCGATATAAGCATCAAAAATTGCAAGCCAAAGTCTGCTTAAAATCAACGGATATCCATCAAGTCAGTTTTTGGGGTTTATTATCAGAAAATCAGCAGGATACTCCCAGGAATCAATGGATATCATGACATCATGTAGTGTGCCCTCTAGCCTAACCATAGATTGGTCAGCCAATTCTAATAAAGTGGAAGTCGGTTCTACTGATGTAATGCCCAGTTTTTGACAAGTGGCGGTTGTTAAAATATTGATTGTAGCTCCTAGATCAACTAAGGCATTTGAGAAGGTTTTTCCATTGATTTGTACTATTACTATTGGACTTTCTGGGTCTTCATATTTAATGGGTGTTTCTTTTCGTGATAATAGATCGGATAAGGTACCAACTACTTGGACTTTTGGGTTATTTGTTATTTTCCTCCTTGGTTTTTTTTATACATAGCTCTTTGATGGTTTTTGCATATATTGGGATGTCTTGGATGGCTTGGAGGAGTGGGATTTTTATGTACAAAAATTTCAGTTCTCCTAGAATGTCAAAATTAGGATGTTGTATAGGTCGAGGTATAATTAATCATTCTGGGAATGGGGGAGAAGATGTGGTTACTTGATCATGAATTTGTTGTCTGGTCACATCCTCTTCTTGTGGTTGTTGTTCTATAGGTAACTGATTTTCAACTTGAGCGGTTTTATTTCCCTCTGTTTCTACAACACACCCAGATCTTAATTGAAGATCATTACACTCCTTTAGATTGATTGTTGGTTCTGGTGTTTCAATTATTTGGATAGATTGGACCAATCTATTATTTGGATTAGGGTTGGGTTGGGCTGGGAGTTGCGGTCTTAAGTTAGATTGAAGGTTTTGTTGTAATGTTGGCAGTGTAGGTTGAGGGAGCAGAATGATTCCTACTGGTTGATTCATTGGTCTTTGCCAGTTTGTCTGCCAGGCTTGACTCTGTGAAGTAGGAGGGGACCATTGTGTTGGATATACATTGTTTTGCCAATATGGTGGAGTATAGGGAAAATTTGTTCAACTGGATTGACTTTTTTGGTTTGGCCATGGTGATGATGAAGGAAATGGTGGCTGTGACCAATTTGAGAAGGGAGGTTGATTTTTCCACATTGTATGATATTGTGGAGGCTGAAAAGAAGAAGCTAGATCTGGGAACATACCTGATTTTCACGGCTGCCATTGACGGTGCTGATTGAGTACGTACACCGGTTCTGGCTCTTCTTCTGCTTCCTTGTATACTGCTTTCAATCCAAGAAGTGAGGGACAACTCTCTGTAGAGTGATCTTCTATACAAATGGCACAAACTTAGACTGCATCTAATGGACACTCCTTGTGGTGGTGTTTCTTTCTGCATCTGGGACAGAAGATTGCCAAATTCTGTTCTGCCTCTGCTTGCTTTTGTTTGGCCTACATAATATCAAGTTGTGTTGTTAGTGTCCCTAATATGTCAATTTTAAAATTTTCTAATAAATTTCCAATTTCTGCGCGAGTTACTCCCTGTGCAAAGATCTTTTTGTCTCTTATAAACCTGTCATGGTCCACTAGTTTTAGTCTTGTGCTGCCTCTTGAGCTCTTGATACATAAATCAATAATGTCAGCAAAATTTTCTTGATAAATATCTCCTTTTCCCATAATATTTAGTTTTTCAATCCATTGTTCCTTCATTCCCCTAATTAATGTTGTTTTTAATACATTATCAGGTAAGGGTAATGATGCATAAGGACATCTTTGAAGATTATACTAGAAACGTTCAACATATTCTTCTAATGTTTCATTTGGTCTAAATACCATCTGAAATATTTCATCTTTTAATTCTCTAGACCTGCAATAGTCCTGATATTTCTTTAGAAAAGCATCTTTCATTTGATCCCAATTGTTTATAACACCACCTCCAAATCCCATAAACCATCTTAAAGCAGCCCCTTTTAATGTAGAGGGGAACAATTTCAGTTTTTGGGGATCGGTGGTATGGTCATATCCTCTACATAGCACATCGAGTTCAAATAAGAATGCATCTGGATCTTCTGATATATGGCCATGGAATGTAGGGATATGCTGGAGAGGAATTGCTTTCATAGGTGCATTAGCTGCAGTATCCACAATCAGGTATTCCAGTGTAGAGGTTTGGGTGTTTGGTTGGTTCTAGTCCATTTGGTCAAATATATGCCAATAACCTTCTGGGATATCTAGGAGGGTATTCCTAAGCTGTTGAGGGGGAATGGCTTTAACAGGAATGGCCTTAACAACACTTCCTCTATCTGGGATGATGAAAGTGCTTAATGTTTGGGGGGATTCTGGTTCTTAAGGTTCTTCAACTTCGTTATAAATGATTTTTGTAGCACTTCCCTTATCTGGGCTACTTAATGGCTGAATTATCCCAAGAGGAGATCTTGGTTCTTCAATTTCTCCTGTTTCTCCTCTCCCTTCATAGAGGTTGCTAAGGTTCCCTTCTTGCAAAGATTTTCGGCTAGAATTATCAATTTCTTGAAAATGTTGCTCTCAGTTTGACTATGCACCTCAACAAAGGCTACAAATGGTGATCCTGTGGCTTGAAGGGAACCAGTAGGTTGTCTAGAATCAACTTTTCTAGGTCCTACTGAAGGCTAAGATTCTACTTTCTTAAGGATTTCATCTATAAAGGTCAATTGGCCAAGGGTCACTGGCCCCTTAGCTTTGTCAGACTCGAGTAGGGGTTTAGGATACTTTTCAAGCTTTTTTGCTTAGTCATGCACACAAATCAAATGCTAATTTCTACCCAAAAAATAGCAACAAATTTATAGGAAAGTGGGTAGGGGAGCAGGGCTATTACATGCTCCGTACGCAGGTTCTTGCCTTTCATTTTTAAAACTCAGTTCTCTCCTAGTAGGTTCTTACATCACTCTGGAAAGGAAACAAATGGCTACACTCTTCCCCAGCAACGGTGCCAAAATGTCGAGCAGTAAAACATTTATTTTTCACCTCTATTTACCCTACATTAACTTATCAATCCAAGAATGATTTATTATCTCAAAGAGTGTACTCAGTTTGAGACAGTCATTTGTCAGAGTAATGCTAGTAGTATAGTGCTCTAAATACAAGAGTAAACTGATGCTTGAAATAAGATCTACTTATAGAAAATAACCTTAAAACTCAAATCATGCACTCATAAAACTGGAGCAATGTATCAGTCAAGGGTACAGTAATGGTAACTCATCCCTCTGTAAATTGATGTAATTAAAGAAAATCAAGGAAAATATTATCAATTTGGGAACTAGACAACAAATTTCAATGCTCACTATAGTCTCAGATCGTTCTGCACACCAAAGCAATGATAATAAAAATGACAGGAAATGGAATAGAAACTAGTCTTATGAACAAGATTGAACAGCAAAACCTTAGTCTACGGAAATGAATGCAGCAATTGTACCCTACAAGAATTAGGCAACAATCTTTACTCTAAAGATGAATCAGACAACAAATGGAAATAGAACAACAACTAATGGAAATGAAATATAGAACAACAACTGGAGTCAGATATAAATGTACAATGAACCAAAATGAATATCACACACATCACGCTTAATATTAGAAGAAACAATAATCTAACTTTGATACAACAAGTATAAATTTCAGTTATAAAGAATAACGATTGTGATTCGTAATGGAACAACAATGCCAGTTGAACAACAATTGCGGTTAAGTGTAAACCATCGATAAATACAGTGATACCAACTTATGAATGTACAACACGGTTACTCTATAATTGAACAACAATGGACTTTTGTAAGGAACAACAATGTTATATAATTGGTTAAAGGAACAACAATGTGTTACAAAGTCAAAATGAAGAACACAACATTCCTATTACAGAGAGCAACATTACTCAGTTGAGCATAAACAAAATACAACAAAACCGTTATGTATAGTAGAAAAACACATCAGATTACCGAACAGAGCTACTAATGAAAACCACACACAAATTAGAAATAATGGTACAGGAGCAAGTGTTCCACCAGGGCTGGGCCCTTAGCCTCCAGGGACACACTACTTGAGATTACCTTAGAATCAAAGATGGAATGACAACCAGATTTATATTAAAACATTAAAACAGAGTTACAGTGGATCGCTCTTCAACGAGAGTCAATGATCAAAGTTTCAAATACAAAGGAGGATTACATAAAAATAACAATAGTTCATCCCCTGAGCTAGCAGTGCTACCCCTTATTAGAAGAGTCGAGTGGAGATATTAATGATACAAAAATCGTTAAGATAACGATCCCTCACGATCAAAGGATCCTGAGGGATTCACCAGACTGTTAATTCTCGATTATCCTCTTGTTCTCTTGCACCGATTTGATATCTCCTTTTCCCTTTCCTGGCTGATATGCTCCAATTTGGATCACCTTGACTGCATGCAGTTCCCTGCCAAACAGACAACAGTGAACTTTGTCCTGTCTTTTCCTTTGTGATGGCCATCTTCCATTTTCTCCTTTTCATGCATAAGAAAAGGGCAATTATTAGTTATTTTACATTGCATACAAATCCCATAGATTTTGTCATAATTTATTATTATCTACCTAGTTCATGATGCAAAGAGGTTATGAGTTTTAAAGAAAAGATGACAAAATAATTGATAACAACATACCTTCTTCAATACTCAACACTAAACAGTGTCGCTTTATTTATATGGTCATTTGTAACACCTTGCGCTTCCCATACAGCCCTTAGAACAAACCAGAATTGGTCTGGATCCTCATTTCCCAAACCTTTCAACACAGGCAACTTCACTGTGTTTTCCATACTCAATCGTGGTGGTGGTGGAGTTGGTACAGGAAAAGATGGAGGTGATGGCGATGAAGCCGGTGGTGGTGTGGGTGGAGGTGGGATTCGTTGAATTCATTGTATTATCAGATGAATAGCACTTCGCAGAGAGACCTTCGCGAGCTCTTCCTCGTACCCTCGTGGAGGTGAAATCAAGGGGCTATTTTCTGGACCCTTATTTCCTTCGTTCTTGTAAACCTTTCCGCATCGCGTAGCCCCAAACATCAAGGTAACTGCATAATCTACTTTTCGCACAATAGCATTTTAACCCAAGTATTCAAATACTTTATGTACTTACCTCACGGTCCTTTGAAAAAGCATCACTCTACCTCTCTATAGCCGATTGAGGTGTTGACCATGAACTCAGTAACAAATACATCTATAATGTGATCGAGCCAATGATCAACAACGTGCGCGATCTTATCCTTCGATGCTTCCAACCTCCGTACTAGCTCTGGGGTCCACACAATAGGACCGTCAAGCTTCCACCTTCCTTGGCTATTTGCTAGCTTCGCGATCCACTTGTATAGCCTAATAGGGAAGGGCACTAAAAATATTTTGTGGATCTTTGTATACAGGTAGCTATGTAACCACTCTTCTTTTAACAATCATGGGTTTCTGTTCTTGTTGGAAATAATACTGAGAGGGGGGGTGAATCAGTATTATCAGAACTATAAAACTTTTTCAATGCTCAGAAACATATACGCTACTTTCGTTAAGTGAACCAGCGTGTACACGCAACTGTGTCTAAAGAAAATAGCGTATAACCAGCAATCTTATAATTCAGTTAATTTATCTTCAGTTAAGTGCATAAGGACATTATTCACCATATTAAGAGTAAACAGATGTAGTAGAACAGATCACACAAAAACCACACACATGAACACCATGATATAAGGTGGAAACCCAATGTGGGTGAAAACCACCTGCTGCAAGTCGTCTCTATCTTTCTTTAATATGAAACTTCAGTTTACAATCTTTTTGTACTGGTGCAGCCTTATACCAGTACGCAGGCTACAACCTTCTCTCGTTCTCCAAACTTCCTTGGAAGGGAGCTCCAACCCCCTTTGCTCTTGTACTAGCCAAGATACTAGTACGTAGGTGCTGGCCTACAATCTTCTTTCTTTCAGGTACCACCTTTCATACATTTTCAGACTGGATATTCCTGAAGCACAACATTACAATCTGAAGACCACAATTCATTCAACTTTCACAACAGATCATTGAAGCACAAAACATCCAATACTAGCATCATCAATCACTGAACCACTGAAACCCTGTCAATCACCAGTTACCAGAACACAGAGCAGACTACAGAACTCTGCAATAACAGTCAAACCCAACTGTAAACCCAAAATCAAGCTTCAAAAGATATACGCTACTTCAATGAGAGCAAACCGCGTATACACGCGCTTTTACCGAAGCCAACCTGCGTACAGATCTAAAAATAAATTCTCTCAACTTGCAGCTGTACCAGACATCAGTTAGACCCAGAACATAACATTGCGTCAGTATGCAGATCTAGAAATACGCATAATCAACCATATCATAATAGTGCATTTCAAATCATTAGATCCCGATCTATCCTTAGATCTAGTCTTCCATCAACCGAAGTGATCTCTCCTTAGCTTAGATCAAGCAACCCAGAACCTGCATACCAGATCTCTTTCTTTTTCAGATATTCAATCCTTTTCAAAAGATGTATTTGCCTAATGATCTTCTTCTCCTTATATAGCCTTAGGCCTTGCTCAATACCAAGGGCCAAACCATAGAAATCCAATACCATCAACTTAGAAACTAGGGATCAACACGTCTGTCGAGATACTTTGGTCCAAATACATAGGCTCAAGTACCGAGGACTAACTACCACGGACCAAAGGGAAGCTTCCCGACATATACACCCTTTTATGTTCATATATCTGCGTGTATACGCGCCTTCGTATATATTTAACCTGCGTATACGCGACTTAGTATGCATATAGACGGCGTGTATACGCAACTTGGACTTAATTAACCTGCGTATATGAGATTTCTCTTCATTCTGTAGTCTGAACGGAGATCTGTCATCAAAGAGAGTTGCCATCAAGGACAACACCTGTATCATAGCGCCACACCTGTGCCAAAATGCCAACAATCTCCCCCTTTGGACTTGATGGCAACCTTAAGATCCTTAGAATCATTCTCCCCCTTTGTCATCAAGGGCAAAGGGCTGTGCTCCCCCTGAGTACATGCTGATACCTCTGCTTGGCTGTGCTGAATCATGCTCCCCCTGACTGTAGGCCAGATCTGCAAAAGATGTTCTTCAACAAGAACCAAGACTTATACACCATAAGGGACCTTCCTATCACCAAAAGACTCAATTCATACATCCATACTCCCTACCAAGAGGGGACACATCAGAAACAACCAATTATATTACATCATTCATCCCAGGCATAGTGGGGAAACCAACATAAGCCGTTACATGACCTTGACACCATAAAAGAGATATCACAAAAGAGATACATGACATAGAGACAACAGATCTAGACCAAGACTTATGAAAGTCATCAGCAACATCTGATAAACATCTTTTAGATCAGCAACCAGGATTTCTTTCTGAGCTCCTTCTCCTGAAACCAACAACCAAAAAATCTAAATGCCAACAATGCTTTATGAGACTTTTAAGCTGCTCCCCCTGAACCTGTGCCTACTGCACCCCATGAAACTGTGTCTGAAGAATTCTGACATACCCATCTCAGACCTTTTCAAACCAGAGTTTGCCCTTGCTGTTCAGAACTCCAGATACGCGATTTATCCTACATAAACCAGCGTATGTACGCGGATATACTTTCTGCAAAGTGCGTACAACATACACGCGACTTATCCCTCATAAATCGGCGTATATACGCAGATATCCCTTACATAACTTGCGTATACCAACTTTTCTGTAGAACAGACAAGCTTTAACAGCAGGATGAAGCATCAACTACTCCCAGCTTTTGTCTGAGATATTCAAAAGTTTCCCTGGGCAGTGGTTTTGTGAGAATATCAGCAACTTGTTCCTTAGAAGGAACATACTCCAACTTGACCTTCTGCTCAAGCACTTGTTCCCGAAGAAAATGGTACTTGATTGGTATGTGCTTGGTCTTTGAGTGCATGACTAGATTCTTTGAAATGCTGATTGCACTTGTATTATCACATAAGATAGAGACTGGTGGAGTGCAAGTGATTTGAAAGTCCTGCAAGGTCTGCATCATCCAAAGAAGTTGTGTGCAACAAGATGCCGCAGCCACATATTCTGCTTCATCTGTAGATAAGGCAATCGAACTCTGTTTCTTGCTGAACCAAGATACTAATCTGGAACCCATGAAGAAAGCACCACCACTTGTGCTTTTCCTATCATCCACACTTCCAGCCCAATCTGCATCTGTGTAAGCATGAAGAGTGAGATCTGTATTTCTAGGATACCATAAGCCATAGTTTTGGGTCCCTTGAAGATACTTGAAGATTCTTTTGACTGCCTGAAGATGAGTTTCCTTTGGGTTGGCTTGAAATCTTCCAACAATTCCTACTGCATGTGTAATATCTGGTCGGGTACCTGTCAAATAAAGCAAACTCCCAATCATGGATCTATAAGTGGGTTGGTGAACTGCTGCTGATTCATCATTTGTACTGAGGCTGCATCCTGTAACCATGGGTGTACATACTGGCTTTGACTCTTCCATGCCATACTTCTTCAAGATCTGCTTGAGGTATTTGGTTTGAGACAAGAAGATACCTCCTTCATTTTGTTGGATTTGCAATCCAAGAAAATATGTCAATTCTCCAAATAGTGACATTTCGAATTCTTTCTGCATAACCGAGGCAAAGTTTTGACTCATAGTCTCTTCATTGCTGCCAAAGATAATATCATCTACATAAACAACAAGAATTAGCAATTTGTTATTTTCAACTTTTATATAGAGATTGCTATCTGCTGATCCTTTTGAAAAGCCTTGTTGGTGAAGATATTTGTCCAACCGATAGTACCAAGCCCTTGGAGCTTGTTTGAGTCCATAGAGAGCCTTTTTCAATCTGCATACAAGGTTTGGATCATTCCCAAGAATGAAACCATCTGGCTGCTCAATATATACTTCTTCTTCTAAGTTTCCATTCAGAAAGGCTGATTTCACGTCCATTTGAAATACCTTGAAGTTTTGAAAGCTTGAGAGAGCAAGGAACATTCGGATAGCCTCAAGTCTTGCCACAGGAGCAAAGGTCTCTTCAAAATCTATTCCTTCTTGCTGCGCATACCCTTTACAAACAAGTCTGGCCTTGTTCCTAATTACTTCTCCATTTTCATTCAATTTATTCTTGAAGACCCATTTTGTTCCTATTACATTCTTATCTTTTGGTCTAGGAACTAATTCCCAAGTGTTGTTCTTTTCGATCTTCTCAAGTTCTTCATCCATTGCTTTGACCCAACATTCATCTTTGCATGCCTCTTTCACATTTCGTGGTTCAGTGGAGGAGAGTAATGCCAAATAGCTTGAAGCTTCTGCAAGTGTCCTTCTTGTTTGTACTCCTGCTTCTTTCTGCCCCACAATCTGAGATTCTGGATGATTCTTTTGAACATATCTGGATGGAGTCTTCTCTTCTATTCTTGTCTGCTCCTCTAGTTCTTCTTGAGGTTCTTCTTCTTCATCATTTCGTCTTTGAGGGTAGCCTTCATCTTCTTCAATGTCTTCATGATGAACTTGCCTAGGAATATATCCCTTCTCATCAACCACTACATCAATGCTGTCAACAATTCTGCCAAGTCTTTTATTGTAGCACTTGTATGCTTTGCTATGTGGAGAATAACCAAGCAGAATGCCCTCATCTGCTCTTGGTTCAAGTTTGCCAAGTTGCTCATCAGTATTCTTAATATAACATTTGCTCCCAAAGATTTTGAAGTGCTTCACCGAAGGAGTCTCACCACTCCAGAGCTCATGAGGTGTTTGAGTGCTGTTTACTCGGACATTTGTTTTGTTAAGAATAATAACCGCAGCATGTGCAGCTTCACCCCAGAAGGTTGCGGGAGTACCTGATTCATCAAGCATAGCACGAGCCATTTGTTGGATTGTTCTGCTCATTCTTTCCAGAACCCCATTTTGCTGAGGAGTTCTAGCTGTAGAGAATTCTCTTCTTATCCCATGTTCTTCACAGAAATCGAAAAATTCGTTTGAGGTAAACTCCCCACCTCTGTCAGATCTGAGGCACTTAATTTTGTGTCCTGATTCATTTTCAACCAAGGCTTTGAAGGATTTGAATTTTTCGAATGCTTCATCTTTGTGCTTCATGAGCCCCAACCAAACAAATCTGGAGAAATCATCAATGAATAATATCAGATATTCTTCTCCTCGAGGTGTCCTCTTCCTAAATGGACCACATACATCTGTATGGACTAGCTCGAGAGGCATGCTAGCTGATCCTTCCTTCTCTGGAAAGTTAGTTCTGGTTTGCTTTCCAAACTGACAAGATTTGCATATGGTATTATCTGGAATTTTGATATCTGGAAGACCACGAACTGCCTGATATTTGCATGCTTTCCTTATTTGTGAAAAGCTTAGATGCCCCAACCTCCGATGCCATAGCGAATGTTCATCATCCTTCCTTAAGTAGCATTGTTGTCTTTCCTCAAAGATATATAGATTATTTGGAGTCCTTCTTCCTTTGATCACTGTTTTACCTATATCAAGATCGCGAACACAACATCCATTTGATCTAAATATTACCTCAGTTCCTTGATCGTACATCTGACTGACACTCAGAAGATTATGCTTCAATCCATCAACATATAAAACATTTCCTGCTTTGACCTTCTCTTTCAACGGAGCAACACCTTTTCCTTTTATGGCTGCAGAGATATCGTTCCCAAAAGAAACTTTCTTCCCATTTTCTAATGCAGTATATGACTCAAGCTTTTCTTTGTCCCTTGTCATATGCTTCGAACATCCGCTGTCAATGTACCATAGACTTTCTTGACCTTCTGCATAAAAGGCTATCCCACATCTTTCTGGTTGTGATTCTTTTATTCTCCATGTTCTAACATTTGAGGTTTGTTCCTTCTGAGTTGTCTTCCGGAACCTGCTCCTGCATTCAGAGTCTTCATGACCAAAGTTATTACAAATAGAGCATTCAACTTCATTTTCAAGAACCGAAAAGTTGTTATAAGTCCTTTTCATGGTTCCAGTCATTCTCCCTTACTTTTGAGCTTCTCTAGTCATGATTGTTTTGTAGGCAACACATTGAGCTGCTTTGTGACCGAAGTTATGGCAAGAAAAGCATTGGCCATTAAAGAAACTTCTGCGATAATCAGATCTATCATCCAACCGATTGTAGCTTCTATTCATTCTTGGAGCAAATTGGGAAGATTTTACCTGTGGCTGATTGTAGCTTCTGTTTGTCCTTAAGGCAGTTTGTCCCCGAATTTCTTGATGGTCTTTATTTGTTCTTGAGGTAAACTGTCCCTGATTCACCTGATGACTTTTATTTGGCCTTTGCTCGCTTCTCCTTGCTGCATCAAGATAACTTTTAGAGGTAGAGGCTTGAGATGTTTCTCCATTATATCCAAGACCTGTCTTGATCAGAGGAGATCGCTGCACATTGATAATCTCATCCAAGGTTTCAGATCCTTTAACAAACTTAAGATTAATTGCTTTGGTTTTCTCAATCTCCTTTCTAAGACAAACAATCTCACATTCCAATTTTTCAAGATGTTCTTCCTTTTCAGCTAGTTGACATTGTAGAGAATCAATAATAGCACTCTTCTCTTCTAAACGAACTTTGAGATCTTTCATTTCTTCATAAAAGCCTTCTACATCTATAGCATCCATGTAGTCATCATCTTCAAAAGCCATTAAAAGTTTATATCTATTACCTTGTTCATCTTCATCACTATTTGAAAGTCCATCACTATCTTCATGAGTGTAGTAGCTTTTCTTCTTTTCATATTGTTTCTTGTTCCATTTAACAGGTTCCTTTCCCTTGTCATTCTTATCTTTGTGAGGACATTTGGCAGCATAATGACATACTCTTCCACAAGCAAAGCATTTAAAAGGTAACTTACCTCTGAACCTTCCAGAACCCCTTTGAAGATTTCTGACGAAATTTGATTCCTCTTCTTCATCTTCTGGCAGGTGACTTGCTTCATAATAATCTTCTTTGCCTGAAGCCTTGAAGGCAGCTTCTCTTCTGTCTGATGGACCTCCCTTTCTCATTTCATAAGCAGTTAGAATTCCGTGAAGCTGAGACATAGTAAGAATTTGCAAATTTTCCTTTTCTTCTATGGCAGACACTTTAGATTCAAACTTGGGGGACAAAGATCTTAGAATCTTTTCAACCACAATAGCCTCTTTTATTTCTTCACCCAAGTTTTGCATGCAATTGACAATCTCATCTACCCTAAGGAAGTAGTTAGCCACACTTTCATCATTATACATTCTGAGAGTCTCATACTTAATCCTGAGAGTTTGAAGTTTAGCACGCTTTACCTGATCGTCTCCTTCATAGCTCGTGACCATTTTATCCCATATTTCTTTTGCAGATTTATAGTGCATTACCTTCATGAATTCTGATTGAGAGATGCATCCCAATAGAGTATTGACTGCTTTCGCATTTGTTTCATATTTCTTTTTCTCGGCTGCATCTGTAGGAGTAGCTGAAGGAAAAGTGTAGCCTGTCTCTACGATGTTCCAAACTTCTGTACCAAGAGATTGAAGATATGCAGTAACTCTTACCTTCCAATAATTGAAGTTTGTCCCATCAAAAACCAGTGGCCTGATTGATGCTTCTTTCTTGTAGTTGCTCATGATGAACGATCTACCTTCAAGCGGTCAAGCTTCTCTGAAGGACCTGCTCTGATACCAATTGTTGGAAATAATACTGAGAGGGGGGGTGAATCAATATTATCAGAAATATAAAACTTTTTCAATGCTCAGAAACATATACGCTACTTTCATTAAGTGAACCAGCGTGTACACGCAACTGTGTCTAAAGAAAACAGCGTATAACCAGCAATCTTATAATTCAGTTAATTTATCTTCAGTTAAGTGCATAAGGACATTATTCACCATATTAAGAGTAAACAGATGCAGTAGAACAGATCACACAAAAACCACACACATGAACACCATGATATAAGGTGGAAACCCAATGTGGGTGAAAACCACCTGCTGCAAGTCGTCTCTATCTTTCTTTAATATGAAACTTCAGTTTACAATCTTTTTGTATTGGTGCAGCCTTATACCAGTACGCAGGCTACAACCTGCAGAAGGCTACAACCTTCTCTCGTTCTCCAAACTTCCTTGGAAGGGAGCTCCAACCCCCTTTGCTCTTGTACTAGCCAAGATACTAGTACGTAGGTGCTGGCCTACAATCTTCTTTCTTTCAGGTACCACCTTTCATACATTTTCAGACTGGATATTCCTGAAGCACAACATTACAATCTGAAGACCACAATTCATTCAACTTTCACAACAGATCATTGAAGCACAAAACATCCAATACTAGCATCATCAATCACTGAACCACTGAAACCCTGTCAATCACCAGTTACCAGAACACAGAGCAGACTATAGAACTCTGCAATAACAGTCAAACCCAACTGTAAACCCAAAATCAAGCTTCAAAAGATATACGTTACTTCAATGAGAGCAAACCGCATATACACGTGCTTTTACCGAAGCCAACCTGCGTACAGATCTAAAAATAAATTCTCTCAACTTGCAGCTGTACCAGACATCAGTTAGACCCAGAACATAACATTGCGTCAGTATGCAGATCTAGAAATACGCATAATCAACCATATCATAATAGTGCATTTCAAATCATTAGATCCCGATCTATCCTTAGATCTAGTCTTCCATCAACCGAAGTGATCTCTCCTTAGCTTAGATCAAGCAACCCAGAACCTGCATACCAGATCTCTTTCTTTTTCAGATATTCAAGCCTTTTCAAAAGATGTATTTGCCTAATGATCTTCTTCTCCTTATATAGCCTTAGGCCTTGCTCAATACCAAGGGCCAAACCATAGAAATCCAATACCATCAACTTAGAAACTAGGGATCAACACGTCTGTCAAGATACTTTGGTCCAAATACATAGGCTCAAGTATCGAGGACTAACTACCACGGACCAAAGGGAAGCTTCCCAACATATACGCCCTTTTATGTTCATATATCTGCGTGTATACGCGCCTTCGTATATATTTAACCTGCGTATACGCGACTTAGTATGCATATAGACGGCGTGTATACGCAACTTGGACTTAATTAACCTACGTATATGAGATTTCTCTTCATTCTGTAGTCTGAACGGAGATCTGTCATCAAAGAGAGTTGCCATCAAGGACAACACCTGTATCATAGCGCCACACCTGTGCCAAAATGCCAACAGTTCTCTTGCGCCGCGAACTCGTGAATTCTTCTATCCAACCAGCCTTCGATTTCTTTCTTAGTTGGATTCTAGTGATACAACATCACACATCTCTCATGTAGATTCTGGTCCCAGCAACAGAACCATTTTTTGGCTTGAAGGGATGTGACCTAGCTTCAGTGTTATTTAGCCAAACAAATCCCTACACTACTAGCCCTTTTGGCATCAGCCCACGAAGCACTGAAGCAACCTTGAGATGGTTGTGATGTCGGTTTATTCCAACTATACATTCCTTCATGCAGGGTGCTTCAAACTCTAGTCTATCCTTCAGTACCTTCGTGATCTGTTACAATCGACTTTCACGTAGCCCTAACCAGGGGCTAAAGTCCTTTCGTGCTGATATGGCAGCGAACTGCATTATTTCCCAAACTAGACTAAGTATCCTACTTATCTTGTTAACAGATCTTTAGTATATTCACGTAAAAAAATGTTCCTACTTGCGTTCACTTAACCAATATAGTTATACACATTCGTGCATCATATAATCATTATAAGTGAAATTCATACCCGATATAATAGATGCATAAATAGGAAATAAACACACAAAAATGATAGAAACTTCTCTTTATTAATACTTCCATATGATTATAGACTCGACTCACCCTATGCATTTAGTTGCATACTACTAGGCCTCTGCGCACTTAGCTGTAGAGCCTCTACCTACGCTACGACCCAAAACTTATACTTACACTTCAGAACTATCTCACATACATCTCCATTATTCGATCTTAGGTTGCTTGTCTTAACTACTTAGAGCTTTGCTCTATTTATACAATCCCATGGTCCACAGACCATGGGTAGATCTTCTACTGCCGACATTACATTATCAAAATAAGGGCAAACAACCCTATGACTCTTTAACAATTACACGCTCCGCGCCCACAAAATGTGGAGTCTTTACATTGGAATTAAAAAATTGGACCAAAGTCTGAGCTCTAAGCCCCAAAACTGCCCTTGGGGGATCCCGCACCCAACAGTGAACCTGTTGCGTTGTGATCTATCATATGTGTGAGTTGCCATTAAGGAAAACACCTGTATCATAATTCCAACAATCTACCCCTTTGGACTTGATGGCAACCACACCACCAAGATATTCTCCCCCTTTGACATCAAGGGCGAATGGTAGACCAACATATTCTCCCTCTTTGACATTAATTATGTTGTCCATGCTCCCCCTAAGTACATGTTTAATTCTCCAATTAAGCCCCCCCTTTGTACATGTTGAGATGCACTAAACCGTCCATGCTCACCCTTAGCACATGTAGAGTCTATAAAAATATTTTTTAAAAGAATAACATGACTCTATAACTCAACTAAGTGAGTATGACCTTCCTATCACCCATGATTCATACATACATCAATCTCCCAACCAAGTGGGGATATACCAATTTTGACTCATCCACCCAACCAAGTGGGAATATACCAAATGTTTATACATGAATGAAATAATAATTATTACTTCATCCTTCCCATGCATAGTGGGGTTACAAATTATGTCTTTTCATGACCTTTGCATCAAATGATATACATGACATTTATAACAAGGATCAATAATCTAAACAAGGCCATGATAGTCATCAACAACTATCATATGTCATATATGATCTCCACCATTCGCATATGTCAACATCATCAAGATCAATAGCCTGCATATGTCCATCATCAAAAGAGTCACCTGAATCAAACAACTATGTGGATCAAGAAATATACACATCTTCATGTGCCAAGGTCTTCTATTATAATGCTAACAATGCATTATTAGAAACATATGCTCCCCTTGAACATGTGCCAACTATTTATTATCAGATATGATCATTACAAATATCAGTAAGAATCATCAAGACATCATCCTCAATCAGATATATGTCAAGTCATCAACAACTTATGAGGGACAAGAGCACTTCTACATATTATAAGTAGACTGTAATCATCATCAATCAGAACAAATCATATATTTGATAATTGACTGAACCATATCAGACCCCCTTTTTTGAGTCTGTCCCACTACCTTTTCCTCAAACCCACATATGCATGACTGTGTAGCTTCGAACTCAGGTATATACGTGACTTGTCTTCATGAAAATTTCTTATGAGATTTAGGACACTCAAGTTTCACACTTTCAGCTCCCCTTGAGTCTGTTATGTCTATACACTATGCTATGCCACATCTTTCTGACTATACTTCCATCTTCTTCCATATCTTCGAGTGTGATGATGTTCTCTCCTTTTGGCATAGTTCCTGAAATTTTCTCCTACATTCCTTCGATATATGTTCAAACTTGTGACAAGAATAACATCTTACACGTTTCATATTCCTTCTATAGCATTCAATGGCTTTGTGACCAAACATATTGCAAGAAAAACAATATCCCTTAAAGTACCTCAAAGTTGATGATCTTTCTGTGTGACGGTCTTCAACCATTCTACTTTTGCATCTCGTTGCAACATGTCCAAAATTATGACATATAAAAAATTCAACATTATTCATCGGAGGAAATAACCGACTATCACTTCCACAGTTAGTAGAAAAGGATTTCTTTGAAGACTTTCTTTCCTTGGTTGTTGATGGGGTTGACCTCTCATTTCCTTATTGAGAATTTCAGATTTTTCATTAGAGTTCCTTGCCTCACCTTGTGAGCTAGATTCACCTTCAACATATTCATGAAAATCAAGACCAATTTTGATGGTAGGAGACCTTTGACTACTAAGAATATCATCCAAAATCTTAGTATTGTCTTGAAATCGTAACATTTTATCCATTTCTTCTAATTTACCTTTCAAGATATTTACCTCAACCTAATATTTCTCTTCCTTTTCCAGATATTGCTTCTTCAATATTTCTTCATCCTTTCTTCCTTCTTCCACTTGTTACCTTAACATGAGAATCTCATTTTCTTGTTCTTCATCTGCTTGAGGTAGTTCTTCATTTTGCTTATTCTCAAGATCTTCTTTTAGAGAGAGGATCTTAGCATCAAGACTTTCAGAGTAACTGGATATCTCTTTAAGTCTCTTCATTGTTGTAATTTTTTCATTTGCTTCATTTCTTAATGATGTCACTTCATCCTGCAGCTTTTGACATTGATCTTCCTTTTCCTTGTACTTCTTCCTTACTTTGTTTCCTTCCTCCAACTGAGCTTTTAATTTGGTAACTTCTTCTTTGAAGGCACACTCCCTTTTTTTAAATAGATATTGTTGGTATCTGATTTTATTTGTGAGTATTTTAACTTATGCCTCTATGTTTCTTTCACGATCACTTCCAATATCTTCAATATTGCATCAACAAAGAAAAGTATCACTAAAAGACCAAAAATTTGTACCTGATACTTCATTTTCTTGTTTATATTCAATCTAAGGTGATTCTAAATCTAAATACTTGCTTCCACCTAACGACCCATTGTCTCTCCTGTTGTCATTGTTCCTTTGAGATGTCTTCCTTTTCTGAGGTTCTTTATTCTTTAGCTTCTTTCCAATTGTTTCTAGGAATCATCATCAAGTGATCAAGCTTCTGCCAAAGGACCTGCTCTAATACCAGTTGTTGGAAATAATACTGAGATGGGGGGGGGGGGGGGAGGTGAATCAGTATTAGTCAAATCAATAACTTATTCTTTTCATACTGTGATTTATATACACTACTTCAATGAAGGTAACTCACATGTACACACAACTGTATTTAAGGCAACTAGCGTATATCCAACAAACTTATGATTCAGTTAATTCATCATATGTTGATATTTAATTAGTGAATCAGTACTTCATTAACCATATAAACAGTAGCCATGTGCAGTAATAACAGAACAAACCATCACACATGAACACTAAGTTTTAAGATGGAAACCCAATGCTGGACAAAAACCACCTACTATTGTCTTCTTTTAATATAAGAAAAACCTGATTACAATCTTGTACTGGTCCAGACTCATACTAGTATGCAGGCACCCACCTGAAGAAGGCTGTAACCTTCTCTCTTTCTCTAGCTATTACTGGAAGGGAGCTACAATAGCCTAGCTCTTGTAATAGCTGATCCGTTTACTAGTACGTAGGTGCCGACCTATAGAAGGCTTCAACCTTCACTTGTTTTCTAGCTGCTATTGGAAGGGAGCTCCAACCCCCTGGCTCTTGTACTAGCCGATCCATTTACTAGTACATAGGAACCAACCTACAAAAGGCTCTAACCGTCACTCATTTTCCATATGCTACTGGAAAGGATCTCCAACCCCGTGGCTTTTATAGTAGCTGATATGTTTACCAATATGTAGATGCCAACCTACAAAAGGCTACAACATTCTCTCTTCCTCTAGGGACCACGTTTCATAAATTTTCAGACTGGATACTCCTGGAACATAACACTACAATCTGAAGGCCTCGTTTCATCAAATTCTTGCATTGGACGCATCAATAACATTGAAGCTCAAAATCAATCACCACTGCAATACAACCACCAATCACTAAAACTCAATCATCACCCTCTGAATCAACAACAACTAAATCAATCAATCATTGGCAACCCATCATCACTAAATCCAATCACAAACAATCAATCTAAACATTCCGAACACTCTCACCAAAATACAGTCAGCAGAATACAAAGCATAACCCAAAACTCTGCATTAACAACCAGAACAAACTGCAGCTTCAAACAACATATTTCATAATGTATACAGTACTTGGATGTGATGAACCAACATGTATATGCACTTTTATCAAAGCGAACCAGCGTATAAATCTACAAATATTATCTTAAAAACTTCTCAGATATTCCAAACTTTAGTCATACCCAGATCATAACATTTACAAAATAAAACATGCATACGTATTCATATCTAGACTATCTGTGATCAAACCACATAATTATAATTCATTTTAGGTCTTATGATCCTGATCCATCATCCATCATCAACCACATAGGTGCATCCTTAGTTCAGATCAGGAAAAGCATAAAAAAACCCATAACTTGCATATTTGATCTAACACTTCATAAGATATTCAATACTTTCACACTTGGCCTAATGATCTTCTCCTCCTTATATAGCTTTAGGCCTTTCTCAATACCTAGGACCCAAAACAACTTAGGACAAATACCTTGGACCATATACCTCAGACCAATACAACGGACCAAATACGAGGCACCAAATACCTCAGGCCAATACCTTAGACCAAATACCTTGGACCAAATACCTCAGACCAATACCTTGGACCAAAACCTTGATTTTCATCCCATACACACTTTTCCTTTTGTGAAATTGCATGTATATGTATACACTCCTTTTGTTCTGTTAACCCGCGTGTATATGTTGCTTGGACAGAGTGAACTAGTTATACCTCTTAAAACACTCTCTTTCTTCAATCTCTGGAGTTTGATCTATAATCCTTTGTTGTTAACCTGTTGCACTATGATCTGTCATCTATGTGAGTTTCCATCAAGGACAACACCTGTGTCATAATGCTAACAAGTCTTTCTTTTACAAGCTTCACATCTGGTCTCAGCGTGATCTTCATGACACCCAGGTCTCCTATTATCCCTTTTAGATTATAAAACTTTGTGGGAAACAAATCTTAATATTGGCAGAGGAGCTCAGCAACCATGTCTACTGTCACATCATCCCAAGAGTCCCCAATTTTTACAAATTTTGGTTCCCCCTCTGCACCAATGTTGACCTTCCTAGTTTTCAATGGTGCGATTATGTCAAGATCCTATATCCGTGGACCTTCAACCTCGCGGTAACCTTCAGTTTCCGGAATATTAAATTTTCAGGGATCCTCGTCTTCTTCTTCAACAGTCACATTATAGCATTCTAGTGGATGACTCAACTAGGTAGTCCAATCAGGTTGGATGAGGTCCAAAGGATCTTATGGTATCCTAAAGATCGCTACTTTAAGCTCCTATAGCATCGCATCAATACAGTCAAACCCATCCTCATAGATGAATGTCACTAAAAATCCCTGGCGTAGGATGTCCCATTCTTCCATGCCATGGTGGAGGTCAATTTCCAAGTACTAATTCATTGGTATGACGCCTAGGGTATGACAAAACAGATGCACCCATTTAGGCTAGTGCTATGTGCCATAAGCCTTATTCCATTTAGTCAGGTGATCACGGAGGTCATCTTGTCCATCATACTTATCTGTCATCCACACTTTTGGCTACCCAAAATGTATTCTAATCATCCTCCTATAGTCATGCCAATCACTGAAACTATCCTTGTGTGTACCCCACCATCTTGCAGGTGTAGAGCGTAGTACCCAGTCCAGGGCCTAGAAGCGATGTTTCTCCTATACTTCTCTTTCAAATGCATCGAAAAATAAATCAACATCAGTTAGTGTTGGAAATAATACTGAGAGGGGGGGTTGAATCAGTGTTATCAAATTCTTTTCAATATTTCTTCCTTATTTATACCTTGAATTATTCTTCAAATATTAATCATTACTTTGTATGTCAGTACCATAAAATAATGAGCATGAACAAGAAAAACAGATAGTCACACCAAAGAACACCAGATATAAGGTGGAAACCCAATGTGGGTGAAAACCACCTACTGCAATATGTCTCTATCTTCTTTCAATTAGAAACTATTTTTACAATGACTTTGTACTGGTGTAGTCCTTTACCAGTACGCAGGCTGCAACATGCAGAGAGCTACAACTCTCTCTCATTTTCCAGTCTCTCCTGGAAGGGAGCTACAACCCCCTACTTGTTTTCTTTCAAGGACCACTTTTCATAAATTTTCAAACTGGATCCAAGAATATCAAATAATCATCAATTACATGAAAATCACTCAAACTCCTTATACAATCAACCAAGAATCACCCAGCTTCTCAGAATGCTGTAAACAGAAAGATAGTACTAGAAATATAAACCCAGAACTCTGCAGCAAGAGATAAAAGATAACCAACAAATGTTCTAAGATAGATCCGCAGTTTTTCCTTATCTGGGTTGTGTGACTCTACACCCCACCTTCTGTTTTCTTGCGTATCCACGCAGAGTCTCTTCTACTTCACTGCGTATATCCGCAATCCACCTTTTGTCTTGCTGCGTACTTCTGCTGTGCCTCCACACCCTCTGCTTCTATCGCGCTGCATACTTCTATGTACCTCCGCAGGCTTTCCTTCTATCACGCCGCGTACCTCTGATCTTGCTCCGCACTTCTTCTTTTGTCTCGCCACGTGCGTCCGCACTGTGCCCTTCTGTTCGGTCGCGTACCTCTACTGCATCTACGCACTGTGTCTTCAATCGCGCCGTGAGCCCCCGCACTGTACCTTTCTAAGAACCGCGTACCACCGCACGACACCTTTCAGCGAGCTGCGATCCTCCGCATCTGAACCGTGAAATACCTGTGGACCTTTGATTTGAACCGAAATAACAACCCTCCAATGTGCCACTGACAGTCAGATGCCTAGATCTGATCATGCGCCCGAGAGATCACACTTCATAGATTCACTTTCAACTTCACTTTTATATAGATCAAGCTTTTTAAACCGATAACCCAATATTGTAGATCTTAAGATATTCAATTTGTAAGGATACCTTAGCCAAGTGATCTCCTTCCTTATTTATAGTCAAGCCCTTATTCACACCATGGGACAAAACCATCAATAACCAATACAAGGGATCCAAACTGGGGCTAAATTAGATCCTATACCACGGGCCAAAACCATAGGATCAAGAACGGCGGGCTAAATACCACAGGCAAAACATAAGAAACCCCACGTGAGCACGCTTCTCTGCCTTGAAGTGAGTGAACAGGGGGTCCGCACCTTCTGAACGGGTAACCTGCGTGTATGACCACACCCCCTAGACGGCGAACCTGCGGGTCCGCACCTTTTGAACCATTTACTTGCGAGCCTCTTAATTTCCATCATTTTGAGAGCCTGAACAGACCATTGCCACTTGAGTGAGTTGCCATCAAGTACAACACCTGTATCATAGAGCCATACCAGAATCATAATGCCAACAATCTCCCCCTTTGGACTTGATGGCAACCTCAAGATCCTCAACATCATTCTCCCCCTTTGACATTAAGGGAAAAGGGTTAGGCTCCCCCTAAGAACGTGCTCCCCCTGACTATAAACCAGATCTGCAAAGAAGAACCATAATCCACCAATCACCATAGATGACCATGAAAGAGATAGAGACATATTGTAGCAATATTCAGACCAGCATCCATGATCTCCTTCTGTACTTCCTCCATAATTCCAACAATGCATTATGTGCTCCCCCTGAACCTGTGCCATTCGATCTTTGACCAATCCACAACTCAGCAATTGTACGCATATACCCCAGATGAACCTTGCATACAACCAACAATCAGAAGAGCGTCAACAACAAGATGATGCATCAACAACCCCCAGCTTTTGCCTGAGGTATTCAAAAGTCTCTCTGGGCAATGTTTTGGTGAGAATATCAGCAACTTGTTCCTTAGAAGGAACATACTCCAACTTGACCTTTTGTTCAAGCACTTGTTCCCGGAGAAAATGATACTTGATCAGTATGTGCTTGGTCTTTGAATGCATGACTGGGTTCTTTGAGATGCTGATTGCACTTGTGTTATCACATAAGATGGAGATAGGTGGTGTACAAGTGATTTGAAAATCCTGCAAGGTCTGCATCATCCAAAGGAGTTGAGTGCAGTAAGATGCAGTAGCAACATATTCCGCTTCAGCTGTAGACAAGGCAATCGAACTCTGTTTCTTGTTGAACCAAGATACTAATCTGGAACCCATAAAGAACGCACCACCACTTGTGCTCTTCCTGTCATCCACGCTTCCGGCCCAATCTGCATTTGTATAAGCATGAAGTGTGAGATCTGTATCTCTAGGATACCATAAGCCATAATTTTGAGTCCCTTGAAGATATTTAAAGATTCTCTTCACTGCCTGAAGATGAGTTTCCTTTGGATTTGCCTGAAATCTTCCAACTATTCCAACTGCATGCATGATGTCTGGTCGGGTACCTGTCAAATAAAGTGGACTTCAAATCATAGATCTGTAGGTTGGTTGATGCACTACTCCTGATTCATCATTTGCACTGAGGCTACATCCTGTGACCATGGGTGTACATACTGGTTTTGCATCTTCCATGCCATATTTCTTCAAAATCTTCTTGAGATACTTGGTTTGAGACAAGAAGATCCCTCCTTCCTTTTGTTGAATTTGCAAACCAAGAAAATATGTCAATTCTCCAAGCAAGGACATTTCGAATTCTTTCTGCGTCACCAAGGCAAAGCTTTGACTCATAGATTCTTCATTGCTGCCAAAGATAATGTCATATACATACACAACAAGTATTAGCAATTTGTTATTTTCAATTTTTATATAAAGATTGTTATCTGCTGATCCTTTTGAAAAACCTTGTTGATGAAGATATTTGTCCAAACGATAGTACCAAGCCCTTGGAGCTTGTTTAAGACCATAGAGAGCCTTTTTCAGTCTGCATACAAGCTTTGGATCATTTCCAAGAATGAAACCATCTGGCTGCTCAATGTATACTTCTTCTTCTAAGTCTCCATTCAGAAAGGCTGATTTCACGTCCATTTGAAATACTTTGAACTTTTGAAAGCTTGAGAGAGCAAGGAACATTCAGATGGCCTCAAGCCTTGCAACAGGAGCAAAAGTTTCGTCAAAATCTATTCCTTCTTGCTGTGCATACCCTTTACAAACAAGTCTGACCTTGTTTCTAATTACTTCCCCATTTTCATTCAACTTATTTTTGAAGACCCATTTTGTCCCTATAACATTCTTATCCTTTGGTCTAGGAACCAATTCCCAAGTGTTTTTCTTTTCTATCTACTCAAGTTCTTCATCCATTGCTTTGACCCAACATTCATCTTTGCATGCCTCTTTTACATTTTTTGGTTCAATGGATGAGAGTAATGCCAAATAGCTTGAAGCTTCTGCAATTGTTCTTCTTGTTTGAACACTTGCTTCTTTCTACCCCAAAATCTGAGATTCTGGATGATTCTTCTGAACATACCTGGATGGAGTCTTCTCTTCTATCCTTATCTGTTCTTCTGGTGCTTCTTCAGGTTCTTCATCTTCATCATTCTGTCTTTGAGGGTAGTCTTCATCTTCTTCGATATTTTCATGATTTACTTGCCTAGGAATGTATCCCTTTTCATCAACCACTACATCAATGCTGTCAAAAATTCTTCCAAGTCTTTTATGGTAGCACTTATATGCTTTGCTGTGTGGAGAATAACCAAGAAGAATGCCTTCATCTGCTCTAGGTTCAAGTTTTCCAAGTTGCTCATCAGTATTCTTAATATAGCATTTGCTCCCAAAGATTTTGAAGTGCTTTACCGAAGGAGTCTCACCATACCATAGCTCATGAGGAGTTTGAGTGTTGTTCACTCGAACATTTGTTTTGTTGAGAATAACAACCGCAGCATATGCAGCTTCACCCCAGAAAGTTGCCGGAGTTCCAGACTCATCTAGCATAGCACAAGCCGTTTGTTGGACTGTTCTGTTCATCCTTTCCGCCACTCCATTTTGCTGAGGAGTTCTAGCTGTAGAGAATTCTCTTCTTATCCCATGTTCTTCACAAAAATCGAAAAATTCATTTGAGGTAAACTCCCCACCTCTATCGGACCTGAGGCACTTAATTTTGTAACCTGATTCATTTTCAACCAAGGCTTTGAAGGATTTGAATTTTTCGAATGCTTCTTCTTTGTGCTTCATACGTCCTAACCAAACAAACCTGGAGAAATCGTTAATGAATAATATCAAGTATTCTTCTCCTCGAGGTGTCCTTTTCCTAAATGGACCACATACATCTGTATGGACTAGCTCAAGAGGCATGCTAGCTGATCCTTCCTTCTCCGAAAAGTTAGTTTTGGTTTGCTTTCCAAACTGACATGATTTGCATATGGTGTTGTCTGGAATTTTTATATCTGGAAGACCACGAACTGCCTGGTATTTGCATGCTTTCCTTATTTGTGAAAAGCTTAGATGCCCCAACCTCCAATGCCATAACCAGTGTTCATCATCCTTGCTCAAGTAGCATTGGGTCGCGTACCTCTACTGCATCTACGCACTACGTCTTCAATCGCGCTACGAGCCCCCGCACTGTACCTTTCTGAGAACCGCATACCACCGCATGGCACCTTTCAGCGAGCTGCGATCCTCCACATCTAAACCGTGAAATACCTACGGACCTTTGATTTGAACCAAAATAACAACCCTCCAATGTGCCACTGACAGTCAGATGCCTAGATCTGATCATGCGCCTGAGAGATCACACTTCATAGATTCACTTTCAACTTCACTTTTATATAGATCAAGCTTTTTAAACCGATAACCCAATATTTCAGATCTTAAGATATTCAATTTGCAAAGATACCTTAGCCAAGTAATCTCCTTCCCTATTTATAGTCAAGCCCTTATTCACACCATGGGACAAAACCATCAATAACCAATACAAGGGATCCAAACCGGGGCTAAATTAGATCCTATACCACGGGCCAAAACCATAGGATCAAGAATAGCGGGCTAAATACCATGGGCAAAACATAAGAAACCCCACGTGAGCGCACTTCTCTGCCTTGAAGTGAGTGAACAGGGGGTCCGCACCTTCTGAATGGGTAACCTGCGTGTATGACTGCACCCCCTAGACGGCGAACCTGTGGGTCCGCACCTTTTGAACCATTTACCTGCGAGCCTCGTAATTTCCATCATTTTGAGAGCCTGAATAGACCATTGCCACTTGAGTGAGTTGCCATCAAGTACAACACCTGTGTCATAGAGCCATACCAGAATCATAATGCCAACAATTATGACAGGGATCCTCGTCTTCTTCTTCGACACTCACATTATAGCATTCTAGTGCATGACTCAACTAGGTAGTCCAATCAGGTTGGATCAGGTCCAAAGGATCTTATGGTATTCTAAAGATCGCTACTTTAAGCTCTTATAGCATCGCATCAATACAGTCAAACCCATCCTCAAAGATGAATGTCACTAAAAATCCCTGGCGCAGGATGTCCCATTCTTCCATGCCATGGCGGAGGTCAATTTCCAAGTACTAATTCATTGGTATGATGCCTAGGGTATGACAAAGCAGATGCACTCATTTAGGCTAGTGCTCTATTCCATAAGCCTTATTCCATTTAGTTAGGTGATCACGGAGGTCATCTCATCCGTCATACTTATCTGTCATCCACACTTTTGGCTACCCAAAATGTATTCTAATCATCCTCCTATAGTCATGCCAATCACTGAAACTATCCTTGTGTGTACCCCACCATCTTGCAGGTGTAGAGCGTAGTACCCAGTCCAGGGTCTGGAAGCGATGTTTCTCCTATACTTCTCTTTCAAATGCATCGAAAAATAAATCAACATCAGTTAGCCCTTTATAATGAGGCAGATTCTTGACTTCAGATGACACGCAATGTAGTGATTTGGTCATCATATTACAACGCAATGTCGAGACTTCATGCAACTAGTTCTGCCAATGCTCCAATTCCTCATCTAAATCTAACATGTAGGAGCTTTCGCAATCCCATGCAATGCATCCGTCCATTGTTGGATTCACCCAATCCTGGTCTTGCACCGTTATCTTGTAAATCTAGTCTAGATCATCATTGCTTTCATAATCTTGGACTGGTCCTGTATAACGCGATCCCTCTGCGAGATCTAGTGGCACCACTAAGCGGACTAACTTGTTTTCAAATAGCATCTTCCACTTCTTCAGGTTGATTACCCCATTCATGTTAGTGGCCCAATCAATTCCAAGGAGTGTAGGGTAGGGAGTTCTATCATCCATAATCTGTATTACCTCAAACTCTGCGAGTGCGCTTGCACCCTCAATGTCAACTGTGACCCCTTGCAACCTCCCCATTGGGATAATTTTCTGTTGATTCACCATCCTTAACTATATCAAAGACCACTAGAGTGCAGGTCTCCCCATTCTGTCCCAGGTCTGTTTTGGAAAGACATTCACGTCAAACCCCAGATCCTAGATAACTTGGTTCATCTCCTATTCCCATATCGACACGGTGAGTCTCATCTCCCACCCGGTCCTTGCCTTGGTCTTGCCAAGCTTCCTGACCATGTGTGGTTCACTAATAGCACTATCCTTACCAGTGCACTTATTGATAAATTCTTGCAGGACCTTTACAACCTTATTGTCACGGTGCAGCTTCATGCAAGTCTCCAAGAACGTGGTAAGCATGGACGGGTCCATTTCTTCAATTGGTTTCTCCTAAATTCCAAAGGTAGAGGCCTCAATGAAGCTTTTCTTTGCTTCCATAAATGTTTCTTTTGCACGCTCCAAATCAAACCCAGTCTCCTTTTCTGGTGCTTTGCAGACCCATACACCTTCTGTAGGCTTCTTTCCTTTATTCTCCCCAGTCATGGTTCCGCTCCGCAGCATAATGTTTACCTTCGGGTCTTCCTCATGAGGATCAACCCTCATCATCAGGAGGTGCAACGTTGGAGGTTATGCCCCCTTTTCGTGAATCTTAGCCAACAATATTGGGCAATCCTTAGTCGCATGGTCAAATTAAGTATAATAGAAGCATGACAATCACATCAAATTTGGACCATCCCTCACGTAGTGTCTCTGCAATTGTAACAAATCAACTATCCTCGGCTTCTCTCAGGCCCTCCTCCACCTTGACCTCGACCATACCCCTGATATTCACCTCACGTTACCTTAATGCCTTAGTATGGAGGCCATGTTTCTGTTTGCATTTTGTATGCAGGTGTCCTATCCATCATCAATTCATAACTTCGACATTTGCGCTCGTCATGGCCTATTGATTAACAAAAATTGTAGAACAGTTGTTGCAGTGCTTATACAAATTTCTGTAGAAAATGGAAATGATCAATCGTGTGTTTCCCTGCTACCTAACATATACCACACCATAGCGCAAGCCCTGCACTTGGCCCTGCAGTGGCCTCCAGTTGTAGAGGCATTGTTCCTCCTTCTAATGTAGTTTGTCAACACTAGGCAATGATCCTTGTCATGCCCCTAACCCTTTCATTTTATGCACCAAACCTCTTTGCGTGCATTTCGAGGCAAAGGTTTTGCAACTGTGCATGAATCTGCTAAAACCCTAGATTCAGATCTTGCATCAGCATTTCGTGCAGTCTCATTGAAATTTGCATTCTTCTACCTAAGTTGTAATCTTCTATTGTGACAGTACAACCCTTAGGTGAGGTAGGAGCGAAGCCACGAACTACTCACGGTGTTGCCCATCCATCAAATTCATATTGGCTTCACGGATTTTACACTTCAATATTTGATCTAACTCCTAAGGGGTCTCACCTGGTTTCATCGCGATGTCCTTGAATCCCATAATCGACTACTCTTGAGAGTTAGGCCTACTGAATTCTTTATTTAGTGCAGTCTAGATCTTTGCCAGCATAGCTGCCTAGTTCTCATTAGAGTACTTGATGTACCAGGTTATCACACCATCCTAGAAATCACTAACCAATGCTGCCTTCTTCATGTGATCATCTGTAATGCCCTGAGCTTCCCATATAGCCTTTATGACGAACCAAAATTGGTCTGGGTCCTCATTCCCTATGCCCTTGAATACATGTAGTTTTATGGAGTTCACCATATTGAATAATGGAGGTGGCAGTGGTGTGGGTGATGGTGTGAGTAGTGGAGGTGGGCATGTAGGTGGTGTGGATGGATGTGATGAGGGTGGAGGTGACATAGGTATTCGCGGGAACCCTTGTCTTATCAACTGACTAGTGCTCAGGGGAGAAATCTGCGGTGTTCCTTCATCTTCACTTAAAGGGGGTCCGATCAGTGGGCTATACTCAGGACCATTTCTTCCTTCATCCCTAAAAGGTTTTCTGCTTCGCATAGCTCCAAATATCAAGGTAGCTTCATAAGCCATTGTTCACATAAGAGCATCTTAATCCAAGTATTCAATGATTTTAAATACTTACCTCATGGTCCTTTAAAGTAGTGCTCTGCTTCACTATAACTGACAGAGGTATCGACCATGAACTCAGTCACAAATACTCCTATGATTTGGTCGAGCCAATGGTCGACAACGCACATGATCTTATCTTCAGAAGCTTCTTACCTCCTTACTAGCTCCAGTGTCCAAACAATCAGCTTGTTAAGCCCCCACCTTCCTTGACTGTCTGCCAACATCGTGATCCACTCATATAACTCAATCAAGAAGGAACAAAAGAAGATTTCATGTATTTCTATGTACATGTATCTATCCAACCACTATTCTTTCATCAATCACATATTCTTGTTTTCTTGCACTGTAAATTCATAGATCTTTCTGTCCAACCAGGTTTCAATTTCTTTCGTAGTTGGATTCCAATTATACAACATCATAGATCTCAAATGCAGATCCAGGTCCCAGCAACGGAACGATTTTTTGGCTTGATGGTTCCAGACCCAAGTTCAGTGTTAGTCAGCCAAGCAAATCCCTACACTGTTGGTTATTTCAGCATCAGCCCACAGAGCGTGGACCAAAGTCTCACCTGAAGTAATATGGGGGGATGTAGGAACCAAGTTTCCACACCTTGAGATGGTCGTGATGTCGGTCTATACTTCTTGATCCCACCTTCATGTAGAACTATAAGCTTCTAGGGCTAATTGATGTTCCTTCCCTCCCATCCTTTAGTACCTCCATGATGATACCCAATTGATCTTCGCACAACCCTAGCCCGAGGTCTAGGCACTTATACACCTTTGTGACTGCATTACTGTATAAGTTCCCAATTGATCTTAAGTGTTACCTAATCTCCCATGCATTTACAGTTACCTTCGTGTAATCCTTTACTCTTGCTTGTGTTCATTTAAAAAATATATTTGAATACATTCGCGCATTAAATAAGCATTATAATTTAAACCCAGATCATATCATAATATAATAAGATGCATTTAAACAGAGACAAAATACACAGCGATTTGCAAAATACTTCTCTTTATTGATATCTTAAGTTCAGTACAGACTCGATCCACACTGTGCACATAGCGGTAGGGATCCGCGCCCTTAGCTGCAAACTTCCATCCTAGGCTTCTGCGCACTTAGGTGCAGAGCCTCTACCTACGCTAAGACTCGAGAACACTAAGAACTTCTTACCCCAAAATCATTATTACTACTACTCCTTCTCTTAGACTCTTATAAGACTCCCTTTTTATACAATCCCATGGTCCGCGGACCATGTGTAGATCTTTACAACCAACATGAGACTTCACAAAACAAGGGCAGACAACCCTTTGACCTCTTCGCACTCCGCAACCATAAAATGCAGAGGCTTTACATATTTATTACAAAATTTGGGCCTTCTTCCCCAAAACATGGGCTTTTAGCCCCAAAACTAGCTCTTGGGGGAACCCGTTCCCAACAATATCAGGTTTGGTACCTGTTAGATAAATTAGACTTCCAATCATAGATTTGTAAGTTGGATGGTTTACTGTTGGTGATTCATCATTAGAAATGAGACTACATACTGTTACCATTGGAGTACATACTAGTTTAGAATCTTCCATTTCGTACTTGTCCAAGATCTGTTTGAGATATTTGGTTTGTGAAATAAAAATACCATCTTTTATTTGTTGTACTTGTAGAATAAGAAAATAAGTTCATGAAGTAAGGACATTTCAACTTCTTGCTGCATAACCGAAGTAAAGTTTGGACTCAAATATCCTTCATTTCTACAAAAAATGATATCATCAACATAAACAGCAATAATTATTAGTTTATCATTTTCAATCTTTGTATATTAGTTGTTGTCTGCAGAACCTTTTGTGAAACCTTATTGTTGTAGATATTTTTCAAGGCAGTAATACCAAGCCCTTGGAGCATGTTTCAAACCATAAAGATCTTTTTTGAGCTTGCATACAAGTTTTGCATCATTTCTTAGAATGAATCCTTCTAGTTGCTCAATATAAACTTCTTCTTCTAAATATCCATCATGAAAAGTTGATTTTACATCCATTTGATATAGTTTGAATTTTTGAAAAATAGAAATAACAAGAAACATTCTTGAGGCTTCAAGTCTGGCAACAGTTGCAAAATTTTCTTCAAAATCTATACTTCTTGTTGAGCATACCCTTTACAAACATGTCTTGCCCTGTTTCTAATAACCTCTCCATTTTCATTCAACTTATTCTTAAATATCCACTTTGTTCCTATAACATTTTTATCATAAGGTCTAGGAACTAATTCCCAAGTATAATTATTTTCAATTTGGTCAAGTTCCTCATCCATGATCCGAATTGGATCCATAGAAAGATTGTCGAGGACCATGACTGAATCAGGTTGAAAAAATCTCTAAAGAAATCCAAAATAGTATCAAAAACACCCTGAACTAGTGGCCATGGCAGCCGATGTGGAACGACGAGGACCTCGGTCAAAGCGCATTGATCGAGGCCCATGGAACCAACATAGGAGGCCAAAATAGCCGCTGGAAGCCTCAGAATGGGAAAAGGAAGAGGTTTTCCTAAGCGCGAATAGGGCCCTGATGGGAAATCCCAAGCACCCAGTGGTGTGGGGGAACCGAAGGACCACAGGCGAAAAATGGAAAAAAGCACTAAACTCAAATGGCAGGACCCACACTCTGGAAACTGGCGGTTTTGATCGGGGTGCCCTTGAATGGTAAGAGGTTTTGGATAGGAGCAGAGCGATTCCATACACCGATCGACGTGTGGCAGGCAGAGGTGAGAGAAAACCATCATTGCTCGCACACTATTGGTCGAGCAAGTCAACTGCGTGAAATGTACGTATGGCGTCAGATCTAGAGGGTCCCGATCGAACGGTTGAGATCATGCTCAATGGAAAGAAGTAGAATTGATAGGGAATTAAGCTGCGTTCCAAAGGGATTTGGAATCTGTTTGACTACCACAGTGGAGGAAGAATGCATCCACGGCGTAACTGAAGAAATGAACTGACGAAGCATGTTGGTGCCATTTAGAGAAGGACAAGTGGCCACTCCCTAATCATTCATGCTGACACCAAACAGAGGGAACTCCAAGCACAGCTGCAGAAGATGAATCAACAGGCGGAAGAGGAACCGAACAGGCATAGGGATCGAGTGGCTAAAGCCATGAACAAAGGAAGAAGAATTAGTTAGAGTCAGAGAATGGAGTAGAGTCTAAGTGACCAAGAGAGACAGTGAATAGTGAACCCCGAGAGGAGGACTGAACACAGAGAATAGTAAAGCGAAGTAGAAGAGACAGAGGGTCGAGCTGACTAGAGGTAGCATCGAGCACTAGAGAGCTTGAAGATTCAAGCCTTCCCATAGAGGAATCTGTCTAAACTGAGCATCACATTTGGCTCTTTCCACTGTAGGCAAAAGGGTCACAGAGCTAGTAGGAAGAAGAAGAGTCTGTGTACTCCAAGTGGCTTGGGGAATCTAAGAAACCACCCTGCCAAGCCAAATCTACTTCAAGAGAACTCATATTGAGTCCCTGTATTGTAATTTCCCTACTTGAAGACACAATAAAACAAGGCCACCACTGAAAGTTGGACCGGAGACGTAGCCCTGGAGAATATGGTGAACTCCTTATTAAAATTGTTTGTGTCTTTGTGTTTTCTTATTGTATTTCTCTGCTGCCTTTCCATTTTATTGTCTGTGTATTGGCAATCTGATTGATTCGTTGTTTCAATAACACAGAACACACACCATCACATGAGTCTGTAATACCTTTAGTTTAATAAATATTTAACTGATGTCACTCATAGGGTGAATATCAGATCAAGTGGTATCAAAGCTCAAGGCCATAAGGTTAGACAAGCTTATGTTGGTTTAGCTGTGAATGCTTACAAGATCAAAGCTCAAATTAGGAGAAGGAGAGTTGGTGGAAACTAATCCTGAAATTGGGAGAGTCTATCCTTGAAATACCATGTCAGAAGAAGGTTCTATGGGGCCAGACCCTCAATTCATAGAGAGTTTCCTAGCTATAAATTCTATGGTTGAAGAAATGTATAAAGACTTTAGAATGCAAAAGGTGGAAGTTGCATCAGCCTATAAGCAGGAGAAAGAAGAAGATGAGTCTCACTTCCATGAAAACTTCAAAGGAAAGGGGAAAGAGGAACACTTTCTCACACCTCCTAATAGCCCTGCGCATAATAAGAAAACATCTTTGATTAGGTTAGATGTGAAATTTGATTTGCCTATATGTGATGGAGAGCTAAATGTTGAGAAATTGGACAATTAGATGAGACAAATTGATGTGTATTGCAAGGTACAAAACATAAACTCAAACAAGAGTAAGATTCAGCTAGAAAGCCTACACCTAGGAGGCATTGCCTTGGTTTGGTGGGAAGGTAGAACCCAAGCTGATATGAAAAGACATGGTAAGACCATCTTTATCTAGAGTGACTTTGTTTCTGCAATCAAAAAATAGTTCTATCCATTGGCCTACATGCAACAAGCCATGATGAGTTGGCAAAATCCTCGGTAGTTGAAGGGGAAAAGTGTGCAAGGGTATACACAAGAGTTCAAAAAGAGGGCATTGACATTGGGTATCTCATTAGACTCACCGGAGACTCTTTTGAAGTACATTAGTGGTCTACACAGCTACATGAGGCATACCATCCTCATGTTTAATCCCACTAGTATAGATGAGGTATCTGTACAAGCTACTCATCTAGAGGCTAGATGAAAGAATGGCAATCCAGAGGTTGGGGGACCATCGCAACCCACTGTAAGCAAGAGCAAGGAGAAAAGAAAACATAAGTGGAAGGTAACAAAGGATAACATTGCACAGAAAGCCAAAGCTTCATGCACTCACTTTAAAAAGGAGGGGCATGATGATGAGCATTGTTGGATTCTGCATACAGAGCTGAGACCTAAGAAGTATTAGGGCAAGAAGAAGAAGACAGTTGCAACTATTCAGAGAGATTTGGGGTCAGACTCAGGAGATGAAACAACTATAGCAGCCACAGATATAAAAGGTAAGAATTTTGAAGCATCTACTAGTAATTCTGCTCAATCTGTTATTGATAAAGAAAATGAAAGAAAAAGACATGAGCTTTTCCATATTCGAGTTATTTCCAAAAGTCAAAAGATTGATACTTTGTTTGATAGTGGCTCTCAAGTAAATTTTATTTCTGAAGCAACTGTAAAGAATTTGGGATTACCAACTACACCTCACAAGAAACCATACCCATTAGGATGGTTGAACGATAAAGCACAACTACAAGTTACTAGACAGTGCAAACTCAAGTTTTCTTTTGGGTCAACATTTGTAGATGAGGTTGAGTTAGACATAATTCCTTTGGATATATGTGGAATTGTTTTAGGAAGTCCTTACTTGTATGATAGAAAGGCTATTTTCTATAGAGCTAAGAACGAGTATCTATTGGTTAAAGATGGAATCGAATACTTTGTAAGAGCTCATAAGCTCAAGAATAATTATACTCTCATAAACTCAGGACAGATGAAAATAATGATTAATTCATGCAAAAAATTCTTACTAATGGTTGTAAAGGAAAAGAAACCTGATAAAACCAATGTATTTGAGGGCTATAATGCTGAACAACAAGCTAATATAAAAAAGGTTGTTTCAGAGTATGATGTCTTGTTTCAAGAACCTAAAGGTCTACCACCCAAAAAGGGAATAATACATGATATTATTTTGCAGCAAGATGTTCCATTGCCTAACATTGGGATGTATAGGTTGTCTGCTTTAGAGAATGCTGAAATCAAGAAGCAGGGGTAGGAGTTGCTTGAGAAGGGCTTCATCAAGCCTAGCACATCAATATGTGGGTCACCAATCATTTTGGTGAGAAAGAAAGATGGCTCGTGGAGAATGTGCATTGACTACCGAGCACTAAATAAGATAACAATAAAAAATTGTTACCCCCTTCCTCGCATGGATGATCTTTTAGATCAATTAAAAGAAGTTGTTTATTTCACCAAGCTAGATTTGCACTGTGGATACCATTAGGTTAGAGTTGTAGAGAAAGATGCATGGAAGACTGCTTTCAAAACAAAGCAGGGATTGTATGAATGGCTGGTTATGCCTTTTGGCTTAACTAATTCTCCTGCTACTTTCATGAGATTAATGAATGATGTACTCAGACCTTTTCTTGATGATTTTGTTATTGTGTATCTGGATGACATTCTGATTTTTAGTAAAACGTGGGAAGAACACTTAAAGCATGTTAAGCATACTTAGATGTTTTGAAAAGAGAAAAACTTTATGTTAAACTTTCAAAATGTGAATTTGGCAAAACATCTCTAAACTACTTGGGTCATATAGTAGGGGGAGGTGAATTGAAAATAGATCCCTCTAAAGTGGTAGTCATTGTGAACTGGCATAAACCTAGGTCTACTATAGAAGTGAGAAGCTTCCTAGGAGCAGCACAATATTGAAGGAAGTTCATCTCTAACTTCTCCTCGATTGCAGCTCCATTTGAGATCCAAAATGATGCCAGTGACTATGCCATGGGAGAAGTGTTGACACAGCATGGCAAACCCATATGTTGTCATTCTGAGACTTTTAATCCTGCAGTAGTTAACTATCCTACATATGATAAAGAATTGTATGCATTAGTTCAGAGTGTGAAAAAGTGGAAACATTATTTAATGGGCAAAGAGACAGTAGTACATACTGATCATCAGCCACTTCAATATCTACACTCCCAAACTAAGTTGCAACAATCAAGACATTAGAGATGGATGGGTTTTCTACAACAGTTTCACTTAGTCATCAGATATAAAAAGGGCATACATAACAAGGTCGCAGACATGTTATCTAGACCCATTATAAATGCATATACCATACTTAAGCATAACTCTGTACTACATGAAAGTTTCATAGAACAATATGCTCAGGATATGGATTTTAAAGATGTATATGCAACTTTAAGTAAAGGCAAAAGAGTAGAAGAATTTGACTATCATATAAAGGACCGACTCTTATACCATTGTGGGAAACTCTGCATTCCACAAACTGAGAGGATAAAGATAATTAGGGAAGCACACACTTCTTTGATATCAGGTCACTTTGGGGTAAGTAAAACAGTTGCATAGCTGCAAAGATTCTGCTATTGGCTAAAAATGAATGAGACAATTTCTAGATATGTAAGAGGGTGTGCCATGTGTGCTAAAAGCAAGCCTAGCAATAGAAAACTAGGCTTGTACACTCCATTGCCAGTTCCTTCTCACCCTTGGGAAAGTGTTTCCATGGATTTTGTTGGAGGAATGCCTAAATCTAGGAAAGGTCATGATTATCTATACCTTGTTTTGGATAGGTTTAGCAAAATGTGTATTTTGATACCTTTTAGTAAACAGATCACAGCTGAACATAATGCAAAATTGTTCTTTGAACATGTATGGGTTCATTTCGAATTACCCATTTCCATTTTATCTGATCAAGACAACCGATTTGTGGGGAAGTTTTGGTCTAGTCTGTGGGAACTGATGGACACCAAGTTGAAGAAAAGCACAACTTTTCATCCACAAACAGATGGCCAAACAAAAGTAGTAAATAGGACAATGATCCAGTTATTGAGAGGATATTGCAGTAAACATCCTAAGCTTTGGGATGAACACTTATGTCCAGCATGCTTACAACAGAGCCAAACACTCTTCTACAAAGAGATCTCCTTTTGAGACTTGCTTTGGTTTCATACCAAGGTCTCCTTTGGATTTTGTCTTTGGTAAAGATACCATGGTTGATGGACACAATGATGTGGATAAGGAAACCAGGTTCATTGAAAAGATCCAGGAGATCCATCAGGCAATACAGGAACAACTGGAAAAGAGCTAGGCCAAGTATAAGGCTAGGCATGATAAGCATCAGATGGAGCATAGTTTTCAAGTTGGAGACCAAGTATGGCTATATATCAGCAAAGACCGGATGCAAGGTGAAGGTAAAAATATAAAGCCTATCAGGTATTAGGATACTTGAGAAGATTGGTGAAAATGCTTTTCGCCTTCATCTACCAGCCTACATGCACATCTACTCAGTCATAAATGCAGACTATTTGAGATTGTTTGAACCTTCAATGATTGAGGACCCTGAAGAGAAAATTCAATTGCCTTCTATTGATGACCTACTACTTGAATACCTCAATGAGTTGTAGGAAGACACCGTGTTAGACAGGAAGGTGAGGACAATGTGTAGGGGAAATGTTGAGTACCTCAGGATTTGGCTCAAAGGTTCGAAGTTGAGCGGCGCAAAGTGGATTGAGATTGGACAAGTGAAGAAACATTATCTTCACTTAGTCGATGAATGAAAACCAACTTTTGGTGGTCCAAAAGCTCTTTCAGTGGGGAGGCCATGATCCGAATTGGATCCATAGAAACACTATCAAGAACCATGATTGAATTAGGTTGAACAAATCTCTAAAGAAATCCAAAACAGTATCAAAAACACCTTGAACCAGTGGCCATGGCAACCGACATGGACCTCGATCAAAGTGCGTTGACCGAGGCCCATAGAGCTCGCGCAGGAGGCCAAAATAGCCCCTGGAAGCCTCGGAATGGGAAAAGGAAGAGTTTTTTGATGAATGATTGTTAGGTGAATAGGGCCCTGATGGGAAAGCTGAGCACCCGATCGTGTGGGGGAATTGGAGGACCGCGGGCGAAAAAGAGAAAAAGTGCTAAACTCAAATGACAGGACCTGCGCTCTGGAAACCGGCAATTTGGTTAGGGCGCCCTTGAACGGTAAGAGGTTTTGGATAGGAGTGGAGCAATTCCATACATCGATCGATGTGTGGTAGGCGAAGGTGAGAGAAAACTGTCGTTGATCATGCATTATCGGTGGAGCAAGTCAATCGCACAAAACGTGCGTATGGCGTTGGATCTGGAGGGCTCAGATCGAACGGCTAAGATCACACCCGATGGAAAGAAGTGGAATCGATATGGAATTAAGCCACGTTCTAAAGGGATTTGGAATCCATTTGACCACCACAGTGGAGGAAGAATGCATCCATGACATAACTGAAGAAATGAATCGACGAAGCATGCTGGCACCATTTAGAGGAGGACAAGTGGCCACTCCCTCAGCGTTCATGCTAATGCTGAACACAGGGAACTCCAAGCGTAGCTGCAAAAGGTGAATCGGCGGGTGGAAGAGGAATTGAACAGGCATAGGGACTGAGTAGCTAAAGCCATGAACAAAGGAAGAAGATAGTTAGTTGGAGTCAAAGAATAGAGAATAATCCAAGCGACCAAGAAAGACAGTGAACAGTGAACCCTGATAGGAGGACTGAACATAGAGAACACTGAAGCTAAGCAAAAGAGACACAGGGATGAGCTGACCAGAGGCATCATCGAGCACCAGAGAGCTTGAAGATTCAAGCCTTCCCATAGAGGAATCTATCCAGACTAAGCATCACATTTGGCTCTTTCCACTGTAGACCGAAGGGTCACAGAGCTGGTAGGAAGAAGAAGAGTCTATGTACTCCAAGTGGCTTGGGGAATCCAAGAAACCACCCTAGCAAGCTAAATCTGCTTCAAGAGAACTCATATTGAGTCCCTGTATTGTAATTTCTTTGCTTGAAGACATAATAAAACAAGGCCACCTTTGAAAGCTGGACCAGAGATGTAGCCGTGGAGAATAGGGTGAACTCCTTATTAAAATTGTTTGTGTCTTTGTGTTTGCTTACTATATTTCTTTGTTGTCTTTCCATTTTATTGTCTGTGTATTGGCAATTTGATCGATCCATTGTTTCAATAACACAGAACACACACTAGCACTCGAGTCTGTAATACCTTTAGTTTAATAAATCTTTAACTGATGTCACTCATAGGGTGAATATCAGGCCTTAACCCAACACTCATATTTTCTAGCTTCATTTACATTTTGTGTTTCTATGGAGGATAGTAATGAAAGATAACTTGAGGTCCTTATAAGAGTTCTTCTTCTCTATACTCTAGACCGTTTTTCTCCTAGAATTTGAAATTCTGGATGATTCTTTTCAACATACGTAGATGGAGTTTTTTCCCTGACTGTTGTATCTTCTTTTGGTGCTTCATTGCTTTCTTTGTCTATATCATTTTGATTTGATATGGGAAAGAATTCATCGTCTTCCTCATTGTCATAATCCTCTTTTGATTTCATGTGTTTCAGATTTCTGCATGCTTCATCAATTACAATGTCAATGCATTCAACAATTTTCCGAAGTATTTTATTATAACATTTGTATCCTTTACTTCTGAATGAATAACCAAGAAGAATCCCTTCGTCTACTCTAGGTTCAAACTTACTGTTGGGACGGGATCCCCCAAGGGCAATTTTGGGGCTAAAAGCCCAGGTTTAAGTCAATTTTTGTAATATTATTGTAAAGACTCCACATTTTGTGGTCACGAAGCATGAAGGTGTTATGTGTCATAAGGGTAGCCTTGCCTTAGTTTTGTAAAGTAAAGTCATCTGTAAGAGATATACCCATGGTCCGCGGACCATGGGATTGTATAAAAAGAACTAAGCTCTAAGTAGTTTAGAAAGACAATGATGGATGATGTAAGAGAGCCATAGCTTTAGAGAAATAAGTCTAAGTCTTGGGTTGTAATGTAGGTAGAGGCTCTGCAGCTGAGTGTGCAGAGGCCTAGGGTAGAAGTTCGTAGCTGAGTGCGCAGACCCCTGCAGCTGTGTGCGTAGGGTAGACAAAGTTTGTAACCACTTGGAAGATATTAATAGAGAGATATTCTGCAATTTTTGTGTATTTCTTCTGTTGATGAATCTTGATATGTTATGAATGAATTTTCTTTATTATGCTTATATGGTGAGCGAATGAACGCAATTACATTGAATAACTGAACGCATATACAAATATCTGTTTACGTAGGGATAAATATAATTGTTTGATTAGATAAGCAAGGAACTTAGATTAATTGGGGAATTTGTACGGCACGCTGCCATAGCAGTGTGAAAGCACATGAGCAATAGGCTCAAGCTATGCGAAGGACGATCATATCCTTTCGTGGAGGTATTGAAGAATAGAACACAGGGTTTGTCTTACAAGCCCTAGAGCAAAGAAACCTGCGCGAAGGTAGGAATAGAGGGAATTAAAATGACATCATGACCATCTCAGGGTGTAGAAACTTGGTTCCAACATCCCCCATTATTACTTTGGGTGAGACTTCAATCCGTGCTTCACAGGTTGATGTTGAAAGGGCTAGTAGTGTAGGGATTTGTTTGGCTAATTAACACTGAACCTGGGTCAGGCCACCTCAAGCCAAAAAATGGTTCCGTTGTTGGGACTCATATATGCATAAGAGATGTTTGATTTCATATCACTAGAATCCAACTAAGAAGGATATTGGAGATTGGTTGGATAGATAATCCATGAATTCATGGCACAAGAGAATGGAAAGCCATGATTGACAACATAGCAGTGGTTGGACAGATACCTATATACATAGATCCACGAGATATTTTTCTGATCCTTCCTTATCGAGTTATATGAGTGGATTGCAAAGCTAGCAGATACCCAAGGAAGGTGGAAACTTGACAGTCCTATTGTGTGGACCCCGGAGCTAGTGTGAAGGTTGGAAGCATTGGAAGATAAGGTCTCCCATGCTAATGATCATTGGCTCAATCGTGTCATAGGAGGATTTGTGACTAAATTCATGGTTGACACCTCAGTCAGCTACAGCGAGGTGAAGTGACACATTTTCAAAGGATTTTCAGGTAAGTATGTGAAATCCTTGAATACTTGGATTAAATGCTATTTTGCAAAAAATGGGTCATGAATCTACCTTGATGTTCGGAACTACGTGAAGCAGAAAAGCATACGGGAAGGAAGGAAAAAGGGGTCTATAGTATAGCCCTTTGATTTCACCTCCACAAAGTGATGAAGAAGGAATAGTGAAAGGTTTCTCCATGAAGTACTATTCAATTAATAAGATAAGGATTCCCACAAATACCACCTCCACCCACACCACCACCAACTTCACCACCATCACCTTTGAGTTCACCCGTACCACCTCCGCCTCCATGGCAGTTTAATATGGCAAATAAAGTAAAGTTCCCTTTATTTAAAGGCTTGGGAAATGAGGACCCGAACCAATTTTGGTTCGTTTTGAGGGCTGTATGGGAAGCTCAAAGTGTTACAAATGATCATATAAAGAAGGAAACACTGGTTACTACTCTGTAAGATCACGTGCTAACCTGGAATTTTAAGTACTCTAACAATAACTCGAATGCTAGAGTAGTAGACATTCAGGAACCACTAAATAGGTAATTTAGTAGGCCTAAATCTGAGGTGCAGTCAACTATGGGTTTCAAAGAGATCGTGATGCAACTAGGTGAGACACCTTCAGAACTAGATCAAAGGCTGAAATGAACAATTTGCAAAGCCAACATGAATTTGACCAATGGATAGCATTGCGAGTGGTTTGTGGATTCATTACTACCACAATTGAGTGCATTGTCACAACAGAAGATAACAACTCATGCAGAGGCCCTTTAGATTTCCATGAGACTACGTGAGACTCTAATGCAAGATCCTAATCTATGAGTTCAGTAGATCCATGCACAGCTAAATAATCTGTGCCTTGAGATGCAAAGTTTGAAGTAGGACAGGACGGTATGGCCAGAGGTACACGAGGAGGTATGGTTCTTAAAATGCAAGAGTCAGGATCATGACAAAGACCATTGTCCGGTATTTGCGAACTATATTGTAGGAGGAGGATTGATGCCTTTAAGGCCAGAAGCTCAAGCAGGACCTAGTACGGGTACTGCATTATGGTGCGTTATCTGTCAGCTAGCCAGAAAACATGCCACGGATAACTGTCACTTGCTAAAGAAGTATGTACAAGCATCACAACAGCTATTTTGCAACTTTTATAGGTCAATAGGAAATGATGTGCATACTTGCAGGAGCTATGAATTGATGATGGATAGAACTCCCAACTATAGGTTTCAGGCCAAAACATGACCCCTTGACTAGAATGCAGGGATGGCGTAGACAGGATTTTAGGGGCATGGATGACGTTGAGGTAAAGGAGGACCTTGCAGAGGTTGAGGACAATTGATTTTCTACAATTGCGGGGGACCAGGACATTATGCCCACAATTTCCCTAATCAAACACATCCATCATGCAAGTATTGCATGTTGTTTGATCACGAAACAAAATATTGTCCTACAATGATAGCTAGGATACGTGACAAATGGGTGCTACCACCTCCGCCGACTCAGAACCTACATATTATGAGGTCTGAGCCATGCGAGGAAGATCCAAAAGTAAATATAGTACTCAAAAGTGGGATCACGACAGGAGATGACAAAAGGAAACAACCAAAATACAGTGCTTGGGTCTGCAAAGCTCCAATGAAGGAGGCTTAGTCTGATTTGGAGTGCATATGTGAAACCTTCATGGAAGCTAAGAAGAGCTTCGCTGAGGCCTCCACCTCAGGAAGCAAGGATAACCCTGAGCAAGAGATGGACCCTTCTATGCTCATAACTTTCCTAGAAACCTGTATGAAGTTACTGCATGATAGTAAGGCTATGAAAGGGTTACAAGAACTCATCAATAGATGTGTTGGAACCACACGAGGTGAGCCACGCATAATACGAAAGATTGGCAAGCATAAAACAAGGACGAGACGAGAGATGAGACTGACCGCACAGATAGGAGAGTATGAAATGGATCAAGTCATCTTGGACTTGGGGTTAAATGAAAATGTCCTACCAAAACATACTTGGGAGTGAATGGGGAGTGTTATAGACATTTTTGGGAACTGCAACCCCAATCTTATATGTCCATAAACCAAGGGATTCTAAGTCCCTAAAAGTATTGTTTCACACCCTAAAGGAACAAGGTCAGCTGATTACATCATCTCCCAGAAGTTCTCCATGAAAAGCTACTCAGAACTGGTCAAAACTTGATCATCTCACTTGCTCCATGGCTAGGGTGTGATGCATCTCACCTTGTACACACGGGAGGTGCGATGCATACTGAAAAGTCTTTCTGTAGGGTGCGATGGACGAGAATAGACAAGTGGTGGAGATAGTTTGCAAAGTGGATGATCAAGGAATCTTCTAGAAACTTCTCATATGACACTTGCCTCTCAGAATTCGCCCAAGGATGAGTAAGAGATCAATGAAATATCCAAGTGGAGCCAAGAACTATCAGTGGAATGACACTAATCAAAAACCCAAAGCTGACTCACACCTCTGCAAATATCTGTATATAGATCTCTCATCCGAGAGATCCAGAGGTTAGAAGGCTGGAATTTTGTATCTTGTAAGGAAGTGTTGTTGGTTTCTTGTTGGAATATCATAGTGTTGGGTGATCTAAGCTTTTCATGAGGTGAAAGAAGGGCTTTCATGCTGGAGGATGATGCTGGGTGAGAACAATTGGTCGTAATCCTCTTTGCTTATTCTTGATATTAATAAATCTATTCAAGTTTTTCTCCACATTCTTGTATGTTTGATTATATATGCATTTGTCTGGTCAATATACATCTGATTCTATATTGTTTATGATTGTAGATCTCTATTCTTCGATAGTATTATGCTACTTTGATTCCACAGGTTCTCTTTGAAGCTGGGTAGACGAAGGTGAAGCGACAAGGATCTATTAGAAGGGAGAGGAATCGAGCAAGGAACCAAGCGCAAGACTGAGGTTGGTGTCCTTCATTCCAGTCTTATCTACTTCTCATAAAGGGAAACGAAAGTTGTTTTAGTTTGTTTGTTTCTATGATAGCTACCATTCTTAGTGGGACTAGGAGCTCTGAGTGGACACTAGATTTCTCGATAACAAAATGGCGACTCCATTGGGGAGTGAATAGATTGTTTGTTTGTCTATATTTGTTTGTTTTATAAACTTACAGATGGAGCTTGAAGTCAAGCCAGCTATCCTTTGAACTGCATTTGTTATGCAAGTGCAAAGTAGATCAATGGTGCTTCAGTCTATCTCCGGGTTTTGTTTATAAACTGAACAATTGATTTGCAAACCTTCTAATTTCCCTAGTGTTGGCTCTAGTAACCTCATTAGATTAGCCCCTGTGATTTCTATTTACTGTACATCATTTTCTCGGCCTAGATCCCTAAACTGAGTTGCAAACTGTGACCAAGAGCCAAGCAAAGTCTCGTCCTGGTACCATCGCACCCTGTCTTCAAGGAAACCAGTATGCATCGCACCTCCCGTGTGCAGTAGGTGGGATGCATCCCTGTTTCCCTGTGTTACAGGTGCGATGATCAGAAAAGGCTAATTTTGCCTCCAGGTTTTGGTTTTTCTTCACTGTCTTCAGCTCTATTCAGGAGTTTTGCTGTCTGTGATTAGTATACCACTGTCGAAACCCCCTTCCTTTCCATCTTTCTGCCCCCATTGTGCAAATAACTGTGAATGTTTTTATGTATTTTCCGCCATTTTCAGTTCTCTTTTACAAAGTAGTAGCACAGTCGAACTGTCGTCTTTTGATTTGAAAGTGTCGCAAGTGTCATTTTCAGTCAAAGAAAAGAATTCTATTGTTCTTGATGGTAGATTATACAGTTACTCTTGTATTTGATTTGCATTAGTAGTTTTTCAAGTGTTGAAAGTAGTTTTCAATTCAAAATAGTAAAGTTTCGTCATTATCTTCCTTTCGTTTTTGAAGAGAAATTTGTTAGTACTGTCGCTTTGAAAAGATAATTCAGATTTGTACTTAGCATTCTTCTTGTCATTCACACATTAAGAAAGATGAAAGCAAATACATGCATGTGCATTTGCATTTAGATTGCTTGTTGTTTTGATTTAGGATAGTGCATCTAGTGTGTGCTCTCTACTCTATGTTGAAAGAATATCATCTCTCTTTCTTTAGTAGCTAGGATTTTCATTGCAAAAAGAAGACTAAACAATTGTTTATCATCTTAGATTGCATTTTAGGAATTGTACATCTACATCACATGATGAACCTGAAAGGCAAATTTATTAAGAAATATCAACTGTAAAATAAATTTAATGAACCTAAAAACTCTTTGGAACCTAACGCACAACATCTAGAAGTCTAGGCTAGAGACGTATTCCGGCATCGTAAAGCCTAGCAACTGTCGTTTTCACTGTTGGTTGGGTGATTCCTCCTCTTTGAGACGACAAGTGCCAGTACGGACTTGTGCTCCCATGTACCATCGGGTATATATTGGGAGACCACAATAGGCTATATCCTTTATCCACAGGAAGCCGTGTCTGCCGCCCTATCGATCGCAATGCACTAAACACAGCATTCGGGAAGATTGACTGCCGTACTGTAAAAAGTATTTTGCAGTTTTGCGATTGGTTTGGTAATCCCTCTGTCTAGATTTCTAGAGTAGTCTCTTTCATTCCTTTTTAGACTCCTTAAAAGAAAAGGTCCATCTGAGCACTTGTCACTTCAGGCTCATTAAAAATCGAAGGCGACTAGAGTCATCTTTTGTTTTTTCTCGACTCTTAAAAATTTTAAAAACAAGTTGTGTCAAAGCATCTAAAATTCATTTAATTCAAAACATTTCCCCCTTCATTTTTAGTTGATCGAGTAATCCGCAATTGTGGAAGAAAGTCAATTGAAACCCCATCATTCGTGGAGACTTACGAGTCAACCGTCTTTGTCCCCAGAATCAAAACTATTTCGGACAAGGTGAACTCATTTAACCGGCTCAAAGTCCCCTGGTCGGGTTGGAGCAAGTGTTCTGACACCCTCAGAGACTCTGGTTACTCCAAACATTTCTGGTACCCTTTCCTTTACAGAAGAAGTTCCGCAGCCACAAGAGGATAGTAGAATTGATCCTAGTGTGAAGGTAAACACTTCTATACCTAAACCGACTCCATCCATAGTTGATTCGAAAGGTGTTGTTCCCCAAACATCAGTCGTTGTAGAATCTATACCTTCTTCGGCATCGGAAATATTTTACGGACCTAACGGCCTACCTCTTCCACCTATTTTAATTGCTATAGAAGATATTGTGGAGGATCCACCATCTAGTACTCCATCACAATTTGGAGTAGGGGTCACTTTATATCCTTCTTCATCAGAAATTAGTCTACCCTTATCGGAAGTTCCTATAGAATCACTAGGAAATATTTTGGATAGACTAGATATGTCTGAACAACCGTCGACATCTAGGACTATGTCATCTGACACAGTAGTGGAAAAACTTCCTGCTGCTACTCCGACAATGTTTGCTGGCATACCATCTATCGTAACTAGCTCTCAAACAGTGGATGGGATCCATCCAGGGCCTATTTCGACGGTATGGTGTATTCCCGTTTTTTTCATCTGGAATAATATCTAGAATATCTTATGTTGAGTCTCAGCAAATTGATCCTTCGCAATGTTAATTTGGGCAGTCCAGTCCTCAAAGGAAAATAATTTCGTTAAGCACCAGATTACCGCCATATGGAGGGCAATATGCCCTTTCATTGTCTCCTCCGGGAGGTCAAACATACGAGAGTTCGCAACAGAATTCAGGTTATTCTGGAATTACACCCAGTGGTTGGATACCAATACTGTCTCAACAACCAAGAGTTGTATACTCAATGCAACAAAGGATGCCTATGTCAAATATTCCCACTACACCAGCTATTGTGATGGTGTCGCAAGTACAAGCGTTACCTGTTGTATGCAAACCTCAAGTCTCTCAGGTCGCAATCCAACAACCCCTTGTCCCTGCGACACCACCACAATCATCGGTTAGTGGCTCCTTAACTGGAGTGACCTAGGCTCAAACGTTACCATTACCCCTCATCTCGGTCAAACAGCCAGTATTGGGCAACAACACATGGTCTCACAACCATGGCTGGTGCAATATCATCAACCACAATTCCAACAAGTTTACCAAGGATCTGAGCACCAAGTCTTTGCAAGTAATGGACAGCCGTATATTCAAAACAGACAACATCAACCATTTCATAATGGTTATGCCCATCAACCCTATCAGAGTTATTAGCATCAAATGCATTATGCTGGTATGCAAATACCCACTGCTCAGGTAATCCCATCTTATCCTGGGTACGCTTCGCCGAACCTGAATCAACAATTTCCCTTCTTGGCAACTTTAGAGTTACCAGATCTAAACTGGCTAACAAACGATCCAATCGCTTACGCCCCTTGGTGGCCAGCGATTCCTCATAAACTTCCGTCACATATTCCTAAATTTAATGGAAATCCGAGTGAAGACCCATCGAATCATGTGATGACCTTTTATCTGTGGTGTTCATCTAACACTCTAAATGATGATTCGATCAGGCTTCAACTTTTTCAGCGAACGTTAACTGGTCTGGCAGCAAAACAGTATATCGAATTGCCTAGAGCTTCATTTGATAACTTCAGTACCCTAGCCACAACCTTTTTAACCCATTTTCAGTTACCAATAAGGTACGAAATGGGAACAGAGCTTCTTCCCAATTTCAAACAAACGATGGCCACTCACATATCTGATCATATTCATGAGTGGCGACGTCATCATAGAATGGTAAAAACATATGTTCTTGATCAGCTATTGGCTGAATGGTTTATTAAGTCGTTGTTACCTTCTATTACGGAAGATGTGGCCAAGGGAGGAGTCGTCACTGAAGAGCAAGTAATTGCTCGTGTGCAATATTTAGACTTAATCTATACTCAGTCTGGCATGCTCTACGATAAAATCCATGATTCTCCTAGACCAGAATTTTTCGTTCCTCCATCTCCTAAATGAAACAAAGACTCTCATGTCAGGGACGGTGTGATAGGAATGACCAGCACGAAAACCGTAAAGGCTAAGTCAAAGAAAGCCCGTACAGTTTCAGGTCAAAATGCAAATGAAGAACTTCTCGCCTCGGACGTAAATGCCCTATCGACTGACAAAGGCAAAGAAACAGGAAGAGTCATCCCCTGAAAAATCTTCTTCAAACCCTGCTGGAGATAGGAAACCAAATTGTCCATGCCTAATATGTGATGAGGATCATTGGATAAGAGAGTGTTCGTATAAAGCTGAGCTTAGAAAATTCTTCAAGAGTTCAAAAACCTCGGCGGTATTGACTGATCTGTTTCCAAATATAGGAACAAATCTCGTTGCTAGTGACAATGCTTCCCCGTCCCAAGTGCTAATTTTGTCAGTTTCAAAGCAGCAAAACGATGCTTTGGTATCGACAGAGGATAAAGATTATGGGAATCCACAACTGTCGGACAACAAGGCTAATGATCAACCTAGTAGTTCGACAACAACTTCGACCGAAGTTGTGCCACCCATCATTCCTGAACTAACGATAAAGCTGCCAAAGGGAGTAGTACACAAATCGACATTTAATCCTCGTGCCAGAGCAGCACAACATTATAATATAGTGGAGGATCTGGCCCAATCGCCATCCGCTATGTTGACACTTGAGGTACTGCAAAATTTCCTCTCTGTAAAGTAGGCTTTATTATCAGCGATAGGTGGGATTGACTCAATGGATTCCAAACTTGTGTCCTTTAATCACAAAGGATATGACCCTCAATTACCAACTCAACTAGCTTTCCTTATTCAAGTGAAAGCCCTCAACAAAATTGTTCATCGAACAATTATTGATGAGGGGGCATCTACATGTATTATGTCGATGAGTTGCTAGAAAACTTTAGGATCTCCACCCTTGTCACGATCTTCGATGACATTAAAATCATTTGATGGACGAACATACACCCCATACGGGATTTTAAGTAACTTGCAAGTCGAACTGGGGGGCAAGAAAGTAGAAATTGAAAGGCCCTGGATTTATGCTATGGTCGCTGTTGTGTCGACATCCTTCAGAAAGATTGCATTTTCTTTTCAAGGAGGAATTACAATCGTCGACCAACAAACCTTTCTCCTCAATAGTTCACAAGTTACGGGAAGCATTCTGATGATCCATGGAAGCTCTCAATCACTTCAAAATGTCGGAGTAGGCCTACTAAAATACCCTACATTGATGGGTACTTTTTCCCTACCGCCTCCAAACAATCTGGCGGAAGTGGCCACAGTGGGAACCTGCAATATGATATCTTCTAAATTTAGAAGATTCCTAAACATTATGACAGCATGGATCATCGCCATTTTATAAATATTGTAGCAATCGATTTTCTTGGCCTCGGGGGAAAACCAAAATCAACGATCATCGAGTGTTTGGATAGATAGGTCTAAGGAATATGGCACCTCTTCAGATCCTTAGTTGCATGTGCATTCTACAGAAGAAGGAATCATTCAATCAAAGATGATAGGAGAGGCACCATGGGAAGATTACCACCATTGTTGCCATCTTCTGGATTACCACGAAGATTATTCTGACAACCTTAATCATCCTTCAGTTTTTGATTTTCTATCAAATACTATAAATATGGTGGATTCTGAGGACAGTTACTATCTTGTGTCAACCTCATTAAAAAATGAAACAACTCCCTTTCCAAATCGAGTCTTTCATTACGATCTCGTAAAATCCAAGTCGAGTCTTTCAAAGATCTCAAAGGTAAACCTTCATTCCAACCACCATGTTGAATGCAATGAAGCTTTGGGGGCATGCACCTCGATTTGCGTGATTATGCTGGGGGCATGCAAACTTATCATGAGCAGTTTTACCGCAGGGTTCAAGCTCATTAAAAAATAAACCTAGCCACGAGCAGTTTTTATGTGGAGTTCAAGCTTGTTAAAAATTAAACCTAAGCAATGAGCAAATTTTCCTCCAAAGTTTAAGCTCATTAAAAAATGAACCAATTTCCGGTAAATAACCATTGTGAATGCATTATCATCAGCTTTTGAACCCTGGTCATGTTCTCATCATCACCTCCACTCTGTTTTAGCCGATCATTCACCTCCACTTGATTGTTTGCCCCTTTTTGACGAACACCTATGAAGAGTGATCCTGTTAGCCATCCTTGTGACACTGCCATGACTGGAAAATTCCAAACCTTACTTGGAAACAGCTGCTACCCGAAATTATCACTCGTTCCTCAAAAGCGAGTCTCCTTTAAGCTCTTTTCACCTGACTCATAAAATATGAAAAGATTGCCGAGGGATTGGCCTCTCCAGCTCGTTAAAGTGACCGGAAGTGCTATCCCTCCTCTAGATTTTAATCCTTTTGGACATGAGGGATTAGTACACAAAAATATCGAGCGCTTGTCTTGTTCGGCTCGTTAAAATTACCGAAAATTCATCCCTTTCATATTATTTTACAATTTTTCGGACTTAAGGGATTATATGACGAAAAAGGATTATTGGAGTTTCCTTTTCGTCCCTTTTCAAAATCTCTAAAATTGAAAAAGGACCAAGTTATCGTTGTCATTAAACTCGTTAAAATCAATAGCGACAAACTTGTCCAAATAGACGAGAACGAGTTTCACAGTCGCTAGGCTCGTTAAAACATAGCGACAGGTTTGCCTGAAGGGAAAATTATAGAACAAGCATATGTTATCCTCCTTAAGCTTGACAAAAATAAAGAGGTACTGGTCAGAAATGACTGGGGAAAAATTGGGAAGAAAACTTGAAGAAACATTCTTGGTAGCAAGTCGCTCTTGAACATGACACTTTCACTCTGCATCCAAGTCGGGTTGGGTTGTTACGTTCACTGGTCATATCACCATTGGTCCATCACACCATCCATATTTGGGGTTAACACTACCAATCCATGTCAGTGTCATTGGTATGTTCAAGAGAGTCGCTCAGAGAATTCACCTGTGTCTCATCTGCTGCAATACATTCACGCTCCATTCTTTCATGACTGCCACCCTGAACCCTATATCATTAGATCGTTTTCACCTCCAAAATCATTTACTCCGTTCCGTGTCGTAGATGTGGGATTCATTAAGGCCCTCCTACGATGGGTCGCTTCTTGTCGACATCAACTCATTATCCAATAAGTCGACCTAGGGACAACCCTTTAGTACTTTGAAGCTTGCATGCCTCAATGGCAAGTTTCTCACTTCCAACGACAGGTTTACATCAATGGCCTTCGACCGAAAGATTTTGCGTGGTGTTCGACGCCAAGTCCCTTTTTCACACCACGTGAATTTTACTGTAGTACCTTGAGGGTCATCATCATTATTGGCGATTCCTCTTGCGCTTGATAACAACTTACATCATTGGCTGGTAATCAGGTGATGTCTTTCCATGTTTGACTCCATAACATCCTTCACATGGATCGACTTGTACTCCGAGTGAAGATTGAACAAGTTTGAAGACCCTGGATCTAGTTTCATCCATCCGGACTGCGATATATTCAGGAATATAAAGACATCAAATGTACACCATTGCCAAACAGATGATCATCCGAATCAAAGGATGATGACTCCGTCTGAATCATCAGTCTACTACACAGACGGTTGTCTATCTTATGTACATGAAAATGAATTTATAAATCTGAGCATGGGAATGCCCACCTCAGCTAGATCATGAAAATATTATGAAGATAATGTATTGTATTGTATCTTATTACATGTCACCTTCCAGCTCGAAAAAACTTCGGATCCTCATGATAAAGCATTTCACCCGACATCAAAAGATTAACGACGTCATGCTTTAGGGGGCAACTATTATAGACATTTTTTGGAACTGCAACCCCAATCATATATGTCCATAAAGCAAGGGCTTCTAAGTCCTTAAAAGTATTGTTTCACAACCTAAAGGAACAAGGTCAGTTGATTACATCATCTCCCAGAAGTTCTCCATGAAAAGCTACTCAGAACTGGTCAAAACTGGATCATCTCACTTGCTCCATGACCAGGGTGCGATGCATCTCACCTTGTACACACGGGAGGTGCGATGGATGAGAATAGACAAGTGGCGGAGACAGTTTGCTAAGTGGATGATCAAGGAATCTTCTAGAAACTTCTCATATTACGCTTGCCTCTCAGAAGTCGCCCAAGGATGAGTAAGAGATCAATGAAATCTCCAAGTGGAGCCAAGAACTATTAGTGGAATGACACTAATCAAAAACCCAAAGCTGACTCACACCTCTGCAAATATCTATATATAGATCTCTCATCCGAGAGATCCAGAGGTTAGGAGGGTGGAATTTTGTATCTTGTAAGGAAGTGATGTTGGTTTCTTGTTGGAATATCATAGTGTTGGGTGATCTAAGCTTTTCATGAGGTGAAATAAGGGCTTTCATGCTAGAGGATGACGCTGGGTCAGAACAATTGGTTGTAATCCTCTTTGCTTATTCTTGATATTAATAAAGCTATTCAATTTTTCCTCCACATTCTTGTATGTTTGATGATATATGCATTTGTGTGGTCAATATACATCTGGTCCTTTATTCTTTATGATTGTAGATCTCTATTCTTCGATAGTATTATGCTGCTTCGATTCCACAGGTGCTCTTTGAAGCTGGGTAGATGAAGGTGAAGCGGCAAGGATCTGTCAGAAGGGAGAGGAATCGAGCAAGTAACCAAGTGCAAGACTGAGGTTGGTGTCCTTCATTCCACTCTTATCTACTTCTCATAAAGGGAAACGAAAGTAGTTTTAGTTTTTTTGTTTCTAAGATAGCTACCAGTCTTAGTGGGACTAGCAGCTCCGAGTGGACACTAGATTTCCCGATAATAGGGAGACCTATGTAGCAATGGTCTCTGATTCAGCTAAGGATGGCAAATCAACAGAAGATCATCCCCATGGGGCGATTGCAGGGGGTGACCATGGATATTGAGGGAGTGAGCACACCAGTTGACTGTGAAGTAATAGAGATAGCCAATGACAAGAATCTCTATCATGCACTCCTTAGAATTGACTGGGCTACTGATATGAATGAGGTAAACAATCTGGAGAAGTGAAAGATGATCTTTGAGAAGAAATCACTCTGCGTAATAGTACCCCTCGATCTTGCTGCAGGATCACACTATACTGAACCTGTTCGTGATTATTGGTGGGCCCCAGTATTGCAGCAATAATATTGCAACTCCTGTGACTTCCTTCTTTAATTGTATCAACCTGGTAGTTCGTAACAAACTTGGAAGTGACGGTGCTATATGCACAAGTACTAGCTCTTGCCGTAGCTATCACTTGATCGGCTGGCACAAGTTCACTAGGAGCTCAAGCCAACTTCTATGAGTTCTTAGAAGAAGCTTTTAATCATGATGGAAGAAAGCTAATCTCAAAGGAGACTAATCTACTTGCAGAAATAAACTAAAAAGCTGAATGGAAATACAAACCCTAGAAAACCCTAATTTTACCAGCTAGCCCTACTGATGCAAGAAAGAGGATGCAAGCTACTGGAAGAGATTCCATTGACTTCTAAGAAGGTAAAATGCATGTGTCTAAGCTACTTCTATAGTAACATCTGAAAAAAACATCTTTTTGTATTTTTGAATAAGTTGAGGGAATTATCAAGCATGCGATTTAACTGTTTTTGACTGTGTAGAGGTGGATTGGCAAGAGGAAATGCTTGGAGGAGGTTGGGAAGGTTCATAGAGGGCCTAAGGGGTCCCTAACACCCTTCCAGAGAGTTTCACAGAGTTTTGCTATCAAGAAACCTCATTTGTGAGCTTCTATAGGAAGTCTGCAGGGGTTCTATAGGATGTTCAGAAATGGTATTTTGGAGGATGGATGGAGAGAAAAAGGTGAAGGAGTGAGTATGGAGGTAGGATAAGGGTGTGAGGAGGTCCAGGACTTGGTGGATGGAGCTGGGGAGAGATGAAGATGGCTGGATTTGTTCAAGGAGGAGTGAAGCAATGTTGCATAAAAAGGAGGGTTATGTGAGCAAATGGCAAACGTGAGGCAAGAATCTGCGTTAGGGGATGGATTATATGGGATTGATGGAGTATGGGCAGATAGAGAAGTGGTACAGGTGCTCTGCAAGTTGTTTCTTCAACTGAACCAACGAAGACTTGGAAAATCAGAGACCTAGTTACGTTAACCTAATCTGATCTAGCTAACAGTAAAGAGAACGAACAGAAGTTTATTTGCAATGAAACTATGTATACTAACTATGCAACGAAGCAACCAAGAATCTGAACATGTAACCAACTTCTGTGAATAAAAATCAAACACTAATGATTGCATGGCAAAGCAAAGACAGTGTTTTTGTTGGTAGCAAGGTCTCCTTTGTCCCAGCTCATGATCCCACTGAGGGAGAGGTGAGATCAGAGGTCCTTGATGGCCTTTTTCTAGATATCTTCCCTATTAATAACCTATCAAATCAATCTGAACATAAAAATCCTTTTTAATTATCAAAAGCAACCTAAATAATCAAAACAAGATTTAAATCTAAATAGCAGATTTTATTCTAAGAATGCAGCAAAAACACATAAAAGTAAACAAAAGAAGTACTGGGCACTTGGGTTGGGCCCAACCCTAAGAGCTATAGCCTCCTAAGAGAGATTAGAGCTAGTGCAAATCTGGATTCATCTTTATTGAGCAAGAAATAATAGTTACATCAAAAACTGTGCACAAGGGAAAGTGTGCTGAAATGTAGAGCTAATCTACTGCCTAAAAAATGACTAAAAGAATGACTAAATCAAACTACAAACTAGCTAACTTCTACCTACAAAGTGACTACTGAAATGAGGCCCTAAGCCTTCTTATTTATAAAAATTGAGGACCCCAACAACCCTCCTAAACTTTAGGAACTCTACTGCCAAAACTTGTAGTTAACAACACTTTTACTAGCACTTGCTCGACTGCCCTTGTGATAATTGATTTGGTGGCCCTTGAACTCCGAGCTGATGGTGGATAATTCAAGGTAAGGTCCCATAAATGAAGGGGACACCTTCCTAAAAATCCTCTCCACGAATTTGGCTGCCAAGTGCTCATTTAAACCTTTGATTTTGTCTCCAAATTGACCAAAAAGACTGCATAAAGCACACATTAGACTTGTTGGCATAATGACTAACCCAATTCACTCCATTAGCATAAATATAATAAAAAACATGCAATAAATTAATGAGAATGGTGGATTAAGTTGAATTAGGAGGCTGAATGAGCCCATATAATTATCCATTTTTGGGGCTCATCATCATCTCCTCTCTTGAATCTTCTTTTGCTGGATGTGATCCTTCAGTGCTGTCAATATAATCTCTTTTCTCCAATACTCTTCCTGAGCTATGGTGAATATCTTGGATCTCAAGAGGAGTTGCTTGGACATGTTGTGCCTCAGCATTGTAATGGAGTTGAGCTACTCCAATGTGTGGATTTGGAAATGGTGGTACGGGTAGTTGAGTGGGGGTGTATATTTGAGATGGATGTGGATGGGGTTGTGGCAGGGCAGGCATTTGGGGATGCCTTGGTGGAGGAGGAGGCGATGGTTGCGATTGAGCAGGTGGTGGAGGCAAAGTAGTGGGAGGAGAGTTGTACTGGGGCCTCCACCCTTGATGAGGTGCATTCCACTGAGGCTGTGGCTGAGCATAAGAGTAAAATGAATGAGCAGTTGGTTGGGCATACTATGGAGATGGATCCGACCAAGGAGGGGGTGTGGACCAGGAAGGATGAGCAGGGGGGGCCCCAAGAAGGCATGGAAGTGGCTGGATAGGGGTTGTAATAGGTCTGGGATGTCCCTTGCATTCCCTGCTAGTAAGGTATGGGTCCATGTGGCCTCCTTTGGTTCAGATAATAGAGTGGTTCATTGGCTCCTTTTGCCCTCTGATATGCAGCTTTAATTCTAGGTAAGGAAGGGCACTGATCTGTAGGGTGGCCTTTTTCACAGACAAAACACACTTCTATGGAGTGCAATGGACATTCATTCCTAAGATGCTTTCTAGTGCACCTGGGACAAAAGATGGCCAAAGCCCTCTTAGATTCCTCTTGCTTCCTTTGGATCCACAAGGTATCCTGTTGCATGGCAAGAAACTGCCTCATATCACTCTTGAAATCTTCCATCTGATTTGCAAATTCGTTTTTGGACAAGGTATTTCTCCCAACATTTCTACTAGTAGCCATTTGCTCCAGAGGAATGTTTTCTTCTTCTTCTTCCCTTGAGGTTCTTCAAATATGTCTTGCTGTCCACTAAGGGTTCTTTAATCACAACCATCGAAGAAGAGAGAAGGTTGGCTGTGTGAAGCAGTGGGAGTGTTGTGCAATCATTTTTCTGAATTACCTCTACTCCTACAAGGCATGAAAGGAAATATTTTTGGTTGATTTTTTCTTTTTTTCTACTTGTACCTACAAAACTAAAATAGATTGAACTGCAACTAACTATCTTGCTGAAATGAAAATGCAGAATTGAAATGAAAGCAGGAAAGGACTAATCTATTTTGCTCAAATGAGATTGTAGGAATGAAATGCTAATCTACACTTGCAGAATTGAAATTGTGGAATTGAAATGCTAATCTACGCTTGCAGAATTGAATTTCAAAATTGAAATGCTAATCTATGAAAGTGGGAAATGCTAATCTACTTTTGCATAAACGAAATTGCATAATGGAAATGAAATAAACTGCTTAGCAGAAGATTGTACTGGAAAATAGAATAAAAGAAGAAATCACCCATACTCTAACGCTTCCCTGGCAACGGTGCCAAAAAGATGGTGGGCCCCAGTATTGCAGCAATAATTCTGCAACTCCTGGGACTCCCTTCTTTAATTTTATCAACCTGATAGTTCGTAACAAACTTGGAAGCGATGATGCTATATGCACAAGTACTAGCTCTTGCCGTAGCTGTCACTTGATCAGCTGGCATAAGTTCGCTAGGAGCTCAAGCCAGCTTCTATGAGTTCTCAGAAGAAGCTTTTAATCATGATGGAAGAAAGCTAATCTCAAAGGAGGCTAATCTACTTGCAGAAAGAAACTAAAAAGCTGAATGGAAATGTAAACCCTAGCAAACCCTAATTTTACTAGCTAGCCCTACTGATGCAAGAAAGAGGATGCAAGCTACTAGAAGAGATTCCATTGACTTATAAGAAGGTCAAATGCATTTGTCTAAGCTACTTCTATAGTAACATCTGAAAAAAACATCTTTTTGTATTTTTGAATAAGTTGACGGAATTATCAAGCATGCGATTTAACTATTTTTGACTGTGCAGAGGTGGATTGGCAAGAGGAAATGCTTGGAGGAGGTTGGGAAGGTTCAGAGAGGGCCTAAGGGGTCCCTAACACCCTTCCAGAGAGTTTCACAGAGTTTGGCTATCAAGAAGCCTCATTCGTGAGCTTCTACAGGAAGTCTACAGGGGTTCTACAGGATGTTTTGTATTTTCTACAGGATGTTTAAAAATGGAATTTTGAAGGGTGGATGGAGAGAGAAAGGTGAAGGAGTGAGTATGGAGGTAGGATAAGGGTGTGAGGAGGTCCAAGACTTGGTGCATGGAGCTGGGGAGAGATGAAGATGGCTGGATTTGTTCAAGGAGGAGTGAAGCAATGTTGCACAAAAAGGAGGGTTATGTGAGCAAATGGAAAATGTGAGGCAAGAATCCGCGTTAGGGGATGGAGCAAATGGGATTGATGGAGTATGGGCAGATAAAGAAGTGGTACGGGTGCTTTGCAATTTGTTTCTTCAACTAAACCAATGAAGACTTGGAAAATCAGAGATCTAGTTACGTTAACCTAATCTGATCTAGCTAACAGTAAAGAGAATGAACATAAGTTTATTTGCAATGAAACCATGTATACTAACTATGCAACGAAGCAATCAAGAATCTAAACATGTAACCAACTTCTGCAAATAAAAATCGAACACTAATGATTGAATGGCAAAGCAAAGACAGTGTTTTTGTTGGCAGCAAGGTCTCATTTGTCCCAGCTCATGATCCCAATGAGGGAGAGGTGAGATCAGAGGTCCTTGATGGCTTTTTTCTAGATATCTTCCCTGTTAATAACCTATCAACTCAATCTGAACATAAAAATCCTTTTTAGTTATCAAAAGAAACCTAAATAATCAAAACAAGATTTAAATCTAAATAGCAGATTTTATTCTAAGAATGCAGCAAAAACACATAAAAGTAAACAAAGGAAGTACTGGGCACTTAGGTTGGGCCCAACCCCAAGAGCTACAGCCTCCTAAGAGAGATTAGAGTTGGTTCAAAGCTGGATTCATCTTTATTGAGCAGGAAATAATAGTTACATCAAAAATTGTCTACAAGGGAAAGCTTGAAAGTGTGCTGAAATGCAGAGCTAATCTACTGCCTAAAAAATGACTAAAAGAATGACTAAAATTGAACTACAAACTAGCTAACTTCTACCTACAAAGTGACTAACTGAAATGAGGCCCTAAGCCTTCTTATTTATACAAATTGAGGACCCCAACAGCCCTCCTAAACTTTAGGAACTCGGCTGCCAAAACTTGTAGTTAACAACACTTTTACTAGCACTTGCTCGACTGCCCTTGTGATAATTGATTTGGTGGCCCTTGAACTCCGAACTGATGGTGGAGAATTCGAGTTAATGGCCCATAAATGAAGGGGACACCTTCCTAAAAATCCTCTCCACGAATTTGGTTGCCAAGTGCTCATTTAAACCTTTGATTTTGTCTCCAAATTGACCAAAAAGACTTCATAAAGCACACATTAGACTTGTTGGCATAATGACTAACCCAATTCACTCTATTAGCATAAATATGATTAAAAACATGCAATAAACTAATGAGAATGGTGGATTAAGTTGAATTAGGAAGCTGAATGAGCCCATATAATTATCCATTTTTGGTGCTCATCAATTATGAGAGTGATGACGTCTCCATCAAGCTAGACACCACCACCAATCAATGTATTTCAACTTAACTTCGATGGAGCCTCGAAAGGGAATCCTGGAAAAACAGGATTTGGTGGAAGCATCAGAAACTACCAGGGAACTCCCCTAATAATTTTTTTTGGCTCAATTGGTTGGAATACCAATAATGCGGCGGAACTGGAAGGTCTATGGAGAGGACTAAATCTGGCGCAGGAACGAAGATTCTTTCCTCTTATAGTGGAAGGGGACTCTCAGATTATTATCAACATGGCCTCAAAGCTTATGCAGGTATCTCCGATATATAAGGTTAGTAGCAGTTGGAGAATGGCCACTCGACTAGAGCTTCTCAAACAATGGCTTACTAATCACCAAGCAATTTCCTTTAAACATATTAGAAGGGAAGGGAATAAACTGGCTGACTTTCTTGCAAATTTAGGAGTGGAGAGTGGAAGGGAATTCTTTGAAGGCTCAATTTCCAATATAGCATCAGAGAATCAACTCTCCACCTTCAAAACCATAGTAACCAGGGATATGCAATTGAAGGAAGACTCACACCCGGATGCGGGTGCCTTAATGGGCTGTTAATGCTCAAGCAAGCGACGCCGGGATCTGGCATCACTGTGGATTAGGTTGGCGATTTCTGGCAGATCATTTAATCACATTTATGATGCATTGGGTTCAAGGCAAGTGGGGTAAGATTTTCGGGATGGTGAGCACAAGTTGCGATTCAGTTGTTCTGGCCTCGACATTCTCTCTAGTTTATTCAGGCAGTGACATTCTCGGACGGATTTTTTCTCAGAATTTCGGCGCAGGGCAGAGCATTTGGAAGCCACCATGGTTCCATAGGCGCTCGCATCTAGCCAGCTTCAAGTATTTGGTCTTGATTCTCACGGCAGGCATCTGGTATGGTCAGTCATTTTTCCTCTGGCCCATCTCTGTAACAGGTCTCGTTTCGGTCTTTGTTGAAGTTGTCTGGGCAGGGTGTGGGGTTCAGTCCGTCAGTGCTGGGATATTTCTCGTGGTTCTGTATACTCTCTGTGCGGAGTTTTCCCTGGGGGCCTTCAATTCAGAGGTCTGCTCATTCCTGTTTCTTTTAGATTGGGGCGGGTCGTCTTTCTTTCTCCCTCAATCCTTTAGCCCTTTCAGTTTATTAATCCTTTCTGCAATGGCCCGACGTCGTGGAATTTCCCGGCGGGGTAGTAGTTCAGGAGCTCGTGGAGGTGTTAGGGGTAGGGGTGGATCTGGTCCTCGATGCATTTCCCCGTTAGCTTCTGTCTCGCCGGCCTCACCGTCATCAGACCACTCCGGTCCGTCCCTAAACAGTTCTTTTCACTCTTCACGCTTCAAATTTAAAAGTAGGCTAAACAAGCCAATTATCTCCGCTATCATTACAGTCATCTTCTCAGAGGAAGAAGATGAGCTCACAGGCTCTGATGAACACTCCAAGGACAGGTCTCTTTCTCATAATTCTAGTGACTCTCAAGGAAGCATGGTGGGAGATGTCCTCAATAATCCAGTGGCGCTGCAGGCTGAAGGTCCTCAAGAGGATTCGCGCCATCAGCAAGCCTCTTCTCATGAGGATATCATTGCTTGTGCATCGGCGCAATTCTCCGGTAGCATACTGCATCTTGTGACTCCTCCAGGCTGCAACAATATGGAAGTAGAAGATAATGTGATGGTTGAATGGGTTAGCTCTCCCCGCAAAGCTAATGAAGAAGATACAGACTTGCCACCTCAAGCATAACTCACTCTGTCTCAGCAAGTCATCTCAGGACTGCGGTTTTTTTGGATGTATTTCTCAGTGGGTATGATTTCTGGTATTTTCAGTATGGTTTTTTCTCATCTTCCAGCTTATGATTCTGGCTTTCCAGCTTTTTGTAATAGCTGCATAGAACTGCATTTTGTAATAGGGCGGCTGGATACAAAGTGTAGATCCTATCTAGCTCTATTGAGTTTTGGGCTTTTGGTTTTCATCTATGTAAACAGAGGGCTAATTGCTGACTGCAACAGTTTTTTTGACAGAGGGCAGGCTACAGCCCCCTCAGAGGTTCAAACCTCTCTGTAAATATTTTTTTATCTTTTTTATACATAATAGAATAGTCTTTACTCAGAAAAAAAAAATTATGAGAGTGATGACGACCTGGACTATATCTATAAGATAACATCACGAGACCAAGATTTGGTGAATCCCACCATGGATGAACATATTAGATGGTATCGCAAAATTTCTGGCACTTTGGACTCTGACGGAGAAATAGAACACTAGCAGAATCGGTTACATGAAGTAACTACGCTGAATTGCAACATGATGACCCAGTCATTGCACTATGTGTCATCAAAGGTAAGAAATCTACCTATTTATGATGGTCTAAATGAGGTGGATATCTTTTTGGATGCATTTGAAAGGGAGGTACTAGAAAAGCAACGCTTCTAGGCATTGTACTGGGCACTGCGTGCTACGCCTGCAAGATGGTGGGGTACACATAAGGGAAGCTTTGATGATTGGCACGAGTGTAGGAGGATGATGAGAACACGATTTGGGAAACCTAAGATGCGACTGATAGACAAGTATAATGGGAAAAATGGTCTGCATGTGCATCTGGCCAAATGGATGTAGGCTTATGGAGAAAAGCCCCAACCTGAGTGGGTGCACTTGTTCTGTCATACCCTGGATGTTATCCCAATGAATTGGTATATAGAAACAGAGCTACACCATGGGCTAGGTGAATGGGTGTTATAGACATATTTGGGCACTGCAACCCCAAACTCATATGTCCATAAACTAAGGGCTCCTTAAATCCCTAAAAGTGTTGTTTCATACCCTAAAGGATCATGGTCAACTGATTACATCATTTCCAAGAAGTTCGACCTGAAAAACTACTCAGAATTGGCCAAAATTGGACCATACAGACTGCTCCATGGGCAAGGTGCGATGCATACTGACTGCCAAACTGGATAGGTGTGATGCATACTAAAATGGCCTTTTGTGGGGTGTGATGAGTGAGAATAGAAAAATGGAAGAGACAGTTTTCAAGGTGGATGATCATGGAATCTTCCAGAAACTTCTCTTGTGACACTTTCCTCTCTAAATTTGCCCAGGGATGAGTAAGAGATCATTGAAATCTCCAAGTGGAACCAAGAACTATCAGTGAAATGACACTAATCGAAAACCCAGAGCTGACTCACACCCTTGCAAGAAATCTATAAATGGACCCCTCATCTGAGAGATCTGGAGGCTGGAATTTTGTATTGTGTAAGGAATTGTTATTGGTTTGGTGAGAAGAGATATTGCATTGTTGGGTGATTTTCTTGTTCATGAGGTGAAGAGTGATTCTACAACTTGGAGGATGATCCTGGATCAAATTTCTGGGTTGTAATCCTCTCTTACCTTAATATTAATAAAGTTCTTTGAGTTTTCCTCCATATAATCGTGTATTTGTGAAGCTTATTATTTATGAATGCAATTGTATGGTCAATGTGTTTCTGATTCTGCATTGTTTATGATGTTTTATATAGAGATGCTTTGATAGTTTGTTGTTACTTTGACTCTACAGGTACTCTTTTTAGTGGGACAAGTAGGAGAGGAGTGGAAAATTCTATCAAGGAAAGGAGAAATCAAGCTAGGATCAAAGCAGAAGATCCAGGATGGTCCTCTTTTCTTCTCTTCCATCTATCACACTTAAAGGAACTCTTGAAAATCTTTCATTGTTTGTTTCTAAGATATCTACCTGTCTTAGTGGGACTAGTAGTTCGAATTGACACTAGTTTTCCCTAAAACAAAATGGCGACTCCACTGGGGAACGAATAGTTTGTTTTGTTTGTTTATTGTTTGCTTTATAAACTACAGATGAAGCTTGAAGTTAGCCAGCTAGCCTTCGAAATTCCTTTGCTATGCAATTGTGAAGTAGATGAATGTTGTTTCAGTCAATCTCCGGGTTGGTTTATGAATTAAACATCTAACTTACAAAGCATTCTAAGTGCCCTTGCAGTAGCTCAGAACCTCATCAGATCTTATCCTTATACTTTGTTTTTACTGTCCATCATTACTCAGCCTAAATCACTGAACTTAGCTGCAAATTTTGACCAAAACCAAGCTCAGTTTCGCTCCCTGGCCCATCACACTATCTGTAACTGTGCAACCTGGATGCATCGCACCTCTCATGTGTTGCAGGTGGGATGCATCCCTGTTTCCCTGTGTTGCAGGTGCGATGATTGAGTGATACTTCTTTCTTCTTTGAAAGTTGGTTTTTTCCTCCTTGTTTTCATCTTTATTCATTAGTTTTTTTGTACATGATCAATACCTTCTTACTGTAACCTTCTTCCTTCACATTATTTCAGCCTCCATCACTTAGGAATTGTAAATGTTTTTGTGTATGTGTCAATAATTTACAGTCTTCCTTTCTCGAAAGTAGCCTAATCAAACTATTGTTTTTTATGGAAGTGTCGTAATTGTCATTCTGAATCAAAAGAAGAGTGTCTTAAAGTCTTCTTCTCCTAGATAGTTGATTGTACTTTTTTCATTGTACTTGATTTGAAATTATTAGTATTTGAAGTGTCGAAAACATTTTTCAATTCGAAATCGAAAAGTGTCATCTTAGTCTTCCTTTCATTTTGAAAAGAAAATTGTTATTACTGTCGCTTTGAAAGAAAATAGTTTAGATCTGTAATTAGCTCTCTTTTTTGGCATTCACACATTAAGCAAGCGGAAAACAAATACATGCATCTGCATCTGCATTTTGACTGCATGAAAAATTTGATTTAGGAAAGTGCATTTAGTGTGTGCTCTATGCTCTCCACTGAAAGAAAATAAGAATCTTCTTTCCTTTGTAGCTAGGATTTTCATTGCTAAAAGAACATAAACGACTTTTTATCATTTTTGATTGCATATTTAGGAATTTCACATCTACATCACATGGTGAACCCCGAAAGACAAACTTCTAAGCAAGATCAACTCTAAAATAAACCTCAATGAACATAAAAACGCTTTGGAACCTAACGCAACACATCTAGAAGTCTAGGCTAGAGACGTGTTCTGGCGTTGTAAAACCTGGTAACTATCATTTTCATCGAAGGTTGGGTGATTCCTCCTCTTTGATATGACAAGTGCTAGTATGGACTTCTGCTCTCCATACCATCGATTATATATTGGGAGACCATAATAGGTTAATATCCTTTATCCTTAGGAAGTCGTGTCTGCCGCCCTATTGATCGTAATGCACTAAACACAACATTCAGGAAGATTGGCTGTCGTACATAAGTCCTTGGTAATTTATCTATCATTTATCACCAAGGTGTATTTTGCAGTTTTATGATTGGTTTGGTAAACCCTCTGTCTGGACTTCCACAAGAGCCACTATCTTTCTTTTTTAGCTCCTTAAAAGAAAAGGTCCATCTGAGCACTTGTCACTTCAGGCTTATTAAAAATCAAAGGCAACTAGAGTCACCTTTATCTTTTTCTTGACTCTTAAAATTTGAAAAATCAAGTTGCGTCAAAGTGTCTTAAAATTTATTTTAATCGGAATAACATCCTTGTTCCTTCATTGATCTAAGGTTGAGATAATGGAGTCTACCAATCAAGGAATCCCTCTTGGAGGGAATCCTAGTCCTTTCTCCTCTTGGGGAGATATTGGTTCTCCATATATGGCTACATTGTCCCTTCCAGGAATCAAAATCGGCCTACCAGTATGGCTTTTCTCGACCTCTATCATTCAAAACAACGTAATTCCTCAATAATCTAATCAACAACTAGATGATACTGAAGTTACCCCTTCATCTTCTACTTCATTTGTTTCTCCTTCCCCTTCTTCCTCTTTGCTTGGTGAAACTAGTGACACTAAAAACCAAGTAGCTGAGAAGAAAAACAAAGGGAAGGAGAAGAAGAAGAAGCCAGCTAAACAAGGGAACAACAATGCATCATCTGGCGAAAATCCACACACTAAAGTTTCCAAACCAAAAACGCCATGCATAATTTGCAAGGAGAGACATTACCATCAAGATTTCCCTTGCATCCTATGGATTTTGAGGGAATGGTCTCCCCATTTGCACCATTTGGTGTTGTCAACCTTTGATAATTAGATTGATAACAAACCATCAACTAGTGAAAATGAAGTCAATAGACAGAAAGGAAAAGTCAGAGTTCCATGTAGGTTATGTGAAGGTGATCATACTCTTCACCGTTGTCCTTTTCTGGATGAAGCCAAAAGCATTTTGGAGAACCGGCCTGCTTCACCATAGCAGCTTCCACCTGGATACAAGAAACTCTTACCAAGTCCTTCACTAGTTGAAAACTATTATAGACATTTTTGTGCCTTACAGCTCCAAGAATGAAATGTCCATAAACCAAGGGCTCCTAAGTCCTTAAAAGCATTGTTATAACTCCTAAAGGAACAAGGTCAACAAATTACAGCTTCTCCCAGAAGTTCTCCACCAGAAACTGCTCAGAACTAGTCAAATCAGGATCATTTCAGCTGCTCCACTAGCTAGCTGCGTTGCAAAGCACCCAAATACACTAGCTAGGTGCATTGAAATGCACCTAAATGCACTACCAGGGTGCGTTGAGTGGGAAATGACAAGTGGCAGAGTCATTCCACGAGGTGGAGAGACAATGGAAGCTTCCAGAATCTTCTCCAATGACACTTGCCTCACTGAATTCGACCAGGGATGAGTAAGAGGCTCTCAATCTCCAAGTGGAAGCAAGAACTGAAAGAGAGAAGCCACTAATCAATTCATGAGCTGACTCATCCTCTTTGCATACATCTATATATGGATCCCTCATCCAAGATATCTGGGGGTTGGAATATTGTACATTGCAGAGAATTGTTGTTGGTTTTGAGATAGATATCAGAGTATTGGGTGATTTATGCTTTGTTGGAGGTGAAGAGGAGCTTCTCTGCTAGGAGGTTGATGCTGGATCAAGAATCATCCGTTGTAACTCCTCCTGGACCTTCTTGTTATATCAATAAAACTATTTGAGTTTCTCCTACATTCTTGTGTATCATTGATGTTTGTTACATTTGTATGTTTAGCTTAAATTTGATCCTAAGCTTTTTATGAGTATGAACCAATGTCTTTGTATAGTTTCCTTCTTCTGTGATCTTGCAGGTACTTGGTGAAGCTGGGCAAGTAAGGGAGCAGGTAGCTGGAAGCTGTCAAAGAGGAGAGAGATTGGATCAAAGGACTAGCGCAAGACACAGGTTGGTTCATCCTATTTCTCTTTGTTTATAGTTCATAAAGGAGAATACAAAAGTAGTTTTCTCTGTTTGTTTCTAAGGTCACTGTCACACCTTCACACCTTAGTGGGATAGGGTCGTTCTGAATAGACACTTTTCCCGTTAACAAAATGGCGACTCCGCTAGGGACGATCGTCTAGTTGGTTTGTTTGTGTTTCTCTTGTTGTTTGTTTCATAAACTTAGAAGTAGCGAATCGAACTGCATTTTCCATTAACAAATGCAAAGTAGACATCTACTGCTTCAATCCATTCACTGGATATGTTTATGATTTGAGCAAGCTGATTCACAAATGATCTAATTGCCCTCTGTGATAGCTCTTAAACCTTCATTAAATCTACCCTCTGATTGTGCATTACTGATTGCTTTTACTCGGCCAAAAACAATAGATTAAACTGCAAACCATGACCCAGAACCCAGATAGAATTCTCGTTTCTACCCCAGCGCAGGTACTGTGAAGAGTTCCTGCATTTCAGCGCAGTTCTCGAGAGGGAAACCTACGTTGCAATCCAGTTTCTCTGTGTAGCAGGTACGTTGATCAGCCTAGCCTTGTGCAGCTGAGGTTCTTTGCTCAATTTTTTCAGTTTTGTCTCTGACTTTTGCAGCCTGTGATCAGTGTGTGTGTCTGTTTAAAAACCCCTTTTCTTTGTTGATATTCCGCCTCAGTTGTATAAAAGAAACTGTAGATGTTTTTGTGTGTTTGTTACGTAATTTACAGTTTTCCATTGCAAAAGTAGAATAGTCATACTGTCGTCCTTTGATTTAGATCTATCGCAAGTGTCGATTTTGATCATAGGAGAAAGTTTATTTTCTGTTGACAGTCGATTATGCTTTTACTTTTTCCTTTGGTTTGAATTTATGAATTTCTAGTGTCAAAACGAGTGTTTATTTCAAAATCATAAAGTGTCGTAATCGTCTCTACCTTTTAATTTCGAAAAGAAGCTTGTTTGTGTTTGTCACTTGAAAGCAAATTCAGATTTGTACAACAACTTTCTTTTTAGGCATCAATATTAAGAAAGTGAAAAACAAAACACATGCATGTGCATTTGCATATTGACAGTCTGTTTGGCTTGATTTAGGAAAAGTGCATTTACAGTGTGCTCTTTTCTCTTTGCGAAAAGATTGTGTCTTTCTTTTCCCTTGTAGCTAGGATTTTCATTGCTGAAAAGAGATAAAAGCTTGTTTATCATCTTTAGATTGCATTTTAGGAATTACATATACACCTCGTGGTGATCCCAAAAGGCAAACTTCATAAGAAAGATCAACTTAAAATAAATCCAATGAACTTAACAACGCTTTGTAACTTAACGCACAACATTTAGAGGTCTAGGCTAGAGACGTATTCCGGCGTCGTAAAGCCTGGTAACTGTTGTCCTCACTGATGGTTGGGTGATTCCTCCACTTTGAGACGATAAGTGCCAGTACAGACTTGTGCTCCCAGGTACCGTCGAGTATATATTGGGAGACCCCTATAGGCTTAAAACCTTTTATCCATAGGAAGTCGTGTCGGCCGCCCTACTGATCGCAATGCACCGAACATAGCATTCGGGAAGATTGACTGCCGTATCATAAAAAGTATTTTGCAGTTTTGCGATTGGTTTGGTACTCCCTCTACCTAGACCTCCAGAGCAGTCCCTTTCGTTCCTTTTCAGACTCCTTAACGGAAAAGGTCCATATGAGAACTTGTCACTTCAGGCTCATTAAAAATCGAAGGAGACTAGAGTCATATTTTGTTTTTTCTCGACTCTTAAAAACTGAAAAAACAAGTTGTGTCAAAAGCGTCTAAAATTCATTTTATTCGAAAACATACCTTTCCCTTTTATTTTAGTTGATCGAGTAATCTGCAATCATGGAAGAAAGTCAATTGAAACCCCATCGTTCGTGGAGGCTTACAAGTCAACCATCTTTGTCTCCGGAAGTGAAACCAGTACGGACAAAGCGAACTTGTTTAACCGGTTCCAAGTCTCCTATCAAAGTTAGAACAAGTGTTCCAACGACATCAGAGACTCCGGTTACTCCAAACATTTTTGGAATCCCTCCCCCAACAGAAGAAGTTCAACAGCCACAGAAGGACAGTGGTACTGATCCTAGTTTGAGAATAAACACTTGTGTTACTGAACCAGTTCCATCTATAACTGGTTCAGAGAGTCTTACTCTTCAAACATCTGTCGCTGCCTCTTCAGCACCAAAAATATTTTACGGACCTGACTGTCTTCCCCTTCCACCTGGTCTGATTTCGATAGAAGAAATTGTAGAAGATCCTCAAGCAAGTACTCCAACGCGCTTTGGAGTCGGGATCAATCTATATCCTTCGACATCAGAAGTTAGTCTACCACCAGCGGAAGTTCTTGTAGAATCGCTAGGTAATATTTTGGATAGACTACAAATGTCTAAACAACCGTCAACATCTAGGACTCTGTCTTCTGACACAGCGACGACAGAACTCCCTGCTGTCACTCCGACAATGTTCACTGGCATACCATCTGTCCCGACTAGCTCACAACCGCTACAAGGAGCCCACCCAGGGGCTATTTCGACAGTCTGGTCCGTTCCTGTTTGTTCATCCGGAATTATATCTAGAAACTCTTATGTTGAGTCTCAACAAATTGATCCGTTTGGAGGTCAATTTGGGCAGTCCGGTCCCCAAGGGCAAACAATTCCCTTGAGTTCTGGATTACCACCGTGTGGGGGGCGGTATGCCCTGTCCTTATCCCCTCAGGGAGGGTATCCATACGGGAGTTCACAATAGTATTCAGGTTATACTGGAATTAGTTCAAGTGGTTGGGTACCTATACTACCTCAACAACCAAGAATTGTATATTCAATGCAACAATGCGTACCTATGTCGAACATACCAAGTACACCAGCTATTGTGACGGTGTCGCAAGTTCAAGTGTTGCCTGTTGTATGCCAACCTCAAGTTTCTCAGGTTGTAATGCAACAGCCCCTTGACCTTGCAACTCAACCACAATCGCCGACTAGTGGGTTGACACAGGTCCAGACGGGTACAATTACCCCTCACCTTGGTCAAACGGTTAGTATCGGGCAACAGCACATGGCTTCACAACCGTGGCTGGTGCAATACCAACAACCACAATTCCAACAAGTATACCAAGGTGCTGAGCAGCAGATCTTTGCGAACAGTGGACAACCGTACATTCAAAATGGTCAAAATCAACCATTTTATAATGGTCAAGTCCACCAACCTTACCAAACATACCAGCATCAAATGCATTATGCCGATATGCAAAGACCAACTGCTCAGGCGATTCCATCGTATCCTGGGTATGCTTCACCTAACCTGAATCAACAGTTACCATTCGTGGAAACTTTAGAGTTACCTGATTTAAACCGGTTAACAAATGATCCAATTGCTTACGCCCCTTGGTGGCCAGCAATTCCGCATAAACTTCCATCAAATATTCCTAAATTTAATGGAAATCCGGGTGAAGATCCATCGAATCACGTGATGACCTTTCATATATGGTGTTCATCAAACACCCTAAATGAGGATTCGATAAGACTTCGCCTCTTTCAGAGGACGTTAACAGGTCCAGTGGCAAAATGGTACATTGAATTGCCTAGAGCTTCGTTCGACAACTTCAGTACCTTAGCCACAACCTTTTTAACCCATTTTCAATTACCAATAAGGTATGAAACGGGAACGGAACTGCTTACCAACTTCAAACAAACAACGGCCACTCACATATCTGATCATATACATGAGTGGCAACGTCGTCGTAGGATGATAAAAACATACGTTCCCGATTAGCTATTGGCTGAATGGTTTATCAAGTCATTACTGCCTTCCATCACGGAAGATGTGGCAAAGGGGGGAGTCGTAACGGAAGAGCAAGTGATCGCTCGTGCACAATATCTGGACTTGATTTACACTCTGTTATATCTCCAAATCTCACTCTTATGGTTTGTGATGCTGCACTCATGGCCTAGGGCAACCCCTCCTTCCATACCTGGTCCTAAAATTTAAAAAATAGTGTTTTATCCCTTATACGCGACATTGCCCTGAGTTAAACGCGTGTACACGCAGGTCTATGTATACCCAACCCGCGTGTATGTATTAAAACACTTAAAAAAATAAATAATTCCTTATTTTCGGGCGGAGATCGTGGGTTTTACCTGCTGATCACCTGTTAGTGCCCGTGGCCCAACTATTCCCAACCAACTCCTAACTAAAAAACTACTTTGGAGATGGTATAAAAAGACATCAAAGGGAAGGCCTAAAGGAAAGAGAGAAAAGAGAGCAAGATTATTATGCTGAGATTTTCCCCTTAGACCAGGTTTGAAGTCCTTGGTGCTTTCTGCACTTCCCCCACTTTGCATAGGAAACCCTTGTTTCCATGTGTGTTGGTGATCATTCATCCTTTATATCACCATTGAGTAAGACTCAGAAGGAGCTCTTGTTGGAGGCTTGAGGCTGGAACGAATCCGGGAGGAAGCTTTGCTTGGAGCCTGCTGAAGGTGTTTCAGGTGAAATCTTTCCGTTATATGTACTTTACTTGCCTTTATATAAAGAAACATGTCTTGGTTCCCGAAACAATCTTTCTTTGTGCTTATGAGATTCTTGCTTTGAATTCTTATGCAAGTAGTTACTCAAAGATTTTTATAACTAACTTTATAGCATGAAGATGATTTATGTATAAGTATTTGTCCATGTACTGCTCTGTTCTTTGATTTGTTTGTTTTACAGGTCAAAGGAGAAGAAGGGAACTCCAAGAAGGGTTTGGACCCTAAAGGCCTTCTCGAACGTAGGACCTTAGGTACGTACCCTCAACATTAGAATTTGCTTACAGTAAAGATAATGGGTGTGTGTGTGTTTCTTTGAATAATCAATTTTCAGTCTGGTAGAGTCTTAACCCAAAGGACCCTAGGGGTACTTTCCCCCATAAGAGTGAGGGGAAAGTACCCCTAGGGTCCTTTGGGTTAAGACTCTACCAGACTGAAAATTGCTTATTCAAAGAAACACACACACACCCATTATCTTTACTGTAAGCAAATTCTAATGTTGAGGGTACGTACCTAAGGTCCTACGTTCGAGAAGGCCTTTAGGGTCCAAACCCTTCTTGGAGTTCCCTTCTTCTCCTTTGACCTGTAAAACAAACAAATCAAAGAACACATCAGTACATGGACAAATACTTATACATAAATCATCTTCATGCTATAAAGTTAGTTATAAAAATCTTTGAGTAACTACTTGCATAAGAATTCAAAGCAAGAATCTCATAAGCACAAAGAACGATTGTTTCGGGAACCAAGACGTGTTTCTTTATATAAAGGCAAGTAAATTACATATAACGGAAAGATTTCACCTGAAACACCTTCAACAGGCTCCAAGCAAAGCTTCCTCCCGGATTCATTCCAGCCTCAAGCCTCCAACAAGAGCTCCTTCCAAGTCTTACTCAATGGTGATATAAAGGATGAATGATCACCAACACACATGGAAACAAGGGTTTCCTATGCAAAGTAGGGGAAGTGCAAAAAGCACCAAGGACTTCAGACATGGTCTAAGGGGAAAATCTCAGCATAATAATCTTGCTCTCTTTTCTCTCTTTCCTTTAGGCCTTCCCTTTGATGTCTTTTTATACCATCTCCAAAGTAGTTTTTTAGTTAGGAGTTGGTTGGGAACAGTTGGGCCACGGGCACTAACAGGTGATCAGCAGGTAAAACCCGCGATCTCCGCCCGAAAATAAGGAATTATTTATTTTTTTAAGTGTTTTAATACATACACGCGGGTTGGGTATACACAGACCCACGTGTACACGCGTTTAACTCAGGGCAATGTCACGTATAAGGGATAAAACATTGTTTTTTAAATTTTAGGACCAGGTCTGGAAGGAGGGGTTGCCCTAGGCCATGAGTGCAGCATCACAAACCATAAGAGTGAGATTTGGAGCTATAACAGATGCCCCCTAATATATGAGGTCAGAAGGGGAACATGATGGCCGAAATATATTATGTAAGTACATGGAAAGGAAGTCTGTCGAGAAACCAAGGAGGACTTCACCAGAATTCAGCCTGCCAAGCCACCAAAAGGAGATCAGAAAGAAACACTGTCTGAGGCGGGCATACCCATGCTCAGAAAAAGTAAAGCATGTCCGCATATCAAGTACAAGCGGATCCACTAAGTATACAAGTATAAATGACTGGAAGATACATAATGGATCATCTGATCATAATGAGCAAGTAAATGTCTGAATATCACATATAAGACTGTCAATGATGCTGAAAGATGCAACGGATCACTGATATCAAAGACTGATCCCAAAAGGTACCAACTGAACATGATGGAATAGGATGGTACTACACTGCAAACTCAGGTGCCAGCATATAGAATGTCGCCATGACTGACTGCAACATATAAGGTGGAGTGGTATCAACTAGCAGCAACAGGAGCAACTGTCAAGTGAACCAATGAATGCTGATACAACCTGAGGTCTTCACCGACCGCCGTGGTACATTTCTACACCATGGGAATAAATGATCTGAAGTCGACCATGTGAGAAATCGTTTGATTACCGGTCATTGATGTATACCGTTAACGAACGTGAGACTACTCACCGATAATGATAATGAGCGTCAAGGTACCCAGTACAATCTAACAAGTGTGAATAGATGAGCTGAAGTCGAACACCTGTAAGAATCTATCGATCAGGAGACAATGATGGTTTCCCACTGTCGATAGCGAAGGATCTGCCACTAATGACTGCAAACCCCAAGGTACTGCCAAATGGACTCTAGATCTTTGCCCCAGAGCAATGAGTCGGAGTCGATAGGGAAAGATCCGCTAGAAGGAAGGCATTAAGGCATCCTCCATCAATCTAGCACGAGTGTAACCCGTAGGCCAATAATGTGGAAGGAATCGGACGAAAAAGATGTAGTAACCCAACCGAAGTACGTTTTCGACGTACACAAGATGTGGCTAGCGTACGGCAGAAACCCTCTGAACCAACCAATAATGAAAGCTGACACAGAGGCGAGGTATCCACCAATAGGGTCAAATGGAAACCAAGGTACTGCACGAATCCCAATGTGTGATAATGTATGCTGATGTCGAACACAAGGGAAACCACTCAGTCAAAGACCCATGATACTGATCGATGCTGAGCACAAGGTGACCTATCAATAATGAAAATAGGGCCAGGGTGCGGCTCTAGGCCTGTCCTCAGAGCAAGGTGTCGTCGTCGATAAGGACAAGACCCGCCAGCAAGAAGCCAATGGGGACCTTCTCAAACCAGCATGAGTAAAGGACCAATATAACTGATGTGATGATAGACATGATACTGACAACCAGGGATGGCCGACTGAAAAATGAGTCAAGAGACACCGCAGAGAGGCCGACTCAGGCTAACTTCCCTTGAACAAAAGCACGACTCAATGTGACCATGTGGCAGCATATGATGACTCTGTATAAGTCTGCCATGCAGGAGGCACGAACGAACCCTCCATATGATTGGAAGAGATAACCAATCGGGGGATAACTGACTCAATAACAAGGTTATGGCATACCTAAGTCAAACTAAATCCCACCCATGCGGAGGAGACTTTGTTTTGAGTGCTTTGTTCAAGGGCGACACGACTGACTCTAGCTGCCAACAATAAATGGAAATAATGTCCCTGTTCCCGCTCTTTTTTGGAATATTTAATTTTTTTTGTCTTTTTCTGTTAAGCCGGAAAAAGAATAAAAGAATGCTATGGTACAGTGGAAAGAACGAGTGTCGGTGAAACAGATGATCTAGTTCCTGGGAAAGGAACGTTCCTATGCTCAATGCAGGGAGGTGAAAACTGGTCAGTGACACTCAGAGGTATGTTCCTTCCACGAATCTGGGTATGTCAAGCTGCAGAAGTCAAAGGTATGCAAGGTTGATTTTGCAGACGTCATGGTCAAAATTTGGCTTAAACACGAGTCCAAGTGAAGCCGGCTCTAGGCCAAAAGGTGCAAATGGTCAACATGCAATGCAGTAGTACAACTCAACACAAGGGAGCCTCTAGGGTATAAGGCCAGAACAAAGCGGAGAAGCTAAGAGGAATGAGTCTTCAACGCATAAGTCATGGTGGGACTACAGAGGACTCCCGAGCCTAGGGATGAAAAATCTGCATGAGTGCCAAGCGACAATAAGGTACTAACTAGGGCACCCATGATAAGGTAGGCTCTACCACACAAGTCATGATACTTCTAAGCAATGAGAAGGTTCCACACCATAACTTGGTGGGGTCGATCCTAAGGCAAAATGGGAAAGGAAACTGATAAATGCATAATGCAGGTGGAAAAACCTAACCTATATGCCAGTTTCGAGAACCAATACCTGTCAGAACGGACCAACCATAAACTTCCAAAGGAGAAATCTTCCAAGTTCTGTAAACATAAATAGGAACACTAGGCACGAAGTTAATACATCCCACATATAAACTCCATATAAAATCTTTGTGTTATAGGATACAAAACTTGAAAATGCGTACCTCATATATACAATATGGTACAGGGAACCATGCAGCCTTGCGGCTTACGCATAATAGTTCTGCTGAACAAACCCCTTGCAGGGCTCAGGCCAAGGGCTCCTTTGGTAGTCATAACTCATGGCTTCAAAGAGTTCCTCCTGTGAAGGCAAAACAAGTTCTAAGAAATCATGAGAACTACAAGGATCAAAAGAGGGAATTAAAGGGTCCCATGTCCCTATAGGAAGAATCTCTCGGTCAATTTTCGGGACCAAGTCCCAAGAAGGAGAATAATAAGTCAAAGGATCCTTCTCAGAAGCGATTGAACATTGAGGACTCAATGCCACATAATTGACCCGTGGCGAGGTAGAGTCTACTTGAACACTTGGAACAAACCAAGGGGCATTCTGCAGTAAAGTCGAATTAGGGTGGTGATTATCCGATGCAAGCTGATCAATAGTGATAATATTCCTGTTATGAGGAAAGCACATTACTCGAAAGAGTGAAGACACCACATCATTCATAGCATAGACATAATCATGCCCAAGTAGCATATTAAAGTCTAAAGGGCTATCAACCACCATCATATCGATTAAGACAGTCTTCCCACTTAAAGTGATAGGCACTTGAGGAAGAACACCCATAGATTCACCAAGTCTTCTATCATAGGCTAACAACTGACTCTGAGCTATTAACAGCTTTGGGGAACCCAAAGCTTTCCAAGTCAAAGAGGATATAATACTTGAAGAGGATCCTTCATCCACCATACATCGATAGACATTTGTGGAGTTAACTCTGACCTTTATTTGGAAAGGTGCAGCGGAAGGAAGACGAGGCTCAACAAGACTATCCCAATCAAAGGAAACACTCTTAGAACTTGGAGGGGGAACATTCGAAGAAACCGGAATGCCCCCTATACCAGAAGACTCTGTACTAGAGATCAAACAAAATCTTTTGTTAGGCACTTCACCCCCCAAAAGAGGAGTGTAATCAACCAGCGATTACACTGGCTTTACCACATTATCAACCAATGGTTGATGGGATTGATGAGAAACCATATCAGATCTAGGAGCAGAAGTACTTTCGAACTCGGACCATATCCTTTGAACCTCTGGAATACCAGGGCATAAATGAGTAAGATGGTCTCCCTTGCATATCTTACAAGGGAACTTAGGTTTAAAACTTTTACGTCCAGGTTTCTTATCAACCTCCATTCCGCCAACATGACTAGCAGTGGTTTGCGGAGAGTCCTGAACATGACTTGCAGAGGTCGATGACTCTTTGCTAGTATGACTCGCAGTGACTAGACTCATGCCCCCAGCATGACTTGCAGCGGCTGAAGAATCATCTCCAACATGACTCGCAGAGGTTGAAGATGAAGTGCTAGTGTGACTTGCAGTGACTAGACTTGTGCCCCCAACATGACTTGCAGTGGCTGAAGACTCATCTCCAACATGACTCGCAGAGGTTGAAGATGAAGTGCTAGTGTGACTTGCAGTGACTAGACTTGTGCCCCCAGCATGACTTGCAGCAGCTGAAGACTCATCTCCAACATGACTCGCAGAGGTTGAAGATGAAGTGCTAGTGTGACTTGCAGTGACTAGACTTGTGCCCCCAGCATGACTTGCAGCGGCTGAAGACTCATCTCCAACATGACTCGCAGAGGTTGAAGATGAAGTGCTAGTGTGACCTGTAGTGACTAGACTCATGCCCCCAGCATGACTTGCAGCGACTGAAGACTCATCTCCAACATGACTCACAGAGGTTGAAGATGAAGTGCTAGTGTGACTTGCAGTGACTAGACTTGTGCCCCCAGCATGACTTGCAGCGGCTGAAGACTCATCTTCAACATGACTCGTAGAGGTTGAAGATGAAGTGCTAGTGTGACTTGCAGTGACTAGACTTGTGCCCCTAGCATGACTTGCAGCGGCTGAAGACTCATCTTCAACATGACTCATAGAGGTTGAAGATGAAGTGCTAGTATGACTTGCAGTGACTAGACTTGTGCCCCCAGCATGACTTGCAGCGGCTGAAGACTCATCTTCAACATGACTCGCAGAGGTTGATGATGAAGTGCTAGTATGACTTGCAGTGACTAGACTTGTGCCCCCAGCATGACTTGCAGCGGCTGAAGACTCATCTTCAACATGACTCGCAGAGGTTGATGATGAAGTGCTAGTATGACTTGCAGTGACTAGACTTGTGCCCCCAGCATGACTTGCAGTGGCTGAAGGCTCATCTCCAACATGACTAGCAGAGGTTGAAGATGAGGTGCTAGAATTATTCTTCTTCTTTGACTTCCTTTTTCTCCTCTTCTTAGATTTCTTGGTACAAGAAGGAGGTGAAGAAGGAATCCAAGATTTCTCTTTGAAAGAAGATGAAAAATTAGCACCCATGTGATGCCCTTGAAATAAAGCATTCAACTGAGAAGATTCAAGAGCATTTGGAATATTTGGAGTGGACCATAGCCAAACGGGTAGTCCAACATTCAACCCAGTAATATTCAAAGTGGCCATCAAGGGAGTACCAACGTTTCCAAAGAAAGGAAAAGCACAAGGATCCCCTGTTGGAAGGGTACCTTGGTTGGCTTCCACAGGAATATTGGCCATATCTAACTGATCCAAAGACCCTTCCCTTACGGGAATGTAGAAATAACTCTTCAAGGAATATAGATAAGCAATCAAAACCTTTTCCCTTGAGGAGGCAACTCCACAACTTCTAAAAGAACGACCAAAAGCCTTTCAAGATTGGTAGAGTGGTAAGCCAGTCACTCAGAACACAAAGTCCAAACACGACTAGACAAAAATACCTAAAGCCAACTATATACAAGGAGCAAAGAGCACCCACTAAGAAGTCCCTAAAGATATCAGCCAGTCAAACAACTTCCAAGTATTTCCGCTCCGGGTGGTGAGGACAGGACACCAAAATACAAGAAAGTGGAGTCAGGGGCCTTTGAAAGATAGTCTGGGATAATGACGGCTCAGTCCTATCAGCGAAGGTATCCGAGGAAGTTACGCTGACCTCCTAACAACAGACTGCGCCGGTGCAAGCCCCCAAGCTTTGCAAGGGTGCCCTCCAGTAGTACTGTCGAGAGTGATACAACGTCAACCTCAGGTGCCATGGGATTCCCCTCTGTAGCCACCTGTTTAGACCCCTAAGAGAGGCAACTATGGGTACCAAATCGTCACAGAAGCCAGGCGGAACAGTCGTGAGGTAAGTTCGGACAAGTAGGAGAGGGGGTATCTCTCTTCCCTATCTTCACAGACCCTCGTGCTTAACTCCCAAATCCGGAGCTTTCCTGGCCTTCCTAACGCTATTGGATTTTCTCTCGTTATTCAGACTCCTACGTTTGACGTTTTATGTGGCCTTGGAGAGTTAACTCTCCACTCGCCTAATCCAAGGCCCTAAAATCCTAAACTTGTTGGTGTAACTGATTAAAACAAAAAGTTCTAGTGGATTTTAATTAGCGCTTGATTTTATTAGGTTGTTCTTTAAGTCACAAGGTAATGGAGATGAAACTTGTGGTGTTTTTATGGACGCAACAGAGATTAATAAAACTTAGCTACATGCACATGCACTTTTTGTTTTCGTTTTTCGATGAAAAGTAATCTCTACAGGGTTCAAAGGAACTTCAAATAAACAAAATTTTCCTTTTCTTTTCGGACTCCACACTCACAAAAGCTAACAAAGCTATGTATGCATAAAAAGGGATGCAAATCTATCCTAATGCAACAACTATATGTGAATGCAAGATTTTAAAACTACTCTGCAAACAAAGAAGGAAAGTTGCTCACTTATCAAATTTGTCTTGCCACTAAAATTCTTAGATCGAATATGATGTGCTACCAATCATTTCGTCCAAACAATAAAATCAAGTTCTAAGATAAACATAAAGCACTTTCACTTCGCAAAAAGGAAATCAAATGAAAAGCAAGTTTAAGAAAGCGAAACTCAAAACTTTCAAAAGATTTTCTTTCAATCAAACCAAGAAGTCTTTTTCAAAGAATGCTCTCAAAAATACTGACACCAATGATTGATGAATAGGAAACCAAACACTTTTGTGAATTGACACCTTTCAAATGATGAAAACCCAACAAAAATAAATGCGTTTGAAATCGCTCATGACAATCAAAAGCAGCAATGAAAGTCCAAAAGATCAAAAGACAAGTTTCAAGAAAATGGTAATAAACAACTTTCCCGAAACGAAGGAGCAAATGGTCACAAAAATGGTTTCGTTAAGCAAACAAAAGGGTCACCGAAATAAAATGAACACAAAGATTGAATCCAATCTTCCTACTCTGCCAAAACAGAGCAGTCAAGATTCTTAACCAGAAATCTTGTGTATCAAAAAACAATGATGCTTGCAATCAACGAAAACAAGACTAATACTCCTTATAACTAGAGAGAGTTCAGAACAAGATGCCCCCTGTTAAACAGAGGACTGTTACTGGAAAATGACTACTTGAAACTGACCCAAACCACCAGACAAACATTCAGCAAAACGAAAATTTACAAATCTTGAAAATTATATAATATACGCGCTTGCAGTGATGTGCAGAATGCGTGTACACGCGACTGTAACTGAGGAAACCTGCGTATACGTGGGTTCACTTAGTTCAACTTGCGTATATACGCTTCTGTAATCCAAAAAAACAACGTATTTGAAGATTTTCAAGAAAAATAAAAAATACAGACTGAAAAAACTAGAAAATCTTAGAGTTCAAGAACAGATCAGACAGTTAGAGCCAGCAAACAGAGGGGCTGAGCCTTGATTGGCTTGAAGACTACCCAAACTAGGAACAACAAGAGTGTTGTTCCCCAGCGGAGTCACCAATTCTGGTTGAGGGGAAAGTACCCCTAGGGTCCTTTGGGTTAAGACTCTACCAGACTGAAAATTGATTATTCAAAGAAACACACACACACCCATTATCTTTACTGTAAGAAAATTCTAATGTTGAGGGTACGTACCTAAGGTCCTACGTTCGAGAAGGCCTTTAGGGTCCAAACCCTTCTTGAAGTTCCCTTCTTCTCCTTTGACCTGTAAAACAAACAAATCAAAGAAGACAGCAGTACATGGACAAATACTTATACATAAATCATCTTCATGCTATAAAGTTAGTTATAAAAATCTTTGAGTAACTACTTGCATAAGAATTCAAAGCAAGAATCTCATAAGCACAAAGAAAGATTGTTTCGGGAACCAAGATGTGTTTCTTTATATAAAGGCAAGTAAAGTACATATAACGGAAAGATTTCACCTGAAACACCTTCAACAGGCTCCAAGCAAAGCTTCCTCCCGGATTCGTTCCTGCCTCAAGCCTCCAACAAGAGCTCCTTCCGAGTCTTACTCAATGGTGATATAGAGGATGAATGATCACCAACACACATGGAAACAAGGGTTTCCTATGCAAATGGGGGAAGTGCAGAAAGCACCAAGGACTTCAGACCTGGTCTAAGGGGAAAATCTCAGCATAATAATCTTGCTCTCTTTTTTCTCTTTCCTTTAGGCCTTCCCTTTGATGTCTTTTTATACCATCTCCAAAGTAGTTTTTTAGTTAGGAGTTGGTTGGGAACAGTTGGGCCACGGGCACTAACAGGTGATCAACAAGTAAAACCCACGATCTCCGCCCGAAAATAAGGAATTATTTATTTTTTTAAGTGTTTTATTACATACACGCGGGTTGGGTATACACAGACCCGCGTGTACACGCATTTAACTCAGGGCAATGTCGTGTATAAGGGATAAAACACTGTTTTTTAAATTTTAGGACCAGGTCTGGAAGGAGGGGTTTCCCTAGGCCATGAGTGCAGCATCACAAACCATAAGAGTGAGATTTGGAGCTATAACACACTCAGTCTGGCACGCTCTACGACAAAATACCTGATGCCCCTAGACCGAAATTCTCAATTCCTCCTCCTCCTAAATCGAATAATGACTCTCATGCCGGCGATGGCGTGATTGGTGCGACAGACACGAAATCGACAAAGGCTACATCCAAGAAGGCCCGTAAGATTTCAGGTCAAATTGCAAAAGACGAACCTCTTGCTTCGGAAGTAAATGCCGTATCGACAGATAAGGGCAAAGAAACCAAACAACCAGGAAGCAAGAAGAAAGGCAAAGGGAAGAAGAAGAAACAGGATGAGTCATCTCCTGAAAAACCTTCTTCAAACCCTCCTGGAAATAGGAAACCACCTGCAGGGTGTCATATATGCGATGAGGATCATTGGACGAGAGAATGTCCATATAAAGTTGAGCTTAAGAGATTCTTTAAAAGTTCGAAAACCTCAGCAGTGTTAACTGATCCGTTTCCAAACCCAGGAACAAATCTGGTTGAAAGTGGAAATGCTTCCCCGTCTCAAGTGCTAATGTTGTCAATTTCAAAACAGCAAAATGATGCTTTGATTTTGACAAGGAACAAAGATTACAAGAATCCGCAGCTGTCGAACAACAAGGATAAAGATCAACCAAGTAGTTCGAAAACAACTTCGACAGAAGTTGTACCACCCACCATCCCTAAATTGACAATAAAACCGCCAAAGGGAGTAGTACACAAGTCGACATTTAATCCCCGCGCTAGAGCAGTGCAACATTATAACATAGTGGAAGATTTGGCCCAATCGCCATCTGCTATGTCGACTCTTGAAGTACTACAAAATTTCCCATCCCAAAGGCAGGCTTTGTTATCAGCCATTGGTGGGATTGATCCAAAGGATTCCAATATTGTATCCTTCGACCACAAAGGGTACGATCCTCAGTTACCAGCTCAATTAGCTTTCCTTGTTCAAGTGAAAGCCCTCAATGAAACTGTTCACCGGACGATTATTGATGAGGGGGCATCTACATGTATTATGTCAATGAGTTGCTGGAAAACTTTAGGATCTCCAACCTTGTCGAGGTCTGTGACGACATTAAAAGCATTCGATGGAAGGACATATACCCCATACGGTATCCTAAATAACTTGAAAGTTGAACTAGGAGGGAAAACAGTAGAAATAGATGTTGAAGTCATCGATGGGAATCTTGATTACAACATCCTACTGGGACGACCATGGATATATGCCATGGTAGCTGTTGTGTCGACCTATTTTAGAAAGATTGCATTTCCCTTTTAGGGAGGGATTGCAATCGTCGACCAACAAAACTTCCTCCCCAATGGTTCTCAAGTTACAGGAAGCATTCCCATGATCCATGGAAGCCCCCATTCGCTTCAGAATATCGGAGTAGGCCTACTAAAAGATCCTATACTAATGGGAACTTTCGCTCTTCCACCTCCAATCAATCTGGCGGAAGTAGCGTCGATAGGAACCTGCAACATGATATCTTCCACAAAGATCTCAGAAAGCGATATCAACATGGATCATGCGATGGTTTTGCCCCCGAGCCCAATAGAAATATTATAGCAATCAATGTTTCTGGCATGGGAGGCAAACCCAAATCAATGCTCATCAAGCGTTTGGATAGATAGGTCTAGAGAATATGGTACTCCTTCAGATCCTTGGTTGCAAGTGCATGGCACCGATGAAGGAATTCTCCAAGCTATGGTAATTGAAGGAGCACCATGGAATGATTCCCGCCATCGTTCTCTTCTTCTGAATTATGAAGAAGATACTCAAAATGACCTTTACCATCCTTCAATAGTTGATTTTCTATCAAATACTGTAAATACGGTGGATTCCGAGTGAAACTTGTCCAACATTGAAGAGACTATAGCCATAAATATCTCGACCAAAACAGATGTTGTAGAGAATATTTATGTCGGCAAATGTTGTTCTCCTTCAGAGCTGGAAATATATAACGCTCTTTTTCGCGAATTCAGAGATGTCTTTGCTTGGTCATACAGGGCAATGGCAGGCATCGACTCGAGTATCGTTGAACACAAAATTAAGATGTATCCAGATGTCAAACCAGTACGGCAACGGCTAAGGCAGGTGCACCCCAAGAAAGCCGTTGCCATTAAGGCAGAAGTTGAAAAACTCCTCCATGCTGGTTTCATCTACCCGGTTCCGCTAACCGATTGGGTATCGAATATTGTCTCTGTTATGAAAAAACAAGGGACAATTAGAGTGTGCGTCGATTATAGGGATGTAAATCAAGCTTGTCCAAAAGACAACTACCCTACACCCTTCATTGACCAGATAATTGATGAATGCGCATGATGCGAAATCTTTTCATTCATGGATGGATTCTCCGGGTATAATCAAATAAATATCTGCCCACAGGACCAGTCAAAGACTGCATTCATTTGTCCGTGGGGCACATTCGCATATCGAAAAATTACCCTTTGGTTTAAAGAACGCAGGGGCGAAGTTTCAGAGGGCAATGAATTATGCCTTCCATGACATCAAAAACATCGTTCAACCTTACCTCGACGACCTTCCGGCTCATTCGCGAAAGCGGACTGACCATCCACAGCATTTAAGAGCAATATTTCTACGTTGCCGACACTACAAGATACGACTCAATCCGCACAAATGTGAATTTTGCGTCAGTTCTGGTCGTTTACTTGGCTTTGTAATCTCCAAAGATGGGATTCGCCTCGACCCTTGTAAGGTCCAGGCAATCATAAACTTGCCTCCACCTTCGAATTTGCTTCAGATTCAGAAACTCCAAGGGAAAGCAAACTTTCTGAGGAGGTTCATTCCAAATTACGCCGAACTTGCTAAAGGTTATACTCATCTCTTGAAAAAGGAGGTACCCTTTGTCTGGGATCAGGTCGCGCAAGCTTCCTTTGATGCTTTAAAAGATTCCCTAATGAAAGCATCATTAATGTACGCCCCTGATTATCAAAGAGATTTTAACCTGTATCTAGCTGCAGCAGATACGACCATCACAATGGTTTTAGTTCAAGAAGTCGATGGAATTGAACATCCTATTTATTATTTAAGTAAAAACTTAAATGATACAGAAAGTAAATATTCTTATTTTGAAAAACTGGCGCTTGCAGCTGTTCAAGCGATTCAAATATTTCGACACTATGTCCTCTTTCGGAAGACTACCATTCTGTCAGATTGCAACCCCATGACTTATATATTGTCACGACAGTTGCTGGGGGGCAAATATTCAAAATGGATAGCAATCCTTCAAGAGTTTGATCTGGAATTTGTGAAATCCAAGTCAACGAAAGCTCTAGTTTTCGCAAAATTATTATGCGATCTCCCATTGTCCAATGATGAAACATCTGAAGAATCAATCGTGGATGAAAGTTTGTTTCTGATATCTACAAGCAATGTTATGAAACCAGCTCAAGAAAAGATAGAAAAGAAAGATCAACGCCTTAGAATTCAGCCTCTTCGAAGGGGCAACCTCCTTTACATTACATAAATGAACAATTCTTGGATGATACAAATGACAAAACCTCCTTTCTATATATAGGAGTCTAAGGAGTCACAATATAATCCAGCCGACCTAACAATAATAATATAAAGCCACAAAAATAACAATAGAGGGATTCTATGGGGCACAAAAATAACAATATGGGGGTAATAGGGGCACAACAATATAAATAAGGGGTATAACTACAATAGTAATGGGGTAATCACTAGTATTATAGGGACCCAACATGCCCCTCTCCTTCAAAAAAGTGTTGTCCTCAACGCTTGAGTAGTTCTGGATACTTCTGCATAAAATTCTCATCCTCCCATGTGGAATCTTCAGCGGATAAGTTCTTCCACTTGATAAGATACTCTGAAATTGATCGATTTCGTAGCTGTCGAGTTCTTGTTTCTGTGACTGCTTCCGGTTCCAATATAATTTTTCCTTCCTCGTCAAGTTCTGGCAATATTGTTTGAACTGGGAGCTTGTCGCCTATAACCTTCTTTAAACATGAAACATGGAAAACTGGGTGCAATCGAGAAGCTGCAGGAAGCTCCAATTTGTATGCCATAGTACCAATCTTTTCCAACACCTTGTACGGACCATAATACTTTGGTGATAATTTATTATCCTTCTTAGCTTGCTTTAGGGACATTTTCTTATATGGTTGTAGCCGTAGGAATACCCAATCACCTACATCAAAACTTCTTTCACTGCGATGTTGATCTGCCTGTTGTTTCATTCTATTTTGTGCCAACACGAGGTTATCCTTTAAGAGTTGGAGGACTTGTTGTTGATGTTCGATGTGATGTTCCACTGCCTGAACCTTAGAATTTTCTCTTAAATATGATGTGATTGATGGTGGTTGATACCCATAAAGTGCCATAAATGGGGTCATTTTTGTTGCTGTATGGAAGGAAGTGTTATACCACCATTCAGCCAGAGGCAACCATTTGACCCATTGTGTCTGTTTATCAGATACAAAGCAACGAAGATATCCTTCCAAACATTTGTTTACTATCTCAGTTTTCCCATCAGATTGAGGATGATAAGATGAGCTATGAGCTAACTGAGTACCAAGACAAGAAAATAATTCTGTCCAAAAATTTCCAGTGAAAATGGGATCTCTGTCACTTACAATAATCTTTGGGTTTCCATGTAGCTTTTGAACTGTTTCCATAAATGCAGTAGAAACTGTACTGGCTTTAAATGGATGTGATAATGCACAAAAGTGTGCATACTTGGTAAGTCTGTCAACTACCACCATGATGACACTCTTTCCCTCAGACTTGGGTAAACCTGTGATAAAATCCATTGAAACCTCCTCCCAACGTTGGCTTGGAATGGATAAAGGTTGTAATAGACCCGGTGTCTTAATTGTTTCAACTTTATTTTGTTGGCAAACCAAACATTCCGCCACAAACTTTTGAATATCTGATTTAAGGCCATCCCAAAAAAATTCCTTCTTAACCCTGTGGTAAGTTTTTAAAAATCCTGAGTGCCCTCCTAAGGGAGAAGTGTGCAATTCCATAAGAATCTTTTGTTTTAGCTGGGAATTCTTACAGAGGTATAAGCGATCTTTGTACCATAACGAATCATTTTTCCAGCTAAATGTATCAGAAGTACTGGAATCTTGTTGTAGCTTTCGAATAAGTGCCCACACTTCTTCGTCATTCTTCCATTCCTCCTTTGCTTCGTTTATCCAATCTGGTTGGATAATAGAAATGGCACACAACAATGCTTCCACATCCTCATCCTTTCTTGAGAGTGCATCTGCCACCACATTTTGCTTCCCTTTTTTGTAGATGATTTCAAAGTCATAACCCAACATCTTTGTGACCCACTTTTGTTGCTCTTCAGAGGATAATCTTTGTTCTAAAAAGTATTTAAGGCTATCATGATCCGTTTTTACCTTGAAGTGTCTTCCCATTAGGTAGGGTCGCCATTTCTTAAGTGCATGGAGTATTGCCAACATTTCCTTCTCATAAATAGCTTTGCTTAAAAACTTTCCCTTGATTGGACGACTTTCAAAAGCAATGGGTCTTTCATCTTGCATTAGAACAGCACCAATTCCATTTCCTGAAGCATCACATTCCACAATAAAGGTTTTTGTGAAGTCCGGTGTAGCTAAGACCGGTGCTTGGCACATTGCCTCTTTAAGATGTTTAAAGGCCTTTGTTGCTTCCGGAGTCCATGAAAATGAATCTTTCTTCAATAATGTTGTTAGAGGTGCTGCTATTCTCCCATAATTCTTAACAAACTTGCGATAATACCCTGTCAACCCAAGAAATCCTCGCAGATGCTTTATGGATGTGGGGATTTTCCATTCCTTAATGGCTTTAATTTTGCTAGGGTCTACCTTAACTCCTTCATGAGATACAATATGACCCAAATATTCCACCTCCTGGACTCCAAAGAAACATTTGGATCTTTTTGCATATAATTGTTTCTCCTCCAATAGTTGTAGCACCTTGTCAACATGTTCAACATGATCCTTCCAAGACTTGCTGTAGATTAGTATATCATCAAAAAATACTAACACAAATTTTCTAAGGAATGGTTTGAAAATTGAATTCATCAAACCTTGAAATGTTGAAGGTGCATTGGTAAGGCCAAAAGGCATGACCAAAAATTCATAATGACCCTCATGAGTTCTAAATGCCATTTTCGGAATGTCTTCAATCTTCATTCTGATTTGATGATATCCCGAACGAAGATCCAACTTGGTGAAGTAAATTGATCCATGCAATTCATCCAGTAATTCATCAATGACAGGAATGGGAAACTTATCTTTAATAGTGAGCTTGTTGAGCTCCCTATAATCTGGACACATGCGCCATGATCCATCCTTCTTGTGCACCAATACTACTGGAGCTGAGAAAGAACTTTGACTCGGTTGAATTATACCAGCCTCTAGCATTTCTGCAACCATACGTTCAATTTCACTTTTTGGACATATGGATATCTGTACGGCCTGATGTTTGGAGGAACACTTCCTGGAATCAGATGAATAGCATGATCATGATCACGCATAGGTGGGAGACCTTTGGGAGTCTCAAATACCTTGGAATGATTGTCCAAGACTTTTTGGAGATCTGGAGAAATAGATGATTCCAATGTGGAAACATCTAGCGAACATAATTGTGCAATTACACCTCTTTGCTCCTTTTTTAGAAGCTTTGTCATGCCATTAGAGCTGATTATCTTTCCTGGTTTCCCTGCAATACCCCTTAATTCAACTTCCTTTCCTTCCACAGAAAATTTCATGAAAAGTTCTTGAAAATTAAAAGCTATTGTACCCAAGGATTGTAGCCATTGGACTCCTAGTACAACATCAACACCTCCCATTGGAATGGAAAGCATTGGGCTAGTCAATACATATTCTCCCATGGATAGCTTGATATTATGGCACTTTCCAGAACAATTTATTGTTCCTCCATTTGCAATCATCACTTGACACTCTGGTGCTGGATATAGGAAGCAATTCAATTCTTTTGCTACCCTACAATGAATAAAATTGTGGGTGCTTCCTGAATCAATCAACACTATTACCTTTTTCTTCTTGATTTGTCCTTCTATCTTGATGGTTTGAGGAGTGGTAATTCCCACCAATGCATTACAAGATATGGTCGGATTTATTTGTTCTTCATCTAGGCTTTGTTCCTGGAATATATCCTCTTCTTTTGACCTTTCTTGCTCCTTTTCTTCTTCCTCTTCACAATCTATGTAGAATAATTTCTTCTCAGCACACTTATGACCTTTTGTGTATTTGCTATCACAATTGTAACAAAGCCCTTTTGCTCTTTTTTCTTCCAATTGTTGTGGTGTCAACCTTGTAGGTTGTGGAAGACTATGGGCAACAACACTTCCGTCTTTATAGTTGTGAATGGTATGCTTCCTAGTTGCCATAATTTTTCTTTCCATTTTTCTTGCTAACCTGAATGCCTTCTCTAATGAATCAGGTTCCCAAAGGCGCACATCATGTTGGATATTATCCTTTAAAGACCCTATGAACACATCAATCCTATGCTCCTCTGGAATATCTTTTACCCTTATGTTCAATTTTTGGAACTCCTCAATGTGCTCCATTATTGAACCCTTTTGTTTGAGACTTATCAATTGGCTAAAAAAAGTGTTGCTTTTTGTATCCTCATAATGTGCTATCAATTCTTCCGTAAAAATTGCCCAAGTGATAAATTGTTTACGAGAACAAAGCCATTGATACCATACAAACTGATTTGGTTCCAAATATAAAGTTGCCATACGTACCTTTTGTGTGTTTTGCACATTATTGAGATCGAAGAATTGCTCCATCTGTAATATCCATGTGGCGGGATCCTTGCCATCAAACTTCCTCATATCGATTTTTGGAACATGGTGAGTCTTTGATCCAACATTAGAGTCTATGGAATCATGATTAACATTTCTTTTGTTCTCATCATGAGTTTCCTTTAGTACTCTTTCACCCTTAGTGACCATTTCTTGTAGCAACTTATTCATATTTATCTTCAATTCTTCCATCTTATCATCCATGCCATCAAGTTTTGCATCCATGCCATTCACCTTAGCTTCCATGCCATCCATCTTAGCTTCTACGCCTTTCTTTAAACAGTCCATCTTCGCTTCTACACCTTTCTTTAAACCATCCATCTTAGATTCTGTTCCTTTTTGTGCAATGGATAGTTGTTGCACTTGGTCTTGTAATTTTGATATATCATGTTGCATTTCTTCCTCTTCTTCATGAGTCATGCTAGAGCTTTCAGGTTCCTTACTAGGTGTTTGCATTTTCTTTCCTCGGGACATCAGTTACTGATAATAATGCTCTACTATGCCCTTTGAATTCCTTCAAAATAAATTTTCAAACCAAGCTTAAGCAAAAATTAAAAAAAATCTACACACCTTTTTTCACTTTGTAGGAGCTTGATATTGCCTCTGATGTATCTCTGTACTTTCCAATCATCTAGTTCTGAAATTGTGACCTATAGTAGCTCTCTGTGTCCTCTTTCCAATGCCACCAGTCTGATCCAAATTGGATTCTCCAAGAAAGAGTTATGCACAATCTCCCAAGATGACCTGATTATAGACCTTTCTAGAAGAGTGAACTTGTATGAAGTGCCACGTGTACAATTTTCGACCTTTGGTTCTGAAAAAGATGTACAAGAAACTACAGTCCGTCCTCTTTTTGTACCTTCTTACAAAATTTCAATCCAATCCCCAGAGAGAACGTTATGACGATTTTCCCTAGGTCACCTGTTTTGAATGTAATTCAGGAGTCTGCAAAAAGACCAACTTCCTCAGAGCATATCTCCGCAAATATCGCACGAAAAGATCTGAAATTCAGACCCAAGGTTTAGCGCGACTTCTTCTCAAATGGGTTTTTTTTGTGACTTCTAAAACGTCACAGAAAAAAAACGTTATAGCGAAAATGCCACTATGACCTGTTTGGAGTAGCGAAACCCTAGAATCCAAAGCTCTGATACCAAATGTTATGAAACCAGCTCAAGAAAAGATAGAAAAGAAAGATCAACGCCTTAGAATTCAGCCTCTTCGAGGGGAAAACCTCCTTTATATTACATAAATGAACAATTCTTGGATGATACAAATGACAAAACCTCCTTTCTATATATAGGAGTCTAAGGAGTCACAATATAATCCAGCCGACCTAACAATAATAATATAAAGCCACAAAAATAACAGTAGAGGGATTCTATGGGGCACAGAAATAACAATATGGGGGTAATAGGGGCATAACAATATAAATAAGGGGTATAAATACAATAGTAATGGGGTAATCACTAGTATTATAGGGACCCAACAAGCAATGAGTGGTATGGGGATATAATCATTTATCTCCAAACCCAAAAATTCAGGCCAAACACCTCCCACTCTGAACAAAAACGTATTCGATACCAAGCAAAAGACTACATGATCGTCGGTGATACGCTTTACCGTCGTGGTATTGATACGGTTCTGAGAAGGTGCCTCACCCATGAGGAGGCCGAAAAAGCCCTGAATGAGTGTCATTCAGGCACGTGTGGGGGGCATCAATTTGGATATGCTACAACACACAAAATCTTACGAGCAGGATACTTCTGGCCAACAATGTTCAAAGATTGCATAACCGCAGTCAGAAGTTGCCACGCTTGTCAAATTTTTGATAGCAAAACCAGAAGACCACCCGCACCTCTACAGCCAATAATGGTTGTTGGGCCATTCGCAAAATGGGGCATCGATTTCATGACATGTAACCCCACCTCAACTGGGGGGCATGGGTATATCATAGTCGCAGTTGACTATTTTACCAAATGGGCCGAGGCGATGCCTACATTAGATAATACTGGTGAAACAACTACCCTTTTCTTTTTCAATCATGTAGTCGCCAGATTCGGCATACAACAGGCTATAGTCACAGATCACGGATCACATTTTCGCAATCACATGATGGCTGAATTAGCTGCCAAACTACGGCTATGTCACGACAGCTCTACTCCATATTATCCGCAGGCCAATGGACAAGTTGAAGCGATCAACAAGGTCCTGAAGCACATGCTGCAAAGGATGATCGGAGTTCACAAAAGAAGATGGCACCTAATCCTGTACTCAGCTTTGTGGGCTTACCGAACATCGGTAAGGAATGTAACTGGGTTCACACCATTCCAACTGGTATATGGCCTGGAAGCAGTCTTACCAGTCCAGTGTGAAATCTCGTCTCTCAAACTCACAATTGATCTCCTCCCCGGAACTTCAGAAGAAGAAGCTCGTTTCTTGGAATTAATCCAATTGGATGAAACCCGTCGTGACGCCGCTTTGGCTAACGAAGCCCATAAGAAATGAGTCAAGGCACAGTTCGACAAAAATGTCAAACCCCATGTCTTCTCAGAAGGTGACTTGGTCTTGCTTTACGACCAAGAATCTGCCAAATTGGGAGCAGGTAAATTTAAGTCTTTATGGATGGGCCCCTATATTGTTAAGCGGGTGTTAGAAAAGGGAGCCTACGAGCTGGTGGATTATGACGGAATTCCATTGGCACAACCTCGTAATGGGTTGTACCTCAAGCGTTACTACGCTTAGTAGTAACCAGTATCCTTTTGTTATATTTTTTGTTTTCGCTAGAGTGTTTGTTTTGGTCGAGTAATCCACCTTTTTACATTTATTGTAGATGTCAAACTCATTGGAGCCATGTGTTGGATATGCCGACGGAGCGAGTCGTAGTTCGCGGAACCTTTCCTCCGCAGCCTGGGCCATTGTTGATCTAAGCGACGAGTTAGTAAGTTTCAGAGGTGTATGTATTGGTCGATCAACGAACAATATCGCTAAATATAGCGCGTTGATAGAACTTCTCTCTGATGCCATCACTCATGGTATACACTGACTAATCGTCAGGCTAGACTCACAACTCGTAATACTACAACTCAATGGTATATATTCCATCCGAAACCCAGCTATTTATCGCATGTTCCTAAGGGTTAAGATTTTGGAAAGACAATTTGATCTTATTCAATACCAACATATTTCCAGAAACTTAAACACATTAATCGATGCATTAGCAAACTATGTGTTAGATAGACATTTGCAAATAAAAAGAAGCACATCATCAATGTTTTACATATGGATCATATAACTCAACCAGAATAAAACTATGAAAATCAAAAATATATATAGCTATTTATGGTTTACATATAATGTTCTGTAACCAAGACAAAATCGGTCACGCAACCCAAAAACTCAAAATGCTAGGGGCACTCTAGTCTAATGATGCTCGTGATAGCAAGTCACAGCCTGTGCGATCATGCGTAGGAGACGAGTCCATCGTCTGGGCACACCAGTAGTATGCCGTTGTAACCGCAAAGGTAGCTCGTCAGTCCTCACATCTGTTATACCAAGAGTGCGGCCCTCAACCTGCTCCTACAAAGCTGTGAGAGTCTCGGCCACATCGAGGTCACGAAGAATAGCTCTTCCGACGGCCTCTCCTACTGGGGCAGCAGCTGGTACTCTCAAGCGAACTACTGGATGAACAGGACCAACATCTGCATGTACACATGAGTTTGATTAGAGTCTTGATAGAACAAAGCACAAGGACATTATAAACAAAACAGTAAATAGCAATATGGTCAGAGATCTTACCAATAGCACCCCACTGCTCGCCATCCGGTAGTACTAAATCTGGATCACCCCGGAAGTCCATGCCAGCATATGGATACTCGGCATAAACCATCTCTTGACGATCAAACCACCTGAAGAAGGTATCAGAAAATGAAATCTGAGATTGGCCAACATGCCTAGACATATGGTCAACACATCTCTGCATACGTGGTTCAGTAGGAGAAGGTAAGTCAAGTGCAATGTACTGCGGTTGCATTAGTGGTATCTTCTCCAAGGCAAAGGCTGTCAGAATAGAACCATACCCAAAGTTCTTCAACCTCCCGTTCTTTATCTTGGTCAACTGTTCCTTCATCACAAGAAGTACTGCGTCGCACCAGTTGAACACCTTCGGTTGAAGGCATTCCAAGGCATGCTGCATATAGGATCTGTTGGCCACATGAAGAGACGCACTACCGGCCATCCTACCAAAAGTAAATAGGATAGTCCTAAGAGATCTGTCAGTGACATCACGGATGATGATCTTGCCGTCTTTACTCAGCTGAGATCCTTCTCTGCAATACCAGCGGACATAATCTCTCACAGAATCGCCTCCTCGGGCCGAACCTGACAAAGAGATGGGGGCACCCCACCTCAACAAGCCAGTCAAGAAATAGATGTCTACTGTAGTCAAGGGGATAGATTTGCCCCTAATCTGGAAAACCTGGTTGATAAGATCCCAAGCGTCGAGCAAATACTGCAGTAAGTTAATCTGCTGTCTCATGCTAGAGATGCGAAAGAACTTCAGCAAGCTGCAATTCCGTAGCGCGTTCACTGTAACTGGATCATGTAGGGCAATCATGTCCTCTTCTTCATGTTCTCGTTCTCGCCATGTAAGGGTCATCTTGCTCCAAGATCTCTGAAAAACAAACAAGAGAGGAGTTAGATCCTGATTTTGATGAGAAACACGCAAAATTCCATCAAAAAAATTGTGCAACAAATTCCCTTTCTGCGCCCAACGCACCTGCAGCAGTGTTCCAGGTGCATTGAATGTCAAACTGCCTTCATACAGGCCAGCATTCAACGTAGGTTTCGATGTACTGAGGGTGCGTTGATGGCAGAACGAATCCCTCAAACCCCAGGGGCTCAGAAAAGTAGGGAATAAAGCACAAAATGCAAAAAGGAAACCATGAAATGAAAGAGCTTAGGTTTAGCTCCTACCTGGTCCAGACGGCGCCGAGAATCGTCCACAGAATCTCCCAAAATCAACTGATGAAAATCGAGGGGGAAAACACCTCCAAAGCTCCAAAAAACCAAGTTCAAATGAAATGGTAAAATGAGAGGTAAAAAACCCTTTTTAATTACTTTTACGTAGTTCAAAGTAAAATATTAGCGTTTTAATCTCGTTTTCAAAGCAAATATTGTTCATTTCTAACTAGTTTGATGAAGCAGTTGAAAATACAGTACGATCTTTGGAAGGACAAAGCTATCTATGGTAAAAATCAAACAAGACCATCTAATCGAGCAATTTTAGCACATAGTTCAAGCTCGTTAAAAAATAAACATAAGATCTGAGCAAATGTTTCCACCCGCATTTAAGCTCGTTAAAAAATGAACTATCCCCCGGTAAATAACCACCGTGAATGACGCATTTTCAGCCATTAAAACCTTGGTCGTGTTTGCACCGTCACCTCCACTTTTCATTGGCCGATCATTCACCTCCATTTGATTGTTTACCCATTTTGAGGAACAACTGCGAAGAGTGATTTCACTAGCCATCCTTGTGACACTGCCGTGATTGGAAAATTCCAAACCTTACCTGGAATCAACTGCTACCCATTTTATCACTCGTTCCTCAAAAGACGAGTCTTCTTTAAGCTCTTTTCAACTGACTCGTAAAATATGAAAAGATTGCCGAGTTTTGGCCTTCTAGCTCGTTAAAGCGACAGGAAGTGCTATCCCTCCTCTAGATTTTAATCTTTTTGGACTTGAGGGATTATTGCACAAAAAGATCGAGCGCTTGTTTTGTTCGGCTCGTTAAAACTATCGAAAATTCATCCCTTCTGTATTGTTTTATACTTTTTCGGACTTAAGGGATTAGATGTCGAAAAAGGAATTCCGGAGTTACCTTTACGTACCTTTTCAGACTCTCTAAAAATGAAAAGGACCGAGTTATCTTTATCGTTAGACTCGTTAAAAGGATTAAATAGCAAAAAACTTGTCTTTAGGCGAGAACGAGTTTCACTATCGCTAGGCTCGTCAAAACATAGCGATGGGTTTGCCCGAAGGGAAAATTATAGAACAAGCATATGTTATCCTCCTCAAGCTTGACAAAAATAAAGAGGTACTGGTCAGCAATGACTGGGGAAAAATTGGGAAGAAAACTCAAAGAAACTTTGTTGGTAGCAAGTCGCTCTTGAACATGACACTTCCACTCCATGCCTGAGTCGGGTTGGGTTGTTTCATTCACCGGTCACATCACCATGGTCACGCCATACCATCCACATTTGGGGTAAATGCTACCAATCCATCACATAAGTGTCGCCGACATGTTCAAGAGAAGTCATCCAGAGAAGTCACCTGTGTCCCATCCACTACCATACATTATACTTCATTCCTTCATGACCGCCACCCTGAACCATATATCATCAGATCGTTTTCACCTCCATCAAAATCATTTGCTCCGTTCCGTGTCATTGATGTGGGATTCATTAAGGCCCTCCTTTGACGGATCGCTTCTTGTCGACATCAACTCATTATCCAAGAAGTTGATCTAGGAACACCCCATTCAGTACTTTGAAGCTTGCATGCCTCAATGGCAAGTTTCTCACTTCCGGCGACAGGTATACATCAATGACATTCGACCGAAAGATTTTGCATGGTGTTTGACGCCAAGTCCTTTATTCACACCACGTGAATTGTACTACAGTACCTTGAGGGTCATTATCATTATCGGTGATTCCTCTCGCGCTTGTTAACAATTTACATCATTGACTGGTAATCAAGCGATGTCTTTCCATTTTCGACTTCAAAACATTTCTCACATGGATCAACTTGTACTTCGAGTGAAGATCGGACGAGATTGAAGACCCTGGATCTAGTTTCATCCATCCAGGCTGCGATATATATTCAGGAAAAATTAAGACATTGAAATGTACAACATTGCAGCACAGATAATCATCCTACCAAAAGGATGATGACTCTATCAGAATCATCAGTCTACCATCAGACGATTGTCTATCCTATGTACATGAAAATGAATTTATAAAGCTAAGCATGGGAATGCCCACCTCAGCTAGATCATGAAAACAATATGAAAATAATGTATTGTATTGTATCTTATTACAGGTCTCCTCCCAGCATTGAAAGAACTTTGGATCCTCCTAATAAATCATTTCACCCGATAAACGGCCTCATATTTTAGGGGGCAACTGTTATAGACATTTTTGTGCCTTACAGCTCCAAGCATGAAATGTCCATAAACCAAGGGCTCCTAAGTCCTTAAAAGTGTTGTTATAACTTCTAAAGGAACAAGGTCAACAAATTACAGCTTCTCCCAGAAGTTCTCCACCAGAAACTGCTCAGAACTAGTCAAATTAGGATCATTTCAGCTGCTCCACTAGCTAACTGCGTTGCAAAGCACCCAAATACACTAGCTAGGTGCGTTGCAATGCACCTAAATGCACTACCAGGGTGCGTTGAGAGGGAAATGACAAGTGGTAGAGTCATTCCACGAGGTGAAGAGACAATGGAAGCTTCCAGAATCTTCTCCAACGACGCTTGCCTCACTGAATTCGACCAGGGATGAGTAAGAGGCTCTCAGTCTCCAAGTGGAAGCAAGAACTAACAGAGAGAAGCCACTAATCAATTCATGAGCTGACTCATCCTCTTTGCATACATCTATATATGGATCCCTCATCCACGAGATCCGGGGACTGGAATATTGTACATTGCAGAGAATTGTTGTTGGTTTTGAGATAGATATCAAAGTATTGGGTGATTTATGCTTTGTTGGAGGTGAAGAGGGGCTTCTCTGCTGGGAGGTTGATGCTGGATCAGGAATCATCGGTTGTAACTCCTCCTGGACCTTCTTGTTATATCAATAAAACTATTTGAGTTTCTCCTACATGCTTGTGTATCATTGATGTTTGTTACATTTGTATGTTTAGCTTAAATCTGATCCTAAGCTTTTTATGAGTATGAACCCATGTCTTTGTATAGTTTCCTTCTTCTGTGATCTTGCAGGTACTTGGTGAAGCTGGGCAAGTAAGGGAGTAGGTAGCTGGAAGCTGTCAAAGAGGAGAGAGATTGGATCAAAGGACTAGCGCAAGACACAGGTTGGTTCATCCTATTTCTCTTTGTTTATAGTTCATAAAGGAGAATACAAAAGTAGTTTTCTCTGTTTGTTTCTAAGGTCACTGTCACACCTTAGTGGGATAGGGTCGTTCTGAATAGACACTTTTCCCGTTAACAAAAACCAGATTGACATAACTCAATTGTCGATCGAATCGCCTATCATTGAAGGTGAACCTTCTAAGTCCATACCGGATCAAAGTCAACTGGTCGAGATGGAAGTCCACCCAGTCTTGCCTTCAAAAAATCCACATTCAGATGATATAGTTTCTAAGGAGAATGAGAACAACACCATTCAAATTCTTTTTGTCGATACAGAGTCTAATGAACTTGGGGGCAATCCACCCATTCCTTCGCAACAGGAAGAGACCCCCCCAGTTCATGAAAATTATCCGGACATTTATCTGGTACCTCCTCCAAGTAGTCTAGTCATTTTCTTTGATTGGAATCAACTAGCAAAACCTCACCTTCCATCTAATGTACCATTCCGAATCATAGTACAAGTTTACAAAATGATCATGTCTGGCACTGTCATAGATGAAGGGGCTTCGATGAGTATCCTTTCCTCAACTGCTTGGAAAGTGCTTGGGTCGCCATCACTTTTGCCTAAGAAACAAAATTTGTCGGGCTTCAACAAAGGAACCAGTCAACCATTAGGGATCCTTCCAAAGTTGCCGATAAATTTGAGAAAGAAAACCGTTCATTTCAATGTGATGGTAGTCCAAGGTCCACTAGATTACAATCTAATCCTTGGACATGACTATATATATAGCATGGAAGCTATTGTTTCCACATTCTTTCGAGTGATGTGTTTTCCACATGAAGGTAGACTAGTGCAACTTGTCGACCAACTTTCATTTCCTGGCCCAAACACAGCTATGAATCAACCATCATCCCTAAATGGTCTCTTCACATCAACAATTTCTCTTCAACCTTCATCCCATCCATCTAATTACCACGAGTAGTTTGGTGAGTGTGATGAAGATTAGGGGGCATGCACCCTAGTTTGTTTCAGCAGGTGGACCCAGAGGAAAAGAGAGATTTTCTTGAAAGTTCATAATACTTGGACCGAATAACATTACCATATAGGTTATGTAATCAATCTAACACATTTATTTTCTTTGTACGATTGTGAATGGAAGCTCACAACATTCACCTTTGTACGTTATGTGATTGGAAGCTCACAACAATCACCTTCGTCTATTTCAATGGACAAAGCAAAGGAAGAGTTTGTGTCTGTTGACAGAAATAATCCCACCTAACCACAGGAACTTCCATTTGGTAACTTGGAAACTCTCCTTTTACTGAAAGACTTGGGGGCATGCAAACCTTTGCATGCGAGTGAAAAGAAACCTTTAATTTTCTGAGTCTATAGGTTCTCAACCCTTTAACCTCGTAGCTCGGTCATTTCTAGCTTGCATAAAAAGGCAATGAGCACATGTTATAGTAGTGTTCAAGCTCATTAAAAAATAAATCTACCAAGAGACATTATCAAAAAACTAGTAGGAGCAATGTTCCCGCAAGGTTCAAGCTCGTTAAAAAATCAACCCGCACCGAGCACATGTTGGCACAACGTTCAAGCTCATTAAAAAATAAACCTGCCTTTCATAAATAACCTTTGTGATCGCTTTGCTATCAGCCCTTTTTGAACCTTGGTTGTGTTCCTTCCGTCACCTCCATTTCATTCGGCTAACCATACACTTCCACTTGATTGTTTGCCCTTTTGAGGAACACTTGCGATGAGTAATTCTAATTGCCACCCTCTTCACATTACCATGTTTTGAGAAGTTCCAAACTTACTTGGAACCAGCTGCTACCCAGAAATACCACTCGTTCCTAAAAAACGAGTCTCTTTTAAACTATTTTTAGACTCATTAAACATAAAAATATTGTTGAGCTATTGACCTTTCCAGCTCATTAAAGTAAAGGGAATGCCATACCTCTCATATATTTTAATCTTTTTGGACTTGAGGGATTATTATCAAACAAAAAGATCGAGCGCCTGTCTTTGTCAGCTCATTAAAACTATTGAAAAGTCATCCCTTTTGTATTATTTTATACTTTTTTGGACCTAAGGGATTATGCCACGAAAAAGGACTATTGGAGTCTCCTTTTCATCCCTTTTCAAACTCTCTAAACATGAAAAGGACCAAGTTATCTTTGTCGTTAAACTCATTAAAACAAATAGCAACAAACTTGTCCACCCAGACAAGAATGAGTCTCACTGACGTTAGGCTTGCTAAACACAAAGCGACAAGTTTGCCTGAAGGGCAAATTATAGACCAAGAATATGTTATCCTCCTGAAGCTTGTCAAAAATAAAGAGGTACTGGTCAAAAATGACTAGGGAAAAATGGGAAGAAAACTTGAAGAATTTTATTGGGAGCAAGTTGCTCTTGAACATGACACTTTCACTCCATCACTGTGATTGAGGTGGGTTGGGTTTAACGCTACCAGTCCATATCACTGTCACTAATATGTTCAAGAGAAGTCATTCAGAGAATTCACCATCTAGAAAACGCCTCATCCACTGCATTACATCTACCCTTCATTTTTTATGACCGCCATTCTTGAACCTTATATCATCAGATCGTTTTCACCTCCACAAAAATCCTTTTCTCCATTTCACATCGTAGAGGTGGGATACACCAATGCCCTCCTATGACAGGTCACTTCTTGTTGACGTCATCTCATTATCCAAGAATTTGACTTAGAAACAATCCTTTCAGTACTTTGAAGCTTGCATGCCTCAATGGCAAGTTTCTCACTTCCAGCGATAGGTTTACATCAATGACCTTCGACCGAAATACTTTGTGTGGTGTTCGACATCGGCTCATATATTCACACCATGTGAATTTTACTGTAGTACCTTGAGGGTCATCATCATTATCGATGACTCCTCTTGCACCTGTTAACATCTTACATCATTCGCTGGTAATTAGGTGATGTCTTTCCATGTTTGACTTCAGAACATATTTTCACATGGGTTGACTTGTACATCGGGTGAAGATCGGACGAGTTTTGAAGACCCTGGATCTAGTTTCATCCATTCGAGCTGCAATATATTCAAGAAAACAAAGACATCAATTGTACACAGAAGCTGCACAGATAGTCATCTAAGCCAGGGAAGATGACTCTTCATGCGAAGAATCACTACCCTGCAACAACAGACGATTGTCTGTTCTATGTACATGAAAATGAATTTATAAAGCTAAGCATGGTAATGCCTGCCTTAGCTAGATCATGAAAATAATATGATGATGATGTATTGTATTGTATCTTATATAGGTCACCTTCCAGTACGAATACCTCGGATCCTCATGATAAAGCATTTCACCCAACATCAAAAGATTTATGACCTCATGCTTTAGGGGGCAGCTGTTATAGACATATTTGGGCACTGCAACCCCAAACTCATATGTCCATAAAAAAAGGGCTCCTTAAGTCCCTAAAATTGTTGTTTCATACCCTAAAGGATCATGGTCAACTGATTACATCATTTCCCAGAAGTTCCACCTAAAAAACTACTCAGAACTGGCCAAAATTAGACCATACAGACTGCTCCGTGGGTAAGGTGCGATGCATACTGCCTTCCAAACTGGCCAGGTGTGATGCATACTGAAATAGAATTCTATGGGGTGCGATGAGTGAGAACAGACAAATGGCAGAGACAATTTGAAAGGTGGATGATCATGGAATCTTCCAGAAACTTCTCCTGAGACACTTGCCTCTCTGAATTCGTCCAGGGATGAGTAAGAGATCATTGAAATCTCCAAGTGGAACCAAGAACTATCAGTGAAATGACACTAATCAAAAACCTAGAGCTAACTCACACCCTTGCAAGACATTTATAAATGGATCCCTCATCTGAGAGATCTGGAGGCTGGAATTTTGTATTTTGTAAGGAAGTACTGTTGGTTTGGTGAGAAGAGACATTGCATTGTTGGGTGATTTGCTTGTTCATGAGCTGAAGAGGGCTTCTACAACTGGGAGGATGATGTTGGATTAGACAGCTAGGTTGTAATCCTCACTTACATTACTATTAATAAAGTTCTTTGAGTTTTCCTCCATATAATCATGTATTTGTGAAGCTTATTGTTTATGAATGCAATTCTATGGTTAGTGTGTTTCTGATTCCACATTGTTTATGATGTTTTAGATAGAGATGCTTCGATAGTTTGCTATTACTTTGACTCTATAGGTACTCTTTGAAGCGGGACAAGTAGGAGAGGAGTGGCAAATTCTATCAAGGAAAGGAGAAATCAAGCTAGGATCAAAGTGGAAGATCTAGGTTGGTCCTCTTTTCTTCTCTTCCATCTATCACACTTAAAGGAACTCTTGAAAAGCTTTCATTGTTGGTTTCTAAGATAGCTACTCGTCTTAGTGGGACTAATAGTTCGAATCGACACTAGTTTTCCCTAAAACAATGGGATATCATGTGCGAAGGATTCATGATGACATTCAGTTTTGAGGACGGGTCTAACAGTATTGATGAAGCACTACAAGAAGTAAAAACAACTATATTTAGGATACCACAGGATCCTTTAGATCTGATTCAACCTGAATGGGCTTCTTAGCTGAGTCGCACACTTGAATGTTATAATGTAACTTCTAAAGAAGAGGATTAGGATCCATGGAAGATTAACATTCCAGAAACAAAAGGCCACCGCAAGGTTAAAGGACCGCAAATTGAGAACCCTTGATATAACTACACCATTGAGAATGAAACAAGTGAACATTAGTATGGAGGCAGAACCCAAATTCGTGAAGATTGGAGACTACTAGGATGATGCGATAGTGGATAAGGTCACTGAATTGCTCTGTGAATACCAGGACTTATTCCCTACCATGTTTACATATCTAAAAGGAATAACCGAGGACCTAGGAATGATGAAGATCACGTTAAAGCCCCACGTGAAGCTAGTTAAGCAAAGGCCTTACCGTCTCAATCCGAAATATAAGGAGAAGGTTCGCTTAGATCTAGACAAAATTCTCATGGCAGGCATCATTGAGCCTGTGGAAGAATCTGATTGGGTAAGCCCAATGGTGGTACTAGAGAAGAAGCAGAAGGATGAGATAAGGATATGCGTGGATCTTAGAAAACTGAATTACATTTGTGTGCATGATCCTTTCCTGACTCTGTTCGCAGATGAAGTGTTGGACAATGTAGGTGACTAGGAATTATATTCCTTCACTGATGGGTTCTCTGGGTACCACCAAATCAAAATCTCACCGAAGGATAGGACCAAGACCACCTTCACGATTGAGTGTGGTTGTTTTTAATACACTGTAATGCCATTTGGATTGAAAAATGCACCTGCAATATTTTCGTATGTGGTGGTTGTGGCATTCAAGGAATTTATTCATACGTTCCTAGAGGTATATTTCGATGATTGGACTGTATTTGGGTTGGTTAAGTACCATGTAGCAAGCTTGTGCCTGATGCTGGATACCTGTTGAAGATACCAGATCACGTTCAATCTCAAGAAGTGTTTGTTGTGCATTCCTTTTGGGAACCTATTGGGGCATGTGGTTTGCAGACAAGGACTGATGGTAAACCCCACAAAGATTGTGGTGATACTGAACTTGAAAGCATTGAGGACTGTAAAATATTTGTGCGCTATTCTGAGACATACGAGATATTACAGAAATTTTATCAAGAGCTATGCCCAGATCACCGTGCCTATGGAAAAATTGTTGAAGAAGGACATCACATTCAGCTGGAATGATGACTGTAAGAAGAGCTTGGATATATTGAAAGAAAAGATGGTTACTGGACTGATTCTACTCTTCCCAGACTGGAAGAAAGAGTTTCATTTACATGTCGATGCGTCATGTATAGTGCTGGGGGTAGTACTAACACTGGATAGCATAGAAGGCTTGGACCATCCTATCACATTTGCAAGATGCAGATTATCCAAAGCAAAGAAGAACTATTCTACCATTGAGCACGAGGGGCTAGCTATGGTGTATGGGCTCTAGAAGTATAAGCACTACTTGCTAGGAGGCAATTTTAAGATGTATACGGATCACTCTACACTGAAGTACCTAGTCAATAAGCATGTGTTGGGGAGGAAAATCTGCAGATGGCTCTTATTATTCTAGGAGTATGATTTTGAGGTTGTTGTGAAGCCTGGATGATTGAGTGCGGGACCAGACCATCTGTCGCGCATCAAAACAGAGGAGGAACCTACTAACTTGGAAGGAGGATTGCGTGACATGCAACTATTTGCAGTACGTGTCGCAGAGGGTCATTTTGAGGATATAATACACTTCCTAACAACAATAACTACACCGAGGATACACTATCCAACAAAAGAAGGAATTAGTGGTGCACATGGCAGATTTCTCTATCATTGTTAGGCATCTGCACAAAATGGGGACTGATGAGATATTGCAATCATATGTACCTAAGTTTGAAAGAAGAAGCATCCTCATGTATTCTCATGGGGGCACCACAGGAGGACATTATTCAGGCAGAGAAACCACACAGATGATTCTATGCACAGGGTTGTGGTGGCCAACCCTTCATCAGGATTCAAAATCATATTGCAAGGTGTGTGATGTATGTCAAAGAATGGGCAGGCCATTCCAGAGGGATGAAATGCCTTTGAATCCACAAATGATGTTGCAACCCTTTGAGAAGTGGGTGATCAATTTTGTAGGACCCATTCAGCGACAAGGAGAGACAAGAGAAACATACATTATCACTACGACAAAGTATTTGACTCATTGGGAAGAAGCGTAGCTGGTGAAGAATCGCATGGGCACGACTGCCACGAAGTTCCTATTTGAGCATGTATTGATGTGATTTGGATGCCCGAAGATCTTAATGAGTGATCATGGTATGCACTTCCTGAATGAGACAATCAATGCGTTGATGGAGGAATTTCAGGTATATCATAAGCAGAGCACACCTTATGACCCACAGGCTAACGAAACAGTGGAGGCATTCAAAAAAGTGCTTCAAAATGTGATGACCAAGGTTTGCAATACTCAACAAAGTGATTGGGACCTACGCATACCTGCATTATTGTGGGCTTATCGAATGACATGCATGAAACTGATGCGAAAAACTCGTTTTAGGCTTGTCTATTGCGTGGAAGCCATAATGCCTATGGAATACATCGTGCCTAGTTTGCGCATAGCAGCACTCACACATATGATGGATTTCGGAGCCTTGGAAGTGAGGCTTGCACAACTCGATGAGCTCAAAAAAGAAATATTTTTAGGTGGATTTCACCAGCAAGTCCAAAAGCAGCACGAAAAGGCATGGCATGACCAACACATCACGCTACGCACATTTAAGGTAAATGACCTAGTTTTGTTATATGATAGTAAGTTTGATCAATTTCCAGGGAAATTCGAGATGCACTAGTTAGGGCCTTATGTTATTAAGGAGATTACCAATGGAGGAGCAGTACATGTGGTCAAGTTAAATGGAGAACCCTTCCCAGGAAAGGTGAATGGAAGTCACTTAAAGCCATAAACTGGCACTCTAACCATGTGACTAAATGAAAGTAGCATAGTCTTAACACTCTAGGTAACTGAAAGGAGGCATGGCACTATAAACTACACTGCCCAGGTTGGAGAGTTGCACAATTGAAAGATGGTGCGGAGTGAGGACGTGTCACTGAGTCCGCGACAGCCCGAAGGGAGCTGTGCTACCAAAGGAGAAATCACGCAGGTCAGCTAGAAAGTGACGGTTAAAGTCACTGTTCATGAAAAGATGACAGAAGTGAGGCCAAATCGAGTGGGCGACTGATGTTTAAGATGAAATTTATGATTTAGATCCTTGAAAATCTGCCACCAATCTGGCATTAATCAACCAATTTTGGGGGGAACGGTTGAATTTGAATTCAAATTGCCCTATAAATTACAAGTGGCTACCCAGCAAAAAACACTTGGCATTTTGAGTATTTAGGGGTTGAGCTCTCAAGCACCTATGAATCATGAGAAATATGATCTTCTGATAGTTTTTGGGGTATTTGCAACTTTTTCAGTACACACAAGAATTCTTGCAGAAGATCATGTCCACACCCCATAAGTTATCAATACACAACAAGTAGTATAGGAGCTGGCACAAGGAATGGACAGAGAGGCCAAAGTAGCTCCCTCGAAAGTAGCCAAATTATTGGCAGAGGTCCTGAAATCCCTGAGAATGCATGAAAGAAAAGAAGGGCAAGCAACCTTCCATACCATTGCGCGCGTCACCAAGACGAAACCCAACAAATCCCATTGCCCAGGAGAAAGGCAAGGCTATAAACCTAGAAGTAGAAGAGGAGGATATTGAAGACATCCCCATGGACGATGAGGATGTGGGAGTGAAAATCGATGAGGTTGAAGCTCAAGGTGCGGACCCTATTACATGGTTGTTGGATTATGTCCCTCCACACAAGCCTAAGTCCAAGGTCCCAAAGGACATTAATGAAACTAAGACTCCCGTGTAAACCCCTTTGCTACTAGATGAAATCACTTTGGATGGTCCGCATTTGGCACGGGTGCTGATTTTGAAGCTCAAAGACTGGGACATGGTGGACTGTGAGAAGTTTTCGCACTAAGCGACCAAATAGTTGATGTGTTGCATCATAGACACAAATACGGGGATGACTGCACTAGAGCCATGGAAGTGGCTCAAAGGAGTAGAGAAGGCAGGATTATTCAACCTGCTCTAGGTGTCACACTATAACCACACCCATGTGACAGTTTTAGTCATCGAGCAGTTGTTGTACTTGGTGCATGATGGGTGTCTGTGGTTGGAGGAGCTGATACCCATCACCAATATGTTGATTCACCGCATAACGCGCCTATCGTATATAGGAGAAAATCTAGCTATGATCTTTGGCAGCAAGGGTGGCGAGTTGGCGCTCGCAGAATTAATGATATAAAAGTTCAAGCTAATGAAGAAGCTGTGCGGGTACGCTATCTCCAACATCTGCAACCCCACTATGAAGGTGGCAACACATATCCTTACAGGGAAGGTGATGTGGAAGTGTCATGCTAATGAGGTACTGACACCTGTCGTCACACTCGCATAGCAGTGCACAGAAGGAGTCCAGTTTAACTGGTCAAACTACCTTCACGGAGAGTTCCTGGTGAACTGCTGCGAAGCGAAAGAGCAGAGCAAGACCTTCTACTACGTGTGTCTCTTGCTATTATTCATGCTCATAGTGTGGGAGCTACTAGATGAGAGCCAATTCCCCTTAGTCATGCCAGACCTTTTTGAAGAAGCGAAGTACACTTCACTATGGGTGACTAAGGACATGGAGCGCGTTTGAGACAGCAAGACCTTCTGAATATCAGGATGGTTATCAATTTGAAGCCGTGATTTTCTCCCATGGTATATGCTAACCTGCATAGCTATGCCAAGTTTAAGGCTAGTTTCCATCGGATTTTGATCAGGGCGCAGAATGACCCTGTGCAGAAGTGGTGTGATTTACCGTACCTAGCCACAGAGGATGCCATTGATGTGGTTTTGGATAAATGGATGGTGGAGTGGCACACCTCAACAAACTTGGCGCTGGGTGGAAGCAAGTCTGCTACACAAAAGAAGAAGGAAGAGGCCAAGCTAAATATGGCACAGCTGGTCGAAAAGAGGAAAAAGGAGGCCGCTGAGAAGGTCCAGGCAGAACAAGCAGGAAAGGAGGTAGGATAATAGATAGGTGGCACAGAGCGCGACTCTGACAAACATGCATGATCACTTACACCTGAGACTAAAAAGGAGGACACAGAGCAGGATGATGCAGACCCTCAAGAGATGTCTAGCTGCATTAAGCACCTGAGAGACCTAGAAAAGGGAGTGTCCAGAAAGAAATCCAAGGTGATCAAGACCTCGCTGGACCCTATCACACTAATGGAGGGTGACTTATATGACATCGGTGACATAGTCTAAGATGTCACTGTGGAGGCCCTACAACAATTCACAAAGAAGCAGCAGATCATCATGGGGTACCATCTAGATAGGACTGCAAGAGTTGCAGACATGCATGTCGCATGTTGGACAGTGTCCACCATCTTGGCTATCGGCACATCAGAGGCTACCGATTTGCTGTGCATGAAGGCTTCCAGTGTGATAGTCCTACCAGGTGGAGCACTGGCCATGGAAAATGAGGTTGACAGGCCCACTGTTAGTGCCTTCAAGGGATGGGGATTGAACCTGGCAGTGCTCTCATGTGAAGCACTCGACCTCTTGCAGGATGGAGTAATTGTAGAGTTGAGGGCCCGTGAGCATCTCATGCTCTAGGTGATTAGTGGAAAAAGGATAAACAACAAGTAGATGGCCCTGCAGAGGAATGCTACCATCACCTCTAAGGCCAAGGTGACCAAATAGAGCAAGAGGATCATACAGGTTGTGGAGGAGGCATGCAGAATGGTCCGAGAGTTAGCCATTTCGGAGGAGGAGCCAATTTAGGTTCGCATCTGTAAATTGGCCACATGATGCATGACACTCGAGCAGAGATGGCGCAGGTTCAATTGGAGCTGAACCTACAAATTATAGAGCTCTAGTTGAGGGCTCATCCTTCATCACCGCTAGAGGTAAAGGAACAACGGGCGACTACTATCATAGAAGCAGTTGCAGTGGTGCAGAGTGTAGTAGTGGATTACACACAGTTTTTCAAACAATAGTTTGAGGTCCTGACTAACTTGCAGGAGGGACCAAACATCCAGAGGTTAGAGATGGAAGCGTGCAAACTCCAACAGTGTTATGATGAATTTAAGGTCACAGTGAGAGCCGTCACACTGACAAAAAGGTTAGCCAAGCTGTAGGAAGCCAAGCAGCTGAAGGAACAGGTGGAAACAATGCTGCACAAGGAAGCAGTGCTAAAAGTGTGACTAAAGCCCTAGCTGGAGGAGCTTATGTAGTCTCAGGAAACATTGAAGCCAAGCTTGTAACTCTTCAAGTGACACAACAACAACTTCAAGCTAACAGCTCAAGGGTAGTAATCGAGAAGGCAGTTAAAGATGTGAAGCAGGTAGTAGCTCAACGCATAGCTGAAGTTGTGGTCATCAGGGCTGAATTGGATAGGCTTCACACAAAGATCTCTGCCACTACTGAGTGACTCGAGGGCGAGTCACAATGTTTGTGTTGGGGGCCTGTTGGGAGCGGGATCCCCCAAGGACAGTTTTGAGAATAAAAGCCCAAGTTTAAGTCAAGTTTTGTAATATTATTATAAAGACTTCACATTTTGTGGTCACAGAGTGCAAAGTCGTTATGTGTAATAAAGGGTAGTCTACCCTTAGTTTTGTAAATTAAATTCGACTGTAAGAGATCTACCCATGGTCCGCGGACCATGGGATTGTATAAAAATAGATAAGCTCTAAGTAGTCTAAAAAGACAATGATGGATGATGTAAGAGAGTCATAGCTTTAGAGCAAGAAGTCCAAGTCTTGGGTTTTAGTGTAGATAGAGGCTTTGGAGCTGAGTGTGCAGAGGCCTAGGGTAGAAGTCCGCAGCTGAGTGCGCGGACCCCTGCAACTCTGTGCGCAGGGCAGACAGAGTTTATAACCACTTGGAAGATATTAATAATCAGAGATATTCTGCAATTTCTGTTTCTTTGTTTTGTTGATGCATATTGATATGTTATGTATGAATTTTCTTTATGATGCTTATATGGTGCGCGAATGAATGCAATTACATTGAATAATTGAACACGTATACGAATATCTATTTACGTGGCGATAACTATAATTATTTGATAAGATAAGCAAGGAACTTAGATTAATTGGGGAATTTGTACAGCCTGCTACAATAGCAACATGAAAGTACCTGCGTAGCAGGCTCGAGCTACGTGAAGGATGATTGTATCCTTTCATGGAGGTATTGAAGAAAGGAATGCAGGGTTAGTGTTGCAAGCCCTAGAGTGAAGCAACCTATGGGAAGGCAGGGATAGAGGGACTTAAACGACATCACAACCATCTAAGGGTGTGTAGACTTGGTTCTAGAATCCCCCCATACTGCTTCGGGTGAGACTTTAGTCCACGCTCCACGGGTTGATGCCAAAAGGGCCAGTGGTGTAGGGATTTGTTTGGCTAATTAACACTGAACCTAGGTCAGGCCCCCTCAAGCCAGCACTTACCAAGTTTTTCATCAGTCCATTTGATGAAACATTTTCTTCCAAAAAATCTAAAGTGTTTTACAATAGGAGGCTTACCATACCAAAGTTCATATAGAATTTGATCACTATTTACTCGAACATTCACTTTGTTTAGAATAGTCATGGTGGCAAATGCAGCTTCACCCCAGAAGGTTGCAGCAATTCCAGATTCATCAAGCATATCTCAAGCCATTTGTTGAACTGTTCTATTCATTCTTTCATCTACGCCATTTTGTTGAGGTTTTTTGGCAACTGAGAACTACCTTTTTATTCCATGTTGTTCACAAAAATCAAAGAATTCATCTGATATTAATTCTCCCCCTCGATCAAATCTAAGACATTTGATTTTTCAATCTGATTCATTTTCAACTAAATCTTTGAAGGCTTTAAAATTTCAAATGATTCATCTTTATGCTTTAGTATACCTATCCAACACATTCTATAAAAATCATCAATGAATAAAATAAAGTATTCTTCTCCATGAGGTGACCTTTTCCTTGTTGGTCCACATAAATCAATATGGATGAGTTCAAGAGGCTTACTTGCTGATCCTTCTTTTTCAATGAAATGAACTCTAGTTTTCTTGTTGACTTGACATGGTTTTCATATGCTATTTTCTGGAATGCTGATATCTAGAAGATCACAAACTGCCTTGAGCCTGCATGATTTTCTTATTTGAGAAAAGATTAGATGCCCTAATCTTCTGTGCCATAACCAATTTTCATTTTTTTTTCTTGGATAGCATTGTTTTTTTCCTCCTTTGAGTATGTATAAATTGTTTGGAGTTCTTGTACCTTTGATTATGGTCTTTCCTGTATGAAGTTCACGAACCACAAATCTGTTTGATCGAAACACAACTTCATTTCCTTGATCACACATTTGACTGACACTCAACAAGTTATTCTTTAAACCATCTACATACATGATATTTCCAACTTTAACCTTTTCTTTCAAGATAACAAAACCTTTACCTTTAATGACAGTTGGTGTGTCATTTCCAAATGAGACATTCTTTTCCTTTTCTAAAGCATTATATGAATGAAGTTTCTCTTTATCACCTGTCATGTGTTTGGAGCATCCATTGTCGATGTACCACTGATTCTCTTGTCCTTCTGCATACATAGCTATGCGGTATATTTTTGATTGAGATTCCTTCTTTATCCATATCTTGGAATTTGATTATGTTTGCTCCTTTTGATGTTTTGGCTGAAATTTTCTCCTGCATTCATATTCTTCATGACCAAAGTTGTTACAAAACAAACATTATATTTCATCTTCAAGAGGAGAAAAGTTATTATAGGAAATTTTCTTGATTCCTATTGCGCTCCTTTTATTTCATGCTTCTATAGTCATGATGATTTTGTAAGAAACACATTGAGCATTATTATGTCCAAAGTAATGGCATGAAAAACATTGTCCATTAAAGAAGTTTTTTGCAATCATAGAATCTTTTGACGTTGTTTACCTATTGTTTGATGCTTCTATTGATGTTCATCCTTGGAGTAAATTGAGCACGATTTACCTGATGAGTAATTTTGGGCTTTTGCTAATGATTTACATACTGTTCACTGGTATTTGCTACATCAAGATAGCTTCTGGTGGAGGCTGACAACTTTTGAGATTGGGATGATTCTTCAGTATATCCAAGACCTATCTTTATAATGGGAGAATGCTGAAGTCTGATGATTCCATTTAAAGTTTCTGATCCTTTAGCAAATCTAAGATTAAGATATTTTGTCTTCTCAAGTTCTTTTCTTAGACCCACAACTTCACATTCTAGTTTTTCATTGTGCTTTTCTCTTTCAGTGAGTTGATGTGTCAACATATCTATGATCATATTCTTTTCTTATAAACAGATTTTGAGTTTTTTTATTTCTTCAAGAAAGTCTTCCTCTTCTAAGGAATCCAAAAAATCATCGTTATCATAAGCCATGAGTAGTTTATAATCTTCTTTAGTTTCATCTTCATTACTATTAGATAAATCAACAGTATCTTCATGAGTATAGTAACTCCTTCTATTAACAACTTGTTTTCTATTTCCTTTTTCATATTCCTTTCCATTTTCATATTTATATTTATGATGACATTTGGCAGCATAATGGCTAACTCTACCATACGAAAATCATTTGAATGGTATCTTACCTCTGAATCTTCCGAAACCTCATTGAACCTTCTTGACAAAATTTACCTCATCTTCTTCTTCTAAAATGTATCTTGATTGATTGTGCTCTTCCTTCTCTTTTCCCTTTGTTGAAGCTTTAAAAATGGCTTCTCTCATATCTGATGGACTTCCTTCCCTCATTTCAAAGGTAGTTAGAATTCCACAGAGTTGAACCACAATAATAGTTTGAAGATCCTATTTTTCTTCTAGTGTAGATACTTTTGACTCAAATTTAGAAGACAAAGATCTCAAAATTTTCTCCACTAAAGTAGCTTCCTCTATTTCTTCACCCAAATTATTCATACAATTAAAAATCTCATCTAAACGTAAAAAATAACTCAAAATAATCTCATCACTATGCATCTTAAGAGTTTCATACTGAATTATTAGAGCTTGAAGCTTATCACATCTTACCTAGGAGTCTCCTTCATAGCTCTAAATGATTTTGTCTCATATCTCTTTGGTTGTCTTGAGCTACATGACTTTGACAAATTTTGATTCTGATAGACTTCCCAATAAAGTATTGACTTCTTTGGCATTGGTTTTGTATAACTTCTTACCTGCTAAATCTGTAGGTATTACTACTGGAAATTGATATGCTCCTTCCACAATTTCCTAAACATCGGCTGCAAGTGATTGAAGATAGGCTCTGCCTCTTATTTTCCAATATACCAAGTTGTTCCCATTGAATATTGGTGGTCTAATAGATCCCATGCCTTCATCATTGTTCATCTTGAAAGATCTTCCTTCAACAAATCGAGCTTCTTCTGAAGGACCTACTCTGATACCAATTGTTGGAAATAATACTGAGAGGGGGGTTGAATCAATATTTACAATTCAATAATATTTCATTTCCCATACATATTTCTATACGCTACTTCAGTGAAGTGAACTTGCGTGTACACGCTACTGTGATTAGAGAAACCATCGTATATCTAAAGAACTTAGGATTTAGTCAATTTATCATGTGTAGATCTTTAATCAGTGCATCAGTAACTTATTATATAGTAATTATGTGCAGTAAATACATAATAAACCATCACACATAAGCAACACACATGAAAACCAAGATTTAAGGTGGAAACCCAATGCAGGAGAAAAACCACTTGATGTTGTTATCTCTGTCTTCTTTTAATATAAAGAAATTTTTTTTAAAATCTTGTAGTGGTGCAGACCCATACCAGTACGCAGGCACCCACCTACAGAAGGATACAACCTTCTCTCATTTTCTGGATTCTACTGGAAAGGGGCTACAACACCCTAGCTCTTGCACTAGTAGATGTGTTTACTAGTATATAGGCACCGTCCTACAGAAGGCTACGACCTTCTCTCTTCCTCCAAGGACCACATTTCATTAATTTTCATCCTGGATGCTCTTGGTACACAACAATACAAATGAAGGCCTTATTTCATCAAATTTTCATATTGGACCCATCGGAAACTGTGAAACTCAAACTGCGTCAACCAACAATCAGATCAGTGTCACTAGAACACTGTGCTAAACCCAAAAACCTGCATCATCATCCAGAACCAACTACAACCTCAGAAATCATACATCATAATGCATACACTACTTTACTAAACCTAACCTATGTTTACACACTACTTCCTTTATCCAAACTTGTGTATACCTTCAAAACTACTCAAACATAAAACTTTATGAATCAAGTATCTACCAACCAGCAATATACTAAACATCTATTGTCAATTTACAGAGCTCTAGACAGGTGGTAGCAAAGATAACCTTTCTCACTTAAACAATCAATCAATCAAACACCAAACTCCTTATGCATTTAGATTTACATTTAGATCTAAGAAGACTTTGTTGACAGACAACAGTAAAACAGAAGAACTGATCAGATAGATCAGCCATTTTTGAAGAATAGGCTTTTATTTTGTGTACGCTACTTGGAAGAGTTGAAACTACATATATACAAGCCTTTACCGAGGCAAACCAACGTTTTTATCTGCAAATATTAACTCACAACTTTACTGCTATTCCAGACTTCAGACATACCCAGATCATGATATTTAAAGAATATAACAAGTGTACGTAATTAGATCTAGCCCAACCAAAATCAGATCATTCAATGATAAGTCATTTTAGGTCTCATGATCCTCATCCAACATTGAATACAATGTGCACAAAATATTTCAGATCATATGACAAATGTAGCCCCTGCAACATAAAATATACTTCAGATAGAAGTATTCCTGAGAAACCCTTTCACTTGCACACCTTGGCCCTTTGATCTTCTCCTCCTTATATAGTTTTTGGCCTATCTCAATACCTCAGACCAAAACTACACTTAGGACCTATGGTATTCTTGGACGGGATGGAATAGTCATTACTCCACTCAATATTGTCGACTAATACCATGGTATTGACCCCTAGTATTCTTTACTCTTGAATTTCCTTGATTTTCCAACCTATACGCGCTTTTTCCTCTTGTGAAAGTGCATGCATATGTATAGGCTCTTTTTATTATGTGAACCTGCGTGTATACGCTCCTTTGATAATGTTGACATACGTATACATCTTAAACTACTTTACACCATCCTTTTCCTTCAACTTCTTCATTTTGATTAGTGGTCCTTAGTTCCATCTTCCTGTTGTTCTGTACTAATGTCTTGTTACCTCTGAAATGATGTGTTTCACTATGAGTTTCCTTTTATGAAAACTGAACTGACCCATGAGTGAGTTGCCATCAAGGAAAACACTTGTATCATAATGCCAATAGTCCCATTGATAACGTTTCCACACACTTTATTGATCAAATCATTGATGAGTGTGTGAGGCACAAAATTTTATCCTTTATGGATGTATTTTCTGGGTACAACCATATCAGTATCCATGCTGGCTTGTTGGGGCCTGAGCAGAGTAGTTACCCTAGGAAGAAGGAAATTGAAGAGTGGTTGGATAAAAAGCTCCACGAGTTTGTGACACAGGAGAATATAACTCTACAGATATCTAAGAAGAGGTGGCTGGATCACTATGTATATATGGAAATCCATGAGGTCTTTTTCACATCCTTCCCATATGAACTATATAACTGGATCGCAAGGTTAGCCAACAGCCAGGGAAGGTATAAGCTTGATCAACCGATAGTGTGGACTCCATAGTTAGTGCACAGACCAGAGGCATCAGAAGATAAGGTCGCATGGGCCGTGGATCATTAGCTTGACCCAATAATAGGGGGATTTATCAGCGAGTTGGTGATAGATACAACTGTGAGCTATAGCGAAGCATAACGATGTTTTCTCAAAGGACAACAAGGTAGGTACATTAAATCCTTGAGCACCTGGATTAAGATGTTGTTATGTGAAAAACAGGTGATGCGAATACATTGATGTTTGGAACGACGAGGAGTGGAAGGATCTACGAAGGGACCAAGGGATATGGAAACAGTCATTTAATCTCACCTTCATGAGAAAGCGAGGAAGAGCGCGCTCGGGTTTCTCCGAGAAGTGCTGTCAGTTGATAAGGTAGTGTAGTCAGTTTGATAAGGCAGTGCATTCCATAGTTACCATCTCCACTTATGCCATCACTCGCTTCACCTCCTTCACCTCCATCTTCACCCACACCACCTCCACCAAACCAGCAGTTTAGTATAGCCAAAGTGATTAAGCTACCCGTATTCAAAGGTGTAGGAAATGAGGACCCGAATCAGTTCTGGTTCATGGTAAGAGCAGTGTGGGAAGCACAAGGGATTACAGATGATCAAATTAAGAAGGCTACATTGGTGAGCACACTGCAGGATCACACGTTGACATGGTATATCAAGCACTCAAATGATCACCTGATTGTAGGAATAGCGGAGATCCAGAATGCGTTGAACAGATAGTTTAGCCAACCCAAATCGGAGGCACAGTCAATCATCGGATTTAAGGAGATCACAATGCTTCTAGGAAAGATCCCATGGGATCTGTATCAGCGACTGAAGAGTATGATCCACAAAGCTAATATGACGCTAACGAATCTGCAACACTACACGTGGTTTGTGGCATCTTTGACACCTCACCCAAGGACGATGCTGTCACAGTAGAAGCTTTCAACCCAAGTCGGGGCATTGGAAATGGCAATGAGATTGCATGAAACACTGATACAGGATCCAGGGCTGGGAGTTCAATAGATTCACGCACAGCTATAGAATCTATGCCTAGAAATGCAGAGCTTGAAGTAGGATAGGGTACTGTAGCCGAAGGTGCATGAGAAAGTGTGGTGTATAAAATACAAAGGCCAGGGCCACGATAAAGATCATTGTCTTGTATTCACGAACTAATTGGTAGGAGGGTACCAATTCCATTGAGATCGGAGGCACAAGCAGGGCCGAGTGCGACACCCTCACTATGGTACATGATTTGTCAGATAGGAGGAAAGCACACAATGCACAACTGTCATCTGTTGCAGAAGTATACCCAAACTCTGCAGCAACTGTTTTGTAATTTTTGTAGATCAGTGGGCCACGAAAAGTGTACTTGTTGCAGCTACGAGTTGCTGATGGAGTAGACCCCCACCTATAGAATGCAGACAGAAATGCAAGGCCTTGACCCAGCCGCGGGGATGGCGTGGGCTAGATTTCAAGGGCGAGGTCGAGGATGAGGAGGAATGGGGCCAAGAAGGGGCCAAGGACAATCAATTTGTTACAATTATGCAGGACCGGGGCACTATGCTCATGATTGTACCAACCCAACGAAAATATATTATTTGTACTATTCTCAGTTTGATCATGAAGCAGTAGATTGTCCTATGTTGATCGTGCAGATGCACAAGAAAGGGGTACTTCAGCCTACTCCGACGCAGAATATTCAAATGATGAGGTTTGAACCATGCGAAGAAGATCCCAACATGAACATGGTGCTCAAAAGTGACACAGCCACAGGGGAAGATAAGGGGAAGTAGCCTAAGGAAGATACATGGGTTCGTAAGGCTCCTACAAAGGAACTTGAGTTTGACATGGAACATGCAAAGGAGATGTTTATGGAAGCTAAGAAGAGCTTTGCGGAGGCCTCTAATTGGGATAGTAAGGATCAACTAGAGCCAAGAATGGATCCTTCTATTCTTACTAAATTTTTAGAGACATGCATGAAGCTGCTGCACGATAATAGGGCAATGAAAGGACTACAAGAATTGATAACTAGGTGTGCAGGGTTAGGTGAACCGTGCATAGTTAGGAAACTAGGAAAGAATACATTACGCACCGGGAGGGAGATGAGATTAATGACACAAATTGGCGAATATGAAATGGTTAAATTGAGGCTTCTGTGATCCATATCAAGTTTATGAGAAATTTTTTAGCGTAAATCACATGATATTTCATTTGTCGATGCATTTCGAACCAACCAGTGTGGTTCATCGTCATTCGATGAACCACACTGGTTGGTTCAAAACGCGTCGACAAATGAAGTCATGTGATTTACGCTGAAAAATTTCTCAAAAATTGAATATGAAATGGATCAGGTCATTCTAGACCTGGGTTCAAACGCGAATCTGTTACCAAAGAAAACATGGGAATGCATGGGCAGGCTCGCATTGCAGTGGTCCCTTATTCAATTATGGATGGCAAACTAATCAAATATCTTGCCCATGGGGAGGTTGCAAGGGGTAACAGTTGATATCAAAGGTGCGAGCATGCAGACAGACTTTGAGGTGATAGAGATTTTTTATGACATCAACCCTTACCCCGCGTTGCTAGGAATAGACTAGGCCACTGATATGAATGGAGTCATCAACCTGAAGAAGGGGAAGATTATATTCAAGAAAAAGTCCCTTCACATAGTAGTTCTACTAGATCCGGCCGAAGGTGCACGCTACACCGAACATGTGTGTGACGATGATAGCGATGATGAGCTAGATTGCATTTACTAGATAACGGCACAAGACCAGGATCAGGTGAACCCGATAGACAACAGATGGGAGAATCTCATGGGAGTGTGACAGTTCTTGTACTTTGGATTCAGATGAAGAAATAGAATGCTGGCAGAACTGGTTGCACGAAGTAACAATGTTGAATTACAACATGGTGATTATATCACTGCGGTGTGTGATGACTGAAGCAAGGGAACTGCCAACATATGAGGGGGTAATAGGAGTGGATGAATTCTTAGGAAATTTTGAAAGTACGGTACTGGAACAGTAGCAGTACAGTGCGATGGAATGGGTGTTGCGCATGACACCTGCACAATGGTGGAAGACACACCAGAATAATATTGGAAATGGGTACGAATGCAGAAGACAGATGCACTTATAGTTTGGAAATCCCTAGTGTCGAACACGAGCCAGGCAGCCAAGACGAAGCAGTCTGCGTGCCCACCTATGTTTATGGGTGCAGTCATGTGCTATGCAAGCATGCCCCAGACTAGGCATCAAAAATCAGTACCCGACATAGCAGCAGGGAAGGCGACGCACTCCACAAATATTCCGTGACAAAGTAGCTAAAAATCTATATAGAGGCATGAATAGACTTCACCAGGAGAGATGAACTAACTGGGACCTGCATGTACCAGCGGTTCGATGGGCCTATAGGGCCATAAGCAAAAATCGAAGCGTGGAAATGACCCCAACATTGACAAGAAGAGGTGAAACCAAGAGAGCACAAAAGAATCCCCAGACCACAACTCCTGCAGTTCGGGTAGGACACGAGGACTTGGGTAAAGGAACTAGGCAGTTATAGGAATCTATTTGGTGAGGGAGCTTGAAACTCTACAAACTTGATGAAGATTAGGCATGGCTGAGGAAGAAAAGTGTGACATTGGACAAAGAAATCAGTGAACCAGAAACCGAAGTCGCACAAGCGGGCCATGAGAAACTAAGCATGATGGGGCCCTGTCTTGCCAACCCTACTATTGCATTAGAAGGAATTGTGACCCTTCTACCATTGCTGCGACCGCACCTTACTAAACAGGGGAGTGTACCATACAAAGAAGAACATGATCTACTAATGAATGCAAGGGTATTTGAAGGGTGCCCATGGCCCAGGATAGCAAGAAAATTGAAGCCACGCACCAGGGGTGCGACCACCTACTATCTGTAGGAAGCACAGTCTTAACACTCCAAGCAGTTGAAAGAGGGTGTGGAATTATAAATGAGTTTGCAGCACAACTGTGTGGAGAGGAAGTTTCGCATAGGGTTAGTATGTCACAGGGGTCACAGTCACACGTAATGAGCTGCGCTACTGTGCAAGTAGGCTGGGAGGTGACCGTTAACGATGTAAGACCAGGATCAGGTGAACTCGATTGAAAATGGGAGAATCTCATGGGAGAGTGGCAGTTCCTGTACTTCAGATTCAGATAAAGAAATAGAATGCTGGCAGAATCAGTTGCATGAAGTGACAATGCTGAATTGTAACATGATGATTAGATCATTGCGGTGCATGACGACTGAAGCAAGGGAACTGCAACATATGGGGGGGTAACAGGAGTGGATGAATTCTTAGAAAAATTTGAAAGTAGAGTACCGGAACAGTAGTGTACGGTGTGATGAAATGGGTGTTGCGCACAACACATGCACGATGGTGGAAGACACACTAGAAGAATATTGGAAACTAGCGTGAACGCAGAAGATGGATGCGCTTACATTTTGGAAGTCCCCAGCATCAAACGCGAGCTGGGCAACTAGGATGAAGCAGTCTACATACCCACCTATGTTGATGGGTGCAGTTGTGTGTTGTCCAAGCATGCCCCAGACTAGGCATCGAAAATTAGGACCTGACGTAGTAGTAGGGAAGGTGATGCACTCCACACATATTCTGCGACGGAGCAGTTAAAATCTATTCAGAGGCATGAATAGAGTTCACCAGGTGAGATGAACTGACTGGGACCTGTGCGTACCAGCGGTTTGATGGGCCTATATGGCCATAAGAAAAAATTGGAGCACGGAAATGACCCCAACACTGACAAGAAGAGATGAAACCAGGAGAGCAGAAAAGAATCCCCAGACCACAGCTCCCGCAGTTGGGGCAAGATGTGAGGACCTGGGTAAAGGAATTAGGAAGTTACAGGAAGCCATTCGGTGAGGGAGCTTGAAACTTTGTGAACTCAATGAAGATTGGGCATGGTTGAGGAAGAAAAGCATGACATTGGATGAAGAAATCAATGAACTAGAAACTGAAGTCGCACAAGTGGGCCACGAGAAACTAAGCATGATGGGGCCTAGTCTAGCCAACCGTGTTATTGCATTAGAAGGACTTGCAACCTTGCTACCATGGCTACAACCGCACCTTACTAAATAGGGGAGCATACCATACAAAGAAGAACAAAACGTACTAACAGACGCAAGGGTATTTTAAGGGTGCCCGCAGCTCTGGCTAGTAAGAAAATTGAAGCCTCACACCAGGGGTGTGACCACCTGACTATCTGTAGGAAGCATATTCTTAGCACTCCAAGCAGTTGAAAGAGGGTGCAGGATTATAAACAAGTTTGTAGGAGAGCTATGCAGAGATTAGGTTCCGCATAAGGTCAGTATGTCATAGGGGTCGTGGTCACGCGTAATGCGTTGCACTTCTATGTGGGTAGGCTGGGAGGTGACCGTTGATGTCACTGTTCATGACAAGAGGTGCAATTTAAGGTAGAAAGGAGTGGGCAGTGAGCCACTAAGATAGGAATTAAGAGCTAGATTCAGGATGATCTGTCGCCAAGAAGGTATTAATGACTCAGAAGTGGAGGGAATGGTCGAATTCAAATTCAAACGTTATTATAAAATCCCTTGGGGTAGCCTTGAGGCAACACTTGGTTGTTTGAGATTTGAGCCAGTGTAGATCATTGAGCACCAAGCTACCTTACTACCCATGAGTACGCGACTGAACAAATCCAGTGTAGAAACGATGACGACTACAAGAACCAGAGTGTGATTCGCGGAAGTTACCACAGAGCCCTGTGTGATCCAGGAGGAGCTTGGAGAGGTAGCAGATGCACCAGAGGTTCCAAATTCCCCATGCATGCTGCGACCATGGAAAGACAAGCAAACAATGGGGCCAGTCCAGGTATCACCATGGAACCCATGATTTTGTGAATTATCAATGGCAGAGAAGGGAAAAGTTGTTACCATGGAAACAAAAGAGGAGGAGGAAGATTTGCAAGCCCTAATCACCCAAATTAGACAATAAATTTAGAACACGATGAGGCAGAGAATTTTTCGCAAGTATCTTCGACAATAAATTTACCTCCCTACGTCCCCCCATGGAAAAGGATAGCCAAGATACCGAAGGACCTCGTGGCCACGAAGAGTGCACTCCAGACCTCGCTTCTTCTGGATAAACTAAGGTTTGAAGGTTCGCCACTAGGATGGGTACCTAATATAAAGCTCAAAGACTAGGACCTCACCGATAGGAATAAATTCCCATAGCTGGTCGCGAAGCAATTATTGCAACATAAATGGTTACGCGGTGTGGAGAAGGCCAAGTTACTACATCTGCGGTGGATACCCCACTACCACCGCGCGACAATCACAATTTTTGTCATTCGGTAGCTCTTTTGTCTAGTAAATGAAGGGTATCTCTGGCTAGAGGAGCCAATTCCCATCATGGTCGATTTAATTCATTGTATTTCTCAGCTTCCCATCAAAGGAAACAATCCCGCAACCATAGCAGGAAAGAGCAGTGATTTGGCCCTTGCAGAAGCTATGAAGGCCAAATATAAGCTGGAGAAGAGGAAGCGAGGGTCTGTAATAGCAAGCATCAAGGAAAAATGGGTGCGCGTAGCCACCCAGCTACTGGCCAGCAAGCTTATGAGGAAATGCCACGCAAACTAGGTGCCAGCATCTGTAATTGTCTTGGCAGAGCAGAGTGCAGAAGGGGTCCAGTTCAACTGGGTGCAGTTTCTCTGCGATGAGTTTTTGACAAATTGTTGGGAGGCCCAGGAGCAGGGTAAGACCTTCCACTGTACGTGGTTACTCTTATCCATCTTATTGGTTGTAGGGGAGCTACCGCAGGACAGCCAATTTCCCACCATTGAGAGGAACCTACTTGAGGCCATGAGGTACACCTCGCTCTGGACAACAAAAGACATGACGAGGATTCGCGAGATAAAAGTGTTTTGGGTATTCGTAGAGGTGAGCTTACGAACATGGATCAATCGTAGGCTGCGTTTGTCTCCGACCATATATAACAGTTTGCAAAGTGCGGCAGAATTCAAGGTCGATATGCATAACCTATATATCTGGGCATGCAAGGATCCAACCTAAGCATGGGTAAAGCTGTCGTTCATTGCAATAGATGATGAAATATTCGACGTGATGGTGTCATGGTCTATGGAGTGGTGTGCCCTGGACTTTGCAGAACTAGAAAGGATTGTAGCACAGTAGTGGAAGAGGGAGACCACGTTGCACATCACGAAGATGGTGAAGAGAAAGTGCTAGGAATAGGAAGCGGCCACGCAGTGGAAGACGGCTGAGGCAGCAGCGACAATGTAGACGACAGAAACCATAACCGCACCCACCAAAGAGACTGAGGAAGGTCAGGAAATGTCCATGGAGTAGGACATACAGGAGGTGGCTGAGGCAGAGGAGCGTACCAAAAAATTGACCCCACTCAAGAGGTCGCACGTCCAAGAGAAGCCAACCACACAGAAGAAGACAAAGACAATGAAGACCTCTGAGGGAGCCCTTCTTAACAGTGACGAACCAGTTCACGATGTCACTAAGGATTCTCTTGAAGAATTAATGACAGAGAAGACAACTATGTTGGGGCGCTCAGAGCGTAGTTACAGGCATTACCGGTGTGACCCCCAAGAGTGATGACATCGCACCTTGCGGAAGGTGCATCTGAAGCTGAGCGAATGTTGCGCGCCCACACAACGAACACTTTGGTGTTACGAGAAGGCGTCGTCTTAGTAGAAACCGAAGGTGACATGAGGGGTTGGGGGTTGAATTTGGCTGCCCTTGTTAGAGAAACCCTATACCAGCTATAGGATGGGGAAATTGTTGAGCTTTGTGCCAGGGAGGGCCGCGCTCTCCAAGTCTTAAGCGAGCAGAAGGAAAATTTAGAACAGCTCAGCCTACAGCATGACAACCTAGTCACACAAAACTAGGGATTAGAATAGGCCTTGGAAGAGGCTTGCAGCAACATACCAGAGTTGGCCATGCTAGCAGCACTTCCCACCATGGAAAAGATTCACCAACTAGCAGCTGGAGTCTGCAAGATCCTGGAGGAGGCCATGAAGGTTCAGTTGGATTTGAACTTGCAGATTGTGGAGCTACTACCAAAGGCGCAATCGTCTACACCACCAGAAGTCAGAGAGCAGTGCCACCGTGTCATTCAATCGGGGTTGGAAGTGATAGAGCACACTGTATAGGACTGTAGGGGATTGTTGGATCAGTCCCTCTTTGATGAGCCCCAAAAATGGACAATTATTTGGGCTCATTCAACCTCCTAACTTGACTTAATCCACCATTCTCATTAGTTTATTGCATGTTTTTTATTATATTTATGTTAATAGAGTGAATTCGGTTAGTCATTATGCCAACAAGTCTAATGGGTGCTTTGTGTAGCCTTTTTGGTCAACTTGGAGACAAAATTGAAGGTCTTAATGAGCACTTGGCAGCCAAATTCGTGGGAAGACAAGCTAGAGGATTTGTAGGAAGGTGTTCCCCTCATTTATGGGCCCTTACCTCGAATTCTCCACCATCAGCTCGGAGTTCAAAGGCCACCAAATCAATGAGCACAAGGGCAGCCAAGCAAGTCAATTAGGACTGCTGTTAACTCCAAGTTTTGGGCAGCCGAGTCCCTAAATTTTAGGAGGACTGTTGGGTCCTCAAATTGTATAAATAAGAGGGCTTAAGACCTCATTTCAGTTAGTCAATTTGGTTAGCCAGTGTAAGCCAGTTTTGGCATGATGTTAGACTCATGATTATTCAATAAAGGCAGGCAGCTTTGGATTCAATTCTGAGTTTTTGAGGGAGCTATAGCTCTCAGGTTAGGGCCCAACCTGAGAGCAATAGACCTCCTTTTCCTTGTATTGTTACTTGTTTTCCTTTCAGCACTTTATTTCTTTGCTTTGACATGCATTTGAAAAAACACAGTCTGCTGATTTAATTTCTTTAATGTGATTGATAGGATTAGTTTATGGTTAAAGTGATTTTAGTTGCTCAGATTAGAGTAGGAGGATTGTAATTCATTAGAGCTCCAAAAAAGGTTGATAGTGCACTCGCTGCCATCTCTGTTTAGAGATTGGGGGTGTGGGCTGTACCAACCACCAAAAAACGCAGTCTTATGCTTTCATGCAAGCTGCCACACAGTCATTTCAATTGTAGATCCATCCATGCATTCTGCTCTTGAGCACTACTGCTTCGTTCCAACACCATGCATGATTTTTCTCCACACTTGACATTGTTGTTCATTGGTTTAATAACAGAGTTAGAATAGGTTGATGGAATTCTCGGTTTTGTGCAAGATATAGAGGATTTGTTTCTTTTACACTACATAGCATCACTTTATCGTGTTCTTCTTCTTCTCAACCATGCCTGAAGCCACTTGCTCGACCTCTGTTCAGCTCATTAGCCTTCCAACCCTTCTACTTCTCATGTAGCTCCATCTTTTCCACTTTTCCTTGCTTCCACCCTTCTATTCACCAACCAACTGTACCCACTCTTTCCTCATCTCATATCTCTGTCCCTGAGCCACCACAAACTCCTCCTTCACCTTACCCATCCACCCATACAACTCCTCCACTCCTCCATCACCCAAAACTCCAACTATCGCACAACCTTTAGAAGTTAGCAGACTTCCTGTAGAAATCCCGAGCTTCCTGTAGGATCCCCTGCAGACATCCTGTAGAAGCCTGCAAACTCGGTTGCCGAGCATCTGAATGTTGTGGACTCCTGTGGACTGATGTTAGGGATCCCCTGGAACCTCTCCTAGCCCTCCTGACCTTTCCCAAGCTTTCTTTCCCTTCACAATACCCCTGCACAGTCAAACCCTAATAAGAAACAAAATCATAATAACTCCAACCACTTAAGCAAAAATATAAAAACATGTTCTTTTCAATAGAAGTAGTTTAAGTTCATGCATTTCACATCATTAGAAGTAATGGCATCATTTCCAGACACTTGCACTCCCACCATTGCATCATAGAGATTAAGCTAGTCAGATTAGGGTTTACTAGGGTTTCCATGTTTTGGTTGGCTTTCAGTTCATTTTTGCAAAGTAGATTAATTTCCTTTGAGATAGCCTTCGTCCATCATTTAGAAAGCTTCTTCTGAGAACATATAGAAGTTGGCTTGAGCCCTAGCGAACTTGTGCCAGCTGACCAAGTGACAGCTGCGACAAGAGCTAGTACTTGTGCATACAGCACCGTCGCTTCCAAGTTTGTTACGAACTACCGGGTTGATAAAATTAGAGATAGGAAGCTCCAGGAGTTGTAGCATTATTGCTGCAATACTGGAGCCCACCATCTTTTTGGCGCCGTTGCCGGGGAAGCGGAAAAGTATTGGTGATTGTTGCTATTCTTCTATTTTCTACTACAACCTTCTGCTAAGTAGTTTATTTCATTTCCATTATGCAATTTCATTTATGCAAAAGTAGATTAGCATTTCTTGCTTTCATAGATTAGCATTTCAATTCCGCAATTTCAATTCTGCAAGCGTGGATTAGCATTTCAATTCTGCAAGCGTAGATTAGCATTTCAATTCTGCAAGCGTAGATTATCATTTCAATTCTGCAAGCGTAGATTAGCATTTCAATTCTGCAAGCATAGACTAGCATTTCCATTCCTGCAATTTCATTTGAGCAAAGTAGATTAGTTCTTTCCTGCTTTCATTTCAATTCCGCATTTTCATTTTAGCAAGATAGTTAGTTGCAGTTCAATTTTTTCAGTTTTGCATGTAGAAGTAGAAAAAAAAAAAAAAAAACAAAAATCAACCAAAAAGATTTCATTTCATGCCTTGTAGGAGTAGAGATAATTTAGAAAAATATTTGCACAACACCCCCCACTGCTTCACACAGCCAGCCTTCGCTCTTCTTCGATGGCTGTGACTAAGAAGAACCCCTGGGTGGACATCAAGGCATATTTAAAGAACCTCTAGCGGAGAAGAAGAAGGAACCATTCCTCTGGAGAAAATGGCTACAAGTAGAAATGTTGGGAGCAGTCCCTTATCCAAAGATGAATTTGAAAATCAGATCGAAGGTTTCAAGAGTGATATGAGGCAGTTTCTTTCCATGCAACTGGATACCTTGCGGATCCAAAAGAAGCAAGAAGAAGCCAAGAGGGCTTTGGTCATATTTTGTCCTAGGTGCACTAGGAAGCATCCTAGGAACGAATGTCCAATGCACTCCCTAGAAGTGTGTTTCATCTGTGAAGAATACCATCCTACAAATCAGTGCCCTTCTTTGCCTAGACTTAAAGTTGCATATCAGAGAGCCAAAGGATCCACTGAACCACTCCATTATATGAACCAAAGGAGGCCGCATGGACCTAGATCTTACTAGCAGGAGCTGCAAGGGACACCTGAGACCTATTATGACCCCTACCAAGCCACTTTCATGCCTTCTTGGGGTCCCCCTGCTCATCCTTCCTAGTTCACACCTCCTCCTTGTTCCTTCACAGATCCATATTATGCCCAACCAGTTGCTCATTCATTTCACTCTTATGCTCAGCCACAGCCTCAGTGGAATACACCTTATCAGGGGTGGAGGCCCCAATACAACACTCCTCTCGCTTCTTTTCCTCCACCACCTGCTCATCCGCAACCATCGCCTCCTCCTCCACCAAGGCAACCCCAAATGCCTACCCAACCACAATGCCATCCATCCCCATCTCAATTTCACACCTCCACTCAACTACCCGTACCACCATTTCCAAAACCATACAATGGAATAGCTCAACCCAGTTGCAAAGCTGAGGCACAACATGTGCAAATGACTCCTCCTGAGCTCAATGATCTTCACCATAGCTCAGGAAAAGCATTGCAAAAAAGAGATCATCTTGAAAGCATTGAAGGATCACATCCAGCAAAAGAAGATTCAAAAGAAGAGATCAAAGAACCATGGGCTGCACTTGATGAAGAGAAGAGATTAGAATCAGAGATCGAGAAAGCTTCCTCATGGTTACCATCAAATCTTCCATGTATTCAAGAGAAAGATCAGCAAAAGGAGGAAGATGAGAAAGTCATGATAGAAGGTGACATGAAGAATGATCCAGATCAGCAAAAGGACTGAGGATATCAAAGCTATATTGAGACATGGTTCCAGACAATCACTAAGTTGCAGCAGTACTCTCCTCCTCAGCTATGTTTTGTACTTTCAAAGTCAGATCATTTTGTCTCTGCAATTTGGATAGTTGTCAAAGCATGCATTCCGAGCCTTCACATCATCTTTTCTCTAATCTCGATGTGCACATGGCTCCATTGGAAGTATTCTTATACTTGAGAACGATTTTGTTTTTTCAAGTAGGGTAGGGTAGAAAAAGGAAAAAAGAAAAAGAAAAAAGGAAAAAAGAGGAAAATAGAAATCTAAGGTGAAAACCTCCTCGGAGGCGCCTTAGATTGGCTCATTGATTGAAAACCTCCATGAGGTGGTCAATGGGTTGAAAAAAAAAAGAGAAAAGAGAATAAGATCTTTGGGTGAAAACCTCCCTTGGAGGCGCCCAAGGCAGGCAATTAGGGTGAAAACCTCCATGAGGCGCCCTAGTTGTTTTTCAAAAAAAAAAGAGAAAAAGAAAAAGAAAAATAAAGCTAATCTCCATTGAATAATTTCATGTTGCAGCAATGACATTGCAGGTTGCAAGAAGGATGTTTCATGACAGGAGGAGCACTCAAATCAAGGTTAAAGGAATTTTTCTTGTGCCTTCTACAGGAAGCTCTGTATTTCTACAGGAAACATCCTGTAGAACCTTTGGACGAGCCAAATCCAATTTCAAAAGTGAATCTAATGGTGGGAATCTGTTGATTAGGCCTACAAGCACTTGTGTGTCCATCCCTTGCCTTTCTCCATCATTTTTTCCACCTCATTGTGCTTCTCATTGTGCTTCTATAGGAACTTCCTGTAGAAATTGTGGGAAACTAGACATGGATTTCAAAAAGTGGTTTGGCGAACATGGTAGCTTCCTCAAGGGTTCGGAAGTCCTCATGCAATCTTCCAACTCCTCCTCCATCATCTCCATACCTGCATCATAGCCCAAGCTCAGTTTTTCCTTCCATGCAAACATTTGCAAAAAGCCTTGAGGCAAAAATCCATAGAACAAAATTTGTTTTTGCCATAACTTGAAAACCATGCATCCATTTGACAAACCGTTTTATGGGGAATTGTACAAGGGTGATGGCAACATGCTTGAGCAGTTTCAGCCAATTCTGGTGCACGGTTTCCAAGAAATCAGCCTCCATCACCATCAGCCATTTTTTCATTTTCTCCATAACCATGCATCCGTTTCAAAACATGTTTCATGGGGAGATGCACATGGGTGATAGTAGCCTACCCAAGCAGTTTCAGCCGGTTCCGATGCACGGTTTCCGAGAAATCGATCTCTGAAATCTTCAGCCATTTTCCATTTTTCTCAAAATCCGTGCATCCATTGATCACGATTTTGCTATGGGAGATGCATCATGATGATAGAAACATGCTCAACAAGTTTCAGATCGATCCGCTTTACCGTTTGAGAGCAATGGCGAAAACAAGTTCTGGTTTTGTGACCATGCAGCAGCAGCAGCTTGAAGGTGCAGACCTGAACGTGGAAACAATTGCATGCAGCTCAGATCCGGCCAGAGGACACCTACACAAGGAAAAGCAATAAAAAACCATCAGCCAAGCCCTCCTGCAATCAAGGGATCCAAGCATGCAGCAGCAGAATCAGAGCATGCAGCAGCAAAAAGCTTCACAAGCAGCCGTTTGACTTCAGGTACGTGACTAAACCTTGTTCATCTATTGCATGAATCTAGTCTAAGCATTGCATGAATGAATGGAATGGTGAATTAAGCCATGAATGTAGCAAGACACCCAGTTCTCTAGCGCTCAAGGAAAAATCACGCAGCATACGTGTATGGTCATTCATGGAAAATTTGAAAAACACAGTTAGTGGTAGATTTGTCGAACTTCAGTGCACAGGGCATCAATTAATTAACAAATAGAAGAGGTCATGATAGCACAGCAGTTCATATGGGCCAGCACACGTTTTTCCACCTCACTCCACCAAAAATCACGCAGAAATTAATGAGCGCTCAGCTGAAATTCATGGACTGTTATTCAACTCGCACTTGCAATCTGTTCAACTGAAGATGCATCCTCTTCTCCCACAATCAGTTAACCTATCATCCTTCGCTGATTTTTTTTTGGCCTGTTAAAAATTCTCCTGCTCATCCAGTTTGAAGCTTGAAGAAATGCGGTCAAGGTTGTTGCAAAACAACTACAGCCCAGGAACAAATGGATTGCTTCTCCGCGGTAGAGTTTGGACAGACTAAACAGGGATAGAGCGCGAAGTCTTGAGCACAAGAAGCACTTGAATGATCAAGTAAAAAAATGCTCAAGATATTGATGGTAACTGCTTATCTGTACTTTCATCTGAAAGATCTATTCAGGATGGCTCCGACAACTCTAAGGTCAATATAACTAGCAATGTTGTAGATCCAGATAAATGCAATAAATCTGGACCAATGGAGACAGGTTGGCTTCGGCACAGAAGCATTAAAGCTACTGCTAAGATTTGCCCAAAATCTCTTCATCAGAGACAGAGTATGAATGATTCGAATAAGAAGGAAAATACGTCTTCCATTTCTGATCAAAAGGACCATCATCAAGTTCACATGGAAGAAATTGTGAGAGATACATTGGGTGTTGTCGATGATCCTTGTGCAAAGAAAGTAAGAAATAGAGGGGATTCCCCTTCAGCTGACTCATTTTATAGACCAATTCCCTGTCAAGAGCATGGCACATCTGTGAATTTAGTAAATCCAGAGACTCAGAGATACATGGAAGGCTTAGACAGTCATAAAAATGTCTTGAAGGAAGCTCATAGGAAATCAATCCATGCAAATATATTCAACCCAAGCATCTGGAAGAAGTGAAGAAACGAGGGCATGATGCAAAAAGGTGATTGTGCAAAAGCAGATTGTCCAAGGAAAGACACCTTGAAGCAAGATTTTTATCAGAAGATTCAATCTTGTCCTCCATCCCCTCAAAAGGTTTCTAGGTTTTCCCCAACTTCAACTTCTTCCGGCCAAGGCAGAAAGCCCAAAATGACACCTGTGCAACCTTTGAGGACAAGAACCATGGAACAATGTTTGCTCAAGGAACTTCAGTTCAACAAAAAATCAAACAGATCTTTTGAGAGTACGGACAACATTTTGACCTCTCCTGAATCAAAGTTGTATCTTCCAGATGTGTTCTGGTTTTTGAAGGGTTGTACATCAACGAATTAACAGATTATTCCTCCTTGAAATGAATTTAACAGAGAATAATCCAACAAAAGCAGGTGTAATGGCAGTATTTATCTCTATGTTGACTCGGATCAAATATACTTAAGTGAAAAATATTACCTTCTGGCATTCTAGTCCAAAATATGGGTCTTAAGAGTTAATGTTGAAGTCTGCCAGCACTGTATTTCAGCTTTCTGCATTATCATGCCATTGCCCAATGCTTGCAATTACTTCTGTCACTTGTCAATACAGCGTATTGTATTCAATGCCTGTGACATTCCCTATCAATGATCTTAAGGAAAGCTCTGTTTTCAGCACCTGAATTGGGGCATTTGAATTCAGCAATACATTATATTGTTTCTGCTGCCCTGTGTGATATTTTCCAACTATGATAGGAAAATACAGCATATAGAAAAGAGAGCACTGATATTGGGCACCTGATTTCTCAGCAATACACAACATGCTATTTGAGACATATTTCAGAAACACGGCATACTGTATTTGCTGCCTGTGATGTTTTCTGATTATGATAGTAAAAAGAGCACTGCTTCAGTCTCTAGATTTCTTAACAGTATGCATACTGTTCGGGGCATCTGATTTTTCAGCATCAATTCAGGGTATATGATTTTTCAGCAGTAAGTCATAATACATATTTCATTGCCTGTGATCTTTCCAACTATGAAAGTAAATAGAGGACAGGTCAATTTGAGGCACATGATTTCTGCACAGGAAGCCAGAACTCAGCGACACGACTGTTTCTACAGGAAGACAGAGAACTGTTAGCAGACTGTTTCTACAGGAAGTTAGCAGATTGTTTCTATAGGAAGACAGAGAACTGTTTCTACAGGAAGTTTGAAAAGAGGGAAGCCAAAGGAGAAATCAGCCGAGATGTTAGCCAAAGAAGCCACCAGGGCCATCAAAGATGAGGAGAGAGATTGGTTGCTCAGAGGATGAGCAACACTTTCAGTAGTGGGGTGATGATGAGCTCCAAAAATGGACAATTATTTGGGCTCATTCAACCTCCTAACTTGACTTAATCCACCATTCTCATTAGTTTATTGCATGTTTTTGATTATATTTATGTTAATAGAGTGAATTTGGTTAGTCATTATGCCAACAAGTCTAATGGGTGCTTTGTGTAGCCTTTTTGGTCAACTTGGAGACAAAATTGAAGGTCTTAATGAGCACTTGGCAGCCAAATTCGTGGGAAGACAAGCTAGAGGATTTGTAGGAAGGTGTCCCCCTCATTTATGGGCCCTTACCTCGAATTCTCCACCATCAGCTCGGAGTTCAAAGGCCACCAAATCAATGACCACAAGGGCAGCCAAGCAAGTCAAGTAGGACTGCTGTTAACTCCAAGTTTTGGGCAGCCGAGTCCCTAAATTTTAGGTGGACTGTTGGGTCCTCAAATTGTATAAATAAGAGGGCTTAAGACCTCATTTCAGTTAGTCAATTTGGTTAGCCAGTGTAAGCCAGTTTTGGTATGATGTTAGACTCATGATTATTCAATAAAGGTAGGTAGCTTTGGATTCAATTCTGAGTTTTTAAGGGAGCTATAGCTCTCAGGTTAGGGCCCAACCTGAGAGCAATAGACCTCCTTTTCCTTGTATTGTTACTTGTTTTCCTTTCAACACTTTATTTCTTTGCTTTGACATGCATTTGAAAAAACACAGTCTACTGATTTAATTTCTTTAATGTGATTGATAGGATTAGTTTATGGCTAAAGTGCTTTTAGTTGCTTAGATTAGAGTAGGAGGATTGTAATTCATTAGAGCTCCAAAAAAGGTTGATAGTGCACTCGCTGCCATCTCTGTTTAGAGATTGGGGGTGTGGGTTGTACCAACCACCAAAAAACGCAGTCTTATGCTTTCATGCAAGCTGCCACACAGTCATTTCAATTGTAGATCCATCCATGCATTCTGCTCTTGAGCACTACTACTTCGTTCCAACACCATGCACGATTTTTCTCCACACTTTACATTGTTGTTCATTGGTTTAATAACACAGTTAGAATAGGTTGATGGAATTCTCGGTTTTGTGCAAGATATAGAGGATTTGTTTCTTTGACACTGCACAGCATCACTTTATCGTGTTCTTCTTCTTCTCAACCACGCCTGAAGCCACTTGCTCGACCTCTGTTCAGCTCATTAGCCTTCCAACCCTTCTACTTCTCACGTAGCTCCATCTTTTCCACTTTTCCTTGCTTCCACCCTTCTATTCACCAACCAACTGTACCCACTCTTTCCTCATCTCATATCTCTGTCCCTGAGCCACCACAAACTCCTCCTTCACCTTACCCATCCACCCATACAACTCCTCCACTCCTCCATCACCCAAAACTCCAACTATGGCACAGCCTGTAGAAGTTAGCAGACTTCCTGTAGAAATCCCGAGCTTCCTGTAGGATCCCCTGCAGACATCCTGTAGAAGCCTGCAAACTCGATTGCTGAGCATCTGAACGTTTTGGACTCCTGTGGACTGATGTTAGGGATCCCCTGGAACCTCTCCTAGCCCTCCTGACCTTTCCCAAGCTTTCTTTCCCTTCGCAATACCCCTGCACAGTCAAACCCTAATAAGAAACAAAATCATAATAACTCCAACCACTTAAGCAAAAATATAAAAACATGTTCTTTTCAATAGAAGTAGTTTAAGTTCATGCATTTCACATCATTAGAAGTAATGGCATCATTTCCAGACACTTGCACTCCCACCATTGCATCATAGAGATTAAGCTAGTCAGGTTAGGGTTTACTAGGGTTTCCATGTTTTGGTTGGCTTTCAGTTCATTTTTGCAAAGTAGATTAATTTCCTTTGAGATAGCCTTCGTCCATCATTTAGAAAGCTTCTTCTGAGAACATATAGAAGTTGGCTTGAGCCCTAGCGAACTTGTGCCAGCTGACCAAGTGACAGCTGCGACAAGAGCTAGTACTTGTGCATACAGCACCGTCGCTTCCAAGTTTGTTACGAACTACCGGGTTGATAAAATTAGAGATAGGAAGCTCCAGGAGTTGTAGCATTATTGCTGCAATACTGGAGCCCACCACTCTTCATGCTCACTTCACTACAGGAGGACCCAATGCTACAACAATTAGAGACAGAAGCATGGGAATCGTAGCAGGCCTATGATAATTATTGGGGGACCGCGCAGATGGTGACCCTTACTCAGCAACTAGCCAAGATGAGGGAGGCCTAGGCTCTAAAGGCACAGGTGGACACAACGCGTTAGCAAGAAGCAGTGCTTAAAGAATGCATGCAGCCTTGGCTCGAGGAAGCATTCACGGTCACTGCCATGATCGAGGGGAAGTTGGCCCAGATGCAGGATACATATGTGTAAGGGCAAGAGGGTGCCTCTAACAATGATGCATCAAAGAATCGTGCATAATTGATACAACGAACAGCAGAGGAATGTGTGGTAGATGTCCGCAAAGCGTAGAAGTTTCTGGATGGACTCCGAGCAAAGATCACCACACCAACCGAGTGACTCGAGATAAGTCATGTCGATTGTGTTGGGGGTTTGTTGGGTAGCAGATCCCCCCATAATAGGTTTTTGGGGCTTAAAGCCCGAGTTTGGTCAATGTAATGTAAAGACCCCACAAAATGTGGGCGCGAAGCGTGAGAGTCTAGGGTTGTCCACCCTAAAATATTGTAATTTAATATAGAATGTGTCGGCCTACCCATGGTCCGTGGACCATGGGAATGTATAAATAGAGTGAGGCTCTAAGTGTAGAAGTCAGTTTTTAGTTAGAGTTGATCTTAAGTGATATGGGGTTCTGAATGCGATATTCACTCTAAGTCTGTAAGTCTGAGTCTTGGGTTGTAGGAGTAGGAAGAGCCTTTGTAGCTGTGTGCGCAGAGGCTTGGTAGAGTCCACAGCTACTAGAGATTGGCTAAATCACTACTGAACCTGGGTCAGAGCGAATATCGCATTCAAAACCCCATATCACTTAAGATCAAAGAAGAGATAACCATTCTCACATAAACCATCAATCAATCAAACACCAAGCTCCTTATGCATTTAGATTTATATTTAGATCTAAGAAGACTTCATTGACAGACAACAGTAAAACAAAAGAACTAATCAAATAGATTAGTCATTTTTGAAGAATAGGCCTTTATTTTGTATACGCTTCTTGGAAGAGTCAAACTTGTGTGTATACAATCCTTTACTGAGGAAAACCAGCATATATATCTGTAAATATTAACTCACAACTTTACTGCTATTCCAGACTTCAGACATACCTAGATCATGACATTTAAAGAATAAAACAAGTGTACGTAATTAGATCTAGCCCAACCAAAATCAGATCATTCAATGATAAGTCATTTCAGGTCTCATGATCTTGATCCAACATTGAATACAATGTGCACAAAATATTTCAGATGATATGAAAAAAATAGCCCCTCCAACATAAAATATACTTCAGATAGAAGTAATCTTGAGAAACCCTTTCACTTGCACACCTTGGCCCTTTGATCTTCTCCTCTTTATATAGTGTTTGGCCTATCTCAATACCTCATACCAAAACCACACTGAGGACCTATGGTATTCTTGGACGGGATAGAATAGTCATTACTCCACTCAATATTATGGGCTAATACCATGGTATTGACCCCTAGTATTCTTTACTCTTGAATTTCCTTGATTTTCCAACCTATACGTGCTTTTCCTCTTGTGAAAGTGTGTGCATACGTATAGGCTCTTTTTATTCTATGAACCTGCGTGTATACACTCCTTTGACAATGTTGACATACGTATACATCTTAAACTACTTTACACCATCCTTTTCCTTCAACTTCTTCATTCTGACTAGTGGTCCTTAGTTCCATCTTCCTATTCTTCTGTACCAATGTCCTGTTACCTTTGAAATGATCTGTTTCACTTGAGTTTCCTTTTATGAAAACTGAACTGACCTGTGAGTGAGTTGCCATCAAGGAAAACACTTGTATCCCAATGCCAATAGTCCCAAAGATAACGTTCCCACACCCATTATTGATCATATCATTAATGAGTGTATGGGGCATGACATTTTATCCTTTATGGATGTATTTTCTAGGTACAACCAGATCAGTATCCATGTTGGCTTGTTGGGGCCTAAGCAGTTCCATCAACTAGAGATTGCAGAAAAATTAACTGTCCCATCTGTGCTTTGTTCCATCAGCTAACTAGTTTCCAAATGAGGGAACTTCTTGCTATCTGTGAGGTCCCAATCTTCAAACTTCATAGTGGGTATGCAGCCCATAGCCAACGCTTCAAACAGAACTCCCTCAGGGAGGAACGAGGTGTTGAGTGTGCTTTTAATGGTGTGAAAATCTTTAGGTACCTTTACCCTTCATTTCCGCGGAGGGACATACTTGGGCAACTTTGTTGTGGCACGAACTAGTTGGATGTCTTCTACCATCTCTTCCTGTGGTTCCATATCTTCTACAAAGGTTTGAGGATCCTCCTCCTCATCATCGCTCTCAATATTAACCATTTTTCCTTTTTCTTCCATTGACAGTTTTCCAAACCACAGATTTCGCGGAGACATACAGACCAGTCCTACTGCCTGTGGGTCCTTCTTGGGCCTCAGCATCCAGGGAAATTTAGGGATTTCTCATGCATCCCCTACTAGTGGCATAGAACTCTGCATGGCTCCCTTGGTTGTTGACATTATTCTGATCAGGGAATCCTGTGTATCCTTTGGAAAGGCTTCAAACCACGAACTTGCTCTTACAACCTCCAAATTCATCAGGTTCATGCCTGCTTGATAACACAACAACTTAATTTGAAAAATGCCAAGGGTTGTTTGGTGGAGGGCCACCTGTGATTTATAGGCCCTTTTGAATTCAAATTCGATCATTCCCCCCAGATTCAGCTCATTAATGCGAGACTGGCGGCAGATAGTCCCAAATCTAGTTCTGACTTTGTGTCTTAATTTCCCGCCATCTACTCCTCGTTGTCTTAAATTGGCCATCTTGTCATGAACAGTGACACCAATGGTCACTTTCCAGCCTGTCCACGTGGCAGCATAGTCCCTTGTGTGCGAACATGACCTGTGCATCATACTGATCCTACAAGCAACTTCTGTGTCGCGCAACTCCCCTACAGACTTGTTTATAGTCCCGTGCTCTCTTTCAACTACTCGGAGTGCTGAGACTGTGCTTCTTACATATAATCAGGTGGTTGCACTACTGGTGTGAGGCTTCAAGTCACCTTTCAATTCGGTCCAAGCCTCCCTCGGTTACCCTCGCGCCCGTCAACGCCTTGCATTCTTCCTTATGTCGTGTGCTTCCTTGGTGACTTTGTCTGATAAGGTGCGGTCGTAGCCATGGTAGTATAGAGAAAAAATATTTGTAACAATCTTCTAGTGCATTGGTAGGGTTACCCATACGTGGCCCCGTTCTTTTGTCAACGCGTAATGCTTTCGAAATTTTGGTTTCCAGCTTTCTGATATCCTCGTCCATTAATAGGCTTTCCTGCTTCAGTCGTACTTGATCTTCTTTGAGTTCATGAAGCTCAAGGTTCCCTCACTGAATGGCTTCTTGAATCTACATATGTTCATCCTCGCGCAGCTGCATAATCTCTTCACTCTGGTCCTCATGCATTGTCACAATTATGGGAGTGATTGCATGAGGATTCTTTCCCAAAGCTATGGCCTTGACTCTGTTTGTCATCTTCAGAACCATTTCTGCACTCAAGTTCTTGCATATGGCCCTATAGGCCCATCGGACGGGTGGTACACGCAGCTCCCCATCAACTCGTCCCATCTGGTAGACTATGTTCATGATTCTATATGGCTTTTTGAAGGCTTTGACATGGAATTTTTGTCACTTTTATTACTACCGCGTCAGGTTTTGATTTTCGATCCTCGGCCTAGGACATGCTTGCACAACACATAACTGCACCCATCGACATAGGTGGGCACACAGACTACTTTGTCCTGGTTGCCCGGTTCACATTCGACGCTGGGGACTTCCAAACCATAAATACATCTATCTTCTACATTCACGCTAGTTTCCAATATTCTTCCGGTGTGTATTACACCATCATGCAGATGTTGTGCGCAACGCCCATTCCATCACACCGTACCATTGTTGTTCTGATACTACACTTTCAAATTTGTCTAAGAATTCATCCACTCTTGTTACCCCATCATATGTTGGCAATTCCCTTGATTTAGTCGTCACACACCACAGTGATCTAATCATCATGTTACAATTTAGTGTTGTCACTTCGTGCAACCGATTTTGCCAGCGTTCTATTTCTTCATTTGAATTTGAAGTACAGGAAATTCCACGCTCCCATGAGATTCTCCCATCTTCAGTCGGGTTCATCCGATCCTGGTCTTGTGCCGTTAACTGGTAAATGCAATCCAGCTCATCATCATGCACAGGTTCGGTGTAGTGTGCACCTTTGGCTAGATCTAGCAGAACTACTACGCGAAGGGACTTTTTCTCGAATATCATCTTCTGCTTCTTCAGGTTGATGACTCCATTCATATCAATGGCCCATTCTATTCCAACCAACGCGGGGTAAGGCTTGTTGTCATCAACAATCTCTATTACTTCAAATTCTTTCTGTGTGCTAGCGCCTTTGATATCAATGGTTACCCCCTGCAACCTCCCCATAGGCAAAATCTTCTATTGGTTCACCATTCATAACTGAATAGGGGACCACTATAATGTGGGCTTGCCCATACGTTCCCATGTCTATTTTGGTAACACCTTCGCATCCGAACCCAGGTCTAGAATTACCTAATCCATTTCATATTTGTCAATCTGCACCATTAATCTCATCTCCCTCCAAGTGCGCAATGTATTCTTTCCTATTTTCCGAACAACGCACAGTTCACCTAACCCTGCGCACCTAGTTATCAATTCTTATATCCTTTCACTACCCTATTATCATGCAACAACTTGATGTATGTCTCTGAATAGGTAGTAAGCATAGAAGGATCCATTCCTGGCTCTAGTTGATCCTTACTACCTAAAGTAGAGGCCTCCGCCAAGCTCTTCTTAGCTTCCATAAATGTCTCCTTTGCACGTTCCAAATCAAACTTAAGTTACTTTGTAGGAGCCTTGGGAACCCATGTATCTTCCTCAGGTTGCTTCCCCTTATCTTCCCTTGCGGTCGCGACACTTCTGAGCACCATGTTCACATTGGGGTCTTCTTCTCGTGGTTCGGACCTCATCATTTGGATATTCTAGGTCAGAGTAGGTTGTAGTAACCCTTTCTCGCACATTTGTGTGATCAACGTAGGACAATCTACCATCTCGTGATCAAACTGAGAATAGTACAAATAAGATATTTTCATTGGGTTGGTACAATCACGAGCGTAGTGCCCCGGTCCTCTGCAATTGTAAGAGATTAACTGTCCTCAGCCCTTCCTGGTCCCATTCCTCCTTGTCCTCAACCTCGGCCCTGAAATCCAACGTGTGCCATCCCCACAGCTGGGTCGAGGTCTTGCATTTCTATCTGCATTCTATAGGCTGGGGTCCACTCCGTCATCAACTTGTAGCTGCGACAAGTACACTCGTCATGGCCCACTGACCTACAAAAATTACAAAACAGCTGTTGTGGAGTCTATGTATACTTCTACAACAAATGACAATTATCTGTTTGTGTGTTTTCCTCCTATCTGACAGATCATGCACCATAGTAGGGGTGTCACACTCGGCCCTGCTTGTGCCTCTGGTCTTAATGACATTGGCCACCCTCCTTTCAAGTAGTTTGTGAATATTAGATAGTGATCCTTATCATGGCCCTGGTCTTTTCATTTTATACAACACACTTCCTTGCGCGGCTCTGGCCATGGTGCCCTATCCTGCTTCAAGCTTTGCATTTCCAAGAAAATATTCTGTAGCTGTGCGTGAACTTGTTGAACTCCTAGCCTTAGATCCTGTATCGGTGTTTCATGCAACCTCATCGCCATTTCTAACACTTTGGCCTAGGTTGAAAGCTTCTGTTGTGACAATGACATCCTCAGGTGGGGTGTCAAAGACGCCACAAACCACGTGTAGTGCTGCACATCTGTTAGTGTCATATTAGCCTCGTGGATCATACTCATCTTCTACAAATCCAGATCCCATGGGGTCTCTCCTGGAAGCATCACGATCTCCTTAAATCTGATGATTGACTGCGTCTCTGATTTCGGCCGGCTAAATTCTCTATTCAACACATTCTAGATCTCTGCTATTCCTGCATTCGAGTGATCATTTGAGTGCTTGATATACCATGTCAATGGGTGATCTTGCAGCATGCCCACCAATGTAGCCTTCTTAATGTTATCATCCGTAACCCCTTTGCTTCCCACACTTCTCTTACCACGAACCAGAAGTGATCTAGGTCCTCATTTCCTACTCCTCTGAATACATGTAGCTTAATCACGCTCACCATACTGAACTATTGGTTCGGCGGAGGTGGTGTGGGCAAAGATGGAGTTGAAGGCAGTGAAGTGAGTGGTGGCATAAGTGGAGACGGTAACTGCAGAATTTGTTGTCTTATCAAACTGACTTCACTCCTCGGAGAGACCCGAACGAGCTCTTCCTTGCTCTCTCGCAAAGGTGAAATTAGGGGTCTATTTCTGAATTCCCCACTACCTTTGTAGACCTTTCTACCCCGTGTCGTTCCAAACATTAATGTATTCGCATCACCCATTTTTCACATAACAACATCTTAATCTAGGTATTCAAAGATTTGATGTACTTACCTCATGGTCCCTTGATAAAATGTCTTTCTGCCTCACTGTAGCTCACAGTTGTGTCTATCACAAATTTAGTGATAAACCCTCCTATTACTAGGTCGAGCCAATGGTCCACGGCTCGCGTGATATTATCTTCTGATGCCTCTAGTCTACACACTAAATATGAAGTCCACACTATCAGTTGATTGAGCTTATACCTTCCCTGGCTGTCTGCTAACCTCATGATCCAATCATACAGCTCTGAAGAGAAGGATCTCATGGATTTCCATATATACGTAGCGATCCAGCCACCTCTTCTTGGATATCTGCGGAGTTCTGTTTTCCTGTGTCACGAACTCATGAAGCTTTTGATCTAACCAATATTCAATATCCTTCTTCATAGGATTCCAGTGTTCTAACATCAGACATCCCTTAGGCAGATCCCGGTCCTGGCAACGGAACCATTTGTTGGCTTGTTGGGGCCTAACCTAGGTTCAGAAGTGATTTAGACAAACAAATCCTGAAACTACCGGCCCTTTCAGCAATAGTCCGCAGTGCACAGACTGAGGTCTCACCCAAGGTAGTATGGGAGGGTGCTAGAACTAGGTTTCCGCACCCTAGCGATGTCTTGATGAAGTCTATGAATTTTGCGAACCGATCCTACGCACTCGCACTGCTCTACGTAGTTGTCTGACCTTCACGTAGCTTTGTAAAGAGCACAAAGAGGCACGGTCTAAATCCTTTATCCTTATTGCATTATTATTATAGATCTTAACTTAATTTTGTGGGCCCAATATTCTTATCAATCATTCAACATTAATAACCAGTGCGCGCAATCATAAACTGTAAGGAGATGCATAAACATGTAATAGAAGCATAAACATATAGATATATGAATAGATGCACAATATTTCAGAATGAACTTAGCTTTTATTAAACTTATGTTCCGTTACAATCCCAACTCCGCCCTACGCACTGAGTTGCAGGGGCATACGCACACAACTGCGGACTCTATGAGGCCTCTGCGTACACAGCTGCAGAGCCTCTTCCTACTCCTACAACCCAAGAGTCAGACTTACAGACTCAGAACGAATATCGCATTTAGAAACCCATATCACTTAAGATCAACTCTAACTACAAATTGACTTCTACTCTTAGAGCCTCACTCTATTTATACATTCCCATGGTTTGTGGAAATTGGGTAGGCCGACACCTTCTATATTAAATTACAATATTTTAGGGCTGATAACCCTAGACTCTCACACTCTCCGTCCACATTTCATGGGGTCTTACATTACTTTTGACCAAAATCCGGGCTCCAAGCCCCAAAAATCCGCTATGGGGGGGTCCACTACCCAACAATCCATCATGCCAATTATTTAAAGACTGCATTCATTAGTTCATGAGGAACCTTTGCATATAGAGTCATGCCATTCGATTTAAAGAATGTTGAAGCCACATTTCAGTGGGCCATGTCATATTATTTTCATGACCCAATGCACCTTATCCTTTCTTACCTTGATGACCTCACTGCTTTCTCTAGATCTCGGGTGCAACATATTCATGACTTCTGCACCATTTTACTTTGATGTCCCATGTATAACATCCATCTTAATCCATTGAAATAAGTCTTTTGTGTTCCTTCCAATTATCTATTAGGATTAATTTTTTCGAAAGACGGTATCACTATTCACCCCCTAAAAGTTCAAGCCATTCTTGAGGTGCCACCTCCTCGTACCTTGCGCTAGTTACAAACCCTTCAAGGCAAGGCCAACTTCCTTCACAGGTTCGTGCCTAACTATGCAACCACTGCGCATGGGTTTCTTAAACTCCTTCACTCGACGATTCCATTTTTTTGGGATGATTACACTCAACATTCTTTTGATGCCCTGAAGTGTGCTCTCACTTCCACTCCCTTCATCAGTCCCCCTGACTTCATGAAGGATTTCATCCTGTACATCTTAGCTTCCACACATTCGGTCACTATGGTCCTTATTCAGGAAGATGACAATCAGAATGAGCATGTTATCTACTATGTCAATAAGAACCTCGTACGTACCCGTGTCAACTACTCTCATGAAGAAAAGTTAGCACTGGCTGTCATGTTCTCTATCCAGAGGCTTCGTCAGTATATCCTTATGTGTACCACTAGGGTCATGAAAAAATCCAACCCCATGACCTTCCTATTGAGTCAACGGATCATTAATGGGAAGTATGCACATTGGATTTTCATCCTCCAGGAGTTCGATCATGTGTTTGTTACACCTAAGAGTAAGAAAGGTTTGGCCGTTGTCGAACTCATTTCTGGAATTACCAACTAGTGCATGTGATCTATCAGTTAATGATGATCTCCCTGATGAACACTTGTTCACCACCACTTTTGATGATCCTTGGTATAGATACATCCTCACATATTTACGAACCCAAAAATTCGCCCCCCATCTCACCTGTGATGATCGACGTTGAAGTAAATCCCAGGCCCCTCGTTGTCTTCTTATCGGTGATGATATTTATCATCATAGTGTGGATTCTATCCTTTGTCGTTATCTCACCCATCCTAAAGAAGAGTAAGTGTTTAATTCCTATCATAGTGGCACTTGTGGTAGTCACCTCTTCGATATGAGCACTGCCTAGAAAATCATACACGCTGGTTACTTCTGGCCTTCTATATTTAATGATTGCATTGAGGCAATCAAACACTGCCCCAACTGCGAGCATTTTGTCCCAAAGGCAAGAGCCCCACAAGTTCCTCTCCATACTGTCATCGCAATAGGTCCTTTCTGTAAATGGGCCATTGATTTTATGGAGAGCTGACCATCATCTGTTAATAACCATAAGTATATTATAGTTGTTATTTAATATTTTACGAAATGGGCTACGACCATGCCTACATTCAACAACACAGTGTCTATCGCGTTTTTATTTTTTAACCATGTTATCACTCAATTCAAGGTTCCGAAGCAATTGGTCTCCGACCATGGCTGACATTTTGAAGATGAGGTATGGCATGAGCTATCCTCGTTGTTGGGCTTCCAACACCAATATTCATCATCTTATTACCCCCAAGATAATGGAAAAGTTGAAGTAGTCAACAAGATTCGCAAAACGATGCTTCAATAGATGGTGAATAAGCACAAGACCAACTGGGAAGTTATGTTATTCCTAGCTTTGTGGGCCTATGGAACTTATGTTAAAACTGGCACCGAGTTTACTCCTTTCCACCTTGTTTTTGGCAAGGAGGCAGTCTTACCAATCAAGTGTGAGATTACTTCCCTTCACCTAGCAGTTGAATTTCTCCCTGAAACCCAACCATTAGAAAAAAGACTTATCATGCTTGAGCATGCCTCTGAAGACCACCATGTTGCTTTCCAAATCATTGAAGTGACCAAAAAGCGCACTAAAGGCTAGTATGACTAAAAATTGAACCCTTGTGCCTTCCATGAAGGTAATGTTGTTCTGGTGTATGATGAAACCCATCACACCCTGGGACATGGGAAGTTTGAATCATTATGGCTAGTGTAGAGCTATAAAAAGGGTCTCTTTCACCTCTAATTACCTCACATTAATATGTCAATCCAGGAACGTTTTGTTATTTTAAAGAGTGTCTCAGTCTGAGGCTATCATTTGTCAAAGTAATGCCAATAGTACAGTGTTCAGAAATAGAAGAGTAAATGGATTATTGTCTACAACTTTACCGCTTCAAAAGATTAAATAACCCATTCAAAATACTAGGCAACTTATCAGTCAAGGGTTTGGTAGCAATAACCCATCCATTTGGAAACTGATAGAAAAGAAAATCAGAGAACAGATCGTGGATCTGGGGGCTAGACAGTTGATGCCAATGCTCACTATAGCTTAAGATCGTTATTCACACCAACACCAATAAATGGAATGACAGATAAGAAATGGAACAACAATTAAGAAATCGAACAGCAAATCTAAAATGGAACAACAAATCCGAAATGGAACAGCAGCTAATAAATAGAACAACAACTAGTCTCACAAGTAGTAACAATCTTAGTCTATCAGATCAAATGCATTAATCGTAATCTACAGGAATCAAACGGTGATCTTTCACTCTCAAGAATAACACACACCAATGGAATAGCACTGATTACTGATAAATTATGGAACAACGCTTGAAAACCATATACGCACAGAGCACACTTAAATAGTAATCTGATCCCAGTATCGATCTCAGTTAGAAAGAATATGACTGCAACTCAAAATGGAATAGCATTGTTCATAAATCCATCAGTGGCAAAGAACATAACTTCCAAAATGAATTCCGTAACGTTAATGAACAAGTATACAACACAAAGGCTTTGTAATTGAACAGTAATAGTATTCTGTAAAGACTAGTAGTATTAGATCAACTCCTAAAAGAATAGCAATATGATATAGAGTCAATACAATCGTTCTGTCTGTAGAAGCCTTAATGAATTAAACATAACAGAGCATGTGATGTAAACTTATAAAACACATCAGATTACCAAATGATGTCGATAGGAAAACCACGCATAAACCAAATGTAATAATACAGGAACAAGTGTCCTCCAAGGCCGGGCCCTTTGCCTCCAGGGGTACACCGCTTGAAGTTATTCCAGACTCAGATATGAAATAATAACCAAGTTTGTATTAATGCATAAAGCAGAATTACAATAAACCAGTTCTTAACGAGACCTGATGATCAAAGTTTTGATCTTAAAGGAAATTACATAAAAGCATAACCGTTTCTAACTCTCCCTCAAGCTAACAGTGCTGCCCCTTTTATAAGGGTGACGGCGGAGATATCTAAGTGTATAAATAAATAAAACAGTGATCCCTCAAGATCAAGGATCCTGAGGGATTCGCCAAACCGTTAGTCCTCAGTCATTTCTTTTCTCTCTTGCACCGAGCTGATATCTCCACCTCCTTTCCTGGGCTGATTTTCTTTGATTTGCTTTGCCTTTTTTGCATTCGGTCTCCCGTCAAAGGGACAATGGTTAACCCATCCTTTTCCTTTCCTTTGGAACGACAACTTCTTGTTTTTCCTCCTTTTTGCATAAGGAAATTACAATTGTCAGTGCTTTCGTCTTGCATATTAATCTCACATGGTCTATTATAATTCTTTATCATTTTCCCAGTTCATGATGCAAAAGGTTTGTAAGTTTCAATGAAAAGATACTGAAATAATCATCAAAAACATACCTTCTTTAGTACTCCACGGCTAGGACCTTACATCATTCATAAGGACTTAGGAAAGGGGGCATATCTTCTGGAGGATTTTGAAGGCCAACTTCTTCCTAATACTTCCAATGCACTCTACCCGAAGAAATTTTACCCATAGCATATCCCATTGATATGTGTGTATTTATTTCTGTCATGCATTCAGGTAGGTTGCATTATCTCATTTGTTTCCTTTTACACCTTTCAGATGGATCCATCATCCAAACTGTATATCGGTTATGCCAATGGTGCAAGTCACTTCTCCAATAATCTAGCCTTGGCAGCATGGGCCATTTTCATCCCCTTGCATATGTTAGTCCATGCTAACTATTGTAGCTTATATTGTGTTTAAGCTTTATTTATCAGTTTTATCACAAAACAAAGAAAAAAATCAAAAGTAATGGAAAATTAATCATTGTTTAAAGTTTGATCACATCACAAATATCCATGGTACCTGTATCGGCGGAAAGAAATATGACATGTGATATGGTGGACCCAATAAATTATTGAGCATGACTTTGATATATTTAAAATCTGGAAGGTTATGTTTATTCGCATATCGGAGGAGTCAGAGGGGCATATGTGAATGTGACCCTTAGAGGATGCGATTGTGATTAGCAATAAAGATTTCATCAAGAAATGTGCACAGACACTGAATAAGTGGAAAAAGGTATGTATTATGTGTATTTCCCTTCTGAAGGGTTTATAATAGAAATAAACATCGATAAGAGGTTTATGTGAGTTAAGTCCAAATTAATAAGGTTATGGGGCTTGGATATATATATCCGGCATAAAGAATAATCAAAGGGTTAATAAATATTAATCGAAGGATTAATGAAGAGGGGTTATAAAGTCCCGATAGAAAAGAAAGACTGGGCTACATGTATATGGTTTCCGCCGATTGTGATTTGCGATGTCGGACCCAAAAAACATATATATCATGTTTTATAATTTTGGTGGGTCTATCATATCGCATAACATATTATATATATGGTTTTTCCGATTGCGATATGAGATGGCTGGACCTGAAAAATGATATATTGTGTTTTATAATGCTAGCGGGTCCGTAAAGCACTGAATGCATATGTTTTGGTTTCGCCAATTGCGATATGCGATGGTCGGACCTGATATGGTATATACATTATGTTTAATACTCCAACGCATTCATCATATTGTAGTTTGTTAAGGATTGGGTTAATACAACATTTGAAAGCACTGATTGCAATTTGCGATGGGAAGTTAATGCAACACTGAACGGGAAGATCAAACTGGGTTAATTCTTTTTCAGTTCCGTTTTTGCGTGCTTTGCATTAATTTTGCTGTGTAAAGGAAAAAATTAGTGTTAAAGCTGAATTTGAAGAAAAGGCAGTTGGTCGAGTTTCTTGGTGTTTTGGCCAATTGAAATGCGCCTGATACATGCGTAAGCCCAGGTTATGCACAAGTCAAACATAGTTTATTATGATTAAAGCAGACTAATTATTATTAAGGCATATATAGAGGAACTCGGCAGTAGATTAATAGAGCCAGTAGTCACTGTCATGTTCAATTGATTTCTATTATTTTATGTTCTTTGAGATATCTTTACCCTCTGTGTAATATTTTGTAATAATTCTTACTTCAGATAGTTAGAGAAACAGTTTTAGTAGTTTGACAGTTTCAGAGATTAGCAACTATTTCACAATGTATAAAAAGAGTAAAATTTATAGAGAAGGGGGTTGTTGAAATTTTGGAGAACTTGAAGACTAGGCCACTATATTCCTGATATAATTGTTGATTAATGAAAGAATCAAAAGTTTCCATGAATTTTTGGGTATAATTTTATAACTTTCTCCATCACGTGTCATCTTATGTTTTCTTCTTTCAAATATAGTAATGAAGCTACAGGTCTTTATTTACTTATGTAGATAAAGTTAAAATTCCTTAAAAGAGTGCTCCTATACTTGAAGTTTTCACCTTACTTTCTAAGTTATAGATAATAGTTTCTATGTAAGGTAGCATATTATCTTTAACTTCTCCAAGGGTCGTAGATAATAGTTTCTGTGTCAAGCAGCATATTCTCTATGATTCAGTTCTCATTTTCATAATTCTTATAAGTGACAGATATTAGGTTCTGTGTTAAGCAGCATATTATCTTTAACTTCTCCTTCAAGCTTTCTTCATTCATCATTTATATCTAGCAACAAATTGCATTCTGAGATGTTCTAGTCATACATGTATTAAGGGCTACAGACCAGGTTTTCTAGGTCCTTCATTTAAGAATACAACAAACAATAAAGTGACAAATAAGTGACAACAAACAATAATCATTGATGTCTTAAGCACAATTTCTCCATAGCTAGGTTTTAGTGTCAGTCTTTGCAGCCTTCCTCCAGTGATCAAACATGCTCTTACAAAGTGATTTTTAGGTGTCAAGGTCAAATTTTTTCATTTCAGTGAGTCTTCAAGTAAAATTTGGTCACTAGGTATTAGGTCTAGGGTTTGCTTTTACTCCTTTAAAAGTTGTCCAAATGTTAGTCGATGACACTATTCAGCTGAGTGTACCATCATTCAGAGGGTTGTCATCATCATGTCAGGTTCCAGTGGGTCATTTTACACCTTGTTCATGCTTCAGTTGTGCCTAGGTAAGGTTCATTTCCCTCGCCTAGGGTTTTGAAGGTAATTTCTCTTGGATGGTCAAATTATTAGCAAAACTTGTATCCAGATGTTCATACACCTTCCCCTATCCTTAATGTACCTTATTGCACACTTCCCATCACAGATATCCCTCAAATTACTCATTTTCGCACAAACCCTAGTTTCTTGCTACAACTTAACAATTTTCTAGGCTAGGCTAGTGTTTGGCCCTTTTGGACCCCTTCCCCTCACTCAATATTTGAAATTCCACTTTCTCCTGCTTCCTAACATCCCTCCCTAATTCCAAAAATTTCTCAAGAATTTAGAAGCCCCTTATCACCTTCATTTTGACAAATCCCCTGTTCTACACATCAGGATAGGTTTTACTCCAATGATTTTTCTGAGCAAGAAAAGATGAATTTGGAAAAAATGAGAGTGGTTTTTGTCCAAAATAGGCCAAGGAAGAAAAATGTCCTTCCCTTTCTACATAAGTGTCATGGTTTTAGAGAAATGTCAAAACTACAGTTGCCTCAGGAGAATTGATGCACCTCTGAAATGACCCTGGGAAAATCACGATTTCTCCTAGCTTGGTTGGCCAAATGACTTTCTTTAAGAGTCAAATAATAACTAGACACAAATAGCTTTCCAATGAGCTATCATGACCTCAATTTGGGGTTGAGGAAGACCTTCAAAGGTTGACTACAACAACACTCTGCATTGAGGCAACCTCATTTTGCACATTTTGACCAGTCTTGGGAGATTTGACTTTTGACAAGGCCAATGAACTCCAAATTGAAAAATTAAAGTTGGGTTGGAAAGTAAACTCAATAAGATTTCCAATGAGCTATCCATCACCCAATTTGGACACCAAGAAGGCCTCCAAAACGTGTCTGTAAAAAGGCGCGATGCACTCATCCATCGAGGCGCATGTGGCAGTAATTTACAATGTATTTTTATAACGGGCACGACGCATTGAGGTGGCATAGTGAATAGGTCTACAAAGCCTAAAATCCATTCAAATATTCCTCCAAAGCTCCAAAATTGCAAATTCTTCATTCCACAAGTAAGTTAACACCTCCATATTGCCAATGTATGAGTTTCCATCAATGTTTATGGTGTTTCAATAGGTTAAAAACAAAACCCTAGTTCCTTGCAAAGTTGTGTTGAGAAAATTGCCTAGGGTTTGAAAAATTGTAGTTTTGCTGTTGTATCCCAATTTTCATTTTTCTCTCACTACACTTCACTCATATCACTTTCCCTCTCCTCTTTCATTCACACTCACCTATCCCCTTATCCCTAAAACTAAAAACCCTAATACCTAATCCCACTATTCCCAAACCCTAATTTGCATCTCTAAACCCTATCACTCCCTAAAAACCCTACAGCTAGCATCAAATCCTCCCCTCATCAATCCCACTCATCCATGGATGCAAAACATAAAAGAAAAACGGCAAGCAGCAAAGAGAAGGAAAACCAAGTTGACAACACTTGAAACAAGAAATTCAAGCTGATCGTGAATCTTGGCTTGAGAGGAAAAAATTGCACTTGGAGAGGATGTTGGAGAAGGCCAAAAATGAGAAAAAAATGTTGAGGAACATTGCATACCACTACTTGTCAAAAAATATGGTGTGCAAAGCAAGAATCAGGAATTTGAAGGCCAAATTGAAGAAAGCAATGAGGAAGAGAAAAGAGAAAGATAGACTCTAGATCTTGGCTGAGGCTTCCTTAGACCAACATAGCACCTGATGAGGAACACTCAACCGAAATTTCAAGAAATTTGGGAAACTTTTTGCAATTTTGAAATTTTTGGCCTAAAAAACAGGTTTTTCTGCCCAATGCACCGTGCCACTTGGCGTGCACTTTTTCTAGATACCTCCTTTTGAGGAAAAAACAACATTTTTTTATTTTTCATGGAAAAATATGAATTCCCTCACTTGGCCAAGAAATTTTGACAGGTTTTGAGCTTCCAAAAAAGTCAAAAACACCTCAAAAATGACCTTTCTGCTCCTTTTTGGACACACAGGAAGCAGTGTTGGGAGAACTCAACTTTGGAAGGGCAAATAAAGACCAAAAGTAGAAATTCTACTTTTTCTAGAAAGTAGACAGTCCAGCATTTCCAACACGGCCACTTGGAGAAAATTTGGTGCATCGGAAGGCCTCCAAAATGAGCTACAAAAAGGCACTACGCATAGGGAAATCAGTGCGGCGCATAGGAGGAAATTTGCTCATTTTGGCCCAAAAACTCTGTTTTTCGCCTAGTTTCTTCACAGTTTGACTTTTCTCTTTCTAATAGTCAAACTCATGATGTAATTTAATGTGACTTGATGGATTGTGATGTAATTATGCTGAATTTTCACTCATAGAGGTAGATTCATGATGAAAAAGTAGTTTGCAACTGAATGAATCAGTTTCCTAGGTTTTAGAGGTGTTGGTCACTTTAATTGCTTATTAATCTAAACAACCAGTGCTACATGAACTATCAACCCAGGGAAGTCTGTTTATTTCAAAGGAAATTACACACTATATATGCTCAATTCCAAAAGCAGTAAGGAGTTGCATCATAATTTATTCTAATCACACCTTGCCTTAAACAACTGAAGTTCTACTTCAAGTTGCAGCAAAAGCAATCTCTCTATTGCAGACAATGATCAAAGAAATCCTAAATTACAGTTAAAAAGAACAATCTGGAAAGGAAAAGACTAGTTGTGCTAAAATAGAGAACATGACCCTATTCCTCAAGCAGGAATCTTCAACACCTGTTTCTAATTACTATGCTTCACAAACTCACTTTGGGAAACCAATTAAAATAATCACTGATTACCTATGAATGAATTTATGGAAACAATGCAATGACCAAGTAGAAATAGAGTTTCAGCAGTAAACACAACATTTCAATAACGCATAAGTAAATTCAGAAAACAGGAATTAACAAGGTATGAATGTAAAAATAATACTTAGCACACTACATAATTTAAGGGGTTAATCTTGTGATGAAGGTGGGCCCTGTCCTTCTCAGAAGATTCCCCAAGCAATGGAACTTAAGAGAAAATGCTCAAAACGGTCTTTTATTTATCTGTTAAAGTATCATATTACAAAAGATTAAAGTTCCTTCCTCCCAGCTAGACCTTCCCGTAATCTCTCTATATCCTTCTTGTCGATCCTATTTTGACCTGCAATGCTAAAATAGGATAACTGAGTCTTCCATTAACAAAATACTGTTGCAATGGTTATGACAATGTCTGACTTTGAAATACAATTGCTATGGCCCATGTAACAACTCCTTTGATGATCCTCTTCTATTACTGCTAAGTCTAAAAATGCAAGTCACGGCTATTTCAGCAACATGATTTGCGAATTGCTCTTAACTGTTTCAGCAATGTGGTTCAAAATGACAAAACTGTCTCAGCAACGTAGTCCACAATAATATCTACATTCTTCAAAACTGTTTTAGCCACTATCCGATTAGCAATTAACCATGAAGGAAATGTAAAATTACATGTAAAATATTACAAACATATAGTAATGAGAAGACGTGCTACATACCTTGGAAAATAGACCAAAGTGATAACATGGGCTTTAATTATAGTTTGAAAGAGGATGGAAGATAACAAAATGTGTAAACAAAAAGGGACAATATGGAGTCCTAACATCCCCCCCAACTGAAAGGGTTGCATGTCCTCATGCAACTTTTACTCTGAATCTGAGTCAGGGTACTGGGCTTTGGAGTGCACATTACTTAGGCAGTAACTGGAGAAGGTTTTGTTAGCTGAGTCTCTGAACCCATGGACCTTTTGTATCCTTTGCCATACCGGTGCCTCTTCCTTCTTACTTAGCTAGTGATGTGCCTTATATTCATGTGTTGGCATCCATAAAAGAGGAAAATGAAAGTGATAGCCTATCCATTTTTTAGCAGATTGCTGAACACATATGATATAGTCAGGTAGCCTTGCAATTGTTGTTTCAAGATTAGTTGGGCTAAAAGGATTATACTCCCGACTTTCTTTGGAGGATTGCTTCCAGAGTAAGTTGTTTGCTTTCAAGGTAGTAACTTGCTTAGTCTTGACAAAATGTTGGCAATCCTGTATGACTGTTGCTTGTAGCTGCCTAATGTGCTCAGCCATCCCTGGTTCTTTCAAGAATTGAGAATACTCCCAGATGAACATGGTAGGATTTTGTGGCTCTGATCAAATCCACAAGAGTTTGTTGTCCTCATTATGTTTTGCTACAAGGAAGGCAGTCTGCCATGTGATCTGATTGGCCAGGAAAGAGACAAAGGCCCTAATATGAACATCACCCATCAAAGGGTTAAGATTCATTTTCCTGTCTTCATGGATAGCCTCAATATGTAGATCAAATTCACAAAGAAAATGTTGATCAGTGATAGATGCTTTTGTGAAAGTTTCCACAAATTGTTTAGGTGTAGAAACTTCATGAGGATTCCCATTTTGATTGCATTTATCTGGAAGAACACTAAGCACTCTGCAAGAAAAAGTGAGTAGTTCAAGGATGGTTTTCTAGTAGCTAATAACTTCTGAACAAGGTCAAATATAAGAAACAGTTTATTCCTTAGTTGTTTATTTTCCTTCTTCTGTGCACGAAACTGCTGGAGTATTTTCTCTAAGGCTTCCCAGTTTGAATATATGTGATTTTGCCAGATTGTTTTATGCTCCTGCAAGATCTTATAATGTGACATAACATATGCTTTCTTCCAACTATCGATTTGTTGTTTAGTACTGGGAGTTTGAGTAAAGATAGTTTTTGCAGACCGAGATTCAGTCTGAGTAAAGACTATTTTTGTAGGCCGTGGTACCTGTTTTTTAGCTTTAATTGACACAGTAGGCTGAGACACTTGTGATTTGTCCTCCTTTTCAAAAGTTTTCAAAGGCCCTATTGGTTCTTGTGTAGCAGTAGGTAGTTATTTTTTAATCTTCGGACGCCCTACTGGTTCTTGTGTAACATTATGGTATTCCTTTTTAATTTCTGAAGGCCCTACTGGTTCTTGTGTAACAGTAGGGTGTTCCTTTTTGGTTGCTGAAGAGGTGGGTGCAGGGGAGGTTCTAGGCAGTGGGATTTCAACTACTTTATACCCTGCTTGATGATAAATATTACCACATTGGCTGCACATATATTCCCTGTACTGATCTGCCTCTGCCCTTTTCTCAGCTGTGGATGCTGCATGGGCTAGAGTATATAAATTAAGTTCTCTGTCATAGGCTTCCATTGCCTTTACTAATTCCTGCTTATAAGATTCAAGTTCTGACTTTAAAAACTCATTTTCCTACAAAATGGAAGCTAGAGCGACCAAGATTTGTGTATCCGTCACAGTCTCAGCAGTTGGTTCTTATGTGGCAGCTACTGGATGGACAACATTCTGAGTGTCTAGATCCTATGTATCAGCAGCTGGTTCTTGTGTGGCAGCTGCTAAATGGGCAGTTGGTTCTTGTATAGCAGCTACGTCATGTACAACATTAAAAGCATCTAGGTTTTGCATCTCAGTAGCAAGTTCTTGTGGAGCAACTGCTGGATAAGTAGCTGGCTCTTGTGGAGCAGCTACCTACTGTGCAACATCCAAGGCATCCAGGTTTTGTATCTCAGCAACTGGTTCTTGTGGAGAAACTGCTGGATAGATAGTTGGTTCTTGTGGGGCAATCACTTGTTGTGCAATATCCTGGGCATTTGGATTTTGTAAATTAGCAGCTGGTTCTTATGTGACAACTGTTGATTGGGAAATTTCCTGGGCATCTGGATTTTGTAAATCAGAAGTTGGTTCTTGTGTGATAACTGCTGGTTGAGTAGCTGGTTCTTGTGTTTCAGCTATTGGCTCAGAAAGAAATGATGTCTAAAACCCTGGGCATCTGGTTCTTGTGTTTGAGTGCCCGAGGGTGAGACAGGCAAGGATTCAGGGTCTTGTGACTGTGATGGGGTATGGGTTTTAGATGAATTGGTGGGGAATTTGGGATGGTGGTAGTAGTTGTTGCTTCAGTTGATGCCCTCCTTCGTCTTTGGGGTAAAACAGCAGTGAGAGGACTAAATTTCCTTTTACGAGTAGGTTTGTTATGAGCGAGAGGACTCTCAGAAACGATAGCTTCTTTGGTTGAGGCCCTAGTTCACCTTTTCGGTAGGAAAGTGATCTTACTCTGCCTTTTTCTTTTTAGCGTAGCGAGGGGAAGGTTATCTTCAGAGTCATCACTAGGAATATGAACAGTGGGATTAGATGATTCTGTAAAATTGTGGGATGGATTTGATGGAGTGGAAGGGTCAATTGGATTAACTGATTCTACTAGTGGAATTTTTGGGGGATCAGGAATGTTATCAAGCTGCGGCTCATGGGGATTTTTAGGGACTTCTTGAGGATTTTTAGCAGCTTGCTGAGGGTCCATGGGTGGGTTATTAGGAGGGATAGCTTGTTAAGTGAGGCCCTTCTGAATTAGTAGCTGGACGAGACATTGATGGGTGAGGGAAAGGAGTGGATATTTTGCATGTCTACAATAATGTGACATATTCTTTAGACACCCAAGTAAATAATACGACATATTCAATAGTCTACCATGTCTCAAATGATTTATTAGGACAAATTCATGCTGATAGACTACCTGGTAGCGACCTTCACAAGTGAGATAATGCTTGACGAATTCAAGAATCCTCGGCCATGGAGGCGGTAATGAGTGAAGTCGGGTGCCCCAGCCTTTGGGCTCGACCTGTTCCCCTGGAAGAAGAAAATCCATTTGTTCATTCAAATCAAGGTTAACAGCTAAAGTAGTTATTAAAGTTTTAATCTCAAATTCCACAGGAAAAACAACACTTTTACCATAAACCAATTCATAGGGATAAAATCCTGTAGTATTCCTCCAAGTAGTTCTGTAAGCCCATAGTGCTTCAGGGAGTCTTTGAGACCAATCCTTCCTATTCTCCTTCACTGTTTTTGTTAGAATGGCTTCTATAACTTTGTTTGTACTCTCCACCTGCCATTAGCTTGGGGGTGGTACGGTGTAGTCATTCTATGATGAATATGATATTTTTGAAGGGTGGCTTTAAAACCATGAGAATTGAAAGGAGGTCCTCCATCTGTAACTAGCTCTTTAGGTACTCCAAATCTAACAAAGATTTCTTCAAATAGAAAAGCTAGAACATATTCTTCATTATCTCTAATGAGTGCTTTAGAGTCCACCCATTTAGTCACATAATTTGTACAAACTAATATGTAAATTCTTTGATTGGATGGAGGATTAATGGGCCCTACAAAATCTAGAGCCCATCTTTCAAAGGGTTCGAGTATTACCTATGGATTCAATGGCATTTCATCTCTATGATTTGGTTGACCCATTCTCTGACAGCTATCACAAGCTCGAACATACTTATTTGAATCCTTGAAAATTGAGGGCCAGTGATAGCCCATCCTAAGAATTTTATGTGCCATTCTCATATCAGCAAAATTCCCTCCACAAGGGCCATCATGACAAGCTTTCAATATATCCTAAACTTCATCTTCTCTAATGCATCTTTGGATTTCATGATCAAGTCCTATATAGAAAAGACAACCACTCATCCAGTTATACCGAACACTTTGTTGAATGATCTTTCTTTTCTCTCGATGTGATAGGTGTGATGGTAACTTCCCTGCAACCAAATAATTGGCAATGTCTACATACCAAGGTGAGTGAGCAGATACTGCAAATAAATACTCATCAGGAAAGGAATCATCTACTGGAGTATTATCATCAGCTTTTAACCGAGAAAGGAAATCAAAAACTACATTTTCTTTACCTAGTCGATCTACAATTGTAATATCAAATTCTTGTAATAATAATAACCACCTAGTAACTCAGGCATTTGTGACAGATTTGTTCATTAAATACTTAATAGCCGAGTGGTCAATATGGACAAAAGTAGAGTAACTAGTAATGTAATGTCGAAACTTGTTAATAGCATAAATAACTGCTAAGAATTCCTTTTCAGTAACTGTGTAATTAAGCTTAGCAGGAGTCATATTCTTACTAATAAAATAGATAGCATAAGGAAGATGGTTTTCCTCTTGTCCCAAGACAGCTCCAATTGCAGTATCTGAAGCATCAGAGGATATATGAAAGGGAAGTGCCCAATCAGGTCCCCTTAAAATAGGAGCTATGGATAGCTGATGCTTGAGTTCATCAAATTCTTTCTGGCAAAGATCAGTCCACTTAAATTCAACATTTTTCATAAGTAACACAAACAAAGGAGAAGCTATTTTAGAAATTTTTTTAATAAATCTTCTATAGTATCCTGCATGTCCTAAAAAGCTTCTTACATCAGTTTGTGTTCTAGGAATAGGAATATTCTAAATTACCTGTATTTTGGATGGATCTACCTTAATTCCTTGAAATGAAATAAAATGTCCAAGTACAATGCCTTCATTCATCATCATTGTAGTGACCATTCCAGGGGTCTAGATTAGACTAAATTTAATGTCAACCAAGGTAGGTAAACTTAGAGGCACGTGTCTACAATCTATAGACCTAAAAGGATCTCATCTACCTAGATAAGTGTCTACTGTGACAGGCTACAACACTCTTTTACAAGAGATTGGAATATGTTTCCTTTCACACTTTAAACACTTAGATTATCTAATTTAATTAACTGTTCTAAAAACACAACGTGTTACTAGTCTGAGTTTTCAATCCTCTTACAAGGAGATCATTCAAAAAAACTCTTTCCAATGAACACACTAAGCATTCATGAAAACCAAAAACTCTTTTAAGCATACTAAGACTTAAATGCATGAAAACAAAGTCCACAGAGATACTTCAAAATTCAATGCTCCATTAAATATTTTACAAGATCTTGTTTAATAATTTAGCAATTGAAGTTTCAAGCTATCACCATGAATAACACTTCGCAAGAAATTGTAATCGAATTAATTAATTCACAAGCAAAGAAATGGCATCAAACACTATTTGTATCTGAAGTCTAAATGCTATGAAAATGAAATAAAAGTATACCAGTCCCCATGTAGGGCCCGTCCACACGTTGATGGTACACTTAGAAAACTTCAGATGTTGAAATAGTTAACACATAAAACACTGGAATGATGAAACGCTGCCTGTGATTAAAGTATGGAAATCAATTACATGCAAGAACAGAGTTCTGTTAACAATACAATACAATATGATACGCTTAATGTCTCTTATCACGCAGTCCTATTTGCAATCGAATGTACATACATTATCATGTAGATGTTTCTGCTTTTACAATAAAAAAGGTGATTTTTGTTTTTTCTAATCTTAACTGATTTCCAAAACAAAACGAAATCAGTTTAGGTAACTCTGGCTTTTTGCTGCTTTTATGACCAAAAAGGTTGGGTTTGACCAGCATTGACCATGTATCCAGGAGCTCCAGATGCGATGCTGAATAGATCTTTCACCATGTATGTACATCTGTGATCACGTCCCTATCCTCAGTTTTGATTTTCCTGCCATGCCACGTGTCACAACATAAACCAATTACAGGAAGTCATGACATCCAGTAATTTTGTTGAAAATTTCTAATTTTTAACATAAAAATCCACAAATTAAATTTAATGTAAAATAACAATTATAATGCTTAATTGATCAATTTCAATGGACTATGAGGGGTTTATGGGAGAAAATGATAGATGAATGATGGATTTTTAGAAGGAAAGAATGGCAATAAAATAGTACCAACATCTCCCTCAAGCTCAATGGTTTAGCATGTCCTCATGCTAATATTGATGTGCTCCCTTTATATTCTGTTCCTGCTTGTGCCTCTGTCGCTTGTAGCAAGACATCTATACTCCTCTGAACTTGGGCATTCTTCTGAACTTGGAGCTCATGTTTTAGTTTCTTATATTTTTCTTTGAGAGCTTTTTTCTGAGTGTACCATTTTGTTGCCCATTTGCATGTTTCAGTTTGATCAACCTTAAGTTCTTTGATTTGCTTCTTCAGTTTCTCATTTTTCTGCTGAATCTTCTTACTCTGAGCTCTCAACATTTCATTTTCCTTCTTTATGACCTTCTCCAGCATGTTTGCTTCCATCAATTCCTCTTTTAGCTCTTCAATTTGTTTCTCTAACCTTCTCTGTTTCTTGTTTGTAGGTACTGGCTCTTTCCTTTCTCCCTTGCTACTCTCGATTTCCATTTCTGCTTCCTATTCTGGCTATGAATGAGAACTGCTTTCAATGTCCATTGGTGCATTTGAATTTGACTCCGGTTGATCATCTTGTGTTCGGTTCTTTTGTATTCTTCTTGATCTTCTTGTATAAGTAGTGAAGATTTTGTCTTGTTCAATTTTCTTGGCAGTTTCTTGCCTCATCTTTCTTGTCCTTACACCATTGTTGGGTTGAGGAACATTGCTTGACTTATGCTCAGGGATTTCCTCATCAATATCTAGCATAAACTCGGTGCGTTCTTGTTGTTGCTCCTATTCATCTTCTTTAATTTGATTGGCAATTAAAAATTCCTTCGATGTTTTTCCTCTCCTCTGCAACTCAAATTCAATTAGAATTTTGATCAACCTAAAATGACATAAACTCTTATCTTCATTACCCTTTCGTTTCTGAATGGTCTTCACCATTTTAGTCAAACTCTGTAAGAGGAAGTAAGGTAAACTGATGGTGCATTGACCTTTTAAGTGCAACAGAAGTTTGATGTGATATAGGTACACTATACTATAACGCCCTTCACATGTAACAAATTTCTGAATAATGTATACCATTTCATCCCAAGGGTGAATTAGCCAACTTCTGGGAACACCCTTTTTCCAATTGACAGAGGAAACCCTTGACCTAGACATAAACTGAGTCCATGATTTTTCCTTAAATTGTTTGGTCTTGAAATACTTTTCCCCTTCTGGACTAATTCCCAATGTTTGTGCTATGGTATCCTCTAAAATTCTAAAAGAGAAGTTTCCTATTAATGCTTTCTCTCCATTGAATGTGAATGCAAACTACTTTGTCACTTCTTCATTGTTTCCATTGAATTTCTCTAGAAAGGGTAACCAGTGTTTTTCCCTTAAAATCGTGACACAGTCATCATGATATTGTGAACTATCAAATGTTTCAAGCTCTGCTCTATTGGTCATTTAAAAAAAAAAAAAATCTCTGTTCTAGCCCTTTTGTTTATGCTTAGCAATTCAATTAGGGTTTTTCAATGTGTTACCTCTTTTCTTGCGTTCCACTTAGCTGACTTGGTAACGCCCTCAATTCTCAAGGTTTCCTTCTTTAATTGCTTGGGCGGTGGTAGAAACTTGTGGTAAGCCTGTGCTATGCTCTCCCTTTGTAGCGCCTGCTGTCTTGGCCTCTTTGAAAACTCAGAGTTTAAACACTCACATGGTAATGCTCGGCCTCTTTGAAAACTCAGAGTTTAAACACTCACATGGTAACGCACTTTTATGAGCTGAGAGTGTTATAAAGTGAAAACTTAACAGCCGACCTTCACCCAATTGCTATAATGATAATGTAGAGCTGAAGGCACATTCACATCATAAAGACAAAGGAGCGGTACTAATTTGCATAGGTACAATCATGAGAACACCATATACATATAAAGAGTGTTGTAGTGATGATAACGGATATATGTTTCATGAGCCGACTTGGGTCAAAGGACTATTTTATAACTCCCACATTCAAAATGAACGAAATCATTTAACACTTGTCTTTCCAATGGTTTACCACTTGTCTCTCCAATGGTTTACCACTTGTCTACTACGTGTTGGTACTCGGCCGATTGAAAAATGATGGATCGATGACAAGGTTTGATGGCCGATTTAAAAATGAGGAGTTGATGACAAGGTTTGAAGAGTGGTGTAAGAAAAGGTTTGAAAATCATAGTAGGAATATGGAAATAGGCTAAAGTGTGATGGGAAATGATAGCAGAGTTGAGTAGTTAGGAATGTTACAAGGGTAATGGGTATAGGGGTTTTTGAAATTGATAACAAGCAATCATAATCATCATTTTTAACACTAAAATAATTCAAGAATTTTAAATGTTAAAAATAAAAATTTCAACAATACATTACACTTGTTGGTGGACAATGGTTGATTTGGCATGCACAGGTAGGAGTGATCTTCACTGTCCAAATATGACTGGTCTTCACTGGCCAAAACAGGTCCCTCTAAAATGAGATTGAATATAACAGGTCCGTTTAAAATCTGAAGAACTCTAAAGAACTCTAAAGAACTATGTTTGTGCAGCTTCTTTTATCCTTGTTGTTGATGTAGCCTTGATGATAAGCAACCTTTGAAAACTTTGTTGAAGTAGCCTGATGTATCTTGAATGCAGTCTTTAATAGGTCCCTCTAATATTTGTTGAACAGGTCCCTCTAATATTGGTACTGGTAACATAGTCTTCTGAACAGGTCCCACCACATATTGCTTGAACAGGTCCCTCTCATTAGAACAAAAAACAAAAATAGCTCTTTTATTGAAATACTGAAGTACTGAAACAAATTCTTTGAAGATTTACAAATAAGGAGATGAGATAGGGAAAACAAAATGCTAATTCTTTTGATTCTTCTCCCCCACTGAAGCTTTGACTTGTCCTCAAGTCATTATTGAAGTGATGAGCAAAATAGTAAACAAGAAGAACAAGGGATTCTTACCAGCCAAATGAATGTTTTTCTAGTAAGAATTCTGGGTTAGAGTGTGCCAGAGTCTAGTTTTCACATCTAAACCATTATTTTTTTTATTTTATTTTTTTAATTTTTGTTTTATTTTTATATGTATATTTTTTATTTATTTTTTTTATTTTTTTTATGTGTGTTTTTTTTTTAAATGAAGTTGAATGAACTAAGGTAGAGATATCACAGCTGAAGGCTACAATATCTCAACCTCCCTTTGTTGAGATACAGTGTGAATAAAATCCTCCTTGTTGATGGGCTTATGATAGAGTTTCAACCGATGGCCATTGACAAGAAAGGTGTTGCCTTCTCCATCAATGGTAGTAAGCTTGATTGATCCATTTTCATAGACATGAACTATTTCATATGGGCCCATCCAATGTGTGGTAAATTTGGCTCTATGATCTCTGAATTTAGAGTCAAACAGTAAAGCCCAGTCTCCTTCTTTGAACTATTTCATTTTGATGTGTGCATCATGCCATTGCTTCCTTTGTTTTTGCATTAGGACTATTGTCTCCTCCGCTTTCTGCCTCATTTCATCTAATTGGTTCAATTGCATAATTCTCTCTTTTTGTGCTTCATTGAGATCAATTCCTAAATCTACAGCCATCTTATAAGTATGTATTTGAAATTCAATAGGAAGCATTACCTCTTTTCCATACACCAACTGATATGGTGTAAATCCTATAGTGTTTTTCCACGTGATTCTGTAAGCCCAAAGTGCATCTTTGAGGTTCTCTTCCCAATTCTTTCTGTTCATTGCTACTGTCTTAGTGATAATTCCTTCCAATGTTTTATTGGTAGATTCCACCTGGCCATTGGCCTGTGGATGGTAAGGTGTACTTTTCCTGTGCTTGATTTTATATTTTTCTGTGATGTCTTTGACCAGATTTGAGGTAAACTGAGTACCTTGATCCGTCACTATCTCCCTTGGTACTCCATACCTTACAAAAATTTCTTCAAAAAGGAAGTTTACCACTGTTTGTTCAGTTACCCGGACTAGTGCTTTGGCTTCAGTCCATTTTGTCACATAATTAGTACATACTAGGATGTACTTTTTACCTTTTGAAGTTGGATTGATGGGTCCTATAAAATCTAGAGCCCATTTTTCAAATGGCTCTAAATGTACTTGAGGCTGAAGTGGCATTTCATCTATAGCTGTTGGTCTACCCATTCTTTGACAGCTATCACAACTTTTCACATATTTCTTGGAATCCTTAAAAATAGATGGCCAATAGTATCCAAGACTGAGAATCTTGAATGTTGTTCTTTTGGCTGCAAAATGCCCACCACACGGTTCATCATGTCAAAATTTTAAAATATCAATTATTTCATCATTTCTTACACATCGTCTAATAATCATATCATAACCAGTGTAAAATAAATCGCCATTAACCCATGAGTATCTAGCACTTTGTTTGATCAGCCTCTTCTTTTCCTTTGGAGTAAAATATGGAGGTGTTCTTCCTGTGGATAAATAATTGGCTAAGTCAGCATACCAAGGATTCACTATTGAAATTTCAAATAAATTCTCATCTAGAAAAGAATCTTCAACCGGAACAACCTCACCTGAATTTTGCAGTCTAGAAAGAAAATCTGCCACCTGATTCTCCTTACCTGGTCTATCTAACACTGTAATATTAAATTCCTATAATAATAATAGCCATCTAGTAACCCTGCCATTAGTGATTGGTTTATTCATTAAATACTTAATGGCAGAGTGATCAGTATGTACAAAAACCTCATAACCAGTGATAAAATGTCGGAATTTATTCACAGCATGTATGATGGCAAGCATTTCTTTTTCAGTGACTGTGTAGTTTAATTCTGTAGGTGTTAGATTTTTGCAAATGAAATAGATGGCATAATTGAAAGACTCTTCTTTTTGGCCTAATGAGGCACCTACCACAGTATGAGATGCATCTGTAAAGATGTGAAATGGTAGGGTCCAGTTAGGTCCTTTTAAGACTGGTGTGGTTGATAACTTTTCTTTGTGTGTTTCAAAAGCTTGCTGACAATTCTCATTCCAGTCGAAAGGTGTATCTTTTGCTAGAAGCTTAAACAGAGGTGAAGCTATTTTACGAAAATGTTCATTAAACCTTCTGTAATAGCTTGCATACCCAAGGAAACTTCTTACCTCTTTCCGAGTCTTTGGAATTGACAAATCGACAATGATCTGGATTTTTGATGGATCAACTTTAATACCTTGAGAAGAAATATAGTGTCCTAATACTATCCCTTCATTTAACATCATAAAACACTTTTCATTGCTCAGGGACAGATTAGCTTCAATACATCTCTTCAAAACTTTTTCAAGATTCTCTATTGCATGCTCAAATGAATTACCATACACTGAAAAATCTTCCATGTAAACTTCAACACAGTCATGAACTAAACCAACAAAAATAGCTAATACAACTCTCTGAAATGTAGTTGGAGCATTGCAAAGTCCAAATGGTAAAACATTATAGGCATAAGTTCCCTAGGGACAAGTAAAAGTGGTTTTGTCCTGGTCCTCTAAGGCTATCCTGATCTGATTATAGCCACTGAAACCATCAAGAAAAGAGAATGATGATTTCCCAGCTAATTTGTCTAGCACTTGGTCAATAAATGGTAGTGGGAAATAATCTTTTAGGGTTTCTTTTTTCAATTTTCTATAATCAACACAACTTCTCCACTTGCCATTTTTCTTGGGAACTACTACCAATGGGGATACCCACTGACTATCAAAGATAGGATAAATAAAATTGACTTTCAATAGTTTTTGTAATTCATCCCTAACAATATCCTGAAGCATAGGATTCATTATTCTTTGTGGTTGCCTCACTGGTTTGATATTACTATCTGTGTAAATATGGTGAGTGCATGTTTCAGGGTGAATTCCGTGCATATCGGTGTAGTCCCAAGCAAATGCTCTCTGGTATTTTCTCAATAATTGGATCAATTTTTCCTCCTGAGATGAGTCTAGGTGAGTGCTAATATTCAAATTTTTTCTTGGACTAATCTCTATGGTCTTGCTCTGTGTGTTTGTGATAGATTGAATGGGAAAAATGTTCTGAAATTTTGTTTGCAAAGATTGAATGGTGCATGTTTCCTGAAAATTCTGTGCCAAAATTTCATCTGCAACATGGTATTGTTCATTTCTTAATTCTTCAGAAATATCAGGTTGAGAAAGGAACAATTCTACCAAATCATCATTATTATGTTCTTGAAAATCATAGATTTGATTGATGCTGAAAACAAATTGAACTTCTTCCTTGTCATTGTATTTATCGTCAAGCCATAAATTGTGTGCTACTGCTGGTGATTGTGCTAATGGGTAAAGAGTGAGTTGTTTTCTTCCAGTTCCTTGTGAAATGATCATATTACCCGATCTACATCCTATGAATTCATCAGCAGTTGCTAACCATGGTATACAAGGATGATAGGGTGTCCTCCTAAATTAGATTTTGGCTGAAGAACTAAAAAGTCCACTGGATACTCCTAGGAGTCTAGTGAGACAATTATGTCCTCCAAAATCCCTTCAGGAATCACTTTAGACCTATCAGCTAGTTCTAGAACAATTGTTGTGTGATGCAAGTTTGTGAGCTGCAATGTCTTCATTGTTTCAAGAGTCGTCACATTTATTGCGGCCCCAAGATCAATTAAGGTGTTTGGAATATGTATGTTGTTAATGATTGTAGTGACTCTGGGAATACCAGGATCAACATACTTTTCCATTGAAATGGTGTTTGTCATGAGGCCAGCTAAATGTCCAATAACATGAATAGTTTGTGGATCAATTCTTTTCCTAGTAGGTTTCTTGAGGCACAGTTCTTTGATTGCTTTAGTATATATGGGAATGTCTTTTATGGCTTGCAGTAGTGGAATTTTTATATAGACATTCTTTAGCTCATCTAAAACATCAAACTATGGTATAGACATGGGAAGTTTTTCTTGGACCAATCGTTCTGGAAAAGGTGGTGGATGCAACAGTTGCATTTGTTTATTTTTGATGTCATCATTTTGTTTCTTTTGAGTTGGAGTTTCATTTTCATTTTCTTCGTTTTCTTCTTATTTTTCAGCTATTGGAGGTTCTTTTTGAAGTACCTTACCAAACCTCAGATTGATATTTTGTAAAGGTAATGTGGGATATGATGGTCCCTAATCTACATTATAGGCTGGTCTCTCTGCTCTGTTATTTGGATTTGGTACAGGCTGAGCAAGAATCTAAGTGGGCCTAGGAGGTTGTTGGTTAGATGGGAGTTGTAAGTTGGGTGGATTTATTGGTGGAGGAGCAGGCAATGCTTGTTGAGTGTTTTGGGGTTGATAAACAACTTGCTGCTGAAGATATTGCTGATATGTTTGAGGATATTGCGAATGTGGCTGATGATACTGTTGATATGGCTAAGAATACTATTGGTATGGTTGAGGATATGGTTGATATTGTTGAGAGTACTGCTGAAATTGTCTCCATTGTTGCTATGGGTAATTTTGGTGTTGCCATGGCATGGGCACATTCCAAGAATTTTGAGCATACATCTGATCTTGTGCAGGAAATTGCAAATTTTGGTTTGGAAACATACCTGGAGGTGGAGGTCTAGGTTGCCACAGTCTCTTAGCACCCATGAAATACACATTCTCCATATTTGTATTAGCTGCTTCCACATTACAATTTTGCAAAATCATGACTTTAGAGCAATGAAATATATCATGATTTTCAGTACAAAAGGCACAAACTTGAATGTTTTCTAATGTGCAGTCTTTCAAGGCATGTTTCTTCCGGCACTTTGGACAAAAGACAACCATTATTTGATCTTCCTCTTCTTGTATTTTCTTGGCTTTTAGAGTGTCAATTTGAGTTCCTAAGGTACTTAATAGATCTTTTTTGAATTCTTCTAACAAGTTTCCTATTTCAGCCCTTATGACACTTGCTGAAGCAGATTTTGTGCTTTAGATGATAGAGCTCTTTTTCCATATCTAGCTTTGCTCCTTGAATACTTTTCACATAAATCAGTAATTTCTTCGAAAGGTAAAGTTGAAATATCAACTTTGCCCATCAAATTAAGATCATCTAATTATTCTTCTCTAATGCCCTTCAAAAATATTGCTCAAATCAGATCAAGAGACATGGTCCTATGTTTTGACTTTTGCAAATTGTAAACAAATCGTTCCAAATACTCCTCTAAATTTTCATCCTCTTGTTGATTCATCCTAAAGATATCATCTCTAGAATCTTTCAATCTGCAATAAGGCTGGTATTTCTTTAGGAATATTCTTCTCATGCCATCCCAATCAGTTATTGCATGTTCACCAAGTCCCATGAACCATATTAATGCTGATGCTTTTAATGTTGCTGGGAAGAGTCTAAGCCTATGGGCATCATCTGTGTAACCATATGTTTGACATACTATGTCAAACTCAAACAAGAATGAATCTGGGTCTTTTGAAGCCACACCATAAAAGTTTGGTAGCACAGATGGAGGTATATTTTTCATTTTTATTTCCTCATCTTCTTCTGGTTCTTGAATAGGAAATTTAAAGGTTGACTCTTCCTCCTCTCTTCGACCTTGATTTTTGTGGTCCTCTTGCTGATCCATCTCCTTCCTCAGCCATTTTGATAGGTTCCTCTGTTGATTTAATTTCTTGTTCAGTGTCACTTGTTTCAAAGAGAAGTTCAAGGAGAGATTGTTGAGTTATTGTGCTACTTTCTCTTTTTATAGAGGATTTAGGGAGATGTTTCTTTTGTGATTCATGTGCTAATAGAATTTGCCTCTCAATGAGTGTGAGTCTTCGCCCTGATTTCTGTTTATCCTCTAATGTTTGTATGGTGACTTTCCCAACTGGTGTTGTGTGTTCAACTTTTCCTAAAGGGTCTGCTCCTAGTGGTAGGTTAGTTTTTGGATGGGGGGTTTTTATGAATCTACCTTTATCATCTCTAGATCTAGACATAAGTAAACATGACTTCTAAAATGATGAATTAAAATTAAATCTATGTTTTTATTTGTTTTTTTTTTTTTTTTTTTTTTTTGTTTGTTTGTTTGTTTTTTTTTTTTTTTTTTTTTTTTTTAGAAATCCTCTTGATGCACCTCCCCAGCAATGGTGCCAAAATGTAGTGACCAATCCAGGGGTCTAGATTAGACTAAATTTAATGTCAACCAAGGTAGGTAAACTTAGAGGCATGTGTCTACAAACTATAGACCTAAAAGGATCTCATCTACCTAGATAAATGTCTATTGTGACAGGCTACAACACTCTTTTACAAGAGATTGGAATATGTTTCCTTTCACACTTTAAACACTCAGATTATCTAATTTAATTAACTGTTCTAAAAACACAGCATGTTACTAGTCTGAGTTTTCAATCCTCTTACAAGGAGATCATTCAAAAAAACTCTTTCCAACGAACACACTAAGCATTCATGAAAACCAAAAACTCTTTTAAGCATACTAAGACTTAAATGCATGAAAACATAGTCCACAGAGATACTTCGAAATTCAGTGCTCCATTAAATCTTTTACAAGATCTTGTTCAATAATTTAGCAATTGAAGTTTCAAGCTATCACCATGAATAACACTTCGCAAGAACTTCTAATCGAATTAATTAATTCACAAGCAAAGAAATGGCATCAAACACTATTCAGATCTGAAGTCTAAATGCTATGAAAATGAAATAAAAGTATACTAGTCCCCACGTAGGGCCCGTCCACACGTTGATGGTACACTTAGAAAACTTTAGATGTTGAAATCGTTAACACATAAAACACTGGAATGATGAAATGCTGCCTGTGATTAAAGTCTAGAAATCAATTACATGCAAGAATAGAGTTCTGGTAACAATACAATACAATATGATACGCTTAATGTCTCTTATCACGCAGTCCTATTTGCAATCGAATGTACATACATTATCATGCAGATGTTTCTGCTTTTACAATCAAAAAGGTGATTTTTGTTTTTTTCTAATCTTAACTGATTTCCAAAACAAAATGAAATCAGTTTAGGTAACTCTGGCTTTTTGCTGCTTTTATGACCAAAAAGGCTGGGTTTGACCAGCATTGACCATGTATCCAGGAGCTCCAGATGCGATGCTGAATAGATCTTTCACCATGTATGTACATCTGTGATCACATCCCTATCCTCGGTTTTGATTTTCCTGCCATGCCACATGTCACAACATAAACCAATTACAGGAAGTCATGACATCCCGTAATTTTGTTGAAAATTTCTAATTTTTAACATAAAAATCCACAAATTAAATTTAATGTAAAATAACAATTATAATGCTTAATTGATCAATTTCAATGGACTATGAGGGGTTTATGGGAGAAAATGATAGATGAATGATGGATTTTTAGAAGGAAAGAATGGCAATAAAATAGTACCAACAATCATATGACATTTTCAGTGCTTAAGGTGAGCTTGTACACAATGTTTAAGTACTTTTTCAAGGTTTTTCAATGCATCTTTAAAAGACACACCATAAGGGGTGAAATCATCCATAAATATCTCCATGGAGTCATTAATCATATCAGAAAATATTCCTATCACTACTCTTTGAAAAGTTGTTGGAGCATTAAATAGTCCAAATGGGAGAACTCTATAAGCAAAAGTTCCCCAGGGACTAGTAAAAGTGGTCTTATCCTAGTCTTGGGGTGCAATTTTGATTTGATTATACCCACTAAAACCATCTAAAAAGGATAAGAATTTCTTTCTTGACAAACTATCTAGCACCTGATCAATGAATGGCAAGGGAAAGTGATCCTTTTGAGTTGCTTTGTTTAAGGCTCTATAATCTACACATACTCTCCATTTCCCATTTTTCTTAGGTACTATAACCAATGGAGAAACCCATTCACTGTCAGATATGGGATATATAAACCTTACATTAAGTAATTTTTGAAGTTCTTCTTTGACAATTTCCCTTAAATTGGGATTCATTCATCGTTGGGGTTGACAGATTGGTTGGCAACCTTCCTTAATATAGATGCGATGAGTACATAATTCAGGAGAGATTCCCTTCATATCTGTATAATCCCATGCAAATGCTTCCTTATTTTCATGAAGTAGCTTCATTAATTGTTGTGTTTCAGCATCTGTTAAATTGGGGTTTATATTCAATGTTTTTCCAGGTTTGATTTCTACTGTTATGCTTTTAGAGGAGATGGTGGTTGATGTTTGAGGTAAATCTTCTAATTTAAGCTTTTCCTGGATATTAGATTTCAAGGTTTCAGTCAATTAATTGTGTGTTTCAGCAGTGACCAAGGAAGGTTCACAAATAAAATTATTAATTACCTCATCCTCAGCGGTATCTTTAAGACTTAAAGCTTGTCTGATAGTCAAAATAGGTTGAGTAGCATCATCATCATAGTCCAACCATACAGAATTATCATTATTAATCATAGGTGTGGCATGAGGGTAGAGGGTAAGCTACTTGGTTTCATACCCATTAGAAATTGTCATTGAACCAGATCTGCAACTGATAAAGGCATTGACTGTTGCTAACCAGGGCCTTCCCAGAATTAGAGGGTGTCCCCCCAAATTTGTTTTAGTCTGTAATACCACAAAGTTAGCTGGGTAATTCTAGGAATCAACTGAAATGATCAGGTCTTCAATGATTCCTTCCAGTTTTATTGCAGAATGGTCAGCTAATTCTAGAATGGTTGGTGTCTCTCTGATCACATTTTTCAGCTGTGACAGTTATGCGGTTTCCAGAGTCATAATATTTATAGCAGCACCTAAATCTACCAGAACTAGTGAGATGATAGTTTTTCCAATCTGAACTGTAACAGTGGGATGTCCAGGGTCACCATATTTAAGAGGGAGAGCCTTTTTGGTCGTTAAGGCTGATAGATCACCCATAACATGAACTGTAAGGGGATCTTTAGCTTTCCTACCAAGTTTATTGATACAAATATCTCTCATAGTTCTGGCATAGATTGGTACATCTCTTAATGCTTGTAAAAGTGGAATTTTAACATAAAGATTCTATAATTCACCCAAAAGGTTAAAAGCAGGTGGCTCAAGCATTTTAGTCAAGGCTAAATGCTCAGGGAATGGTGGTTCAACAGTTTCAACACCCTTGTTAGAGAGTGGTTGTTCCTCCTTATGAGAATTATTTTTCTCAGTCTCTTCTTTATCAAAATCAGAAGAGGCAATGTCATCAATAATAGGTTCAACTATTTTCCCAGATTGTAAGTGGATATCATTGCACTGCATAGACTGGTTCTGAATATCAATAACTTGTATGGCTTTATTATTGGGTTTAGGGTTTGGTTGTACTGGTAGCTGGGGTCTCATTGTTTGATTATTAGGTGGAGCTACTGATGGCAGGAGTGGTTGTTGAAACTGAGGAAATTGATTTGGAAATGGGATTTGCTGAACCCTCCAGTTTGGATTCCACTGATTAAAATAATATTGCTATTGTGGGGGCCAAGAAGTCCAAATTGCTGGATCTACAAAGGGAGGGTTTGGTTGTTGCATGGGTGGGTAACTCATTTGATTGAAGGGTGGGTATTGCATTTGGTTAAAGGGAGGGTAATTTGCTTGATTAAAAGAAGGGTAATTATTCCAATGATTAGAAAATGGCATATTAGAGTTCATACCTTGTCCTCGTGGTTGCCATTGCCTTCTCTGTGTCAGCAGATAAACTACTTTAGCTTCTTCTTCGGTTGGTTGCAATGCTACCTTTATTCCTGGTAAAGAAGGGAATTGTTGTGTTTCATGATCCCTCTCACAAATGGTACAAATTGTCACTTTGTCCAATGGGCATTCCCTTAGTGGATGTTTTTCTCTGCATTTAGAACAAAAGATGGCCAAAGCAGCTTCTGCTTCTGCTTGTTTCTTCTTAGCCTGCAAGGTGTCAATCTGTGAAGAAAAAGAACTTAACATTTCAGTTTTAAATTCCTCAAGTAAATTACCTATTTCAGCTCTTGTTGCTCCTCCACTGGCTGATTTCTTAACTCTTGAATATGTATTATCCTTGCTATTTTATCTATTCCTTGCAGCTCCTCTTGAACATCTTTTGTAGAGGTTAACAATTTCATCATATGATTCCTTAGATATGTCCCCTTTACCAAGCATATTTCACATGTCTAGACAATCATCCCTCACCCCTTTCAATAATATTGTTTTAAGAATATCTTTACTTACATCGGGGTGATTGGATCTTTGCAAGTTATATTGCAGCCTTTCCGCAAAGTCCTCTAGATTCTCGTCCTCCTTTCGTACCATCTTAAATAATTCTTCCCTCTTTTATCTCGTCTGGCAGTAGTCCTAATATTTGGTCAAAAACTTCTGTTTCATCTATTCCCATGTTGTGATTACATGGCCTCCCGGACTCATGAACCATGTTAATGCATTTCCTTTTAGTTTCACTGGAAACAACTTCAATTTTTGAGCATTAGTAACATAATCATAGCTTCCGCATAATATATCAAACTTAGAAAGAAACTCATCGGGATCTTCATAAGATAACCCATGAAAGTTAGGTAAGGCCGAAAGTGGGATATTCTTCATAGGAGTTGCTCCTCTGGGTAAATCACCAATATGAAATCCCAAGGTAGAGAGAGAATTCTTACCTCTTCCTTCAGGTTCTACCTATCTTCCAATATAGAATCCTTCATTATTCTCTTCCATTCATTGTTCTCCTACTGCACTTGCTCTGTCTTCAATGTTTTCTGTTGGTTCCTCAACGTTTTTAATTGGTTCTTCAATGTCCTCAATTGGCTCCTTAAAATCTTCAACTAGTTCTTTGATTTCTTCTACTGTTTCCTCAACTTTTTCAGACCCACAACTTCCTCTGTTTCGCAATTTGTTTGGAGGGAGAGCCGAGGCTTGGGCTTCTGAGAGCTCAACGTCTAAGAAGTTTTATCCTTTGATATGATATCATCAATAAAGTTTATTTTTCTTGCGTCCTCTCATCCATTCTGCATATTTAAAATAAAAACGTTAATTCTTTTGAAATCTACAATTGCCTTCCCCAGCAACAGCACCAAAATGTTGGTCACTTTAATTGCTTATTAATCTAAAAAGCTAGTGCTACATGAATAGTCAACCCAGGGAAGTCTGTTTATTTCAAAGGCAATTACACACTATATATGCTCAATTCCAAAAGTAGTAAGGAGTTGTAATATAATTTATTCTAATCACACCTTGCCTTTAACAACTGAAGTTATACTTCGAGTTACAATAGAAGCAATCTCTCTATTGCAGACAATGATCAAAGAAATCTCGAATTACATTTAAAAAGAACAATCTGGAAAGGAAATCAATTTGCAAAGGAAAAGACTAGCTATGCTCTAAGAGAGAACATGACCCTATTCCTTAAGCAGGAATCTTCAGCACCTATTTCTGATTACTATGCTTCACAAACTCACTCTGGGAAACCAATTAAAATAATCATTGCTTACCTATGAATGAATTTATGGAAACAATGCAATGACCAAGCAAAAACAGAGTTTCAGCAAAAAACACAAAGTTTCAATAACACATAAGTAAATTCAGCAAACAGGAATTCACAAGGTATGAATGTAAAAATAATACTTAACACACTACAGAATCTAAGGGGTGAATCTTTTGATGAAGGTGGGCCCTGTCCTTCTCACAAGATTCCCCAAGCAATGGAACTTAAAAGAAAATGCTCAAAATGGTATTTTATTCATCTGTCAAAGTATCATATTACAAAAGATTAAAGTTCCTTCCTCCCAGCTAGACCTTCCTGTAATCTCTCTATATCCTTCTAATGTCGATGTCTCCTCTTTTTAAACAGGAGACATCAGTTACAATTAATTACATTGTCAATCCTATTTTGACTTGCAATGCTAAAATAGGATAACCGAGTCTTGCATTAAAAAAATACTATTGCAATGGTTATGACAATGTCTGACTTTGGAATATAGTTGTTATGGCCCATGTAACAGCTCCTTTGATGATCCTCTTCTGTTGCTGCTAAATCTAAAAATGAAAATCACGGTTGTTTTAGCAACGTGATTTGCGCATTGCTCTTAACTGTTTCAGCAACATGGTTCAAAATGACAAAACTATTTCAGCAACGTAGTCCGCAATAATATCTGCATTCTTCAAAACTGTTTCAGCCACTATCCGATTAGTGATTAACCATGAAGGAAATGTAAAATTACATGTAAAATAAATCAAACATATAGTAATGAGAAGACATGCTATATACCTTGGAAAATAGATCAAAGTAATAACATGGGCTTTAATTATAGTTTGAAAGAGGATGGAAGATAACAAAATGTGTAAACAAAAAGGGACAATATGGAGTCCTAACATCCCCCCCAACTGAAATGGTTGCATGTCCTCATGCAACTTTTACTCTAAATCCGAGTCAGGGTACTAGGCTTTGGAGTGCACATTACTTATGCAATAATTGTAGAAGGTTTTGTCAGCTAAGTCTCTAAACCCATGGACCTTTTGTATCCTCTGTCATGCTACTGCCTCTTCCTTCTTACTTAGCTTGTGATGTGCCTTATATTCTTGTGCTAGAAGCCATAAAAGAGGAAAATGAAAGTGATAGCCTATCCTTTTTTTAGCAGATTGCTTAACACATCTGATATAGTCAGGTAGCCTTGCAATTGTTGTTTCAAGATTAGTTGAGCTGAAAGGATTATACTCCTCCCTTTCTTTGGAAGATTTCTGCCGAAGTATGTTGTTTGCTTTCAAGGCAGCAACTTGCTTAGTCTTGACAAAATGTTGGCATCCCTATATGACTATTACTTGTAGCTGCCTGATGTGCTCAGCCATCCATGGTTCTTTCAAGAATTGAGAATACTCCCAGATGAACATGGTAGGATTTTGTGGCTCTGATCAAATCCACAAGAATTTGTTGTCCTCATTGTGTTTTGCTGCAAGGAAGGCAATTTGCCATGTGATTTGATTGGCCAGGAAAGAGACAAAGGCCCTAATATGAACATCACCCACCAACAGGTTAGGATTCATTTTCTTGTCTTCAGGGATAGCCTCATTATGTAGATAAAATTCACAGAGCAAATGTTGATCAGTGATAGATGCTTCTTTGAAAGTTTTCACAAACTGTTCAGGTGTAGAAACTTCACAAGGTTTCCCATTTTTTATTGCTTTTATCTAGAAGAACACTAAGCGCTCTACAAGAAAGAGCGAGTAGTTCAAGGATGGTTTTCTAGCAGCTAATAACTTATGAACAAGGTCAAATATAAGAAAGAGTTTATTCCTTAGTTGTTTATTTTCTTTCTTCTGTGCATGAAACTGTTGGAGTATTTGCTCTAAGGCTTCCCAATTTGAATATATGTGATTTTGTCAGAGTGTTTTATGCTCCCTCAAGACCTTATCCTATGACATAACATATGCTTTCTTCCAACTATTGATTTGTTGTTCAGTACTGGGAGTCTAAGTTAAGATAGTTTTTGAAGGATGAGGTTTAGTATGAGTAAAGACTGTTTTTGTAGGCTGTGGTACCTATTTTTCAGCTTTAATTGACACAGTAGGCCGAGACACTTGTGGTTTGTCCTCCTTTTCAAAATTTTTCGAAGACCCTATTGGTTCTTGTGTAGCAGTACAACATTATTTTTTAATCTTCGGAGGCCCTACTAGTTCTTGTGTAATAGTAGGGTATTCCTTTTTAATTTCTAAAGACCCTACTGGTTCTTGTGTAACAGTAGGGTGTTCCTTTTTGGTTGCTAAAGAGGTGGGTGTAGGGGAGGCTCCAGGCAGTGGGATTTCAACTACTTTATACCTTGCTTGATGATAAATATTAGCGCATTGGCTGCACATATATTCCCTATACTGATCTACCTCTGCCCTTTTCTCGGTTGTGGATGCTGCATTGGCTAGAGTATATAAATTAAGTTCTTTGTCATAGGCTTCCCTTTCCTTTACTAATTCCTGCTTATAAGCTTCAAGTTCTGACTTTAAAAACTCATTTTCCTGCAAAAGGGAAGCTAGAGTGACTAGGCTTTGTGTATCTGTCACGGTCTCAGCAGTTAGTTCTTATGTGGCAGCTACTGGATGGGTAGCATTCTAAGTGTCTAGATACTATTTATCAGCAGTTGGTTCTTGTGTGGCAGTTGCTGAATGGGTAGCTCGTTCTTATGGGGCAGCTACGTCATGTACAACATTAAAAGCATCCAGGTTTTGCATCTCAGCAGCTGGTTCTTGTGGAGAAACTGCTGGATAAGTAGTTGGTTCTTGTGGAGTAGCTACCTGTTGTGCAACGTCTAGGGCATCCAGGTTTTGTATCTCAGCAGCTGGTTCTTATGGAGCAACTGCTGGATAGGTAGCTGGTTCTTGTGGGGCAACTACCTATTGTGCAATATCCTGGGCATCTGGATTTTGTAAATCAGCAGCTGGTTCTTGTGTGACAACTACTGATTGGGCAATTTCCTGGGCATCTGGATTTTGTAAATCAGCAGCTGGTTCTTGTGTGACAACTGCTGATTGAGTAGCTGGTTCTTGTGTTTCAGCTACTGGCTCAGAAAGAAATGATGTCGTAAAACCATAGGCATCTGGTTCTTGTGTTTGAGTGCCCGAGGGTGAGACAGGCAAGGATTCAGGGTCTTGGGACTGTGATGGGGTATGGGGTTTTAGATGAATTGGTGGGGAATTCGGGATGGTGGCAACAGTTGCTACTTCAGTTGACACCCTCCTTCATCTTCGGGGTAAAAGGGCAGGGATAGGAGTAAATTTCCTTTTACGAGTAGGTTTGTTCTAAGTGAGAGGACTATTAGAAATGGTAGCTTCTTTGGTCTAGGCACTGGTTCCCCTTTTTGGTAGGAAGGTGGTCTTACTCTGCCTTTCTCTTTTTAGCATAGCGAGGGGAAGGTTATCTTCAAAGTCATCACTAGGAATATGAACAGTGGGATTAGATGATTCTACTAAATTGCGGGATGGAGTTGATGGAGTGGAAGGGTCAATTGGATTAATTGATTCTACTGGTGGAATTTCTGGGGGATCAAGAATGTTATCAAGTTGCTTCTCATGGGGATTTTCAGGGACTTCTTGTGGATTTTCAATAGCTTGCTGAGGGTCCAGGGGTGGGTTATTAGGAGGGAGAGCTTGTTGGCGAGGCCCTTCTAAATTAGTAACTAGACGAGATGGTGATGGGTGGGGGAAAGGAGTGGATATTTTTACTATCTACAATAATGTGACATATTCTTTAGACACCCAAGTAAATAATATGGAAAATTCAACAGTCTACCATGTCTCAAATGATTTAATAGGATAAGTCACGCTAATAGACTACCTGGTAGCGACCTTCAGAAGTGAGATAATGCTTGACAAATTCAGCAACCCTCGGTCATGGAGGTGGTAATGAGTGAAGTCAGGTGCCCCAGCCTTTGGGCTTTACTTGTTCTCCTGGCAAAGGAAAATCCATTTGTGCATTCAGAATGATATGTTTATGGCTAAACCAATGAATGCCAGTGACTGGCAGGCTTGAAACCTGTGCTATGTCATGCTCTAAAACTAGAATTCGAACTCCTTGAACCATAGAATAACCATCACGTAAATTACGTGCAAATTCAAGGACTTGTTGTGGATCAAATCCCTGAAGCCTCTAAAAATAATCTACCCAGCCTGCCCACTAAAAAATCTGATATACCTCTGGATGTAGTTCAAGTAGAGCTATCAAGCCGGGCTCATGTCAAATAGCAGGTCCCCCATAGTTAACCAGCTTCAGTAAAATGCAAATCAAAAACTGAGTTACCGTCCTTCAGATAGAGTAACTTTTGCAAATAGGGACATGGAGTAACGGCGCTGAGGCGAGGTGATGAGACGTAATTCATGGGTAAAAAAAACAATGACGGTAATTGGCTTGCTGTGAAATGATGGCGTATGATTTCGATATCCCCCCCAAACTATGGCTGACATGATGCCTTTTAAATGTACGGGGATCGTGATAATTATGACATGATATTTCTCATTTAACTATAGTTTAATCATATTCACACATAATATTTACATACCTCGTGTTTACCTTTAGTCCATATTTCGAAAAAAACATAATACTCGTTGCTGATAGGTCATCAACAATCATGGAATAAATTATGAGGATAATTGTGTTATAGGTCTGTATAATTATAGGAGAAGGCAGTGAAGGGATGGAATTAGCATTAGAATTGATTTTTATGACGAAAAGTGTTGTATCATTATATTCTTCGAAATGATGTTTCAGAAACAGGAAAGATGAATGAAGAATTGTGTTTCAGCAATGGAAAATGAGTAAAGGATGGTGTTTCAGCAAGAGGAAATGGATGAAGAATGGTGTTTCAACAATGGGGAAGATTAAGGAAGTGTTGTTGAAGAATACTATTGCAGGGATGGAAGAAATAGGGAAATGTTGTTGAAAGACATTTTTTTACTTGATGAGAAAATTTGTTGCTGAAAAACGATGGGGGCATGAGAAATGATGGAAATGTTATTGGAGGATGGGGAAATTAATTATGGATAGATTGAAATGAGATGACAGAGTTCCAAAATGATGCTTAGATCTACTCATAGTAGGATCATCCTTTTCAATCAGCCTTTCCTAAATCTGGGATCTGCAAAAAGTCAATTACAACATGGGAACCCTTGACAGGGATTATTAGTTAAGAAATCCAATCTAATACTTAAAAAATATAATGCAAAAATTAATTTCAATGAAGGGAAGAAATCTCCCCTAAGAAAAGATAATGTGAATCTGCCATACAAGTGGCCTTAAAGTCCTCTTTGGAAATGGGTCGCTGGTACAGATGAAGCCGATGACCATTTACCAATAATGGTGTCCTAGAATCATCAATTGTTAGGAGCCTTACTGTTCCATTGGGAAAAACAATATCTATTTCATAAGGTCCTAGCCATCTTGTATATAGTTTCCCTTGAAAAAAATTTCAAACTAAGAATCATACAATAAAGCCCAATTACCTTTTTGGAACTGCTTATGCTTGATGGTTTTGTCATGCCACCTTGTTCTTTGTTTCTGGATCATAGTTGTTTGATGAATGGCATCTAACCTCTTTTCATCCAATTCCTGAAGCTGTTGCAACCTTATTGTCTATGCATCAATCAAATCAAGGTTAATAGCTAAAGCAGTTCTTAAAGTTTTAATCTCAAATTCCACAAGAAAAACAACACTTTTACCATAAACCAATTCATAGGTAGAAAATCCTATAGTATTCCTCCAAGTAGTTCTGTAAGCCCATAGTGCTTCAGGGAGCCTTTGAGACCAATCCTTCCTATTCTCCTTCACTGTTTTTGTTAGAATGGCTTCTACAACTTTATTTGTACTCTCCACCTACCCATTAGCTTGGGGGTGGTATGGTGTAGTCATTCTATGATGAATATGATATTTTTTAAGGGTGGCTTTAAAACCATGAGAATTGAAAGGAGGTCCTCCATCTGTAACTAGCTCTCTAGGTACTTCAAATCTAACAAATATTTCTTCAAATAGAAAAGCTAGAACATATTCTTCATTATCTCTAATGAGTGCTTTATCCTCCACCCATTTAGTCATATAATCTATACAAACTAATATGTAAACTCTTTGATTTGATGGAGGATTAATGGGCCCTACAAAATCTAGAGCCCATCTTTCAAAGGGTTCAAGTATTACCTGGGGATCCAATGGCATTTCATCTCTATGATTTCGTTGACCCATTCTCTGATAGCTATCGCAGGCCCAAACATACTTCCTTGCATCCTTGAAAATTGAGGGCCAGTAATAACCCATCCTGAGAATTTTATGTGCCATTCTATTATCAGCAAAATTCCCTCCACAAGGTCCATCATGACAAGATTTCAATATATCATAAACCTCATCTTCTCTAATGCATCTCCAGATTTCATGATCAAGTCTTGTATAGAAAAGACACCCACTTATCCAGCTATACCGAGCACTTTGTTGAATGATCTTTCTTTTCTCTCGATGTGATAGGTGTGATGGTAACTTCCCTGCAACCAAATAATTGGCAATGTCTGCATACCAAGGTGAGTGAGAAGATACTGCAAATAAATACTCATCAGGAAAGGAATCATCTACTGGAGTATTATCATCAGCTTTTAACCAAGAAAAGAAATCAACAACTACATTTTCTTTACCTGGTCAATCTACAATTGTAATATCAAATTCTTGTAATAATAATAACCACCTGGTAACTCGGGCATTTGTGACAGATTTGTTCATTAAATACTTAATATCTGAGTGGTCAGTATGGACAAAAGTAGAGTAACTAGTAATGTAATGTCGAAACTTGTTAATAGCATAAATAACTGCTAAGAATTCATTTTCAGTAACTGTGTAATTAAGCTCAGCAGGAGTCATATTCTTACTAATAAAATAGATAGCATAAGGAAGATGGTTTTCCTCTTGTCCCAAGACAGCTCCAATTGCAGTATCTGAAGCATCAGAGGATATATGAAAGGGAAGTGCTTAATTTGGTCCCCTTCAAATAGGAGCTGTGGATAGCTAATGCCTGAGTTCATCAAATGCTTTCTGGAAAAGATCAGTCCACTTAAATTCAAAATTTTTCATAAGTAACACAAACAAAGGAGAAGCTATTTCAGAAAAAAAATTAATAAATCTTCTATAGTATCCTGCATGTCCTAAAAAGATTCTTACATCAATTTGTGCTCTAGGAATAGGAAGATTCCGAATTACCTGTATTTTGGATGGATCTACCTGAATTCCTTGAAATGAAATAAAATGTCCAAGTACAATTCCTTCATTCATCATCATATGAAATTTTTCAGTGCTTAAGGAAAGGTGAGCTTGTACACAACGTTTAAGTACTTTTTCAAGGTTTTGCAATGCATCTTTAAAAGACACACCATAAGGGGTGAAATCATCCATAAATATCTCCATGGATTCATTAATCATATCAGAAAAGATTCCTATCACTGTTGTTTGAAAATTTGTTGGAGCATTACATAGTCCAAATGGGAGAACTCTATAGGCAAAAGTTCCCTAAGGACTAGTAAAAGTGGTCTTATCCCGGTCTTGGGGTGCAATTTTGATTTGATTATACCCACTAAAGCCATCTAAAAAGGAGAATAATTTATTTCCTCACAAACTATCTAGCACCTGATCAATGAATGACAAGGGAAAGTGATCCTTTTGAGTTGCTTTGTTTAAGGCTCTATAATCTACACATACTCTCCATTTCCCATTTTTCTTAGGTACTATAACCAATGGAGAAACCCATTCATTGTCAGATATGGGATATATAAACCCTGCATTAAGTAATTTTTGAAGTTCTTCTTTAACAATTTCCCTTAAATTGGGATCCATTCGTCATTGGGGTTGACAAATTGGTCGAAAACCTTCCTTAATATAGATGCAATGAGTACATAATTTAGGAGAGATTCGCTTCATATCTTTATAATCCCATTCAAATGCTTCCTTATTTTCACGAAGTAGCTTCATTAATTGTTGTGTTTCAGCATCTGTTAAATTGGGGTTTATATTCAATGTTTTGCCAGGTTCGATTTCTACTGTTATGCTTTTAGAGGAGATGGTGGTTGATGTTTGAGGTAGATCTTCTGATTTAAGCTTTTCCTAGGTATTAGATTTCAGTATTTTAGTCAACTGATTGTGTGTTTCAGCAGTGAACGAGGAAGGTTCACAAATAAAATTATTAATTACTTCATCCTCAGTGGTATCTTTAAGACTTAAAACTTGTCCAATAGTCAAAATAGGTTGAGTAGCATCGTCATCATAGTCCAACCTATTAGTGTCAGTCTTTTTAGCCTTCCTCCAGTGATCAAACATGCTCTTACAAAGTGGTTTTAAGGTGTCAAGGTCAAATTTTGTCATTTCAGTGAGCTTTCAAGCAAAATTTGGTCATTAGGTATTAGGTCTAGGGTTTGCTTTTACTCCTATCAAAGTTGTCCGAATGTTAGTCCATGTCACCATTCAGCTGAGTGTACCATCATTTAGAGGGTTGTCATCATCATGTCAGGTTCCACTAGGTCATTTTACACCTTGTTCACGCTTCAGTTGTGCCTAGGTAAGGTTCATTTCCATCTCCTAGGGTTTTGAAGGTAATTTCTCTTGGATGGTCAAATAATCAGAAAAACTTGTATCCTGATGTTCATACACCTTCCCCTATCCTTAATGTAACTTATTAAACACTTCCCATCACTAAGATCCCCTAAATTCCTCATTTTTCCACAAACCCTAGTTTCTTGCTACAACTTGACAATTTTCAACGTTGGGCCTATGTTTAGCCCTTTTGGACCCCTTCCCCTCACTTAATATTTGAAATTTCACTTTCCTCCACTTCCTAACTTCCCTTCTTACTTCCCAAAATTTTCTCAAGAATTTAGAAGCCATTTATCCCCTTCATTTCACTTCATTTCGACAAATCCCCTGTTCCACACATCGGGATAGGTTTTACTCCAATGATGTTTCTGAGCAATAAAAGATGAATTTGGGAAAACTGAGAAAGGTTTTTGTCCATAATAGTCCAAGGAAGAAAACATTCCTTCACTTCTTACACAGGTGTCATGGTCTTAGAGAAATGTCAAAAATACAGTTGCCTCAGGAGGATTGATGCACTTCTAAAGTGACCTTGGGAAAATCAAGTTTTCTCCTAGCTTGGTTGGCCAAATGACTTGCTTGATGAGTCAAATGATAACTAGACACAAAGATATTTCCAATGAGCTATCACGAGCTCAATTGGGAGTTGAAGAAGACCTTTAAAAGTTGACTACAACAGCACTCTACCTTGAGGCAACATCTTTTGGCACATTTTGACCAGTATTGGGAGATTTGATTTTTTACAGTGCAAATGAACTCCAAAATAAAAAATTATAGTCGGATTGGAAAGTAGACTCAAATATCTTTCCAAAGAGCTATCCCATTCCCAATTTGGACACCGGGAAGGCCTCCAAAAAGCTCCTGCAAAAAGAGCTACGCATTGGCCAACTGGCGCGGTGCACATAACTGGCACATCGCATTGGGCTGCAATTTTCAGTGCAAATTTACACTGGTGCGGCGCATAGAGAAGGCACGACACATTGGGTTTGTGGTGCGGCACATAGAGCTAGAAGCCTGATTTTACTCACAAACTCTCCCAAATTGCAAAATTTGCTTAATCTTCTTGTGTTCAAGTAAGTTAACATTTCTCCCATGACCAATGAATGAGTTACCTTGGTGTTTATGGTGATTTAGTGAGAAATTTTCAAACCCTACCTCCTTGCAATTTTTCCTTAAAGGTAATTGTTGCCTAGGGTTTGTATTGACTATTTAGCCATCAAGTCCACCTTTCTACTCCTTTGCTCCATTTTCCCTCATTTCCCTATTCCTTAAACTCACGTATCCCTAAATTGTTCTCTAATTCCCTATTCCCTTAACTAAACCCTACCCCAATAGTCCCTAAATCCCTCATTGTTTCCACCCTCCACGGTCCCACATATCACTCTTTCCCTTGGTGGAAAAAGTGTAAACACATCACAACTCACCTACTTCTCATCAAGAAACCATCCAAGAGCAGTAGGCAGACATCAAGGCCTAGTCCCTCAACTTGGAGAGGACTAAGTGGATTATAAAATACCTGGAGCAGAGAAATAAGCATCTTGAAGATCAGCAAGCAATCATGGAGTTACAAAACATTCGAGAGAATCGCCAAGCTGCCCAAAGGAGGAGGGTGGAGCTCACTTCACTTGAGCAAGAGATCAATGCCAATTGGGAGTCTTGGCTTGAGAAATCCAACATCCAATTAGATAGATTGTTGGAGAAGGCCAACAAGGATAAAAACTTGTTGAGACATATGGCTTTTCATTACATGGCGAGGAACAAAGTTTGCAAGGCGAGAATCAAGAATTTAAAAGAAAAATTGAAGAAGGCATCCAAGAGGCAAAAGGAGCATGATTGACTTCAGATATTGGCTGAGGCTTCCTTGGCCCAACATAGCTCTTGATAGAGAATTCTCAGCCCAAATTTCAAAAAATTTGGAGCAATTTTTGCATTTTGGAAATGTTTTGGCACAAAAACAAGATTTTCTGCCCTATGTGCCGCGCCACGTGGCGCTTGCTTTTGTTAAGGGCCTCCAAATCACAAAAAATCATCATTTTTTGATTTGGCATGAAAATTTATTCTTGCCTACCTATGGCCAAGAAATTTGGGTAGGTTTTGAGCCCTCAAAAAGGTCAAAAACACTCAAAAAATGACCTCACTGCCCCTATTTTGACACATAGGAAGTAGTGTTGGGATAATGGACATTTGGAGGGGAAAATGGAGGCAAAATTGAAAAATTCCACTTGGTGTGGAAAGTAGACAGGTAGACCTTTCCAGAAAGCATACCTAGAGCTCATTTGGACATCAGGAAGGCCTCCAAAAGTGGGTCAAAACAGGCGCGATGTGTAGAGAATCAGGCGCGACGCATAGAGGAAAAATTGCCAGTTTGACCAAGTTTTGCTCTGTTTTTCGCCTAGTTTTGCCTAGTTTCACTTTTTCACTTTCCAAATGATAGATTAATGATGTAATTTGATGTCTATTGATGGATTATGATGTAAATATGTTTTATTTTCACTTCTAGAGGTAGATTCATCAGTTTAGAGGTTGTTTGAAACTGAATGAATCAGTTCCCTTGTTTCTAGAGGCATGTTGTTATGTTGCCTATTTTCTAGTTCTCAGTTTAGAATCAGTTGGATCAGCTCCTAAACTTGTGATCTAGACCCCTAAAGTCAAGGATGAGCTATGTTTTTCTATATTATGTTGTTTTTCGGTCATTAGCATGGTTGGACTCTTGAGAAAGAAAGGAACTTCATTGTACACTCATATTTTCATTTGGCTAAGGAATTGAGACTAGGATTTGCAGCACTCTTTGGGATTCATGTGGAAATTTGTCTTGGTATAGTGCTTCTCTTTTTAATTGTGAATTTTTTTATGTATGCCATTATCTATCTTATCTCTTCTGAACTAAACAAACAAGAGTGTAAGTAGAATCCATTGAAATTGCAGTGCTCTACTTGAAGTTTGTTTTAGTTATTTGATGTTTTCAACTGTTTGGAGAGGATCCATGGTTGTTTTTTCCCTCTTCAACTCCTCACCTGTCTAATCCCTCCATCTCATTCAATTTTAAGTGCCAAAACAATTTCCTACCTTGCCCCATTGAGATTCCTGCAGGACTGAACCTCAATCCCCGCACCCAAAACCTATTTTTCCATTTGAGCCAGGAAAACTCCATTTTATCAAATCAAAGTCTCTTGCATTCATACCTAGGCTAATATCAGAACATATTTCAATCATCTCAAGCCCTCATCGATCATAATTTGCTGAGATTGACCCAGAGAGAGCCCTCTCCTGACCTGGTAGGGCTAGCTACCAGGCTGAGCATGGTTTGATGTTGGCCCTAGATCCTACCTTTCCAGCCTGAGGTAAATCCAGGCACTAACATAGTGGCGACTCCACTAGGGAAGAAAATTTTATTTGTTTGTTAGTGTTCTTTGTTTTATAGACTACAGATGGAGCCTAAAGTTAGCCAGGTAGCCATCGAAATGATTTTGCTTTGCATTAGTGCAAGTAGATAAAAGCTACTTCAGTCAATCTCCGGTCTAGTCTTATAAGCTGAACATCTGACTTGCAAATTGCCCTAGTAACATGTATCAAGTTCAGATCTGATTGTTGATGGTGGACAACGATTAGACATTGGAAAGGCTGAAATCATTCACCTAGCGATTCCAAATCATTTTCGAGATCAAATCCAAAGACTCCATTGGAGGATGAACCCGACCAGCAAAAACATGAAAGGACAATATGTACAGATCAGGTATTCAAGTTGGAATTTCATCTAAGACATTTTGTTCTTTGTTGTAAATTATTTCTTCTCTTTTCCCGAGAATGTCAAGAAGGCTTTGCAAAGTATACTATGTTTGAGAAGAGATCCTCAGCCTGCATTTGATTCCTTCCCTTTGAATATTGTGAACATCAAAGATTTGCATGCTTTTGAGCTGGCTCAAGACCTTTTTTCTGAATCTTGTGATGATCGTCTTCAAACTGATGAGCCTCAAGAGACCAAGACTGATTCTATACCTTCTGTACATACCCCTATACCTTGTAAAATTCCATATCGATACAAACCTCTGATTTTACCTCCGCTATCCCATGCTTTCCCTAAAAATCATGATCTATATCTACCAAAATTTGATGGTGAACACGACAACATCACTGTTGAGAGACATGTTCTAAATTTTGAGTCTTTTCTTGACCTTTTTGAAGTTAATGAAGAAGATGTTAGTATTAGGCTTTTTGCTCTTTCTTTGCAAGGAAAAGTCAAGAGTTGGTTCAAAACCCTACCTAATGCGAGCATCTCAGATTTCCAACAGTTCGTCAAGGTTTTCCTCGACAAGTGGGTGGTCAGACAAAATCCTTTCTTGATTATAGAAGAGTATAACCAGCTGAAAAAGATTGCCAGGGGATACAGTACAACAATTCTCTGCCAGATTTAACCAAGTTTATTATTCAATGCCTGTTGATATAATACCTCCTCCTGGATCCACTCTCTTGCACTACCCGAGTGCCTTTGATCCGGAAATGGAGTTCCAGCTGAGAGAAAGGAATCTTGCAACACTTGAAGAGATGCAGAATAGTGCAGTAGATGTAGAGGCTTATTTGTTGATCCGAAGGGAAAAGTTGAAGGAAGAAGAGATGAAAAACATAGATCCAAAGGAACCGACATCTCTAGAGGTAAAGCTTGACATTTTGGTAAGTGCAGTGGAAGAGATGATGTAGAAGATCACTACAAGGAATGAGTATGATGTTCAATCCCATGGCTCGCTGATTGAAGAAGAACAAGTTGCTCATCCAAAACATTTTCTTTCTTATCCTAGTTGTCATAGACCTGATAATGATTGTTTTGTAGATCATCTTGGAGAAGAGAGATCTGTTGACATGACATGTATGCTTGATGATGTCTTTTATACTGATGATTTGCGTCAGTTTGATTAGTATGATGATGATTATGTTCTCCAAACAGAAGCTAATATTGCAGAGAAATCAACAGCTAGTTTGTGGGAGAAGGAAGTTCATCTTCAACAGCTCGAATACAGTGATCATCCGATGCATATCAGCTATGACAGTGATGAGGAAAGTGCAACAAATTTTGAAGTAAGTGAAGGATCTTTGCCTTTTTGTTTTTCTTCATTTCAATTCATCAAAGACAACATTCATGGAATCAAAAATCAATTGTCGACAAGTCTTGATCTAGACCATCTTGAGAGCAATGAAAATCTTGTTCAAGACTTTTCACAACCAGATTTGCAGCCCCCGACTCCCATTGATTTTCAAGTTGTAGATGAAGATGTGGAAGCTAGATCATATGATCAAATAATGAAATATGATTTCGTACCTTTCTGTTTTGAATCATTTCAGTTTTGAAGGGTAAATTGCATAGTATATCTTCAAATGCGCAGCATGTAGGGAATCATGTAATCTCATCGAAACCAATAGAAAATGGGTTGCAGCAGTCTTTTCAGGTTTTTCACGATCCAATAACTAATGTGTTGGATGATGTCTGTAGTCAAAGTCCTTCTCCTATCTGTGAGCTTGAAACGTGTGCTGATATAAATTTGATCCGGCAGCCGGTTTCTTTGTCATTTTCAGCGAGAGTCTCATCACAAAGCTTGGATCAAAGTTTGCATTCATGGTATGATGAGAAGAGAAGTAATCCATTGGATGAACTAAGTCCCAGTGTACATGAACTTCAAGATCCTTATGCAGTGTTTTTGGAGGCAGATAGAGAATCCATATTATTCAACGAATCTGTTTCCAAGTTTTCATGGGAGTTGACTTTCAGTAGTTCTCTGTTATTGTTCATAAGCAAGCACTTGCAAAGAATTCAAACAACGGCCGGAATGCTTACTTGGTTGCATTGGTTGTTTCATTTCACTTGATCAGGGGATGAATGGAACAACTAGAGTAGGTTGTATTGAATAAGCTTCATATTGAGCACACTTTCCAGTTTGTCAGTTTTGTTTAAGTGTCGAGTCAGTTTTTAGTTGAGTGAGAGTCAATTTGTGTCGTCGATTCATCACTTTTCAGTCATGCATTTCAGCTTGATTTTTTGACTCCATTGCCCAATGGATGAAGGCACTATCTGCTTTCCAAAGATCTGTAGTTCTTGGAACCTCCACGGAGCTACCATCCCCATTGGAGCCAATGTTAGTGTCAGTCTTTGTAGCCTTCCTCCAGTGATCAAACATGCTCTTACAAAGTGATTTTAAGGTGTCAAGGTCAAATTTTGTCATTTCAGTGAGTTTTCAAGCAAAATTTGGTCATTAGGTATTAGGTCTAGGGTTTTCTTTTACTCCTGTCAAAGTTTTCCAAATGTCAGTCCATGTCACCATTCAACTGAGTGTACCATCATTCAGAGGATTGTCATCATCATGTCAGGTTCCACTGGGTCATTTTACACCTTGTTCACGCTTCAGTTGTGCCTAGGTAAGGTTCATTTCCCTCTCTTAGGGTTTTGAAGGTAATTTTTCTTGGATGGTCAAATCATCAGCAAAACTTGTATCCTAATGTTCATACACCTTCTCCTATCCTTAATGTACCTTATTAAACACTTCCCATCACTGAGATCCCCCAAATTCCTCATTTTCCACAAACCCTAGTTTCTTGCTACAACTTGACAATTTTCTAGGTTGGGCCTGTGTTTAGCCATTTTATACCCCTTCCCCTCACTCAATCTTTGAAATTTCACTTTCCCCTACTTCCTAACATCCCTCCCTACTTCCCAAAATTTTCTCAAGAATTTAGAAGCCATTTATCCCCTTCATTTCATTTCATTTCAACAAATCCCCTATTCCACACATCGGGATAGGTTTTACTCCAATGACGTTTCTGAGCAATAAAAGATGAATTTTGGAAAAATGAGAGATTATTTTGTCCATAATAGGCCAAGGAAGAAAAACCTCCTTCACTTTTTACACAGGTGTCATGGTTTTAGAGAAATGTCAAAAATATAGTTGCCTCAGGAGAATTGATTAACCTCTAAAGTGACCTTGGGAAAATCAATCTTTCTCCTCGCTTGGTTGGCCAAATTACTTGTTTGATGAGTCAAATGATAACTAGACACAAAGAGCTTTCCAATGAGCTATCATGAGCTCAATTTAGAGTTGAGGAAGACCTTCAAAAGTTGACTGCAACAACACTCTTTCTTGACGCAGCCTCTTTTGGCACAATTTGACTAGTCTTAGGAGATTTGATTTTTGACAGAGAAAATGAACTCCAAATTGAAAAATTGTAGTTGGGTTGGAAATTAGAGTCAAAGGTATTTCCAACGAGCTATCCCGTACCCAATTTGGACACCATGAAGGCCTCCAAAGTCTACTGAAAAAGAGCTACGCATTGGCCAACTGGCGCGGCACACATAACTAGCGCGACGCATTGGGCTGCAATTTCCAATGCAAATTTACACTGGCGCAGTGCAGAGAGAAGGCGCAACGCATTGGGTTTGTGGCAGGTGCATAGAGTTGGAAGCCTGATTTCACTCACAAACTCTCCCAAATTGCAAAATTTTCTCAATCTTCTTGTGTTCAAGTAAGTTAACATTTCTCCCATGACCAATGAATGAGTTACCTTGGTGTTTATGGTGATTTAGTGAGAAATTTTTCAAACCCTACCTCCTTGCAATTTTTTCTCAAAGGTAATTGCTGTATAGGGTTTGTATTGACTATTTAGCCATCAAGTCCACCTTTCTACTCCCTTTCTCCATTTTCCCTCATTTCCCTATTCCTTAAACTCATGTATCCCTAAATTCACTAATCCCATATCCCAATTCCCATTTCCCAAAAGTCCCAAATAAAAATTCCCAAACCCTAGTCCTATACTAAAAGTTCCAAAATTGTTCTCTAATTCCCTATTCCCTTAACTAAACCCTACCCCAATAGTCCCTAAATCCCTCATTGTTTCCACCCTCCACAGTCCCACATATCACTCTTTCCCTTGGTGGCAAAAGTCAAAACACATCACAACTCACCTACTTCTCATCAAGAAACCATCCAAGAGCAGCAGGCAGACATCAAGGCCTTGTCCCTCAATTTGGAGAGGGCTAAGTGGATTATAAAATACTTGGATAAGAGAAATAAGCAGCTTGAAGATCAGCAAGCAATCATGGAGTTACAAAACATTCGGGAGAATCGCCAAGCTTCCCAAATGAGGAGGGTGGAGCTCACTTCACTTGAGAAAAAGATCAATGCTGATTGGGAGTCTTGGCTTGAGAAAGCCAACATCCACTTAGAGAGATTGTTGGAGAAGGCCAACAAGGAGAAAAATTGAGACATATGGCTTTTCATTACATGGCGAGGAACAAAGTTTGCAAGGCGAGAATCAAGAATTTGAAAGAAAAATTAAAGAAGGCATCCAAGAGGAAAAAGGAGCATGATCAACTTCAGATATTGGCTGAGGCTTCCTTGGCCCAACATAGCTCTTGATAGAGAATTCTCAACCCAAATTTCAAAAAATTTGGAGCAATTTTTGCATTTTGGAAATTTTTTGGCACAAAAACAGGATTTTCTGCCCTATGCGATGCGCCATGTGGCGCTCGCTTTTGCTAGGGGCCTCCAAATCACAAAAACTTAGCATTTCTGCATTTGCCATGAAAAGTTATGCTTTCCTACCTATGGCCAAGAAATTTGGGCAGGTTTTGAGCCCTCAAAAAGGTCAAAAACACTCAAAAAATGACCTTACTGCCCCTATTTTGACACACAAGAAGCAGTGTTAGGAGAATGGACTTTTAGAGGGGAAAATGGAGGCCAAATTGAAAATTCCACTTGGGTTGAAAATTAGACAGGTAGACCTTTCTAGCAAGCACACCTATAGCTCATTTTCACATCGGGAAGGCCTCCAAAAGTGGGTCCAAACAGGCGCGATGCATAGAGAATCAGGCGCGGCGCATAGAGGAAAAATTACCAGTTTGACCAAGTTTTGCTCTGTTTTTCACCTAGTTTTTCCTAGTTTCACTTTTTCACTTTCCAAATGATAAATTTTTACTATAATTTGATGTATATTGATGGATTATGATGTAAATATGTTGGATTTTCACTTCTAGAGGTAGACTCATCAGTTTAGAGGTTGTTTGAAACTGAATGAATCAATTCCCTTGTTTCTAGAGGCATTGTCGGCCGGATAAGTCGTTCTTTTGGACAAGGCCGACCTCCCTAGTATCTAATGATATCTAGTGACAAGCAAACCAAACAAATTCTATCTTTCTCTAAATATGAAATTTATAAATAAAGGCAAACAAGCATTTTAGGCCTACCTTGGGTCCAATATAAGTTTGTGGAAGCCTCGCTCCGTTGATCCAAAAGAGCTCCCTCGTAGAGAATCTGCAAACACAAACAAGAACACACATTAAGTAGAACCTGAAAAGCCAATATAATAAACCATACTTATCATGATGATCAAGGAATTCATGAAACAAATCACATAAGACAACTTGTTGAGAAAAAAGAATCTGATTGTATTAATTTAAATCAAAGTAGAACTTAACAACCTGTGCCTTGATGCTGTACAAGCTCCTCCCAGGGTCCATCAAGAAATCTCCTCTACTTTGAAAAGTTTCACTCTCTTCCCAATGAAGCCAAAAGGTATGTGATCTCTCCTCTCAAGCTTAACTAGGAAGTCTCAATTCCATCAGCATTTACCCTAAAAAATGTTCAGCTTTTAACCTCCCTAGCAACCAGCCCAATGCCTTAATTTTGTGCAATGGAGAGAAGTTACTAGGTCCACCTTCAAAGGGATAGCTCCTCTCATCAAGGGATTAGCTCCTTCACTTTTGGGATGCATGACCTGCCAAGGAGCAAACCATCCACGTCAAGATTCCTTCTATAATCATCTAGAATTAACCCAAAGTGAGTTTTTAAGAATAAACTTGCGCCTTTTGACTTTCACAGGGGTTCGCACCCACTCCTTTAGAGACAGAGCGGGCAGGTCCACAGGTAACATGTACATGGGGTGCAGGACCGCAGGCAACAGTGAGAGAAAGTGCAGAACCAGAGCTTTATTGATTTTTAAGGTCTTTCTCTCATTTTCAAAGCTTGACATGAAGAGCTGAGGTTTGAGACTTGCTTAGGAGGACAGTATGAATGATGATAGACCCATACTGACTACAAATAGTCATGGTGACAATATTTTGTGTAACAGGCATGCTGTTATGTTGCCTATTTTCTAGTTCTTAGTTTAGAATCAGTTGGATGAGCTCCTAAACTTGTGAGCTCGACCCCTAGAGGAAAGGATGAGCTATTTTTGTCTATATTATGTTGTTTTTCAGTCATTAGCATGGTTGGACTCTTGAGAAAGGAAGGAACTTCATTGTACACTCATATTTTCATTTGGCTAAGGAATTGAGACCAGGATTTGCAGCACTCTTTGGGATTCATGTGGAAATTTGTCTTGGTTCAGTGCTTCTCTTTGTAATTGTGAATTTTTTTATGTATGCCATTGTCTATCTTATCTCTTTTGAACTAAACAAACAAGAGTGTAAGTAGAATCCATTGAAATTACAGTGCTCTACTTGAAGTTTGCTTTAGTTATTTGATGTTTTCAGTTGTTTGGAGAATATCCATGGTTGCTTTTGCCCTCTTCAACTCCTCACCTATCTAATCCCTCCATCTCATTCAATTTTAAGTGCTAAAACAATTTCTTACCTTGCCCCATTGAGATCCCTACAGGACTGAGCCTCAATCCCCGCACCCAAAATCTATCTTTCCATCTGATGCAGCAAAACTCCATTTTATCAAATCAAACTCTTTTGCACTCATACCTAGCCTAATATCAGAAGATATTTCAGTCATCTCAAGCCCTCATCAATCATAATTTGTTGAGATTGACCCTGAGAGAGCCCTCTCATGACTTGGTAGGGCTAGCTACCAGGCTAAGCATGGTTTGATGTTGGCCCTGGATCCTACCTTTTCAGCATGAGGTAAATCCAGGTACTAACACAACCATACAGAAGTATCATTATTAATCATAGGTGTGGCATGGGGGTAGAGGGTAAGCTGCTTGGTTTCATACCCATTAGAAATTGTCATTGAACTAGATCTACAGTTGATAAAGGCATCGACTGTGGCTAACCAGGGCCTTCCCAGAATTAGAGGGTGTCCCCCCAACTTTGTTTTAGTCTGTAATACGACAAAGTCAACTGGGTAATTCCAGGACTCAACTGTAATGATTAGGTCTTCAATGACTCCTTCCGGTTTGATTGTAGAACGGTCAGCTAATTCTAGAATGGTTGGTGTCTCTCTAATCACATTTTTTAGCTGTAATAGTTGTGCAGCTTCCAGAGTCATAATATTTATAGCAGCAACTAAATCTACTTGAACTCGTGAGATTATAGTTTTTCCAATCTGAACTGTAATAATGGGATGTCTAGGGTCACCATATTTAACAGGGGGAGCCTTTCCGATCATTAAGGCTGATAGATCACCCATAACATGAACTGTAAGGGGATCTTTAGCTTTCCTACCAGGTTTCTTGATACAAATATCTCTCATAGTTCTGGCATAGATTGGTACATCTCTTAATGCTTGTAAAAGTGGAATTTTAACATAAAGATTCTGTAATTCCCCCAAAAGGTTAAAAGCAGGTGGCTCAGGCGTTTTAGTCAAGGCTAAATGCTCAGGGAATGGTGGTTCAGCAGTTTCAACACCCTTGTTAGAGGGTGGTTGTTCCTCCTTACGAGAATTATTTTTCTCAGTCTCTTATTTATCAAAATCAGAAGAGGTAATGTCATCAATAATAGGTTCAACTATTTTCCCAGATCATAAGCGGATATCATTGCACTGCATAGGTTGGTTCTTAATATCAATAACTTGTACGGCTTTATTATTAGGGTTAGGGTTAGGTTGTACCGGTAGTTGGGGTCTCATTGTTTGATTATTACGTGGAGCTCCTATTGGCGGGAGTGGTTGTTGAAACTGAGGAAATTGATTTGGAAATGGGATTTGTTGGCCCCACCAGTTTGGATTCCATTGATTAAAATAAGATTGCTATTGTGGGGGCCAAGAAGTCCACATTGCTAGATCTACAAAGGGAGGGTTTGGTTGTTTCATGGGTGGGTAACTCATTTGATTGAAGGGTGGGTATTTCATCTGGTTAAATGGAGGGTAATTTGCTTGATTAAAAGAAGGGTAATTATTCCAATGATTAGAAAATGGCATATTAGAGTTCATAACTTGTCCTTGTGGTTTCCATTACCTTCTCTATGTTAGTAGATAAACTGCTTTAGCTTCTTCTTCGGTTGTGTTGTTGGGAAAAGTATCTATTCAGAACGCCCCTATCCCACTCTAAGGTGTGACAGTGCCTTAGCAACAAACAAGGAAAACTACTTTCGTATTCTTCTTTATGAAATGTAAATGAAGAGGAAGGATGTAACTAACCTGTGTCTTTCGCTAGTTTGTTGATCCAATCGCTCTCCTCTTTGTTTGCTTCCCGCTGCCTGCTCCCTTACTGGTCCAGCTTCACCAAGTTCCTGCAAGATCACAGAAGAGGAAAACTACACAAAAGACATAGATTTACATTCATAACTAGCTTAGGATCAGATTTAAGCTAAACATGCAAATATAACGAAGCATCATTGATACACAACATGTAGGAGAAACTCAAATAGTTTTATTGATATGATAAGAAAGTCCAAGAGGAGATACAACCAAGTGAGTCTCGATCCAGCATCTACCTCCCAGCAAAGGAATCCCTTCCTCACCTCCAACAAAGCATAAATCACCCAATGCACTAATCTCAATCTCAAACCAACAACAATTCTCTGCAAAGTACAAAATTCCAGCCTCCTGGATCTCTGGGTGAGGGATCTATATATAGATGTAAGCAGAGAGGATGAGTCAGCTTATGTTTTGACTTGTGGCTTCTCTCTGTCAGTTCTTGCTTCCACTTGGAGGCTGAGAGCCTCTTACTCATCACTGGTCGAATTCAGTGAGGCAAGTGTCATTGGAGAAGATTCTGGAAGCTTCCATTGTCTTTCCACCTCGTTGAATGACTTTGCCATTTGTCATTTCCCACTCAACGCACCCTGGTGTTATAGACATTTTTGTGCCTTACAACATTGAGCATGAAATGTCCATAATCTAAGGGATCCAAAGTCCCTAAACATGTTGTTCCTACCCCTAGAAGAACACGGCTAACAAACCACAGCAATTCACAGAAGTTCTCCACCTGAAACTGCTCAAAAACAAGTCAATTCAGGATCATGTCAACTGCTCCACTGACCATCTGCGCTGAATGTCAATGGCTCCACTGGCTACCTACGCTGAATGTCAACTCCAACACTGGCTACCTGCGCTGAGCGGGAGAGGACATGTGGCAGGCTCATTCCTCAAGGTGTCAGATCCCAGGAAGCTTCCAAAATGACACTTGCCTCAGGGAATTCCACTGGTGATGAGTAAGAGGTTCCAAATCTCCAAGTGGAAGCAAGAACCTCCAAGTGGACTCAAGAACTAACAGAGGGAAAGGACACTAGTCAGATCTCAAGCTGACTCATCCTCTCTCCAAACATCTATATATGGATCTCTCCTCCATGAGATCAGGGGGCTGGAATTTTGTTATTGCAAAGAATTGTTGTTGGTTTGAGACTGAATCATTGGGTGCTTAATGCTTTGAAGGGAGGTGAAGATAGGAATTCCATTCTGTTGGGAAGGAGATGCTAGATTGGAGCCCTCTGGGTTGTATCTCTTCCTGAACCTTGTTATTTATCAATAAAGCTATCTTGGTTTTCTCCTATATACTAATGTATCTTTGATGTATGATTGCATTAGTGTATTTGATTTACTTCTAATCCTGAATCAATTATGAATGTGAATATCTGTCTTTGTGTTGTGTTCTTCTCTTGTCGCAAGTAGCTGTTCTCTTGTGATCTCGTAGGAATCTGTTGAAGCTGGGCGAGCGAGGAGGCAAGTAGCTGTGAACACCCAAAGAGAAGAGGATCTGGATCGAGGGACAAACGGAAGACACCGGTAAGTCTACTGATCTCTTTTCTTTCGCAATTCATAAAGGAAGAAACTAGAATAGTTGTATCTGTTTGTTGCTAAGGCACTGTCACACCTTAGGTGGATAGGATCGTCCTGCATAGGCATTTTTCCCCACAACAAATTGGTGACTCCGCTGGGGAAATTTGTTTTAGTCATTTTATTTGTGTTTCTATCATTGTTTACCTCATAGAATCAACAGCAACAATCGAACTGCTTCTGCTATTCTTAGTTGCAAAGTAGACAGTTGCTGCCTTGATCCAATCACTGGATTTGTCTATGATCTGAACAATGGACTCACAAATGATTTGATGATCCTTTGTGATAGATCTTAGTACCCCCTCAAAGCATCCCTTTGATTGTACCTTGCTTGTGTTTCTGATTTGGCCTGAAACCGTTGATTTTTGAGAAATCTGTGACCCAGAACCCAGTGAGAAACGAGAGTTTCTCCTTCAGCGCAACTGCTGTGAAGGCAGTCTGCATTTCAACGCAGGTCCCATGAAGGCTACCTGCGCTGAATGTCAAAACCACAGTGTTGAGGTTGCGCTGAACCAGTTTGGCCTTGTGCAGCTGGGGTTCTCTGCTCTCTGTTGCCCTGTTTTGATCTCTGTTTTTTGCAGCCTGTAACCAGCATAGGAACCAGTCTGATAACTCATTTTCTTTGCTTAGATTCCGCCTCCTTTTGTACAAAAATACTGTGAGTGTTTTTATGTGTTTTTGGCATCATTTACAGTTTTCCTTTGCATGAGTGAGATAATCATCCTGTAGCCCTTGATTCAGATTTGATTGATTGTGATCTTAGGAGAGAGTTCATTGGCTGTTTACAGTTGATTATACATTTGCTTTTGCTTATTGGTTTGAGTTTGTCTCTTTTAAGTGTTGAAACAAGATGTTTATTTCGAAAGTCGCAAAGTGTTGTAATCTCTTCTACCCTTGTTGATTTCGAAAAAGTAAACTTGTTTGTACTTGTCATTTAAAAGCAAATTCAAAGTTGTACAAAAAGCTTTCTTTGTAGGCATCAATACTAAGAAAGCGGAAAACAAAACACCTGCATTGTGCATTTGCATTTTGATAAGTTTTCATGCTTGATTTAGGAACAGTGCATTAGAGTGTGCTGATTTCTCTTTGAGAAAAGATGGTGTCTTTCTTTTCCCTTAGTAGATAGGATTTTCAAAGTTGAAAAGATAATAAAGCTTGCTTATCATCTTAGACTGCATTTAGGAATTGTCCCATACATCTCGTGGTGATCCAGAAAGGCAAACTTCTAAAAAGATCAACTTAAAATAAACTGAATGAACTTAACAACGCTTTGCAACATAACGCACAACATAGAGGTCTAGGCTAGAGACGTGTTCCGGCATCGTTAAGCCTAGTGACTGTCGATCTCGTGGAAGGTGGGTGATTCCTCCTGAGGGACGATAGCGCTAGTACGGATTGTGCTCCCACGTACCGTCGCGTATATATTGGGAGACCCCTATAGGCATATATCCTTTATCCTTAGGAAGCCATGTCGGCCGCCCTACTGATCGCAATGCACTGAACACAGCATTTAGGAAGATCGACCGCCCGTACCTTAAAAAGTATTCTGCGGTTTTGCGAAAAGTTTGGCACACCCTCTGCCTAGAACTCCAGAGCAGTTTCTTTTGGCCTTTTTCAGAATCTATAACAGAAAAAGTCCATCCGAGCATTTGTCACTTCGGGCTCGTTAAAACATCGAAGGAGACTAGAGTCATCTTTAGCATTTTCTCAACTCTTTAAATGTGAAAAAGCAAGTTGTGTCTAAAGCGTCGTTAACAATTTATTTTAAACGGAACAATCACCCTTTATTCCCGCGTTGATCTTTAGGTTGAAAAGATGGAGCCCAAAAACCAAGGAATTCCCCTTGGTGGAAATCCTAGTCCCTTCTCCTCTTGGGGAGAAGTTGGTGCGCCCCACATGGCCACATTGTCGCTTCCAGGACTGACAATTGGCCTACCAGTCTGGCTCTTTTCAACCAGTGTCGTTCAGAACACCACCATTCCTGAACAGTCGAGTCAACAGTTAGACCAGACAAGAATTTCCCACTAGCCTTCTACTTCATCTTCCTCTCCTCCTTCCTCTTCACTTGACGGAACTAGTAAAGCAAAAAACTGAGTTCCTAAGGAGAAGAAAGAGAAGAAGAAGAAAGAGAAGAAGAAGAAGGAGCCAAAGGCGTCTGGGAGCAAACAAGTGTCGTCTGACAAAAATCCACACACAGCACTGGCAAGGCCTAAATCGCCATGCGTCATATGCAAGGGAGACCACTTCCACAGAGATTGTCCCTGCATCCCTCAGATACTAAGGGACTGGTCTCCCTGTTTGCACAATTCGGTAGCGTCGACCTTTGATAGCCATGTTGACTGCTCACTGTCAACTAGTGGAAGTGAAGCCACAGGACAAAGAGGGAAAGCTAGATTTCCTTGCAAACTGTGTGAAGGCGATCACGCCATCCACCGTTGTCCCTTCTTAGACGAGGCAAAAAGAGTTTTGGAAGATCGCCCGATTTTACGAGCGCAACTTCCTCCTGGATATCAAAAACTCCTGCCAAGTCCTTCGCTAGTTGAGAATCTGGCTGGCCCGCTCAGATGGTCAGCCGAAGCACCTGTCATTGAAGATGAACCATCTGAATCCATACCTGACGAAAGTCTAAAGGTTGAAACGACAGTTGACCCGGTTTTGCCTTCAGAGGCTCTATCTTCGAATGACACCATCACAGAGGAGAATAAAGACGACACCATCCAAATTCTCTTCATCAGCACTGACTCTGATGATCAAGGGGGAAATTCCACCATTCCTTTATCGCAGGAAGGAAGTTTGTCAGAGTGATATCCGGCCGTATATTCAGTCCCACCACCAAGCAACCTGGTTGTGTCCTTTGACTGGAACCAACTAGGCAGACCCCGCTTGCCAGCTAGCATACCATTCCGAATTATCATCCAAATATACAGAATGGTAATGGCTGGCACAGTTATTGATGAAGGGGCATCTGTGAGTATCCTTTCCTCTATTGCTTGGAAAGTGCTTGGTTCGCCAGCGCTTTTGCCTGAAATGAGAAATCTATCAGGCTCTGATAAGGGAACCAGTCGACCTTTAGGGATCCTCCCCAATGTGCCCATAACATTGAAAAGGAAGACCGTTCAAATGAACGTGATGGTTGTTCAAGGACCCTTGGATTATAACCTACTCCTTGGACGAGACTATATATATTGCATGGGAGCCATCGTCTCATCACTCTTTAGAGTAATGTGTTTTCCGCATGAAGGAAGAATGGTCAAGCTCGTAGACCAACTTTCATTCCCCGGATCATGCATCGCAAATAGTCATGAACCATCCCTAAATGGTCTATTCATGCAAGAAGTGTCTCAACCCACCGTCCATCCTCCTGATGAGCGCGAGTAATCCGGGAGGATATGACTGGAACCCAGGGGGCATGCGTCCTGGTCTGCTTCGGCAGGGGAACTCTGGGTATAGAGTAGGTTTCCGCAGGAGAATAGGACTAGTCCGTACCCCGTCCGTCTAGGAAGAGGGGTTGTTCTAGAATAAGATTCTTTTGTCAAAGTTATGTGAGTTGGCGGGCATCGTTGCTCACCTTTGTCTATTTCGGTAGACATTGCCGAGGAAGTGTTTTGTTTGAAGGATTAACGAGACAATCTTTGGGTAACTTGAAAGAGGTAAGCCTCTCTCGTTAAAACAAATGTTTTGGCGGAAAAGAAGTAGAGGTAACTTTGAAATCGTACTTTATACCTGGGGGCATGCAAACCTTTTGGAGTGCAAGCAAGGGGTAGCTATTTATTTTTTAAATTTTTAGGTCCTTCCCTTTAAACCTGTAGGTCTAACCCTTTAAACTCGTAGGATTAGCCGTTTCCAAACTTTCATAAAGAAAGGATGCAGAGCAAAGCTTAGTGAGATGAAGCTCCTTAAAAAATAGAATCTTGATGAGACACTCTTATCATATGACTGGTATAATTGAGCAGTTTTAGCACAAAGTTCATGCTCGTTAAAAAATAAACGCAAGATCCGAGCAGTTTTAGCGCATAGTTCATGCTCGTTAAAAAATAAACATAAGTTTGAGCAGTTTTAACGCGGACTTCATGCTCGTTAAAAAATAAACATAAGCACCACCCAATAAATAACCACTGTGAATGTAAACCTCATCAGCCATTAAAGCCTTGGTCGTGTTTGCACCATCACCTCCACTTTTCATTTGGCCGATCGTTCACCTCCATATGATTGTTTACCCATTTTGAGGAACAGCTGCGAAGAGTGATTTCACCTAGCCATCCTTGTGACACTGCCGTGATTGGAAAATTCCAACCTGTACCTGGAATCAGCTGCTAACCCTGTTTATCACTCGTTCCTCAAAAGACGAGTCTTCTTTAAGCTCTTTTCAACTGAATCGTAAAATATGAAAAGATTGCCGAGTTTTGGCCTTCCAGCTCGTTAAACTGACCGGAAGTGCTATCCCTCCTCTAGATTTTAATCTTTTTGGACCTGAGGGATTATTGCACAAAAAGATCGAGCGCTTGTTTTGTTCGGCTCGTTAAAACTATCGAAAACTCATCCCTTCTGTATTGTTTTATACTTTTTCGGACTTAAGGGATTAGATGACGAAAAAGGAATTTTGGAGTTGACTTTACGTACCTTTTCAGACTCTCCAAAAATGAAAAGGGACCGAATTGTCTTTGTCGTTAGACTCGTTAAAATCATTAAATAGCGACAAACGTGTCTTTAGACGAGAACGAGTTTCACTATCGCTAGGCTCGTTAAAACATAGCGATGGGCTTGCCCGAAGGGCAGGTTATAGAACAAGCATATGTTATCCTCCTCAAGCTTGACAAAAATAAAGAGATACTGGTCAGCAATGACTGGGGAAAAATTGGGAGAAACTAAAGAAAACTTTGATGGTAGCAGGTCGCTCTTGAACATGACTCTTTTCATCCGTACCACAATCGGGTTGGGTTGTTTCATTCACCGGTCACATCACCATGGTCTCGCCATACCATCCATATTTGGGGTAATGCTACTGATCCATCGCATTAGTGTCGCCATATGTTCAAGAGAAGTCGTTTAGAAAGAGTCAACCGGGTCCCATCCACTGCCATACATTATCCTTCATCCATTCATGACCACCACCCTGAATCATATGTCACAAATCGTTTTCACCTCCATCAAAATCATTAGCTCCGTTCCATGTCACTGATGTGGGATTCATTAAGGCCCTCCTTTGATGGATCGCTTCTTGTCGACATCAGCTCATTATCCAAGAAGTTGATCTAGGAACAACCCCTTCAGTACTTTGAAGCTTGCATGCCTCAATGGCAAGTTTCTCACTTCCGGCGACAGGTATACATCAATGACCTTCGACCAGAAGATTTCGCGTGGTGTTCGACGCCAAGTCCTTTATTCACACCACGTGAATTGTACTGCAGTACCTTGAGGGCCATTATCATTATCGGTGATTCCTCTCGCGCTTGTTAACGGTTTACATCATTGACCGGTAATCAAGCGAAGTCTTTCCATGTTCGACTTCAGAACATTTCTCACATGGATCGACTTGTACTTAGAGTGAAGATCGGACGAGTTTGAAGACCCCGGATCTAGTTTCATCCATCTGGGCTGCGATATATATTCAGGAAAGATAAAGACATTTGACATGTACATCATTGCAGCAGACGATCATCCTACTCAAAGGATGATAATTTCATCAAAATTATCAGTCCACCATCAGACGATTGTCTGTTCTATGTACAGAAAATGAATTTATAAAGCTGAGCATGGGAATGCCCACCTTAGCTAGATCATGAAAGCAGTATGAAAAATAATGTATTGTATTGTATCTTATTACAGGCCTCCTCCCAGCAAATGGATGAACTTCAGACCCTCCTGGATAAAGCATTTCACCCGATAAACGGCCTCATACTTTAGGGGGCAACTGTTATAGACATTTTTGTCCCTTACAGCATTGAGCATGAAATGTCCATAATCTAAGGGATCCAAAGTCCCTAAACATGTTGTTCCTACCCCTAGAAGAACAAGGCTAACAAACCACAGCAATTCACAGAAGTTCTCCACCTGAAACTGCTCAAAAAAAAGTCAATTCAGGATCATGTCAACTGCTCCACTGACCATCTGCGCTGAATGTCAATGGCTCCACTGGCTACCTACGCTGAATGTCAACTCCAACACTGGCTACCTACACTAAGCGGGAGAGGACATGTGGCAGGCTCATTCCTCAAGGTGTCAGATCCCAGGAAGCTTCCAAAATGACACTTGCCTCAGGGAATTCGACTGGTGATGAGTAAGAGGTTCCAAATCTCCAAGTGGAAGCAAGAACCTCCAAGTGGACTCAAGAACTAACAGAGGGAGAGGACACTAGTCAGATCTCAAGCTGACTCATCCTCTCTCCAAAAATCTATATATGGATCTCTCCTCCATGAGATGAGGGGGGTGGAATTTTGTTATTGCAAAGAATTGCTGTTGGTTTGAGACTGGAATCATTGGGTGCTTAATGCTTTGAAGGGAGGTGAAGATAGGAATTCCATTCTGCTGGGAAGGAGATGCTGGATTGGAGCCCTCTGGGTTGTATCTCTTCCTGAACCTTGTTATTTATCAATAAAGCTATCTTGGTTTTCTCCTATATACTGATGTATCTTTGATGTATGATTGCATTAGTGTATTTGATTTACTTCTAATCCTGAATCAATTATGAATGTGAATATCTGTCTTTGTGTTGTGTTCTTCTCTTGTCGCAAGTAGCTGTTCTCTTGTCACAAGTAGCTGTTCTCTTGTGATCTCGTAGGAATCTGTTGAAGCTGGGCGAGCGAGGAGGCAAGTAGCTGTGAAAACCCAAAGAGAAGAGGATCTAGATCGAGGGACAAATGGAAGACACCGATAAGTCTACTGATCTCTCTTCTTTCGCAATTCATAAAGGAAGAAACCAGAATAGCTGTATCTGTTTGTTGCTAAGGCACTGTCACACCTTAGGTGGATAGGATTGTCCTGCATAGGCATTTTTCCCCACAACACCTGGTAGTGCATTTACCTGTGTTGCAACGCACCTAGCCAGTGTATTTGGGTGCTTTGCAACGCAGGCAGCTAGTGGAGCATCTGAATTGATCATGATTTGACTAGTTTTGGGCAGTTTCTGGTGGAGAACTTCTGGGAGAAGCTGTCATTTGTTGACCTTGTTTCTTTAGGAGCTGGAACAACATCTTTAGGGACTTAGGATCCCTTGGTTTATGGAAATTTCATGCTTATAGCTGTAAGGCACAAAAATGTCTATAACAGTTGTCCCCTAAAGTATGAGGTCGTTTATCGGGTGAAATGCTTTATTAGGAGGATCCGAAGTTCTTTCAATGCTGGGAGGAGGCCTGTAATAAGATACAATACAATACATCATCTTCATACTGTTTTCATGATCTAGCTGAGGCGGGCATTCCCATGCTCAGCTTTATAAATTCATTTTTTATGTACATAGGATAGACAACCGTCTGATGGTAGACTGATGATTCTGATGAAATCATCATCCTTTTGGTAGGATGATTATCTGTGCTGCAATGTTGTACATGTCAATGTCTTTATTTTTCCTGAATATATATCGCAGCTCGAATGGATGAAACTAGATTTGGGGTCTTCAATCTCGTCCGATCTTCACTCGAATTACAAGTCGATCCATGTGAGAAATGTTTTGAAGTCGAACATGGAAAGACATCGCTTGATTACCAATCAATGATGTAAACTGTTAACAAGCGCGAGAGGAATCACCGATAATGATAATGGCCCTCAAGGTACTGCAGTACAATTCACATGGTGTGAATAAAGGACTTGGCGTCAAACACCACGCAAAATCCTTCGGTCGAAGGTCATTGATGTATACCTATCGCCGGAAGTAAGAAACTTGCCATTGAGGCATGCAAGTTTCAAAGTACTGAAGGGGTGTTCCTAGATCAACTTCTTGGATAATGAGCTGATGTCGACAAGAAGCGATCCGTCAAAGGAGGGCCTTGATGTATCCCACATCAATGACACAGAACGGAGCAAATGATTTTGATGGAGGTGAAAACGATCTGATGATATATGGTTCAGGGTGGCAGTCATGAAAGGATGAAGTATAATGTATGGTAGTGGATGGGACACGGTTGACTCCTCTGGATGACTTCTCTTGAACATATCGGCGACACTTATATGATGGATTGGTAGCATTTACCCCAAAGGTGGATGGTATGGCGAGACCATGGTGATGCGACCGGTGAATGAAACAACCCAACCCAACTCAGGCATGGAGTGGAAGTGTCATGTTCAAGAGCGACTTGCTACCAATAAAGGTTCTTTGAGTTTCTTCCCAATTTTTCCCTAGTCATTACTGACCAGTACCTCTTTATTTTTGTCAAGCTTGAGGAGGATAACATATGCTTGTTCTATAATTTTCCCTTCGGGAAAACCCATCGCTATGTTCTAACGAGCCTAGCGATAGTGAAACTCGTTCTCGTCTAAAGACAAGTTTGTCGCTATTAATGTTTTTAACGAGTTTAACGACAAGGATAACTCGGTCCTTTTCATTTTTAGAGAGTCTGAAAAGGTACGTAAAGATAACTCCGGAAGTCCTTTTTTGTCATCTAATCCCTTAAGTCCGAAAAAGTATAAAACAATACAGAAGGGATGAATTTTCGATATTTTTAACGAGCCGAACAAAACAAGCCCTCGATCTTTTTGTGCAATAATCCCTCAGGTCCAAAAAGATTAAAATCTAGAGGAGGGATAGCACTTCCGGTCGCTTTAACGAGTTGGAAGGCCAAAACTCGGAAATCTTTTCATATTTTACGAGTCAGATGAAAAGAGCTTAAAGAAGACTCATCTTTTGAGGAACGAGTGATACAAGGGGTAGCAGCTGATTCCAGGTAAGGGTTGGAATTTTCCAAGCACGGCAGTGTCACAAGGATGGCTAGTGAAATCACTCTTCGCAGCTATTCCTCAAAATGGGTAAACAATCAAGTGGAGGTGAATGATCGGCCAATGGAAAAGTGGAGGTGACGTTGCAAACACGACCAAGGCTTTAATGGCTGATAATGTTACATTCACGGTGGTTATTTACCGGAGGATAGTTCATTTTTTAACGAGCTTAAACGCGGATTGAAACACTTGCTCGGTCTTATGTTTATTTTTTAACGAGCATGAACTATGTGCTAAAACTGCTCGATAACATGGTCTAGTTTTGATTTTTTACCATAAATAGCTTCGCCTTTTCAAAGATAGCACTGTACTTTCAATTGCTTCATCAAACTAGTTAGAAATGAACAACATTTGCTTGAAAATGAGATTAAAACGCTAATATTTTACTTTGAACTACGTAAAAAGCAATTAAAAAGTGTTTTTACCTCTCATTTTACCATTTCATTTGAACTTGGTTTGTTGGAGCTTTGGAGGTGCCTCTTCCCCCTTGATTTTCATCAGCTAATTTCAGGAGATTCTGTGGACGATTCTTGGCGCCGTCTGGACCAGGTAGGAGCTAAACCCGAGCTCTTTCATTTCATGGTTTCCTTTCTGCATTCTGTGCTTCATTTTCTGCTTTTCTGAGCCCCTGGGGTTTGATGGGTTCGTTCTGCCATCAACGCACCCTGGGCATTCGAAACCTGCGCTGAATGTCAACCAGTATGAAGGCAGTTTGACCTTCAACGCAGGTGGAACACTGTGCAGGTGCGTTGGGCGCAGAAAAGGGATTTGCTACACAGTTTTTGATGAAAATTTTTGCCTGTTTCTCATCAAAATCAGGATCTAACTCCTCTCATGTTTGTTTTTCAGAGATCTCGGAGCAAAATGACCCTTACATGGCGAGAACGAGAACATGAAGAAGAGGACATGATTGCCCTACATGATCCGGTTACAGTGAACGCGCTGCGGAACTGTGGCTTGCTGAAGTTCTTCCGCATCTCTAGCATGAGACAGCAGATCAACCTACTGCAGTATTTGCTCGATGCTTGGGATCCTATCAATCAAGTTTTCCAGATTAGGGGCAAATCTATCCCCTTGACTGTAGTAGACATTTACTTCTTAACTGGCTTGTCGAGGCGGGGTGCCCCCATCTCTTTGTCAGATTCGGCCCGAGGGAGTGACTCTGTGAGAGATTATGTCCGCCAATATTGCAGGGAAGGATCTCAGCCGAGTAAATACGGCAAGATCATCATCCGTGATGTCACTGATAGGTCCCTTAAGTCTATCCTGTTTACTTTTGGTAGGATGGCTGGTAGTGCGTCTCTTCATGTGGCCAACAGATCCTATATGCAGCATGCCTTGGAATGCCTCCAACCGAAAATATTCAACTGGTGTGATGCAGTACTTCTTGTGATGAAAAGTCAATTGACCAAGATAAAAGACGGGAGATTGAACAACTTTGGGTTCGGTTCTATTTTGACCGCCTTTGCCTTGGAGAAGATACCACTGATGCAGCCGCAGTACATTGCACTCGACTTACCTTCTCCTACCGAACCACGCATGTAGAGATGGGTTGACCATATGTCTAGGCATGCTGGTCAATCTTAGATTTCTTTTTCTGATACCTTCTTCAGGTGGTTTGAGCGTCAGGAGATGGTCTATTCCGAGTATCCATATGTTGGCATGGATTTCCGGGGCGATCCGGATTTAGTACTGCCGGATGGCGAGCAGTGGGGCGCTATTGGTAAAATCTTTGACCATATCACTATTTACTATTTTTATTTATAATGTCCTTGTGCTTTATTCTATCAAGACATTAATCAAACTCATGTGTGCATGCAGATGTTGGTCCTGTTCGTCCAGTAGTTCGCCTGAGAGTGCCAGCCGCTGCCCCAGCAAGAGAGGCTGCTGGGAGGGTTATCCTTCGTGACCTTGATGTGGCCGAGACTCTCACAGCTGTGCAGGAGCAGGTTGAGAGCCTTACTCTCGGTATTCCAGATGTGAGGATCGACGAGCTACCTTTACAGTTACAGTGACATACTACTGGTGTGCCTAGACGATGGACTCGTCTCTTACGCATGATTGCACAGGCTGTGACTTGCTATCACGAGCATCATTAGACTAGGGTGCCCCCTAGCATTTTGAGTTTTTGGGTCATGTGACCGATTTTGTCTTGGTTACAGAACATCATATGTAAACCATAAACAACTATATATATATATTTTGATTTTCGGGGTTTTATTCTGGTTGAGTTATATGATCCACATGTAAAACATTGATGATGTGTTTCTTTTTATAAATGTCGCAAATGTCTATCTAACACATAGTTTGCTAATGAGTCAGTTAATGTGTTTAAGTTTCTGGAAATATGTTGGTATTGAATCAAATCAAATTGTCTTTCCAAAATCTTAACCCTTAGGAACATGCGATAAATGGCCGGGTTTCGGACAGAATATATACCATTGAGTTGTAGTATTACGAGTTGTGAGTCTAGCCTGACGATTAGTCGACGTATACCATGGGTGATGGCATTAGAGAGAAGTTCTATCAACGTGCTATACTCAGCGATGTTATTTGTTGATCGACCGATACATACACCTCTGAAACTTACTAACTCGCCGCTTGGATAAAAAATGGCCCAGGCTGCGGAGGACAGGTTCCGCGAACTACGACTCGCTCCGTCGGCATATCCAACACATGGTTCCAATGGGTTTGACATCTGCAATAAATGTTAAAAGGTGGATTACTCGACCCTTTAGCGAAAACAAAAATACAACAAAAGCATATTGGTCACTATTTAAGCATAGTAACGCTTGAGGTACAACCCATTATGAGGTTGCGCCAATGGAATTCTGTCGTAATCCATCAACTCATAGGCTCCTTTTGTTAACACCCATTTAACAATGCAGGGGCCCATCCATAAAGAATTAAACTTACCTGCTCCCAATTTATCGGATTCTTGGTCATAAAGCAAGACCAAGTCACCTTCTGAAAAGACACGGGGTTTGACATTCTTGTCGAACTACGCCTTGACTTGTTTCTTATGGGCTTCATTAGCCAAAGCGGCATCACGACGAGTTTCATCCAATTGGACTAATTCCAAGAAACGGGCCTCTTCTTTTAAAGTTCCGGGGAGGAGATCGATTGCGAGTTTAAGAGACGAGATTTCGCACTGGACTAGTAAGACTACTTCCAGGCCATATACCAGTTGGAAGGGTGTGAACCCGGTCGCATTCCTTACCGATGTTCGGTAAGCCCACAAGGTTGAGTACAGGATTAGGTGCCACCTTCTTTTGTGAACTCCGATCATCCTTTGCAACATACGCTTCAGGACCTTGTTGATCGCTTCAACTTGTCCGTTGGCTTGTGGATAATACGGAGTAGAGCTGTCGTGAGATAGCCCTAGATTGGAAGCTAATTCAACCATCATGTGATTGCGAAAATGCGATCCATGATCTATGACTATAGCCTGTGGTATGCCGAATCTGGCGACTACATGATTGAAAAAGAAAAGGGCAGCTGTTTCACCAGTGTTATCTAATGTAGGCATCGCCTCGGCCCATTTGGTAAAATAGTCCACGGCGACTATAATATACCCATGCCCCCAGGTCGAGGTGGGGTTACATGTCATGAAATCGATGCCCCATTTGGCGAAAGGCCCAACAGCAACTATCGGCTGTAATGGTGCGGGTGGTATTCTGGTTTTGCTATCAAAAATTTGACAAGAATGGCAACTTCTGACTGCGGTTATGCAATCCTTGAACATTGTTGGCCAGAAGTATCCCGCTCGTAAGATTTTTTGTGCTGTAGCATATCCAGATTGATGCCCCCCACATGCGCCTAAATGACACTCATTGAGGGCCTTTTCGGCCTCCTCAAGGGTGAGGCACCTTCTCAGAACTGTATCGATACCACGACGGTAAAGCGTATCACCGACGATCATGTAGTCTTTTGCTTGGTATCGTATATGTTTTTGTTCAGAGTGAGAGGTATTTGGCCTGAATTTTTGGGTCTGGAGATAAATTATTATATCTCCATACCACTCATTGCTTGTAGATATCAGAAACAAATTCTCATCCACGCTTGATTCTTCGGATGTTTCATCGTTGGACGACGATGGGAAATCGCATAGTAATTCTGCAAAAACTAGAGCTTTCTTTGACTTGGATTTTACAAATTCCAGATCAAACTCTTGAAGGATCGCTATCCATTTTGAATATTTGTTGAGGGCTTTCACTTGTATAAGGAAAGCTAGTTGAGCTGGTAACTGAGGATCGTATCCTTTGTGGTCGAAGGATACAAGATTGGAATCCCTAGGATCAACCCCACCAATGGCTAATAACAAAGCCTGCCTTTGGGATGGGCAATTTTGTAGTACTTCAAGAGTCGACATAGCGGATGGCGACTGGGCCAAATCTTCCACTATGTTATAATGCTGCGCCGCTCTAGCGCGAGGATTAAATGTCGACTTGTGTACTACTCCCTTTGGTGGTTTTATTGTTAATTCAGGAATGATGGGTGGTACAACTTCTGTCGAAGTTGTTGTCGAACTACTTGGTTGATCTTTACCTTTGTCGTTCGACAGCTGCGGATTCCCATAATCTTTGTTCCTTGTCGAAATCAAAGCATCATTTTGCTGTTTCGAAATTGACAACATTAGCACTTGCGACGGGGAAGCATTTCCACTATCAACCAGATTTGTTCCTGGATTTGGAAACGGATCAGTTAACACTGCTGAGGTTTTTGAACTCTTAAAGAATCTTTTAAGCTTAGCTTTGTATGGACAATCTGCCGTCCAATGATCCTCATCGCATATCTGACACCCTGAGGGGGGTGGTTTCCTATTTCCAGGAGGGTTTGAAGAAGTTTTTTCAGGAGACGATTCATCCTGTTTCTTCTTCTTCCCTTTGCCTTGTTTCTTCTTGCTTCTTGGTTGTTTGGTTTCTTTTCCCTTATCTGTTGATACGGCATTTACTTCCGAAGCAAGAATTTCGTCTTTTGCATTTTGATTTGAAATCTTACGGGCCTTCTTGGATGTGGCCTTTGTCGATTTCGCGTTTGTCGTGCCAATCACGCCATCGTCGGCATGAGAGTCATTGTTTGATTTAGGAGGAGGAGGAATTGAGAATTCCGGTCTAGGGGCATCAGGTATTTTGTCGTAGAGCATGGCAGACTGAGTATAGACCAAGTCCAAATATTGCACACGAGCGATAACTTGCTCTTCCGTTACGATTCCCCCCTTTGCCACATCTTCCGTGATGGCAGGAAGTAATAACTTGATAAACCATTCAGCTAATAGCTGATCGGGAACGTACGTTTTTACCATTCTACGACGACGTCGCCACTCATGTATATGATCAGATATGTGAGTGGCCATTGTCTGTTTGAAGTTGGTTAGCATTTCCGTTCCCGTTTCATACCTTATCGGTAATTGAAAATGGGTTAAAAAGGTCGTGGCTAAGGTACTGAAGTTGTCGAACGAAGCTCTAGGCAATTCAATATACCATTTTGCCGCTGGACCCGTTAACGTCCTTTAAAAAAGGCGAAGCCTTATCGAATCATCGTTTAAGGTGTTTGATGAACACCATAGATGAAATGTCATCACGTGATTTGATGGGTCTTCACCTGGATTTCCATTAAATTTAGGAATATCTGATGCAAGTTTATGAGGGATCGCTGGCCACCAAGGGGTGTAAGCAATTGGATCATTTGTTAACCGGTGTAAATCGGGTAACTCTAAAGTTGCCACGAATGGTAACTGTTGATTCAGTTTAGGTGAAGCATACCCAGGATACGATGGAATTGCCTGAGCAGTTGGCCTTTGCATACCAGCATAATGTAGTTGATGCTGGTACGACTGATACGGTTGGTGGACATGACCATTGTAAAGTGGTTGATTTTGACTATTTTCAATGTACGGTTGTCCACTGTTCGCAAAGATCTGCTGCTCAGAACCTTGGTATACTTGTTGGAATTGTGGTTGTTGGTATTGCACCAGCCACGGTTGTGAAGCCATGTTCTGTTGCACTATACTAACCATTGGACCAAGGTGTGGGGTAATTGTACCCGTTTGGACCTGTGTCGTCCCACTAGTTAGCGATTGTGGTTGAGTCACAGCGTCAAGGGGCTGTTGCATTACAACCTGAGAAATCTGAGGTTGACATACAACAGGCAACGTTTGAACTTGTGACACTGTCACAATACCCGGTGTAGTAGGTATATTCGACACAGGTACACATTGTTGCATCGAATATACAACCCTTGGTTGTTGGGGTAGTATAGGTACCCAACCACTTGATGTAACTCCAGTATAACCTGAATACTATTGTGAACTCCTGTATGGATATCCTCCCGGAGGGGGTAATGAAAGGGCATACTGCCCCCCATACGGTGGTAATCCGGAACTCAAGGGGATTGTCTGCCCTTGGGGACTGGATTGCCCAAATTGACCTCCAAATGGATCAATTTGTCGAGTCTCAACATAAGAGTTGCCGGATATTATTCCGGAGGAACAAATAGGAACGGACCATACTGTCGAAATAGCCCCTGGATGGACTCCTTCTAGGGATTGTGAGCTAGTCGGGACAGATGGTATGCCGGCAAACATTGTCGGAGTGACGATAGGGAGTTCTGCTGTCACTGTGTCAGTCGACACAGTCCTAGATGTTGACGGTTGTTCAGACATTTTGAGCCTATCCAAAAGATTACCTAGCGATTCTACAGGAACTTTCGCTGGTGTTAGACTAACTTCTGATGTCGAAGGAAAAAGAGTGACCCCAACTCCAAAATACGTTGGAGTACTTGCTTGCGGATCTTCTACAATTTCTTCGATCACAATCAAAACAGGTGGAAGGGGAAGACCGTCAGGTCCGTAAAATATTTCTGGTGCCGAAGAAGGGGTTGAATAGACAACGACAAATGTTTGAGGAGCAAGACTCTCCGAACCGGTTGCAGATGGAACTGGTTCAGTAACACAAGTGTTTGCTCTCAGACTAGGATCAATATCACTGTCCCTCTGTGGCTGTTGAAATTCTTCTGTAGAGGCAGGGTTTCTAGAAATGCTTGGAGTAACCGAGACCTTGGATGTTGTTGGAACACTTGTTTTAACTTTAATAGGAGATTTCGAACCGGTTAAACGAATTTGCTTTGTCCGTACTGTTTTCGATTCCGAAGACAAAGACGGTTGACTCGTAAGCCTCCGCGAACGACGGGGTTTCAATTGACTTTCTTCCATGATTGCGAATTACTTGATCAACCAAAATACAAAAGGGGAAAGTGTGTTTCCGAATTAAATGAATTTTTAGACGCTTTAGACACAACTTGCTTTTTCAATTTTAAAGAGTCGAGAAAAAGCAAAAGATGACTCTAGTCTCCTTCGATTTTTAATGAGCCTGAAGTGACAAGTGCTCAGATGGACCTTTTCTGTTAAGGAGTCTGAAAAGGAACGAAAGGGACTGCTCTAGAGTTCTAGGTAGAGGGTGTGCCAAACCAATCGCAAAACCGCAGAATACTTTTTAAGGTACGGGCGGTCAATCTTCCCGAATGCTGTGTTCAGTGCATTGCGATTAGTAGGGCGGCCGACACGGCTTCCTATGGATAAAGGTTTTGAGCCTATAGGGGTCTCCCAATATATACTCGACGGTACGTGGGAGCACAATCCGTACTGGCACTTATCGTCTCTCAGGAGGAATCACCCAACCATCAGTGAGGCCAACAGTTACCAGGTTTTACGACGCCAGAACACGTCTCTAGCCTAGACCTCTATGTTGTGCGTTAAGTTACAAAGCGTTGTTAAGTTCATTCAATTTATTTTAGGTTGATCTTTCTTAGAAGTTTGCCTTTTTGGATCACCACGAGATGTAGATACAATTCCTAAATGCAGTCTAAAGATGATAAGCAAGCTTTTATCTCTTTTCAACAATGAAAATCCTAGCTACAAGGGGAAAAGAAAGACACAATCTTTTCTCAAAGAGCATAGAGCACACTGTAAATGCACTTTTCCTAAATCAAATCATACAAACTGTCAAAATGCAAATGCACATATGCATGTATTTGTTTTCACTTTCTTAATATTGATGCCTAAAAAGAAAGTTGTTGTACAAATTTGAATTCGATTTCAAGTGAAAAACACAAACAAGCTTCTTTTTCGAAATCAACAAAGACGATTACGACACTTTATGATTTTGAAGTAAACACTTGTTTCGACACTAGAAATTCACAAATTCAAACCAAAAGACAAAAGTAAAAGCGTAATCAACTGTCAACAGCAAACAAACTTACTCCTAAGATCAAAACGACACTTACGACAGGTCTAGATCTAAGGGCAACAGTATGACTAGTTTACTTTTGTAATGGGAAACTGCAAATGATGTAACAAATACACAAAAACAAATACAGTTTCTTTTATACAACTGAGGTGGAATTAAGGAAAAGGAAAGGGGTTTTTAGATAGGTACACACACTGATAATAGGATGCAAAAATCAGAGATAAAACTGAACAAAATGAAGCAGAGAACCACAGCTGCACAGGGCAAAGGCTGATCAACGCACCTGTTGCACAGAGAAACTGAATTGCAGCGCAGGTAGACCTCTCGAGACCTACGTTGAAATGTAGAACCTCTTCACAGAGCTTGCGCTGAAGCAGAAACGAGAATTGTCTCTAGGTTCTGGGTCACGGTTTGCAGTTTAATCTATGGTTTTTGGTCGGATAAAAGCTATCAATAAGGTACAATTAGAGGGATGATTTAAAGGAGGACTAAGAGCTATCACAAAGGGAAATTAGAGCATTTATGGATCAGCTGTTCAGATCATAAACAGGCCCAGTGAATGGACTAGAGTAGCAGATCTCTACTTTGCATTTGTAAATGGCAAATGCAGTTCGACTCGCTACTCCTGAGTTTATGAGATGAACAGCAATAGAAACACAAATAAACTAACTAGACACGCTCCCCAGCGGAGTCGCCAATTTGTTGTTGGGAAAAGTATCTATTCAGAACGCTCCTATCCCACTCTAAGGTGTGACAGTGCCTTAGCAACAAACAAGGAAAACTACTTTCGTATTCTTCTTTATGAAATGTAAATGAAGAGGAAGGATGTAACTAACCTGTGTCTTTCGCTAGTTTGTTGATCCAATCACTCTCCTCTTTGTTTGCTTCCCGCTGCCTGCTCCCTTACTGGTCCAGCTTCACCAAGTTCCTGCAAGATCACAGAAGAGGAAAACTACACAAAAGACATAGATTTACATTCATAACTAGCTTAGGATCAGATTTAAGCTAAACATGCAAATATAACAAAGCATCATTGATACACAGCATGTAGGAGAAACTCAAATAGTTTTATTGATATGATAAGAAAGTCCAAGAGGAGATACAACCAAGTGAGTCCCGATCCAGCATCTACCTCCCAGCAAAGGAATCCCTTCCTCACCTCCAACAAAGCATAAATCACCCAATGCACTAATCTCAATCTCAAACCAACAACAATTCTCTGCAAAGTACAAAATTCCAGCCTCCTGGATCTCTGGGTGAGGGATCCATATATAGATGTAAGCAGAGAGGATGAGTCAGCTTATGTTTTGACTTGTGGCTTCTCTCTGTCAGTTCTTGCTTCCACTTGGAGGCTGAGAGCCTCTTACTCATCACTGGTCGAATTCAGTGAGGCAAGTGTCATTGGAGAAGATTCTGGAAGCTTCCATTGTCTTTCCACCTCGTTGAATGACTTTGCCATTTGTCATTTCCCGCTCAACGCACCCTGGTAGTGCATTTACCTGCATTGCAATGCACCTAGCCAGTGTATTTGGGTGCTTTGCAATGCAGGCAGCTAGTGGAGCATCTGAATTGATCCTGATTTGACTAGTTTTGGGCAGTTTCTGGTGGAGAACTTCTGGGAGAAGCTGTCATTTGTTGACCTTATTTCTTTAGGAGCTGGAACAACATCTTTAGGGACTTAGTATCCCTTGGTTTATGGACATTTCATGCTTATAGCTGTAAGGCACAAAAATGTCTATAACAGGTTGGTTGCAATGTTGCATTTATTCTTGGTAAAGAAGGGCATTGTTGTGTTTCATGATCCCTCTCACAAATGGTACAAATTGTCACTTAGTCCAACACGCATTCCCTTAGTGGATGTTTTTCTCTGCATTTAGAACAAAATATGGCCAAAGCAGCTTATGCTTCTGCTTGTTTCTTTTTAGCCTGCAAGGTGTCAATCTGTCAAGCAAAAGAACTTAACATTTCAGTTTTACAATTCCTCAAGTAAATTACCTATTTCAGCTCTTGTTGCTCCTACACTGGCTTATTTATAAACTCTTGAATATGTATTATCCTTGCTATTTGATCTGTTCCTTGCAGCTCCTCTTGAACATCTTTTGCAGAGGTAAACAATTTCATCATATGATTCCTTAGATATGTCCCCTTTACCAAGCATGTTTAACATGTCTAGACAATCATCCCTCACCCCTTTCAATAATATTGTTTTAAGAATATCTTTACTTACATCAGAGTGATTGGATCTTTGCAAGTTATATTGCAGCCTTTCGCAAAGTCCTCAAGATTCTCATCCTCCTTGTGCACCATCTTAAATAATTCTTCCCTCTTTTCTCTAATCCAGCAGTAGTCCTGATATTTGGTCAAAAACTTCTGTTTCATCTATTCCCATGTTGTGATTACATCTCCTCCCAGACTCATGAACCATCTTAATGCATTTCCTTTTAGTGTCGCTCGAAACAACTTCAATTTTTGAGAATTAGTAACATAATCATAGCTTATGCATAATATATCAAACTCAAAATAAACTCATCAGGATATTCAAAGGATAACCCATGAAATTTAGGTAAGGCCGAAAGTGGGATATTCTTCATAGGAGTTTCTCCACTGGGAAAATCACCAATATGAAATCCCAAGGTAGAGAGAGAATTCTCACCTCTTCCTTCAGGTTCTACCAGTCTTCCATTATAGAATCCTTCATTATTCTCTTCGATTGGTTGTTCTCCTGCTGAACTTGCTCTGTCTTCAATGTTTTCTGTTGGTTCCTCAACGTTTTTAATTGGTTCCTCAATGTCCTCAATTGGCTCCTTAAAATCTTCAACTGGTTCTTTGATTTCTTCTACTATTTCCTCAACTTTTTCAGGACCCACAACTTCCTCTGTTTCGTAGTTTGTTTGGAGGGAGTGCTGAGGCTTGGGCTTTCGAGAGCTCAGCCTCTGATAAGTTTCAGCCTTTGATATGATATCATCAATAAAGGTCTTTCTTCCTCCTCCTTTACATTTGCCACCTGTATGGTTATTTTTCTTGCATCCTCTCATGCATTCGCATATCTAAAAGAAAAACGTTAATGCTTTTGAAATCTACAATTTCCTTCCTCAGAAATGGCGCCAAAATGTTGGTCACTTTAATTGCTTATTAATCTAAACAACCAATGCTACATGAATTGTCAACCCAAGAAAGTCTGTTTATTTGAAAGGCAATTACACACTATATATGCTCAATTCCAAAAGCAATAAGGAGTTGCAGTATAATTTATTCTAATCACACCTTTCTTTAAACAACCGAAGTTCTACTTCGAGTTACAACAAAAGAAATATCTCTATTGCAGACAATGATCAAAGAAATCCTGAATTATAGTTAAAAATAACAATTTGGAAAGGAAATCAATCTGCAAAGGAAAAGACTAGCTATGCTCTAACAGAGAACAGGACCCTATTCCTCAAGCACGAATCTTCAGCACCTGTTTCTGATTACTATGCTTCAAAAATTCACTCTGGGAAACCAATTAAAATAATCATTGATTACCTATGAACGAATTTATGGAAACAATGCAATGACCAAGCAGAAACATAGTTTCAGCAGAAAACACAAAGGTTAAATAATGCATAAGTAAATTCAGCAAACAGGAATTAAAAAGGCATGGATGTAAAAATAATACTTAACGCACTATAGAATTTAAAGAGTGAATCTTGTGATGAAGGTGGGCCCTGTCCTTCTTACAAGATTCCCCAAGCAATGGAACTTAAGAGAAAATGGTCAAAACAGTCTTTTATTCATCTGTCAAAGTATCATATTACAAAAGATTAAAGTTCCTTCGTCCCAGCTAGACCTTCTTGTAATCTCTCTATATCCTTCTAATGTTGATGTCTCCTCCTTTTAAAGAGGAGACATCAATTACAATTAATTACATTGTCAATCCTCTTTTGACCTGCAATGCTAAAATAGGATAACCGAGTCTTCCATTAACAAAATATTGTTACAATGGTTATGACAATGCCTAACTTTGGAATACAGTTGTTATGGTCCATCTAATAGCTCCTTTGATGATCCTCTTCTATTGCTGCTAAGTCTAAAAATCCAAATTATCGTTGTTTCAGCAACGTGATTTGCGCATTGCTCTTAACTGTTTCAGCAACGTGGTTCAAAATGACAAAAATGTTTCAGCAACGTAATGTGAAATAATATCTACATTCTTCAAAACTGTTTCAGCCACTATTCGATTAGTGATTAACCATGAAGGAAATGTAAAATTACATGTAAAATAAATCAAACATATAGTAATGAGAAGACATGCTATATACCTTGGAAAATAGATCAAAGTGATAACATGGGCTTTAATTATAGTTTGAAAGAGGATGGAAGATAACAAAATGTGTAAACAAAAAGGGACAATATGGAGTCCTAACAAGAGACATGTTGTTCCACTGCCTACTTTTTAGTTCTTAGTTTAGTTCTTGTTGAAACAGGTCCTAAACTCATGAACTCGACCCCTAAAGCCTAGCATGAGTTTTTTTATGCCTATATCTAGTAGTTTTTCAGTCATTTAAGATGGTTGGACTCTTGTGAATGCTTTAAGCATTATTGTACATTCATTTTCGGTAGTTTGGCAAAGGAATTGACTAGGGTTTGTAGCACTTTATGGGATTCTTGTGGCATCTTGATTTGGTATTGTGTTTTCTTCTGTAATTGCAAGTTTTACATGTGATTTATGTATGCCATTATCTCTCTTTTCTTCATCTTAACTAAATCAAACAAGGATAAAGGTAGAATACATTGAAATTGCAGTGCTCTACCTAGGGTTTGTTTAGTTAAGAGGATCCTTGAGACTTTCATGCCCTTTCCAACTCCTCACCAGTTTGAAAGCTCTCCATCTCACTCAATTTGAAGTGCTAAACTATTTTCCTACCTCACCTCATAGAGATCTCTGCAAGACTGTGTCCATTCCCCAAACCCAAATTTTCCTTTCACAATTGAGCCAACAAACCCATCTTAAATTCAATAAAACACCTCTGTACACATACCTAGCCTAAAATTAGTCATCACATCAGTCATCTCAAGTTTCATTGGCCATCTTTTCTGAGATTGACAAGCAGAGAGCCCTCTCCCGACCTGGTAGGGCTAGCTACCAGGTTAAGCATGGTTCGATGTTACCCTAGATATTTCCTTTCTCAGCCTGAGGTAGATTTAGGCCCTAACACCAGGAAATTGGTTTCTTAAGGTACAACATTAATTGGTGTTGTTGCCAGGGAGAGAAGACAAGAATAATTTTCCTTGGGTTTTTAATATTTTCCTCTAGTTGTTCAGTGAGGAAGAAATATTTGGCTGTTTTGAATCAAAGCAATAAATTTGGCTTTAAGGAGACCCCATACAAGATCAGACACTTCATGACAGAAGGTTCAATCTCTTTCAGATCCTGAAAATCTAGTTTCTAGAAGGGTTGGAAAGTATAAGATCCCAATTACACCAATTCCTACATTGTCTGCATCAGGCAACAACTTATCCGAACATTCATCTAATAAAGAGTCATCTTTTTCATCATCTTCATTTTAGGAACCTAACTGTCAAGAGAAATCTTTAGAGTCCATTACTTTTCATTTACATGCTATAATTACTCAACCTGAACCAATATCCACATTATCGCCTCTGTACATTCTATTTACCTCTTAGTCAGGTTCCACTTCTGTTGGTAATCAAAATTTAATAAACATGGTAGCACCTGCATTCTTGATGAATAGGTATGCACCTCTTCAATTGCCACAACGGTAAAATCAAATGCCGCAAGAATACCTCAAAATTCTTCCTCGTTTTACAGGCGAAGATGAACAAACTACAGAGAATCATGTGTCAATATTTTGCAATTTTGCAGAAAACAAAAAACGTTGAACATGTAGATGTTGTTCTAAGACTTTTTATTCAATCCTTGGATGGAGAAGCAAGGAAATGGTTTAAAGGACTTGCCAATAATTCTATTCCTTCTTGGGAAGAGATGGAACATTTAATAATCCAAAAATGGGAGAAAAAAAAGAACATGGGTATTGATTAACAAAGTTTTATGCCATAAATAAGAAGTCTGATGAAACTGTGGTCAAATTTGTTAGAAGGTTTAACAAATTGTACAATAGTCTTCCAGTGGAGTTTAAACCTCCTCTTGCTGGTGCAAAAATAATTTTTGTAGGGGCTTTTGAATCAAATTTTGGATTCACATTAAGGGAAAGAAGATCTCCAACCCTTGATTAGATCCAAACAGATGCATTAGAGATAGAAGCAAATCTGGTGGCTGTAGGAAAAGCACCAGAGACACAACCTATCCAAGACAAGGGAAAGGCAAAGATGGAATCCTCTCAAAGTCAAGCATTGGAGGATATGTGTAACATAATTAATACTTTGTTAGATAAGTTAAATAAATAAAGTTAGAAACTAAGAATTTTCAAAAGAAAACATAGTATAATAAGAAATTTAATCCCCAATATAGAAGACAACCTTGCAAATCTTGCAGAAGGGAAGAAAAGATCAAAATTATATTCAAGCACCATCATATGTAGGAGCAAATCCCAGTGAAGAACATGAGTAACCTGAAGATCAAATTTCTACATTATATGCAGTAGATGAAGATGAACTTGGTATCGAAGAACAAGACTATGAATATGATGAAACGTATGCCATTCATGATGAAAATAAAATTGATGAATATTGGAAGCAATTCTCTAATTTTATGTAGGCTGAACTACATAAGAAATATGACTTGAGATTGAGTAAAATATCAAGAAATCAAGAAAATGAAAGTGAGTAGCAAGTTTCAACTTCCTCACCAAAGGTGACTCCACAAGAATCTCAGCCTAAAAAACAATTAAATAAAGGAAAGCATCAATAGAATGCAAATGGAAAGGCACAAATACTTCAAGGTGAGTCTTCTCAAGATCAAACTGAAAAAAATTCCTTTGGAGAAAATTGTTTCAATTCCTCAAGTAATTCCAATCTTGAAGAATTCCTTTGGATAAACTTGTTTCAATTCCTCAAGTAATTCCAGTCATGAAGAAAGGTCAAGGTGAGAACGAAAGGACTACTAAATAGGGTCACTTGTTTAGTCTGACTAAGGAGTTAGAAAAGGTAAGAATACAAGTTCCCCTTACAGAGTTGGCAAAAACACCTATTTATCAAAAGGAGAATGCTGAGTTTATTAATTTTAAAAAAATGAGAGTATAAATGACACTGTAAATCTACAGGAAGATAAACCAGTAGTAGCTTTCGGTCCACATGTAGAGGAAGTAGACTCTTTAATACATCCTTTTTATATTTCCTTATTGGTTCATGTTTTCCTCCTATATAATTGTATGTTTGATTCAGGAGCTTGACACAATCTTATGCCTTTGTCAATAATGAAGAAACTAAATCTACAAGTTACCAAACCTTATAGGGACTTGTATTCTTTTGATTCAAACAATTTCAAGTGTCTGGGGTTATTAAGGATCTAGCAGTCTCACTAGCCCAAATTCCAGCTAGAAGCTTGGTCATGGATGTAATAGTAGCAGATATCCCTGCTAGATTTGGAATGCTTCTATCTAGGACTTGGGGGGCTAAATTGGGTGGTGTTTTGAAACTATATTTTACATATGCTGTTATACCAATTTTTGGTGGGGAAGAAAGGAGATTGTATAGAGAAACTAGATTTGTAAAAACAATCACAAAAAATGGAGCAAGTAATTCACTTGCATATAGCTAGGAGAAGGATGATTTTGCTTGTTTCACACTGCATGATAATGCAGAGCTGACTGAAGATAATCAGAAGTAGCTTGCTTCAGCCAATGTAATTATAAAGTTGCAAACTGAAGGAGTGTGGAAATGTTTCTTTGATGGAGCTTATTCGAAGGAAGGAACAGGTGCTGGTTTTCTTCTAATTGCACCTGGAGGTAATATGTTCCCTTTTTCCTTTAAATTAGAGTTCGAGGAAACAAACAATGTGGTAGAATATGAGTCCTTGATTATTGCTCTACAAATAGCTAAACAAATGGGAGTTAAGTCAATTTCTTCTTTTGGAGATTCGGAGCTGATTATTAAGCAAATAAAAGATCACTCCCAAACAAAGTACCCTACGCTTAGGGAATAGAGAAATGAGGTATGGGATTTGATTGAGAACTTTTTTGAAGCTTTTAACATTCAATTCATTCCAAGAGATGAGAATAGATTAGCAGATTCATTGGCTGTGGCTGCTAGTACTTTCAAGCCTCCTATTAATCGAAGACTAAGATATGAGGTAGAAATGAGACACAGACCCTCTGTTCCTGATAATGTTAAAAATTGGCAAGTTTCTAAAGATGGTCAATAGGTTAAAGAAATTTTGACTATGGTTGAAGAGTTTGAGGGCACAGAAATTGATCAGGATTAGGAAGAGACAACAAAATTGCAGAAGTCAGTGATTTAAAAGATTCAATAGCAAGTCATAAGATCTTTCGATTGAAAGATAATATTTTTCCAAAGGGACTTGTTCCTCTTGAAAGGCTTTCTAACTCCAATGATGTCGTTGTTGACTCAGGGAAGGTTTCACGAGATGAACACATTCAGGATCACAACATTGGAAGTCAGGAGAAACTCAGAATGAATTGTTTTTCCAAGATTCATTGGCAGAATGATTCTAGATTAAACACTCAAATGCTAACTTGGTACCACTGGAAGATTGACTTCACCTGATGGATATCAATCATGTACATATGTAGGAAACTGTACATAAATAAGCTCAGGTGTTGATCATTTGGTTTCCAGTTGCAGTTCTTCAGTTTAATCATTAGTTGATGAATAAGATTGACTTTCCTAGTTGGAAACTGGTTTGCATAGGTTACACAGTTAAGTTTGGCAAAGTAATGTACGACCCCATGCCCGAGGAGAAGGCACTAATTTGTGGTTCTTAGTGCTTCTATGGAAAAAGAACTATCCCCAGGTGGAGCCCGATGTTGTAGCTTATATTGTGTTTAAGCTTTATTTATCAGTTTTATCACAAAACAAGGCAAAAAATCAAAAGAAATGGAAAATTAAATCATTGTTTAAAGTTTGATCACATTGCAAATATCCATGGGAACTATATCAGCGAAAATAAATATGACATGTGATATGGTGGACCCGATAAAGTATTGAGCGTAGCTTTGATATATTTTAAATCCGGAAGGTTATGTTTATTTGCATATCGGAGGAGTTGGAGGGGCATATGTGAATGTGACCCTCGAAGGATGCGATTGTAATTAGCGATAAAGATTACATCGAGAAATGTGCATAGACATGGAATAAGTGAAAAAAAGTTGTATTATGTGTATTTCCATTTTCAAGGGTTTATAATAGAAATAAGTGCCGATAGGAGGTTTATGTGAGTTAAGTCGAAAGTAATAAGGTTATGGGGCTTGGATATATATAAGTGGCATAAAGCATGATCAAAGGGTTAATAAACATTAATCGAAGGATTAATGAAGAGAGGTTATAAAGTCTCGATAGAAAAGAAAGAGTGGGCTACATTGATCCAAAATGGATTTTGGATAGACTTCTAAGTCTAAGTGTTCCTCACAGAGGAAAATGAAAGTCCAAGGAAGTTCTTGGAAATAACTCCATTGTAGAGATCTTTTCCTTCTAAATCTACTACAACTTGAATGGGCTAAAATGGACTTAGGATGCAGAAGTTACCACAGAAATAAGTTGCCCTTTGTTCTTTGCAAAAAGAGGCAAAATCCCCTAAAAATGGCCTAAAAGGCCTTATATGGGAAATCACATTGGAAAAAGGAAAAAGAAGAAGACTTAAGTGGAGGAGGAAGAAACCTCGATTAGCCGATCCGATGTATCAGGTTCAAGGCAGGTGTGTATGTGATATCGAGACACCAAAATTGGTGAGTGCAATTGTGTGATATGCAATTTGCCGATAATCGGATAGGTGGATCGGCATCGGCAATGTATAGAACCCCTGGGCCATATGCGATGCGATATGCGACGTGAAATCTTAGTCGTCAGATCGAGAAAGGAATGGATAGGCATGATTAAATCAATGACTTGTGATTGCCGGACTCGATGGAATTATAAGCCTGATTGCATAAAATTTGAAATCCAGGAATTCATATTTTTCTGTGTATTAGTGCATTTCTGATATAAAACCAAATTACAAAGGAAAACACCTGAAAGTGATCAAGCTGGACCCGAAGGGGAATTATAGGTGCAATTCATAAAATTTCATTTCTGTAAAGGCGGGATTTCGAGCGAAACTTAGGCGGAAAGCGGTATTGGGTTGGCTCCGCCTGATCCCACACACTAGTTGACACCTGGCAGATGAGAGAGGAAAATCACCCTTTTCGAACTGGTAACCTCCATACCCTTAAGCCACCCTAAATCGCATATTGACCGTTGGATCGGTGATCTCGTAGATCGACGGTGGAGAGTGTGATAGTAGCCAAAGGTGAACTCGATGCAATATTAGGGTGATTTCGATATAATTTGAAGTCCGATAAAAAGGATTTTGTCGGGTTCTTTAATGTTTTCCCGTGTATTTGGGATCTCGCCCAATACGTTAATGCAATGCAATATAACGTCTAATGGTAGAATTGATAGGGATTTTAGGGGCAATTGAATGGGATTGCAAGTCTGAAAATCATGCCTGATAGTGTATTTTGTAGACATTCTCTGTGTAATGGGATATTCTCAATTTTTGGGTTTTTGCCTATGAGAAGGCCCCGAAACCTCTGTAACCACTCCTGATCATCATGCCATGCTACAAGCAAGCGTTTTTACAGGCAATGACGCATTTTGAAGCCACAAAGCCATAGAGCCAGATGGCTGGTCTAACTGATAGGGAGCAGAGAAGCCGCAAAGCCATAGAGGGAGAATGAATCACAGAGAAATGACTGGGGTAGTAGAAAATCTAGAGAAATACCTCAAAGGAGCCAGAGAGCATGATTGAGGGGAGAGGTGAGAAAAATCAAGCAACAAAGCTGCAAAAGATCACTCGAAGGTTGCAAAAGGTCGCTGGGAGGTCCAGCGAACCATTGATGCATACATAGGCCGAGAGAGACCTTAGAGAAGCCAAAGTAGAGAGCCAAGAGACAGAGTGAGAGCCAGACCCAGAGCTAGAGCCAGAGCCATGAGCTAGAGCTGGAGCTAGAGCCAAAGCCAGAGCCAACTGCCAGAGCAAGAGGTAGAGCCAGAAAGATGAGAGCTTCAGATCCATGGATGAGATGGGTTCAAAGCCCACTGAGTTCTGTGTAAACCAGTGGAGTTGAGCATGGAGCTTATAAAAGAACTATTGTTATAATCCAAGAGAGCCTAGTTCAGTTGACTAGAGCTCAAGGAGACGTAGCCCAAGAGTTTTGGGTGAACTCCATATTAAACTTGATGTCTTATGTGTGATGTTCATTTGCTGCATTGTTCCGCTGTTATATGTTTTATATTAGTTTAAGTAAATCATATTACAACACATAAACAGTTTTAAAATAAACACAAGCATACACTTATTTTCAAGCACATATTTAATTCCGCATAGGTTAATCACAAAGACTTGGGAATATTTAAGATTTGGAAGTGGGAGAGGTTCTTGTAAGTTAGACAAGAAGCCTAAGTGCCCCATTTTCAGATCAGGTGGTATCAGAGCCCGAGATTGATTAACCCCACCTTCAAAGAAGGTTATATCAGAATGCTTGATTGACACAACAAAGATTGCTTGTCTGAAAGGTGTTTAAACAGTCAGAGATTGAGTGTATGCTTGGTTGCAGACTAATTATTGTTTGAGTTTGCAGAGGTGAAGAGAAAGCTATTGGTAGCTCAGTCCATGAAGGACAAGAAGGAAGAAGGGCTGAAGGCATTCTTTCTATCCCAAAGGACCTCAAGGAAATATTTGAAGCACAAGAGGTTTGTTGCAAAAGGTTGCTGAATAAGTTCTTTATTAATCTTGTTTGAAGTTCTTTTGTTCATTGGCATAATGAAAACTTCTGCAAGTGAGTCCTAAAATTCTTCTTTCTTCATCACAAAACTCTTTGATGAATATATGAAGTAATACTTGTCCGCCATGATGGATATGGTGAGAGAAATGTATGAGGATGCGAGGAAGAACAACATACTTAGAGAGCAGTTTAATTCCATGAAGGAAGAGAAGCAGTTTCTTTCTGACAAATTGAAGGAAATGGAGAGGCACCTTCATATTGCAAATATGAACCTGAAAAGGATGCATGTGTTGGAGTCACAACTCTTTGTTGCCAAAGTAGCCTTGGTCAAGTATCAGCTTGAAGAAGAGGTAAACCATTCTAGTATGTCTTCAAATTCCTCTAAGAATGCTTATATTGGTTCTTTTGAAAAACATACTAGAGGCATAGGTTCCAATCTAATGTCCAAGATGGGCTATGAAGGAAAAGGCTTGGGTAAGCATGCACAAGGTATCGTTGAACCAATAATGGTTGAGGAAAGGCCTAACTATTTGGGTCTTGGCTATGGATAGTCTTATGGAAAAAGTTCCAAGGCTGCCAAGAAGGCCATTGAAACAACTCCAAGAAGGAGTTGCATTGCAGAGTGTGAAGATTGTATTCAGGAGCAATGCAATAGCTTGAAACATCATTTGCAGGATGCAAGGTGTTCAGAAGCACACAATTGAACCAGATAGTTGTGGAAACTTTGAAAGCCCTGAAGAGATTGATGGTGTTCCAAAGGGAGCCACTTCCTCATTTGCTTCACCTCCTCATGAAGGAAATCTAGGTGAAAGAGGTAGGTATAAATTTGGTCTAAACATTTTCCTTTTGATTTTGCAAAGCATGATAAATTTCCACATAGATATGGGAAAATAATTGCATGTTGTTACAGGGAAAAGTGTCTATTTAGAACTACTCTATCCCACTAAGGTGTGACAGTTGCCTTAGAAACAAACAGAGAAAAGCTACTTTCCCTGTAACAAAATGGCGACTCCACTGGGGAGTGATTAGTTTGTTTGTTTATCATTCTTTGTTGTTTGTTTCATAAACTTACGAGTAGCATTAAAACTGCATTTGCCATAACAAATGCAAAGTAGACAACTGCTACTTCAATCCATCTACTGGATCTGTTTATGATTTAAACAACTGATTCACAAACTATCTGATTACCCTTGTGATAGCTCTTAGATCATCCTTAGATCTACCCCTAATTGTTGCATTACTGATTGCTTTTTACTCGGCCAAAATCCAAGAACTGAACTGCAAACTGTGACCCAGAACCTGAACAGAGTCTTGTTTCTGGCCCAGCGCAGGTACTGTTCAAAGATTCTGAATTTCAGTGCACTTCCCCAGTGGAGTCACCATTTTGTTACAGGGAAAAGTGTCTATTTAGAACTGCTCTATCCCACTAAGGTGTGATAGCTGCTTTAGAAACAAATAGAGAAAAGCTACTTTTGTTTTTCCTTTATGAATTATAGATAGAGAGGAACAGAAAGACCAACCTCTGTCTTGCGCCAATCTCCTGATTTGATCCCTCTCTTCTTTGATAGTCCTCAGCTACCTGCTCCCTTGCACGCCCAGCTTCACAAAGTACCTGTAAGATCACAGAAGCATGGCACTATACAAAGACATGGATCTATAATCATAAACAATCTAGGGTCAGATGTAAATTGACCATACAAATGTAACAAGCATCAATGACACAAAAGCATGGAGGAAAACTCAAATAGCTTTTATTGATAAACAAGAAAAGAGCTAAGAGGAGTTACAACCGGTTGTTCTGACCCAGCATCAACCTCCCAGCAAGGAAGCCCCTCTTCACCTCAAACAAAGCTTAGATCACCCAACAATCTGATGTTTGTCTCAAGAAACCAACAACAATTCCTTACAATATGAAAAATTCCAGCCTCTGGATCTCTGGGATGAGGGATCCATATATAGATATCTGTAAGGGGATGAGTCAACTTGTGATTTGATTAGTGTCTTCTCTCTGATAGTTCTTTCTTCCACTTGGAGACTGACGGCCTCTTACTCATCCTTGGTCGAATTCAGTGAGGCAAGTGTCACAGGAGAATATTCTGGAAGCTTCCATTGCCTCTCCACCTCGCGGAATGACACTACCATTTGTCATTTCTCGCCCATCGCACCCCACAGAAGGGACTTTTGAAATGCAACGCACCCTCAAAGTGTATTTGGGTGAGATGCAACGCACTTAGCCAGTGGAACAGCTACAATGATCTTGTTTTGACCAATTCTGAGCAGTTTCTCATGGAGAACTTCTGGGAGAAGCTGTAATCTGTTGACCTTGTTCCTTTAGGGGTTAGAACAACACTTTTAGGGACTTAGGAGCCCTTGGTTTATGGACATTTCATGCTTGGGTTTGTAGGGCCCAAAAATGTCTATAACACATGTTCCTTTTATGGTTTGGATAACCATAATGTTTCTAGATGTTGGAAGAGAATGGCCACATACAGGAAACTTTTGAAGGAAAGGAAGCAAGAAGCCAAAGGCCCATTGGACAAGGCAAATCATGCTGTCAAGAGGATGCACATGTGTTTCACCTACTTCCATAAGCAAGGGTATCTTGTTCTGAAGTGTTGGAATCTGAATCCAACAATTCTTACACAAAAACTGAAGAAAGTGGAAAGAGAAGATGGTAGAAATGGAAACGAAGATTCACAAGTTGATGTTGATGTGCAGACAATGGTAGTAACTTTGAAAGGGATTGGTAAGAAATGGTTAGAGTTCTTATCCAATTAATATTGTATGTTTATTGATGCATATATTTGCATTTATTTGTTAATGGAATGCAAGTTACATGATTTTACCAAGAAGGTGAATGGAGAAGTTGAGCAGGAGACTCACTTTGTTGCTACAACATTATATTTCATTTCATCTTCGAAATTACAGTGTGCTTAAGTGAAAGTTGAAGGATGAAATGCATGCATGAGCATGAGATGCATGAACATAGAGATGTTGATGATTTCCTTGTATTTGAACATGCGTGTGTAATTAACTTGTAGGGTTTATTGCTTTGACATGCATGTGCTGCAATGTTGAATTGGGAGAAGTTAACTTGGTCTCCAAGATGGAGTTAATGATGAAGTGTTCCATCTTTTGAAACAGTGTCCTAATGGTCTTTTTCTACATGTTTGACTTGAAGGGTCATTTGTTTAAAGGAATGTTTTGTGGGCTTGGTATCTAGTCCATCATTTGTATGTAGATGTAAGACATGGAGGTGTTCACAAGATGTGAAATCTATTTCTTTTTTTGAAGTAGGAGTTTAGACCATCCAGTTGTTTTCTATGTTTCTGTTGTTGTTAACAGTTTTTGTTGACATCTTGTCAAACAGGTACAAATGAAAATTTTCTGAAGTAGATGTGACTTCACATTAGTTTGAGTGACCTTCAACCAATGATCAAGGCATAAAGGTTCAAACTACCTTTTGTGACCATCTCAGTAGACGTTCTGCATGAGGTTAAGAAGGAAGACAGTTCTTCCTAGGAGAACCAACACATCCAGGAAGGAAAGTGGTCTGAGACTTTGGTTTAGAGGCATTATGCAAGGAAAGTGTGTGGAGGTTGAAATAAGATGGTGTTGTTACTCTCATTTACTATTCATATCAGTATATCAATCTTTCGGAGACAAAAAGTTCTTTTAGTGGGAAGGCGTGATCCAAAATGGATTTTGGATTGACTCCTAAGTCTAAGTGTTCCCCATAGAGGAAAATGAAAGTCCATGGAAGTTCCTGGAAATAGGCCCATTGAAGAAATATTTTCCTTTTGAATCTACTGCAACTTGAATGGGATAAAATGGAATTAGGATGTAGAAGTTATCGCAGAAAGAAGTTGCCCTTTATTCTTTGGAAAAAGAGGCAAAATCCGCCTAAAATGGCCTAAAAGGCATTATATGGGAAATCGCATCGGAAAAGGGAAAAATAAGAGAACTTAAGTGGAGGTAGAAGAAACCCCGATCGGCCGATCCGATGTATCGGGTCAGAGGCAGGCGTGTATGCAATATCGGGACCCCAAACTTGGTGATTGCGATTGTGCGATATGCGATTTGCCGATGATCGGATCAGTGAATCAGCATCGATGATGTACAGAACCCCTAGGTCATATGTGATAGTGATCGCGACGTGCAATCTTAACCATCAGATCGGGAAAGGAATGGTTGGCCAGGATTAAATCGGTGACTTGTGATTGTTGGACCTGATGGAATTATAAGCTTGATTGCATAAAATTTGAAATCTGGGAATTTAGATTTTCTGTGTATTAGCGCATTTCCACTATAAAACTGAAATACAAAGGAAAACACCTGAAAGTGATCAAGCGATACCCGAAGGGCAATTATAGGTGCAATTCATAAAATTTGAGTTCCGTAAAGGCGGGATTTAAGGTGGGCCTTAGGTAGAAAGTGGTATTGGGCTAGCTCTGCCTGATACCACACACTGGTCGACACGTGGCTGGCGGAGGAGAGAGGAAAACCACCCTTTTTGGTTCAGTAACCTCCATACCCTTAAGCCACCCGGAATCGCATATTAGCCGTTGGATCGAGGATCCCGTAGATCAATGGTGGAGAGTGAGATAGTGACCAAAGGTGGACCCAATGCGATATTAGGGTGATTTCGATATAATTTGAAGTCCGATAAAAAGGATTTTGTCAAGTTTTTGAATGTTTTCCTGTGTATTTTGGATCTCACCAAATACGTTAAATGTGATGCGATATAACGCCTAATGTCGGATCCAATAGCAATTTTAAGGGCGATTGAATGGGATTTCAAGTCCGAAAATCATGCCTGATAGTGTATTTTTCAAACATTCATTGTGTAATGGGATTTTCTCAATTTTTGGGTTTTTGCTTATGAGAAGGCCTTGAAACCTCTATAACCGCTCCTGATCATCATGCCACGCTGCAAGCAAGCGTTTTTACAGGCAATGATGCATTTTGAAGCCATGGAACCATAGATCTAGATGGCTGGTCTAACTAATAGGGAGTAGAGAAGCCGCAGAGCCATAGATGGATAATGAATTGTAGAGAAATGGCTGGGGTAGCTGAAAAGATGGAAAAATACCTCAAAGGAGCCAGAGAGCACGATTGAGGGGAGAGGTGAGCAAAAGCAGGAGAAAAAGTTGCAAAAGGTTGCTAGGAGGTCCAGCGAACCATTGATGCACGTAGAGGCCGAGAGAGAGCTTAGAGAAGCCAGAGCAGAGAGCAAAGAGCCAAAGCCAGAGCCAGAGCCAGGGATGAGATGGGTTCTAATCCCACTGATTTATGTGTAAACCAGTGGAGTTGAGCATGGAGCTTGTAAAAGAACTATCGCCATAATCCCAGAGAGCCTAGTTGAGTTGACTTGAGCTCAAGGAGATTTAGCCCAAGCGTTTTGGGTGAACTCCATATTAAACCTGTTTCCTTATGTGTGATGTTGATTTGCTACATTGTTCCACTGTTATATGTTTTATGTCATTTTTGTTAGGATATTCCGACACATAGGATATAGTTAAGTTCAACTTGGTCTAGTATAGAGTTAGGTTAGAGTTAGGTAAAGTGTGTTTCTTTACCGTTGTACATTTTGTAACTTACAATCCGACGGTCACGATATGTAGTGATCCGACGGTTCACTCTCACCTCGGTATTACCGACACTTGATCCGTGGCTTGACACTCGATTGGTCCATGAGTTCTATTTAAAGCGCATGGAGGGTCATTGTTCGGGTAATCCGTGCATGAGAGAAGCTTATGTAAATTTTCATTCTTTGATTAATAAATTGCCTGTAGTACCCACGTTGGGACAGGCCGTGGACTATTTCCCTCCTTGCACTTTGAGGGTTTTAACCACGTCAAAAATACTGGTGTATTGATTTGAGATCTGGTTGTGAGCGGTGTCCTTTTGGTATTCTTTCTGAGGAACTTACCCTGTAAATTCCTACATGGTATCAGAGCTATTTGAGGGCCGCGTCCGTTGGTGATCCAAATCTGAAGCCGGTAGAACTGCATGCGGCTGTCGTTTCCTAGATCTGCTGTTTCTGACTGCTTTCGGGCCGAGAGGACTGCTCTGTTGTGTTCGGAGCATCTGTTCCAGTGAGGAACCCCTTTCATTTCACGCGAAAAGGTTTCCGGTAGCCCTAGCTGCGTCATTTTTCAGATCGGGAGGTATACAGTGTTTTTTTTTGCAGTTTACTGTTATTTTCTCTCTGCTTATTTCGGTCTCAGTTTATTTAGCATTTTTTTTTAACCGGATCTATACCTTTCATTTCTGCGTATGCTCTTTGCCCTGTGACTCTGTGCGATCTGGGCAAATCAGAAACAGAAAGGAAGGATTTTTCTCATGCGTATGCTCTTTTCCCTGCACCTTAGTGTGATCTCAAAAAATCAGAAACATTGAGAAAAATATTTAGTTTTTCGGCTAAAGCTAACCTTGAGTTTTTTTTTTTTTAATTTCTAGTTTTTTGGCTAAAGCTAAGCTCGAGCCGCAAGGTTCATTTTTCTTTGCATATTCGTGTTGGGTTTTGTGTTTTGTGTTTTGTAGGGAAAAAGAGCTTTCTCAAGGCAAGCACGCAAACCAAGGCCCCCCCCCCCTCTCTCTCTCTCTCTCTCTCTCTCTCAAATTTTTTGTATAGATCAATTGGTTCAAAGCTATTTTAAGAGAGTAGAGGTCTTGGGTTCAAGTCTCCATTTTGTGGGGGCGGATTTTTTCATTCCCGCACATTCGCGCACTTTGCCGGCAACGTCAACAATTTTTTTTTTTCAAAAAGCCATAACTTCTTCATCCGGAAGCCTTTTTCAGAGCCGTTTTTTTTTAAACCGCCTATTTTTTCGAGATCTATCCATTGGAACACTTACTTTCAGCATCTTCAGCTTCAGTTTTTTTTTTAGAAAATGGAAAGTCCATGCCAAGTCATTCTTGACAGCACTAACTACTTCCAATGGGTAGCCTACATGGAAGATTTACTTAGAAGTAAAGGTCTCTACAGAATAGCCACAGACCAAGAGAAGAAACCAAAAGATGAAGACAAGGCGGCAAAATGGGAAAATAGACAAGATCAAGCACGTGGTTTGATAGGGATGTCTATTTCTCCTGATCTTAGATTCCACATTGCAGAACTTGAGACTCCTCATGAAGCATTAGAAAAACTTGCTAAAGTTTTTGGGATTAAAAATGAAATTAGAGCCCATCAACTTGAAAATGAGCTGCTTACTTTGGATCCTAATAATTTTTCTTGCATTGAAGATTTCTTGTCCAAATTCAAGACCCTTAGATATCTCTTGGAAGGTGTTAAAGTTAAGAAAGAAGATGGTAACCTTATTTATTCCATCCTTACTAAGTTGGGACCAGCCTACTCTGTATTTGTTTCCACTTTCCATTCTACAAGGGAAGCTTTCATTTGTCAAGGACAAGACTACAAGGCCCCTTCCTTTGACTCCTTTTGTGATTCCTTAATAAGAGAACAAGAAAAACTCTTACACCTTGGTCTTCTTAATCTTGGAAACTCTTCCACGAAAGCGTTAGCCGCCCAGCAGCAACCAAATTCAAAGAATCCTAAGAAGTCATATCCTCAAAAGAATGGTCCTAAACCATCTCAGCCTCAAAATGAAAGATCATTTCAGCAAAATGATAAGACCAATAAAAACAAATGGAAGAAGACTGATAGACATTGTAACTTTTGTAATCGAGATGGCCACTTAGAATCTAAATGCTTTAAGAAGATGGAAGCCTTGGAAGCCGCAATGAAGAAACATAACATCCATGTGGAGCCTACTTCAACTTCAACTTCCGGAATGGCACTTTCTGCATGTCATTATCAATCATCTCAGTCTGGTTATGCATTAAATGTATCTTCTTCTTCTTCTCATTCTCATGAGTGGCTCATTGATTCTGGAGCCTCTTGTCACATGGCCAAAAACCAAGCCATGTTTTCTTCTTTAAATGATTGTAACACCAAAAATATATATATTGGTGATGATAGATCTCTTAATGTTGTAGGGACTGGAACTGTTCATCTAGACAATGGTCAGTTTAATGATGTATTATGTGTTCCAACCTTATCCTGCAACCTTCTATCTGTCTATCAGATAACTCATTCAGGTGAAGGTAAAATTGTTGAATTTTCACCTCATGATGTTGTAATCAAGGATCTAAAAGATCCTAAACAGATTCTAGCTACTGGTCTTGCTGATGATTCCAAAAGGTTGTATAAGTTTCACAACTTTGGGTCATCAAATCTTCCCTCAGTATTTGTTGCTCATAATGATGAAGTGAGCAAACTTTGGCATGAGCGATTTGGTCACTTAAACTATCGCTCCCTTCAGCATCTATGTAAAGAAAATATGGTGACAGGTCTTCCTATGGTATCTTGCAGAGATGGTGTTTGTTCCGGATGTGTACTCGGAAAACATCATCGGGACAGTTTTGACAAACGTGCCTCTTGGCACGCCTCAGCCCCTTTACAGCTTGTGCACAGTGATTTATGTGGTCCTCTTCCTGTTGCTTCATTCTCTGGCTGCAAGTACTTCTTAACTTTCATTGATGATTTCTCCAGACGCACTTGGGTATACTTCTTAAAACTCAAGAGCGAAGTATTTAACACTATTTTGGCCTTCAAAGCCTTTGTTGAAAAACAATCTGGACATCAAATTCTTAAGCTAAGAACTGATAATGGTGGAGAATATGTTAAAAACACATTCATCAACTTTTGCACCGAAAATGGAATTCAAATGCAACATACTGTTCCATACACTCCACAACAAAATGGTGTAGCTGAAAGGAAAAATCGCACCTTAAAGGAAATGGCTAATTGTATGCTGCAATCTAAAGGACTCAGTCTTAGTTTTTGGGCCGAAGCAATTAATTGTGCAAATTATATAATCAATCGCACTCCTACTAAGGTTCTAGAGAATATCACTCCAGAAGAAGCTTGGAGTTCCATTAAACCAGATGTAAGTCACTTTCGTGTGTTTGGAAGTGAAGCATGGGCCCATATTCCAGATGAAAAGCATAAAGCTTTAGAACCTAAGAGTGAGAAATGTACTTTTGTTGGATATTCTGAAGATGTAAAAGGTTATAGACTTATTCCATTTAAGTCCAAAAATGTTATCATTAGAAGAGATGTAAAATTTGATGAAAATAAATCGGCCTGCGAGCCTAGTCCGGCGGATGTGCCACCTCTTCCTATCTCTTCTACCTTTGAAAACATTTCTTCTTCAGATGATGAAAGCGAGGATGATAATCCTCCCCCACCTTCTCAGGATCCTCAACTTCCAAGATGGGTCCGTGCTACTCGGGATGCAGCAGGTGATCTTGCCGGTGATCCTACAGATCAGCGACGTACACGTTCTCAGTTTGAAAGAGCCTCTTCTTTACTGGCTCAAGCTCCAGTAAATCATGATCCTGACACTTTTGCAGAAGCTTCAGGCCATCCACATTGGGAAGCAGCTATGAATGAAGAATATCATTCATTGATGACAAATGATACATGGGATCTTGTTCCTCTACCAAAGGGACGCAAACTTGTTAGATGTAAATGGGTTTACAGAACCAAGTATGGACCAGATGGGAAAGTTGATAAACATAAAGCTCGTCTCGTTGCTAAGGGCTTTTCACAGGTTGAAGGCATTGACTACACTGAAACCTTCTCCCCTGTTGCCAAAATGAACTCTATCCGCCTTGTTCTTTCCCTTGCTGCCTCTTTAAAATGGGAAGTCCATCAGATGGATGTTAAATCTGCCTTCTTGCATGGGGACTTGCAGGAAGAAATCTATATGGAACAACCCATTGGCTTCATACAAACAGACTCCAGCCTTGTTTGTCGACTTAAGAAATCCCTTTATGGCCTCAAGCAAGCTCCTCGGGCTTGGTATGCCAAAATGGATAGCTTTCTTTTAGAATCTGGCTTTTCTAGGTGTCATTCTGACAATACTGTCTACACCAAGAAAGTGGGCAACTCTCTTATCATCCTTGTTCTTTATGTTGATGATCTTATTCTTACTGGTAGTGATCCCAACCTTATAAACCATGTGAAGTCCAGCCTTAAAAGGAAATTTGAAATGACAGACTTAGGACACTTACACTATTTTCTCGGTCTTCAAGTCTTGCAATCCCAGGAGGGTATTTTCCTTTCCCAGTCCAAGTATGCTTGTGATATTCTTCGTCATTTTCACATGGAAGACTGTAAGCCAGCCCCTTCTCCCTTTCAGTCTGGAGTCAAACTTTCAGTCTCTTGTACTTCTCCTGAAGTTGATGCTACCTTATACCGTCAACTTGTCGGAAAACTCTTGTATTTAACCCATACTCGTCCTGATCTTTCCTTTGCTGTTGGCCTTGTTGCTCGTTTTATGCAAAACCCCCGTGAAAGTCATTGGAAAGCAGCTAAAAGAATACTTCGTTATGTTCGAGGTACAGTACAGTTTGGGATTCATTACAGTGCCAAAGCAGCTCCTCTGTTAGTTGGTTTCACTGATTCTGATTGGGCTGGTGACCCTGATGATCGGAAGTCTACTGCCGGTTATGTCTTCACTCTTGGTTCAGGACCTATTACATGGGCTTGTAAGAAACAGGCTGCCATTTCTCTTTCGTCAGCAGAAGCAGAGTATCGTGGTGCCGTGGAAGCTAGTAAGGAAGCCTTGTGGCTTCGTCAGATCCTATCAGAGTTTGGCTTTGAGCAGCAGCATCCAACCACACTTTGGTGTGATAATCAAAGTGCCATTCAGCTATGCAAAGATCCAGTCCAGCATCAGCGCAGCAAACACATTGAACTACACATGCACTTCATCAGAAAGCTCATTCATGACCATGTTCTTGAAGTGCAATATTGTCCAACAGATGATCAGGTTGCAGACATCTTCACAAAGGCTCTCACAGAGGCGAAGTTCACTAAACTTCGATATATGCTTGGAGTTCAGGAAGTTGTCACTAAGGGGGGATAGGCTCTAGTGCCTCCTTCCTTCTCCTATTGTGTCATATTTGTAAATCCTTCAATCCTATCCCAAGTTGTTCTTAAGGGGGGATGTTAGGATATTCCGACACATAGGATATAGTTAAGTTCAACTTGGTCTAGTATAGAGTTAGGTTAGAGTTAGGTAAAGTGTGTTTCTTTACCGTTGTACATTTTGTAACTTACAATCCGACGGTCACGATATGTAGTGATCCGACGGTTCACTCTCACCTCGGTATTACCGACACTTGATCCGTGGCTTGACACCCGATTGGTCCATGAGTTCTATTTAAAGCGCATGGAGGGTCATTGTTCGGGTAATCCGTGCATGAGAGAAGCTTATGTAAATTTTCATTCTTTGATTAATAAATTTCCTGTAGTACCCACGTTGGGACAGGCCGTGGACTGTTTCCCTCCTTGCACTTTGAGGGTTTTAACCACGTCAAAAATACTGGTGTATTGATTTGAGATCTGGTTGTGAGCGGTGTCCTTTTGGTATTCTTTCTGAGGAACTTACACTGTAAATTCCTACAATTTTAAGAAAATCATTTTATAGCACATAAACAGTTTTAAAATAAACACAAGCATACACTTATTTTCAAGCACATATTTAATTCCGCATTGGTTAATCATAAAGACTTGGGAATATTTAAGCTTTGGAAGTGGGAGAGGTTCTTGTAAGTTAGACAAGAAGCCTAAGTGCCCCGTTTTCAGATCATACATGTATATGGACTCTTCCGATTGCGATTTGCGATGACGGACCTGAAAAACATATATATCGTGTTTTATAATTTCGGTTGGTCTGTCATATCGCATAACATATTATATATATGGTTCCGCCAATTGTGATATGCGATGGCTAGATCCGAAAAATGATATATTGTGTTTTATAATGCTGGCAGGTCTATAAAGCGCTGAATGCATATGTTTTGGTTCCGCCAATTGTGATATGCAATGGTTGGACCCAATATGGTATATACATTATGTTTAATACTCTGGCGCATCCGTCATATTGTAGTTTGTTAAGGATTGGGTTAATACAACAATTGAAATCGCCGATTGCGATTTGCGATGGGAAGTTAATGCAACGCTGAATGGGCAGATCCGATGGAGTTATTAAACAGGGTTAATTCTTTTTAAGTTCCACTTTTGTGTGCTTTGCATTAATTTTCCATAGAAAGGAAAAAATCGGTGTTAAAGCTGAATTTGAAGAAAAGGCAGTTGGTCGAGTTTCTTGGTGTTTTGGCCAATTGAAATGCGCCCGATACATGCGTAAACCCAAGTTATGCAGAAGTCAAACATAGTTTATTATGATTAAAGCAGTTTAATTATTATTAAGACATATATAGAGGAACTCGGCAGCAGATTAATAGAGCCAATAGTCATTGTCATGTTCAGTTATTTTTTGTTATTTTATGTTCTTTGAGATGTCTTTACCCTCTGTGTAATATTTTGTAATAATTCTTAATTCAGCTAGTTAGAGAAACAGTTTTAGTTGTTTGACAGTTTCAGAGATTAGGAAATGTTTCACAATGTATAAAAAGAGTAAAATTTACAGAGAAGGGGGTTGTTGAAATTTTGGAGAACTCGAAGACTAGGCCACTATATTCCTGATATAGTTATTGATTAACAAAAGAATCAAAAGTTTCCATGAATTGTTGGGTATAATTTTGTAACTTTCTCCGTCATGTGTCATCTTATGTTTTCTTCTTTCAATTATAGTAGTGAAGCTGCAGGACTTTATTTGCTTATGTAGATAAAGTTAAAATTCCTTAAAAGAGCGCTCCTATACTTGAATTTTTCACCTTCCTTTCTAAGTTATAGATAATAGTCTTTGTGTAAGGTAGCATATTATCTTTAACTTCTCCAAGGATTGCATATAACAGTTTCTGTGTCAAGCAGTATTGTCTATGATTCAGTTCTCATTTTCATAATTCTTCTAAGTGACAGATAGTGGTTTTGTGTTAAGTAGCATATTATCTTTAACTTCTCCTTCAATCTTTCTTCATTCATCATTTATATCTAGCAACAAATGGCATTCTAAGATGTTCTAGTCATACATGTATTAAGGGATAGAGACCAAGTTTTCTAGGTCCTTCATTTAAGAATACAACAAACAATAAAGTGACAAATAAGTGACAACAAACAATAATTATTAATGTCTTAAGCACAATTTCTCCATAGCTAGGGAATTGGTTTCTTAAGGTACAACACTAACAACGTGTGCATTGGATTTTCCACCAATAAATAGGTTGAATATGATGCAATGATAGGTTTGTTAGTCGATACCCTTGCTCATCGCATCCTTGATGTTCATGTTCATTTTGATTCCTTACTACTGTAGAGTTGTAACAAGGGTCTCTCACACCTCTAGTTATGCTACATTAATAAGTCAATCCGGGAACGCTTTGTTATTGCAAAGAGTAGCTCAATCCGAGGCTATTTGTCAGAGTAATGCTTCGTAGTACAGTGTCTAGAAAATACAAAAGTAAACTATAACTAATTTGCTCTTAAAAGAAAGGAATCACACCAGGCAATGTATCAGTCGAGGGTGCGGAAGCGATAACCCATCCCTCTAGAAACTGATGGAAGGAAAATAGAGTATGGACCAAAGATCTGGGAGCTAAGCAGCGACTTGCTGACTCACTACAGCTTTAGGCCTCCTCTCACACTAAAACAATAAATGCAAGGAAATGGAACAGCAAAAAGTAAAATGGAACAGCAACTGGAAAATGGAACAACAACTCAGTAAACTAGATCTCGCAAGTTAGAACTGAACTTTCATTCCGCAATCAAATAACAATCGTCAAAAGCAATTCCAATGAACCTTACTTTACGAGGAGATATTTACAAATGAATTATGGAACAGCATTTGTCATATATACACAACACACTTACTATTGTAATCTGATGATTCAAGAGAATATGACTATGTTCCAGATAGAATGATATTGCCTCCAGATTCCCACAAATAAGAATTCAAATAAATCCAATACAACAATATTCAATATGAAGGCTCTGTAACAGAAACAGCCGGTTTAAATAGTGAACATGTAATCAACTCTGAAAAGATTCATTACGCAACATAGAGTCACTTACATAAACTTCCTGAATGAAACCATTAATGAATTAGTCGTAACAGAGCATGGAACAGCATATGACAAATACGTCAGATTACCAAACTATATAAACAATCCACACAGAAACCAAATTATAATGATACAAAAGCAAGTGTCCTTCGGAGCCGGGCCCTTAGCTTCCAAGGATACACCGCCTTAGATTACTCCAGACGCAGAGATGAAATAAAGCACCAAGTCTTTGGTATTAATGCATCAACAAAAGTACAACAAAACAAGTCTTAACAAGACTCGATGATCAAAGTTCAATCTGAGAATTAAGTTTACATATATGAAAAAAGAGGTCCCTGAGCTTAACACTGCTGCCCCTTTTTATAAGAGAAATGGCGGAGGTATCTAGATAGCAAAAATTAGCAAGACAGCGATCCCTCAGGATCAAAGATCCTGAGGGATTCGCCAAGCCGTTACTCCTTGATTTTCCTTTCCCTGCTTCGCCGAGTCGACAATTCTTCTTTCCTTCCCAGGTCGTTCTGCTTCGATCCACTTGATCTCGTTCGCATCCGGTTCCCTTCCGAAGGGACAGCAATTACTCTTCCTTTGTCTTTTCCTCTTAAACAGTAATCCTTCGTTTCCACCCTTTTCTGCATGAAAAATAACAATTATTAATGATTAATCTTTTCATACTAATTCTCACATGTTCTACTAAAAATGCTTTATCTCTTTAAGTTCATTATGCGGAAAGGGTTACAATTGCTACCGAAAAGTCACTAAATTGTTTGTTAAAAACATACCTTTCCAGAGCTCCACACACCCCCCTGCTTACCCTGTTTCATGCCCTCATGAAAACATTATAATTGATATGCAAAGCAGTAAGAGAGTAGGTCGGAGAGGGAATCTCGTGTGGAGGCCTACAACCGTGATGAGCAACCAAATCATCAAAAAACTGATTTGTTTGACCTTCAGGCATTTCATACAAGGCCTGGTATCTGGGTGCAGGGTGCCAAATGATTGGACTACGAAATCGATACCCTAACCAGGATGGCCCTGCTTGCAAAATTCGCTCACCATAAAGGTTCAATCGACTGGCTGCCAGCTCAAAATTTTCATATCTGAATGGTTCCCTGAGCTGGATGTTGGGGTTCGAAATCTGATATCGGAATTTTGCAGCATCGGTAGCAAGGTCTTTAATAGTCAGAAAATATTCCAAATTTTGTCTGATTAAGCCCTCATGCAGGGGTCCTAATGTCTCCATAACACCCGGGGTTCTCATAAGGTTCCTATGTGCTCTCCATAACAGTACTGGGTCTCTAGGCTCGGCTCTCACCCACAAGTCTAGGCTATTTTCCTGTCTCTGAAAAGTGGTATAAGCCCTGAGCCATTTTAGCTGATTAACCCCGAAGGAAACAAAGGCTTGCAATTGTATGTCCCCAACAAAAGGGCCAGGATTTAAATCAGTTTCCTGGTCTAGCACGAGGTTATGCAAGTAAAATTCACATAATAATCTTTGGACCTTAATTCCATAATGCTTGCAACAATTTATGAAATCATTAAGAGTATTGATTTGTATAGGGGCACCTGCCCTGACAGCTTTTATCTTTAATCGTAAATATCGTTCAAGCAAAAATAAAGCATAGTTTTTAGCAGGGGCCCTACAGGCTAGAACGTCATTATACAAGGAACACACAGTGTCCATCTGCCTAACAACAATATCTAACCGACGAGTTACCTTTGCAACTTTTTCCTACTCTTTCTGCCATCCTTCGAAGGCTTGGCTCTCGGACTGACTAATATTCCGAAGTTGCTGCTGCAACTCTTCATATCTCTCCCGGGGGACTGTTTGTTCCTTCAATCTTTCAGTTTCCTGTTGAGCTTCCTTCATCATTTTATGCAAGGTCCTTGTTTTTGGATCCTTTTTCCATAAGGCCGTAGAGGCCGGGAGTTTTACCTGAACCTTTTTGTTATGCTGCTTAGAGTTTCGAACCCGGATCACCCCTGAGGGCGGTGCCTCAGTTTGGATTTCCTTATTCTCCTTTTCTTTCTTGACATGAACAAAAGGTTGTGGTGGTTCCTCTGCTAATGCAAGGACAGTCTGTTCTTCAGTAGCAATTGGAACAGTAGTTTGTTCCTGATTATCAATTGGAACAGCAGTCTGTCCCTCAGTGGCCATTGGAACAGCAGTTTGTTCCTCAGCGTCATTTGGAACAGCTGCAGGTCTTCTAATCGGGTTTCGACCAACAGTGCGAGTGTAAGTTCCTCGGCTTCTTGTTCGACGGGATTCTGCTGTAGCGGTCCTCTTCCTCTTCTGTGTGGTCCTTTGTATCCTCAGACTAGCTTTCAGAATGCGAATTTTCTGTCGGAGTCGGGCTATAGTGCTCAGTAGCCTCTGCTGTTTAGTCTTCAATTTCCTGATTTCCCTTATCTCGGCAGAGGGTTTGGGCCTGGCCCTTAAATCTGCCCCTATGTCCAGCATTTCTTCTGGTGCTTCAGGAACAGATTGTTCCCGGCTGGTATCCCTTATTTCTTCCTCCTGAACGGGTGGATTTTCTTCTCCTTGGTTCTCTACATGTGAATCCTCGGGTATCTCTTCCTCTGGCGGTTCACCGGGAGGACCTGCTGGGCTGGAGGGTTGGCCATATTCCCCCAAGCTGGCCAGGATTGCGGCCAATTCTTCTTCGCCCACAGGGTCTCGCAGCGGACTGCTTTCTGGCTGTCTTACTTCCTCCTCCCGATTGCCTTGTTCAGTGACTGCCTTGGAGTGTTCAGCTTCGGAGTGCATTTCTCCTTCCTTACCTCCTTCTCCGGCTTGTTCAGCCTCATCCCCAGATTGTCCAACATTTTCATCAGAAGGTATTTCTTCTGGTTCTGGAGGTTCGTCTGTAATCTCAATTGGTTGGCTGGTGTTCCGAATCTTTTCCAGCCTCCCCCGTATCCAGGCTAGCCGAACTGATTTCCTTGGTTTTTCTGGCTGTTCAGGTGTACAGGCAACAAGTTTTTCTGTTATCACTTCTCTGCGTTTTTCTGGTCGCTCCGGTGTATCTGAAGAATGCTTTCGTTTCGGAGCGACACGTTTTCCAGCTGCCACTTCTCTGCGTTTCTCTGATTGTTCTGGCGTGCTGGAGGAGGTTTTAGGTTTTGAGGGTGGTGCAATCAATCCCCCCTCAATCACTGCAATGAGCTCCTCCCAGCTGCTCTGCTGTTGAGTGAGACTATGGCTCACTATCAATCGGATCAATCCATGGTGGCTAACAACTGCGTCTTCGTGCTGGGCCGTTTTCAGGCTTCGGGCCGCATCATGCAATAGCGAATTTAAAAGTGCAGGCATATTTACAGAACATTTTTCTTTTAAAACAGCTAAGAGTTTGAGATGGCGAGGTCTTACCACGTCCTTCCTTCCTTCGCAAGTAATGTAGCTCTGTACTATCTTTGCTAGTTCGGTCCAGGGTTCTCCTAACGTAGCTGGCAGGACTCCCTTCCCTTTCACTGTCAAGCTTTGGCCTTCATCCTGAAAAATCTCCATAATCTTCTGCAGTCTTTCTTTCTTCAGCGTCCATACAGGTCCGGTGGCTGGTAGGCCTGAAACTTCTGCAATTACATCGTCAGTGACCAGTATCCGTCTTTCTCTTACTGTGGAGTGGTCTTCCTGCAGGTTTTGCAGAAATTCCAACGCCACTGTCTCGTTTGGTTTTTGTAGGCGATTGAAATAATTCAGCCATCCAGCCTTTTCCAGGATCTCCCGAGCAGCAGCAGAGGCTGTCAATTCCTGGGGCTCGCTTCGGATTGCCTTACCTCCCATGGTTCTACTAAGGATTTTTAATGGAACAGCAACTACCTGAGCTGTTTTGGGATGCAGAGAAGGTGATCGTCGCGAAAAAAAAACAGAGCATGCAGCAAAAATGGATTGCGGATGGCAACTTTGCGTAAAATAGAACTATCATACCGTTAAACCATGCCATTCCTTCGTACACTATCTACCCCGAATGGTGTGGTGACACGTATCCCGTGGAGTAATGAGATTACCTTCCCCCCCCACGATGTGATAGGCTGCCCCAGCCGTCAAATAGAGGAGTAGCAGCCATCGTGTTACCAATCATAAAGAACAACATATAAAATTACGCCATGTTTTGAATAGACAACTAAATACCGAAATCGAGGCAAAAAGGTGGATCGCGTTTTACATAAGAGCTTTCATAATATGATGCGAGGCTGGGGGATGGGACGTCTGTCACTCGTACGAAGTCCCGAGGGGTCATTGTCAGTTCCCTGGCCATGATTGGTAGTAATGAGTATTCATGCGATATGTTAATCAGGGAATAAAAATATGAATTATTCATAGGATAGAAGAAACAAAGAGGTATGGATATTATCCCTGTTGGTGTAACCATTTATGACTTCAATACCATTAACAGAGCTCTGCTGCCGACAGGTGTCCATAACCTTGGCAGAGTTGTTTATTTCACCCCCGGAACCATGATCCTGTATGTGTATAAAAATATTTTGTCAAAATACAGGCCATTATGCTGGCTTGGTAACCAGGTAACCATAATGCCATTCACGAGGAAGGCGCGAAACGTGGGCAGGCCAGCTCGTGATGAGACCCCCTGTTCCTTTGGACCATATCCCTGGTATGGTGGCCATGCTGGGAATGCCACTTCGCTTCCAACCTGATGATCATGGTAGGCTGGCTCTTGATGAGACCCCCTATCCTGCATTTGACAATAATTCACATTCATCATTATTTTTCCCTTTTTTCTTTTGGTTTTCCAGTACTTTTTCTTATATATTTACACATAAGGGTGGTTCAACACTCCTTAAGAGTGGGAATGGCGGAAGAAGTCTTATCATCCCAACAGGAAAATATAAATCCTCTGTTCTTATTCTTATGTAATAATTAGAAATTTTTTTAAGGAAATCGCCATGATAAAGATAACCAACCGGGGCAATGGGAATAAGTCAATGACAACGGGGATGAGAAGTAAGTATGTCCCCCCTCTTGTCCTCTTATCAATACTAGGCTCTATAAAGATAGCGATTTTATGATATGCTGACTTCGGCGTGTTGTAATTGATGTTCATTGCATAAGTGTATAGCTGTATCTTAAAGACTGGAGAGATGATGGGTGAAAAAGCATCCTCAATATGAATCATCACTGAGACAAAGATATGACTATGGTGTCCCTTTTGAAAGAGAAGAATCCATGCAAGAAAATAGTTGGGATGCCGTTCTCCTAAGATCATGAGTGCTGTCTAAAAAAATTGTCAACTGCTGTTCCTTTTAGAAAGGAACAACAAAACTCGCAAATGCTGTCCCTTTTTGAAAAGGAACAGCAAAAACCACACTGCTGTTCCTTTGAAAAGGAACAGCAAAACTCAAAACGCTGTTCCTTTAAAAAGGAACAGCAAAAACTCAAACAACAAACCCAAAATGTTGTTCCTTTTGAAAAAGGAACAGCAAAAACACAAAGTGCGGTTCCTTTTGAAAAAGGAACAGCAAAAACACGAAGTGCTGTTCCTTTTGAAAAAGGAACAGCAAAAACACAAAGTGCTGTTCCTTTTGAAAAAGGAACAGCAAAAACACAAAGTGTTGTTCCTTTTGAAAAAGGAACAGCAAAAACACGAAGTGTTGTTCCTTTTGGAAAAGGAACAGCAAAAACACGAAGTGCTGTTCATTTTGAAAAAGGAACAGCAAAAACACGAAGTGCTGTTCCTTTTGGAAAAGGAACAGCAAAAACACGAAGTGTTGTTCCTTTTGGAAAAGGAACAGCAAAAACACGAAGTGATGTTCCTTTTGGAAAAGGAACAGCAAAAACACGAAGTGCTGTTCCTTTTGGAAAAGGAACAGCAAAAACTCAAAGTGCTGTTCCTTTTGGAAAAGGAACAGCAAAAAATCAAAGTGCTGTTCCTTTTGGAAAAGGAACAACAAAAACTCAAAGTGTTGTTCCTTTTGGAAAAGGAACAGCAAAAACTCAAAGTGTTGTTCCTTTTCCATGTTCCTTTTGGAAAAGGAACAGCAAAAACTCAAAGTGCTGTTCCTTTTGGAAAAGGAACAGCAAAAACTCAAAGTGTTGTTCCTTTTGGAAAAGGAACAGCAAAAACTCAAAGTGCTGTTCCTTTTGGAAAAGGAACAGCAAAAACTCAAAGTGCTGTTCCTTTTGGAAAAGGAACAACAAAAACTCAAAAATGTTGTTCCGTTTGAAAAAAAGAACAGCAAAAACACACTGACTGTAAAGAGCAATCTTAAGAAAGAGAGATCAAAGAAATATAAAAAACGTATATACAAGAACTTATGTACAAGTCAAAAGAATGAGTTCCTTACTGAATTGTAGGTGAGGAAGGTTTTACTTCCTCTCCTAAAATTTTCATGTCAGTATCTTGACGTAGCTGCTCACAGAAGGATTCCCGAGTGAGTGGCCTGCGATAGAGACGAACTCGATGGCCATTTACCTTGAATGCATATCCAGAACCATCGATTGTTATGAGAGTAAGGGTCCCATTATCATGTACTTTCTGGATTTCATATGGCCCCAGCCATCGAGTCTGCAGTTTCCCCGGGAAATCCTGAAACCGAGAATCATATAACAGAGCCCAGTCCCCTTCGTGAAAGATTTTGTTCTTGATAAGTGCGTCATGCCATTTAGCTCGCTGCTGTTGAATAAGTGCTGTATTCTGTAATGCAGAGAGCCTTATTTCATCCAATTCATTAATCTTTTGTAGTCGATTGATTTGTGCCTCACTTAAATCTATGCCGACTTCCTGTGCAGTTCGTAGGGTTTGGATTTCGAATTCTATGGGGAAAATAGGTTGTTTCCCAAACACTAATTGATAGGGTGAATAACCAGTGGTGCTTCTCCAGGTGGTTCTATAGGCCCAGAGTGCTTCAGGTAGTCGGGAGGCCCAATCACGCCTATGTGAAGCAATGGTTTTTGTTAAAATTGATTCTATTACCTTATTGCTGCTCTCTACTTGCCCATTCGCCTGTGGGTGATATGGGGTAGTAATTTTGTGCTGGACGTGATAGTTGTTAAGTGTTGCAGCTAATCTGTTTCCAGCAAATTGAGGTCCTCCATCTATAATTATTTCTCTCGGAAGGCCATATCGTACAAACAAATGGAATAGGAACTGAACTACCGAATCTTCTGTAGCTCTAGGTAACGCTTCGGCTTCCACCCATTTGGTAACATATTCTGTGGCTACCAAGATATATGTTCTCTGATTTGATGATGGGTTGATGGGTCCAACGAAGTCAAGAGCCCACCATTCAAATGGTTCAATGACCAATTGTGGCCTCAGAGGCATCTAGTCTGCTTGACCAAGTCGTCCTGCTCGCTGGCAGCTGTCACAGGCCTGAACGAATTTCTTCGCATCCTTAAAAATTGTAGGCCAGTAGTATCCTGTCTGCAGTACTTTATGTGCTGTTCTTTTCTCTGCAAAGTGTCCCCCACATGGTCCGTCGTGACAGGCTTTTAAGATGTCAAAAATTTCATCTTCTCGAATACATCTCCTGATTTGCATGTCTGCCCCTGTGTGGAACAGATAGCCCCCAATCCACGAAAATCGAGTGCTCCTATGAACAATCTGCTTACGTTCATTAGGGGTTAAGTGCTTTGGTAGTTTACCTGCTGCAAGGTAATTGGCAACATCAGCATACCAGGGTGTTTGAGCAGCAACAGCAAACAGGTGTTCATCCGGAAATTGGTCTTCTACTGCTGCTGCTTCAATTGGTTTTGGTATCCGTGAGAGAAAATCAGCTACAGGGTTTTCTTTGTCGGGTCTATCTTTGATTATGATATCAAATTCCTGCAATAAGATCAACCATCTTGTTACTCTGGCATTTGTAACAGGCTTATTTGCTAAATATTTAATAGCAGAATGATCTGTATATAACACAACGGGATAGCCTGTGATATAGTGTCTAAATTTATTAACAGCATGTATTACAGCTAGGAATTCTTTTTCGGTGACAGTGTAATTTAATTCAGCAGGGGTTAAATTTTTGCTGATATAATAAATAGCATAAGGTTTTTTATCCTCCTCCTGTCCAAGGACTGCACCGATTGCTGTGTCTGAGGCATCTGATGAGATTTGGAATGGTAAACTCCAGTTTGGTCCTCGAAGGACTGGAGCTGTTGATACAAGCTTCTTTAAATCCTGGAAAGCGCGGTCACATTTTTCTGTCCACATGAAATCAACATTACCCGTTAGTGCATATAGAGGTGCAGCAATGTGTGAATAATGTTCTATAAATCGTCTGTAATATCCAGAAAATCCAAGAAAGCTACGTACCTCCGTCTGAGTAGTGGGGGTGGGAATGAGCAAAAGAATCTGAATTTTAGCCGGATCTACCTGAATGCCGGCTGCTAAAACGCAGTGCCCTAGAATAAGCCCTTCTGTCATCATCATATAACATTTTTCGTGGCTTAAGCAAAGCCTGGTAGCAATGCAACGCTGTAGGACTTTTTCTAGAGTGTCTAGAGCTAGATCAAAATCATCTCCATATGGTGTAAAGTCATCCATGTAGACTTCAAGCCCATCATTTATTAAGTTTGCAAAGATGCTAAGAATGGCCCTTTGGAATGTGGCAGGGGCATTACATAGGCCAAAGGGTAGAACTCTATAGGCAAACGTTCCCCAAGGACAAGTAAAGGTAGTTTTGTCCTGGTCTTCAGGGGCAATCTGAATCTGATTGTATCCACTGAAGCCATCTAGGAAAGAAAAGAATTTCTTCCCTGCTAATGTGTCCAGTACTTGGTCTATGAATGGGAGGGGAAAATGGTCTTTCTGTGTGGCTTTGTTTAGCTCTCTATAATCCACACAAATCCTCCATTTCCCATTCTTCTTGGGTACAACCACAAGTGGAGAGACCCACTTACTATCAGAAATAGGATAAATAAAATTAACATCTAAAAGCTTCTGAAGTTCTGCTTTCACAACGTCTTTTAGATGGGGGTTGAGTCTTCTTTGTGGTTGACGGACGGGTCTTGCATCTTTTTCTATGTATATATGGTGGGTGCATAATTGGGGATCAATCCCTTTCATATCAGGATAGTCCCATGCAAATGCTTCTTGATATTTTCGTAACAAATGGATGAGTTTTATTTCTTGGTCTGGTGTAAGGTTGGCATTGATGTTTAGCGTTTTTCCCGGTTCAATTTCCACTACTTTACTATTAGCAACAGAAGTCACAGGTATCATTTGATCATGCGTATCTTTCAAGGGGTCCTCTTCGAGTTCATTCTCGAATGCAGCTTCTATCATAAAACACTGTGCATGAGGTATGGATTCCGTTTGACTAACGAAGTTATTGATGGCATCATCTTCTGTTTGATCTTTAAAGTCTAGAGCCTCTTGTATAGTCAATGGTGATCTGATATTGTCAGTAAGGTATGATACAGGGTGCTGGTTAGTTTTTATCATTGTAAGACTTGGCTGTGCTGGAGGATATAGGACTAGATTTTTGATATCTGGTCCTTTGGTTATTGTCATATTCCCCTGCCGACAACCAATGTACGCATCGGCAGTGGCCAGCCAGGGTCTACCTAGAATTAGAGGGTGTCCATCCAGTCGGGTTTTTGGATTAATTACCAGGAAGTCAGTCGGGTATTCCCAAGAATCTATAGAGACCATGACATCGTACAGAGTTCCTTCTGGTCGCACCACAGATCGGTCAGCCAATTCTAACAAAGTAGAAGTAGGTTCTAGCGATGTAATCCCAAGCTTTTGGCACGTAGAAGTTGTCAAAATATTAATTGCAGCTCCTAAATCAACTAAAGCATTAGTCAAAGTCTGTCCATAGATTTGAACAGTTACTATTGGGTTTCCCGGATCTTCATATTTAACGGGTATTCCTGATAACAAGTCAGATAAAGTACCGACTACTTGGACTCTTGGGTTAATGGTTGGATTCCTCCTTGATTTCTTTATGCACAATTCTTTTATAGTTTTTGCGTATATAGGGATGTCTTGAATGGCTTGGAGGAATGGAATTCTTATGTACAGGTTTTGTAATTCCCCTAGAATGTCAAAGTCTGGATGCTGTATAGGTCGTGGTATGACTAATCGTTCTGGGAAGGGAGGAGTGGGTGTATTTATTTGATGATGAGTCTGCTCCTTATTTACACTCTCTTGTTGTAACGGTTGTTCTATTGGTAACTGATCTTCAATGTGCATTGTTTTATCTCCCTCTGTTTCTATTATTCGTCCAGATCTTAACTGAAGATCATTGCACTCCCTCAGTTCAGGTCCGATTTCTGCTGATTCTATGATTTGGAGAGACTGGACCGGCCTATTATTAGGATTAGGATTAGGTTGGGCTGGGAGTTGCGGTCTCAGATTAGACTGGGGATTTTGTTGCAAAGCTGGCAGGGTCGGTTGAGGGAGCGGAATAGTTCCTGTTGGTTGATATGTCGATCTTGGCCAATTTGTCTGCCAGGGTGAACTTTGTGAAGTAGGGGGGGTCCATTGCGGAGGGTATGAGTTATTCTGCCAATATGGTGGAGTGTAAGGAAAATTCGGCCAACCAAATTGGCTTAGCTGATTCATCCATGGATTTGGAGAAGGAAATGGTTGTGATGGCCAGTTCGGAAATGGGGGTTGAGATTGATTTTGCCACATACTATATTGCTGAAAAGAAGAAGTCGGATCTGAAAACATACCTGATTGCCTTGGTTGCCATTGGCGACGCTGGTTAACAAAGTATGCTGATTCTGGTTCTTCTTCTGCTTCTTTATATACTGCTTTCAATCCAGGAAGTGAGGGGCAACTTTCGGTAAGGTGATCTTTTGTACAGATGGCACATGTTTGAACTGTATCCAGCAGACATTCCTTGTGGCTATGTTTTCTTCTACATCGGGGGCAAAAGATCGCCAAATTCTGTTCTGCCTCAATCTGCTTCTGTTTAGCCTGCACAATATCAAGTTGTGTAGTTAATGTCCCCAGAATATCAGTTTTAAAATTTTCTAATAGATTGCCAAGTTCTACACGTGTTACTCCTTCTGTTGGTGCTTTGTTATCTCTGACGAACCGATCATATTCTGCTGGTTTTATCCTTGTGCTGCCTCTCGAACTTCTGATACATAGATCAATGATGTCAGCAAAATTTTCTTGATAAATATCCCCTTTTCCCATGATATTTAATGTTTCGATCCACTGTTCTTTCATGCCTCTGATTAATGCAGTTTTCAACACATTATCAGGCAGTGGTAATGATGCATAAGGAAACCTTTGTAAATTATACTGAAAACGTTCTACATATTCTTCTAATGTTTCACTCGGTCTAGCTATCATTTGGAATATTTCATCTTTCAATTCTCTAGACCTACAGTAGTCTTGATATTTCTTTAGAAAAGATTCCTTCATCTACTCCCAGTTATTTATAACCCCACCACCTAAACCCATAAACCATCTTAAGGTTGCTCCTTTCAAAGTGGAGGGGAACAACTTTAATTTCTGAGGGTCAGTGGTGTAATCATATCCCCTGCATAATACATCAAATTCAAATAAGAATGTATCCAGGTCTTCCGATGTAAGTCCATGAAATGTAGGAATGTGTTGAAGGGGAATTGCTTTCATAGGAGCATTCGTTGTGGAATCCACTATAGGATATTGTAATGTAGAAGTTTGAGTATTGGGCTGATTCTGCGCCATAGGATCGAATATGTGCCAATAACCTTCCGGGATTTCTAAAAGGGTATTCTTAGGCTGAGAAGGTCCGGTTTTGGTTGTCTTAGTAGCACTTCCTTTGTCCGGAATAATAAGAGCTCCTGTTACTTGAGGAGATTGGGTCCCTTTACTAATTTTTACAGCGCTTCCTTTATCTAGGTTTTCCAGTGGATGGATTATCCTAGGAGATCTTGGCTCTTCAACTTCTCCTGTTTCCCCTTCTCCTTCACAAAGATTGCTTAGATTCCCCTCCTGCAGTCGTTCTGGAATAGAATTTTCAATTTCTTGAAAGTCCTGTTCATCAGTCTGACTATGCACCTCAGCGAAGGCTACAAATGGTGATCCTGTGGCCTGTAGGGAACCAGTAGGCTGCTTGGAATTGGTTTTTCTGAATCCTACTGACGGCTGAGATTCAGTTTTCTTATAGATTTCGTCTATGAAGATCGTTCGGCCAAGGGTTACCGGCCCTTTGGCTTTTTCGGGTTTGAATGGAGGTTTGATAATTTTTTCTGGCTTTTTCTGCTTAGTCATTCATTCTATAAACTACCAAATTCTATTCAACCCACAATTCTGCCAGGAAAGCGGATGGTGGAGCAGGGCTTTTACATGCTCCGTACGCAGGTTCTTACCTTTCGTTTTTAAAATCCAACTCTCCCCTAGTAGATTCGTACACTACTATGTAAAAGACAAATGGCTGTACTCTTTCCCCGGCAACGGCGCCAAAATGTAGAGCTGTAACAAGGGTCTCTCACACCTCTAGTTATGCTACATTAATAAGTCAATCCGGGAACGCTTTGTTATTGCAAAGAGTAGCTCAATCCGAGGCTATTTGTCAGAGTAATGCTTTGTAGTACAGTGTCTGGAAAATACAAAAGTAAACTATAACTAATTTGCTCTTAAAAGAAAGGAATCACACCAGGCAATGCATCAGTCGAGGGTGCGGAAGCGATAACCCATCCCTCTAGAAACTGATGGAAGGAAAATAGAGTATGGACCAAAGATCTGGGAGCTAAGCAGCGACTTGCTGACTCACTACAGCTTTAGGCCTCCTCTCACACTAAAACAGTAAATGCAAGGAAATGGAACAACAGAAAGTAAAATGGAACAGCAACCGGAAAATGGAACAGCAACTCAGTAAACTAGATCTCGCGAGTTAGAACTGAACTCTCATTCCGCAATCAAATAACAATCGTCAAAAGCAATTCCAATGAACCTTACTTTACGAGGAGATATTTACAAATGAATTATGGAACAACATTTATCATATATACACAACACACTTACTATTGTAATCTGATGATTCAAGAGAATATGACTATGTTCCAGATAGAATGATATTGCCTCCAGATTCCCACAAATAAGAATTCAAATAAATCCAATACAACAATATTCAATATGAAGGCTCTGTAACAGAAACAGTCGGTTTAAATAGTGAACATGTAATCAACTCTGAAAAGATTCATTACGCAACATAGAGTCACTTACATAAACTTCCTGAATGAAACCATTAATGAATTAGTCGTAACAGAGCATGGAACAGCATATGACAAATACGTCAGATTACCAAACTATATAAACAATCCACACAGAAACCAAATTATAATGATACAAAAGCAAGTGTCCTTCGGAGCCGGGCCCTTAGCTTCCAAGGATACACCGCCTTAGATTACTCCAGATGCAGAGATGAAATAAAGCACCAAGTCTTTGGTATTAATGCATCAACAAAAGTACAGCAAAACAAGTCTTAACGATATGATCAAAGTTCAACTGAGAATTAAGTTTACATATATGAAAAAGAGGTCCCTGAGCTTAACACTGCTGCCCCTTTTTATAAGAGAAATGGCGGAGGTATCTAGATAGCAAAAATTAGCAAGACAGTGATCCCTCAGGATCAAAGATCCTGAGGGATTCGCCAAGCCATTACTCCTTGATTTTCCTTTCCCTGCTTTGCCGAGTCGACAATTCTTCTTTCCTTCCCGGGTCATTCTGCTTCGATCCACTTGATCTCGTTCGCATCCGGTTCCCTTCCGAAGGGACAGCAGTTACTCTTCCTTTGTCTTTTCCTCTTAAACAGTAATCCTTCGTTTCCACCCTTTTCTGCATGAAAAATAACAATTATTAATGATTAATCTTTTCATACTAATTCTCACATGTTCGACTAAAAATGCTTTATCTCTTTAAGTTCATTATGCGGAAAGGGTTACAATTGCTACCGAAAAGTCACTAAATTGTTTGTTAAAAACATACCTTTCCAGAGCTCCACAACTACTTGTCATGCAATTGAATGGTGTGTATCATGAGCATAACCAAGTTTTATTCAGAAAATATCTATGAGTTAAGCCGTTGGTATGTGAATTTGAAACCATTACTTTCAGTCATGTTCCTAAAGCGCAAAATAACTTTCTAGATACCATCACAAATAACATTCTAGATTTCCATTTATCACATGTATACCATAGAAGGAAACCATAAACACAACACGTGGCAAACTTTCATCTTCATATAAAAGATGCATAATCACATTATGTATCACATAAAACATATAAGTGCTTAGAGCCCATAACTCTAAATACATTCAACATGCCCATAACATGTTACAAAAATCAAAACAAAGGGACCACATGTCCCCATCCCTAGTCACTGTCTAGAGGATCCCTTGCCAAAAGGCTCTGCTCCACCTGCCCATATATCATGTACCACTTGGCCAGCCATCGCCATGCACCACATGATCCCTCACCACTCTGAGGCAAGGCTTGTACAATCATCTATGTACTAGTTGTCTAAATAATGCCACCTGCACTCAGAAACTTTGGTCACAAGCACATCACATCTATGACATATGTTAGTGAGTAGAGCACTGTCATTTGGACCCTGTTGTGATGATGATGTTCCCCTATTTACAACCCCATGTTACACTAAAAAATGTCACCATGGCTATTTACAGTTAGTATGGCTCTATCAACAGTCATGCTATCCTCTTAGGCAAGTCTTAAGCCTCTGCTCTCCATGTCAAACTCCAAAAAGAGAGAAAGTCTTTATAAATGTATTTATCTCTGGGTACGCAGGTTCTCTCAACCTTACCTGTGGGGACGCACCCAATGTTCACAAAAGCTGCGTCTTTGGACGCTTTGTATGTAAAGGGGCAGGTGCGTCCCCCTGTAAAGGTTAAAATGCGCAAGTTTCATCTTTAAAAAGTTACTTGTGGTCATTTCTAGAGCATTCTAGAAGGTTGTTCGACGTGTATTGAGCGCCTCCAGATGGTTCATGCACTCCTACCAAAGAGGAACTTATCCCATCAATAAGGGAGCTATCCCATCCAAAGAGGGGATTATCCCATTGATGGTGGACCTGATTAACCTCCTCTTGAGCACTATAAATACAGGCATTGGATCAGAAGGAGAGGAGGTTGGAAGCTATACATTTCTAAGGGTAAATGCTGCAGGAATTAGGACTCCCATTTAGAAGCTTGTGAGGAGAGATTGCCATCTTTGCTTGTTCTATTTGGAAGTGGGTGAGCTTTGTCAAAGTAAAGGAGAACTCTTGATGGACCCTGGGAAGGACTTGCACAACACCAAGGCTCAGGTTGTATTTGTTCCTTTTGTTACCTATTAATGCAAATGAGTCCATTCTTCTCAATAACTTGTTATTTATGAGTTGTTTCATGTACTCCTTGGTCTATGTGTTAAATATGTTTTATTCTATGAGATTATCAAGTGCTATTTAATCGTTTGATTGTTAGTGTATGAAGGTTTCAAAGTGAAGGAGGAGCTCATCCGGATCAGCGGAGCTGGACTGCTACAACAGCGTTAGATTACAGGTAGGATCTAAACACTTGATTTCTCATATAGTAAATGCATGTTTAGAGAAGGATTGCTCTTGTTTGTCTTGTTTGTCACTAGAGAGTCTTAGGCTCCTAGGGAGGTTGATTTGTGTCCGCACTATCGACTCTTTCCGCCTGACAAATTGGCGACTCCACTGGGGAATCCATTGATGTGAAAGTCTTTTCCTTTGTATGCAACTTTGATCTGAGAAAAGTCATTTATTTTCTGGTTTTTGGCTCTGTGACTTTGTTTTTGGGTGGGTTAGCTTAGGGTTAGATTCAATTTAGTTTTTCTTGAATTTTCCAGTAGGACGCATCCTCTGAGTATTGCACAGTGCGTCCCTGGACGCACTGTCGCTGTGTGCACAGAGCAGGCCCGCACCTGTCTTAACGGGTTGCCTGCGTCCCCTGCTAAAATTTAAGAAAATTCCATTTTTTGCATTTTTTCTCTTAGATTTTGCTTTTTCTTAGTTTTTACTGCCCAGATCCATTAGTCTCTTGTCAAAGATCTTCACCTAAGCTTGTTTCATTAGCATTCCTACTCTAAGCTTTCATCAATTGGGTGTTTTGAGTCTCTTTTTTGAGAAATTCTTAATTTGATTTCCTTTGGTCATTACTTGGAGGTTTGTCTCAGTCTTTTCACAATTTTGCATCTTTTTGCTCTTGTTTTTGCAAAAAAAATTCTCCCTCATTCGCCGAGGGGGGCTAAATTGCATATGAGTGTTAATCGCCTCTGAGTGTTTTTATTTTTTGATCTTTGGAACTCTCACCCAATTTTCTCGGCTTGCACTGATTGGTTCTTAGATAACATTAGAATCGTCTTGTGCTTGAGAATTCTCTTGCATAGATCACATTTGCATAATTAGAATTCTCATTTTCAGAATATGAATGAAAAATGTGCATAGATTACATTTGCATACTTTTCAAGTGAATTGTGCATAGATTACAATTGCATAGTTTACATTCTGAAAAATCAATCGTAGATTTAGATCAGCTTTCTTTGATTTGAATTTACACGAAAATAAAATAAAATAAAAGGGGTTTTGGAATTGATTTGCATTAGTTTTTCTTAATGAAATTAGTGCATTAGAGAATTTGTTATATTTTTTCTTAGTGATCAGTTTTTGCATTGTTGGAAGTGAATGGAAACTCTCTCCTTACTTCAGTTAGGATTCATCGAATTGAAAGCATTGCATTATCATATTCGATTGCATTCAGTTGAGTCGGGTCATAACACCAATGGTTTCATATCCATTTACCCATTTGAGTAATAGCAGCCTTAATAACACAGCGCTTAATTAAAATTCATCTAGTAATTTTTACATTTCTAGGGCTCTGATACACCAACATAGCTTAGGCTAGTGTCTTGGAGTAGGAGAGTAATTAACTCTCCAAGACAGTAAAACCAAACAAGTAGCTCATCTTGTGGTAGGATAAATCCAACTGTTACATTTATACTCTGGGAAAGCTCCTCTTAAAGGAGAAGCACGAGACCGTGTCCGAACCAGTGAGGGGATCAATCCTCCTTCATTGGGAAAGACGCCAGATACGCACGTACTACAAACGGTAAACCTCGGATTATTGTCGAGGAGCCTGGGGTCACTTGTCGGTAAACCTTGGATTATTGTCAAGGAGCCGGCAAGGGGATTGAGCTTGATACTCTGCCCTTGCGTGCTGTCGGAGTGTAGACTGTTCCCCCAGGTGCATTTGTTGTTGTTGGTAACCTTAGTGACCATTATCTTTAGGGTTCTACCCAAGGTGACGGTGGAGGGAAGATCCCACTGTACCTGGAGCAGACATCGGCTAGACTCACTTGGATTTTCTGGGGTGTTCACTTCACTCGAGACGGTTAAAGTGGAGGAACTTGGTCCAGTCTATTCATTAAGCAGGTTGCCGGGGTAACTGTCCCACCCGCCACTTCTGTACTGAATTCTGCGATGTTGGATCTCATCACCAACTAGTGTTTTCGGTCCAGAAGGTTACTGTTTGTGTATGGTTTGACTCCTAGATTTGATAGCGCGTGTTAATTTGTTTGTTTTTACTTTTAGAGACCATAGGTGTGAATTGTGAATTTTAATTGTTAAGTGTGAATTGTGAATTGTTAATTTTAGTTTTAAATTGTTAATAAAATTCACTGAAGTTGAATATAATGGCAAATGTTCCGAAATTTATCAACCTAGGAACCCCTCCTAACGAGAATCCTAGTACTTTTCCTTACTTTGGAAATGTTGGTCCTCCTTATATGGCTACTTTGTCATTACCTGGATTTACAATAGGTTTACCGATATGGTTATTTTCAACTTCGTTGGCCCAAAGTACTTCAATTGTTCCATCTCAACCGGATGCTTCACCTCAACAGAGTTCACCATCTCAACATCACCAACCTTCTGTTGACCCTTTACCTTCTTCGCCTAATTTTTCTTCCTCCATTTCTTCCTCTTCGCCTGGTAAAAGCCTTGACGCTAGTAACCAGGTGTCCAAGAAGAAGAAGAAAGGGAAGAAGAAGAAGAAGAAGAAGAAGAAGCAAGATAAGAACGAAGTCAACCAACCAACCACGACTGTAAGTGTTAGTTGTGTTGAGGAAAACTCCGACATGCATCGTAAACCAAAATACCCTTGCAAGCTTTGTAAGGGTGACCACTTCCTTGTCAATTGTCCTGGTATTCCAAAGGTCTTGGAAGTATGGTCAGAAAAACCTCATCAACTTTCCATTGATCCATCAACCAGTGATAGTTAGGTTTCTGGGAAAAAGGGTAAAGTTAGGTTTCCTTGTAAGTTATGCAAAGGGAGTCATCAAACTCACATTTGCCCTCACATGGATGAAGCCTCAACATTGTTGGAAAACCTTACTGTTCCACAGCAAGAATTTCCAACTGGTTACCGTAAACTTTCTCCCAACCTACCGTCAATTGACGGAGTGATTGATTTAATTTCAAGTACAGTTGATCACACTCTTCCATTGGAGAGTGAAACTCATGTCACTCAGGTTGATGATCCGTTAGTTGATCAAGTGGTCGATTCAATTTGACATTCGGTCGATCCCACTTTCTCTTTAGAAAGTGAACTTCATACCGCTCGGGTTCTTCTTGTTACATCAGATTCTTCTATGCCGGGGGGCATTTCACCTGTTTCTACAGAACCCCCTCCAAGTACTGAGGTCTTTTCCTTTGATTGGAATAGACTGACAGAACCTCGTCTTCCTTCCTCCATCCCTTTCCAAATCATTGTCAAGGCTGGTGGTAGGGACATACATCGTACTCAAGTAGATGAAGGTGCTTCTGTTAGTATTTTATCCTCAACTGTTTGGAAAGCTTTGGGTTCCCCTCAGCTTGCGCCTATTACGCAGAATCTGAAAGCTTTTAACAGAACCATTAGTGAACCTTTAGGGATCCTTCCTAAGTTTTCTATTACCTTGGAAGGTAAAACTGTCTATATTGATCTTATGGTAGTTCGAGGTCCCTTGGATTTCAATTTACTCCTTGGGCGAGACTATGTTTATGCAATGAAAGCTGTCGTATCGACACTCTTTCGCGTGATGTCTTTCCCTCACAATGGCAGTATTGTGACTGTAGACCAGCTTTCGTTCCCTAGTCTTATCTCAACTACCAATAATATGACAGCCCTAAATGTTCCTGATTCTCAAGTGGTATCTACCCTGCCACGGGTTAATTATGTGGCAACTGGTCCCATGTTTTCAGTTACCGATGTAAGTGAGCCTCTCACTGTTTGCTCATCTTCCTTTGATTTAGATCCGGTGATTGACATGGAAAACTCTATGGGATTACTTGAACACGATGTTCTTATCCCTTTTGAGTCCCTTGACATGTGTTCCTTCCAGAGAACTATTCTTCCTTCTGATGAAGACCTCTTGGAAGCCATGATCAAGGTGTGTCCATTGACATGTCTTTCTTCCAGTTGGAAGCCATGATCAATGGGTACGAGGATAGTTTGTTCCTGTCTCAACCTCGTTAAAAAATGAAACTGGATGCAACGAGGATAGTTTTTTCCTGTGTCAACCTCGTTAAAAAATGAAATAGGATGTAGTGAGGATAGTTTCTTCTAGTCTCAACCTCGTTAAAAAATGAAACTGGAAGTTATGAGCATAGTTCCTTGTCTTGTGTCAAGCTCATTAAAAAATGAAACAAGGAGTTGTGAGGAAAGTTCCTTTTACTGTGTCAACCTCATTAAAAAATGAATCAGTGTGTGTGAGGAAAGTTCCTTTTACTGTGTCAACCTCGTTAAAAAATGAATCAGTTGGTGTGAGGAAAGTTCCTTTTACTGTGTTGACCTCGTTAAAAGATGAATCAGTGTGTGCGAGGATAGTTTTTTCCTGTACCAACCTCGTTAAAAAATGAAACAGGCTGCGGCGAGGATGGTTTTGTTCCTGTGTCAACCTCGTTAAAAAATGAAACAAGGTGTGTGAGGATAGTTTCTTCTAGTCTCAACCTCGTTAAAAAATGAAGCTGGAAGTCATGAGCATAGTTCCTTGTCTTGTGTCAAGCTCATTAAAAAATGAAACAAGGAGTTGCGAGGATAGTTTTTTCCTGTATCAACCTTGTTAAAAAATGAAACAGGCTAGTATGAGGATAGTTCTTTTACTGAGTCAACCTCATTAAAAAATGAATCAGGTAGATTTTAGGATATGTAGGTAGATTGTAGAAAGTAGGGTTATGAGGATAGTTCTTGTTACTGAGTCAACCTCGTTAAAAAATGAATTAGGTATGAGGATAGTTCTTGCTACTGAGTCAACCTCGTTAAAAAATGAATCAGGTATGAGGATAGTTCTTTTCTTGTGTCAACCTCCTTAAAAATGAAACAACTCCCTTTTCAAGTTAAATATTGAAAGTAAACCTTCATTCCTTTCATCCATCTGGTTGAAAGCAATGAAGCCTGGGGGGCATGTACCTCACTTTGCATCATTATCTTGGGGGCATGCGAACTTTATGAGCATAGTTCCTTGTCTTGTGTCAAGCTCGTTAAAAAATGAAACAAGGGTAGGTTAAGTAGGTAGATTGTAGAGAGTTGTTATGAGCACAATTCCTTGTCTTGTGTCAAGCTCATTAAACAATGAAACAAGGATTTTAGGGCATAGTTCCTTGTATTGTGTCAAGCTCGTTAAAAAATGAATCAAGGTTTTTAGAGTAGAGTTTTTGTTAGGTAGATTGTAGAGAGCAGTTACGAGCATAGTTCCTTATCTTGTGTCAAGCTCGTTTAAAAAATGAAACAACTCCCACAAGTCTTTCCAAGATCTTGAAAGTAAAGCTTGATTCCATCCACCTCTTTGAATGCAATGAAGCTTGGGGGGCATGTACCTTGATTTGCGTCATTATGCTGGGGGTATGTGAACTTATAACAAGCATAGTTTTTCGTTTCAAGCTTGCGTAAACATGAAACCGAATCCGAGCATAATTCTTTTCCTGTGTCAAGCTCATTAAAAAATGAAACAAATCCTCCTCTACTTGAGTCAAGAGTTTGACTAGATCTCATAGATGTTAAATGTTTAGGTTAGTTATTTCAGTTTTTGCATAATTTTCTTATAGTTTTAGGTCGAGTCTTACAAATGATCTCGTAACTCAACCTTCATTTCATCCAACTGGTTGAATGAAATGAAGCTGGGGGGCATGCGCTCTAGCAGTTACGCTTAGGGGGCATCAAGCACAGTTTTCTCTCTGTTTCAAGCTTGTGAAAAAATGAAACTACTTTGAAGCATAGTTTTTCTCTATTTCAAGCTTCTATAAAAATGAAACCTATTTCAAGTCAATTTCAGTTATTTTCAAGACTCGTTAAACTCATGAAAATACCGAGATTATTTTGCTATCTTTCATTCTCGTAAAACAAATGAAAATGCCAAGTTCTTTCCGTCTTTTCCTGCTCGTAAATTAAATTGAAAGTCGGCCATATGAGTACATTTTTATCATTTTTTCAAACTCATTAAAACTTACGAAAAAATGAAAACCATGAGTACATTTTTATCATTTTTTCGAACTCGTTAAAATTTACGAAAAAGTGAAACCTCAGAGTCATCTTTTAAGCCCTTTTCTGACTCCTAAAATATGAAAAGATTGCCGAGCGTTTCTTTTACACTCGTTAAAACGGAATTAAAAGATGGTCCCCTTATAGCCCTTTTCTGACTGTAAAAACAGGAAAAGATTGCCGGGTTTTTGTCGTTTCAAACTCGATACTGGAAATAAAATGACGTGTCCTTGATCGCTTTTTACTTTTCAGGTCAGTGGCACTAATTATGAAATTACTCCTTGGTCGCAAGATCAAGTGGTTCCCCCAGGTATTATTTTATACATTTTCGAGCTTGAGGGACACAAATCTACGAAAAAGTTCAACTTGGAGTCTTCTTAAGTTTTTCAGACTCTCTAAAATTGAAAAACGCCGAGTTTCTCCTATACTGGGCTCGTTAAAATTTCACAGTAAAGGACCTGTTCAATTACAAACAGGAACGAACCACTCCTTCCTAGGGTTCGAATCAAAACTAGGTTGGACTCATCCGAAGGATGAGCTTATAATCAAGCATATGTTATCCTCCTCAAGCTTGTAAAAAATAAAGAGGTACTTGCCAGAAATGGTGGGGGAAAAGAGAGAAGAATGAGCCTATTTGTTACCTTTTGTCTCAGAAGAAACTTTATTACCACTCTTGAACACGACACTTTTCATTCACCTGGGTTGGGAAATCCTTTACCTCACAGTTGATCAAACCACTTTGAAAGTCTTCAGCCGGGTTCCGGGGATTAACTTTGAGTCGTTTATCACCAAGCCATCTGTCGTGTCGTTATGTGTTCAAGAGGTCTGCAAGCAAAACTTTCATCTGCAAAATACTTATCATCCATTTAACCATCCCTGAGTCAGTCCTTACAGCAACATTTCTTCAACTTGAACAATGATTTCGTGTTGCGGGCTTGCCTGCAACGAGTCGCTTTCTATCGACATCAGCACATTATCTAGAGAGATGACTTAGAAATCGTCAGTACCTTGAAGTCTGCATGCATCAATGGCAGGTTTCTCGCCTTTGACGTCAGTTTACATCATTGACTTTCGATCGAAGGATTCCGTGAAATGTTCGACATCAACTCATTCATTCACATCTCATGGATTGTACTGGGTACTTTGAGAACCATTGACATTACTAGTGGTCTCTCTCACGCTTGTTAACAGTTTACATCATCGACTGGTAATCAAGTGGTTTCTACCATGTTCGACATCAACTCATTTATTCACATGACTAGAATCGTACCAATTTGGGAAGTAGAAATGAAGACCCTGGATCTAGTTTCCACCATCCAGGCTGTGAGGAGTTTTGTATTCATTATCTAAGTAGACTAATCATAAACAGATGGCTGCGCCCATACTGTGTCTACAAAAGTCTATGATTATGATGTACTGCAAAATCATTCCTGTATCAGAGTAGTTAGTCAGTTAGTTAAAGTTTTGATCTGAGTATGGGAATGCCTACCTCAGTGATGATATAATCTTATACATGTATTTTGTGTTGAAAATTGTAGGTTCTGACCAGGCTCTCCACGAGATAATCCTTGAAATGATAAAGCGCTTCACCCTTCCTAGATTTACAAAACCCTAATCTATTACAGGCTTCGCACTTTAGGGGGCAATCTATTACACTAAAAAATGTCACCATGGCTATTTACAGTTAGTATGGCTCTATCAACAGTCATGCTATCCTCTTAGGAAAGTCTTAAGCCTCTGCTCTCCATGTCAAACTCCAAAAAGAAAGAAAGTCTTTATAAATGTATTTATCTCTGGGTACGCAGGTTCTCTCAACCTTACCTGCGGGGACGCACCCAATGTTCACAAAAGCTGCGTCTTTGGACGCTCTGTATGTAAAGGGGCAGGTGCGTCCCCTTGTAAAGGTTAAAATGCGCAAGTTTCATCTTTAAAAAGTTACTTGTGGTCATTTCTAGAGCATTCTAGAAGGTTGTTCGACGTGTATTGAGCGCCTCCAGATGGTTCATGCACTCCTACCAAAGAGGAACTTATCCCATCAATAAGGGAGCTATCCCATCCAAAGAGGGGATTATCCCATTGATGGTGGACCTGATTAACCTCCTCTTGAGCACTATAAATACAGGCATTGGGTCAGAAGGAGAGGAGGTTGGAAGCTATACATTTCTAAGGGTAAATGCTGCAGGAATTAGGACTCCCATTTAGAAGCTTGTGAGGAGAGATTGCCATCTTTGCTTGTTCTATTTGGAAGTGGGTGAGCTTTGTCAAAGTAAAGGAGAACTCTTGATGGACCCTGGGAAGGACTTGCACAACACCAAGGCTCAGGTTGTATTTGTTCCTTTTGTTACCTATTAATGCAAATGAGTCCATTCTTCTTAATAACTTGTTATTTATGAGTTGTTTCATGTACTCCTTGGTCTATGTGTTAAATATGTTTTATTCTATGAGATTATCAAGTGCTATTTAATCGTTTGATTGTTAGTGTATGCAGGTTTCAAAGTGAAGGAGGAGCTCATCTGGATCAGCGGAGCTGGACTGCTACAACAGCGTTGGATTACAGGTAGGATCTAAACACTTGATTTCCCATATAGTAAATGCATGTTTAGAGAAGGATTTCTCTTGTTTGTCTTGTTTGTCACTAGAGAGTCTTAGGCTCCTAGGGAGGTTGATTTGTGTCCGCACTATCGACTCTTTCCGCCTGACACCCCAGGTGTTGTGGCTCGACCTGTATATCCTGCTAGTTTTATCGATGCTATATATGCATACAACATATGTTACACTCAGTACCATATACATGTGGTAAAAATGTGAAATTCACCATAAAAATAACAACTTAACACTTACTGCCAGGTCCCCATGCTCATCTGGGTGGAAGTGGTAGCTCAGGATCACCATAGTAGTTCATCCCACTATAGGGATAATCATATATGAATAGGGGCATCTAATCCTAGTGTGCAAAAAATTTAGGTCGGAACACACGCCCGACCCCCCTCCTCCTCCTCTTTGCAGTAGCTACCCCCAACGACACATCTTAGGTGCTTGTCAACCCCCATTCTAGATCTGTACATGAGGGTGGATGGTAGGTATCTCATCAAAGAAGAAAGCACATAACACTGTACGAAATGAATAGTCATGGTTCACATGTCTCTTGCATAGACTCAATTGTCATTTACCAACAACAACATCATTTGGGCCCACCCATAGTAGGTCCCTGCCAATACACTCTCCACAATCATCATCTTACCACCAGTGATGTGGTGGAATGCCTAGCTGCCTAGAATCTATAATACTACTGCAACAATAGGCCATGTCTCTAGCCTATCTAGATCATCGATCGGGATGGTCGTGCCCTTCACACAAATACCCCGTGGACAATGGTGATCCAGAAACTTTGCAATGTTCCTCCCACGAGACAATATCGGGCATATATACCCCACCAACCATAATAGGGGGAGTACGGTCAAAAAATAAATATCCTATAGTGTGAACTTGATCCTATGCCCCTGCACCACAAAGGCCTCCTACTTAGGATCCCAATAGCTCATGATCCTCGACAACAAGGGCTCACCTTCCCTCATCAATCGGTTATCTTACAACTTGAGAAACTTGCAGTGAGCTAGCGCCCCTCGAACCCCCTTATCCCTCTGAATCTTGGATTGAAGGGTGTCCAAATCACATTCACGCCATTTTATTTTCATCTTTTCCATACCTATAAAACAACACATGTCTTAGTAGTTTAGAGAGGAAAACACCGGCCTTGACTATTCAGCCTATAGCCCTAACTAGGCCAATAGACCACTCTCCTTCTTAGCTCCAAATCATAGTTTCTACCCAAAATCTGTGAGCTCATAGGTTTTCCCCTCTTTCCCATGAGCGAAAGTGCAGTTCTGGGCCCAAAAATTGTGATTTTTCCACGAAGATGAGCAGGGGTCTCCCAGGGGGCTGTGAGGCACCAAAATCAAAAGACAAACCACTGAAACTGAAGAGATGAGTAAGGCCACCTACCTAAAAGTCGCACATATTTATTTTCATGGTCATTTGTCTACTATGATCTCGACAAGATTTAGGGCCTTTTCCTCCTCTCCAAATTCACCAAAGCTCACTTAGAAAATGAATTCAAATTGGAGGGAAAAATCCATTTATAGAAAAACCCATAATTTTTCTATCTCCCATTGTGACCAAACCATAGCTCAGTTTGAGAAACCATTAGCATTGTTGGAAATCTCTCATCGAGAAATATAATGGGTGTCTCTTCATTTTTGATGATTTGGCACTTCATCAGGAAGCCATTTTTCCAAGAAGGGCCACTTTGACGCGTCTCAAAATCGAATTTATTCATATGTGACGCTTTTACTTTGGGGACCATCATCCCTTGGTTCTTGTTGTCACATTTTTTTATTTTTTCATGAGAAACCATCGTTGGCTCATGTTTCATGGTCCCCACCGGGCCTATTATGTGGGGTAGCATCATCGAGTCACCCTTGTTCAGAGCATCCACGATGATTTGCCTTTGCATCCATGGAATATATTTCGTGTCCCATTGTATCATGTCACATTATTCGATTCATCTTTGCATACCATTCATCCCATGTTGCCCATTTTTTCCTTCAGTCATACTATCCACTGTCCCCTCCAGAGTTGAGTTAGTTGCTACCAAGTCAACCATGCATGTTATGCTCTGACAAGGGAAGTCGTCTCTTTGTCCCTCACTCCCTTTTTCCCCATTTTCCTTGGTGTCAGTCCATAATTCACATTACTGTTTTCCCCTGGGCCTTAGTTTAGGATCCTCATTGCCTCACCTATGATGGGCCCTATTCTGTCAACATCGGCATATCTACTCCAGAAGAACGACCTAGAGGGCAGTGTATCCTAGTTCCAACTTCCACTCTTGTTCGGTGCCTCAAATCAAGTAAAGGGAATCATCATTTCCCTTTGACTTGATTGTTTCATGCTCGTGATTCATACACTTGATTGTCCAATGATGCAGCAGAGTGTACGAGTGATTCCCGGGTGTGTGTGTGAGATGTTTCAGACCTCATGACCTGGTGGCCCTTCAGGTATCCCCCCTTTAGTTCCATAGTTTTTATGGGTTTGGTTCTTGCAAATTTCAGCGCTCATAGCATGCATGTCTCCTTCAGACAATCCATTCAGTTTTACAGAGCCCTTTCCTATTCAGCAGGGCTTGTTTGGTTTTTATGCCCTCCCTCCCACACATTTTTTGAGGGAAGGCCATTATGTCTCATGTACTCAGATGTTATTGTATTTAGTCCTGGCTCATGTTTTTCCCAGTGGCATTATGTATATGGGACACATTGTATTATTTTCTGGCTCATTTATTCTAGCATGTCATGTACCATTCAGCATGTACTTTATTGCATAGTCTCATTTTTCTCAGTGCATCATTATTTTTTGTATTGAGTTATCTTGGTGGGTATAGGTATGCTTCCCCCACCTCACTGAGATCATGTACCACATCATAATAGGAGACTTACGTCACATAGTTGGTCTCGCCCCCTCTGTCACTATTGTCTTTCGATTTAGCTCCATTGATCTCTCTCTCTCTCTCTCTCTCTCTCTCTCTCTCTCTCTCCCCTTCGGTGTCTATTGATTGTGTCCTTACAACGTACTTCGATCATACGTTTTTCTCGTAAAACTTGTACATTCGAGGGCAATCTGTTATCACCAAAAATTGATCATATAGTCATAATTTACGAGATCGATCGAAGTACACCATGTAGGGATAATTTTACCATAGTAAAATTGCTTTCACTGTAAGAAATTACTTAATAAACAACATTTGTTAAGTAATTTCTTGTAAAACCCATGAAGAATAATTACATAAATCACTTTTTATTTAATTATCTTCTAGGAATAATTAATTAAACTATTGTTTAACTAATATTCCTTGTCATATTTGACCCATTTATGAGAAATAAATAGATAAATAATTAATTATCTTATTTTTTCTAGGAATAATTAATTAATCACTAATTAGTTATTATTCCTTGTCAATTTTGACTAAATCCCCTATGAATACTTAAATATATCATTATTTTTTTATTATTCCTTAACCATAATTCTTGAGATGATAAATAAATCAGTTATTTATTTATTATTTCTAAATAAAAGTATTTAACCAATTTAAATACTTTTTCCCTCCAACCAAATATAGTAAAATATTCCAAATGGCTAATTCTAGAATTTGGTTAGTAATATTTTATTATTTCCCATTATTCGAGAAAAACCAAATATTTTGTTATAAATAGAAGGGTTTTACATTCATTCTTCACTTTCGATCATTTTCATTGTTGCACTCATTGATGTAACTTTTCTTATTATCATTTTCGCACACCATTTTCTTTTCCATTTGGGTTCTCATTGAGTCCAAACATTTTGTTTGCTGGGTTTTACACATTATAGTGGAGAGAGACTCTACAAAGGATGAATACATTGAGGATAACCAAGAACCCATCCCATAGAGCGGGATTGGTAACATTATTTTTTCCCTTCACAAGCATCATATAATAAAATATATTCTTTATATATTTGGTTTCCATTAGATTATTGGAGTTACTTGCATATATTTTCTTATTCCATTTTGTTGTTTAACTATTTCAGTTGCATAGATCAGGGCTTTGGCATGTTTTGTTTCTATAATTTTCTACAAATCCACACTGTTAAACAATTATTTTTATTGTTAGGGTTGTTTGTCATCCATAGTTTAAAGTGGTTTCTTTTTGTACACATTCAAAAAGAAAACACTCCGACATGTGAGGCCTAATGTGATTATATTATAGGAAAAAGAGGCATTTTTGAGGCATTTACTATGTAGGGGCTTGATGGAAACAACCAAGAGAGAATCTAGGGTGCTTGTCCACCTCCTTACCTCTCTAACTCAGCTTAGGATCACATGATCCTCACTCATGGCTCGAATTCATTGGACATTGAGGGACTCCAAGTCCATATGAAGATAAAGGAGAACCAGATCCATAATTCTTGAGATCTTGGAGGGAATCATTCCTATTTTAAATGGATATTTCATCAACTACATTTTTGCATAAATAACCCAACTGAAAGGATCATTAGGATTTGAATTTTTTATTCATCTAAGAGTATCTACTAAGCCTAGTGCTTCACATTATTATTCTTAAATTTCATGTGTTGTATGAGACTATTATTTTCTGCTAATTATAATTTTTCCATTGATCTACATCTTAGCTATTTTTATAGGGATGAAACCCTTGGAGTGTGTAGAAATAAATAAATTCCCTCCTCTGGATCATATTTTTTATTTAGTTTTTATGTGAAAAATGATGGAGATTTTGGGTTGCTCATGTTGAGTGAATTGAGAACCCAGTCTAAAAATATATGAAACATGGCTCGCATGGTGGAAGTGAAGTCGTGGAGGTTTTAGTATACACAATTATTTGGTTAATTTAGTAGTAGGAAGATTTTTTCTCCATCCAATATGAGTTGGATAGTTTAATGGTAGTTAGGGGAGAATCGTTTGTCGTGGGAGCTTCCAATGGATAGATTTCCAAAGATCTGTGAGAAAAACGAATTTTTGAATTGATAGATGCCATCATACTATACAGGAAGCCAAGTATTAAAACTTATGGGTGTAAGCTAATCCATGTACAATATGTTCAATAGAATAATAAAAGAATTGAGAAGTGAAACAACACGAAGGTTATTTTCTCCCAAAAGGGTTTCCACTAGAAATACTTTTGTTCTTACGTGTGCATGCTAGTGTTGATATTTCTCATGGTTATTATATTTTAAGTTTATTGCTTCTTCGATGTTTTTATGAGATAATATTGTGAGTGTGAATTTATATTTTAGGCTGTGGAAAAAGATTTAAAGTTGGAATAAAGGCCATCACTACTGTTTCACCCTCCCCCTCTCAGCAGGCCAATCTCTCTCTACATTAAACATAATCCAGGAAAGTCTATGCTAGTTTCTTTAGTTTGTTGCTAGACCCACTCATTGGGATAGATAGATCACCTTTTTCCACAGAGGGGATTTACCTTCACAACAAAATGGTGACTCTGTTGGGGAAGCTATAACCTCTTCATCCTCTTTTTTCATCTGATCTCTTGATCATTTTGACCAACTATCAAGTTCTTAGTTAGTTTGATCCTATATAGGCCTGCATAATCACTGATTTCTACCTTAGAGTGCTGAGTCTAGAGTGATTGCCAACGCGTTTTTTACTATTACAGTAATTCTGCTAGCATGTTTTCCTTTGAAACAGTCATGTCGATCCCCTTATCAGTGCCAGTTTGGCCATTACATTCGCGCTGATATTAGAGATTGGCAGAAATTTAGGATTTTTCTGTCGAAATCTAGTGTCTCTGAGCTATTTTTATCTGGTGATGTTTTTCTTTCTGCATTAAATATTTCGTTGTTTCCTTCATTGTGCATCATTCAAATCTTATTGTAAAACATAAATTTTAGAGTAAGATATGTTGTTGGAGCACCTTATTTCTATGTGTGTTTACTATATAAGTGTTTTCCTCTGAGTTCTGGTTAAGAAATACTTAATTTCTTTTTAACCACTACTGATGTTCAATATTTGGCCATCTCCTTCTTTATTTTTCTTTAATATCTAGTAGATATACTTAGCTAGCCTTGTGAATGCTCTGAAAAATTTGATGCTATAGTCCAGCATTCGACTCCATAGCCCAATGGAAAAGTTATTAGCAAGATCTACCCCAACCAATCAAACAATCAATCAATTATTCAATCTTTCATCTATATAGCTAGCCTAAAATATTAAAACACTGAAAAGAAAAATCAAATCTCAAGATATACAAAGAGAGATCTCTCCGAGCCTAATATGGCTAGATCCTAGACTCCAAAGTGGTTTGATGTATCCTTTATGATCCTTTTTCTTGCCAATCTTAAAAATCAGAGAGCAATAACATAGTGGCGACCATAATGGTGACTATTGAAAATTCGTCATTTCATTCGAATTCAGAGTACCCAGTAAAAATATTTGTATGATAAGATAGTTCCTAAGATTGGTTTCCTTTCTACTCTTGTATATATTCAGTTTGTCTGTGTTTTAAATCTGAACACTCGCTCCCAAAAGAATCTCTACTAGATCCAACCCAGATCCAAATCCTCCTACCATAGTTGACAATCTTGAAAAGATCTTAAGAAAAACTCCTAGAACTGAGAGTTAGACAAGCAAAAGATTTCTTCACAGAGCAAACTCTCTCCCTGAAAACATTGTTACCTTTGAGGATATCTAGTTTTATTTACACTTTGAACAAGGAAACCAGAGAATTGGAAAGATCATATTATCTATGATCCATCAGTTTTACCAAAGAGCCCAATGAGGGAACTTTCTTCACAAACTGAATCAGATCTTTAGCTCTTACAACATTTTGACACTCTTCAAGATTTAGTAATAGATCTCACCTCAAAAATTGATGATGCTTAACTTCAACACTCAGTAGAATTAAATCCCTTAAACATAGCAGCTTCTTCCATCACATCTCAATATACACATATTAAGTCATAAAGTCATATTACCTCCATAATTACCACCCATTCTTTTATCCTTAGACATAGTTTTACTCAAATTCCTTTACTCTCATCTCCACCTAGTGCTAATGCAACCTCATCCACTGTTCAGATTCCTTCCAGTAGTCTTCCACCACCACCAATCATGGGAGCCATGTATACTCCCTTGGTGTTGCGAGCACGTTGGCCAATATGCCATAAGACTATTAGTCCAAAATCACACTATTCGACGGGACTGGTCCTTTAATAGCCAACAACACGTGGATAAAATGAATGAGTGTTTTGACTTACAAGAGGTAGATGAAGAAAGTGTTAAGCTCAAAATGTTTGCGCAAATTTTAGGAGGAGAAGTTCGAAAATGTTTTAAATCTTTTCTAGAAAATAGTATAAATGATCTCCCTTCATTCCACCAAACATTTCTTAATAAATGGGAAGGAAAAAATAACCCTCTACAGATTTTATCAGAATATGAAACTATTAGGAGGGAAGTAGGTGAAAGTGTTCAGGACTATTGTGCTAGATTCAACAATACCTATAATGCAATTCCTGTAAATCTTAAACCACCACATTATTTAGTCTTGATAAAATTCCTAGATGGCTTTGATGCAGATATTTCCTACCAAGTTAGGGAAAGGAATTCGCAAACATTAGAAGGGATGCAAAGAGATTCCGTGAGTGTAGAGGCTAATTTACAAGCAAAAAGAGCTAGGATGAAAACTGAAAGAAGAGTGACGATAAGAGAAGAAACATCAAATTCCATGATGATAAGATTGATTCCTTAGTGAGGACCATGGAAAGGATGATGAAGAGAATATGTTTGAATCAGAGAAGTGTCCCTAGGGAAAACCAACCTGTTCCCCAGAACCGAAATCCAAATCCTAGAAGAAACACTCCACAAATCAGACAAAGAGAACAAAGAGGCCTAGATCAACAAATTAGGCCTCCATTTCAAGAAAATTACACTAATGAAGATGTAGGTGTGGTTGAAGAAGTTGAGGAAAATCAAATTAATTTGATGGGGATGAATGAAGATAGTTTTGTTTTCCTTACACAAGAGGAACATGAACTCTTTTTGTTAGCTCAAACAGAGTTGGAATCTGAAGTATCTTATGACTATAAATATGGATTTAAGAATGTCATATTAGAATTCCATAGAAAATATAATCTGAGGAGTAAGGAAAATGATGACAACTCAAAAAAAAAGAATTTTGATCACCCTGCCAAGAATACTGATGGGCCTCATCTCAAGAAAACAACTGAAAGCTCTAATAAAAATGTAAACAGTTCAGAAAAGAAGAACATGGAAAATGTTACTAGGAAAACAATTGATGTTTCTACTAAGACTGTCCAAATTGATATTCCTAGTACAAGTCAACAAAGTGAACTTGTCACAAAATCAGTGGCTGAAAGAGCTGATTTCTCAAATCTGCTTAAAATTCAAACACCATTCAGTATCGAGAAGGAACTTGCTAAACTCAAAATTTCTATTCCTCTCATTGAATTGATAAAGAAAAATGTGTATAGATCTTAGGTCCTAAAGGTACTCAACATAGGAGAAATCATTGATATGATGAACTTGAATGATGACTAGCTTGAGCTTCTATTTGGACCAAAAGTTGATAGCAAGCCTCAGGAAGGAGGTGTTCCCCCATTTTATGTTAGCCTTAATATTCATGACAAAATTATTCTTAATGCCATGTTGGGTTCAGGTGCATCGCATAATCTTATGCCAAAAACCGTTATGGAAAAACTTGGACTTGAAATCACTAGACCATACAAAGATTTATAATCATTTGACTCTAGCAAGGTTAGGTGTTGTTGGCTTGTTGGGACCTGACCCAGGTTAAGAGTTAATTAGCCAAACAAATCCATGACTACTGGCCCTTTCAACAACAGCCTACGGAGCACGGACTGAGGTCTCACCCGGAGCAGTGTTGGGGGACACTGCAACCAGGTTTTTGCACCCATGAGATGTATGAGGGATCATCTTAGTCCAACTAGGAATGACTTCACGCAGGTTACTTCACGCACTCTCCTATCCTGCGAGGCCTTCACACTCTGTTATAATCACCTTCGTGCAGCCCTAATTAGGGCTTGAGGTGATTTTGTACTACTAAGGAAATGATCTGTGCTCTTTCCCTAAGTTACATTATGGATCTTACTTATATTCTTATAACTGTTAGTTAACTTTGCGTAAATAGATACGTATCTTATATTCACTTATTCAACACATTCATATAAGTTCACACAACAAATAAATAATAAACTTGCAATTCGAACCCAATATACTTCAATGCATAAAATAGAAAAAGATACACAAAAGTGATAAGAAACTTCTATTTATTATTTTCTTCAATGGTTATAGACTCAACTCAGCTTGCGCACTCAGCTGCAGAGTCTCCTCCTACTCTACAACCCAAAGACCCGACTTTTCACTTATATTCTTAGATCTAATTCTTCTATTACATCATTTCTCACCTTCTTTGTGTACAACTTAGAGCCTCGCTCTATTCATACAATCCCATGGTCCGCAGACCATGGGTAGAACTCTCAAGCTAACATTACATTACAAAATTAAGGGCAGACAATCTTGTGACTCAATTACAACTTTGTGCTCGGTGCCCATACTTCGCAGAGTCTTTACATCAGACGTAGTCTAAACTTGGGCTTTAAGCCCCAAAACTTGCCTTGGGGGATCCTGTGCCCAACAGGCCCCCAACATAAACATCGTGACTCACCCTCAAGTCACTCTTTTGGTGTGGAGATCTTCGCATGGAGACCTCCCAACTTTGCTCGGACCACTGCAAGGTCAGCAGCGCACTGAGGAACTACTTGTTGTGTCTCCTGGATGCATTGTTCAAAGACTGCAGTATTTGTACTGCTTCCTTGTATCTGCTCCTGTGTCCCCTGCATCTGCACGAGCTTGTCTTCTATTGATACTGTGATAATGAAGGCTTCATGAATCCATGGTTGGACGCATGCCTTTAACACCACTTCTTTGTGCCGAGATGTATCTACCTGCTCCTTAAGTGCCTTGGCCTGTTGCATTTGCACAAGCCTCTGTGTAAGGGCCACCATCTATGTAGTCCCGTTTATGTCATCATATCGTTGTTGTAGCTTATGCACCTCTCTCTCGAATCATTGTATGTTTGGGTCCTCCTACAGAGTAGTTACAACCACAAATGATTCTTCCAACATTTTTGTGCAGTCCCTCACTGCACCGCTGATCGCTTCTATGCCCGTGGTGATGGCACTGGTGCATTGTTCCCTCACCTCTAGAGGAGCTAAAGGCTACACCTTCAACCACAACTCTACTATCTAGAGATTTAGCTCCAGCTGAACCTTGGCCATCTCATCCCGTGCCTCACGCACCCCTGCTGCTAACCTTTGAATGTGCACCTCTGCTGGGATGGCCAACTCAGGGACCATCTGGCAGGCTTCTTCAAGTACCTGCACTATCTTCCTATTCTAGGACATGACCTCATCATGCTGCAAACTCAATTGCTCCATGTTGATTCTTTGTTCGCTTAACACCTGTAATGCGCGGCCCTCCCTGGCTCGCAGTTCTATAGTCACTCCGTCCTGTAGGACATAGAGTGTCTCCCAAGGGACCATAACCATGTTGATCCCTACTCCCTTCAACGCACTAACCATAGGCCTGTTGGCCTTGTTTTCTATAACCGGTGCCCCCTCTGGAAGCACTATTATGTTGGTCATGTGGGCATGCAACATTTCCTCCACCGTGGCCATTCCTACTGCAAGGCTAGTCAAGAGAGTATCAATCTGAGGAGTCTTCACATGCAACTCCTGAATCTATGCCTAGAGGGCCCCCAACACAATTTGATTCTCCTCCTCCAACTATTGGTGGGCCTTCACGGTGACTTCTCGCACCATCTCCCCTATATCGTGCAGATATCCCTCAGTGAGGGTGATTGGGTCGAAAGAATTCTTGAAGGCTTTTGACATCTTCCTTTGCTCCATCTTCTCTCTTGGGCACTGGCACTTCAATTGTGTAAATATTGGTTCTGGGTTCTTTGTCTCCATTTCTTGTTCTTGCTCAGGCGAAGTTGACTTCTGGCCCTCGCACTCCTTCTCTGTTTCCTTCTATGCTTATGTTGCTACTGCCTCTTTTCTTCTCTTTTCTGCCAACTGTGCTACCCGCAGTTTTTCCTCCTCCTTATTTTTTTGTGCAACAGACTTTCCTGCTTCCACCACGGAGATGGCTGGAGTGCGCCACTCTGGTGGCCATGCCTCAAGTACATTGAAGATAACATCATCTATGGCCATGTATGGTAGTTCATTCCACTTCTTTGTGGGGTCCTTACGCACCCTGATGTAGACGTGATGGAAGTCCGCCTTAAATTCCTCTAAGCTTTGTAATATGTTATAGGCAGTGAGCGATAACTGTAGCTTGCAGTTAATTCCCATTTTGATGTTCATGTCCATGAACACCCAAAATATTTTACTGTCTCGAATCCTACACGCATCTTTAGTGACCCACAGGAAAGCGTATTTGGCGACTTCTAGGAGATCCCTCGCAATTGGGGGGAACTGCCTGTCCTCAGGCAATTCCCTAGCCACCAGCACTACAGACAGTAGAAGCCATGCATAGTGGAAGGTTTTCCCCTTTTCCTGTGCCTCAAAGCAATTCTCCAAGAACTCCTAGCACAAGTATTTGGACCAGTTAAACTGGACCCCCTCTGTGCACTGTTCAGCAAGTGCAAACATCGGCGCAGGCACCTCATCCATGCCGCACTTCCGCATGACCTTGCCTACCAGTATCTGAGTCATGACTTTGAATGCCTTGTCATTGATACTGGAGATTGCATAGCCCCTTTTTTTCTTCTCTAGCTTATATTTCTTTTTCATGGCCTCCGCGATGATCAAATCACTGCTTTTATCCTCCAAAATGTCTGCTAGGTATACCCCTTTACAAGGGAGTCAGGTAATTCTATGGATCAGGTGGTTTGTGATGGGGATGGGCTCCTCTAGCCACAAACACCCATCATGCACCAGGCAGAGCAGCTGCCTGATGATGAAGATAGTCACTGGGGCACGATGATAATATGGCACCCATAGCAGGTTCAACAACCCTGCCTTTTCGATGTTGCACAAACAATTGTGTGGCTCCAACTCTACAACTCCAGCCATGGTTTTTTCTTTGGCTTCATGAGTTGTGCAGTTGCCAAGTGAGGGAACTTCTCATGGTTGATGAGATCCCAATCTTCAAACTTCAAACTCGACACCTGTCCCAGGTGTGTTCCTTCAAAACTGATATCATCAGGTAGCAGCGGAGTTTGTAGAGAGCTTTTTCTCATCGATATCCTTGGGAACCTTCACCCTCCCCTTCTGTGGGGAACATACATAGGTAGCCTAGTTAGAAGGTCTGCACCCTTGGTTTCCCTCTCCATTTCTTTTTCCTTGTCCTCTTCTATTAGGATTTCCTAAAGGTCTTCCTCCTCCTCATCAGTTTGCAAATTAACGCTTTCCCCTTTTCTGCCATTGTTAACTTAGTTCATAGCAGGTTTCGAGGAGAAATGCTAACCAGAATCATGGGCAACTTATCTTTCTTAGGTCTCATTGTGCGCAGTGATTTAGGGATTTCCACAACTATCCTGATGCTCTTAGGGGAATCTTCTATTGTCATGGCCTATGCGGCCTCTTCGATGGTCATTTCTCTGATTTCCTTGGCTTCTTCATATGCTCCCATTTTGTTTGTCTAGAAATCTCTCAATTCCTTAACTAGGTACTCAAACAATGCTCTCAATCAGTCAAACAAGTCTCGGTTCAAAATACTCTAGATGCACAACAGCTCAATTCTCGAATGGCCAAATGTTGTTTGCGGGGCAACCCTTTGTAATTTATAGTGCCTTTTGAATTTGAATTTGACTGTTCCCCCCAAATCCACTCCATTAATGCTCCCTTGGTGGCAGATTTTCCCAAATATTTTCCACAAAGTCTACCTTAATTACCTACCGCCCGCTCCATTTGGTCTCAAATCAAGCATCACATCGTCAATAGTGACTATAATGGTCACTTTCTAGCCAACCTGTGCAGTAGCGCAACTACCCTTGTGCCATCGCGGACCCTGTGACACTTCGCTTCTGTGTGAATCCATGACATCGTGAAGCTCTTGGGTAGAGTAATTTATAGTCCCGTGCATCTTTTCAACTGCCTGAGGTGCTAAGACTGTGATTCCCATGGCTAGTCAGGTGGTCACGGCACCTGTATACATCTTTACCCAATCATCATTTACTTCTCCTTGGAAAAGTTCACCTTTTAACCCTACTACTTGTTTTGCACATTTTACCATATGCATCACACCGCCATTTGTGGTCCTTTTAGTAATACATGGTCCAATCCAACGCATCAAATTGATTAACTCTCGGTGGTAGTCTCCAAATTTATGAATGCAATACTGTGCATCAATTTTTATTACCATAGTCCTTTTATCAAGAAAATCCATGTTCATTCCTCCTTCCAGCTTCTTGACTTCTTCTTCCACCATGGCACTTTTCTCCCTCAAACGAACATTTGCATTCAAGAGTTCTTGGAGCCTAAGATTACCCCACTAGATCTCTTCATCAGGTCCCAAGCGTTCTTCTTCTTCCAACTGCGCAATCCCTTATTTTAAGGCTTCACGATCCATCATTTCCATAGGCAATACTATGCGTGGATTAGACATGATATATTTGATTAGTATTTCACTATTTGCTTCATAAACTAGCCTATATGGCATTTCTCTTGTCAGTTTCTTGCATGTCACCCTATAAGCCCATAGGACTGCTGGTACACATAGGTCCCATTCACTTCACTATGCATTACATACCTTGTTCAGTGCTTCACACACTTTATTAAAGGCGTCCATGTGGATAACCTTCTGCGTGCTCGTTCTTTCCATATTCTATCGTTTGAATTTGAGGAGCTGGTCTTTCTCCCATGTAGTTATCTTGTAGATGCAGTGCATTGGATCTGTGTAGCATGATCCCTCAGTAGGGTCCAACGGTATTACTATGCGCAGAGACTTCTTTACAAAAATCATCTTGTGATTCTTCATATTAATCACCCCATTCATGTCAATGGCCCAATCAATTCCTAAGAGCACCGGGTAGGGATTCCTGTCATCAACAATCTCTATCACTTCAAAATATGCTAGCGCACTTACTCCCTTATCATCCACAGTGATTCCCTACAATCACCCCATGGGTATTATCTTTTGTTGGTTCGTCATTTGTAGCTAAATAGTAGACCACTGCAGCATAGGCCTCCCATTCACTCCCATGTCTGCTTCGGCAGGACGTTCACGTCCAATCCTAAATCCAAAACTACTTGGTCCATCTCATATTCTCCAATCTACATGGTTAATATCATCTCTCTTGCTATTCTTGTCTTTTGTTTTCCAATCTTTCGGACTATGCATAGTTCTCCTTGCGTGGTCCCCACGCATCTGTTAAAGAGTTCCTTTAATCCCTTTACAACTTTACTGTCACGTAGTAACTTCATGCATGTTTCCAGGAACGTCATAAGCATAGATGGGTCCATCTTTGGCTCCTATCTATCTTTTTCTTCATGAAGTGGAGGCATCAACGAAGCTTTTCTTAGCTTCCATGAAGGTTTCCTTAGCACGCTCCAAATCAAACTCTGCTTCTCTTGCCGGAGATTTGCGAACCTAAGTACTTTCTTCTTGTTGTTTTCCTTTATCGTCTCCCATCGTGTTCCCACTTCGGAGCATCATGTTCAAATTTGGATATTCCTCGCGCGGATCAGACCTCATCATCTATAAGTTTTGATTCAGGGAAGGCGTTAGCCCTCATTTGTTGCATATCCTAGCTATCAGTGTAGGACAATATTCCATCTCATGATCAAATAATGTACAATACAGACATGATGGGTGCAATAGGTTCATACAATCATGGGCATAATGTCTTGGTCCTCTGCAATTGTAGCATATCAGTTATTCATGACCTCTTCTAGGTCCTCCTCCACCTCAGTCTCATCCACGCCCCTAGAATCCGGCTCGCACCATCACTATGCGTTGGTCTAGGGGCCGCATTTCAGCTTGAACTCTGTAAGTGGGAGTTCTATCCATCATCAACTCATAACTCCTATAATTGTGCTCATCATGTCCCAGTGACCTACAAAAGTTACAGAATAATTGCTGTGAATTTTACGTGTACTTCTATAACAAATGCCAGCTGTCCATAGCATGCTTTCCTCCTATTTGACAAATCACGCACCACAAAGCAAGCACCACACTCGGTCCCTCTTGTGCTTCCGACCTTAATGGCATTGGTCCTCCTCCTGTGAGGTAACTCACTAACACTGGGCAGTGATCTTTATCATGGCCCTCACCCTTGCATTTTACACACCACACCTCTTCGCGCACTTCTGGTCGTGCAGTCTAGTCCTATCTCAGACTGTGCATCTCGAGGAATAAGTTCTTCAATTGTGCATGGATCTGATGAACTCCCAAGTTAGGATCCTACATTGGGGTTTCATGTAGCCTCATCACGTTCTCTAAAGCCTTTGCTTGAGTTGTTAACCTTTGCTGCGACAGCGCGTTCCTCAAATGCAATGATAGTGATGCTACAAACCATTCGCGGTGTTATCCATCTGTCAGAGTCATGTTAGCTTCGTGAATCGTGCACTTCATCCTCTAATCCAACTCACAAGGAGTCTCGCCTGGTAGCATCATGATATCTTTGAACCAAATGATTGACTGTGATTTTGACTTTGACCTGCTAAATTCTCTATCTAGAGCTGTTTGGATATCTGTGATTCCCGCATTTGTGTTATCATTGGAGTGCTTATTATACCAGGTTAGTGTGCGGTCCTGTAGGGCGTTCTATCACTCAGAAGTTTTCCCTAGAAGTTATCAAAAGAAGGAAGCATTCAACATAACGACAAACAAATATTTTAGGCTTAGGCTCTAGCCAACCTAAGTCCAGAGAGGGATCTCTCTTTATAATTTAGCTTTGTTTTTATGGGATTTTAGGCTAGTTCTTAGTGTTCATGGGGTTTTATTTTGAATCGAAGGTTGGGTGGTGTAATCCTTAAAGCAGATGGATAGAGATAGGTCTTCAAGCCATTAGGCTATGGAGTCAACAAAACGATAGCATAACTGGATCAGATCATTAAAGGGAGTGTTCACAGGGTAGGCTAGCAAAGCAAAAAGAAAATCTTTAGGCCAAATGGTGAAATGATTCTAACCAGGGTGAAAGGGCACTAAAGAATCCTTGGACCAGGATCAGAATGAAGAACAGAGGGTGATCATGAACAAAGTGCAATTAAGAATCCTTTGCTATAGACCAGAGTAGAAACGACGGAAGCTAAGGAGTAGTTAAGAATTCCCTAGCTAAGATAATTTAAAACATTCAAGACAGAGTGCATTCAAGCAATTTCTGAAATATCGTTCCTTGTTATACATTTAGATTTTAGAAATTTACATAAAATATTATGGAAGAAACATAAGGAATAACAACATTGAACATGGAAGAATACTTCTTTGTATTTTGCTTTACACAAGAATCCTGTAAAATATCTGATCTTTATTCCTTGATCCAACAAGCCGATCTAGTCATTAATACAATAAAACTTTGATTTGAGAGAAAAAGTCTATAGAAATTTCTTGGAATCCACAAAAAATACTTCAAATGAAGTACTTATACAAAAAATAATTACAAAATATCTCATAACAATTTGAGATTTAATATAGGGAATCAAATATCTTCATGCATGAAGATAGAGACAAATGTAGAACTACTTCTTGTTGTCCCTTTTATTATGGCATTGCTAGATGTTTCTATTTGAGTTTTGAGCTCTTTAAGCTAGCTTATAGTTGTGGTATTTCCACGCACGAATCTTCTTTACTATGATCTTTCACTAATACTCCTTGACTCTGTTACTCTTTGACCCCGTTGTCAAGTAGTGAAAAGGGTCTTTTTCACCTCTATTTACCTCACATTAACTTGTCAATCCAGGAACGATTTGTTATCTCAAAGAGTGTACTCAGTTTGAGGCGATCATTTTTCAGAGTAATGCTAGTAGTATAGTTCTCTAAATACGAGAGTAAACGGATGCTTTAAATAAGATCTACTTACAGAAAAGAACCTTAAAACTCAAATCATTCACTCAGAAAACTATAGCAATTTATCAGTCAAGGGTACAATAACGGTAACTTATCCCTATGTAAACTGATGTAACTAAAGATAATCAAGGAAAATATCATCAACCTAGGAACTAGACAACAAATTTCAACATTCACTACAGTCTCAGATCGTTCTGCACACCAAAGCAATACAAATAATAGGAAATGGAACAACAACTAGGAAATGGAACAGCAGCTAGAAAATGGAACAACAACTAGTTCTTATAAATAATATTGAACAACAAAACCTTAGTCTACGGAAATAAATGCAGCAATCGTATCCTACAGAAATCAGATAACAATCTTTACTCTAAGGATAAATTGGAAAGCAAACAGAAATAGAACGACAACTAATCAACAATGAAATATAGAACAACAACTAGAGTTAAATGTAAATGTACAATGAACCAAGATAAATAACACACGTGGCACGCTTAATATTAAGAGAAATAGTAGTACGACTTTGATACAACAGGTATCAAGCTCAGTTACAAAGAATAACGATTGTAATTCGTAATGGAACAACAACGTCAATCGAAAAACAATCACGATTAAGTGTAAACCATAGATGAATACATTAATATCAACTTATGTATGTTACAACACAATTGCTTCGTATTTGAACGGCAATAAAATTCTGTAAGGAACAACAATGTTATATCAATGATTAAAGGAACAACAATGTGTTACAAAATCAGAATGAACAATACAACATTCCTGTCACAGAGAAAAATATTACTCAGTTGAACATAAATCAAATATAAGAGAACTATGATGTAAAATAACAAAACACATCAGATTATCGAACAAAGCTGATAATGAAAACCACACATGAATTAGAGATAATGATACAGGAGCAAGTGTTCCACCAGGGCAGGGCCCTTAGCCTCCAGGGACACACCACTTGAGATTACTCCAGAATCAAAGATGGAACGGTAACCAGATTTATATTAAAACATCAAAGCAGAGTTACAATGGATCACTTCTCAACGAGAGTCCATGATCAAAGTTTCAAATACAAAGGAGAATTACATAAAAATAACAACAGGTCGTCCCCCCGGGCTAGTAGTGCTGCCCCTTCTTATAACAGCCGAGCGGAGATATCAATGATGCAAAAATAGTTAAGATAGTGATCCCTCAGGTTTAAAGGATCGTAAGGGATTTGCCAAACTGTTAATTCCTAGTTATCCATTTGTTCTCTTGCATTGATTCAATATCTCATTTTCCCTTCCTTGGCTGATACGCTCCAATTTGGATCATCTTGTTTGCATGCAGTTTCCTGCTAGAGGGACAACAGTTAACTTTGCCTTGTCTTTTCCTTTGGGACGACAATCTTTCATTTTTTTATTTTCCTGCATAAGAAAATGGCAATTATTAGTAGTTTTGTGTTGCATATAAATCCCATATATTTTGTCATGATTTCTTATTATCTACCTAGTTCATGATACAAAGAGGTTATGAGTTTTAAAGCAAAGATGAAAAAATAAATGATAAAAACACACCTTTTTTTATACTCCACATACCCCCCTGCTTACCCTTTTTCATGCCCTCATGAAAACATTGTAGTTGACATGTAAGGCGGTGAGAGAGTAGGCTGGAGACGGAATCTCATGTGGTGGTCTACAACCATGATGCCTAGCTAGGTGTTCAAAAAGATGGCCTTTCTGACCCTTAGGCATCTCATACAGGGCTTGGTATCCAGGTGTAGGGTGCTAAATAATCGGACTCTGGAACCTATATCTTAACCAAGATGGCCCTGCCCTCAAGATAAGATCACCATAGAGGCTCAAGTGATCAACTGCTAACTTAAAGTTCTCATAATTAAATGGTTCCCTGAGTTGGATATTCGGATTAGAGGTCTGATATCAAAATTTAGCAGCTGCAATGGCAAGGTCCTTAATGGTAAAAAAGTATTCTATCCCCTACCAATTGATTGTTGTATGAATGGGTTCTAATGCTTCAATCACACCCGGAGTCCTCATGAGGTTCCTATGTTTATTCCACAACTGTAATGGATCTCTAGGCTCAGCTCTTACCCATAAGTCTAATCTGTTTTCTTGTCTTTGGAAGGCATTATAGGCTTTAAGCCATTTGATTTGGTTGAATTTAAATGAAATAAATGCCTGTAGTTGGATGTCCCCAAAAAAAGGGCCTGGGGTTTGCTCTGTCTCTTGATTTAACACAAGCTATGCAGATAGAATTCACACAATAATCTTTGAACCTTTATTCAATAGTGCTTACAACAATTTATGAAATCATCAATAGTATTAATTTGTATATGGGCTCTTGCTTTGACAACCTTAATTTTCAATTGCAAATATCGTTCCATTAAAAACAAGGCATAATTCTTAGCAGGGGCTCTACATGCTAGGACGTCAATGTACAAAGAGCATAAGGTATCCATCTGTCTGATAACTACATCTAACCTATGAGTTACCTTTGTGACTCTTTCTTCTTCCTTTCGCCATCCTTCAAAACACTGGCTTTCAGATAAATTGACATTCCTTAGCTGTTGTTGTAATTCTTCATACTTTTCTCGAGAAACCGTTTGTTTTGTAATTTTTCCTACTACTTGTTGAGCTTGCATCAAACCCTCTCGTAGGGTTACTGTCCTCAGATCATTGTCCCACATGGTAGTGGTAAGTGGTAGGTTTACTTGAATCTTCTTATTGCTTCGTCTCGTATTTATGGTTCGCATTTCTTCAGAGGGTTGTGCCTATGTTTGAGCTTCTTTGTTGCAGGCCTATATATCATCTGTTTGCACTTCAACATGGGCAACAGTTGAATGTTGTTCCTTTTGGTTTTGAATGGTAGTCTGGACTTTAGTCCTCCTAACATTTTTCTTGAGGGGTCTTGCCGGAGTGGCTACCTGTCTTACCCCCGAGGTATTTTTTTCTCTCTTTCCCATTTTCAAAACCCTAATTTGTTGTCGAAGTCGTGCTATCACATTCAACAGTCTTTGTTGTTCTTTTTGTAATCTTTTAATATTTTCTGTTTTCTTAGAAGGAACAGTTGTCTATTTACTCGGGCCTGTACTGTTATCTTGGCTAATTCCCTGGTTTTCTTCTTGGGGTGCTCCTTCGTTTATCTGTTCAGGTTGCTCGGGAGTAAGAACCCTAGCCAGTTCTGTTATTTCTTGGGTGACTTCTTTTTCCACCCCTTCTTCTCCATGAAATTCTTCCTGTGTAGTCTGGTTGGGAATAGATTGTTCCGCTTCTATATCTTCATCACTTTTCTCTCCAGTTATACTTTCATCACGAATGGAATGATTCTCCTCTTCTTCTTCCTCGTCACACAATTCTTCAAGCGTATTTTTGTCCTCAACAAAATTGTCCTTTGGTTCTTCTTCAATATGGAGGCCTAGCAGGCTGAGAGGTTGGGCATATTCGCCCATATTGGCCAGAATTTGGGCCAATTCATCCTCTTGCAATTGATTTTGCAATTGGCTCTCTTCACATTGCTCTGTCTCTTCCTCTGCCTCCCGAGACTGCTTAGTCTCTTCCTTTGTTTCTCCTTCATTATTTTCCTCCATCTCTTTTTCATTCTCCTCTCCTTCTAACTGTGGGGGTTTCTCATCCCCTGCATCATCTATCTCCATTGGTTGGCTGGTATTCCCTCGGGAATTTTCTAGCCTCCCTTTGATCCATGCCAATCTAACTAATTTCCTCCATTTCAACAGTCTATTCGATGTACTGGTAGCATGTTTTTGTTTTGGGGCTGGCAGAGTCAGTCCCCTATCTATCGTGGAAATTAATTCTTCCCAACTACTCTGTTGTTGAGCAAGACTATGGCTAACTATCAGTCGTATCAGCCCAAGGTGACTTACTATCGATTCTACGTGTTGTGATTTTTCATGCTTCGGGCAACATCATGTAGTAAGGAATTTAAAAGTGCAGGTAAGTTCACAGAGCATTTTTGTTTTAATACGGCTAAAAGTTTAAGGTTTCGTGTTCTTACCATGTCTTTTCAGCCTTCACAAGTGATGTAGCTCTGGATGATCTTTGCCAATTCTGCCCAAGGCTCTCCTAATGCTGCTGGTAGAACTCCCTTTCCTCTTACGGTCAGTTTCTGGCCTTCGTCTTGAAAATTTCTTATGATTTTTCGCAGTCTCTCCTTCTTTAGAGTCCACACAGATCCAGTGGCGGGTAGTCCCGAGACCTCTACAATTATGTCATCGGTGACTCCTATGTGTCTCCCTTTTACCATGGAGTGATATTCTTGCAAGTTTTGCAAGAATTCTATAGCTACAGTCTCATTGGATTCTTGTAACCAAGTGAGATAGACTATCCATCCTACCCTCGTTAAGATTTCCTGTGTAGCATCAGAAACTATCAATACCTGTGGTTCTCTTCAAATTGATCTTCCTCCCATGTTTTAGCACACTGTAAAAATGTAGAGACGGCAATGGAACAACAGGTTGTTCAAACTATTAGAAATACAGAGAAAATAACGAAACAGCAAGCTCGTTCAAATCCTGAGTCACTTACTAATTGCTACAGAGCATAATACGGAAATAGGTTAGGAACAACAAGCCATGTAAATTGAAAAATGATATACCGTTAATCCTTGCTATTCCCAAGTGAAAATTTTCCGAATAATAGTCTGACACGTATGCCAACAAATTATGAGGTCACCTGCCTTCCCCGTGCACTGTGATAGGATGTCCTCGGCCGTCAAATGAGAGAGTGTCATGCCGAACTGTCATGGTATAGAGTCATAAAGGAACAACGTATATCGAAATGCCATGTTGACAAAAGGAACAGATTACCAAAATCGAGGTGTATAATAGGATCACTTAACAAATAAGAGAATGTTGTGATATGATGCGAGGCTGGGAGGATAGGACAGCTGATGTGCACAAAAAGTCTGATGCGGTCATTATCAACTTTTCCATCATGATTGGTTGTAATAGATTTTCATGTGTTGAAAGGTTCGGGGAAGTGATATACATAATCTCATTTGACCCATTACAAAGGTATAAGACCAAGAAGGGTGTTGATGATTGCTATTGGTGTATAAGGAATGTGACTTCAATACCATCAACAGAGCTCTGTTGCCCACAGGTGTCCATAACCTTGACAGAGTTGTTTGTTTCACCCATGGAACCATGATCCTTTGTGTATGCTTAGGAAGTGTTGTGCAATGTCAAAATGGAGGTCATTATGCTAGATTCGTAACCAGTTAAACCATAATGCCATTCACCAGGAAGGAGTGAAAGGTGGGCAGGCTAGCTCATGATGAGACCTCCTGTTCCAAGGACTCTTTATTTTTTTGTGTTGTGCCTCTTGGATCATATCCCTGGTGTGGTGGCCATATTGGGAATGCCACTTCACTTTCTTCCTTATGATCATGGTAGGCTGGCTGTTGATGAGACCCGATATCTTTCATTTGACAACCGATATTAGTAAATCCTATAAACATTTTTCTATTTTTTCTCTTTTATAAAGTACTTTCCTATTTATGCACAGAGGGTGGTTCAACACTCCTTAAGAGTAGGAATGGTGGAAGAAGTCTTAACATCTAAATAGAAAAATATACCCTTTTTTCTTATTCCTTAATAATGATCAAAGAAGATTATGGGAATTCAAAAAGAACGATCATGATAAAGATAACCAATCATATTAGTATTAGTAGAATAATGACAAGCGATAAATAATTGTGTCCTTTCCTATTCCCTCCTATCAATTCAAAGCAATTTCTTGTAAAAAATAACGATTTTATGTAATTTACTGATTTTAGTGTGTTCTAGTTTTGTATGCATTGCATAAGTGTATAGTTGTGCTCCAAAAGACTCGAAACAGTAGGAACAATAGGTGTCTTTGAATTGGAACAGTAAGGAGAACAAGGATAAGTAAAAGGAATACAAAAATGTTGGCGTTTCAAAGGGGAACAACAAAAAAAAATGCAAGTGTTGTTCCTTTGGAAAAGGAACAACAGAAAAATGCAAGTGTTGTTCCTTTGGAAAAGGAACAACAAAAATTACAAGTGTTGTTCCTTCAGGAAAAAGGAACAACAGAAACCAAAAGTGTTGTTCCTTTGGAAAAGGAACAGCAAAACGAAAGTGATGCTCCTTTAGAAAAGGAACAACAGAAAAACAAAAGTGCACACAAGTGTTGTTCCTTCAGAAAAGGAACAACAAAAATGATAGTGTCATTCCTTCAGAAAAAGGAACAGTAAAAAAATGCAAGTGATGTTCCTTTGGGAAAAGGAATAGCAAAACGATGGAATTTCTGAGCCTACAAAAAGGAACAGCAAAAGCGATGAAAGGGGAACATCAAAAAAAATGCAAGTGTCGTTCCTTTGGAAAAGGAACAACAGAAAAACGCAAGTGTCGTTCCTTTGGAAAAAGAACAGCAAAAAATACAAGTGTTGTTCCTTCGGGAAAAAGGAATAGCAGAAACCAAAAGTGTTGTTCCTTTGGAAAAGGAACAACAAAACGAAAGGTGTTGTTCCTTGCAAAAGGAACAACAAGGCAGTGAGAATGTTGTTTCTTTCTAAAAGGAACAACAAAGTGCAAATGCAAAGAAAAATATGCACAAAGAATAATTTATGCTAGCAAAACAAAGGAATTATGTACAAAATGTAAGAACAATTGAATCACTTTAATGAATCAGAGGTGAGGAATATTTCTCTTCCTCCTCCAAAATTTGTATGTCAAATTCTTCGCGGAGTTATTCGTAGAAGGATTCTCGAGTAAGTGTTTTGCAGTATAGTCGAACTCGGTGGCCGTTTGCCTTGAAGGTATGTCCAGATACATCAATGGTTATTAGAGTAAGGGTGCCATTATCATGTACCTTCTGAATTTCATATGGCCCCAGCCAACAAGTCTGAAGCTTTCCTGGAAAATCTTGAAACCTGGAATCGTATAGGAGCGCCCAATCTCCTTCGCAGAAGACTTTCTTTTTTATGAGGGCGTCATGGAATTTAGCTTACTATTGTTGGATCAATGGAGTGTGTTGAAGGGAAGAGAGCCTGATTTCATCTAGCTCATTGATCTGCTTTAATCTGTTAATCTTTGCTTCGTTTAGATCTAGACCAACTTCTTGTGCTGTTTGCAGTGTTTGTATTTCAAATTCTATGGGAAAGATGGGTTCTTTTCCAAATACTAGTTGGTATGGTGAATCGCCGATAGTACTTGTCCATGTTGTTCTGTAAGCCCACAAGGCTTCTGGTAATCTTGCAGCCCAATCGCATCTATGTGACATAATGGCTATTGTTAGGATTGCTTCTATTATTTTATTGTTGCTTTCTACTTGACTGTTTGCCTGTGGGTTGTATGGAGTAGTGATTTTATGTTGGATATGATAGTTTTTTAGTGTTGCAGCAATCTTGTTACCAACAAACTGCAATCCACCATTTGTAATTATATCTCTTGGAAGCCCATATCGGACAAATATACAGAACAGGAACTGTATGATAGAATCCTCTGTAGCTCTCGGCAATGCCTCTGCTTCAACCCATTTGGTGACATATTCTGTTGCTACTAAAATATATGTTTTCTAGTTCGATGATGGGTTAATTGGACTAACAAAATCGAGGCCCAATCGCTCAAATGGTTCAATAACTAGCTATGGATTCAGGGGCATTTTGTCGAACTGTCCAAGGCGTCCTGCTCTTTGGCAACTGTCACAAGCTTGAACGAACTTCTTTGCATCTTTGAAGATCGTGGGCCAATAATACCCTGTTTGCAGCACCTTATGTCCAATTCTTCGATCGGAGAAATGTCCGCCACATGGTTCGCCGTGACAAGCTTTCAAAATGTCAAAAATTCCATCTTTGCGGATGCATCTCCTGATGTGCATATCTACCCCTATATGGAACAGGTAGCCCCCAATCCAAGGAAATCGAGTACTTCGCTGGATAATCTGTTTTCATTCATTAGGGTTCAGATTTTTTGGTAATTTTCCTAATGCTAAGTAATTTGCAACATCAGCATACTAGGGTGTTTTAATAATGACAGAAAACAAATGCTCATCTGGAAATTTTTCTTCAACTACTGTTGCATCCATCGGTTTTGGCATTCACGAGAGAAAGTTAGCTACATGATTTTATTTTCTAGGTCGGTCCTTGATTGTGATATCGAATTCCTGCAATAAAATCAGCCATCTGGTTATTCTACCATTTGTGATTGGCTTATTTGCTAAGTATTTTATGGCAGAGTGATCTGTATACAAGATAACAGGATAGCCAGTAATGTAATGCCTAAATTTATTAACAGCATGTATTACAGCTAAAAATTCCTTTTCGGTAACAATATAGTTCAATTCAGCAGGAGATAAATTCTTGCTAATATAATAAATTGCACATGGTTTTTTATCTTCTTCCTGCCCAAGGACTACTCCAATAGCCGTATTTGAAGCATCTGATGAAATTTGAAATGGCAGGTCCTAATTCGGACCCCTAAGGACTGGGGCTTTTGAGACAAGATTTTTTAGATCCTAGAAAGCACGGTCGCATTTTTCTGTCCAAAGAAAGTCAGCATTACCTATCAGTCCATATAGAGGTGCAGCAATATGAGAGAAATGTTCTATAAATCATCTATAATAACCAGAAAATCCAAGAAAACTACGTACCTCTGTTTGAGTGGTAGGAGTGGGGATTAGCAAAATTATTTGAATTTTGGCTGGGTCTACCTGTATGCCAGCTGCTGAAATATAATGGCCTAGAATAAGTCCTTCCGTCATCATCATATATCATTTTTCATGGCTCAAACAGAGCCTGGTGGCAATGCAACGTTGCAGCACTTTTTCGAGTGTGTCCAATGCTGGGTTGAAATCATCCTTGTATGGTGTAAAATCATCCATGCATACTTCGAGCGCTTCATTTATTAAATCTGAAAAAATGCTGAGGATAGCCCTTTGAAATGTGGCAGGGGCATTGCATAAGCCAAAAGGTAGAACTCTGTAGGAAAATGTTCCCTAAGGACAAGTAAAAGTAGTTTTGTCTTGTTCTTTAGGGGCAATCTGAATCTGATTGTATCCACTGAAGCCATCTAAGAAAGAAAAGGATTTCTTTCTTGCCAAAGTGTCTAATACTTGGTCAATGAATGGAAGGGGAAAGTGGTCTTTTTGTGTTGCTTTACTTGGCTCTCTATAATCTACGCAAATCCTCCACTTTCCATTCTTCTTTGGCACCATAACAAGTGGAGAGACACATTTACTATCGAAGATAGGGTAGATGAAGTTCACATCTAAAATTTTTTGAAGTTCAGCTTTTACAATGTATTTTAGATGAGGGTTAAGTCTCCTTTGTGGTTGGCGAACAGGTCTCGCATATTTTTTCTATGTAAATGTGGTGCGTACATAATTGGGGATCAATTCCTTTCATATTAGGATAGTCCCATGCAAATGCTTCTTTGTATTTCCTCAGTAGTTGGATGAGCTTCTCTTCTTGTTCGAAAGTCAGGTTGGCATTGATGTTTAAAGTCTTTCCTAGCTCAATTTCTACAATTTTGTTATTTGAGACAGAGATAGTAGGTATTGTTTGATCGTGTGTATCTTTAAGAGGATCTTATTCTAATTCATTATCAAATGCTTCTTCTATCATGTGACATTGTATGTGGGATCTAGGTTCAGCTTGGCTAATAAAATTGTTAATGGCATCATCTTCTATTTGGTCTTTGAAATCAAGGTCCTCTTCTATGGTTAATGGAGATCTAATATTTTCGGTGAGTTATGATACAGGATATTTGTTAGTTTTTATTATTGTGACACTTGGCTGGGCTGGAGGATGTAAGGCGAGATTCTCGATATTAGCCCCCCCTGTTATGGTCATACTGCCTTATCGGCAGCCAATATAAGCATCAACAGTTGCAAGCCAAGGTCTGCCTAAAATCAATGGATGTCCATCAAGTCGATTTTTGGGGTTTATTAACAGAAAATCGGTAGGATACTCCCAGGAGTCAATTGATACCATGACATCATGTAGTGTGCCTTCTGGCCTAACCATAAATCAGTCAGCTGGTTATAATAAAGTGGAGGTCGGTTCTACTGATGTAATGCCCAGTTTTTGACAAGTGGTGGTTGTTAAGATATTAATTGCAGCTTCTAGATCAACTAAGGAATTTGAGAAGGTCTGTCCATTGATTTGTACAGTTACTATTGTATTTCCTGGGTCTTCATATTTAACGGGTGTTTCTTTTCCTAATAATAGGTCAGATAAGGTAATAACTACTTGTACTGTTGGGTTATTTGTTATTTTCCTCCTTGGTTTCTTTATACATAGCTCTTTGATAGCCTTTGCATATATTGGGATGTCTTGAATGGCTTGGAGGAGTGGGATTTTTATGTATAGATTTTTTAGTTCTCCTAGAATGTCAAAATCGAGATGTTTTATAGGTCGGGGTATAATTAATCATTCTGGGAATGGGGGAGAAGATGTGGTTGCTTGATCAATAATTTGTTGTCTGGTCACATCCTCTTCTTGTGGTGGTTGTTCTATAGGTAACTGATTTTCAACTTGAGCAGTTTTATCTCCCTCTATTTCAATGATAGGCCCAGATCTTAATTGAAGGTCATTACACTCCCTTAGATCAGTTCTTATCTCTGGTGTTTCAATTATTAGAATAGATTGGACTGATCTATTATTTGGATTAGGGTTGGGTTGGGCTGGGAGTTGTGGTCTTAAGTTAGACTAGGGATTTTGTTGTAATGCTGGTAGTGTAGGTTGAGGGAGCGGAATGGTTCCTACTAGCTCATAGGTCTTTTCCCATTTGTCTTCCAAGCTTGACTCTGTGATGTAGGAGGGGACCATTGTGCTGAATATACATTGTTTTGCCAATATGGTGGAGTGTAGGGAAAATTTGGCCAATTGGGTTGACTTGCTTGATTCGGCCTCGGAGATGATGAAGGAAATGGTTGTTGTGACCAATTCGAGAAGGGAGGTTGATTTTTCCACATTGTATTATATTGTTGAGCATGATATTGTAGAGGCTGAAAAGAAGAAACTAGGTCCGAGAACATACCTGATTGTCGTGGCTGCCATTGATGGCGCTGATTGAGTAGATACACTGGTTCTGGCTCTTCTTCTACTTCCTTGTATACTGCTTTTAGTCTAGGAAGTGAAGGACAACTCTCTGTAGAGCGGTCTTTCGTACAAATGGCGCAGGCTTGGATTGCATCTAATGGACACTCCTTGTGACTGTGTTTCTTTCTGCATCTAGGACAGAAGATTGCCAAATTCTGTTCTGCCTATGCTTTCTTTTGTTTGGCCTGCATAATATCAAGTTGTGTTGTCAGTGTCCCTAATATGTCAGTTTTAAAATTTTCTAATAAATTTCCAATTCCTTCACGAATTACTCCTTCTGCCGAAATTTTGTTATCTCTTGCAAACCGATCATGTTCTGTTGGTTTCAGTCTTGTGCTGCCTCTCAAGCTCCTGATACATAGATTAATAATGTTGACAAAATTTTCTTGATAAATATCTCATTTTCCCATAATATTTAGTGTTTCAATCCATTTTTCCTTCATTCCCCTGATTAATGTTGTTTTTAATACATTATCAGGTAAGGGTAATGATGCATAAGGAGATCTTTGAAGATTATACTAAAAACGTTCCACATACTCTTCTAATGTTTCATTAGGTGTAGCTACCATCTGAAATATTTCATCTTTTAACTCTCTCGACCTACAGTAATCCTGATATTTTTTTAGAAAAGACTCTTTCATTTGATTCCAGTTATTTATAACACCACCACCCAATCCCATAAACCATCTTAAAGCAGCCCCTTTTAATGTAGAGGGAAATAATTTCAGTTTCTGGAGATCGGTGGTATAGTCATATCCTCTACACAGTACATCAAATTCAAATAAGAATGCATCCGAATCTTCTGATGTAAGGCCATGGAATGTAGGGATATGCTGGAGAGGAATTGATTTCATAGGTGCATTAGTTGCAGTATCCACAATGGGGTATTGCAGTGTAGAGGTTTGGGTGTTTGGCTGGTTCTGGGCCATTTGATCAAATATGTGCCTATAACCTTTTGGTATATCTAGGAGGGTATCCCTAGGTTGTCGAGGGGGAATGGCTCTAATAGGAATGGCATTAACAAAACTTCCTTTATCTAGGATGATGAGAGTGCCTAATGTTTGGGGGGGTTCTGGTTCTTGAGTTTCTTCAACTTCGCTGTAAATGATTTTTGCAACGCTTCCCTTATTAGGACTACTTAATGGCTGAATTGTCCCAAGAGGAGATCTTGGTTCTTCAGTTTCCCCAGTTTCTCGTCTTCCTTCACAGAAGCTACTAAGGTTCCCTTCTTGCAATGATTTTGGACTAGAATTTTCAATTTCTTGAAAATCTTGCTCTTCGGTTTGACTATGCACCTCAACAAAGGCTACTGATGGTGATCCTGTGGCCTGAAGGGTACTAGGAGGTTGTCTAGAAGTAACTTTTCTAGGTCTTACTGAAGGTTGAGATTCTACTTTCTTAAGGATTTCATCTATAAAGGTTGATCGGCCAAGGGCGACTGGCCCCTTAGATTTGTCAGGCTTGGGTAGAGGTTTAGGATTCTTTTCAGGCTTTTTTTGCTTAGTCATGCACACAAATCAACTGCTAATTTCTACCCAAAGAAAACAACAACAAATCTATAGGAAAGCAGGCAGGAGAGCAGGGCTATTACATGCTCCGTACGTAGGTTATTACCTTCCATTTTTAAACCCAATTCTCTCCTAGCAGGTTCCTACATCACTCTAGAAAAGAAACAAACGGCTACACTCTTCCCCTGCAACGGCAGAAAAATGTCGAGCAGTTAAAAGGGTCTTTTTCACCTCTATTTACCTCACATTAACTTGTCAATTCAGGAACGATTTGTTATCTCAAAGAGTGTACTCAGTTTGAGGCAGTCATTTGTTAGAGTAATGCTAGTAGTATAGTGCTCTAAATACAATAGTAAATGGATGCTTGAAATAAGATCTACTTACAGAAAAGAACGTTAAGACTCAAATCATGCACTGAGAAAACTATAGCAATTTATCAATCAAGGGTATAGTAAGAGTAACTCATCCCTCTGTAAACTAATGTAACTAAAGATAATCAAGGAAAAGATCATCAACCTGGGAACTAGACAACAAATGTCAATGTTCACTATAGTCTGAGATCGTTCTTCACACAAAAGCAATACAAATAACAGGAAATGGAACAACAACTAGGAAATGGAACAACAAATAGAAAATGGAATAGCAACTAGTTCTTATAAATAATATTGAACAAAAAAACCTTAGTCTACGGAAATAAATGTATCAATCGTATCCTACATAAATCAAATAACAATATTTACTCTAAGGATAAATCAGACAACAAACAGAAATAGAACAACAACTAATCAACAATGAAATATAGAACAACAACTAGAGTTACATGTAAATGTACAATGAACCAAGATAAATAACACACGCGGCACGCTTAATATTAAGAGAGACAATAGTCTGACTTTGATACAATAGGTATCAAACTCAGTTACAAATAATAACGATTGTAATTCATATTGAAACAACAACGTCAATCGAACAACAATTGCGGTTAAGTCTAAACCATAGGTGAATACAGTAAACCAACTTATGAATGTTACAGCATGGTTGCTCTGTATTTGAATGGCAATAACATTATGTAAGGAATAGCAATGTTATATCAATGATTAAAGGAACAAAAATGTGTTACAAAATCAGAATGAACAATACAGCATTCCTGTCACAGAGAACAATATTACTCAGTCGAACATAAATCAATTATAATAGAACCGTGATGTAAAATAACAAGACACATCAGATTACCGAAAAAAGTTGATGATGAAAACAACACACGAATTAGAGATAATGGTACAGGAGCAAGTGTTCCACCAGGGCCGGGCCCTTAGCCTCTAGGGAGACACTGCTTGAGATTACTCCACAATCAAAGATAGAACGACAACCAAATTTATATTAAAACATCAAAGCAAAGTTACAGTGGATCACTTCTCAAGGAGAGTCCATGATCAAAGTTTCAAATACAAAGGAGAATTACATAATAATAACAACAGGTCATCCCCCCAGGCTAGCAATGCTGCCCCTTCTTATAACAGTCGATCAGAGATATCAATGATGCAAAAATAGTTAAGATAGCAATCCCTCAAGATCAAAGGATCCTGACGGATTCACCAAACTATTAATTCCCAGTTATCCATTTTTTCTCTTGCGTTGATTCGATATCTCCTTTTCACTTCCTTGGCTGATACGCTCCAATTTGGATTGTCTTGTTTGCATGCAGTTTGCTACTAGAGGGACAACAGTTAACTTTGCCCTGTCTTTTCCTTTGGGATGGCAATCTTTCATTTTTTCCTTTTCCTGCATAAGAAAATGGCAATTATTAGTAGTTTTGTGCTGCATATAAATCCCATAGATTTTTTCATGATTTCTTATTATCTACCTAGTTCATGATGCAAAGAGGTTATGAGTTTTAAAGAAAAGATGACAAAATAAACGATACAAACATACCTTTTTTTGTACTCCACACACCCCCCTGCTTACCCTTTTTCATGCCCTCATGAAAACATTGTAGTTTACATGTAAGGCAGTGAGAGAGTAGGCCGGAGATGAAATCTCATGTGGTGGTCTACAACCATGATGCCTAGCTAGGTGTTCAAAAAGATGGCCTGTCTAACCCTCAAGCATCTCATACAGGGCTTGGTATCCAGGTGCAAGGTGCCAAATAATCACACTCTAGAACCTATATCCTAACCAAGATGGCCCTGCCCTGAAGACAAGATCACCATAGAGGCTCAAGCGATCAGTGGCTAACTTAAAGTGCTCATAATTAAATGGCTCCCTGAGTTCGATATTCAGATTATAGGTCTAATATTGAAATTTAGCAGCTGCAATGGCAAGGTCCTTAATGGTAAAAAAGTATTCTATCCCGTGCCAATTGATTGCTGTATGAATGGGTCCTAATGCTTCAATCACACCCGGAGTCCTCATGAGGTTCCTATGTTTATTCCACAACTGTAATGGATCCTTAGGCTCAACTCTTACCCATAAGTCTAATCTATTTTCTTATCTTTGGAAGGCATTATAGGCTTTAATCCATTTGATTTGGTTGACTCCAAATGAAATAAATGCCTATAGTTGGATGTCCCCAACGAAAGGGCCTGGGTTTTGCTCTGTCTCTTGATCTAACACAAGGTTATGTGTGTGGAGTACTGGAAAGGTATGTTTTTGACAAACAATTTAGTGACTTTTCAGTAACAATTGTAACCCTTTCTGCATAATGAACTTAAAGAAATAAAGAATTTTAATAGAATATGTGAGAATTAGTATGGAAAGCTTAATTGCTGATAATTGTTATTTTTCCATGCAGGAAAGGGTGGAAATGAAGGACTGTCGTTCAAAAGGAAAAGACAAAGGAGGAGTAACTGCTGTCCCTTTAGAAGGGAACCGGATGCGAACGAGATCGAATAGATCGAAGCAGAACAACCCTGAAAAGAAAGAAGGATTATCAATTCGGCGGAACAGGGAAAGAAAAGTAAAGGACTAACGGCTTGGCAAATCCCTCAGGATCTTTGATCCTGAGGGATCGCCGTTTTGCTTATTTTTGCTACCTAGATACCTCCGTCGTTACTTTTATAAAAAGGGACAGCATCGTTAAGCAAAGGGACCCTTTTTTCATATATGTAACTGTGAATCTCAGATTCAACTTTGATCATTGACTCTCACTAAGACTTGTTTTGCTGTACATTTGTTGATGCATTAATATAAAAGACTTGGTGTTCATTTCATCTTTGCGTCTGGAGTAATCTAAGGCGGTGTATCGTTGGAAGCTAAGGGCCCGGCTCCGAAGGACACTTGCTTTTGTATCATTATAATTTGGTTTCTACGTGGTTTGTTTATCTTTATAGTTTGGTGATTTGACATGTTCTTCATATGCTATTCCACGCTCTGTTACGATTAATTCATTAATGGTTTCTTTCAAGAGATTTATGTACTGACTCTACATCGTATGGGTGAATCTTTTCAGAGTTGATTGCATGATAACAATCTAAGCCAATTGTTTCTATTACAGAGCCTTCGTATTGAATATTGCTGTATTGGATTCATTTGAAATCCCAATATTGGAATCCGGAAGTAATGTTATTCTATTTGGAAGCATAGTCTTATTCGCATTAATCATCAGATTGCTATATTAAGCGTGTTGTGCATCTATGGTTGATGATTGTTGTTCCATAATTCATTTGTGATTACTATTCCATAAAGTATAAACCATTGAAGTTGCTTTAAGAGAAGAGACTGCTATTTTATTACAGAGTGTGAGTTTGGTTGAATAGAACAAGTTTAGTTTAGACTCGCGAGGTTTAGTTCCATTTATTGCTGTTCCATTTACTGTTGTTCCATTTCAGATTTGTTGTTCCATTTCCTGTTTGCTGTTCCATTTAACTTTTTGCCGTTCCATTTACTTGCATTTGTTGTCTTGGTGTGAGAGAAGGTCTAAGGCTGTAGTGAGCCTCAGCAGTCGCTGCCTAGCTCCCAGACCTATGGTCCATGCTCTAATTTCCTTTCCATCAGTTTCTAGAGGGATGGGTTATTGCTTCCGCACCCTTGACTGATAAGCTACTTTGGGTGATTTTATTCTTTTAGAACAATTTAGTCATAAGTTTAGCATCCGTTTACTCTTGTATTTTCTAGACACTGTACTACTAAGCATTACTCTGACGAATAGCCTCGGATTGAGTTACTCTTTGCAATAACAAAACGTTCCCAGATTGACTTATTAATGTGGCATAACTAGAGGTGAAAGAGACCCTTGTTACAGCTCTACATTTTGGCGTTGTTGCCGGGGATAAGAGTATGGCCATTTGTCTTTTACAGAGTAGTGTACGAATCTGCTAGGGGAGAGTTGGATTTTAAAAACGGAAGGTAAGAACCTGCGTATGGAGCATGTAAAAGCCATGCTCCACCGTCCGCTTTCCTGGCAGAATTGAGGGTTGAATAGAATTTGGTAGTTTATAGAGTGCATGACTAAGTAGAAAAAGGCAGAAAAAATTATCAAACCTCCGTTCAAACTCGAAAAAGCCAAAGGGTCGGTGACCCTTGGCCGAACAACCTTCATAGACGAAATCTACAAGAAAACTGAATCTCAGCCATCAGTAGGGTTCAGAAAAACCAATTCTAAACAACCAACTAATTCCCTTCAGGTCGTAGGATCACCATCTGTAGCCTCCGCTGAGGTGCATAGTCAGACTGATGAACAGGATTTTCAAGAAATTGAAAATTCTATTCCAGAATGACTGCAGGAAGGGAATCTAAGCAATCTTTGTGAAGGAGAAGGGGAAACAGGAGAAGTTGAGAAGCCAAGATCCCCTCCTAGGATAATTCAGCCATTAAAAAGCCCAGATAAAGGAAGCGTTATAAAAATCATTGTTGAAGGGATCCAATCTCCTCAAGCAACAGGGACTCTCATTATTCCAGACGAACGAAGTGCTATTAAAACAATCCCTGTTAAGGCCATTCCTTCTCCGCCTAAGAATACCCTCTTAGAAATCCTGGAAGGTTACTGGCACATATTCGATCCCATGGCTCAAAATCAGCCAAACACTCAAACTTCTACATTGCAATATCCTATAGTGGATTCCGCAGCAAATGCTCCTATGAAAGCAATTCCCCTTCAACACATTCCTACATTTCACGGACTTACATCAGAGGACCCCGATGCATTTTTATTTGAATTCGATGTATTATGTAGGGGATATGATTACACCACTGACCCCCAGAAATTAAAGTTGTTCCCCTCCACTTTGAAAGGAGCATCTTTAAGATGGTTTATGGGTTTAGGTGGTGGGGTTATTAATAACTGGGAGCAAATGAAAGAATCTTTCCTAAAGAAATATCAAGATTACTGTAGGTCTAGAGAACTGAAAGATGAAATATTTCAGATGACAGCTAGACCAAATGAAACACTAGAAGAATATGTAGAACGTTTTCAGTATAATTTACAAAGATCTCCATATGCATCATTACCTCTGCCTGATAATGTGTTAAAAACAGCATTGATTAGAGGCATGAAGGAACAATGGATTGAAACATTAAATATTATGGGAAAAGGGGATATTTATCAAGAAAATTTTGCTAACATCATTGATTTATGTATCAGGAGCTCGAGAGGTAGCACAAGGATAAAACCAGCAGAATATGATCGGTTTGTCAGAGATAACAAAATATCAACAGAAGGAGTAACACGTGTAGAACTTGGAAATTCATTAGAAAATTTTAAAACTGATATCCTGGGGACATTAACTACACAACTTGATATTGTGCAGGCTAAACAGAAGCAGATAGAGGCAGAACAGAATTTGGCGATCTTCTGCCCCCGATGTAGAAGAAAACATAGCCACAAGGAATGTCCACTGGATGTAGTTCAAACATCTGCTATCTGTACAAAAGATCACCTTACTGAAAGTTGCCCCTCACTTCCTAGATTGAAGGCAGTATATAAGGAAGCAGAAGAAGAGCCAGAATCAGCATACTTTGTTAACCAGCATCGCCAATGGCAACCAAGGCAATCAGGTATGTTTTCAGACCCGACTTCTTCTTTTCAGCCTCCACCGTATAACGCTCAGCAATATAGTATGTGGCAAAACCAATCTCAATCCCCATTTCCGAACTGGTCATCACAACCATTTCCTTCTCCAAATCCATGGATGAATCAGCCAAGCCAATTTGGTTGGCAGAATTTTCCTTGCGGCCCACCATATTGGCAGAATAACTCATATCCTCCACAATGGACCCCCCCTACTTCACAAAGTTCACCCTGGCAGACAAGTTTTCCAAGATCGACATATCAGCCAATAGGAACTATTCCGCTCCCTCAACCGACTCTGCCAGCTTTGCAACAAAATCCCCAGTCTAATCTAAGACCGCAACTCCCAGCCCAACCCAATCCTAATCCTAATAATAGGCCGGTCCAATCCCTCCAAATTATAGAATCAGCAGAAATCAGACCTGAACTAAGGGAGTGCAATGATCTTCAGTTAAGATCTAGACGTATAATAGAAACAGAGGGAGATAAAACAGTTCACATTGAAGATCAGTCACCAATAGAACAACTGTTACAACAAGAGGGTGCAAATAAGGAGCAGACTCATCATCAAGCAAATACACCCTCTCCTCCCTTCCCAGAATGATTAGTCATACCACGACCCGTACAATATCCAGACTTTGACATTCTGGGAGAGTTACAAAACCTGTACATACGAATTCCTTTCCTCCAAGCCATTCAAGACATCCCTATATATGCAAAAACTATAAAAGAATTTTTCATAAAAATACCAAGGAGGAATGTAACTACTAACCCAAGAGTCCAAGTAGTCGGTACTTTATCTGACCTGTTATCAGGAACACCTATTAAATATGAAGATCCAGGAAATCCAATCGTAACTGTTCAAATCTATGGTCAGACTCTAACTAATGCTTTAGTTGATTTAGGAGCTGCAATTAATATTTTGACAACTTCTACTTGTCAAAAGCTCGGTATTACATCGGTAGAACCCACTTCTACTCTATTAGAATTGGCTGACCGATCTATAGTTCGACCAGAAGGAACTCTATACGATGTCATGGTCTCTATAGATTCTTGGGAATACCCAACTGATTTCCTGGTGATTAATCCAAAAACCCGACTCGATGGACACCCGCTAATTTTAGGCAGACCTTGGCTTGCTACTACTGATGCTTACATTGGTTGCCGGCAGGGGAATATGACCATAACCAGAGGACCAGATATTAAAAATCTAGTTCTATACCCTCTAGCACAGCCAAGTCTTACAATGATAAAAACTAACCAGCACCCTGTATCAACCTTACTGACAATATCAGATCACCATTGACTATACAGAAGGCCCTAGACTTTAAAGACCAAACAGAAGATGATGCCATCAATAACTTCGTTAGTCAAACTGAATCTAGACCTCATGCACAGTGTTTCATGATAGAGGCTGCATTCGATAGCGAACTAGAAGAAGATCCCTTGAAAGATACACATGACCAAACGATACCTGTGACTTCTGTTGCCAATAGTAAGGTAGTGGAAATTGAACCAGGAAAAACTCTAAACATCAATGCTAACCTTACATCGGACCAAGAGATAAAACTCATCCATCTATTATGGAAGCATAAAGAAGCATTTGCGTGGGATTACCCTGATATGAAAGGGATTGACCCCCAATTGTGCACCCACCATATTTACATAGAAAAAGATGCGAGACCTGTCCATCAAATGCAAAGAATACTGAACCCTCATCTAAAAGATGTTGTAAAAGCAGAACTTCAGAAGCTTTTAGATGTTAATTTTATCTATCCTATTTCTGATAGTAAGTGGGTCTCTCCACTTGTGGTGGTACCCAAGAAGAATGGGAAATGGAGGATTTGTGTGGATTATAGGGAGTTAAACAAAGCCACACAAAAACACCATTTTCCCCTCCCATTCATAGACCAAGTATTGGACACTTTAGCAGGAAAGAAATTCTTTTCTTTCCTGGATGGCTTCAGTGGATACAATCAGATTCAGATTGCCCCTGAAGACCAGGATAAAACTACCTTTACTTGTCCTTGGGGAACGTTCGCCTATAGAGTTCTACCCTTTGGCCTATGTAATGCTCCTGCCACATTCCAAAGGGCCATTCTTAGCATCTTTGCAGATTTAATAAATGATGGACTTGAAGTATACATGGATGATTTTACACCGTATGGAGATGATTTTGACCCAGCTTTGGACACCCTAGAGAAAGTCCTACAGCGTTGCATTGCTACCAGGCTTTGTTTAAGCCACGAAAAATGTTACATGATGATGACTGAAGGGCTCATTCTAGGACATTTCATCTCAGCAGCTGGCATTCAGGTAGATCCAGCCAAAATTCAAATTCTTTTGCTTATCCCCACCCCCACTACTCAGACAGAGGTACGCAGCTTTCTTGGATTTTCTGGGTATTACAGACGATTTATAGAACATTATTCACATATTGCTGCACCTTTATATGCATTAACTGGTAATGTCGATTTCATGTGGACAGAGAAATGCGACCGCGCTTTCCAGGAATTAAAGAAGCTTGTATCAACAGCTCCAGTCCTTCGAGGACCAAACTGGAATTTACCATTCCAAATCTCATCTGATGCCTCAGACACAGCAATCGGTGCAGTCCTTGGGCAGGAGGAGGATAAAAAACCATATGCTATTTGTTATATCAGCAAAAGTTTATCCCCTGCTGAATTAAATTACACTGTCACCGAAAAAGAATTCCTCGCTGTAATACATGCTGCCAATAAGTTTAGACATTATATTATAGGCTATCCCGTTGTTTTATATACAGATCATTCTGCTATCAAATATTTAGCGAATAAGCCTGTTACAAATGCTAGAATAACGATATGGTTGATCTTATTGCAGGAGTTCGATATCACAATCAAGGATAGACCCGGCAAGGAAAACCCTGTAGCTGATTTTCTCTCACGAATACCAAAATCAATTGAGGCAGCAACAGTGGAAGACCAATTTCCAGATGAGCACCTGTTTGTTGTTGCTGTTCAAACACCTTGGTATGCTGATGTTGACAACTACCTTGCAGTAGGTAAGCTACCAAAACACTTAACCCCTAATGAACGTAAGCAGATTGTTCAGAAGAGTACTCGGTTTTCGTGGACTGGGGGTTATTTGTTCCACACAGGGGCAGACATGCCAATTAGGAGGTGTATCCGAGAAGATGAAATTTTCGACATCTTAAAAGCTTGTCATAATGGACCATGTGGGGGACACTTTGTCGAGAAAAGAACAGCACATAAAGTATTGCAGATGGGATACTACTGGCCTACAATTTTTAAGGATTCGAAGAAATTCGTTCAAGCCTGTGACAGCTGCCAGTGAGTAGGACGACTTGGTCAAGCCGACGAAATGCCTCTGAGACCACAATTAGTCATTGAACCATTTGAACGATGGGCTCTTGATTTCGTCGGACCCATCAACCCATCATCAAATCAGAGAACATATATCTTGGTAGCCACAGAATATGTTACCAAATGGGTTGAGGCCGAAGCGTTGCCTAGGGCTACAGAAGATTCGGTAATATAGTTCCTGTTCCATTTGCTTGTACGATATGGCCTTCCGAGAGAAATAATTACAGATGGACGACCACAATTTTCCAGAAACAAATTAGCTGCAACACTTAACAATTATCACGTCCAGCATAAAATTACTACCCCATATCACCCGCAGGCGAATGGGCAAGTAGAAAGTAGCAATAAAGTAATAGAAACGATTTTAACAAAAACCATTGCTTCACATAGGTGTGATTGGGCCGCCCGACTACTTGAAGCACTCTGGGCTTATAGAACCACCTGGAGAAGTACCACTGGTTATTCACCCTATCAATTAGTGTTTGGGAAACAACCTATTTTCCCCATAGAATTTGAAATCCAAACGCTACAAACTGCACAGGAAGTTGGCCTAGATTTAAGTGAGGCACAAATCAATCGACTACAGCAGATTAATGAATTGGACGAAATAAGGCTCTCTGCATTACAAAATAAAGCACTTATTTAGCAGCAGCGAGCTAAATGGCATGATGCACTTATCAAGAACAAATTCTTTCATGAAGGAGACTGGGCTCTGTTATATAACTCTCGGTTTCAGGATTTTCTGAGGAAACTGCAGACTCGTTGGTCGGGGCCATACGAAATCCAGAAAGTACATGATAATGGGACCCTTACTCTCATCACAATCGATGGTTCTGGATATGCATTCAAGGTAAATGGCCACCGAGTTCGTCTCTATCGCAAGCCACTCACTCGGGAATCCTTCTGTCAGCAGCTACGTCAAGACACTGATATGGAAATTTTAGGAGAGGAAGTAAAATCTTCCTCACCTGTAATTCAGTAAGGAATGCATTTTTTTATGACTTGTACATAATTTCTTGTATATACGTTTTCTTAACATTTTTTTGATTTTTCTTTTTAATTTTGATTTTTGCATTCAGCGTGTTTTTGCTGTTCCTTTTCAAAAGGAACAACATTCGTGAGTTTTTGCTGTTCCTTTTTCAAAAGGAACAACATTTGCTTGTTTTTGTGTTTCTGTTGTTCCTTTTCAAAAGGAACAGCATTTGTGAGTTTTTGTTGTTCCTTTTCAAAAGGAACAACATTTGTGAGTTTTTGCTGTTCCTTTTCAAAAGGAACAGCATTTGTGAGTTTTTGCTGTTCCTTTTCAAAAGGAACAACATTTGTGAGTTTTTGTTGTTCCTTTTCAAAAGGAACAACATTTGTGAGTTTTTGTTGTTCCTTTTCAAAAGGAACAACATTTGTGAGTTTTTGCTGTTCCTTTTCAAAAGGAACAACATTTGTGAGTTTTTGCTGTTCCTTTTCAAAAGGAACAACATTTGAGAGTTTTTGCCGCTTCTTTTTCAAAGGAGACAACACTCATGATCTTCGGCTGTTTCTTCTCAAAGAACGGCATCCCAACTATTTGTTTGCATGGATTCTTCTCTTTCAAAAGGAACACCATGGCCATGTCTCTGCTCTCAGTAATGATTCATATTGAGGATGCTTTTCGCCCATGATCTCTCCAGTCTTTAAGATACAGCTATACACTTATGCAATGAACATCAATTACAACATGCCGAAGTCAGCAGATCATAAGATCGCTATCTTTATAGAGCCTAGTATTGATAAGAGGACAAGAGGAGGGACATACTTACTTCTCATCTCTATTGTCATTGACTTATTCCTATTGTTTTGATTGGTTATCTTTATCATGGCGATTTCCCTAAAAAATTTCTCTGATTATTACTTAGGAATAAGAACAGAGGATTTATATCTTCTTGTTGGGATGATAAGACTTCTTCCACCATTCCCACTCTTAAGGAGTGCTGAACCACCCTTATGTGTAAATATATAAGAAAAAGTGCTTTGCAAAAGAGAAAAAAGAGAAGAGAAAAATGATGATGAATATGGAATATTAATTGTCAAATGCAGGATAGGGGGTCTCATCAAGAGCCAGCCTACCATGATCATCAGGTTGGAAGCGAAGTGGCATTCCCAGTATGGCCACCACACCAGGGATATGGTCCAAAAGGTACACTAAATAAACAGACCTTGGAACAGGGGGTCTCATCACGAGCCGGCCTGCCCACGTTTCGCACCTTCCTTGTGAATGGCATTATGGCTAACTGGTTACCAAGCCAGCATAATGGCCTGCGTTTTGACAAAATACTTTTATACACACAAAGGATCATGGTTCCGGGGGTGAAATAAACAACTCTGCCAAGGTTATGGACACCTGTCGGCAGCAGAGATCTGTTAATGGTATCGAAGTCATAATGGTTACACCAACAGGAATGATATTAATACTTCTTTGTCTCTTCTATCCTATGAATAATTCATATTTTATTTCCTGATGAACATATCGCATGAACACTCATTACTACCAATCATGGCAAAGGAACTGACAATGACTTCTGGGGATTTCGTACGATTGACAGACGTTCCATCCCCCGGCCTCGCATCATATTATGCAGGCTCTTATGTAAAACGTGATCCACCTTTTTGCCTCGATTTCGGTATTTCGTTGTCTATCTAAAACATGGCGTAATTTTATATGCTGTTCTTTTATGACTGGTTACACGATGGCTGCTGCTCCTCTATTTGACGGTTGGGGCAGCCTATCACATCGCGGGGGGGGAAAGTGATCTCATTACTCCACGAGTTACGTGTCAGCACACCATTCGGGGTAGATAGTGTATGAAGGTATGGCATGGTTTAACGGTATGATAATTCTATTTTACGCAAAGTTGCCATTTTTGCTGCATACTCTGTTTTTTTTTCACGACAATCACCTTCTCTGCATCTCAGAACAGCACAAGCAGTTGCTGTTCCATTGGAAATCCTTAGTAGAACCATGGGAGGAAAGGCAGTCCAAAGCGAACCTCAGGAACTGACAGTCTCTGCTGCTGCCTGGGAGATCCTGGAAAAGGCTGGATGGCTGAATTATTTCAGTCGCCTACAAGAATCAAACGAGATAGTGGCGTTGGAATTTCTGCAAAACTTGCAGGAGGACTACTCCATAGTGAGAGAAAGGCGGATAACAGTCACTGATGATGTAATTGCAGAAGTCTCAGGACTGCCAGCCACCAGACCTGTATGGACGCTGAGGAAAGAAAGACTGCAAAAGATTATGGAGATTTTTCAGGATGAAGGCCAAATATTGACAGTGAAGGGGAAGGGAGTTCTGCCAGCAACGTTAGGAGAACCCTAGACCGAACTAGCAAGGATAGTACAGAGCTACATTACTTGCGAAGGAAGGAAGGACGTGGTAAGACCACGCCATCTTAAACTCTTAGCTGTTTTGAAAGAAAAATGTTCTGTAAATATGCCTGCACTTTTAAATTCACTATTGCATGATGCGGCCCGAAGCCTGAAAATGGCACAGCACGTAGAAGCAGTTGTTAGCCACCATGGATTGATTTGATTGATAGTGAGCCATAGTCTCACTCAACAGCAGAGCAGCTGGGAGGAGCTCATTGCATTGATTGAGGGGTGGTTGGCTGCACCATCCCCAAAACTTAAACATTCCTCTAGCACACCAGAATGATCAGAGAAACACAGAGAAGTGGCAGGAGGAAAGCGTGTTGCAAAACATAAGCATTCTTCAAGTACACCGGAGCGACCAGAAAAACGCAGTGAAGTGATAGCAGAAAAACCTGTTGCTTGTACACCTGAACAACCTGAGAAACCAAGAAAATCAGTCTGGCTAGCTCGGATATGAGGGAGGCTGGAAAAGATTCGGGAAACCACCAGCAAACCAATTGAGATTATAGACGAACCTCCAAAACCAGAAGGAGGACCTTCCGAAGGAAATGCTGGACAATCTGGGGGCGAGACTAAGCAAGCCGGAGAAGGAGGTGAGGAGAGAGAAGTGCACTCCGAAGTTGAACACTCCAAGGCAGTCACTGAGCAGGACAATTGGGAGGAGGAAGTAGTACAGCCAAGAAGCAGCCCGCTGCGAGACCCTGTGGGCGAAGAAGAATTGGCCGCAATCCTAGCCAGTTTGGGGGAATATGGCCAACCCTCCAGCCCAGCAGGTCCCCCCGATGGACCTCTAGAGGAAGACATACCTGAGGATTCACATGCAGAAAAGGAAGGAGAAGAAAACCTGCCCGTTCATGAGGAAGAAATAAGGGACACCAACCGGGAACAATCTATTCCCGAGGCACCAGAAGAAACTCTAGATAGAGTAGGAGCAGATTTAAGGGCCAGTCGTAAACCCTCTGCTGAGGCAAGGGAAATCAAGAAATTAAGGACTAAACAGCAGAGGCTGCTGAACACTATAGCCCGGCTCCGGCAGCAAATTCGGATTCTGAAAGCCAGTCTGAGGATACGAAGGACCACAAGGAAAAGAAAGAGGACCACTGCAGCAAAATCTCATAGAACAAGAAGACGAAGGACTTATAGTCGCCCTGTTGGTCGAAACCCGGCTGGAAGACCTGCTGCTGTTCCAAATGATGCTGAGGAACAAACTGCTGTTCCAATTGTCACTGAAGAACAGACTGCTGTTCCAAATGATGCTGAGGAACAAACTGCTGTTCCAATTGTCACTGAAGAACAGACTGCTGTTCCAATTGACAATGAGGAACAGACTGTTGTTCCAATTGATAATGAGGAACAGACTGCCGTTCCAATTGGGGCAGAGGGACAGGATGACGTTCCATTAACAGAGGAACCACAGTAACCTTTCATCCGTGTTAAGAAAGAAAAGGAGAATAAGGAGATCCAAACAGAGCCACCGCCCTCAGGGGTGATCTGGGTTCTGAACTCCAAACAGTATAACAAAAAGGTTCAGGTAAAACTCCCGGCCTCTACGGCCCTATGGAAAAAGGATCCAAAAACAAGAACCTTGCACAAGATGATGAAGCAAGCTCAGCAAGAAGCTGAACAGTTGAAGGAACAAACAGTCCCTCGGGAAAAATATGAAGAGTTGCAACAACAACTTCGGGATATTAGTCAGTCCGAGAGCCAGGCCTTCGAAGGCTGGCAAAAGGAGCAAGAAAAGGTTGCAAAGGTAACTCGTCGATTAGATATTGTTGTTAGGCAGATGGACACTATGTGTTCTTTTTATAATGACGTTCTGGCCTGTAGGGCCCCTGCTAAAAATTATGCTTTATTTATGCTTGAACGATATTTACGATTAAAGATAAAAGCTGTCAGGGCAGGTGCCCCTATACAAATCAATACTGTTAATGATTTCATAGATTGTTGCAAGCATTATGGAATTAAGGTTCAAAGATTATTATGTGAATTTTACTTGCATAACCTCGTGCTAGACCAGGAAACTGATTTAAATCCTGGCCCTTTTGTTGGGGACATCCAATTGCAAGCCTTTGTTTCATTCGGGGTTAATCAGCTAAAATGGCTCAGGGCTTATAACACTTTTCAGAGACAGGAAAATAGCCTAGACTTGTGGGTAAGAGCCGAGCCTAGAGACCCAGTACTATTATGGAGGGCACATAGGAACCTTATGAGAACCCCGTGTGTTATGGAGACATTAGGACCCATGCACGAGGACCTAATCCGACAAAATCTGGAATATTTTCTGACTATTAAAGACCTCATCACGGCTGTAGGCCTCCACATGAGGTTCCCTCTCCAGCCTATTCTCTTGCCGCCTTGCATGTCAACTATAATGTTTTCATGAGGGCATGAAACAGGGTAAGCAGGGGGGTGTGTGGAGCACTGGAAAGGTATGTTTTTGACAAACAATTTAGTGACTTTTCAGTAACAATTGTAACCCTTTCTGCATAATGAACTTAAAGAAATAAAGAATTTTAATAGAATATGTGAGAATTAGTATGGAAAGCTTAATTGCTGATAATTGTTATTTTTCCATGCAGGAAAGGGTGGAAACGAAGGACTGTCGTTCAAAAGGAAAAGACAAAGGAGGAGTAACTGTTGTCCCTTTAGAAGGGAACCAGATGCGAACGAGATCGAACAAATCAAAGCAGAACGACCCTGAAAAGAAAGAAGGATTATCAATTCGGCGGAACAGGGAAAAAAAAGTAAAGGACTAACGGCTTGGCAAATCCCTCAGGATCTTTGATCCTGAGGGATCGCTGTTTTGCTTATTTTTGCTACCTAGATACCTCCATCGTTACTTTTATAAAAAGGGACAGCATCGTTAAACAAAGGGACCCTTTTTTCATATATGTAACTATGAATCTCAGATTCAACTTTGATCATCGACTCTCACTAAGACTTGTTTTGTTGTACATTTGTTGATGCATTAATATAAAAGACTTGGTGTTCATTTCATCTCTGCATCTGGAGTAATCTATGGCGGTGTACCTTTGGAAGCTAAGGGCCCGGCTCCGAAGGACACTTGCTTTTGTATCATTATAATTTGGTTTCTGCGTGGTTTGTTTATCTTTATAGTTTGGTGATTTGACATGTTCTTCATATGCTATTCCATGCTCTGTTACGATTAATTCATTAATGGTTTCTTTCAAGAGATTTATGTAGTGACTCTGCATCGTATGGGTGAATCTTTTCAGAGTTGATTGCATGTTAACAATCTAAGCCAATTGTTTCTATTACAGAGCCTTCATATTGAATATTGCTGTATTGGATTCATTTGAAATCTCAATTATTGGAATCCGGAAGTAATGTTATTCTATTTGGAAGCATAGTCTTATTCGCGTTAATCATCAGATTGCTATATTAAGCGTGTTGTGTATCTATGGTTGATGATTGTTGTTCCATAATTCATTTGTGAATACTATTCCATAAAGTATAAACCATTGAAGTTGCTTTAAGAGAAGAGACTGCTATTTTATTACAGAGTGTGAGTTTGGTTGAATAGAACAAGTTTAGTTTAGACTCGTGAGGTTTAGTTCCATTTATTGTTGTTTCATTTACTGTTGTTCCATTTCAGATTTGTTGTTCCATTTCCTGTTTGCTGTTCCATTTTACTTTCTGCCGTTCCATTTACTTGCATTTGCTGTCTTGGTGTGAGAGAAGGTCTAAGGTTGTAGTGAGCCTCAGCAGTCGCTGCCTAGCTCCCAGACCTATGGTCCATGCTTTAATTTCCTTTCCATCAGTTTCTAGAGGGATGGGTTATCGCTTCCGCACCCTTGACTGATAAGCTTATTTGTGTGATTTTATTCTTTCAGAACAATTTAGTCATAATTTTAGCATCCGTTTACTCTTGTATTTTCTAGACACTATACTACTAAGCATTACTCTGACGAATAGCCTCGGATTGAGTTACTCTTTGCAATAACAAAACGTTCCCGGATTGTCTTATTAATGTGGCATAACTAGAGGTGAAAGAGACCCTTGTTACAGCTCTACAATGTGGATAGAATTCACAGAATAATCTTTTAACCTTTACTCCATAGTGCTTACAACAATTTATGAAATCATCAATAGTATTAATTTGTGTAGGGGCTCCTTCTTTGACGGCCTTAATTTTCAATTGCAAATATCGTTCCATTAAAAACAAGGCATAATTCTTAGCTGGGGCTCTACATGCTAGGACGTCAGTGTACAAAGAGCATAAGGTATTCATTTGTCTAATAACTACATCTAACCTATGAGTTACCTTTGGGTCTCTTTCTTCTTCCTTTCGCCATCCTTCAAAATCCTGGCTTTCAGATAAATTGACATTCCTTAGCTATTGTTGTAATTCTTCATACTTTTCTCGAGACACCATTTGTTCTGTAAGTTTTCCTACTGCTTGTTGTGCTTGCTTCAAACCCGCTCATATGGTTACTGTCCTTGGATCACTATCCCACACGGTAGTGGTAAACGACAGGTTTACTTGAATCTTCTTATTACTTCGTCTCGTATTTATGGTTCGCATTTCTTCAGAGGGTTGTGCCTCTGTGTGAACTTCTTTGTCACAGGCCGATATATCATTTGTTTGCACTTCAACATGGGAAACAGCTGAATGTTGTTCCTTTTGGTTTTGAATGGCAGTTTGGACTTGAGTCCTCCTAACCTTTTTCTTGAGGGGTCTCGCCGGAGTGGCTACATGTCTTACCCCCGAGGTCTTTTTTTCTCTCTTTCCCATTTTTCAAAACCCTGATTTGTTGTCAAAGTTGTGCTATCACATTCAACAGTCTTTGCTGTTCTTTTCGTAATCTTTTAATTTCTTCTATTTTCTTAGAAGGAATAGTTGTCTGTTTACTCAGGCCTAGACTATTATCTTGGCCAATTCCCTGGTTTTCTTCTTGGGGTGTTCCTTGATTGTTTTGTTCGGGTTGCTCAAGATTAAGAACCCTAGCTGGTTCTATTATTTCTTGGGTGACTTCTTTTTCCACCCCTTCTTCTCCATGAAATTCTCCCACTGTAGTCTGGCTGGGAAAAAATTGTTCCGCTTCTCTATCTTCATCACTTTTCTCTCCAGTTATACTTTCATCATGAATGGAATGATTCTCTTCTTCTTCTTCCTCGTCGTATAATTCTTTGGGTCTATTTTTGTCCTGAGCAGAATGCTCCTTTGGTTCTTCTTCAATATGGAGGCCTAGCAGGCTGAGAGGTTGGGCATATCCGCCCATATTGGCTAGAATTTAGGCCAATCCGTCCTCTTGCAATGGATTTTTCAATGGGATCTCTTTGCGTTGATCTGTCTCTTCCTCCGCCTGCCCAGATTGCTCAGTCTCTTGCTCTATTTCTCCTTCCTTATTTTCCTCCATCTCTTTCTCATTCTCCTCTCCTTCTAATTGCGAGGGTTGCTCATTCCCTGAATCATCTATCTCCACTAGTTGGCTAGTATTCCCTCAGGACTTTTCTAGCCTCCCTCTGATCCATGCCAATCTAACTGATTTCCTCCATTTCAACAGTCTATTTGATATATTGGTAGCATGTTTTCATTTTGGGGCTGGCAGAGATAACCCCCGTCTATCGCAGCAATTAATTCTTCCCAACTGCTCTGTTGTTGAGCAAGACTATGGCTAACTATCAGTCGTATCATCCCATGGTGACTTACTACCGATTCTACGTGTTGTGATTTTTTCATGCTTCGGGCAACATCATTTAGTAAGGAATTTAAAAATGTAGGTAAGTTCAAAGAGCATTTCTGTTTTAATATGGCTAAAAGTTTAAGGTGTCGTGGTCTTACCACATCTTTTCGACCTTCAAAAGTGATGTAGTTCTGGATGATCTTCACCAATTATGCCCATGGCTCTCCTAATGCTACTGGTAGAACTCCCTTTCCTCTTATAGTCAAGTTCTAGCCTTCGTCTTGAAATTTTTTTATGATTTTCCGCAATCTCTCCTTGTTTAGAGTCCACATAGGTCCAGTGGCTGGTAGTCCCGAGATCTCTACAATTATGTCATCGGTGACTTCTATGTGCCTCCCTTTTACCGTGGAGTGATATTCTTGCAAGTTCTTTAAGAATTCTATTGCTATAGTCTCGTTGGATTCTTGTAACTGATTCAGATAGACTATCCATCCTGCCCTCGTTAAGATTTCCCGTACAGCATCAGAAACTGTCAATACCTATGGTTCTCTCCGAATTGATCTTCCTCCCATGTTTTATCACACTGTAAAAACGTAGAGACGACAATGGAACAACAGGTTGTTGATGAGCCCCAAAAATGGATAATTATTTGGGCTCATTCAACCTCCTAATTCGACTTAATCCACCATTCTCATTAGTTTATTGCATGTTTTTGATTATATTTATGCTAATAGAGTGAATTGGGTTAGTCATTATGCCAACAAGTCTAATGTGTGCTTTGTGTAGCCTTTTTGGTCAATTTGGAGACAAAGTCAATGGTTGAAATGAGCACTTGGCAGCCAAATTCGTGGAGAGTATTTTTAGGAAGGTGTTCCCTTCATTTATGGGCCCTTACCTCGAATTCTCCACCATCATCTCGGAGTTCAAGGGCCACCAAATCAATTAGCACAAGGGCAGCCAAGCAAGTCAAGTAGGACTATTGTTAACTACAAGTTTTGGGAAGCCGAGTTCCTAAAGTTTAGGAGGACTGTTGGGGTCCTCAATTTGTATAAATAAGAGGGCTTAGGGCCTCATTTCAGTTAGTCATTTTGGTTAGCTAGTGGTTAGTCATTTTGTAGCTGGTAGTTAGTCATTTCATAGTCTTGTTGTAGTCATTTTGTAGTTCGATTTTTAGGCAATAGATTAGTTTTGCTGTCAGCTCATTTTCAAGTTCTCCTTGTGGACAATTTTAATGTAACTCTTCATTTCTTGATCAATAAAGATGAATCCAGCTTTGCACCAGCTCTAAATCTCTCTTAGGAGGCTGTAGCTCTTAGGGTTGGGCCCATCTCAAGCGCCCAGTACCTCCTTTGTTTACTTTCATGTGTCTTTGCTGCATTCTTAGAGTAAAATCTGCTATTTAGATTTAAAACTTGTTGTGTTATTTAGGTTGCTTTTGATGATTAAAGTAGATTTTCATGTCCATATTGATTTGGATAGATTAATAACATAAAGGATCCTTGGAAAAAGGGCCTCAAGCACCTCTGATCTTACCTCTCCCTCAGTGGGATCGTGAGTTGGGACAAAGGTGACCTTGCTGCCCACATAAACGTTGTTTTGCTTCACCATGCAAGTATTAGTGTTGGATTCTTAGTTGTCAAACTTGATATCAGTTTTGACTGCATGCTTAGCGTTATGATTGCTTAGTTGCATAGTTAGTTCATCTAATTTTTTGCAAATAAATTTCTGTTCCATTTCTTTTGCTATTATCTAGGTTAGATTAGGTCAAGGTAATTAGGTTCTTGATTTTCCAAGTCTTCATTTGTTAAATTCGAAAAATAACTTGCAGAGCACCTGTTATCCTTCTCTATCTACCCATAATCCATCAGATAATCTGCTCCAACCCTTAGTCCATGATTCGTACCCTTCATTTGCCATACTTTCCCCACCTTGCCCTAATTCCTACATTCTTGTGCATCATCGCTTCCTCCATCCTTGAACAAATCCAATCGCTCCTTAGCCTCATCCACCAAGTCCTAGACCTCTTCACACCCCTATTTCACCTCCATACTCATTCCTCCATCTTTTTCCCTCCATCCATGCTCCAAAATCCCATTTTGAAACATCCTGTAGAAGAATTACAGAACATCCTGTAGAAATCCTAGAACATCCTGTAGAACCCCTACAGACTTCCTGTAGAATCTCATAAACGCGGTTTCTTGGCAGCCAAACTTTGTGAAACTCTCTAGAAGGGTGTTAGGGACTCCTTAGACCCTCTCTGGACCTTCCCGACCTCTTCCAAGCATTTCTCCTCCTTGATCCACCTCTGCACAGTCAAAAATAGTTAAAAGCACATGCATGATAATTCCAACAACTTAATCAAAAATACAAAAAGATGTTTTCTTCAGATAGAGGTAGTATAGACACATGTATTTTACCTTCATAGAAGTAATGGCATCTCTTTCAGTAGTTTGCATGCTCTCCTTTGCGTCAGTAGGACTAGCTGGTAGAATTAGGGTTTGCTAAGGTTTGTGTTTCTTTTTGGCTTTCAGTTTCTTTTTGCAATTAGATTAGCTTCCTTCGAGGTAGATTTCATCCATCAATTAAAAAGCTTCTTCTAAGAGCTCATAGAAGTTGGCTTAAGCTCCTAGTGGACTTGTGCCAGTTGACCAAGTGACAGTTGTGGTAAGAGCTAGTACTTGTGCATACAGCACCGTCGCTTCCAAGTTTGTTACGAACTACCGGGTTGATAAAATTAAAGAAGGGAGTTCCAGGAGTTGTAGCATTATTTCTACAATACTGGAGCCCACCATCTTTTTGGCGCCGTTGCTGGGGAAGCATCAGAGTATTGGTGATTGCTGCTTTTCTTCTATTTTCCACTACAATCTTCTGCTAAGTGGTTTATTTCATTTCCATTATGCAATTTCCTTTTTGCAAAAGTAGATTAGAATTTCCCGCTTTCATAGATTAGCATTTCATTCCTGCAATTTCATTTGAGAAAAATAGATTAGTCCTTTCCTTCTTTCATTTCAATTTTGCATTTTCATTTTAGCAAGATAGTTAGTTGCAGTTCAATCTATTTCAGTTTTGCAGGTAAAAGTAGAAAAAAGCAAAAATCAACCAAAAAGATTTCATTTCATGCCTTGTAGGAGTAGAGATAAGTTAGAAAAATGATTGCACAACACCCCCACTACTTCACACAGCCAACATTCTCTCTTCTTCGATGGTTGTGATTAAAGAACCGTTAGGTGGACCGTAAGACATATTTGAAGAACCTCAAGGGAAGAAGAAGAAGAAGACATTCCTCTGGAGAAAATGGCTTCAAATAGAAATGTTGGGAGCAATACCTTGTCCAAAGACGAATTTGAAAATCAGATCGAAGATTTCAAGAGTGATATGAGGCAGTTTCTTGCCATGCAACTGGATACCTTGCAGATCCAAAAGAAGCAAGAAGAAGCCAAGAGGGCTTTAGCCATTTTTTGTCCTAGGTGCACTAGAAAGCATCCTAGGAACGAATGTCCGTTGTACTCCATAGAAGTGTGTTTTGTATGTGAAGAATACCATCCTACAGATCAGTGCCCTTCCTTGCCCGGAATTAAAGCTGCATATCAGAGAGCCAAAGGAGCCACTGAACCACTCTATTATATGAACCAAAGGAGTCTGCATGGACCTAGATCTTACCAGCAGGAACTGCAAGGGATACCCGAGACCTATTATGACCCCTATCAAGCCACTTTCATGCCTTCTTGGGGTCCCCCTGCTCATCCTTCCTGGTTCACACCTCCTCCTTGTTCCTTCATAGATCCATATTATGCCCAACCAGCTGCTCATTCGTTTCACTCTTATGCTCAGCCACAGCCTTAGTGGAATGCACCTCATCAGGGGTGGAGGCCCCAATACAACACTCCTCCCACTTATTTTCCTCCACCACCTGCTTGTCCACAACCATCGCCTCCTTCTCCACCAAGGCAACCCCAAATGCCTGCCCAACCGCAACCCCATACACCTCCATCTCAAATCTACACCCCCACTCAACTACCCATACCACCATTTCCAAAACCATACAATGGAGTAGCTCAACCCAATTGCAAAGCTGAGGCACAACATGTCCAAATTAGTCCTTTTGAGCTCAATAGCTCAGGAAAAGCATTGCAAAAAAGAGATCGTCTTGAAAGCATTGAAGGATCACATCCAGCAAAAGAAGATTCAAGAGAGGAGATCAAAGAACCATGGATTTCACTTGATGAAGAGAAGAGATCAAAATCAGAGATCGAGGGAGTTCCCTCATGGTTACCATCAAATCTTCCATGTATTCAAGAGAAAGATCAGCAAAAGGAGGAAGATGAGAAAGTCATGATAGAAAGTGACATGAAGAATGATCCAGATCAACAAAAGGAGGAAGATGAGAAAGTCATGATAGAAGGTGACATGAAGAATGATCCAGATCAGAAAAAGGACCAAGGATATCAAAGCTATATTGAGACATGGTTCCAGACAGTCACTAAGTTGCAGCAGTACTCTCTTCCTCAGCTATGTTTGATCCCTTCAAGGTCAGATCATTTGGTCTCTGAGATCTGGATACCTATCAAAGCATGCATTTTGAGCCTTCACATCATCTTGTCTCTAATCTCGATGTGCACATGGCTCCATTGGAAGTATTCTTATACTTGAGAACAATTTTGTTTCTCAAGTAGGGTAGGGTAGAGAAAAAAAAAAAAAAGAGAAAAAAAAATGAAAATAAGAAGAGAATAAAAATCTAAGGTGAAAACCTACTCGGAGGAGCCTTAGATTGGCTCATTGATTGAAAACCTCCATGAGGCGGTCAATGGGTTGGGAAAAAAGAGAAAAGAGAATAAGATCTCTAGGTGAAAACCTCCCTTGGAGGCGCCTAGGGTAGGCAATTAGGGTGAAAACCTCCATGAGGCACCCTAGTTGTTTTTCAAAAAAAAAAAAAGAGAAAAAGAAAAAGAAAAATAAAGCTAATTTCCATTGAATAATTTCATGTTGCAGCAATGACATTGCAGGTCAGGAGGATCACTCAAAACAAAGACAAAGGAGTTTTTGTGCCTTCTACAGGAAGTTCTATATTTCTAAAGGAAACATCCTGTAGAACCTTCAAGCGAGCCAGATTCGATTTTGGAAGGGGGTCTAAAGCTTGGAATCCATTGGTTATGCCTGCAAGCATCCATTTTCCCATTCCTCACCCTTTTCCATCATCTTTTCCACCTCGTTGTGCTTCTTCATTGTGCTTCTACAGGAAGTTCCTGTAGAAATTGTAGGAAGCTAGAAATGGATTTCAAAAAGGCAGTTTGGCGAACATGGTAGCTTCCTCAAGGGTTCAGAAGTCCTCTTGCAATCTTAAAACTCCTCCTCCATCATCTCCATACCTACATCACAGCCCAAGTTCATTTTTCTTACCATGCAACAAAAATGCAAAATGCCTTCAAGCAAAAATACATAGAACAGAATTTGTTTTTGCCCTAACTTGAAAACCATGCATCCATTTGAAAAACTGTTTTACAAGGAATTGTATAGGGATGATGGAAACATGCCCGAGCAGTTTCAACCCATTCCGGTGCACGGTTTCCAAGAAATTATCCTCCATCACCATCAGCCATTTTTGGATTTTCTCCATATCCATGCATCCATTTCAAAACCTGTTTCATGGGGATATGCATATGGGTGATAGTAACCTATCCAAGTAGTTTCAGCCGATTCCGATGCATGGTTTCCGAGAAATTGATCTCTGAAATCTTCAACCATTTTCCATTTTTCTCAAAATCTGTGCATCCATTGATCACAGATTTGCTATGGGAGGTGTATCATGATGATAGGAATGCGCTCAACAAGTTTCAGATCAATCCGGTTTTCCGTTTGGGAGCAATGGCGAAAACAAGTTCCGGTCCTGTGAAAATTCAGCGCAACAGCTTGAAGGTGCAGATCTGAGCGTGGAAATGAACTCCTGCAGCATGCATCCGGCCAGAGGACACCTGCACAAGGAAAACAAGCAAAAATCATCAGCCAAGCCCTCATGCAACCAAAGAAACTAGTGCATGCAACAATGACTAGCCACAACACCTCACAGCAGCCATTTGACTTCAGGTACGTGACTGCAACTCGTTCTTCTATTGCACAAATCTAATTTAAAAACTGCATGAATGAATGGAATGGTGGAATTGAGCCACGAATATAGAAAGATTAAGCCGATAGTTCCTTGTCCAATTCTCTATCAATCAGCCAGGAATCATGCAGCGTACGTGTTAGACAACTCACGTGAAAATTAAAAATAAAAAAAACAGACAGTGGTAGAGGCTTTAACTCCAGTGCAACTGATTAACAAGAAGAGGACATGCAGCTCATTATAGCACTGCCGTCTGCATGTGGCCACGTACACCTGGCCACCTCACTCCTTCACCACAAATCACGCAGCAATTAACGAACGCTCAGCTCAAACTCACAAACTGTTGTTAACTTGCACTTGCAACATTTTCAACTGAAGTATGCATCCTCTGATTCCACAAAATGATTAACCCATCATCCTCCATTGAGCTTTGTGGCCTAGTTCACAATTCTCCAGCGTATCGGGCTCACTCAGAGGCGTAGGGGCACTCTACAGGCATTTCTACAGGAAGTCGTCTACAGGAAACGCAGAAAACAGCTCTGCAGAAGGAAAACCCGAGTTTTTTGTCAAAATTCAAGCTTGAAATGAGAAAAGTAGTTAAAGCTCGTGTCCAAGGTTACCAGGGTTCTTGAAAGTATTGATTTTGGAGCTTTTTCAAACGCATTATAGATCTGTTAATGGTGGAGCAATCTGTTTGAATTCAGAATCTGATCATCTATTTCATAGTCCATGGAGGACAAGATATTCCCTGCTTGGTCTAAAACTATTGAAGAATGCTTAGAAGAATATGATGTGAGCTTAGAGAATGGTTTAAATTCTCATGAAGTGGAAAAACACTGTCAAATATATGGATGGAATGAGCTCTAGAAGAAAAATGGTACACCTTTGTGGAAGCTGGTAGTGGAGCAATTTGATGATATAGTTGTTAAAATACTTCTGCTGGCAGCTGGAATTTCATTTCTTCTCGACTACTTTCGTGATAATGTGTCTTCTGAGGAGGGCATAACAGCCTATGTAGAGCCCCTGGTCATTCTCCTGATTCTCATCCTCAATGCCATTGTTGGAGTATGGCAGGAGAATAATTCTGAGAAGGCTTTGGAAGCTCTCAAAGAAATGCAATCTGATCATGCAAAGGTCTTGAGAGATGGACATTATGTTGTCGATCTTCCCTCCAGAGAACTTGTTCCAGGAGATATTGTGGAACTGAAGGTGGGAGACAAAGTTCCTGTAGACATGAGAATTGTGTCCCTCAAGACATCCACCTTTAGGATGGAGCAGAGCTCCCTAACCAGAGAGAACATGCCTGTGGTCAAAAGAACATATCCAGCCACCTTGTGTGACTGTGAGTTGCAGTCAAAAGAATGCATGGTGTTTGCAGGAACTACAGTTACCAATGGCTGCTGCACATGCATTGTTGTGAGCACTGGCATGTTTACAGAAATACGTAAAATTCAGGCACAATTCAGGAAGCTTCAATGGAATGTCATGATACCCCTTTGGAAAGAAAGTTAGATGAATTTGGTGAAAGACTGACAACAGTGATTGGTGCCATTTGTATTCTTGTCTGGATCATGAACTACAAATATTTTCTTTCATGGGAAGTCATAGATGGGTGGCCAAAAAAATATCAGGTTTTCCTTTGAGAAATGTACGTACTACTTTAAGATTGTTGTTGCTCTGGCAGTTGCTGCTATACCAGAGGGATTGCCTGCTGTGATTACTACATGTTTGGCTCTTGGCACTCGTAAGATGGCACAAAAGAATGCTATTGTGCGTAAGTTACTGAGCGTGGAGACTTTGGGTTGCACCACAGTGATTTGCTCTGATAAGACAGGTACTCTTACAACCAATCAGATGTCTGTCAGTGAGTTTATAGCCATAGGGCACAGTGCTGGTTCACTTAGAGAGTTTACTGTTGAAGGAACAACATATAATCCTGAGGATGGAAAAATATTGTATTGGCCTGCACATAATATGGGGGAAAATTTAGAAACTCTGGCAGAAGTTGCTGCAGTTTGCAATGATGCAGGGATATCTTGTCAAGGTCACCAGTTCCATGCTACTGGTATTCCCACTGAGGCAGCCTTGAAGGTATTGGTTGAAAAAATGGGAGTTCCAGACCCAATGGTAGGTGATACAAGTGCCATTCTCAACAGTGGCACAGTGAAATTGGGCAATTGTGATTGGTGGATACAAAGATCAAAGAGGCGGGCTTTATTGGAGTTTGATAGTGATCGAAAATCCATGGGTGTTATTGTCACGGAACCAATGGGGCAAAATCGTCTGCTAGTGAAGGGCGCAATGGAAAATTCACTTGAAAGGAGTGCTTTTCAACAACTTGCAGATGGATCAGTTGTTGAATTAGATGATGCATCAAGGGAATTACTCTTGAGGAAGTTTCATCAAATGAGTTCAAAGGCTTTGCGTTGTTTGGGATTGGCATACAAGGAAGTTTGGGGAGAGGGCAGCAGAAGGAGAAATTGGCCGAGATTTTAGTTAGGGAGGCAGCACCTATGCTAGCCACCCTAAGCACATCCATCCCCTCCATGAACACTCATTTTTTCAAGGTTCGGACAAAATTTGGTCATGGTTCAACCTTCTATAGGAAGCTACAGGACTTTCTACAAGAAGTTCTGTATTTTTACCAGAAACATCTTGTAGAAGCCTTTGGGCAGGCCAGAATCAATTATGGAGAGGGATTTGAAGCTTGAAGTTTGTTGAGGAGGCATGCAACCACTCTTTTCTTCCATCCTCCACTGGTTTCATCTCCTTTCACCACCATTGCCACCATCAGATTGAATATACTTGCACAATCATACCAAAGCTGAAACTTCTCTAGGAAAAGGAGCACAAGCAGTGGGAAGAACAAAGAAGCATGGTTTCATGACAGAGAAGAGGACATCACTTCAGAAGCTTGGCATGATAGGGAGGCCACCAAGGCCATCAAAGATGAGGAGATAGATTGGTTGCTCAGAGGATGAGCAACACTTTCAGTAGGGGGGTGATGATGAGCCCCAAAAATGGATAATTATTTGGGCTCATTCAACCTCCTAATTCGACTTAATCCACCATTCTCATTAGTTTATTGCATGTTTTTGATTATATTTATGCTAATAGAGAGAATTGGGTTAGTCATTATGCCAACAAGTCTAATGTGTGCTTTGTGTAGCCTTTTTGGTCAATTTGGAGACAAAGTCAATGGTTGAAATGAGCACTTGGCAGCCAAATTCGTGGAGAGTATTTTTAGGAAGGTGTTCCCTTCATTTATTGTCCCTTACCTCGAATTATCCACCATCAGCTCGAACTTCAAGGGCCACCAAATCAATTAGCACAAGGGCAGCCAAGCAAGTCAAGTAGGACTGCTGTTAACTACAAGTTTTGGGCAGCCGAGTCCCTAAAGTTTAGGAGGACTGTTGGGGTCCTCAATTTGTATAAATAAGAGGGCTTAGGGCCTCATTTCAGTTAGTAATTTTGGTTAGCTAGTGGTTATTCATTTTGTAGCTGGTATTTAGTCATTTCATAGTCTTGTTGTAGTCATTTTGTAGTTCGATTTTTAGGCAATAGATTAGTTTTGCTGTCAGCTCATTTTCAAGTTCTCCTTGTGGACAGTTTTGATGTAAATCTTCATTTCTTGATCAGTAAAGATGAATCCAGCTTTGCACCAGCTCTAAATCTCTCTTAGGAGGCTGTAGCTCTTGGGGTTGGGCCCATATCAAGTGCCCAGTACCTCCTTTGTTTACTTTCATGTGTCTTTGCTGCATTCTTAGAGTAAAATCTGCTATTTAGATTTAAAACTTGTTGTGTTATTTAGGTTGCTTTTGATGATTAAAGTAGATTTTCATGTTCAGATTGATTTGGATAGATTAATAACATAAAGGATACTTGGAAAAAGGGGCTCAAGCACCTCTGATCTTACCTCTCCCTCAGTGGGATCGTGAGTTGGGACAAAGGTGACCTTGCTGCCCACAAAAACGTTGTTTTGCTTCACCATGCAAGTATTAGTGTTGGATTCTTAGTTGTCAAACTTGATATTAGTTTTGACTGCATGCTTAGGGCTATGATTGCTTAGTTGCATAGTTAGTTCATCTGATTTTGTGCAAATAAATTTCTGTTCCATTTCTTTTGCTATTATCTAGGTCAGATTAGGTCAAGGTAATTAGGTTCTTGATTTTCCAAGTCTTCATTTGTTAAATTCGAAAAATAACTTGCAGAGCACCTGTTATCCTTCTCTATCTACCCATAATCCATCAGATAATCTGCTCCAACCCTTAGTCCATGATTCGTACCCTTCATTTGCCATACTTTCCCCACCTTGCCCTAATTCCTACATTCTTGTGCATCATCACTTCCTCCATCCTTGAACAAATCCAATCACTCCTTAGCCTCATCCACCAAGTCCTAGACCTCTTCACACCCCCATTTCACCTCCATACTCATTCCTCCATCTTTTTCCCTCCATCCATGCTCCAAAATCCCATTTCGAAACATCCTGTAGAAGAATTACAGAACATCCTGTAGAACCCCTGCAGACTTCCTGTAGAAGCTCATAAACGCGGTTTCTTGGCAGCCAAACTTTGTGAAACTCTCTGGAAGGGTGTTAGGGACTCCTTAGACCCTCTCTGAACCTTCCCGACCTCTTCCAAGCATTTCTCCTCCTTGATCCACCTCTGCACAGTCAAAAATAGTTAAAAGCACATGCATGATAATTCCAACAACTTAATCAAAAATACAAAAATATGTTTTCTTCAGATAGAGGTAGTCTAGACACATGTATTTTACCTTCATATAAGTAATGGCATCTCTTTCAATAGTTTGCATGCTCTCCTTTGCGTCAGTAGGACTAGCTGGTAGAATTAGGGTTTGCTAGGGTTTGCGTTTCTTTTTGGCTTTCAGTTTCTTTTTGCAATTAGATTAGCTTCCTTCGTGGTAGCTTTCATCGATCAATTAAAAAGCTTCTTCTAAGAGCTCATAGAAGTTGGCTTAAGCTCCTAGTGGACTTGTGCCAGCTGACCAAGTGACAGCTGCGGCAAGAGCTAGTACTTGTGCATACAGCACCGTTGCTTCCAAGTTTGTTACGAACTACCGGGTTGATAAAATTAAAGAAGGGAGTTCCAGGAGTTGTAGCATTATGGCTACAATACTAGAGCCCACCAGCTGTTCAAACTATTAGAAAGACAGAGAAAATAACGAAACAACAAGCTCGTTCAAATCCTGAGTCACTTACTAATTGCTACAGAGCATAATATGGAAATAGCTTAGGAATAGAAACCCATGCAAATTGAAAAACGATATACTGTTAAGCCTTGCTATTCCCAAGTGAAAGTTTTCTGAATAATAGTCTGACACATATGCCAGCAAATTATGAGGTCACCTGCCTCCCCCCTGTACTGAGATAGGCTGTCCTCGGCGGTCAAATGAGAGAGCAGTGTGCCGAACTGTCATGGTACAGAGTCATAAAGGAATAGCATATACCAAAATGCCATGTTGACAAAAGGAACAAATTGCCGAAATCGAGGTGTATAATAGGATCTCTTAACAAATAAGAGAATGTTGTGATATGATGCGAGGCTGGGAGGATAGGACAACTGACATGCACAAAAAGTCTGATGCGGTCATTATCAGGTTTTCCGTCATGATTGGTTGCAATATATTTTCATGTGTTTAAAGGTTCGGGGAAGTGATATACATAATCTCATTTGACCCATTACAAAGGTATAACACCAAGAAGGGTGTTGATGATTGCTATTGGTGTATAAGGAATGTGACTTCAATACCATCAACAGTGCTCTGTTACCCACAGGTGTCCATAACCTTGACAGAGTTGTTTGTTTCACCCATGGAACCATGATCCTTCGTGTATGCTTAGGAAGTGCTGTGCAATGTCAAAATGGAGGTCATTATGCTAGCTTGGTAACCAGTTAAACCATAATGCTATTCACCAGGAAGGAGTGAAAGGTGGGCAGTCCAGCTCGTGATGAGACCTCCTGTTCCAAGGACTCTTTATTTTTTTGTGATGTGCCTCTTAGATCATATCCCTGGTGTGGTGGCCATAGTGGGAATGCCACTTCACTTTCTTCCTTATGATCATGGTAGGCTGGCTCTTGATGAGACCCCCTATCCTTCATTTGACAACCGATATTAGTAAATCATATAAACATTTTTCTCTTTTTTCTCTTTTATAAAGTACTTTCCTATTTATACACAGAGGGTGGTTCAGCACTCCTTAAGAGCAAGAATGGTGGAAGAAGTCTTAACATCTCAATAGAAAAATATACCCTTTGTTCCTATTCCTTAATAATGATCAAAGAAGATTATGGGAATTCAAAAAGAACCGTAATGATAAAGATACCCAATCATATTAGTATTAGTAGAATAATGACAACAAAGTGATGAATAATTATGTCCTTTCCTCTTCCCTCCTATCAATTCAAAGCAATTTCTTGTAAAAATAGCGATTTTATGTAATTTACTGATTTTAGTGTGTTCTACTTTTGTATGCATTGCATAAGTCTGTAGTTGTGCTCCAAAAGACTCGAAACATTAGGAACATAGGTGTCTTTGAATTGGAACAACAAGGAGAATAAGCATAAGTACAAGGAATATGAAAATGTTGGGGTTTCAAAGGGGAACAGCAAAAAAAACGCAAGTGTTGTTCCTTTACTCAAGTGTTACAAAAAATAAAAGTGATGTTCCTTCGGGAAAAACTAACAAGGAACAATAGGAAAACAAAAGTGCACACAAGTGCTATTCCTTCAGAAAAGGAACAACAAAAATGACAGTGTTGTTCCTTCAGAAAAAGGAACAACAGAAAAAATGCAAGTGTTGTTCCTTTGGGAAAAGGAATAACAAAAAGATGGAACTGCTGAGTGTACGAAAAGGAACAACAAAGGCGGTGAAAGGGGAATAGCAAAAAAAATACAAGTGATGTTCCTTTGGAAAAGGAACAGCAAAAAAATGCAAGTGTCGTTCCTTTGGAAAAGGAACAGCAAAAAATACAAGTGTTGCTCCTACGGGAAAAAGGAACAGTAGAAACCAAAAGTGTTGTTCCTTTGGAAAAGGAACAGCAAAACGAAAGGTGTTGTTCCTTGAAAAAGGAACAGCAAGGCGGTGAGAATGTTGTTTCTTTCTGAAAGGAACAACAAAGTGCAAATGCAAAGAAAAATATGTATAGAGAATAATTTATGCTAGCAAAACAAAGGAATTATGTACAAAATGTAAGAACGGTTGAATCACTTTAATGAACCAGAGGTGAGGAAGATTTCTCTTCCTCCTCTAAAATTTGCATGTCGGATTCTTCGTGGAGTTGCTGGTAGAAGGATTCCCGAGTAAGTGGTTTGCAGTAGAGTCGAACTCAGTGGCTATTTGCCTTGAAGGTTTGTCCATATCTGTCAATGGTGATTAGAGTAAGGGTTCCATTAGCATGTACCTTCCGGATTTCATATGGCCCCATCCAATGAGTCTGAAGCTTTCCAGGAAAATCTTGAAACCTGGAACCGTATAGGAGCACCCAATCTCCTTCGCGGAAGACTTTCTTTTTAATGAGGGCATCATGCCATTTAGCTCGCTGCTATTGGATCAATGCAGTGTGTTGAAAGGCAAAGAGCTTGATTTCATCTAGCTCATTGATCTGTTGTAATCTGTTAATCTGTGCTTTGTTTAGATCTAGACCGACTTCTTGTGCTGTTTGTAGTGTTTGTATTTCGAATTCTATGGGAAATATGGGTTCTTTTTCAAATACTAGTTGGTATGGTGAATAGCCAGTAGTGCTTCTCCATGTTGTTATGTAAGCCCACAAGGCTTCTCCATGTTCTTCTGGAAGACCTTTGTCCCTTAAAATCTGAAACTTAGCCATGAACCTGTCAATGGCTACTTGCATGTTGTGGCACTTCTCTTTTAAGTTGTGCATGAGGTTTCTTTTGGAAAGAACCTTTCTAATCTCCAGAATGGCTTCAGTTCTATCTTCTATGTTAAGCTCTTGGAATTCATATCTGTTCTTGCTATTTAGGAAGTGGATGAGTTGATTTGCATCCTCAGGTTTGTCTCCTAATTCTTCTCTTACTTTTTGGATAGCTTCAGTGGCTATATTCACTAATTATGTATGCTCAAATATAACTTGGATTGATGGCCAAATATCATTGACAGAGTCAATGATATTGGCCTAGAGCATCTCTTTAGTATGTCCTAGTGGCTTATGCAGTGTCAAATCTCTCTCCAAGACTTTGATATTCTCACCCATCCTTAGGGCCTTCTATGTCTCTTCTCTTTGCTGAATTTGGACAAGTTGACAGTTTGTTTCTAAACTTACCACTTTCTCCTTTGACTTTTTGAGCTCTGTAGCCTGGATAGGCATATCCTCCATGTATTTTACTAGTTTTGTTTCTTTCTTAGTTGATGTACCTACTTTTTTAGTGGACTCAGTTGTAATTGGAAGTGTTGTGGTAGGTGGAGATGTAGGTGCCAATGATGCTGCCAATGTGGAAGGAACTGTTGTTGATACTGTGGGGATGATAGTTCTGGAAGTTGTGGACATGTCACTTTGCTTCGACTAAAATAAAGTGTCCAACTCCTTCGCCGTCTCCTTAAGTTTATCATTTAGCTTGAGGACCAAGTCCATGAGCTCTTCATGTCCTTCCTGTGCTTCCAGGACTTCTTGTGTCTGTGGGTGATGCAGCTGGGGTATCTTTAGTTGTTTCTTGAGTGCAGCTATGTCATCATTTTTCTTTTTTATTAGTTGTTATCCAGCTTTTACATCTTTAGGATCGTGTCCCAACTCTATGACTAAGTCCTCTAAGGACTTGATTCTATTATCTTTAGCCTGTGAAGAGGCTTTCTCCAACTGAAATTGGGCTGACACATCGTTAAGAGAGTTTTTCAATTGGTGGGCAATAATGGCTTTCCTTGTTAAGGTGGAGTATATCATCTCCCCTGTTTGCTTGTGTAGCTCAATCTGGTCAATGGGATGAATATCCCTTGCCAGTACTTCAAAGTCCACTTTCTTAAAATCTAATGTTGTCCTTGGCTGCTGAGTGGTTGGTTTGATGAAGGTCATCTGCATTTTCCCCTCTTTGACATCAAAGGCTGACATAAGCCTTGTTTGATTGGTAGGGGTCAATTTTAGATACTGTGCATAGGTTTGGGCTTTCAACCTCTCATTTCTATCCTTTATTTCTTTGTATCTTTCCTTTATTTCTTGATATTTATCTGTTGGCATCCTGAAAGAAGACACTTCAATACTTTGTTGCCTTTCCAACATCTAACTGTGTGATGTGGAAGGTGCTAGGGTGCCTCCAAATGGAGTGGCAAGCCTTCTCATATCTCTTTCTATGCTTGTAACCTTAGCTGTCTCCTCTGTATATTCCTATTCAAAGACATGATTTACTCTTTGTCTCTTAGCCTGGCTTGTCTCTGCAAAGGCTTGTGATGTTGCTCTTTCTAAAGTAGTGGCCCCTCCCCTATTTCTTTTGATGCTTTTCTCCTCGTTTAGAGGAGCTTGTAAGTCTTGGGGGGGGGTACTCATGGTGGCCTCTAGTCTATCTATTTTCTATGATTGCTCTGGTATGCCTGATTTATCTGGTACCTCTAATGGTTACGTCCTGGTTAACTCGTTTGGCCTATCTGATTGTTCTGGCACCTATGATTCTTCTGGTATCTGTGATTCTTCTAGTATCTGTGGTTCTTCTGGAACTTGCAGGAAATAATCCTCATCAACATATTTATCTAGGTCAATTAATGTGTTTTCCACAACAACTTCTACATTATCCATGTCCTCTAAAGTGTTTTCCACCCATTGCAATTGGTTGGCATACTTTTCTATCTCAAGAATGCGGTGATGGATATAAGGGGCCATCTTGTTCTTCTTCCTTCTTTTGTAGATGAAGTCCAAGGGATCATGTCTCCATATGAATATTTGTTTCAATTTTAACCTCTGAAGGATTAGGTCTGCCTCCCTTCTAGCTTATCGGCTATTACAAATAAAGGGACACAACTGGTCTTTGATTTTGAGCTAGCCTTTCTTTTTTGCTTTGATAGAGTTTACCTCGTCTGAATTTATTATTTTCCTGTAGTACTCCAGGGCAAATAAACTCATTGGGAGGTATTTTGGTAGTTTGTATGGGGCCAGCCAACAGCCATAAATCCTGATTTTAGTGTGGTTTTGGTACATGTACCAATCTCCCACCTGATGATGGATGTTTAGATGAAGGACTCTCCTAATTTCAAGACTGATTCTTGGTGGAGGGGTTTCAGTGAGCATGGTCATCATAGGGTGGACAAAGGAATCAATAAATTCATTGTATGAGTAGGGGGAGGGATGTTGATGAATCAATGGGGTCTAGAAGATAACTGATCTTGGTTGGCCCTTGGTGCCAAGCTTCTGGAGAGGAAAGGGGAACATATCTGCTTGGTAGTATAGAAAAAGGTGATACAAAACAGAGGAGTACTTAAAAACTCTCTCATTACTCATTCTAAGGAATTGTTCATGCATCCTATCAGCTATCAAGGATAATTTTAGGGGCGAATGTTCGCCCTTTGGCCGAATTAAGGGGTTTTAAATTTTTAATGGGCGAATATTTTGTATCATAGTACATTTTTACAAATCACCTCAAATAGCCCACCTTATTTTAAGGGAGAGGGTAAAAAAGGTAAATTTAGCCCTTGAAATTAGGACTTACAACCTTCCATTCGCCCATTTTCAAGAATAGGTTTTATTTAAGTGAATCCATTCGCCCATTTTCAAGAATAGGTTTTATTTAAGTGAATCCTATGGGCCAAATACCATATTTATAAAAGAGGTATGGTAAATTAATAAAAATATAAATAAATGAGAGGTATGGTAAATAAATGAAACATTTTTTATATTTACTCCATAAGTCACCTTATATACATGTAAGGGTGTAAACAAATAAAAATATAGGTAAAGTGGAGGTATGGTAAATAAATAAAACGTCTTTTTATACTTACTCAAAAGGTATGGTAAATAAATAAAAATATAAATAAACTAGACGTATCGTAAATAAATAAAACCCCTTTTTATATTTAGTCCATAACCCTCGTTCTATTTATGAAGGCTCAAGAAAGAGGTTTTATTTAAGTGAATCCTATGGGCCAAATACCATATTTTTAAAAGAGGTATGGTAAATTAATAAAAATATAAATAAACGAGAGGTATGGTAAACAAATAAAACATTTTTTTATATTTACTCCATAAGTCACCTTATATTTACGAACACTCAAAAAATGGGTTATATTTAGGTGAAACCTATGGCCAAAATACTATGGGACAAATACCATGGACTAGATTGTTATTATTACCATGCAAAAAACCATTATTAAATTAATAAAAATAAAAATGGCACATGGTATTGACCCATGGTATTCACCAAAATGGCACAGGTATTGATGTATGGTATTCACCTAGAATGTAGCCTATTTAAATGGGGGAATTAAACCAGCATGTAGCCTATGTTAAGATTCACTAGGACTTTACAAAGATTTATTATTTAGTGAAAGACTCGCCAAGATCTTACAAGATTTTATAATTGAGTAAAATATTTGCCATGCCTGGTGAGAGATTCGCCAAAAAATTATATATACATATTATATTATTGATAAAATCGCCTTCCATTTTTCCTATATACAATGGAGATTCGCCCATTTATTATATTTATAAATTTAACGGGGGTTCTTATAATTTTCCCTGTCAGCTATGAATTGAGCATAGTTATATATGACAGTAGGAGGCTATCTTGGAGTGTATATGGACATGAAGGCTAAAATAATCTCATCAATATATTCACTAGTGGTATAACCCAGGATTCTAGATATCATATCCACAATACTTCTACCCCATGGAGAAAATAAAGTTGCTACATATGGAGGGGGTTCTTTGGGGGTATACTTTTCTTCTATAATGAAGGTTTGGATTATTTGAGCTAATCTTGCAGGGCTGAGTTTGGGATATAAGTCCAACAGGTCTCCAATAGAAAGGGGAGTCAAGTTTCAGTCAACCTAGAGTTGTAGCATCTCATTTATTGATTCAGCAGTGATGGTGAAAATTATGCTCTGGTTAGGGGACATCATTGCTCTTTGATTGGGGATATAATTTGCATGATATTAATGGAAAATTTCTAGGAAAATGTGAACTTTGGGGAACTGGTACTTAGGCAAATTGGACTCCCACAGTCTAATTTCATCAGCTTGGTTCAGGTGTCTATCCCTACTTTGGGAGTATACTTTGAGCAGGGATTCATGGACAATGGTGTCCTTTATTTTGAAATCCCTATCAGCTAGGGGGAGGTGGTCTAGGTCCAAATGGGGGTTGGAAATAGGTCTTACATCCATGGCAACTGGGCGGCCATTCTTAGTTCTTGTGGATTTGAGTATGGAGGAGGTGATTTTTAGTTTTTTAGGGAAATGGTGGTTCAGTACAGAGTAGGTTTGAGTTGCTAGAGTTTCTTTAATTAATGTTTTACTTTTACTAAAAAAACTCACTAACTGGTTCTAAAATTGACATGGTTTTCCAGTGAATTATGGCTTAAAACTTGGAATTGAGGAGAACTAGCTTTGAACAGGGTGACTGGTAACTTCGAATGGTCTAAAAGGCTCTAAGTAGGTTGGAAAGCAAGCTGGGTGCTTTGTGGCATCTTTAGGGTGCAGTTGGACGTAAGTTGATAGCTTCGACATTCGTAGGTGCGTGCATGGGGGTTTACAGTTGAAAAAATGATTAAAAAAAACGATTTGGGGCTTTTTGGCTTTATGCGTGAAAGACAATTTTGGTGGGTATGGTTGAACAGTGGTCATTTGTCGAGTAGCGGAGTGAACAGTAACTATTTGTCACATAGCGGGCGGGTGGTAAGTGGTTTCCATGGCACTGCTTTTGGGTGCTCAGTTCTATTGGGGGGAGGTTGCCTGATTCCATACATTGAAGGACACATAGCATTGGGGGCCCTCCAGAAAACAACTTTTTCAAGTGGGTATTATTCATAGGATGGGTTGGCCTGATATGGATAAGGGCCGTTGGATGTGAAGGGAAGCGATCACACCGTGATCGAGCATGGAAAATGCATGGAAGGTAGTGGGGGCCCCGGTGAGCAATTAAGTGTAGTGATATCGGGTTAATGACGGATTAAGGCGGGATTATGTTGTCGGGGTGATTAACGAAGGGTTTGATCGGGGTTAACGATTAAGGGTGGGATTTTAATATTTTTGAGGGATAAGGGGTAGTGATATAGTTTATATTTAAACTAAGGAATGGGATTATTTTTTATATAGGAGTTAAATATATATGGGGAAACAGGTTTTTATCGGGATTTAATAAATAAAATTAGTAATTAATAAAATGAGCGAAAAGGGGCACGATACCCTAAGTACATGACTTTTTACGTTTTAATGCTTTTCCAATATTAACATAAATACTTAGGATAAGGTGTTTTTGTGGGGTTTTTAGGAAAAAGGGGTTTTCCATGGGGGTGATTACTTTCCCTAGGAAAATAGTGTTTTAACCTTAGGAAAAGGTGTATTATTAAGGAAAATGAATGAACTGAAGGGGGAATGACTTTTTGTATGGAGAATATGGTACTTGTTATCCCTAAATCATTGAGCCGAGGGTCCAGTCCCTCCAAAATTCAGAGAAATGATCTGAGCCTCTTTGACTTTGGGTTTTCAAGTACTTCTAACTTTATAATGGGAAATTAGTAAAGGAAACATGTAAAATGAATGGGGGAAGTTAATTAACTAACTTTGTAAATCATTTGCATGCTTGATTGTTCATTGATATTTGGAACTCTTATGATGTGAATGATAAATATGCTTTTGTCTAATCAATCATCATACTTTTGCAACCTTTCTTCTACTTACCCATCTACTCATCCTACCATTTTCACTTCTCTTTATTAGGGTGCATTTGAGCTAGAAAACCCTTTTCAAACATTTTTCTTTCTCTTTACAATAGTAAAATAACTAATTTTAACATTATTACATCCAAGGGCGCGGATTAAACAGTTGGTCTCCTTTTATTTACTCTACCTATCTAATGATCTGTCAAGATTAAATAGTTTGGTCAGATTTTATTCTCTAACTATCAACATGAAATTTAAAGCATGACATAATCAAGATTAAATAGTTTGATTACCATGGATTGTGGTATGAATAACAAGCTTCACACAATCATTATTATGAATAAAAGTAAATAGTAGTGGCATTTTGGCTTGCTCACTTTCATGGTCTTTTGTTTTTGGGGTTCATATTTTTCACTTTTTTGGACCTTTTGTTATTCTTTTTGTCCTTTGATTATTCTTTTAGGACATACCCTCTTTACATTTTTTTAATTTTTTGAATATGGAAAAACATTTGCAGAATGCAAAGGTATGTACATATTACAGGTTCAGTCTCATTCATTCAAAAATTATGACTCCTATTGGTATACGAATCTAATAATGGCTCCACTTGGGGATGGCATTTCCTAGTGAAATGTCAAGAACTTTGTAGACCAATGGCCTTCTGAATTGTTGTGATGTTACCCTGCAACTTTTCCTTTTCATGTTTCTGCATTATTACTATTTATGATAGTAAAACTTTTGAAGCTTAGGGCCTTCTCTTCAGGCTTCAACTTCAAAAATCACCATCCAATCAACTCTAGACTTTTGAAAGTAAAGTATGCACAAATGATCAATGAAATTAATAACTAGTTTCAATATAGTGTTTTAGCATTTGACCATTCACTGGTCCTCCTTCTGCTTCTATACCATCCATTTCTTTGAGGAAGAAAGCATTATTACCTCTGAAAGCATAAATGATATACGAGCCTCTCCATAGGAAATCAAATTTCCCATGTTTTCCTTTATCCTCTTTCCTTGAATCCCATTTTAGAACTTTGTCTCCTAGGTAAAAATATTCTGCCTTAGTCCTTTTATCAAAAGTCTTTTTGATCCTTTCCTGCACAACTTGAGATCTGCTGTACACTTCTTCCCTAGTTTGTTGTAAGTGAATTGTTTGGTTAATTCTTCTTTGGATGTCATTTTGTTCAACCTGCAACTCTTGGAGTAGCTTCATCACTGGTGTTCCCAAGGAAGATAGGAAAACAACTTCCATTCCATAAACTAATCAATAAGGACTAGTACCAATGGATTTCTTTGTGGTTAGTCTGTCTACCCACAAGGCATTTACTAGCTTTTTGTTCCATGTTTTCGTGTTATCCTCTGACAATTTTTCAATGATATTTACCAGAATTTTGTTTGAGGGCTCTGCTAGTCCATTTCCTTGACGATAATAAGTTATGGAGTGGCCCAGAGTATATGATACTTATTATAGAAATCAATCATTCTTCTAGATTTGAAATCTGCTGCATTATCAGTGATGATTTTGGTTGGGCACCCAAATCTAGATAGGATGTTAGCCTCAAGGAAGGTTATTATAATAGTGTTAGTGGCTTGCCTTGATGGTATGGCTTCTATCCATTTGATAAAATAATCTGTAACAGTGAGGATCCATTTGTGTTGGGTAGAGGAAGGTTGGTGGATTTCACCAATGAATTCAAGACCCTATTGTTGAAAAGGTGCTTCAACAGAGACTGGTTTTAAGGACAAGGGTAGAAGCTTTTTCTTTCCTTCAAAGATATGACATTTATGACATGATGTTACAAATTTCTTTACATCAGAAAACAAGGTAGGCCAATAGAAACTGACTCTAAGAATCTTGTCAGTAGTGGTTTTCCAGTAAAGATGTCCTACACAGTCACCTGCATGAAACTCTTGTAACACCTTATCAGATTCTTCTTTCAATAAAAATTTAAGAAGGATACCTTCATGATTCCTCTAAAACAAAGCATTATCAATTATGCAAAATTTCAAGGATTTCAATTTTAAAAATCTACTTTTGGTCCTGGATAATTTAGGAGGAGCTTGTATATTTTGTAAAACATATATGATGTCAGCATACCATGGTTATTCAATAAAGACTTGGTTGATTGGTGGAGTCACCATCTCCTCTTCATTATCCATTTCTACAATAAAATTTATATCTAAGGCCTGACAGTTCGATTCAGCCATGAGCTGGCTAAACCTTGGCCTTTGATTAACTTTGTTGGTTTGATTTCTAGGTCATATTCTAATATAGTATCAATCCATTTCCCTCTCTTACCATCTGGACCATCCTGAGTTAGGATATCCTTGACTACTGAATTGGGGACATAGGCTATTATATGAGAATATAAAAAGTAAACTCTAAAATCTTTAATAGATTTGACTAAATCAAAGGCTTGCTTTTCCATTATATTGTATTTTAAGGGGGCATCTCTCAGGGATTTTCTAAAAAAGGAAATAGGTTGTTCATAACCCTAATCATTCTTTTGCAATAGAACTATAGCAATTGTGTGTTCTGAAGCAAAGGAAAATATAATGAAATCTCTATCAAACTTTGGACTAATCAAAATTGGTGTTTTTGTTAAGGCTTGCTTAATATCTTCAAAGGATTTCTTAGCTTCAATGGTCCATTTTATGGTCGAATCCTTTTTCAACATATTGTTTAATGATCTAATTAATTATGCTAAATTAGAAATAAATCTCCTAAGAAAGTTAATTTTCCCTAAAAGGCTTGTAATTCCCTAATGCTCCTAGGATGTTGTATCTATAAGATGGCTTCAATTCTTACAGGATCTATTTGGATACCATATTTAGAGATTATATGGCCTAATAAATTTCCCTCTTCTAACCCAAATAAGGTTTTTTTTGAGATTCAAAGAAATTCCATACTTCCTACATTTGATGAAAACCTGCCTTAGATGATCTAAGTGTTGTTTATCGGATTTTGAGAATACAGTGATGTCATCTAAATATATTACTAGGAAGTCATGAATTTCCTTAGCAAAAGCTATGTCCATGGCTCTTTGGAAAGCGGCCCCTACATTCTTTAATCCAAAAGGCATCTTCACATACATGAATGTGCCCCAAGGAGTAATAAACGCAGTTTTAGCCTCGTCATCTGGGTGAACTAAAATATGATTGTAATCGGAAAACCTATACAATAATGAGATTCTGGTTGATCCTACTACCCTTTCTAAGATATGATCCATTTTATGGGGAGGGTAATTGTCTTTGAGTGAAACTTTATTAAGATTCCTGAGATCAACACAAAGTCTAATCTCACCAGTTTTCTTCCTTGTTGGCACTAAATTTGAAACCCAGTCAAAAAATCTTATTAGTGCTATTATCTTGGCCTCATACATACTTTCGATTTCTTTTTCAATAGAAGGCAATAGGATGAGATTGATCCTCCTAAGCTTTTGCCTAAAGGTTTTCTGGTTTTCTTTTATGGGGATAGTGTGTTGTATGATGTTGGTGTCATAATACTTGAGGTCCTCATAACTCCAAGCAAATACATCTTGAAATTCCTTTAATAATTCAAGGTATTTCACTTTTTCGGTAGGAGGTAAGGACTTCGAAAGTTTGATCAATTTTGGATTTTCCTTAGTGCCTATATTACACTCCTCTATATCAGATTTTAAAGGTTCCATCTTTAGTTTTCTAAGGACATCATTTGAATCAAACAAGTCTTCCAAAGGGGTTAATCCTTTGGGCAAAACATTGTCTTTGAGATTAATGATTTCAGAGTCTTCATTAATTATCTCATCAATTTCAACTTGCTTTAGGTTTTATACATCTAATTTTGTAAATTTAGTGGGATGGAATCTATCTATATTTTCATCTTTTGTTTCATTAATTTCTATTTCATCTTTAATATTAGGATCTAATGTTATGTCAGTATCTATATTACTATTTACAAATTCTTCATCTAAGTTTAAAAAATCGTTTATCTATTTGTCATTAGCAAATACTTTCCAGTTTGTCAAGCTATCTGGGATAGTAGGTCTGTGCCTGACCTCAGCAATGTACTAATGGCTAGGTTGAAATGGTAACTTACAAGTGCTGGCAAACATTGCACAACTATGAGCCTGCATATTATGCTTCCTAGGAATTATAGCAACCTTGGTTTCTAGGAAAGTGTTTAGTATTTCTATAATGGTTCCTCTGTAACAACTTAATCTAGGGTCTTTGGTCATATATACAGCCTTGATTTGTTTTATAACTAACTCAGAGTCTCCCATAACAAAAACTCTTATAGCTCCTATCTTCCTAACTAATTTAAGACCTAAAAGAAGTGCTTCATACTCAGCCATGTTGTTAGTGCATTTAAAATTTAGTCTGTAAGCATGGCCCTCTGAGTGATCATTCTATAGATTATATATCCACACTCCTACTCTTGCTCCTAACTTATTCATTGATCCATCTATTATCACTCAGATTTTCCTTGAAGTTGTTGGGAAGAGGAAAGGGGTCTAAGGTAACCAAAAACCAACTTTTAGGTACAGAATCTAGCCAATATGTACCCAGGGAGGGCTCTCTCTTTAAGTTTTAGCTTTGTTTTGAAAGATATTAGGCTAGTTATCAAAGTTTAGGGGTTTTGATTGTGTTTGGTGGTGAAATTCAATAGCAGAGGTGTAGGTCTAAATAATTTAGGCCATTGGGCTAATGGAGTCAAAGAGGATGGCTCAACTAGATTTGGTTTCTCAACAAGGGATGGTTTCATAGGGCAAGATAGCTAAATCGGGAGAAATTGAGACTTTTTAAAGATGTGATGGACTTAAAATGGATGAAGGGCAATTAAGAATCCTTCATCATGTTCTAAAAAGAGGGAACTTGGATGATTAACAATAAAGAGCAATTAAGAATTCTTTATTAAATAATCAAAGATGATTAAACTAGGAAATAGGAGCAATTAAGAATTCATTGCTTATGCTAGTTTAGAGGAAAACATTTAAGAATAACAATGATTGAAAATACATTGCACTTAAGCACTTTCTGAATTATTCTTTTTCGTTTATCATTTAGATATGAAACAAAGTTGATATAATAAACAAGGAAACTTTAAAACATGAGATATATAATACTTATTGATCTGGTGTCCAACACATGAATCCTGTGAAAATTCCTTTGCATTAATTCTTCATCCAGCCAGCCATACAAAAATTCGTCCAATATCACTTTATTCCAAAGTAATTAGTATTACAACAATGTCTAAGAATCCACCCACAATACTCCAATCGAGGGAGTATTTATACAAAAAACTTACAACAAATATCTCATAACAAAATGAGATATATTCTAGGATGACTATCAATCAGTTACAAGAAAAATAGAGACAGATGGTCTCGTAGATAGAAGAAAAGGCAAAATGATGTTCCTATTCTTATGAATGTGCTAGAGGTAGGCCCTATTATTTGGCATGTTGTTGTCTTCTTTGTAATTCTGTGTTGGCTGCCCTGTTTTCACTGATACTCTTTACCTGCTCTAATACTCTTTGACATGTTTGATCTCTGTTTATCTTTTTTACCATTATTGATTGTAGTAAATAACCAAAATTTACCTTTTACCAAGGATAATTTACAAAATTTCTAACATTTCTTCCCACCATTTTGGTTGTGGTATTCTGGTTTTTTGAAGTTTCCTCAGGGCCTCATCTGTTTCAGTGTACCTAAAAAAGGTAGGCTGAATTGGAAACAAGTGCTTTATTTCATTCTTGACATAGAATAGGTTGTCTAGGCTGTCATAGAGAACTCTACCTGTAGGCAATGCTTTTGATGATGATGCACTTGTTGATGAAATTTCCTGGTTTCCTGCATATTGATTCAATTTCTCCACATAATCTATATGCGTCATTAATTTGTCATTAATAACTAAAGGACTAGCCAACCCTTTACTCTGCAAAATATCAAATTTCTTCATAAAAGCATTAATTTATTCCTACATGTCATGGCATCTTCTCTCTAAATTTTGCATCAGAGTCCTTTTAGTTAAAACCCTTTTGACCTCTAGAATTGTCCCTGTTCTGTCCTCAATGCCTAATTCTTCAAGCTGGTACTTATTCTTGGTATTCAAAAAATTTATGAGCCTGGTGGCTTCCTTAGGCATCTTTCCTAACTCTGCTCTTCTCCTTTGAACCTCTTCTCGGGTTGCCTTTACTAAATCAATTTGTTCAAAAATTATTTGGATTGATGGCCAAGAATCATTTATTGACTGAGTGATGTTGGCCCAAAGAATCTTTTTCATATTTGCCAAGGGCTTGTCAAATGTAAGGTCTTTTTCTAATGATTTTACCTTGTTTTCTAATCCTTTAATTTCCCTTGTCTTTTCAGCAACATTTATCTTTGAGAGATCATACTTTTTCTCCAAGGTAGAAAATTGTTCTTTTACCTTTTGCAGCTCTGTGACTTGGAGCTTCAATTCCTCCATTGATTTTACTAATTCATCTGGGCTGAGATCTAAAATTCCTGCTTGTGCTATACCTGTTGTTATTGTTGTTGTTACTACCTCTATTGTGATCACTGGAACATTAGGTGCTAGAGTTGTTCCAAGGGTGGAAGGGACTACAGTGGAAAGTACTGGAATCACACTAGGAGGCTAAACAGTCGACTCTCCATGCTTGTCCTTCAATTATTTCTCCAATTCTTATTCAGTTTCCTTTAGCTGCTCATTAAGTTTTAGGACTAAATCCATCAACTCTTCTTCAATAAAGACATCCTTTCTCCATGGGGATTTGGAGGAAGAGATATATGTAGTAGCCACAAGGATATGAGGTAAAATGGAAGGAGAAACTAGTGTGCAGGTTGAAGAAGAGCTTGTATGGCTTAAAAAAGGCTCCAAGGCAGTGGTATCTAAACTTTGACAGGTTTATGTCCAAACAAGGTTATACTAGATGTCACTCTAATCATTGTGTTTATCTCAAAAGGAAAAATGATGGTAGCTATATTATATTATTATTGTATGTAGATTACATGCTTGTTGTAGGTTCTAACATGCAGGAAATAAATTTGCTCAAAAGAAAATTGGCAAACTCATTTGCAATGAAGGATTTGGGTGTTGCAAAACAAATCCTTGGTATGAGAATAACTAGAGATAGGAAGAATTGCAAAGTAACATTGTCTCAAAGTGAGTACATAGAAAAGTTGTTGAAAAGGTTTAATATGCAGAATGCAAAACTAGTTAGTATACCTTTGGCTAGCCATTTCAAATTAGGTAAGGAGGAGTGTCCCAAGACTCAAGAAGAAATGGCTCATATGTCTAAAGTTCCATATGCATTAACATTTGGAAGCTTAATGTATGCAATGGTATACACAAGGCCTGATATTGCACATGCAGTGGGAGTTGTAAGCAGGTACATGAACAATCTAGGAAAAGAACTTTGGATGGACGTGAAGTGGATTCTCAGGTATTTGAGAGGTACCACAAATCAAACATTATGCTTTGGTGGTTCAAACATTGCTCTACAGGGATATGTTGATGCAGATATGGTGGGTGATAGAGATAGTAGGTGGAGCACAAAAGGGTATGTGTTTACTATAGGTGGAACAAGTGTCAATTAGGTCTCAAAACTGCACAGTGTTGTTGCACTCTCAACAACAGAAGCAAAGTTTGTTGTTGCTATAGAGGCTAGCAAAGAAATGATTTGGTTACAAAGGTTGCTAGATGAATTGGGTAAGAAGAAAGAGTTGGGCAGGTTATACAGTGACAATCAAAGTGCCATACATCTTGCAAAGAACTCTGCATTTCATTCCAAGACTAAACATATACAACTCAAGTACCATTTCATATGGTCAATGTTGGAAGATGGATAGTTGAAGCTGGAAAAGATACACACAAGCCAGAATCCTGCAGATATGTTAACAAAAGTTGTAACTAGGGAGAAATTGAGAATCTGCTCAGTTTCAATTAGTCTTCAAGTATGATGAAGAAGATGAGAAACAACCAAGTCTAAAGTGGAGTCATTGTCCAACAAATGAAGCAGTGGTGGAGTTGCTATAATCAGTCTCCAAGTGGGAGATTGTTGGGTGTGGAGCCTGATTATCATTTTTATTCAAAGGTATCCCTACATTGGACCCTAGTTTGTAATGGGGCTACAACGCCACCTGTAAAATATTCATTGTAGAGGGGCTAGCAGGAGTTGGGGAGGTGAAGCAGTGACAACCAGAGTGCCGTACAACTTGCAAAGAACTTTGCATTTCGTTCGAAGACTAAACATATACATCTCAAGTACCATTTCATATGGTCAGCATTGGAAGATGGACAGCTGAAGCTGGAAAAGATACACACTAGCCAGAATCCTGCAGATATGTTAAAAGTTGTAACTAGGGAGAAACTAAGAATCTGCTCAGTTTCAGTTGGTCTTCAAGTATGATAAAGAAGATGAGAAACAACTAAGTCTAAAGTGGATTCATTGTCCAACAAATGAAGCAGGCGTGGAGTTTCTATAATTAGTCTCCAAGTGGGAGATTGTTGGGTGTGGAGCCTGATTACCTTATGTATTCAAAGGTATCGCCCATTGGACCCCAATTCGTAATGGGATGGCAATGCCGCCCATAAAATATTTGCTGCAGGGGGTAGCAGGAGTGGGTAGGTTATACTGTTCCAGCCAGAATGCCATACATCTTGCAAAGAAATCTACATTTCATTCCAAGACTAAACATATACAACTCAGGTACCATTTCATATGGTCAGAGTTGGAAGATGGACAATTGAAGCTAGAAAAGATACACACTAGCCAAAATCCTACAGATATGTTAAAAAAATTTGTAACCAGGGAGAAACTGAGAATTTTCTCAGTTTCAATTGGTCTTCAGGTATGATGAAGAAGATGAGAAATAACCAGGCCTAAAGTGGATTCATTGTCCAAAAAATGAAGCAGTGGTGGAGTTTCTATACTCAGTCTCCAAGTGGGAGATTGTTGGGTGTGGAGCCTAATTATCTTCTGTATTCAAAGGTATTGCTGCATTGGACCCGAGTTCGTAATGGGGCGACAACACTGCCCGTAAAATATTCACTATAGAGGGGGTCTAGGATGAGATCTGACGGTAGAATTTATGCCCTGTAAATGTTGTAAAATTGCCTTGTAAAATGTTGTATTTTCGTAGTAAATATGGGTCATTCATTAGGCAGAGGTCTGATGGTAGAAGTTATGTTTAATTTAGGATTTTTCCGTAGAAGGCAACCCCTCGCTATAAATGAGGGGATTTTATTGTGTCTATGTAGATCTGTATTCTGAGTGAGAAAGAGAGAAGAGATTGAGAGTGAAGAGGGAATTACAGCAGATTTGCTGTAGGTTGTATCTCTTTAGTTTGCTAGATAATATAAAAGGAGGGATTGGCTGTTTCTCCATGGACGTAGCCCAAACTGGGTGAACCACGTATATTTGTGTCTCTCTTGTTTTATGATTTTTCTATGTTTATATTTCTGCAATATTTTATGTCTTCCATTGCTCTATAATATATAATTTCCTAACAAAAAGACATCCAACAAGATACACAAGTGCATATTTTCCAGCTGAAGACATCAAGAAGTTTACAAAATTTAATTTCTCCTAAGTTCCAAAACTTATAAGGATAAAAAATTGAGGACGTTGTGATTATTTTTTCGATAACGCACATGGGCAGAATATCCTTTGAAATGCGCGGTTGAAGAAATGGATGACTCAGCAAATGCGGGACCACTCCATACACTTGGAGTTGATTCCCTCATAGGATCTCAGTCCAGGAAAATAAAACTTGAGTCACTCTAAAGATATGCAGCCCTTAATGGAATCATCTTGTCCTACTCATGAGTTATTTTCATGCATGAACCAAGAGAGGGAAGACAGATTCAAAAAATTCTATATAAATGTCAAGTCGTGGGAGAACCAAACTATGACACATTGTTATGATGGCTAAATTTCTATCATAGAAAACCAACATTCCAGTGTTGAAGCCAAAGAAAGTAAGAGCAGTAGAATGTTGGACATATTTCTTCTAAGGAATCCATCATCTTAGTGAGAAAAGAGGAATCCACCATACGAGAGTCTTCATACTACTTTGAGAGAGAGGAGAAACTTGCCAAGAGATTGAGGAAAAGAACCCCCGTTACTGAGGATTTTTTAGCACCATATATTAAAGAATTCCCTTCAAGTGTCTAATATTCGTCTATTGTATTCAACCTCTAGTACCAAGAATCAATAAAGGGATATTGTTTCATTATTTTTTTGACTTGTTTGATCCATTTAGCATTGTTTGTGAATTTATCTCCTTGTTTTAGTTTATGTTTGTGTATGGATTCTTTTCACTATTTAAAGTGATTTGTTTATCTAAGTTTTTCCACTAACAACACCAACCCTGTGTGTGATCCTTTTCAGGGAACAATCAAATGATAAGGAGGTATCTCTTGGTACACCATTGCCAAAAAACACTACCATCAGAATGGCGAACATATTGTTGTTTTTTCATTAATCTAAAGATTGTGTTTGCGGGATCTTCTCTTTGTGTAACCACTCTACAAGGTGCTTAGCACCTCTTTGGAATTTTTGTAGGACCTATGGGACCCATTCTGAGCCCATGGAATTGAATTTTCATTTCCTTTGCTCGCCTACACATATTTTTTGCTAACAAACGTGTGCACACATATGTGTGTGTCTAAACTCGCACTATCACCAGAAAGCCAAAAAGAGCATTGTATTTTCTCTTTTCTCACGTGATTGGCAGCCTTTAGTGAATTTCATTCACCTCTAAATTTGTTATTACCTGTTTATCTTGCCTAGTTGCGTTACTAACCTTAATTAGTGGAGAAATTAGAGTATTTATTTTTATTTTTATTTTCAATACACACATAGCTTAATTAGGGAGAGAATTAAGTGGCCAAATTCCACATATGTTTTTCAAACCATTTTGCTATATTTTTCTACAAATCACATAGCTTAACTAGTAAAGAAGTAAGTGGCCCATCATCTACAAATATTACTACTAACAAAAGCAATCATTTTTTCATTTTATGGGACTAGGATCAACTCTTATTATAGAAAGTAAGTAATCTTTTCTTCCCTTGCGTCTCTTAAATGAACCTGGGTTTGCATATGAAAAAATTCTTAAAGCATTTGAATTTCCATCTCCCTTGTTGAAATTCACATAGTTTAATAGGAAAAGAGCAAGTGGCCCATGATCCACACCATATTTGTTTTTCAATACAAGGAACAATCAACACTTAGTGTAATTAGAAGGATATTGTAAAGGATTATTGGATATCTGCATCTTACCACACTTTGTATGTTCACTTGCATCACACATCAAGCTTCCACAAGCTTTGTACTAGAAGGTATCCAGTTTCCGGAGCTTTGTGTAATCAGTTTATTTTCACTTAAAAAATCACTCCATAAGTGCATTAACACTCCTTAGAAACAACCATAACTTGAACCAACTAAGCTTCCTCACAAGATCCACCTAAAAATTTATAGCTCAGGTTAGGACCATTAGGGGTAGGCATCCCATAAGTCACCATGGTCATGACACAAATTTCAAACATAGTTGTTGAACTTTTAGGGAGATGAAATTCTTTCAATCATCCCATGGAAAAGAATACCCAAGCATGACAGAGACCTGATTGAGAGGAGGTTCGGCTTAGGTCTAGTGCGTGTGGTACTCCTTCGAGCTACTTGATCCATCTAGTGCTCAATACATGTAACTAACTACCTACACGTGGGATGAAAGTACTTTAGTGGCCAAAATCTAGGACATCATTTCCCTATAGGTGATAGTGTAGGTAGCACTTGACCCTCATTTATATTACATTGGTTGATTCTTCGACTACTGGAAGGCATCACCAATTATTTCAGGACATTGCACGAGGACCCATTATAAGATATCTCTGCAAGGCCCAGTTACTTTGAGAGTGGCAATGATGATTAGGTTTGCTTATGATTTTTTATCATACACAACAAATGAAAACCATTTTTTGTTTGATTGACCACATAACTTAATTATAAAAGGAAAGTAACCATTTTTATTTCCACTTTTGTTTTATGTATGTGATTTTATTGTATTGATGTTTTATCTCCTTCCCTCACCAAACAAAAATTAACAGACACTCCAATTGACACCATAAGGGAGCCCACGACTCCCCATCGATCTAGATTTTTTTTAAACCTCCCCTCATTACTAGGAGGTGCGCCAAGACTCCCACCATTTAGGCATAGAGGAGGTCAAGCAGCCACCATTATTGGATCTTATTCCCTTTTTGGTGCATCTTTTCTCAAGAGCCCTCCTCATCAAAGTACACCCTTCACCACCCCAGAAGGGTCCCCACATGCTACCCCTTTGGGGAGCCCACACACCACTCCTGCGGACAATCCATGAGACACCCATCGAGGTAGTTCTCCTAAAAATTTTCCACATAGCACACCTTTTCATATAGCTATCCAAACTCGTTTCACGATAGTGGATGACTCACAGATCCCATTCTTATCTTCTTTAAACCTACCATATTTAATTAAGCTAACCAATGACCTGATTGCCCATGGCCATAATTGGCCATCTATGCCCACCAAGATCCCTTCAGGCATTCCAAAGTTGGAAGGGAAATAGGGGGAAGGCCCAGGAAACCACGTCATGACTTTTCACCTGTGGGATTCCTCTAATATCATCACTTACAATACCATTAGGTTATGACTACTTCCATGCACCCTTACTAGGCTTGTAGAAAAATGGTATATTGACCAGCCTTCTACGTCACATGGAAACTTTATCTCACTAGCTACAACTTCCCTCCCCTTTTTTCAACTCCTGGTTCATCATAATTTGGGTCTCGAACTCCTCTACCACTTCAAAAAAACACCTGCTACCCACATATTGGATCATATACATGAATGACATAAATGTCATAGCTTGTGTAAAGCACATTATCTACACCCAGTCTCGATACATTTATCATGTGATTCTAGATGTCATGTGCCTGTAAACTTATAAAGAGACACCTGGTGAATCCAATCCCACTAATGGATTGATTGGGTCTATAACCCAAAACCAACTCAAAAATAACTATCAATACCCTGGATACTCTTCAGTGGCCAACCATTTGATGCTACACAAAAATTCACCACCAATGCAACATACAAGATACCACCCCGATCAACCCGCACTGATGCAGAATACAGTTAGTAGGGTTAACCAATATCAGCCCCCTCACAGAAGCTCATATCCTCCCACACAGGGAAACTAGCACTCCTATAGGAATACAAACATAATTTCCTTTTCCCAGAATCCATATACCAATCAAAGAAAATGAAACCAATATTCTCCTTTCCCTGCACAACAACATAATAATCCACCAACACAAAATAATCCAAGGGTTAATCTAGTGCAACTTTCTCTCACTCCATAGCAACAATCAGAGAAGTAGCTAAACCCAGCTAACCTTCCTAATGTTGCTAAGAAAAAACCAAATATAAAACCAAAGGGAGAACCCAAACAGGGATCGACCAACCATAACCCATATAAGAAAGAAACCCTAACCAAAACTATGGATGACCAACCAAAACCCATATAATAAAAGAAAGAACACAGGTCTATGGATTAATCATTCTTGTGTTATCTATGGGGAATACGGTCATTATACTCGACATTGTCCTCAAATCCCTAAGTTAAAAGGGATACAGGAGAATAGGGGACAAGGAGGTCAACAAACTGCAGTAATATAAGACCCTTTCCCCATCAGGGAGTGGTTAACACTTAGCAACAATCATGCCACCCAACTCCTTCTGGAGGGAACCCTCATAACAATTCTAATCATGACATTTTCATGATAGGAGAAGATATCCTCTTGCAAATGTAAAATAGAAGTTATGAAGCTCCCTGTTACACAATATTTTGTCACGGCTCCTGCAGTTCCCTATGTCATACCCTAAAGTTCCCGAAACATGATAATTATACAGTATACTCATCCATGTATACATCTCAGATCCCTCCTTTAGCTTTGCTTGGAAAATATCTTGATCTTTCCTTGAAGAAATAGCTCTTAAAACCCTAAAATGAGGGTCATCGCTCTTATGAAGCTCAAAACCGTGATGGTCGCCTCTTGCACCATGTTTGACCCGCGATGGCATCCTCCGTTTTCTATCATACTTGTGATGATCCCAGAAGGGTAATTTTCCCAAAGAGGATGAGAGGCTTCATGATCTAGAAGCTTCCAGAGCTGTGAGCTAGAGGTAGTTTCACATAGATTAGGTCAAATCCTCCTAATTTGGCTTCTTGTTCTCATCCCTATGAGCTACCTCCTTGAGATGTGGGCCTAATCCTATCGTTGGAGAAGTCCTAACGCCATCTCCCATCCTATAAATTAATCCTCTCCCATTCCAAATGGTTGGTATATGTCCATTTGCACCCCTATGCTGAGCTTGTGCTTAAAGGCTATTCATTAGACTTGGAGAAGGAGTGTTTGGAGAGTTTCTTGGCTTGGACTTGGATTACCACTCAAGAAGAGCCTTTCAAAATCAAGGCTATGGTTGTAAACTTCCCTTTATTCATATAATAATATAAAACTGCTGGTTCATCTTCCCAAAATATATATGTTTATGTATGTGTTAGCTTGGCATTCCTTGATCGGCTAAGTGGGTTATTATTGATTTGTTATTCATTTTGGCATGATTTTTTTATCTTTTGATCACTTGTGCAGGTACATAAGCACTAAGAGAAGAAGGAATAAGTTCATGACACAAGCGGTTCGAGGCTCTCAACAAAGTAAATTGAAATAGCATCAGAGCGAGGTAGGTTATCTCTCTTGTTCTACTTTTCAATTATAATCTACGAAGATGTCTAGTTGATTGTCACTTCAGTTGCTAGACCCACTCATTGGGCCAGGGGGATCATCTCTGTCCATAGAAAGGATTAAACTTTTCAATAAAATGTCAACTCCACTGGGGAGCCTATGACCCTTTCCTTCCCTTTCTTCACCTTTTCTTTTGACAAGTTTGACCGACCATTCATTTTTAGACTTCATTGTTTGTCTATGATCAATGTCATTGTCTGATAGATGCTTGAAGGTTGTTGATTTGAGTTGTTCTTGAACATTTTAAGTTTTTTCTTTTCTTGACCATCATGGGTTTGACCCTCACAACCGTGATGACATTGAGATTTTGTTGATTACAGTAGTGATGATCACTACTTTACTCCTGACAGGGGCAATGATTGCAGAAAATTAAGAAAATTAAGGTTTCTTCTCTTATTTTCAACTCTGTTTTCCTTCTCCCAGTGATTTACTAGTGTGTTCTTGGTTGATTTTCTTGTTTTCTAATTACAATCACCCTTTAAATTGGTTTGAGAGTTCTTGGAATTTGATTAGGCTTTTAGGGTTTCTAGCTCTTCTAGGTCAACCTTCGTTCACTCATTGGTATTTTCACGAGTTATCAGAGATCAATTACATGCGTTGAAGAGTCTTTGTGTGTTCAGACATCCTTTGCAGATCATTTTTGGTTCTTGTGTCTTAAGTTGTTTTCATTAGTAGATATTGTTGAAGTTTCTTAAGTTCTCTTTGACAAAAGATAGATTACAAATCGATTCTCTCATTGGAATCAAAACGAAGTGTTTTATTTGCATTTTGCATTTCTAAAAGTGAAAGTGAAAGTTTTATTCTTTTCATAGTTTTCAAAGCATTTTGAGTTGCATTCAAATGATTGATGTCAAAACGATTTTCATATTTGTTGGCTTGCTTGAATTCTCTTTTACTTTTGCACTAGATTATGATAGTTGCATTTTGAAAAAGAGAAAACAATCATCAATGTATCTTACGGAAATTTTTCTTAAAGCTTTGTTTTGGCATTTCATTTGCTTATCATATGAAAGATTATATTTCATATTTTTCATTTAGCATTTGGATATTGTCATGGATGCACTTTTGCATTTAGTTTGATTCATGATTTGAGTGATCGCCTTCCCTAAATATATAGCTTTCATCGAATTAAAGGATTTCATTTCATCATCTAGTTTGAATTTTAGGAATAGGTAACATCGTTTAGGCCTTGAAATTGAAACATAATTCCAAGATAAACTTTAAAGTCTATCAATTAATCTAACAAGAATTTGAAACATTAACATTCACATTTAGTGGTCTAGGCTACAAACATGTTCTGGCATCTTTAAAACTTAGTAGTTGTCATTTGCTTCGGCATTAGACAGTGATAGCATGGAATTGTGCTCGCTATACCATCGTGTATATAAGGGGATACCCCCATAGGTTGCAAACCTTTCTTCATCGGAAATCGAGTCTGCCGCCCTCTAAACGTGATACACCGAACATAGCATTCGGGCGATTTCCAGCACATACGTCAAGTCCTTGGTAAATTTATTTGTTGGGGTGTATATTGCAGTTCACGGTTACTTGGTACTCCTTTTACCTAGATTCACCTGAGCAGTCATTTCAATCTTTTCTGACTCTTTAAATTTGAAAATATCATTTAGAAACTTGTCCTTTCAAGCTCACAAAACTATTGAAAGTGACTAGAGTCACCTTCTCTCCCTTTTCTCGACTCTTAAAAGATGAAAAGGAAATGTTTTTTTTTTTAAATAATTTCCCATGATAAACAAGTCGAAACCAAGCAATCGCTTCTTGGACCAATATTGAATAATTCCCTATTAATTTCAAGATTGTTAAAAGTCCTAAATGAATTTCCTTTCCTTTTTTTCTATTAATAGGAAGTCATCGTGGTTAAACCATTGAGTTCATCTCATAATTCCCCTTCATTGTTTGATATTGAAGGGTCCTCCCAAGGAGTTCATCCAGAACTTCCTTAGTCACTTGAGGATCAAGGTTTTGAACTTGGAATTATTCCGAGCATCCAACCTGTGTCTTCTCATCCACCTCCATCAGATTCTCAGTCACCTCAAGAATCTGATCCAGATTCCTCTGATAATCCTATTCAAACCCTTAAGAGCCTGCAAATTCCTGAAAGCCCGTCAGCACTTGTGATTCACCCGTTGAATCCATTATTCAATATTTTTGTGATATCTCCTCAACATCCTTATAGTCTGTATGATTGGCCTGGTATTCCTTTGGAGTTATCTCCTCGTACATCTTAGGTTCTTCGTCACCAATTGTTTCCATCTATGGAGTCAGAAGGTGAAATTTTAGTCTCCTCTCCGGGTCATTCAGAAGTTTCCGCTACCCATAATCCTCTCGTGGATGATGAGCATGGATATGAATTCCCTCCAGAAGGCTTTCCTTATATAGGAAGAGTCTCATCTCTCACCTATCCTGAAACTAGTGGACCCATGTTGCCACATGGTTATACCACTTTAGCTTAGTTAGTCTTGGGTACTCCTAGTGCCTCGTCATTGTATTAAAACCCCATCTAGTCTTCTAATGCTATGCCTACATCTGGTCCATTCCTTCAAAAAACAACCTCTCGAAGTACTGTACAAACCGCAGTCACCTCATTTCATGTTCAACCTACTATTCTGTCACAACCTATCTCGTCGTTTCAACCGACCCTTCTAGTTCAACCGACCGTCTCAGGTCAGGTCTCGATAACTTCTTCTACCACTCCATCAAGTGGATAGAATGTCAACCACCTGGGGGGAAAGATATGAATTTTCCTCTTATGTCCAGCTAAACCAGTGTGAGTGGATTACAAACTAACATGGTTGGATTTAATCAACATTATTATGGTGTTATTCCTAACCCTACTGGTCGATCTGGGTCAGGTAACGTCCAATATCAGCAGTCGTATATGGCTCAGGTTCCATTCCAATAGGCTTATGTCCCATATGGTTCGTAAGCCTTGGTTAATCTACCTTACATTCCTCAAGTTGGAGCTTATGTCTAGCCTAGTCAATCCACTATTCCTAGTGCATATGACCAGATTCAATTCAGGAAATATCAATACCCTCAGGGCATAACCCTAGGAGCTGTCCAGCTACCCTTGCAGCAACAAGGAAAACCCTTTCAGTAGCAAGGGAAACCTTCACAGCAACAAGGGCAAGAATTGTAGTAGCAAGGGAAACTATTACAATAGTAAGGGCACCCTTTTCGATAGTCGCAACAGCCTTTGCAACCACGAACTCAGTTTTTTTAGCAGTCCTCCCAACCTTTGTCCTTGCAAGGGAAAGCATTACATTAACAAGGGAAACTATTACAACAGTAAGGGAAACCTTTGTGGCAATTGTAGTGGCCTTTGCATCCACAAACCCAGTTTGTTCAGAAGTCCTCCTAACCATTGTCCTCACAAGGCCAACAATTGCAACAGTAAGATTAACCTTTATAGTAGTAAAGCCAACCTTTGCAGCAATAAGGTCAGCCTTGCATGAAACAAGCTTTATATGTGTATCAGCCTTTGCAAGGTCAAGGTTAGACTTGGAAGGTCAACATCAACCCCTGTAGCAGCAGGGTTAATCTCCTTACATCCAGGGTCAACAGGTTCAACAAACTTATAATCCATATGCTACTTACCATGCTTATCAATGTTCTATGGTAGGGAAATATCAAGCCTACCCTAGACCCAATCCACCTTATGGTCAAGGTAACCCTCAATGGGGACAAAACCAAATTCAATGGACAAAACCCTCCACTATGGGGCCGTAATCCTTACTAACAAGGATGGAATCCATAGTTTGGGTCTCCTCAAAGGCCTTATATGTTGTTTAACATGCAATTTCCTTTCTTGGCTACGTTGGAGTTTGCCAATGTCTCGAGGCTCATGAATGATCCCATTCTTTATCTGCTTTACTCACCTCCAGTTCCAACAAAAACTCCAAGTGATTGACCCAAATTCGACGGAAAAGCTAAGGAGTATCTGCAAGCTCATGTGATGACATATGACCTCTATTGCTCCTCTAATTCATATGTCAATAATTCTATCTGTCTTCAACTATTTTAGAAAACTCTCACAGGTGTTGTCGCTAAATGGTACATCAAATTACCTCGAGGTACCTATGGTGACTTCAACTCTTTCGCTATGTATTTCCTCACTCATTTCCAATTACCAGTTCGATATGAAACTAGAACTCATTTTCTTATGTCCCTTAAGCAAGACACTGTGACCTACACTTCCGACCATATCCATGAATGGAGACATCAACATTGCCTCATCGACTTTGAGATTGTTGATGAGTTGTTTTCATAATGGTTCACAAAATAATTCATTAGCAAGATTTATAAGGCCATAGCTATGGGTGCATGTGTTACTGAAGAGCAAGTTATCACCCATGACCAGTATTTAGACTTGTTCCATTCACAATTTGGCACATTGTATGAGATGTTACCTGATGCTTTGATACCATCATTGGATCTGATAGCAGCGAAGCCTCCAGATACACCACCTATTGATGGTGTAATTGGTTTTGTGTCTCTGACTTCCATGAAAGCTTCTTCAAGGTAGAAATCTATCTCAAACATTGGTTCCAATAATCCCTCCCAAAGTTCATCCATTCCTGGTAAAACCTCTGAGGTACATGTTGTCTAGTCTAACACAGCAGATAAGGCCTCTAAAGGCAAAAAGAAGGGAAAAGGTAAGGCCAAAGATGATGTCCCAAAATAGTACCCTCCAAAATCATCTGTTGATGATGCTTCTAGAAGAAAGCCGAAATATTCTTGCCTCATTTGTGAGGAGGATCGTTACACTAAGCATTGTCCCCGATGTTCTGAAGTTAATTGCTTACTGAAAAGGACTCTAGTTGTATTAAAAGAAAATTTTCCATCACAGCAGATGTAGTTGGTAAACCAATGATAATCCTCTTCTTCCTCAAGTTCTCAAGCTTTCATGATGCAAGGGTCATCACCTATCTCAATCGCTACTCGAACTAAGGACTATCAATCCACGCCTAAGCAGACGATGGAGAAAGAGGCTACCGATGATCCTTCTACTTCTACTCCATCTAGTTCTGGTCCACTCTTTATTTAGAACCCTAATAGTGAATCTGTCATCTGACCACCTCCCAAAAGTGTTCTTTGGAAGTCATCTTTCAATCCGAATTCTAGAACTGCACAACATTACAATATTGTTAAGGATTTAGCTTAAGCCCCTTCGACAATGTCTGCCCTCGAGGTTCTCCAATCCTATCCAATGCAGCAAAAGTCACTATTGTCTGCCATATACGCTATCGATCCTTCTGATTCGAGTATGATTACTTTCGATCTAGAAAATCATGTGCCTCGTCTTCCCCATCAGATTGAATTTCTGATATAGATCCTTATCAAAGGAAAGATGATTCATTGAATAGTTGTTGATGAAGGTGCCTCTACCTACATCCTGTTACCTTCGTGTTGGAAATCCATTGGTTCTCCTTCTCTTAACTAGTCTCTGAACCCCTTGGAAGCCTTTGATGGCAGAGGTTAACATCCATATGGTATTCTCACAAACTTGCCAATTACATTAAAAGGAAATACCATTGAATTAGGAGTAGAAGTTGTAGATGCGAGTCTCAACTACAACCTTCTTCTCAAGCAAAGATGGACTCACACCATGTTTCTTGTGGTGTCTTCTTTGTTTCATGTACTTTATTTTTGTCATGAACAAAAAATTGTCACATTTGATCAACTGTACTTCCTTTCTTTTGGTTCATCAAACGGAAACGTTTCTTATGTGGGTTATACTAAGATTCCTTATGAGAGCATGGGGGTAGGTCTCTTCAAAGACTCTTATTTAATGGGTACTTTTTCTCTCCCACCTCTGAATGTTCATTCAATGAATATGATCTCAGTCTCTATGGATCCTTAGATTATCCCTAACACAGATAAAATATATTCCTTTGGAGATCTTATGCCTTTAAGTCCATTGGAGCTGAATTATCAAGAAATTGTCTTGGCTTCGATGGCCACTTTAGACATTCATTCTACTTTCATTGTGAATTTGGACACTTATGTGCCATCTCCCTAGCTTGGTTGTTGGGATTCTCTTGATCCCTTGAATGAGACATTCCCCACCAATGAGAGTATCATTTAGTTCATGTCTCTGAATGAAACTCCATGGAACGGTCTACATCATCGTTCTTCTTTTCTTCCTAGCCTTGATGAGATGCCTTCCTGTCTTGAAGTGTTTGTTTCTCATTATCCTAAGACTCCACTTCAGACACCTGCCCTAGCGCATGAAGTCTTATCAGAAGGTAATATGGGAAAAACCACTTATACTATGCCTCTCGACATTTTTGTTAAACCGGGAATTGTCAAGAACATTCATATTGGGGTTTCCTATTCTCTAGATGAGGTCAATATTTATACTCAAATTTTTAAATAATTCCGAAACATTTTTTCATGGCCATACGAGGAAATTCCTAGTATTGATCTGGCAATAATGGTGTATGAGATTCTGACTTATCCTGGCGCTAAGCCTATTTGACAACGGCTTCACCCTATGCACCATCGAAAATATATTGCTATTAAAGAAGAAGTGGAGAAGCTTTTAAAAGTGGGTTTCATTTATCCTATTCCATTGACAGATTGGGTATCTAATATCGTCCTTATTGCCAAAAGGCAGGGTACAATACGTGTTTGTGTTAATTATTGTGACATCAATCACATGTGTCCTAAGGAAAATTATCCTACTCCCTTTATTGACCAAATCATCGATGAATGTGTTGGGAGTGATATTAATCATCATGGACAGTTCTTCTAGCTATAACCAGATTAACATTTCACCCGCTGAACAGCATAAAATGACCTTTATCTGTCCCTGGGGTACTTTCACTTATAAAAAGCCTCTTTTCTGTTTGAAGAATGTTGGCACTACCTTCCAATGAGCAATGTCTTATGAATTTTATGACATTAGACACATTTTTTAGTCATATCTCGATGGCTTACCAACTCATTCTACTAAGCGTTGTGACCATCTAGATCATTTAATATCCATCTTTTTACAATGTCGCAATTACAATATCTATCTTAATCCACACAAGTGTGTGTTTTGCATTGAGTCTGGCTGACTCTTGGGTTTTATGTTGTCTCGCGAAGGCATCCGGATTGAGCCTTTGAAAGTTGAGGCCACTATCAATCTTACCCCCCTACATCATTATTTCAACTTCAGAGTCTGCAAGAAAAGGCTTATTTTCTTCATCGATTTGTCCTTAATTACATTTAACTTGCGAAGGGATTTACTTACTTACTTAATTAGGGGATCCCTTTTATTTGGGATGAAGTTGCCCAGAAATCTTTCGATTCTTTAAAGAACATGTTGATTAGTGCTCCTTTACTACATGCCCCTTATTATACACATGATTGCTTCGTGTACTTGGTTGCAAATGATACTACTATTGCTATGGTATTAGTTTAGGATGATGACAATGGCAACAAGCACGTGGTTTATTATTTGAGTTGGAATATTCTGGATATTGAGTCTCAATATTCTCATGTCGAGAAGCTTGCCTTCACGGCAGTTCATGTCATCAAAATAGTTCAACACTATATCCTTTTATGAAAACCACTGTGATTTCTAATTGCAACCCCATGACATATATGCTGACTCACCAATTACTAGGGGGAAAATACTCCAAATGGATCGTAATCCTGTAGGAGTTTGAATTGGAATTTACTGTTTCCAAATCAAAGAAATCACTCGTCTTTGTTGAGTTAATCTGTTCTCTTCCATCTACAAGCACCCCAACAGATTTTACTGAGTAGATCCCCAATGAACATCTATTTCTAATCACCACTCTTGACCCATGGTATAGGGATATTATTTTTTATCTCCAAACCTAAACTTTCAGAACTGAGTTGTCCTAATCTTACTAATGCTGCATTCGACATCAGTCCCAACCCTATCAGATCCTTGGTGATACATTGTATCAGGTAAATGTGGACTCTATCCTTCATAGGTGTCTCACCCTAGAAGAGGCTGATTAGGTCTTAAATGATTTCCAATCTGGTGCCTATGGTGGTCATATGTTTGGATATGCCACTACTCAAAAAATCCTCTGCGCCAGTTATTTCTGGCCTTCTATCTTTGAAGAATTCATTCTAGTTGTCCAAAAATGCCATGAATGATAGATTTTCAACTGCAAGCAGCATGCCCCACCCATACCCCTACACCTAGTAATTACCATTGGCCCATTTTCCAAATGGGGCATTGATTTCATGACATGTAACCATCGATCGGCCGAGGGGCATGGTTATATTATCGTCGCAGTCAACTATTTTACTAAATGGGTCAAGGTGATGCCTACATACAATGTTGATGGTACTACTGCTGCTCAATTCTTTTTTAACCACGTCATAGAACTTTTTGGTGTTCTACAAGCTATATTGACAGACCATGGATCGCATTTTCATCATCACATGATGGTAGAGCTGACTTCTCAGTTGGGACTACGACATGATAGCTCAAGTCCTTATTATCCATAGGCCAATGGCAAAGTTGAAGCAGTTAATCAAGTTTTGATTACTATGCTTCAACGTACTGTTGGGAAGCATAGAAAGGATTGGCATTTAATGATATTCTCATCTCTATGGGCTTACAAAACTTCTGCTAAGACAGCCACTCAATTCACTCCATTCCAACTAGTGTATGGTTTAGAGGCAACTCTACAAATTGAATATGAAATCCCTTCACTTAAGCTAGCTATCGAACTTATTATGAATACCTCACCTGAAGAGGAGCAGCTTTTGTATCTTGAAAGGCTTGATGAGACTCATTGCATTGCTGCAATGGTTATCAAAGCTCAAAAGAAATGAGTCAAAGCTCATTTTGACCAAACCATTTCTCCTCACATTTTTTATGAAGGCGACTTGGTCCTTATTTACAATCAAGCTAATGATAAATTGGGGGCAAGAAAGTTTGAAACCATGTGGCATGGGCCCTACATCATCAAGCATGTCTTATAGAAATGTGCCTATGAGCTATATGATTATGAGGGAAATTCATTTTCACAACCCCTTAATTGGTTGTATCTCAAGAAGTATTATGCGTGAAATTCGTGTAATAATTTTTGTAGATTAGTGTGTTAATTCATTAGTGTGTGTCTTTGATTTTTGGTGTGTTTGTTTGCTTTGCAGGCATGTGTTTTTTTCTTACCCTATGTTCCACTTAGTCCACAAATGTCATCAAGCCATTACATTGGTTTTTCTTATGGTGCTTGTCATAGCACACAAAACCTCTCTTTTGCAGTATAGGTACTCTATGACCCTAATGGCGAGCTGATTAACTTACAAGGTATCTTCCTTGGTCGAAAAACCAATAATATTGTTGAATATAGTGCAGTTTTTGAACTCTTGTCAGAAGAAGTTTCTCTTGGAATTAAGGATTTAGTTGTCAAGTTGGATTCACGGCCTATTGTGCTATAATTAAGCAATCATTACTCGGTGAGAAATCCACAAATATTGTGCATGTATCTATGTGTTAGATTGCTAGAAAGAAATTTTCGTTACATTACATATCAACATATTCCACGTAATTTAAATACATTAACAAGTGCATTAGCAAATTTTGTTCTTGATAGGCATTTGCGTCATTTATAAAACTGATCACGTCATGGACACATAAGTAGAAAGAAAACATGCATATATATATATATATATATATATATATATATATATATATATATATATATATATATATATATATATATATATATATATATATATATATATATATATATATGTTCGTGTGTGTGTGTGTGTGTGTGTGTGTGTGTGTGTGTGTGTGTGTGTGTGTATTTGTATATGTATATGTATATCTATATATATATATATATATATATATATATATATATATATATATATGTATATATATATATATATATAGATATAGATATATATATATTGCGTCCTCCAGAGTGTTTACGTCAAAATATCAAAAAATAGAGTGTTTTGAGACACCTGGCTTTCAAAGCCTACAAAATATGTAAAAGACCTAGATAAACTATCAAACTACATAGTGCTCATGATAGCATGAGACCGCTTTGATCACTTTGCCTAGTAGCTAACGTAGTCTCACAATGACTGCCAATGTATGTCTCTGCCAACATAGTGGAACATCTTCAATAGTGGCATAGTCTGGAACTCCTCGAGTTATTTCCTCCAGATTGCGCTCCATCTCAAGTATGGGGTTATCCCCTTCTTCATAGTCTACACCCACTTTCGGATGAGAATCTCACCATGTTATTGGACACATGCCTCAAGGTCTCTTTGGTCCCACATCTACACATTTATCATAAGTTGAGTCTCAGTTTATACTTTTATAAAAATCATAAAACTTGAAAAAATCTAAAAAAAAATTTTTACCTGCATCGGTCCATTGTTCGCCTGGTGGTAGAGGTAGATCTAGATCCCACCTAAAATATGTGCCAGCATAAGCATAATCATCTACCACATGTATTTGGCATTCTAGCCAAGCAAAGAACTATGGTGGATAATGCATATGTTGACCCACGCCTCCTCAAGGCATGAGCTGACTCCATCTCACGAGTCTCGGATCTCGGGGGGTAGGATGTGGAACCTCTACCCACTGATACAAGAACAGGGGAACTTGCTAAGAAAATAAGGTCACCAGTATAGAACTGAAACCAAATTGCTTCATGTTTCCATGCTTCTACTTGGTCAGTTGTTGTTTCATGTTTGGCAAAAGGCCTCCACACCAGTTGAAGACGGTTGGGGTCAAACATGCGATAGCATATTAGAACTAGGATTTTGAAGCCTCATGCAAGGCTTGTGTGCTGGATACATGCACCATAGTGAACAAAATCATTCTCAGGATGAGGTTGTTAGTGATTGTTGCTATCTTCACCTTACCTCCATTGGTTATTTCGGCACCAAGAAAATACCTATGGACTAAACCCATGGTACTTTCACCTCCTTGGTGAGATCCAAAGAGTTGAACTACTTCCCCTCATTGGGACAAACCCATGATGAAGTAGATATCCATCTCCTCTAGTTCTAGTTCCTGGCCTTTTATGATGAAGATCTCTTAATCTACATCCCAGACACTGACTAGACAGGGCAGTAACTTCATCTCAGCCCTTAACAATGTGGTCCTAAAGAATTTTAGCAGCCCGCAATTCTGTAGAGCGTTTATGCATTCAGGATATTGAGTTTCTTGATGATCTTCGGCCTCATGGCCTTTTTATTTCCACTCCAAGACCATATTCTCCTACAAAACAACATTTAACACTTATTAATGTCTTTTTCACGGATCAAAATAATCAAATTTTTCTTAAAAGAGAGTTTTATTTCTCAAAAATATGCACTCGACTCCATCGTGCCTATTTTTACAAACAATCTAATGGCATCGCGCTAGCCTTTAAGCTCAAGCGCGACCATCGCGGGTCTAATGACCATACCTGTGATGATTGCTGACACCCTAAATTTTTGAGATCCTCCTTTATAGCATAAAAATTACCATTTAAAATGTATAAAAAAGTGATCAAATACAAGAGCAGGGATGAGGCTCTTACCTATCGCAGACGGTTCATGAAATGGTACCCTAGATCTCTCGCTGCAGCCACTAGAAAGTCAAGAGAATTAGGGCACAACATGCACTTTCAAAGCTCACTTTGGTAAAATGGTAAAAAATAAAATTACTTTTGCCTATTTATAAGTTTTGCAAGTCATTTTAGTCAATATTTTCGTAATATTTTAATGTTTTCTCTCGATATCAGTGATGGTTGTGTTTCTTGTGTAGTTACAGGTACCTTCAAAGTGAACAATGATCATTATTGACCAATTCTCGCAAGTTTTATTTTATCTCTTTATTGGACTCATTAGATAAACAAAAAACAAACCCCCCTAGTGTCATTTTTCAACTCTTTTCTGACTCTCGAAGATTGAAAAGATTGCCAGATACTTGTCATTTTTGACCCCTTAAAGTAAATGAATTGAAGTCACCTCAGTATATGTTTACCCCTTTTTCAGGTTGAGATTGGCTACTTAAAAAAACGGTACACCTTGGTCAATATGGTCAAGAGGTTCCTTCAAATATTATTTTCTACCCTTTTGGATTTGAAGGACAAATTACAAAAAGGGACATGATGGAGGTTTCTTTTCCATTTCTTTTTCAAACTCTCTAAATATGAAAAGGATATCAAGTTATTCTTATGTCGAACTTGTTAACAATTTATGATGAAAGACTCGTCACCATGATGAGACCGAGCTTCTCCTTCCTAGGGCTCGTAAAACCTACTAGGATGGATTCATTCGAAGAATTAACTTACATGAGAAGCATATGTTATCCCCTTCGAGATTGTGATAAAAATAATTGGGATACTCACTAGAAATAGTGGGGAAAAAATGAAAATGAGACATCCTTTGTATGGGAAGCATGTCTCTCTTGAACATGACACTCTTCTGCTCTCATGTCGAGTTTGGGATATCCTCTCTTAGTCACTTGTCCTCTCAGGTTTGGGTGATCCATTTTTCCTCTCATTTAACTATTCCATTCTATCATCATGACCTTTAGTCCTATGTCAAGTCAAAAGCTACTACACTCTGGAGTTGTATCACCAATATGTTCAAGAGAAGTCCAATCTATTGTTATTTGCCTATACATTGTTTGAGATATTGCTACAATCCTGAATATTATTCCACTTTATTCCTTGTTTTGTGTTGATGACGAGGGATTCATTGTTCCCCTCCTTCGATGGCTCACTTCTTGTTGAATTCACCTCATTATCCAAGAAGATGACTTAGAAACTCCCTTTCATTAACTTAAAGCTGGCATGCCCTAATGGCCAACTCTTCACATCCGATGATAGGTCTTCATTATTAGCTTCTGATTGGCTTATTCCATGAGTGTTCGACCTCAGCTTCATTATCACATTCACAGATTGTACTATTGTACCTTTAGATCCATTGTCATTATTGGTGGTTTCTCTCATACTTGTTAATGGTCCACATCATTGTCCAGTAATCAGGTGGTTTTCTAGCATGTTCAACTTCAACACATTTATTCGCATGTTAGGATTCGTACATTGATCAGGTCGAGATGGAGCGAAAGACCCTGATTCTTGTCTGTTATGACTGAGGCTGCATGGATTTATATATTATTCATGATTTTACACATGTTTCTACTATATGGATGGTTGTGACCATACTGTGAGACTTTATATTTATGTTGATCGTTATTATCTGGATGGTTGTGCCCATACCATGGATCTTTTCATATAGTCTTCATCATCCGGATGGCTGTGTCCATGTCGTGATATTAGATATGTATATGTATATGCATCCTTGAATTGCAGGTCTTGTGAAAGTGCATGTCCTCGTCCTTGCCAAAATCTCGTAAAGCATCTCAGTCATCACTCCCCGTTATGCCTTCATGCTTTAGGGGACATTTGTTACACAATATTTTTTCATGCCTCCTATTGTTCCCTGTGTCATACCCTAAAGTGCCTGAAACATGATCATTTTACAGTATACTCATCCATGTATACAACTCAAATCCCTCCTTTAAATTTGCTTGGAAAATATCTTGAGCTTTCCCTGAAGAAATAGCTCTTAAAACCCTAAAATGAGGGTCATTACTCTTGTGAAGCTCAAAAAAGAGATGGTCACCTATTGCACCATGTTTGACCCATTATGGCATCACTATGTTCCCTGTCATACTCGCGATGATCCCAGAAAGGTAATTTTCACAAAGAGGATGAGAAGCTTCGTGATCTAGAAGCTTCGATAGTGGTGGGCTAGAGGTGGTTTCACATAGATGAGGTCGAATCCTCCTAATTTGGCTTCTTGGTCTCATCCATATGAGCTACCTCCTTGAGATGTGGGCCTAATCCTATCTTTGGAGAAGTCCTAACTCCCTCTCCTAGCCTATAAATTAATCCTTTCCCATTCCCAAATGGTTGGTCTATGTCCATTTTCACCCCTATGCTGAGCTTGTGCTTAGAGGCTATTCGTTAGACTTGGAGAAGGAGTGTTTGGAGAGTTTCTTGGCTTGGACTTGGATTACCACTCGAGGAGAGCATTTCAACATCAAGGCTATGGTTGTAAGCTTCCATTTATTAATTAAATAACATACGACTGCTGGTTCATATTCCCAAAATATATATGTTCATGTATGTGTTAGCTTGGCATTCCTTGATCAGCTAAGTAGGTTATGGTTGAATTTTCTATTGGTTTTGGCATTCTTTGTTGTCTCCTGATCACTTATGCAGGTACAGAAGCACTGAGAGAAGTAGGAACAAGTTCGTGACACAAGTGGTTCGAGGCTCTCAACAAAGGATATTGAAATAGCATCATACCGAGGTAGGTTATCTCTCTCGTTCTACTTTTCAATTATAGACTAGGAAGATGTCTAGTTGATTGTCACTTCAATTACTATACCCACTCATTAGGCTAGAAGGATTGTCTTTGTCTGTAGAGAGAATTAACCTCATAAACACTCCCCTAGAGCCCAAACCTTCCACCACGACCACAGAAATACCTATAGGGTCGTTGACCATTCCTTGGCCTCCTATAGAAACTATGCCAAAAATGGTCAAAGACCTTTACAACATGTAGGAAATAACTCAAAAGTTTCTCATAGTTGCAACATAGTTGACGACTTCACACAATCACCATTAGCTATGTTAGCATTAGATGTCCTGCAAACATGCCCAACCCAACAAAAAGCCTTACTTTCCACTCTAGGCACAATTGACCCATCTGATTCTCACCTAATGGTATTTGACTTCAATAAAGCTACCCCATGACTACCATCAGCCATCACTTTCCAAATTCCAGTCTTAGTCCAAAACATCACCATTAACAATTCCATTGTCAACGAAGGGACATCCACATATATAAAGTCCAAATATATTTGGAGAATCTAGAATCCCATGAAATCAAGCCTTTTGACGTCACGCTTAGAGCATATGACGAGTGCCCCTCATCGACTGTAGGACTACTCTGTAGAGTGCCAATTCCACTGACCAACAAAATCATGCTAATAGATATCGAAGTACTAGACACCCAAATATATTATAATATCCTACTAAGCTGAAGTTACTTGTACAAAATGTTAGCACTCACCTCGTATATGTTCAGGATAGTGATGTTCCCCCATGATGGAAAATTCATTATGATAGATCAAATCACATATTGAGCGGAAGGCATTACCTTTAGTCTCATATTCTCATGATTGGATCACCACTTATAGTAAACTACACCCTAGTCAATTTAAGCCATCAACACTCCTAGGGGCATTCCTAGGAGACCCTCCAGTGATAGAGGAAATTTCCCCAACCATAGGAGTACTAGTTTGCATGATGAAAACATCAAAAAGCCCCCAAGCTCAAGAGCTAGTTCCATATACTAACAACAATCTTGTTACCAATCCAACTTTCTTACCAAATTCCATCACTCACACACCCCTCTTATATCCCCCACCTACTTTCGTCTTGCACCAAGTCATCGCAATGCTCTCATTGCCCCACATGGATGTCGTGATATCCATCTATTATTTACCCCCCTAGACAATGTCAGTAAGCATAGGAATTACTCCAACAAGAATTAGTCTTATTCCTCCTTAGGATAGCACAACACTACAATCAATGCCTACTCAAGTAGCACCTACATCACAAGTAGTGCTTGCATTAACACCGAATAGTGCAGGAACAAGGGATAAGAAAAAGGTAAAAAAGTGGAAGTTTCAAACACTCCCTCCTATAGGGTCCCTTGACCTTTTGTGTTGTGTGAAACTACAGGGCACCCCACCAATATATTCCCCGAGTTAAATGAGCTCCAAAATATTTTGCATGCCGCAAAAGCGTCGGCGAACCCTCCTCCCCATGCCGGAGAAAAGAGCACATCCACATGACATAAATCATTATGAGCCAACCACGTATGTGCTATATGCAAAGATTATGGGCATTACACTCATCATTGTCCTGAAATTCCTTGATATCGAGATGTGTTAGGTGTGCTCACCTAAGCCAATAACCTAGTACTCCCAACAAAGGATGGATCAAAAAACATTTTTTATTTCATAAGGGAAAAATATTCTTGTTCTTATCCCTCCTCTGGACCATCAAACTCCCACCATGATCGGAGATAACCTAAATGAGAAACACCCCTATCAGCACCCACTCATGCTTTATGTGACGTACCAGATCATTTGATCAGCCAATGCCCTGAATTAAGGGCCTTTAACCGATTATATTTGGTTCTCCACATCACTCAAAGCACCAGACCCAAACACAGATGTCACACATTCCAAATTTTTGTAGGGAATCATCATGTGTGACACTGTCCCCACCTTTCCCGATTCCGTTCTATGTTAGGATTCTTGTAGCAATTTATCGATGAGAATTTTGATTTAGTGAGATTAGACACCAAACCATCAAATCATACACCACCATAAGGGAACGAATCATCTAGGTCCATTTTATGTGTGGTTGAGGAGAAATGACCACCAACAATACAACAAGGCCCCCATCATTTATTCTCCCCCCACCATCATTAATCTAGATCGGGCAAAAAAATTTCTAAAGCCACCTAGAAAAAATTATCACCCCTCACATGTGCCCTATGTGATAAACCCAACCATTTGTAATAAATGTCTCTAATTGAGTAGGTTCAATGACATATTTCACTTAGTGGTCTAGATTCGACACATCCATCTCCCCAATCAAGAGAAAATCACACGTTGTTACCATCACATTTTCTCCCAATTTCATCGTATGAGGAATTTCAGTACCTTCCACATTTTCACACAATGATAGTAGCACTGTGATAAATCCACACAAGGAAGCTACGTCACGCCAATACTAAGATCCAGACAAGGATACCACCTCAAGATATTCCATCTCATGACATCAACCAGGCATCAACATATCCTACTATGAGTAGTACCACCTCCCGTATTATTTATTTAATTACATCTCGTTTGATGTGAAGTATCTATACTAGTATCTCTCATAGCACAGAGACCAGCCCTACATTACAAACATTTCAACAACTTAGGATTCAATTTCAAACTCTTGTTGATAAGGATACACTTGCCCCTCTTATGATGTCGGGTTACCCCGCTAACACCCACAAAATGCATGTAAATTGCATAAATACATTTGTCACAGGAATTTAACTCACCAAGGAGTCAAATCTTCACCTCTAATGGTTAAGGCCATATTAATCAACATAGGCAAACCAGCATACAAAATTCATGTCTCATGACTTTAATCACCTCTTAACCTTCAAATATGACTTTAATAAATCCTTTCTTTTAAATCCTTCCTAACAGGACTAAAACCCTCTCATTAACCCTTCGCTAACCCCTAACCCAGATATATATATATATATATATATATATATATATATATATATATATATATATATATATATATATATATATATATATATATATATATATATACATACATATATATATATATACATACATATATATATATATATATATAACCTTTCTCTTCTTTAATCATTGGTTACATATATTAACACGTAAATTCTCCCATTGGTGCTACTTTCCTTTATAACCCATTTACAAAGGAAATACTCACAATCTTACCTTTTTACCTGCGGCTTCACTTTATTGGATCAGAAAGGAAATCCTGACCAAAACACATAGGCCAAACTTCAAATCTTATAAACCCACATTCATGATTATCATCGAGTCCGCACCTTTATTTGCTCCACAACGCTACTCCGATCCTCGATTACTAATCAGCCTGATCAATGATCAGTGCTATATCGACTGATTGGTGATATCACGATGTCGCTTTCCTCTGATCTCTGATCAACAACTCGCAGGAAATCTTCCTCCGACGTTTTTTTCCTTTATAACCATTTACAAAGGAAATATATGCAAACACATCTTTTCTGCCTTGGTACGGCCTTGGCACTTTTGTCGAGTTTTACCTGTTCACTTATTGCAATTGCTATAGTCCATGGGTCACATTAACATGTGGTTCCCCATCTCCTTTGATATGTGATTAACCTCTAGAACTCAAAACATATTAACTGCGCCACATAACTCCCTTTGGGTCCACTTACTTGGCATGTCTCATTCTATCCCACTCGTTGATTTCCTCCCGCCAGATCCAATGGTTCACGGTAGATTTTGGATCGATCACAAACATGGGGTTTAATTTCCCTATAAAGCAGTTTTCCCTCTCACCTCTATTGCTACGTGGCGTGATATGTATGGGATCAGGCGATCAATGCTCAATACCACTTATGGTTTATTCGCTGCCCGAAATACCATTTTTCTTATAAACCGCCCTTTTAACTAGTTACTTCCCATGCTCTTCTATCACGTGATGACAGTTGATCTTTGAGATCTAACGGTTCATATGCACCTATACTCCACTTCTCTGCTATTCCTTTTTACTTAGAATTTAGGATAATTCTTCAACATTTTCTCTATGGTTTGGGTTGTTCTTCAAGGTTTCACTTTCAGCCTCCGCTGCTCAACTTCTCTAAGTTTAACTCCTCCGCGAATTCTCACTTCGCTACTTCTCTCTAGAGCTTCACTCTGTTTCTTCAAATGGATTATAAGACTCGTGATGATTCCTCTGAATCATTCTCTCCCTTTGCATGTTCTACAAAACTTTGTCTGCAACCCTGTTATAGAACCTACGAATTCATATGTAATTCATTCATAAAATACTCATTTCACACATTTACACAACTAGGAGTAAACCTTTGTGTATATATGTATAAACAAATGATTACATTCAAGACTCTGTGTCTCTCACAGGCCTGATCTTCAACTATCAGTGGCCTCCTCCTTTCACTCTACCCATAGGCTTACATTTATACCAAAAAGGTTCTTTGAACTAATTCTGGTTCAAATCCTAGATCTACTGAACTGACTCCTAAATGTCCTCTATCCTCTATGTCCACTTCTAACTTCATCTAATTCCTAATAACTCTCTCTAATTCCTCGAATCATGAACTACATTAAGAGTTATAATTATCTTCTAATGCTTTTGTCATTACTAACCACTCATGTTCTCCTTTATTCGAGAGCATTTACAAGATATCTCACATTATCTAATTAACTCCTATTCTATGCACTCAAAAGCCTAAATATTACAGTAATTCATCACTTAGGAATCCAAATTCCTTAGAATACATGACCCCCCTATGTCTACTAATTTACAATGATTTTTCTTAGGTTGAATGCTCCTGCATCAGACTCCTAAAGTAGAAAATATTCATGATCTCCTGATGATGTGTCTTCTGATCTTTGTCTTCTTGGATCCCATATTTTATTTTGTAACTGCCCAAATGTCTTATTCCTTTGTTGTTGCTGTATGTATACAATTTTACGTTTCATTTTCTTCTCCTTCTCAATCAAGTTCATACTCTGATTGATCATCCTTTCTTTTGTTATCAACTTTCTCCCTATGGCCTGTTTCATCATCGGCTGCCACAAATCTTCAATTTATTTTTCTAGCACATCTTTGGGTTGGCCCATACTCTGCCACTTACTTTTTCCTCTTTCTCTTTGTTTTAGGTTGTTGCTATTGTCCACCAACTCTTCAAACTATTGTTGGTTACTTTTACTTACTGCCTCCCTTTCATCCTTGCCCTCTTTCATGATTATTTCTGTTTTCACTGAATCATGATTTTCCAGCATTTTCTCCAGCAATTGAGCATCTTTGTCCCATGGATTAAATTATTCCACAAGATCTTCTTCTTCCATTTTTATTTGGCTACTCATCTGTGCCAAACTTCCTGCAGCATCTGCAACTAAACTTGCATTCACAAAAAATTTGTTAAAATTAAAAACATAAGGCTTCTGTGCCTTATCTTCCTTTGGCAACAATTCAGTTTGCTACTCTGTTTCTTTCTCATTTATCATCACATTAGTATTCTATTTTGAATTCTCAAAAGAATTCATTAGACTATCAACTAGTCTCTCCACCACATCATCCGCTCTAATGATGTCTTCCTTCTCTTTTCCACTATAGTGAACTCCTTCTTCTGCAACCACACTGTCATACTCTGAATTTTCCAACAAATATTTCAGCAATGCATTTTCTCTGTGACACTTCATAGGTATTTCATCATCACTTATAATTCCTACATCTATAAACAAATTATCAATTTGAAAATCACAAGGTTCAACAGTCTCAACTGTTGCTTCAAATATCAGCTCTTCAGACTGAATTTCATCTCCTTCTTTCACAAGAAATTCTTCCTTTGTTGTCACAGTTTCGAATATCAATGCATCATTAAGTTATTTCTGCTACAATAAGTCACTACATCTCTCATTTAAGAGACATTCTCCATCCTCCTTTACTTCAGAGTTTTTATCTTCTGAAAGATACTCTTCCATACTTCTGATAGTTTCAAAATATTGCTCATCCTCTACAAAACACTCCTTTGTTAGTGTTCCTTCTCCCAAGGTTATATCCTTTGCATAGGGTTTTTCCTTCTTAACATATTTTAGTAGATGTCCTTCTTTCTTACTAACTGTCTCAATAGTTTCCATAGCTATTTCAACTATGCCTATCATCATAGTGAACTGATGATCCTTTACTATTTTTTTAGCTAACATTGTCTCTTCTTCAAGTTTGCCTTTAATCTCTTATTGTTTACCTTCTCCAAGAGCTATCCTTGTCTCACCATATGCATTAATATTCTCCTTCATTTTTTTTGCATCCACATACAAACTATCAGTCTTAAAAACATACGACCCTGTGGTCCTACTTGATGTTTCAACCATCATATCTCCTTGTTGTTCTAAATCCTTCATATGATTCAAAAATTCTTCGATGATCTCCTCTTCAATCTCTTCAAGCCCTTCACTTGGTTGCTTGATATCTTTCCCCAACTGTATATGAGACCTATCTCATCTTCTTCCAGAAAAAAATTTAGATTATGCTTATCTTCTTCCTCCTTTACGACAATATCAACAAATTGTTCTTCTTTACATGTTTCACCTGCAAACATACACAAATTGTCAGATTTAAAACCATGTGACCCTTTGGCCTCACTTGAAGCTTTAGTCTTCAAGTCTTCATCTTCTCTCAGAACTTCACCCTATTTTGCTTCACAAATGGACACTTCCATTTTCATTTCCAACTTAGCTTCTTTGAGTTCTTCCATCAGCCATCTTACTTGCCTCTACTGTAGCCTTCTCTACAACTTATGCTGCTTCACTGGCTTCTTCCTTAAGACCCAACCTAGTCTCTGGCTTTCCTCAAGTATTCTCCTTAATGCATCAAGTTGTTCTTTTAACTCTACAATCTCCTTGTCAATTTCCTCTTGACTCATCCTCTTGTGATTTGCCTTGGCATCCTCTTTCTTCATCTTTCTTCTGTTGTGGTCTTCCTCAGAACCTCTACTATGACTATCAGTAGCCATCTTCTTCTCTTTTTTCTTCGTGAGCTCCTCACTCACTCACTATGAGTTGCATTAAAGCCTCTACAACAACAAGTCCTCCTTGTTGCAACTTACCTCACCAAGCTTTCCTTTGTACTTGGTCTTTTGGCAAGCCCTTGGTTCTTTGTCTCTGGAACCTCTTTTGAGCACTTCTCTCTGCTCCTAGGCTTCAACTCATCAGCACTTCTCAAGAACATAACTGTCCTCTTGTATTTCAATCAAAATGGAATACTTGGTTCTGACCACCTCTTCTTTCACTTAGAAAGTCTTACCAGCTTCATTCATTACCTTGGTAATTCTACCCATATCCTTTGTGGAATTATCTTTGTAAGCATCAACAATACCTCTGTAGTAACAAGTCTCCTTCTTGCTACATATGCTTCACTAAGCATCTCTCCTTTGAGCTGAATCTTTTAGCATCTTTCTAGTTCTTTTCTTTGGAACCAGTTGAGCACTCCTTGCTCTAGATTGTTCCAACCTTCACACCTTCTTATGTTGTCACCTACATATCAATGTATAAACACACATTCTCAAATCAAAACAGAACATATCACCTCACCTTCAAGATCTCAGCATCATCTTGTTTCAACATTCCACCTGTACCTTGAATGGATTGTCCTCTGTCTCTTGCATCTACAAGTTTTGCTCCACATCCCCTTTGTGTGCTTACTATTTTTCAAATTAGAATATGATCCTTCCTCTTGCCCTCATAAACAGCTTAACACAGAACTTTGTTCTCAATTCTTTCAAAGAAATGTTCACACAAAGCTTCTTTATTCTACTTTGATACCAAATGATGCCAGGTTACCCCGCTAACACCCACAGTATGCATGTAAAATGCATAAATACATTTGTCCCAGGAATTTAACTCACCAAGGAGTCAAATATTCACCTCTAATGGTTAAAGCCATATTAATCAACATAGGCAAACCAACATAAAAAATTCATGTCTCGGGACCTTAATCACCCCTTAACCTTCAAATATGACTTTATTAAAGCCTTTATATTAAATCCTTCCTATTGAGACTAAACCCTCTCATTAACCCTTCACTAACCCCTAACCCATATATGTATAACCTTTCTCTTCTTTAATTATTGGTTACATATGTTAACACATAAATTCTCCCATCGGCACTACTTTCCTTTATAACCCATTTACAAAGGAAATACTCACAATCTTACCTTTTTACCCGGGGCTTCACTTTATCGAATTACAATGGAAAACCTGACCGAAACACATAGGTCAGACTTCAAATCCTATAAATCCATGTTCACAATTATCACCGGGTCCGCAACTTTAGTTGCTCCATAATGCTGCTCCGATCCCCGATTACCGATTAGCCCGATCTCTAATCGATGCTATATCGACCGAACGATGATATCGCGATGTCGCTTTCCTCTAATCTTCGATCAACAATTCACATGAAATCTTCCTTTGATGCTTTTTTCCTTTATAACCATTTACAAAGGAAATATATGCAAACACACCTTTTCTGCCTTGGTATGGCCTTGGCACTTTTGCCGAGGTTTACCTTTTCACTTATCGCAATTGCTATAGTCCGCGGGTCACATTAACATGTGGTTCCCCATCTCCTCTGATATGCGATTAACCTCCGGAACTCAAAACATATTAGCTACACCATATAATGCCCTTCGTGTATGCTTACTTGGCGTGTCGCATTCTTTCCCCCCCATTGATCTCCTCCCGCAAGATCCAATGGTTCACGATAGATTTCGGATCGACCACAAACATGGGGTTTAACCACCCGATAAAGTAGTTTCCCCTCTCACCTCCACTGCTACGTGGCATGATATGTATGGGATCGGGCACTCAACGCTCAATACCACTTATGGTTTCTTCGCTGCCCGAAATACCATTTCGCTTATAAACCAGCCTTTTAACTAGTTACTTCCCATGCTCTTCGATCATGCAATGACCGTTGATATTTAATATCTAACGGTTCATATGCACCGATACTTCACTTCTCCGTTCTTCCTTTTTACTTAGAATTTATGCTAATTCTTCAGCTTTTCCTCTGTGGTTTGGGTTTTTCTTCGGGGTTTGGCTTTCCGCCTCTGCTTCTCAACTTCTCTGAGTTTAACTCCTCTATGAATTCTCACTTCGCTACTTCTCTCTAGAGATTCACTCCATTTCTCCAATTGGATTCTAAAACCCATGATGATTCCTCTGAATCATTCTCTCCCTCTGCGCGTTCTACAAAACTCTGTCTACAACCCTATTACAGAACCTACGGATTCATATGTAATTGATTCATAAAATACTCATTTCACACATTTACAAAACTTGGAATAAACATCTGTATACATAAGTATAAACAAATGATTACATTCGAGACTCTATGTCTCTCACATGCCTAATCTTCAACTATCAATGGCCTCCTCCTTTCACTTTGCCCGTAGGCTTACATTTATACCAGAAAGGTTCTTTGAACTAATTCTAGTTCAAATCCTAGATCTATTAAACCAATTCCTAAATGTCCTCTATCCTCTATGTCCACTTCTAACTTCATTTAATTCCTAAGAACTCTCTCTAGTTCCTCGAATCATGAACTTCTTTAAGAGTTATAATTGACTTCTAACTCTTTTGTCATTACTAACCACTCATCTTCTCCTTTGTTCGAGAGAATTTACAAGATATATCACATTATCTAATTAATTCCTATTCTATGTAGTCAAAAGCCTAAATATTACATTAATTAATCACCTAGGAATCAAAATTCCTTAAAATACATGACCCCCCTCTGTCTACTAATTTACAATGATTTTCCTTGGTTTGAATGCTCCTACATCATTTTTACACCAATAAGAAGGCTATAACTTCCTCCCACGTGACATCAACCAACTATAAATGAAATTCTAACACCACCCAATGCTAATGACACACAATACCATATATGATTCATTTCCTCATCCGCGGGCACCATGATTCATGTTGTATACTCATCATTTTTTGGTGTCGAGATGGAAAAATCAACCTCACCAGTGGTAACACCCCTGATAAGTCATAACCACCCCATTTTAACTTTGTCAACCTCGCTTGGTTCCACGAAATCTACCAATGAATCATATTCTTGCTTGTTGACCAACACAACAAGGTCTGAATCCCAACTTCAATACCTAGCACAACCCAATTCAATATAAATAATCATTTTCACTCTAATGAAGATACTCTAGAAGCCATGACGAAACTAGAATACCCTTGGGATTCCATGCACCATGGTTCATTTTTTCTACCTGAAAAAACGTTTGTACCCACCAGCACACAAACCCATGATATTTGCGCCATCAAATAAAAAAAATTCCTCTGACTAGGAAAGGTCAATGGGTTTAAAAATCCCATCCCAATAATTGATTCAATTGAGGAAGGGAGCATGTCCAATATTTTACCTACCATCAAGGTGAATATTTCAAGAAAACCTAGAAGAGTTGAAGATATCTCCATGGGGGTAGCATGCTCTCCAAAAGTAATAACCGCATACACGTCCTTGTTCCAAGAATGCAGGGATATTTTTGTGTGGGATTATTGTGTGATTCTAGACATCATTCCCACAATTGTGGAACATCATATTGACATGTGGCCTGATGCCCATCCCGTCAGGCAAAAACAACCTGAGTTACATCCTTCTAAGGAAGAAGCAATCAAACCGGAAATAAATAAACTCCACAAAGTTGGATTCATCTATCCTATTTCTTACACGTCTTGGGTTTCTAAACTTATACTCATCATGAAAAAATAGGGCACATTTGCATACCAAGTTATGCCTTTCAGTCTTAAAAATGTTGATGCCATTTTCTAGTGGGCCATGAACTACATCTTCCACAATCTAGCTCATCTCATCCTCACATATCTGGATGACCTTGTAGTATGTTCCAAGAATCATCCTAACCATTTGGAGGATCTCTAACTTATCTTTTAATGATGTCGGCAATATAACCTACACTTGAACCCTCTCAATTGTGTATTTTGTGTTGATGTCAGAAGACTACTGGGTTTCATAGTTTCTCAGCAAGGTACTCAAGTTGACTCTCTCAAAGTCCAAGCCATTACAGAGGTAACACCTCCAAAAACATTAAAATAGTTACAAAGCTTAAAGGGTAAGGCCAATTTCTTATGATGCTTTGTCCCTGATTACGTTACTTGCACGCAAGGTTTCCTTCGCCTCGTTCATCCATATATTCCCTTCAATTGGGATGATCAAGCTCAAAAATCATTTGAAGCTTTAAAGTATGCATTATCTCAAGCTCCTTTTATTATTCACCTGACCACAACAAATACTATACCCTATACCTATCAGCATCATAGGTAGCAGTTGTTGGGGTGTTAGTCCAAGACATACTAGATAACAATAAGGACATAATTTATTATGTTAGCAAGAACTTATCTAGGCCTACACTGAAGTATGAACCAGAAGAAAAAGATACCTTAGTGATTGTACATTCTATACAAAAGCTTCGACATTATATCATCCTTCAGGCCACTACTGTAATAACATCTATTAACCTCATGAGGTATCCTCTCACTCGCCATATGATGAACCAAAAATATGCTAAGTGGTTTGTTATTTTACAAGAATTTGATCTACAGTTTAATTCTCCTAATAGCAAAAAGACATTCATCCTTTCCGAGTTCATCACATATCTCCCAATAGAGACCTGAGGCTCTCCCGTTAATGAGGCTCTTCCTAATGAACATCTATTTTTAATATCAACAGATAACCCCTAGTACGATGACATCCTCCTCTTTTTACGAACTCAAAAGTTCAAACCCCATCTTACCCATGATGATCAGAGGCACATACTGCACCAAGCCCCCCATTACCTCCTTTTGGGGGATGTCCTCTATCGACGAGGCATCGACACCATCCTACATCGATGCCTTAACCACCAATAATTTGATCAACCCTTAAAATATTTCCGCAGTGGGGCTTGCCGTGGTCACCTCTCTGGGATGGCCACCACTGTTATAGACATTTTTGTGCCTTACAGCTACAAGCATGAAATGTCCATAAACCAAGGGCTCCTAAGTCCTTAAAAGTGTTGTTATTACTCCTAAAGGAACAAGGTCAACAAATTACAACTTCTCCCAGAAGTTCTCCACCAGAAACTGCTCAGAACTAGTCAAATCAGGATCATTTCAGCTGCTCCACTAGCTAGCTGCATTGCAAAGCACCCAAATACACTGGCTAGGTGCGTTGCAACGCACCTAAATGCACTACCAGGGTGCATTGAGCGGGAAATGACAAGTGGCAGAGTCATTCCACGAGGTGGAGAGACAATGGAAGCTTCCAAAATCTTCCCCAATGACACTTGCCTCACTGAATTCGACCAGTGATGAGTAAGAGGCTCTCAGTCTCCAAGTGGAAGCAAGAACTGACAGAGAGAAGCCACTAATCAATTCATGAGCTGACTCATCCTATTTGCATACATCTATATATGGATCCCTCACCAAGAGATCCAAAGGCTGGAATTTTGTACATTGCAGAGAATTGTTGTTGGTTTTGAGATAGATATCAAAGTATTGGGTTATTTATGCTTTGTTGGAGGTGAAGAAGGGATTCTATGCTGGGAGGTTGATGCTAGATCAGGAATCATCGGTTGTAACTCCTCCTGGATCTTCTTGTTTTATCAATAAAACTATTTGAGTTTCTCCTACATGCTTGTGTATCATTGATGTTTGTTACATTTGTATGTTTAGCTTAAATCTGATCCTAAGCTATTTATGAATATAAATCCATGTCTTTGTGTAGTTTCCTTCTTCTGTGATCTTACAGGAACTTGGTGAAGCTGGGCAAGTAAGGGAGCAGGTAGCTGGAAGCTGTCAAAGAGGAGAGAGATTGGATCAAAGGACTAGCGCAAGACACGGGTTGGTTCATCCTATTCCTCTTCGTTTATAGTTCATAAAGGAGAATACAAAAGTAGTTTTCCCTGTTTGTTTCTGAGGTCACTGTCACACCTCGGTGGGATAGGGTCGTTCTGAATAGACACTTTTCCCGTTAACAAAATGGCGACTCTACTGGGGACGATCGTCTAGTTGGTTTGTTTGTGTTTCTCTTGTTGTTTGTTTCATAAACTTAGAAGTAGCGAATCGAACTGCATTTGCCATTAACAAATGCAAAGTAGACATCTACTGCTTCAATCCATTCACTAGATCTGTTTATGATTTGAACAACTGATTCACAAATGATCTGATTGCCCTCTGTGATAGCTCTTAAACCTTCATTAAATCTACCCTCTGATTTTGCATTACTGATTGCTTTTACTCGGCCAAAAACCATAGATTAAACTGCAAACGGTGACCCAGAACCCGGATAGAATTCTCGTTTTTACCCCAGCACAGGCTCTGTGAAGAGATTCTGCATTTCAATGCAGTTCCCAAGAGGGCTACCTGCGCTACAATCCAGTTTCTCTGTGTAATAGGTGCGCTGATCAGCCTAGCCTTGTGCAGCTGAGGTTCTTTGCTTCATTTTTCAGTTTTGTCTCTGATTTTTGCAGCCTGTGATCAGTGTATGTGTCTATTTGAAAACCCCTTTTCTTTGCCTTAATTCCGCCTCCTTTGTACAAAAAGACTGTATATGTTTTTGTGTGTTCGTTACATCATTTACAGTTTTCCATTGAAAAAGTAGGATAGTCATACTGTCGTCCTTTGATTTAGATCTGTTGTAAGTGTCGATTTTGATCTTAGGAGAAAGTTTATTTGTTGTTGACAGTCGATTATGCTTTCGCTTTTGCCTTTGGTTTGAATTTGTGACTTTCTAGTGTCGAAACGAGTATTTACTTCAAAATCATAAAGTGTCGTAATCATCTCTACCTTTTGATTTCGAAAAGAAGCTTGTTTGTGTTTGTCACTTGAAAGCAAATTCAGATTTGTACATCAACTTTCTTTTTAGGCATCAATATTAAGAAAGTGAAAAACAAATACATGCACATGTGCATTTTGCATATTGATAGTCTGTTTGGATTGATTTAGGAAAAGTGCATTTACAGTGTGCTCTTTGCTCTTTGAGAAAAGATTGTGTCTTTCTTTTCCCCTTGTAGCTAGGATTTTCATTGCTGAAAAGAGATAAAAGCTTGCTTATCATCTTTAGATTGCATTTTAGGAATTACATCTACATCTCGTGGTGAACCCAAAAGGCAAACTTCATAAGAAAGATCAACCTAAAATAAATTCAATGAACTTAACAACGCTTTGTAACTTAACGCACAACATTTAGAGGTCTAGGCTAGAGACGTATTCCGGTGTCGTAAAGCCTGGTAACTGTTGTCCTCGCTGATGGTTGGGTGATTCCTCCACTTTGAGACGATAAGTGCCAGTACAGACTTGTGCTCCCACGTACCGTCGAGTATATATTGGGAGACCCCTATAGGCATAAACCTTTATCCATAGGAAGCCGTGTCGGCCGCCCTACTAATCGCAATGCACCGAACACAGAATTCGGGAAGATTGACTGTCGTACCTTAAAAAGTATTCTGCAGTTTTGCGATTGGTTTGGTACTCCCTCTACCTAGATCTCCAGAGCAGTCCCTTTCGTTCCTTTTCAGACTCCTTAACGGAAAAGGTCCATCTGAGCACTTGTCACTTCAAGCTCATTAAAAATCAAAGGAGACTAGAGTCATCTTTTGTTTTTTCTCGACTCTTAAAAACTGAAAAAACAAGTTGTGTCAAAAGCGTCTAAAATTCATTTAATACGGAAACATACTTCCCCTTTTATTTTAGATGATCGAGTAATCTGCAATCGTGGAAGAAAGTCAATTGAAACCCCGTCGTTCGCGGAGGCTTACGAGTCAATCGTCTTTGTCTCCAGAAGCAAAACCAGTACGGACAAAGCGAACTCGTTTAACCGGATCCAAGTCTCCTATCAAAGTTAGAATAAGTGTTCTAACGACATCAGAGACTCCGGTTACTCCAAACATTTCTGGAATCCCTGCCTCGAGTCTCAACAGAAGAAGTTCAACAGCCACAGAAGGACAATGGTATTGATCCTAGTTTGAGAATAAACACTTGTGTTACTGAACCAGTTCCATCTATAACCGGTTCAGAGAGTCTTACTCTTCAAACATCTGTCGCTGCTTCATCGGCACCAGAAATATTTTATGGACCTGACGGTCTTCCCCTTCCAACTGGTCTGATTGCGATAGAAGAAATTGTAGAAGATTCTCAAGCAAGTACTCCAACGCACTTTGGAGTCGGGATCACTCTATTTCCTTCCACATCAGAAGTTAGTCTACCACCAGCGGAAGTTCCTGTAGAATCGCTAGGTAATCTTTTGGATAGACTACAAATGTCTGAACAACTGTCAACATCTAGGACTGTGTCTTCTGACACAGCGACGGCAGAACTCCCTGCTGTCACTCCGACAATGTTCGCCAGCATACCATCTGTCCCGACTAGCTCACAACCGCTAGAAGGAGCCCACCCAGGGGCTATTTCGACAGTCTGGTCCATTCCTGTTTGTTCATCCGGAATTATATCCGGAAACTCTTATGTTGAGTCTCAACAAATTGATCCATTTGGAGGTCAATTTGGGCAGTCCGGTCCCCAAGGGCAAACAATTCCCTTGAGTTCTGGATTACCACCATATGGGGGGCAGTATGCCCTGTCATTATCCCCTCCGGGAGGATATCCATACGGGAGTTCACAACAGCATTCAGGTTATACTGGAATTACTTCAAGTGGTTGGGTACCTATACTACCTCAACAACCAAGAGTTGTGTATTCAATGCAACAATGCGTACCTATGTCGAACATACCGACTACGCCAGCTATTGTGACGGTGTCGCAAGTTCAAGCGCTGCCTGTTGTATGCCAACCTCAAGTTTCTCAGGTTGTAATGCAACAGCCCCTTGACCCTGCGACTCAACCACAATCGCCGACTAGTGGGTCGACACAGGTCCAGACGGGTACAATTACCCCTCACCTTGGTCAAACGGTTAGTATCGGGCAACAGCACATGGCTTCACAACCGTGGCTGGTGCAATACCAACAACCACAATTCCAACAAGTATACCAAGGTGCTGAGCAGCAGATCTTTGCAAACAGTGGATAGCTGTACATTCAAAACGATCAAATCCAACCATTTTATAATGGTCAAGTCCACCAACCTTACCAAACATACCAGCATCAAATGCATTATGCCGGTATGCAAAGACCAACTGCTCAGGCGATTCCATCGTATCCTGGGTATGCTTCACCTAACTTGAACCAAAAGTTACCATTCGTGGAAACTTTAGAGTTACCTGATTTAAACCGGTTAACAAACGATCCAATTGCTTACACCCCTTGGTGGCCAGCGATTCCGCATAAACTTCCATCAGATATTCCTAAATTTAATGGAAATCCGGGTGAAGATCCATCGAATCACGTAATGACATTTCATCTATGGTGTTCATCAAACACCCTAAATGATGATTCGATAAGACTTCGCCTTTTTCAGAGGACGTTAACGGGTCTAGCAGCAAAATGGTACATTGAATTGCCTAGAGCTTCGTTCGACAACTTCAGCACCTTAGCCACAACCTTTTTAACCCATTTTAAATTACCAATAAGGTATGAAACGGGAACAAAATTGCTTACCAACTTTAAACAGACAACAGCCACTCACATATCTGATCATATACATGAGTGGCGACGTCGTCGTAGGATGGTAAAAATGTACGTTCCCGATCAGCTATTAGCTGAATGGTTTATCAAGTCATTACTGCCTTCCATCACGGAAGATGTGGCAAAGGGGGGAGTCGTAACGGAAGAGCAAGTGATCACTCGTGCACAATATCTGGACTTGATTTACACTCAGTCCGGCATGCTCTACGACAAGATACCTGACGCCCCTAGACCGGAATTCTCAATTCCTCCTCCTCCTAAATCAAACAATGACTCTCACGCCGGCGATGGCGTGATTGGCACAACAAACACGAAATCGACAAAGACTACGTCCAAGAAGGCCCGTAAGATTTCAGATCAAAATGCAAAAGATGAACTTCTTGCTTCAGAAGTAAATGCTGTATCGACAGGTAAGGGCAAAGAAACCAAACAACCAGGAAGCAAGAAGAAAGGCAAAGGGAAGAAGAAGAAACAGGATGAGTCATCTCCTGACAAATCTTCTTCAAACCCTCCTGGGAATAGGAAACCACCTGCAGGGTGTCATATATGCGATGAGGATCATTGGACAAAAGAATGTCCATACAAAGCTGAGCTAAAGAGATTCTTTAAAAGTTCGAAAACCTCAACAGTGTTAACTGATCCGTTTCCGAATCTAGGAACAAATATGGTTGAAAATGGAAATGCTTCCCCGTCTCAAGTGCTAATGTTGTCGATTTCAAAACAGCAGAATGATGCTTTGATTTCGACAAGGAACAAAGATTACGGGAATCCGCAGCTATCGAACAAAAAGGATAAAGATCAACCGAGTAGTTCGACAACAACTTCGACAGAAGTTGTACCACCCACCATCCCTGAATTGACAATAAAACCGCCGAAGGGAGTAGTACACAAGTCGACATTTAATCCCCGTGCTAGAGCAGCGCAACATTATAACATAGTGGAAGATTTGGCCCAATCGCCATCTGCTATGTCGACTCTTGAAGTACTACAAAATTGCCCATCCCAAAGGCAGGCTTTGTTATCAGCCATTGGTGGGATTGATCCAAAGGATTCCAATCTTGTATCCTTCGACCACAAAGGGTACGATCCTCAGTTACCAGCTCAATTAGCTTTCCTTGTTCAAGTGAAATCCCTCAACAAAACTGTTCACCGAACGATTATTGATGAGGGGGCATCTACATGTATTATGTCGATGAGTTGCTGGAAAACTTTAGGATCTCCAACCTTGTCACGATCTGCGACAACATTAAAAGCATTCAACGGAAGGACATATACCCCATACGGTATCCTAAATAACTTGAAAGTTGAACTGGGAGGGAAAACAGTAGAAATAGATGTTGAAGTCATCGATGGGAATCTTGATTACAACATCCTACTAGGACGATCATGGATATATGCCATGGCAGCTGTTGTGTCGACCTATTTTAGAAAGATTGCATTTCCCTTTCAGGGAGGGATTACAATCGTCGACCAACAAAACTTCCTCCCCAATGGTTCTCAAGTTACAGGAAGCATTCCCATGATCCATGGAAGCCCCCATTCGCTTCAGAATATCGGAGTAGGCCTACTAAAAGATCCTATATTAATAGGAACTTTCGCTCTTCCACCTCCAATCAAGCTGGCGGAAGTAGCATCAATAGGAACCTGCAACATGATATCTTCCACAAAGATCTCAAAAAACGATATCAACATGGATCATGCAAAGGTTTTGCCCCCAAGCCCAATAGAAATATTATAGCAATCAATGTTACTAGCATGGGAGACAAACCCAAATCAACGCTCATCAAGCGTTTGGATAGATAGGTCTAGAGAATATGGTACTCCTTCAGATCTTTGGTCGCAAGTGCATGTCACCGACGAAGGAATTCTCCAAGCTATGGTGATTGAAGGGGCACCATGGAATGATTCCCACCATCGTTCCCTTCTTCCGAATTGTGAAGAAGAGACTCAAAATGACCTTTATCATCCTTCAGTTTTTGATTTTCTATCAAATACTGTAAATACGGTGGATTTTGAGCAAAACTTATCCAACATTGAAGAGACTATAGCCATAAATATCTCGACTAAAACAAATGTTGTAGAGAATATTTATGTTGGCAAATGTTGTTCTCCTTCAGAACTGGAAATATATAACGCTCTTTTTCGCGAATTCAAAGATGTCTTTGCTTGGTCATATAGTGAAATGCCAGGCATCGACTCGAGTATCGTTAAACACGAAATTAAGATGTATCTAGATGTCAAACTAGTACGACAACGGCTAAGGCAGGTGCACCCCAAAAAAGCTGCTGCCATTAAGGCGGAAGTTGAAAAACTTCTCCATGCTGGTTTCATCTACCCGGTTCCTCTAACCGATTGGGTATCGAATATTGTCCTTGTTATGAAGAAACAGGGGACAATTAGAGTGTGTGTCGATTATAGGGATGTAAATCAAGCTTGTCCAAAAGACAACTACCCTACACCCTTCATCGACCAGATAATTGATGAATGCGCCGGATGCGAAATCTTTTCATTTATGGATGGATTCTCCGGGTATAATCAAATAAATATCCGCCCACAGGACCAATCAAAGACTGCATTCATTTGTCCGTGGGGCACATTCGCATATCGAAAATTACCCTTTGGCTTAAAGAACACAGGGGCGACGTTTCAGAGGGCAATGAATTGTGACTTCCATGACATCAAAAAACATCGTTCAACCATACCTCGACAACCTTCCGGCTCATTCGCGAAAGCAGATTGATCATCCGCAACATTTAAGAGTGATATTTCTACGTTGCCGACACTACAAGATACAACTCAATCCGCACAAATGTGTATTTTGAGTCAGTTCTAGTCGTTTACTTGGCTTTGTAGTCTCCAAGGATGGGATTCGTCTCGACCCGTATAAGGTCCAGGCAATCATAAATTTGCCTCCACCTTCAAATTTGCTTCAGATTCAGAAACTCCAAGGGAAAGCAAACTTTCTGAGGAGGTTCATTCCAAATTACGCGGAACTTGCTAAAGGTTATACACGTCTTTTGAAAAAGGGGGTACCCTTTGTCTGGGATCAGGTTGCGCAAGCTTCCTTTGATGCTTTAAAAGATACCCTAATGAAAGCATCATTAATGTACGCCCCCAATTACCAAAGAGATTTTAACCTGTATCTGGCTGCAACAGATACGACCATCGCAATGGTTTTAGTTCAAGAAGTCGATGGAATTGAACATCCCATATATTATTTAAGTAAGAACTTAAATGATATAGAAAGCAAATATTCTTATGTTGAAAAACTAGCGCTTGCAGCTGTTCAAGCGATACAAAGATTTCGACACTACGTCCTCTTTCGGAAAACTACCATTCTGTCAGATTGCAACCCCATGACTTATATATTGTCACGACAGTTGCTGGGGGGAAAATATTCAAAATGGATAGCAATCCTTGAAGAGCTTGATCTGGAATTTGTGAAATCCAAGTCAAAGAAGGCTCTAGTTTTCGCAGAATTATTATGTGATCTCCCATCATCGTCCAACAATGAAACATCCGAAGAATCAATCATGGATGAAAGTTTGTTTCTGATATATACAAGCAATGAGTGGTATGGGGATATAATCATTTATCTCCAAACCTAGAAATTCAGGCCAAACACCTCTCACTCTGAACAAAAACGTATTCGATAGCAAGCAAAAGTCTACATGATCATCGGTGATACGCTTTACCGTCGTGGTGTTGATACGGTTCTGAGAAGGTGCCTCACCCATGAGGAAGCCGAAAAAGCCCTGAATGAGTGTCATTCAGGCGCGTGTGGGGCGCATCAATCTGGATATGCTACAGCACAAAAAATCTTACGAGCAGGATACTTCTGGCCAACAATGTTCAAAGATTGCATAACCGCAGTCAGAAGTTGCCATGCTTGCCAAATTTTTGATAGCAAAACCAGAAGACCACCCGCACCTCTACAGCCAATAGTTGCTGTTGGGCCATTCGCCAAATGGGGCATCGATTTCATGACATGTAACCCCACCTCGACCGGGGGCATGGGTATATCATAGTCGCAGTTGACTATTTTACCAAATGGGCCGAGGCGATGTCTACATTAGATAATACTGGTGAAACAACTACCCTTTTCTTTTTCAATCATGTAGTCGCCAGATTCAGCGTACCATAGGCTATAGTCACAGATCACGGATCGCATTTTCGCAATCACATGATGGTTGAATTAGCTGCCAAACTAGGGCTATCCCACGACAGCTCTACTCCATATTATCCGCAGGCCAACGGACAAGTTGAAGCGATCAACAAGGTCCTGAAGCGCATGCTGCAAAGGATGATCGGAGTTCACAAAAGAAGATGGCACCTAATCCTGTACTCATCTTTGTGGGCTTACCGAACATCGATAAGGAATGCAACCGAGTTCACACCCTTCCAACTGGTATATGGCCTGGAAGCAGTCTTACCAGTCCAGTGTGAAATCTTGTCTCTCAAACTCGCAATTGATCTCCTCCCCGGAACTTCAGAAGAAGAAGCTCATTTCTTGGAATTAATCCAATTGGATGAAACCCGTCGTGATGCCGCGTTGGCTAACGAAGCCCATAAGAAACGAGTCAAGGCGCAGTTCGACAAAAATGTCAAACCCCGTGTCTTCTCAGAAGGTGACTTGGTCTTGCTTTACGACCAAGAATCCGATAAATTGGGGGCAGGTAAATTTAAATATTTATGGATGGGCCCTTACATTGTTAAGTGGTTGTTAGCAAAGGGAGCCTACGAGTTGATGGATTACGACGGAATTCCACTGGCGCAACCTTGTAATGGGTTGTACCTCAAGCGTTACTACGCCTAGTAGTAACCAGTATGCTTTTGTTATATTTTTGTTTTCGCTAGAGTGTTTGTTTTGGTCGAGTAATCCACCTTTTTACATTTATTGCAGATTTCAAACCCATTGGAGCCATGTGTTGGATATGCCAATAAAGCGAGTCGTAGTTCGCGGAACCTGTCCTCCGCAGCGTGGGCCATTTTTGATCCCAGCCGCGAGTTAGTAAGTTTCAGAGGTGTATGTACTAGTCGATCAACGAACAATATCGTTGAATATAGCACGTTGATAGAACTTCTCTCTGATGCCATCACTCATGGTATACGCCGACTAATCGTCATGCTAGACTCACAGCTCGCAATACTATAACTCAATGGTATATATTCCATCCGAAACCCAGCTATTTATCGCATGTTCCTAAGGGTTAAGATTTTGGAAAGACAGTTTGATCTTATTCAATACCAAAATATTTCCAGAAACTTAAACACATTAACCGACTCATTAGCAAACTATGTGTTAGATAGGCATTTGCAACATTTATAAAAAAGAAACACATCATCAATGTTTTACATGTGGATCACATAACTCAACCAGAATAAAACTCTGAAAATAAAAAATATATATAGCTTTTATGGTTCACATATAATGTTCTGTAACCAAGAAAAAATCGGTCACGCGACCCAAAAACTCAAAATGCTAGGGGGCACCCTAGTCTAATGATGCTCGTGATAGCAAGTCACAGCCTGTGCGATCATGCGTAACAGACGAGTCCATCGTCTGGGCACACCAGTAGTGTGTCGTTGTAACTGTAAAGGTAGCTCATCGATCCTCACATCTGGAATACCGAGAGTAAGGCTCTAAACCTGCTCCTGCATAGCTGTGAGAGTCTCGGCCACATCGAGGTCGTGAAGAATAACCCTTCCGACGGCCTCTCCTACTGGGGCAACAGCTGGTACTCTCAGGCGAACTACTGGACGAACAGGACCAACATCTACATGTACACATGAGTTTGATTAGAGTCTTGATAGAACAAAGCACAAAGACATTATAAACAAAAACAGTAAACAACAATATGGTCAGAGATTTTACCAATAGCACCCCACTGCTCGCCATCCGGCAGTACCAAATCTGGATCACCCTGGAAGTCCATGCCATCATATGGATACTCGGAATAAACCATCTCCTGACGATCAAACCACCTGAAGAAGGTATCAGAAAATGAAATCTGAGACTGGCCAGCATGCCTAGACATATGGTCAACCCATCTCTGCATACGTGGTTCAGTAGGAGAAGTTAAATCGAGTGCAATGTACTGCGGCTGCATCAGTGGTATCTTCTCCAAGGCAAAGGCGGTCAAAATAAAACCGAACCCAAAGTTCTTCAACCTCTCATTCTTTATTTTGGTCAATTGTTCTTTCATCACAAGAAGTACTGTGTCGCACCAGTTGAACACCTTCGGTTGGAGGCATTCCAAGGCATGCTGCATATAGGATCTATTGGCTACATGAAGAGACACACTACCAGCCATCCTACCAAAAGTAAATAGGATAGTCCTAAGGGACCTGTCAGTGACATCACGGATGATGATCTTACCGTCTTTACTCAGCTGAGATCCTTCCCTGCAATACTAGCAGACATAATCTCTCACAGAATCGCCTCCTCGGGCCGAACCTGACAAAGAGATGGGGGCACCCCGCCTCGACAAGCCAGTAAAGAAATAGATGTCTACTGTAGTCAAGGGGATAGATTTTCCCCTAATCTGGAAAACCTGGTTGATAGGATCCTAGGAGTCAAGCAAATACTTCAGTAAGTTAATCTGTTGTCTCATGCTAGAGATGCGGAAGAACTTCAGCAAGCCACAATTCCGTAGCACGTTCACTGTAACAGGATCATGTAGGGAAATCATGTCCTCTTCTTCATGTTCTCGTTCTCGCCATGTAATGGTCATCTTGCTCCAAGATCTCTGAAAAAACAAACAAGAGAGGAGTTGGATCCTGATTTTGATGAGAAACAAGCAAAAATTCCATCAAAAACTATGCAACAAATTCCCTTTCTGCGCCCAACGCACCTGCAGCAGTGTTCCAGGTGCGTTGAATGTCAAACTGCCTTCATACAGGCCAGCATTCAATGCAGGTTTCGATGTACTGAGGGTGCGTTGATGGCAGAACGAATCCATCAAACCCCAGGGGCTCAGAAAAGCAGGGAATAAAGCACAGAATGCAAAAAGGAAACCATGAAATGAAAGAGCTCAGGTTTAGCTCCTACCTGGTCCAGACGGCGCCGAGAATCGTCCACAGAATCTCCCGAAATCAACTGATGAAAATCGAGGGGGAAAACACCTCCAAAGCTCCAACAAACCAAGTTCAAATGAAATGGTAAAATGAGAGGTAAAAAACACTTTTTAATTACTTTTACGTAGTTCGAAGTAAAATATTAGCGTTTTAATCTCGTTTTCAAAGCAAATATTGTTCATTTCTAACTAGTTTGATGAAGCAGTTGAAAAATACAGTACTATCTTTGGAAGGACAAAGCTATTTATGGTGAAAAATCTAAGCAAGACCATCTAATCGAGCAGTTTTAGCACATAGTTCAAGCTCGTTAAAAAATAAACATAAGACCGAGCAAATGTTTCCACCCGCATTTAAGCTCGTTAAAAAATGAACTATCCCTCGGTAAATAACCACCGTGAATGAAGCATTTTCAGCCATTAAAGCCTTGGTCGTGTTTGCACCGTCACCTCCACTTTTCCATTGGACGATCATTCACCTCCATTTGATTGTTTACCCATTTTGAGGAACAGCTGCGAAGAGTGATTTCACTAGCCATCCTTGTGACACTCCCGTGATTGGAAAATTCCAAACCTTACCTGGAATCAGCTGCTACCCATTTTATCACTCGTTCCTCAAAAGACGAGCCTTCTTTAAGCTCTTTTCATCTGACTCGTAAAATATGAAAAGATTGCCGAGTTTTGGCCTTCCAGCTCGTTAAAGCGACAGGAAGTGTTATCCCTCCTCTAGATTTTAATCTTTTTGGACTTGAGGGATTATTGCACAAAAAGATCGAGCGCTTGTTTTGTTCGGCTCGTTAAAACTATCGAAAATTCATCCCTTCTGTATTGTTTTATACTTTTTCGGACTTAAGGGATTAGATGACGAAAAAGGAACTTTGGAGTTACCTTTACGTACCTTTTCAGACTCTCTAAAAATGAAAAGGACCGAGTTATCTTTGTCGTTAGACTCATTAAAAAGATTAATAGCGACAAACTTGTCTTTAGGCGAGAACGAGTTTCACTATCGCTAGGCTCGTTAAAACATAGCGATGGGTTTCCCCGAAGGGCAAATTATAGAACAAGCATATGTTATCCTCCTCAAGCTTGACAAAATTAAAGAGGTACTGGTCAGCAATGACTGGGGAAAAATTGGGAAGAAAACTCAAAGAAACTTTATTGGTAGCAAGTCGCTCTTGAACATGACACTTCCACTCCGTGCCTGAGTCGGGTTGGGTTGTTTCATTCACCGGTCACATCACCATGGTCACGCCACACCATCCACATTTGGGGTAAATGCTACCAATCCATCACATAAGTGTTGCCGACATGTTCAAGAGAAGTCATCCAGAGAAGTCACCCGTGTCCCATCCACTACCATACATTATACTTCATTATTTCATGACCGCCACCCTAAACCATATATCATCAGATCGTTTTCACCTCCATCAAAATCATTTGCTCCGTTCCGTGTCATTGATGTGGGATTCATTAAGGCCCTCCTTTGACGGATCGCTTCTTGTCGACATCAGCTCATTATCCAAGAAGTTGATCTAGGAAGAACCCCTTCAGTACTTTGAAGCTTGCATGCCTCAATGGCAAGTTTCTCACTTCTGGCGACAGGTATACATCAATGACCGTCGACCGAAATATTTTGCGTGGTGTTCGACGCCAAGTCCTTTATTCACACCACGTGAATTGTACTGCAGTACCTTGAGGGTAATTATCATTATCGGTGATTCCTCTCGCGCTTGTTAACAGTTTACATCATTGACTGGTAATCAAGCGATGTTCGTCCATGTTCGACTTCAAAACATTTCTCACATGGATCGACTTGTACTTCGAGTGAAGATCGGACGAGATTGAAGACCCCGGATCTAGTTCCATCCATCCGGGCTGCGATATATATTCAGAAAAAATAAAGACATTGAAATGTATAGCATTGCAGCACAGATAATCATCCTACCAAAAGGACGATGACTCCATCAGAATCATCAGTCTACCATCAGACGATTGTCTGTCCTATGTACATGAAAATGAATTTATAAAGCTGAGCATGGGAATGCCCGCCTCAGCTAGATCATGAAAACAATATGAAGATAATGTATTGTATTGTATCTTATTACAGGTCTCCTCCCAGCATTGAAAGAACTTCGGATCCTCCTAATAAAGCATTTCACCCGATAAATGGCCTCATACTTTAGGGGGCAACTGTTATAGAAATTTTTGTGCCTTACAGCTCCAAGCATGAAATTTCCATAAACCAAGGGCTCCTAAGTCCTTAAAAGTGTTGTTATTACTCCTAAAGGAACAAGTTCAACAAATTACAGCTTCTCCCAGAAGTTCTCCACCAGAAACTGCTCAGAACTAGTCAAATCAAGATCATTTCAGCTGCTCCACTAGCTAGATGCGTTGCAAAGCACCCAAATACACTGGCTAGGTGCATTGCAACACACCTAAATGCACTACCAGGGTGCGTTGAGCGGGAAATTACAAGTGGCAGAGTCATTCCACGAGGTGGAGAGACAATGGAAGCTTCCAGAATCTTCCCCAATGACACTTGCCTCACTGAATTCGACCAGTGATGAGTAAGAGGCTCTCAGTCTCCAAGTGGAAGCAAGAACTAACAGAGAGAAGCCACTAATCAATTCATGAACTGACTCATCCTCTTTGCATACATCTATATATGGATCCCTCACCAAGAGATCCAGAGGCTGGAATTTTGTACATTGCAGAGAATTGCTATTGGTTTTGAGATAGATATCAGAGTATTGGGTGATTTATGCTTTGTTGGAGGTGAAGAGGGGATTCTATGCTGGGAGGTTGATGCTGGATCAGGAATCATCGGTTGTAACTCCTCCTGGATCTTCTTGTTTTATCAATAAAACTATTTGAGTTTCTCCTACATGCTTTTGTATCATTGATGTTTGTTACATTTGTATGTTTAGCTTAAATCTGATCCTAAGCTATTTATGAATATAAATCCATGTCTTTGTGTAGTTTCCTTCTTCTGTGATCTTACAGGAACTTGGTGAAGCTGGGCAAGTAAGGGAGCAGGTAACTGGAAGTTGTCAAAGAGGAGAGAGATTGGATCAAAGGATTAGCGCAAGACACAGGTTGGTTCATCCTATTCCTCTTCGTTTATAGTTCATAAAGGAGAATACAAAAGTAGTTTTCCCTGTTTGTTTCTGAGGTCACTGTCACACCTCAGTGGGATAGGGTCGTTCTGAATAGACACTTTTCCCGTTAACAACCACCCAAAATATCCTCCACTTCAGTTATTTATGAACCACCCTCTTCCACGATTGCATATAGGTAGTCAAAATATGTGAGTGATGCCAACGATACACTCATAAGGCATGAGCACCACCAGTTCCCCTACATCTAATCATTGTGGAATATCCTTTATGTAAGTGGGGCATGGACTTCATGACCTGTAACACCCCATGATTGGGCAACCACAAGTACATTGTGGTTGCTGTCAACTACTTCACCAAATGGGTAGAAGCAATGCCCATGTATAATAACACCATAGAAACCGCAACATGGTTTTTCTTCAGTCATGACACAACACAGTTTGGTGTTCCTATGGAGTTGGTTTCAAACCATGGTAAACATTTTGAGAATGAAATATTTCAAGAGCTATCCCAACACCTTTTTTCTCTCACGAGTTTGTGTAACCATACTACCCACAATCCAATGGAAAATTAGAAGTTGTCAACAAGCTTCTCAAAACCATGTTGCCGTGCATGGTTAACACTAACAAAACTAACTGGCACCATATGGTGTTCTTAGCCTTGTGGGCATACCGCATTGTAGTCAAGGTGTCTACAGGGTTTACACCCTTCCAACTAGTATATGCTGTTGAAGTGGTACTTCCCATTGAGTGTGAGATCCCTACCTTACACTCAACCATCGAGCTTTTAATTGACACCAAACATTTGGAACAAAGGTTGATACATATAGATATGTTCGATGAAAGTCAATGAGAATCTCTCCATAATAACGATGAACATAAGAAGAGGGTCAAAGCCTCATTTAATTGCAACATCACCCCTTGGACATTTTCCAAAGGGGATTTAGTCCTCTGCAATGATGTTACCCAAGAAATGGTAGGAACTGGGAAGTTTGAAACCCTATAGAAGGGTCCATACATCGTCAAACATTGCATCCTCAAGGGGAATACATCTCGTTAGAGCCCAATGGGAATTGCGTAAAAAGTAATGTCAATGGTGTCTACCTCAAAACCTTTCACTAAAATGATAGAATGTACATGTATGCACCATGAATGATTGTTATCATGATAACCTCATAACGGATTCACTCTAAAAATCTTAGGTGTCACATATGGATCATTTGCTAGCCTATCATCATGGATTTGATGGCAATGGGTATCAATGGTTGCAAAACCTCATTGTCATATCTTGGGCCATGTACTATCCTAACTGGACACTAGGGAAAATTTTAAGGATGGAAGTTTTTCTTAAAGTTTAGCAACCTTGGTGAATCTTACTAGTCCCTAATTTCCAAATTTTAAAATGTTTGATGATAATTTTGTAAAAATGTTTATATTTCTAATTATTTTATATTACAAAATATATAATATTGGCGATTTTGAAGGTAAAATAATTTTATACTACAAAATTTGGGCAAATTCATTTTTAGAAAAATGGAAATTGGCGAATATTTTTTTTGGAAAAAGCATGGAATATTAGCCCACCTGTGAATATTAGCCCCTAAAATTTTCCCTACTGGACACCTCGTCTCTCTAACAGACTTTGTATCAAGTCAACCACCAACAATCAAGCTGAATACAATGCTATCATAGGTATCTTGGCCGATGCCTACCACTTAGGTATTTGTCATCTGCATGTATTCCTTGATTGCTAGCTGGTTTTATCACAATTGAACAAGATATTTCAAGTTTATGATTCACGCCTTTTTCGGAAGTGTCTGCATGCACAAAGGTTAGCACAACATTTTTATCATATAACATTTACACATATACCAAGGGAAAATCTTACAAATAATCACATAGCTAATCAAATCCTAGACTACCATGTATCACATATATATAACCATCAAGACACATAAACCATGAGCATAATATCCATCTCAAACAAATGCAGAAATACATCAAAAGTATAGATTCATAAGACACATTATAAGAACCACCAAAAATATCATCTTATACAAACATGTCAAAAAATATATATGAGTACAAACATAGTTGTATAATCCACTAGCCCACGACCAGGATAAATAAGTCAATAAAAACACAGAGGAGCATCCACATAATGAGTGCTTGCCATGGCGCATACATAGTATCATCAAAAATCTAGACGCAAAGGTCTCCCTTGCACTCTCGTGGACCATTCTCCATGCCAGGAGCCAAAATGGGACCAATCATTGCCACTGCCATAGTTATGCAATGTAAAACTAGTCAATGCACCCGCTCAAGTGACATCTTCATCTCCATGATGACCTCCTCCAACCCCTCCCAACCATCAATGGGAAATCCTCCAATCAGGGCCTCAACTTTTCCCCAGGCATCTCAGTGACTCTCCAACTCAGCCCCTGCAAGTTCCAATCATGCCTCTGCTACCTCAGTATGCTCACGCCATCGTTCCATGTCCTTGACCGCCACTACACTTCTACCGTCATCAAAAGGTCCACCAACCTCTAACCAGAACTATTGCACAAATTGCTCAGGCCTAGAAAGTGGCCTCACATCCCTCAGTCTCTGAGGCATGACTATTGCCCCTGTGATAGCCATGGGTCTTAGATCATGTCCTACCAAGTAGGCCAGTAGTCGCCCCCATGGACCTGCATCTGCAGGTAAACAAAAATGGTATCAATATCATCATATATAAAAAAAAACATACCTACACATGTAAAAAATATACAAATGCAGAAAAAAATCTCTCATACCTATTGGTCCCCAGGCATCACCTAGAGGAAGCCCCAGTCTATATTTCCCCAAAAATCCATGCCATGGTTAGCGAACTCCCAATCTAGCTGAGGGTTGGAATTAAACCAACACTCCATAGTGGCATTCTAATAATTCCCCACAACACCACCACCAACTTGTGGCATCATAGGAGCACACTGTCATATACGAGGGTCCCTGGAAGGCTCTGCTGGCACTACTAGAATAGGACGCAACATCACGACCATCTCATACATGACACTTCATAGAATACATGCATAGAAAAAACCTTTAAATCATGCCACACCACAATTGTGTGAACTAGGACATCGTTCCCTTGTATAAAAACCAAGCCCAATCAAAGAACTGGCCTACCTATAATTGTTGGAGGATTGCTATCTACAACCCCAATACTATGTGGGGGACTATTGACCCTACCAATCTGACAATAATCACTAGAGTATCCTTCTCAGTGATATCCACAATGGCAACAAACTTGATGCAACCCTCATCATAAGGGTTACGCCTGCAGTGAGCCTCACCCTATGCCCATCAATGTATATCTACGTGCCTAGATGGTAGTGTATATGGAAAAGCATCCCTACAAGGTAGAAAACTAGTCACAAAATATACATCCATATGGGTTGATATCAACAGATCAGCCATACAAATCACAATAATTCGTTAGTCCACATCCTAGAAGTAGATCAAAAAACATAGAAATCTAGCCTGCGATCTTTGTATGGGGTTCTGAAGAAACTTCAGCAACCCCCGCTGAGCCAAAGACTTATATCTATTAGATCCCAAACAACCTCTGTGTGTAGGTTCACCTAGTCATGCTCTCTCCAAATCATCCTACCATCATGGATATCAAAAATCAATATTTATCTCCCTAAGTTATTAAAAAAAAAGAGAGAAAAGCCCCACTTTTCTGATAGTCGGTTTTTTATGTTCACATCCGCAAATAAGGCATGTTTTTTTCTTAAACATACATGTGTGAGCACGTCTATCAAGCCATAGGCAATGGAAACCACAATGGTATGGTCCAACGAACAAGACGTAGTGACCCCCAAAGGGTATTGTCGCAACTCATCCCAACTCATATGCACAGATCGTGCGTCTGAGGGTTGTTTTCGTGTGGCGTCATCACACAAACCTTAGAGGTTTATGCAGTGACCGTGCAACTCCATAGAAATTGTTTGCACGACCGTAAAAATTCACCAAAAAAAAGGTCGTATAAGGGACCCATGTACGGCATATCTACCCTAACACTATGAAAAGCACAAAGGGTAGGGTACAAGCCCTTACTTGTCTCTCCCCTCATCCATCCCTTGTACTCTAGTTCACTACAATGACAAGAAATGTTCCCAAAACTAGCTCTGACCCCTCAAGCTCGACAGTGCAAATGAAGTGATGTTTGATCCCCTCAACCCTATCTATCACCCTCTTTGATATTTTTTGAAGCCCATTACAGAATCACAGGACCTCTGTTGTCAAAACTGGGAGAGACATAAGGATCAGTACCACACCATCTCCATCATGGAACTCTTCATTCTAGTGATTGTCAAAACTCATTTTTTGGAACCACTGCACACTAAGAAACTCATTTTAGGTACACCTTCTCTTGTTCTTTAATTCATATCATTCAGTCAATCATAGATTATGTATATGTTTTAAAAATATGCTTTCACTTGGTGTATTGATCATGTCTATTCCAGGTACATCATGAACAATCCGCTTTGACCAACACCTGAACAGACAAATAATAGAGTAGGTATCACTCACCACAAAGCATGATAGGCTTCCTCTTAAGATTTACATATTTTGACATCATTTCCCCAAAATGAAACATAGGGTCCATCATCTTGACCATTTTATTCACCACCTCACCTTGCATATGATAAACAACCATGTCGGTCAATAAAGACATCCCACTCAGGGCCCACTTCATGTTTGTAGACCCTTATTCATTATCAACAACCATGACCACCTACTCAGGCCCATGAATCACTCCACTTACATGCCTTGAAGATCAACCTCATTCTACTGCACTCATCGCCTATACACACCATTTCTCTATTATGAAACCAGCTCAAGAAAAAGATAGAAAAGATAGATCAACGCCTTAAAATTCAACCTCTTCGAGGGGGAAACCTCCTTTACATTACATAAATGAACAATTCTTGGATGATTCAAATGAAAAAACCTCCTTTCTATATATAGGAGTCTAAGGAGTCACAATATAACCCAGCTGACCTAACAATAATAATATAAAGCCACAAAAATAACAATAGAGGGATTCTATGGGGCACAGTAATAACAATATGGGGACAATAGGGGCACAACAATATTAATAAGGGGTACAACTACAATAGTAATGGGGTAATCACTAGTATTATAGGGACCCAACATGCCCCTCTCCTTCAAAAAAGTGTTGTCCTCAACGCTTGAGTAGTTCTAGATGCTTCTGTATAAAATTCTCATCCTCCCATGTGGAATCTTCAGCAGATAAGTTCTTCCACTTGATAAGATACTCTGAAATTGATCGATTTCGTAGCTGTCGAGTTCTTGTTTCTATGACTGCTTCTGGTTCCAATATAATTTTTCCTTCCTCGTCAAGTTCTGGCAATATTGTTTGAACTGGGAGCTTGTCACCTATAACCTTCTTTAAACATGAAACATGGAAAACTGGGTGCAATCGAGAAGCTGCAGGAAGCTCCAATTTGTATGCCATAGTACCAATCTTTTGCAACACCTTGTACGGACCATAATACTTTGGTGATAATTTATTATCCTTCTTAGCTTGCTTGAGGGACATTTGCTTATATGGTTGTAGCCGTAGGAATACCCAATCACCTACATCAAAACTTCTTTCGCTGCGATGTTGATCTGCCTGTTGTTTCATTCTATTCTGTGCCAACACGAGGTTATCCTTTAAGAGTTGGAGGACTTGTTGTTGATGTTCGATGTGATGTTCCACTGCTTGAACCTTAGAATTTTCTCTTAAATATGATGTGATGGATGGTGGCTGATACCCATAAAGTGCCATAAATGGGGTCATTTTTTTGTGTATGGAAGGAAGTGTTATACCACCATTCAGCCAGAGGCAACCATTTGACCCATTGTGTCTGTTTATCAGATACAAAGCAACGAAGATATCCTTCCAAACATTTGTTTACTATCTCAGTTTTCCCATCAGATTGAGGATGATAAGATGAGCTATGAGCTAACTGAGTACCAAGACAAGAAAATAATTCTGTCCAAAAATTTCCAGTGAAAATGGGATCTCTGTCACTTACAATAATCTTTGGGTTTCCATGTAGCTTTTGAATTGTTTCCATAAATGCAGTAGAAACTGTACTGGCTTTAAATGGATGTGATAATGCACAAAAGTGTGCATACTTGGTAAGTCTGTCAACTACCACCATGATGACACTCTTTCCCTCAGACTTGGGTAAACCTGTGATAAAATCCATTGAAACCTCCTCCCAACGTTGGCTTGGAATGGATAAAGGTTGTAATAGACCCGGTGTCTTAATTGTTTCAACTTTATTTTGTTGGCAAACCAAACATTCCACCACAAACTTTTGAATATCTGATTTAAGGCCATCCCAAAAAAATTCCTTCTTAACCCTGTGGTAAGTTTTTAAAAATCCTGAGTGCCCTCCTAAGGGAGAAGTGTGCAATTCCATAAGAATATTTTGTTTTAGTTGGGAATTCTTACAGAGGTATAAGCGATCTTTGTACCATAACGAATCATTTTTCCAGCTAAATGACGTACTGGAATCTTGTTGTAACTTTCGAATAAGTGCCCACACTTCTTCATCATTCTTCCATTCCTCCCTTGCTTCGTTTATCCAATCTGGTTGGATAATAGAAATGGCGCACAACAATGCTTCCACATCCTCATCCTTTCTTGAGAGTGCATCTGCCACCACATTTTGCTTCCCTTTTTTGTAGATGATTTCAAAGTCATAACCCAACATCTTTGTGACCCACTTTTTTTGCTCTTCAGAGGATAATCTTTGTTCTAAAAAGTATTTAAGGCTATCATGATCCATTTTTACCTTGAAGTGTCTTCCCATTAGGTAGGGTCGCCATTTTTTAAGTGCATGGAGTATTGCCAACATTTCCTTCTCATAAATAGCTTTGTGTAAAAACTTTCCCTTGATTGGACGACTTTCAAAAGCAATGGGTCTTTCATCTTGCATTAAAAAAGCACCAATTCCATTTCCTGAAGCATCACATTCCACAATAAAGGTTTTTGTGAAGTCTGGTGTAGCTAAGACAGGTGCTTGGCACATTGCCTCTTTAAGATGTTCGAAGGCCTTTGTTGCTTCTGGAGTCCATGAAAATGCATCTTTCTTCAATAATGTTGTTAGAGGTGCTGCTATTCTCCCATAATTCTTAACAAACTTGCGATAATACCCTGTCAACCCGAGAAATCCTCGCAGATGCTTTATGGATGTGGGGATTTTCCATTCCTTAATGGCTTTAATTTTGCTAGGGTCTACCTTAACTCCTTCATGAGATACAATATGACCCATATATTCCACCTCTTGTACTCCAAAGAAACATTTGGATCTTTTTGCATATAATTGTTTCTCCTCCAATAGTTGTAGCACCCTGTCAACATGTTCAACATGATCCTTCCAAGACTTGCTGTAGATTAGTATATCATCAAAAAATACTAACACAAATTTTCTAAGGAATGGTTTGAAAATTGAATTCATCAAACCTTGAAATGTTGAAGGTGCATTGGTAAGGCCAAAAGGCATGACCAAAAATTCATAATGACCCTCATGAGTTCTAAATGTTGTTTTTGGAATGTCTTCAATCTTCATTCTGATTTGATGATATCCTGAACGAAGATCCAACTTGGTGAAGTAAATTGATCCATGCAATTCATCCAGTAATTCATCAATGACAGGAATGGGAAACTTATCTTTAATAGTGAGCTTGTTGAGCTCCCTATAATCTGGACACATGCGCCATGATCCATCCTTCTTGTGCACCAATACTACTAGAGAAGAGAAAGAACTTTGACTCGGTTGAATTATACCAGCCTCTAGCATTTCTGCAACCATACGTTCAATTTCACTCTTTTGGGCATAGGGATATCTGTACGGCCTGATGTTTGGAGGAACACTTCCTGGAATCAGATGAATAGCATGATCATGATCACGAATAGGTGGGAGACCTTTGGGAGTCTCAAATACCTTGGAATGATTGTCCAAGACTTTTTGGAGATCTGGAGAAATAGATGATTCCAATGTGGAAACATCTAGCGAACATAATTGTGCAATTACACCTTTTGTTCCTTTTTTAGAAGCTTTGTCATACCGTTAGAGCTGATTATCTTTCTCGGTTTCCCTGCAATACCCCTTAATTCAACTTCCTTTCCTTCCACAGAAAATTTCATGAAAAGTTCTTGAAAATTAAAAGCTATTGTACCCAAGGATTGTAGCCATTGGACTCCTAGTACAACATCAACACCTCCCATTGGAATGGAAAGCATTGGGCTAGTCAATACATATTCTCCCATGGATAGCTTGATATTATGGCACTTTCCAGAGCAATTTATTGTTCCTCCATTTGCAATCATCACTTGACACTCTGGTGCTGGATATAAGAAGCAATTCAATTCTTTTGCTACCTTACAATGAATAAAATTGTGGGTACTTTCTGAATCAATCAACACTATTACCTTTTTCTTCTTGATTTGTCCTTCTATCTTGATGGTTTGAGGAGTGTTAATTCCCGCCAATGCATTACAAGATATGGTCAGATTCATTTTTTCTTCATCTAGGCTTTGTTCCTAGAGTATATGCTCTTCTTTGACCTTTCTTGCTCCTTTTCTTCTTCCTCTTCACAATCTATGTAGAATAATTTCTTCTCAGCACACTTATGACCTTTAGTGTATTTGCTATCACAACTGTAACAAAGCCCTTTTTCTCTTTTTTCTTCCAATTTTTGTGGTGTCAACCTTATAGGTTGTGGAAGACTAGCGGCAACAACACTTCCATCTTTATAGTTGTGAGTGGTATGCTTCTTGGTTGCCATAATTTTTATTTCCATTTTTCTTGCTAACCTGAATGCCTTCTCTAATGAATCAAGTTCCCAAAGGCAAACATCATGTTGGATATTATCCTTTAAAGACCCTATGAACACATCAATCCTATGCTCCTCTGGAATATTTTTTACCCTTATGTTCAATTTTTGGAACTCCTCAATGTGCTCCATTATTGAACCCTTTTGTTTGAGACTTATCAATTGGCTAAAAAAAGTGTTTCTTTTTGTATCCTCATAATGTGCTATCAATTCTTCCGTAAAAATTGCCCAAGTGATAAATTTTTTACGAGATCAAAGCCATTGATACCATACAAACTGATTTGGTTCCAAATATAAATTTGCAATAAGTACCTTTTGTGTGTTTTGCACATTATTGAGATCGAAAAATTGCTCCATCTGTAATATCCATGTTGCGGGATCCTTGCCATCAAACTTCCTCATATCGATTTTTGGAATATGGTGCGTCTTCGATCCAACATTAGAGTCTATGAAATCATGATTAACATTTCCTTTGTTTGCATCATGAGTTTCCTTTCTTCCCCTTTCACGATTAGTAAGTATTTATTGTAGAAAATTTATCAAATCTGCCTTCAAATCTATCTTCAAATCGTCAATATTGACTTCCACGCCCTTTATCTTAGATTCCACTCCATTTATCTTAGCTTCTATTAGCTTTTGCGAGAGTGAAATTTGTTGCACTTGGTCTTGTAATTTTGATATATCATGTAGCATTTCTTCCTCTTCTTCATGAGTCATGCTAGAGCTTTCAATTTTCTTACTAGGTGTTTGCATTTTCTTTCCTTGAGGCATCAGTTAGTAATACTAATGCTCTACTATGCCCTTTGAATTCCTTCAAAATAATTTTTCAAACCAAGCTTAAGCAAAAATTTAAAAAATCTACACACCTTTTTTCACTTTGTAGGAGCTCGATATTTCCTCTGATGTATCTTTGTAATTTCAGATCATCCAATTCTGAAATTGTGACCTATGGTATCCCTCTGTGTCCTCTTTCCAATGCCACCAGTCTGACCCCAATTTGATTCCCCAATGAAGATTTATGCCAAATCTCCCTCAGTGACTTGATTGTAGACTAATTCAGTAGAGCGAACTTGTACGACGTGCCACGTGTCCTTGTTTTGACCTTTGGCTCTGAAAAATATATAAAAGAAACTACAGTCCGTCCTCTTTCTGTACCTTCTTACAAAATTTCAATCCAATGCTCAGAGAGAAAGTTATGATGACTTTCCCCAGGTCACCTGTTTGGAATGTAATTCAGGACTCTGACAAAAGACCAACTTCCTCAGATCATATCTCTGCAAATATAGCACAAAAGACTTTGAAATTTGGATCCAAGCTTCAGCGTGATGTCTTCTCAAATGGGTTTTTTTTAGTGTCTGAAACATCACAGAAAAAAAATTATAGCGAAAATGCCACGATGACCTGTTTGGAGCAGCGAAACCCTAGAATCCAAAGCTCTGATACCAAATGTTATGAAACCAGCTCAAGAAAAAGATAGAAAATATAGATCAACGCCTTAAAATTCAGCCTCTTCTAGGGGGAAATCTCCTTTACAATAAATAAATGAACAATTCTTGGATGATTCAAATGAAAAAACCTCCTTTCTATATATAGGAGTCTAAGGAGTCACAATATAACCCAGCTGACCTAACAATAATAATATAAAGCCACAAAAATAACAATAGAGGGATTCTATGGGGCACAGTAATAACAATATGGGGACAATAGGGGCACAACAATATTAATAAGGGGTACAACTACAATAGTAATGGGGTAATCACTAGTATTATAGGGACCCAACATTCTCATTCTATCCTTGGTACTTTATGGTAGATCAAGACGGATGCACCACCGCGTCCTATAGTTGTCCTGTCATCCACCCATATTGCATAGCCCATCTACGTCACTTCATCCACCTCAACAACCCAACACGTAGACCAAGTAATGTGACCACCACACTCAATAAACACACCACACCTCCATACAGGTCACCATTATTATGGGGCACTCATATTAGTGTATGTACATCCAAATCACCTTCATATTATTTTGGCAATTGTACAAAGATTTTTTTTAGGAAAAAGACTCCCACCCACATTTTTCATGTATTTTACCTAACGGAAGTTTCTACTCACCCTTGGTCAGAGCTTGCACATCACCCATAGTATTTTATCATCTTCAAGCCTGTCAGGACATACTCACACCCACATTGGAAATCCTACCAACTTTAGGGCCATCCCGATCAACAAACATGTTTTGACTGTTGCCATTGCACAATAGCTCTAACCTAGGGCCAGTTTTCCATATCCACCCATATTGTCAACTCTCATTATCACACCTTATCTAACCCACACTATTATAGTTTATTTACATCTCATATTTATTCCCCAACACAACATGTCATGTGGTTGACGCTCCTTTCCTGTCGACTTCAACACTCATATTCCAGGATAGAGGCAGTACCTTGGGTACTCCCCCCTTGAAGGGATATACTCAGGCGGCATAATGGGAATCACTATTTCCCACAAATTTCATCGATCCCCTTGAAACTCAACACCACCACAAGTTTTCGTGTCAAGGTGGTATCGCACTTAATGACCATTGTAGTTATTTCATTTAGTCAAGATCCCCACATCACTAACCACCTCATTCAATAGTGCTCACATCATGATATTGGGGAGGTACCCAAAGTTGAAGACCCATGCATACCTCATCACAGAATTCAACAGTGTTTCAGCTTTGTTATGCATATGAAAACCAAATTCATTTTATTTTTCCAGGAAGCACCCTTAAGGGCGTGATCAATTATCATCATCAGCCATCAACACGTCAACCACCATAATGTTGATTAGATAGGACCATTCCATGTGTGATTGTAATAATTCACCACTATTCATCATAACAAGCATGGGACATGCCTGTTGGCATTATGGCTAAAGTGTTGTCCTTGATGGCAACCCATTCAGGTGATAGATCACAGTACTTCAAGTCAGCAGCAGAGATTGATGATCAGCTATCAAATATTGAAGAAAATAAGGGGTACGCAGGTACACCTTGCATAAGGTGCGTACACGCAGGTCAATGTTACATAAAGTGTGTACATACTCGCAGTTATCCCGTTCAGGAGGTGCGTACCACCAGTGCACACATTTCAAGGCAAAGAAATTCACATATGAGGTTTTCTTATGTTTTACTCTTGGTATTTAGCCGATGGTATTGTGTTATTATGGTGTCGGCTCGTGGTATTGATCCATGATTTAAGGAAGAGCTTTCCTATATAAAGCAAAGGAGATCATTTGGCTTGTGCATGTTTTTGGTTGAATATCTTATGAGGGCTAGATCTGGTCTAGATCTAAATAAGGCGAATCCACTGATGGACCGAGATCTCTTCGGCGCATGTTCAGATCTGTAGATCTGACTGTCTGGGTTATTTCTGAAGTCTTGAAATCATCTATGCCCGAAGGTACGCAGGTACAGTGAGAGAAAAGTGCGTACATACGCAGGAACGAAGCGTTTCAGGTGCGCCAGTACGCAGGCACAGAAGGGTTTCAGGTGCGCCGGTAGGCAGGCACAGAAGGGTTACAGGTGCGCCGGTACGCAGGCACAAAAGGGTTTCAGGTGCACCGGTACACAGGCACAGAAGGGTTTCAGGTGCGCCGGTACGCAGGCACAGAAGGGTTGCAGGTGCGGAGGTCCGCAGGCAGTTCAATGGACTCAGAGTGAGGTACGCAGGCTAGCAGTTGAGCAGGGTGCGTACGTACGCAGGCTAGCAGTTGAGCAGGGTGCGTACTGTAAGCAGGCAAGCAGTTGAGCAGGGTGAGTACTGTAAGCAGGCCAGCAGTTGAGCAGGGTGCTTACGTAAGCAGGCGAGCAGTTGAGCAGGGTGCTTACTTCTCTTAAAATCTTTGTTTATCATTGTTGTGTTCTGGGTTTGGTCCTATTATTCTTGATCTGGTTACTACAGTTGACTGGGTGATTCTCTTATACTTGATGATTATTTGATGCTTATGGATCCAGTTTGAAAATTTATGAAAAGTGGTCCTTGTAAGAAAAGAAGTAGGGGGTTGTAGCTCCCTTCCAGGAGAGACTGGAAAACGAGAGAGAGAGTTGTAGCTCTCTGCAGGTTGCAGCCTACGTACTGGTAAAGGACTGCACCAGTACAAAACCATTGTAAAAGGAGTTTCTAATTTGAAAGAAGATAGAGACATATTGCAGCAGGTGGTTTTCACCCACATTGGGTTTCCACCTTACATCTTGTGTTCTTTGGTGTGACTATCTGTTTTCTTTTGTTCATGCTCATTATTTTATGGTACTGACATGCAAAAATAATTCAAAGAACAAATAAAGAAGATTTATTAAAAGAATTAGATAATACTGATTCACCCCCCCTCTCAGTATTATTTCCAACAATTGGTATCAGAGCAGGTCCTTCAGAGAAGCTTGATCGCTTGAAGGTAGATCGTTCATCATGAGCAACTACAAGAGAGAAGCATCAATCAGGCCACCAGTTTTTGATGGGACAAACTTCAATTATTGGAAGGTAAGAGTTACTACCTATCTTCAATCTCTTGGTACAGAAGTTTGGGACATCGTAGAGACAGTCTACGCTTTTGCTTCAGCTACTCCTACAGATGCAGCCGAGAAAAAGAAGTATGAAACAAATGCGAAAGCAGTCAGTACTCTATTAGGATGTATATCTCAATCAGAATTCATGAAGGTAATGCACTATAAATCCGCAAAAGAGATATGGGACAAAATTGTCATGAGCTATGAAGGAGATGAACAGGTAAAGCGTGCTAAACTTCAAACTCTCAGAATTCAGTATGAGACTCTCAAAATGTATAATGATGAAAGTGTGGCTAACTATTTTCTTCAGGTAGATGAGGTTGTTAACTGTATGAAAAATTTGGGTGAAGAAATAAAAGAGGCTATTGTGGTTGAAAAGGTTCTAAGATCATTGTCCCCCAAGTTTGAATCTAAAGTATCTGCAATAGAAGAAAAGGAAAATCTACGAATTCTTACTATGTCTCAGCTACATGGAATTCTAACTGCTTATGAAATGAGAAAGGGAGGTCCATCAGACAGAAGAGAAGCTGCTTTCAAGGCATCAGGCAAAGGAGATTATTATGAAGCGAGCCACGTCCCAGAAGAAGAGGAAGAAGAATCAAATTTTGTCAGAAATCTTCAAAGGGGTTCTGGAAGGTTCAGAGGTAAGTTACCTTTTAAATGCTTTGCTTGTGGAAGAGTAGGTCATTATGCTGCAAAATGTCCTTATAAGGATAAAGGAAAGGAACCTGCTAGATGGAACAAGAAACAGAATGCAAATAAGAAAAGCTACTACACTCATGAAGATAGTGATGGTCTATCAAACAGTGATGAAGATGAACAAGGTAATGAATATAAGTTGTTAATGGCATTTGAAGATGATGATTATATGGATGCTATAGATGTGGATAACCTTTATGATGAAATTACTAGACTCAAGAGATGTATAGAAGAAAAGAACATGATCATTGATACTCTACAATTTCAAATTGATGAAAAGGAAAAACATCTTGAAAAATTAGAAGGTGAAATTGTTGGTCTTAGAAAAGAGATTGAGAAAACAAAAGCTATTAATCTCAAATTTGTCAAAGGATCTGAAACTTTGGATGAGATTATCAATGTGCAGCGGTCTCCAGGTCTGGGCTATAATGGAGAAACTTCTCAAGCATCCACCTCAAAAAGTTATCTTGATGCAGCAAGAAGAAATGAGCAAAAGCACAATGAAGATCATCAGGTAAAGCAAGGACGAATTACAAACAGAAACTATCAGGGGCAATCCATCTTAAGGGTGAACAAAAGCTACAACCAGCCACAGGTAAAATCTTCTCAATTTGGTTCAAGAATAGATGACAATAGAAATTACAATCAATTGGCTGGTAGATTCGATAACCGCAGAAGTTTCTTCAATGGACAATGCTTTTCTTGCCATAACTTTGGTCACAAAGCAGCTCAATGTGTTGCATATAAAACGATCATGACTAGGGAAGCTCAAAAACAAAGAAGTATGACGGGGATTACAAAAAGGACCTATAACAACTTTTTGGTTCTTGAAAATGAAGTTGAATGTTCTATTTGCAATAACTTTGGTCATGAAGACTCTGAATGCAGGAGCAGGTTTCAGCAGAAAAAGGAACAAGCCTCAAGCACCAAAACATGGAAATAAAGGAACCTCAAACAGAAAGATGTGGGATAGCATTTTATGCAGAGGGACAGGAAAATCTATGGTACATTGACAGTGGATGTTCGAAGCATATGACAGGTGATAAAGAAAAACTTGAGTCTTATTCTACTCTAGAAAAGGGAAAGAAAGTCTCTTTTGGAAATGATACTCCTGCAACTATAAAAGGAAAAGGTATTGCTCAGTTAAAAGAAAAGGTCAATGCTGGAAATGTTTTGTATGTTGATGGATTGAAGCATAATCTTCTAAGTGTCAGCCAGATGTGTGATCAAAGAACCGAGGTTATATTTAGATCAAATGGATGTTTTGTTCGTGATCTTGATACAGGTAAAACAGTGATCAAAGGCAAAAGAACTCCAAATAATCTGTACATATTTGAAGAAGGACAAAAACAATGCTATCTAAGCAAGGATGATGAGCACTGGTTATGGCATCGGAGGTTGGGACATCTAAGCTTTTCACAAATAAGGAAAGCATGCAAATATCAGGCAGTTCGCGATCTTCCAGATATCAAAATTCCTGACAACACCATATGCAAATCATGTCAGTTTGGAAAACAAACCAGAACTAACTTTCCAGAGAAAGAAGAATCAGCTAGCATGCCTCTTGAGCTAGTACATACAGATACATGCAGTCCTTTCAGGAAAAGAACACCTCGAGGAGAAGAATACTTGATATTATTCATTGACGATTTCTCCAGGTTTGTCTGGTTAGGACTTATGAAGCACAAAGATGAAGCATTCGAAAAATTCAAATCCTTCAAAGTCTTGGTTGAAAATGAATCAGGTCACAAAATTAAGTGCCTCAGATCCGACAGAGGTGGGGAATTTACTTCAAATGAATTTTTCGATTTCTGTGAAGAACATGGAATAAGAAGAGAATTCTCTACAGCAAGAACTCCTCAGCAAAATGGAGTTGTGGAAAGAATGAACAGAACAGTCCAACAAATGGCTCGTGCTATGCTTGATGAGTCAGGAACTCCCGCAACTTTCTGGGGTGAAGCTGCACATGCTGCAGTTGTTATTCTCAACAAAACAAATGTCCGGGTGAACAGCACTCAAACTCCTCATGAGCTCTGGAGTGGTAGGACTCCTTCAGTAAAGCACTTCAAAATCTTTGGGAGCAAATGCTATATCAAGAATACTGATGAGCAGCTTGGCAAACTTGAACCTAGAGCAGATGAAGGCATTCTTCTTGGTTACTCTCCACATAGAAAAGCATACAAATGCTACAATAAAAGACTTGGCAGAATTGTTGACAGCATTGATGTAGTGGTTGATGAGAAGGGATACATTCCTAGGCAAGTACATCATGAAGACATCGAAGAAGATGAAGGCTACCCCCAATGACAGAATGATGAAGAAGAAGAACCTCAAGAAGAACCTCAAGAAGAACCTGAGGAGAAAACAAGAATAGAAGAAAATACTCCATCCAGATATGTTCAGAAGAACCATCCAGAATCTCAGATTATGGGGCAAAAAGAAGCAGGTGTACAAACAAGAAGAATAGTTGCAGAAGCTTCAAGCTATTTGGCATTACTCTCCTCTACTGAACCACAAAATGTGAAAGAGGCATGCAAAGATGAATGTTGGGTGAAAGCAATGGATGAAGAACTTGAGCAGATCGAAAAGAACAACACTTGGGAGCTGGTTCCTAGACCAAAAGATAAGAATGTTATCGGGACAAAATGGGTCTTCAAAAACAAATTGAATGAAAATGGAGAAGTAATTAGAAACAAAGCCAGACTTGTTTGTAAAGGGTATGTGCAACAAGAAGGAATAGACTTTGAAGAAACCTTTGCTCCTGTTGCAAGACTTGAGGCCATCTGAATGTTCCTTGCTCTCTCAAGTTTTCAAAACTTCAAAGTATTTCAAATGGACGTGAAATCAGCCTTTCTGAATGGAGACTTGGAAGAAGAAGTGTACATTGAATAGCCAGATGGGTTCATTCTTGGAAATGATCCAAATCTTGTATGCAGATTGAAAAAGGCTCTCTATGGTCTCAAACAAGCTCCAAGGGCTTGGTACTACCATTTGGACAAATATCTTCATCAACAAGGCTTTTCAAAAGGATCGGCAGATAGCAATCTTTATATAAAAGTTGAAAATGACAAATTGCTAATACTTGTTGTGTATGTAGATGACATTATTTTTGGGAGCAATGAAGAAGCTATGAGTCAAAACTTTGCCTTGGTCATGCAGAAAGAATTTGAAATGTCCTTGCTAGGAGAACTGACATATTTCCTTGGTTTGCAAATCCAACAAAAAGAAGGAGGAATCTTTTTATCTCAAACCAAGTATCTCAAACAGATTTTGAAGAAATATGGTATGGAAGATGCAAAACCAGTATGTACACCCATGGTCACAGGATGTAGCCTCAGTGCAAATGATGAATCTGCAGCAGTACATCAACCAACCTACAGATCTATGATTGGAAGTTTACTTTATTTGACAGGTACCCGACCAGACATCATGCATGCAGTTGGAATAGTTGGAAGATTTCAGGCAAATCCGAAGGAGACTCATCTTCAGGCAGTGAAGAGAATTTTCAAATATCTTCAAGGGACTCAAAATTATGGCTTATGGTATCCTAGAGATACAGATCTTACACTTCATGCTTATACAGATGCAGATTGGGCCGGAAGCGTGGATGACAGGAAAAGCACAAGTGGTGGTGCGTTCTTTATGGGTTCCAGACTGGTATCTTGGTTCAGCAAGAAACAAAGTTCGATTGCCTTGTCTACAGCTGAAGCGGAATATGTTGCTGCTGCATCTTGTTGCACCCAACTCCTTTGGATGATGCAGACTTTGCAGGATTTTCAAATCACTTGTACACCACCAATCCCCATCTTATGTGATAACACAAGTGCAATCAGCATCTCAAAGAATCCTGTTATGCATTCAAAAACCAAGCACATACCAATCAAGTATCATTTTCTCCGGGAACAAGTGCTTGAACAGAAGGTCAAGTTGGAGTATGTTCCTTCTAAGGAACAAGTTGCTGATATTCTCACCAAACCATTGCCCAGGGACACTTTTGAATACCTCAAGCAAAAGCTGGGGGTTGTTGATGCATCATCTTATTGCTGAACCTCTTCTGATTGATGGTACAGGTTCAGGGGGAGCATATAATGCATTGTTGGCATTATGGAGGATGTGCAGAAGGAGATCTTGGAAGTAGCTGCAATATGTCTCTATCTCTTTCATGGTGGATTATGGTTCTTTGTTGCAAATCTGGTTCATATTCAGGGGGAGCATGTTCTTAGGGGGAGCATAACGCTTTGCCCTTGATGTCAAAGGGGGAGAATGAAGCTGAAGCCTTGAGGTTGCCATCAAGTCCAAAGGGGGAGATTGTTGGCATTATGGCTAAAGTGTTGTCCTTGATGGAAACCCATTCAGGTGATAGATCACAGTACTTCAAGTCAGCAGCAGAGATTGATGATCAGCTATGAAATATTGAAGAAAATAAGGGGTACGCAGGTACACCTTGCATAAGGTTCGTACACGCAGGTCAGTGTTACATAAAGTGTGTACATACCCGCAGTTATCCCGTTCAGGAGGTGCGTACCCCCAGTGCACACATTTCAAGGCAAAGAAATTCACATATGGGGTTTTCTTATGTTTTACTCTTGGTATTTAGCCGACAGTATTGTGTTATTATGGTGTCGGCTCGTGGTATTGATCCATGATTTAAGGAAGAGCTTTCCTATATAAAGCAAAGGAGATCATTTGGCTTGTGCATGTTTTTGGTTGAATATCTTATGAGGGCTAGATCTAGTCTAGATCTAAATAAGGCGAATCTACTGATGGACCGAGATCTCTTCGGCGCATGTTCAGATCTGTAGATCTGACTGTCTGGGTTATTTCTGAAGTCTTGAAATCATCTATGCCCGAAGGTACGCAGGTACAGTGAGAGAAAAGTGCGTACATACGCAAGAACGAAGCATTTCAGGTGCGTCGGTACGCAGGCACAGAAGGGTTTCAGGTGCACCGGTAGGCAGGCACAGAAGGGTTATAGGTGCGCCAGTATGCAGGCACAGAAGGGTTTCAGGTGCGCCGGTACGCAGGCACAGAAGGGTTTCAGGTGCGCCGGTACGTAGGCACAGAATGGTTGCAGGTGCGGAGGTCCGCAGGTAGTTCAATGGACTCAGAGCGAGATACGCAGGCTAGCAGTTAAGCAGGGTGCGTACGTACGCAGGCTAGGAGTTGAGCAGGGTGCGTACTGTAAGCAGGGAAGCAGTTGAGCAGGGTGAGTACTGTAAGTAGGCCAGCAGTTGAGCAGGGTGCTTACGTAAGCAGGTGAGCAGTTGAGAAGGGTGCTTACTTCTCTTAAAATCTTTGTTTATCATTGTTGTGTTCTGGGTTTGGTCCTATTATTGTTGATCTGGTTACTACAGTTGACTGGGTGATTCTCTTATACTTGATGATTATTTGATGCTTATGGATCCAGTTTGAAAATTTATGAAAAGTGGTCCTTGTAAGAAAAGAAGTAGGGGGTTGTAGCTCCCTTCCAGGAGAGACTGGAAAACGAGAGAGAGAGTTGTAGCTCTCTGCAGGTTGCAGCCTGCATACTGGTGAAGGACTGCACCAGTACAAAACCATTGTAAAAGGAGTTTCTAATTTGAAAGAAGATAGAGACATATTGCAGCAGGTGGTTTTCACCCACATTGGGTTTCCACCTTACATCTTGTGTTCTTTGGTGTGACTATCTCTTTTCTTTTGTTCATGCTCATTATTTTATGGTACTGACATGCAAAAATAATTCAAAGAACAAATAAAGAAGATTTATTAAAAGAACTAGATAATACTGATTCACCCCCCCTCTCAGTATTATTTCCAACAATGCCCACCTCGTATAGACATTTTTACTCTTTAGGTTTTCTTCAAATCATGCTTATCCTTTATACTCAATTAAGAAGTTTCTCTAATCATCTCCATAACAAGTTATCCTCTCTCTTGAAAATGTTGATGAGATTCTCCATCAAAATAGAAAATGTGATGTGTTTCGGCTATACGTTTACTCCTAACCTCATACATCAATGCGAAACTGTTAAAACCATAAAATCATACACAGGTTTGCACAATCCAAAATATGCTAAAAGATGTCTAGCAAAAAATAAAAGTGAATATTTTCTAGCTGATGACATCATGAAGTTTAAAAAATTTAATTTCTCCAAAGGTCCAAAGTTTATAAGGATAACAAATTCAGGATGTTATGAAACTAGCTCACAAAAAGATAGATCAATTCCTTAGAAATAAGCCTCTTCGAGGGGGCAACCTCCTTTACATTACACAAATGAACAATTCTCGGATGATACAAATGAAAAGACCTCCTTTCTATATATAGGAGTCTAAGGGGTCATAATATAATTAGAGGCGACATAACAATAATAATGTAAGGGAACAATAATAACAATAGTGGGCTTCTATGCATCACAATAATAACAATATGGGGACTACATGGGCACAACAATATAATAAGGGGGGTGTACTAATAACAATAAGGGGTTACACTAGTAGTATAGGGACCTAGCATGCCCCTGTCCTTCAAAAAGTGTTTTCCTCAGTGCTTAAGTAGTTCTTGATGCTTCTGTATAAAATTATTGTCCTCCCATGTAGAATCTTCAGTGGGTAAGTTCTTCCAATTGATGAGATACTTTGAAATTGATCGATTTCGTAGATGTCGGGTTCTTGTTTCTGTGACTGCTCTAGGTTCCAATATGATTTTTCCTTCCTCATCAAGTTCTGGCAATATTGTTTGAACTAGGATCTTCTGTAACTTTTGAATGAGTGACCACACTTATTCATCCTTCTTATTCATCCCTTGCTTTGTTTATCCAATCCGGTTGGATAATAGAAATTGCATAAAATAATGCTTCCACATCCTCATCTTTTCTTGAGAGTGCATCTGCAACAACATTTCGCTTCCCTTTTTTGTAGATGATTTCAAGGTCATAGCCCAACATATTTGTGACCCATTTTTTCTGTTCTTCTAAAGATAATCTTTGTTCTAAAAATTATTTAATACTATCATGATCCATTTTTACCTTGAAGTGTCTTCCCATTATCTAAGGTCACCATTTCTTAAGTTCATGTAGTATTACCAACATTTCCTTCTCCTAAATGGTTTTCTTGAGATGTAGCCGTAAAAATACCCAATTGCCTACATCAAAACTTCTTTCACTATTATGTTGATTTTCCTGTTGTTTCATTCAATTCTGCACCAAAGTGGTGTTATCCTTTAAAAGTTGGAGAACTTGTTGTTGATGCTCGATGTGATCTTTCACTGCTTGAATCTTTTTCTTCTTGATATGTCCTTCTATCTTGAGAGTTTGAGTAGTGGTAATTTCTTCCAGTGCATTACAAGATACGGTCGAATTCAATTCTTCATGCTCGATGTGATGTTTCACTTCTTGAACCTTTTTCTTCTTTATATGTACTTCCATCTTGATAGTTTGAGTAGTGGCAATTCTTGCCAATGCATTACAAGATATGGTCAGATTCATTTCTTCTTCCTCGATGTGATCTTTCACTTCTTGAACCTTTTTCTTCTTGATATGTCCTTGTATCTTGAGAGTTTGAGGGGTTGTAATTCTTTCCAATGATTTACAAGATATGGTCATATTCATTTCTTCTTTCTTTAGGGATGGTTCCTAGTGTATATCCTCTTCTTTTGATGTTTCTTGATCCTTTTATTCCTCCTCTTCACAATCTATGTAAAATAATTTCTTCTCAGCACACTTATGACCTTTAATGTATTTGTTATCACAATTGTAACAAAGCCCTTTTTCTCCTTTTTCTTCCAAATATTGTGGTGTCAACCTTGTAAGTTATGGAAGGCTGGGAGAAACAACACTTCCACCTTTATAGTTTTGACGGGTAGACTTCCTTGTTGCCATAATTTTTCTTTCCACTTTTCTTGCCAACCTAAATGCCTTCTCTGTTGGGTCCCTATAATACTAGTGATTACCCCATTACTATTGTAGTTATACCCCTTATTTATATTGTTGTGCCCCCATTGCCCGCATATTGTTATTAATGTGCCCATAGAATCCCTCTATTGTTATTTTTGTGGCTTTATATTATTGTTAGGTTGGCTAGATTATATTGTGACTCCTTAGACTCCTATATATAGAAAGGAGGTTTTGTCATTTCAATCATCCAAGAATTGTTCATTTATGTAATGTAAAGGAGTTTTCCCCCTCGAAGATGCTGAATTCTAAGGTGTTGATCTATCTTTTCTATCTTTTCGGGAGCTGGTTTCATAACATTTGGTATCAGAGCTTTGGATTCTAGGGTTTCGCTGCTCCAAACTAGTCATCATGGAATTTTTGCTATAACTTTTTTTCTGTGACGTTTCAGAAGTCGCAAAAAAAACCCATTTGAGAAGAAATTGCGCTAAACCTTGGGTCTGAATTTCAGATCTTTTCGCATGACATTTTCGGATATATGATCTGAGGAAGTTGGTCTTTTCGCAGACTCCTGAATTACACTCAAACAAGGTGACCTGGGGAAAATCATCATAACTTTCTTTCTGAGCATCAGATTGAAATTTCGTAAGAAGGTACAGAAAGAGAACGGACTATAGTTTTCTTTTATATATTTTTTAGAGTTAAAGGTTGAAACAGTGACACGTGGCACTTCATACAATTTCGCTCTACTGAACTAGTCTATAATCAGGTCACTGCGGGAGATTGTGCATAAATCCTTCTTGGTGAATCCAATTTGGATTAGACTAGTGGCATTGGAAAAAGGACATAGAAGGATACTATAGGTCACAATTTCAAAACTGGATGATTCGAAATTACAGAGATACATCAGATTCAATATCAGGCTTCTACAAAGTAAAAAAAAGGTGTGTAGTTTTTTTTTTAATTTTTGCATAAGCTTGGTTTGAAGGAATTCAAAGGGCATAGTAAAGCATTATTATCGGTAACTGATGCCTCGAGGAAATAAAATGGAAACACCTAGTAAGGAACCTAAAAGCTCTAGCATGACTCATGAAGAAGAGGAAGAAATGCTACATGATATATCAAAATTACAAGAACAAGTGCAACAAATGTCACGCTCACAAAAGCTAACAGACGCTAAGATAAATGGCGTGGAATCTAAGATAAAGGGCATGGAAGCTAAGATGGATGATCTGAAGACAGATTTGAGAACAGATTTGAAGACAGACATGGCAGATTTGAAGACAGATTTGACAAATTTTCTACAAGAAATACTTACTAATGGTGAAAAGGTTGTAAAGGAAACTCATGATGTGAACAAAAGAAATGTTAATCATGATTCCATAGACTCTAATGTTGGATCGAAGACCCACCATATTCCAAAAATCGATATGAGGAAGTTTGATGGCAAGGATCCCGCCACATGGATATTACAGATGGAGCAATTCTTCGATCTCAATAATGTGCAAAACACACAAAAGGTACGTATGGAAACTTTATATTTGGAACCAAATCAGTTTGTATGGTATCAATGGCTTTGCTCTCGTAAACAATTTATCACTTGGGCAATTTTTACGGAAGAATTGATAGCACATTATGAGGATACAAAAAGCAACACTTTTTTTAGCCAATTGATAAGTCTCAAACAAAAGGGTTCAATAATGGAGCACATTGAGGAGTTCCAAAAATTGAACATAAGGGTAAAAGATATTCCAGAGGAGCATAGGATTGATGTGTTCATAGGGTCTTTAAAGGATAATATCCAACATGATGTTCGACTTTGGGAACCTGATTCATTAGAGAAGGCATTCAGGTTAGCAAGAAAAATGGAAAGCAAAATTATGGCAACCAGGAAGCATACCACTCACAACTATAAAGATGGAAGTGCAGTTGCCCCTAGTCTTCCACAACCTATAAGGTTGACACCACAACAATTGGAAGAAAAAAGAGCAAAAGGGCTTTGTTATAGTTGTGATAGCAAATACACTAAAGGTCATAAGTGTGCTGAGAAGAAATTATTCTACATAGATTGTGAAGAGGAAGAAGAAAAGGAGCAAGAAAGGTCAAAAGGACAAGATATGCTCCAGGAAAAAAGCCTAGATGAAGAACAAATAAATCCGACCATATCTTGTAATGCATTGGCGGGAATTACCACTCCTCAAACCATCAAGATAGAAGGACAAATCAAGAAGAAAAAGGTAATAGTGTTGATTGATTCAGGAAGCACCCACAATTTTATTCATTGTAGGGTAGCAAAAGAATTGAATTGCTTCCTATATCCAGCACCAGAGTGTCAAGTGATGATTGCAAATGGAGGAACAATAAATTGCTCTGGAAAGTGCCATAATATCAAGCTATCCATGGGAGAATATGTATTGACTAGCCAAATGCTTTCCATTCCAATGGGAGGTGCTGATGTTGTACTAGGAGTCCAATGGCTACAATCCTTGGGTACAATAGCTTTTAATTTTCAAGAACTTTTCATCAAATTTTCTATGGAAGGAAAGGAAGTTGAATTAAGGGGTATTGCAGGGAAACCAGGAAAGATAATCAGCTCTAATGGTATGACAAAGCTTCTAAAAAAGGAGCAAAGGGTGTAATTGCACAATTATGTTCGCTAGATGTTTCCACATTAGAATCATCTATTTCTCCAGATCTCCAAAAAGTCCTGGACAATCATTCCAAGGTATTTGAGACTCCCAAAGGTCTCCCACCTATGCGTGATCATGATCATGCTATTCATCTGATTCCAGGAAGTGTTCCTCCAAACATCAGGCCGTACAGATATCCCTATGTCCAAAAAAGTGAAATTGAACGTATGGTTGCAGAAATGCTAGAGGCTGGTATAATTCAACCGAGTCAAAGTTCTTTCTCTGCTCCAGTAGTATTGGTGCACAAGAAGGATGGATCATGGCGCATGTGTCCGGATTATAGGGAGCTCAACAAGCTCACTATTAAAGATAAGTTCCCCATTCCTGTCATTGATGAATTACTGGATGAATTGCATGGATCAATTTACTTCACCAAGTTGGATCTTCGTTCAGGATATCATCAAATCAGAATGAAGATTGAAGACATTCCAGAAACGGCATTTAGAACTCATGAGGGTCATTATGAATTTTTGGTCATGCCTTTTGGCCTTACCAATGCACCTTCAACATTTCAAGGTTTGATGAATTCAATTTTCAAACCATTCCTTAGAAAATTTTGTGTTAGTATTTTTTGATGATATACTAATCTACAGCAAGTCTTGGAAGGATCATGTTGAACATGTTGACAGGGTGCTACAACTATTGGAGGAGAAACAATTATATGCCAAAAGATCCAAATGTTTCTTTGGAGCCAGGAGGTGGAATATTTGGGTCATATTGTATCTCATGAAGGAGTTAAGGTAGACCCTACCAAAATTAAAGCCATTAAGGAATGGAAAATCCCCACATCCATAAAGCATTTGCGAGGATTTCTTGGGTTGACAGGGTATTATCGCAAGTTTGTTAAGAATTATGGGAGAATAGCAGCACCTCTAACAACATTATTGAAGAAAGATGCATTTTCATGGACTCCGGAAGCAACAAAGGCCTTTGAACATCTTAAAGAGGCAATGTGCCAAGCACCGGTCTTAGCTACACCAGACTTCACAAAAACCTTTATTGTGGAATGTGATGCTTCAGGAAATGGAATTGGTGCTGTTCTAATGCAAGATGAAAGACCCATTGCTTTTGAAAGTCGTCCAATCAAGGGAAAGTTTCTAAGCAAAGCTATTTATGAGAAGGAAATGTTGGCAATACTCCATGCACTTAAGAAATGGCGACCCTACCTAATGGGAAGACACTTCAAGGTAAAAACAGATCATGATAGCCTTAAATACTTTTTAGAACAAAGATTATCCTCTGAAGAGCAACAAAAGTGGGTCACAAAGATGTTGGGTTATGACTTTGAAATCATCTACAAAAAAGGGAACAAAATGTGGTGGCAGATGCACTCTCAAGAAAGGATGAGGATGTGGAAGCATTGTTGTGTGCTATTTCTATCATCCAACCAGATTGGATAAATGAAGCAAGGGGGAATGGAAGAATGACGAAGAAGTGTGGGCACTTATTCGAAAGCTACAACAAGATTCCAGTACGTCTGATACATTTAGCTGGAAAAATGATTCGTTATGGTACAAAGATCGCTTATACCTCTGTAAGAATTCCCAGCTAAAACAAAAGATTCTTATGGAATTGCACACTTCTCCCTTAGGAGGGCACTCAGGATTTTTAAAAACTTACCACAGGGTTAAGAAGGAATTTTTTTGGGATGGCCTTAAATCATATATTCAAAAGTTTGTGGCGGAATGTTTGGTTTGCCAACAAAATAAAGTTGAAACAATTAAGACACCGGGTCTATTACAACCTTTATCCATTCCAAGCCAACGTTGGGAGGAGGTATCAATGGATTTTATCACAGGTTTACCCAAGTCTGAGGGAAAGAGTGTCATCATGGTGGTAGTTGACAGACTTACCAAGTATGCACACTTTTGTGCATTATCACATCCATTTAAAGCCAGTACAGTTTCTACTGCATTTATGGAAACAATTCAAAAGCTACATGGAAACCCAAAGATTATTGTAAGTGACAGAGATCCCATTTTCACTGGAAATTTTTGGACAACATTATTTTCTTGTCTTGGTACTCAGTTAGCTCATAGCTCATCTTATCATCCTCAATCTGATGGGCAAACTGAGATAGTAAACAAATGTTTGGAAGGATATCTTCGTTTCTTTGTATCTGATAAACAGACACAATGGGTCAAATGGTTGCCTCTGGCTGAATGTCGGTATAACACTTCCTTTCATACAGCAACAAAAATGACCCCATTTATGGCACTTTATGGGTATCAACCACCATCCATCACATCATATTTAAGAGAAAATTCTAAGGTTCAGGCAGTGGAACATCACATCGAACATCAACAACAAGTCCTCCAACTCTTAAAGGATAACCTCGTGTTGGCACAGAATAGAATGAAACAACAGGCAGATCAACATCGCAGTGAAAGAAGTTTTGATGTAGGTGATTGGGTATTCCTACGGCTACAACCATATAAGCAAATGTCCCTCAAGCAAGATAAGAAGGATAATAAATTATCACCAAAGTATTATGGTCCGTACAAGGTGTTGCAAAAGATTGGTACTATGGCATACAAATTGGAGCTTCCTGCAGCATCTCGATTGCCCCCAGTTTTCCATGTTTCATGCTTAAAGAGGGTTATAGGCGACAAGCTCCTAGTTCAAACAATATTGCCAAAACTTGACGAGGAAGGAAAAATTATATTGGAACGAGAATCAGTTATAGAAACAAGAACTCGACAGCTACGAAATCGATCAATTTAAGAGTACCTTATCAAGTGGAAGAACTTATCCGCTGAAGATTCCACATGGGAGGATGAGAATTTTATGCAGAAGTATCCAAAACTACTCAAGCATGGAGGACAAAACTTTTTTAAAGGAGAGGGGCATGTTGGGTCCCTATAACACTAGTGATTACCCCATTACTATTGTAGTTATACCCCTTATTTATATTGTTGTGCCCCCATTGCCCCCATATTGTTATTAATGTGCCCATAGGATCCCTCTATTTTATTTTTGTGGCTTTATATTATTATTGTTAGGTCGGCTAGATTATATTGTGACTCCTTAGACTCCTATATATAGAAAGGAGGTTTTGTCATTTGAATCATCCAAGAATTGTTCATTTATGTAATGTAAAGGAGGTTGCCCCCTCGAAGAGGCTGAATTCTAAGGCGTTGATCTATCTTTTCTATCTTTTCTTGAGCTGGTTTCATAACATTCTCTAATGAATCAGGTTCCCAAAGATGAACCTCATGTTGAATGTTATCCTTTAAAGTCCCTATGGAGACATCAATCCTCTTCTTCTCTAGAGTATCATTCCCTTATATTCAATTTTTGAAAGTCCTCAATGTGCTCTGTCATTGAACACTTTTGTTTGAGATTTATCAATTGGCTAAAGAAGGTGTTGCTCTTTGTATCCTCATAATGTGCTATTATTTCCTCCATGAAAATTGACCAAGTAACAAGTGGTTTACGAGAACAAAGCCCTTTATACCATTAAAATTGATCTAATTCTAAATATGAAGATGCAATACATACCTTTTGTAACAATTTCAACTCATGTAGATCAAAATATTGCTCCATCTGTAGTATCCAATTTACCAGATCCTTGCCATTAAACTTCCTCATATAGCCTTTTCTTGATTTTAGGAGCTCAATCTTGAAATGACTGTAACTCTATAATTTTAGATCCCAATGTTCTGCAATTGTGTCCTGTAGTAGCCCTCTAAGTTGTCTTTCTAACCCCGCAAGTTTGATCAAGATTGGATTCTGCAAGGAAGAGTTATGTCAAATCTCCCATGATGACTTGATTATAGACTGGTTCAGTAGAACACACTTGTACAAAGTACCCATGTCACTGTTTCAAACTTAGGATTTAAAAAATATACATAGAATACTAAAGTCCATCCTCTTTCTGTAACTTCTTACAAAATTTAAATCTGATGCTCAGAGAGAACTTTATGACGATTTTCCCAAGGTCACCTATTTAGAATGTAATTTGGGAGTCTGCAAAAACCCTAACTTCCTTAGATTGTATCTCCAAAAATATAGTGAGACAAGATCAAAAATTCAGACCCGAGCTTCACCAAGAATTTGGTTCAAACGGGTTTTAATTTTAGAGTTGTAGCCTTCGTAGAAAAAATATTATAGCGACAATTCCACAATGAACTAGTTTAGATGAAATTCTGGAGCTTGCAAAAACCCTAACTTCCTCAGATGATATATCTGAAAATATAGTGAGACAAGATATGAAATTCAGACCCGAGGATCATTGTGCTTTCAGCTCAAATGGGTTTTTTTTGCATCTTCTGAAACGTCACCCAAAAAACATTATAGTGAAAATTCCACTCTGACCTATTTTGGAGTAGTGAAATCCTAGAATCCAAAGCTATGATACCAAATGTTATGGTACTAGCTCGCAAAAAGATAGATCAACGCCTTAGAAATAAGCCTCTTCGAGGGGGCAACCTCCTTTACATTACACAAATGAACAATTCTCGGATGATACGAATGAAAAGACCTCCTTTCTATATATAGGAGTCTAAGGGGTCATAATATAATGAGATCCGACATAACAATAATAATGTAAGGGCATAATAATAACAATAGTGGGCTTCTATGGGGAACAGTAATAACAATATGGGGACTAAATGGGCACAAAAATATAATTAGGGGGTTGTACTAATCACAATAAGGGGTTACACTAGTAGTATATAGACCTAACACAGGATGTCATGGTTCTTTCCTTGATATTCACGCACACACGAAATATCCTTCGATAGTCACTTTGTTAAAGAAATGGATGACTGAGTGAATTCGGTACCACTCCACACACTTGGAGTCGATTCCTTGAGAGGATCTCATTCCATGACAGTTTATTACAAGTCACCCTAAATATATGCAGCCCTCAATGGAATCATCTTGTCCTACTCATGATTCATTCTCATGCATGAACCAAGAGAGGGAAGAAGTATTCAAAAAAATCTATATAGACAAGCCTTGGGAGAAACAAAATATGAGACATTGTTATGCTAGCCAAATTGCTATCAAAGCAAACCAACATTCCAGTTTTAAAGCCAAATAAAGTAAAAGCACTAGCATGTTGGCCATATTGCTTCTAATCAATCCATCATCTTAGTGAGAAAGGAAGAATCCACCATTGGAGGGTATTCATACTTCTTTGAGAGAGACGAGAAAATTGCTAAGAGATTAAGCAAAAGAACCCCCCTTGTTGGGTATTTTTGAGCAACATAGATCAAATAATTCTCTTCAAGTGTCTAAGATTCATCTATTGTATTCAACCTCTACTACCAGCAGTCAATAAAGGGATATTTTTCCATTATTTTGTTGACTTGTTTGCTCCATTGAGCATATTTTGTGTATTTATATTGTTGTTTTAGTTTATGTTTGTGTATTCATTTTTTTCGCTATTTACAATGCTTTGTTTATATAATTCTATCCACTAACAAGACCAACTTTGCTTATGATCCTTTGCAGGGAACACTCAATTGTTAAGAAGGTGTCTTTTGGTACACCATTGCCACAAAAACACTACCACAATTAAATCACATGGAATTTTGAGTGTTGGGATCGCAACAGTTTCTTGGTATAGCAGGCAGAAAGGATTTGTGGCACTCAGCTTTATAGGAGTAGAATACATGGCTGCAAGTCAAGCTACATGTGAGGTGATTTGGATAAGAAACATACTTGTTAGATTATTTGATTAGATGATGTGATAATCAGACTTGCATCAAGCTCTCTGAAAATCCTATTTTTCGCTATCGATCCAAGAATATAGATATCTTGTATCACCATTTATGAGATTGTGTGTAGAGATGGATAATGTTGTTGCAGTACATTCCAACATACGAATAAGATTTTGATATTTTGATAAATGCCTTGTCAAGAGGGAAGTTTGAGTTACATAGGTGTAGGATAGGAATGGTTGATAATCCCTTTCTTACTGAGAGGGAGTGTTGAAATTGTAGCAAGAAAATCTTGGTTTGACTTTGCCTTGGTCAAACTAGAGAAAATTTGAATTTCTATTTCAGAAAAATATTGGAGGTAGTTAATTAAGGAGACATGGCACTTGTCACTCAGTTAACTTAGTTAATTCAAGTTTGGGAATCTTGAGTTCAGTTTAGTATGATTTATTTCTAATTTGTAGCAATTTATGTCATTTAAATTGAGTTATGGTCAGTTAAAGTAGTTCTAACTGTTAGAGGAATTAGTGGAGGTCAAGTTGTGGAAGTGGAACTTCAACCACACATAGTGTTCAACCAATAAACTAATCAATCATCCCAAAATAATTGATGTATGCAGAGAATTCAAGCTACCCAGTTGAGATAGAGATTCCAAGGAAGTGTACTATTAGTCGTAGACTATTCCCTTCTGTACAAGTGGTGCATGCAGTCGAAGGAAAGACCTAGATGAATTGCACAATTCAATTGATGGAATTCCCTAAATAATAGGGGATAATTTCCTAAAGGAATAATGAAAGGAAATAGGAGCTTGGAGGGCTTGAAAAATGGTAAGTGTTGGCTAGAGTCAATCAGTCAAGAAGAGGGATAGACTATACACTTCAGGGTTGTGCTCAAGCTTGAGCAACATATGTATTTCATCTCTATTATTTGATTAATGCAATACAAATAGGAAGGGGTTTTGAGCAGTTGATTTCCCCTAGATAAATATTTGTGCACGTGTGATGTTTCCTTTTGCATGTATATTATTTGTGTTCTAGATTATGAACTAATGTCTGCATAGTAGTAGAGTAGCTTTGTGTCTTGTGATTTAGTAAATTTCATTACCAGTTTCAAATATGTACAATAATCTCTACAAAATTTGTGGAGTTCCATGGACTAACAAGAGATGTGAGACAGAGTTTTATCTCATTTAATAGAAAGATTCAATTCCATCCATGGGAATGCATTTAAATACTTACGCCTTAACAATAAGAGAGTGGGTTGTGCTTAATGAGAAGTACGAGATGAGAAAGTCTTACAATACATAATGGAAAATTTCATGACACACCATGGGAGTTTTATAAATTGTGTTCCTAGGGTTCCCAATATAAGTCTTATCAAGTAGCATAAATATGATGCACCTACCAATTTGACTCTTATGTATTTTCCCTTCTTTTAATGACATGATAGACTTTAATCTCTGTAATTGTTTTCACACTTTTCTAAAACTCTACTTTATAACAAGTTCACATCTCTTTGTATGATGTTATATGAATAAGGGGTTTTACATCTCTTTGAAACATGTTAGATGACTAATGGACTATGCAATTGCACTATGACTATATTCTATTAATGTTAGTTGAATTGTTGCTTCATATTTTACGCTATTGCATTACTATTAACTAAATTGTTGCTTAATACTTCATGGAAGAATATTATTAAGCCAATAAAATGCATGTAACACAAAACACATAAAATCCATGCCAATTTTTATAGCGTGAATCACAAATCGCCCTCTCTACAACTGAGAAAATATATTAAATTTTCAAGATGTGTTAATATTATTGCAAATCAGTAGTGGAACTTGATCATCAATGTTCTTAGATGGCTAGAACAAAAAAATTTAATTAAATTTTGATGTTTACTCCTATACTTCAAGTGAAACTTTACTTATGTTCATCAATTTTGTTTTAATAACATTTTGGTTCCAATTTGGCACTTTATGATAGAGGGATTTTGTCATCGTTGTTCTTATTTTTTAATTAAATTTTCACTTGAAACAAGTTCAGTGACCATATTTTTTATTAAGAACAACCCATATAGTTTTCCTATTGGTCCCACCTTGTTCGAAGAACTCTACATATTCTTCCACTAATTTTAGACCTATAAAGATTGTCAAATCAGGGACACTTAATCACTCTAGAAATATTCTCTGGGGAGCTAAAGTCTGGAAGAAAGGCATGTATGGTGCTAAAGTATCCATAGAAGTGTAGATATTTAAGGGTAAGTTCCATTTCTCCACACAATGTGGCCCCAAAAGGAAATATTTATTATATAATCATGTCAGGTAATTGGCTCAGATATTTAGACTTTGGTGTATTTATTTCTTTCTCACTTGTTTGGATTCTATTATTCTTGTTAGTCTCCTGTTGCAACAAGTGTTCATCTTTCATGATTGACATTTTTACATGTCAAATATGTCATACTTTGCATGCTGCAATGTTCCATATTTCCAGAAAGAGGCCAAAGAAGGGGCCATGAAAGTGTGCCAGTCTAAATGCCACTGCTGTTTCCAATTTTGAAGAGTTATTCCATTTTTGATGAGTTTTCAGTAAAAGGAAGGCCAAACAGCTTAATCTTGGCTTCCCTAGGTTTCAATTTCTTTTTTTAGAATATAGAGAATCATTATCTGTCCAAACAGCTTAATCTTGGCAGATTTGTAAATAGGTAGAGAAACAAAGGAGCCCAACTTCTTAATATGGGCCCTTGGAAGAAATAAGTGTAGATTTAGATAGGAGGGCAGTCAAAAGAAAATTTGTAAAGCAGGGTCTGCAAGTCTAAGTGCACCCAATCCAAAAAGAAGAAAAAATGCTAGGTAAGTAGGCTGGGTAGGTAGTTTTGAGGTTGCAGAATGTTGATTTGTGATCAATTTTGTGTTTTAAAGTGATATTGTACTTCAGATCACAAGTACAAGGCAATTTTCATTTGGAGGAGCTCAAGCGAGGCATGTCTAACTCCCCCTTCTTCTTATTCCCCAAATCACTCACTAACTTCCCTGAAGAGGTCAAGATCTACTTGATACCCCTTAATTTCATCATTTTCCATATCATTTGCCTTGGTAAGATCTGCTTTACTCAAGTAATGTTCATACCTCTATGAATCATTTTCCCCCCTAATAGCCTAAGATTCACATACTTAGCACTTTCTTATCACATGTCATATTAACTACTAATTTTACTATGTAGCTCCCTATCTATCTCCCCTTCCCCTACTAAAACTATGTTAATAATGCCCCTATGTACATATTCCCATCCCCTGGCACTATAGCCATATGTTCTTTAGTCCGAGAAATAGTAGTCCATTTAGGGCTTCTACTAACCCTTCCATGTCCTAACCTGCAGTTAGTCTCACATCTGGTCACCCTAACAACCATTTCCCCTAAGTCCTAACCCTACAATACTCATTCCCCGCCCTTATCCTAAGGTCACGCATATAAATATATTTCCCCCGCTTGTAAATAACCCAAAACCCACATTTCTAATGTTTAAACCCCCCTCTGTATGAAAAAACGAATAATAAAAAAAAAACCAGAGCGGGCCCTGTCCCTAACCCTCTGCCACCTTGTCTCTCCTGTCGGCCATCAGATCTGGCGCGCCACAGATCAACAGTGGGAGGGTCTTTCCATATGCTGATATTCCGAGGGTTAGCACCCGGGGGATGGGCGGTTTTCCCGTCGTACTCCCACCACGCGTCACCCTCTCGACTGTGGCAGAGCCCCCTCCTCCGAAACCACCTACGCGGAAAAGCGGTGCGACATGAAACTGGATATCGCCTTCCCCCTTCCTGCATTAGCGCTACATCATGCTGACGTCATCAAACTGCGTCGGCCTCCTACCATCATGTCCCTGCCAAGTCATTGCCACATCACTGCCACCGTACTACCACGTCACTCGGTGGCACCGCTAACGTCACCATGCTGATGTCACCCTACCATGTCACCTCCATATTGGGATCCACCGCTGACGTCATTGCCAAAAAGGGCGCGAAGCACGAATCACAGCACAGGAAGCCCGGAATGAAAATCTAAGGCAGTTTTTGATGCGTGATTAGTCGCACATCACTAAGGAAAATAGGCTAAAATGGAAGCCCCCTCATGGTCTTGTGACCTGCAACTCCCAAAAACTCACAAATTGGACAGGATTTCTTCATGAAGGTTCATATTTAATTGGCCAGCACAGATAGCATTCCAAAGGCCATGAATAACAGCAGCCATTTTTGCCTGGAAGGGCAGAAAAGGGCAATTTGACAGTTTCAAACACAGCAAGAGAGAGAAATGGCCCAATTCAATTGTGAAAGAGTATCAAAGGAAAGATGAAGCGACAAAGAGTATCCGTTCGGCAACATCAAAGTAGCTGAACATTAAAGACCTCCATCAAAGTCAGCGAAGCAGTAAAGGCCGTTTAAAAACTTATCTGGTCGGGATTAGTGCACATTAATGCCACCGAACAGCAACATAACCGACTTAGAGGTGGAGATAAAAGACAAAGCACAGTTATTACAAACATTGCACCGAGCCATCAAGGACACCGTATTAACTCATTTTGATACAACTTCCCTCAGCGCAGCTCCAAAGATATTTTCTTGCATTAACTTTTGGACAAGATTAGGTTAAAGAAATCATTTCCATCAGACCTGTTTAGGTCAGCTGTAATAGATAATTCTGGATAATTTTCCCTATTTATACCACCCTTTGTATTGTTTAAAGGGTTGGTTGGTTATATAGCTCCAAGAGAGACTCGCTCTGTATACCTGATGTTTTACTTAATCAAAGATTGCTGAAAAGCTTGGAGGAATGACTGTCTGCTCTGTGTCTAATGGTTTGAAGAAGTGAATGTGGAATTCTTATGCTGCAACATGACTCAATAAGTTTTCCTACCCCTGTTTTCCATTGATATACCATCTATAATAGCAGGAAAAATGAATAGTTTAGACTTGGTTTAATTGCCCTCTATGCTCAATTTCTGTTGTTTATTTATGTTTTCATCTGGATTAGTAATGAATATGAATTCCCTGTGGCTCATATTTCCCCTAATTCACTCATGTTTGACAGTTATCTAGGAATTCTTTACTGCTCCTAGGTAGAGCTCATTCACCTTCCCTCTGTTAAGCTGAATGAGAGATTCTTAACTGCCTCTCATTCTTTAGCCCTCATTCCATCCTTTAAAGCTTGAATCATTATTTCATGTGCAGCTAGCTTGCTCCATATTCCTTTCTTGTGACCAAGAAAACGCACCAGCAGTCCTACTCCTTGACCCCATGCCCAATGGTTCTAAAACTTTCATGCTATCCCTGCCTCTCTACTTGAAAGCATCATCCTTCCCACCAAAATCAAAACAAAACCCCTTGAACTCAACAACTAGCCTAAAATCATCATCAACAAAGCTAAATCCTAAAGAGGGAGCCCTCTTTGATTGCAGGTGGGCTAGAACCTGTAGTCCAAAGGTTGGTTTGTGGTTACCTCGGTCGTATCCCTTTAAGGAGATTTAGGGACAACCTGAGTGATAACAATTCTCTCTATCATAAGTCTCCTACTTTGAAAAATAATATCAAGTCTAACACAATTACCTAACAAGGCATGAATTTCTGACCTACAATAATCATAAGATACACAAATCAGGAAAACACATAAGAAATACAATAATAATGCAAAAATAGAAAGAAAAAAAACCATAATAATTTTAGGTAATAGTTTGTTGGCTTAGTGGGTCTTGACCTAGGTTCAAAGTTAGTTTCACCAAACAAATCCCTACATTATTGGCCCTTTCAACATCAATCCACGGAGTGCAGACTAATGTCCTACCCAGAGCAATACGGGGGGATGTTGGAACCAAGTTTCCACACCTAGAGATGAGCATGATGTCGTTTTATGCCCTAGAGCTTCCTTCATGCAGATCGATAAGCCTTTAGGGACTATTGATACAACTACCCTTAATCAGCTTCTATACCTTCGCAAATGTTTACGACTATCTTTCGCGGATCCTGAATAGGTGAATCCACTGCTTACGCACATCAAAGACTATGTATAACCTGATAATTACTCAGATTAGCTTAAGTGTTTGATAACTTCAACATAAAACAAGATAATATTCGCGTAAATAGTTAGCAATAATTGTGTTCATATAACAGTATAAGCCATGTAAAGTCGTGCATCAATACATCATTATTTCATAAACCCATTATAACATAAGGCGCATTCATATAAATATTAGTAGAGAGATACCGCAAGTATTTCTACAACAATATTCTTTGTTAATACTCAGTTTTTCTTACAGACTCAAGATTTTCCTGCGCACTCAACTATAGGGGTCCTCGCACTCAACTACAGACTCTACTCTAGGCATCTATGCACATAGCTGCAGAGCCTTTCTTCCTACTCTTCTTCGCTAACTCTTTAGACTTCTCCCATAGTCCAAAACATTACTACCTGACCATGATGCCTTAGACTCTCTAAGACACACCTATTTATGTAATCCCATGGTCTATAGACCATGGGTAGATCTTCAAAAGCCAACTCAACCTACATAAAAGAAGGGTAAAACCCTTTATGACACTTTAACTATCTACGTGCTCTGTAACCACAACTTGCAGGTACTTTACATCTTTATACAACAAAACTTAGGCTTTTTCCCCAAACTTGGGATTTTCCCCAAAATGGATCCTAGGGGACCCCATCGCAATAGGTCCCCAACACAAAGCTTGTGACTTGCCCTCGAGTCACTATAATGGTGCGAAGATCCTACTGTGAAGATCCCCCAGCTCCACTCGTGTTACTTCTATCTAAGTCACGCTCTGCATGGCTGCCTCCTTGATCTATTCCATTAACTTTTTTATTACCGGTCCTGCATTGGCCTCCTTGATTTTCTGTTGCATACTCTGTAAATTTGCCAATTTATCTTGAAGGTTGGCAGAGACGATGTAGGCCTCATCAAACCAAGACCCAAATCTGGCCTTGAGGACTACCTCTCTCTTATGCACTGCCTTCACATGTGTAAACAACTGTCTTACCTCCTGCATCTTAGCAAGGCGTTGTGTGGCAGCAATGGTGCGCATCGTTACCATTTCTTCATCATATTGTTGCTAGAGTTCGCGAAATTCTGTATTCAAGGCCTGTAGGGTGGGATCTTCCCGCAAAGCCATGACTACCTCCATTGCTTGCTCAAAAAGCATAGTGCATTCTACCACCATGGCCTCCACTGTCGCGACTCCATCCTTCATAGTGGCTTCGCGATGTTCCCTTACCTTTGGTGGAGTTGAAGGTTGTGACTTCAACTCTAATTTTGTCATCTTCAAGTTTAGCTCAAGCTAAACTCTAGCTACTTCTGCCTTGGCATCATGCACGCCTGCAGCCAGCTTTCTGATCCTTGCCTCCAATGACGCTTCCTCTGGTATATGCAATTCGAGCACTATTCTATAGGATTCTGCCACCGTGGCTGCAAGCTCATCATTTTGTGCATGGATTTTATTTTGTGCCTCTAGTGCCTCTGACTTCCTAGCAAACATCTATTTGTTTTTCACTCTATATTCACTTATAAGGCTTAGGGTGCACTGCTCCCACACCTGGAACTCTACTAGCACACCTGCCTGCAACGTGAACAGGTATTCGGAGCACGGCCAGGTTGAGGCCGATGTTCTTTAAATAACTCACTATGGCCTTGTCATTGGCCACCTCCACACTCAAAGATCCATCTAACAGTGCAACTACGTGGAGATCTAGTGATTGAACCATCTCAATTGCTTGAGTGGTCCCTGGTGCCAAACTTGTTGTTGCAACGCTACTCTGCCCTACACTTACCAGGATTCTAGTCATCAGAATCTGCACCTCATGCAGATCCTTTTGGACGGTGCTCAATGCCTGATATTGTTGTTGCTCAAACTGCTGCAACAATTCTATTGTAGTATCTTGCACCTTGTCGCCTATCTCGTTGAGGTCACTATATGTTAAAGTGATCAAATCTACCGATGACTTTGACGCCTTTGAATTTTTCTGTGGTCCTTCCTTTCCCTATTCTCTGTATCTTTCGACCCAAAAGGGAGTGATTTCCTACTCCTCCTAACCACTACCACACTGGTCTAACTACTCTTCCTCCTCTGTTTGGGGTGATGAAGACTTATCACTCCACTCGGAGCTGCACTCTTCCTATTCTTCCTATTGCTTTGTGGCACACTCTTCTTCCACCAGGGCCTTCTCCTTGACCTCTTTTTTCTGTTTCTCAGCCAACTTCTAAACCTTCTGCTTAGCTGCTTCCTTCTTCTTCTTCTTCTCTGCGGACTTGCTAGTAACTACGGCCACACCGGATGGAGAGTGCCACTTTGTCGGCTAGCACTTGATGACCTCCTCAGTAGTGTCAATTGTACCGAGGTAGGGTAGGTTGAACCATTTTTGCTACGGATCCTTTTGCGCCTAGATGTATACGCGGTGGAAGTAAGCTTTGAACTTTGCATACCTTGAAAGCTATTCAAACATGGTTGGTGACAACCATGGCTTCTGGTTGATGGCCATGTGAATTCTTGCCTCCATCAGCAACCAAAATACTTTGGTCTATGTGACTCGCGTAACATCTTTTGTGGCCCAGAGAGATGCAAACTTTGTAGCTTTGGCAAATCCTTATCCGCTGGAGGAAACTGACTGTCATCTGGCAGATCCCAAGTGATGAGCACAATCGAGAGAAACAACCATGAATAGTGGAATGTTTTACTCTCATCCTGTGCCTCTCAAGAGTTCGCGAGGAACTCGCTACAAAGGTAGAGTTCCTAGTTGAAATGTACACCCTTCGTGCATTGGGTAGCCAAAGAAATCACTGGTGGCAGAACTTGTCTGTGAACCATTTTCTCAAAAAAATTCCCACAAGGATATGTGTGGCAACCTTCACCGCAGGGTCAATGATTGAGGTTATAGAGTACCCACGCAACTTCTTCTCAAGCTTGAATTTATCCTTCATTTTCACTACAAGGTCGTTCTCACTCATTTTTTCGCCAAACTCCTTGGTCAGATTCAACCCTGAGTGTGACAGCAGCTTGATCCAATGGATCAGCATATCAGTGATGGGGATTGGTGTGCTCAGCCACAAACAACTATCATGCACTAGGGTTAGCAACTACTTAATTACAATCAAGTTTATATTGGAGCAATGGTAGTGGGGCACCCACAACAGGTTCAACAACCCCAACTGATTCACTCCACGAATCCACTCCACAAGCTCCAGCACGTCGACACCCGATTCTTTATAGAACACCCTCTTCATGTAATTTTTTGTGGCCAAGTTGGGTAACCTCTCATGGTATGCCAAATCCGAATCTTCTAGCTTGAGATGGGGAATTCATGCCAAGTGCAGACCTTCAAAGGTGATGTTCTCTGGTAGCATGGGTGTATTAAGGAGGAATTTTCCTTCATCTGGGTCCTTAGGGACCTTCATTGTCCCTTTGCATCGGGGGATGTAATCCTGCAACTTGGATATTGGATCCACCCCTCAGTGTTGATGTCCTCCATGCCCTCTTCAGACTCCAAGTCCACCACTTTCCCCTTCTCTTTTGCACTCAGTTTGTCTTTCTTTTGAGCTTGGGTGGCTGCATGCTTCCTTGGTGACCCATGCACCGACATGGCCTTCTTCTTCTTATCCTTCTTAGGTTTGGGGACTTCCTTCACCAGCGTTGACTTCAGCCTAGGCAACCTCAGCGTCGTACGCACAGTAGCTGGAGCCTCCACGTTCACAACTTCTAAAATTGCTCCCTCAGAAGCGACATCTCCACCAGTACTCATAGTTTTCGCTGGGCTTGGTCCTAGCATCTTTTCCAGGGTAAATGTCTGATTTACCTATGATAACTTGGCAAATTGAGGGCTCACAACTACATCCTCTAAATACGAGAAATTCTTAGGCAATCAACATCATAATGCAAAAATTCTAAGGATGCAAAGTGTTTTTCACTTGACAACCACGCGTAATTTATAGGTGAATTCGAATTCAAATTCGACCTTTCCCCCCAAAATCCATCCATAAATGTTGATTTGGTAGAAGATCTCCAAATATTTCAGCCTTAAATTCCTTAAATGCTGCCCCCACTCCTATTAATCATCTCCTGACAGTTAAATCATGAACAATGACTGTAATGGTTACTTTTTGGCTACGCTGTGCAGTTTCTACCCCTATAGCATAGCACCCTTTGTGCTTCTTTTGGTATTGTGACAGAATTCAGTTTCGCATACCCTTTGTCACATAGATCTACCAAATGGGTAGTGTAGTTTAGAGTCTCACACCTCCTTGCAGCTGCCTAGAGTGCTAAGACTGTGCTACCATCACGTAGTAATTGGGTCGGATCCCTGGTGTATGGCTTATATCGTCTTCCATTTACCCTCCCCATAAATGGATCTCCATTCAACTTTGCCAGCTAAACTACTCCACCATCTGTAATCTCTTTGAGAACATATGGCCCCAGCCAATGCATCTCAAATTTTCTTGGAAACTTATCAAACTTACTGTCATATAATAAAACTAAATTATTTACATTGAAGGTGCACAGTTTGATTTTTTGATCATGCCAAGATCTTTCACGTCTGTTATGAACCAGTTAATGGAATCTAGCCAAAAACATATCTTCCTTGAACTTTATTAGCTACATGAGCCCTTCTTCTAAGGCTCCACGGTGCACCATTCCTGTGAAGGCCACTATGCTTAGACTAGGCACAATGTATTCCATACTCATTACATCTTCTACACCATAGGCCAACCTGAAAGGTGTCTGACCAGTAAGTTTTTTACAAGTAGTTATGTAGGCCCATAGCACTACTCGTATGTGCAAGTCCTAATCATTCTGTTGTACATAGAAAAACTTCATCAATGCATTCTCCAATATTTTATTAAAAGCCTCAATTGTTCCATTGGCCCAAGGATGGTATGGCGTACTCTTCTGATGGTAAACCTGGAACTTATCTGTCAGCGTGTTGATCATTTCATTGAGAAAATACGTACCGTAGTCACTCATCAAAACCTTTGGGAAACCAAACCTGGTCAACACATATTCGAATATAATTTCGTTGCTTTTGCCCTTGTATAGTTCTTCACAAGTCATGCCTCCACTCATCTGGTCAAATATTCAGTCGCAGTGATGATATATCGCACACCTGTTGTTTTTCTAGGAGGCTGAATCATTCCTACAAAATCAACCACCCATTTATCAAATGGTTGCAATAACATTTGTGGATTCAAAGGAAACTCATCCCTTCACAATGGCCTACCCATCCTTTGACATGCGTCACATGCCCTCCAATATGCTTTAGAATCCTTATGTAGCGTCGGCCATCACAACCTCATGTGCAAAATCTTCTGTGTTGTTGCTTTTCCTGCATAATGTCCTCCTACAGCTCCTCCATGACCTTTAGAAAGGATATTGTTTCTTTCAAAGTCAGGCACATAGCATCAAAGTATTTCATCTAACACCATCTTATACAAATGGCCTACAATAACTGAAAAGTTTTCCACATGCACCACCGATTCTTTCTTTTGTTGACTGGTGTATCCCTCTGCAGCCATCCCTATGGTCAGAAAGTGGATAATGTCTACAAAGTGATTATCCACTACACGAACCGCAAAAGGTTGTGAGTCAGGTATCCCTTCCTCCAAATTGCTAGGCTCCTCCCTTGTTTCAATGTGCGACAGATGGTCTGGCCCTATGTTCAACCTTCCTAGCTTCACAATCACCTTGAAATCATACTCTTGAAACAACAGTAGCCGTCTACATATTCCCCCACCCCCCCCCCCCCCACCAAAAGAGGCTTATTGAGTAAATATTTCAATGCAAAATGGTCTCTGTACATATTGAAATGTCCACCTAGCAGATAATGTCTGAACTTCTGGAGCATGTAAACCATAGCCAAGCCTTCATGCTCTATCATCGAGTAATTTTTTTAAGCCTTAGACAACTTCTTGCTTGCAAGTGCTATAGTGTGATCCAATTCTCCTCCACTGGTGTACCTCAGCATTGCTCCTAGAGCAATACATGAGGCATCTACATGCACATGGAACTCCTTCTTCCAGTCTGGGAAGATGGGGATCGGTATGGTGACAATTTTCTCCTTTAGTACATCCATGTTGCACTAACATTCTTTGTCCCAATAGAATGCAGCATCCTTCTTCAGTAACTTTTCCATAGGCACGATAATCTGAGCTTAACTTTTGATGAACTTCCAATAATATCCAGTGTGGCCCAGTGTTATGTGTAGTTGTTTAACACTTCTTGGCGCATCCAAATTAATTATTACCATGATCTCAGAAGGGTCCACCATGAGTCCTTTCCTCATACCACATGACCTAGTGAGATCCCAAAAGGGACACAAAACAAGCATTTCTTCAGGTTTAACGCAATTTGATACCTTCAGCATGTATCCAAAATTAAGCGCAGACTGTTTACATGGGGCTTCAGTAGCCAAAACATTATCCAGTCATCAAAATAGACCTCCAAGAACTTGTGAATGAACTCTTTGAATTTCGCAATGACCACACACGAAATGATCGTCTGTTCATTCTTAAGTCTGAAAGGAATCACTGTATACTAGAAACATCCCCATTATGTCGTGAAGGTGGTATTATTCCTGTCTTCTAGTGTGATCTTTATTTGATGGTATCTAGATAACCCATCAGTGAATGAATAGGCGTCCTACCCGCCAACATTACCCAATACTTCATCTGTGAATGAAGTTGGAAAAGGATCATGAACACAAGCATCATTGAGCTTCCTGAGATCTACGCAAATCCTTATTTCATCCTTCTGCTTCTCTTCCTAGATGACCATCGGACTCACCCAATCAGATTCCTACCTTGGTTCAGTAATACCCACTACAAGAATCTTGTCTAGCTCCAAGTGGACCTTTTCCTTGTATTTGGGATTAAGGTGATATGGCCTTTACTTAACATGCTTCGCGTCTAGTTTCAAAGTTATTTTCATCACTCCAAAATTGCCTATGATGCCTTTTAAGTCCAAAGATTTAGTAAGGAATAAATCCTGATATTCACGAAGTAACTCAACAACTTTTCCCATGGTAGCATCATCCCAACAATCCCCCTATATTCATAAACTTCGGTTCAACTTATGTACCAATATTTACCTACTTAGTTTTCAGTGGCACGACGACGTTAGGGTTCTCTATATGTGGTCCCTCTACTTCACAATGGACTTCTGCTTCAGGGACATTAATATTCCTTGGATCCTCATGCTCTCCTTTAGCGGTCATATTATAGCACGCTAGCGCATGGTGCAGTTGGCTGCTCCAATCTGGTTGAATCAATTCCAAGGGATCTTGCGGAATTCTGAAGATTGTTGCCTTAACCTCTTGCAACACTTCATCAATACTCTCAAATCCATCTTCGAAGTTGAACGTCCTCAAGAACCCCTCTCTTAAGAAATCCCATTCCGTGGTGTCATGGTGGAGCTTTGTTTCGAAATACCATTTTATGGTGATGATGTCCAAAGTATGACAGAAAATATGCACCCACTCTCGCTGCGGCTCTGTTCCATAAAACTTAGTCCACTTTGACGAAAGATCACACAGATCATTTCTCCCATCATACTTCTCAATCAACCATACCTCAAGGCAACCAAATCACATCTGCATCATCCTCCTGTAGTCACGCCATTCTTTAAAATTGTGTTTATGTCTACCCCACCACCATGCAGGCGTAGAATGCAATGCCAAATCCAACACCTGGAACCAATGCTTCTCAGGCACTTCCCTTTCAAGTGTATCCATAAATTTATCTACATCAGTTAGACCATCATAATAAGGAAAATTCTTACCTTAGATGATACACAACATAGTGATTTAGTCATCATATTACATCGCAACATGGATACTTCATGCAACCTATTTTGCTAGTGCTCCAATTCTTCATCTGAATCTAATGTATAGGAGCTTTCACGGTCCTATACAATTCATCCATCCATTGCTAGATTAACCCAATATTAGTCTCATGATGTTATCTTATAGATTTGGTCCAAATCATTATCGCTCTCCTCATAGTCGTGGACTGGTTCAATATAGCGCGGTCCTTTCAAAGCATCCAATGATACTACCATGTGGAGCATTTTCTTTTCAAACGACATTGTCTGCTTCTTCAAATTGATGACCCCATTCATGTCAATAGCCCAATCAATTTCCAAGAAATCTCAAATTGACGCACTCGCACCTTCTATATCTATAGCTACTCCATGAAATCTCCCCATAGGGATAATCTTCTGTTGATTTTCCATTTTTAATTGAATCAGAGACCAATGTAGCACATGCCTCCCCATATTTTCCCAAGTCTATTTAGGAAAAACATTCTCATCCGACCCTAAACCCAAAATAACTTGATTCATCTCATATTATCCTATTTTCATGGTGAGCCTCATCTTGCATCCTATTCTTGTCTTATGTCTGTCGATCTTTCTGACTATGTGGTGCCCATCAAAAGCATTATCCCTTCCCACACATTTTTTATCAACTCCTGTAATCCTTTCACAGCCCTATTGTCGCGCAACAATTTCATGCAAGTCTCCAAGAAAGTATTAAGCATGGAGGGGTCAAGTTCTTCACGTAGCCTATCCTAACTTCCTCAGGTAGAGGCTTTAGTGAAGCTTTTCTTTGCTTCCATGAACATTTCTTTTGTGCACTCGAGATCAAATCCAACTTCTTTTTCTAGATCCTTATGGACCCATCTACCTTCTTCAGGTTTTTTTTCCTTATCGTCACCAGTCATCACACCACTTCACAACAAAATATTGACATTGGGATCCTCTTTGTGGCGATTTGCGCTCACCATCTGCAGGCTTTGGGTAGGTTGTTGAGGTTGTGCCTTCTTCTCCTGCATTTTAGCTATCAATATAGGGCATTCTTCTATCGCATGGTCAAACTAAGTACAATACTGGCATCACAAGCATGTCTGGCTTGTACACTCCCATGAGTAATGTCCTGACACTATGCAATTATAATAAATAACTTGCCCTCGACCTCTACTAGGTCCTTCTCATCCTTGGCCTCGTCCACGTCTCCTCCTCCTCTGCTTCCCTGATATCCTCCACACGCTCCCTCGGCATCTTGATCTAGAGGTCAAGTTTTTGTTTTCATCTGATATGTGGGTGTTCTTTCCATCATTAATTGATAGCTATGACAGTTACGCTCATCATGGCCTACCAATTTACAGAAGTTGCATAATAATTGTTTCGGCATCTATACAAATTTTTGCAATAAGTGGCAATTTTCTGTTACATGTTTTTTTCAGGCTAGGTAGTAACTCCTCAACCAAAAATTGAATCGTGTTTATTCCTTCAGGTAGGTCTACATTAAATACATGAGGGAGATACTGTTCAGTTCATCTCCCGATGATTGTTCATATTACTTATTTATCTATTTACATTATATTCACCCAATTATGAGGATTAGGTGTCAACATTCCCCCCCTTAATCTAAAGGGATGTTGGTGAGTCCAAGCATCATTCTGAATCGTTCAAGCTTTTCTCTTCCAAGTGCTTTGGTGAAGATGTCTACAATTTGCTCATTAGTGGAACAATGATGGAGATGGATTGTTTTGGCCTCAACATGATGTCGAATCAGATGATATTTAGTATTGATGTGCTTCGTTCGATCATGGAACTTTGGTTTCTTGGCCAACTTTATTGCAGAGGTATTGTCAATCATGAGTGGAGTTGATTGTATTTGTTTTACCTGCAAATCTTCAAGAATTTTCCTGAGCCACACAATTTCTTTTGTTGCTTCAGCTGCTACCACATATTCTGCTTCTGTTGTGGAATCTGCTAGAACTAATTGTCTACGTAATCGCCAGGAGATAGCTCCTAATCCAAGACTCATAACATATCCTGAAGTAGATACCCCAGTTTCTTTATCTCCATCGAAGTTTGAATTAGAGTATCCAATCAGGTTGAAGTCGTCCACCTGTGTATACTTGATTCCAAAGTCTTGAGTTCCCTTCAAGTACCTTAGCAGACAAATGTCCCTCACAAGGCTTTTGCATAAACCTGGAGAGGATTCCAACAACAAATGAAATGTTTGGTCTGGTAGTAGTTAGGTAGTTGAGACTTCCTACAAGCTGTCTATACTTTGTTGCATCCTCAAATTCTTTTCATTCAATAGATGTGAGCTTTAAGCTTGTTCCATTGGAATAGTAAGAGGATTGCATGCTGTCATGCCAAACCTATTCAACAGATCTCCAATGTATTTCTTTTGAGAAAGAAATATGGACTTCGGATGTTGGGTTACTTCAATGCCAAGATAGTAATGAACATAGCCCAAATTAGTCATTTCAAAACTTTTCCCCAATTCCTTCTTTACGAATGCAATGTGGCTTTCATTGTTCCCTGTCATCAAAATATCATCTACATATACCACAAGATATATAACCATTTTGCCAACTTTCTTGACAAATAAAGTTACATCATCAAGATCATAATGTTTGAAATTGAGTTTCAAAAGATGCTCAATTAGTTTTTCATACCAGGCTCACGGTGCTTGTTTGAGGCCATACAAGGACTTCAAAAGTTTGCATACTTTATGTTCATGTCCTTTCATAGCAAATCCTTCAGGCTGGGACATAAAAACATTCTCTTTTAGATGTCCATTCAAGAAAGCAGTTTTTACATCCATTTGATGGACTTTCTAACCGTTCTAAGCTGCTAGGGAAAAAAGTGTCTGGACGGTAGCCCATTTTGCTGTGGGGGAAAAAGTATCCTCATAATCGACCCCTTCCTTCTGCTCAAAACCTTTTGCCACGAGCCTAGCTTTGTGCTTGTCAAGTGAGCCATCAGCTTTATACTTGTTCTTGTAGACCCACTTGCAGCCAATTGGTTTGGCTCCTAATGGAGGATCAACCAGCTTCCAAGTGCCATTCTTTATGAGGGCATCATACTCCTTTTGTATTGCTTCTTTCCATTCATCATGAGAAGCATCTTCTTTGAAGGAAGTTGATTCAAAATTTGTAGACAAGTTCAATTCACAATCATAAGAAACATCCATATCAACAGGTGAATTAGAGTCATCTACATCACCCCCATTTTGTCGGTTTGAATTTCTAGTTCCTATCTTTCCAATCTCATCAGGATGAACACTTTCAAGTGTATTTGTCGACCACTTTGGAGGAGCTTTCTCAAATGGTCCATGCTACTCCGTTGATTGAGTTGGAACTGAATCAATATTGAGTCTCCCAATTCTATCAATCACATCACTTAAAGCACCATCCGTTGTTGGATTTTCATGTGGGGGAGAGTGTTCTTCAGAAGAAGATTCCACATGTTGATCTACTATAGGAATCCCCCATTCAAGATGTGGAATCTGATTATCAAATTCTTGAAATGATTTTTCTTTTGCGAATCTATCCAAGCGATCAAGTTGCTGCTCAACAACATTGTCAGTTTTGGATGATTCAAGAAAAATTACATCTCTAGATACAACGAACTATTTATTTACTTCATGATAGACGGTATGCTTCAGAGGTGTTTGAATACCCCAGGAAGATACACTTGTGACTTCTAGCACCAAGTTTTTTTCTATGTACCTTTGGTATCAAGGCATAATAGGTGGAACCAAAGACCCTGAGATGCTTTACGGAAGGAACATGTCCATACCACATTTCATAAGGAGTCTTGTTTCTAATAGCATTAGATAGACATCTATTCTTTATATATGCAGCACATAGAACAACATGAGCCCAAAACATTATCTTTACATTTTTTAAGAAGAGCATGGATCGTACCATATTTAAGATTGTCCTATTCATTCTTTCAGCTACACCATTATGTTGGGGATTATAAGGCACAGTTGTTTGATGTTTGATCCCATGTTGGTGAAGATAGTTTTCAAATTCATTTGATGTGTATTCTTTTCCATTATTACTGAGAATAGACCCAATATGAAATTGTGCATCATTTTCAATCCATTTATGAAAATTCTTGAATTTTTGAAAAGCATAAGATTTGTTCTTCAATAAATAAACCCAACACATTCTAGTGTAGTCATCAATAAATGTCATCATATATTTATTTCCATTTGCAAAAGGAACAAGCATTGGACCACATAAATCTGAATGAATGAGTTCAAGTTTTATATGTGCTCTTGAATGTGAATCATGAAAAGACTATTTGCTATGCTTTCCTAGAATGCAAGCATCACATTGCTTAAGTTTCCTAGGAATTGTAGGCAAACCAGCAACACCATTTTTCTTCAACAAGCGGAGGCTGTCATAGTTCAAATGTCCAAATCTAGCATGCCATAATAAACTTGATGGAAGTGTACCTTCTTCATGATGAGAATTGTATGATAAATGTTGTGCATGAGCAAAGGTTCCTTTTAGCTTGAGAAGCCTTTCTTCTTCTATTCCCCCCATGACAAGTGAGTGGTCAGATGCTTTTCTTACCTCAAGCTTTCCATCAAACATATGAATGGAGTGACCTTGCTGGCAGATGTGAACCAAGGACAACAAGTTTCTCTTGAGCTATGGGAGATATAGAACATGATGCAGAAGAAAGTCTAGAAGACCAGGCAATTTAAGCCTGATTGTGCCAAGCCCCGATGGCTTGATTTTTGATTGGTCTGCAAAGTATACTGCTCCATCAACATTGTCAGAGAAATCTTCAAAAAAATCTTTTCTATGAGTCATGTGGCAAGTTTCTCCTGAGTCAAGAAAGCAATCATTTTTCCAAGAAGCAAGTGAAGCATCAAATAAATCTTCATTTACTCCAATGTTACATTGTGCCACAACATAGTGAGAAAATTTAGGTGCTTTACCTTTGTCTGTATCATTAGTTTTACCTTTCTATTGGTTCCTTTGCTACTCAATTTTTTCCCATGGTAGCTTGCATGTAGAGGCATCATGTGATCCATTTCTTTTGCAACGAATGCAATGCAAATATGCCTTTTCTCCTTGAGAGTGTCTGCCCCCCTGCCTCTGAAATATCTTCCTCTTCCTCTTGAATGCATACTATAAAAAAATACTTCTGCTGGCAAAAATCTGTGTACTGTAAAAATACTTCTGCTTGGAAAATGTGCTTCAAAATACTACAACCTTATTTTCCTTCTTCATTTAATATACAAAGATCAACACTATGTTCTATGCATATAGACTATCACAATATTTTTATTTTTTTTTTGTATTACAGTATGGTTGCAATTCAAGAGAAATAATAATAAGTTATTATATAAGTCTTCAAACTCAGCTTCTGGATTTTTTTGAGCGAGTTTTCAAACTCAGCTTCTGGACTTTTGCATCTTCAAAACCTTCTTGACAATCTTCTGTTCTTCGACCAAAAATGCTCTAATAATTCGGTCACGTACAGCTGAACCAGATAAAACGCCTCCATAGGCAACGGAACCAATATACCTATGTATATTGCAAAAGACTGTTGCGTGTTCGATCCACGCTCACCGCACTGTTCCCCGTTTCTTCCAGGAGGATCTGCTATCGAATCAAGTCTTGTTTGCAGGTGGCAATCCAGTGTTGTTGAGTGGCTTCTGTAGGCTAAAAACAATGGTTTGCAAACAAAGATAAAATACGATATCTACATTCAATTACTACTGCAGCAACAACCATACATGTTGATTCCCAAAATCAAGCTTCTCAATTAAATATACGATATCTGACAATGGAACCATGAAGTCTCTTATCCTTCTGACTTAAGGTAATAAAATTCAGATAGACCGATGCACAGAGATAAAAGCATAATTGGGACTCCAAATTCCTCAAGCGATTCCGGTCACCCTATGAGACAAACAGAATGGATTATATTGTCATATACAGCGAAACTGGAGGACACTTCACGTGGTTCAGTTTTCTTCTGTAAAATCATGGAGGATCACTGGACAGATTTCGGAAGATCTAGTTACAAGCTAGAAGAAAAAAATGATTCACAGCACCGGCATTTCTGTCACAACCGGCGAGCTGGAGGCCAGCATATAGCTCTACTATCAACAGGATTATTACAGAACCAAAACATAAGACCACTTGCAGACAAAAAAATTTAGTGCAGCATCAAGTTGGATCATATGGAGCATACCAAAATTTTCACGCATTAGAGTTCACATTCATTAAAGGAGAGGAATGCTTCAGGCATTTTAGCAGAGGAACGTTGTAGCAAAGGAATGTGGCAATAGCATTCAGGCCACTGTGTGGAGCAGTGTTCAGTATGCAATGTTTATGGGCAGCGTATGGACAACGCTTTTGAATGGAGAGCGGAGGAGCAGAATAGGGAGTTACAAAGGGAATAAAAGCTAAAAAGAATGGAGTTGGCTCTAATACTGTGTCAGGCTAGGCAGTAACTGCTCAACCAAGAATTGAATCGTGTTTATTCCTTCAGGTAGGTCTACATTAAATACATGAGGGAGAGACTATTCAGTTCATCTCCCGATGACTATTCATATTACTTATTTATCTATTTACATTATATTCACCCAATCATGAGGATTAGGTGTCAACATTTTTCTTGTTACTTGACAGATAGTGCACCACAACACGGGCCCTGTACTTGGTCCTACTGCGGCTTCCTGCCTCAGAGACATGGGCCCTCTTCCTACCATATAATTCATAAAAATAGGGAAATGATCCTTATCATGCCCTTGGTTCTTACACTTGAGGCACCAAACTTCTTCGTGCACCTCTCGTCAAGTTGCTTTCTCCTTTTCCAAGTTCTAAAACTCCAAGTAGGGATTCTACAACTCCGCATGAATCTATTGAACTCCCAAAGTCAGATCTTGGACAGGTGTTGCATGTAATCTCATTGCGATCTCGAACACTTCTTCTTGCATTCCTATCCTTTTTTAGGATAGAGAAATACTTAAGTGAGGTAAGAATGTGGCTATAAAATAGTTGTGGTGTTGATTGTCTCTAAGATTCATATTGGCTTCATGGATTCTACACTTTAGTCTCTGATCTAGCTCCCAGGGTGTTTCACTGATCCTCACCATGATTTCCTTGAACCCCCCTACCAACTATGTTTCAGAATTAGGCCTATCAAATTCCTTATTCAGAGCAGTCTAAGTTTATGTTAATGATGCCACCAGGTTATCAGTGCAGTACTTAATGTACCATGTCAATGCGCGATATTGTAGAGTAGTAACCAACTACACTTTCTTCATATGATCATCTGTAATATTCTATGATGTCCACATGGCCTTCGCAGCAAACCAAAATTGTTACAGGTCCTCATTTCCCAAGCCCTTGAAAATGGGAAATTTCATCGTATTCTACATATTGAGCATTGGCGGAGGTGGTGGTGTTGGGTGGCGGATCCCCCGCGTAACGGTTTTGGGGCTTAAAGCCCACAATTTTGGGTATTGATACTATAAAAGTTCTGCGAAGTACATGGAGCGTGAATTGTAATGAGTTAGGTCAAAGGGTTGTCTGCCCAAAAATAATGTAAAGTTAATATAGAATATGTTGGCCTACCCATGGTCCGCGGACCATGGGAATGTATAAATAGAGCAAGGCTCTAAGGGTAGAAGTAGTTTTTTGGTAATTATTGATCAGATCTGAAGTGTAATGGGTGGTTTTCTCTGAGTCTGTAAGTCCGTGTCATGGTTGGTGGTAGATAGTGTAGGCTCTGCAGCTATGTGTATAGAGGCCTGGTAGAGTCTGCAGCTGTGTGCACAGACCACTTTAGCTGAGTGCGTAGGGTGGAATTGGGTTGTAATGAAACAGAAGATTAATAAAGATAAGTGTTTCTGAATTATTGTGCATTTGGTCATTGATCTGTATGATTATTCTTATGTTACGGTTCTATGCATATCTTTGAGATTTATGGTTGCACGCGTGGGTTATAACTATTGAATGCTTTATTAAGACTCTAAGAATTAAATCAAATATATAATAACCGCTATAATAATAAGGAATCTAGGAAGTTCCTCGTCGCAGTGCTACGCGAGGACCAGACAACTATGCAGCATAGCATGAGTGCACGGATCGGTTTGCGACCCCTCCAGAACCCATCAAGACATCCCTAGGGTGTGGAAACATAGTTCCATCATGCTCCCATACTACCTCAGGTGAGACTTCAATTCGTGCTTCGCGGATTGTTGTCGAAAGGGCCAGTAGTACAAGATTTGTTTAGCTAAAACACTTCTGAACTTGGGTCAGGCCTCAATAAGCCAACAAATGGTTATGTTGTCAGGACTGGGATCTACCTAAGGGATGTCTGATGTCAGAACATTGGAACCCTATGAAGAAAGAAATTTAATATTGGCTGGATCAAAAGCTTCACGAGTTCGTGGTACAGGAAACAAAACCCCGCAAATATTTGAAAAAGAGGTGGCTGGATCACTACGTATATATGGAAATACACGAGATCTTCTTTGCGTCTTTCTCTTCAAAACTGTATGAGTGGATCAAGAGGCTAGCAAATAGCCAGGGAAGGTGAAAACTTGATCAACCCATAGTGTGGACTCCCGATTTGGTGCACACGCTAGAGGCATGTGAAGATAAGATTGCGTCGGTTGTAGATCATTGGTTGGATCGGATAATAGGAGGGTTTATCACTGAATTTGTGATAGACATGAATGTTAGCTACAGCGAAGTGGAAAGACGTTTTCTCAAAGGACCAAAAGGTAAGTACATCAAATCATTGAATACCTAGATTAAGATTTTGTTGTGTGAAAAACAAGCGATACAAATCCATTAATGAGTGGGACGACTTGGAGCGGAAAGGCCTACAAAGGTATCGACAAGTTAGGAAACAGTCCTTTAATTTCACCTCCATGAGTGGGTGAGGAAGAGTGCACTTGGGCTTCTCCAAGGAGTGCAGTTAGTTTGATTAAGCAGCACATTCCGCAGATATCATCCCCGCTAACACCACCACTCCCGTCACCTTCTTCACCTTCGACTTCACTTACACGGCCTCCACTGAACCAGCTGTTTAGCATGGCGAATGCAATCAAGTTGTCTGTATTCAAACGGGTAGGGAGTGAAGATCCCAATCAGTTTTGGTTCATAGTAAGAGTAGTATGGGAAGCACACAGAGTTACAGATGATAACATTAAAAAGGCCACCCTAGTAAGTGCGCTGCAGGATCGCCCGCTGACTTGGTATATCAAGCACTCAAATTATCATCCAAATGCTAGAATAGCAGAAATCTAGATTGCATTAAAAAAAGAATTTAGCCAGCCGAAATCGGAGATGCAGTCAATAATCGGATTCAAGGAGATCATGATGCTGCCAGGTGAAACCCCCTGGGACCTGGATCAGAGATTGAAGAGCACAATCCGTGAGGCTAACATGGTGCTAATGGATGCGCAGCACTGCGTGTGGTTTGTGGCATCTTTAACACCATATCTAAGGATGGCACTATCACAGTAAAATATTTCAACCCAGGTAGAAGCATTGGAAATAGTGATGAGTTTGCATGAAACTCCGATATGAGATCCTAGGTTGGGAGTCCAACAGATCCACGCTTAACTACAAACCCTATGCTTAGAGATGAAAAGTTTGAAGCAAGATAGGGCACCCTAACTAGAGGTGCACGAAGAAATGTGGTGTATCAAATGCAGAGGCTAGGGTCATGACAAGGATCATTGTCTAGTATTTGCAAAATATTTGGCGGGGGGGACCAATGCCATTGAGACCATAGGCATAGGCAAGGCCAAGTGTGGCATCCACGCTCTAGTGCGTGATCTTTTGGGTGGGAGGGAAACACACAAAGAACAACTGTCATATATTACATAAGTTTACACAGACCCCCAGCAGCTATTTTGCAATTTTTGTAGATTAGTCGGCCACGATGAATAAAACTGTTGAAGTTATGAATTATTAATGGATAGGACACCTGCCTATAGGATGCAGATGGAAACACAAGGCATTGATCCAGCTGCAGGGATAGGGCATGCTGGATTTCAAGGGAGAGGTCGAGGACGAGGGGGAATGGGTCTAGGAAGGGGCCGCGGACAGCTAATCTGTTATAACTGCGAAGGACTAGGGCACTACGCTCACGATTGTAGCAACCCAACTAGAATATCGCATTTGTACTGCGAGCAGTTCGATCATGAAATGATAGATTTCCCCATGTTGATAGCCTAGATACATGAGAAAAGGGTAGCACAGCCTACGTCGATGCGGAACATCCAAATGATGAGGTCCAAGCCACGTGAAGAAGACCTGAATGTGAACATGATGCTCAAAAGTGGCACAAACATAGGGGAATATAAGGGGAAACAAGCTGAGGAAAACACATGGGTTCACAAGTCCCCTAAAAAGCAACCTGAGTTCAACTTGGAACGTGTAAAAGAGACATTTATGGAAGCTAACAATAGCTTCACGGAGGTCTCTACTTCAGGTAGTAAGGATCAACCGGAGCAAGAAATGGATCCCTTTATGCTAAATACCTTTCTAGAGACATGCATAAAGCTACTATGTGATACTAAGGCAGTTAAGGGATTACAAGAGCTGATAACTAGGTGCGTGGGGTCAGGTGAACCACGTGTAGTCCGCAAACTAGGAAAGTGTGCTTTGCGCACCAGGCAAGAAATGCAATTGATGGTGCAGATTGGCGACTTTGAGATGGATCAGGTCATCTTGGACTTGGGTTTGGATGCGAATTTGCTACCTAAATAGACATGGGAATGCATGGGCAGGCCCGCATTACAGTGGTCTCCTATTCAATTATGGATGCTAAACCAACAAAAGATCTTACCCATGGGGAGATCGAAAGGAGTAAGAGTGGATATCGAAGGCGCGCGCACACAAACAGATTTTGAGGTAATGGAAATTGTGGACGACAACAACCCTTACCCCGCGTTGCTAGGAATAGACTGGGCCATGGATGTGAATGGAGTCATCAACTTAAAGAAATGGAAAATGATATTTGAGAAAAAGGCCCTACACGTAGTCATTTCGCTAGATCCAGCCAAAGGAGCAAGCTACACTAAACCCATGCGTGAAAATGGAGGAGATGAGGAGCTGGATTGTATCTACAAAATAACCACATGAAACCAGGAATGGATAAATCCCACTACAGAAGGAAGGGTCTCATGGGAACGTGCAGAATCCTGCCTTTCAGATTCAGATGAAGATGATGAGCGGTGGCACAATCGGTTTAGTGAAGTGATAACCCTAAATTGCAATATGATGACCAAATCATTGCATTGCGTAACTGCCTAGCCTCGAGATCTACCAATATATGATGGATTGACAGCGGTGGATGAATTCTTGAACAAGTTTGAGAGTGCAGTACCAAAGCATCAAAGGTTCGATGCATTAAAGTGGGTGTTGCGTGCAACACCTACGCATTGGTGGGGAACACATGAAGGAAATTTTGAAAATTGGCGCAACTGCAAAAGGATGATGCAGCTAAGGTTTGAGAAGCTGAAACTATGAATAGCTGAGAAGTATGATGGACGTGATGACCCGTGCATGCACCTCATAAAATGGACCAAATCTTATGGCGAAGAACCCCAACCTAAATGGGTATACTTATTTTATCATACACTGGATGTCATCCCAAGAAACTGGTATACCGAGATAGAACTCCAACATGGTACAGGTGAATGGGATATCTTATGCGAGGGATTTTTGTTAATGTTCTTATTTGAAGACCAGTGGGCAGATACTATTGATGATGTACTGCAAGTTGTGAAAGCCACCATTTTCAAAATACCATAGGAACCATGAGAAATAGTTCAACCAGTATGGTCTCATCAATTAAGTCAGGCCCTAGAATGTTACAACGTACAAGCAGAGGATGATGATGAGGACCCTCGAAATATTTCTATTCCAAGAATGGAAGGGAGCTACGGAATTCGAGGACTGCCAATCGAGGACCCTAATATCACTGCACCATTAAAGACAAAGTAGGTAAACATTGGTACAGATGAGGAGCCGAAGTATACGATGCTTGGGGACTATTGGGATGATGCCACAGTGGATAAGGTCGTTGAGTTAATTCACGAATATCAAGACCTATTCCCAACCAAAATCATGGAGTTAAAAGGGATCCTCAGCGACCTAGGAATGATGAAGATAACTTTGAAACCGTACACGAAGCTAGTTGTTTGGTCAATTTAGTGATGTCTAAATTGCAACTTTTAAATGTCAACCCGGGGCTCGTAAGCTGATGAAGTGAGGTGTACTATATGTACTTAGATAACCTTTTCTTAATCTTTTGTCGTTTTTTTATCTTTTTAGTTTGTTTTTTATTTATCTTTCCTAATGTGATGTGCTGGAGATGTAATCAAGCGAGTGAATGTGTGTGTTTGTGGCGACTTCTAAATGATTTCTTGAAACTTAAAGAGTATTCTAAAGAAAGCTTGAACAATAACTGAAATGAAATCAAAGCTTTAAAGGAAAGTAAAGGCATCAAATAAAAGACCAATGGCATCAGCCCAGTACCTCTACTGCTGATGAAAATGAAAATGAAAATGACTTCTACATTAACTCAATTAAAAAAAAGAACAACTACTTTAACTCTTTAATTAAATCTTAAGCAATGTAAAATCTAGGTGACAAATCACACCACTTAATTTTCCCTTAACCTTTCTGCCTTCAGCTGGATTGATCATGTAAGAAAGAGTTATGAGCAAGTTAGCAATGTGAGTCTTAAAGCAAAATAAACCAAGCTGCACTAAGTGATATTTTGGCTCCACTAAAGTTAGTTGATTATGACAAAAAGAGCCATCAAAAGATGCACAACTTGATAAGCTATGAGCAGAAAGTAAAGTGCAAAATAAAGCAATGATACTAATGAAAATCAAAAATAAAGATCAGCAGTCTAGATAAGACGATCACAAATGACACTAGTTGTAAAAAGAGAAGAAAGAAAATTGTCCCGGGCTCCTAAGAAATCTGCAAAAACACACTGATCAGTCATGAACAAAAGTGCAGAAATGTAAATCAGCATAATTCAAAGTTTATGTACAATAATATACATGTTAACAGAAAATAAAATGCAGCAATTCAAACTGTACATTAATATACATGAAAATCATAAAAAGAAATGCAAGAAAATAAAGTAAAGACTACTGTACAGTGGCTGTAGCAAACAGGGGCCCTCCGTCTACTTCAGCCAATCCAAAAGATCAGTTACACGCTTAGAAACAGAACGGTCTTCTCATGTATTAACAGCACATATAAAAAAATACAGTGGGGAGCTTACAAAATGCTTATAAAAATAGGTCTCAACAGAGTTTACAACTGATTAAAAAGACTAAAAAGACTAACTATCCAGCGTTTAGAGACACTTTATTTATAGCAGAGAAAGCAAACTAACTTAACGCAAACTAGGCTATTCTATCAGCTGTGTAAAAACACGTAATCTGGCATCGTCCTCAGATTTAGGCAACGGTCGTTATGGGCTATCAATCTGCTGTTGGATTCTTGTTTCCCACAGTCCTTGTGGCTGAGGAAGAGGCCAGCTGTTCTTTATGTGCTCCAAACCGAACACGCAGAGCCGTGCCACCGCCAATGACTTCAGTTTGACCGTATTTTCCTCCTCGTTGACCACGGGTTTTGATGACCGGTTTGGATGTGCTGGAAGGACACACACCATGTCCTTGATCCCACAAACTTGCCCATGTGGCTCTTCTACCCGGAGGACACCTGGAACATAGCATTTAAGAAAACAGTTGCGGAATCCGAGGTTGGCTGCGGAAACCGGGATCAGCTGCGGAAACCCTGTGTGAGCTGCGGAAACGCAACATTTTGAACCAAAAATATAAACCAACAATAGTCATTAGCATAATTAGTAAATCATGTAAAAAGTCCTATAATACAATGATTTGAGCAATTTGATGAAGGAAATGAGTGGCAAAAGAAGGAAATGAGTAGGAAAAGGAGGCTGAGAGGATGTGTAAAGAAGTGCAGGTTTGAGGCTCAACATACCCCCACTGTGAAGGTGTTGCATGTCCTCATGCAACCAAAACTTTGTCATTGTTTTTTTTTCAATCCATATGCTCAGATGCTTCTGCCAAAACATCTAGCCTTCTTCTCTTTCTTCTTGCTGCCAAAATTGTCCTTGGTTTTCTGACTAAACACCTTAATTTCAAATTGATTAAGGCCCTGCTCAGCTTCTTACATTTTCTCTTCAATTTTCTATTCTTCTTCTGCCAGAGTCCTAAGTGAAGCATGGTATTGTCATGGACAATTTTGTCCACCTTGCTTTGTTCTTTCAATGCTTCGTTTTCTTGTTTAATATGTCGGTTCAAGACTTCTAGCTCAAACACCTCTTGTTTTAAAGACTGGACCTGTTCATCAAGAGGCAATATAGTGCTCGGACCTGCAACTGATTGCTCTAAGGTCTCCAAATAATTGTATACCTCCTGCTGGTCAGGGTCAATGTCAGGTGTTCTTCTTGGGCTCTGTTCAAATTCAAATTCTGTTTGAGGCTCTGGCTGAAAGGGACTTTCTTCACGTGGAGGAGTGGACTCAACACGTGGGGAACTTGATTCTATAACTTGCTGAGCTGGACCTTTTTCAGGTGTTCCTAAGTCAATGAAATGTGATTGTTTAGTCACACTCGTTTTTCCTTTAAGTCTACTGCTTCTTCTCACTTGTGCACTAGTGCTCTTTTGCTGGGCACTTTGTTTTTCTTTTTGTTTCTTCTTTGAGAGGGCAGCAGCTTGAAGTTGTGCTAGTCTATCAGCCAAGGTTTGAGAGTCTTCTTCTACTGAAGGTTCAGGTGATGGATGTGATTCTTGAACAATTGTTTTCCCTTTATCCTTTTTTTGCTTCTTAGTTCTGGTTCCCTCCTCTTCTTCTTGAGAAATTTCTTGGGTTTCTACTATAGGAGGATCTTGGGCTGCAACATCTCTTTCTCTTCTCCTACTTCTTTTTGGGATTCTAGGGGAGCTGCTAGAGGCTTCAGTTACCTCTTGGAAATGGTTTCTGATTAGAAACTTTTCCCATGTATCCTTGTTATTTTTCAACTGCTCTTCAATCAAAATTCTAATGAGCCCGTGATGATACAAGTGGGGTTCAATATGTCCTACATGCTTTTGGAGAGTGGAACTCATTTTCTTTAGGCTTTTTAACAGAAAGTAGGGTAAGTTGAGGGCATGGCCTTCCATGAAATTCATCATATTTCTTGCATGGTACATATACATAGTGCCAAAGCGGCCCTCACATGTGATAAACTTTTGAACAAGCAATAACAATGCAGTCCATTCTTCCTTAATTACATGCACAGGAATCCCTTTAGTGAATATTGAAGTGTCCATACCTGGGTTCTTAAGCATGTTTTTCCATTCCTGATCTTCCACTCCTCTGTTCTTGAACCATCGTTCTCCTTGCTGAGGTAAACCAGTTGCTGTGGCTATGGTGGTCTTTGTTATTGTGAACTTCAGGTCCCCTACTTCCACGGTATTTCCATTGAAGGACCGGGCAAATGCCTTCATTACCTCTTTATTATACCCTTTGAATTTTTGAATAAACTTTAACCATTTTGCTTTCTGTAGTGCCTCCTTCGTCTGTGGGTACCCTTCTAAATACTTCGGACCCTCAGGTTCTGCTCTAAGCAGCTTCCCCATCTTCGGCTCTCAACTTCGGCTGAAGCTTTGACTGTGTATGGATGCTCAAGGAGGATGCTCATGGGAAAAATGGGTGGATTACGGCTGTAAGTGGAGTAGTCGTAACGCAATGCAAGGTGTAGTGCAGAACTGTAATTGGGGTTTGAACAGAGATGTGGAGTTTGTAGTGGAAACGAGAGTGGAAATGGTGTGAGTACGAGAGAGTAGAAGACAAACACGGGAAATGAGTTCATGCATGCGGTAAATGGAGTGATAAGTAGATGGAATAACGGCCGAATCCTTAAGAGTCGGGTGGCTTGCACATGTCTTCAACGTTGGCTGCGGGAATGACGGTAAGGAGAGCCGTGGTACATTGGGTTACGTCACAGAGGTACGACCAGTAATGGAGGAGCAACCTCATCTCAAGTTTTGAATAAATGATGATTAGGGGACCGTTAGAGAGGTATGAGGTGGATTAAGCATTACCGTGGAAGAGGAGTGGGGTGATCTTGCCAAATCATTGCATTTAGTGGCTCTTACCACGATTCAATAACTATGCATAAAACGACATTAAATTGTTGTTTGGAAAAGAATTGGATCATACCTTCATAAGTTTCCATTTGTTGATTAAGGTTGCTGATCCATTATTGCTTTCTGACCTTGCAGATGCCTCATATCCTTGCTGCCCTTGATGATGATGATACCTCTGACTGTGATTTTTGAAAACAGAGTAATCCTGGTTGTAGAGACAGAGTGTGCTAGCTGCGGAAATCGTTTCAAGCTGCAGAAACTGGTGTTAGCTGCGGAAACGGTTCCCAGCTGCGGAAACTGAGACAACACCCCTTTCGCTTCACAAAATAGTTAGAAAAAGAACTAACTGAATGAAATAGTCCTGAGAGGGACTTTTATTGATGGAATGGAGTGAGATGAATGAAATGGAATGAAAATGAAGTGGAATGGAGATAATGGGATGGATGAACTGAAATGGCGAATGAGATGGAAAGAGAGAGAGAGAGATTATTTTTTTTGGAAAATACAAAGTGTCAGGTGCCCCTGATTTTCACCTTATATTTTCTGCATAAGACTACCAATTCAAGATTGGTTTTCAGGCTTATACAAGAGACCTTTTTTTTTCTTCTTTTTTTTTTTCTTTTTTTTTGTTTCTTTTTTTTTTTCTTTTTTTTTCTTTTTTTTTTCAACTGAAAGAAACAAAGACTAGGCTGATGGAGGAGAAGAATTCTTCTCCACCAGCCTCATTGCAGAATCTTCTTGGAACATTTTAATAAATTCCTCCTTTGAGAGTGGCTTGTGGTAGACTTTCAATCGGTGGCCATTCACAATAAGAGGAGTCTGAAACTCATCAATGGTCTTTACTCGAACTGCTCCATTGCTAAAGACTTCATCAATCTCATATGGTCCAAGCCAATGAGTTTGAAATTTTCCTTTGAAGTCCTTAAACTTGGAATCAAACAATAGTGCCCAATCTCCCTTCTGAAACTTTTTCTCTTTGATGTATCGATCATGCCACTTAGTTCTTTGGTGCTAAACTAGATCAGTCCTTAAAATTTCATCTTGTCTTATCTCATCTAGCTCATTTAGCTGCTCCATTCTGTGTTTTTGGGCTTCTGATAGATTCATCCCCAACTGAACTGCCATCTTGAAGGTCTTGATTTGAAACTCAATGGGGAGCAAGACTTCTTTCCCATAAACAAGTTCATAGGGAGAATGTCCTATTGTGTTCCTCCATGTAGTTCTATAGGCCCATAAGGCTTCAGGAAGCCTTTCTGCCCAATCTCTTCTATGGAGATGAATAGTTTTGGTGATGATGCTCTCAAGAACTTTATTTGTGGATTCCACTTGACCATTTTCTTGCGGATGGTATGGAGTAGATTTTCTATGCTTAATTTTGTATTCTTCCATCAGCTTCTCCATCAAGTTAGATGTAAATTGGCTTCCCTGATCTATTACAATTTCTCTTGGGACACCAAAACGATTAAAAATATCCTCAAAAAGAAATTGAACAACTGAATTTTCAGTGGCAGAAGGCAATGCCTTGGCTTCTACCCATTTAGTAACATAATCAGCGCAAACCAATATATACTTCTTTTGTGTAGATGGTGGATTGATAGGTCCAATGAAATCTTAAGCACATTTTTCAAAGGGTTCGATGAGTACCTGTGGTTGTAATGGCATTTCATTTGAAAGAGTTGGTCTTCCACCTCTTTGGCAGTTGTCACACCTTCTAACATATTGTTTTGCATCTTTGAAGAGAGAAGGCCAATAATATCCCAAAGAAAGGATTTTATAGGCAGACCTCTTGTCAGCAAAGTGTTCACCGCACAGTTCATCATGACATGCCTTAAGGATGTCAGGCATTTCATCTTCCCGAACACATCTTCTGATCACACAATCTAGCCCTGTTTTGAACAATTCATTAGAAATCCATGAATACTTTGAACTTTCCTGAATTATTTTCCTTTTCTCATTAGGAAATAAGTGTGGAGGTAGCTTCCCTGTAACCAAATAGTTAGAAATGTCTGCATACCAAGGGGTTTTAGTAGTTATTGCAAACAAATATTCATCTGGAAACTTATCCTCTACAAGAGAATCTTCATTAGTATTTTGGATTCTAGACAAGAAATCAGCTACTGTATTTTGTTTCCCTGGTCTATCTAACACAGTAATATTGAATTCTTGTAAAAGTAAAAGCCATCTTGTAACTCTGCCATTAGTAACAGGTTTATTCATGAGATATCTAATTGCAGAATGATCAGTATGGACAAAAGTTTCATAGCTGGTTATATAATGTCTAAACTTGTTGATTGCATGAACAACGACTAAGAACTCATTTTCAGTCACAGTATAATTTAACTCAGTGGGAGTCAAATTTTTACTGGTGTAGTAAATGGCATAAGGGACCAAATCCTTTTGTCCCAATACAGCTCCTAGAGCTGTATCTGAAGCATCTGTAGAAATATGGAAAGGAAGTTTCCAATTTGGCCCTCTCAGAATGGGTGCTTCAGATATCCTTGTTTTTAAAGCTTCAAATGCAGATTGGCATTTAGGATCCCATTTGAATTCACAGTCTTTTGTAAGTAATTTGAAGAGCGGAGATGCTATCTTGGTGAAGTTTTCAATAAATCTTCTATAATATCCAGTAAACCCAAGAAAACTTCTAACATCCTTTTGACAATTTGGAATAGGTAACTTGGAGATGACTTCAACTTTTGATCTATCAACTTTAATTCCATCTCCTGAAATATGATGTCCTAAAACAATCCCTTCAGTAAACATCATGCAGCATTTTTCATGACTTAGTGAAAGATTTGTTTCTTTACATCTTATAAGGACTTTTTCCAAATTTTCTAATGCTTCTTCAAATGAGTTACCATAAACTGTAAAATCATCCATATAGACCTCTACACAATCATGAATTAGAACAGAAAAGATTCCTAATACTGCCCTTTGAAATGTTGTGGGTGCATTACATAATCCAAAAGGAAGTACTCGGTAAGCAAAAGTCCCCCATGGACAAGTAAATGTGGTTTTGTCCTGATCTTCAGGTGCTACCTGAATTTGATTGTAACCACTAAAACCATCCAGAAATGAGAAATACTTTTTACCTTCTAAAGTATCTAATACTTGATCAATAAAGGGTAAAGGAAAGTGATCCTTCAAAGTTGCTTTGTTCAATTCCCTATAATCAATGCAAACCCTCCATTTACCATTCTTTTTAGGTGCTATAACCAAAGGAGAAACCCACCGGCTATCTGAAATGGGGTAAATGAAGTTTACATTAAGTAACTTTTGGAGCTCTTCTTTCACTATTTCCCTAAGGTTTGGATTCATCCTTCTTTGAGGTTGTCTGATTGGTCTACTATTTTCCTCAATATAGATGTGATGAATGCAAGTCTTCGGGTCAATACCTTTCATATCTGTATATTCCCATGCAAATGCAGTAGAATGCTTTTGCAAGACTTTGGTTAGCTCTTCCTGTTGTGATTTTTCCAAGTTTTTGTTGATATTCAGTGTTTTTCCTGGAAAAATCTCAATGGCAGAACTACCAAACTATTCCATAGAGAAAAGAGACATCTGTCTAGATGATAGACACTCAATGTCAGAATCCAACTGAAATTGTGTGTGGTCATATTCTGAAGATGGTTCAAAATTTTTTAATGTGTTCAAAATTTGACTATCTTCACTAATCTCAGAAATGGTAAAGACAGGTTGTATAGTATCTTCATCATCAACCCACTCATTATCCCCTATTTCTGTAATTTCTTTTGCTGGAGGATACAGATTGAACTTCTTTGTCGAATTACCATCAGAAATATACATATCCCCAGACCTACAACTTATGAAAGCATCAGCTGTGGCTAGCCAAGGTCTTCCTAAAATAAGAGGATGTCCTCCTAGATTACTCTTGGGGGTTAAAATCATGAAATCCACTGGATATTCCCAAGAGTCTAGGGAGACTGGAATGTCTTCTAATACACCATCTGGTTTAATAATTGATCGATCTGCAAGTTGCAATAAAGTAGGTGTAAAAAGAAGATTAGGAAGTTTTAGCTGGTCCATAGTCTGTCTACTCATGATGTTGATAGCAGCCCCTAAATCAATCAAAGTATTTGGTATTTCTACCCCATTGATATGTGTTTTGACAATTGGACTATCGAGATCTACATATTTCTGCATAGTAATTTTTCCCATCATGATATCTGCAATTTTTCCTACCAGGTGGATCCTTCTGGTATCTCTTGGTTTCCTTCCTGGTCTTTTAAGACTCAACTCCTTTATTGTTTTTGCTAGAATAGGAATCTCTTTAATGGCTTGTAACAAGGGAATCTTGATACAGACATTCTTCAATTCATCTAGAAAATTATAGTCAGGCAACCAAATTTGTTTTTCCACTCCTTTATCAATTTGTAATCTTTCAGGGAAAGGAGGTGTGGATAAGGATGCAGGTTGCTCAACTATGGGAGTTGTGGGGGTTAATTCTTTTTCTTTTTCTTTTTGAATGTTTGGGTTTTGAAGAGATGCTTCAAAACCCTTATTGGCTTCAAGAGACTCTTCCTCAAAAATGCTTTGCTTTTGATCATTTATAGAAGGTTTATCTAAGACTCTACCTGATCTGAGTTGTACTTCATTGAGAGGAACAATCATATAGGTAGGAAATTGCTGACCTTCCATCATGTAGGCATTTTGAGGGTTTTTATTATTGGGGTTTGGCAATGGCTGAGAAGGAAGTTGATTTGAATTCTGTTGGAATGGAAGCAAGAGTTGAGAATTTGGATTCTGTTGGGAAGGTTGTTGTTGTGGAAATGGCAATGATAGTTGTGGATTTTGATTTGGAAGTTGTGGAGCTTGTTGGTTTTGAAAAGATGGAGGATATTGGTAAAATTGAGAAAATCTCCCATAAGGATTTTGCATACCTTGTACCCATGATTGAAAAGAATTTTGAGGTTGGGACCAAGGTTTTTGCCAAGGATTCCAATTTGGTTGGGGTTGAAAATTCATAGAGTTGTTAAACCCTTGATTTTGTTGCCCCTGCCAAGGTCTCCTTGCAACAAAACAGAGAGATTCGATTGTATTTGGATCTTCTTGAAAGACAGCTTTGAGCCCAGGAATTGAAGGACAATCCTTAGTCTCATGGTTCTCTGAACATATTACACATGTTTCTACAACTTTTGCATCCAAGGGACATTCCCTTAGAGCATGTTTCTTCCTACACTTTGGGCAAAAGATGGCTAAAGCCTCAGCTTCTGCTTTCTGCTTATTGTGAATCTTAAGGGTGCCTAGTTGCTCACTAAGACTCCCTAAGATATCAGTTTTGAATTCATCAAGCATGTTGCCAATCTCAGCCCTACTTACCGATCCAGTTGCAGATTTATTTGCTCTGACGAGAGAAGGATCTCTAGGCCCTTTTTGAGTTTTGGATTTCCCCCTTGAGAGATGGACACATAATTCTGCTATATCAGAAAGTGGAAGTTGAGATACATCTCCTTTTCCCATCATATTCAAAAGATCTATCCATTCATCTCTAATGGCTTTTAGTAAAAGGGCTTTCAAGGTCTCCTCATCCAAGTTACTCATTTTTGCTCTTTTCAGATTATATTGAAATCTTTCAAGTAACTCCTCCAAGTTTTCATCTTCTTTTTGCATCATTTTGAATACCTCATCCTTCTGATTGGTGGGCATACAATAGTCCAGGTACCTATCCAAAAATGCCTGTTTCATATCATTCCAAGACCTAATGGATTGAGTGAGTAATCCCATGAACCATTTCAAGGTTGCTCCTTTCAATGTTGAAGGAAACAGTTTGAGTTTTTGAGAGTCATCCAGATAATCATAAGTTCAACACACTACCTCAAACTCAAATAGAAATGTTTCAGGGTCCTCATTCCTAAACCCATGGAAGTTTGGGAGGATAGATGGTGAGATGTTTTTCATTGTGGCTTGGGAGTCCTCATCAACTATAGGAAACCCGAATGAGTTATCCCCATCCCTATTTCCTCCAATGTTACCTCTACCTCCTCCATTGTTTCCTCCTCCTCCTCTACCTCTACCTCTACCAAATCCAGTTGCTCCTTCCTCTGTCATGGTAGTTTCCCTGGAGACTTCAGCGTCTTCTGGTTCTTCTACTAAGGGTGTATGAGAAGGAATTTCTCCCTCTTCTTCAGGTGATTCTACTTCTTCAATTACAATTTGTCTCTCTGGAGAAAGAAGGAAAGGATCTCTCTCTAATTCAGATTCGATGGAAGGTATGGGAGAGTCGACTCCTGCCTCTTGAATTCCAAGAATCCTAGGGCTAGGAGTGTAAGTTGGAGATGATGGAGGTGTCTCTTGTCTATTCCTTGAAGTAGATGGAGTTGTAAAAATCGAACTTTTGGCTCTAGCTAAAAACCTTCCCCTAGAATCTCTTGCCCTATGCATGTCATTTTTTTATTTTTCTTCAAGTCGGGCTAATAATTCTCTTTCTGATCTTCCAGGTCACTCTAGGTGCAAGAAGAGAGCATACTCAAGAAACTATTAAACCAATAACTCTCTCTTTTCTGATCCTCCAGATCACATTAAGTGCAAGAGGAGAGCATACTTTGAGATGTTATCAGCTTCCTTCCTTGAAATTTTCTTATTGTGTTTTTTTTCTTAAGAATCTGGCTACCTAATTTCACTTCCCCGGCAACGGCGCCAAAATGTTTGGTCAATTTAGTGATGTCTAAATTGCAACTTTTAAATGTCAACCCGGGGCTCGTAAGCTGATGAAGTGAGGTGTACTATATGTACTTAGATAACCTTTTCTTAATCTTTTGTCGTTTTTTTATCTTTTTAGTTTGTTTTTATTTATCTTTCCTAATGTGATGTGATGGAGATGTAATCAAGCGAGTGAATGTGTGTGTTTGTGGCGACTTCTAAATGATTTCTTGAAACTTAAAGAGTATTCTAAAGAAAGCTTGAACAATAACTGAAATGAAATCAAAGCTTTAAAGGAAAGTAAAGGCATCAAATAAAAGACCAATGGCATCGGCCCAGTACCTCTACTACTGATGAAAATGAAAATGAAAATGACTTCTACATTAACTCAATTAAAAACAAGAACAACTACTTTAACTCTTCAATTAAATCTTAAGCAATGTAAAATCTAGGTGACAAATCACACCACTTAATTTTCCCTTAACCTCTCTACCTTCAGCTGGATTGATCATGTAATAAAGAGTTATGAGCAAGTTAGCAATGTGAGTCTTAAAACAAAATAAACCAAGCTGCACTAAGTGATATTTTGGCTCCACTAAAGTTAGTTGATTATGACAAAAAGAGCCATCAAAATATGCACAACTTGATAAGCTATGAGCAGAAAGTAAAGTGCAAACTAAAGCAATGATACTAATGAAAATAAAAAATAAAGATCAGCAGTCTAGATAAGATGATCACAAATGCCACTAGTTGTAAAAAGAGAAGAAAGAAAACTGTCCCGGGCTCCTAAGAAATCTGCAAAAACACACTGATCAGTCATGAACAAAAGTGCAGAAATGTAAATCAGCATAATTCAAAGTTTATGTACAATAATATACATGTTAAAAGAAAATAAAATGCAGCAATTCAAACTGTACATTAATATACATGAAAATCATAAAAAGAAATGCAAGAAAATAAAATAAAGACTACTGTACAGTGGTTGTAGCAAACAGGGGCCCTCCGTCTACTTCAGCCAATCCAAAAGATCAGTTACACGCTTAGAAACAGAACGGTCTTCTCATGTATTAACAGCACATATAAAAAAATACAGTGGGGAGCTTACAAAATGCTTATAAAAATAGGTCTCAACAGAGTTTACAACTGATTAAAAAGACTAAAAAGACTAACTATCCAGCGTTTAGAGACGCTTTATTTATAGCAGAGAAAGCAAACTAACTTAACGCAAACTAGGCTATTCTATCAGCTGTGTAAAGACACGTAATCTGGCATCGTCCTCGGATTTAGGCAACGGTCATTATGGGCTATCAATCTGCTGTTGGATTCTTGTTTCCCACGGTCCTCGTGGCTGAGGAAGAGGCCAACTGTTCTTTACGTGCTCCAAACTGAACACGCAGAGCCGTGCCACCGCCAATGACTTCAGTTTGACCGTGTTTGCCTCCTCGTTGACCACGGGTTTTGATGACCAGTTTGGATGAGCTGGAAGGACACACACCATGTCCTTGATCCCACAAACTTGCCCATGTGGCTCTTCTACCCGGAGGACACCTGGAACATAGCATTTAAGAAAACAGCTGCGGAATCCGGGGTTGGCTACGGAAACTGGGATCAGCTATGGAAACCCTGTGTGAGCTGCGGAAACGCAACATTTTGAACGAAAAATCTAAACCAACAACAGTCATTAGCATAATTAGCAAATCATGTAAAAAGTCCTATAATACAATGATTTGAGCAATTTGATGAAGGAAATGAGTGGCAAAAGAAGGAAATGAGTAGGAAAAGGAGGCTGAGAGGATGTGTAAAGAAGTGCAGGTTTGAGGCTCAACACTAGCTAAGCAGCATCCTTACCATTTGAATCTGAAGTATAAGGAAAAGGTCCGCGAAGAATTGGACAAAATTCTGGCAGCAAGAATTATTGAACTAGTGGAGGAGTTTGACTGGGTGAGTCCTATGATAGTGTAGGAGAAAAAATAGAAGGGTGAAATTCGAATCTGCATAGACCTTCGAAAGTTGAATGATGCCTGTGTTCATGATCCATTCTCGACACCATTTACAGATGAAGTCTTGGAGAATGTTGGCGGACAGGAAGCATACTCATTCACAGATGGGTTCTCAGGGTACCATCAGATCAAGATCGCACCAGAAGATAGAAGCAAGACAACCTTCACAACTGAATGGGGATGTTTTCAATACACTGTTATGCCCTTTGGGTTGAAGAATGCGCCAACGATATTTTCGCGCGTAGTAGTAGCCGCATTCAAGGAATTCATCCATAAGTTTTTGGAAGTTTATTTTGACGATTGGACTATATTTGGGCTAGTTAATAAACATATAACTAGCTTACAGTTGATGTTGGATACTTGCCAACGGCACAAAATTGTGCTGAATCTTAAGAAGTGCACATTCCTCGTCCCCTTTGGAAATTTTCTTAACCATGTGGTATGAAAACAAGGCCTGATGGTGGATCCCATGAAGATTGCTATCATACTCAATTTGGAGGCATCGTGAAGCGTCAAACAACTACACACCACACTGGGACACACTGCTTACTATCGGAAGTTCATTAAGATCTATGCACAATTCACAGCACCAATGGAACAATTGTTGAAAAAGGACGCTACATATTATTGGAATGAAGAATGTAAGAAGAGTCTGGAGGTTCTCAAGGAAAAATGGCTTCCGCTCCCATCCTGGTCTTTCCAAAATGGGACATTGAGTTTCATGTACATGTTGATGCATCTTGTATCGTGTTGGGCGCCATACTTACACATGAATGCGTAGAAGGCGTCGATCACCTGATTGCATTTGCAAGCCAGCAACTGTCTAAAGCTGAAAGGAACTATTCTACTACTAATCACGAAAGATTTGCGATGGTATATGCACTCCAGAAATACCATTGTTGGGTGCAGGAATTGCACTTAAGCAAACTCCTCAACACTTAATTGTTAACCCGAGGGATTCGTAAACTTAGAGATGAAGCACAGGCAATGCTAAAGATGGTATGAATATTTCTAATGTCAACCCCTACTTTCTTTAAAGGAAAGATTGCAGAATCAAACTAAAGAAAGAAAAAGGCAACTTGAACCATCAAAATAAACTAGACTAGAACAAGGTAGAATGCATTTACAAAAGAGATTTAAAAATAAAGGAGCAATCACTCTAGCTAACTATTGATTAACTACTGAGTGTGTGTTTTTCTTTAGCAAAGACACTTTAGCAGTCTCAATAGATGGGCCCTTAAAACTTTCTTATATAGAGATTTCCTTCTTGCACTGATCTATCTTGCACTAGTGCAGTCTGCTTGCACTAGTGGAAGAATAGAAGTTTATGCAGAGGTTATAAATAGTGTCTGTACTAAAAGTGTTTTCCTTCATGCAAGGGCTTGAACTTTCTCAAGTTTAGAGCACTCAGATCCCGTGACAAGAAACTAGTTCTTGCACCAAATCAGAGCTTCTTACACTTAGTATTTAATTCTTGAAATAAGAGCTTAACTACTGCAAGTGTTGTGAAATCAAATTGCACACATAAAAATGAATGTTTCTGATTTTAACAAAGTGCAGAAATAAAGAAACAATCCTTATAATTTATCTTGTCATGAAGCATTAATGAAAGCAAGAAAACTGTTGGAAGTAAACTAAAAAGGCTTGCTACATCACACCAATGTGCACTAGTGTAGGTTCATTTCTCCTGCTTGGACTAGGCGGGAAAACCAAATCAAACAGAACTGTAGAAAGTGAATAGCACACCAATGTGCACTAGTGCAGGGTTATTTCTCCTGCTTGGACCAGGCAGGGAAAACCAAATCAAAAAAAACTACAGGAAATGAATAGCACACCAATGTACACTGGTGCAGGGTTATTTCTCCTACTTGGATTGGGCGGGGAAAACCAAATCAAACAAAATTGCAGGAAATGAATAGCACACCAATGTGCACTGGTGCAGGGTTATTTCTCCTACTTGGACCAGGCAGGAAAACTAATCCAAAATTAGATGCAGGAAAATAAATTCTAACTACTTCACACTACGGATCCACTTTCACTCAGACAGGAATTCATGTGTTGTACATTAAATCACACTTAGCAGTATAAACATAAATTACAAGAACATAAAATAGGGTAAACGTGCTGGGTTGGCTGGGCCCTAGCCAACCAGTGCATTTCCCTTTTAAATAGAAACGCTGCTTAGCACTTTATCAATTCATCAACTTTCAAACAAAAATACGATTCATGAAAACATAAGGTGGAGCTCCCTTCTTATTAATTCATAGAGGCAAATACATGCATGATTACATAGTCTAGCCTAGATTTAGGCAATAACAAAAAATATAGTCCTATTACCGCCTCCCTGGTTATATCTCTGTTCTATGCAAACTTATCCAAAACTATCTCATCCTATTTACATTCCTCGTTATATAGATCCTTGGCCAAAGGCCAAAAGGATCATTTAACCGATTACATAACTGATATGCAGAATTTAGCTTTCGGCCTTCAAAATTAGGCAGTTTAACAAAACTGGTTGTAGCCAATGTCCAGCTGTTCATTCTTCATAAATCTGATCTCAGCTACCTTTGGATTTCCTTGCTGTCATGGCTAGAGCTTGGCTGCCTTCAGATCTAACCTGTTGTTGTGGCTGAAGCGATGCAAAACAAGGCGGTGATCAAGGAGGTCTGGATCTGCTGCAAAGATTCGTTGTGCTGGCACCAGTGCGAGATCCAATCCTGCACTAGGATCAGTTGTCAGGGTAAGAACTTAACTATCAAACAACTTTAGAGATATCGATAAGTTATAAGAGTAATTATAAGAGAGAAATCATGTAATAAATAATTAATTAATTCTAAGTTAAGTTAAAAATATGAAATATAAAGTTCATGCAAAATATGTCATCATTCTTGGACTAGTGCAAGATGACAATGTATAAGTGAGGTAAAACAGTGGTAAATGGTCATGATATAGGAAGCGAACAACTGCCACTATCTACTGGGTGGGCACTTTAAGAAGTATAATGATCATTCCGTGTTGAAATACTTAGTGAATAAGCCTGTGTTGGGGGAGCACATATGCAGATGCAGGACCAGATCACTTGTCCATAATTGAGACCAGCAAGGAGCCAACAAATTTGGAGTAAGGACTACCTAATGCACAACTCTATGCAGTGCGGGTCGTGGATGGCCACTTCAAAGATATGATCCACTTCTTAACCACAGAGACGCACCACAGGGATATTTAGTACAGCAGAAGAAAGAATTGGTCATACACATGGTGGATTTCTCTATCATCGCCGAGCACCTCTATAAAATGGGAAATGATGAGATATTACGATGATATGTACCTAAATTTGAATGAGGACAGATCCTCACAGAAGCACATGGGGGGGTTGTAGGAGGACACTATGCGGGATGGGTGACTGTGCAGAAGATTCTTCACGCCAACCTATGGTGGCCAACCCTAAATCAAGACTCGAAAGCATACTGTCACACCTGCAACGTATGTAAACGGACTGGGAAACCATTGTGAAGGGATGAGATGCCACTCAATCCATAGATGACGTTCCAACCATTCGAAAAATGGGAAATCAATTTTGTAGGACCGATCAAGCCTCAGGGGAAAACGAGTGCATGCTACATCATCACCACGACTGAGTACCTGACATGATGGGTGGAAGCATAACTAGTTAAGGATTGCACAATGGCCATGACTGCGAAATTCTTGTTCAACTACATGTTGACATGGTTTGGATGTCTGAAAATTCTCATGAGTGATCACGGAACGCATTTCCTAAATGAAACTATCAACGCACTCACCGGAGAGTTCCAGGTTTATCATTAGCAGAGCACACCATGGCATCCACAAGCCAATGGGACAATAGAAGCCTTTAACAAAATTCTAGAGCATGCATTGACTAAAGTATGTAATGCGCAGCAAAAAAATTGGGACTTGCATATACCTGCTGTATTATGGGTTTACTGAACTACGTGCAATAAATTGACTGGTCAGATGCCGTTTAGGTTAGTCTATGGCACATAAGTTGTTATGCTAATGGAATACATTTTACCCAGCCTACGGATCATGGTGATGACAGGCATGGCGGATCACGAAGGCCTGGAAGACAGGCTCGCGTAACTAGAAGAACTTGAGGAAGAATGATTTATGGTTGGATTCCATCAATAGGTACAGAAACAGCGTGACAAAGCTTGGCATGATCATCATATCAAGTTGTGCACGTTCAAAACAAATGATTTAGTATTTCTATACAGCAGTAGGTTTGAAAAATTTCCTGGAAAATTTAGAATGCATTGGTTAGGACCCTATGTGGTAAAAGAGGTCACCGACGGAGGCGCGGTTCAACTTGTCAAACTAAATGGGGAGCCCTTCCCAGGAAAAGTAAATGGAAGTTGCCTGAAGCCCTACACGGGGGGCCAGCTACCTGACTAACTAATTGAAGCATAGTCTCAGCACTCCTGACAATTGAAAGAGAGCGCGGGATGGTAAAACAGTTTGTTAGGGAACTTCGCAACAACAAGGGCATGCGCAGGATCGGTATGTCACAAGGGTCGTGGTTGTGCAGAAGGGGCTATGCTGTTGCATGGATAAACACAGAAGTGACTGTTTCTATCACTATTCATGATAAGATCTCCGAGTTACGGTGCAAAGGAGCGAGTGACGGACAATTAAGATACGAAGTACGAGCCATATTCGGAATGATCTACCATAGATCTAACATTAATGAGCCATAAAAGGAGGGAACAGCTGAATTTGAATTTCACTAGGCCTATATATCACACTAGGTCATCCATCGAACAATCTATGGTATCTAGAGAATTAAGCTATTGTGCCTTCCAGTAAGTATGGAAATGTTGAGCTTCAACGATAGGGGAGTAAACCCCGGGATTTCAACAATGCCAAAAGAGATAGAGGACCTTCTGGATAATGTAATGTCGACAGTCGTGGACACCATGCCAAGCTCAACACTGATGGTAGGGAACATACTGGAAATTATCAGACAAGTTGCAAGACTGGTCCGGATGCTGCTTCCTAAACCATGGCCTGGCAGGCGATCCATGAGAGATAAGGGAAAGATGGTGAATCTTGAGACAAACAACCAAATTCTGGTTAACAGTTCATCTCTAACGCACCTTGAAGATTGGGACCTCGTGGATAGCATCATCTCTCTTGCAAAAATGCAACACAAGCTTCAGCAGACAATGTGTATACTGGACCAGAGATCGGAAATGTGTTGCTCTGGCACAAAGGAGTCCTGCCTTTGACATCTCAGCTAGAGCTAAAATCCTATAAGGGGTCGCTTTGTGTTAACCAAGCAAAGTAGAATCAGCATCATTAGATGAGCAAATTAGTAAAGGCAATGGAGCAGGAGCTTGAAGAATTTTTGCAGGAGGCAGGGATGGAGCAACAGAACATAGTGTGTCACTCGCAGGGATGGTGGACCGCAATACCTTAGCAGTGCATCTCGTAGCACCAATGAGTGACTCAAGACGAGTCACGATGATTGTGTAGGGGGCATGTTGTGTAGCGGATCCCCCGTGTAATGGTTTTTGGGCTTAAACCCAACAATTTTTGGTATTGATACTGTAAAAGTTCCGCGACGTGCGTGGAGCATGAATTGTAATGAGTCAGGTCAAAGGGTTGTCTACCCGGAAATAATGTAAAGCTAATATAGAATATGTTGGCTTACCCATGGTCTGCGAACCATGGGAATGTATAAATAGAGCGAGGCTCTAAGGGTAGAATTAGTTTTTTGGTAATTCTTGATTAGCTCTAAAGTGTAATGGGTGGTTCAATCTGAGTCTGTAAGTCTTTCTTGTGGTTGGTGGTAGATAGTGTAGACTCTGCAGCTGTGTGGGTAGAGTTCTGGTAGAGTCTGCAGCTATGTGCGCGGACCCCTGTAGTTGAGTGCGCAGGGCAGAATTGGGTTGTAATGAAATAGAAGATTAATAAAGATAAATGTTTCTAAATTATTGTGCATCTGGTTACTGATTTGTATGATTATTCTTATGTTACGGTTCTATGCATATCTTTGAGATTTATGGTTGTGGGCTCGAGTTATAACTATTGAATTCTTAAGTAAGACTCTAAGAATTAAATCAGATTTATAATAACCAATATAATAATAAGGAATCTAGGAAGTGCCTCGTCGCAGTGCTACGCGAGGGCCAGACAGCTATGCAGCATAGCACGAGTGCACGTATCGGTTTGCAACCCCTCCAGAACCCATCAAGACATCCCTAGGGTGCCAAAACTTGGTTCCAACACCCTCCCATACTACCTCGGGTGATACTTCAGTGCGCACTCCGTGGATTGTTTCCGAAAGGGCCAGTAGTATGGGATTTGTTTGGCTAAAACACTTCTGAACCTGGGTCAGGCCCAAATAAGCCAACATGTGGTGATGTGGGCGAAGGTGTATGCTGTGGGGGTGAAGGTGGAGGTGGTGTGGACAGATGAGGTATTCGTGGAAACCCTTTCCTTATTGATTGGACATCGCTCTATGGTGAAGCCCGTGTTGCTCCCTCGTCGTCGCTCAGAGGAGGCTCAATTAGTTGGTTATATTCAGGGCATGTTCTCCCTCTATCCTTGAAGAAATTTCCAATTCACATAGCTCCAAACATCAAGGTAATGGAATAACCCACTTTTCACACAAGAGCATCTTAATCCAAGTATTCAAATATCTCAAATACATACCTCGCGGTCCCTTGAAAAAGTGTCGCTCTGCTTTGCTATAGCTGACAAAGGTATCAACCGCAAATTTTGTCATGAATCCTCCTATGACTCAATCAAGCTAGTGATTGACAACATGTGCGAGCTTATCTTCAAAAGCTTCCAATCTTCGTACTAGCTTTGGGGTCCACACCATTGGATTGTGAAGCCTCCACCTTCCTTGGTCGTCTCCCAATTTGGAAATCCACCCATATAGTTCAATTAGGAAGGTGCAAAATAAGATCTCATGTATTTCTATGTACAGATATATGTCCAACCACTATTCCTTCATCAGGCGTGAATTTCTATTTTCTTTCGCCACGAATTTGTGGATCTTTCTATCCAACCACTCCTCAATTTCTTTCTTGGTCGAATTCCAGTGATGCAACATCACACATATCTTTATGCAGATCTCGGTCTCAACAATGAAACCATTTGCTAGCTTAGTGGGTCCTAACCAAGGTTCAGAGTTAGTTTTTCCAAAAAAATCCCTCCACTACTGGCCATTTCGGCATCAATCCATGGAGCACGGACTGAAGCCTCACCCGAAGTAGTATGGGGGGATGCTGGAACCAAGTTTCTGCACCCAGAGATGAGTGTGATGTTGTTTTATGCCCAAGATATGCCTTCATGCAGATCAATAAGCCTTTAGGGCTTATCGATATTACTACCCTTAATAAGCTTCTGTTATGAAACCAGCTCAAGAAAAGATAGAAAAGATAGATCAATGCCTTAGAATTCAGCCTCTTCGAGGGGGAAACGTCCTTTACATTACATAAATGAACAATTCTTGGATGATTCAAAAGAAAAAACCTCCTTTCTATATATAGGAGTCTAAGGAGTCACAATATAACCCAGCTGACCTAACAATAATAATATAAAGCCACAAAAATAACAATAGAGGGATTCTATGGGGCACAGTAATAAAAATATGGGGACAATAGGGGCACAACAATATTAATAAGGGATACAAATACAATAGTAATGGGGTAATCACTAGTATTATAGGGACCTATCATGCCCCTCTCCTTCAAAAAAAGTGTTGTCCTCAACGCTTGAGTAGTTCTGGATGCTTCCGTATAAAATTCTCATCCTTCCATGTGGAATCTTCAGTGGATAAGTTCTTCCACTTGATGAGATACTCCATGATTGATCGATTTCGTAGATGTCGAGTTCTTGTTTCTGTGACTGTTTCCGGTTCCAATATAATTTTTCCTTCCTCGTCAAGTTCTGGCAATATTGTTTGAACTGAGAGCTTGTCGCCTATAACCTTCTTTAAACATGAAACATGGAAAACTGGGTGCACTCGAGATGCTACAGGAAGCTCCAATTTGTATGCCATAGTACCAATTTTTTGCAACACCTTGTATGGACCATAATACTTTGGTGATAATTTATTATCCTTCTTAGCTTGCTTGAGGGACATTTGTTTATATGGTTGTAGCCGTAGGAATACCCAATCACCTACATCAAAACTTCTTTCACTGTGATGTTGATCGGCCTATTGTTTCATTCTATTTTGTGCCAAGACGAGGTTATCCTTTAAGAGTTGGAGGACTTGTTGTTGATGTTCAATGTGATGTTCCACTGCTTGAACCTTAGAATTTTCTCTTAAATATGATGTGATGGATGGTGGCTGATATCCATAAAGTGCCATAAATGGGGTCATTTTTGTTGCTGTATGGAAGGAAGTGTTATACCACCATTTAGCCAGAGGCAACCATTTGACCCATTGTGCCTGTTTATCAGATACAAAGAAACGAAGATATCCTTCCAAACATTTGTTTACTATCTTAGTTTACCCATCAGATTGAGGATGATAAGATGAGCTATGAGCTAACTGAGTACCAAGACAAGAAAATAATTCTGTCCAAAAATTTCCAGTGAAAATGGGATCTCTGTCACTTACAATAATCTTTGGGTTTCCATGTAGCTTTTGAATTGTTTCCATAAATGCAGTAGAAACTGTATTGGCTTTCAATGGATGTGATAATGCACAAAAGTGTGCATACTTGGTAAGTCTGTCAACTACCACCATGATGACACTCTTTCCCTCAGACTTGGGTAAACCTGTGATAAAATCCATTGAAACCTCCTCCCAACATTGGCTTGGAATGGATAAAGGTTGTAATAGACCCCGGGTCTTAATTGTTTCAACTTTATTTTGTTGGCAAACCAAACATTCCGCCACAAACTTTTGAATATCTGATTTAAGGCCATCCCAAAAAAATTCCTTCTTAACCCTGTGGTAAGTTTTTAAAAATCCTGAGTGCCCTCCTAAGGGAGAAGTGTGCAATTCCATAAGAATATTTTGTTTGAGTTGTGAATTCTTACAGAGGTATAAGCGATCTTTGTACCATAACGAATCATTTTGCCAGCTAAATGTATCAGATGTACTGGAATCTTGTTGTAACTTTCGAATAAGTGCCCACACTTCTTCATCATTCTTCCATTCCTCCCTTGCTTCATTTATCCAATCTGGTTGGATAATAGAAATGGCACACAACAATGCTTCCACATCCTCATCCTTTCTTGAGAGTGCATCTGCACCACATTTTGCTTCCCTTTTTTGTAGATGATTTCAAAGTCATAACCCAACATCTTTGTGACCCACTTTTGTTGCTCTTCAGAGGATAATCTTTGTTCTAAAAAGTATTTAAGGCTATCATGATCCGTTTTTACCTTGAAGTGTCTTCCCATTAGGTAGGGTCACCATTTCTTAAGTGCATGTAGTATTGCCAACATTTCCTTCTCATAAATAGCTTTGTGTAAAAACTTTACCTTGATTGGACGACTTTCAAAAGCATTGGGTCTTTCATCTTGCATTAAAACAACACCAATTCCATTTCCTGAAGCATCACATTCCACAATAAAGGTTTTTGTGAAGTCTAGTGTAGCTAAGACCGGTGCTTGGCACATTGCCTCTTTAAGATGTTCGAAGGCCTTTGTTGCTTCTAGAGTCCATGAAAATTCATCTTTCTTCAATAATGTTGTTAGAGGTGCTACTATTCTCCCATAATTCTTAACAAACTTGTGATAATACCCTGTCAACCCGAGAAATCCTCGCAGATTCTTTATGGATGTGGGGATTTTCCATTCCTTAATGGCTTTAATTTTGCTAGGGTCTACCTTAACTCCTTCATGAGATACAATATGACCCAAATATTCCACCTCTTGTACTCCAAAGAAACATTTGGATCTTTTTGCATATAATTGTTTCTCCTCCAATAGTTGTAGCACCCTGTCAACATGTTCAACATGATCCTTCCAAGACTTGTTGTAGATTAGTATATCATCAAAAAATACTAACACAAATTTTCTAAGGAAGGGTTTGAAAATGTAATTCATCAAACCTTGAAATGTAGAAGGTGCATTGGTAAGGCCAAAAGGCATGACCAAAAATTCATAATGACCCTCATGAGTTCTAAATGCTATTTTTGGAATGTCTTCAGTCTTCATTCTGATTTGATGATATCCTGAACGAAGATCCAACTTGGTGAAGTAAATTGATCCATGCAATTCATCAATGACAGGAATGGGAAACTTATCTTTAATAGTGAGCTTGTTGAGCTCCCTATAATCCGGACACATGCGCCATGATCCATCCTTCTTGTGCACCAATACTACTGGAGCAAAGAAAGAACTTTGACTAGCTTGAATTATACCAGCCTCTAGCATTTCTGCAACCATACATTCAATTTCACTCTTTTGGGCATAGGGATATCTGTACGACCTGATGTTTGGAGGAACACTTCCTGGAATCAGATGAATAGCATGATCATGATCATGAATAGGTGGTAGACCTTTGGGAGTCTCAAATACCTTGGAATGATTGTCCAAGACCTTTTGAGATCTGGAGAAATAGATGATTCCGATGTGGAAACATCTAGCGAACATAATTGTGCAATTACACCTCTTTGTTCCTTTTTTAGAAGCTTTGTCATATTATTAGAGTTGATTATCTTTCACGGTTTCCCTGTAATACCCCTTAATTAAACTTCCTTTCATTCCGCAGAAAATTTCATGAAGAGTTCTTGAAAATTAAAAGCTATTGTACCCAAGGATTGTAGCCATTGGACTCCTAGTACAACATCAGCACCTCCAATTGGAATGGAAAGAATTGGGCTAGTGAATACATATTCTCCCATGGATAGCTTGATATTATGGCACTTTCCAGAGCAATTTATTGTTCCTCCATTTGCAATCATCACTTGACACTCTAGTGCTGAATATAGGAAGCAATTCAATTCCTTTGCTACCTTACAATGAATAAAATTGTGGGTACTTCCTGAATCAATCAACACTATTACCTTTTTCTTCTTGATTTGTCCTTCTATCTTGATGTTTTGAGGAGTGGTAATTCCAGCCAATGCATTACAAGATATGGTCGGATTCATTTATTCTTTATCTAGGCTTTGTTCCTGGAATATATCCTCTTCTTTTGACCTTTCTTGCTCCTTTTCTTCTTCCTCTTCACAATCTATGTAGAATAATTTCTTCTCAGCACACTTGTGACCTTTAGTGTATTTTCTATCACAACTATAACAAAGCCCTTTTGCTCTTTTTTCTTCCAATTGTTGTGGTGTCAACCTTATAGGTTGTGGAAGGCTAGGGGTAACAACACTTCCATCTTTATAGTTGTGACTGGTATGCTTCTTGGTTGCCATAATTTTTCTTTCCATTTTTCTTGCTAACCTGAATGCCTTCTCTAATGAATCAGGTTCCCAAAGGCGAACATCATGTTGGATATTATCCTTTAAAGTCCCTATGAACACATCAATCCTATGCTCCTTTGGAATATTTTTTACCCTTATGTTCAATTTTTGGAACTCCTCAATGTGCTCCATTATTGAACCCTTTTGTTTGAGACTTATCAATTGGCTAAAAAAAGTGTTGCTTTTTGTATCCTCATAATGTGCTGTCAATTCTTCTGTAAAAATTTCCCAAGTGATAATTTGTTTACGAGAGCAAAGCCATTGATACCATACAAATTGATTTGGTTCCAAATATAAAGTTGCAATACGTACCTTTTGTGTGTTTTGCACATTATTGAGATCGAAAAATTGCTCCATCTGTAATATCCATGTTGCGGGATCCTTGCCATCAAACTTCCTCATATCGATTTTTGGAATATGGTGGGTCTTCGATCCAACATTAGAGTCTATGGAATCATGATTAACATTTCTTTTGTTTTCATCATGAGTTTCCTTTACTACCCTTTTGCCATTAGTGACCATTTCTTGTAGCAACTTATTCATATTTATCTTCAATTCTTCCATGTCTGTCTTCAAATCTATCTTCAGATCATCCATCTTAGCTTCCACGTCATTCATCTTAGCTTCTACGCCTTTCTTTAAACAATCCATCTTATATTCTACGCCTTTCTTTGAACCATCCATCTCAGCTTCTACATCTTTCTTTAAACCATCCATCTTAGATTTTGTTCCTTTTTGTGCAAGTGACGGTTGTTGCACTTGGTCTTGTAATTTTGATATATCATGTTGCATTTCTTCCTCTTCTTCATGAGTCATGCTAGAGCTTTCAGGTTGCCTACTAGGTGTTTGCATTTTCTTTACCCGGGGCATCAATTACCGATAATAATGCTTTCCTATGCCCTTTGAATTCCTTCAAACTAATTTTTCAAACCAAGCTTATGCAAAATTTAAAAAACTACACACCTTTTTTCACATTGTATGAGCCTGATATTGAATCTGATGTATCTCTATAATTTCGGATCATCCAGTTATTAAATTGCGACCTGTAATATCCCTCTGTGTCCTCTTTCTAATGCCACCAGTCTTATCCAAATTGGATTCTCCAATAAAGAGTTATGCACAATCTCCCACAGTGACCTGATTATAGACTAGTTCAGTAGAGCGAATTTGTACGACGTGCCACAAGTCACTGTTTCGACTTTTGGCACTAAAAAATATATACAAGAGACTACAGTCCGTCCTCTTTCTGTACCTTCTTACGAAATTTCAATCCAATCCTCAGAAAGAAAGTTATGACGATTTTCCCCAGGTCACCTGTTTGGAATGTAATTCAGGAGTCTGCAAAAAGACCAACTTCCTCAGATCATATCTCCGCAAATATAGCGCGAAAAGCTCTGAAATTCAAACCCGAGATTCCACACGATTTCTTCTCAAATGGGTTTTTTTTAAGCTTCTGAAACGTCGCAGAAAAAAAGTTATAGCGAAAATGCAACAATGACCTGTTTGGAGCACCGAAACCCTAGAATCCAAAGCTCTGATACCAAATGTTATGAAACCAGCTCAAGAAAAGATAGAAAAGATAGATCAACGCCTTAGAATTCAGCCTCTTCGAGGGGGCAACCTCCTTTACATTATGTAAATGAACAATTCTTGGATGATTCAAATGACAAAACCTCCTTTCTATATATAGGAGTCTAAGGAGTCACAATATAACCCAACCGACTTAACATTAATAATATAAATCCACAAAAATAACAATAGAGGTATTCTATGGGGTAGAGTAATAAAAATATGGGGACAATAGGGGCACAACAATATTAATAAGGGATACAAATACAATAGTAATGGGGTAATCACTAGTATTATAGGGACCTATCAGCTTATATACCTTCACGAACATTTACGACTGTCTTTCGTGGACCCTGAATAGATGAATCCACTACTTACGCGCATCAAAGACTACATATAACTCGGTAATTACTCAGATTAGCTTAAGTGTTCGATAACTTCAACATACAACAAAATAATCTTCACATAAATAGTTAGTAGTAAATGCGTTCATATAACAGTATAAGCCATGTAAAGTCGCACATAAATACATCATTATTTCATAAACCCATTATAACATAAGGCACATTCATATAAATATAATTAAAGAGATAACACAAGTATTTCTGCAACAATATTCTTTATTAATACTCAGTTTTGTTTATAGACTTAAGACTTCCCTGCATACTCAGTTGCCAGGGTCCACGCACTCAGATTCGGACTCTACTCTAGGCCTCTGCACACACAGCTGCAGAGCCTTTATTCTTACTATTCTTTGCTAATGCTTTAGACTTCTCCCGTAGACCAAAACATTACTCCACTACCATGATGCCTTAGACTCGCTAAGACACACCTATTTATATAATTCCATGGTACATGGACCATGGGTAGATCTTCAAAAGCCGACTCAACTTACATAAAAGAAGGGTAAAACCCTTTATGACACTTTAACTATCTATGCACTCTGCGACCACAACTTGTGGAGACTTTACATATTTATACAACAAAACTAGCGCTTTTGCCCCAAAATTGACCCTAGGGGACCCCATGCCAACATAGTTTCAAATTACTTCCATTTTGCATTTGAATGCAATGGATTCTCTAATTCTTCTATTTGATTTATACATACTCAAAGGAACATGCATTTCAAATATATATTTTTTTCACTTGTCTAGATTATAGTAGTTATTTGTCATAGGTCTCTCACTTTGAGAAATCCCACCAACTCTTATGACATTACCTATAAAGGCATGAATTTCTAACACACATCAATCATAAGATACAAAAATCAAGACAAAGCATAAGACATAGAGTAATAATGCAATTATGAAAAAAAAATCAGGGAATGGTTACCATAAAAGATTTGAATAATTATAAGTTATTATAGTGACTAGAAGCGTCTAGCACTATAACACTTTGCATGCTCAATTTACTTAATTCACATAAAAATAATCGAACATAGAAAAATATATTTTACTATATAACAAAATTAAAAATAAAATTAATTAAACAATACTATAACTTATAATAAGATAAATTTGCAGTTTGAGACCACGTCACTGTGGGACTCATTCCCGAGGGCAGACTCATAGTGCATCATTTGAAATTGTCAAGGGTTGCAGAGTAACAGGAGCCATGTGATGTGAATTTCTATGTCATTTAATAGAAATATTCATCTCTTTCCAAGGGACTGCATATAAGGAATTATTCCTTAATAATGAGAGAGTAGAGTGTGATTAATGAGAAGTGAGAGACTAAAAATTCTTATGAAACATGACATAAAATTTGACATTACATCATGGGAGTTTTATAAACTATTCCTTAGGTTCCTATCGCAAGTCTCACACTTCCAAAAACAATACCAGGTAAAATAAAAACACGATGCAATTACCAATTTAAATCCTCTATATTTTTTCACATTTTTCTATGCCTCTACTTCATAACAAGTTTCCCAACTCTTTTTATGATGTTAAGTGACTAATGGGTTTTATATCTCTCTACAACATGTAAAATGACTGATGGACTATGTAGTTGCACTATGACTATACGTATTAATGTTAACTAAAATATTGCTTCATATTTTACACTATTGTATTACTATTAACTAAATTTTTATCCATAATTCAGAGAAGAAGATTGTTAAGCCAATCGAATGCATGTAACTTGAAACACAGAGAAACACCACACCAAGTTTTACGACATGAATCCAAAATTTCCCCCTCTACAACTAGTATAGTATATTAAATGTTCAAGGTGTGTTAATATTTATGTAACTCTGTAGTGCAATTTGATCATTAATGTTTTTAAATGGCTAGAATACAATTTTTTTTAATTAAATTTTGATGTTCACTCTTAGACTTCAAGTGAAATGGTGCTTACACTCTTCAAGTTTTTTTAATAAAATTTTGGTTTTAATTAAATATTGGTTTGAAACTCACACTTTACAAGAGAGGGATTTTATCATCAATGTTCTTAGTTTTTAATTAGACTTTCACTTGAAATAAGTTCAGTGACCATATGATTTAATTAAGAATAACCTATATAGTCTACAATTTGGCCCCACTTTATGCAAATATCTCTGCACATGCAAAGCTAATGTATATAAGGAATTTATAGAGCTAAACACTCTACATAAGTGTCGAGATAAAAGGGTAATTTTGACTGCTCTGCACAAGTTGGCACCAAAAGGAAATATTTACTTTATAATCATGTTGGGAAAGTGTCCTAGCTATTTAGAGTTGAGTGCATTTATTTCTTTTTCACTTCTCTAGATTCTATTGTTTCTCTATCATGTCTTTTGCTTCAAAAAATATTACCAAGTATAACACAATTACCCAAGAAGGGAAACATTTCTAATGTTCAGCAATCGTAAGATATAAAAATCAGGACAAAGCATAAGACACATAGTAATAATTAAATTAGGGAAAAAAATTAATACTTTTAGGTAATAGTTTCAAGAGTTTCAAGTTACTATCATTTTGCATTTGAATGCAATGGAATCTCTAATTCATGTACTTGATTTATACATACTCAAAGAATCATGCATTTCAAATTTACCTCTTTTTCCCTTATGTGGATTCTATTAATTCTTTGTTATAAGTCTCTTGCTTCAAAAAAATATTACCAATTCAAAAAATATTACCAATTCTAAGGAATTACATAAGAAGGCATGAATTTCTAACACACTGCAATCATAAGATACACAAAATGGGACAAAGCATAAGACATACAATAATAATGTGATTATGGAAAAAAAAATCAGGTAATGGCTATAAATGACTTGAATGGCTATAAGTTATTACAATGAATAGAAACTTCTAGCACTATAAAACTTTGCATGCTTAATTTACTTCACATAAGAACAATTGAACACAAAAAATGACATCTTACAATATAATAAATTAAAATAAAAATAATTAAACAATATTATAACTTATAATAAGAAAATGTGTATCTTGAGACCACGTCACTGCAGGAGTCATTCCCAGGATGAACTCATAGTCGTGGACTAAAAATAGTCGTGGATGAAAGGTTCACGTCTCAACATAGGGTTGCCTTTAATGACTTATGCCTTAACATTAAGAGAGTAGGGCGCAGTACCTAACAAGAAGTGAGAGACCAGAAATTTTTACGATAATGGAAATTTATCACCATGAAATAGGATATTTATGAAGTGTGTAGCATAAAAATAGGATGCACTTACTAGTTTGACTCCTTTGTATGTTTCACTTTTGTTGATGACTTCATAACTTTAATCTATGTATTTTTTCACACTTATCTACAAATATACTTCATAACAAGTCTTATCTACAAATATACTTCATAACAAGTTTCATAGCTTTTTATAGCTCTTCATATAATGTTAAGTGACTAATGTGTTTTACATATCTTTGTATAATTTTAGATGACCAATGGATTATGAAATTGCACAATAAATATGTATTAATGTTAATTGAATTGTTACTTCATATTTTACACGACTATAATATGGTTAACTAAATTGTTGCTTCATAGTTCATGGAAGAAGATTATTAAGCAAATAAAGTGTAGGTAGCTTGAAACATATAAACAAACAAATGCATATTTTTAAGTCAACAAAATGCATGTAACTTGAAATAAAGAAACTAACAAATGCATGTAAACAAAAGAAAAACAAAGCACAAAGAAAATCAAGAAAACATGATTCAACTTGAAACACGTTGAAAATAAATGTTTTGCAAACAAAACAAAAAAGCATGAAAAGCGTAAAAATATGATGTACTTACCAATTTGAGCCCTTTGTATTTTTTATTTTTTTCTGGACGACTTCATATACTTTGACTCTCTTTTTTTCTTTTTCAGACTTTTCTACAAATCTACATGATAACAAGTTTCACAACTCTCCCTGTGATGTTAAATGAACAATGGGTTTTATAATTCTTTTCAAGATGTTAGATGACCAATAGAATATACAACTGTACCTCTACTTCTCAACACCAAATTTTATAGCATGAATCTCAAATTTCTCCCTCTATGATAGAGGGGATATATTAAATGTTCATGGTGTGTTAATTATGTTGCAAATCAGCAGTGGGATTTGATCATCAATGTTATTAAATGCCAAGAATACAATTTGTTTTAATAAATTTCTGATTTTCACTTCTAGACATCAAGTGAAATTCCTCCTAAGCTCTTCAAGCTTTCTTTTAATTAAGTTTTGTTTTTAATTAACTTTGGCTAAAACCTTCCACTTTCATACAAAGGGATTTTGTCACCATTCTTCTTATTTTTTAATTAAACTTTCACTTGAAACAAGTCCAGTGACCATATTTTTTGTTAAGAACACGTATAGTCTCAAATAAATATGTCATTTTGCTAGGATTTTATTTCTCTACCTTTCAAAACAAAAGACACATGTTCTATTATTTACTAGTACTTTTGAATGTATCTTGTCACATAAATGGTTACGCACATGTCGCAAACCACTTTCTTTTTTTCTATATTTTTGAAATAAAAATATTCATTTATTTCTTTATTTATTTTTACCTTTCATGTCTAACAACAGGAAATTAGTATTTTCAAGTGTTCCCACCAATCAAAACATTAGAATTTCATTTCTAAAAAATAAAAAAATCAATTATTTCATTCACAATATTTGCATGAATATTGCATTTATAAAACATTATAATAAACTATAGTAAATTTGATAAAAGAAAAAAAAAATCAACCACATTTATTGCAATTTTTGAGTGAAAAATCAATTTCTATACTCGCTATTATGGCAGGGACTAATAAAGGAAATTAAAAATTTAATAAAATAAGGAAAATTAGAAGAAAATTATATATATATATATATATATATATATATATATATCTATATATATATATGGTAATTTACATGAGAGCCAACATTCAATACAAAAAACTTTTATAAAATAAGAATAAGCTATGAGAAACTCATCTTATGAACCCTAATGTTGAGATTATTTTGTGTGACATGTTGAGACATGTTTTAAGTTTGGTGTGTGTGAATTTTATGCTAAGCAAGAACCTCTTGGAATGGAGATATTACCTCCACACTGCAAGAGTAGCCATCTCTCCTACAGTCCCATTTGAGCTCAGGGGTCCACAGGGAAGAAGAGTACCCATGATCTAAGTAGATATTAGTAGTGACATGCCTATTCGACATGGACTCCCAACACTATTTTCTATCAGTTTCCGATCTTTTAGCACAGTTTTCTATTTTTTTATAATTTTTGGTTCTTGAGCTTCCATGGTTATTTTGAGACCCTAAATGATTTTTTTAGGAAATAGGAAAGTATTTGTAATTAAATGTTTTTTTCCTCATATAGGATCTTCTAAAGAGTTATTTTTTGCACTAAATAGAGATCATATGCCAAAGTTACAACCCTGCAAAGTTGACATACCAACTAACCCCATCAGGGCCCATAGCTTTTGGCACTTCATCTCCTAGGGTTATTTTTTTGGATGTTTAGGGTTTCTCAATGTTTATTCATGATAAAAAGGCCTATGAGCCTCATTGTAACATAGTTCAGAAGGCACATAGTTGTCACATATCTTCTCAGACATAAACTACTATCACCCAAGTTGATTTTCTTTCATTCTACATGTAAACAATTTTCTGTATTTTCTATTCATTATTTGACATTCAGTTTCACTACATCTTTTTGTTTCTATTTTAAACATATATTTCATTCCATCCCTTCATAAATCTAGATTAGTGGTATCAGAGCGGTCTACTCTTTCTCTACTTTCATGTGCATGTCCCCAATGAGGTCAGGGCATAAGGAGTTGGGATTTGAAGTGCTTTAGCCCTTGCATGATTGACCTTTCCAACCCCGATAGCCTCCCATGGTGCAGAGGAAAATAAATACAAGGGAGAATGAGATCCAATCAACTTATTACTCAAAGAATCCCTCGAGCAAAAAGAGAACAATATGATGGATATTTTTTCGTAGATCCTTCGACAGATACCAATGGGAAACACATCTTCATCTTAGGAGGAACCACCGCCTTTATGGTATAAGTTAATTTTGAAATTCTTATATTCGAAGTCTAGATAGATGCAAATGCTCTAGATAAATGGTTAAATATACTAGAAGGATATTTCTTGGTCCATAAATTTTCCAAAAGAGAAAGTATTACTTTTGCACTCCTTAAGGTCGCCCCCCATGTCAAGGATTGGTGGGAAACTTACTGTGAGAAAAGGGAAAATTTTTAGTCACACCCACTTGGGACTCTTTCTTAGATGTTGTTAAGGAAAAATATTACCCTTTTGGGAGCTATGAAGACAAGTACATAAAATGGACCATAGTATGCAGGAAAGGGACCAAGAAGTTTTGAAGTCCATTAATATCGTTCATGTCATACACATGAATTTGGGTATTAAGGAATCTCAACGAAATTTAGTGCCCAAGTGCCATGGTTATATGCACAAATACATCCATCCATAAATGGAGTTCCTGGACATGTCCTCACTTGGTGTGGCATACTGATATGTGGTTAATATTGAGCTTAAATTTAAATAGAATAAGTGAGACTTCATATCAGTGAATCTGAAGTAGGGAAAAGGTACCCCCAAATTGCAGAAAAAGGGACAAAGGCAAGGTGGAACAACCCAGGATAACCCTTTGAAGCCACAAGAAAAGAATAGTAATGGGAAGATAAATAAAGACACATGAAAGTGGTGTGAGTTCCATAAGAGCCTCACTCACAACACAAATGAATGTTGTGCAAAGAAGACATTAATGGCTAAGATAAAAGATTTAGAGTGATATGCATGTTTCGACTCTGAACTAAAACCTGACAAGGGGAACAAATAATTGATGTAGATCCCAATGCCACCATTACCACCACCAAGGTCAAGAAAAGTGAGCTTAAAGATATAAAACAGGGTGGGCATCTCTTCCACTCACAAATGTGGGTGAAGGGAGCCCTGCTCCAATTCATTATTAATTGTGGGAGTCAAAAGAACCTCATCTCAATATATTTCATTAACTGTTTGGTCATACCGACAACACCACACCTACAACGATACACCATCGAGTGAGATCTCTACATTAACCAGTAGTGTTTCCTACCCTATATCATCAAGCCTTTCATGAAGGAGTTATTGTGTGATGATTCTCCTCTTGAATTTTGTGATATTTTATTAGTCCAACCATACTTGTGGAAGTGGCATGTTGTGTATGAGTCCAAACTTCGTATTTTTATTATTATTTTCGGGAGAAAACTCTACAGGATACTAGGAGTAGCCCTGCCTACCACCGTTTATTTGATCTATGCTAATAAATGTATTAATATCATATCCCTAACTAGAAAAATTGTTTTCTTCCATATTCACTCTCAAATTAAGAGGAAGATTGTGGTCACATACATGGTCTCCAGAAAGGGCTCCTCCATACAGTAGAAGAAAGTGGATAAGGTCATGGAAGAGTACTAGGACATATTCCGCTCACCCACCGGGGTACCTTCACACTATCAAGTCAATCATTTGATCAATATAACCCCCATTATACCTCTACCTAATGGGAAAATATATTGCCACTCTCTTCTAGAAAGTGAGGAAATCATGAGGCAAATCAAGGAGTTTCTACAAAAATGGCACAACCAACCAATTTCCTCAACTTATGCCCAATTGTACTGGTACAAAATAAATATGCAACCTGGAGATTCTGCATTCATTATCAGGCACTAAAGAAAATCACAATCATGAATAGATACATGATCCCATAGATTGATGACCTTCTTGACTAGCTCAATGGGGCTAATTACTTTAGCAAGATTGATTTGAAGTCCAACTATCATCAAGTTCCAATAGAACCCACGGTTGTATGGAAGAATTCCTAAAGTCCAAGGAGGGTCTCTTTGAGTGGTTGGGCATACCCTTCGGGTTGAAACATTCCCCCACAACCTTTATGATGTTGATGGATGACATCTTGTGGCTTTTTACCAACTCATTTGTGGTTGTATATGCAAATTTTATCCTCATCTTCAACGAGAGTTTGGAAAAGAACTTACAACATATTTGACATGTCCTTCAAACCCTGTAGAAACTCAAGCTATGTGCCAACCTAGAGAAATGCTCCTTTGGCATGGACTAGGTCCAATATCTAGGCCACATAATTAACGAGCAAGGTGTACATGTGGATCTAGCTAATATCCAAGTCATTTGGGATTCACCAGCCCTGACGACTCTAATAGAGCTTCTCAACTTCTTGATCGTTGCTAATTTCTATCAAAGGCTTGTGTTGGGGTTCTATCATATCACTTGGCCCTTATTTCAAGTTACCAAGGGTAGAGAAAAATAAAATAAAAATGGTTTGAGTCACAACAAAAGGAATTCATTGAATTGAAACACTTTCTTTGCTTTGTACCAGTCCTCACCTTGCCAAACTTGAAATAGCCAATTGAGATTTAGACATATACCTTTAATTATGGTATTGGTACAATCCTCACTCAAAAAGTACATATGGTGGCTTCTCATAGTGTCACACTCTTTGATAATGTTCAAAGGTACCCCACCTATGATAAGGAAAGTTATTTTATTGTGTAGGATTGGCAGCAATGGAAACATTAAATTTTGGGGAAGGAGATGATCATCCACATGGATCACCAAATTATTCAACATATGCAAACACAAGGGAAGATGCAAAAAAAAATCATTAGAAATGGTCCACATATCTACAACAATTCGATTTGAACATTAAATACAAGAAGGGTATCACCAATCACGTCGTGGAAGTCCTCGGTCAGCTGCTAATTTTGGCACTAAACATAGTTATGAACTCTTATAGGAATGATACCTCTATATTCTTTCAACTATAAAAAAATGATCCAAAATTCTCCACCACATACCATATTTTGATGGATAGAAAGCAAGTTCCAGACTTCCACCTCCAAGATGCACTATTATCCTACCTGGGACACCTTTGTGTTCCTTCATCTAAGAATGCGAAGTTGGTTTGGAAGGTGCATTACAATGGAGTAGTAGGGTTGTTCGGTGTGGAGAAGACAATGGTATTAATGCAAATTTATTTTTATTGTTCAAAACTCCAATAGGACGTTGGAAAATATATGAGATCTTGTAGTGCATGTGTCATCACCAAGCTAACCATTAAGAAACAAGCCCTATACACCCTTATGCCTACTCTTAGCCAGCATTAGGATTCCATCTACATGGACTATATTTTTTCCCTTCCTTCTACCAAGCATGGTAATGACTGTGTGTTTGTAGTCATTGATAGATGTTCTAAGATGGCCATATTGGTTTCCTACAAGCCTAAGTATAATAGCAAAATCCACTACCAATCTCTTCTTTAAGTGAGTGTGGGTGCATTTTGGGATCCCATAAACCATTATATCATATTAGGATAGTAGGTTCCTAAGTGCATTCTAGTTGAACCTCCGGTCATTTTTGGACACCAAACTCACCAAGTTGACTACATTCCACCCCGATACTAATGGCTAGACAAAGTTTTGAGGTAAATTAATTACCTATCATTTAATTGTCAACCCGAGGGTTTCGTAAAACGTGTGAAGAGTGAGTGCACTGTATATGCTAGAAATTAACTTTCAATTTAGATCAATCTAACTACGAGACCAATTAATGACAAACCAAATTCACCTATTCTAACTCAGCAATCAGCTCAAAATAAATTATAGTACAATTATAGTACAACGTATGAAATCAAAATTTAAATCTTTCAATCTTATAGTAATTGGAAAGCACACCACTCTTTCAAAAATGAAAGAAAAAACAATCATTCTTAACCTCTCACACAGGAAAAGATATGAAAGAAAATAAAAACAATCGCTCTTAACCTTTAGGTAGAAAGAAAATAAAAGCAATCACTCTTTAACCTCTCACACAAGAAAGGATATGAAAGCAAATAAAAACTAATTCTCTTAACGTCTACTTAAAAAGAAAAATAAAAACAATCACTCTTAACCTCTCACACAGGAAAAGATAAGAAAGAAAATAAAAATAATCACTCTTGACCTCTCACATAGGAAAAGATATGAAAGAAATAAATCTTAATCTATGAAAGCAATAAATCTACAAAAGAACAATAAATCTCACACATTGTAGGTGGTCAATCCAAAAGCATGAAAGATGGAAAGTTGAGAGGCTGCAAATGCAAGCATAACCAAATCAAAGTGAACATCACTCATGAGCATGGTGCCAAATCCAAATTCTATATTCAAAACATGAGCATTTCCCCAACTTTACACATGCCTTGAAAGGAGAAGGCTCTCCTATTTATACAAAAACATAAGAAGCTACCTCATTAATGGAGGCCCATTATTCTCTCCCTAGATCCCTAGAAAATCTCATAGAGTAACAACTTAAATAGGTAATGATGAGACACATATCCTCTTTGACCTTTATCCAAATCTTCTTCAATATCTTGAAGGGAATTCGAATTTGAGCATTGGAGGCCACATAAGGGTGCCTTGGAAGCTTCCAAATGACCTACACATGTCATGAAACTCAAGCTACTTTTAAGTATTAGCAAGTATATGTCATTCTTCTAAGTTTTAACCATTTAATTCACTTATAATACTAGAAATCATTATCTTTTGGAAAACACAAAGGTAACCCATATAATTATGAAAATGAAGGCTCATGAAAATTTATATGGTTATGGAGTTGTAACATGTGAGTGAAATGGTGGTGATAAGGGTGAAAGTGGAGTCTTTATTGTTGTTGCTAAATCTGTAGTATCTACTGCAAAATTCTGAAATGATATAGCCTTCCCCTGCTACAAAACCCGATGGTACAATTCTATTCATGTGAATGAATGTGTTGTTGTCGAGCATGACACTACAAGAGAAAAGGTCATTGGGAAGGGTCATGCCTATGACAGACCTTTAAGGTCAATCACCAATGTCACATATGGTGACAATCTTTGAAAAAACATTGTTGTAAGTGTATATAGTGATGGTCCTTTAAGGTTTGTCACCAAATCCATTTTCAATGACACTTTTGGTGAGGTTCGTTAAAGGTTCTTCACTAATTATCTCTTTGGTGACACTTTTGGTGAGGGTCGTTAAAGGCCCATCACTAATCATCTCTTTGGCGACACTTCTAGTGACAATCTTTTATTGACCGTCACCAATGATTTTTTTGGTTACTTTTGTTGACGGTAAATAAATGTTCATCATCATTGATCATTCCAATGAGTTTTTTTATGACACTTCATACCTGTGGGAAACCTCTAAGGTCTATCACCAATATCACATATGGTGACGGTATTTAAAAATCATTGTTGTAAGTGTATATAGTGATGGTCCTTTAAGGTTTGTCACCAAATCCATTTTCAATGACACTTTTGGTGAGGGTCATTAAAGTCCCGTCACTAATTCTCTCTTTGGTGACACTTTTGGTGAGGGTATTTAAAGGCCCATCACTAATTCTTTCTTTGGTGACACTTCAAGTGACGATCTTTTATTGACCCTCATCAATGCTCTTTTTGGTTACTTTTGGTGACGGTAAAAAAATTTCATCATCATTGATCATTCCAATGAGTTTTTGATGATGCTATGTACTTGTTACTATATTTTTTGCCAAAAGATAATGATTTAAGACCATTGTTGTGGAGTATTTTTCATTATGTGTCCAAGGTCATAGTGGTAATAATAGTCAGTCAATTTGTTAAGAAGTAATTAGTGTCTATCATTCCCCTCAAGTAATAAGAATATAGTTTTCCTATGAGTCAACACATGATTCATCTCTATTAGGTTTATTATCTAGCAAATTTCCTTTAAATAAAGTTTCACTAGTGTGTGTAGGAACTATATTATTTAATACATAATCAAGCTCTATCAATTCTATTAATGAGAGAGACCTAACACTCCTCAACACTAATGGCACACCTTAACATGCTTTGGAATATTACACTAACATTCCTTGGCACCTCGCATGTCGTGGAACATCTTTGTACCTAGAATATCTTTGTACCTAGAACATCTTTCCATGAGTAGGACACCCAAGCACATGTTGGAATTCCCTAGCATAGCATAGCACTCCCATATCATGTGTTGGCATGCCCTATAGTCCCTAGCATGCCCTGGAAAACCTTGGCATAATATTGCATTGACAAACATTAACACTTGGCACACATTGGTACTTGGCATGTATTGGAACATATTATTAGTGTGCCTAGCATGCCCATTTTGAAAAAGATAAAGTCTTGACTTATTAACCCTCTTATGTGTTCATTTCGTTTCATTTTAGCTTGGTTATTCCTTTTGTTGCCTTGAAACTCCTTGATGCATATTGGCATACTCTGGCACCTTGCACATCCTAGCATGTCTTAGCACCTGGCATGCCTTGGCACTATTTGGCACATGATAGCACACCCCGGAACTACCTACCAGACTCTAGCACTTCTTGACATTCCCTAATATTACCTATCATGCCTTACCCATGCTTAGCATACCTTGTCACTCCCTCCTTGGCATGACAACTAGCACTCATTGGCACTCCCTCACACACCCTCATATTCATTCACTTCCATGCATTTTGACCTAGTTCTCCCTTGTGTTGTCCTAGTACTCCCCAACACTCCTCAACATGCATTGGCACTCTCTAGCACACCTTAACACTCTTAGATATTCTCTTCCACTTCATAGCATGCATCACACTCCCTGAAACACATTGGCACTTGGCATGTGTTGGCACTTGGCAAGTCTTAGCATGTTTTGCATGCGTTGAGATGACTTGGTATGCTTTGGCATGGTTTAATATTAAATTTATATGAGATCAATTTTTGGAAACTAGTGAGAAGAAAGAGAGGAAGATTTGGCACTTAGAATGTATTGACACTTGGCATTTGGCACCTAGTGCTGGTGTGCCTAGCATGCCCCTCATGGAAAAGGTAAATTGATGACTTATTAACCCTATTATGTGCTCATTTTCTTTTAGTTTAACTTGTTCCTACCTTTTGTTGCCTTGATAGTTTATGGCATGTATTGTCATGCCCTTAAACATCTTGGCATGTGTTAGCACTTGGCACATATTAGCTTTTTTGACATGTCTTTGTACTATCTGGCACATGTTAGGATGCCCTAGCATTCCCTAACACACCTTGGCAGTCATGACCTCACAACTAGCATTACATTTTTCCATGGCTTGTGAACCTTACATTCACTAAAACATCTTGACACTCCCTAGTTGTCATTCCCTCTGTTATATTCCTCCACAATGTCCCAGGCTGATGAGGAGATCGACAGAGGTAACCACAGACCATGAATTTAGTTTGGTATATTGATCCGAATTGGATCCTTAAACCCTCTTAAAGTTACCCAAACTATATAAAGAAACTCATGCCAAAGTTCAAAGTCTTGTGGATATCGAGCTTATCAGAAATAACCTCTAAATAATGGTAATTTGTAGCCAGCACGGAGCAACGAGGACCTTCGATCAAAGCGGTTGACCGTTGGCCCATGGAGACTATGCATGGTGCAAAAATGGTTGTTGGGAATCTCAAACCCAGAAACGAAGGTTGTTTCTGATGAGCGATTAGTGCTAGTCACTCATCGTTAGGAAAAACCCCTCGAGAAGGAAAAGCCCCGAACGCTCGGTCACAAGGGGAATTGGGAAACCATGGGAAAAGTGTTCAAACTGACAGCTGGGTCCCGCGCTCCAAAACCAGTGCAATATCGGAGGAATTTTGGGCGGTAAGCGAGTTTGTTAAAGGACCAAGCGATGCCACATGTTGAATGACGCATGTCCAGTGGATGAGAGAGAAAACCGCTCTCATCGCGGGCTAACGATCAAGCAAGTCAATTGCGCGATAAGAGAGATGACCGTAGGATCTAGAGGCCCCATATCTAACAGTGAAGATTGCACCCGATGGGACACCAGATTTGGAGGGAGAAATAAGCTACGATGGATAAAGATTTGAAGTCCTACATGGATGATGAGTTGGCAGAGATTCGTGTTTCGTGGGCATTCTTGGAGTAAACAGAAATAACAGTCGTTTCAAATGATTGAGTGTTTCTGGTGAACCTGACACTTATCCGTTATGGAATAGGTGGCCGCTTCCCTGTGCGGTGTGATGCAGTGACTGTAACAGCTGAAAGAAGGGATTCAAACAAACAGAGGTAGGGAACGAGAGAGTTAAAAGCAGAAATGAACAGTTAGGAAGCATATGTCTTAAAGCCACAGACTGACAGAGATAGAGAAAGAAAAAAGGGGAAACAGAAGAAGAGAGGAGAGTGAACAGCGATAAAAAGTTGAAAGTGTAGAGATTCTTTGGAGTCACTCGGGGGTCGAGTGAAAAGCCAAAGAGCTCAACTGACAATAGCATATTGTTGTTGAAGTTGCTTGGAGTTTGAGCGACTCATAGAGGCATGCAAAGGCTGAGAGAAAGAACTTAGAGAAGCCAGAGCAAAGAGCCACGAGCTACAACGAGAGCTAAGAGCCAGAGCAAGCACCAGAAGCGAGCAGTGAGAGCTAGAAGTAGAGCTTGAGACAAAGAGCCAAAGCTAGAGTCAGAACCAAGATCTAGTGCAAGAGCCAGAGCCAGAGCCAAGAGCCAGAGCTAGAAAGCCGAAGAGCTCCAAGAGCCAAGGGATAAGATGGTGTTCTGAGCCCAATGTTCTTGTGTAAAACATTGGAGTTGAGTGTGGAACTTGTAAAAGAATTGTTGCCATAATCCCAGAGAGCCTAATCGAGTTGATTAAAGCTCAAGGAGATGTAGCCCAAGATATCAGGGTGGACTCCATATTATATTGTTGTCTTATGTGTTTGTTTTTACTGCTACTTTCACTACTGTTATATGAATTTATATATTAGTTTAAGTACTTTCCCATATCAGCACAAACAAAAGATTTTAAAGTGAATAATTAGCTGAAAACAAATACACGTATACACCTTATTTTCAAGCATTTCTTAATTCTGCATTGGTTAATTATTAAGACTTGGGAAAATTTAAAGCTTTGGAAATGGGAGAGGTTCTTGTTAGTTAGACAAGAAGCCTAAGAGCCCCATTTTCAGATCAAGTGGTATCAGAGCTTAAGATTGATTAACCCCACCTTCAAAGAAGGTTGTATCAAAATGCTTGATTGACAGGGAAAAGATTGCTTGTCTGAAAAGTGTTTGGTCAGTCAAGGATTGATTGCCTCATCGATTTTATGCTTGGTTGCAGACTGACTATTGTTTGAGTTTGCAGAGTTGAAGGGAAAGCTATTGATAGCTCAGTCCAGGAAGAACAAGAAGGAAGAAGGGCTGGAGACATTCTTCTTATCCCCAAAGGACCTCAAAGCAACCCTTGAAGCACAAGAGGTTTGTTGCAAAAGGTTGCTTGATTAAGCTCTTTAATAATCTTGTTTGAAGTTATTTTTTGCGTTTTGAAAATGACAACTTCTACAAGTGAGTTCTCAAATTCTCCTTTCTTCACAAGTTCCCTTGATGGAGACATGAAGCAAGAATTGTCCACCATGATGGATATGGTGAGATAAATGTATGACGATGGGAGGAAGAGCAGCATACTTCAACAACAGTTGAATTTCGTGGAGGAAGAGAAGCAGATGCTGTAGAGCTATAAAAAGGGTCTCTTTCACCTCTAATTATCTCACATTAATATATCAATCCGGGAGCGTTTTTTTATTTCAAAGAGTGACTCAGTCTGAGGCTATCACTTGTCAGAGTAATGTTAGTAGTACAACGTTTAACAAAAATACAAGAGTAAATGGATGCTTGTCTATAACTAAGTTACTTCAAATGAATAAATCACACACTCTAAAACTAGGAAACTTTATCAGTCAAGGGTTTGACAGCAATAGCCCATCCATTTGGAAACTTATGGAAAGGAAATTAGAGCATGGACCACGGGTCTGGGAGCTAGGCAGTAAATGCCGAGGCTCACTACAGCCACAGATTGTCTCTCACACCAAAATAACAAATGCGAGTAAATGAAACGGCAAGTAGAAAAATGGAACAACAAATAAGAAATTGAACAACAAATCTGGAATGGAACAACAATGCTAAAATGGAACAGCAATTCTGAAATGGAACAGCAATCGAACAACTAAATCTCGTGAGCAGTAATCAAGCTTTATCCTACCAACTCAAATGCACTCGTTGTAATCAAACATCAATCTTTCATTCTCCAGGCAAATCAAGCAGCACGCACTAATGGAATAGAATTAATTACTAATAAGTTATGGAACAGCGTTTGGAAATCATACACACTGTTATAGACATTTTTGTGCCTAACAGCATGGAGCATGAAATGTCGATAATCTGAGGGATCCAAAGTCCCTAAACATGTTGTTCTTACCCTTAGAGGAACAAGGTCAGCAAACCACAGCACTGAAAATCAGTTCTCCACCTGAAAACACTCAAAAACAAGCTATTTCTGGATCATGTCAGCTGCTCCACTGAGCATCTGCGCTGAATGTCAACTGCTCCACTCTGTACCTGCGCTGAATGTCAAATCTAATGAAGGATACCTGCGCTGGGCGAGATTGGCCAAGTGGCACAGTCATTCTGCAAGGTGTCAATTGCCCAGGAAGCTTCCAAACTGACACTTGGGTCAAGGAATTCGCCTTGTGATGAGTAAGAGGGTCTTGATCTCCAAGTGGAAGCAAGAATCTCCAAGTGGACTCAAGAACTGAAGATTAACTAAAGTGGGAGAGGACACTAGTCAGCTTCATGTCAGTCTCAAGCTGACTCATCCTCTCTCCAAATCTCCTATATATAGAGCTCTCTCATGAGGTCTCAGGAGGCTGGAATTTTGTGCAAGTAAGGAAGTGCTGTTGGTTTGTGTATAGAACTATTGGGTGATTGCTTTGAAGGAGGTGAAGAGGAGATTTCTTTCTGCTGGGAGGTGTTGCTGGATTAGGCCTCTTATGGTTGTAACATTCTTAGAACTTTACTTCTTCCATTAATAAAGCATTTGAGGTTCTTCTATATGCATGTGTCTCTATGGCGAATTGATGCTTGTATATTTGATTTATTCTAATCCTTGAATCAGTTATGGATGTATGCTTCTTGTAGTTTCCCTTTCTTGTGCTTTTGCAGGATCTTTGTGTAGCTGGGCCAGTTAAAGAGCAAGGAGCTGGGAGCAAGCAGCAAAGAGGGAAGATTGGATCAACCATTAGCGGAAGATAACGGTTAGTGGATCCCTTTCTCCTCTCTCTTACATCTCATAAAGAAGTAATCCTGAATAGCTTTGTATTTAGTTGTTGCTGAGGTACTATCACCCTTAGAGTGGGATAGGGTCATTCCGTATTGGATACTTTTCCCAACAACAAATTGGCGACTCCGCTGGGGAGCGTATCTTGTTGGTTGTTTGTGTTTTTTGCTATTCATTTCATAAACAAAGGGAGTACCGAATCGAACTGTGTTTGAATCATTCAAATACAAAGTAGAGGGCAGCTACTCTAGCTCAGTTTCTGGGCAATTTTATGATTTGAAGAGCTGATCCACAAGGACTCTAATAAGCTCTTAGTGATAGCTTTCCATCCTCCTTGTCATCCCTTAGTGTATCCTTGACTGATAGCTTCTGATTTGAGCAAAAACTGTGAATTTTAGAGCAAACTGTGACCCGGAAACCACCAGAAACGAAAGTTTCGTTCTTCAGTGCAGGCTGTACAAAGGCTGTTTGCATTTCAGTGCAGTTCCCGAAGGGGCTACCTGCGCTGAAGGTCAAACAGGTAGTGTTCCACCTGCGCTGGACCAGTCCTGCCTTGTGCTGCTGGGGTTTCCTGCTGGTTCTTGCCTTGTTTTCACTCTTGTTTTTGCTGTTTGTTACCAGTCAGTGGGCCTATCTGAAACCAACTTTCCTTGTCACTATTCCGCCTCAGTTGTATAAAGAAACTGTGTTTGTTCTTTGTGTATTTCTTGTACATTTACAGTTTCTCATAACGAAAGTGAACTAGTCTTGCTGTGGCCTCTTAGATCTAGACCTGTGATAAAGTGTCGTTTTGATATTAAGAGTTAGTTTATTTGTTGTTCATAGCTGATTGAGCTTTTGCTTTCATCATTTGGTTTGAATTTATATATTTCTAGTGTCGAAACAAGTAAATCTTAAGGTGTCTTTTGATTTTGGACAAGCTTGTTTGCTTTCACTTGAAATTGAATTCAAAATTATACAACAGCTTTCTTTTTGCATTTCACCAACATTAAGAAAGAGAAAAGAAATACTTGCATTGTGCATGTGCATTATGACAGCTTGCATGATGATTTAGGAAAATGCATTAGTGTGTGCTCTATGATCTGTGTGAAAAGGTGTTATCTTTCTTTTCCCTCAGTAGTTAAGGTTTTCAAAGTTGAAAGATTGAAAAGCTTGCTTATCATCTTAGACTGCATTTAGGAGTGTTACTATACATCTCGTGGTGATCCATAAAGGCAAACTGCTAAACAAGATCAACCTTAAAATAAATTGAATTTACATAACAACGCATTGAAACATAACGCAAACATCTAGAGGTCTAAGCTAGAGACGTGTTTCGGCGTCATTAAACGTGATATCTTAGCGTTGAGTGGTTGGGTGATTCCTCCACGGTGAAGCGATAAGTATCAATACGGACTTGTGCTCCCACGTACCGTCGCGTATATATTGGGAGACCCCTATAGGAATAAAGCCTTTATCCAATAGGAAACCGTGTCGGCCGCCCTACTGATCGCAATGCAGTGAAAACAGCATTCACGAAGATCGACCACTCGTACCGTAAAACATATTCTGTGGTTTTGCGAAAAGTTTGGCACACCCTCTGCCTAGAACTCCAGAGCAGTTTCTTTTGGCCTTTTTCAAACTCTATAACTAAAAAAGTCCATCCGAGCATTTGTCACTTCGGGCTCGTTAAAACATCGAAGGAGACTAGAGTCATCTTTAGCTTTTTCTCGACTCTTAAAAAGTGAAAAAGCAAGTTGTGTCTAAGCGTCGTTATAAAATTTATTTTAAATGGAACATAATCACTTCCTATTCCCGCGTTGATCTTAAGTTGAGAACATGGAACACCCCAACCAAGGAACTCCACATGATGGAAATCCTAGTCCATTCTCCTCTTGGGGAGAAGTCGGTGCGCCCCACATGGCCACATTGTCGCTTCCAGGACTGACAATTGGCCTGCCTATTTGGCTATTCTCAACTAATGTAGTTCAGACCACCATGGTTCCTGAGCAGTCGAGTCAACAGTTAGATCAGTCTAAAGCTGCCCACCAGCCTTCTACTTCTTATAACTCTTCCTCTAATCCTTCATCTTCACAAGGTGGGGCTGGCAAAAGCCAAGCTCCCATGGAGAAGAAGGAGAAGAAGAAGAGAGAAAGGAAGAAGAAGGAGCCTAAGGCGACTGGGGGCAAGCAAAAGATATCTGACAAAAACCCACACACAACACAGACCGGGCCTAAATCGCCATGTGTCGTATGTAGAGGAGACCACTTCCATAGAGATTGTCCCTGTATTCCCCAGATACTAAGGGACTGGTCCCCTCGGTTGCACAATTCGGGAGCATCAACCTCTGATAGCCATGTTGATTGCTTACCGTCAACCAGCGAAAGTGAAGGTTCAAGACAAAGAGGGGGAGTAAGATCCCCCTGCAGACTGTGTGAAGGCAGTCACGCCATCCACCGTTGTCCCTTCTTAGACGAAGCGAAGAGAGTTTTGGAAGATCGTCCGGTTTCACCGGCAATACTTCCTCCTGGATACAAAAAACTCGTGCCGAGTCCTTCGTTGGTTGAAAATACAGCTGGCCTGCTCAAGTGGTCAGCTGAAGCGTCAGTCATTGAAAATGAACCTACTGAATCTAGACCATACGAAAGTCTAATGGTCGATACGGCAGTTGACCCGGTTCTTCCTTCAGAGGTTTCATCCTCAAATGACACCGTCACTGAAGATTCATCTTCAAATGACACCCTCACTAAAGAGAATAAGGATGACACCATCCAGATTCTTTTCATCAACACAGATTCTGATGAGCATCAGGGCAATGCGCCCATTCCTTTATCGCAGGAAGGAACATCGTCAGGGTCGTATCCGGCTGTGTATTCGGTCCCACCACCAAGCAACCTGGTTGTGTCCTTTGATTGGAACCAACTAGGCAGACCTCGGTTACCAGCCAGTATACCATTCAGAATCATAGTCCAAATATACAGAATGGTAATGGCTGGAACTATCATTGATGAAGGGGCATCTGTGAGTATCCTTTCCTCTATTGCTTGGAAAGCACTGGGTTCCCCAGAGCTTTTGCCTGAGATAAGAAATCTCTCGCGTTTTGATAAAGGAACCAGTCGACCATTAGGGATCCTCCCCAATGTGCCTGTTACATTGAAAGGGAAGACCGTTCAAATGAACGTGACGGTCGTTCAAGGACCCTTGGATTATAACCTACTCCTTGGACGAGACTATATATATTGCATGGGAGCTATAGTCTCCTCACTCTTTAGAGTAATGTGTTTTCCACACGAAGGAAGAATGGTCAAGCTCGTAGACCAACTTTCATTTCCAGGATCACGCATCGCAAATAGTCAAATACCAACCCTCAATGGTCTATTCACCCAAGAAATGTCTCCACCCCCAGTCCTCCTTCCCGATGAGTGCGAGTGATTCGGAAAGATGGGACTGGGACCCAGGGGGCATGCATCTTGGTCTGCTTCGGGAAGAAGAAACCCTGGGTATAAGATAGAATTTCCGCGAAAGAATATGACTAGTCCGTACCCCGTCCGAAAGAAGGAAGAGGGGTTGTTCTAGAACAAGATTCTTTTGTCAAGGTTACTTGTTTGACAAAGGTCATTCAACTTTGTCTAAACAAGTAGGCAATGCCAAAGAGATTCCTTTGCGGCAGCAAATTGTAACCATCTTTGGGTAAAAGGCAAGCCTCACCCGTTAAAACAAATGTTTTAAAGGATAAGTAGGGGCAGCCTCCAAAGAAAGAGATTCCTTTGCTGCAACAAATTGTAACCATCTTTGAGTAACCTAATGATAGACATCGCCGAAGAAAGAGTTTCATTTGCAGCAGCAAATAAAACCATTCTTTGGGTAACCAGAAAGAGGCAAGCCTCACCCATCAAAACAAATGTTTTGAAGGATAAGTAGGGGCAGCCTTGAAATTGTATTTTATACCTGGGGGCATGCAAACCTTTTGGAGTGTAAGAAAAGAGCATTCATTGATCGTTTCCTAACTTACATAAAGAAAGGATGTGGGGCAAAGGTCAAAATTTGCCAAATGAAGAGCATAGCTTATGTGAGGTGCAAGCTCTATAAAAATTGGAATCTTGCAGGAGACATTTCTTATCCTATAACTGGTATATCGAGCAGTTTTACCGTGGAATTTATGCTCGTTAAAAAATAGAAAAGCGAGATCCGAGCAGTTTTAACGCGGTCTTCATGCTCGTTAAAAAATAAATAAAAGCAGTGAGCAATGTTTCCTCCAGAGTTTAAGCTCATTTTTATCTAAAAAAAGAACCTATCCCGGTAAATAACCTTTGTGATCGTAATTTTATCAGCCATAAAAAGCCTTGGTCATGTTTGCACCCACCACCTCCACCATCATTTGGCCGATCGTTCACCTCCATATGATTGTTTACCCATTTTGAGGAACAGCTGCGAAAAGTGATTTCACCTAGCCATCCTTGTGACACTGCCGTGATTGGAAAATTCCAACCTGTACCTGGAATCAGTTGCTATCCCTGTTTATCACTCGTTCCTCAAAAGACGAGTCTTCTTTGAGCTCTTTTCATCTGACTCGTAAAATATGAAAAGTTTGCCGAGTTTTGGCCTTCCAGCTCGTTAAACGACCGGAAGAGCTATCCCTCCTCTAGATTTTAATCTTTTTGGACCTGAGGGATTATTGCACAAAAAGGTCGAGCGCTTGTTTTATTCGGCTCATTAAAGTAATCAAAAACTCATCCCTTCTGTATTGTTTTATACTTTTTCGGACTTAAGGGATTAGATGACGAAAAAGGAATTTTGGAGTTAACTTTCTGTACCTTTTCAGACTCTCTAAAATTGAAAAGGACCGAGTTTTCCTTGTCGTTAGACTCGTTAAAATGATTAAATAGCGACAAACTTGTCTTTAGACGAGAATGAGTTTCCCTATCGCTAGGCTCGTTAAAACGTAGCGATGGGCTTGCCCGAAGGGCAGGTTATAGAACAAGCATATGTTATCCTCCTCAAGCTTGACAAAAATAAAGAGGTACTGGTCAGAAATGACTGGGGAAAAATTGGGAGAACCTCAAAGCTTTAATGGTAGCAAGTCGCTCTTGAACATGACACTTTGTCCTCCGTATCACATCGGGTTGGGTTGTTTCATTCACCGGTCTCATCACCATGGTCCTCACCAAACCATCCACATTTGGGGTAATGTTACCGATCCATCACATCAGTGTCGTTATATGTTCAAGAGATGTTGTTCAGAAAGAGTCAACCGTGTCCCATCCACTGCCATACATTATCCTTCATCCACCCATGATCGCCACCCTGAATCATATTTCACAGATTGTTTTCACCTCCACTAAAATCATTAACTCCGTTCCGTGTCACTGATGTGGGATTCATTAAGGCCCTCCTTTGATGGATCGCTTCTTGTCGACTTCAGCTCATTATCCAGGAAGTTGATCTAGGAACAACCCCCCCAGTGCTTTGAAGCTTGCATGCCTCAATGGCAAGTTTCTCACTTCCGGCGACAGGTATACATCAATGACCTTCGACCAGAAGATTTTGCGTGGTGTTCGACGCCAAGTCCTTTATTCACACCACGTGAATTGTACTGCAGTGCCTTGAGGGTCATTATCATTATTGGTGATTCCTCTCGCGCTTGTTAACGGTTTACATTATTGACCGGTAATCAAGCGATGTCTTTCCATGTTCGACTTCAGCGCAATTCTCACATGGATCGACTTGTACTTAGAGTGAAGATCGAACGAGTTTGAAGACCCCGGATCTAGTTTCATCCATCCGGGCTGCGATATATATATTCAGGATATAAAGACATTTGTCATGTACATCATTGCAGCAGATGATCATCCTACTCAAAGGATGATAATTTCAGCAGAGAATTATCAGTCTACCATCAGACGATCGTCTGTTCTATGTACCAAAATGAATTTATAAAGCTGAGCATGGGAATGCCCTCCTCAACTAGATCATGAAAGCAGAATGAAAAATAATGTATTGTATTGTATTTTATTACAGGGCACCTCTCAGCGATTGAATGAACTTCGGATCCTCCTGATAAAGCATTTCACCCGATAAACGACCTCATACTTTAGGGGGCAACTGTTATAGACATTTTTGTGCCTAACAGCATGGAGCATGAAATGTCGATAATCTGAGGGATCCAAAGTCCCTAAACATGTTGTTCTTACCCTTAGAGGAACAAGGTCAGCAAACCACAGCACTGAAAATCAGTTCTCCACCTGAAAAACACTCAAAAACAAGCTATTTCTGGATCATGTCAGCTGCTCCACTGAGCATCTGCGCTGAATGTCAACTGCTCCACTCTGTACCTGCGCTGAATGTCAAATCTAATGAAGGCTACCTGCGCTGGGCGAGATTGGCCAAGTGGCACAGTCATTCTGCAAGGTGTCAATTGCCCAGGAAGCTTCCAAACTGACACTTGGGTCAAGGAATTCACCTTGTGATGAGTAAGAGGGTCTTGATCTCCAAGTGGAAGCAAGAATCTCCAAGTGGACTCAAGAACTGAAGATTAACTAAAGTGGGAGAGGACACTAGTCAGCTTCATGTCAATCTCAAGCTGACTCATCCTCTCTCCAAATCTCCTATATATAGAGCTCTCTCATGAGGTCTCAGGAGGCTGGAATTTTGTGCAAGTAAGGAAGTGTTGTTGGTTTGTGTATAGAACTATTGGGTGATTGCTTTGAAGGAGGTGAAGAGGAGATTTCTTTATGCTGGGAGGTGTTGCTGGATTGGGCCTCTTATGGTTGTAACATTCTCAGAACTTTACTTCTTCCATTAATAAAGCATTTGAGGTTCTTTTATATGCATGTGTCTCTATGGCGAATTGATGCTTGTATATTTGATTTATTCTAATCCTTGAATCAGTTATGGATGTATGCTTCTTGTAGTTTCCCTTTCTTGTGCTTTTGCAGGATCTTTATGTAGCTGGGCCAGTTAAAGAGCAAGGAGCTGGGAGCAAGCAGCAAAGAGGGAAGATTGGATCAACCATTAGCGGAAGATAACGGTTAGTGGATCCCTTTCTCCTCTCTCTTACATCTCATAAAGAAGTAATCTTGAATAGCTTTGTATTTAGTTGTTGCTGAGGTACTATCACCCTTAGAGTGGGATAGGGTCATTCCGTATTGGATACTTTTCCCAACAACACACACACACAACACACTTGAAGAGTAATCTGATCTAGCACCAATCGTAATCAACAGGAATACAACTACGTTTCAAAATGGAACAGCATTACTCCTGAATCGTAAAGAACACAACTTTCAGATAAATTCCATAACATTAATGTACATCATAAGAGCTTTGTAACAAAATAGTAACAATGTTCAGTTAACTCTAATAATATTCAATCAACTCTGAAAGGATTAGTGATATAATGCAGAGTCAATACAATAGTTATTGTCTGTAAAAACCTTAATGAATGAATCTTAACAGAGCATATGATGTAACTTATAAAGCATATCATATTACCAAATAATGACGATAAGCAAACCACGCAGAAATCAAATCGTAGTGATACAGAAGCAAGTGTCCTCTAGGGCTGGGCCCTTAGCCTCAAGGGTACAACGCTTTAAGTTAATCCAAACGCAGAGATAAGATAATCACCAAGTTTATATTAATGCATAAAACAAAAAGTACAATGAGCCAAGTTCAACGAGACTCGATGATCAAAGTTCGATCTTTAACAGAAAGTTACATAAAAGCATAATCCCCAAAGCTAACAGTGTCGTCCCTTTATATAAGGGTGACGGCGGAGATGTCTAAGCAATAAGATAAATAAAGCAACGACCCCTCAGGATCAAAGATCCTGAGGGATTCGCCAAATTGTTAATCCTTAATCACTTCTTTTCTCTTCCGCCGAGCTGGTGTCTTCTCCTCATTTTCCGGACCGGTTTGCTTCAACCTGCTTAGCCTCGTTTGCACTCGGTCCTTCGTCAAAGGGACAGCAGTTACCCTATTCTTGTCTTTTTCTTTGGAACAACAGCTCCTCGTTTTTACCCCTTCCTGCACAGGAGAATGACAACTATCAGCGGTTAAGTCTTGCATACTAATCCCACATGTTTTGTTATAATTCTTTATTGTTTTCCACATTCATGATGCAAAAAGGTTCACAAGTTCCACTAAAAAGCCATTGAAATGATCATCAAAAACATACCTTTTTAGTACTCCACACACCCCCTAGCTTACCCTATTTCATGCCCTCATGAAAACGTTGTAGTTGACATGCAAAGCAGTGAGAGAATAGGTTGGAGAAGGAATCTCATGCGGAGGCCTACATCCATGGTGAGTGACTAGGTAGTCAAAGAACTGGCCTGCTTGACCCTCAGGCATCTCATATAGGGCTTGATATCCGGGTGCAGGGTGCCAGATAATTGGACTGCGGAATCTATATCCTAACCAGGATGGCCCTGCCCTTAAAATGCTTTCGCCATAGAGGTTCAAATGGTTGGAAGCTAATTGAAAATTCTCATACTTAAATGGCTCCCTAAGCTGGATGTTTGGATTAGAGATTCGGTACCGAAATTTGGTTGCATCAATGGCGAGGTCTTTGATAGAAAGAAAATATTCTAAACTTTGTCGAATGAGTGCCTCGTGCATGGGTCCTAACGTTTTGATGACACCCGGAGTTCTCATGAGGTTTCTATGTGCTTTCCACAACTGTACTAGGTCCCTAGGCTCAGCCCTTACCCACAAGTCTAGGCCATTTTCCTGCCTCTGGAAAGTATTATAGGCTTTCAGCCATTTAGTCTGATTAACCCCGAATGAGATGAATGCTTGCAATTGGATGTCTCCAACAAAAGGGCCAGGGTTCAGTTTAGTCTCCTGATCTAGCACAAGGTTATGCAAATAGAATTCACACAAAAATCTCTGGACCTTCACCCCATAATGTTTACAACAGTCTATAAAGTCATTGACAATGTTAATTTGTATCGGGGCGCCTGCTTTAACAGCTTTTATTTTTAATTGTAAGTATCGTTCCTATAAAAATAGAGCATAGTTTTTGGCAGGGGCCCTACATGCTAAAACGTCATTGTATAAAGAACACAAGGTATCCATCTGCTTGATAACAGTATCTAGCCTACGAGTTACCTTTGCAACTTTCTCTTGTTCCTTTCGCCACCCTTCAAAGGCCTGGCTTTCAGATTGATTGACGTTCCTTAGTTGTTGTTATAGTTCTTCATACTTATCGCGAGGGACCGTTTGCTCTCTAAGCCTTTCTGCTTCTTGCTGAGCCTGTTTTAATCCCTTGCGCAAGGTCACTATCTTTGGATCTCTTCTCCATGCAGTAGTGGAGGTCGGGAGTTTTACCTAAACTTTCTCATTGCGTTGTTTCGAGTTCAGAACCCTTATCAACCCTGAGGGTGGTGCCTCCATCTGAATTTTCTTGTTGTCTGTTTCTTTTTTAACATGAATATCAGCTTGCTGCTGTTCCTTTTCAAATGGAACATCAATCTGTTCCTCAGCATCATTTGGAATAGCAGTTGGATCTTCAACAGGGTTTTGAGTAGCAGGGCGATTTTGGTCCTCCGCCTTTTTATCTTGCATATTTTTACTGCAGTAGTCATATTTTTCTTCCCTGCGGTCTTCCTTACCCTCTGCCTCGGTTTCAGGATCCTGATCTGCTGGTGGAGCTGGGCTATTATGCTCAATAATCTCCATTGTTCCTTTCGTAATTCCCTAATTTCCAGCGTTTTATTAGAAGGAACAGCAGGCTTTCTGCTGCGTTTTGGGCCGTGACTAGTCCCTGGATCTTTCTCCTGGGGTGCTTCTTCGTTGTTTTGTGCTGGATGTTCTGGGGTAGGAACCCTAACTGGTTCTGTCACTTCTTGGGTGACTTCTTTTTCTATTCCTACTTCCTCTGGAATTTCCTCTCGTGCCTTGGGAACAGATTGTTCCTGTTCATTGTCTCTTATCTCCTCTTCATCATCAACAGGCAGATTTCCTTCTTCTGCCTCTTCTGCATGTGGTTTTTCAGATGCATCTTCTTCCTCGGGTTTCCCGTGGAGGTCTGATGGAGTGGAAGGTTGGCCATACTCACCCATATTGGCCAAGACTGCGGCCAATTCATCTTCTCCCATTGGGTCCTATGGTGGGCTACCTACCTGCTGTCCCATTTCCTCCTCCTGCTTGGATTGTCCAGCTTCTGCCTCAGAATGCTCAACTTCTGCTTCAGGATACTTCTTCCTTATTTTCCTCTTCGGATTGCTCGGCCTCCTCAGCCTCTCCTTTCTTTTCTCCTTCAGCTTTTTCTTCTTCTACTTCTGGCCATGAGGATTGCTCGTCCTCAATTACTACTAGCTGGCTGGTGCTTTCCTGGAGCTTTTCCATCCTTCCTCTTATCTGGGCTAACCGGACTGATTTTCTGTGTTTCTCTGGCTGTTCAGGTGTACCGGTGTCATGCTTATGCTTTGCTGATTCCTGGCGTGCTTCTGGTCATTCAGATGTGCTCACAACATGTTTTTGTTTTACTAATTCTCTGCGTTTTTCCGGACGTTCTGGTGTGCTTGTAGTATGTTTATGTTTTGGGGATGGTGTTGTCGCCCTTCCCTCAATTATTGCAATTTGCTCTTCCCAGCTGCTTTGCTGTTGGGTGAGGCTATGACTAACTATTAATCGAATTAACCCATGGTGGCTGACAACTGACTCTACATGCTGTGCCTTTTTTAGGCTTCGTGCAACGTCATGAAGTAATGAATTCAAAAGTGCAGGCAGAATTACAGAGCATTTCTACTTTATAATAGCTAAGAGTTTAAGATGTCGTGGTCTTACCACATCTTTTCTCCCCTTGCAGGTGATGTAGCTTTGCACTGTTCTTGCTAATTCTGCCCAGGGTTCTCCTAGCATTGTTGGCAGAACTCCCTTCCAATTAATCGTCAAGCTCTGGCCTTCGTCCTGGAAAATTTCCATGATCTTCTGTAATCTTTCCTTCTTTAGTGTCCATACAGGTCCGGTCACTGGTAGTCCCGAGACTTCTGCGATTATATCGTCGGTGACCGCTATCTGCTTCCCCCTTACTGTGGAGTGATCCTCCTGCAGGTTTTGCAGGAATTCAATCGCCACTGTTTCATTAGACTCCTGCAAGCGACTGAGATAAGTCAGCCACCCTGCTCTTTCCAGGATCTCCCGGGCAGCAGTGGAGACTGTCAACTCCTGAGGTTCCCTTTGAATTGCCCTGCCTCCCATGGTTTCACTGTGGATTCTCAATGGAACAACAACTGCTTGTGCTGTTTGAAACACAGAGGGGGTAATAATCGCAAGATTTTGAAAAAAACACAGAGTATGCAACAGAAATGGCTTATGAACAGCAACTTGTGTAAAAATAGAAATATCATGCCATTAAGCCGTGCCATTTCCTAGTACACTATCTTTCTCGAATAGTGAGCTGACTCATAACCTGGGGAATAATGAGGTTAACCTCCCCCCCCACAATGTGATAGGCTGTCCCAGCCATCAAAGAAAGGAGCAGCACCCGATCTGCAACCAAGTCATAAAGGAACAACGTATGAAAATATGCCATGTTTACAAAAGCAACGAATTACCGAAATCGAGGCATTTTGTTGGATCGCGTATTACGTAAGAGGCTGCTATGATATGATGCGAGGCTGGGGGATAGGACATCTGTCATACTTGCCAAATCTCAAGTGGTCATTGTCACCTCCTTTGCCATGATTGGTGGTAATAAATGTTCATGCGATATATAAGTCAGGAAATAATGTATGATTAGTGCCTAGGATATAAGAAACAAAAGAGTATTAGTATCCTACCTATTGGTGTAATCAATGTGACTTCAATACCATTAACAGTGCTCTGCTACCGATAGGTGTCCATAACCTTGGCAGAGTTGTTTATTTCACCCCTGGAACCATGATCCTTTATGTGCATATTAAGGAATGTAATGTCAAAGTGTAGGCCATTATGCTGGCTTGGTAACCAATTAGCCATAATGCCATTCACGAGGAGGGAGCGAAGAGTGGGCAGGCCGGCTCGTGATGAGACCTCCTGTTCCAAGGTTTGTTTATTTGATATACCTTTTGGACCATATCCCTAGTGTGGTGGCCATTGTGGGAATGCCACTTCACTTCCATCCTCATGATCATGGTAAGCTGGCTCTTGATGAGACCCCCTATCTTTCATTTGACAACTGATAGTTCATTTTTTTTACTCTCTTTTTCCATAAAGAACTTTTCCTTATTTATACACAAAGGGTGGTTCGACACTCCTTAAGAGTAGGAATGGTGGAAGAAGTCTTATCATCTCAATAGGAAGATATAAACCATTTTCTCTTATTCCTAAACAATAATCAAAGTGGATTAAAGAGAATGTCATGATAAAGATAACCAATGAAGGAAAAATTAGTAAGACAATGACAACAAAAGATGTTGAATAAGTATGTCCTTCCTTCTGTCCTCTTACTAATACAGAGCCTTATAAAGATAGCAATTTATAATTTTCTGATTTCAGTATGTTGTGATTTTGTGTTCATTGCATAAGTGCATAGCTGTCTCTAAAAGACTTTGAAAGAACAGGAGCAAGAATCATCCTCAATTTAGATCAGCAAAAGGGATAAGCTGTTTCACAAGGAGAGAAAAAGCATGCTAGAAGTGTTCCTTTTGGGAAGAGGAATAATAGAGGAGCATAGGTCTCAAAAGTGCAAATGTCGTTCCTTTTGAAAAAGGGACAGCATAACACACCAATGTCGTTCCTTTTGAAAAATGAACAGCAGAAAATAAAAAAAATGCTATCTTTCTTGAAGAAAAAAAAAGGATAGCAAAACACTCGAAATGATGTTCCTTTTGAAAAAGGAACAGCAGCCATGAAAAATGTTGTTCCTTTGAAAAGGGAACAACAAAAGACGCAAAATTATCATTCCTTTTAAAAAAGAACAGCAGAAATCAAAAATATGTTGCACCTTTGGAAAAGGGACAGCAAACACACCATAGTGCCGTTCCTTTTGAAAAAGGAACAGCAAAAATCAAAATGTTGTTCCTTTTAGAAAAGGAACAACAAAACAATAAAATGTCGTTCCTTTGAAAAAGTAACAACAAAAATCAAGAGTGTTGTTCCTTTTGAAAAGGAACAACAAAAAAATCAAGAATGTTGTTCCTTTTGAAAAGGAACAGCAGAAAAATCAAGAGTGCTGTTCCTTTTGAAAAGGAACAATAGAAAAATCAAGAATGCTATTCCTTTTGAAAAGGAACAGCAGAAAAATCAAGAATGTTGTTCCTTTTGAAAAGGAACAGCATGAAGATCAAGAGTGTTGTTCCTTTTGAAAAGGAACAGCGGAAAAATCAAGAGTACTGTTCCTTTCGAAAAGGAACAGCAGAAAAATCAAGAGTGTTGTTCCTTTTGAAAAGGAACAACAGAAAAATCAAGAATGTTGTTCCTTTTGAAAAGGAACAGCAAAAAAATCAAGAATGTTGTTCCTTTTGAAAAGGAACAACAGAAACATGCAAATGCCATTCGTTTAGAAACGGAACAGCAAAAATCGAAATCTTTGAGAAAAAAATGACAAGAACACATTTAGTTCAAGCATATGTACACGAACGACTTGAAGAAAAGAACTTATGTACAAATTGTAAAAAGAAATGAATTCCTTAATGAATTACAGGTGAGGAAGACTTCTCTTCCTCTCCTAAAATCTCCATATCAGTGTCTCTGCGTAGCTGCTGGCAGAAGGATTCCCGAGTGAGTGGTTTACGATAGAGACAAACTCAGTGGCTATTTACTTTGAAGGCATATCCAGAACCGTCAATGGTGATTAAAGTGATGGTCCCATTGTCATGTACCTTCTGGATTTTGTATGGTCCCAAACAATGAGTCTGGAGTTTCCCAGGGAAGTCCTGAAAGCGAGAGTCATATAACAGAGTCTAGTCTCCCTCGTGGAAGACATTGTTTTTGATGAGCGCGTCATGCCATTTAGCTCGCTGCTGTTGAATCAGTGTTGTATTTTGTAGTGCAGAGAGCTTAATTTCGTCCAATTCATTGATCTGATGTAGTCGATTAATCTGTGCCTCAGTTAGATCTAAGCCAACTTCCTGTGCTGTTCGTAATGTTTGGATTTCAAATTCTATAGGAAAAATGGGTTGTTTTCCAAACACTAATTGATAAGGTGAGTAACCAGTGGTGCTTCTCCATGTTGTTCTATAGGCCCAGAGTGCTTTAGGTAGTCGGGCAGCCCAATCACGCCTATGTGACGCAATGGTTTTCGTTAGGATTGATTCTATTACCTTATTACTACTTTCTACTTGTCCATTCGCCTGTGGGTGATATGGAGTAGTGATTTTATGTTGGACATGATAATTATTAAGTGTTGCAGCTAATCTATTGCCAGCAAATTTTGGTCCTCCGTCTATAATTATTTCCCTTGGAAGGCCATGACGTACAAATAGATGGAATAGGAACTGTGACAGAGTCCTCTGTGGCTCTTGGCAATGCTTCTGCTTCAACCCATTTGGTGACATATTCTGTTGCCACCAAGATATATGTTTTCTGATTTGACGAGGGGTTGATGGGTCCAATGAAATCAAGAGCCCATCGCTCAAATGGTTCGATGACTAACTATGGTTTCAAAGGCATCTCGTCAGCTTGACCAGGACGTCCTGCTCGCTGGCAGCTGTCACAGGCTTGGAAAAATTTCTTTGCATCTCTGAAAATCGTGGGCCAATAATATCCTGTCTGTAATACTTTATGTCCAGTTCTACGCTCAGCAAAGTGTCCCCCACATGGTCTGTCATTACAGGATTTTAGGATGTCAAAGATTTCATCTTCTCGAACACATCTCCTGATATGCATGTCTGCCCCTGTGTGAAACAAATAGCCCCCAATCCAGGAGAATCGAGTACTCTTCTGAACAATCTGTTTTCGTTCATTAGGGGTTAGGTGTTTTGGTAGTTTACTTACTGCAAGGTAATTGGCAACATCAGCATACCAGGGTGTTTGAACGGCAACAGCAAACAAATGTTCATCCGCAAATTGATCTTCAACTGTTGCTGCATCAATTTGCTTTGGCATTCTTGAGAGAAAATCGGCTACATGGTTTTCTTTCCCAGGCCGATCCTTGATTGTGATATCGAATTCCTACAATAAGATCAACCATCCAGTTATTTTTGCATTTGTGATAGGCTTATTTGCTAAATATTTTATGGAGGAATGATCCGTATACAAGATAACAGGATAACCTGCAATATAATGTCTAAACTTATTGACAGCATGTATTACAGCTAGGAATTCTTTTTCAGTAACAGTGTAATTTAATTCAGCAGGGGATAAACTTTTGCTAATGTAATAGATAGCGTATGGTTTTTTATCCTCTTCCTGCCCAAGGACTGCGCCAATGGCTGTATCTGAGGCATCAGATGATATTTGAAATGGCAAATCTCAGTTTGTTCCTCGAAGGACTGGGGTTGTGGATACGAGCTTCTTTAAATCCTTGAAAGCACGTTCACATTTTTCTGTCCAAAGAAAATCAACGTTACCAGTTAGTGCATATAAAGGTGCAGCAATGTGTGAATAATGTTCTATAAATCATCTATAATAACCAGAAAATCCAAGAAAGCTGCGTACCTCTATTTGAGTAGTAGGAGTGGGAATAAGCAAAAGTATTTGGATTTTGGTCGGGTTTACCTGAATGTCGTCTGTTGAAACATAGTGTCCTAGAATAAGTCATTCAGTCATCATCATGTAACATTTTTCATGGCTTAAGCAAAGCCTGGTAGCTATGCAACGTTGTAGGACTTTTTCTAGGGTGTTTAGTGTTGGATCAAAATCATCTCCATATGGTGTAAAGTCATCCATATATACTTCAATTCCATCATTTATTAAATCTGCAAAAATGCTAAGGATAGCCCTTTGGAATGTGGCAGGAGCATCACATAGGCCAAAAGGTAGAACTTGGTAGGCAAATGTTCCCCAAGGACAAGTAAAAGTTGTTTTGTCTTGGTCTTCAGGGGCAATCTAAATCTGATTGTATCCACTAAAGCCATCCAGGAAAGAAAAGAATTTATTTCCTGCCAAAGTATCTAGCACTTGGTCTATGAACGGGAGAGGAAAGTAGTCTTTTTGTGTTGCTTTATTGAGTTCCCTGTAATCCACACAAATTCTCCATTTCCCATTCTTTTTTGGTACCACCACAAGCAGAGAGACCCATTTACTATCATAAATAGGATAAATAAAATTGACATCTAAAAGTTTCTGAAGTTCAGCTTTTACCACATCCTTTAGATGAGGATTAAGTCTTCTTTGCGGTTGACGGACAAGTCTAGCATCTTTTTCTATATAAATGTTGTGTGTACACAATTGTGGATCGATTCCTTTCATATCAGGGTAATCCCATGCAAATGCTTCTTGATATTTTCTTAACAGATGGATGAGCTTCGTTTCTTGTTTAGGTGTGAGGTTGGCATTGATATTTAAAGTTTTTCCCAGTTCAATTTCCACAATTTTACTATTTGCGACAGAAGTAACAGGTATTGTTTGATCATGTGTATCTTTCAGAGGATCTTCTTCTAATTCATTATCAAATGCTACTTCTATCATGTGACATTGTGTGCAGGATCCGATTCAGTTTGACTAATGAAGTTGTTAACGGCATCGTCTTCTGTTTGATCTTTAAAATCAAGTGCCTCTTGTATATTCAATGGAGATCTAATGTTATCAGTAAGGTATGATACAGGATACTTGTTAGTTTTAATTATTGTGACACGTGGCTGCGCTGGAGGGTATAGAACTAAATTCTTGATATCAGGTCCTTTGGTTATGGTCATATTTCCTTGCTGGCAACCAACGTAGGCATCAGCAATGGCAAGCCAAGGTCTACCTAGGATTAGCGGGTGTCCATCAAGTCGATTTTTTGGATTAATTATCAAGAAATCGGTTGGATATTCCCAGGAATCTACAGAGACCATGATATCATGTAGAGTACCCTTTGGTCTAACCACAGATCAGTCAACCAATTCTAACAAAGTAGCGGTGGGTTCTACAGATGTAATGTCGAGCTTTTGACAGGTAGTGGTTCTTAAAATATTGATTGCAGCTCCTAGATCAACTAAGGCATTAGACAGGGTCTGACCACAAATTTTAACAGTTACAATTGGATTTCCTGGGTATTCATATTTAATGGGTGTTTCTTTCCCGGATAATAAATCAGATAAAGTACCGACTACTTGGACTCTTGGATTAGTTGTTATATTCCTCCTTGGTTTCTTTATGCACAATTCTTTGATAGTTTTTGCGTATATAGGAATGTCTTGAATGGCTTGGAGGAATGGGATTTTTATGTACAAATTTTGTAATTCTCCCAGAATGTCAAAGTCAGGATACTGTAAAGGTCGAGGTATGACTAATTGTTCTGGGAATGGAGGAGAGGATGTGGTTGCTTGATTATGAGTCTGCTACTTATTTACATCCTCTTGTTGCAACTGATGTTCTCTTGATAACTGATCTTCAATATGAACTGTTTTATCTCCCTCAGTTTCAATGATACGTCCAAATCGTAACTGAAGATCGTTACACTCCCGCAGGTTGGGTCCTATTTCTGGTGATTCTATGATTTGAAGAGATTGGACCAGTCTGTTATTTGGATTGGGGTTGGGTTGGGCTGGGAGTTGCGGTCTCAGATTAGATTGGGGATTTTGTTGTAAAGCTGGCAGAGTAGGTTGAGGGAGCGGAATAGTTCCTACTGGCTGGTGCATCGGTCTTTGCCAGTTTGTCTTCCAGGGTGAACTTTGTGAAGTAGGGGGAGTCAATTGTGGAGGATATGGGCTATTTTTCCAATATGGTGGAGTGTAAGGGAAATTCGGCCAACCAGATTGGCTTGCCTGATTCAGCCACCGGTTTGAAGAAGGAAACAACGGTGGTGACCAATTTGAAAATGGGGGTTGGGACTAACTTTGCCACATACTATATTGTTGAGCATTATATTGTGGAGGCTGAAAAGAAGAAGTTGGGTCTAGAAACATACCAGATTGTCTCGGCTGCCATTGGCGATGCTGGTTGATCAAGTACACCAATTCTGGTTCTTCCTTTGCTTCCTTATATACTGCTTTTAATCCAGGAAGTGAGGGGCAACTTTTCGTAAGATGATCTTTTGTACATATGGCACATGTTTGGACTGTATCCAGTGGACACTCCTTGTGACTATGCTTTTTCCTGCATCGGGGGCAGAAGATTGCCAAATTCTGTTCTACCTCCATCTACTTCTGTTTGGCCTGCATAATATCAAGTTGTGTAGTTAGTGTCCCTAGAATATCAGTTTTAAAATTTTCTAATAAATTTCCAATCTCCACACGTGTTACTCCTTCTGTTGATATTTTGTTGTCTCTTGCAAACCGATCATATTTTGCCGGTTTTACTCTTGTGCTGCCTCTCGAACTCCTGATACATAAATCAATGATGTCAGCAAAATTCTCTTGATAAATATCCCCTTTTCCCATGATGTTTATTGTTTCAATCCACTGTTCCTTCATGCCCCTTATCAATGCAGTTTTTAACACATTATCAGGTAAAGGTAGTGATGCATAAGGAGATCTTTGTAAATTGTACTGAAAACGTTCCACATATTCTTCTAATGTTTCATTCGACTTGGCTGTCATTTGGAATATTTCGTCTTTCAATTCTCTAGACCTACAATAATCCTAATATTTTTTTAAGAAGGATTCTTTCATTTGAACCCAATTGTTGATGACCCCACCACCTAGTCCCATAAACCATCTTAAAGCAACCCCCTTTAATGTAGACGGGAATAATTTCAATTTCTGGGGATCGGTGGTGTAATCATATCCCCTACACAACACATCGAATTCGAATAAAAATGCATCCGGATCTTGTGATGTGAGACCGTGAAATGTAGGGATATGTTGAAGAGGGATAGCTTTCATGGGCGCGTTTGCTGCAGAATTCACTATAGGATATTGTGATGTAGAGGTTTGAGTATTTGGCTGGTTCTGAGCCATAGGATCGAAAATATGCCAATAACCTTCTGGGATATCTAGGAGGGTATTCCTAGGTTGAGAGGGAACGGTTTTGGCAGGGATAGTTTTAATGGTACTTCCTTTATCTGGGAGAAGGGGAATACCTGATGTCTGAGGAGATTGGACTCCTTCAACAATGATTTTCGCAGCGCTCCCCTTATCTGGGATGTTTAATGGCTAATCTGTTCCAATGGGAGATTTTCGTTCCTTGGTTTCCCCTGTTTCTCCTTCTCCTTCACAAAATTTGTTGAAATTCCCTTCCTGCAATAGTTCTGGAGTAGAATTTTCAATTTCTTGAAAGTCCTGCTCTTCAGTTTGACTATGCACCTCAGCAAAGGCTACAGATGGTCATCCTGTGGCCTGAAGGGAACTAGTAGGTTGTTTAGAAATGATTTTCCTGGGGCCTACTGATGGCTGAGATTCTGTTTTCTTATAGATTTCGTCTATGAAGGTTGTTCGGCCAAGGGTCACCAACCCCTTAGCGTTTTCGGGTTTGGATGGAAGCTTAATATTCTTTTCTGGGTTTTTTCTGGTTAGTCATGCACTCAAATGAACTACTAAATTCTATTCAAGCAAAACAACAACAAATCTGTTAGGAAAGCGGACAGTGGAGCAGGGCTTTTACATGCTCTGCATGCAGGTTCTTAGCTTCCGTTTTTAAGATCCAACTCTTCCCTAGCAGGTTCGTACACTACTCTGAAAAAGACAAATGGCTACACTCTTTCCCCGGCAACGGTGCCAAAATGTAGAGCTATAAAAAGGGTCTCTTTCACCTCTAATTATCTCACATTAATATGTCAATCTGGGAGCGTTTTGTTATTTCAAAGAGTGACTCAGTCTGAGGCTATCACTTGTCAGAGTAATGCTAGTAGTACAGCATTTAACAAAAATACAAGAGTAAACGGATGCTTGTCTATAACTAAGTTACTTCAAATGAATAAATCACACACTCTAAAACTAGGCAACTTTATCAGTCAAGGGTTCGACAGCAATAGCCCATCCCTTTGGAAATTGATGGAAAGGAAATTAGAGCATGGACCATGGGTCTAGGAGCTAGGCAGTAAATGCCGAGGCTCACTACAGCCACAGATCGTCTCTCACACCAAAATAACAAATGCGAGTAAATGAAACGGCAAGTAGAAAATGGAACAACAAATAAGAAATCGAACAACAAATCTGGAATGGAATAACAATGCTAAAACGGAATAGCAATTCTAAAATGGAACAGCAATTGAACAACTAAATCTCGTAAGTAGTAATCAAGCTTTATCCTACCAACTCAAATGCACTCGTTGTAATCAAACATCAATCTTTCATTCTCCAAGCAAATCAAGCAACACGCACTAATGGAACAACATTAATTACTAATAAGTTATGGAACAGCGTTTGGAAATCATACACACACATAACACACTTGAAGAGTAATCTGATCTAGCACCAATCGTCATCAACAGGAATACAACTGCATTTCAAAATGGAACAGCATTACTCCTGAATCGTAAAGAACACAACTTTCAAATAAATTCCATAACACGAATATAAAGCATAAGAGCTCTGTTACAACGAAAAGTGTCTATTTAGAACTGCTCTATCCCACTAAGGTGTGACAGCTGCCTTAGAAACAAACAGAGAAAAACTACTTTTGTTTCCTTTATGAATTATAGATAGAGAGGAACAGAAAGACCAACCTCTGTCTTGCGCTAATCCTTCGATTCGATCCCTCTCTTCTTTGATAGTCCTCAGCTACCTGCTCCCTTGCACGCCCAGCTTCACAAAGTACCTGTAAGATCACAGAAGCATAGAACTATACAAAGACATGGATCTATAATCATAAACAATCTAGGATCGGATGTAAATTGACCATACAAATGTAACAAGCATCAATGATACAAAAGCATGGAGGAAAACTCAAATAGCTTTTATTGATAAACAAGAAAAGATCCAGGAGGAGTTACAACCAGTTGTTCAGAACCAGCATCAACCTCCAAGAAAAGAATCCCCTCTTCACCTCAACCAAAGCTTAGATCACCCAACAATCTGATGTTTGTCTCTAGAAACCAACAACAATTCCTTACAATATGCAAAATTCCAGCCTCTGGATCTCTGGGATGAGGGATCCATATATAGATATCTGTAAGGGGGATGAGTCAGCTTGTGATTTGATTAGTGTCTTCTCTCTGACAGTTCTTGCTTCCACTTGGAGGCTGAGGGCCTCTTACTCATCCTTGGTCGAATTCAGTGAGGCAAGTGTCACAGGAGAAGATTCTGGAAGCTTCCATTGCCTCTCCACCTCGCGGAATGACACTGCCATTTGTCATTTCTCGCCCATCGCACCCCACAGAAGGGACTTTTGAAATGCAATGCACCCTCACAGTGTATTTAGGTGAGATGCAATGCACTTAGCCAGTGGAGCAGCTGCAATGATCCTATTTTGACCAATTCTGAGTAGTTTCTCATCAAGAACTTCTGGGAGAAGCTGTAATCTGTTGACCTTGTTCCTTTAGGGGTTAGAACAACAATTTTAGGGACTTAGGAGCCCTTGGTTTATGGACATTTCATGCTTGGGGTTGCAGGGCACAAAAATTTCTATAACAGTTGCACCCTAAAGTATGAGGTCGTTAACCTTTTGGTGTCAGGTGAAATGCTTTATTATGAGGATCCGAAGTTCTTTCAATGCTGGGAGGAGACCTGTAAGAAGATACAATACAATACATTATCTTCATAATATTTTCATGATCTAGTTGAGGTGGGCATTCCCATGCTCAGCTTTATAAATTCATTTTCATGTACATAGGACAGACAATCGTCTGAGTGTAGACTGATGATTCTAGTAGAGCCATCATCCTTTTGATAGGATGATTATCTGTGTTGTAATGATGTACATTTAATGTCTTTATTTCCCTGAATATATATCGCAGCCCAGATGGATGAAACTAGATCCGGGGTCTTCAATCTCGTCTGATCTTCACTCGAAGTACAAGTCTATCCATGTGAGAAATGTTCTGAAGTCGAACATGGAAAGACATCGCTTGATTACCAGTCAATGATGTAAACTGTTAACAAGCGTGAAAGGAATCACCGATAATGATAATGACTCTCAAGGTACTGCAGTACAATTCACGTGGTGTGAATAAAGGACTTGGCGTCGAACACCACGCAAAATATTTCGGTCGAAGGCCATTGATGTAAACCTGTCGCCGGAAGTGAGAAACTTGCCATTGAGGCATGCAAGCTTCAAAATACTGAATGGGGTGTTCCTAGATCAACTTCTTGGATAATGAGTTGATGTCAACAAGAATTGATCCGTCATAGGAGTGCCTTCATGAATCCCACATCAATGACACGGAATGGAGCAAATGATTTTAATGGAGGTGAAAACGATCTGGTGATATAAGGTTCAGGGTGGCGGTCATGAAAGAATGGAGTATAATGTATGGTAGTGGGTGAGACACAGGTGAATTCACTGAATGACTTCTCTTGAACATATCGGCGACACTGATGTGATGGATTGGTAGCACTAACCCCCAATGTGGATGGTATGGCGTGACCATGGTGATGTGACCGGTGAATGAAACAACCCAACCCGACTCGGACACGGAGTGGAAGTGTCATGTTCAAGAGCGACTTGCTACCAAGAAAGTTTCTTTGAGTTTTCTTCCCAATTTTTCCCCAGTCATTGCTGACCAGTACCTCTTTATTTTTGTCAAGCTTGAGGAGGATAACATATGCTTGTTCTATAATTTTCCCTTCGGGCAAACCCATCGCTATGTTTTAACGAGCCTAGCGATAGTGAAACTCGTTCTCGTCTATAGACAAGTTTGTCGCTATTAATCTTTTTAACGAGTTTAACGACAAAGATAACTCGGTCCTTTTCAATTTTAGAGAGTCTGAAAAGGAACGTAAAGGTAACTCCAAAATTCCTTTTTCGTCATCTAATCCCTTAAGTCCGAAAAAGTATAAAACAATACAGATGGGATGAATTTTCAATACTTTTAACGAGCCGAACAAAACAAGCGCTCGATCTTTTTAAGTAATAATCCCTCAGGTCCAAAAAGATTAAAATCTAGAGGAGGGATAGCTCTTCCTGTCCCTTTAACGAGCTGGAGAGGCCAATGGCTCGGCAATCTTTTCATATTTTACGAGTTAGTTGAAAAGAGCTTAAAGGAGACTCGTCTTTTGAGGAACGAGTGATAAAACGGGTAGCAGCTGATTCCAGGTAAGGTTTGGAATTTTCCAATCACGGCAGTGTCATAAGGATGGCTAGTGAAATCACTCTTCACAGCTGTTCCTCAAAATGGGTAAACAATCAAATGGAGGTGAATGATCGGCCAATGAAAAAGTGGAGGTGATGGTGCAAACACGACCAAGGCTTTAACGGCTGAAATACTACATTCACGATGTTTATTTACCAGGGAATAGTTCATTTTTTAACGAGCTTAAACGCGGGGGGAAACATTTTCTCATGTCTTATGTTTATTTTTAACGAGCTTGAACTATGTGCTAAAACTGCTCGATGCGGGTTTATTTTTTAACGAGCTTGAACCTTGCGGTAACACTGCTCGAGGCGGGTTTATTTTTTAACGAGCTTGAACCCTGTAGTAACACTACTCGTGATAAGTTTGCATGCCCCCAGCATAATAACGCAAATCGAGGTGCATGCCCCCCAAGCTTCATTGCACTCAACTCGGTTGTTGGAATGAAGGTTTACCTTTGAGATTTGGAAAGGGGATTTGTTTCATTTTTTAATGAGGTTGACATAGTAAAAGAACCATGCTCAAGACTCCTTGTTTCATTTTTTAACGAGGTCGACACGAGATAAGAACCATCCTCGAAATCCACCATATTTATAGTATTTGATAGAGAATCAAAAACTGAAGGATGATTAAGGTTGCTGGAATAATCTTCATGGTAATTTGGAAGACGAGAGCGATGGTGGTAATCTTCCCATGGTGCCTCTCCTATCATTGAATGAATGATTACTTCTTCTGTTGAATGTACATGCGGCGAAGGATTTGAAGAGGTGCCATATTCCAGTGGAGTCGCCATTTTGTTATAGGGAAAAGTGTCTATTTAGAACTGCTCTATCCCACTACGGTGTGACAGCTGCCTTAGAAACAAACAGAGAAAAACTACTTTTGTTTTTCCTTTATGAATTATAGATAGAGAGGAACAGAAATACCAACCTCTGTCTTGCGCTAATCCTTCGATTCGATCCCTCTCTTCTTTGATAGTCCTCAGCTACTTTCTCCCTTGCACGCCCAGCTTCACAAAGTACCTGTATGATCATAGAAGCATAGCACTATACAAAGACATGGATCTATAATCATAAACAATCTAGGATTGGATGTAAATTGACCATACAAATGTAACAAGCATCAATGATACAAAAGCATGGAAGAAAACTCAAATAGCTTTTATTGATAAACAAGAAAAGATCCAGGAGGAGTTACAACCAGTTGTTCCGACCCATCATCAACCTCCCAGCAAAGAAGCCCCTCTTCACCTCAACCAAAGCTTAGATCACCCAACAATCTGATGTTTGTCTCTAGAAACCAACAACAATTCCTTACAATATGCAAAATTCCAGCCTCTAGATCTCTAGGATGAGGGATCCATATATAGATATCTATAAGGGGGATGAGTCAGCTTGTGATTTGATTACTGTCTTCTCTCTGACAGTTCTTGCTTCCACTTGGAGGCTGAGGGCCTCTTACTCATCCTTGGTCGAATTCAATGAGGCAAGTGTCACAAGAGAAGATTCTGGAAGCTTCCATTGCCTCTCCACCTCGTAGAATGACATTGCCATTTGTCATTTCTCGCCCATCGCACCCCACAGAAGGGACTTTTGAAATGCAACGCACCCTCACAGTGTATTTAGGTGAGATGCAACGCACCTAGCCAGTGGAGCAGCTGCAATGATCCTGTTTTGACCAATTCTAAGTAGTTTCTCATGGAGAACTTCTGGGAGAAGTTGTAATTTGTTGACCTTGTTCCTTTAGGGGTTAGAACAACACTTTTAGGGACTTAGGAGCCCTTGGTTTATGGACATTTCATGCTTGGGGTTGCAGGGCACAAAAATGTCTATAACAAGCTCTGTAACAAAATAGTAACAATGTTCAGTTAAGTCTAATAATATTCAATCAACTCTGCAAGGATTAGTGATATAATGCAGAGTCAATACAACAGTTATTGTCTGTAAAAACCTTAATGAACGAATCTTAACAGAGCATATGATGTAACTTATAAAGCATATCAGATTACCAAATAATTATGATAAGTGTTGGATAGGTAAATCCCCTCTGCGGACAGAGGCGATCCCACTAGTCTAAAACAGAACTAGCCACAATCAAACCACGCTGCCACGCAAGTTCCTAGTTATGCATCAAAGGTGAATTACGAAGACCAACCTGGAATCCAAAGCAAAGTTGATATTCCCTCTCCCTCGCTCCAGCAGATCATAAACAGACACCTGCACATGCAAAGGAAGAAACAGATACCAGCATAAAATCCACCAAGGCACAACTATATTTCAGTCAGAAAGGAAATAAATCACCCATCACCATAATAGACAATGAGATTGGAACTATAATAGCAGTCGCTCAATAATTAATAATAAAAAGGAAAAGTTACAACCAAGGTTCTGACGTTGAACCTCTCCTCTGGCTGGGCGAGCAACTATATGTGTCTTGCAATGTATCTCCTCTCCGGCAGCATAACCTCTCTATACTTCATTATCACTCATGATAACCACAACTAGCATTTCTCCAAGAACCCAAGAACTCAACAACTAGCACTAGCTTGTCTAATGCATGAGGACAAATATTTATAGATGGAGAAGGTAGAAAGATTCGATGAACCAGGACACCCATTGTGGATTGGCATTATCCCGAAAAAGCTACTGTGGATAGTTGTCAAGGATAGATGATGACTCTCGAACTCTATCCACTGGATTTTTCCCTCAAAAGGCTTCGTGATCTGAAGGGAAAAAATCATATGGGTGTGCTTTTGGCAAAAATCATTACTAAACTGGGCTGGCGTGGGTGTTGGTCTGTGACAGAGCGCCAGTGGTCGCGCCCTCTTTTGAGGATCTCAGTTATTGGCGCAGGTAAGATACTGTGGACCTGCGCCAATGGAAAAAGAGCACTTTTCAGGGATAATTTGCAAAAGGTGTCTTCAGGGAACATGAAGTACATACTCAGGGGAACAAAATGCAAGTGTTTTTGGGTTATGTCACTGCTCACAGGTCCCGGAATGCGTCCTCCAATGTATGGAAACGGGGCGATAGGGACGGTGACCAACTGTGACAAATTACTGTGTAATAGATGCCCCCTAAAGCATGAAGTTCGAGAGGTAGAGAGAGGGGTGAAATGTTTTACAAGAACACATATATAGAGCTGCCGCCGAGGATCTGTGTTAAGAGACATGACTGATAGTTCAATTACATGATGTACGTGGTATGGTCGCAGCCATCCATAAGAGAGTACATAAATAATCTAGATCCATAGTATGGACGTAGCCATCTGGTTAGGATCAACGAATTGACTCAGGTATGGTCGCAGCCATCCAGTGAATGAGTCAAGTATCAAGAATCACGCCTGGATTACAACAGACACAATCCAGGGTCTTGCGCTCCATCTCAACCCGAACAAGAGTACAAGTTCAAGCATGTGAATATATGAGCTGAAGTCGAACATGCATGAACATCGTCTGATTACCAGTCAATAGTGGAAACTGTTAACAGACGCGAGAGGTACCACCAATAATGACAATGGCCCTCAAGGTACTATAGGTACAATCTACGGCGTGTGAATGAATGATCTGAAGTTGAACACCCATAGAATCATTCGATCGGAGGCCAATGATGAAAACCTCACGTCGAACACGAAGAACCTGCCATTGAGGCATGCAGGCTCCAAGGCACCGGAAAGGAGTCTCTAGATCAACTTCCTGGATAATGAGTTGAAGTCGACAGGAATTGATCTTGATCGAAGGTGGGCCATAATGTTTCCCACATCATCGACATGAGACAGAGAGATAATGTTGTGAATCAAGATTGTACGAACTATCAGAGGGAGGTTGTTTCTTCGCAGAGGTCAACTTCTCTTGAACATATCGGTGGCACATTAATGGAATCGGCAGTATTTGACATCAATGTATCAAAGGTCATGATGACGAGGCAATGAGTAGATGAGAGGTCAAATAAGGTACCCAAGTCCATGGAAGCAAGTGAAAGATATGAGATGAGGTATCCCCACCCTGGATACGAAAGCAGAAAAGTGCCATGTTCAAGAGCGACATACTGCCGTCACGGTAATAATTATGGTTCAAAAATTTTCTTTTCCCCCCGCCATTTTTGGCGAGTACCCCAGTTATTTTTAACAAGCTTGATGGGGATAGCATATGCTTGTGGTGTGACAAAATCCGATGTCATCAAGTTTTAACGAGTCTGACAAAGGAAGAACTCGGCGTCTTTTCATGTTTATAGAGTTTGAAAAGACAGCAGAAAAGAAAACTCCAGGGGTGTCCTTTTTCGTAAAGTTGTGTCTCTCGGGCCCGAAAAACTATAAAATAATACCCGAAAGAACCGCCCGATCATTACGATCGAGGAGTACTTTTCATAATTAGTGATTTCGACCTGAAAAAGTAAAAAAGCGGTCAAAACCACATCGTTTCGGAACCATTAGCGAGTTTGGAATGACAAAAACCCGGTAATCTTTTTATGTTTTAACGGTCGACAAAAATAACTTAAAACGACCGCCCCTTATTAACATTTAACGAGTCAAGAGGAGCGACTCGGCAATCTTTTCCTCTTTAAATGGTCAGGAAAGAGCTGAAAGCGGACCTCCATTTTTATTCTCTTTAACGAGTCAAAAATGGAAAATACTCGGCAATCTTTTCATATTTTACAAGTCAGAAAAGAGCGTAAAGGCGACTCGTCCTGAAGGAACGAGTGGTATAAAGGGTAGCAACTGGTTCCGGTAATGGTGGACCTGCTCAAAACATGTAATGGTCAAGAGGCTGGCTAATTAAACCACTCATCGCTGCAGTTCCTCAGTAAAGGATAAACAACCAAGTGAAAGCATATGATCGGCCAAAGAGATGGTGGCGATGGAATGAAACAACCAAGGCTCATCTAGCAGAATTTAGCAGATAAAAGGCAATCACGGGATGTAAATCAGGTATGGGTTCATTTTTACACAAGCTTGAACCATGGAGAACTCTGCTTGGATTCAATTTCATTTTTACACAAGCTTGAAACGAAAAACTATGCTTATTAAATTTTTGCATGCCCCCAGCATGATAATGCAAATCGAGGTACATGCCCCCCAAGCTTCATGGCATTCACGGAGTGGATGGAATGAAGGTTTACTTGGAAAGACTCGATTTTGAAGGAGGATGCATGCCCCCCGGGCCTCAGTCACGCGCCCGGGTCAGCTGCCGTCATCAGAATGACGGAGTGGATGTTGAGGCATTTCCGGTGGAAATAAGACCATTTAGGAATGGTAGATGACTATATGTGAAGTGTGAACCGGGGAACGAAAGTTGGTCTACGATCCTGATCGTCCTTCCTTCGTGTGGAAAACACATCACTCTGAAGAGTGAGGACACAATTGCACGTATGCGATAAATATAGTCTCGTCCAAGGAGTAAATTGTAATCTAACGTACCTTGGACTACCATGACGCCCATTTGAACAGTCTTCCCTTCTAATGTGATAGGCACATTGGGAAGAATTCCTAAAGGTTGAGTGGTTTCTCGATGGAAACCTGTAAGGTTTCTCATCTCAGGCATAAGCAGTGGCGAACCAAGTGCTTCCCAAGCTGTTGAAGAAAGGATACTCACAGGAGATCCCTCATCAATAATTGTACCGGCCATAACCATGCAGTAGACTTGGACTATAATTCGAAATGGTATGGAGGCTGGTAACCGAGGATTGACTAGTTGATCCCAATTGAAGGAAACAACTAGGTTGCTTGGAGGTGGGACTAGATAAACGGCCGGATATGCTTCTGGTGGACTTTCTTCCTGTTGCGAAGGAATGAGAGGGATGCTCACTTGATCATTAGAGTCTATGTTGATGAATAGAATTTGGACGGTGGAGTCTTCATTCTTTGCAATGATAATATCATCTGAGAAGGGAACTTCTGAAGGCAAAACCGGGTCACTTGTAAGCTGGACCGTTTGACTGTTGTCTGGTTTGGATTCAGATGTAAGATCATCTAAGGATGGAACTTCTGAAGGCAAAACCGGGTCACTTGTAAGCTGGACCTTTTGAAAGACCGGGTCAACTGTAATCTGGAACTTTGGACTTTCGTTTGGTTTGGACTCGAGTGGTTCATCCTTGATGATAAAGTGGTGCATAGATGATGAATGTAAATCAACACTCGTTCCGACCAGGGACTGGTCTGGAACCGGCGGAGCACAGCTAGGTTCGGGAAGAGAAGGTTGGACCAGAGAGGAATCATGCTTGATCACTTGGTTAGCAGAGAGATGATCTGCAGTTGCAAAAAGACGTTGATATCCAGCGGGTAGTTGGGGTAAGGGAGCTGACAGACTTTCCAAAAGACGGGAGGCTTCATCCATAAGTGGACAAAGGTGAAGGAGATGATTACCTTCACAAAGTCGACAAGGGAAACGAACCTTCCCTTTTCTCTTACCAACGGATAAGGTATCGTCGATTGGCGACGACAAGGGGCGAGTCGGGTCACGGGACCATATATCTAGGATCCTAGGAATACCAGGGCAATCAGAAAGAAAATGGTCCTCCTTGCATAATCGACAAGGAGACTTAACCTTCCGCGGAGGAGCAGAAGGTGGTTCTACTTCAGATATTTTCGTGGTAGATGCGACCTTTCCCTTAGGAGACTTCTTCTTTTTAGTCTTCTTCTTCTTCTTCTTAGCCACCTGGTTACTGAAATCCAAGGTTTCACCAAGCGAAGTAGAAGATGAGGACGCAGCAATGGGCGAAGAAGGGGAGGGCTCCACCTTAGAATCAACATGGTGTTGTTCGGGTGGAGGAGGTGGTGGCGGAATAGGAGTTATCACACTCGAGACCACCGAGTTTGAAAACAACCATACGGGTAAACCAATGGTCAACCCAGGCAAAGACAATGTTGCGATATACTGAACACCGACATTTCCAACAGGAGGAAATGGACGAGGGTTCCCATCAGGAGGAATACCTTGGCCGGTGGGCGCCGGGAAGGCTGCCATCGAACGAGAAATAATCCTACTCAGGCTAACGCAATCAAAATCTAATTGGGTAGATGTTATCGTGGCCAATAAATTTTAAGACACTGAACTTAACCTTTTCATTTTTTAAGAGTCGAGAAAAGGATAAAAGATGACTCTAGTCTCCTTCGAATGTTTAATGAGCACGAAGTGACAAGATGCTCACAGGCACCTTTTCTTTTAGGGAGTCCGAAAAGGATCAAAAGTGACTACTCTGGAGACTCTAGGTAAAAGGTTTACCAAACAATCTGTAAAACTGCTTATACACCTCGGCAATCAGATGAAAACCAAGGACTTCCCGTACTGCAGTCAATCTTCCCGAATGCTGTGTTCAGTGCATTACGGCTTGTAAGGCGGCAGACTCGGCTTCCTATGGATAAAGGATAATAGCCTAGTGGGGTCTCCCGTATATACGCGATGGTACGTGGGAGCTCAGTTCGTATTGGCACCTATCGTTTCACCGTGGAGGAGTCACCCAACCACTCGACGATAAACTACCAGATTTAAAGACGCCGGAACACGTCTCTAACCTAGACCTCTAGAGTATTTGTGTTTGTTCCAATGCGTTGTTATGTTCATTGAGTTTATTTTAAAGTTTATCTTTGATTATGTTTCAGTTTTTGGGTCCTACCGTATGTGATATCTCAAAAACTTCTTAAATGCAAACTATATGCCAAAACTATATCATTTGATTCGATGAATTCTATCTACAGGAGGGTTGAGATCTTTATACAAACGAAATGATCACTCAACAGACAACAAAGATCCTAATGCAGCTAATAACAAGAAATGAAATTTTTTCTTTTTCTTTTTAATAGCAACAAATAACAATAAACGCTAACTAATATAATGCAAAAGATATTTTGTTTTTCTTTCCTTCAAGATGGCATGATGCATTTACACAAATCTTAAGAGATATGCACAATCCAAGTTCACTCAATGAAATAGAACCAATTCTGAAACACCAAAATGAACTATGCAAGCAAGGAAAAACACAAAGACTTTCAATGAACCATGTAATCTAAGTTCGAATGAAGTCAAGTAAAATCCAAAGAGGCTAGAAGTGAAAATCTCAGAGCATAGAAGATCAAGCTTTAACAAATCACTGGATAGGCGCGGAACACAACCAACAAGTTGACTGGATAATCAAGAGACCGAAACTTCCCATAGAAGGCTAGACATGCAAAGTCACCAGATGTTCTAGGGCTGATAGAAAAGAGCAAACAACTGCAGGATAAAGGCTAAAACCAGTCAAGCAGAGGTTCAACACACTTCCAGAGGCTGTAAGAGATATAAAAAGAGGCTGAAAGAGCTTTCCACCCACACACATGCAAAATTTGCAGGGCTGGCGCGACTGTCAGCCTGCAACTTGCACTACCAAAGGATTGGCGCAAGTTGCTTTTGAGCAACATGCGCCAACTGGCGCGACTGTCAGAGTAATAACCGCGCCAATTAAGCTTGCCAGCTAGAAAAATATATAACTCGACCTTAGGTCGGGCTGACAGTGCTCAGATGGATTAAACAGTAAAGAATAAACTCAGAACTGACCCAGGAAGCTCTTTCACTCAAGCAAGCAAGAGAAAATTAACATGCAAGACAAACTCCAAATAGCTTCTCCCCAGCGGAGTCGCCAAATTGTTGGATAGATAAATCCCCTCTGCGGACAGAGGTGATCCCACTAGTCTAAAATAGAACTAGCCACAATCAAACCACGCTGCCACGCAAGTTCCTAGTTATGCATCAAAGGTGAATTACGAAGACCAACCTGGAATCCAAAGCAGAGTTGATATTCCCGCTCCCTCGCTCCAGCAGATCATAAACAGACACCTGCACATGCAAAGGAAGAAACAGATACCAGCATAAAATCCACCAAGGCACAACTATATTTCAGTCAGAAAGGAAATAAATCACACATCACCATAATAGACAATGAGATTGGAACTATAATAGCAGTCGCTCATTAATTAATAATAAAAAGGAAAAGTTACAACCAAGGTTCTGACGTTGAACCTCTCCTCTGGCTGGGCGAGCAACTATATGTGTCTTGCAATGTATCTCCTCTCCGGCAGCATAACCTCTCTATACTTCATTATCACTCATGATAACCACAACTAGCATTTCTCCAAGAACCCAAGAACTCAACAACTAGCACTAGCTTGTCTAATGCATGAGGACAAATATTTATAGATGGAGAAGGTAGAAAGATTCGATGAACCAGGACACCCATTGTGGATTGGCATTATCCCGGAAAAGCTACTGTGGATAGTTGTCAAGGATAGATGATGACTCTCGAACTCTATCCACTGGATTTTTCCCTCAAAAGGCTTTGTGATCTGAAGGGAAAAAATCATATGGGCGTGCTTTTGGCAAAAATCATTACTAAACTGGGCTGGCGCGGGTGTTGGTCTGTGACAGAGCGCCAGTGGTCGCGCCCTCTTTTGAGGATCTCAGTTATTGGCGCGGGTACGATACTGTGGACCTGCGCCAATGGAAAAAGAGCACTTTTCAGGGATAATTTGCAAAAGGTGTCTTCAGGGAACATGAAGTACATACTCAGGGGAACATAATGCAAGTGTTTTTGGGTTATGTCACTGCTCACAGGTCCCGGAATGCATCCTCCAATGTATGGAAACGGGGCGATAGGGAAGGTGACCAACGGTGACAAATTACTGTGTAACAATAAGCAAACCACGCAGAAATCAAATTGTAGTGATACAGAAGCAAGTGTCCTCTGGGGTCAGGCCCTTAGCCTCAAGGGTACACCGCTTTAAGTTAATCCAGACGCAGAGATAAGATAATCACCAAGTTTATATTAATGCATAAAACAAAAAGTATAATGCGCCAAGTTCAATGAGACTCGATGATCAAAGTTCGATCTTTAACATAAAGTTACATAAAAGCATAATCCCCCAAAGCTGACAGTGTCATCCCTTTATATAAGGGTGACGGCGGAGATGTCTAAGCAATAAGATAAATAAAGCAGCGATCCCTCAGGATCAAAGATCCTGAGGGATTCACCAAACTGTTAATCCTTAATCACTTCTTTTATTTTCCACCGAGCTGGTGTCTTCTCCTCCTTTCCCGGACCGGTTTGCTTCAACCTGCTTAGCCTCGTTTGCACTCGGTCCTTCATCAAAGGGACAACAATTACCTTGTTCTTGTCTTTTTCTTTGGAAAAATAGCTCCTCGTTTTTACCCCTTCCTGCACAGGAGAATGACAACTATCAGCGGTTAAGTCTTGCATACTAATCCCACATGTTTTTTTATAATTCTTTATTGTTTCCACGTTCATGATGCAAAAAGGTTCACAAGTTCCACTGAAAAGCCATTGAAATGATCATCAAAAACATACCTTTTTAGTACTCCACAGATGCCTTCAGGAAAATTGCAAGAAATGGAGAGTCAACTTCATATTGCAAGTATGAACCTGAAAAGGATTCATGATTTGGAGTCACAACTCTTTGTTGCAAAGGAAGCCTTGGCCAAGTATCAGCTTGAAGAAGAGGTAAACCATTCCTGTTTGTCTTCAAATTCTTCTAAGTATTATTATATTGGTTCTTTTGAAAACCATACCAGAGGCATAGGTTCCAAGCTAATGTCCAAGATGGGCTATGAAGGAAAAGGATTGGGCAAACATGCACAAGGTATTGTTGAGCCAATAATGGTTAAGGAAAGACCTAAGTATTTGGGTCTTGGCTATGGAAAGTCTTATGGAGAGAGTTCAAAAGCTGCCATGAAGTCCATTGAAACAGTTCCGAAAAGGAGTTTCATTGTAGGTCCTCTACCTCAGAAGTGTGAGGATTGTATTCAGGAGGAATGGAATAACTCGAAACATCATTCACATGATGCAGGTGTTCAGAAGCACATACTTGAACTAGAGGGTTGTGGAAACTCTAACAGCCTTGAAGAAAGTGATGGTGTTCCAAAGGGAGCCACTTCTTCATTTGCTTCACCTCCTCATGAAGGCAATAAAGGTGAAAGAGGCAGGTATAAATCTGGTTCTAAACACATTCTTTTTGATTTTGTAAAGCATGGAAAAAGAATTGCATGTTCTTTTTGGGGTTTGGATAACCATTATGTTTCTAGATGTTGGAAGAGGATGGCCAAATACAGGAAACTTTTGAAGGAAAAGAAGCAAGCATCCAAAGGTCCACAGGACAAGGCAAATCATGTTGTCAAAAGGATGCACATGTGTTGCACTTACTAACATAAGCAAGGGCATCTTGTTCAAGGGTGTTGGACTTTGAATCCAGCACTACTTCCACCAAAGCTGAAGGAGAAGGTGGAAAAAAGAAAATTGCAGGGATGGAAATAAAGATTCAATGATTGATGTGGTTCAGGATGATTCACATATTGATGCTGATGTGCAAACCAAGGAGGGACCTTTGAAATGGATTGGTAAGAAATGGTTAGAATTCTTATCCAATTAAGGTTGCATGTCCTTTGATGCATCTGTTTGCATTTCTTTGTGGAATAAATACAAGTTTCAGGAGCCTCCCAAAATGGTAAATGGAAAGAGGTTGAGTAGGAAACTCACTTTATTGCTGAAACAATATGTTCATTTCAGCTTCGAAAGTACAGTGTACATAAGCAAAAGTTGATAGATGGAATGGATACATGAGCATGAGATGCATGTAATGTTGTCTTGGGAGGAGTTAACTTGGTCTCCAAAATGGAGATAATGATGAAGTGTTTTCATCTTTTGGAAACGAGTCTTAAAGGTATTTTTCTACATGCTTGACCTGAAGGGTCATTTGTTGTAAAGGCATGTTTTATTGTCTTGTTATCTAGTTAATCATTTGTATGCAGATATAAGACATGGAAGGGTTCAAGAGATGTTAAAATTGTTTCTTTGTTGAAGTGGGAGTTAGCCCATGCAATTGCTGTCTGTATGCCTGCTGTTGTTAACAGTTGTTGTTGGTAGCTTTTCAAATAGGCACAAATGAAAGTTTTGTGGAGCATATGTACTTCACATTCGTTTGAGCCACCTTGGATCAAGGATCAAGGCAAAGAAGTTCAAACTACCTTCTGTAAACTTCATAGCAGAAGTTCAGCATGGAGTCAAGGAGGAAAACAGTTCTTCCCAAGATGACCAACCCATACAAGAAGGGAAGTGGTTAGAGATTGTGGTTAAGAGGCACTATGCAAAGGCAAGTGTAGGGAGGCTGAAAGAAGAGGGTGCTGTTACTATCATTACTACTCAGATCAGTATATCAGTCTTTTGGTGGACCAAAAGTTCTTTTAGTGGGAAGGCGTGATCCGAATTGGATCCCTAAACCCTCTTAAAGTTACCCAAACTCTATAAAGAAACTCATGCCAAAGTTAAAAGTCTCGTGGATATCAAGCTTTTCAGAAATAACCTCTGAATAATGGTAATTTGCAGCCAGCATGGAGCAACGAGGACCTTCGGTCAAAGCGCTTGACCATTTGGCCCATGGAGACTGTGCATGGCGTAAAGATGGTACTTGGGAAGCTCAAACCCAGAAACAGAGGCTGTTTCTGATGTGCGATTAGAGCAAAACGCTAATTGAACATCGCTGGGAAAAACCCCTTGAGAAGGAAAAGCCCCGAGTGCTTGGTCACAAGGGGAACTGGAAAAGCATGGGAAAAGCGCTGAAACTGACAGGCGGGTCCCGCGCTCCAAAACCAGCGAAATATCGGAGGCGTATTGGGTGGTAAGTGGGTTTGTCAAAGTACCAAGTGATGCCATATGTTGAATGACGTGTGTCCAGTAGATGAGAGAGAAAACCGCTCTCATTGTGGGCTAACGATCGAGTAAGTCAACCGCGCGATAAGAACGATGACCATAGGATCTAGAGGCCTTAGATCTAATGGCGTAGATTGCACCCAATGGGAGATCGGATTTGGAGGGAGAAATAAGCTATGGTGCATAAATATTTGAAGCCCGACATGGATGATGATTTGGAAGAGATTCGTGTTTTGTGAGCATTCTTGGAGTAAACAGAAATAACGGCCATTTCAAATGATCGAGTGTTTCTAATGAACCTGACACTTATCGATTACGGAATAAGTGGCCACTTCCCTGTGAGGTGTGATGAAGTGACTGTAATAGCTGAAAGAAGGGATTCAAACCGACATAGGCAGGGAACGAGAGAGCTAAAAGTAGAAACAAACAGTCAGGAAGAAAATGGCTTAAAGCCACAGACTGACAGAGATAGAGAAAAAAAAGGGGAAACAGAAGAAGAGGAGAGTGAACAATGAGAAAAAGCTGAATGTGCAGAGAGTCTTTGGAGTCACTCAGAGGTTAAGTGAAAATCTAGAGAACTCAATTGACAACAGCATATTGTTGTTTAAGTTTTTTTGAGGTTGAGCAACTCACAGAGGCATGCAAAGGCCAAGAGAAATAACTTAGAGAAGCCAGAGTAGAGAGCCACGACCCGCAGACAGAGCCAAGAGCTAGAGTGAGTGCTAGAAGCAGGAGCTGAGAGCTAGAACCAGAGCCCAAACCAAAGAGCCAAAGATAGAGTCAGAGCCAAGAGCTAGTGCAAGAGCCAGAGCCAGAGCCAAGAGCCAGAGCTAGAAAGACGAAGAGCTCCAAGAGCCAAGGGATAAGATGGTGTTTTGAGCCCCATGTTCCTGTGTAAACATTGGAGTTGAGTGTGGAACTTGTAAAAGAACTGTTTCCATAATCCCAGAGAACCTAATCAAGTTGATTAGAGCTCAAGGAGACGTAGCCCAAGATATCAGGGTGAACTCCATATTATACTGTTGTCTTATGTGTTTGTTTTTACTGCTGCTTTCACTACTGTTATATGCATTTATATATTAGTTTAAGTACTTTCCCATATCAGCACAAACTACAGATTTTAAAGTAAATAATCAGCTGAAAACAAATACAAGTATACACCTTATTTTCAAGCATTTCTTAATTCTGCACTGGTCAATCATTAAGACATGGGAAAATTTAAAGCTTTGGAAATGGGAGAGGTTCTTGTAAGTTAGAAAAGAAGCCTAAGATCCCCATTTTCAGATCATATCTAGCCCTACAAAACTAGAGAGGGATCTCTCTATGAAATCACAGCCAAGAGATGACTAGAATGTAAAGGATTTTAGGCTAGATAGCTAGGATCAAGTGGGTTTTGAAAAATTTAGGCTCATCATGTTTGCTTGATCATCCCACCTCCATGGGTTGTACTGACATGGTTTGGTGTTGGCTTGGTGAAGTGGTTATATGTGTTTTCAAGGCTACCTCAATGAAGGTTTCCCATGTCATGTTATTCTCTTTCAACTGATGGAGTACTGTAACCTTTATCAGGCTATGGTGAAAGAGGCTGGGATAATGCACTTTTCCTTTCAATTTCACCCTTTCAAACATTTTGGTTAGGCTCCTATACAAGTAGCTAGACAAATTTAGAGGCTTGGCAGCTGTAAAGTGCATGAGCAGTCTTATGTGGTATTGATATAGCCTAGAAAATATGCCCTCACATGTGAAGAACTTCATGACAACCTTCATCAATGGTGCATATCTCTCCAACAAGTATCTAAATGGGAAAACATGTGAGTGAGCTCCTTTGTATTGTGATTTCAAGTAGGGTTTGTACTCTTCTAGGTCTAGGTTCATGCCTTTGAACCAATTTTCACCATGGTTTGGTATGCTTGCAACATGAGAGATGTAAAGAGATGGAATCCACTGAAAACATGAAATTAGTCCCTGCAATGGTGATCTTGTCTTCTTTCAATGTGAGGGAAAATATACCTGTGAGATGCTCATGGTAACCTACTTCCTGCACTCTTTGACAAAACCCTAAACAATTGACATCTTCAAAGAATTTCATTAAAAATGGGGAGCAGGTGATTTCATTGCAATTACAGGGCTCAAACTTCAGTATCCTTCCCCCATCAGTATCTTTAGACCAAAATAATTGATGCTATTATAGCTAGGTTCTTTTGGGCTAGGCCTAAATCCACAACTAAGACACTTTTGGTCTATTTAGAGGTGCTTGCGAGACATGAGAAGGATTGATGGTGGGGTATAAAGGACACATAATTTTTTAGTAAGGCTTTAATTGTCAAGAAATTATGGAAAAAATTCTAGGGAAAAGGTATTTGGTAATAAGTTATTAAATAGAAATATCTAAAAAGTAGACAACTTAAGGAATGGATTAAAGAGGTAGCTCCAAAGAAGAAGGTGGCATCTTATATATGGAGAAGCATGATGAGAAACAAATATTGGCTACTACGAAATCTGAGATGGGAGGTTGGAAGGGGGAATAGGATAGAAATAGGACTAGATGATATCAAAGGGGTGGAGGGAATACATACTCTTTCTATTCACATCCTTGAGCATTTACATAAGAAAAGGGTTTACTTTATGAACTATATCTCTTGTGATTGAGGATCTTCTTTTGTTACAAGTTATTGGATTAATGCATTTGAACTTGGATTTCTAGAGGATCTATTTGTGGAATGGGCATGTTTCACAACACAATTAATTCTAACAAGTTTAAAACTCACTGATAAGAAAGAAAAACTAAAATGCGAAGGTGTTATGTATAATGAGAAGATCTTGGTTAAAGAGATTTATAAACATATTTCTCATGGACGTGGCTTGAATGATAATGCTTTTTGGTTTCATAACACGTGGAGATGGGATATACCTCTCAAATTAAAATGTTTTATGTGGCTGGTGGTCCACAATAATATTTTAACTTGGGATAATATCCATAAAAGGGGCTTTGAGGATCTTGGAAGATGCTCTTTATGCAAAGAAGATTTAGAAGACGTGGAAAATCTATTTCTAACATGTCCTTTTGTGATCTCAGTATGGAGTGGGGTTCTTCAAACACTTAAAATACATGTAATCTAGAACATGGTTTCCATTTAGAGATGTCTCACTCAATGGTTTGAAGGTTTCAAGACATATCATTTTGTGCCTTTCTATATTTTGTGGGGCATATGGAGAAGCAGGAATGAGAAGATTTTTGAACAAACAGAACCAGATACTAGAAATGCCTATTTAAATATCTTTGCATATTTTATGGAGATATGGCTAATGAAGGAGGAACAACCTAGAAGACATTTTCGACTCATGGAGCTATGGTCATACTTTATTTTTTTATTTTTTATTTTTTATGGAGCATCCACCAACAGGGTTTGTGGAAGTGGGACACATTTGGTTTTGAAGCCAGACAACACCTTCCATTTTAGTTGGTATAGTGGCATAGGGTCAAATAATAGAGTTGAGCTAATCATACTCTTGGGGGCTCTTCTATGTGCTAACTAGATTGCAATTGAAGATTTACCTGTGTTTGGAGATTCAAAGATGATCCCAGATTGGGTACAATTGAGAACAAAATTTAGACCACCTTCCCTTACTTTATGGATGTAATGCATAAGATATTTGATGAATACCTTTCAAAGACTAGCCTCTAATAATGTCTATAGAGAGTAGAATCAAGTGGTATATCTCCTATCAAATAAGGGATGCAACTGTACATGTGCCAAGGAGGATTTTCTACTCGGTTTTCAACAGAGAATCCTTTTGCAACTCAAAGATTTTTAACTTATAAAGGGATACCCTTGAAATTTTTTCCTTCATCTCGTTTATTTGTCATTTGTCCATCAAAATTTTCATATATCATGATATGTTTTTGTCATGTTTGAATCATATATGTTATATTTGTTATCATAAAAAAATTTAAGCTTTTTTTGTGAAAATTGATATAGTAGACAATTTTCAGAAATAAAAGACCCATACTGTAGAGTAATAAGATAGAAATTTAACCATTTTATTTTAAAATCTAATATATGGCATGCAAAAACATTAATAATGAAATACCAAAGTATATATCTACTTTTTATTAATGAAAATCAATAATTTTTTCCTTATTAAAAATAAAAAGAAATTTAATCTATCTAAATTCTTGAATACTTGATTAATCCAAATCTAAAACAACTCTAATAACAATGTTGAATTCCAATTCCTAATCTGCTCGACTAGTGCACAATACCTCATTCAATACTGTTGTGAACCATTACATGTAGTTATGTAAAACACTCCCGCCCAATTTTAAAATTAGCTTCAAAAAAAAACTCTAACTTCAATATAGACTAGCACAGGGATCTAGTCGAAGTTTTTGCAGCTTGGTTAATTGAGACACCAAACATCCAATGCTATTGTGTACCACACCATCAAAATTGTCAACAACAACTGCAATCTGAACTTCATCATAACTGATAGTCATGTAAGTCAAGAGCAGACATCATCACTTGCATCAAACTTCCATATATTGGATTAGTTAAACACGCTGATTTGTCTATGTTCTAATCCCTCGGGGTGATTGTTTTTTTTATTTGGAATCTTAGTTGCGAGAAACCCAACTTCTTATTATTAGACTTCCAACATCAATCATCAATTTTCTGTATTCAGACTTTGGGTTCTGAATACCTGATTTTGTACCCCCACAGTATATATATATATATATATATATATATATATATATATATATATATATATATATATATATATATATGTATATATATATATATATATATATATATAGATATATATATATATATATATATATATATATATATATATATATATCAGATTAAAGATCTTATTCGGTGGAATTTATATGCAATGGGGGTTGATTTTGAATATTTGACAAATAGTACAACTTCAAGATCCATAGCAGGGTTCATCAGCACTACCATATTGTATCCCTTAGATACATGTAAGACCAAGTACTAGGCGGAGGTTTATGCCGGGGGTCGACAAAAATACAGGTTTGTAGCTCCAACGCATATTTTCCTTAGAATTAAACCGGGTTGTTTCTTTTCTTTTGGAATGGGTTTTGTTGAATTTAGTATTTGACACATGTATTTCCTTAGAAATCATCCGGGTTGAGTATTTTAAAATGGATCTTTTATTTGGTTGTAATTTGGGTCACAGGATCCTTGCGTTATCCTTGGGTTAGTGTGCTTAAATTTGGTGGGATTGGTCCTCCTTAACACACTTGGAACTTGCTAACACTCCCTATCACACACTCTTACTCATTCACTTCCATGCAATTGAAACTAGTGCTCCCTTGTGTTTCCCTAGCACTCCCTAACATGCGTTGGTGCCACACCCTAGAACCTGTCATATCTTGGCATGTCTTGGCATGCTTAACATGTCTTGGAACCGTCTCACATGTGTTAGGACTTCTTTTCATTCCCTAGCACACCTTGGAACTCCCTAGTTATTATGCCCTTATAGATAGCCTTACTTTTTTTTGCAATTTGGGAACCCAACCAAGTCATTGAAAAAATAGTGTTGTGCGTAGCCCAAAGTCTCCCTTTATTTGAAACTACTTTTTCCCAGCCCCTTATTGCAATCGTACGCTTGCCTCCTGCAAGTCCTATTTTATCCCAACCTATTTAAAAGGTATTTTATTTTCCTTTTCCTTTTCCTTTCCCCTTTTAATATTTTGTCGTGATTTTTGTTGTGCATTAAGAAGGTTATATTTTCACCCTGTTGCATTTGATATTTGTGGTTTTGAAGCTAATCCTCCTTTCAATAAACATTCTTCCATTAGTCTAACCTTAGACTTGAGAGTGTTGGGGAAATTTGAATATTTAGGATTATTCACTATAATTTTAACCTCTTTAGGGAGGCTTGACAGCTCAAGGTCAAAGTGGGGGAGATACGATTAGGAATAGAAGGGGCAAGGAAAAGAGAGGGAAGATGGAGAGGAGAATGCAAAATAATAGGGAAATCCATCAAAGTAAAAGAATTTATATGAAGATATAAAACCAATGAAGAATATAAAGGGGAATTAATCTTAGCAGAAGGAGGCGTAATGTTTATTTGAACTTCTTGCTAAACCTTAAGGATAGGTTCCAACCTGCCATGAAGTTTTTGATGATTTGAAATTGTAGCTTTTGGTTCAAACTTGCTTCTAACTTACTTCAAAATTATTTTTCTCCTTAAAATGGGAGCCTTCAACTCTAACCATTGGGTCTGAACATGTCCAACTTTGTAATGATTGAAACAATGAAATGACATTTTCCAATAATCAATCTTATGGGTCTATACATTTTCCTTGTAAACTAATTCAATGGCCTTGAATAAACACTCTTTGATATTTACTTTGAATAGAAGACAGACCCAATGCCTATTAATTGAAACATACCAATAAAGGTCCAGAGAAATTAATTTACCAAGATTCTTGCCAATAGTGTGAAGGGCCTCCTCTGTCTAGAAGACAAAGGGAGGGCTCGACAATATAGCCCAAAGTTGTTTCACCGAGATATGTTTGTGAGCGGGATCAAAATCCACCAACCATGTTTCCAGGACTAGGCTCGATTGCCCCCAATCCCATTCTGTCTCCTTCATCTTATTATAGTCCACCCTTAGCCAAAATTGAAAGCCTATCCAACCGCGAACAAATCCATGGAAAACTGACATATAACCCAGGGCTGACATCCAATTGTCCAAAACCCATGCATTGAGAGATGTTGTTTGCATTGCCCAACCATAAAATCTTCCTACCAAAGTAGTTTCTAACAAGTTTGGGATATCCTAGAACCTGATATCCTTACCAATGACCATTGAAAACTTATCTTGTTTCACTCTAACATAGAGCTTTGGCTTAGACAAATCTCTAGAACCATGGGGGACCAAAAGAGGCTTAAAAAGCTTAAATGAAAGGGAGTTTGGCTGAGACTTAGGGATAGTTACTACCTCAAAGCTAGAATGAGAGCTTAGCTCTTTTGCACTACTATTTTTTCTCAAAACGAAAACAACCTTGGACAACTCATGCTCAAATTAAATATCTACCTTGGAACACCATCCATCTTGGAAACACCTCATGATTTGGTTGGAGATGATTTGTTAAGACAATGAAGTGTCACCTATAAATTCATACTAGGATTTGAATGCCTCATGTGGACATGATTGGGCTCATAATTAACAATATCAACTTCCATTCAAAACTGTGGTGGGACGTAATTAATTGTTGACAAGACCCATTGTTCGACAACCAAGACAGTGAAAACCCTTGGGAAAAAGAAAGAGATTACACAAACTTTACTTGTTGTTGGAGAAAAGTGCCTTCAACTCTAACCACTAGGTCTGAACATGTCCAACTTTGTAACAATTGAAATAATGAAATGAGATTTTCCAATAATCAATGTTATGGGTCTAGACTTTTTCCTCGTAAACCAATTCAATGGCCTTGAATAAAATATCTTTGATATCTACTTTGACTAGAATCCAGGCACACCTTGGCACACCTTGGCACTCCCTAATTTTCATGCCCTCATATATAGATTTACTATTTTTGTGACTTGGGAACCCAGCCAAGTCATTGGCAAAACAGTGTTTTGCCCAACCCAAAGTCTCCCTTTGTCTGAAATTGGTTTGACCAACAATGTTGAGCTCTTTGAGATGATAAAGGACTATGATTTTAATGAGGGAATGATGAAAGAGACTCTTCATTTGACGTTCATACTCTCTTTTTTGGAGAATATAGGTCATCTTATCAATGCTTTGGAAAAGATAGTAGGGTATATTGAGCTTTTTTACCCTAGTGAAATGCATTAAAGCTAGATGTGATTCAACATTTTTGGGTTCACTCTTTTTCAAGCTTTAAAAAGCTTAAATGAAATGGAGTTTGGCTAAGACTTAGGGATAGTCACTACCTCAAAGATAGAATGAGAGCTTAGCTCTTTTGCACTAGTAATTTTGCTCAAAATGAAAACAACCTTGGACAACTCATGCTGAAATTAAATGTCTACCTTGGAACACCATCCATCTTGGAAACACCTCATCATTTTGTTGGAGATGATCTGTTAAGACAATGAAGTGTCAATTGTAAATTCATATTAGGATTTGAATGCCTCATGTGGACATGATTGGGCTCATAATTAACAATATCAACTTCCATTCGAAATTGTGGTGGGACATAATTAATTGTTGATAAGACCCACTATTCGACAACCAAGATAGTGAAAACACTTGGGAAAAAGAAAAAGATTACACAAATTTTACTTGTTGTCAGAGAAAAGTGCCTTCAACTCTAACCACTAGGTTTGAACATGTCCAACTTTGTAACAACTAAAATAATGAAATGAGATTTTACAATAATCAATGTTATGGGTCTAGACTTTTTCCTCGTAAACCAATTCAATGGCCTTCAATAAAATATCTTTGATATCTACTTTGACTAGAATCAGGCACACCTTGGCACTCCCTAATTGTCATACCCTCATCGATAGCTTTAATATTTTTGCGACTTGGGAACCCAACCAAGCCATTAGCAAAACAATGTTGTGCCCAACCCAAAGTCTCCCTTTGTCTGAAATTGGTTTGACCAACAATGTTGAGCTCTTTGAGATGATAAAGGAATATGATTTTAATGAGGGAATGATGAAAGAGACTCTTCATTTGATGTTCATACTCTCTTTTCTGGACAATATAGGCCATCTTATCAATGCTCCGGAAAAGATAGTAGGGTATATTGAGCTTTTTTACCCTAGTGAAATGCATTAAAAGCTGGATGTGATTGAGCATTTTTGGGTTCGCTCTTTTTCGAGCTTTAATTGAGATATTCTTCTCCTGATTTGGATTTGGAGGTTTTCACTACAATTCGGAGCAGAAAACATGTTGTCTGCATATGGATAAAATTGCAACCTTCAAGAACTCCAAGGTGTATGGATATGTTTGAAAGGTATTTTTTTGATCTCATTTCTATGATTTTATTGTTAAAATTTCAAAGAATTTAAACTTGTATATCGAATTATGGAGAAGAAGGGAGGGTTAGGGTTGACAAGAGTTTATAAATTCAATCACATTTTTTTTGCGATTAACAAGACTGAGCACTCCTGTGGAATTGTGATCTTCAAGCATTTTGGGAAATTCAATGGTGATGTGGATTGATCAAGAGGCTATGGTTGCTTCATAAGTTCTCCTATGATTGCATTGCTTCTTGTGATATATGGATCAACTTATGTTGGTATTTACTTTGTTCCTTTCTCTAATACCATGTAAAAAATCCTTGCACTGTTGTAGTGAACAATTCTAAAACTAAATTGTAACACCAAGACACACAATTTCTCTACTAATTTCAACAAAATATAACGTAATTAAATGATAGCCACACAATCACAAAACACAATTTTTCTAGGAAAATCAATTGGGAAAACCTTCTCCTTGATTGGGAATTTTATTGATAGAAAATGAGCAATGCATCTCTTACAATACAACTTTGTTTCACTGGAAACCAATCTAGTTTTCTTTACTTTTCCTAAGCTTGAAACACTTGCAAGACCCTTCATCTAATTCCCTCAATCCATGCGCATAGGCTGCTCCTAGCTAACTAGCAAATACTATTGAATTTCCACGATCTTGGGTCTAGGATAGAATCTTAGAATCTTAGAATCTCAACAAAAGCTACTTTGCACTGCGGAAAATAAATAACAGTAAATCACACATGCACAAGTATACACAACTTTTTACAAAAATATTGTACAAATATGTACAACCCAATCTCTATTATATTAAACCAATCTGAATAATACAATAGTCTATGGAATACAAGGTAAAATGACAATCATGTTGCATACTCTTTGTCGTATCTTGTCCTGTTGGTCCTTCACTCCCATTCTTCTCTCTAGCTGCCCCTTAGTCCATCAAAGGAAAACACATAGAGTCTCTAGGATGGTTACCACCTATCATTGTTGCAATTCACTTCTTCTTCAATGAACATGAGATGATTCAATCTACTCTTCTAGGTTGGCCAATCACTCAGCTCCAATCTGCCTTCTAGTAGCCTCTTTCATCAATCAAAGAGCTGCACATAGGCTCCCACTAAGCCCTTGAGCACTAAGCCATTAAAATGTCACCCATATAGACCTCAACCCCATGGAACTCAGTCCCCTAACCCCTAAGCCCTAACCCTTTTCCCTTTACCCTTGATTCCTAAACTGTTAAACCCCTTAAATCCTAGAACCCCTAAGCATTTCTCGCAAATCAATAGGTGCTCCAACACTAATATTCTTGGTCATATTAGGTTCTTATATACTAACCCCTCCAAATACAACCTCCAAGAGCTAGTAGGGTCCAAGAAAAAGAGCTACAAAGTCTCTAAATTTGATCCACATTTTATGGATAGTTACATTTCTCCCAAATATCTTCTACGTATTTTCTTTCAAAGGGAAACAATATGTTCTTCTAATGTCCACAAGTGCATCTAAGTTCACAAGAATAAAATAAGGTTCATCTCCAAGTTTCTCCAAGTATATTTTAAACTGGCACAAGCAATCCTCAACTACATGAATGGCATAATCTTCAAGCTATCCATATCTAGGTTCATTCCCTTTTGACCCCATTTTTTGCTCCTTCAATACAAAGCTAACCAAGGTCATTTTACAACTGGCTCTCCCTTTAGCATTTGGTGAGAATACCACCTCATTCTTTAGCATTGGATTTCTTCTAAACATAATTACACAAATACTCTCAACATATGTGGGGCTATCACGTAGATTAAGAGGAGAAAACAAAGGTCAAACTCAAACTTATTTTCAAACATACGTCAAACATATATAAAAAATTAAATAGTCTACACATGTAATTCTTACATTGTTTGATGGTTTTGGATTAACTCCACCATTTTATTTACCCACATTCATGTTAGTTTTTCATTCCATTAATTCTTCAACAACCGCTTTCAATTTTCCAAGTTCCTTGACTTTTTCTCCCAATATCTCTTTTGCTTCATGCAATTGAAGTTGATAAATAAAAGAACAAATAAACTATCTTAGATGAGGACATGGAAATGTCAGATAAATAAATACAAGAAGTGAACTCTATGGATCCAAATACATATCAAAGCTCTATCAAAAGAAAGGCGAGCACCAAAATCCAGCGAAGAAGAGCCATGAACAGATAACCCAAAAAGAAAGAAACAATTCCAAGAGATATGGAGGATGATGCAAAAGAAATGGATGTAGAGTAAGTAACTGTGACATGCATGGTAGAAGAGCTAAAAGGAAAAATTTGAAACCAATAATAGAAAAAAATGGTGTAGATGTGGATAACCCATCACAAGAAATAAACTTTGCGGATCCAAATATATATCAAAGCTCTATAAAAAGAAAGGCACCAGAAAAAAACCAACAAGAGCCACGAGAAGAAAAACCAAAAGAAAAAAAAGCAATTCCAAGAGATACCTAGGATGATGCAAAAGAAATGTATGTGGAAGAAGCAACCTTGGCAAGCATGGTAGAAGAGCTAAAAGGAAAATATTTGTAAACAATCCTGAACAAATAGTGTAGATGTTGCATCAACCCTACTTGAAACTCTCTAATCATAAAGGGATGACCTATCAAAGGTTAGTCAAGATATGGCATCCAAACTCATAACTTCAAAGAACCCTCAAAGCACCACAAGGAAGCAAAAAATAATGGCAGAAAAACGTAATAAAAACCTCATACAAGAAGTGAGCGAGATGCTAGCCAATTCAAGTAAGGTGGCTCTCATGATGGATGTATTCCACTCCATTCCCCAACATTCTTAGTGAAATTAATCACACGGAACATTAGGGGCCTCATCTAAAAAGGAAAGTTGAGGCTCCAAAAAGGTTAAAAACATAAGGATCCCTATAGTACTCATAATACAAAAAACAAAATTCTCCAACGATCGTGTAAGTGAAATCCTAGAGAAATGTTAGAAAGGTAGTTCTTCAATGGAAATGGATGCAAAAGGAAAAGTAGGAAGGCTAGCACTTATATGAAATCCCATGGAAAGTACCATCACCAATCTAACTATATCCCCATGCATTCTTTTAGGTCATTTTCAATTCAAAAGTTTTAAGTCAATAGGTAGAATTACAAATGCATGTCTTTTAGATCTATTGAATGATCTCCACTCCATATATTTAAAATACCTATGGATAATATTGGGTAACTTCCACATCATTAAATTGATTGAACAAAAAAGATGGCTTGCAATAACTGGACTCTAATGCATAGCTCTTCCTTGACCTCATGCAAGACCTACATGCCACATATGCAGATACTATACATGGTATATTTACTTGGAATAATTGGAAAGGTGGTTGCCCTCAAATTAATTCTAGATTTGACATATTTTTGGTCTCAAAAGCTCCTCGGGACAATGAGACCTTTGTGGAGGTTTTAATCCTTCCCTATTGTTAGCCTCCTGTTGCAACAGGTGTTCATATTTCATGATTGACATTTTTACATGCCAAATATGTCATCTTTCATGCTGCAAGGTTCCATATTTCCTTAAAGAGGCCAAAGAAGAAGTCATAAAAGTGTGCTAATCCAAATGCCACTGCTGTAATCCAATTTTGATGAGTTGTTCCAGTTTTGAAGAGTTTTCATTCAAGGGAGGTCCAAACAGTCTAACCTTGGTCTCCCTAGGTTTCAATTTCTTGTTTTAGAATATAGAGAATGATATCTGTCCAAACAGTTTAATCTTGGCAGATTTGTAGATAGGTAGAGAATCAAAAGAGCCCAACTGCTTAATCTGGGCCCTTGGTAGAAATAAGTGTAGACTTAGATAGGAAAACAGAAAAAAGGAAAATTGTAAAGCTGGGTCTGCAAGTCTAAGTGCACCCAATCCAAAAGAAGAAAAAATGCTAGGAAAGTAGGCTGGGTAGGTAGTTTTTGAGGTTTCAGAATGAAAATTCATGATCAATTTTGTGTTTATAAGTGTTATATCTTTTCAGATCACAGTCATGATGCAGTTTTTCATCTGGAGGAACTCAAGCTGGACATAACTAACTCCACTCTCTTCTTATTCCCCAAATCACTCACTGATTTTCCCAAAGAGGTCAAGAGCTACTTGAGCCTCTTAGTCCCATCATGTTCCATAACATTGGCCTTGGTGAAGATCTACCTCACTCAAGGATTTCTATTCTTCTGTTACAAAGTTCTATTTCCCCAAATAGCCTAAGGTCCCTTACCTTAGCGCTTTCTGGTCACCTCCATATTAATTACTAACTATATTATCTAACTCCCTAATCCGTTTCCCCTTCCCCTACTAAAACTATGTATAAAAATCCAAAAAATATAATAATACCCCCCCCCTTTGGCACTATAGCCATATTTCCCTAAAAGTCTGGGAAAAAACAGACCATCTGGGGTTGTTTTCAGCCCATCTGAGTCTTAACAAGAGTTAGTTTGACACCTGGTCATACTAACAACCTTTTCCCTAGTCCTAACCCTCAAAAACCCATTTTTCTAAGTTTTTAACCCCCCGCCGCGCCGTATGAAGATTCGCATATTCCCGCGCCCCGTCCCTTAACCCTCCGCTGTATCATCCTTGCCGCCAGCCGTCAGATTTGGCCTGCCCGAGATCTACGGTGGGCGGGCCTTCCCATACGCCAAGAGCCCGAGGGTTAGCGTCCGGGAGATGGGCGGTATTGCCGCCGTACTCCCGCCACGCGTCACCTTCCCAGGCGTGGCGGAGCCCCCCTCCCCGAAACCACCTTTGCTCCAAGGCGGTGCGCCCAGAAACCACAAACCGCTCTCCTCTGGGTGACGTAAGCCCCACGTCATACTGCTGCATCATCTGCCTGCATGGCCTCCTGCCACCGTACCACCGGGTCACCCTGCCTCATCACTGCCATCGTGTCCCTTTACCGTACTACCACGTCACGTCCGTACGTGTTGATGTCATCATGTTGACATCATCCCACCACGTCATCCGCCATACCATGGCCCCACATGCTGACATCATGTTGACGTCATCATCAATTGTTGAGGCAAAAGGAAAACATCGTGCTTAGGAAGCCCGGATTCAAATTCTGAGGCAGTTTTTCATGCGCAATTAGCGCCTAGCGCTAATCGCGCATGGCTACGAGAAAAGGGCCGAAATGGAAAACCCCACTTTGCGCAGCCCCCAGCAAGCCCAAAAGGCGTCGAATGACCCATTTTTCTTCTTGAAGCGCGCAGAAAGGATCAAAAGACAGTTCTAAAGAAAACAGAGGGCCGAACAGTGGCCATTAAGTTTTGATTTGACCCACAGCGAAGGAGAGAACCGGCCCGATTCATTTGTCAAAGAGTATCAGAGGAAGGAGGAAGCAGCAAAGAGTATCATTTAAATTTTTAATGGAAGTCTTCAGTTCCCAAAGCAGGTCTACATTAAATGACCTCCAACAAAGTCAAATCAGGAGGTGTAAACCCATCCCAGCTCTCAAATCACAATTAAAGCATTTAAAGCCACTGAACCACAATGGAGCAGAAGTCCATGCGCAGTGATTGCAGAAACACTGCACCAAGCCACCGAGGACAACACATTAATTCAGTTTTGATACGGCTACCCTCAGCACAGCCCATAGATATTTTCTTGCATTTATTGCTGATAGGGTTAGGTTAAAAGTAATCATCTACTTTCAGACCTATTTAGGTCACAGATGTGATAAACAATTTTGGAGAATTTTCCCTATATATACCACCCTCTGTATTATTTCAAGGGTTGGTCGCTTGATAACTTTTCATTAGAGACTCACACTGTATGTCTGATACTTTTTCTTTAATCAAAGATCGTTGAAGAGATTCGAGGAATGACTCTCTGATGTGCTGTTAATGGTCTCTGGGGACTGAATGATGGAATTCTTGTGCTGCGACATGAATCAATAAGTGCCTCTTACCTCTGTTTTCATTTTTCACAATCTAAATAGCAAAAAGAAACATTAGCTTAGAACTTGTTTAATTGCAGTCTAGGCTCAATTTCTGTTGTATCTTTATGTTTTCATCTAAATGAATTGGACATGAATACCCGTGGCTCATATTTACCCTAATTCGTATGTGTTTGATAGTTATCTAGGGATTCTTTACTGCCCTTAGATAAGAGCTCGTCCACCCTTCTCTGTTAAGCTAACTGAGAGATTCTTAATTGCCTCTCCTTCCTTAACATTCATTCCATCCTTTTAAGCTTAAAAATTGTTCCATGTGCAGCTATCTTGCTCCTTATTCCTCATGTGACCAAGAAAACGCACTAACAGTCTTACTCCTTGACTCCATGCCTAATGGTTTGAAACTTACACACTCTACCTGCCTCTTTACTTGAAAACATCAATCTTCCCACCAAAACACAAAAAAAACCCCTGAACTCAGTAGCTATTCTAAAATCATCATCAACAAAGTTAAATCAGAAAGAGAGAGCCCTCTCTGACTGTAGGTGGGCTAGAATCTGCAGTCCAAAGTTGGTCTGTGGTTACCTCGGCCGTATCCCTTTACTCCAACCTAAGGGACAACCTGAGCAATAACATAATGGTGACTCCACTGGGGACCCTCCTCAGTTAAATTCACGAAACAGGTTGGAAGAATCCACTAAGAAATCAATTTTCTAATTGCTGTATATTCCTTAAAACTACAGATGAAGCCTGAATGTCAGCCAGGTATCCTTTTAAACTGTCTTTTCTTTGCATTGACAGAAGTAAATAAAAGTTGCTTCAGTCAATCTTCATGTTAGTTTTAAGCTATAGATAGTTGTTCCAAAATTTGGTCAGTTCCTTGCTAATTCTAAAAACCTTCCCAGAAAAATACCAAAACAGTTCGGAAGCTGGCTCCCAAGAAGAATCTACGATACACAAGGTCAAATCCAGACCCAAATCCCCCAGCTGCTTTTGAAAATCCGAACCTAATCCCAAAGATCCTTAGGAAGCAAGGGCAAAGAGAAGATTTTGCTGATTTGAGTCCTGAAACAGCTTACCCAAGCTGTGTTCCAACTCCTGTCAAAGTTTTATTCCGTTCAACTCCTACTTCCCCTTGTTCATCATCCACATCTCAGAGCGCTCCATCCACACCTCCATTCACTGCACGTACTACAAATACCACTACTGTTGTTCCAGTTACTTCTGTTATCCCTGTTGTTCCATTTATCCCCGTTGTCCCACTTATCCCTGCCAATATGGCTAATAGATATGCACCCCTGCAATTGCCTGCTAATCCTGGGGCTTTACCTCAGGAATACCAATCTAAAATTACCTATTTTGACAGTACCGGTCCCTTCACAGCCCTTCAGCATACTAAAAATATGCAAGACTATTTTGAAAACTATGAAATAGACGATGATAGTGTGAGAATGAGAATTTTTGTTCAAAGTTTAACCGGTGATGTAAGAACTTGGTTCAGATCACTCGCTGCAAATTCCATAACTACTCCGGATGAGCTTTACCAGTCCTTTACCAACAGATGGGAGAAAAAGAAAGACCCCTTGCACATACTAGCTGAATATGATACAATTAAAAGAGGTCCCCAGGAGACTATTTTGGAGTACTGTGCAAGATTCAATAATGTCTATAATGCAATACCACAGAACTTAAGACCGCCCCCTGACCTTGCCTTGTACAAATTCCCTGACGGATTCGACCCGGACATGGCATACCAGTTAAAAGAAAGAGCTCCTCAGACCCTTGCAGACATGCAAAATGTTGTTGTTAGTGTAGAGGCCAACCTAATTGCCAAAAGAAACAGAGCTAGAATTGAAAGAAGAACCACCTTTAAGGAAGAACCTTCAACCTTTGATCAAAAGCTTGATGCTATTATCAATGGCCTACAAAGGCTGGGAGAAAGAGTAGAAAGTGTTGAGAGGAGATCATCATGAGAAGGAAAACAGTCCAATACCATAAGGAATCCAAATTTCAGAAAAACACAAAACACAAATACTGGTAGGTCTAACCAAGATCATGACATAAGACCCCCTTTTCAAGATAACTATGTTGAAGGATCTACTTCTAGTGAACCCTTAGAAGACACTCATATGAACCTGATGGATCTAAAGGGTGAACAACAAACTTTTCTGAGCCAAGAAGACCAAGATGAGCATAACTTTAGTCAATTTCAGACGAAGTCTGGTGAGTCTTTTGATTTTAAACAAGGCTATGATACTGCTGTGTATGAAGTCCACAAATAGTATAAGCTGAGAACTAGGACCATTGATATTTCTAAACCTAGAAAAACAAGGGATGGCAAACAACCCAACAAGATTAAGAGCAAGGCTGTCATAACAGAACCAGATGATACAATTGTCCCAAACCCGCATCAAGTGACTATAGAAGACATTACAGAAGCGCAGCCTTCTGTAGATCAGCTTTTGCCACCTTCTTCCTCTGAGCAAAACTCGAACAGCGTTCCAAAAAGCCCTCCTGAAATTGAAAAACCGCAAGCAATCAATTCCCATAACACTGGTAAACAAGAGAAAATAGCAGATAATTCAAATGAAATAGAAAAAACTGCCATTATCAACACCAAGACTCCATTGGAAAAGCCATTTAATTTAGAGGCAGAAATAGCTAAGTTGAAGATATCCATTCCCCTCTCAGAACTTGCCAAACACGATGTATATAGGCAACAAATTCAAAGGTCACTTCAAGTTTCAGAAAACAAAGATGATGTAAATGTTTTGGATGATACTCCTGAACTGTTGTTTGGTCGAGAAGTTAATGGAAAATCAACCTATGGACCTATGCCACCCTTTTATGTCAGTTTGCATATACATGACAAAGTTTTTCACAATGCTATGTTTGACTCAGGTGCATCGCACAATCTTATGCCCAAAGAAGTTATGGAAAAGCTCAACCTTGATATCACAAGACCCTACAAAGATTTGTACTCATTTGACTCAAGTCAAGTCAAGTGTTTAGGCCTCATCAAAGACTTGTGTGTCTCCCTAGTCCAATATTCCAATAAGACCATCCTCATGGATGTGGTGGTGGCTGACATACCACCAAAGTATGGTATGCTCCTATAAAGATCATGGGGAGTAAAGCTCCAAGGATCCCTTCAACTAGACCTCTCCTACGCTACTATTTTAGTCTTTGGGCAACCAAAGAGACTGTACAGAGAAACCCTCATGAAATATGTGGTAAGTAGTGAGAGCAAGCCTGAAAATTTTCCCATTTACTCAATCCATTCTGATATGGATTCTTTTATTTTGTTTAATGATAATACAAATTCTCTAACTGATGATGAGCCTTTGGCTCTAGAACAACGAGCACAAATCAATGAAGAATCGGTTGCACATACCCATGAGACTGTCACAACAATTAATGCAACCAGCATGATAGAAGAAACTCCCCAAACAGAAATTTCAAATCTGCCCAATCCTAACATAGCTGAAACTCTTAGCACAAACCACAAGCAAGAAATCACATGGTATTTAGAGTTTGATGGCTCTGTCAACAAGTTAGGAGGAGGGGTAGGTGTTTGGATTCACAATACACATGATAACCATGTGGAAGGTCATGCCTACAGACTGAACTTTAAATGCACAAACAACATGGAAAAATATGAGGCTCTTGCTGTTAGGCCTTAAACTGCTCAAAGCTCTAGGAGCTGCAAAGGTGTCTATTTTAGGAGACTCTGACTTAGTCATACAGCAGATGAAAGGTAACTTTGTAACCAATGATAATAGAATGAGGGCCTATAGGACTGCTACCACTAATATACTCAACGAATTCACTGAATTCAAGCTTGATACGATTTCAAGAAATCACAACATTCACGCTCACAACCTAGCCACCTTTGCTAGTACATGCAAGCTTCCTTTTGACCCAAACCATCACTTCACAACTGAAATAAAACATTGGCCCACCGTCCCAAATAACATTAAAGATTGGAAAGTGTTTGAAAATGACGTCTAGATCAACAATTTCCTCACCCTTGAGCATGAGTTTTCAAATATTAACATTGACATGGATGCTATGACAGATGACCAACAGCAAACAACTCAAAATTAGCAGAAAAATCAGAAAGCGGTAGCAGCTGCAACAGCCAAACAAATTCTGAACCCGACTTTTTTTAACAAAACAAATATAGAACAGCTGAAACAAACGCACTTGGAAGAAATTGCCAAGACAGAGGCTGAGATTATTGACTTAAAAGATAATTTTCTGCCTGCTGGCCTAACCCCGTTAGAAGACATGTTTGACGCCAATGATGTTTCCAGAAAGCCAAAATTACAACCATTGAACGCTGCTATAGAAGAACACAACATTGGGATAGCAAAGAATCCCAAAATGATCAAATTGTTAAGAAATTTACCACCTTATCAAAAGCCCAAGTATATTGATTTGTTCAAAGAATTCCAAGATGTATTTGCTTGGAGTTATGAGGATTTGAAATCCTATGACATCTCAGTGATCCAACACACAATTCCCTTAAAACCAAATCAGAAACCCTTCAAACAGAAACTTAGAAGAATTAACCCTATGCTTCTTCCCCTGATCAAGAAGGAAATAAAGAGGATGTTTGAAGCAGGTATAATAACACCCATCAGATTTTCTGAATGGGTATCCAATCTTGTTCCCACAAGAAAGAAGACAGGAGAGATCATACTTTGTGTAGATCTGAGAAATTTAAACCAAGTATCCCTAAAACACCACTATCCTTTGCCCAAAATGGACCACATCCTACAAAGGGTAGTGGAGTCATCTAGAATCTCTTTGTTAGATGGCTTTTTAGGTTTCAACCAAATACTTGTTCACCCGGATGACCAAGACAAGACAGCCTTTACCACACTGTGGGGAACATTTAAGTATGTTAAGATGCCATTCGGACTTAAAAACGCTGGTGCTACCTTTCAAAGAGCAATGGATATTGCTTTTGCCAAAGAAATACATGACTTCCTAGTTGTCTATCTTGATGACCTGACCCCTTTTTCAAAATCTGATGAAGAGCACCTCAAGCATCTTAGGCAAATATTCATGACATGCAAGAAATATGGCATTTACTTGAACCCCAAGAAGTCTCTCTTTGGCCTTGAAGAAGGAAAATTACTTGGCCACATCATATCAAAAGATGGGATTAGAATAGATCCTGAAAGAATCCAAGCCATACTCCAAATCCCATATCCAAGAAACATAAAAGAGCTACAAGCATTCCTTGGGAAAATCAGCTTCCTAAGAAGATTTATTCCAAACCTAGCTGAACTGATACGATTGTTAAGCAATATGTTAAAAAGGATGCCAAGGTAAAATGGTCTCTTGAAACCAAGCAAGCATTTGAGAGTATCAAAACGGCCTTAACCCAAGCCCCTGTCCTCACCAGCCCACAATTTGACAAAGACTTTATAATCTTTTCGTTTGCATCTGATCATACTATAGCTGTTGTCCTTTTGGAAATAGATGAACAGGGAGCTGAAAAGCCGATTGCATTTTTCAGCCGAGCCTTAAGAGATGCCCCTTTGAAGTACCCAATCATGGAAAAGTAGTCTTATGCACTTGTTAAGGCCATCAAGGACTTCAGAGTGTACATTTTGTATTCACATGTGATTGCCTATGTCCCACACGCTATTGTAAAAGACATAGTGACCCAAGAGGGGTTAGAAGGCAAAAGAGGCAAGTGGATAGCAAACATCCTTGAGTATGACATAGAAATAAAACCAACCAAGCTGATAAAGGGACAAGGTTTAGCCAAACTGATGTCTGAAACAAACTTTCAAGCCCTAGACATTAACCAGCTAGACAATGAACAGGAGCTGGCGACTCCACATATCAGTGAGACCTTTTTGCAATCTCCATGGTATACTGATATATGTTTTGTACTGTCAAACCTGTTTGCTCCCCCAGGATTGTCCAGAACAAAGAAAAGGTTTTTAAAAATGAAAGCTTTAAAGTTTTGTGTCATAGATGGTGCATTATTTTGGAGAAATCATGAAGGTATATTGCTTAATTGTTTAACCATGAATGAAACTAACAATGTCATGAAAGAATTCCATGCAGGTGACTGTGGAGGACATCTATATTGGAATTCCACAGCTGATAAAATCTTAAGGGCTGGATTCTATTGGCCCTCTCTTTTTGCAGATGTAAAAAAGTTCTCCATGTCATGTCACAAATGCCAAATCTTTGAGGGTAAGAGAAAGTTATTGCCCCTACCCCTTAAACCTATCTCAACAGAGAAGCCTTTTCAACAATGGGGTCTTGACTTCATTGGAGAAATTCATCCCTTTTCCTCAGGCCAACACAAGTGGATTTTAACGGCCACCGACTATTTCACTAAGTGGGTTGAAGCCATTCCTTGTAGGCAAGCAAATGACACCATCATTATCCAATTCCTTGAGTGCAATATCCTTTCTAGATTTGGTTGCTCTGAGAAAATCATCACTGACAACGCCGTTGCATTTAAGTCCAAAAAGATGATCAGTTTCTGCCATAACTTCCATATCACCCTGGGCCACTCTATAGCTTATTACCCTCAAGGTAATGGATTATCCGAATCATCTAACAAAAGTCTCATCAACATCATAAAGAAAGTGCTGGAAGACAACAAGAAGAACTGGCACAAAAAGCTGGTAAATGCCCTATGGGCAGACAAACTTTCAAGCAAGAGATTCATTGGAATGAGCCCTTATGAGCTAGTATATGGCATGGAGGCCAGATTTCCTTCATCCCTGGGCATTCCTACTATCAAATTGTTACAGGAAATTCAGGCTGAACCAAATAACATTCAAAGAAGAGTTAATCATACCATTCATCTTCAGCAAACTAGAGAACAAGTTTATGACAGAGATCAAATTTTGCAAGAAAAGCTTAAAAAGATGTTTGATAAGAGAGCTAAGGCTGAGGATTTCAGCATTGATGACAAAGTTCTAAGGTGGGACTCATGAAGAGAAGACAAGGGCAAACATGCCAAGTTTGATTTTTTATGGAGAGGACCATTTGTTATTTCTGTTGTTCAGGGAAATAACACTTATTTTCTCAAACCTATAGAGGGAAATACTGCTGAAGAAGGCCCTGTGAATGGCCGTATGCTCAAACATTACCATGATCCCTTTTAGGGGATACAGTGCAGCTTTGTATATATTTTTTGTACAGTGATATTTGTATATATCAGCACTTTGTTCCCATTTTATATAAGTAAACCAATTGCCAAGGGAGCAACAGTAAATTTTGTGAAGACCCAGCCAATACAAGTGTTCCAATTTTAAAAGCTCTGTCTCTGCACTAACCTCAACAAAATAGCAAGAATGGCACAGTTACATCAACCAAATCATGGCAAAGGGGAGCTGTTTGCAGTCTTCAGTCAAAGGTAGCAAAACAGAGCAGTATTTTTAGTTCACATCAGCACCCTTGCTCAAAGCAAAAACAAGGCAAGCCTATGAGTTTTGATCCATGTTGTGAAAATGTTTCAAAGGTACAAAGCTGAAGCAACATTCTACATAATAGCAAGCACGCAGAAGAAAGCAAGCAGTGCTATACATTTCACAACAATTCAGTTGGGGAAGAGTGTGGTTCTTATTCCAAATTTTCAATTACCTAAACAGGCAACACAGAGAAGTTTTTCAGTCCACGGTAACCATAGAAGATCAAGGCAGTCTGACCTGCTGTTCTTGGCTTTTCACAAGGAAAAGCCATCCCCAAGTGGAGCCATTGTTAGCCTCTTGTTGCAACAGGTGTTCATATTTCATGATTGACATTTTTACATGCCAAATATGTCATCTTTCATGCTGCAAGGTTCCATATTTCCTTAAAGAGGCCAAAGAAGAAGTCATAAAAGTGTGCTAGTCCAAATGCCACTACTGTAATCCAATTTTGATGAGTTGTTCCAGTTTTGAAGAGTTTTCATTCAAGGGAGGTCCAAACAGTATAACCTTGGTCTCCCTAGGTTTCAATTTTTTGTTTTAGGATAGAGAGAATGATATCTGTCCAAACAGTTTAATCTTGGCAGATTTGTAGATAGGTAGAGAATCAAAAGAGCCCAACTGCTTAATTTGGGCCCTTGGCAGAAATAAGTGTAGACTTAGATAGGAAAACAGAAAAAGGAAAATTGTAAAGCTGGGTCTGCAAGTCTAAGTGCACCCAATCCAAAAGAAGAAAAAATGCTAGGAAAGTAGGCTGGGTAGGTAGTTTTTGAGGTTGCAGAATGATGATTCATGATCAATTTTGTGTTTATAAGTGTTATATCTTTTTAGATCACAGTCATGATGCAGTTTTTCATTTGGAGGAACTCAAGCTGGACATAACTAACTCCCCTCTCTTCTTATTCCCCAAATCACTCACTGATTTTCCCAAAGAGGTCAAGATCTGCTTGAGCCTCTTAGTCCCATCATGTTCCATAACATTGGCCTTGGTGAAGATCTGCCTCACTCAAGGATTTCCATTCTTCTGTTACAAAGTTCTATTTCCCCAAATAGCCTAAGGTCCCTTACCTTAGCGCTTTCTGGTCACCTCCATATTAATTACTAACTATATTATCTAACTCCCTAATCCGTTTCCCCTTCCCCTACTAAAACTATGTATAAAAATCCAAAAAATATAATAATACCCCCCCCCCTTTGGCACTATAGCCATATTTCTCTAAAAGTCTGGGAAAAAACAGACCATCTGGGGTTGTTTATAGCCCATCCGAGTCTTAACAGGAGTTAGTTTGACACTTGGTCATACTAACAACCTTTTTCCCCTAGTCCTAACCCTCAAAAACCCATTTTTCTAAGTTTTTAACCCCCCCGTCGCGTCGTATGAAGATTCGCATATTCCCTCGCCCCGTCCCTTAACCCTCCGCCGTATCGTCCTTTCCACCAGCCCTCAGATTTGGCCCGCCCGTGATCTACGGTGGGTGGGCCTTCCCATACGCCAAGAGCCCGAGGGTTAGCGTCCGGGAGATGGGCGGTATTGCCGCCGTACTCCCGCCATGTGTCACCTTCCCAGGCATGGCGGAGCCCCCCTCCCCGAAACCACCTTTGCTCCAAGGCGGTGCGCCCAGAAACCACAAACTACTCTCCTCTGGGTGACGTAAGCCCCACGTCATACTGTTGCGTCATCTGCCTATGTGGCCTCCTGCCACCGTACCGCCGGGTCACCCTGCCACATCACTGCCACCGTGTCCCTTTATCGTACTGCCACGTCACCTCTGTACGTGCTGACGTCATCATGCTAACATCATCCCGCCACGTCATCCGCCATACCATGACCCCACATGCTGACGTCATGCTGACATCATCATCAATTTTTGAGGCGAAAGGCGAAAATCGTGCTTAGGAAGCCCGGATTCAAATTCTGAGGTAGTTTTTCGTGCGCGATTAGTGCCTAGCACTAATCGCGCATGGCTACGAGAAAAGGGCCGAAATGGAAAACCCCTCTTTGCGCAGCCCCCAACAAGCCCAAAAGGTGCCGAATGACCCATTTTTCTTCGCGAAGCACGCAAAAAGGATCAAAAGACAGTTCTAAAGAAAACAGAGGGCCAAACAGTGGCCATTAAGTTTTGATTTGACCCACAGCGAAGGAGAGAACTGGCCCGATTCATTTGTCAAAGAGTATCAGAGGAAGGACGAAGCGGTAAAGAGTATCAGTTAAATTTTTAATGGAAGTCTTCAGTTCCCAAAGCAGGTCTACATTAAATGACCTCCAACAAAGTCAAATCAGGAGGTGTAAGCCCATCCCAGCTCTCAAATCACAATTAAAGCTTTTAAAGCCACCGAGCCACAATGAAGCAGAAGTCCATGCGTAGTTATTGCAGAAACACTGCACCAAGCCGCCGAGGACAACGCATTAATTCAGTTTTGATACAGCTACCCTCAGCGCAGCCCATAGATATTTTCTTGCATTTATTGCTGATAGGGTTAGGTTAAAAGTAATCATCTACTTTCAGACCTATTTAGGTCACAGATGTGATAAACAATTTTGGAGAATTTTCCCTATATATACCACCCTCTGTATTGTTTCAAGGGTTGGTCGATTGATAACTTTTCATTAGAGACTTGCACTGTATGTCTAATACTTTTTCTTTAATCAAAGATCGCTGAAGAGATTCAAGGAATGACTCTCCGATGTGTTGTTAATGATCTCTGGGGACTGAATGATGGAATTCTTGTGTTGCGACACGAATCAATAAGTGCCTCTTACCTCTGTTTTCATTTTTCACAATCTAAATAGCAAAAAGAAACATTAGCTTAGAACTTGTTTAATTGCACTCTAGGCTCAATTTCTGCTATTTCTTTAGGTTTTCATCTAAATGAATTGGACATGAATATGAATTCCTCGTGGCTCATATTTACCCTAATTCATATGTGTTTGACAGTTATCTAGGGATTCTTTACTTCCCTTAGATAAGAGCTCATCCACCCTTCTTTGTTAAGCTAACTGAGAGATTCTTAATTGCCTCTCCTTCCTTAACATTCATTCCATCCTTTTAAACTTAAAAATTGTTCCATGTGCAGCTATCTTGCTCCTTATTCCTCCTGTGACCAAGAAAATGCACTAACAGTTTTACTCCTTGACTCCATGCCCAATGGTTTGAAACTTACACACTCTACCTGCCTCTTTACTTGAAAACATCAATCTTCCCACCAAAACACAAACAAAACCCCTGAACTCAGTAGCTAGCCTAAAATCATCATCAACAAAGTTAAATCAGAAAGAGAGAGCCCTCTCTGACTGTAGGTGGGCTAGAATCTACAGTCCAAAGTTGGTCTGTGGTTACCTCGGTCGTATCCCTTTACTCCAACCTGAGGGACAACTTGAACGATAACACCTATTGCATATCATATCATTAGCCTATAGGCTTGGAAGAAAATATCAAAGAAAGCCCCAAAAATAGACCCTTTCACTTTGAAAGCTTTTTTCTTAGGGATCCTTCCTTCTTGGAAAATTCCCAATAATGGTGGTAGGAAGCCACTCCTCTACTAGGCTCAATTATGCACCAATTCTAGTAGAAAATCAAGTTCTTAAAAGCTCAAATAAAAAAATGGAATATAGAATATTTTTAGAACATCCACCAAATCAAATAGGAATTAGAGGATCACATGGAATAAGTCCAACAATGCATTATTCTTGAAGGTTGATCTAACAAATTAGTTGAGGAAGAAAGTGAGCTTCTCACTCAATTAGAAGAAGGTTGCATTTAGGAATAATTTCTCTGGTGCCAAAAATCTCACATAAGATGGCTTAAGGGGGGGGGGAGGAATCTAGATTTTTCCACAAATCCATGATCAAACACCACCATCACAACAAAATATTCTAACTTCAAAGAACTACAAGATATAAGCTTACAAAACACGAAGAGTTGGAAGGATAATTAGTTGGTTGAATTATCTTTAATAAATCAATTAAATTTAAAGTCACATTTATAATATAAATACTATTTGGTTAATTGGCAAAGGTTACAAGTCATATTTACTATGACAAAATGAAGGACCAACAAGTATGGCCACCATGTACAACATAAAAAATGTGAAAATTGATTGGGGGTTGGGAAAGTGTATGTAAAGAACACTTGAATTTTTTTAATAATCAATTCAGTTGTCTCAAAAAGACCTATAGTTACATCAATATAAACTAATATCCTTACAATTGACCTTTATCTTTCAGAAACAAAGATGTCATCCATGAGAATACTTTTTCCTAGCTTGTTTTCAATTGTGCATAAATCTTGAATAGTCTAGGGTTCCAAGGGGAGTCCAAGAAGTTTTATCCATACTAGGGTGTCTGACATGGTCTCATCCCTAGCATAAAAAAGGAGTGGTGGGGTTTTATAGACAAATAAGACCTATCCACAAACCAAACTTCATTTGATATAGAAACTACATCTTCTTCGTTCCAAAAGACAAAAAGAATGCATCTCTCTTGCTACTATGTGAGTTGCTAGTATATAGCATAAACTTGAACTCTGACTCTACTTTATCTATCTCAGAAAGTAGTCCATCCCTACCCTCTTGCCAATAAAATTTCATGCCAAAGTGCATCTTGAAAGGTCAAGGATTTGGTTGATTGCAATATATTCCCCCACAACTAAGAACACATTTTTCCTCAACTTCTAATGACTTTACATCATTACTATTTCCAATGAACCAAAAACCTTCCTTAGAGGCCAAGAAAACCACATGTTCCTTATACACTCCTTGAACATCACCTTCTGTCAATAGGTATAGAGGGTTCAAGCACATAGGAAGATGTTCGTTTTTCTAAACATTAACTCTCAAATTGAAAGAATTGGTTAGAGACAATACACCCATAGCCATGTCCTACTTAGGAGGGCCCTTACAATTGTCCAAAACATGGAAATATTAGCACTTGTACCACCAATCTTATCACTACTCATAATATTTGACCAATTCAAAAAACCCTTATCTTCACATTGTTTAAAGTATGTGAAAATATTCTTAATCATCTTAAAGATCATGTTATTACATTATCCATAGACCTTTTTCCATAAATCTTCTATTATTTTTTTACAAATTAATTAAAAAAATTATGTAATATTTAAACAACATATCATTATCATTCACTCACTTTGCAATTTCCTTTCCCACTTCAGCTTATGTTAGCTTTTATAAAATGGGAGGGGAAATTGATTTTTTTTTTTTTTTAAATATGAGGGAAATTGAAGAAACTAATCATTTTAATAAAATAAAAAAGGAAGTTATAAAAGGGGAAAATGAGAGTTCTCCTAGTTTTGGTCATTTGTATTTTCAAAGCAATTTCCTTTCCCACTTCAGCTTATGTTAGATTTTATAAAGTAAGAGGTAAAAATGAAAAAAATAAAAAAAAAATTAAATAGGAGGGAAATTGAAAAAAATAATATTTTTTTAAATAGGAGGGAAATTGAAAAAAATAATAATTTTAATAAAATAAAAAGCCAGAAATGAAAAGGAAATTGTAAAAAGGGCAAATGAGCATTCTCCTCATTTTGGTCATTTGTATTTTTGAAGAATAAAACTCTTAGAGAGTTTGGAATCTTGTGAGGCTACGATGTCCAAAAAACCCATTGGGAAATTAGTTTTGGTGGTGAGAAACCAGCCCTAGGTAGATTGGAGCTAGATTTCACCATTGACTACATTGTCGTGGAAGTGAAATTTGACATTGGTGCTGCCCTAGCTAGATTGCAGCGAGATTTATGCATTGTCATGGAAGTGAAATTTGACATTGGTGCAAATTGGGCAGGATTTGGAACTCACGAAGGTACTAATTTCATGAATTCTTCCACAAATATTTGTGCCATGAGATAAATTTGTAATTGCATGTTTGATGAGCGAAGTTCTAGAGATTTTGGTGTGCAATTCTCTTTCTATTGGTGTCTGAAGTAGTTTTGTATGGTAGAATAAAGGTTGAAATGCTTAATTGAGGGCATTTAGTTCCCAACCATTGCTAAACGAAATCTTGAGAAAAATAATTAAGTGTTGGTTGGTTCTCAATGGCTTAGAGGGCGTAATTCTCTAAGAAATATCCAAAATTCATTGCCAAGATTTTACAAGGGTAAAATCCCATCAAGAATGGCACCCAAGTTCATTAAATGAGGCACATTCTCTTGGGTGTGCATATACTTTCAATATAAAACTCTCCTTTAACGGGGTTCTATAGCCAAGCAACAGAACTTTTAAAACAATAGTTGCATAGGAAAAGTCATATTGAAGCTTGCGGAGGAACTTTGACAAACAGTGAAACTTTTTGTTGACTCAGACACATTCAATGAGTGTCTCCTTGTTCAAGATCAACTTTCCCATGGGGTTTTATAGCCAAGCAACAGAAATTTTAAAATAATAGTTGCACAGGAAAAGTCATATTGAAGCTATGGAGGAACTTTGACAAACAGTGAATCTTTTCTTTGACTCAGAAACATTCAATGAGTGTCTCCTCATTTAGGATCAACTTTCCCATTATTGTTAATATCTAGCAGAATTGAAGAGTCAACATTCTTATACAAATCGACTGCAATGTTGTGGAGAAAGTAGTAAATGGCGTCAGACGCATCCCTTGTGCCATAGAATTAGGAAATTTTGGGATCAAATTTGCGCTATGCGATGGAGGCATCCAGAAGATCAATTTTGAGTGTAAAAGCATTGTAATTTATCTTCCACCCATCAATATCACTAATCACATAGAGGTACTCTTTCGTAATCTGATCACTTTTGAGGTGTGCAAGGCATCTGAAATCAATTATGTGACATGTTACTTGAGTCTAATGGACGAGTTGATTGACTCTGAAGAAGATGTAGCTGTGCTCAAGAAAAGTGACATCGTTATAAATTACCTTGGGAGTGATTTAGAGGTTTCCAAGCTCTTCAATGGTCTATGCAAGGGAGTCACCATGAGCCAGACAGATGCATTAGCAAAACTAAAGGGAGATGTAGATGATCACTACAAAAGCAAATTCAAGGTTTGGTTTACCGAGCTTGTGAAGGAGCATTTCTCATCACCCTGGAGAAGTCTAGCTCTGGCGGGAGCAATTGTTGCACTTTTGCTTACCATTGTGCAAACCATCTACTCAATACTATCACCTAATTAGCCTCTCCAGTGCTGTGTCTTTTAATTCCTATTCACTACATTAGTAACAATGGGTTCTTTTTACTTATTTACGATTGATTTGAATGTTGGTGGTCATGACAAGTACTAAGTATAGGAACTTTGACAAATAGTGAAACTTTTTGTTGACTCAGACACATTCAATGAGTGTCTCCTTGTTCAGGATCAACTTTCCCACGGGGTTTTATAGCCAAGCAAAAAAACTTTTAAAACAATAGCTACAGAGGAAAAATCGTATTGAACCTACAGAGGAACTTTGAAAAAAGTGAAACCTTTTGTTGACTCAGACACATTCAATGAGTATCTCCTCATTCAGGATCAACTTTCCCAAGTGTTAGTGCCTAAATCTACCTCAAGCTGAGAAAGGCAAGTCTAGGGTAACATCAAACCACGCTTAACCTAGTAGCTATCCCAACCAGGTCGGGAGAGGGCTCTCTCCTTGTCAATCTCAAAGAAAATATGGCAAGTAAGGCTTGAGATGACTGAAATGAATACTAATTTTAGGCTAGGTATATGCTCAGAGGATTTTGATTGATTTTAATGGTTGGTTGTTGGATCAGATGATGAAGGCAACTTTGGGTCCAGGAAATCAACTCAGATTTGCAGAGGTTTCTGTGGGGTGAGGTAGGCAAGTGTTTTAGCACTTTGAAATGAATGTGATGGTGGGTCTAAAGACTGGTGAGGAGTTGGAGAGGGGATACAAGTTTCATGAGTCCTCTTCAAATAGCAAGAAACATTTAAAACTAAATAAAACCCCAAGGCAGAGCACTGAACACTAATGGATTCCACCCTTTAATCTTGATTCATTTAGTTATATAGAAAAAGATAGATGATGGCACATACACACATGAGATAAACTAAATAATAGAGGAGAAAACAATGCTAATTTACATTACCACAAGAATCCCACAAAATGCTGCAAAACCCTGGTTCATTTCCTTGCCAAACTGCAGAAGTGATTTACAAAGTAGCTTAATGCATCCACAAGAGTCCAACCTTGACAAATGACTAAGAAAGTAAAAGTTATAGGCATCAAACCAACTATGCTAGCCATCAGGGGTCGAATTCATGATTCAAGGAGTTGTTTCAACAAGATCTAAACTAGGAACTGAAAAATAGGCAGTGGAACAGCTTGCCTCTAAAACTATGGAAACTAATTCATTCATCCTCAAACCAACTCTAACTAATGTATCTACCTCCTCAAGTCATTTTCATCATTTTTACATCATGGTACATCATATTACATCATCAATTTACCAAAGAAAGAAGAAAAAGTCAAACTGGAAGCAAACTAGGCAAAATTCTAAGTTTTTAGGCAAAATTGGTAAAATTTTGCCTGATGCGCAACACCCTGAGCCTGATGCGCAGCGCCACTTCAAGGCTGCTTTGGAGCCTTCCACTCACCCAAATCAGGCCCAAGATAGCTTGTTGGAAAACTATTCCTGTCTAGTTTCTATAAGACTTTGAATTTGCTGATTTGGAGTTGATTTTATGCTTCAAAAAGCATTTTTCCCAAGACTGCTTCCTGTGGGTCCAAAAAGTGGCAGAGAGGGCACTTTTTGAGTGTTTTTTGTCATTTTGGTGGCCAAAATTTCCTCCAAATTTGATGAAATTTTCTGTGTTTGATTGTTTTTCATGATGAATCGAAAACTACCAGCCATTTGGCAAAATATTAAGCCAATCCAATGCGCAGCGCTGGTGGCACTACGCATCAGCTGAAATTTCCTGTGTTGCAAAATTTGATGCGCAGTGCCACTGATTTGATGCGCAACGCCCTTTTGTGGACCAATTTTTTAGACCTTCCCAGTATCCAAATTCGCTGAAGGATAGCTCGTTGGAAATATTATTGAGTTTAATTTCCAAAAAATCTTGAATTTTTCAATTTGGAGTTCATTTACCCTGTCAACAGTTAAATCTCCCAAGACTGGTCAAAATGTGCAAAATGAGGTTGCCTAAATGCAGAGTGTTGTTGCAGTCAACTTTTGAAGGTCTTCCTAAACTCCAAATGGAGCTCATGATAGCTCATTGGAAAGCTATTTGTGTCTCATTATCATTTCACTCATCAAGCAAGCCATTTTGCCAACCAAGCTAGGCAATATTTTGATTTTCCCAATAGGCAATATTTTGATTTGCCCAAGGCCACCCCAGAGGTGAAGCAACCTGCCTTAGGCAACTTTATTTTTGACATTTCTCTAAAACCATGATACCTGTGTAAAAAGTGAAGGAGGTGTTTCTTCCTTGGCATATTATGGACAAAAATCTCTCTCACATTTTTCAAAATCATTTTCTATTTCTCAGAAACATCATTTGAGTAAAACCTACCCCGATGTGTGAAACAGGGGATTTGTAGAAATGAAGGGAAATCAAGGGGATAAGGGGCTTCTAAAGTATTGAGGAACTTTTGGGAAGTAGGGAGGGATGTTAGGAAGTAAGGGAAAGCATCATTTAAAAGATTAAGTGAGGGGAAGGGATCCAAAAGAGAAAAACATAGGCTTAGCCTAGAAAATTGTCAAGTAGCAAGAAACTAGGGTTTGTGGGAAAATGAGGAAATTGAAGGATATCAGTGATGGGAAGTGTTTAATAAGGTACATTAAGGATAGGGGAAGGTGTATGAACATTAGGATGAAAGCTTTGTTGATGATTTGACCATCCAAGAGAAATTACCTTCAAAACCCTAGTAGAGGGAAATGAGCCTTACCCAAGTACAAATTAAGCATGAAAAAGGTGTAAAAATGACCCATTGGAACCTGAAATGATGATGACAACTCTCCGCATGATGGTACACTCAGTTGAATGGTGACATGGACCGACATTTGGAAAATTTTGAAAGAAGTGAAAACAAATCCTAAACCTAATTTCTAATGACCAAATTTTACTTGAAGACTCACTAAAACGACAAAATTTGACTTTGACACCCTAAGACCACTTTGTAAGAGCATATTTGATCACTGGTGGAAGGTTTCAAAGACTGACACTAACATTGGCTCCAATGGGGATGGTGTTTCCAGGAAAACTAGTGTCCATTCAGAGCTGCTAGTCCCACTAAGACGGGTAGCTATCTTATAAACAAACAATTAAAAGTAACTTGTGTTTTCCTTTATGAGAAATAGATGAGAGAGAAGCAGAGAGTACCACCCTCAGTCTTTCGCTTGGCTCCTTGCTTATTCCCTCTCTCCTTTGATAGAGCTTTTCCACTCCTTTATCACTTGTCCCGCTTCAAAGAACACCTATAGAGTCAAAGTAGCAAAATACCATCAAAGCATAGAGATCTATAACCATAAACAATGTAGAATCAGATGTACATTAACCATACAAATGCATACAAAAATACAAGATTTAGAAATATACAAGTATATGGAGGAAAACTCAAATAGCTTTATTGATAGAAGTAGTAGAAGAGATGATTACAATCCAGCTTGTCTGATCCAGCATCATCCTCCCAGCATGAAAGCCCTCTTCACCTCATGAAAAGCTAGATCACCCAACAATACAATGTCTCAAAGAGAAACCAACAACACTTCCTTACAAATTACAAAATTCCAGCCTTTGGATCTCTAGGATGAGGGATCCATATATAGATGTTTGTAGGGGAGTGAGTCAGCTTCTCAGATTTTGATTAGTGTCATTTCACTAATAGTTCTTGATTCCACTTGGATATTTCATGATCTATTACTCATCCCTGTGAAAATTCAGAGAGGTAAGTGTCATATGAGTAGTTTCTAGAAGATTCTTTGAGTTTCCACCTAGTAAACTGCCTCTGCCATTTGTCTGCTCTCACTCACCGCACCCTACAGAAGGGATTTTCAGTATGCACCACACCCTTTTTGTGTTGCAGATGAGATGCATTGCACCCTCAGCATGGAGCAGTCTGTATGGTCCAGTTTTGACCAGTTCTGGGTAGCTTTTCAAGGAGAACTTCTAGGAAATGATGTAATCAGTTGACCTTGATCCTTTAGGATATGAAACAACACTTTTGGTGTTTGAGATACCTTGGTTTATTGACATTTCTGATTGGGGTTTCAGTGCCCAAATATGTCCATAATAGTTGCCCCCTAAAGCATGAGGTCATAAATCTTCTGATGTCGGGTGAAATGCTTTATCATGAGGATCTGAGGTTTTTCAAACTGGAATATGACCTGTAATAAGATATAATACAATACATTATCTTCATAATATTTTCATGATCTAGCTGAGGTGGGCATTCCCATTCTCAGCTTTATAAATTCATTTTTACGTACATAGGACAGATAACTGTTTGTGTGGTAGACTGATGATTCTGGTAGAGACATCATCCCTTAGCTTGGATGATTATCTCTGCAGCTATGGTGTACATTTGATGTCTTTATTTTCCTGAATATATCACAACCCAGATGGATGAAACTAGATTCGAGGTCTTCAAACTTGTTCAATCTTCCCCTGAAGTACAAGTCGATCCATGTGAAAGGGTGTTCTGGTGTCAAGCATGGAAAGACATCGCCTAATTACGAGCCAATGATGTAAGCTGTTAACAGGCATGAGAGGAATCACCGATAATGATAATGACCCTCAAGGTACTGCAGTACAATTCAAGTGGTGTGAATACATGAGCCGACGTCGAACACCACATAAAATCTTTCGGTCGAAGGCCATTGACGTAAACCTGTCACCGGAAGTGAGAAACTTGCCATTGAGGCATGCAAGCTTCAAAGTACTAAAAGGGTTGTTCCTAAATCGACTTCTTGGATAATGAGATGATGTCGACAAGAAGTGACCCATCGTAGGAGGCCCTTAATGAATCCCACAGCTACGACATGGAATGAGCAAATGATTTTGTGGAGGTGAAAATGATCTGATGATACAACGTTAAGGGTGGCGATCATGAAAAATGGAGCGTGAAGGTATTGTAGCAGATGAGGTGTTAGTTGAGTTGGTGAATTCTTTGAGTGAATTCTCTTGAACATATCAGTGACACTGAAATGGATTGGTAGCATTAACCCCAAAATGGATGTTATGGAGGACCGATGGTGATATGACCAGTGAACGAAATAACGCAACCCGACTCAATCATGGTGATGGGGTGAAAGTGTCATGTTCAAGAGTGACCTGCTACCAATGAAGTTCTTCAAGTTTTCTTCCCTTTTTCCCCAGTCATTTCTGACCAGTACCTCTTTAGTTTTGTCAAGCTTGATGAGGATAACATATGCTTGTTCTATAATTTTCCCTTCGGGCAAACTTGTCACTATGTTTTAGCGAGCCTAGCGACAGTGAAACTCGCTCTTTTCCGTATGGACAAGTTTTTCTCTATTGTTTTAACGAGTTAAATGACAAAGATAACTCGGTTCTTTTTAGTTTTAGAGATTCTGAAAAGAGATGGAAAGGAAACTCCAGTAGTCCTTTTTCGTAGTATAATCCCTTAAGTCTGAAAAAGTATAAAATAATACGAAAGGGATGACTTTTATGATCACTTTAGTGAGCCGAAAAAGACAAGCGCTCGATCTTCTTATGTAATGATCCCTCAGGTCCAAAAATATTAAAATATAGAGGAGGGATGGCACTTCCAATCCATTTAATGAGCTGGAGAGGCCAATCGCTCGGCAATCTTTTCATATTTTACGAGTCTAAAAAGAGCTTAAAGGAGAGTCATTTTTTAGGAATAAGTGATGCTTTCAGATAGCAACTGGTTCCAGGTAAGTTTGGAATTTTTCAATCACGACAGTGTAAAGAAGGTGGCTAATAGAATCACTCATCGCAGTTGTTCCTCAAAAGGGTAAACAATCAAGTGGAGGTGTATGATCGGCTAAAAAGTGGAGGTGATGGTAAGAACATGACCAAGGCTCAAAAGTTGATAGCAATGCGATTACAAAGGTTATTTACCAAAGGTGGGTTCATTTTTTAATGAGCTTGAACTCTGGGGGAACGTATGCTCATTGCTAGGTTTATTTTTTAACGAGATTGAACTTCGCGTAAACCTACTCGTGCCAGTCGTATAATAAGGATGTCTCTCATTAGTAGATTCATTTTTTAGGGAGCTTGCCCCATGCGAAACTTTGCTCCAGGCCTTTTTTATGCAAGCTAGGAACGACCAACTACTGTCCTAAGGGATAAAGAACTACTGAGGTTAGTTAGGATAGTTTCTTGACGGGAAACATTTCCTTTTCTTTGTCCTTGCCATTGGTCCCGGCAAAGGTGAATGGTGGATCAGACCAATCACCTAACTTAAGCAGTTGAAGTTAGTAAAACTACGGGGTTAGATTTCTGCTGGTCACTTTTCACTTGTGTAGAAAAGGTTTGCATGCCCTTAGGTATAAAGAGAAGTAGAGTTTCCAGGTTACCATATGGTAGTTCTTGCATTAAAGCGATGTTGTTCCATCCGCGTAGTAGATAAAACACTCCCTTGGCTCTGTCCATCGAAATAAACAAAGGTGAATGTTGTGAGCTTCCAATCACATAACCTTCGACGAGGAAATCCTACTCCAGACTAATCCCATTTTCCTAAACAGATGGGTGTGTCAAATTGGTCATATATCCTGAACCTACCTTATATCTGGGGATTTCCTACCGAAACAGACCAGGGCGCATGCCCCCTAGGTTTAGTCACATTCAACGAATCACTCGCGCTCATTAGGTGGATGGATTGGAGGTTGATGAGACATTCCTCGTGCAAAAAGACAATTTAGGGATGGCATTTGACTAGTAGCCGTGTTTGAACCGGGGAATGAAAGTTGGTCAATGAGCTGGATCATTCTGCCTTCATACTGGAAACACATCACCCGAAAGAGTGAGGAAACAATAGCTCCCATGCTGTAAATGTAGTCACGCCCAAGGAGTAGATTGTAATCTAGTGGCCCTTGGACTACCATCACGTTTAGATGAACAATTTTCCTTCTCAAATTTATAGGCAAATTTGGAAGGATCCCTAATCGTCGACTGGTTCCTTTATTAAAGCCTGATAGATTTCGAATCTCAGGCAGAAGCGATGGCGAACCAAGCACTTTCCACGCAATTGAGGAAAGGTATACTCACAGAAGCCCCTTCATCTATGATAGTACCAGCCATGATCATTCTATAAGCTTGTACTATGATTCGGAATGGTACATTAGGTGGTAGGCAGGGTCTCGCTAGTAGATTCCAATCAAAGGAAACGACTAGATTGCTTGGAGGATGGATCGAATAAACGTCCGGATGAATCTCTTGAACTGAGGAACTCCCCTCCTATGGAAGGGGAATGGGTAGATTGCCCCCATGTTCATCGAATTCTCTGTTAACAAAAAGAATCTGAACGGTGTCGTTCTCATTCTCTTTGGAGACTATATCATCTAAAGGTGGACTTTCTGAAGACAAAATTGGGTTGACTGCTATCTCGACCTGTTGAATTTGGTCCAGTGTGGACTCAAAAGTTTTATCTTCAATGATAGGTGTTTCAACCGACAACAGAGGTGTGTCAGTCGGATTTTCAACTAGTGATGGACTTGGCTAGAGTTTCTTGTATCCAGGAGGAAGTCGCTCCAGTGAAGTAGGACGGTTATCCAAGACTCTTTTAGCTTCATTTAGGAAAGGGCAATGGTGGACAACATGATCGCCTTCACACAATATACAAGGAAACTTGGATATTCCTTTTTTCTTATTGAGTTCATTTTCACTAGTTGACAGTGTACTCTCAACATGATCGACAGAGGTTGAAGACACCAAATTGTGCAAGTAGGGAGACCAGTCTCTCAAGATCCATAGGATGCAGGGACAATCTCGATGATAGTGGTCTCCTTTGCAAATGACACACGGAGATTTGGGTTTGGATGGTGCAGTGTGTGGATTTTTGCTAGACGATGCATGGTTGCCCCCTTTCGCCATTGGCTTCTTTTTCTTCTTCTCCTTCCATTTCTTCTTCTTCTCAGTCACTTGGTTTCCAAGAAAAGAAGAAGAAGGAGAGGGAGAAACAAACGAAGTGGAAGGTGGGGGAGCAACTTCAGTATCAACTGGTTGCTAATTTGATTTCTGAGGAATTTCGATGTTTTGAATGACAGAGGTCGAGAATAGCCATACTAGCAGGCCAATTGTGAGTCCTGGAAGGGACAATGTAGCCATGTGTGGAGCACCAATATTTCCCCAAGAGGAGAAATGACTAGGATTCCCCCCAAGGGGAAATCATTGATTGGTAGACTCCATTTTCTAAACCTAAGACCAACGAGGTAACAATGATGTTATTCTGAATTAAAATAAATTTTATGACGCTCTGACACAACTTGCTTTTTCAATTTTTAAGAGTCGAGAAAAAGCTAAAGATGACTCTAGTCACCTTCGATTTTTAATGAGCCTAAAGTGACAAGTGTTGAGATGGACCTTTTCTTTTAAAGAGTCTGAAAAGGAATGGAAGTGATTGCTCTAGAAATCTAGATAGAGGGATTACCAAACCAATTGCAAAACTACAATATACACCCCGATGGTAAATTATAGAGGAATTATCGAGGAATTTACCTATGGAAGTCAATCTTCCTGAATGTTGTGTTCAGTGCATTGCGATTGATAGGGTGGCAGACACGGCTTCCTAAGGATAAAGAATATCAGCCTATTGTGGTCTCCCAATATATACTCGACGGTACGTGGGAGCACAAGTCCGTACTGGAACTTGTCGTATCAAAGAGGAGGAATCACCCAACCTATGATGAAAATGATAGTTAGCAGGCTTTGTGACACTGGAATACATCTCTAGCCTAGACTTCTAGATGTTGTGCATTAGGTTCCAAAGCGTTTTTATGTTCATTGAGGTTTATTTTATAGTTGATCTTTCTTAAGAAGTTTTCCTTTCAAGGTTCACCGTGTGATGTAGATGTACAACTCCTAAATATGCAATCTAAAATGATAAACAGTCATTTATTTTCTTTTAGCAATGAAAATCCTAGCTACTAAGGAAAGAAAAATATGATTCTTTCAACATAGAGTAGAGAGCACACACTAAATGCACTTTTCCTAAATCAATTTCCGCATGCAGCCTAAATGAGAATGCACATGCATGTATTTGTTTTTTATTTCCCTTAATGTGAGAATAAAAAAAATAAAACTAAGTACTAATCTGAACTACTTTTCTTCAAAGCGACACTTTAACAATTTCTTTTCAAAAAAACGAAAGGAAGACTAAGACAACACTTTCTCTTTCAAATGGAAAATTGTTTTCGACACTTCAAAGAATTGATAATTCAAATCAAATACAATGGCAAAAGTGTAATCAACTATCTAAAAGAGGAAAACTTTACGACACTCTTTTTCTTGACTGAAAACGACAGTTGCAACACTTTCGAATCAAAAGACGACAGTTCGATTAAGCTACTATTTTCCAAGGAGGACTATAAATGATTAAAAAAAAAAAAAAAAAACATTCACAATTCCTTATCAATGGAGGTTGAATAATGTGAAGGAAGAAGGTTTCAATAGTGATATACTGGTCATAGACAACAAAACTACTAAATAGAGCTGAAAAAAATGAAGAAAAAACCAAAATGTGGAGGCAGAAACAGTTTCATTCAATCCTCACACCTGTCATTAAGGAAAACAGGGATGCATCTCACTTGTAGCACACAGGAGGTGTGATGCATCTAGACTACCAATGAGAGATAGTGCAATGGTCTAGGGATGAGACTGAGCTTGGTTTTCACCCACAATTTGCAGCTAAGTTCAGGGATTTAGGCTAAGCTAATGATAGACAGTAAACAAAAAGTATAGGGGCTGATCTAATGAGGTTATTGAGCTACCACCAGGGCACTTAGGATGTTTGCAAGTCAGATGTTCAGTTCATAAACCAACCCGGAGATTGACTGAAGCAGCATTGATCTACTTTGCAGTTGCATAGCAAAAGAAGTTTGAAGGCTAGTTGGCTTAACTTTAGGCTCCATCTGTAGTTTATAAAGCAAACAACAGTAAAAAACAAACAAACTATTCACTCCCCAGTGGAGTTGCCATTTTGTTTTTGGGAAAACCAGTGTCCATTGAAAGTTGCTAGTCCCACTAAGACGAGTAGCTATCTTAGAAACAAACAATTAAAAGTAACTTGTGTTTTCCTTTATGAGAAATAGATGAGAGAGAAGCAGAGAGTACCAACCTCAGTCTTTCACTTGGCTCCTTGCTTATTTCCTCTCTCCTTTGATACAGCTTCTCCACTCCTTTCTCACTTGTCCCACTTCATAGAACACCTATAGATTCAAAGCAGTGAAATACCATCAAAGCATAGAGATCTATAACCATAAACAATGTAGAATCAGATGTACATTAACGATACAAATGCATACACAAATACAAGATTCAAAAATATACAAGTATATGGAGGAAAACTCAAATAGCTTTATTGATAGAAGTAGTAGAAGAGAGGATTACAACCCAGCTTGTCTGATCCAGCATCATCCTCCCAGCATGAAATCCCTCTTCACCTCATGAAAAGCTAGATCACCCAACAATACAATGTCTCAAAGAGAAACCAACAACACTTGCTTACAAATTACAAAATTCCAGCCTTTGGATCTCTAGGATGAGGGATCCATATATAGATGTTTATAGGGGAGTGAATCAAATTTTGGGATTTCTATTAGTGTCATTTCACTAATAGTTCTTGGTTCCACTTGGAGATTTCATGATCTCTTACTCATCCCTGGGTGAATTCAGAGAGGCAAGTGTCATATGAGTAGCTTCTAGAAGATTATTTGAGTTTCCACCTAGCAAAATGCCTCTACCATTTGTCTGCTCTAACTCATCGCACCCTACAGAAGGGCTTTTCAGTATGCATCGCACCCTTTGTGTGCTGCAGGTGAAATGCATCGCACCCTTAGCATGGAGCAATCTGTATGGTCTAGTTTTGACCAATTATGGGTAGTTTTTCTGGGAGAACTACTGGGAAATGATGTAATCAGTTGACCTTGATGCTTTAGGGTATGAAACAACACTTTTAGGGGTTTGAGAGCCCTTGGTTTATTGACATATGTGATTGGGGTTGCAGTGCCCAAATATGTCTATAACAGATGGTAGCTCCTTGGAGGTGCCAAGAACACCGCAGATCTTTGGGAGAGCAGACCAGTGCCTTATCCATTGGGCAAAATGGAATCAACATCTTGGCAACAAAAACATCAAAAATCAAGACGCAAGACTCAAGACTCATTACTAAAATGACTAAGAACTAAGAATAACTCAAAACCAAAACAAGACACTCAAAAGCTAAAACTAGACACTCAATAGATGAAACTAGACACTCAGCAGCTAAAACTATCTCGAAACTGACAAAAAGAAAAAATGACTCAAGACTTACTTAACTGAAACAAGTACTTACAAATATTTTTAATGGCAGCAGTCCATCGATATTTGAGGGTTTCAAATCATGATTACAACCACCTACCTATTGATGAAATATGTACAATCATGTGAAGTGGGCCTTCCAATGTAACCAATCCAACAGATGGCTACTCACTGAAATTCTGCTCTCACTTTCGCTGAGTGGGTAGAATGATGTACATGTAGGAAACTCATAATAACAACTGAAACCAAGGTTTATTCTAACAAAACAGGCAACATCCATCTTCTCTAGTGCTTGCAAAAGAATGTCGAAAGGATCTTGAAAGTCCTAAAGCTCTAACTTGTATTGAGATCTAGCAGCAAAGATACAAGTACTCCATTCATTTTTATATGAAAGAACAGTTGGTTGTTGATTGATAGGAAGGAATAGAGCAGTGTAAGCCTCTGCTATCTGAGTGCTAGCTATAAATTCCTCGACCATTAGAAATTCTAACTTGAATTTTGGCATACTGTGTCTCTTAGGCTCACACTATTCAATGTCATAATCTAAGCCTTTCTTAAACAGAAAACATTCTTCAAGATAATCAAACATGACAGCCATGTCATCTTCATGAAGGAAAACATTATCTGTTCGTTGATCTCTTAAGCTAATTTCAAGACTATCATCATTTTCAAAAGTGGAAGAAGCTTCACCAACACCTTCTTAACCATGTGCGCACTGCAAACCTGCAATAGCTTGGGTTGTAACATGAACTTTTAGGAGTTGATCTATCTCATCTTCAGACAGAGGAGATAATACTTTTTTTTTCTTTGCTCAAAGAGTGATTGTCTTCATTAATTTCAAACAAAGGAGTATAAAAATTTTCCTCATACCGCTGAGTCATTTTATATGATTCCTATTGACTATCAAGATGCAAAATTCCTTCATCTTCAAGAAAAGAAGAAGCTACTATATGTTGATTATGATCTTGTGTAACAAAGTGACTAGTTTCAATGATTTCCTCATCATCACAATCTGAATCTTATTCATCATCATGATCTAAATCTAGATCTGAATTAGTCAACTTGACTTTATCACAATCTGAAATTGAAACTTGATTTCCCTGCATACTGTCTTCTGTTATGAGCATATCTGAATTAAGACCTTCTCTTTCATCATTTTCAATTGTACTAAGATATTGAACCTGCTGCCAATTTTCCTGATCATCTTGATAAGTATCGCTCTCTTTATGCTACTGAAATGGATTTTCATACAGGCTTCCATGATCTCATCGTCCATGAAGTCATCATCTTCATAAACGTCCTCAAGATTTTCAATAAAAATATAAACATATTTGCAACAGTTCTGAACTAAATTTAAGGATGGATAAGATTCTTTATACCTTTCAAATAACATGGTATGAAAATCTTTTAAACAGTAAATACAAGCAGGTGGCAAACTTTCATACCAAGATTAGGCTTCACCTTCCAGAGTGGCTATGAATATCTTCATCAAGCAATCTTTAGGAAAATCAACTTTCAACTTGTGAATATGCATGTGAAATCTAATCAGATGTGAAGTAGCATCATTCCTATCATCATCTTTAAACATAGGCAAATTCCTTTGCCAATCTACCTTCAGAAATTTATTTGGGAAACCTGGAATGTGACCTCGGCCCATGGGAGCATACCTTCGATCTAGAAAATCCATTTTGATAACAATGAATTCACCAAGAAATTCTTTAGGCTATTGGTTCTTGAAAACTAGAGTTGCCATAAAAATTTTGAACCTTGGGATTTTTCCACACTAGAGATGCTAGGTGAATGATTTCAGCCTTCCAGTGTCTGATCGGTGTCCACCATTAACAATCAGATCTAAAATTGATACATTTTTCCAAGGAAAATAAAAATACATTCCCCAGTATGGTCGCCACTATGTTAGTGCCTAAATCTACCTTAGGTTGAGAAAGGCAGGTCTAGGGTAACATCAAACCATGCTTAACCTAGTAGCTAGCCCTACCAGGTCAGGAGAGGGCTCTCTTGTTATCAATCTCAAAGAAAATATGTCAAGTAAGGCTTGAGATGATTGAAATGAATAGTAATTTTGGGCTAGGTATATTCTCAGAGGATTTTGATTGATTTTAATGGTTGGTTGTTGGATCAGATGAGGAAGGCAGCTTTGGGTTCAGGAAATCAACTTAGATTTGCAGAGGTTACTATGTACCGAGGTAGGAAAGTGTTTTAGCACTTTGAAATGAATGTGATGGTGATTCTAAAGACTGGTGAGGAGTTGGAGAGGGCATGCAAGTTTCATGAGTCCTCTTCAAACAACAGAAAACATTTAAAACTAAATAAAACCCCAAGGCAGAGCACTGAACACCAATGGATTCCACCCTTTAATCTTGATTCATTTAGTTATGTAGAAAAAAATAGATGATGGAACATACACACATAAGATAAACTAAATAAAATAGGATAAAACAATGCTAACTCACATTACCACAAGAATCCCAAAAAATGCTCCAAAACGCTGGTTCATTTCCTTGCGAAATTGCAGAAGTGATTTACAAAGTAGCCTAATGCATCCACAAGAGTCCAACCTTGGCAAATGACTAATAAAGTACAAGATATAGGCATCAAACCACCTATTCTAGCCATCGGGGGTCGAATCCATGAGTCAAGGAGCTATTTCAAAAAGATCTAAACTAGGAACTAAAAAATAGGCAGTGGAACAACTTGCCTCTAAAACTATGGAAACTGATTCGTTCATCCTCAAACCAACTCTAACTGATGTATCTACCTCCTCAAGTCATTTTTCATCATTTTTACATAAGAGTACATCATATTACATCATATTATATCATCAATTTACCAAATAAAGAAGAAAAAGTCAAACTGGCAGCAAACTAGGTGAAGTTCTGTGTTTTTAGGCAAATGAAAAATTTTGCCCGATGCGCAGTGCCGCTTCAAGGCTACTTTTGGAGGCCTTCCACTCACCCAAATCAGGCCCAAGATAGCTTGCTGGAAAAATCTACCTATCTAGTTTTTGGAACACATTGAATTTTCTGATTTGGAGCTGATTTAACCCTTCAACAATCATTTTTCCCAAGACTATTCCCTGTGGGTCCAAAAAGTGGCAGAGAGGGCACTTTTTGAGTGTTTTTTGTCCTTTTGGTGGCCAAAATCTCTTCCAAATTTGATGAAATTTTCTAGGTTTGATTGTTTTTTCATTATAAATCCAAAACTACAAGCCATTTGGAAAAAGAGTGAGCCAATCCAATGCACATTGCAAGCTGAAATTTCCTGTGTTGCAAAATTTTATGCGCAGCGCCACTGATTTGATGCACAACACCCTTTTGAAAACCGATTTTGGAGGCCTTCCCAGTGTCCAGATTGGGTATAGGATATCTGGTTCGAAAGATTATTGTGTCTACCTTTTGAAACATCTTGAATTTGTCAATTTGGAGTTCATTTTCCCTATCAAAAGTTAAATCTCCCAAGACTGGTCAAAATGTGAAAAATGAGGCTACCCAAATGCAGAGTGTTGTTGCAGTCAACGTTTGAAGGTATTCCTCAACTCCAAATTGAGCTCATGATAGCTCATTGGAAAGCTATTTGTGTCTAGTTATCATTTCACTAATAAAGAAATTCATTTGGCCAACCAATCTAGGAGAAATCCTGATTATCCCAAGGCCACTCGAGAGGTGCAGCAACCCTCCTGTGGCAACTTTATTTTTTATATTTATCTAAAACCATGATACTTGTGTAAAAAGTGGAGGTTTTTCTTGCTTGGCCTATTATGGACAAAAAACTCTCTCACTTTTGTCAAATTCATCTTCTATTTCTCAGAAACATCATTTGAGTAAAACCTACCCCGATGTGTGGAACAGGGGATTTGTAGAAATGAAGGGAAATGAAGGGGATAAGGGGCTTCTAAATTCTTGAGGAAATTTTGGGAAGTAGGGAGGGATGTTAGGAAGCAAGGGAAAGTGTAATTTCAAATATTGAGTGAGGGGAAGGGGTCCAAAAGGGAAAAACACAAGCTTAGCCTAGAAAATTGTCAAATTGTAGCAAGAAACTAGGGTTTGTGGGAAAATGAGGAATTTGAGGGATATCAGTGATGGGAAGTGTTTAATAAGGTACATTAAGGATAGGGGAAGGTGTATGAGCATCAGGATGCAAGCTTTGTTGATGATTTGACCATCCAAGATAAATTACCTTCATAACCCTAGTAGAGGGAAATAAGCCTTACCCAAGTACATCTCAAGCACAAACAAGGTGTAAAGATGACCCATTGGAACCCAAAATGAAGATGACAACTCTCTGCATGATGGTACACTTAGCTGAATGGTGACATGGACCAAAATTTGGGCAATTTTGAAAGAAGTGAAAACAAATCATAAACCTAATACCTAATGACCAAATTTTACTTGAAGACTCACTGAAATGACAAAATTTGACTTTGACACCCTAAGACCACTTTGTTTTAGCATATTTGATCACTGGTGGAAGGTTTCAAATACTGACACTAACACCATGATTATTAATATCTAGTAGAATTGAAGAGTCAGCATTCTTATACAAATGAATATACAGTAAGTTTCCACATAGGGTTTATTCCCTTGCTTTTTGCGGCACTGAAAAATTTCCACGCTTTAGAAGTGTGGCCCTAGCTTACTTCTCCAGAAAACATTGCTAGAATAATTAGAGCATCACATTCACAACAACATGCTTGCATTTACCAAAGGTACCTATTAAGTTATTAGCCTCTTTGTATTTTATTTCCCTGAAAAGATGCTAAACCAAGGCAGTGTAGCTTGAAACAATAGGAATTCAAACTAGTTCTTTCATGATATGCATTGTATCAAATCCTCTCTTCACCTAGCCTGTTTTCAAGTAATCATCGATAAGGATGCCATAAACATTTTCATTAGGCATGTAATTTTTCATTTTCATGACATTGACTGCATAGCATAATCCATTTTTCCATTTTTTGCACAATCTTTAACTAGCATATGGAAACTCTTGGGCTTAGGCAAAAGGCTTCTCTCCTTGATCTCATGGATCAAGTCAAGAGCTTCCTCAATCCTTCTTGTTATATATTAACATTTCAAAAAACAAGCATAAATTTCTTGTTGGAAAAGATGGGAAAACTTCAACATCTCATCTCCAAGAGCTCTGAAAAGTTTTCCTTATTCAGACCAACATCTCACGAGTACCCTATATGCGGGAAAATTCATGATCATATTTTCTGAAAACATCACTAAAGATTTTGCGAGGCTAACTAATGGTTAGCAATAGCTTCGCACCTTCCTAGCTCTGTTTTATTAAAAAAAAATAGCAGCAAGAGAACATGTTGCTTCAATCAAAATATATTTTCATTGTGCATTAAGGAGCCTTAGGACTACTCCAATGTATTCAATTACTATATTTCTTTCACGTAAATAATTCTTGTAGTTAAATAATGCAGCAATAAATGAGGCAAATTTAGTTCAAGTATTGTCATTAGTATAACAAAGGATTTTAGTCATTGTTTCAATTCCATCATTTCCAGTACTATCTTTAGTACAGACCTTAAGGCCTCCAAAACATGAACTTTTATTTTTGGTAAGTCACCAGTTAGAAAAGTAATGAGTTGGCTGATATTGCTATTTTTCAATTTATGGGTGAAATGGTTCAGTATCTTTTCAGCGATTTATTTTTTCTTGGACTACCACTTTTTCAACAACCCAATAAATGCAGGTACATCATCTACACTTTCAAAACATGAATGGATATCTTCACTACAATTACAGATGTTCACAATAACATTTTTAGAGGGCCTTTTCACTTTTGAAGATATAGTCTCTGGAATATGGACTATAGGAGGTATGCCACTTGCAGCAGTAATTTCCCATTTGCTTTCGTCATTTTCATTTCACAACATACAAAGCAAGGCCACTACACATTCCTGCTACTATTTGAAGAAAGGGAAAGAAGCAAAATCAAGCGTTCTACTCCTTCCCTGCCTTGAATGGCATGCCACATATTATTTTCACTGTTGTAGAGAATTTTAAGAGACCTTATGAGTTCCTCCTGAACATCATCTGCAACCCTTATAAGTAAACCCACTAGCAAACACTTGTCTTCTACATTTTGGAGCTTGCCACTTAAGTAGCTATTTCCATACAAGCTAGCAAGGGCTTCTATTGTATGCTCTCGAACTAGAAAAGGTGATCAAGCCTTGAATTTCTTAATCAATACGTGTTGAATAAATACATTTTCTAGTGAATTATGCAAAATAGGTTTTTAATTTTCCCCAGAAGCATTTATTACCATACCAAGTGTATTTGAGAGAACATACTTTGGATAGTGGGATACAACCTTCAGTTCTGGAAAGAGTATACAAAATCACCCTTGGGAAATTGACTGCTAGCATCTTCACATCAGTTTTTTGCTGACTGACTTCATCTTTGCTTCAGGGAAGTTTTCCTTGTGGATCTTTTGTGCAACTCCTTGCCTTAGGTTACAATTTATTCTATTAGAGAAAAACAAAAAAATACACAGAATAACATTGAAAGATGTTTGCAGTTTGCATTAACAACCTCCTAGATTTGTGAAAGTGCTTCTTTTAAACTTAAGAAACGTTAAAATTGGCCCAAAGAGCATGCTACAATTTAATTTTCTTGAGAACTTTCATTTCTACATTGCATGAAATGCAATTTCACAAGCTTGAGAACATTAAACATTATATTAGCCTCTATGTAAACTTGAACCACATTGATTTCTACATACGAAACTGATAAATGGAGCATGGGATATCTGGCACTAAAAGTACCTTGCTTTTTTGGACAATTTTAACTTTAAAACTAGTTGAAATTATCCTAAATCTTTGAGTTCCACTTCTGTAAGGGTGTTTTCTCCATGAAACTAGGCCCTAGAAATGGGGCAACCTAAGTTCCCCATATCAGATGCTGAGATGTGGATTGCATGGATTTATTCTGATATTCTTTGCAAGCCCAAATTTATGTATCTCATTTTTGAAGAAGCCTTTGAGTGCAACGTTAATTATAATTTTCTTCTATAATCATTGAACCATTTAGTTTGCTTTTCAACAATATTAAAGTACTTTCTTTTTGTGTTCGAAACACCATTCAAAAAATTCTAGAGAGGCATCCCAAGCTATTGGACAACAAATATTTTACTCAAAGAGATCATAGAGTCTTAATGTTACAACTTACATATCAAAATAGCATATTGGAAATGGAATTTTGTGCAATAGTTCTCACATTCTGATAGCACATTTGACAACCTAGCCTCTCTCTATCATCCCATTCTAGAAAACCTCAAGTTTGCCATTTATATCTAAAGAATACATCAAAAACATTTTTTTTTTAAAGACTGACCAAAATCCTTTTCTAGGCCATTTCTTCACAAGTTCTGAAGCTTTATTTCTCTCACTTTCTCCCAAGTATGCATAAATAAGAGTAGTATAAATAAGGGCATCACCAACAAGACCCCTCCAAACATTTTATTGATTGTGTTTTTGTCCCTGCTTAGGTTTCCTAACATCGAATAGTGTTACTATATAAAAAAACATCTTCAGATAAACCTCTTTCGAAAAAATCATCAAGAATATTGAGAGCTTCCTCTTTATTGTGTTGGAAACAGTAGCCGTCAATTAGCCATGGTTAAACACTAAAATTAGGCATAAACCTGCAATCGTCATTTTAAATAGGATCTCTGTTGCTTCATTTATTTACCAAACTTTCAAAAGCCATGAATAAAATCCTTGTATGTACACACAAAAAAATATCTTGCTTTGTAACATCTTGTTGTGAAGTTTCTAGGCATTAGCCATGATACCTCTCTTTCACTATGAATTGATCAACATATCGCATGTGAAGTGCTTAGGTTCAGGACCCTTCTTCTTGATGAGCCCCAGAAATGGGTAATTATATGGGCTCATTTAGCCTCCTAATACGACTTAATCCACCATTCTCATTAGTTTATTGCATGTTTTTTATTATATTTATGCTAATAGAGTGAATAGAGTTAGTCATTATGCCAAAAAGTCTAATGTGTGCTTTATGTAGAGTTTTGGTCAATTTTGAGACAAAATCAAAGGTTTAATGAGCACTTGGTAGCCAAATTCATGGAAGAACAAGGGAGAGGATTTGTAGGAAGGTGTCCCCTTCATTTATGAGCCCTTACCTCAAATTCTCCACCATCATCTCGAAGTTCAAGGGCCACCACATCAATGATCACAAGGGCAGTCCAGCAGGGCTAGTGAAGCTGCTGTTAAATGCAAGTTTTGGCAGCCGAGTTCCTAAAGTTTAGGAGGACTGTTGGGGTCCTCAATTTGTATAAATAAGAAGGCTTAGGTACTTAGTTTTGTTAGTTAGATTTTAGTCAGATTTTAGTTATATTTTAGTCAGTAGGTTAGCTCTGCATTTCAGCACATTTTCGATCTTTTTCTTGTAGACAGTTTTTGGGATGTAACTATTATTTCTTGATCAATAAAGATGAATCCATATTTACACCAACTCTAATCTTTCTTAGGAGGCTGTAACTCTTCGGGTTGGGCCCAACCGAAGTGCCAGTACCTCCTTTGTATACTTTTATGTGTCTTCGTTGCATTCATAGAATAATTTCTGTTATTTAGGTTAAAATCTTGCTTTGTTATTGAGGTTGTTTTTGATGATTAAAATAGATTTTCATGCTTCAGGTTGATTTGACAGTTTGGTAACAGAAAATATCTGCAAAAATTCCATCAAGCAATCCTTGATCTCATCTCTGCCTCCTTGGGACCATAAGCTGAGACCAAGGCATACTTGCTACCACAAAAACATTGTTTTTGCCTTTCAATTCAATTGCTAGTGTTAGATTTTGAGTTGGAAAAGTTGAGACCAGTTGTACTTGCATGTTTAGATCTGTTCTTGCTTAGTTTCCATAGTTATCTTGCATGATTCTCTACCTATAGATTTCTGTTCATCATATTTCTGTTTTTTTTTAAAGTAGATTAGGTCGAAGTAGATAGATCTCTCTTTTTTGTCTTTGTTTGGATCAGTTTTTGGAAAGTAATGTGTAGAACACCTGTAACACATCCCTACCAACCCTTCCCCCATCAAACAACCTATTCCAACCCCTCACTCAAGATTTATTCCCTCCATTTTCCACACTTTCCCAACTAACCCTAACTTCTACGTTTTTGTGCAAAATCGCTTTCTTATCCTTTGAACCAATCCAGCCATCACCTTCATGTTTCATCTTCATTAACAGAGTCCTAGACCCTCTAACACCCTCATCCAACCTTCATTTCATTTTTCCCACCATTTTTCCTCCTCCAAACCTTCAAAAATCACTTTCGACCTGTTCTTGTAGAACTTCCTATAGAACATCCGATAGAACCCTTGCAGACTTCCTATAGAAGTTCACATGAGCAGTTTTTTGAGATATGATCACTGTGAAACTCTCTAGAAGGGTACTAGGGACCCCTTAGGCCCTCTTTTCACCTTCCAAACCTCCTACAAGTTTCCACTCCATTTCTTTTTGCCAATAAACCCCTACACAGTAAAAAAATAGTTAAAGCACAAGCATAATAATTCTGCAAAATTACTCAAAAATAAAAAAAGATGTTTCTTCCACATTTTCCTTCATAAATAGCTTAAGTACATGCATTTCATATTGATAGTAGTACATGGAATCCATTTCAGTAGTTTCCTCTCTTTTTCTTGCAAAGGTAGGGTTAATGGGTAAAACTAGGGTTTGCTAGGGTTTGCATTTCCTTTTAGCTTTCATCTTCTTTCTGCAAGTAGAATACCCCTTATGAGATTAGCTTTCTTCCATCACAATTAAAAGATTCTTCTAAGAACTCATAGAAGTTGGTTGAGCTCCTAGAGAACTTGTGCTAGTTGATCAAGTGATAGCCTGCAGTAAGAGCTAGTTCTTGTGCATACAACACCGTCGCTTCTAAGTTTGTTACGGACTACCGGGTTGATAAAATTAAAGAAGGGAGTCCTAGGAGTTGCAGCATCATTGCTGCAATACTAGGGCCCACCATCTTTTTGGTTCCATTGCCGGGAAAGCATCAGAGTATTAGTGATTACTTCTTTTCTTCTATTTTCTATTGCAACCTTCTGCTAAGTAGTTTATTTCAGCAAGAGTAGTGTAGTTGTTTCATTTCCATTCTGCAATTTCATTTTTGCAAAAGTAGATTAGACATTTCCTGCTTTCATTTCATTTCAACAAGTGTAGATTAGATATTTCCCGCTTTCATAGATTATCATTCAATTCTGCAATTTCAATTCTACAAGTGTAGCTTAGCATTTCATTTTTGCAATTTCAATTCTGCAAGCGTAGATTAGCATTTCAATTCTGCGATTTACATTCTGCAAGCGTAGCTTAGCATTTCATTTCTACAATTTCATTTCAGCAGCATAGATTAGTCCTTTCCTACTTTCATTTCAATTCTGCATTTTCATTTCAGCAAGATAGATTTTAGTTAGTTGCAGTTCAATCTATTTTAGTTTTTGCAGGTACAAGTAGAAAAAAGAAACAAAAATCAACCAAAAGGATTTCCTTTCATGCCTTGTAGGAGTAGAGATAATTCAGAAAAATGTTTGCACAACACCCCCACTGCTTCACACAGCCAACCTTCTCTCTTCTTCGATGGCTATGATTAAGAAGAACCCCTAGGTGGACAGCAAGACATATTTTGAAGAACCTCTAGGGGAGAAGAAGAAGGAAACATTCCTCTGGAGCAAATGGTTGGAAACAGAAATGTTGGGAGCAATACCTTTTCTTCCAACTCATCCATTGAAGGTGAAATTGGAAACATGTGGGAAGATTGCAAGAGCGAGGTGAGGTAGTTTCTTGCCATGCAAATGGATACCTTGCGGATCCAAAGGAAGCAAGAGGAAGCCGAGAGGGCTTTGGCCATCTTTTGTCCTAGGTGCACTAGAAAGCATCCTAGGAATGAATGTCCATTGCACTCCATAGAAGTGTGTTTTTTCTATGAAGGAGACCATCCTACGAATCAGTGCCCTTGCTTGCCTAGAATTAAAGCTGCATATCAGAGGGCCAAAGGAGCCACTGAACCACTCTATTATATCCGCCAAAGGAGGCCACATGGACCCATACCTTACCAGCAGGGAATGCAAGGGACATCCCAGACCTATTACAACCCCTATCAAGCCACTTCCATGCCTTCTTGGGGTCCCCCTGCTCATCCTTCCTAGTCCACACCTCCTCCTTGGTCCTTCACATCTCCATATTATGCCCAACCAGCTGCTCATCCATTTCACCCCTACGCTCAGCCACAGCCTTAGTGGAATGCACCTCATCAGGGGTGGAGGCCCCAGTACAACACTCCTCCCGCTCCTTTGCCTCCACCACCTGCTCAACCGCAACCATCACCTCCTGCTCCACCAAGGCAGCCCCAAATGCCTGCTCAACTGAACTTGAACCCAAATAACAGGCAAGCTCAGCAGGTATATAGTGTGAAACCACCTGCCCATCCACATCCATCTCAAATATACACCCCCACTCAACTACCCGTTCCACCATTTCCAAACCTGCACATTGGAGTAGCTCAACCCAATTACAATGCTGAGGCACAACGTGTCCAAACAACTCCTCTTGAGCTTAATGATATTCACCATAGCTCAGGAAGAGTATTGCTAGAAAGAGATTATATTGATATCATTGAAGGACCTCATCCAGCAGATGAAGATGCAAAAGAGAAGATCAAAGAACCATGGGCTGCACTTGATAAAGAGAAGACAACAGAATCAGAGATTGAGAGAGCTCCCTCATGGTTACCATCAAATCCTCCATGTATTCAAGAGAAAAGTTAGCAAAAAGAGGAAGATGTGAAGGTCATGATAGAAGGTGACATGAAGAATGATCCATATCAGCAAAAGGATCAAGGATATCAGAGCTATATTGAGATATGGTTCCAGACGGTCATGAAGTTGCAGCAGTACTCTCTTCTTTAGCTATGCTTGATCCCTTCAAAGTCAAATCATTTGGTTTCTGAAATATGGATACCTATCAAAGCATGTATTTCAAGCCTCCACATCATTTTATCTATCATCTTGATGTGCACATGGCTCCATTGGATGTATTCTTATACTTGAAAATGATTTTGTTTTTCAAGTAGGGTAGGGTAGGAAAGAAGAAAAAAGAAAAAAGAAAAAAACGAAAATAAAAATCTGAGGTGAAAACCTCCTTAGAGGCACCTCAAATTGGCTCATTGATTGAAAACCCCCATGAGGAGGTCAATGGGTTGGAAAGAAGAGAAAAGAAAAGAGAATAAGATCCCTGGTTGAAAACCTCCCTTGGAGGTGCCCAGGGCAGGCAATTAGGGTGAAAACCTCCTTGAGGCGCCCTAGTTGTTTTCAAAAAAAAGAGAAAAAAAAAAGAAGAAAAGAGAAAAAGAAAAATGAACCTAATTTTTGTTGAATAATTACAGGTTGTAGGAAGGACATTGAAGGTTAGGAGGATCGCACAAAACAAAGACAGAGGTCAGCACCAGGCTGCAAGCATCCCTCACAATCCACTCCTCCATGACCACTACCCTTTCCCAAAATTTGGTCTCATTCGAACTAAGATTTTTCCTTCTACAGGAAGTTTCGTGTCTTGTACAGGAAGTTTTGTGTCTTCTACAGGAAGTTTTGTGTCTTTTACAGGAAGATCCTGTAGAGCCAACAAACAAGCCAAGATTGATCTCTGAGGAGGACCCGAAGGTTGGGAATCTGTACATGAGGCCTGTAAACATCCCTACTTCCATCCATCACCATATGTCACCTTTTTCCATCTCCGTACACCTCCATTGCACTCATTTTTTCATGTTCCTACCCAGTCACACACAGAAATCCTGTTTTCTTCATACTGCCAACAAAAACTCCTTAATAACAGATCAAGCAGCAGTTTTTCACTCACCATACTTGTTACCCTCTGTCTAGATTCCTCATCATTCAAGACCCAAGTCTGCATTACAGACCAAGCTCATTTTTTCCTTACTATGCAAAAACTGTAGAATGTTCTGATATAAAAATACATAGAACAGAAATATGTTTTTTCCCTAACTTGAAAACCGTGCATCCATTTAAAAAATTGTTTTATGAGGAGTTGTATAGGGATGATGGCAACATGCCCAAGCAATTTTAGCCAATGCCAGTGCATGGTTTCCAAAAAATCAGCCTCCATCACCTCCATCCATTTTTGAATTTTCTCCATATCCGTGCATCCATTTAAAAACCTGTTTCATGGGGAGATGCATGTGGATGATAATAACCTTCCCAAGCAATTTCAGCCAATTCCAGTGTACGGTTTTAGAGAAATTGACCTCTGTCACCTTTAGCCATTTTCAGTTTTTCTCAAAATCTGTGCATCCATTGACCACAATTTTGCTATGGGAGGTGCATAATGATGATAGAAACATGCTCAGAAAGTTTCAGGTCAATCTGGTCTATCGTTTGGAAGCTATGGACAAAACAAGTCGTCGTCCTACAAAAATCCAGCATCAACAACATGAGGGTGCAAATCTGAACGTTGAAACATACTCTTGCAGCTTAGATCCAGCCAGAGGATACCTGCATAAGAGAAATAGCCATGTATTAGCAACCAGACCAGCATGCATCCACAAAAACAAAGACATGCAGTAGAAGGAAAGGCCACAACACCTCATGGCAAATGCATTCAACTTCTAGGTACGTGACTAAACCCATTCCTCTGTTGCATGAATGTAATTTAAGAACTGCATGGACAGTGAGATGGTTGTGATTAAACAAGATTGGTTTCTAGCTAACTGGCTACCCTCATCCAGTTTAGACAGTGCCTCGTCTAGTTCAAACAACGCTTAGTGGGTGCAATCAGCACGTGTGTTCAGCCATCTCAGGAAGAAAACTAAAAACAGGTAGTGGTGGTTGTTCAAACTCCAACGTAATTGATGGAATTGATTACGGGCAAGCAACATACAGTTTCATAACAGCACTGCAGTCTGCATGGGACTAACGTACATCTGGCCACCTTAGCTCCTCACCACCAATCACGCCGGTAGTTAAAAGACAGCTTAGTTAATGCATTCACCACTCTTTGTTCATTGTGCCTTCATGATGTTCTCGACTGGAGTACGCATCTACCACTTCCAGAGTAGCTAACCAGTTGTTCTCTGCCAGATTTCTGCCTATTTTTTGAAAATCTCCCACCTATCGGGCTCTACAGGAAGCACAATGTCATTCTACAGGAACACTGTCTACAGGAAGGGCAAAGAGCAGTTCTGCAACCAGAAAATTTGAGATTTTTGTCAAAATTCGAGCTTGAAAAGAGGTAGGCTTGGGAAACTGCTCTGCATATGATATATTTATATAAGGTGGAGTATTAAAAACATAGCATTGGGTTGAAAGAAAGGAAAGTGAAGCTTAAAAGTCTGCCTGTGTTTTTTCCTTCTCCAAGTTCTACACAGTCTCTCCGTTTTTCTGCTCTGCTTCAAAAATCTACCTTTTTCTTTCTCACATGCTTTTGAAAAAAGGGATGCAACCATAGAATCCAACCTGTGAAAATCCATATTTGCAAGATTGTCCACTCTTTGATGAAAAAACACTGTGTTATAAATATTCTCTGTTCTGTCAAAAGTATTGATTTTTCTCAAAAACCGAGAAGCAAATCCAAGTTGGAAATAGTTTGAAGAAAAAATTGCAAATTTATGTTGTGAAAAAGAAGAACATGAGAAATTCCTAATTCCAGAAAGACAAACCTCAGCCATTTCTCTATTTCCGATTTTGAAAGTTTGTTTCCTCCCTCCTCACCTGAACATTTCCAGTAGTCACTACACATCATAATAGGGATATTTTTAGAAATATGGCAGGGGAAGATGAGGAGGAAATAGAAAAAGAGGAAAAGACCAAAATGAAGAAAGAAGAACTTGAAACAGAGGAGGAAATCAAAACAGAAGATGAGAAGGAAGAACTAGAATAGAAAAGAAAAAGACTAAAGCAGAGAAGGTAGAAACTAAACAAGATGAGAAGAAAACTAAAATAGAGCTTGAGGAAGCAAAGCTAACAGAGTCAGAGAAGACAAAAGAAGAGGAAAAGAAGGAATAAGAGGCACACCCTGAGATATCAGGGACACAAGTAGAAACAGGGGGCATAGAGATTTCTATATGAAGTGAAGGAAAAGAACAACAGAAAGAGAAATCCCCTGCAATGTTGGCAAGGGAAGCAGCAGTTGTGCTTGCTTCATTAAGCACACCTACAAAACAAAAAGGAAAAATAAAAAGGTAGGCCTCCATGTATTTAAAGGCCAGGAAAAGCACAAGAATTCAAACAAGCAGAATAGGAGGAGCAGTGGAAGGACATGGACAAGAAGGTAAAATTTTATGGCACACATGAGTAGACCACTTCAGAAGCTTGGGATGATAGGGAGGCCACCAAGGCCATCAAGTATGACCAGATAGATTAGAGTGAATTGGGTTAGTCATTATGCCAAAAAGTATAATGTGTGCTTTATGCAGATTTTTGGTCAATTTTGAGACAAAATCAAAGGTTTAATGAGCACTTGGTAGCCAAATTCGTGGAAGAACAAGGGAGAGGATTTGTAGGAAGGTGTCCCCTTCATTTATGAGCCCTTACCTTGAATTCTCCACCAGCATCTCAGAGTTCAAGGGCCACCACATCAATGATCACAAGGGCAGCCGAGCAGGGCTAGTGAAGCTGTTGTTAACTGCAAGTTTTGGCAGCCGAGTTCCTAAAGTTTAGGAGGACTGTTGGGGTCCTCAATTTGTATAAATAAGAAGACTTAGGGCCTCAATTTTTTTAGTCAAATTTTAGTCAGATGTTAGTTAGATTTTATTCAGTAGGTTAGCTCTACATTTTAGCACATTTTTTAGCTTTTCCTTGTAGACAGTTTTTGGGATGTAACTATTATTTTCTGATCAATAAAGATGAATACAACTTTGCACCAGCTCTAATCTTTCTTAGAAGGTTTTATCTCTTTGGGTTTGGCCCAACCCAAGTGTCAGTACCTCTTTTGTGTACTTTTATGTGTCATTGCTGCATTCATAGAATAATTTCTGTTATTTAGGTTAAAATCTTTCTTTGTTACTAAGGTTGTTTTTGATGATTAAAATAGCTTTTCATGCTTTAGGTTGATCTGACAATTTGGTAATAGAAAATATCTGCAAAAAGGCCATCAAGCAATCCTTGATCTCATCTCTCCCTCCTTTGGACCATGAGCTGAGACCAAAGCATACTTGCTGCCACAAAAACATTGTTTTTGCCTTTCAATGCAATTGCTAGTGTTTGATTTTGAGTTGGAAAAGTTGATACCAGTTGTAGTTGTGTGTTTAGATCTGTTCTTTCTTAGTTTCCATAGTTATCTTGCATCGTTCTCTACCTATAGATTTATGTTCATCATATTTCTTTTTTTTTTAAAGTAGATTATGTCGAAGTAGATAGATCTATGTTTTTTGTCTTTGTTTGGATCAATTTTTGGAAAGTAATGTGCATAACACCTGTAACACATCCCTACCAACCCTTCCCCCATCAAACAACCTATTCCAACCCCTCACTCAATATTTCTTCCCTCCATTTGTCACACTTTCCCAACTAACCCTAATTTCTACGTTTTTGTGCAAAATCACTTTCTTATCCTTTGAACCAATCCAACCATCACCTTCATGTTTGATCTTCATTAACAAAGTCCTAGACCCTCTAACACCCTCATCCAACCTTACTTTCTTTTTTCCCACCATTTTTCCTCCTCCAAACCTTAAAAAATCACTTTCGGCCTGTTCCTGTAGAACTTCTTATAGAACATCCTGTAGAACCCCTGCAGACTTCTTGTAGAAGTTCACGTGAGCATTTTTTTGAGATCTGATCATTGTGAAACTATCTGGAAGGGTGCTTGGGACCCCTTAAGACCTCTTCTCACCTTCCCAACCTCTTGCAAGCGCCCACTCCATTTCCTTTCGCCAATAAACCCCTGCACAATAAAAAAATAGTTAAATCACATGCATAATAATTCTGCAAAAATACTCAAAAATTAAAAAAATATGTTTCCTCCACATTTTACATCAGAAATAGCTTAAGTACATGAATTTAATATTGACAGTAGTCCATGGCATCCATTTCAGTAGTTTCCTCTAGTAGTAGGGTTAATGGGTAAAACTAGGGTTTACTAGGGTTTGCGTTTCCTTTTAGCTTTCATCTTCTTTCTGCAAGTAGAATAGCCCTTTTGAGATTAGCTATATTCCATCACAATTAAAATCTTTTTCTAAGAACTCATAGGAGTTTTCTTGAGCTCCTAGCGAACTTGTGCCAGCTGATCAAGTGACAACCTGCAGTAAGAGCTAGTACTTGTGCATATAGCACCGTCGCTTCCAAGTTTGTTATGAACTACTAGGTTGATAAAATTAAAGAAGGGAGTCCCAGGAGTTGCAACATCATTGTTGCAATACTAGAGCCCACCACTTCTCCATTTCACACAAAAGGCTATTGGCTTCTTCCAATTTCTCTTCCTGATAGAGCTTCTAGAGGATGACATCATATGTGACCATTCCTGGCACTAGCCCTTTCATTCAGCAACCTGAAATACCCAATCATATTATCTTCTCTATAATTGCCATCAATCAGAGTAGTATATGTTACATTATTTGAAAAAGGATCACCAATTTCATTCAAAATATTCAATGCATACCCCAATCTACCTTCTTTACAAAATCCATGTATCGGAGTGTTGTATGTTACAATATCAGCGGAAGAACCTTTGCTTGCAATCTTGGAAAGGAAATTTGAATGCATTTTTAGTGTCCCCTTCCTTGTAGTATCCTTGAATGAGCAACGTTGTATGTAAAAATATTTGGTAACATGCATTTATGCATCATTTCCTCTATAAGGGAATTTTCTTTCATCATCTTGCCTCCTTTGGAGAGACCACTAATGAGTGAAATATAAATGACAACCGTGGGTTTGATATAATGGTCCACCATTCCATCAAAAATTTTGAAAACATAATCCATTTTGTCTTGCTTGGAATATCCATTTATCATAATAGAATACAAGATGGTATTGGAAGGTATGCTTATGGTCCTCGTCTATTTGGAAATAGCCTCTACCTCATGTTACCCCATCAATGCACATTGACACACATCAAATGGCTTATCATGAACATATTCTAGCACATTGCTAGTCATTGCTAAATGATGAAGTGTTCCATTTTAAATTTCCCAAGCTCATCGTTCCTTTAGTTTTTGATATATGTGGTGCTCAAAGCAAATTCGAGTAGAGGAGACTGCATAAAACCATGCCCTTAGAGTTGCAAATTATCGTGAATTAATATTTATTGTTCCACACAGCTGATGCTATGACTCCCTTCAACTTGACTATGGAGAATGATCATTCTCACCTCCTTACACCTGTTCCAGAATAAGATAAAACAAAAATTCAAAAGCAGTTGTGTATAATAATGGTGCTAGAGACAATGGATCTTTATGTAATGCATGCTTGAATTATCAGATCTGCAGATAAACTAGTTCCAGGGAAAATACATAGATTTGTTTGATGCAAGATCATTCCACCAAGACACACTCCACTGCCTAATCTCACTTCTCTGATACCATGTTGAAAAACCTTTTCTGATCTACAAATAATTACTTGTGATATTATTTACCATGAGTTTAGCTTATTCAATTTTCATCAAGTAATTATACATCAAAAATTTAACCAATACTATTATAGCTATAGTCTAAGAGATTTTACTTAAAACATAGGAACAAGTGTATCGGAACAAAGGCTAGAGCTTGCACAACTGTGATAACACAGGTACAACTCCTTTTCTTCCTACTTTGTCCTAGTGATTTGGATTTTATAGCCAAATTTTGATATTTTGACTTTATTGAAGCCCCGAAAATCAGGTCTACAACAAGGGGGATACCCACTCGGTCTGGACCTTGGTTAGCAGCTCCTTTTCCATTTGGTATAGTGGGTCTGACTGGGGATATGGGACCAATTTCCCAATTTATGTGTGTGTGTGTGAAAAATTGATATTTCTCTTCTAAAAGTTCCTAAGTGAGATGCTATAATTCTAACTCTAATCTAACAACATGTAAATGGTATTCTAATAAGTAGAAATATCTAAGTCTACACTAACCCAGGGTGTAATTCTTCTGTTATGTGATCTAAAACGATTTCAGATAACAATTGGTAATAAAGATCATTCAACTGTTATGAGAAAAGAATTCAATACAGATAAACCACTTCGTATAAAAAGTTAAACAAAACAGTTGTGAAAGGCATATCGCATAATAAGATATTCATACATTAAGCATAAATAAATAGCTATCACCGTACAAAAGTGCCAAATGATAACTTAAGCATTCACACATCAATATATAAACAACTGAACTTGAATATCACTTTTAACACAAAGGCAGAAATAGTTAAGAGATAGAAGTACCATTTATAACTAGTCCTACTCATGAGCTTCAAGCGATAATGATTTATCTCTTCATAACCCAACATCCACTAAGAGTACAGAAATGCAACATCAGTAGCAGATATTAAATACAGATATTGATAAATCCTATTCCATTCATTCATCAAAACCTCCATAGAGGGTACCAAAGTGTATGTTCTGGGGATATGTTTTTGACAAATTTCAGGACCCTTCTCTAAATGCATGAGAAGGGTTTAAATACTACTAACTAAATCTAAAAATAACTTATTACAAAAATGTAGGATGTGGTTTAAATGACTGTCCTCATTTTGGGAAAAAATAAAACAAAATTAAAACTAAAACTGAATCTAAAATTAAAATTACTAACTACTTTTGTATCTGTTCCTTGAATTCGCATGCGTTCAGCATCTGTTTGAGAAGAGTCGGCTGACTGATTTCCGATTTTAGCTGTGCTGTGAAAATATAATTGGCAAGAGCTGGCACCATCTTCTCGGCAGAATTGATGAAACACTTGAGGATCATCCACTAGCTATGTAGCTTTACCAAGTACATCCAGTAACAATCCCAATTCTACTTGGTTAACCTTTGGATTTAAGTTTTACTTCTTTCACCTTTAGTGTTCCTTTTTACAAATTTTTGGGCTTACAGGTGACTGAGCACTCAGAAGCTTTCCTTTTCAAGAAATTTTGCCCAGCGATCGCGCCTCAGAAACTGCCTCTGTTTATTGATCCGGGCTTCCCTGGTGCGTTTTTCACCTTTTGCACTTTTTCTTTTAGCGGATATAAAGCTCACAATTTGTAAACATAATGATTCCATAAGCTTTTGACCTTGAATCTTAAATTGTTTGTCTCTGATATCAGTGCTATCTAGTATCCATTTAACCATGTCTATGTATGGAAGAATTCTGGGCCTTGCTGCTATCCTGTGTAAGAATGAATAAGTAAGTTCTCTGATGGACGCCTCAGAAGAACTATGTGAGCCTGCAGTAGCCTCGACCTCCATTACTCTAGGATTTTCTTCCTCAGGTAGGTTATACATGCCTTCCTAGGTAGCAATACCAGTGTCTCTGTTATAGGCGGTGTCTGTATACAAGGGTGCCATTTCCTTCTCTTTAGCACTCGGGGTTTTGCCTTTCTTTCCCATAGTATTCTGTGTACTGCTTTGTATTGTTCTCTGCACTCCGTTCTTGCAATTTACAAGTGAATTGAGAATAATGATAAGAAAGGTGACGAGAAAGTCTTAAATGCTGAAGACGTATAAAATATACCACCTTACGTGAAATGGCTTCTTGATAAGCACAAAACCCTATTTCATTAATGATCGGCAAATAACTCATTAAATTAGCATTAAAGTGCATAACGGGGCCTCGGTTTATGGAAAATGATTTTTTGAAAAATGAGCCCGAAATATCTGTGATGAAGCGATTTTGTGATTTGCTTCGCAATATCGCAGATCGCAACATCGCAAAATCACCATATCGTTTGCTTGCTATATCGCAAATCCATCATATCGCATTATCGCATTGCCGCTTTGCCGCATAATCGCAATATCGTAGCATGACATTCTCGCATGAGCGTGGCATATGACAATTTTTGTTAATTTGTTTTTTGCGAAATGCGATTTGCGATATGTGCCATCGCATATCGGTAGTTTAAAGTTTTTCAACGTAAGCGGTCTTTGATGCATGCGATGCGATATATGTTTGTAGTCCCATATCGCGATCTCACAGTTTTAGAATTTGGCTTGCAAGGAGGTACCCTATTATCCTTTTGCGATGCAATATTTCCTAAGGAATAATTCTATTTTATCATAAAACTTAAGCTTTTTAGATTTTTCAAGGGTATTTTCTTAAGTTTTTGATGGTAAGTTTTATTGAAAAAGGAAATACAAGCACTAATTGATTTTTTTAAATTTTGACTAAGGGTCCCCACTTATTTAGTATTAGTAATAACACTAAATAAGAAGGGGGGTTGTTGTTGGCGACAAAAATTGGCGATTCACTAGGAAGAACCAGTTATCTTTGCTTTTCTTTTGAATTTTTGAAACTTCCAAAATAGAAAGTTTTCGAGAAAATTATACTTTATTATAGAAAGACAAAGTACATTATGTTTTTACCTATCAATGATATTTTGTTTCTTCTATTTTCAACTTTGATTATTTACTCCCTCAAGCTAGTCCTTGTATCTACATCAGTCATTACTTGGTTTATAGAGATAAAAACAAAGCCTTCTCTGTAAATTAGTTTTGAATATGCTCATTTGTCGTAGGTAGAGCCTCTGCTGCCAGCAAGCGTTTATAGCCTCGACAGGGTTACCTGTTACCCAGCAATGATCTTGTATCCTACTTAGAGAAATTTACAATTTTCAAAGAGAAATCCATTTCCACACTTATTGCTTTCATTTTCTTTTTTACACTTAAAGAACAATGTCTTGGTTTGGTAGCCAATTTATGACACAGTCATTCACTAATTTATAACTTTGCTGAACAAGCTAGCTCGTGATGAGACCCCTTGTCTTTTGATTGCAACAATCTTGAGTCATTGCCCTGTTGTGGTATGCAGTATTGGCAAAGTCAGCAAGCTATAATATCTATGATTATGATAAGTCGGCTCGTGATGAGACCTCTTACTCTTTAAGTTAAAGTGTATCATTGGATCATTCCCTGAACGTTGAAGTTTCCTAAGTGGGGAGGAAATCATTGTTTCCTTAAGATGGCTCTGGACGACAATAATAGAGTTTTTTGGAAAGAGCTTTTCTATAGAGAATCTTCATTTTATTATTGATACCTTTCATTGGACTGATGCAAAACAATTTCCCACTAAAAGTCATTTTTTATCAAAATTTATAAAGTTGAAACTAGTATCATTTCTAGGCCTAAAGATTTTAACTATATCTTTCAATAATAATGATCAATTTTCTAAAAAGAATTCTATTTATACAAGTGAAAACACCAAAGTCTAAAAGAGAATTTGTGTCTTTTTCATAAATCTCAAATGTAACCATTTACAACCGGTTTCATTATGAAACTAAAATAACTATTCTACAAAATAGAAAAATGATCTCCTATGGAAAATATTTTTAGAGGATCTGTCCATTAACAGGTAAAGAATCTCTTTTTCCTGTTAAATTTTGTAACATAAAAGTAGACGGACCTATGATTTCTATGATTTGAAAAGGGCCAAGCCACATTCGTTGAAATGTTTTATGTTTCTCTTTTTCCTCATGAGCCTTGTCCCATTTTAAAACTATATCTCCCATCTAAAAATCTTTTTTGGATATCATGTTAGAATCAAAAGAGGCTTTACTAATACTTGATGATGAGCGTGAGTTATTTTAGCTTGTTCTCGTTGTTCTTCCAACTTAATTATTTTTAGCTGCCTTAGTTGTAAGGAAGAAGTTGGTGCTTCATCGATATAGTGAACTAGGGCTAAAGAGGGAATTGCCAAATGAGTTGGAAGAACCACTTCTTTCCCATAAACTAAATTGAAGGGGGAAGTGTTGATGGAGACTTTTTGAGTTATCTGGTCTACCCATAAAGCATATATTAACGAGTTGCACCAATTTTTATGATTTTGGTCAATGGTTCGCTTAATAATCCTGATTAAGTTCTCATTTGTACATTCAGCTAATCCGTTTCTATTACAGGGAAAAGTGTCTACACAGAACTGCTTATCCCACTAAGGTGTGATAGCTACCTTAGAAACAAACAAAGTAAAGCTACTTTCGTTTTTCCTTTATGAAGTATAGATAGAGAAGAACAAAGAAGACCAACCTCTGTCTTGTGCTAATCTCCTGGTTCGATTCCTCTCTTTCTTGATAGTCTCTCGCTACTTGTTCCCTTGCACGCCCAGCTTCACAGAGTACCTGTAAGATCATAGTAGCATAGCACTATACAAGAACATGGATCTATAATCATAAACAATCTAGGATTATATGTAAATTGACCATACAAATGCAGCAAACATAAATGACACAAGAGTATGGAGGAAAACTTCAATAGATTTTATTGATAAACAAGAAAGAGCCAAGGGGAGTTACAACCAGTTGTTCTGACCCAGCATCATCCTCTCAGCAAGGAAGCCCCTCTTCACCTCATACAAAGCTTAGATCACCCAACAATCTGATGTTGTCTCAAGAAACCAACAGCAGTTCCATATAATATGCAAAATTCCAGCCTCTCGATCTCTGGGATGAGGGATCCATATATAGATATCTGTAAGGGAGATGAGTCAGCTTGCGATTTGATTAGTGTCTTCCTTCTTATAGTTCTTGCTTCCACTTGGAGATTGAGGATCTCTTACTCATCCTTGGTCGAATTCAGAGAGGCAAGTGTCACAGGATAAGTTTCTGGAAGTTTCCATGCCTCTCCACCTCGCAGAATGACACTGCCATTTGTCACTTCTCACCCATCGCACCCCATAGAAGGGCTTTTTGAAATGAAACGCACCCACACAGTGTATTTAGGTGAGATGCAATGCACTTTACCTATGGAGCAGCTGAAATGATCCTGTTTTAACCAATTCTGAGTAGTTTTTCATGGAGAACTTCTGGGAGAAGCTGTAATCAATTGACCTTGCTCCTTTAGGGGTTAGAACAACACTTTTAGGGACTTAGGAGCCCTTGGTTTATGGACATTTTATGCTTGGGGTTGCAGTGCCCAAAAATGTCTATAACAATTGCCCCCTAAAGCATGAGGTCATTAATCTTTTGATGTCGGGTGAAATGCTTTATTATGAGGATCCGAAGTTCTTTCAAGCTAGGAGGAGACCTATAATAAGATACAATACAATACATTATCTTCATAATATTTTCATGATCTAGTTGAGGTGGGCATTCCCATGCCCAGGTTTATAAATTCATTTTCATGTACATAGGACAGACAATGGTCTGAGTGTAGACTGATGATTCTGGTAGAGCCATCATCCCTTTGATTGGATGATTATCTGTGTAGCAATGTTGTACATTTGATGTCTTTATTTCCCTGAATATATATCGCAGCCCGGATGGATGAAACTAGATTTGTGGTCTTCAATCTCATTCGATCTTCACTCGAAGTACAAGTCAATCCATGTGAGAGATGTTCTGGAGTCGAACATGGAAAGACATCACCTGATTACCAGCCAATGATGTAAGCTGTTAACAGGCGCGAGAGGAATCACCGATAATGATAATGACCCTCAAGGTACTGCAGTACAATTCACATGGTGTGAATAAAGGACTTGGCGTCGAACACCACGCAAAATCTTTCGGTCGAAGGTCATTGATGTAAACCTGTCACCGGAAGTGAGAAACTTGCCATTGAGGCATGCAAGTTTCAAAGTACTGAATGGGGTGTTCCTAGATCGACTTCTCGGATAATGAGCTAATGTCGACAAGAAGCGATCTGTCACAGGAGGGCCTTAATGAATCCCACATCAATGACACGGAATGGAGCAAATGATTTTAATGGAGGTGAAAACGATCTGGTGATATAAGGTTCAGGGTGGCGGTCACGAAAGAATGGAGCGTAAATGTATTGTAGCGGGTGAGACACAGGTGAATTCTCTGAATGACTTCTCTTGAACATACTGGCGACACTGTCGTGATGGATTGGTAGCGTTAACCCCAAATGTGGATGGTGTGATGGGACCATGGTGATATGACTGGTGAATGAAACAACCCAACCCGACTTGGATGCGGAGTGAAAGTGTCATGTTCAAGAGTGACTTTCTACCAACAAAGTTTCTTCAAGTTTTCTTCCCAATTTTTCCCCAGTCATTGATGACCAGTACCTCTTTATTTTTGTCAAGATTGAGGAGGATAACATATGCTTGTTCTATAATTTGCCCTTTGAGCAAACCCATCGCTATGTTTTAATGAGCCTAGCGATAGTGAAACTCGTTCTCATCTATAGACAAGTTTGTCGCTATTAAGTTTTAACGAGAGTGATAAAATTGGGTAGCAGTTGATTCCAGGTAAGGTTTGGAATGTTCCAATCATGGCAGTGTTACAAGGATGGCTAGTGAGATCACTCTTCGTAGCTGTTCCTCAAAAGGGGTAAACAATAAAATGGAAGTGAATGATCGGCCAATACAAAGTGGAAGTGATGGTGAGAACACGACCAAGGCTTTTAAAGGCTGAAGTACTACATTCACGATGGTTATTTACTGGGAAATAGTTCATTTTTTAATGAGCTTAAACGTGGGGGGAAACATTTGCTCAGGGCTTATGTTTATTTTTTAACAAGCTTGAACTATGCACTAAAACTACTCGATTAATCTAGTCGTATAATAAGAATGTCCATAATATAATGCACTGCGTAATCTAATATAATGCACTGCGTAAACCCCCATACTTAAACTTAATTCTATTATTATTGTTATTATTTTTATTTATTTATTATTCTTTCATCTTAATAACCCATTTATATGTTTATTATAAGGAACGATCCATTATTACTTTTAATATTTTTAACTAGTAATATCAATTTTTAATTATTCTTACATTTTACTTTATTTTATTTTATTAATTTTAAATTTATTTATTTATTTCTTAACACCTCTAACTAACTATAATTATTTTATTTTATTTTCTAATCCTTATTTCCTCTTTTTATTTATTTATTTGATTATTTAATTTATTTATTCTATTGTTCTAGTTTATTTATTTATTAATTCTAACTAATTAACCCATTAATTTGTTTTCATATTTACATATTATAAGAGAAGTTCTGTTACGTAACTACTTCCCTTTAGTTTTACCTAACTAATGATACCATTTATAATTTATTTTTATTTTTTCATTTATATATTTATATATTTATTTATTTTATACCTAATATAACTAAATTTGACCTTGCTCCTTAAGTCAACTTTTTGCCCTGGTAACCGTTGGTGTCTCTACTCTAGCTATTTAAACAGGCTAAGTTGGATCTGTTTTTCAACTTGTCCTGACGATGAACCACATTGGTTGGTTCGAAACGCGTCGACAAATGGTTTCTCATGTGATTTTCGCCGAAAAATCTATCATAAACAAAACACTTCTTTGGCGATGTCTACCGAAATAGACAAAGGTGAGTGGAGGAGGCTACTCCACTCACGTAACTTTGACAAGAGAATCTTCTTCCAGAATAACTCCCTCTTCCAATAACAGAAGGGAGTACAGACTAGTCATATATCTCTCGCAGAAACCTACTCTATACCCGAAGTTTTCCTACCGAAGCAGACCAGGGTGCATGCCCCCTGGGTTTCAGTCATGTCCCCCGAATCACTCGCGCTCATCGGGTGGGCAAACTTGGGATTGATGAGACATTCCTTGTGTGAAAAGACCATTTAGGGACGGTATATGACTATTTGCTATGCATGATCTGGGAAATGAAAGCTGGTCCACAAGCTTGACCACTCTTCCTTCGTGCGGAAAACACATTACTCTAAAGAGTGAGGAGACAATGGCTCCCATGCAATAAATATAGTCTCATCCAAGGAGTAGATTATAATCTAGGGGTCCTTGGACTACCATTATGCTCATTTGAACGGTTTTCCCTCTCAATGTTATGGGCACATTGGGAAGGATCCCTAACGGTCGACTGGTTCCTTTGTCAAAGCCTGTTAGATTTCTCATCTCAGGCAAAAGCGATGGAAAACCAAGCGCTTTCCAAGCAGTCGAGGAAAGTATACTCACAGAAGCCCCTTCATCTATGATGGTACCAGCCATAACCATTCTATATATTTGAACAATAATTCGGAATGGTACACTAGCTGGTAAACAGGGTCTGCCTAGTTGATTCCAGTCGAAGGAGACAACTAGGTTGCTTGGAGGTGGGACCGAATAGATGGCCGGGTACGACTCTGATGAAATTCCCTCCTGCGATAAAGGAATGGGTAAATTGCCCCCAGGTTCATCAGAGTCTGTGCTTACGAAAAGAATTTGGATGGTGTCATCCTTATTCTCTTCTGTGATTGTATCATCTGAAGACGGAACCTCTGAAGACAAGACTAGGTCAACTGCCGCCTCGACCTTTTGACTTTCATCTGGTGTGGATTCAGATGGTTTTTCTTCGATGATAGAAACTTCGGCCGACTACCTGGGCGGGTTAGCCGGATTCTCAACTAATGTCGGACTCGGCAAGAGTTTTTTGTATCCAGGAGGAAGTCGTAACGGAGAAACCGGACGATCGTCCAAAACTCTTTTAGCCTCGTCTAAGAAGGGACAACTGTGGACGGCATGATCGCCTTCACACAGTTTACAAGGAAATCTATATTTTCCTTTTTGTCCTGGGGCTTCACTTTCACTAGTTGACGGTGTGTTTTCAACATGATTATCAGAGGTTGACAACACCGGGTTGTGCAAACGAGGAGACCAATCCCTTAAGATCCGAGAGATGCAAGGACAATCTCTATGATAGTGGTCTCCTTTGCAAATGACACATGGCGATTTAGGCCTGGTCGGTGCAGTGTGTGGATTTTCTCTAGACGATTCTTGGCTGCCCCCTTTCGCTTTTCGCTCCTTCTTCTTCTTCTCTTTCTTCTTCTTTTCCTTCTTCTTCTCAGGTACTTGATTTTTGGCTTTACTAGCCCCATCAAGCGAAGAGGAAGGAGGAGAGGAAGAATTGGAGGAAGTAGAAGGTTGGTGGGTAACTCTGGACTCGTCTAGTTGCCGACTCGATTGTTCAGGAATTACGGTGTTCTGAACAACAGAAGTTGAGAAGAGCCATACGGGCAAGCCGATTGTCAATCCTGGAAGCGATAATGTGGCCATATGGGGTGCACCAACATCTCCCCAAGAGGAGAAGGGACTAGGATTTCTTCCAAGGGGAATTTCTTGGTTGGTGGGTTCCATTTTCTCAACCTAAGATCAACGTAGGAAAGGGTGATGATTATTCCATTTAAAATAAATTTTAGACACTTTGACACAACTTGTTTTTTCAATTTTTAAGAGTCGAGAAAAAACAAAAGATGACTCTAGTCGCCTTCGATTTTTAATGAGCATGAAGTGACAAGTGCTCAGATGGACCTTTTCCGTTAAGGAGTCTGAAAAGGAACGAAAGGGACTGCTCTGGAAATCTAGGTAGAGGGATTACCAAACCAATTGCAAAACTGCAGAATACTTTTTACGGTACAGCAGTCAATCTTCCCGAATGTTGTGTTCAGTGCATTGCGATCGATAGGGCGGTAGACACGGCTTCCTATGGATAAAGGATTAAGCCTATTGTGGTCTCCTAAAATATACTCGATGATACGTGGGAGCACAAGTCTGTACTGGCACATATCGTCTCAAAGTGGAGGAATCACCCAACCATCAGTGAGAACAACAGTTACCAGGCTTTATGACGCCGGAATATGTCTCTAGCCTAGACTTCTAAATGTTGTGCGTTAGGTTCCAAAGCGTTGTTAGATTCATTGAATTTATTTTATAGTTGATCTTGTTTATGAAGTTTTCCTTTCAGATTCACCGTGATATGTAGATGTGTAATTCCTAAAATGCAATTTAAGATGACAAACAGTCTTTTATCTTCTTTGTGCAATGAAAATCCTAGCTACTAAGGAAAGAGAGACAATATTCTTTCACAAATAGCAAAGAGCACACTCTAAATGCACTTTCCTAAATCAAACCAATCAAACAGTCTAAATGCAAATGCACATGCATGTATTTGTTTTCGACTTTCTTAGTATGTAAATGGTAAAAAGAAAGTTGATGCACAAATCTAAATTACTTTTCAAGCGACAGTTATCAACAAGTTTCTTTTCGAAATCAAAAATGGAGGCAATCACAACACCTTACGATTTGGAAATGAATACTTGTTTTCGACACTAGAAAAATTACAAATTTAGACCAAATACAATAGTAACAGGATAATCAACTATCTACAACAATCAAACTCTTTCCTATGCTTGAAAACGACACTTGCGACACTTTCAAATCAAAGGATGACAGTACGATTACGTTATTTTTGCAAAGGAGAAGTGAAAATGACCCAACAAACACACAAAAACATTTACAGTTCTTTTGTACAAAGGAGGCGGAATAACAGCAAAGAAAAGGGGTTTCAAACAAAGATATACTGATTACAGGTAGCAAAATTCATGAATAGAACTGGAAAGAATGAACTACAGAAACCAAAACTGAACAATGCCTAGTCTGATCAGCGCACTTGTAACACAGGGAATTTTAAATGAAACGCACCTACTATACTCGGGAAGTGCACTGAATTTCAGATTCACAGAACAGTACCTGCGCTGGGCCAGAGACGAGACTTTGCTTGGGTTCCGGGTCACAGTTTGCAGTTCAGTTCATGGGTTTTGGCTGAGCAAATGGTAATCAGTAATGCAACAATCAGGGGTAGATCTAAGGAGGATCTAAGAGCTATCACAAGGGCAATCAGAGAGTTTGTAAATCAGTTGTTTAATTTATAAACAAATCCCGGAGATTGACTGAAGCGGCATTTATCTACTTTGCATTTGCATAGAAAATGCAGTTCGAAAGCTACCTGGCTCGACTTCAGGCTCCGTTTGTAAGTTTATAAAATAGACAACAAGGAAGATAAACAAACAAACTAATTCGTCCCCAGCGGAGTCGCCATTTTGTTACAGGGAAAAGTGTCTACACAGAACTGCTTATCCCACTAAGGTGTGATAGCTACCTTAGAAACAAACAAAGTAAAGCTACTTTCGTTTTTCCTTTATGAAGTATAGATAGAGAAGAACAAAGAAGACCAACCTCTGTCTTGCGCTAATCTCCTGGTTCGATTCCTCTCTTTCTTGATAGTCTCTTGCTACTTGTTCCCTTGCACGCCCAGCTTCATAGAGTACCTGTAAGATCACAGTAGCATAGCACTATACAAGAACATGGATCTATAATCATAAACAATCTAGGATCAGATGTAAATTGACCATACAAATGCAGCAAACATAAATGACACAAGAGTATGGAGGAAAACTTGAATAGCTTTTATTGATAAACAATAAAGAGCCAAGGGAAGTTACAACCAGTTGTTCTGACCCAACATCATCCTCTCAGCAAGGAAGCCCCTCTTCACCTCATACAAAGCTTAGATCACCCAACAATCTGATGTTGTCTCAAGAAACCAACAACAATTCCTTACAATATGCAAAATTCCAGCCTCTCGATCTCTAGGATGAGGGATCCATATATAGATATCTATAAGGGAGATGAGTCATCTTGTGATTTGATTAGTGTCTTCCTTCTTATAGTTCTTGCTTCCACTTGGAGATTGATGATCTCTTACTCATCCTTGGTCGAATTCAGAGAGGCAAGTGTCACAGGAGAAGTTTCTGGAAGTTTCCATGCCTCTCCACCTCGCGGAATGACACTGCCATTTGTCACTTCTCGCCCATCGCACCCCATAGAAGGGCTTTTTGAAATGCAACGCACCCACACGGTGTATTTAGGTGAGATGCAACGCACTTTGCCTATGGAGCAGCTGAAATGATCCTGTTTTGACCAATTCTAAGCAGTTTTTCATGGAGAACTTCTGGGAGAAGCTGTAATCAGTTTACCTTGCTCCTTTAGGGGTTAGAACAACACTTTTAGGGACTTAGGAGCCCTTAGTTTATGGACATTTTATGCTTGGGGTTGCAGTGCCCAAAAATGTCTATAACAGTTTCCCTGTGGGTAATAATTGGTAGAGTATTTAAGCTTGAAACCCCTTTTGAGTGCAAATTCAGTCATCGCATTACCAGAAAAATATGATGCATTATCAAGCATTAAAGCAGAAGGAACCCAAACCTGGTGATGATGAACTGATCTATAAACTCGATGATATTTTCAGCATTAGCTGTCTTGAGTGGAATTGATTCTACCCATTTAGTAAAGTAATCTGTTGCTATAAGGATATATCTATGTTGTTTAGAAGAGTGAGGAACGATCTTACTTATTATGTCCAATCCCCACTAATCGAAAGGCTGCTCAATGTTAACTAGTTGGAGTGGCAAGGATGGTTTCTTTTGTCTCCCAGCAGCGGTTTGACAGACTTGACATTTCCTCACGTAGTTATGTGAGTCTTTGAACAATGTGGGCTAGTAATAGCCTGCACGTAAGATTTTATGAGTAGTAGCATCTCCAGCGTAGTGTCCGCCTGCTGGCCCATCGTGGAGTTCCTGCAAAACGTTTTCAGCTTCAAATTTCTCAAGACATCTAAGGAGAATAGAATCATAATTTATTCTAAAAAGAACATCATTCATGAGTTGATATTGTTTGGCTTTTAACCTTAGAGCTCTTTTCATGGTATGATTGAGGTTTGAAGGAGCGTATCCATTCTTTAGATAATAAATGATATCATTGTATAATGACTCGACATCGTTTAGGCTTACCTCATACATTTGTATCTCTGTAGATGGAATTTCGGACATCAGCGATGCTCCGGCCAGCATTTTGCAAAAGCCTTGACCTTTTACAATACTTGTTTGTTTGAATTCTACATCATATTCCTGTAAGGCAGTAACCCAATTGGCTCTTTTCTCACCCACATCTTTCTGTACTAGAAGATTTCTTACTGCTGGAAACGGTTCTATGATTTTTGTATGTGTTTTGAGTAGAAAAGGTTTGAAATACTTAATTGTTTTGAAAATAGTGTAAGCTTGTTTCTCCACATCTGAATAATTCAACTCAGCCCCTTGTAAATTGGAACTGAAAAAAGCGATTGGGGCTTCTGCCTTTTCTAGATTTAGTTGAGTGAGTATCGCAGCATATGACCTATCAGAGGCAAATGTATATAAAATAAAAGGATTGGAAAATTTTGGAGTTGCTAAAGATGGAACATTAATGATTACTTGTTTGATCATATTGAATGCCTCGTGTTCATCTTGGCCCCATTTAAAGTTTGAGTTCTTTTTAATCATTGCTTGTAAAGGAGACATAATTCTTGAAAAATTTGGAACAAATCTCTTTACAAAATTAATCTGGGCAAGAAAAGATTGCATGGCTTTCTTGTTGTGAGGTAGAGGGACTGCGGAAATCTCCTTGATTCTATCAGGATCAATGTGAATTCCAAATTTTGACACTATGAATCCGAGAAGTTTTCCTTCACTTAGTGCGAAAAAGGATTTTTTCAGGTTAAGTGAAATTCCATACCTTTGACAACGTTCGAAGATTTGTTTTAAATCTCTAAGATTATTGTTTCGTTTCTTGGAATACATAGTTATATCATCCAAATAGATTACCACTGATTTATTAACTAACCCTTTGAATGCGATGTCCATGGCTCTCTGAAATGTGGCACCAACATTAATCAGACCAAATGGCATCTTTTGATATGCGTATGTTCCCCATTTAGTTCTAAATGTGGTTTTTAATTGATCATGAGGATGTAACAATACTTGATTGTATCCTGAGAATCCATCCAAGAAGGACATCAATTCTGAGCCTGCGACTGCCTGCAGTATTTGTTCCATGGGAGGCAAAGGAAAATTGTCCTTTTGGGAGGCTTTGTTAAGATTTTGAAAGTCAATGCAGATTCTAATATCTCTATTTTTCTTTCTAACTGAGACCATATTGGAAACCCATTTGGAATGTCGAACGGGAAAAATTATTTTGGCTTTTAGTAACTTATTGAGTTTAGATTTGATCTAGTTTTCTAGATTGGGATGGATGTTTCTCAACTTTTGTTGGACAGTTTTTTCATTATCTATCATTGGAATAGTATGTGGGATGATGGATGTGTCATACACTTTGAGTTCATCGTAATTCCAAGAAAAGACACTTTTGTATTGTCTCAAGAGACGAATATACGCTATTTTTTCTTCAGGAGCTAGACCAAGGCCTAGATTGATATTCTATGGTTTGGTATCAGTTCCTAGATTTACTAATTCATAATTCAAGGTTGAACTTTGGAGTTTTGAATTGGTAGATCATTTAAACCGATCTTTCAAATCATAAAGATCTTCTAACTTGACTACTGACTTAGGTATGGCATTGTTAATCCTATCCTGTTGCAATTGTTGGTCATGTTGGTCTTCGTCAATTATTTGGTTGGTATAGGATCCTTCAAATGTGAGGAAACTCATGATATCAGGATCGTCATTGAAAATCCTCCAATTGGTATTGTTATCAGGAATAGATGGTCTAAAAATTAATTCAATTGAAAATCGATCAGGGCTAAAATCTTCCGGAGGAATGAGTTTGGAGGCTACGTTTGCTAAGAGGTTGACACTAGCATTCTGGAGTCTGGGAATTGATCAAATATTAAATGCTATAAAATGTTCAATCAGATCTTGAACTAAAGATTGGTAATGTTTTAAATGACCTGATAAACAATGTATAGTATTACGTACCTGTCTAATTACAATTTCAGAATCTCCGAAAACTTGAAGATATTTGACATCTAATCCGATTGATTTGTATAATCCTTGGACTAAAGCCTCGTATTCTGTAGTGTTGTTGGTGCAATCAAATTCGAGTCAGCAGGTTAGCATAGTTTTATCTCCCTTTGAACTTATTAACATGCATCCTACTCCTTCTCCTTCGTTAGACTTAGAACCGTCAAAAAATAATTTCCAAAATAAAGATTTATTTACAGGACTATCTATAAAATTAATACATTTAGAACTATCTGTTTGAGAGAAATTTTCTATTTGAGATAAAAAAGAATGTTCTAAGTAAGGTGAGGTATGAGCATTAAAATTTCCTAGGAAAGAATCTACTGAATAGTTGCCAATGATGTTAGAACTATATGCTAGTGGTTCATTTTCTCCCTCCAGTTTTGTTACTATGTATTTCTGATGTCTTTCCCGCTCAACTTTTATCTGATTTGGTTTACCATTGTAAGGGAGCCACATGTGCAACCAGTCAGTTGCAAAGTATCTGTGAAGTTTTTCTGACCAATCTCTGCTGAGAATTAAGCCAATTCTGGAAGATCAGCAACTAAAATGTCGATAAATTGACATACCTTTGGGTTGAATGACAACCTTATGGTGACCTGATTTAATTTGCCAATCACTTCGACTTGCGATCAATCTAATTGAACTATGCATACAGCTGATTTTTGTGGTTGAACATTCAATTTTGCACATATTGAATTTGGTAAAATATGATGAAGCTCGAGAATCCACTAAGCAATTATGCAAATTTTTATTGAAAATTTCATAAGTAAGAAGAAATGGGGGAGTATGGGATCTCGAGCTTCCTCCAATTAAGGCAATATCGTTTGGATCAAATTTATTCATCGCATTAGTTGGAGGTCTTCTGATGTCATGGGAAGCTTGAGATATTACAACAGCGAGCAAAGGTGCACCTGGTACAGCATGTAATTCTTTCAAAAGTAGCTTTTGCTAGTGTTTTAACTTGCTCAATTTGTAAAGGGTGATATTGGCCCTAGTCTTTTTCATGTCTTCTATGATATTATACTCCATTTCATCCGAAACAATCAGTGTTTTAGATGGAGTCGATGAGTCTGTTTGGACTGGGTTTGTTTGAGTTGCTTTAGGTAATGTTTTCTTGGCTGCGACTTTATCCTTAGTCATTGAACTTGCGCTTTTTGGCTTAGGGGTAGGTTGAGGAGGATCAAGTTGATTTATGCTGTGAGTACTAACCAGGGATGCCTCTTGATCCTCTTCATCTGGGAGGATGAAATCCCACATACCTTCTAACTCTACAACTTCTTCTTCATCGGTATGTTCCTCAGTAGCGATTTCCTCTTCTTCTTCTTCGGGTTCAGCACTTGTAATAGCGTTAGGGATTCTGGAATTGGTTGAAGGGTTTCTTTTAAAAGGTCTGTATGGCTTTTTAGAAGAATTTTCTGCCACTTGTTTCTTAATATTGACCATCTTGTTAGACATGGTCTTCAAAACTTTTCGCAATCCTTCTAAATCGAATGGATCTTTTGGTTGTTTTTTCTTGGGATCTTCCTTGAAAGAAACCTTTTTGGATTTTCGTTCTTCTATTGAATTTTTCTTTTCTAAGGCCACAATACATTTCTCTACTGCTATCGCTTCTTTCATATTTTCAACTAAAGTTGTTTTGTTAGCCCTATCAACAAAGATTGCTATGTTTGATGGTAAAGAAGTAATGTACCATTCACTTCGCACTTCTTTGCTAGGCTGGGAAGTAGCAGGGATTTTATTTAAGATTTTATTGAAACATAAATTGAAATCTTTGATAGGTTCTTTTGACTCTGCCCTAAGGTTAGACAAGTCATTGATCAATGTTGTCGTAGACCTATCATCACCAAACTTAGTCAAGAATTGTTCTTGGAAAATATCCCAACTACTAATAGATCCAGACGGTAATGAGAAATACCATGATCCGATTGTTCCTTGCAGAGTATAAGGAAAAAGTCGAACAACAACGTCTTCATTGGTAACTCCATTAAGATTTATGGATAACATAAAGTTATTTATATGTTCTTCTGCTAGCATGCCTGCTTCAGGATTAAATTTAGGCAACCATTTTTCAGGATGGGCCGGTAACTGACTCAAGGGTGCAGGCATTAAGACTGCCCCTGGGTTATTCCATGGAGATTGAGCCATCGCTGAACTACTAACAGAGGAAAGTGCAGAAGATGATCCCTGTGGTTGAGAAGATGAGGATATTACGATTCTAGATGATTGAGAAGGAGATGTGGAAGTACCGGTGGACTGATGGACAATGATCTGAAGTGGAGGGGTGGATGGTTGACTTCGTGGTGAAGAGGTTGAGATGGATGATGATGATGAAAGAGTCTCGCTATCGGACCCTTTAGGAGATTTCCTTGCTCTCTTCCTTGTAGGTAGAGGTAACTCAGTTGGCTAAACACCAAACTTTTCACTCTTTAATCTGGTAAGAGGATGACCAAGGTTATATTGCAAAGTCACGTTGCCTTGAGATTTATCAGATTTTTGAGGAGATATAGAAAATCGCTGAAGTTTGTGAACCAAAGATTCAACTTTAGGAGGTTCAATAGTATATTTTTCTGAAGTGTTAGGGTTTATAATAGCGACTGTTTCTCCATTGACTTCTGACTCTGGATATAAAGATTCTAAATGCAATGGAGAAGTCGGGGGAGATTGTGAGGGCGATTTACTCTCAGAATGGTATTTAGATTTAGACTTGACTGCAATTCACAGTTCGTGGCCCTCCTTCTAGTGCCAAATATGTTGAAGCCCCAAAAATTGGGTCTACAACAACGGGGATACCCACCCAGTCCAGACCTTGGTTAGCATCTCCTTTTCCGTTTGGTATAGTGGGTCCGCCTGGGGATATGGGACCAATTTCCCAATGTATGTGTGTGTGAAGAATTGATATTTCTCTTCTAAAATTTCCTAAGTGAGATGCTATAATTCTAACTCTAATCTAACAACATGTAAATGGTATTCTAATAAGCAGAAATATCTAAGTCTACACTAACCCGGGGTGTAATCTTTCTGTTATGTGATCTAAAACGACTTCAGATAACAATTGGTAATAAAGATCATTCAACTGTTATGAGAAAAGAATTCAATACAGATAAACCACTTCATATAAAAAGTTAGACGAAACAGTTGTGAAAGGCATATCGCATAATAAGCTATTCATACATTAAGCATAAATAAATAGCTATCACTGTACAAAAGTGCCAAATGATAACTTAAGCATTCACACATCAATATATAAACAACTGAACTTGAATATCACTTTTAACACAAAGGAAGAAATAGTTAAGAGATAGAAGTACCATTTATAACTAGTCCTACTCATGAGCTTCAAGCGATAATGATTTATCTCTTCGTAACCCAACATCCACTAAGAGTACAGAAATGCAACATCAGTAGCAGATATTAAATACAGATATTGATAAATCCTGTTCCATTCATTCATCAAAACCTCCACAGAGGGTACAAAAGTGCATGTTCTGGGGATAAGTTTTTGACAAATTTCAGGACCCTTCTCTAAATGCATGAGAAGGGTTTAAATACTACTAACTAAATCTAAAAATAACTTATTACAAAAATGTAGGATGCGGTTTAAATGACCATCCTCACTTTGGGAAAAAATAAAACAAAATTAAAACTAAAACTGAATCTAAAATTAAAATTACTAACTACTTCTGTATCTGCTCCTTGAAGTCGCACGCGTTCAGCATCTATTTGAGAAGAGTCAGCTGACTGATTTCCGATTTTAGTTGTGTTGTGAAAATAGAATCGGCAAGAGCTGGCGCCATCTTCTCGGCAGAATTGATGATACACTTGAGGGTCATCCACTGGTTGTGTGGCTTTACCAAGTACATCTAGTAACAATCCCAACTCAACTTGGTTAACCTTTGGATTTAAGTTTTACTTCTTTTACCTTTAGTGTTCCTTTTTACAAATTTTTGGGCTTACAGTTGACTGAGCACTCAGAAGCTTTCCTTTTAAAGAAATTTTGCCCAACGATCGCGCCTCAGAAACTGCCTCTGTTTCTTGATCCAGGCTTCCCTGGTGCGTTTTTTGCCTTTTGCGCTTTTTCTTTTAGCGGATATAAAGCTCAAAATTTGTGAACATAATGATTCTGTAAGCTTTTGACCTTGAATCTTAAATTGTTTGTCTCTGATATCAGTGCTATGTAGTATCCATTTAACCATCTCTTTGTATGGAAGAATTATGGGCCTCGTCGTTATCCTGTGTAAGAATGAACAAGCGAGTTCTGTGATGGATGCCTCAGAAGAACTATGTGAGCCTGCAGTAGCCTCGACCTCCATTACTCTGGGATTTTCTTCCTCAGGTAGATTATACATGCCTTCCCAGGTAGCAATACCAGTGTCTCTGTTATAGGCGGTGTCTGTTTACAATGGCATAATGTCCTTCTCTTCAGCACTCGGGGTTTTTCCTTTCTTTCCCATAGTATTCTGTGTACTGCTTTGTATCGTTCTCTGCTCTCCGTTCCTGCAATTTACAAGTGAAATCAGAATAATGATAAGAAAAGTGACGGCAAAGTCTTAAATGCTGAAGACATATAAAATATACCACCTTATGTGAAATGACTTCTTGATAATCACAAAACCCTATTTCATTAATGATCGGCAACTAACTCATTAAATTAGCATTAAATCGCATAACTGGGCCTCGATTTATGGAAAATGCTTTTTTGAACAATGAGCCCGAAAGATCTGCGATGAAGCGATTTTGCGATTCGCTTCACAATATCATAGATTGCAACATCGCAGAATCACCATATCGTTTGCTTGCTATATCGCAAATCCATCATATCGCATTATCGCATTGCCGCTTTGCCACATAATCGCAATATCGCAACATTGCAATATCGCAATATCGCATTATCACATGAGCGTGGCATATGACAATTTTTGTTAATTTGTTTTTTGTGAAATGCGATTTGCGATATGCGCCATCGCATATCGGTAGTTTAAAGTTTTCCAATGTAAACGGTCTTTGATGCATGCGATGCGATATATGTTTGTAGTCCCGTATCGCGATCTCGTAGTTTTAGAATTTGGCTTGCAACGAGGTACCCTATTATCCTTTTGCGATGTGATATTTCCGAAGGAATAATTCTATTTTATCATAAAACTTAAGCTTTTTAGATTTTTCAAGGGTATTTTCTTAAGTTTTTGATGGTAAGTTTTATTGAAAAATGAAATACAAGCACTAATTGATTTTTTTAAATTTTGACTAAGGATCCCCACTTATTTAGTATTAGTAATAACACTAAATAAGAAGGGGGGTTGTTGCTGGCCACAAAAAACTTGTACATTTCTTGCTCAAATTTATACATAAACACTATGTTATGTGGTGGTTTATTTTGTTTTGGAAAGCCACTGGACACAGCTTCTGCTCAGATGTAAACTAGCGCATTTGGGAAATCAAAGGGACTTTGGAAAACTCTTACTGAGGGTTCTTGGAAAGAGGCATTCGATGGACTTGGTGTGTCTTTACTCTTGATATCAAATCCTACTATATAGGTACTATTAACACCACATTGTCTATTCAGTTTCTGAGTTAAAACTTTCCATTTTGCATTTGTATATCCTTTATCCATTCTATTTTACATGTTTAGCTCTCATTGATATGTTCTTTGTCTGCTAATGGTTTGTTTTATTTCTTACTTGGTATGGAAAAATGCATAATTGAAACTAAACTGTGAAAAATATATAAATCCAGAAAAAACCCTTTAACTATATTTCATCATGATCAAAGCCTATGGATTTGCTAAAATAGGCCTGCAACTTTAACAACAGAAAAGCTAGAGACTCATTGTAGGTTGAACATGGCTTTAAGAATTATATAGCATCAAATCAACACCTATGAGTAAATGCAGATGCATCTTAACAAAATACTAACATTTTGTTGTACATTAAGTCATTTTCCTTTCAATCTTGGGGTTTGAAACAATTTATTATCCCATTGAGATGAATTTTCTTAAAACCATGCAGTAAATTTTGTCTTATCTATGGCAAAGATTTATACTTTGTTTGACTTAACTCTGTCTCTTCCCATGCTAGTCACTCTTTTAAGGATTCAATTTATCACTGTGGTAATATTTTTTTGATCAGTTGGTTCATATCCTTTGTTATATTTTCTACCTTGTTTAACTCTAACAGTCCTCTCCACAGTACCAGGGTGCACTTAATTGGTAGGTACAACAGTAGTAAGGGTGTACCTTTTGTAGGTCCATACAGCAGTAATAATGGCAGTAGTTTGTCATGGTTCCTGTGCACATTATAGTATGAGGGAGGTGTTGTTATGTAAGAGAGTAGAGGGTATATTTCCAATTTTTCTATCCTCAATTAATTTTAGTTTGCATGTTGTTTAAGATTAAGCAATTCCATTTTTTCTTCAGTTTAGTTTAGTTTGTAGTTCAAATTCAATTCAGTTCAATTTTGCATGCATGATCTAATATTTGGAGGGCACAAAACCCTAGATAATTAGATTTCTTTTGCATGATAAGGTTCTAGTCTTGGTAGGGGGCACAATTATCAAGGAAGGGCATACATGCTTCTGTTTGTCTTCCAGTGGAGATTCACTTACCTAGCACACTTATCCATGCATCAAGGGTACACTAGATGATTAAAATTGGGCTAACGTTTGAGTGAGTCACCTTGAGTTCTTCATGCATGTGACCAGATACTTTGTATCTTTTCTCATCTTCCTATTCTATAAAGGAGATGTAGTGAACACTTCCATGTTGGTTAGCAAGATTTTGGTTTTGAGGTATTGCATTGTATTTTCTTTGCTCTGCATTCAATAGAAGATAGATGTGATTGAGAGTTCAGATTTGTGTACATGCTCTTATTATTTTTCAGTAGTGTGTTTTTGTAGATTCTAGTATACCCATTAAGGGATTTAAATTACCTGGGATCTTAGGAATATTCTTTTAGTGCAAAATTTACTTACTATTGTCTGGATTACATGGTATCGGAGCACTTTCAATGAAACTAATAGGAAGTTGTGCATGGATAGGATTGCAACTTATTAGAGGGAGTTGTTGAATGGTTTCAAGGGTGGGATGCCTGAGTTTTAGCAAGTGAAGCAGATTTCGATCGGTTAAAGGTTGTGGCCCATGGGGTGTGATGTCCTAGTTGTTCCAAGGATTGGAGTGTTATTTTTCGTGTTTGCGAAAGGTGGCCTCCACCTATAAGAGGTTGCAGGTTCGATTCTTAGTTCTCGATATGTTTTCATGTTTGTTTAAAGAGTTGTAATCACAAGTAGTTAGGGTCTTTAGGATTGTCACATGTTGGAGGGCACTTCCAACTCTATTATAGTTCAGGATGAAGCATCTCTTGGAAGAGGTTGAATTGTGGTACGTAGTGGAGAAGGAGATTTTACTTTCAACAGATACCAAGGAGTTGGCTGAGCATGATTAGAAATTGGTCAAACTGGAATGAATAGTTTTGGATTTGGTGAAGAATCATCTAACCCCTTTCATTGTAGAGAAAAAGATTGATAGGGAAATGCATATTACCTTGATTACATTGTATTGGAGTGAGAACATGTCTAGGAGAATGCTCTTAATGAAGAAATCATCCATTACTTGCATGAGCAACACTACTACAGTAGTTATCTATCTGATAAAGATCAAGAGTTGAGATATCAACGAGCTACACTTGATGACAAGGTAGAAGAGAATGGACTAATTTGGATCAGTTTGAATGGCTTTGGTCCATCTTGGCACCATTTTGTACAGTTTGTATGTGCTTGTGAGAAGCTACCTTCAATAGAAAGTTTGTGGGATGCATTTATCGAGGAGGAAATGAGATTGGAGATGGTTTCAACTAGTGATGAGGATGTACCAGAGCTAGCCCTCATTGGGAGGGTGAGGAAAGGAGGGAATAAAATAGGATTTGTGAAGGGCTAGAAGAAGAAGGAATATTCAAGCTCTTCTAACCAGCAAAAGAATAATTTTATCCACATCAAGTGCAAGAAGCATGGCCAATATGCTTTGGTGAGCTCCAGTATTGTAGCAATAATGCTACAACTCCTGGGGCTTCCTGTCTCTTAATTTTATCAACCCGGTAGTTCGTACAAACTTGGAAGCAGCGGTGCTATATGCACAAGTACTAGCTCTTGTCGCAGCTGTCACTTGGTCAGCTGGCACAAGTCCGCTAGGGCTCAAGCCAACTTCTATAGGCTCTCAGAAGAATCTTGCTAATTGATGGACGAAAGCTAATCTCAAAGGAAAGCTACTTTACTTGACAAAAATGAACTGAAAGCAAATCAAAGCATGTAAACCTAGGAAACCCTAATTTAACTAGTCTAACCTCTATAATGCAAAGAATGTAAATGCAACTTCTACCAATGCTATCATTACCTCTAATAAGTGAAAATGCATGGATCTAAACTACTTGCATCATGAAAGTTATGTTTTTGTATTTTTCCTTTAAGTGAATGGAATGATTGTGATCTTGTGCTAACTAGGGTTTGGTGGTGCAGATGGGATGGAGAAGGAAGGAAAGCGTGGGACAGGTTGGGGAGGCTAGGAGAGGTCCCTAGGGATCCTTAGCATCCATCCACAGAGGTTCCTTGCATTCAGATGCTCAGCAACCGAGAGAGTGGCCTCCTACAGGATACTCTGTTTTCTACAGGATGTTTACAAATGGTTACACGATGACCTACCGTGAGTGTTTGGCGTGATGGAGGAGTGATGAAATGGTAGAGGGAGATGTGTAAGGTAGGAATAAGGCTGGTGATGGCTTTAGAAGTGAAGGAATAGGATGGGGAGTGAGTGCATGGAGTGGGTTGGTGAATGGAAGGATGGTATCTATGAAAGGTTAAGTAGATGGGGCTATGTGAGTAATAGAAGAGTTGGAGGGTAAATGAGTGATACAAAGGTTAAATAGGACTTGAGGAGGTGATGAAGATGATAGAGATGCCCTGCACAATGCTCATTTAAATGAATCAATGAATTCTTGCAAACAAACCAAGTCCTAGCTAACTTAATCTAATTGTCAATGAAATAAATGAACAGCAGCTTTGTTTGGAAAGAGAACCATGTACTTCACGTGAGAAAGAGCATTCCAAAAGATCTAAATGCATAACAAACTCCTACCAATGGATTCTAAGCATAAAAAGCTATGTTACCCATCAAAACCAACTACCATAACAAAGCAAGATCTAAAGAGCAGATTTTTATTATGAGAATGCAGCAAAGACACATAAGGATGAACAAGGGAGGTACTGGGCGCTTGAGATGGGCCCAACCCCAAGAACTACAGCCTCCCATGAAAGATTTAGAGCTGGTGCAAAGCTGGATCCATCTTTATTAATCAAGAAATGAAAAGTACATCAAAACTGTCCATAAGGAGAGCTTGAGAATGAGCTGAAAGCAAAGCTAATCCATGGCCTAAAAATCGAACTACAAGCTAGCTAACTAATGGCTAAAACAAAATGACTAACTAGCTACAAAAATGACTACCAACTAGCTAACAAAAATGACCAACCACTAGCTAACCAAAATGAGGCCCCAAGCCTTCTTATTTATACAATTTGAGGACCCAACAGTCCTCCTAAAAGTTAGGGACTTGGCTGCCCAAGACTTGGAGTTAACAGCAGTCCAACTTGACTTGCTTGGCTGCCCTTGAGCTCATTGATTTGGTGGCCTTTGAACTCCGAGCTGATGGTGGAGAATTCGAGGTAAGGGTCCATAAATGAGGGGGACACCTTCCTACAAATCCTCTAACTTGTTCTCCCACGAATTTGGCTGCCAAGTGCTCATTAAGACCTTCAATTTTGTCTCCAAGTTGACCAACAAGGCTACACAAAGCACCCATTAGACTTGTTGGCATAATGACTAACCAAATTCACTCTATTAACATAAAAATAATCAAAAACATGCAATAAACAAATGAGAATGGTGGACTAAGCCAAATTAGGAAGTTGAATGAGCCCAAATAATTGTACATTTTTGGGGCTCATCATCACCCCCCTACTGAAGGTGTTGCTCATCCTCTGAGCAACCAATCTCTCTCCTTGTCTTTGATGGCCCTGATGGCCTCCTTGTCATGCCACGCTTCTGAAGTGATGTCCTCTTCTCTGTACAACCATGCTTCTTTGCTTCTTCCCACGACTTGCTCCTTTTCCTAAAGAATTCTCAGCTTGGGTATGATTGTGCAAGTATTTCAATCTGATGGCGGAAATGGTGGTGAAAGGAGATGAAACCAGTGGAGGATGGAAGAAAAGAGTGGTTGCATGCCTCCTCAACAGACTTCAAGCTTCAAGTCCCTCTCCATAACTGATTCTGGCCTGCCAAAAGGCTTCTACAGGATGTTTTTGGCAAAAATACAGAGCTTCCTGTAGAAGGTTGAACCGTGACTAAATTGTGCCCGAACCTTGAAAGAAATGAGTGTTCATGGAGGGGATGGATGTGCTTAGGGTGGCCAACACAGGTGCTGCCTCCTTAGCTAAAATCTCGGCCGATTTCTCCTTTTGCTGCCCTCTTTTCGACTTCCTGTAGAAACAGTCCTGTAGTGGCTTGTTCTGTCTTCCTGTAGAAACAGTCCTGTAGTGGCTTGTTCTGTCTTCCTGTAGAAACAGTATTCACTGTTTTGGCCTGCTTGGCTGAGGGTGCCTTCTTCTGGTTTTCATCATCATTCATCACTGCTTCGTTGAGATCTTGATCTTGCCATGAATATAGTTATGCCCATACTTCCAGCGCTGTGACTGAGGTTGTCCTCATTATTGCACCATTATTACATCATCATTCATCATAATGTCAAAGATCCATCTGCTTGCTCTGCAATGCTTGGTCAAGTTGCATATTCAGACCTGCAACATCTTCCTGCACGAAACAATCTTCTTTTTCCTTCTTGTTGGCTTATCCAACAGGCACCCAACTTGAGAGGCACTAACTGATGATGAGAAGAAACACACAACTCTGCCTCTATTGTTTGACCTGGACCAAGACAGCGAATTTCTTGCATAAGATCACAGGCTGATCATGTATCCTGTTGTTGGTGCTCCAGATTCAACAGGAGACTCGATTGACTCATCAGCTTTGACAACAATGTTAAAAATTGCATCTGCTGAACATTATAGAAAAAACGAACACAGACCATTATTGGTGAATAACATGACTGTTCATTAGAGAATGCATACATGACATTCATACCGTCCCCATTTGTAATGAGCCTTCACTTAACCTGTGATTGATCAATTTCTTGGCCAGATCCACCTTCAGGGCCCTGCAAACTTCCTTCAGCTGTTAGAAGGACTGATATCTTTGGCCAAACCCTGATATTGCCATCCCGAGACAGGTTTTGGAAATAGCTGGAGGTCACTGTTGCTGTGTTTATCTCCCTTGAAAATCAGCGTTCATCCAACTGTTTGTGCATATTTTTTTATGGCTGCCAAGTGCATGTGTATAACTAACGTAAATGGGAGACAAACTCCCACCCAAATCTTCAACTAACCTGTGATTTGACACGTCTGCAACCAAATGCCACTGCTGCCAATCAAATCTGTGAATAGCAGCCAGCGTAGAGGTTGATCTGTTGTGCGTGTTTCTCTTGAAGATTAACGTGCCATATTTTTACTGCCAGGTGTGGGTATGAGTGGAGATAAGGGGGAGTTTAACTCCCATCAATCTGTTGTCGTAAACTGCCACCAAACCAAAGTTTTGATTGCTGTGATAAATCCTCATTTAAATGACCACTGTGTATTGTCTCTTGCTGGTCTGCGTGGACTGCTGTAGGAGTGAGGTGGCAAAGACGTGCTGGCCCATGCAATTGTTGTCTCCACTGCAGTTTTAACTATTGGTTCTCTGCTGTTAATCTCTTACCATCAAACACGCTGAAGTTTAACTGTTCATTACTGCCCGTTTTTAATTTCCTCCCTGAGATGGCTGAGTGCACGTGTCTCATTCACCCACCAAGTGCTGTTGAACTGGATGAGGGTGTCCAGTTAGCTGGCCACCGATTTGTCTAAATCCAACCATCTCATTGTTCATGCAGATTTCGAATTACATTCATGCAATAGAGGAATTAGTTTAGTCACGTACCTGCAAGTCGACTGGCTGCTGTGAAGCTCTTTGCTGATGCATGCTTGGATTCCTTGGTTGCATGAGGGCGTGGCTGATGATTTTTGATTGTTGTTCCGTGTGCAGGTGTCCTCTGGCCGGATCTGAGCTGCATGCAATCATTTCCACGTTCAACTCTGCCCGTTCAAGCTGCTGCTGCTGCATGGTCACAAAACCAGACCTTCTTTTTTCCATTTCTCCCAAACGGTAAATCGGATTGAGCTGAAACTTGGTGGGCATGTTCCTACCATCATGATGCATCTCCCATAGAAAATTCGTGATCAATGGATGCACGAATTTCGAGAAAATTGGAAAATGGCTGAAGATTTCAGAGCTCGATTTCTTGGAAACCGTGCATCGGAATTGGCTGAAACTGCTTGGGTAGGCTACTATCACCCATGTGCATCTCCCCATGAAACAGGTTTTGAAACGGATGCATGGTTATGGAGAAAATGCAAAAATGGCTGATGGTGATGGAGGCTGATTTCTTGGAAACCGTGCACCGGAATTGCATGAAACTGCTCAGGCATGTTGTCATCGACCTTGTACAATCCCCCATAAAATGGTTTGTCAAATGGATGCATGGTTCTCAAGTTATGGCAAAAACAAATTCTGCTCTATGTGTTTTTGGCTTCAAGGCATTTTGCATGTGTTTGCATGGTATGACAAAATGAATTTTTGCTGTGATGCAGGTATGGAGATGATGGAGGATGAGTTGGAAGACTGCAGGAGGACTCTTGAACCTTTGAGGAAGCTACCATGCTTGCAAAACCACTTTTTGAAATGCATGCCTAGTTTCCCACAATTTCTACAGGAAGATCCTGTAGAAGCACAATGAGAGGCACAAGGAGGTGGAAAAAATGATGGATGAAGGCAAGGGATGGACACACAAGTGCTTGCAGGCCTAACCAATAGACTCCCACCATCAGATTCACTTTTGAAATTGGATTTGGCTCGTCCAAAGGTTCTACAGGATGTTTCCTGTAGAAATTCAGAGCATCCTGTAGAAAACACAGTTTTGAGGAAAGAAGCATGATGACATGAACAGAATGATGGAAAAGGGGTGAGGAATGGAAACATGGATGTCGGTAGGCCTCATGGACATTTTCCAAGCCTTCAAGTCCTCCTCGGAGATCAATTTGGCTTTTTTGTAAGCTTCCTGTAGAAGATACGAAACTTCCTGTAGAAGGCACAAAAACTCCTTTGTCTTTGATTTGAGTGCTCCTCCTATCATGAAACGTCCTCCTTTAACCTGCAATGTCATTGTTGTAACATGAAATCATTCAAGGGAGATTAGCTTCATTTTTCTTTTTCTTTTTTCTCTTTTTTTTTTTTGAAAAACAACTAGGGCGCCTCATGGAGGTTTTCACCCTAATTGCCTGCCTTGGGCGCCTCCAAGGGAGGTTTTCACCCAAAGATCTTTTCTCTTTTCTCTTTTTTTTTCCAACCCATTGACCGCCTCATGGAGGTTTTCAATCAATGAGCCAATCTAAGGTGCCTCCGAGGAGGTTTTCACCTTAGATTTCTATTTTCCTTTTTTCATTTTTTTTCTTCTTTTTTTTTTTTCTCTTTTTTCTTTTTTTTTTTTTTTTTTTTTTTTTTTACCCTACCCTACTTGAAAACAAAATCATTTTCAAGTATAGGAATACTTCCAATGGAGCCATGTGCACATCGAGATTAGAGAAAAAATGATGTGGAGGCTCGAAATGCATGCTCTGACAGGTATCCAGATCTCAGAGACCAAATGATCTGACTTTGAAGGGATCAAACATAGTTGAGGAAGAGAGTACTGCTGCAACTTAGTGACTGTTTGGAACCATGTCTCAATATAGCTTTGATATCCTTGGTCCTTTTGCTGATTTGGATCATTCTTCATGTCACCTTCTATTATGACCTTCTGATCTTCCTCTTTTTGCTGATCTTTCTCGTGAGTACATGGAGGATTTGATGGTGACCATGAGGAAGCTTTCTCCATCTCTGATTCTGATCTCTTCTCTTCATCAAGTGCAGCCCATGGTTCTTTGATCTTTTCTTTTGGATCTTCTTTTGCCTTTGGTCCTTCAATGCTTTCAAGATGATCTCTTTTTTGCAACACTCTTCCTGAGCTTTGGTGAAGATCATTGGGCTCAAGAGGAGTTTTTTGGATATGTTGTGCCTCAGATTTGCAATGGGGTTGAGCTACTCCATTGCATGGCTTTGGAAATGGTACGGGTAGATGAGTGGAGGTGTGAGTTTGAGATGGAGATGGATGGCATTGTGGTTGGGTAGGCATTTGGGATTGCCTTGGTGGAGGAGGAGGCGATGGTTGTGGATGAGCAGGTGGTGGAGGAAAATGAGCGGGATGAGAGTTGTACTGGGGCCTCCACTCCTGATAAGGTGCATCCCACTGAGGCTGTGGCTGAGCATAAGAGTGAAATGAATGAGCAACTGGTTGGGCATAATATGGATCTGTGAAGGAACAAGGAGAATATGACCAAGGAGGAGGTGTAGACCAGGAAGGATGAGCAGGGGGATCCCAAGAAGGCATGAAAGTGGCTTGATAAGGGTCATAATAGGTCTCGGGTATCCCTTGCATCTCCTGCTGGTAAGATCTAGGTCCATGTGGCCTCCTTTGGTTCATATAATAGAGTGATTCAGTGGCTCCCTTGGCTCTTTGATATGCAGCTTTGATTTTGGGCAAGGAAGGGCACTGATCTGTAGGATGGTATTCTTCACATACAAAACACACTTCTAGGGAGTGCATTGGACATTCATTCCTAGGATGCTTTTTAAGGCACCTAGGACAAAAAATGACCAAAGCCCTCTTGGCTTCTTCTTGCTTCTTTTGGATCCGCAAGGTATCCAGTTGCATGGCAAGAAACTGCCTCATATCACTCTTGAAATCTTCCAGCTGATTTTCAAATTCATCTTTGGACAAGATGTTGCTCCCAACATCTTTGCTTGCAGCCATTTGCTCTAGAGGAATGTTTCTTTCTCTTTCTCCCCTAGAGGTTCTTCAGATATGTCTTGATGTCCACCCAGGGGTTCTTTCATCACAGCCATCGAAGAAGAACGTTGGCTGTGTGAAGCAGTGGGGGTGTTGTGCAATCATTTTTCTAACTTATCTCTACTCCTACAAGGCATGAAATAGATTGAACTGCAACTAACTATCTTGCGAAATTGAAATGAAAGCAGGAAAGGACTAATCTATTTTGCTCAAATGAAATTGCAAGAATGAAATGCTAGGCTACGCTTGCGAAATTGAAACACTAATCTTACGCTTGCAGAATTGAAATGCGGAATTGAAAGGCTATTCTAGGAAAGCAGGAAATGCTAATCTATGAAAGCAGGAAATACTAATCTAGGAAAGCAAGAAAGGCTAATCTACTTTTGCATAAATGAAATTGCATAATGGAAATGAAATAAACTACTTAGAAGAAGGTTGTAGTAGAAAATAGAAGAATAGCAACAATCACCAATACTCTGCCGCTTCCCCGGCAACGGCGCCAAAAAGATGGTGAGCTCCAGTATTGTAGCAATAATGCTACAACTCTTGGGGCTTCCTGTCTCTTAATTTTATCAACCCGGTAGTTCGTACAAACTTGGAAGCAGCGGTGCTATATGCACAAGTACTAGCTCTTGTCGCAGCTGTCACTTGGTCAGCTGGCACAAGTCCGCTAGGGCTCAAGCCAACTTCTATAGGCTCTCAGAAGAAGCTTGCTAATTGATGGACGAAAGCTAATCTCAAAGGAAAGCTACTTTACTTGACAAAAATGAACTGAAAGCAAATCAAAGCATGTAAACCTAGGAAACCCTAATTTAACTAGTCTAACCTCTATAACGCAAAGAATGTAAATGCAACTTCTACCAATGCTGTCATTACCTCTAATAAGTGAAAATGCATGGATCTAAACTACTTGCATCATGAAATTTATGTTTTTGTATTTTTCCTTTAAGTGAATGGAATGATTGTGATCTTGTGCTAACTAGGGTTTGGTGGTGCAGATGGGATGGAGAAGGAAGGAAAGCGTGGGACAGGTTGGGGAGGCTAGGAGAGGTCCCTAGGGATCCTTAGCATCCATCCACAGAGGTTCCTTGCATTCAGATGCTCAGCAACCGAGAGAGTGGCCTCCTACAGGATGGCTATGGAGGATCCTACAGGATACTCTGTTTTCTACAGGATGTTTACAAATGGCTACAGGATGACCTACCGTGAGTGTTTGGCGTGATGGAGGAGTGATGAAATGGTAGAGGGAGATGTGTAAGGTAGGAATAAGGCTGGTGATGGCTTTAGAAGTGAAGGAATAGGATGGGGAGTGAGTGCATGGAGTGGGTTGGTGAATGGAAGGATGGTATCTATGAAAGGTTAAGTAGATGGGGCTATGTGAGTAATAGAAGAGTTGGAGGGTAAATGAGTGAGACAAAGGTTAAATAGGACTTGAGGAGGTGATGAAGATGATAGAGATGCCCTGCACAATGCTCATTTAAACGAATCAATGAATTCTTGCAAACAAACCAAGTCCTAGCTAACTTAATCTAATTGTCAATGAAATAAATGAACAACAGCTTTGTTTGGAAAGAGAACCATGTACTTCACGTGAGAAAGAGCATTCCAAAAGATCTAAATGCATAACAAACTCCTACCAATCGATTCTAAGCATAAAAAGCTATGTTACCCATCAAAACCAACTACCATAACAAAGCAAGATCTAAAGAGCAGATTTTATTATGAGAATGCAGCAAAGACACATAAGGATGAACAAGGGAGGTACTGGGCGCTTGAGATGGGCCCAACCCCAAGAACTACAGCCTCCCAAGAAAGATTTAGAGCTGGTGCAAAGCTGGATCCATCTTTATTAATCAAGAAATGAAAAGTACATCAAAACTGTCCATAAGGAGAGCTTGAGAATGAGCTGAAAGCAAAGCTAATCCATGGCCTAAAAATCGAACTACAAGCTAGCTAACTAATGGCTAAAACAAAATGACTAACTAGCTACAAAAATGACTACCAACTAGCTAACAAAAATGACCAACCACTAGCTAACCAAAATGAGGCCCCAAGCCTTCTTATTTATACAATTTGAGGACCCAACAGTCCTCCTAAAAGTTAGGGACTTGGCTGCCCAAGACTTGGAGTTAACAGCAGTCCAACTTGACTTGCTTGGCTGCCCTTGAGTTCATTGATTCGGTGGCCTTTGAACTCCGAGCTGATGGTGGAGAATTCGAGGTAAGGGTCCATAAATGAGGGGGACACCTTCCTACAAATCCTCTAACTTGTTCTCCCACGAATTTGGCTGCCAAGTGCTCATTAAGACCTTCAATTTTGTCTCCAAGTTGACCAACAAGGCTACACAAAGCACCCATTAGACTTGTTGGCATAATGACTAACCAAATTCACTCTATTAACATAAAAATAATCAAAAACATGCAATAAACAAATGAGAATGGTGGACTAAGCCAAATTAGGAAGTTGAATGAGCCCAAATAATTGTACATTTTTGGGGCTCATCATGCTTCTCAGTATCTTGAGAAGTAGGGGAAGGGTAAGCAACAATAACAGTAAAATAGTTTGCAAGAATTGTAGAACCTTGGAGTATGGATGGCCATTATGCTTCTTAGTGTTCTAAGAAGAATGGGAAAGGTAAGGAACAACATCAATAAAAACATTTTCTAGGAATTTCAGAAGCTTTAGTTTCATACAAGTTCATTGACAGGTGTGGTACAACCTTTGCCATGGTGTCATGCCTTTCCACCACCACTGTTTCAAGTGTTTGTGGTATGTTGAGAAGTGGAGCCTCAAGACATGACAGTAAACAAAATAGTTTTTTTCAATTGTCCAAATGAGTATACCTCACCACTTCTAGTCAATGTTATCTACCTTTAGGACAAAGTAAACATAGCACTCCACATGAGGTACATGATGTTATTTGCCTTTAGGAAAATGTAAATAGAGCACTACACACCAGAGCTAGGTATATTTAAATTTTACAACACTTGCACACACAATTAACCTGCATGATTTGGACATTACCTCTTAAATGATCTTTAATAACTTGCAAGCTATTTATTAGAAGCATATATTTGGATGTGAGTGAATTCATCTTACATATACATTTAGTGAAGGCAAAAATATTACTAGGATTCATCAAGGCCAACTATATGGTTGAAGATATATTTGTTGGCCTTGATGACTCCTAGTAATATTGATTTTGTATTGGAGTTTCTAAAATACATAAGAATTATATATGGTGTATTGGCATTTGAAAAATACAGAGGATGTCACAAGTAATCCTAATAATCAACTTCTGTAGTGACTAGGAGGCCTTAAAACTCCACTAGTGGTTTTTTCACTAAATGTGAGTATCATTTATTGATAAAAGTGGGATCTCAAGGAGACTTGCGTGGAAATTGTCTATAAAGAGAAATCAAATGTAGAATTAAAACTTTGGCACAAGTTCACTCTAACAAAACTAAACAAGTTTCTCTTTATGCTTTCAAGGTAGCCCAAGACACCCCTATAGATTGGTTTACTGATTGTACATTTTAGTCTTATTGGCATTTTTTTTTCATTTGTTGGACATCAATAAAATTACCTTTCTCTGCTTACTACAAATTAAAAATGTTAAACAATTGTAGTTTGATATGAATGCTCTAAAGGAAGGTATCCATGTGGTGGAACCTATTAGGTTCCTATACCAATAGGAGTCATAATTTTTGAATGGCTGAGATTAAACATGTAATACGTACATACCTTTGCTTTCTGTAAATGTTTTCCACATTCAAAAAATTAAAAAATGTAAAGAGGGTATGTCCTAAAAGAAAAATCAAAGGACAAAAAGAATAAAAAAGGTCAAAAACGATGAAAAGATGAACCCCAAGAAAAGAAAAGACCATGAAAGTATGCAAGTCAAAATGCCACTCCTAGTTACTTTTGATGCAAAATAAATTATTGTGTGTACTTTGTTAACCTTGCCACAATCCATGATAGTCAAAATGTTTAAACTTGACTATTTCATGCTTTCAATTTTATGCTTATAGATAAAGAATAAAATATGACCAAACTGTGTAATCTTGGCAGATAATTAGATTAGGTAAAGTGAATAAAAGGAGCTCAACTGTTTAATCTGAGCCCTTGGATGTAATAAGGTTAGACTTAGTTAGATTACTATTGTAAAAGAAAATAAAATGTTTTGATAAGGGTTTTGCCAGCTTAAGTGCACCCTAATAAAGAGAAGTAAAATGGTAGGATGAGTAGGTGGGTAAGTAGAAGAAAGTTTGTAGAATTGTGATGATTGTTAGATAAAAGCATATGGATCACCTTCATCATCAAAGTTATAAGTATGGATGAAAATTGGGCATGTATCAAGTTGACAAAGTCAAATTGGTTAATTTCCCTCACTCATGACACCTTTCACTTAACTAATTTCCAATAAAAATTCTTAAGTACCCAAAATTTTAAGTCAAAGGGGCTCAGAGAATTTCTTTGACTTGTGGAGGGACTGGACCCTTGGCCCAATGACTTATAGGTCTTAAGTACTAAAATTCCCCTCATGAACATTCACCCCCTTCAATTCACTCATAGTCCTAAACAAACCCCTTTTCCTAAGAAAAACCACCATTTTCCTAAGGAAATTTTTTTCCCATAATAAACCCCTTTTTCTAAAGCTAAAACCTTATTATCCTAGAAAAATTGATCATCCTGTTACACTAAAAAATGTCACCTTGACTACTTACAGTTAGTATGGCTCAAATCAACAGTCATGCTACCCTCTTAGGCAAGTCTTATGCCTCTGTTATCCATCTCAAACTCAAAGAAGAGAGAAAGTCTTGTAAAAACTATGTTTATCTCTGGGGTCGCAGGTTCTCTCTAGCCTTACCTGCGGGGACGCTGACCATGTTCACAAAATCTGCGTCCATGGACGCTCTGTATGTTAAGGGACAGGTGCGTCCCTCTGTAAAAGGCAAAATGCGCGAGTTTTATCTTGAAAAAGTTACTTGTGGTTACTTCTAGAACATTCTAGAGGTCGGTTTGATGAAATGGATGCGCCTCCAGTTGGTTCATGTATCTCTATTAAGGGGGAACTTATCCCATCAATAAGGGAGCTATCCCACCCAAAGAGGGGGATGATCCCATTGATAGTGGACCTGAATAACCTCTTTACAGCACTATAAATAAAGACATTGAGCCAGAGGGAGAAGAGGTTGGAGCTATACATTTTCTTTGGGTAAATGCTGCAGGATTTAGGTCTTCCATTAGAGCCTTTGTGAGGAGATATTGTCTTCACTTGATTCTACTTGGGAGAGGGTGAGCTTTGTCAAAGTAGAGGAAAACCCTTGATGGACCCTGGGAGGAACTTGCACAACACCAAGGCCAGGTTGTAAGAGTTTCTTTGTTTCGTTATTAATACAAACTGGTTTATTTTTCTCAATAGCTTGTGTTAATGAGTTATTTCATGTGTTCCTTGGTCTGCATGTTGAATATATGTTCTATTATATGAAATGCAAGTGCTTGGTAATTGTTTGATTGTTTGTGGTTGCAGGAATTGACTTGAAGGAGGAGCTCATCCGGATCGTCAAGAACGGACTTCAACAACAGCGTTTTGGAATAAGGTAAGCCTAAACACTTGTAGTTTTCATGTTGTAAAAGGTGTATTTAGAGAAAGATCACTCCATTTTGTCTTGTTTGTCATTAGAATGTCTTAGACTTCTAGGAAGGTCAGTCGTGTCCGCACCCTTGACAAATTCCGTGTGACAAATTGGCAACTCCGCTGGGGATAGATTCCATTGATGAGAAAAGTCTTTTCCTTTATGTGAACTTTGCTTTGAGAAAATTGGTTTATTTTTCTGGTTTTGGCTCTGTGATTCTGTCTCTGGGTGGGTTAGCTTAGGATTAGTTTTATTTTGGTTTTTCTTGAAGTTTTTTAGACGGACGCACCCTCTGAGTGCTGCACAGTGCATCCCTGGACGCACTTTTGTTGTGTGCACAGAGCGGGCCCGCACCTGTGCTAACGGGTTTCCTGCGTCCCCTGCCAAAATTTGAGAAAATTCCATTTTTTGCCTTTTTTGCTCTTAGATTTTGTTTTTTCTTAGTTTTTTCTGCCCAGATTCATTAGTCCCTTGCCCAGAATCTTCACCTAAGCTTGTTCCTGCTCTTAGCTTTCATCAATTGGGTGTTTTGAGTCTCTTTCTTGAGAAATTCTTGATTTGATTTCCTTTGATCATTACTTGGAGGTTTGTCTCAGTCTTTTCACAATTTTGCATCTTTTTGCTTCTGTTTTTGCAAAAAAATTTCCCCCTCATTCGCCGGGGGGGGCTAAATTGTGTATGAGTGTTAATCGCCTTTGAGTGTTTTTATGTTTTGATCTTTGGAACTCTCACCCAATTTTCTCGACTTGCACTTGATTGGTTCTTAGATTACATTAGAATCATCTTGTGTTTGAGAATTCTCTTGCATAGATCACATTTGCATAATTAGAATTCTCATTTTCAGAATATTAATGAAAAATGTGCATAGATTACATTGGCATACTTTTCAAGTGAATTGTGCATAGATTACCATTGCATAGTTTACATTCTGAAAAATCAATCGTAGATTTAGATCAGCTTTCTTTGATTTGAATTTACACAAAAATAAAAATAAAAATTGGTTTGGAATTGATTTGCATTAGTTTTTCTTGATGAAATTAGTGCATTAGAGAATTTGTTAAATTTTCTCTTAATGATCAATTTTTTGCATTGTTGGAAGTGAATGGAAACTCTCTCCTTACTCTAGTTAGGATTCATCGAATTGAAAGGATTGCATTATCATATTCGATTGCATTCAGTTGAGTCGGGTCATAACACCATTGGTTTCATCTCCATTTACCCATTTGAGTAATAACAGCCTTAATAACACAGCGCTTAATTAAAATTCATCTAGTAATTTTTACATTTCTAGGGCTCTGAAACACCAACATAGCTTAGGCTAGGGTCTTGGAGTAGGTGAGTACTTAACTCTCCAAGACTACAAAACCAAACAGATAGTTTATCTTGAGTAGAATAAATCCAATTGTTTCAATTGCACTCTGGGAAAGCTCCTCTTAAAGGAGAAGCACGAGCTCGTGTCCGAACTAGTGAGGGGATCATTCCCCCCTCGTTGGGAACGACGCCAGACAGTACGTATTACAAACGGTAAACCTCGGATTAACCATTGTCGAGGAGCCAGGGGTCACTTATCGGTAAACCTTGGATTGTTGTCAAGGAGCCGGTAAGGGGATTGAGCTTGCTACTCTGCCCTTGCGTGCTGTCGGAGTTTAGACTGTTCCCCCAGGTGTATTTGTTACTGTTGGTGACCTTAGTGACCATAATCTTTAGGGTTCTACCGAGGTGACGGTGGAGGGAAGGTCCCACTGTACCTGGAGCAGACGTCGGTTATACTCACTTGGATTTTCCGGGGGGTTCACTTCACTTCGAGACGGTTAAAGTGGAGGAACTTGTGCCGGTCTATTCATTAAGCAGGTTGCCGGGGTAACTGTTCCACCCGCCATTTCTGTACTGAATTCTGCGAGGTTGGGCTTCATCACCAACTAGTGTTTTCGGTCCGGAGAGCTTACTGTTTGTGTGTGGTTTGACTCCTAGATTTGATAGCGCGTGTTAATTTGTTTGTTTTTACTTTTAGAGACCATAGGTGTGAACTGTGAATTTTAGTTGTTAAGTGTGAATTGTGAATTGTTAATTTTAGGTTTAAATTGTTAATAAAATTCACTGAAGTTGAATATAATGGCAAATGTTCCGGAATTTATCAACCTAGGAACCCCTCCTAATGAGAATCCTAGTACTTTTCCTTACTTTGGAAATGTTGGTCCTCCTTATATGGCTACTTTGTCATTACCTGGATTTACAATAGGATTACCGATATGGTTATTTTCAACTTCGTTGGCCCAAAGTACTCCAATTGTTCCATCTCAACCGGATGCTTCACCTCAACAGAGTTCACCATCTCAACATCACCAACCTTCTGTTGACCCTTTACCTTCTTCGCCTAATTTTTCTTCCTCCATTTCTTCCTCTTCACCTGGTAAAAGCCTTGATGCTAGTAACCAGGAGGCTAAGAAGAAGAAGAAAGGGAAGAAGAAGAAGAAGAAGAAGAAGCAAGATAAGAAAGAAGTCAACCAACCGACCGTGGCTGTAAGTGTTAGTTGTGTTGAGGAAAATTCCGACATGCATCGTAAACCCAAATACCCTTGCAGGCTTTGTAAGGGTGACCACTTCCTTGTCAATTGTCCTGGTATTCCAAAGGTCTTGGAAGTATGGTCAGAAAAATTTCATCAACTTTCCATTGATCCATCAACCAGTGATAGTCAGGTTCCTGGGAAAAAGGGTAAAGTTAGGTTTCCTTGTAAGTTATGCAAAGGGAGTCATCAAACTCACATTTGCCCTCACATGGATGAAGCCTCAACATTGTTGGAAAACCTTCCTGTTCCACAACAAGAATTTCCAACTGGTTACCGTAAACTTTCTCCCAACCTACCGTCAACTGACGGAGTGATTGATCTCAATTCAAGTACGGTCGATCACACTCTTCCATTGGAGAGTGAAACTCATGTCACTCAAGTTGATGATCCATTAGTTGATCAAGTGGTCGATTCAATTTCACATTCGGTCGATCACACTCTCCTTTTCGAGAGTAAATTTCATACCGCTGATGTTCTTCTTGTTACATCGGATTCTTCTATGCCGAGGGGTATTTCACCTGTTTCTACAGAACCCCCTCCAAGTACTGAGGTCTTTTCCTTTGATTGGAATAGACTGACAGAACCTCGTCTTCCTTCCTCCATCCCTTTCCAAATCATTGTCAAGGCTGGTGGTAGGGACATACATCGTACTCAGGTAGATGAAGGTGCTTCTGTTAGTATTTTATCCTCAACTGTTTGGAAAGCTTTGGGTTCCCCTCAGCTTGCGCCTATTACGCAGAATCTGAAAGCTTTTAATAGAACCATTAGTGAACCTTTAGGGATCCTTCCTAAGTTTTCTATTACCTTGGAAGGTAAAACTGTTTGTGTTGATCTTATGGTAGTTCGAGGTCCCTTGGATTTCAATTTACTCCTTGGGCGAGACTATGTTTATGCAATGAAAGCTGTCGTATCGACACTCTTTCGCGTGATGTCTTTCCCTCACAATGGCAGTATTGTGACTGTAGACCATCTTTCGTTCCCTAGTCTTTTTTCAACTACCAATAATATGACACCCCTAAATGTTCCTGATTCTAAAGTGGTATCTACCCTGCCACGGGTTAATTATGTGGCAACCGGTCCCATGATTTCAGTTACCGATGTAAGTGAGCCTCTCACTGTTTGCTCATCTTCCTTTGATTTAGCTCTGGTAACTGACATGGAAAAATCTATGGGATTACTTGAACACGATGTTCTTATCCCTTTTAAGTCCCTTGACATGTGTTCCTTCCAGAGAACTATTCTTCCTTCGGATGAAGACCTCCTGGAAGCCATGATCAAGGTGTGTCCATTGACATGTCTTTCTTCCAGTTGGAAGCCATGATCAAGGGGCGAGGAAAGTTCCTTTTCTTGTGTCAACCTCGTTAAAAAATGAATCAGTGTCCACGAGGATAGTTTTTTCCTGTATCAACCTCGTTAAAAAAATGAAACAGGCTAGTGTGAGGATAGTTTCTTCTAGTCTCAACCTCATTAAAAAATGAAACTGGAAGTCATGAGCATAGTTTCTTGTCTTGTGTCAAGCTCATTAAAAAAATGAAACAAGGAGTTGTGAGGAAAGTTCCTTTTACTGTGTCAACCTCGTTAAAAAATGAATCAGTGTGTACGAGGATAGTTTTTTCCTGTATCAACCTCGTTAAAAAATGAAATAGGCTAGCATGAGGACAGTTCTTTTACTGAGTCAACCTCATTAAAAAATGAATCAGCTAGATTTTAGGATATGTAGGTAGATTGTAGAAAGTAGGGTTTGAGGACAGTTCCTGTTACTGAGTCAACCTCATTAAAAAATGAATCAGGTTTGAGGACAGTTCCTGTTACTGAGTCAACCTCATTAAAAAATGAATCAGGTTTGAGGATAGTTCCTGTTATTGAGTCAACCTCGTTAAAAAATGAATCAGGTATGAGGATAGTTCTTTTCTTGTGTCAACCTCTTTAAAAATGAAACAACTCCCTTTTCAAGTTAAATATTGAAAGTAAACCTTCATTTCATCCATCCGGTTGAATGCAATGAAGCCTGGGGGGCATGTACCTCATTTCGCATCATTATGCTGGGGGCATGCGAACTTTTTGAGAATAGTTCCTTGTCTTGTGTCAAGCTCATTAAAAAATGAAACAAGGGTAGGTTAAGCAGGTAGATTGTAGAGAGTAGTCATGAGCATAGTTCCTTGTCTTGTGTCAAGCTCATTAAAAAATGAATCAAGGATTTTAGAGCACAGTTCCTTGTCTTGTGTCAAGCTCGTTAAAAAATGAATCAAGGTTTTTTAGAGTATAGTTTTTTGTTAGGTAGATTGTAGAAAGTAGTTATGAGCATAGTTCCTTGTCTTGTGTCAAGCTCATTAAAAAATAAATCAAGGATTTTAGAGCACAGTTCCTTGTCTTGTGTCAAGCTCGTTAAAAAATGAATCAAGGTTTTTTAGAGTATAGTTTTTTGTTAGGTAGATTGTAGAAAGTAGTTATGAGCATAGTTCCTTGTCTTGTGTCAAGCTCATTAAAAAATGAAACAACTCCCACGAGTCTTTCCAAGATCTTGAAAGTAAAACTTCATTCCATCCACCTCATTGAATGCAATGAAGCTTGGGGGGCATGTACCTAGTTTTGCGTCATTATGCTGGGGGCATGCGAACTTGAAGCAAGCATAGTTTTTCGTTTCAAGCTTGCGTAAACATGAAACCGAATCCGAGCATAGTTCTTTTCCTGTGTCAAGCTCGTTAAAAAATGAAACAAATCCTCCTCTAATTGAGTCGAAAGTTTGACTAGACCTCCTAGATGTTAAGTTGTATATTTAGGTTAGTTATTTCGGTTTTGCATAGTTTTCTTATAGTTTTAGATCGAGTCTTTCAAATGATCTCGTAACTCAACCTTCATTTCATCCAAATGAAGCTGGGGGGCATGCGCTCTAGCAGTTATGCTTAGGGGGCATCAAGCACAGTTTTCTCTCTGTTTCAAGCTTGTGTAAAAATGAAACTACTTTGAAGCATAGTTTTTGTCTGTTTCAAGCTTTTGTAAAAATGAAACCTATCTCGAGTCAATTTCAGTTATTTTCAAGACTCGTTAAACTCATGAAAATCCCGAGATTATTTTTCTATCTTTCATTCTCGTAAAACAAATGAAAATGTCGAGTTCTTTCCGTCTTTTCCTGCTCGTAAACTAAATTGAAAGTCGGCCATATGAGTACATTTTTATCCCTTTTTCAAACTCATTAAAATTTACGAAAAAGTGAAAACCATGAGTACATTTTTATCCCTTTTTCGAACTCGTTAAAACTTACGAAAAAGTGAAACCTCAGAGTCATCTTTTAAGCCCTTTTCTGACTCCTAAAACATGAGAAGATTGCCGAGCGTTTCTTTTACACTCGTTAAAACGGAATTAAAAGACGGTCCCCTTATAGCTCTTTTCTGACCGTAAAATCAGGAAAAGATTGCCGGGTTTTTGTCGTTTCAAACTCGATACGGAAATAAAACGACATGTCCTTGATCGCTTTTTACTTTTCAGGTCAGTGGCACTAATTATGAAAGTACTCCTTGGTCGCAAGATCAAGCGGTTCCCCCAGGTATTATTTTATACTTTTTCGGGCTTGAGGGACACAAATGTACAAAAAAGTTCAACGTGGAGTCTACTTTAGTTTTTTCAGACTCTCTAAAATTGAAAAACGTCGAGTTTCTCCTATACTGGGCTCGTTAAACTTTTACAGTAGAGGACCTGTTCAATTACAAACAGGAACGAACCACTCCTTCCTAGGGTTCGAATTTAAACTAGGTTGGACTCGTCCGAAGGATGAGCTTATAATCAAGCATATGTTATCCTCCTCAAGCTTGTTAAAAATAAAGAGGTACTTACCAGAAATGGTGGGGGAAAAGAGAGAAGAATGAACCTGTTTGTCACCTTTTATCTCAAAAGAAACTTTATTACCACTCTTGAACACGACATTTTTCATTCACCTGGGTTGGGAAATCTTTTACCTCACAGTTGATCAAACCACTTTGAAAGTCTTTAACCGGGTTCCGGGGATTAACTTTGAGTTATTCGTCACCAAGCCATCTGTCGTGTTGTTATGTGTTCAAGAGGTCTGCAAGCAAAACTTTCATCTGCAAAATACTTGTCATCCATTTGACCATCCCTGAGTCAGTCCTTACAGCAACATTTCTTCAACTTGAACAATGATTTTGTGTTGCGGGCTTGCCTGCAACGGGTCGCTTTCTATCGACATCGACACATTATCTAGAAAGATGACTTAGGAATCGACAGTACCTTGAAGTCTGCATGCATCAATGGCAGGTTTCTCGCCTTTGACGTCAGTTTACATCATTGACTTTCGATCAAAGGATTCCGTGAAGTGTTCGACATCAAAACATCTATTCACATTTCACGGGTTGTACTTGGTACTTTGAGAACCATTGACATTACTGGTGGTTTCTCTCATGCTTGTTAACAGTTTACATCATCGACTGGTAGTCAAGTGGTTTCTAACATGTTCGACATCAACTCATTTAATCACATGGCTAGAATCGTACCAATTCGGGAAGTAGAAGTGAAGACCCTGGATCTAGTTTCTACCATCCAGGCTGCGAGGAGTTTTGTATTCATTATCTATGTAGACTAATCATAAACAGATGGCTGCGTCCATACTGTGTCTACAAAAGTCTATAAAAATGATGTACTGCAAGATCATTCCTGTATCAGAATAGTTAGTCCATTAGTTAAAGTTTTGAATCTGAGTATGGGAATGCCTACCTCAGTGATGATATAATCTTATCCATGTATTTTGTGTTGAAAATTGCAGGTTCCAACCAGGCCATCCACAAGACAATCCTTGAAATGATAAAGCGCTTCACCCTTCCTAGAATTACAAAACCCTACTCTATTCCGGGCTTCGCACTTTAGGGGGCAATCTGTTACACTAAAAAATGTCACCTTGACTACTTACAGTTAGTATGGCTCAAATCAACAGTCATGCTACCCTCTTAGGCAAGTCTTATGCCTCTGTTATCCATCTCAAACTCAAAGAAGAGAGAAAGTCTTGTAAAAACTATGTTTATCTCTGGGGTCGCAGGTTCTCTCTAGCCTTACCTGCGGGGACGCTGACCATGTTCACAAAATCTGCGTCCATGGACGCTCTGTATGTTAAGGGACAGGTGCGTCCCTCTGTAAAAGGCAAAATGCGCGAGTTTTATCTTGAAAAAGTTACTTGTGGTTACTTCTAGAACATTCTAGAGGTCGGTTTGATGAAATGGATGCGCCTCCAGTTGGTTCATGTATCTCTATTAAGGGGGAACTTATCCCATCAATAAGGGAGCTATCCCACCCAAAGAGGGGGATGATCCCATTGATAGTGGACCTGAATAACCTCTTTACAGCACTATAAATAAAGACATTGAGCCAGAGGGAGAAGAGGTTGGAGCTATACATTTTCTTTGGGTAAATGCTGCAGGATTTAGGTCTTCCATTAGAGCCTTTGTGAGGAGATATTGTCTTCACTTGATTCTACTTGGGAGAGGGTGAGCTTTGTCAAAGTAGAGGAAAACCCTTGATGGACCCTGGGAGGAACTTGCACAACACCAAGGCCAGGTTGTAAGAGTTTCTTTGTTTCGTTATTAATACAAACTGGTTTATTTTTCTCAATAGCTTGTGTTAATGAGTTATTTCATGTGTTCCTTGGTCTGCATGTTGAATATATGTTTTATTATATGAAATGCAAGTGCTTGGTAATTGTTTGATTGTTTGTGGTTGCAGGAATTGACTTGAAGGAGGAGCTCATCCGGATCGTCAAGAACGGACTTCAACAACAGCGTTTTGGAATAAGGTAAGCCTAAACACTTGTAGTTTTCATGTTGTAAAAGGTGTATTTAGAGAAAGATCACTCCATTTTGTCTTGTTTGTCATTAGAATGTCTTAGACTTCTAGGAAGGTCAGTCGTGTCCGCACCCTTGACAAATTCCGTGTGACAAATTGGCAACTCCGCTGGGGATAGATTCCATTGATGAGAAAAGTCTTTTCCTTTATGTGAACTTTGCTTTGAGAAAATTGGTTTATTTTTCTGGTTTTGGCTCTGTGATTCTGTCTCTGGGTGGGTTAGCTTAGGATTAGTTTTATTTTGGTTTTTCTTGAAGTTTTTTAGACGGACGCACCCTCTGAGTGCTGCACAGTGCATCCCTGGACGCACTTTTGTTGTGTGCACAGAGCGGGCCCGCACCTGTGCTAACGGGTTTCCTGCGTCCCCTGCCAAAATTTGAGAAAATTCCATTTTTTGCCTTTTTTGCTCTTAGATTTTGTTTTTTCTTAGTTTTTTCTGCCCAGATTCATTAGTCCCTTACCCAGAATCTTCACCTAAGCTTGTTCCTGCTCTTAGCTTTCATCAATTGGGTGTTTTGAGTCTCTTTCTTGAGAAATTCTTGATTTGATTTCCTTTGATCATTACTTGGAGGTTTGTCTCAGTCTTTTCACAATTTTGCATCTTTTTGCTTCTGTTTTTGCAAAAAAATTTCCCCCTCATTCGCCGGGGGGGGCTAAATTGTGTATGAGTGTTAATCGCCTTTGAGTGTTTTTATGTTTTGATCTTTGGAACTCTCACCCAATTTTCTCGACTTGCACTTGATTGGTTCTTAGATTACATTAGAATCATCTTGTGTTTGAGAATTCTCTTGCATAGATCACATTTGCATAATTAGAATTCTCATTTTCAGAATATTAATGAAAAATGTGCATAGATTACATTGGCATACTTTTCAAGTGAATTGTGCATAGATTACCATTGCATAGTTTACATTCTGAAAAATCAATCGTAGATTTAGATCAGCTTTCTTTGATTTGAATTTACACAAAAATAAAAATAAAAATTGGTTTGGAATTGATTTGCATTAGTTTTTCTTGATGAAATTAGTGCATTAGAGAATTTGTTAAATTTTCTCTTAATGATCAATTTTTTGCATTGTTGGAAGTGAATGGAAACTCTCTCCTTACTCTAGTTAGGATTCATCGAATTGAAAGGATTGCATTATCATATTCGATTGCATTCAGTTGAGTCGGGTCATAACACCATTGGTTTCATCTCCATTTACCCATTTGAGTAATAACAGCCTTAATAACACAGCGCTTAATTAAAATTCATCTAGTAATTTTTACATTTCTAGGGCTCTGAAACACCAACATAGCTTAGGCTAGGGTCTTGGAGTAGGTGAGTACTTAACTCTCCAAGACTACAAAACCAAACAGATAGTTTATCTTGAGTAGAATAAATCCAATTGTTTCAATTGCACTCTGGGAAAGCTCCTCTTAAAGGAGAAGCACGAGCTCGTGTCCGAACTAGTGAGGGGATCATTCCCCCCTCGTTGGGAACGACGCCAGACAGTACGTATTACAAACGGTAAACCTCGGATTAACCATTGTCGAGGAGCCAGGGGTCACTTATCGGTAAACCTTGGATTGTTGTCAAGGAGCCGGTAAGGGGATTGAGCTTGCTACTCTGCCCTTGCGTGCTGTCGGAGTTTAGACTGTTCCCCCAGGTGTATTTGTTACTGTTGGTGACCTTAGTGACCATAATCTTTAGGGTTCTACCGAGGTGACGGTGGAGGGAAGGTCCCACTGTACCTGGAGCAGACGTCGGTTATACTCACTTGGATTTTCCGGGGGGTTCACTTCACTTCGAGACGGTTAAAGTGGAGGAACTTGTGCCGGTCTATTCATTAAGCAGGTTGCCGGGGTAACTGTTCCACCCGCCATTTCTGTACTGAATTCTGCGAGGTTGGGCTTCATCACCAACTAGTGTTTTCGGTCCGGAGAGCTTACTGTTTGTGTGTGGTTTGACTCCTAGATTTGATAGCGCGTGTTAATTTGTTTGTTTTTACTTTTAGAGACCATAGGTGTGAACTGTGAATTTTAGTTGTTAAGTGTGAATTGTGAATTGTTAATTTTAGGTTTAAATTGTTAATAAAATTCACTGAAGTTGAATATAATGGCAAATGTTCCGGAATTTATCAACCTAGGAACCCCTCCTAATGAGAATCCTAGTACTTTTCCTTACTTTGGAAATGTTGGTCCTCCTTATATGGCTACTTTGTCATTACCTGGATTTACAATAGGATTACCGATATGGTTATTTTCAACTTCGTTGGCCCAAAGTACTCCAATTGTTCCATCTCAACCGGATGCTTCACCTCAACAGAGTTCACCATCTCAACATCACCAACCTTCTGTTGACCCTTTACCTTCTTCGCCTAATTTTTCTTCCTCCATTTCTTCCTCTTCACCTGGTAAAAGCCTTGATGCTAGTAACCAGGAGGCTAAGAAGAAGAAGAAAGGGAAGAAGAAGAAGAAGAAGAAGAAGCAAGATAAGAAAGAAGTCAACCAACCGACCGTGGCTGTAAGTGTTAGTTGTGTTGAGGAAAATTCCGACATGCATCGTAAACCCAAATACCCTTGCAGGCTTTGTAAGGGTGACCACTTCCTTGTCAATTGTCCTGGTATTCCAAAGGTCTTGGAAGTATGGTCAGAAAAATTTCATCAACTTTCCATTGATCCATCAACCAGTGATAGTCAGGTTCCTGGGAAAAAGGGTAAAGTTAGGTTTCCTTGTAAGTTATGCAAAGGGAGTCATCAAACTCACATTTGCCCTCACATGGATGAAGCCTCAACATTGTTGGAAAACCTTCCTGTTCCACAACAAGAATTTCCAACTGGTTACCGTAAACTTTCTCCCAACCTACCGTCAACTGACGGAGTGATTGATCTCAATTCAAGTACGGTCGATCACACTCTTCCATTGGAGAGTGAAACTCATGTCACTCAAGTTGATGATCCATTAGTTGATCAAGTGGTCGATTCAATTTCACATTCGGTCGATCACACTCTCCTTTTCGAGAGTAAATTTCATACCGCTGATGTTCTTCTTGTTACATCGGATTCTTCTATGCCGAGGGGTATTTCACCTGTTTCTACAGAACCCCCTCCAAGTACTGAGGTCTTTTCCTTTGATTGGAATAGACTGACAGAACCTCGTCTTCCTTCCTCCATCCCTTTCCAAATCATTGTCAAGGCTGGTGGTAGGGACATACATCGTACTCAGGTAGATGAAGGTGCTTCTGTTAGTATTTTATCCTCAACTGTTTGGAAAGCTTTGGGTTCCCCTCAGCTTGCGCCTATTACGCAGAATCTGAAAGCTTTTAATAGAACCATTAGTGAACCTTTAGGGATCCTTCCTAAGTTTTCTATTACCTTGGAAGGTAAAACTGTTTGTGTTGATCTTATGGTAGTTCGAGGTCCCTTGGATTTCAATTTACTCCTTGGGCGAGACTATGTTTATGCAATGAAAGCTGTCGTATCGACACTCTTTCGCGTGATGTCTTTCCCTCACAATGGCAGTATTGTGACTGTAGACCATCTTTCGTTCCCTAGTCTTTTTTCAACTACCAATAATATGACACCCCTAAATGTTCCTGATTCTAAAGTGGTATCTACCCTGCCACGGGTTAATTATGTGGCAACCGGTCCCATGATTTCAGTTACCGATGTAAGTGAGCCTCTCACTGTTTGCTCATCTTCCTTTGATTTAGCTCTGGTAACTGACATGGAAAAATCTATGGGATTACTTGAACACGATGTTCTTATCCCTTTTAAGTCCCTTGACATGTGTTCCTTCCAGAGAACTATTCTTCCTTCGGATGAAGACCTCCTGGAAGCCATGATCAAGGTGTGTCCATTGACATGTCTTTCTTCCAGTTGGAAGCCATGATCAAGGGGCGAGGAAAGTTCCTTTTCCTGTGTCAACCTCGTTAAAAAATGAATCAGTGTCCACGAGGATAGTTTTTTCCTGTATCAACCTCGTTAAAAAAATGAAACAGGCTAGTGTGAGGATAGTTTCTTCTAGTCTCAACCTCATTAAAAAATGAAACTGGAAGTCATGAGCATAGTTCCTTGTCTTGTGTCAAGCTCATTAAAAAAATGAAACAAGGAGTTGTGAGGAAAGTTCCTTTTACTGTGTCAACCTCGTTAAAAAATGAATCAGTGTGTACGAGGATAGTTTTTTCCTGTATCAACCTCGTTAAAAAATGAAATAGGCTAGCATGAGGACAGTTCTTTTACTGAGTCAACCTCATTAAAAAATGAATCAGCTAGATTTTAGGATATGTAGGTAGATTGTAGAAAGTAGGGTTTGAGGACAGTTCCTGTTACTGAGTCAACCTCATTAAAAAATGAATCAGGTTTGAGGACAGTTCCTGTTACTGAGTCAACCTCATTAAAAAATGAATCAGGTTTGAGGATAGTTCCTGTTACTGAGTCAACCTCGTTAAAAAATGAATCAGGTATGAGGATAGTTCTTTTCTTGTGTCAACCTCTTTAAAAATGAAACAACTCCCTTTTCAAGTTAAATATTGAAAGTAAACCTTCATTTCATCCATCCGGTTGAATGCAATGAAGCCTGGGGGGCATGTACCTCATTTCGCATCATTATGCTGGGGGCATGCGAACTTTTTGAGAATAGTTCCTTGTCTTGTGTCAAGCTCATTAAAAAATGAAACAAGGGTAGGTTAAGCAGGTAGATTGTAGAGAGTAGTCATGAGCATAGTTCCTTGTCTTGTGTCAAGCTCATTAAAAAATGAATCAAGGATTTTAGAGCACAGTTCCTTGTCTTGTGTCAAGCTCGTTAAAAAATGAATCAAGGTTTTTTAGAGTATAGTTTTTTGTTAGGTAGATTGTAGAAAGTAGTTATGAGCATAGTTCCTTGTCTTGTGTCAAGCTCATTAAAAAATGAATCAAGGATTTTAGAGCACAGTTCCTTGTCTTGTGTCAAGCTCGTTAAAAAATGAATCAAGGTTTTTTAGAGTATAGTTTTTTGTTAGGTAGATTGTAGAAAGTAGTTATGAGCATAGTTCCTTGTCTTGTGTCAAGCTCATTAAAAAATGAAACAACTCCCACGAGTCTTTCCAAGATCTTGAAAGTAAAACTTCATTCCATCCACCTCATTGAATGCAATGAAGCTTGGGGGGCATGTACCTAGTTTTGCGTCATTATGCTGGGGGCATGCGAACTTGAAGCAAGCATAGTTTTTCGTTTCAAGCTTGCGTAAACATGAAACCGAATCCGAGCATAGTTCTTTTCCTGTGTCAAGCTCGTTAAAAAATGAAACAAATCCTCCTCTAATTGAGTCGAAAGTTTGACTAGACCTCCTAGATGTTAAGTTAACTTGCACAACACCAAGGCCAGGTTGTAAGAGTTTCTTTGTTTCGTTATTAATACAAACTGGTTTATTTTTCTCAATAGCTTGTGTTAATGAGTTATTTCATGTGTTCCTTGGTCTGCATGTTGAATATATGTTTTATTATATGAAATGCAAGTGCTTGGTAATTGTTTGATTGTTTGTGGTTGCAGGAATTGACTTGAAGGAGGAGCTCATCCGGATCGTCAAGAACGGACTTCAACAACAGCGTTTTGGAATAAGGTAAGCCTAAACACTTGTAGTTTTCATGTTGTAAAAGGTGTATTTAGAGAAAGATCACTCCATTTTGTCTTGTTTGTCATTAGAATGTCTTAGACTTCTAGGAAGGTCAGTCGTGTCCGCACCCTTGACAAATTCCGTGTGACACATCCCCCCATGAAAAGACCCCTTTCCTCAAAAAACCCAAAAACACTTTAAGCCTAAGTATAATGTGTTTGTGACAAATAAATGAACAATATTACACTTAGCGCTTTCGTTTCATATTAAATTTTATCCTTATATATATATATATATATATATATATATATATATATATATATATATATATATATTAATTCCCTAAAGGAAAAACCCTCCCTGTATAGTTATATAATAAATTCCTATGTATTAATACCTCGCCCCTAAAAAGTTCGAAAAATAAACTTTATTAATACAATAGCATGACTAATGGGTTAATTAATTGATCAACGATTAATTAATAACCAAAACCCTCCGCCAATGAAAACACCACTGACACCCTAAACCCCACCTTAATCCATTGTTTAAACAAAGGCCACCATGCTTAATCATTGGCCAGGCCCCTCCATTTCCCTTTGTACAACTCCCCACCCCGATCACCGTGCGATCGGCTTCCAGTTAATCCAACGGTGGATGATCATATCGGGCGGCCTCTGAAGCCTGACCTTTACCCACCTGATATCAGTAGTTCTCTTTTGGGCCCTAATGCTACGTGACGCCCGATGAATGGCATCGAGTGGCCTTCCCCCAAAACCACTCTAGCTCCAAAAGCGGTGTGATCAAACCCACTTACCGCCTCCCACTAGATGACAAAACATCCCATCTCCCGCTAAAAGCCAAATGTACCTTTTTCCCCATGTGCCCACCAAATAGTTGACTTTGCAAATATAACTAAAAAACTCATTATTTTTTGGTTTTATCATGAAAAAGACACTTAGACCTCCATGCAAGTGACAGATGATGTCCAACTGCCAACCCACGTCCAACCGCCAACCTGCAGAAGCCACTGAACTTCCAGTCGACCCTCCAGCTCAAATAGACCTCCTACAACCATGCACAATCACCCGTTGACCCATCAGAGCCAAAAATTCTAGGTATTTATCCAAATACACGATAAACCCTATCTCATTTCTAAACCAATTACCCAATTGCTTAGAGTTATTATGTAATTAAGTGAAAGAATTGCCTAGCAACCGACAACTTCTCTGTAATTGAACCAAATTGCCATAGATTGACTGAAAACACTTTTCTCCATTCTTAAATACACAAGAACTAAGAATGGCCACTCCAGTTGCAATGGATGTCCGATCAATTACCACTCCCCATCTAGATTTATACCATCTCCCTTTGGCGGAAAAAGACTTCCAAGTCAAGGACACCTCTATCCATGAATCCCCATTGAAATTAGGCTACTAGTACAGAGACCAATACCTAAACCATACAGACAAGATAGGTCTTTGGGAGTCTAATTTACCCAAGTACCAATTCCCTTTAGTGCATATCTTTCCTAAAATTGTCCATTATTGCTATACAAACTGCAGTCCCAGCCAAAGAGCAGTGATGTCCCCTAGCCATACTGTACTTTTCACCATCACTTCTGAATCCATCAATGAAATGTTGCAGTTGCAACCAGGACAAAATCTAACTCCCATTTCCATTGGAGACCTGCTAGACAAATTCCCCAAGATTTCTCTTGCCAGACTCACTGAAATGCTTCAGACCTTCATCAAGGAGGGAAAGCATGTCCCAACAAAACCTCCTCCATATGTAGCTACCATATTTTCTAAACTTGGCTGAGACATTGTGTTAATGATATCTAGTGTCTTAGGCTATACTACAAGTGAGTATGTTGATGAAATCATTCTAGCCTTCGTGTCCATCTTCACTCCAGGAAAACCCCATGCCATCATATATGATTATGCCAAATTCATAGCAAATAAAATGTATGATCAATTCTTGAGAATGAACACTGAAAGAGTATTCAAGTATTCCTCAGTTCTGTACCACCTTTTCTTATATTATCACGCTGATAAATTCCCAAGTTACTCTTCAAAAACTTGATACCAGAGGCAACCCTAGGTCAGTAGTCTTTTGGACTCCTTTGATCCACAAATTTGAATCACCATATCCATACACAGACTTCATAGATCCTTTTTTTCATCTTGTAGTGACCATGCTATTAGGAAGTCCTCCCCCAAGGATGAGTTCAGATAGCAGGAGGATCCTACAACTTTCAAAACAACACAAAGTAGGAGATTGGTACTTGTACCAAAATCGCATTGAAATTAGGATCTATGGCTGTGACTTAGAACCATACAAGTTACCAAAATACCTCCCAATGAGGTTATTTGCTCTGGAGTAGTACAGGAAAATAATCAATTATTCACTTATGACACTTCCTTTGCAATATTTGGTGCATTTGCTAGTTATAGGTCATTTATAGATTATAAATGTCTTTAGAGTTTCACTTCTAATTGAGTGTTCAACTAAACATATTGATTCTCTTATACATAATTATTTTTCCCTCCACCCACTTTTCGTAACTTCGATAACCATTAGGTAGGGACATGCAGCTTCGATGTTGCTTTTCTTGTTTAGTAAAATATTGCCAAGACTTTAATATATTGAAAGTTGTAGTATTTACAATTTATGAAGTTTGAAGGTCTAATTTTTTAACTTCTAATTCTTTAAAGGTTGCTAGCTCAATGGAAGAGCACCTGCTTTATAAGCAGGAGGTTGGTGGCTCGATTCTATCATGCCTTGACATCCATATGGAATGACGAAGATCAATGTTTGGTTATGGAGGCTCTTTTGACCATCACCAATGAGCTTTGGTGACATTTTTTGACCCTCACCAAAATATGAAATGGTGACAGTCAACGAACGCCACCATATATATGCATCAATAATGATGACCCTCAAAGGTCCGTAACCATAAGTCATTGTTGTTGATATGAAATGGTGACAGTCGTTGTCCGTAATTATAGTCATTATTCACGATGGACCTTGAATGTCACCACAACACCTATACTTCTGGCAATGCAGCTTTTGGTGACGTTCAACAAATGTCGCAATATATATGCAACAACAATGACGACCATGAAAGATGCATCACAATAAATTGTTGTTGTTCATATGAAATAAATATTCATGACAGACCTTGAATGTCACCATAACACCTATACTTTTGGCAATGCCACCTTTGGTGACATTCAATTTTTGGTGACGGTCGCTATCCGTCATTATAAATCATTATAGGTGACGGACTTTAAATGTCACTACAACACCTATAATTTTGGTGACACCACCTTTGGTGATGTTCAATTTTTTGTGATGGAGGCTATGGTCCATCACCATTGCTCATATGAAATGGTGACAGTCACTATCAGTCATCATAAATCATTATTGGCGACGGACTTTGTATGTCACTACAACACCTATACTTTTGGTGATTCCACCTTTCGTGATGTTCAGTTTTTGGTGACGAAGGCTCTTTTGACTATCACCAATGAGCTTATGGTGACATTTTTCGCCCCTCACCAATGTCCTTCTTTCTTGTAGTGTGAAGAGAAGTCATTGGATTACTGGCCATTGATGAATGTCATTAACCAATGCGAGGCAAACTCACCATTAATGTCAACAAGTGCCAAGGTACCTAAGTAGATATTGAAAAGTGCGAATACATGAGCTGATGTCGAGCCCCCTTGCAAGATCCAATGATCAAGGTACATTGATATATTCCCATGATTGTCAGCGAGAGAACTTGTCATTGATGCATACAAGCCTCAAGGTACTAATAAGGACTCTAGACCTGAACCTAGATAAGGTGGTGATGTTGATAGGCCAAGACTTGTTAGAAGGGAGGCATTATGAATCCGCCATCATCTAACTCGAGGATGAAATAATGATTTTGGAAGGACTATGAATGAAATTTTTTGCATTGGATCGAGATTTATTTAATGGAAAGGAAAATGACAAGAGAGTAAACAAGTGAACAGAAAGAAAAAGGACAAATCAGCATGTAAGTGAGCTGAATATCTCTATTAATGGGTTAATGAATGGAAATTATGGAAAATTTAAATGGAAAATGTAAGTGGAAAATGTGAATGAAACATGCAACTCTTTGCAAGGAAAATGGTGATGACGTTACTTAGCGAAAATGCTAGGGTAGCTTGTGAGTTTGGAGAGGAAAAATGATGGCATTTATCAATGATAGAAATGGATTCAATTGGTTTATGTCTCTTGAAATTGGACATAAAAACCAATCATGCATAAATTGGCCTCCAATTCTTTGATTGTCCTGGAACCTGAAATCAAACATGGCACTAACATTGCAACAAATGTAAGTGTGTTCAAAGAGAAGTGATTAATTTCTCTAGGTACGTACGAAATTTTTTCATAATTGATAGGTTCATGATGTGTCTTCATTTCAAATGGTTAGTCCAATTTCATAATTGCAATAAAAGATCCAATTTCTAAAATGATGATATGCACAATTTTCTCAATTTATGTTTGAATCATAGCATTTCATAAAGATGAAAAATATTATGTTATTTGCAAATGCTTAATGATTCCTGCAAAACAATCATCAATTCATCAATCGATATTGCGAATAAAGCACCTTCATAGTTCTTCTTCTTTCTTGCATCATGCTTGAAAACATAATCATTAGACAAATCCAATAAATTTTAAACATGATTTTCTAATTAGAATGCATTGTTGACAAATAAAGCATTGAGTTAAATATAGAGCTGCAGAATTGTTGGTCAGTTACAAAATTGTTGTTCAGCTACAAAATTGCACAGTTTCTATAGCTAAAATCTTGAACAAACAGTCAAGTACACACAACTATGCATTTTTGTTATGAAAAAATAACCAGTCCAATCTTCAAATTGATTAATACCTCTTCCAGGAAAATTAGCAAATAGAATATTTTTTTTTGCTTCGAAATTTGTGTAAGTGAATCATATCAAACGTTACTCCTTTTTTTTTTTACTTTGCTCCAATCATGAATTGAATTTCAAATCAAAAAAAAATTTACAACATGTTTTCATGGCAATTTTTTCTTCTTTTTTTTTTGAAAAAAATAAATTAATGAAATATTTACAAAACTAAAGAAACTAAAATGAATGTACATAAAGGAAAACAAAAAACACATGTACAAACTAAAATATATATATACAAATAAACATTAAAAAAAAAAAAAAAAAATCATAACAAAAACCTATAACACAAATATTATATAAAAAAAAAAACACTTCATTAAAAAAATTAAAAAATAAAAAGTTACATGAGTTGGAGGAGATCTTGTCAAACAACTCAACAAGGCTACATCTTGGGTAAAGAAGTAAGAATTTGAATATCAAGAATCTCTTCACATTTGCTAAGGTCTAAAGGAAACGATAAAGTTCAATGCTTCCCCTGATTCAAGGAAGGCAATTGCATACCTTCAACTCTCCTCCATATGTAACTATTTGAATAATGAGAAATAGTATAAAAGATGACTCGAGCTAATTTGTGAAAAAAATTATCTCGGTGAAGAGGTACAGAAGTATATATAGATTTCACATCTGTAGAAGACACCTCTTCTGAATTTGTGCAGAATTCTTTTGAACCAGTGGCAGAATATTTGAATTTCAGAACTGAAAGAATTTGGAACGATAACAACTTGGTCCTATGATTTATTCACAAAAATCTCGATACATTTCAAGGGAAAAGAATAGCGAATATAACTTTCTCTGGTTAGTATTATGTGGTGACATTTGTGCCAACGCAATCTTAGATACTCAATTTTTTGTATCCAGTTCAAAACTCATTGTGCGGACTTGTGGTAAAGGATTTTTCCATGCCACTGATCATTTATGTTCTCTTTTGCGATTTATTATAGACTACAAAAGGCTCGAAAATAAAAACAAATACCCATTAATGAAGCGGATCTACCTCATGTAAATCAAGAAAATGAAATCAGGGCCGCAACTATTGTCTGTGTATTAATTGAAAACCATTTTTTTCTCATGCAATTTGCCAAGTAAGGCTCCAAAGAACCCCGAATATCTCTGAATTGGTTCGAATTCGAGAAAATGGTTCCTGGGTTTTATAATTGACCCCACTCTGAGAACAACCTGCATTTTATTTTTTTGAAATTCATTTTCATTTAGCCATATATTGTTTTTTTTTAATGACATTTTTACGCTGCTACGACAAATTTTCATGTATTTCTTCCAGAACGACTGCTAGATCTAGAGATTTGGCATGAAATGAATACTCCTTAGTAGCTGACAAAGGTGGCACCCCCAATCTGTTCCTTCCTGATCGATATGATCGATCTATCAGCAGGATGCCAGCAATTGTGCCCAATGCATTCACACAACAACAAAAGCATTCATGGCTCCACTATGGCTATTCCGAACTGGATATTTGTGTCGTCGATATTCGCAATTTTGGTGTAAATGCATATTAAATTGCAGCCAAAAGTTGAGCTACACATGATTAGCCAAATATACAACAATTTAAAGCAAGATATAATTTTATTTCTTTTTATTCTTTTTTCTTAAATGATGAATTTTGGATTTTGATTTTTAAGCTAATGTAATTTTTTCTTTCTTTACTGATTGCATGAGAGCCAGTTATCAATTTCTCAATTTCTCAATACTCTTAAAAAAAATTGATAATTTTAAAAGAATTTACATTTTCCTTATTCAAAAACATGAAGAATTTTTTTTATTATTATGTCTTTTTTATTAAAAATCTAACATGATTTTTTTTTAATTTTTAATTATTTAAAATCAAAACATGACGTTTTTTTATTGAAAATATTTGTGATGTTAATGAAAAAAAATGAAAGAAAATAAATAAAATTCTAAAAGAATTTAAAGTCTAAAAACTTTAAAAAATGCAATCAAGAACTCAAAAAAAATGTAATCAAGAACTTTAAAAAAAAATGCAATCAAAGCTTGATTTTATTTTTCCTATTTTATCCTACTTGATTTTTTTTTTTAATTTTAAAGTATATGGATGTTTCCAATGGAGCCATTTATAGATTAAAATTTCTAAAGTGTTCATATCCAAATTTGTGAAATGTACTTGATTGTGTATGAGGACATGAGAAGTCATCTTGACCTTTAGATTTGTCGCAAAATTCGACACCATTCCTCAATGTAGTCTTTGTGCTCCAAAGAATATTTGATCTTCATTCTAGATCCTTTGTCCATAAATTGTTAGTATCGAATTTTTTTATATATTTTTTGATAAAAATGATATGCAGCTAAATGATTTATGCATCTACATTCTTTAATCATGCATCTAAAAAAAAAAAAACTGAAAAATGAACTCTAGACTAAAAGCTAGTTCCTATGCACACTTCCCCAGCAACGACGCAAAAATGTTGAGGCAAATTAATTACCTATCATTTAATTGTCAACCCGGGGGTTTAGTAAAACTTGTGAAACATGCGTTCATTGCATACGCTAGAAATTTACTTTCAATTTAGATCATTCTAACTACGGAAACCAAATAATGACAAACCAAATTCACTTATTCTAATTCAGCAATCAACTCAAAAGAAATTATAGTACAATGCATAGAATTGAAATTTTAACCTTTCAATCTTCCAAGAATTGAAAAGCACACCACTCTTTCAAAGATGAAAGCAAAAACAATCATTCTTAACCTCTAACACAAGAAAAGATATGAAAGAAAATAAAAACAAATGCTCTTAATCTTAGATAGGAAAGAAAATAATAACAATCTCTCTTAACCTCTAGGTAGAAAGTAAATAAAAACAATCACTCTTAGCCTCTCACACATGAAAAGATACGAAAGCAAATGAAAACAAATCCTCTTAACTTCTAGGGAGAAAGAAAAATAGAAACAATCACTCTTAGCCTCTCACACAAGAAAAGATATGAAAGCAAAGAAAAACAAATGCTCTTAGCTTCTAGTTAGAAAGAAAATAAAAGCAATCACTCTTAGCCTCTCACACATGAAAAGATATGAAAGAAATAAATCTGAATCTATGAAAGAAATAAATCTACAAAAAAAACAATAAATCTCACACATTGTAGGTGGCCAATCCAAAAGCATGAGAGATGGAAAGTCGATAGGCTCCAAATGCAAGCATAACCAAATCAATGTGAACATCACTTATGAGCATGGTGCCAAATCCAAATTCTATATTCAAAACATGAGCATTTCCCAAACTTTACACATCACTTTGAAAGGAGAAGGCTCTCCTATTTATACAAAAACATAATAAGTTACCTCATTAATGGAGGTCCATTATTCTCTCCCTAGATCCCTAGAAAATCTCATAGAGTTACAACTTAAATAGGTAATGATGAGACACATATCCTCTTTGACCTTTATCCAAATCTTCTTACATATCTTGAAGGGAATTCGAATTTGAAAATTAGAGACCACATAAGGGTGCATTAGAAGCTTCCAAATGACCTACACATGTCATGAAACTCAAGCCACTTTTAAGTATTAGCATGTATATGTAATTTTTCTATGTTTTAACCATTTAATTCACTTATAATACTAGAAATCATTAGCTTTTGGAAAACACAAAGGTAACCCATATAATTATGAAAATGGAGGCTACTGAAAGGTTGTCATGGATTTGCGACATGTGAGTTAAATGGTGGCGATAAAGGTGAAAGTGGATGATATTTTTAATACATTTTGGAGGCTCTACACAATGTTTTTCAACAGGATGATAATGCACATACTATGCATGTACAACTCTAAGCATCAAAATACATGGGATGAGAGTCTCCACTATGTGCAACATAACTACAAAAGATCTCTCCATTGCTTGACTAGACACATCCCATTTGAGGTGAGCCTAGGATTTGAATCATTGTGTCCCATTGATGTTGCAATGTCTCTTGCAACTACTAAGGAATAATCTACACATGTTGAATATAAAGTTGATAAACTTGTCAAGTTTATTGAATGCATTCATTGCATCCACTATCAAGCTCATGATATCCTAGATAAAGCCAATAATAAATACAAACAACATCATGATCGGCATCGGGTGTCACATAAGTTTCAAGTGGGTGACAAGGTTTGGTTGCATTTATAGAATGAACAACTTGCTAGAGCCAATGGGAAGCTTCAACTAGTCTGCTACGGGTCTTACACCATCACTAAAGCAATGAGTGACCATGATTTTGAGCTAATGATCACCCCATTTGTTCACTTCCACCTAATATTCAATGTGGAATTCCTTCGGCCATACCTTCCACCATTGTTGGACACATTAGACATTGTTGAGTATATGAAACCAACAGAGGTCAACCTCGATTGCATTGAATAGGCCACGATATATCAAATCATGGACACACCAATTAAGATAAATCACCAATATAGGATCCAACTGTATCAATTTGTCAAAGCCACCCAGCTCCTACACCAAGGCAAGTGGCTCACGAGGGACTAAATTTAGTAGAAGCTTCCTCACCTTATGGAGGCACTCAACGCAATGGGGAGAATTACTTATTAAGGGGGGAGGCCTGATCTAGGTGGATATTGGTGGCCACATACCTATTCCACTTGGACCCCCGTCATTATTTTCTATCAGTTTCCTATTTTTCATCAAAGTTTCCTATTTTGGAATTTTTCTATTTTTTGTATTTTTTGGATCTTGGACTTCTAGAGTCATTTTGAGGCCCCAAATGGTGTTTTTGGGGGAAATAAGAAATCATTTATCTTTAAAAATTCTTGTAATAGAAATTTGTTGTCCTTGGATATACCTTTCCAATGGGATATTGTCCGCACCAAATGGAGATCTTATGACAAAGTTATGACCCCAGGAAGTTGACAATCAAACTAACCCCATCAAGGCCTATAATTTTTGGTGGTCCATCTCATAGGATTAGGTTTTTGGATGAATAGGGTTTCTCATTATTTATTCATGATGAAAATGATTTTGAACCTCATTGTAACACAATGTGAACACAGTTCAGAAAGCATATAGCCATGTAGTTGGATGGTTACTAGTGAATCAGTGATATTCAACAAGCATACGGGGAATCAAAGTTGGAACTCCTTCAATTAGTGTTGGAATACAATGGAAATCAACTACAACTCCTTTATATTCATTGGACATAGTGATGAACCTTTCTTTTGACAGAAAGTTTTCCACCAAAATCATTATTTTTTCCCTAAGAAACCCTATCATTTCCCCTAAAACTTGTCTTATTTACTTTAAGTACTGGTATATTTTCATTTTCTTCAAGGATTGCCTCTCTATATATAAATGAATAACTAAACGGCTGATTAGATAACTTATGTGTGTATAGGTTTTCATAAGAACATAATTTATATGTGTGTGTGTGTGTGTGTGTGATTTGAATAACAGGCGGGCTACTAACTCAAGTTTGAAATTACTTTGATCACATGAATGCATATGGTACCATATAGTTTAATTATATTGACATGGCACCCTACAATTAATCACCATAATGAATTTATGTTATGCTCCCAACTTATCCAATTCAAGCCTATTGGTAAAATATTTCAGTTAATCTTAAATAGGCAAGTCAAAAAGGTTTTGGATCCTACATATCACCTAATCATTTATGGAGTCTACTCATGGATGCGATTAGGTGACACATTGATAGGTCAATTAATCACTTTGAATACATTCAATCATTCAATCATCCAAGTGGCATCCCTACAATATTTCACCTATCGGTTCTATAAGAATGGTTGCACTCAATAGTTTGATTATATGATAGTTTTGATTAAAGTTACAACTTGTATCAATAGTTGTGGCTTAGTAATGAAATCTGGTTGCCTCACAAAAATTTCAAACAGTTATCAACCTTCAAAAACAAGTTCAAAACTATCTATGGGAAAAATTTTATTCACTAATGGGTATAATGATATGAGATCCTCACAATAGACCATTCTCTTCAATTAGTTACAAGTAGATATGCTCGCTTCCATTGATTAAAGGAGAGATGTACCAATTAATCCAAGAGATGTTAATATCATAAATCTAGAAGATAGCTGAATTGTCTCTAGTTCGTAGTTATTAAGCAAAATATGATGGCAATGCCAACTAATTTCATTGTTGAGTGTAACCACCTACTTTTTTTATCCTTGAGACGGTTGGTCAAGATAGGTGAAAATATGTTTTGATATTTTTAGCTTGTAATACCCTATATAAAAAGGGAATGCCTAGTGCAAACAAAAACATTTATACACTTCTCTTGATCTTTTTAAATATACTTATTGTGTTGGGTGATTGGTAGAGTGTTATATTTGCAATTGCATCCTTTTCAAGCATGCTCTATTGAAACAGTTTTTCTTATTGAGATGTTGTGAGTGGCTAAGTTTACAAGGTACTAACCAAGCCTTGAGTCAAGCTCACTCAAGGTGTGGTCAAGTGCCAAGATTCACTGTTTTATTTTATTTGGTATATTGTTTGTAGTATTTCCAAGTCACAACATTTGTTGTATCTCCAAGTTGAATTGGTTTGGTTGTTTTGACGTGCATACATAATCTATTTTATTTGTTTGATTTGGTTGTCACATTTATAGCATTGTTCCATTTACATATGATCAATCATGTGAGTTTCATGAGGACTTTTCTCATTTGTTAGTCTCGTCTCTGAATTATGTTTGATTATATAAAGTGTGTACAGTATATGAATTTCTTTATTTCTTTGTGTGTTTAAAAAGAGGGGGATTTGTTAATGTTTATTTTATTTTCAAAAGGGATTGAATATATTTTTCTACATAAATAAAATATTTCATAACACTTTGATCATTTTTATTTTGATATCCTTTCAAAACTTCACTAAGTAATTCAAAGTGTCATTCCTTCTTATTAAAAACAACGAACCCCTATGCAGTTATATTAGGTCATTTAATAAAATGAGAAGTGTTGTTTTCTATGCATATTGCACTGAGTACCTCATAAGTTTACCTACTTGGTCTATATTTAAACGACAAGTGTATATTAACTTAACAAAAATAACAATTAGATAAATGCACTCATCAGTTTTGGCACCACTGTCTGGGAGGTGCTCAAGGAGACAATACTTATTGTATAAAGTTCAAATCAGATTAGGGCTAGAAGTGAGAAAGATGGGAATCAAACTCAATCATTTAGTAACCTAAAACCCTTTTTCTTTTCTACTATGATACGATGTAATAAGACATCATAGGTAGGCGAAGAAAATAATGTTCTAAGGCACCAACACGTAGTATGGTGAGGACCACTCCCAAAAAAGAGCTGGCAGACCCAAAAGTGATTCCTATAGAACTTACCTCTCCAATAGGGAAACCTTTAGGAGTAGGTGAGCCATCAAAAAGAGAAGAAATCCCTTTCAAGGAAGAACTTGAGAGTTCCATAGGATCAAATAAGATCCAAATTCCTGAATCCACACAAAAGGAAAATATGTAAGATGAAGAGGTTAGTGTTGGAAATTGTTAGTGTCAGTATTTGGAACCTTCCACCAGTGATCAAATATGCTCTTACAAAGTGGTCTTAGGGTGTCAAAGTCAAATTTTGTCATTTCAGTGAATCTTCAAGTAAAATTTGGTCACTAGGTATTAGGTCTAGGGTTTGTTTTCACTCCTTCAGAAGTTTTCCAAGTGTCGGTCCATGTCACCATTTAGCTGAGTGTACCATCATCCAAAGAGTTGTCATCATCATTTCAGGTTCCAATGGGTCATTTTACACCTTGTTCGTGCTTCAGTTGTGCCTAGGTAAGATTCATTTACCTCTCCTAGGGTTTTGGAGGTAATTTCTCTTGGATGGTCAAATCATCAACAAAACTTGTATTATGATTCTCATACACCTTCCCCTATCCTTAATGTACCTTATTAAACACTTCCCATCACTGATATCCCTCAAATTTATCAATTTTCCACAAACCCTAGCTTGTTGCTACAATTTGACAATTTTCTAGGTTGGGCCTGTGCTTTTTCCTTTTGAACCCCTTCCCCTCACTCAAAATTTTAAATTCCACTTTCCCCTGCTTCCTAACCTCCCTCCCTACTTCCCTGAACTTTCTCAATAATTTAGAAGCCCCTTATCCCCTTCATTTCACTTCATTTCGACAAATCCCTTGTTCCACACATCGGGATAGGTTTTACCCAAATGATGTTTCTAAGTAAGAAAAAATGAATTTGGAAAAAGTGAGAGAGGTTTCTGTCCATAATAGGCCAAGGAAGAAAAGCTCCTCAATAGGGAGGATTGATCCAGGAGGATCTTCAAACACGGTGGCATGGGAAAAGGCTCAAAATTCAATGTGGTAGAAAGGCAATTATCTTGACATCAGATCGAAGTGCTCGTCGCCCTGATTCCAACAGTGTGAACAATGCTCCAATCCAAGTCCGAATGAAGGAGATAGAAGCAGTCAAATTTTTGGGTTGACTTGCAGGAAACAGAGGAAAATGAAAGTCCAACGATGCTCCTAGAAATAGTCCCATTGCGTAGATATTTTCATTCTGAATCTACTGCAATTTGAATGGGCTAAAATGGACTTCGGATGATGAAGTTATCGCAGAAAGAAGTTTGCCCCTTATCCTTGAAAAAGGAGGCATTTCTTCTAAAAATGGCATAAAAAGCCTTATAAAGGAAAATCACAATCGGAAGGGTTCAAAGGGTGGACTTAAGGCCAGGCAGAAGGAACCCCAATCAGCAATCTCTGACTTATCACAATCAAGGGTAGGCTGTATGCGATATCGGGACTTAAGACCAGGCGACATGGGACTACGCGATATGCGATAGGCAATGGAGCGATTGTCGATATCGATGTCGGCATATGCCAAGGTATAAGGGAAGAACCCCTGGGCCGTACTGATTGTGATATGCTGACAGTGATATTGTGATGGGGCTGATAGTGATACACCGACATCAGCGATATTGACGATCGGTGATCCTCGCGACAAGGGCCATTGCAATTTGTGATAAGTGCAGACTTGACAGGAGAATAGGGAAGATTAGATATAATTTGAGTTCTGACTTTTAAGCTTTGCAGTCGAATTTTCTTGTGTTTTTGTGTATTGTTTGTTTGAATGAAAAAGGGCTATTTTCAAGCTTTTGTTGCGAAGAAAGGTCAGACAATTGGATTAATCATGCCCGCTGATCCTTTCATTTGAACAACTTTTATTATTAAACAAAAAGATTCCCCGCTTAAGTGTCCTTGTAACAAAAAAATGTTATAAAACACTAGTGAGTGCTAGTATTGCAGCAAGAATGTTGCAACTCTTGGGCTGCCAACTTTACTTTTATCAACCTGGTAGTTTGTAACAAACTTGGAAGCGTCGGTGCTATATGCACAAGTACTAGTTCTCACTGTAGGTTGTCACTTGGTCAGCCAGCGCGAGAGCACTAGGAGCTCAAGCCAACTTCTATATATTTCAAAAGAAGCTCTATGTGTGATGAAAGGAAAGAAATGTTACTCTACAGAAGCTATTCTAACTGCAGAAAGGAGAAAGACTGGAATGTAAAGCAAAACCTAGTAAACCCTAATTAACAAGCTAATTCTACTTTTGCCAAAAACACTTTGAAAACCATGAAATAAATTCCATTACCTACTCAAGGAAGTAAACAACATCTAACCATGCTATTTCTGGAAGTAAATAATCAAAAAACATATTTTTTTATTCTTATGTGTTTTTATGTGAATTTAACATGCATCTAATTTATTGTGTGTGAGTGTGGCAGCGAACAAGTGGTGTTAGAAGGTGGTTTTGGAGCTTGGGAGGATATAGGATGGTGTGGATGGGTCTTAGGAGGTCTTAGGTGGCCTTCTAGAGGATTTTCCCACACTCGGACTTTAGAGGAAAGCCTACAGGAAAAGCTACAAGAGGACACAGGAAAACTACAGGAGGAAAATAGGGAAACTACAGGAGGCCTACAAGAGGAGGCTGAGAGAAATTTTCATTGTTTTGAGGGTGTAAAAGTGGGTGGAAAAGGTGGATGAAGGTTGGAATGAGGTGTTAGGGTGCCTAAGGTCTACCATGAATCACCAAGAGAGAGAAAGATGATTGGGTTTGCTCAAGGAAAGAGGAAGAAGTTCTATGAAAAACGAAGGAAACTAGGGCAGAATTGAGGTGAGGTTTGGGATACGTATAGGGCATGGATAAGATGGAGGGTGTGATTGCTGGTAAGCTGGCCTACTACTGCAAGATATCTGCTACATAGAAACTGACAGTCAACCAAGAAAATCAAGCAACCAATGAAATGAGTGCATCCTAGGAAAAACAGAGTTTTGCATTAAAATGGCCTAAACTATGATGTATAGAAGGAAATGTTGGGAAATGTTGTAAGAAAAGAACGCATGCAAAAGGACTATTGAAAATCAGGAAGTGCACATGATAAAGAATATATAAATCAAAGCAAAACTGGACTATCAACCTACTAGAGAGCTGCAAACACTACAAGTCTTAGGAATGAGGAAAATCTTTGTTTTTGGGGCAGCAAGAGAGTCTTTGCCTCAAATCATGGTCCCAGAGGGAGTGTTGGGCACCGAATCTGCCTATCTTTCTGTCCATTTTTATCATCCTTTTTTACCCTTTTTATACTTATTTACCCACGTTGCTATGCTAAACTGATAAGGTAATTAACCCTAACTTGTCCAATTGGAATATTTTAATTAATGAAGTAAAGTCATGGAGTCTTATCTATTCACAGCATTGAATTGAATGTTTGACCGCAGCTTCGAGAATAGGAAACCTCACTTCAGCATTTCACAATAGATCTGGTAAGAACCAGCCAGAAGGATGCCACGCAACTGGAGTCATGATCCCCTAGAACTATTCCTAGGCCTTGTGTTGGTGTTATTCCAACCGATGTATATTTCTTCATATGCGGTTACCATGTTTTAGGGAAATATGTTATTTCCCTGTGCTGTGTATAAAAGAAAGAATGTTCCTGTAAATGGGGGTTCCCCCATCAATATTGTAATCACCTGTTACAAATTAATAAAGTATTACCTATTTTCTTGTTCCAATCTTCTCTGTGACTAACGCAGCCCTGATCAGAGAGCTGGGACCGCTCTTCTGATCGAGTGTTGCATCTTTGTGTGTGTGTTATTTATGAGTTTATGCTTGTTGTTATAGTTCTTTACTATTTATGATTATTTCTAAAGTTCTGTAGTTAATTTAATCTTACAACCATGTTCTGAATATTAACTGCGAACCCTTGGTCGGAATGGATTATGCGTTTGCCCCTACATATACCTTGTGTGTTGCCTTGAAAGGATACACACCCGGATTGATAATTTAATGTTGGATTAGGGTGAATAAATCGTTCATACCTAGATACTAATAGGGAGGAAGAGAGACCAAGGCACTGTTGCTAGCCTTTTGAATGTTCTCTAATCACTGCTTAACGTGCTTTAGAACGCAAAAATGGAAGCAAGCTACTAAATCATCAAAAGCAACATATTATTAACCATAAGAGAAATACATCTAAGAAAAAACTAATCTACAAACTGCAGTAAAGCATAAAAATACAAGTAAATAGGAGCTTGGCTGCTTGGATTGGACCCTAACCCAAGAGCTTCAGCCCTCTGAGGTAACTCAGTGCTAGCTCAAAAAGGATTCCATCTTCATTATAAAAAAAAGCAAGATTACATAAAACTGTCATAAAATAGTAAGCTCGAAATTTGAGCAGAGTTTAAACAAGCAAAAAAGTCAACCCTAGAGAGGCCTTAGGCCTCTCTACTTATACATTTGAAGCTACCAACAGCTTCCTTAAAATCAGGGAGGCTTGGCTCCCAAACTCGAGATAACTATCAATCATCTTCCACTTGCTCGGCTGCCTTCTAGTGCATGATTCGGTTGCTTCTACTCCGAGTTGAATGAAGGGGAATTCGAAGTGAGGAGAAATAAATGAGGGGGATTCCCTCCTATAAGTCCTCTCCTCTGTCTACTTTGAGTTATTGCTGCAGTTTGACCACTAGATCCTTGACTTTGACCTCGAAATCCATCAATAATCTGCATTAAATACATGTTAGACCACATGGCATAATAACTAACTCAACTCACCCTATAAGCATAAATAGAATCAGAAAATCATATAATAAGCTAAGAGAATGGTTGATTTGACTAGGTGAGGAGGTAAAATGAGCCCATATAATTACCCATTTATGAGGCTCATCAAACACGACGAACGTAGAAAAGTGCAGAGGGAGAGGACAGTGCACATGGTTCAAGGCAAGAGCTTACAGGTGGGGCGAAAGTTCATTTTGTCAAGATTTGACATGGTTTCAGCCCTTCTCAATGCCACGAATGCAATGGCGCTATCCATTTTTCCATCTGTGTTATGAATTCTTCGACCATTTTCCAGAATGGAGGTATAAGACTCATTTTTTGTAACTAATGATTGTATTCTTTTTTTTTCCATGCCATTTAATGAATGAAGGCCTTCCCATTGATCGAGTAGGGCCCAGAGACGTAGTCCAAGTTGGACGAACTCCATTATCAAGTATTGTTGTCTTCTTTCATGCTTTATGTTCTTCTTCTTCTTCTCTCATGTGCACATTAGATTTCTATGGTTAAGCTACAATTTCTACATGTGATTCTTTTATACATCTATAAGCAAAAGATCTTGGATCAGAAGGGGAAACCCTTCCAGAACTCAGCGAAGTAAAATGGAAAACAAAAGCTGGAAAAGTAGTAAGTGCAAGGGGCACATGCGGTGGGCTTGCCACTCTCTCCGAGGAAGACAAGTTTCAACTTGACAGTTCCTTTCAGACGCAACACTAGATTTACACCGAACTCTAGCACCTTCCTAGTAAGATCACCTTTTCTCTCTTTAATCTTTACGTACATGTCCTCTTTGTAGAAAAGAAAATCTATTGGTAAACCCTAATTGACTTCCTTGAAGCTTACTCCCTCAAGAATATAATTCTAGTAGGAGACTTCAATCTAATCCTTGACCCAAAGGAAAAAAGAGGAGGAATCAGCAGCAGGGACCACTTCCTCCCCATCGTGGAAGACTTGATTCAACAATGGGATTTACTAGACTTTAAGCCAAAAACAAGGCTTTACACTTGGACAAATAACAGAGTTGGGGCAGAGCACATTTTAGCCCGGTTGGACAGATTCCTACTTCAGAGCACCTTCCTCTCCGAAAAGAAGATCATATCCACAAAAATTCTGCCAAAGTTGACTTCAGATCATAAACCCATTCTTCTTCTGCTAGAAGAAGAGGAAAATTTTGGGCCAATCCCCTTCTGGTTCAACCCTCTCTAGGCAGACAAAGAAGGGTTTATGGACACAGTCAAGAAGGCCTAGTCCATCCATGTTCTTGGATCACCTAGCTATATCAGGGAGAAAAAGCTAAAGGACACCAAAATAGCCTTGAAAGAATGGATAAAAGAGCCCATGGACTCCCCCACTAATCATAGAAAATATAATATACAGCAGCTACATGATTTCCAAATGGGCCTGGAGTTGCAAGACATTACCTGATCAGAAATTCAGATTGAGCAAGAACACCAAATCAACACTTTCCAATCATTTAGAGAGGAGGAAGAATCCTTGAGGCTCAAATCTCGCAATCTCTAGCTTGTGTCTGGAGACAAAATTTCAGCCTTCTTTCACAAGAAAATTCGAGCTCGAATTTCTAGAAACCACATTGCTAAAATGACCTCACCAAATGGGGTTGTTCTCAAAGGCACAACTATGATAAAAGAGCTTGCAACCTCTCACTTCCAGCAACTGTACAAAGAAGAAGGTGTGGATGATGATGAGGAAGCACAAGACTTCCTCTAGCACGTTCCAAGACTGGTTAACAAGGAGGATAACTCAATACTCCTAAAGCCCTTCACTAAAGACAAAATCAGCAATGTCATATGGAAGATGGAACCAGAAAAAGCTCAAGGACCTGATGAGTTCTCCATCCATTTTTATAGAATCTGTTGGGACATCATCAAGGCTAATTTCCACAGAATGATCAAAGGCTTCCTCCAAAAAGCCAAAGTGGGAGGAAGCACAAACTCCACTTTCCTAGTACTAATACCAAAAGGATCGAACTCTGTGGCATTCGACCGCTTTAGGCCAATCTTTCTATGCAATTCATCCTACAAAATACTCACCAAGTTACTTGCAAATAGAATAAATTCATTGCTAGAAAAACTCATCTCTCCCAACCAAGGTCGGTTTGTCAAAGGTAGGCATATACTGGACAACCTGATACTGGTGCAGGAAATCATCCATTCCAGACATCAACATAAAGAGCAAGGTATGCTCATTAAGCTAGACATGGTGAATTCCTTTGACTGAGTAAGGCACTCTTTCCTCCTCTAAGTTCTTTCTGCATTTGGTTTTAGTTATGATTTTATAAAATTGATTAAAGCATGTATTGGAGAACCTTGGATAGCCCCTCTAGTAAATGGCAGGCTGGAAAACTACTTCAAAGCCACGAGGGGCATTAGGCAAGGCTACCCTCTGTCCCCCTTCCTATACATTTTGATGGCAGATTCCCTGAGCTGAAAGCTTACAGTAGAGAAGATCAATGGGACTCTTCCAGGCATCAGGGTGATAAATGGAACAATACCAATCAACCATGCCTTGTTCGCTGATGACTCAATGTTGGGTAGCGGATCCCCCCATAGTATGTTTTTGGGGCTTGAAGCCCGAATTTTGGTCAAGTGCAATGTAAAGACCCCGCAAAATGTGGGCACAGAACGTGTGAGTCTAGGATAATGTAATTTAGTGTATGGTATGTCAGCCTACCCATGGTCCGCGGACCATGGGATTGTATAAATAGAGCGAGGCTCTAAGTCTAAAGTCAGTCTTAGTCTTAACAAATAACAGATAGATGCGAAGGCATGGTTAGAAGATAGAAGTAAATATGAAGTGTATTGGGTCATAGTGGTAGGTAGAGACTTTGCAGTTGAGTGTGTAGAGGCCTAGTAGAGTCCGCAGCTGAGTGTGCGGACCCCTACAGTTGAGTGCATAGGGCAGAGTTGGGATTGTACTTGGACAAGAGAATTAATGAAAGATAAGTTGATTTTGAAATATTTTGTATCTATGCTTGTGTTATATTTGTGCATCTCTTTACAGTTTTATGATTGCGCGCACTTGTTATAAATGTTGAATGATTAATGAGAATATTGGGCCCACACAATTAAGTTAAGATCTATAATAATAGCACATTAAGGAATACGTATCTAGACAACCCCTCTTCACTCTCTTTACAGAATTGCATGGAAGCAGTTGCACAAGTTGTGAAGGACAGACAGCTGCGCGAAGCAGCGCAAGCACACGGGTTTAGTTCGCGAACTTCCTAGACTTCATCAAGACATCCCTAGGGTGCAAAAACCTAGTTCTAGCACCCTCCCATACTACCTCGAGTGAGACCTCAGTCCGCGCACCACGGACTGTTGCCGAAAGGTCCAGTAGTTTCGAGATTTGTTTGGCTAAATCACTTCTGAACCTGGGTCAGGCCCCAACAAGCCAACAAATGGTTCCATTTCTAGGACCGAGATCTATCTAAGAGATGTCTGAGGTCGTGCCACTAGAACCCAACAAGGAAGGAAATTGAAGAGTGGTTTGAAAAGAAGATTCACGAGTTCGTGACACAGGAAAATAGAACTCCAGAGGTATTCGAGAAAAGGTGGCTGGATCGCTAGATATATACAGAAATCCACAAGATCTTCTTCGCGTCCTTTCCTTCTGAACTGTATGAGTGGATCATGAGGTTAGCCGACAGCCAGGGAAGGTGTAAGCTCGACCAACCGATAGTCTGGACTCTGGAATTAGTGCATAGACTAGAAGCATCAGAATATAAGATTGTGCGAGCTATGGACCATTGGCTCGACTAGATAATCGGGGGATTTATCACTGAGTTTGTGATAGACATGACTGTGAGCTACAGTGAAGAAGAATGACTTTTTCTCAAGGGACCGCAAGGTAAGTACATTAAATATTTGAATACTTGGATTAAGATGTTGTTATGTGAAAAGTGGGTTATGTGAATACATTAACGTTTGGAACAACGTGGAGTGGAAAGATCTACAAAGGTAGTGGGTAAGTAGGAAATAGTCCCTTAATTTCACCTTCGTGAGAGAGCGAGGAAGAGCTTGCTCAGATCTCTCCAAGAAGTGCGGTCAGTTTGATAAGGCAGCGCATTCTGCAGTTACCGCCTCCACCCACACCACCACTCGCTTCACCTCCTTCACCTCCATCTCCACCCACTACACCTCCACAAACCTCGTAGTTCAGCATGGCAAGCATGATCAAGCTACCTGTATTCAGAGGAATAGGGAATGAGGATCCGGACCAGTTCTGCTTTGTGGTAAGAGCAGTGTGGGAAGCACAAGGGTTCATAGATGACAGCATTAAGAAGGCTACATTAGTGAGCACGATGCAAGATCGCACACTGACATGGTATATCAAGCACTCTAATGATCACCCAAATGCATGAATAGCAGAAATCCACAATGTGTTGAAAAAAGAATTTAGCTGGCTGAAATCAGAGACACAGTCAATCATTGGATTTAAAGAGATCGCGATGCTTTCAAGCGAGACCTCATGGGATCTTGATCAGCGACTGAAGAGTACGATCTGCGAGGCTAATATGACGCTCAAGGATGCACACCACCGTGCATGGTTTGTGGCATCTTTGACACCACACCTGAGGATGGCGCTAACACAACAGAAACTTGCTACCTAGGCCGAGGCGTTGAAAATGGCTATGAGGTTACATGAGACACCGATACAAAATCTGGGGTTGGGCGTTCAACAAAGCCATGCACAACTACAAAATCTCTACCTGGAAATGCAGAGCTTGAAGCAGGATAAGGCACCGTGGCCAAAGGTACGTGAGGAAGTGTGGTGCATAAAATGCAAAGGCCAGGGCCATGAAAAGGACCACTATCTAGTATTCGTGAACTACTTGGCAGGAGGGGGGAAAATTCCATTGAGACCAGAGGCACAGGCAGGGCCAAGTGCGACACCCCCACTATGGTGCACGATCTATCAGATAGGAGGAAAACACAGGATGGATAATTGTCATTTGTTGCAGAAGTATACACAGACTCCCCAGCAGTTTTTTGTAATTTTTGCAGGTCAGTAGGCCATGACGAGCGTACTTGTCACAGCTACGAGTTAATGATGGATCAAACCCCAGCTTATGGAATTCAGATGAAAATGTGAGGCCTCGACCTAACCGTGGGGATGGTGCATGATAGATTTCATGGGCGAGGTCGAGGCCGAGGAGGAATGGGGCCGGGAAGGGGCCACGGATAGTGAATTTGTTACAATTGCAGAGGACCGGGGCACTATGCTCATGATTGTACCAACCCAACGAGAATATCCTGTTCATACTGTGCTCAGTTTGATTACGAAATGATAGATTGTCCTATGCTGATCGCACAGATGCACGAGAAAGGAGGACTCCAACCTCCTCTAGTTTAGAATGTTGGGTTGTGTTATATTCTTTCCACGTAGTTAATAGGGGGTTTGAAGGGCACCCGTAACCCCACTTTATGGGGTCTGGGGCAGCGCCTCAGAAAATTTTGGTTTTGGACCATATGTTAGGTTGGGTGGACCCACCTATGGTTTTGTGCATGATTTTCACACATGTTTTTTGGACGCGATGGTTTTTGGTCCATGGTATTGGACGCGATGGTTTTCGGTCCATGGTATTGGATGCTTCGGCATGTATAGATATGTATTGTAACATTGAAAGGAACATAATGAAAAATCAAGCTGGTAGTCCCGGTTTTTAGATCTAGGGAAAAATCTCTGTGCATATGTGTTTTATGGGTTATGCTCTCGCATTGTTTATTTTCTTTGTTTAAGAATTCGTATGCAGGAAATTTCTGTACAGGGTTAAAACCTACATTTGGTATCAGAGCTGTTTTGGCTTCAAGGGGACGCCTTTGTTGCTGAGGGGTTTCGCTCGGGCCTGTGGTAGACCCTGTTCAGTGGGAGATCTGCGAGATCGATTCTGGTGGTGAAAGAAGACGGCAAGCAGTGGAAAGATAGAGATTCAGAAGTTCAATGGTCAGAATTTTGAGTTGTGGAAACTCAAGATGGAGGATCTGTTGGTGGATAAAGATCAGTGGATCGCGGTATATCTGGGTACTAAACCATCAGGAGTGACCGATGAAGAATGGAAGAAGTTGGATCGGAAGGCAAAGAGCACAATACGATTGTGTGTCTCGGATTCAGTATTGCTGAATGTATCAGGAGAAGCTACGGCAAAGGCTTTGTGGGTCAAGTTAGGGACTTTGTACCAATCTAAGTCTCTGGTGAATAAACTGTTCCTGCGGAAAAAGCTGTATAACCTGAGGATGAAAGATGGAGACTCGGTGACAGAGCATCTGAATGTGTTTAATACTGTGGTAAGTCAGTTATTATCTGTTGATATTAAAATTTCAGATGAAGATAAGTGCATCAGTCTATTGTGTTCTCTACCAGATTCGTGGGATAGTCTGGTTATTGCAATAGGTAGCATTGCAACTGCTTTGCAGTTTGATGAAATAGTCTCAGCCTTGCTGACGGAGGAGATGAGACGGAAAAATATGGACAACCAGAATGGTGATGCCTTGTTTGTACGAGGACGGTCCCAGAACAGAAACAAAAATAAGTCATCGAGTGGGAGTTCTAAATCTAGAGGGAGATCTAAATCTCCAGGAAAACCTACAAAGGTGGTGTGCTGGAAATGCGGAAAGGAAGGGAACTTCAGAAGGGATTGTAAATCTAAAGCTCCTGATAAAGGAAAGGGATCTGATGATGCTCCTTCTGCAGAGGCGAAAACCACCTCAGATGAAGGTGGGGATGTGTACTTGGCTTCTTCAAGTACACATGTAGATAATGAGGCATGGTTGATTGACTCAGGTGCATCCTTTCACTTCACTCCCCATAGAGAGTGGTTCTGCGAGTATGAGAAATACGATGGTGGTGATGTCTTCTTAGGAGATGATAGGAAGGCTAGAATCATTGGTCGGGGAAAAGTAAAGTTGAAGTTGCAAGGTGGAAGGGTTAGAAAACTTCTGGGTGTTCTACATATTCCTGCATTGGCCAAAAATCTAAGTTCTGTAAGCAAGTTGGATGATGCAGGTGTAAAGACGGTGTTCGAGAAAGATACCTGCAAGATGGTTCGAGGAGCACTGATATTAATGCGGGGAGTTCGGATTGGAACTCTGTACAAGCTACAAGGTAGCACTGTTGTTGATGGGTGCAATAGTTCTATGGTTCCTGAAAATGGAGTAGAGAATCTAGTGGTCTCTGGAGAGAAGACCATGTTGTGGCATCAAAGTCTTGGACATATTGGAGAGAAGGGCCTTCGAATACTTCATGGTAAAGGTATGGTAGAAGGTATGAATAATAGCTCTTTGGATTTTGATTTCTGTGAAAATTTTGTATGTGGGAAGCAGAATCAGGTGAGTTTCCCCTCTGGTGGTAAGAGGATGAAACAGATATTAGAGCTTGTGCATAGTGATGTGTTTGGACCTGTGAAGGTTCCATCACTGGGTAAGTCTGTGTACTATGTATCATTCATAGATGACTTCTCAAGGAATACATGGATATATTTTCTTAAGAAGAAATCTGAAGTCTTTGACAGGTTTAAAGAATTTAAGGCTCTGGTGCAAAATCATACAGAGAAGAAGATAAAGGTGCTGAGGACAGATAATGGTGGAGAATTTTGCAGCAAGGAATTTGAAGAATTTTGTAAGTGTGGTATAGCACGGCAGAAGACTACTCCATATACACCTCAGCAAAATGGAGTCGCAGAAAGAATGAACAAGACGTTGATGGAAAGGGCAAGAAGCATGCTCAGTGGTGACGGGTTAGGACAGGAATTCTGGGCAGAGGTGGTGGATACTGCATCTTACCTAATCAACAGATCACCTTCATCAGCGTTGGAGGATAAGACTCCATAAGAAGTATGGACTGGTAAGAAACCCTCTCTTTCACATCTAAGGGTATTTGGATGTGATGCATATGTACATGTTCCAAAGGAGAAACGAACCAAGTTGGATAGTAAATCTGAAAAGTGCATCTTTATTGGGTATAAGGATGGTTTAAAGGGTTATAAGCTTTGGAACCCAGTCACATGGAAGGTTGTGTACAGCCGAGATGTGTTGTTCAGAGAGGTAAAAGATGTTATTCAACATGAAGTCCAACCAAAGGAACCTGAGGAGATAGAGTTTGAGCCAAAGGAGGAAGAATCAGACTCTGCAGCAGAGGAGGAATCAGAAGATGAAGAGCCACAAACTCCAACTGTGAGAAGATCAGTTCGAGAAAGAAGGCAGCCAGAAAGGTATAATCCATCTGTTTTCAGTTCAAATTTTGCTTTGTCTGTTACTGATAATGATCCCAGAACTGTGAAGGAAGCAGTGGATTCAGAGGATGGAAAACTCTGGAAAGAGGCCATGGTCGATGAAATGGCATCTTTGCACAAAAATGAGTCTTGGGATCTGGTGGAGTTGCCAGCTGGAAGGAAACCCATTGGCAGCAACTGGGTGTTCAAGAAGAAGACAAATGCAGAAGGAAAGGTGGAGAAATACAAAGCTCGGTTGGTAGCAAAAGGTTATTCCCAGGTGCCGGGAATTGATTTTGGTGATATTTTTTCTCCTGTTGCCAAGGTAACTTCTATTAGATTACTTTTATCTGTTGCTGCTGCTTTTGATTTTGAGGTAGAACAGATGGATGTGAAGACAACATTTCTTCACGGGGATTTGGAAGAGGAAATCTACATGAAGCAACCTGAAGGCTTTGCGGTGAAGGGTGAGAAAGAACTGGTATGCAAGTTAAAGAAGTCTCTGTATGGGTTAAAACAGTCACCAAGGATGTGGTATCAGAAATTTGATACATTTATACGGGGACTTGGCTTCACCAGAAGCAAAGCAGATCATTGTGTGTATTTTAAATTAATTGGTGACCGTATTATTTATCTGGTCTTGTATGTGGATGATATGTTGTTGGTTGGAAATGACAAAGAAATTATCCAGGATTTGAAGACCCAATTGTCCTCCAAATTCGACATGAAAGATCTTGGTGCTGCAAACTATATTTTGGGCATGGAAATTAAAAGAGATCGGTCAAAGAGGAAGCTCTGGTTAAACCAGAGGAAGTATGTCGAGACAATACTCCAGAGGTTTAATATGCAGGATAGTAAACCGGTGAAGGTTCCTATTCCTGTAGGTGTGAGGTTATCTGCTGAACAGTGTCCCAAGACACAAGAAGAGGAAGAGGACATGTCCCGTGTTCCATATGCAAGTGTAGTGGGTAGCTTGATGTATGCAATGGTCTGTACTAGACCAGACATTGCACGTGCAGTGGGAGTATTGAGCAGGTTTATGCCAAAACCTGGGAAGGAGCACTGGACAGCAGTGAAGCGGGTTTTCAGGTATTTGCGTGGCACTAGTGATTATGGTTTGTGCTACCAAGGAAGACCAGGATTGGACAGAGTGTTGGATATTCATGGCTTTGTTGATGAAGACTGGGCTGGAGATCTAGATCAGAGAAGATCTACAAGTGGGTATGTGTTTAACCTATTTGGAGGTGCAGTCAGTTGGATGAGTAAGAAACAATCTGTAGTGGCACTATCAACTACAGAGGCAGAATTCATGGCAGCCACTCATGCAAGCAAGGAAGCAGTTTGGTTGCAGAGATTGTGTTCAAGTATGGGGATAGTACAGAGAGCTATAAGAATAGACTGTGATAGCCAAAGTGCAATTTTCTTGGCAAAGAACCTTGCTTATCATTCAAAGACAAAGCACATTGATGTTCAATATCACTTTGTGAGGGATATGATAGAAGACAAAAAGGTGTTGCTGGTAAAGGTGGACACTTTGAAGAATACTACAGATGCATTGACAAAATCTGTGAGCTCTGAGAAGTTCTCTTGGTGTAGAGAAGCAATGGGAATCTCAGGGCTGAAAAATGACTAAGCTCTCCTGTGGCCCCCTGTGGAAAGAAAACAACAAGTGGGAGATTGTTGGGCTGTGTTATATTCTTTCCACGTAGTTAATAGGGGGTTTGAAGGGCACCCGTAACCCCACTTTATGGGGTGAAAATTTTGGTTTTGGACCATATGTTAGGTTGGGCGGACCCACCTATGGTTTTGTGCATGATTTTCACACATGTTTTTGGACGCGATGGTTTTCGGTCCATGGTATTGGATGCTTCGGCATGTATAAATATGTATTGTAACATTGAAAGGAACATAATGAAAAATCAAGCTGGTAGTCCCGGTTTTGGGATCCAGGGAAAAATCTCTGTGCATATGTGTTTTATGGGTTATGCTCTCGCATTGTTTATTTTCTTTGTTTAAGAATTCGTATGCAGGTAATTTCTGTACAGGGTTAAAACCTACATAGAATATCCAAATGATGAGGTCTGAACCGCGTGAAGAAGACCCAAATGTGAACATGATGCTCAAAAGTGGTGAGACCATAGGGGAGGATAAGGGGAAGCAGCCTGAGGAAGATACATGGGTTCACAAGTCTCCTACAAAGGAACCTAAGTTTGAATTCAAACATGCAAAGGAGACGTTCATGGAAGCTAAGAATAGCTTCACGGAGGCCTCCACTTCAGGTAGTAAGGATCAACCAGAGCCAAGGATGGATCCTTCTATGCTTACTACCCTTTTGGAGACATGTATGAAACTTCTACGTGACAATAAGGCAGTTAAGGGACTACAAGCATTGATCACCAGGTGCATGGGATCAAGAGAACTACATGTAGTCCGAAAATTGAGGAAGCATACATTGTGCACCGAGAGGGAAATGAGATTGATGGCACAAATTGGAGAATATGAAATGGATCACGTAATCCTAGACCTGGGTTTAGATGTGAATGTATTACCAAAGCAGACATGGGAATGTATGGGCAGGCCCATGTTACAGTGGTCCCCCATTCAATTATGAATGGTGAACCAAAAAAATAATTTTCCCATGGGGAGGTTGCAAGGGGTAACAGTTGATATCGAAGGCGTGAGCACACAGATGAACTTTGAAGTAATAGAGATTGTCGATGACAGCAATCCTTATCCCAGATTGCTATGAATAGACTGGGTCACTGATATGAATGGATTCGTCAACTTGAAGAAGCGGAAGATGATATTCGAGAAAAAGTCTCTACGCATAGTAATTTTGCTAGATCCAACAGAAGGATTGCACTACACCAAACCTGTGCGCAACAATGAAAGTGACGATGAGCTGGACTATATCTATAAGATAACTGGGTGAGATCAGGATTGGGTGAATCTGACTGCAGATGGAAGGATCTTGTGGGAACGCGTAAGTTCTAGCACCTCGGATTCAGATGAAGAAGACAAATGCTGGCACAATCGGTTGAACGAAGTAATAATGCTGAATTGCAACATGATGATTAGATCACTGTGTTGCGTAACAACCCAGGCCCAATATCTGCCAACATATAATGGATTGACAATGGTGGATGAATTCTTGAGCAAGTTTGAAAGTGCAGTACCAGAACAATAGCAACTCGATGTGTTGAAGTGGGCACTACGCACAACACCCACGTGCTGGTGGGGAACACATCAAGGAAATTTTGAAAACTGGCACAGATGTAGAAGGATGATGCACCTACGATTTGGGAAACCAAAACTACGAATGGAAGATAAATATGATGGATGAGATGACCCACGCACACACCTCGTGAAATGGACCAAGACCTATGTGGAAGAACCTCAGCCTGAATGGGTACACTTATTCTACCATACCCTAGATGTCATACCCATGAATTGGTATACTGAGACGGAACTCCGACATGGTATGGGCGAATGGGATGTCTTGCGCGAGGGATTTTTGTTAACATTCACATTTGAAGACCGATGGTCGGATACTGTTGACTATGCACTGCAATCCGTAAAAGCCGTCATCTTCAAAATACGACAAGAACCATGGTAAGTAGTTCAACCAGCATGGGAAACTCAATTAGGCAGTGCCCTAGAATGTTATAATGTGTAGGTAGAGGAAGATGATGACAACCCTTGAAATATTAATATTCCAAAAACTGAAGGGTGTTGCTAAGTTCGAGGACCATCAATTGAGGATCCTGACATCACTATGTCGCTAAAAACAAAGCAAATAAACATTGGCATAGATGCAGAGCCAAAGTACGTGACACTTGGGGACTATTGGGATGATGCTACAATAGATAAGGTCGCCAAGTTACTCCGGGAATATCAGGATTTGTTCCCGACCAAAATCACTGACTTAAAGGGGATCATTGATGGCTTAGGAATGATGAAGATCACTCTAAAACTAGACACGAATCCAATTAAACAATGACCTTACCATTTGAATCCAAAGTATAAAGAAAAGGTCCATGATGAATTAGACAAAATGCTTGCAGCCAAAATTATTGAACTATTGGAAGAATCTGACTGGGTGAGTCCCATGGTAGTACAGGAGAAAAAAACAGAAGGGCGAAATTAGAATACGCGTGGACCTCAAGAAGCTTAACAACACCTATGTTCATGATCCATTCCTGACACCATTTATAGATGAAGTATTGGAGAATGTTGGTAGTCAGGAAGCTTACTCATTCATGGATGGTTTCTCAAGGTACCATCAGATCAAGATCACGATGAAAGATAGGAGCAAGACAACCTTCGTAACCGAATGGGGCTATTTTCAATACATCGTCATGCCCTTTGGACTAAAGAACACGCTAGCTATATTTTCACGCGTAGTGGTGGCCGCGTTCAAGGAATACATCCACAAGTTCTTGTAGGTCTATCTGGATGATTGGACTGTATTCAAAATAGTTAAACACCATATAGCGAGCTTACATTTGATGTTGGATACTTTCCGACGACATCAGATTGCACTGAATCTTAAAAGGTGCACCTTCCTTGTCCCCTTTGGAAACCTGCTTGGCCATGTGGTCTACAAACAAGGCTTGATGGTGGAACCTATGAGGATTGTTGTTATTCTCAATCTGGAAGCACCGCAAAGTGTCAAACAACTACACGCTACTTTGGGGCACACTAGTTACTATAGAAAATTTATGAATAGCTATGCACAAATAACAACACCAATGGAAAAACTATTGAAAAAGGATGTTACATATTGCTGGAATGATGATTGTAGGAAAAGTTTGGATGTTCTCAAGGAGAAAATGGCATCTGCTCCCATCCCGGTCTTCCCAAAATGGGACGTAGAATTTCATCTACATGTTGACACGTCATGTATTGCGTTGGGATCTGTACTTACACAAGAAGGCATGGAAGGCGTGGATCAGTGGATCGCGTTTGAGAGTTGGCAGCTGTCTAAAGCCGAAAATAACTATTCTACTACTGAGCGCGAAGGGTTGGCAATGGTATACGTGCTCCAGAAATACCAACACTATTTACTTGGCGGGCACTTAAAGATGTATACCAATCATTCTGCGTTGAAATACCAGGTGAACAAGCCTATGTTGGTGGGGCGCATATGCAGATGGCTATTACTGTTTCAAGAATATGACTTTAAGGTCATCGTAAAGCCAGGATGCCTAAATGTAGGACCACATCACTTATCACGAATTAAGACATGTGAGGAGCCAACAAATTTGGAAGGACTATCTGATGCATAGCTCTTTGCAGTGCACATCGTGGACGGCCACTTCAAAGATATAATCCACTTTTTAACGATAGGAACTATGCCTAAGGAATATTCAGTCCAGCAGAAGAAGGAATTGGTAGTACGTGCAACAGATTGTTCTGTCATCGCAGGGCACCTCTAAAAATGGGAAACGATGAGATATTGCGAAGATATGTACCTGAATTTAAATGAGGACAAATCCTCACGGAAGCACATGGCGGGGGCTGCAGGAGGACACTATGCAAGATTCCTTATGGCATAGAAGATTGTTCGCGCAGGGCTATGGTGGCCAACCTTACATCAAGATTCGAAAGCACACTATCAGGCCTGTGACATATGTCAAAGGACTGGGAAACCATCACGAAGGGATGATATGCCACTCAATCCATAGATGACGCTGCAGCCATTCGAAAAATGGGCAATCAACTTTGTGGGACCAATAAAACCTTAGGGAAAGATGGGTGCGCGCTACATCATCACCGCAACAGAGTACCTAACTCGATGGGTGGAAGCATAATCGGTTAAGGACTGCACGGCCGCTACGGCTGTGAAATGTTTGTTTGACAATGTGTTGACATAGTTTGGTTGCTTGAAAATTTTAATGAGTGACTGCAAGATGCACTTCCTGAATGAAACCATCAGTGCACTCAACGAGGAATTCTAGGTGTATCATCAACAAAGTACACCGTACCATCCACAAGCTAATGGGATAGTGGAAGCATTCAACAAAATTCTGGAGACTGCACTGACCAAAGTATGTAACGCACAGCGAAACGACTGGGACCTACACATACTTGCCATATTATGGGCATACAGAACCACATGCAAGAAATTGATGGGTCAGACACCTTTCAGGTTAGTCTATGCCATGGAAGCAGTCATGCCAATGGAATACATCGTACCCATTTTGCGGATAGTAGCAATTATAGGCATGTCCAACTGCGAAACCTTGGAAGAGAGACTTGCACAATTATAAGAACTCGAGGAAGAACCGTTTCTGGTAGGATTCCATTAGCAGGTACAGAAATAGCGCGAGAAAGCCTAGCACGATAACCATATCAAGTCATGCACATTTAAGGTAAATGATTTAGTGTTGCTGTATGACAACAAGTTTGAAATTATTTTTGGGAAATTCATAATGCATTGGTTAGGACCATATGTGGTAAAAGAAGTCACAGACGGAGGCACAGTCCAGCTAGTCAAACTTAATGGACAACCCTTCCCAGGAAGAGTAAATGGCAGTCGCTTGAAGCCCTACATGGGTGGCCTGACTATATGACTGACCGACCAAAGCACAGTCTTTGCGACCTGACAAGCTGGACAGAGGTGCAGGACTATAAATGCAGGTACTAGAAGCTGGCATCACAGTAGAGAATCAAGTCAGACGCAGACGATTCAGAAGCAGAAATGAAGTAGATCTGGGCGATGGTAGCATGGTGCATTGTGGACCTTCAAGCAACACAGGCACAGTTGGATGGACTTCGTGCAAAGATCGCCACACCATTAGAGTGACTCGGGATGAGTCACGGTGATTGTGTTGGGGGTTTGTTGGGCAACGGATCCCCCCATAGTATGATTTTGGTGCTTGAAGCCTGAATTTTGGTTGAGTGCAATGTAAAGACACCGCGAAATGTGGGCACGGCATGCGAGAGTCTAGGATAATGTAATTTAATGTATGGTATGTTAGCTAGGATTGCATAAATAGAGCAAGGTTCTAAGTGTAAAGTCAGACTTAGTCTTAACAAGTAATAGATAGATGCGAAGGCATGGTTAGAAGATAGAAGTAAATCTTAAGTGTATTGGGTCGTAGTGGTAGGTAGAGGCTCTGTAATAGAGTGCGCAGAGGCCTAGTAGAGTTCGCAACTGAGTGCACGGACCCCTGCAGCTGAGTGCACAGGGCAGAGTTGGGATTTTACTTGGACAAGAGAATTAATAAAAGATAAGTTGATTCTGAAATATTGTGTGTCTATGCTTCTATTATATTTGTGCATATCTTTACATTTTTATGATTACGCGCACTTGTTATGAATGTTGAATGATTAATGAGAATATTGGGTCCACACAATTAACTTAAGATCTATAATAATAGCATAGTAAGGAATAAGGATTTAGACAGCACCTCTTCGCGCTCTTTACAGAGCTGCACGGAAGCAGTTGCACAAGTTGCGAAGGACAGACAACTGCGTGGAGTAGTGCAAGTGTGCAGGTTCAGTTCACGAACTTCCTAGACTTCATCAAGACATCCCTAGGGTGTGAAAACCTGGTTCCAGGACCCTCCCATACTACCTCGGGTGAGACCTCAGTCCGTGCACCACAAACTATTGCTGAAAGGGTCGGTAGTTTTCGGGATTTGTTTGGCTAAATCACTTTTGAATCTGGGTCAGGACCCAACAAGCCAACACTCAATCCTTATGGGAGGAGACTCCATTAAAATTGCAATGGCCTTCAATGAAGTAATCCAAAGCTTTTGCAGAGTCTCCGGAGCTATGGTCAACAAGAGGAAAAGCGCAGTGTATGCCTGGGCGGTAGATCAGCAAACTATTCTCAGGATTGCCCAAGCCCTAGGCTTCATCGGCTATGTCTCTTGGGACAATTTCAAGTACCTAGGCTTGCCTCTAACATTGGGAACTAGCAAGGCCCCTCATTGGATGGAAATTATCAGCAAAATCAAGGCAAAAATGACTGCATGGGGAGGGCAGTGGCTTACCACAGCCGGGAAGCTCATTCTTGTTAAATCAGTTCTCTCCTCCCTTCCTATCTATCAGGCCATGTTTCTTTTAGCTCCAAAAATGATCACTGAACAACTATCTAAGCTGATTCAAAATTTCCTATGGCAAGGAGGAAAGGGGAACCAAAAAAAATTTCACCTTGTAAGCTAGGACATAGTGAAAAGGCCAATAACTGAAGGCAGACTACAGGTAAGAGATCCAAGGTTGGCCAATCTAGCTTTGGGAGGTAATATTCTCTAGAAAATCTTCTCAAATCAAAGACACCCTGTAAGTCAAGTTCTTATTAAAAAGTATTTGTACGAATTCTCAATAAATAATATGGAAGAAGGAGCTTCCTTTAAAGGAACCACACTATGGAAACTTTGTAGTCATGGTTTGGAGTTCTTTAAAGACCATATCTACAGAACTCTAGGAAACGAAAAAAGAATTAGGTTGTTGGAAGACAAGATCACGGGTCTCCAACCCTTAAAACTGGCCCCTGAAATTGCAAATTTATGCAATTGCCTCATCCAGAAAGGAATTCACATGCTTACTAATATATGCTCTTGGGACTCAGAAGTGAATTGGAGAAATTGGGCTCTCCATCACCCTCCTGACTGGATGCTCCCTTAACTTCATCTCTTTCTAGCTAAGCTCTTTGGTCTGGCTCCTGTGCATCTCCATTCGACGAACATGTGTGGCTAGGGGAAGACCAGAGCTTACTCGACAAGGCAGGGATTTGCATCTCTTCAAGAACAACAACCTCAGATCCACTGTACAAAGATTTGGCAGCATGTTTGGGACCCCTTTGGTCTCCCAAAAATCAACTTCTTCAGCTTGATTCTCATGCACAAAAGGGTCCTCACTGGAGATAATTTAGTGAAATGAGGAATAATTAGCCCCCATAGATGCCCTCTCTACTGCATGGCTCAAGAAACGATTGAAAATTTGTTCTTCGACTGTCGCTTCACTCAAGAAGTTTGGTTGCAAGCAATTTTGGGGCTCAACACCCAAATTCGAGTGCAGATTTCAATAGTTAGTCTCTTCGTCTCATGGGAAAAGCGCTATCCTCACATTCTGAAGAGAAAATCAATATGGACTAAAATCTGGAATGCAATTCCAAAATACAGCTCGATTCTCATGCACAAAAGGGTCCTCACTAGAGATAATTTAGTGAAACGAGGAATAATCAACCCCCATAGATGCCCTCTCTGCTGCATGGCTCAAGAAACGATTGAACATTTGTTCATCGACTGCCCCTTCACTCAAGAAGTCTGGTTGCAAGCAATGTTGGGGCTCAACGCCCAAATTCCAGTGCAGCTTTCAATAGTTAGTCTCTTCGTCTCATGGGAAGAGCGCTATCCTCACATTCTGAAGAGAAAATCAACATGGGCTAAAATCTGGAATGCAATTCCAAAATACATCTGCTGGGGAATTTGGTTAGCTAGGAATGAAGCCATCTTCAACAATAGACTTCAACCCACCAATATAGTGACTGCCAAAGCCAAAGCTCTGTTGCTAGAAACATATGAAAACAGACCTCAAAAGTCAGACAATTCTCTCCTCCCCGAAGAGCTCAGCTGGCTAGGTGAGTCCTTGAGGCAGGCCAACAATAAAAAGAACCCTTCCCGGCCTTGCCTCAACCTAGGCTGGCAGCTCCAAATCACTGAGTCGGACTTTCATAAGTGGTGGAAAAAATAGGGCAAAGTTTCAATATTATTTGATGGAGCCTCCAAAGGAAACTCGAGGATATCAAGGGCAGGAGGAGCAATCTACTCCTCAGATGGGCACAAAAAGGACAAAATTAATTGGGGCCTAGGATAGAGCACTGACAACCAAGTTGAGATTCTAGGACTACTCAAAGCATGTCAGCTGGCTTAGGGGAACAGAGGGGAAAATCTTCAAGTCTTTGGGGACTCGGAAATCTTGATAAAAATACTAAACACTGGTGATCAACTTAATAGCTCAGCGCTCAACAAGACCCTTGAAAGAGTAAGAAATCTGATGCAGAACTTCACTACCTACTCATTCTACCATATCCTCTGAACTCTGAATAAGGAAGCAGACATAATGGAAAATAAGGGATGTCTATTAGCTCAAGGTCTTCTGTCAAAGAATGATGAAGCAACAGAAACACATCCAATTCCTTAAAAGAGATGGCTAACAGAGCAAGGTCTGGGCAGTCAATGCTACGCTCTCCCTATGCAATGTCTCTGTCTCCATGAAAGACCAAATCTTGGCATAGGCAGCATACATCCAAACCTCCGAACGCTGAAGATCAATGTTGTCAAATGTTGTTTAAAAGACGATGTTCACAGTCGAAGCAAGATATGGATTCATCGCAGCTCCAACAGTATAATACGAACCTCGCAAAGGACCACAGCTAACGCGATCATCACTTAAGCAGTTAACTCAAACAGTGAGATAATGAAATGGCTTAACAATGTTTTCATAAACAGAGGCTACAGGTTGTCGAGATGCTGGAAACGATTTTGGGCAAAGCCAGGTTCACCTTATCCAACCAGAGAAAAGCGGAAAGGATCCTTAGATGCCTCCCTTGATTTTAGATTCTAAGCGCTAATCAAGGATCTCTTAGCAATCCCAAAAGAATCAAATGTATCAGCGAAAGTCTATTGGATAAAGCCAGATTTTGAGGATTCTGAATCGCCAGAAATCATACAACATAATGTAATAGGGGTTGTTTGGCCCAGGCCCAACCTCACTTCTTAATAAAATTCAACCGTTCTTGTAAAAAAAAAAAGCAACATCTAACTAATAAAGGGACAAGTGAATGATCAAACCTTAATAGTACCTTTACCCTTAGGATACAAACCATTAAGTAGGTAATCTACTTAATGCCCAGGGAACCTTGGGTGACACTTGTTCAGTGTTACTAACCAAAAGAGGAAATGTTAGATTCAAACTTCTGTGATTTTCTTTTGTGGAGAGAGAATTCGGATTTTCCACAGTAGCATGTGATTTTTTTCGACGTTCCGAATCCCAAAGAGGATCCATCATCACAAGAATGTATGAGGAATGAAAATTCAATCTGAGGAAGAATAAATAAATAATAAAGGTACAAAAAAATAAAAATAAAAAATATAAATGGTTGGCTAAAAATATAAAATAAAAACTAAACTGAAATTAAACACCCTAAAAATAATTATTAATAATCTAATAAAATAATTAATACCTAATGATAGTAATGAAATGATCTAAACTAATAATTAATAATCTACTCATATATATATATATATATATATATATATAAAATTCATAATGATTATATTAAAAAAAGTTATATTTTATTTATTTATATGTTATTAATGGTAATATGTTATTTAATGTAAAAATGTGTTAATATTTATATTAATGTAATCTAATTAGAAAATGAAGTTAAGGATATAAATTCAAACCTGAGATGTTATACATGAGAAGTGCCGATAGAACTAGATTGTCTGATAAGAGGAAACTAGTTACCACTGATTTCAATACCACCATCCCTATTGAGACTATGTGGATGTTTCATAATCTCAAGAGCTTCCTTATTATTTCTCTTCGCATAGTGTTCTTCCCTAGTGATAATTCTAGCACTTTCTAAGAAAACATGATGCTTAGTATTCGAGGAGTGTTCAACAAGGGCTGAAGTATGAGATCTTTCATTTTTAATGTGAGCTCCATGCTCCTTCAATCTTCTTTGCAAGGAGCATCATATTTCTCCAATATAACTTTTACCACAAGAATAATCAGTTTTGTAAACTCCTTTAAGTTGATATTGATCAATACTATCCTTAACAGACCTCATTCTTTGTTTGATTGTTCTTGTTGTTGTGAATTAAGTGAATATGTCTTTCCTATAACCTTCTTAAATTTTAAATACATAAGTTAAGTGATTTTTCTCTTCATCTAGGTGTTCATAGTTAGATATTCTAAGGGCCCTAACAACAAGAGTATTAAGGACTCCAAACTTTTGAGAAGGATGATGATATGATTCAGCATGTAGATAACTTTTTGTGTGAGTTTTCTTCCTGTAGACTTGATGTCCTAGTGTACCATCCTCTTTCCTGGTAATAAGAACATCTAGGAATGGTATGCTTTTATTCTCCTCTAGTTCCATGGTAAACTTAATTTCAGAATAGATGGAATTAAGGTGAATGAAAAAATTATCAAGTTTTTCCTTACCATGAGTCAATTTTATGTTGGTGTCATCAACAAATCTCTTCCACCAAGCTGGCTTTAAAAGGTAGGATTCAAGGGCTTTCTTCTCAAACTACTCCATGTATAAGTTCGCAACAATTAGTGAGGGGGGAGATCCTATTGTGACCCCATATATTTTCTCATAATAACTTCTTTGGAAACTAAAAAATGTAGAACACAAACATATCTCAGCAAGCATTGTTGTTTCTGGATCAACAACATATTTAATAACATGAATGACTTTGTCTAAAGGAATTGGTAAATAAGCACACCACACCAAAACTTACAATAATGTCATCTTGATCCACCTTTTCATTTTCTATAAGATTAACAAAATCATTACAATCTTTAAAAACTGACTTAAACCTAAGAATATTGGCAACATACTTCACTAATTCATAGGTGGAGGAGTCAATGGTATTGACTATTGGCCTAAAAGAGTCTCTTCTTTGTGAATCTTTGGCAACCCATAAATTCTAGAAATAACTTCACAAGAAAGAAGTAATCTTTTTTTTCATCAAAGAATTAATTTTTTTTATTTACATTATGAATTATTATAATTATTTATTATATATATATATATATGAACATTAATAATTAGTTTAGATTATTTCATTAGATTATTAATTATTATTTTTAAGATTTTTGTAGTTTAATTTTAATTTAGTTTTTATTTTATATTTTTAGTTTACCATTTATGATTTTTTTACACTTTTATTATTTATTTATTGCTCTTCGACTTGATATCCTTGAGTATTAATTATTTCATTAGGTTATTAATCATTATTTTTAGGATTTTGTAGTTTAAATTTAGTTTAGTTTTATTTTATATTTCTAATTGATTATTTATGTTTTTCTTTTTTGTGTTATTATTATTTACTTATTTCTCTTTTACTTGTTTTTTTTTCTCTTGCATTATCTTGATTATGGATTAGTTTTGAGATTCGAAATATTGAAAAATCGAAAATCTCTCTCTACAAAAGAGGAAATTGCCATTTTTAAAGACAACCCCTATATAACACTTAGAAAGTGTAAATGGATGTAAATAGCTAAATATATATGCTTGATATTTAATTAAATACATATAAATATATATGTATGGAGGTGGGATTAGCAAAACCATATCGATGGGAATAATCAAAATGTACTTAGAACCCTATCGTTGAGTTCCTAGATGTGTGCTAATCCTTATTAGAACTATGAAAATATTCTACCAATAAGAGATCTCATTACTCAGCAGCTATAATTGATTAATGGTACAAAATGTCATTAACTAAAATTATAAAATGAATATTGCATTTTTATATTCAAATTGATCATTAGATAAGCGTGGTTATAATTTTGTATTAAAGTTATCATTGAGTGGGTATGTATATGTGGTTAAATGAGTGGGTGTTGCAATATGTATATTCACATCTTATGAAGAGAGAACCCTTATTACATATGCAATTAACCGTTACACATATTATTAAGTCTTTATCTACATTCTTTTTGGTAATATCCTCTACCTATATGTATGGTGAAGTGAAAATGAAATGAAATAAAATGAATGCGTTAAACAACATCAAACTAACTAAAGTCATTTAAAATGAAATGTTAATATATATTTTAGAATAAAAGTTTTAAAAATTTAATTTAATTATGATTATTAAGTAGATAATAGAGATTTAAATTTTATGAAATATTTTTAGTAATAGTCACATATTAAAAGTTTATATTTATTAGGAAAGTAGTTATGTCTTTTTTTCCCTTTTAATTAAATTGAATAATTAAGAAAAATGTTATATGAACAAGTGTCATATGAAATCCATTATAGTTTTTGTAGGCATGTGGTATTGATAAGCCATGATGTTGTTACAAATTTTATTTACACGTTAATAATCTCTATGGTAAAGTGGGAGTGAATCTCCATAGTAATAATGTTGTTACATTTTCCATGTTTAACCTCTATGGTAAAGTGGGAGTGAATCCTTATGGTTAACAGTCTTATTGCATTTTACATGCATATTAGGTTTAATTTACATATTAATTTTTTGTATACTTCATAATAATAATAATTCAAAATAAAATTATAAATTAGTATTTTTTATGAATTTTTTCAATTTTTAGCAATGTGAGATGTATCATGAAATAAGTGTTTTGATATTTATTATATATTAATCTTGTTATCCTTTACCAATAATTTAATTTATATAACTATGCTCATATAAAACAAATAAAACTAACTCAAAACTATAATCTCATTTAAATAAGCTCTATCTAAATAAAATATTAGAGTATAACTAACCCTGAATCAAAACTATGTCTGGCAGTAATTTTGTTATTTCAGAGAATGGAGTTGATGCTCGACAAATTAAATCTGTTCAAGATCCTAAAAAAATGACCAATGCGTTCTAATGGTATTGACAATTGGAAGTTTTTATTTTGACAAATTTATGTAAATTATCTAAATCCAGTACTATGGACTTAAATGATCTTCATTCTTACTAATCTCAGAGAGGGTATTATAAGAAATAAACATTAATTTTTTATGCTTAAATATTTTAGAAGGATATAATTTGTTTGGCTTCTCCACTCGTCGGATATTATCTTTTAAAGAGGTGTCACAAGGGTTTAAATAGGAAAATCCCCTACTCCTAATCCTATTTATTATGCAAATTTAAAAATTAAATAAACATATCTAAATATTTCTAGGTTTAACATAGATCTTCTAAAAATGTAATCCATCTTCCTCAAACCAAAAAGTTGAAAAACATTGAAGGGAATATAAATTATATATATCCATTTTCGATACCATTTTATTTCCTTTGACATGGTACATTTCCAACTTATATATACATTTTTTGAAAGATCTTAACTACTTTGAATGTAATCACATATATGTATAATTTTTTTTTATTAAAATATGTGTAAATGTTTCTTAATAAAAGAAAATTATATTTTCTCTAGTTATTCATACATTTTAAGAAATCCTATAGAGATTTCTTCAAAATGTTTGTTGAAATTTTATAATTTTTTCTATTAAATTAAGTTAATGGTTTTTTTGTGTTGTAATAAAATTTGTGTTAAAGCAGTAATTTTTTGTGTTTTTGTGTTGTAATTAAATTTGTATAGAAGTAGTAATATTTTAATAAAATTAGCATTGATTTATCTTAATTTTAATTTACCAAATTTGTATACAAACTAAATTTCTCAAAATGTAAATTCAATAAAAATATGAGCTTTCTCAATATATAAACATGTTTTGGTACAAAATTAAAAAAATATTTATACGTAAATAAATTTATTCTTCAAAATTGAATAAATCTATACTTATTATTTATAATAGTATTATATTATATATAATTTTCACGATCATAGACTTCCTAAGCTAGCTTTAAATTCTAGCCAAAACCACCTAAGGCTCAATTAGGGGTGGCATAAAGACACAAGGGCCTGGTTAAACTATTGGGAGATCAACGAGAATGATGCATTGCAAAACATAAATAACATTAAAGATATTATTACTTCTAAGTTCAAAGAAAAAATGTGGTGTGAGAAAGATTTACCGGCTAAAAGAAAATTAAGTTATTATAAGAAGGTCATCAACCCCACCCTAGAAGATCAAAAGTATCTCTTTATTTTAACTACCTCAAAGAACAAAATTAATATAGCAAAGATTAGAATGCATTCTCATGAGCTCCATAGTAAAACAGGTCGTTGGGCAGTTCCTAAAATGCCATGGATGGAAAGGATCTGCCATATATGTGAGAATAGGAACATCTAGGATGAAACCACTTCCTCTTAGAGTGCCCCACGTACAACCACATTAGATCTCAGTTTCATAATCTTTGTTATTGACCTTCCTAGCCTTTTATAATGTCAAAATTATAGTGATCTCGGGAAGCTTCTCTCCAAGCTTTTTGAGCATAGGAATAAAATCTTAAATCAAAATAAATAATTTGTTTCTTTAGGTCCGATAGACCAATATTTGGTCTCAGTGGACGTTAACCATCATCATCATCATCATCATCATCATCATCATCATCATCATCATCATCATCATCATCATCATCATCATCATCATCATCATCATCATCATCATCATCATCATCATCATCATCATCATCATCATCATCATCATTTAATTTCATTAAATTCTTGTAATATAAAAGAAAATTATTTTATTTTATTTTTAATTTGATATAAGATATAATAAATTATATATATTTTACAAAAAAGTATTACAAATATTAAGTTTTTATATACTTCTTAATTAATTTGGAATTAAAAAATATGATAATTATTGTTATAAAATATGTATATGTTACAAATATTAAATTTTTATATACTTATTAATTAAATTTAAACTAAAAAAATTTATAAAATATGATAATATGACAAGCTAGAAGGTTGTTTAGAGGAAGCAGGCTATGCTGGCACGATCTTAGCTGGGATAGTCATCATCCTTCTTCTCTATGCTGACGATATTGTTCTTCTCGCAAGGTGCCCATTTGATCTTGATAAGCAACTTAGACTTCTTAAGGATTTCTACTCTACCATGGGTATGACTGTTAACACTGACAAAACAAAAGTTATGATTATCAAATCCAAGAAGGACACTTACGCTAATTTTATGTATGACAATAGTAACTTGGAGGAAGTGTCATCTTACAAGTACCTAGGAAATGATATTCATCACAAGCTCAACTGGAACTATAGCATTGAGAAAAGGATTAATGGGGGGTGGAAAGTTTATTTTGGTCTTGAAAATAATTGTAAAACGACAAACCTCGTAATGTGAGATAGAAAGAAGTTCATCTTTGAAAATTTAGTCACTCTTGTTATCTTATATGGATGTGACATTTGGGGTTACAACATCTCTAGAGAATCTTGGAGAAAGATTGAGAAAATCCAGAAGCGTTATATAACGTATAGCCTCAAAACTAAAAGCAATACACCCTATCCTATTCTCCTTATAGAAGTGGGTCTTTCCCCTATCAAGAGCCTAGCTATGACTAGGCTTCTGTTGTACAAGCACAAACTCAATAACATAGGAGACCATAGACTTCCTAAGCTAGCTTTAAATTCCAGCCAAAACCACCTAAGGCTCAAATGAGGTTGGTATAAAGACACCAGGGCTTGGTTAAACCATTGGGAGATCGACAAGAATGTTGCATTACAAAACATTAATAACATTAAAAATATTGTTACTTCTAAGTTCAAAGAAAAAATGTGGTGTGAGAAAGATTTAGCAGCTAAAGAAAATTAAGATATTATAAGGAGGTCATCAACCCTAGCCTAGAAGATCAAAAGTATCTCTCTGTTTTAAGTAGCTCAAAGAAGAAAATTAATATAGCCAAGATTAGAACGAATTCTCATGAGTTCCATAGTGAAACGGGTCGTTGGGCAAATTCTAAAACACCATGGATGGAAAGGATTTTCCATCTCTGTGACAATATGAACATCAAGGATGAAAATCACTTCCTCTTAGAGTGTCCCGCGTACAACCACATTGGATCTCAGTTTCATAATCTTTGTCGCAATACTAACCTTCCTAGCCTTTTACAATGTCAAAAATTATAGTGAGCTCGGGAGGCTTCCCTCCAAGCTTTTTGAGCATAGGAATAGAATCTTAAATCAAACTAAATAATTCGTTTCTTTAGGTCCGATAAACCAAAGCTTGGTCTCAGTGGATGTTAACCACCACCATCATCATCATCATATATATTTATATATAATTTTAATAATATAATTACATATATGTGTATTTTTCAATTAATTTTATATACATATATATAGATATATATAAAAGAATTAACTCATTTAGATAAATCTAGTTATTAAAACATGAAGTTACCAGTTCAATTTCCATGTTATTTTAAATCAAAATTTCAATTTTAAAATACTGTAAAATAATGTTTGCATAAGACTTCTTACAATATTAATTTTAAATAATTTAAGTGTGTTGACCTACTTCACATAGTATGAAATATGTAAACATTTAAAAATCTTTGTGTTAAAAAAAAACATTAAGAAATTGTGATAAAAAAAAAATTAAAATATATTTTATTTCAATATTATTAAAATATATATATATATATATATATATATATATATATAGATATAAAAGCCCCACGGGGTAAGCGAGTTGGTAATCACATTGCGGTGAAGTTCGTTAGAAAGGTGGGATCCATACTGAATATCTCGAGTTCAAAACCCCTAAACTAAACCGGAAGCTGTGGAGAGGGGCAGACGCAATTTCTCAGGGGTTATAGTGGTAGTGGTCAGAATCAACCCCGTATTATGCGAGTTGCGAGGCTGCTCTTGTTGTCGATTCCTGTAACAAACAAATATATATATATATATATATATATATATATATATATATATATATATATATTATATATAATTAAATTAATAATTTATAATACAAAATATATTTATTATATTATTTTTATAAATATTTTTCTATTATTTAATTAAATCTCTTTTATTATTAATTTTTTATTTATTTTTCGAAAATAAAAAAAAAAATAATCATCAATTATAATCTTTCATATATAACCACAAATTGCATTTTTTACTTACTAAACCTTCTAGTTGCTTTCAATTGAAGCATGTTAATGCTTCGTAAAATATTATAAGGATAAAAAGGTTTTAAAAATTTATCAAATTTAATGAAGAAATTAGAAAAAAAAAATATATGGAAAAAAATTTATTAAAAAGGTTTGGAATATTAAATTATTCGATTTTAATATTTTTAAAATTGTAAAATTATTTATTTTTTAACTTAAATTTTGTGTTTATAGAATAATTTAGCATTTATCAAAGAGTGTTAGGTGCTAAGCGGATCATTATAACTCTCAATGTTAAGTCAACAAGAGTATTGTAGCTCTTTCTACGAGTGGACTTAACAGGAGTATTGTAGCTCTTTCTACGAGTGTTTTAGGTGTATTGAAAAAAAACCGCTAATTTTTGTAAGGTTTCCATGGACTTATTTCTACATTGTAATTTCCATTTTCATGCCTTTCCTTAATAGACTAAAGGAGTGAGGTAGTCTCACTTTGAACTATGAAAGACTCCATTGTTGACATTTTGAACTATAACATTGCCCCAGTTAACAATTATATTAGAAAGAATTTGGATTAATCACAAACTTTAGTTCCAATATAAAAAAATTATATTAATCACAAACTTTAGTTCCAATACACCAAAGATGATGTGGGTTTCTTCAAGTCTACTCAAATATTTAATTTCTCTAAAATTTACAAAAAAATAATTAGTTTATTATCCAATTATATATTTATATAATTGAAATATTTTATATATTTAAATAAATTAAATGTGTACTTAAAATATCATATAAGATGTTGGAACACTTTAAACATCCAAAAGTCCTTAAAAATTTGAAGCATATCGAATATAGAAACTTTTTATTTCTTAATAAAAGAAACGTTATCCTAAAGCATTATATGAGTTGTTGTAATGAAATGTTAAATTAGATAATAGTAATACATAACACAATGTCAATTATATTATATTAATAATAATTTAAATTAATTTATTAACTATATTAAATAATAATAATAATTTAAATTAATTTATTTTGTTATATTTTCACTGTATTTTGATTATAAAATTATAAATAGAATTTTTAAATAAAAATCATAATATATTTATTATATTAAAAAATGATTATTTATGTTTTTATATTTTTAATTTTAGGGTTTTCCACGTATTTTAGTTGAAATGGTTTAATAAACAAATTATTATTATTAGAAATACGTATTATAAATTAAAAATATATGTATATATAAAATATATTAAAGAATGATGTCGTTGTAACTAAAAGTATTATTAGAATTTTAATAAAATTAGAAATATAAATATTTATCTTATTAAATAAATTGAAATAATGATAATTTATATTTACAATTATAATATTTCAAATTTTTGTATATAAATTTAATTAATAAATATATAAAAACTTAATACTTATAAAAAAGTTTTTATAATTAATCAATCTATACTATCTTTGCTTCTAATCAATTTATGCTATCTACATCACATTAAAAAATTAAATAAAAAAATTATGAAATATTTTAAAGAAAAATGTTATACACATATGTAGTTATAAATATTATGAGGAACTATTTAGGTTGTAACAATGTTGTTGTTGTTGTTGTTGTTGTTGTTGTTGTTGTTGTTGTTGTTATTATTATTATTATTATTATATATTTTTTGTAAGTCAGCAACCACCACTGGGGATTTGATGGTGACATACCCAATAGAGTGCTTTAATAGTGCACATTTCACTGTCAATCCAAAGCCTAGTGGGCTATTACTATTTTTTTATTTTTTTTTGCTTGTTAAGACTAACCTACGCACCCACGGGGATTTGAACCGGTGACCTATCGCAAGGAGTGCCTTAACAGCGCACCCATTCACCGTCAATCCAAAGCCCCGTGGGCTTAGTGGGCTATTACTATTATTAATATTATTATTATTATTATTATATTATAAGTTAAAAATATATACATTTAAATAAAAACTTGGAACAAAATTCTTCACCATGGAGATTTAAGTCCATTTTATCATGAAGATTCTTAATCTGTAAATAGACTTTGTTATAATACCATAGGCTAATAACAAGGTTTATCAATATCACATGCCCAAGAAACCATAACCCACTTCATACGACACTTGTTAATATGACAATTTTTTAAATTAATCAATTTAATTAAAAAAAAGAAAAAAAAAAAAGCATAACTACTTTGAAGATAAATCTCAAACTTTGATTTGTTATACTACTATAAATATTCTAGAATATTCCATAGATATTAAATCCTACTTTTGTCCTAATAATTATTGATAATTGAATTAGAATTCTAGAAGCCCAATTTCAAAATATGCACATTATTATTATTATTATATGAGGGATGAAAGGACCATTTTCACGGAATTATACAATTTCAAGCAGGATTGTGATTTTTTGTTATTTAAAATATATTTTTGAATGTATAAATGGAGTTAGCACCTTGAAATTCTTTGGGGCACTCAAATTATACAAATGAAACAACTTAAATTGATGTTTATTGTGAATTTTTGTTATTTAAACTACATTTTTGAATGTATAAATAGATTTAGCACCTTGAAAGTCTTTAGAGCACTCAAACTCAACAAATTAAACAACTTAAACTGATGTTTTTAAAAATGTCAATGAAATTTTGATTAAAATTAAGAAGAAGATATATATATATATATATATATATATATATATATATATATATATATATATATATATATATATATACAAGATTTTTAACCATGAAGATTCAACCCCACTTTATCATGAAGATTATTAATTGCTAGATAAGTTTTATCACAATACCATGGGTGAAGACCATGTGTTAAAAAAATATCATTTCATATGATATTTTTTTAATTAATCAATTTAATTAAAAGAACAAAAAATACATAATTACTTTCAAAATAAATTGTAAAATTTAATTTATAACCATTATTAAAAATATTTTAGAATAAAAGTTAAATCTATTTCATCCATTTAATAATTATTAATAATTAAATTAAAATTATGAAAATCTCACTCTAAAAAAAATATATCTATCAACATAATTATTATAATTTAAATCATATCTGTATATATATAATTTTTTAGCAAACTTATTGAGTGTTTTTTAAATATCTTCACAGAAATATTTTAATACAAAAAGTATCTATATATATATATATATATATATATATATATATATATATATATATATATATATATATATGCTGATGATGATTAACATCTACTAAGACCAATGTGGTCTATCAGAACTCAAGAAAATAGAGTCTAATTGTCATTCTTCAAAATCGTGTTTCTGTGATCAAAGAACAAGGAAATAAGTGTTCCAAGTCGCTATAATTGGGCTCGCTTAATAAGTCAAGAAGATTGGAGGTGTGGTTGATGATAGGGAATTGAGAGCGAATGTAGGCAAGAGTCAGGCAGTCTAGAGAAAGTGATTTTCATCTTCCACCTTATTAGTATCACAAATCTGACAAATTCTATCATCCAAGGGAGTCTTGGGAGTAGACCACTGGCTTGTCTCACTCCGAAGCTCATGAGAGTTAGTTCTAGTCAACATAGAGAGATAATTTTGGTTATTGAGGGTGGGATTGATCACCTCCTTATAGTACCTTAGCTTCGTTTTACCCTCCAACTCCTTCTCATCCCACATCTTGTCCTTAAAATTAAAGGTAATAGTATCTTTGATATTGTCTTTGCTTCCCATGATGATCTACTCCTTAATCCCCCAAAGGTAAAGCCAAGGTTGAGCATCCTCATGCCACTTGCTCTTGAGGCGCAGGTGGGGATTTGGACTAAAGGTGGAAGCAATTTTTGGGAGCCTCTTGGATTCCATATTGTGAAGTTTCTTCTTATACATAGTCGCACTTTCATTGGGGGATAGACCAACTTCAATCAAGAGGATAGGATAGAAAGTATTTCCCTTTATATTTAGGTTATAGGTTATGAATTGTTTTTGGATCATCTCAATCTTTCTCCACGACTGCCTAGATATACTGCACCCTTTCACATCCGTATAAGATAATAGGGGTGACGAGAGTCTCAAAGAGGAACCTTTTTTTACTCCAAATGTAAAGATCGACTGACTTACAATTGTTCTCAAACTCATAATAAGCTTTCCAACCTCCAATAATTCGTTTCTCGATGCTATAGTTCCAATTGAGCTTAAAGTCAATACCCAAATATGTATAAGAAGAAACCTCCTCAAGACAATGGTTATCATAGACAAAACTACCATGGCTGATCTTTTTGAATTTAATAATCATGACTTTAATCTTATATCTATATCTATATATATATATATATATAAATCAAAATATTATATATTTTAAATATAAAATGGATAACTTTAAAATATAATATATTATAAATATATATACATAATCTTTTATGGTTAATTTTGTTTTTTTTTTAAATATATATTATTTATTATAAATATATATTATTATGGGAAATATAAACATTCTAAATTTTATAATTTCTATTTTTATTATAATACATAAAATTAAAAATTTAAAATGCAAATAAATACAATTGGAATTTAAAATTAAAGGTTGTGCATATATGTCTTATTTTTTCTTTTATTTTTTTAATACATTGTCTTATTTTTAAAGCTAAACAAGTGTTATTTACCGTTTAGTTTAAATATGCCAAATTGGAGTATGGAGTATTTACATGTTGCGAGTTGATTAATTAAAGAATTTATGAAAATATAGATATGAAAGTGAAAATGTTGTGCTAAAATGGTGCTTTTTGGTGAGCAACCTACCTCATTGGTTGTAATGAAGTTCTATAACTTTTTTCACAATAAGTGTTTAATTCAAACTGAATGAGAATAACATTACAAATTAAATTTTATTATTTTTTAATATAATTTAAATTAATTTATGGTTAGTTATATTATATGATCTAACATTCCATTATTAACATTTTTATTTTCTAATACCAATTTTGAAGCTTTTGTTGTTTCGATGTTTTGTGTTAAAAAATTAACACTCCAAAACAACAAATGATCCATTTATGTTCATGATCTTGCACAAACATTTATTTCTAAATATTTGAAAAAAAATATTTTAGAGCTTCAAAAAAAAAATCATATCTATATATAACATAAAAAGATTTATAACCAATTTATCAATATCAAATTTTGGAAATTTATTGTGAACATGTAAAAGTGAAAAAAAAATTATTACTCACTAATACTATTAATTAGTGTAAAACTTTAAAAAATTATAAATTTTATAATTAATATAAAAGTAAAAATAATTTAAAATGAAATTAAACAAAAAAAAATTAAATTAATAAAATATAAATTATTTAGTTAATTTTCTATTATTATAACTATTATCTTTTTACAATTTTATTTAAAAAATTAAAGTTATAACATTTTTGAAATTTATATTGTTTCAATATTATTATGGTAAAAAGCTAATCAATAATTGTGAATAAAATCTAATTCATTTATATAAAAGACATTGCATCAACATGCATGTCCAAATATATAAAAAATAAATATTTTACAATTCAAAAATATTGTAAGAACATGTTTAAAAGTTTACATGCATTTAGATTTAAAATATAAAATGTTAAATCTTTTTTTTTTTGGCATTTTGTAAAACATATTAAAAAAAAACATTATAAGATTTAAAATGCAAAACACATCACTTCACTCAAAAATTTGTTAAAAATATTAAAACAATACTTTCTAACAAATCATAAATCTCATTGTTTTGAGAAAAGGTTGCAAACCCAAAATAAGTTGTATAATAATACTAATGAAAAACAAATGTATAAAATATATATTTTTTCCTTATTATAACATTTATCTTCTTAAACTTTTATTTAAAAAATTAAAATAATACCAATTTTAAAGCTTGTGTTGTTTCAATATTATTATGGTAAAAACCTAATCAATAGTTGTGAACAAAAACTAATCCATTTATGTAGAGGAAATTACACAAACATGCATTTCTAAATATGTAAAAAAAAAATATTTTACAACTCTAAAAAAATTTAAAAACATGTTTAAAAAATACAAAATTTGTCTCTTCACTCTTTGGCATTTTGTCAAAAAAAAATTAAAAACACTTTGTCATTGTAAGATTTAAAATACAATGGGAACTTTGTCTCCTTAGAACTTGTCTAAAATGCTCCCACAAAACATTTTACCAATCAAAATACTCACTCTTTCTACAACATACATTTTTACCACCATTAGGCATTATTGTTGGCATTGATATGTTACAGGTATGTTGTTGGTTGGCATTGATGCCAACCTGGTAGCTTGGGTTGCAGGAGAGATGGTTAGCACATGTATGTTTGGTTGCAAATGGCATGTACATGGATGATGTGTTGCAATGCTTTTGGCATGTCCATTAGCATGGAGATGCGAGGATGGAGTTGTGATTTGCAGGTGTTGCATACAGAGTGTGAGTAGAGGATGTCATGGTCCTGATGATCATGTTGTTGTGATCATGATTGTTATACGGAGTTGGCTAGTGGTGTGTTGCACTGGTTTGGAGATTTTGCCACTATGGTCAGTTGTGTATGGGTATTTCACGTTTAGTAGAGTTGTGTTGGAGATGTGATGATCTCCTTGATCATGTTGATTGATCATGTTTCTGCATATAGGTGTTGGTTGTTTCTATAGGAGCTAGAGTTGAGGAGTTTGGTAGATTAGTTTTCCATGTCCCAGATTAGGTCCTCATGTTGATGATATGATACATAAGGCTTGGACAGGGTCTAAAAGTGTCATAGGATACTTGAGTTGGTTGTACATGTACTGGAGGATGTCTGACATGATCTGGAGCTACATACCAATGGCAGAGTTGTTGTGGAGCAGGTTGATGGCCCAGGTGTTAGTATATTTGTTGGTTGGTATCCAAGTCAACCTAGTTTGAAGTGTGATGATGTTGGTGATGTGGAAATGGTTTGGTGAAGTGTTGAAGAGGTGACAAGGGCTTCTTGAGGTATTTCTAATGATTCTCAAGCTATGGAAGAAGTTTGGACAAATTCTAGGTTGATTTGATTGAGTTTTTTCCATCCCTTGCCATAGTTGCATGGATGCAAGCTTGTGGGTGCAACTTAAGGACTCCAATCATTGGTACATAGGCTTGTGCATGCATCCAGTCAAGACCAGCTAGTTTTGTGGATCCGACTAAGAATTAGAGCTAGAATTTCTCCATATTTCTTGTTCATCTTAGCTAATTTTGGTATTGTGGCAATGTTCTTGATTGAAACTTTTTAGTATATGATAAAAAAAGTTAAGGGGGCTTCTAGAAGATGGTTAAACTTGAAAATATCCATTATTTAGTGGAGAGGGTGGCTTGATCAAGTCAAGGAGCTAGATCCGAGCAAATGCAGGATATGTGAAAAGAAATGTTGAGTGCTCCATAACTTGTAGCATTTAATGAGTTAACCATCACAAAAAATTGATAAATAGAGGAAGGTTTGGAGTCTATTTGGTTGGTCTTATTGAGAGTGTGAGAGCATGCCATTGTGAGGGCATTGAGAGCGAGTAGATATTTCAGTAGTTGCTCACATAGTTTTACAGTGTTTTATTATAGTATTGTATTCAGAAATCAGAGATAGAATTGAGAAGAAAATTTAGATATTTTTTGTTGCAGGTTGGAGTGTTATAGACAAGAGAAGAATTGGCAGCTTATGGTTGTGTGAGAGCAGAGTTTTTGATTTGTATTTTATGTGCAAAACAATGGTGTTGTTGGGTTTCTCATGTTGAGAAGATTAAGAACCTAGTCTGAAAATATATGAAACGTGGTTCACATGGAGGAAGTGAAGGCGTGGAGGCTTCAAAGTACACATTGATTCAGTGGTTTTACTATAAGGAACAAATTTTTCCATCCAATAGGAGTTGGATAGTCAAATGGGATTTGGCAAGGATAATTGTTCGCGGAGGCTTCCAGTTGATAGATTTCTGTAGATCCGTGAGAGAAAAAATTTTCCTAATTGATAGGTGCCAACATACTGTGAAAGAAGCCAAGTCTTGTGGCTTATGGTTGTAAGCTAATTCATGTAAAATTTGTTTAGTAGATTATTAAAATAATTGAGCAGTGTAGTAGCAGCAGGGTGGTCTTCTCCTAAAAAGGTTTCCAACAAAAATACTTGTGTCGTCATGTGTACTTATCTGTGTTGATGTTTTCCATGGTTATTATGCTTTGAGTTTATTGTTGCTTTAATATTCAGTTAAGCTAATGTTGAGAGTGTGCATGTCTATTTTATTCTATGGTAAAAAGGTTAAAATGATATAAAGGCTATCGCTACTCATTCAACCCCCCACCATCCCCTCTCAATAGTGATATAGTTTTCAACAATAACCATATAGTAGGGAGTTGCATGCGACCAATTGTTGTTATTAGGGTTGCACGTGTGGATTTTGTTATAATTGTAGAAGGTTTTAACCTATATTACAATCCCAAGATAATAAGAAACAATGATTAATTGGAATACAAAAATAAGAAATTTTTGAAATTAAAAAGAATATTACAAAGCACTCAAAAATATGGTTGTACCATATGATAGCAAGATCAATAAAACTAGTATAGTCAACCTCGGAAACATTTTTGGGTCGATAGTTCCTACATTCACTCTCCCCATTAATTATGAGTTTAAATGGATTGAAAATGCTTAAGTGTTGTCCATGGGATCTTGGATAGATGGTGATTAGGTGCTTTGTTAAGGCACTCTTTAATGTGAAGTCATACGTTCAATTCCCCCCATTGGGGATGATATACTAGACATGATGAAGATGTAGAACTACCAAGCTTACAAAAGAAATGCTTAAGCATTGTGTTTACTTTTTGATTTCAAACTTATGTGATCCATATCGTTATCAAAATGTATTTTAGAATAATCACATCATTGTTTTTGAGTCAATGTTTCGAACCATCTATTGTGGTTCATCCTGAGGACAAGGATGAAAAACTAGATCTATAATTAGGTATAAATACCAGAGATGCCCCACGTGCCAAAAGTAAATGTTAGAAATCTATCCTTTACACCTTAAATGACATTATGAAAATATCATTGTAAATAAAGGTGATAGAATATTATAGTAAATATTATGATAAAATAATTTATAAATAAATAAAAATAACGTAATAGCTCTTAAAAGCATGGAAATGTGAAATGACATCAAAACTGACATTTTTAACTAGGAACTCTTTATATCTTGAAAGATATAACAACCTTGTATTTTAAAGATTTCGATGATCGTAGAGATAAATGACCCGCTCCAAAATAGATATGTTAATATATGAAAATCATATTAACAAAAAAATGTTTGTTATTGTGATGCATGTTTAATATTCAAAAGAAAGAAATTAGAATTTTAGAGACTCTCTAAAACATTGGTAATATCCTTTTTGGAAAACCATGAAAATATTAAAACAAACCAATGTAGTTGGAGTCCATTGATAGTTGATATTGGATTAAATTTAATCTTAGTTTATTTCAATCTTCAAGGGCACTAAGCTTATTTCCTATTGTTGTTTGGCTGAGATCCATGGTAAATTAGGTAACCCTAACAGCCTTGTCATGGCTAACCTCCACTATGATTCTTGCAAGCTCGATCATGTTTGCCCATAGATACTCTATACATGGACATAAAGTCGACATGCAAAGTTTATGATGGAAAGTTGAGTCGCAGACCTTGCGGACAAGATCGGAGGATCAAATTTGATTAGGGCCAAATTCCTCACCATGGGTAAATTGAATACACACATAAATTAAACCGACGAGAAAAATAATGAAGCATATTACAGCCAAAAGGGATTTCTTCCTTCTTTGTTTCTTTGCCTCATGGCTTGATGCAGGAGGTGAAGCAACAATATTCTCATATCCTTTATAAACATTCATCTCTCTGTTGATATCCAGAGATAGACTGGACTTAATTTTCTCAAGTTCCTAGTTCTACTCTGTGCCTTCAAAAGATTAGATTTAATGAAATGTATGAAGAGAGACATGTTGTGAATGTCAATTTGGAATAGTGGGTCAGTGGACATAACAATTCTTTGGTGCGGAAAGCACGATCGAAGGTGTGCTGTGAAAAGCATATGAGCTCATAATTCCGGGGTTGTCAGTAGCAATAATGTCACTATGTCAGTCATCTTTCCTAATATACCCCACATGCAATAAAAATGCAAACAAGGTTTAATACTTTCCACTCCAAAATGCAACCATTCCTATTTGGATCCATTGGCTTTCAGTTCGCGAGGTGCAACTCTCTTTCAAAAACTAGATTAAGGGAGTGGAGCAAGTGTCATATGTGTGAAGTGTCAGATGTATGATTATACAATAATAGTGTAGCTAATCAAAATTAAAATAAACAAGATAATATTAAAAATAATAAAATTCAATTTTAACATTTAAATTTATTTTTAGTCAAATGTAAATAATACAGTGAAATCAAAGAAATATGACTAATTAATATTTTTTATTGAATTGAGGCTTGTGTGATCCATATCAGGTTTATGAGAGGAGTCTTTAGCGAAAATCACATCATATTTTATTTTTCGATACGTTTCGAACCCACGAGTGTGGTTCATCATTAGGATGAGTTGAAGAACCAGATCATAGTTCATCGTTAGGACGAGTTGAAGAACCAGATCATAGCTACATGTTAAATAGATAGAGCGGCTCCTCAAATGGTTAAATTTGACTGGGAAATGGCTATATTTGACTCGACAACTAGGTTGTACCAATGACTACTACAAAAGGCTAAGTTTGATTGGGCATCAAGACCAAGAAATAGGGAGAGGAAAAATAATTATTTAGTTAATTTTTATTTAATACCAAATGCTAGAGTATCAAACAATAATCTATTAATAAGCCTTTTAATTAAATTGTTCAATAGTTAGTAAGTTAAAATAAGGGATATTATATAATATTTAATTGAATATCTTTAAATAGATAACCTTTTAATTTTGTTAAATAAATACCCCAAACTAACTAAATGGAATCCCACTATATTGGTCCATTAACAATTTATAACTACTTAATAATAAATATATTCTATAAATTGTGATAGAATATATTTATTATTAAGTAGTTATAAATTGTTAATGACCAATATAGTGGAATTCATTTAGTTAGTATATCTATATCTATATATATATATATATATATATATATATATATATTAATAAATAATAAGGTAAAAAATTACTTAATGGGCAAAAAATAATTAAAAATGTTAGGTTGGTTTGTTATAATTGTTATCTTAAGGTAGAGCAATAATCTATTAATAGGATTTTTAGTTAAAACTAGGTATGTAAATAGTTCGTTAATTTATTTTTGCGGTTTAGTATGTTATATTTATTATCCTAAAAAGTAAAAGTTTGAATTTAATTAACAAGAACCATAATCTTATTACTAGATCCAATTAATACTATTATAGCATTAAATTTATATGAAATAAGAAAAAATATAGATAACCTAATAAATTAGTTAAATAATTACCTCATACTAACTATAATTTGATCTTATGTTAATAAAATTAATATGGTAATTCAATTAGAAAGAATATAGAATTTACCATAGGTTAGTTAATTTATTTTATTTATATCTAAAGGGTTGGAAAGAAAAACCATACTATTTGAATTCTTCCATTCGGAAAGGACAATGCTTGCTTCAATACCTTACTAGGTCACTTAAAAGGAATTCAAACACTCAAATCAAACCAAGACACTGTAAAAAAGGGGGGGAGGGGGCACAAAGTCAAGAAGGAAGAAAAACAAATCAAAAATAAAAAAGTTAAACAAAAACGAAATAAAATTAAAAAATAATAACTAATAGAAATGGAAATTACCAAACAACCCATAATAAGACAATCAATCAATGACTTTACAAATAAATAAATTTAAATAATAATAAGTAGCAAAAATTGAATTCCCAATATTAAACTATAGATAAGCATCAGAATTAAATTTAAGTAATAATAATAAACAAATAAATAAAAATTCTCAATATTAAACTATAGATAAGGGGCAGAAATAAATTTAAATAATAATAATAAATAACAAATACTAAATTACAGATATACCTCAAAAAAATTTGGTAAAAAAATAATAAACAAAAATTAATACGATTTATATATATTGATTTTAATATCAACTAATTAATTATATAAATTTTTAAATTTAAATAATATAATTTATTTACTAAAACTACCTCTCATGGAAATGGTCATACATGAATGACTTATTTAACGCAGTTGAATCTCAAAATGATATCTAATACAATACACTGCGTAAACCCCGATACTTAAAATTTATTCACTATTTTAATTTTTTAATAAATTATCATAAATTTTAAAATATTTATGTAAATAGTTTCGTTTCATAATCGAATTCTTATTTTCAACTCTATCCTTTATTTTAAAAAAATGATTAATCAAATTTATAAGCACGAAAACTCATATTATTATAAATTAAAACCGAAGTTGAAACTCTTATATTGTTTAAAAATGAAAACTTAAATTAAAGTTAATAATATTCGTATAAAAAATGCGTACTCGTTGTACATCATCTTTGGAGAGTTGAAACTCTTATATTGTTTATAAATGAAACTTAAATTAAAGTTAATAATTTTCGTATAAAAATGTGTACTCGTTGTACATCATCTTGGGAGGAGAATTGATTAGGTAAGGAATATTAAATTATTAATGAATAAAAAACATATCAATTCATATATATATAATTTCTTTTTTAATTTTTTAAAATTATTTAATTTAATTTTGATAAAAATGGTTTAAATAATATATTTTTTAAATATTGTTATTATAATAATAAATTAATTCCAAAAATTAATTTATTTTTAATTAAATATTAATATTTTTATTATAATAATTATAATTTTTTCCAAGTGAGTATATATTAAATCTATTTTTGTTTGGCTAAGATCTCGCCTTTCTCCAATGTAAGGAAAGCCTAAGACCCAAAAACATCTAACTAAGAGTGAAATCTTATTCCCTTATGCATCACTAGTAAGGTAATTACAAGTGGTGTGCCCACATTAGCCAATAGAAACCAAGTTGTCCCCACTTGTTTGACAATTGAATTATAATAGATTTTCCCACTCTCAAAAAAATAATAAAATAATCATAATTCCTTACAAATAAAATAAAATTTCATCCAACTATTATTTCATACAAAATTATTTATTATTATAATCATATATTCTTAAAAATAAAATAAAACATTATTATAATTTAAATTATTCATAAAAAACGATAACTAACATGAGTTTTTGTTCTTTGATGTGAAAGATGTGAGGTTGGCTAATACAAAACTATTTTTAAAAAAAAAAATCATGTAAAGGTTTTTTGATTGTAAACTTCAAAAACTATTTACACTTAAAGAGATTAAATCTCTTGAGATGCCTCTAGGTTTTGGGATGTATTTTAAACAACAAAAAATCTTGAAATTGTATTGTAGTATTTTGGTAAATTCATGTGAAAAAAACTATCTAATCTATAATTGGTGAACTCCCGTGAAAAGAGCTATTTAATATATAAGTATTTCATTTAACATGAGAATTGAAATATTTTATTTGTTGATTACCATATTGTTAATAATAATAATATTATTATTATTATTATTATTATTTAAGGAGATTGATTTTTTTTATTATTCATATTGAATATCTTATTATTATTATTATAAATGTGACATATCTATTTTATATTAAAAATTCAAAGTTAAATTAATTGCAATTGAATTTGTTTACTTAGCTTATTTTTTTATTGAAATATTTTAGTATAATTAACATTAAATAATATTCTTTTTATTTTTTTACCTTTATACATATTAAAAAAATTGATGTTGAAATAATTTATTTAATTAGAATAGATATCAAAGTAATTTATTTAAGCTGTATATTGAAATATATTTTAAAATATAAAAAATTATACATTTTCTTCATATCATCAAAAGTGAAAATATAAGATTTTCTCTACCTTTAATTAATTTTATTCCTATTTTTGGAAAATGTTACTTCATCTCTTTTTGAAGTTGATAATTGAAATATTTTATTTCTAGATGAGAATGAAAGTCCAATATTTTTACCACATCTCCTTTAGATTGGGTTGTAATATCAACAATTTTAAAATATGTATCAACTTGAAGTTGACCATAGATGAAATTATACATCTCCCTCGTACAGCCTCTCAGCACAATAATTTTTAATATAAATATTATATTTATGAAGTACAAAATGAATATGGAAACAAATTAGGATTAAGACGTATCAACTTTAATATCTTCATATTTAAAATATTAATCTTATAAAATACAATATTAAATCAATAACATAAATTTTATATTTTAAATGCCAAAGGCTATGTTATGCAATGTAATTTTAGATATTGAATTAGATTAGGTTTTCCTAAATTTTGTTAGGGGAATTAGATTTTTAAAATCACATAAATATTCTTAATCATATATTAATAAATAATAAAATTTGATATAAATTATGAACTCTTTAAAAGAAATGGTTATGGTTTTTATGTCAAATTAATCTAGTTTAAAGGTCAAAACCTTTTACATTTCTAACAAAATTTTCATCCTTTAAACTCGGGAATGTTTAGAAAAGATTGGATTTTCTATATTTGTGACTACATACTACTATTTTAAGTTGAACTGTCTTATATATCTGCGAAAAAATTCCTACAATGACTAGATATTTGTGTAACATCAAAAGAATTTGAAAGAGAAACTATCCATCAATATTTGCCCCAGAAATAGAGATGTCTATAGTCTCATCATTTTCAGGATGACTAAATATTTGTGTAACATCAAAATATTTTGAAAGAGAAACTATCCATCAATATTTTCCCCAGAAATAGAGATGTCTATAGTCTCATCATTTTCAGGTCGTGTCCATTGGGGGGGAAGAAGACATTTCCTCATTAATTGCCTTGGTTGTCATCTCCTACTAAATTAATGCCTCTCTTTGCTACTCTTCGCATTCTTCATTCACAACCATTATTGGTCCAAATGCCATAATTCCAATCAAAGGAATCATTCTTTCCAAATTGGGGCTTAATCTCTCAATAACTACTTGTAATATGTCCAGCTTCGACTGCATCAAACTAATTCTATGATTCAAGGGTGTGAAGTGTACTTGATATGCTATCAACACCATTTCCCCTTTCCCATAAAGCAAAGGCATAATGAAATCCATTTTTGTAGCTAGCTGAGCCAATTCACCGAGAATTTCATCTTTCTCAGCAGTGGTATGGCACTCCATGCAAACTCCCACAGCCCTAGCCTTCCTTACTTTAGCTTAAATAATATCCCACACTAATAATCCTCAAGGAACAATGCAACACAACCTTCGCTTATAAAGGTGCAAGCCAAACTCCCCATGCCCATTGATTGTCATGACGTTTCCAATATGATAATCAATCCCTTGCAATTGCTAGATAAGGTGTTCCATCACTAAGTTATTATCTCTATAACTTGCATCGTTCTCCATTAAGGCCGAATAGTACAAGCATGTATGCTACAATTGATGAATGAAAGAGTGAGTGCTCTTAGACCATCTAAAATCAATAACAAGTTGATCTGATGACCACCTATCCTCCATCGTGACACCTATTGCGAGGAGATACCAAGTGGGAGCATAATTCCATCCTTCAATTAAATGAAGGAGATACTAAAGAGTGTAGGAAACAGAAAGCATGTTCGACATTCCTTGGTGTATTCTGACATATATGAGTTGGACAACCCACCTATCCAATCAACCATTATTTCTATTTAATACCCCTGATGTCCATCTTGAGAATGGGAATATCATGGAATGGGTTTAAAAATGGTGTTGTTGCCACTCTGAACCATCAATCTTTGTTCGAGGGAGACACCCTTATTTTCTAAAGGGTTTGCTTCTGAATTTAGATACATTTTTACATGAAAGAATTCAATTTTCTCAAACTTTTCTATTTGCAAGTTGAGTCTATGTAGGATGGAGGATTGAATTGGAGCAGAGTCCTCTTTGATCTTACTAACCTGTTGAATGACAACCATCGAATCTCCGAACACCAATAATTGTCAAATAATACAAAATATTACCAAGTTTATTCTGTGCCACAAGGCTAAGAACTCAACATGGTTGTTAGATGAAATTCCCAAACCCCAAACATACAGGATCTTTTTTTCTTCATCGAGGTGGAAAATGACCCCTCCCTCTCCTACTTTCATATATATATATATGATGCTAATTAGTTGTATTATTTAACATAGTAATAAATGTCATACCATTGACATTTAATCTTGTTTTTTTTTTATAATGAGTTAGTAGAATTTTCTCAAGACAATATAATTTGCAATAACATAATCAAGTGCTCAAACTCCAATTAGATAACTTGTACTCATGGGTTTGGTAGTAGTGTCATATATTATGTGATATCCAATATCCCTATTTCCAACCAAATTATAAATTTTGATCTCTTCATTAGAGAAAATTTAAGGTCTAAAATGGGTCTCTTAAGGAATATTATAAAATAATAGTGAAAATAATAAAATAAGATTAGATTATATCATCGAACTTTAAAAAGAAAAGAAAACTACTTTTTCAACTTGTATTTTCAACTTATCTCCATATGGTTTTACTCAAATTTCAAGCAGGAGCACTCATTGGATGCAAAATTTAATTCCTCTTCCAAGGAGTACCTATGTTGTATAGTTTCGATGGTCCCTACCTCACAAAAAATGAGAAATACATGAAAAAACTTGATTGTAATCACAATTTTCATGTATTTCTCATTTTTAATGTAGCAGGGTCCATCAAAAGTATGCAAAATGGGCACTCTTTGGATGAGAAATTAAATTTTGCATCCAATGAGTAATCCTGCTCAAAATTTGAGTAAAACCATAAGGAGATAAGTTGAAAATACGATTTGAAAAAATAGTTTTTTATTTTTTATATTTTTACTCTTGCTCCAAAAATGGTGAATCATCCCTCATAGTTGACATCACCATCTTGAATTCTATTGGTTCTTATAAAGTTGATTTTGGTTGTACATTTTTGTTTTGAGGCATTGGTCAATTATGAAAAGACCATGGAATGAAAAATTCGTATCACCTTTCTGACCCTAAGAGGTGTCAAGATGAAAAGCACTTTTTCCTTTATCTTTTTTAAAAAGAGGGCATGAGGGTCAGTTTTGATCCACTTATGTTTTGACTAGTCACAAAATAATTTAATATGGTCACTTTGGGTGCAACCACATGTTGAACCACTACCTCAATATGCCCCCATGGCTCTAAGAAAGCCCTCTTGGGAATTGTGTCTTACGTAATCATGAAAAACTCCTCACTTTCCACCATTGGACACGAGGGTCAATTTTGATCCACTTATGTTTTTACCAGTCACAAAATAATTTAATATGGTCACTTTGGGTGCAACCGCATGTTGAACCACTACCTCAATATGCCCCCATGGCTCCAAGGAAGCCCTCTTGGAAATTGTGTCTTACATAATGGTGAAAAACTCCTCACTTTCCACCATTGGATCCAACCCCTTTGGACATGTTAGATAGTTTGCCTATACTCACATTTAATCTAATTTTCAAAATATTTGTCATACTACACATTTTATGATGATCTTATAATGCTTCTCTTAATACTTTTAGAGCATAAAATTACAATGTGTTTGGAGCAATCACTTTCCTTCCCAAGACCGCATAGACCATACCAATCTTATTAGATATTAATCATCATTACTATAATCAAATTTTAAATTTATAATAAAATATATTTCATTTTAAAAAAATGTTATTTATGGCTTTACATATATATAAATAATTAGCAATTATAGAAATACAATATCTCAACTTATAAAATATTTATTATTTTATTATTAATTATGTATATTTATCCTAGCAAATAATATTCGCTATAATATAAAGTTAAATATATTTATAAATATTAAAATAAATATATTTATATGATTAAATTAAAGACAGTTATATTAAATAAGATATGAAATTATAAAAAACACAAAATAATTATTATTTGAAATCATAACCTTATGAAAAATGTTATTTTAGGTGTTATAGCCAAATGAATTACATTATACAATGTAATAGGTATATATTAGTTAATGTATATACATTATAACATTTAAGATATATAAATATAACATGTTAAATTAGTTATATTTATATAAATTATAATGTAATTGTTTATTTAAAAATATAAAATTTGATATCACTTTATATAATTAATTTAAATTTTATTTTAAACTTTTAACTAATAAAGTTAACTTTTCTTATCTCATAATACTTTCAGTTATTTTATATCATATAAAATAAAAACAATTATAGCAAAATATATACCTTAAATGATTTAATAATATAATAAAATATTATAAATTATCATTTTATATAACATTTTATTATATAAAGATCAAAGAGGCCGTTCTGCACATAGAAAATTTGAATTAGATGATTTATTTGGTGTAATTTTAATACAATGCATTAAATCACTTATATCTTGTTATTAGCTTAGATATATTAGATCATTTCTATATGGTGCATTTTAAGAATTTAAGTATATTATATTAAATTATTTATATTTTATAAATTATTTAAAAAATAATAATATAAATTATAATTATTTATTGAATTATACATAATTTAAGTTTTATTATTTTTTATTTAAAAAATTATTCTAAAATAAAAAAAAAAAAATATTCATATAATTTGAATTTTTATATAACTCAATATCAAATAAGCTATTATCAAAAAAATTATTCACACATATAGCTTTGTATAATTTAAAATTTGGAATCATTACAATATAATTTCTTCATAATCAAAGAATGTTATTCTATAAATTTAATATAAAGTCATTTAAGAACTTTTATTTTTTAAAATAAACAAAGCCTCATAGCTAGTGTTCTCTATCTCTATCGCTTACTTTAATAAAATATTTTAATGTCATAATGTCTTGTATGTACTCCAAACAATAATAAAATTGTAAAATGAGTTATATGAATATTTGTTTAAACCCTTTTTTATTAATTTTTAAAATATAATTAAACATTTTTCTGGTATATAAAGGTTATATATATATATATATATATATATATATATATATATATCTAATGATAACAAGTTAATAATTATTTATTTAATATTGAATGATGGCAATTTTTTTTATATAATGCTCATATTATAGTACACATATAATGTCATTAGAGTATAGATTGATATAGTGAGAGTTGTACAAATTGTACGGCATGTTATTTTTACATATTTTTTCAAATTTATATTTTTTAAATTAAAAAATAAAACCCATAAAAATGGTCTATTCAATACTTTACAACAATGAGAAAATGGAATTTTTGAATTTAATTACAAACCATTTGTGTTTATGGTACATAGTAATTAATATAATGTTATTTTCAAATTATTTATATTTATTTACATAGTAATTAGTGATAAAGTACATAGTAATTAATAATATAGTACACAAAAGTCAATTATTGTCATCATTACACAATAAGAGGCCAAACATTTTAACCCATCATATTTGAGATAAATAGAAATAAATTGTAATTTTAAATAATAAATTTAATTTCATAATGTTAAATTTTGGATAGATTTTAATTTTTTTAGTCAAAGAAAAACTAATAGCAAGTCAATAAAAAACTGAATAAGAGTGGCCGGTATAATAAGATGGATTTTTTCTTTTATATTTTAAAAATATATAATATAAAATTAACTATACTAAATTAAATATTCCATATAAAATTAAAAACACCAACTTATAATTATATTGTATTAAATACATCAAAACACATATTTATATATATAAAAAAAAAACTATTAATTTTATTATATGAGAATTCTTACCTTATATATTTATCTAATAAAATGAACTCTTATTCATTAATATAGAAAAAAAAAAAAAAAGAGTATTGCTATTATTCATTAATATAGAAAAAAAAAAAGAGTATTGCTATTATATGATAAATTTGACATTATATATTTCAACCCCACCCTAGAAGATCAAAAGTATCTCTCTATTTTAACTAGCCCAAAGAAGAAAATTAATATAGCAAAGATTATAACGAATTCTCATGAGCTCCATAGTGAAACAGGTCGTTGGGCAGTTCCTAAAACACTATGGATGGAAACGATCTGCCATATATGTGAGAATGGGAACATTGAGGATGAAAACCACTTCCTCTTAGAGTGCCCCGGGCACAACCACATTAGATCTCAGTTTCACAATCTTTGTTACAATATTGACCTTTCTAGCCTTTTACAATGTCAAAATTATAGTGAGCTCGGGAGGCTTCTCTCCAAGCTTTTTGAGCATAGGAATAAAATCTTAAATCAAAATAAATAATTTGTTTTTTAGGTCCGATAGACCAATATTTTTGTTACAATATTGACCTTTCTAGCCTTTTACAATGTCAAAATTATAGTGAGCTCGGGAGGCTTCTCTCCAAGCTTTTTGAGCATAGGAATAAAATCTTAAATCAAAATAAATAATTTGTTTTTTAGTCCGATAGACCAATATTTGGTCTCAACGGACGTTAACCATCATCATCATCATCATCATAATAAAATTAACTCTTATCTGATAATAAAATCAACTCTTATTAAATAAGAAATCTGACATTATCTATTTATATAATGAAATGAACTCTTATTCATTAATATGGAGAAGAAGTGATACTATGCAAAATTAAATCTATATTAAGAAATGAACTAGGGGCTACTATGTATCATGACAAACTAAAAAACTTACTGCAAAATTCAAAATATGAAATGAGATGAATTGTTATTATTTGATATATATATATATATATATATAACAATGCGAAATAAAAGATATCATTCTAATGCGAAATAAAAGATATCATTCTATATTCTCATTCCTTAATAGGAAAGTGATAATAATATATAAATAATTAAAAACCTAACCATACCAACAAAAAAAACATGAAAAATATAGTATAATGAGACGAATACTCATTTCTTCATAGGGGAGAGACACTTCCATAATATACAAGTATGTCATTATGATGAAATGAATTACTCCATGGCACAAAAGTCATGCTATGCACTACAAGATATGGTGAGAAATTGAAAATAAACAATGCAATGGGAAATTAAAAATATTGCATTTTATATAATGAGATGAACACATAAACTCTTACTCTTTAATGTAGAAGATGCCATAATATATACAAATGCGAGATGAACTCTTCTCTCTTCATATGGAAGTTGAGACGCTGCCTTTATTGCTTGACATGTCGTCACAAGTACATAAACTTATATCACTTCACGTGGAAGATGTCATTGGATTCTCATATAAGCTATCACCGATGGATTGTCAAATGAGCTATCACCGGCAGCAAAGGATGGATTTCTCTAATGGGTGGTTCTGAAGTAGTAATCTATCAACTGGAAGCAAATGATTTCATTAAGGAAATGATAACAAATGATTGAAGCAACAAAGCTAAAAAAGGACATTGATTAATAATATTTATGGAACAGTAATAACAGTCCGGAGCATCATATCAGAGAATAAATGCTTTATGTATCGAAGCAAAGCAGGGTTTCAAACAATAGAGGAGGTAGAAAATCTAAATTTATTAAATTATGATTAACATAATTTTTTTATCATTTTAGCAACGATTGATAAGATTATGGATAAATAACAGTAATCACAATGATAGTATCTGAAAGTCTCCCTAGACACACACAGACAAAGAAGTTGAAATAAGAAAAAGGGCGTTCAAAACTTCAAAGCTTAACATGCATGCATAGCCACTCTTTCAAATACAGCCCATCGTTTCTCAAACCTCTTCTGAATAATAATCCGATACCCGGTAGCGCTGAAATAGTTTTCTGTGGAAAAGGCTTGACGTGTATAAATTTATCCCCATAACGCTCCAGAAAATAGAGAGAAACCACAAAAAGCGGCGAGGTGTGACAAGTATCTCTCTCCTTCAACCGCATTAGAATGGCAATCCATGTGAAGGAAAAATGGCGTTACACAAGCTGGACATATATCACACCACATTAAAAACAGCACCAACAAATGGGCAAAACAGATAATACGTGCCATAAAGATTATAGTGGTTTATAGTCTACCACTATAGCGAAAATATTTCAACAACACGAATTTATCAGTTTCCCTTGCTAAGTTAAAAGCTTAGTTTTCTTCCGCCTAGCCTGTCCCCTTCTGGCAACAAAGACTAGATTCTACAATAAATTGTTTTAAATTGCACAAACAAGATTCTACAGATTCTACAATAGATTGTTATAAATTGCACAAACAGGCATTTCTCATTTTTAAATGTATGAAAGAAGGAAATTATTTGTCATCTATCTCATTTTTAAATATAAGAAAGAAAGAAATTATTTTTAAAGTCCATAAGGTTAAAAATATCTCATTTTTAAATATAAGAAAGAAAGAAATTATTTTTAAAGTCCATAAGGTTAAAAATAAGCTGTTTGGTAAACAAATTTGAGATCTCCTCACTGAATACATTATCAAAAAGAAATTTTAGCGTTAATGATGAGCCCCAACTTATCTACCATCTTCCTATTGAATAAATGATCCCCAATGAATAAATTATCCCAAGAACTAACAAAGAGCTAGTTGTTAGGATATGTACCCTATGAATAAATGATCCCAAGAACTAACAAAGAGCTAGTTGTTAGCATATGTACCCTATGAGACTAGGGTATGTACCCTCTGAATAAAGGAAAGGGCTGACTGCAAATCAATGGTGCAAAACACTTGAAGTTGCAGAACAATTGAGGTTTACACCCCAGCCTCACACTTGAAGTTGCAGAACAATTGAGGTTTACACCCCAACTCACACTTTGAAGTTGTTCTGACAATTGAGGTTTACACCCCAACTCACACTTGAAGTTGCAGAACAAACAATTGAGGTTTACACGCCAAGTTAATCGATCTGCAATAAGATGGATCCACGTTGCGTAACCTGTTACCCGGTCTCTCTTACAGACATTGCCTTGCTTTTCGTACTAAGTGAGCAAATAAGCTCAATGTTCGTATCCGATTGAACAAATAAGATCATACAGATGTACATCTCTAATTACATGGCAAAAATACATAAGGATTGCTGGCATTTTAACAACTCCAAATGCCAGTCAGTTGCCATGTTTGGATGGGATTGAAAGAAGCTTGAAACATTTTTTTACCAAGTCAGACTCTAATCACGAGAAAATCACAGTTTACGGATCTGATTTTATCATACAAAATTGTACTCAGAGTCACCTTGCATATCAGAAGCAAACCATCGACAGTCATACAAACCAGTACCACACACCCCCACTGCAGGATCTGCAAATTACACTCAACAAAGTTGAGATGTTTGTTTGACAGAGCGCGCAGCAAGGCATGAAACAGAAAATATGCAAGTATTTAAGACATAAAAGGAGCTGTTTGTGAGATTCCATAATATTTTAAGCTAAAAGGCAGAAATTACAGATAAATCATACAAGGCTCCATGCTTTTCCCCAAAAGTACGTGGAAATTTTCAACATATATAATTTACGAACGCCTGAGTGCACAGGCTCGCTTCCTAGAGAACAAAAAAAAAAGATATTCTGTAACAACTGCCCAGAAACACCATATTAGATTCAATAGCAAACAAAATGTTCAAAATTCCTTCACACAAAGTGATTACAGAAAAAATTACATACAAACCAAAGAATCCGAATTACTTCAAACTACATTGTATAACTTTACTTCATGTCATCTATCTGCTATTCCCTGTGAAGATAGAGCTCCTAGAGACTGTAACTCCAGATTAGAAGACAAACTTAGAGTAAAACGCTCTAAATCTAGTGGAAATTCTCAAGATGTATAAATTACGAACGACTGATTGCAGAGACTCGCTTTCCTGGAGGAAAAAAAAAAAAAAAGTCTGTAACAACTGCCCAGAAAACTATTTTTGAAAAGAAAACACAACTGCCCAGAAACACTCAAATTAGATTAAATATATTGATGCAAACTAAATGTTCAAAATTCCTTCACACAAAGTAATTACAAAATAACTTACATATAAACAACAATCCTAATTCCTTCTAACTACATTGTATAACATTACTTCATGCCATCTATCTGCTATTCCCTGTGAGGATATAGCTGCTACAGAGTGTAACTCCAAATTAGAAGACAAATTTTAGAGAAAAACGCTCTAAATCTAGTGGAAATTTTCAACATATATAATTTACGAACGCCCGAGTGCGCAGGCTCACTTCCTGGTGTGAAAAAAATAAATATTCTGTAACAACTGTCCAGAAGCACTCATATTAGATTCAATATATTCATGAAAACTAAATGTTCAAAATTCCTTCACACAAAGTGATTACAAAATAACTTTCATATAAACCAAACAATCCTAATTTCTTCTGACTACATTGTATAACTTTACTTCATGTCATCTATCTGCTATTCCCTGTGGGGATATAGCTGCTAGAGAGTGTAACTCCAAATTAGAAGACAAAGCTAGAGAAAAACGCTCTAAATCTAGTGGAAATTTTCATCATATATAATTTACGGACGCCTCAGTGCACAGGCTCACTTCCTGGAGAAAAAAGAAAATATTGTGTAACAACGGTCCAGAAGCACTCATATTAGATTCAATATTTTGATGCAAACAAAATGTTCAAAATTCCTTCACACAAAGTGATTACAAAACAACTTACATATAAACCAAACAATCCTAATTTCTTCTAACTACATTGTATAACTTTGCCCATGTCATCTATTTGATATTCCCTGTGAAGATATAGCTGCCAGCTAGAGAGTGTAACTCCAAATTAGAAGACAAATTTAGAGAAAAACGCTCTAAATCTAGTGGAAATTTTCAACATATATAACTGCTATTCCCTGTGAAGATATAGCTGTTAGAGAGTGTACCTTCAAATTAGAAGACAAATTTAGAGAAAGACGCTCTAAATCTACTGGAAATTTTCAACATATATAACTTATTTACGCCTGAGTGCACAGGCTTACTTCATGGAGAAAAAATAAATATTCTGTAACAACTGTCCAGAAGCACTAATATTAGATTCAATATATTGATGAAAACTAAATGTTCAAAATTCCTTCACACAAAGTGATTACAAAATAACTTACACATAAACCAAACAATCCTAATTCCTTCTAACTACATTGTATAGCTTTACTTCATGTCATCTATCTGCTATTTTCCCTGTAGCTCCTATGGAGTGTAACTCCAAATTAGAAGACAAATTTTGAGAAAAACGCTCTAAATCTAGTGGGCTTGTTGCTCTCAGAGTCCTGCGATTTAGGGAAGCATGATGCTACATAAATCCATAGCTGGTACTGACAAAAACTCACATATCTCTAACTTCAAAGGCACTGCGATTCTTGACAACGATATCATACATATGAATAGACTTGAACTTGTTGAAATCCCTGGGCAAGGAGATCAGATGAACAGAGCAGCTCTTGTGATACTGTAGAAGGTCCGGATCATCATTGTTATTATATCTTTCCCAACCCAGGGCTAGCAATTTTGTCTCCAGAGCAGCATAGGAGGTCATGACCTCGTTGGTAGACCTGTATACCAAGACCTTGCGTTTTGCGCTCGTGAGTTCCATTCCATCAATGGGTTCGGCCATTGGATTGGACACCAATCTCGCCACCCCATTTCTAAACACCCAGACCCCAGACATGCTGATTAGTCTTTTTGTTTGCTCTCCTTTGTATTTGTTTTTTTCTTTTCCCTTTCTTTGTCAGCAAGGCGTTCAGGTCTTGGGAACTTGCAAGCTATGAGGCCAAGAGCACGTGAGAAGAAGATGGGAGTGCAGAGATGCAGCGGGGATTGTGTGATATATATAATTTATATATCACAAAGGGAGGGAGAGATGGAGGGAGGGTTTTTTTGAAGGATTCAGAGGGGTGTTGTTGCTGTGGAGCAGCAGAGAAGGATTTATAGGCCGTTTATCTGCTAGTGGGTGGGTGCTCTGCGACTCCTCTGAGGGGATTAAATGGGCACGTTCTGGAATAAACAATTCTAGCAGTGAGCGCAAGGGAGCACGTTGTTCCTCCCCCTTTTTCAGCGACGAAAAAGGTTTTGATGCTAAGACTCAACTAACAACAAACCAACCGTGTAGCGCGTGTGAGTTGTATGCAGCTCAGCCCAGCATTCCAGGAGGGGAGTCTTTTTTTTTTTTTTCAGAAGGCGTCTCCTAGAGTATAGGTAATTAATGCCCACTAGGGCCACTACACACAAAGCATTTGCATTTCAAAACTCCCCCAGGAAAGGATTCAGATTCGAACCCTATGAAGTACAGTGAGCCAGCCCACATAAGCCCTAAAAACGACAGTACAGTCGGCAGAGACCGCCCTTTTTTTGTAACCCGGGAAATGTGATTATCGGGATTCCCTATACGAGATCGATCACGTCGCGGAAATTAACGCCAACCCTAAATGACTAGAGCAAAAATATCTAAAATCTTAAGTAGTCAGTTGCGGGGTCGAATCCGACTATAAATGCAAAACACTCAGTTCTGTTAACGGGTTTTAAATTGGCTTAAAGACTCTGGAATCTGAATATGGGTCGACCACCGAGGATTCCTGAAATGGTTAAAGAATTTGGCCATGATTTAGGGTTTCCGTGAATATCAATTTGACAGCCCAGGCGTTAAGAATTTGGCAAATGAATAATTAATACAGGGTTCCATGATTTAAGCTCGTTTAGGATTTCGTGAATATCAATATGACAACACAGGGAATAGTCCTCAAATGGTTCTGAACTCGGAAAATGAAAAAGATAAACCTGTCCATGGTTTTAACCCGTTTAGGGTTCCGTGAATCTCAGGGAATAGACCTGATTTAACCCGTTTAGGGTTCCGTGAATACCAGGGAATAGTCCTAAAATGGATAAGATAAGATCCTGGAAAATCAAAAAGATAAATATCCCGTTTAGGGTTCCGTAATAGTCCAGATAATTGATTAATTACAGAGAAATATGAAAGGGGCAATGATTGGAATCCCCACATCCCCATGGTTTTAATTTTTACTGATAAAAATATGATAAAAAAATGCAATGATTGCGATTGTATTTGCATTAGCTGAAAAACGAACCTCAGTTGTGCTTTTCCATATACATAAAAGGAAGGAGGTTTGGGGGTAGAGAATCATGACAATTGCAGGTTTTTTAATTTAAAAGTAACGGGTTTCGTTAATCGATGATTTATTTGCATAGGGTCTTGTGAAATCTAGTCCTAGGGCTTAGGAACTATCCTTTGTATTTAATAATTCAGGGCAGTGGGAGTGAGCGCCAGGGACGACGGTAAAGTCAGATAAGACGGCCGTAAATTGATTGACGCTCATTGTTGGCCGTCTTTTTATGGAGTGCAAAGGCCGTCAGCCGTGGAGCCTAACCGCCGTAGGGGAATTATAAATGGCGAGCCGTTACGTCGCCGCGCCGACGGAGCGGGAGCTGCGGGGCGCACGCCGTCAAACGGATGGCAAGGCGAGGACGGTCTCCCCGCGTGCGGACAGTCACATTCATTGCCATGTGACTCTGCCCCCTCCACACACCTCCCTCCCCACGAGTGACCACCGACAATAAAAATCTCAAAATCAACACCCAACTCGTAACATCAAATTTCACCACAACGAAGGTGAGGTCATGTAGTGTGCAACGAAGGCGAAATGACACGGCTTTATCCTCGGGACTTCTATTTGTTTGGGGATCATTCCACACAAATTCTATGGCACAACATTTCTTTTACACTCAAGGAAGGAAGGGAAACATTAATGTGCTTATAGCTTTAAGGAGTATGATTTAATATATATGTGTTTAGTGAGGAAAGGAAATATATTACAATGTGCATGTTTTTTTTCGGAAATTTTTGTTTCTAACTCTATAGAAAAGTTAATGCGTCTTGATATGCGCCTTCGATAGCCCGATATAACACACCGTTATTTTTTTTTCTCTAGTCATCACCGCGCGCGTGTTATATCTGGCTATCGAGAGCGCATGTCAGGGCGCATTAACTTTTCTATAGAGTTGGAAATAGGAGTTTCTTGTTTTGTACTCGTTGGACTAGGAGGTTGATAAATTTTGCATTTTGAGTAGCACAATGGTGTTTATTATTATGAAAATTTATATAAATTTAAATGTGTGTTATAATGATATATAGAAGAGTTTCTTTGCGAGGATATAGTCTTTTTTTACTTTCATATGGATCTTCTCAATATATGAATATTGAATTAACAAATATTAATGTTAAGAGGAGACAAAATATATCTAAGTAACACAATGGAAGATGAAATCAATTGGAGTTTTGAGAGAATTCTCTAAATAAACTAAAGCATGAATAATAACTTGAAATGTCAAGGAAGATTAAACAATGAAATTGAACCCACGGGTGGGAGGATAAGCCTCCCAAACCATTAGCCCTTGAAAACTACCATTGAAAAACAATGCTTGATGCCAAATCCAATAGAGAAATGTTTGAATAAACTTAATAATTATTTCTTAGAAACCAAACTTGTAAAAATTCAACTAGAGAAATGGGATAAACATTATCAATGCATGAGGGCCAGAAAACTTCCAAATATTCATAAGATAAGAGGTGGAGAGGGCTCGAGAAAGAGGTGGAGAGAGCTAGAGAGGGATTTGAAACAAATCCATCATTTTGAATAAACTAGGGAACAAACTCAACCATAAAAACCAAAGGATTGTGCAATAGCAATAACTCACTCTCCACATTTTAGACCAAACCACATCTCCAAGTGTCCCACCTCGGATGTAGGAATTCATAATGAGAGGAAAGAAATCCACAATGAGGAGTAAAACTTGCATGCCATAAACTAAGAGATGCATCCTTGTAAGTCCTTTCCACATGCTTGTAAAGAGGGATATTGGTTTCCAATCCATCTAGTTAATAAATGAAGTTCAACATGTCCCTAAAAACAAGTGGCTCAAAAACAACAAGATATGAAGGAAACATAAACACCCCACTTCATTGCCCCACTTCATTGTCCCCCACCTACTAGAGGTAACCAAAGTTTCTTGATGTTAGGAGGTTGCCTTATTCACTAGAGAATCAACACAATCATTGTGTTCCCTTAGCACATGACTATAAGTTGGAATATTTTATTGGTTTGAGAAAAAATGGAAAAAAAGATATTACTTTTCAAAATTAAATATGCTATCTCAATTGTCTCTTATTATGTTCAATAATTTTATTTCAAAATTAATTTTTAGAAATAAACTCCAAAATTAACTTGATTATTGGATAAAATTCCAAATAAAAAACCAAAATTTATTTCCTTAAAGTTAAAAATAACATCTTTACCACCACACAAATCTCACAACTCTAACTTAATACAACTGTAATGAAAAAATAAAACATACTTTTTTTAATGCAATATACACCATATTCTTTAATATTATAAAAATTATCTTTTTAAAACTTTTAAATAACCATACCTATTTAAAATAATTAAAAAAAGAGGGCATATGATTTATTTATAATTTTAATTACAAATTGGGAAAAATAAAATACACTCTATTATTTATAGACCATGCATTCCATCCCTTATCCACAATATAAAATATCTATTAGAATTTTGAATGATGGATATACATTAACAAAATTAGTCAATACATTGAAAGAACGAACACACATGCATTATGTAAATATTTATTTGTAACCACTATGCATTAGGTAAAGAATTTATTTAACATTTTTATGGATATAAATTTAAAAAAAAAAATCAATGCATTTAAAGAGCGAGCACTCATGCAATTTATTTAACATTTTTATAATATTAGAATAAAATTAAAAATAAAATTGAAGTAATATGATATATCTCTCAATAACTTTAATTATGTTGAAAGTTATATTTTCTTACTTACACATTATATAAAATCCAAAGTCCATATTTTATCTAGGAAAAAATTAATATTTATTAATTATAATTTTAAATATTTAAAAAATTAATAAAAAACGATATTTTAAATATTTAACATGGATTTTTTTATCATATTTAATATAGTAAATATTTTATTGTGTTTTAAATATAGGGTTTTTCATTTTCTAATAATAATTTGAATTTTTATTTTATATTGATATTAAGGTTGTAATTAAATTTATATTAAATAAAAGTAAATTTTTTAAATAAAGATAAATATATTTTACATAATTTTTTCCTTTCTAAAATACAAGTAATTCAGTTTAAAAAATATCATACTTAGTTGAAAAATATCATATTAATTATCAATAGATAAAGTTAATTTAAAAGCCAACCAACCTCGACCTCACCTATTAAGCGTTGTATTAAAATAAAGTAAAAAATAGTTAAAATTAAAATGAATTAGGAGATAAAAGAAATTTATTCCCCTGCAACATTTTTTTTAATTAAAATGCAATTAACATGTTTTAAGATATTTAGAAAAATTAAAATAAAATATTTTCTACTTTGTTTTTAATAATAATTAATAAATCAAAATAAATTATAAAAATTATAAAATTATATATTAAATTTAAATAATATAATTTTTTAAGATTTTGAAATAATTTTTTTTAATAAATATGTTTTTTAAATATAATAAATATATTTGAAATTTATTTTAAAATATTTATTTAAAAAAATGTGTTTTCCATCGTAATAATAATCATTCAATTAGAAAATTATATAGAGTTCATATATATATGAACTTTTGGTGTTATTAATTTTTATTATGCAAATATTATTTTTAAAATTAGAAATAAAAGTTGAAATGATTTTATATTAATTTTAATTTAAATATTAAATATAATAAAAAAAAGTTGAAATAATTTTATATTAATTTTAATTTAAATATTAAATATAATTTTTTATTTAGTTTTCTTAAGAATAATAATTTTATAAAATATTTATAAAATAAATGTATATATTTCTTAATTATTTTAAACATTTATCATTTTATATTGATTAAAGAAATTGATATAACATTATAATAATGTATTTTTCTTTTATTTGTATGTTTGGTAGTGGTGAGGCTATATTATGGTCATGTGCAAGAATAATAGTCAATTAAAGCATGAATTGAACCCATAATTTAACATTTAGAAGTGTCTTAACAAGGTATCAGATCACCATCTATTCAAAACACCATAAAAATATTTATTTAAATTCAGTATCATTAAATAGTATATTTATTATGAGTTCAATATAGTTACATCAATATACTCATTATTAAATTAACATATCAATTGTTGAAATTGAATTTTAATAAAAAAAAAGATAATAACAATTTTTCTAAAACACTTCAAATAAACTCAATCAATATTTATAATAAAAACAATTATAACCTATAAAAAATTATAATTTTTATTACTTAATTTTTTATTTTTTTAAACAAAAATTGTATTTTAAAAAACATTGCCACAATGGCATTGGAATGAATAAGTTATAATAAATAAAAGAGTAAGCTTCTACTCATACTAAATACCTATTTAAATTATTAATCTATTTATTTAAGTTGAACCTAAATAAACTCTCAATAAAAAGCTTGGGTAATTTTAAATAATACTCCACCCCTCTCTTTTATATCTATATATTAATTAATTACAAATTACATATCAGTTTTATTAAAAAAAATATTGTAGTATGAATTTTAACCATGGAGTGATTGCAAAATTATGTGTGAAGGGAAAGTTTACTTGAAAATAACAAACTTCTATGGAACTTTTGGGATATTGGAAGACAAGAATTTGTTTGACAGAATTTTATTGGGGAGAGAGAAGGTTGAGGCAAAGAGAATCTGGGATGGATGATGTTGAGAGGGGGCCGACAAGAGTTAATTAGAGTTCCCTATGTTTGTGATTAGTGTCACCGTGACTTCACTCATGGCCGTGCCACGCCGTTGTATAGCCTTCCATGTTGCAAGCATGAGAACCAACGTCTCGATCACCATGAAACATATTGTTAAATGTCGCTTCTCTCTTTCTCCAATTTTTTTCCAAACCCTCATCAAATTATATTTTATGTCACCACGGAATTGGAATCGAGTAATGAGATCACATTGTTGCATAAACCTTAGCGCCACAAGGCCTCGATAAAATTACAAACCGTGAAAATAAAGGTGTGAAGATCGTGATTATTTTTTATTTTATTTTTCATTATTACCATCCATTTTTTTATGGGTAGAGGTCTAAAACTTTGGGTATCTATTATTTGTTCATGAATTATCAATTAATTAAAATAAGTGGTGTATAAAGAATAGTTTTGTTAAATACATTCCAATATAAAAAGGTAGCATTTTACAAAAGCAAGGTATAATAAATTTAAATTGAATATTTAATTTTAGAAAATTAAAATATTTGTTTTAATTTATCTTAAAAAATAAATATATGCATTTAAGTAAAAATTTTAATATTGTTAAGGGGTTTACAATTAATTAATTAAAATCATAATCATAATTGAAACTATATCTCGGAAAAATCTTATGTGCATGTGCAGTTTTTGTCAAACACATTGAACTCTATTTGAAGGAGGAGATCTTCATTCAATTGTCTTGTTTATTAATTGATTGAGTCAAAATTCATAAACCCAAATAATTTTTTTATAAAATACTTAAAAAAAAAAAAACTTTGAGAGTTTTAAAACAAACAATGCCACTTATGGTATTGAAAATTTAGAATGTAAAATTTGAAATGAATCTCTAAATCTTATTATTGTTTTTATACTCGCCCCTTTTAAGAAGATAAATAATAGAAACAACCATGTTGCATAGAATTGTGACATAATATGGAGCACACAACTGTGTCATGTGATAGGAATCCAATCAGTTTAGATTGCCTTCCAAATTGATTCTTTTCATTTGATATGAACCTAAGATCATCTTTAAAAAAGATATCACATGTCACTTCACATAATAAAACTGTGAGAATATGCAATATAATTCTCTGTAAAATGTTAATTGTGAGAATAAATTCACGAGAAACTAATGCAAATACATCCTTTCAAGTAAGTATTAGATTGAAAATAATAATTTTGTGGAGGATATTGAAAACTCCATAAATATTAGATATTGAGAATAAGGCATTTACTATGTAAATCAAGGTTTCAATGTAAGAGATAGAAGGGGGCCTACCATACTATATTTTATGGTAGATTTAAGTTTAGGTGTCTTAGACAATTTAGGGATGAAAATCTATTTATATGCAATCTAAATTGTACAAGTTTTGGGAATATCTTATCCTCCAATGTGTGCCTCGATATATACAACATTTATTATGTGGTGCTTCTCTTTATTGTTTAGGGAACCAAATAATGACTCGTATATTTTGTACATGAAGGAAATGATGAGAGTTGGTCCAAGGAAAAAAGAAGCTTCTAATAGTAACATAGGGAATGAAGGATGTTCTTGCCTTTAAAAATAAGTACACACAACATAAATATTCATTATATTGCATAATATATTGCCTAACTATAACTTAATATAAGTTGATTAAAAAAAAAGAATATCTTCAATATGAATTACTTTTAATTTGAAGACTAAACCATAGGACATAATAAACACAAACATTAGCAACATTGCACTATTTTATCCAGCAACACTATGAAAATTATATGAAACTATTCTTTTTCAAATTTACTTATATGTATTCATTGAATAGAACTCATCCACTCCATATAAAAACATAAAGTATTGCATTTAAATCATTTAAATGTCAGTAAAATATGGTGAAAGGAAGCTTTGAAGCATCAACTAAATGAAATAATAGATAATGAAAGTAAAAGAAAAGTGGAGAAACTAAAAAGTTAGAGAAATATCACTAAACAATTCATAGCATCACTTAATAGGTTTGACACATATCCCTTATGTATAAACAATCATTATAAATATAGAATACACACCTTAGTGGCAATAGTTGTGGGGATAAGAGAAGAAAGATCTTTAATGCCACGTTCTATTGCATTCTCTACATTTGTAACATAATAAAAAACTTGTTCCTCACATTCTTTGAAAATGACTAATGGTAAAACAAGGTTGGCTATATAAAACTAAGCCCTAATGTGATTTAGATTGAATTATTTGGGCAAGTCGTCTTGGACCATTAATGCAAATAGAATTGGTTTTTTTTATCAAATCTTACAACTTCAACACTATTTTTATTGTCTCATTCTTAATTGACTACCCCATGCTTGATACAATTGATATATTTTACAAAATGCTACTACAATAGAATTTCAATGCTAATGCATTTTTTTGTGGACTTGAGCATGATGCATGGAGCGTATTATGAACACTAAGAAAGATCTAAGGTTGGGCATTGATCCTAGCTTAAGCCTTCAACTTCCTCTTAGACTAATCATCATTTCAGTGTTTAAAATTACTGCATATATGAAGACAAAATGAATAATAGTCACTTTTAGACTAAAAAACATATTAGAAAATTTACTAGACACTATACATAAAATTAAAATTCAATCTCAAACACCTAAGAGATCATATTGAAGCAGTGGATGAAGTGCATGAAATTTTATCAATTCCTTATGTATATAATAACACATAAAATATAGAAATATATTTATGGGGATGTTCACAACTTTTTATATTATTGCAACATTTCTTGTTATGTTAAATTGGGGTAAACATGTGACAACTCAAGAGAAATCTCCATATTCCAAGAAAATGAAATCCTTTGAAAGTAAACACAACTGTGAAATAAAGCTAAGTAGTAACTCATGAAATGTATCAAATAATGTGAAATCAAATAAGCTTGGATAAGTAGTTACAATGGTTCTAATTGAGGAGAAAATAATTTTATAGAGGTAGGGAGGACTTTATGGCGGTGGTGGGTTTCGTTGAAGGTGCAAGAGGAAATTTTGGTGGTGGTGGAGGGCATGGCAAAGGTTTTAATTATAGCTGTGTGGATGAGGAGGGATTAAAAATTATACAGGACATAGGGCAAGTTAATATGACTTGTCAATGCTAGGTGGTGTTGTATTGTGGGAAGGTTCCATAAAGACCTTCAATTTACTATCTAATTAGGTGTTTCAAAAATGTTATATATATATATATATATATATATATATATATATATATATATATATATATATATATATATATTCCAAAACTAAATATTATATATTACATTGGTCAAAGTTTAATTAATAGTACTTAATAGAAAAATTGATTACTATAGTCCCACTTTGGTAGAGACTAATAAGAGGTACATGCACTCAAATATACAAAATTAAATTATATTTTCTAGAATAATTTTATTTCATTATTTTTAAGTATAATATAAATATTAAGATATGGTTAATTTGATTAATAAAACATTTCATATTGATTTTCAATTTATTATAAAATCTAATATATTTTATTATTCATTTATTTTTATGAAAGAAATACAAATATTTTCTTTATTGTAATTATGAGTGTTTATGGTATAGAATTTGGTTTGTTTATTCGTTTATAGGAGAAATATGTGCATTTTTTTATTTAAACTATTCTAAGTTTAATTATATGTTTTTAATTGCAAATTATTATTCAATGCATAAATGATTAGTTGAATTGTGTGTTTTTAATTGAAAATTATTATTCAATGCATAAATGATTGGTTGAATGATGTGACTTAAAAATATTAAAATTAAATATTTAATATGCATGTGATATAATATAACATATCATGGACTATTTTTATTAACAATTATCAAACAAAATGAACGTTGATAATTATGAGAGAAATTTTAAATTGCATGTGATAATCTAATTAGTGTTACAAGATATAAAACAAACATAATGTCACAATGAATTTAAATAAGCAAACATAAACACATTATATGTATAACAAAATAAAAATAAATAATGAGAACATTAGTATTCCCCCCCCCCTCCCCCCACACATATATATATGAAAAAAAAGTTAAAAAATTGGTAAATATTGAAGCAACATAAAAAATCACTGTGACTCAAATCATGAAAATTATTACACATAGTTCATCAAATTTGATTCTTTGATACAATAGATTGTTGGATTCAATCATGGAAAACCATTTAGAATGAAATGTTACGCAAACACACATACTTAAATCAAAGAACTCTTTGAGGAGGTCTTCTTTGCTCATTTATTTAGAGAGTAAAATCATAATGTTCATCATCTATTATAGGACAAACTTACCTTGGAATAAGGAATGATGTCTATGCATCACATTCCTTTGAATGTTTTCAATTTGTCTTTCTTTTAATTTTTTTTTTTTGTTCTTGTCTTCACGTGTTTTCTTGTTTGGAACATAGTTAGTACTATTTAAATTGATTATAGGTATGTTAAATTTGGGAAAGAATTATTAAAAGCCTATTTTGAAATAAAGAAGAAAGGAAAGCTATATATGCCTTGGTATAATAAGAGTTTGACCTATTTAGGTTCATATTGAAATCCCCTGAATACACTTGCACTATTTTTTTTAATGAAGTTGAGTGGATATTATATGTATATTGATTTTTCACCCTTGAAAAAATCAATTAAAAGATACTTTCTTAAAAGCACACACAAACACAAGTGTAATTAAAATATCTAATATATTTATGGAGTTGATTCCTCATACTTAGCCCAACAAAAAAAAGAAACTAGCTAGGGCCTATGTTAAATTGATCTAAATAGATCTCCAAGAGTGTAATTAAGTTGATTTATTCAAATTTAATCACCCAATTATCAAGTGTATCAATATTTTGAATTTATAAATATAATCAATGTCTATTTAAGTTTTAATTAAAATGGTGAGTAAAATAACTTATTCATATATAAATTAAGCTAATACTATATAAATTATGTTTTAAAAATATTTCAATAACCTATTAAAAATCAAATAATGATTATATAAACATAAGAAATTTCAACAAACATAAACACTAGATATTTAGAAAAATAATATGACAATACTTTGGAAAAATTTAACATACACCTTTCTTAATACATTAAAAATGATCAAAACTTTATAAATATATAAATAGCTATTAAAAAAATAAAAATATTAAAAGACAAAAAACATCAACATCCTTGTAAAATCAATTTTAAACTTGAAAAAAAGAAATAGAAAAATATATAACTTTAAACACTTTAAAATTCTTTATAGTTATCATATAATTATCATACTTTCTAAAATAATATATTTAAAAAAGCATAACTTTAATTTTATTAAATTATTTTTTTCAAATATATTAATTATTTACATATTTACAATATTTTTAAATATATTAAAATAATTATAAATATTTTTAAAATAAGTGAAATATAAAAACAAAAAACTAAACATCACTGCATCAATCAATTTTAAATTAAAAATTAAAAATAAAAAAAATCATAAAATTTTAAACACTTTAAAATTCTTTATATTATTTTTCTCATATATTAATATAATTATAAAACATAAACTTTAATTTTATTATATTATTATTTAAAATATATTACTTACTTCGATAGGTATATATATAATATCAACTAGCTATAATAAAATAGAATAAGGTATCAAATACCTATTATGCTGTTCTAAGGTCTTATAATCTTAAGTAAGCTTAGTAATATATGCATGATTAAATATTAATAAGAAAAATTAAACATAATTATACTATACAATCTAACAAAGCCTATTGAAACAACGATAAAATCACAATTCATCGAGTGTGTTATAATCTTAAATAACCACAAGAGCACATGAATCATTAAATATTCAACACCTTTATTACTTTAAATAGAAAAAATTAAACATAATTATACAATACAATCTAACAAAATAGCCTATTAGAACAAAAATAAAATCACAATACATAAAGTGTTATAATCTTAAGTAACCACAAGAGCATATGAATAATTAAATATTCAGCACCTTTATTTAAAATGGGTTATAATCTTAAGTAACCACAAGAGCGTATGAATCATTAAATATTCAACACCTTTATTACTTTAAATAGAAAAAACTAAACATAATTACATTATAAAATCTAATAAAGAATTATAACATATTTAAACAACTAATAAAGAAATATAACATATTTAGAAAAGAATAGAATCACAATACATCTTTTTCCTTGCCTATGAACCAAATGAGGGTTTGCATTTTTTAAGTACCTCAAAGTTAAATTTAATATTTTTAATTCACCCAACTATAAAGCATATTCCGAGACAATTATTAAATGCAAAAACTTTCATAACACTCTACTCCATTCGACATTGTGACATGAAACGTATCCATCAGTGTTTTTTCCAAAGTGTAACATATTTAAAAATAAATTAATTTATAATATAAAGACATAAAAAGTAATTAATTTAAAAACATAAAATCACATACGTATGAACCAAATTAGGATTTATATGTTAACGTACCTCATTTCATAAAGTCAAATTTACATATTTTTAATATACCCGTCCATAGTCCATTGGCATAATATTCCAAGAAAATTATTAAATGCAACACCTAACTTTGATAGCACTCTAATGCCCCCAATGCGAAACTCAAGGGTGGAAAGAAACCCTAGGGATGCTCTTGTAAGATGCCCAAAGCATATTTTATGTTTTTGAAAGTATTTGTTAATGATAATAATAGAATGTTTTCGTTGTGATTATAAAGAGGTTTAGAATCTACTACTTCTCTATTTAATTATGGAGTATCTATTTACAGCTTGTTTAAAGGTAGGATATAGTGAGTATGTATTACTTCTTGAAAGGTGAGATGCACCCAGTGTTTATTATTTATTTAGAGGTGGAACATATAAAGTGGAATATAAGGTTGTATGGTATATAGTGAGTATCTATTGCTCCTTGAAAGATGAAATATAATTATTATTTATTATTTATTTAAAAGTAGAACCTATAAAGTGAAATGTCATGTTGTAGTGTATATCATAATATTATTTATATTAAATTTATTTTATTAGTTAATTATTTTTTAAATATATATATTTTTAATTAAAATATGAATATTTTGGTGGGTGGGTGTGTGTTATTTTGTTATGGGTATAAAATTTGGAAAAAAAATATGTGTGAGAGATATTTTGTTATGAGTATAAAATTTGGAAAAATAGGTTGATAAAGTTTCTTTTTTTTTCCCACGTGATATTCATTATAAAACTTGAGAAAAATCTACATATTATATGTGTATTTCACCGATAGATCTTCCAAAACAACTCCAAAGTAAAATTCCATGATCATTAGTTCCATGTAATAGGATCCTCCTCATGCTCCAAGGGAGGAGCTACATTAGTCAAATAAGGAATTAACGCATGATTATAATAGAGAAAGCTACCAAAAAGTAGCGAAGGATGAATTCCTTGTTATTTTCCGCGTGTTGGAATTTTCTCAATTTGGAGGCGCAAGTGTCTAATTTCTTCCTTAGTATTTCACAATTGAGTCCATTGATTCACCAGTATATCCATGGTGGTTATTAGATCATTATATACCTAATTTGTAGTTAGAACATTTCCTCATATAGGCTCTATAGTTTTTGGTCTTTGTTGTTATGGTAATTACTCCTTTAGATTGTCCAAACCAATCTCAAACTCATATCATCTCCAATTCCTAATTGGAGTTGAAGACCATAGCAACTAGAGTTAGAACTGACATTAATTTGGGAATCAATGATGCCCTAGCCAATCATCTCATGCCCAACTAGCCCACGATGACAACTACATAAACAGTAGACATCCTAAATTCCTTACTAAGTACTTTCTCATTCTCTAAGACAAAATCCCAATTTTTTCAACCTATTTAAGCACATAACAATGAATCATAGCCTAAAATGAAACATAAACCCTTTGCGTTGTACCTATCCACTCCCACATTTTTAATTAGCTCTCATTTCCTTCCATCATTATTAAATATATCCCCATATCCTAACTCAATGCACCTAATCTTAATCGAAGTAGGTTTTTAATTGTTAGTGAGGATCTAGGAGCTTGTATAAGAATAATCTACACAATTCTTTCTATGTTCCACACAATTCCAAAATAGGAAAGGGCAAGGTATGTCCAAAGAACACTATAACCTAGATGTGCAGGTGTCGTTGATGAATTCCATCTAAAACCTTCCTCACCCTAGACAAGACAAACACTCAAATCCACATAATAATGAATTCAACTTACTAGTACATCCCTACACATGGCTATATTAGCCACCCTCCATAAGCGCACAAAGGCATAAAATTTGCCCCTTTTCTTAATACCCTTTTGCATGAAAAAAGCCACATGGAACACCGAATTAAATGAAAGGATTTGAGCCCACTTATTCTTAAAAAATAATTTCATAATTAATTATGGCATTGAGAGATAAACCCCTTACCCATTAACAACTAGGGTGCCTGGACTTAGAGATTAACCCTCATTAGCCATAATATCAACTTTCTTAAATTTTTATGAAAAAAGACATGAAACATAGACTATATTTCCAATGCTTTCGTGAGAGGACGAATAATTTTGAAGATATTTCTTAGATCGAGATATGTTAGGAGGGATCATAGAATAATTTGGCATATTATTATTTGTGATTCCCTCACAATAATTCATTTCTAAAGATAATAACTGAGGCTGGAAGTAGCCCCTAAAAGAGGGCATACCCTTCTGCCTGATTATTAGTGACATGTCCTAGTCCCTATGAAAATGAATGTTACACTTGTCCATTGGGGTGAATGATCACGTTCACTTACTCCTGCTACCCCTAATTTTCAAATATTTAATATTTTATATTAAACATTAAAATACATATCTATTAACTTTTGATTTTTTATTATTAGTTGTAAAATTCATTTTAGATTAGTAACATAATTTCTATAAGAATGAAATGTGTTGTGTATATTTTTTTGAGATATTCTTCTAAATGTTATTGAATTATTATATTTTTTATGCAAATTGAGGAGGAGGAGGAGGATGATGATGATGATGATGATGTTATGGACAAGCCACACACCAAAATGGTGTTTGAGATCCTCCTATTTATGGGACAAGGGACTCTCCTATGAGTAGTGATTTTATTGTTAAAGTCTACATAGGTGTACATGCTCTACCCTATCTAGATTTGTTGATCGAATTTAGAAATTAGTTTTCTCTTATACTTTAACTTCATCGTGTAAAATGTAAAGTTTATTTTAAGAATTAAAAATTGAGATTCTTCGCATAACATACTTCTTAACTATATATATATATATATATATATATATATATATATATATATATATATATAGATAGATATATAGATATATATACACAAAAGAACCTTAAAAATTTTATGCTTTTCTTATAGTATAGATATTATTACTAATTAGAGATGTTTTCTCTTTGAGATCATGCATGGTTATATAACTTAAAAATATGTTACTTTTTATTATAAAATCTAATTGTTTAAAAAAAAATTATTATATATTTTTAAACCTAACTTTATCTAAAACATTATTTATTTTATATAATTATTCAAGAAAATAAAAACTGAATATACAAATCATATTGATTTTCAAAAAAATATTACACATTAAATTTATTTTATAACCCAAAACTCTAATTATAATTCTAATTATTTTGGGAATATAATTTCACTACAATATATTATTCACTTTAATATATATATATATATAAGTGAAATATATATATATATATAAAATTCACATATATATATATATATATATTCTTTCTTTGTATTTTTCCATATTAATTTTTTTATATAATATTTTTTTATATATATAATATTTCTATTTATTAAATAAATATACTTATTTCTAAATATATCTCTAGCCATATATTAAGAAACTTTAAAAATGTCTCTGTTCCCCATTATGACAGATAACTAAACTTCGAGGTGTCCCAATGAAATGAAAATCAGAGGCATTAACCTCTTTTGCGAGACACTGAGAAAGGGGGAATACTAAAAGCAAAGGGTACATGTCTAAGTCAATAGGTTGTATTCCATAACACTCGTTTTAAGATTCTAATTTAAAAGTTAAGCACAACATTCGTTTATAAAGTTCTAATGCTCTTCCACCTCAAAAAAAAAGAAAGGAACTGTGAACGAGAGAATCCAATTTCCAACACATAAGATACCCTAAACTATAGACGAGAATAAAATTTAAAGAAAATGTCAAATCATCCCTTAAAAAAAAGTAAAAGCAAAAGAAAGCCATCAGAGGAAAGGAAGTTATGGTGTATATTATAATAATCAAACTTGTACTGAGACAAAAGGTATAATATATATACATAAAATCTAGTCTAAGTACTTAAAACATATAATTCAATTATTTAACTTACATATAAAATTTATATTTTGAAACTAGAAGCAACTTTCATATATAATATGACAATTAATTAATATATATATATATCTATATATATATATATATATATATATATATATATATATATATATATATATATATCAAATTGAATATATAAAATATATATTCTAATTATTCAGAGTATATATCAAATTTAATTTATTTAAATTTTATAAATATATTTAATATTTATTTTTAGTGATTATTATATTTTATATTTTCATTATTTAAAATTTATATTATAATTAAAAAAATTATTATTTATCAATATATATTATAATTATTATTTTCAAATTATAATTTTTTAAACTATTAATAAATAATAATCCATTAAATTATTATTTTAAAATAAATTGTTATTATTTTAATTTAGAGAAAATTATTCTCATGTAAATTAATTTTTTATACAACCATTTACCATAAGCATTCCACCCAGCTACTACTATATTCAATAATAATTACAATACTATCTAACATAAAATTATCAGTGTTAGGTAAAAGTTATAAAAGGTTACGAGTATATATAAAGAAGTTTAAGGTTTGCATTTGAGGGTTTTGTTGTGTAGATAAATTCATTGTGAATATTATAAATAACATAAAAAGTTTTGTATATGGATTATATTGATAATAATTTTAAATAAATTAAGTAATAATTTATATTAAGTTAAATAAATTTTTTATTTTAATGAAATTTTTATTTATATTTTTTTAATCAAGAAGATATAAAATATATATTAATAAATTATAAAAAGAAATCAAATTTATGAATATTTTTTTACAATATATTTTTCTCTCTATAATAATTCAAAGTTTTAAACTAAGGTAAGTTAATTTAATGTATGTACAATGAAAGATTCTTTATATGATGAAATCACTTTTTTTCATTTTTATTGTTGAAAATATGGAAAATCATTTCATCAAAGAGGACTTTTTTCAATAACCAAAAAAAAAAAAGATTACTATGGTGGAATTGACAATATGAGACATGAAGTTAACTAAACAATGACAAGTACAGACAAATAGGACAATCAGTACTAATATCATAAAGACACATTAGATAAAGTTCTAACATATATGACCTGTAGGACCCACAAAGACACATTAGATAAAGTTCTAACATATATGACCTTTAGGACCCACCTCATTTGTAAGCAAGGAAACACAAGAACCCATGCCATGACCAACTTATTTAGGCCACTTTTGTGGAATGTTAACAAGTTGAAATTCAAATCACGATGTAACAACCAAGGAAAATGAAGGACAATATTTGGTTTAAAAATACTAAGAGATATACTAAGATGTACCCACTCCATACTAATGAAAAATGAATATCAGTACCATTACTATTTTACACCATCTTATAAAATAGCAATTCATATGATGGGCCACAAGGAAAATATAATTGCCAGTAAACTAGAAAATATTCCACAATGTCAAAGAACATGATATATTCTTTACTTGATGAAACTAAACCTATGTTGAATATGATTAAGGTGGCATGTAACCATTCATCACAATTAGAAAATGGGTGGTCAATTTCTTTTCTAAAATTGGTAGGCCACTTAAACCCCTCACTAAAACCATTGATTTTTTTTCCATTGTAAAACATTATAGGGAAACCTAAGGGATGCATTCCCACATTCATGGATGACATCCCTAGTAAATTTTCTTGACATAGACTAGTGTGCCTCACCCAAGGTGGGTTGGAATCAAGCACTTGTTAACATAGAACTAGCCAAATGCCCAATAATGTTAGCAAAAATATATTCATCTAACCCCTTGGGATAAATCATTACTTGATTATGAGTATATATGAGATGAATCAAACATTGTGGTTTACTATGGTTGATTGTGATTTGTTATAGTTGAATGTAATTTACTATGTCCATTATAGTTGTGTATGAATGGTTATAGTTTATTATGGTTAATACTACAAATTAATTTTGATACATATATTTCTCTTGATGATTGATGATACAATTTGCTAGCGAGATCTGTTGTCAAGAAATAAATCTCAAACAGTATTGAGGAAATATTCCTCTCTATATAGGTATGATTATAAAATCCAAGGGACATATAGTCTCCTTCTTTAGAGGACATGCACAAAACAAGAAAAGTGAGTGTGTAGTATATATCTTATAAGGGATAAGTCATATTAATCACCTCTCTGAAATTAATACTTCATTAAAGTATATATTGAAACAATTAATGATTGTGATTTACTACTTTTAAATGGTTAACTATGGTAGCTATAGTTGACCATTGTTCATTTTTCGTTGTCTATTTTTTAATATATTTGTGCATGATTAACCATGTTTGACTCTAAAAATTTATGGTGAAACTTATTTTTCATAAATGAGTATCAAATAGGAGATCACCCTTATATAGGTGTGTTGAAATTAACCCTAATGTTGCAATTATTGACGCTGAAAATAGACATATGAGCATATGCATTAGATGACCACCCATAGAAAATAGAACTAACTCATAATCTAAGAAATTGCATTAAATGAAAATGCAAGTAGCTAACCTAACATAAACGTAAGCAATTGAACTAAATATGCTTAATGGGGGATCCAACTATAAATCAATAGGGTTTTTTATTCTCCTCACCTTGAGTGGGCCATGCCCATGGGATTCTCGTGAAACCTATCATAAGTTCCTAAATATATTTTGGAGAAAAATATTTATTTATTAGCGATGTATGAACTACACAACAACTCTAACTTCTTTATGCACAATCAAAAGGGAGTTTTAACTAAAATAATAAGATCAAATTGATAGAAGGGAGTGGAAAACAACTCTATAAGTGGAAAACAACCATATAATATTAAGTTATATTTATAACAGAAACACTTTGGATTCATCAATGAAAAAAATCCAGTCATTCTACTATCTAAACCCTAAAATCAAACATGTTTTCTATCTGATTGATATTCCACTTAGCTGCAACTCATTTTGGGAATCAATAGCTTGTATCCCTAGCTTTTCTTATCCTATGATGTAACCAAGTTTGAAAATTTAAAACCCAAATAGATTGATGGTTGTCTCTTGAGGTTTGGCAACCTAGTTTGTCACTTGTATGGATTGGGGTGGTTGGATTTCAAGAATAAATACTTTGTCTACTAGATCAAAAGGCTCTACAACTATCATATTTCAATTGGATACATGGTGATGATTAAAAATTTCCTTTGTAGAGGATGAATGAAATGGTTCCTTTGAATTGTATAATGAACTATATAAGTATCCAACAACATTAGTGAGTAATATCTTGATCAAAATCACATGATCAAATATTAAGAAGAAACATTTACTCATGGTACATTTCCTTGAAACTAAGCCAGAACTCATTAATGCATGTAGAAAATAATAAACAATATTTCAATTGGCCATAAAGTAAAGTATTGAAAATATTTTATTTTATCTTAGGGATATTATGTAGTGACCACAACAAAATAGGTGCGAAGGGATGATTAATATTGGATAATTATGAGACTATTTATAACCCCACTACTATAATATGAGGCTATAACATCACTTATTTACATTGTTATATCACATTCTCCCATGGTCATATTTTTTTTTGCTAGTGTACATTAGGTTTTCATGACAATATTTTGCATCATGTTTCTATCATGCTTATGCCACTCAAAATATTTAAAACATTTGTTATTTTCCTTTGTGTTGTTCTTGGAGAAAATTTGTTGAATTATTTCATAGTTGTATTATTATCACGTCATGTGTACATCACTACAATCTACTCTACATTGAGTGCAACATGTGGAATTGAATTAGAGTCTTGTTCATAAACATATAGTGCCTCTTTATCATCATTATAACATTGTGTATTGTATTTGATTAAAAAACTACATGTTATAAACATGTTTTCATATTTTTTTCACAATTTTGATGTTATTCTTATAAATAGTTATATATGATCATTGACAATAGTGGAGTCTGCAAAATTTGGTTTGAGGAATTATTATTATTATTAACCACATGGTGAATCGGTAACTGCCAGGCCTAATCTATGGGAGACCCAGGATCAAACCTCATAGCTGCCACTATAACACTAAGAGCATAACCAACCACCTGCAAGTTGGGTATACTAAGTTCCTATGGTTTGAGGAATTATTAACAACATGATAGAAATATTGTTAAGACTCATAAGGTAAATATGAAGGAAAAAATACAAGAGTTCATAAACATATATTTATTTTCTTAGGCAAACATACATCATTCTTGAAACCCATTTCTTCTCTTTAAATTTCAAGCTAATACACTAGAATAAAGAGGGGAAAATAACATTGAGGCTGCTATTAGGTACCTAATGTTATCATATACAACCTATCTTAGATTAATGTTAAATATTTATTTCTAGTCAATTTATTTGGTTTTAGTAGGAATTATAAGACATTGATAAGACATATTCAATGACATATCTGGAAATATGAGCTTCATTTTTCTCCTTCACCTTTATTGTCTTCACCACCACCTTTGGCTTCATCACCACCCTTATCATCCTCATCCAATCCTCCATTTTTCTATTCATTATCATCCTTCTTCTCCCCCCTTCTCTCTTACCCCATCCTTCTTGTCCCCTTATTAATTATCTACACCATACTTGTGGAAACATAATAACTTTCAATTGTTAATATAAGTAATGAATGGATGGACCAAATATAACGATTAGTCATTCAAGATGCTTTCACATATTTGATATTTTATAAGATCTTAGAATATTATTATTAATAAATTTGTTAATTATTAAAAAGTATTTAATTTAGTTAATAACAATTTGATATTATTAAACTATTAAATAATATTGAATTGGATGAGTTGATGATGATGATGATGATGATGGGAACACATATTTATATATAATAATTACCTATCCATAATCTCGTGAATAAACTAATAATAAAGATATAGGAGATCATATATTTATATATACAAAACACCTAAGTGCTATCTATTTATGATTTTTATGCACATTAATTAACTGAGCTAAACATTGATTGATTTCTATTCATTATAATATGGCTTATGACTTAGGAACTATTATTCATTTAAATTTACCAAATAAGTATATGAGCCAACCATATTTTGTGCATACGTGTGAGTAAAAAAAAGCTTAGTATAGTAACAAAAGTGCACTTGTTATTTTACCACATATATTGACATCATTCTCTTCTTGAATTATTGCAAAAATTGTAACAAGTACATTTTCAAGAACTTTTTTTCTTCTAGGTGTACATGCAGTAAAAAACCACCAAATTTTGCTACAGACATCAAGATGGAAGAAATCCTACTCATGGTGTTCTAAAAGAATAAATTGTATGACATAAAATTCTTATATATATATATATATAATTCATATGTAATAGATCTTCTACAAAAAAAAAGCTAAAACCATCTACATTTAAAAATAATTTGTTTAAAGGGACTGTAATCCAATTAAATTATCTCATAAATGATGTCAAATAATCAAGTTTTCCTTCTATTAGGTTTGTATCGCTTGATCTTGCAATTTTTTTTTAATTAAATAAGACACTCCATAATTATATGCTTGTTTATATTATTTCCATTCGCAACTCTAAAATACTAACCATATTTCGTACATGCATGCCTAGAAAAGATTATTTATAAAATAAATAATTAGACTTAAATGTGTAACAATACATAGAGATGTTCAATCAAAATTTATGCAATTAATATCATCAATCCAATATCACATACTTTCGCTTCACATCTAATTCCTATGTTCAATTCAGTTAATTTACTTTCCTTGTTGGTTAATTCCAAATTCCAAATTTTCTACTTCACCCATGTGTTTGTGTATTAAAAATATATCTTTCTAAGGACTAGAACATGAGTTTAGATTGACCATGTAAGTGATTGTATGTCTCCTAATCATTTTTTATGTATCTCACAATACATATGTGAAGCCATAGATATTTAGTTATTTCATTTCTTTGTTATACTAGTGTTTTCCTTATTGGCTAGCTAGACCCTTTAATTGTAATTGTACTCATTTTCTTCTATATATCAGGGAGACCAAGTTTTAGTGAGCATCTCATCTTGTACATTGGTTATATTGTAGAATAAGGTTTCCCTATCGAAGTTACTTCTCGTCCATTCTTCTATCTAATTATCAAGGCATTGAGTTACTTATCTTTATATTTCTATTTTAATTGTGTGTTTCATGTATAACATTTGGTATCAGAGCATATGATTCTTAGGTTTGAATAATTCAAATTAGTCATATTAGTATTTTCATGATATTTTTTTTTTTTAATTTTCATAGATATTTCAGATTGTGACATTTTTTGAAACTTCAAGTAATGTAGCAAGTAAATTTGGCTAAGATTTCTAGTTTTTGTTCACTATACTTTCAATGATATAGGCTATGGAAATTTGCATTTCTAACAAGTCCTAAAATTATTCTTAAATAAGTCATGTTGGTGTTTTCTCTATACATTTTTTCTAGGATTATTCAAATAGTGAACTTTTTGGGAGACTAAGGAAACATAAACAAGAACTTGTGGTACATGTTTTAGGTTTTATTTTTTTATACTTTAAGAAATACAATCTATGCAAATCATGATTTTGGATTATTCTTGAACCTAGTTTCAAATGAGCATTTTTGATAAAAATTACTGTAATATTAGAACCTAGTGTTATAGCCTTAGTTTCCACTCCACTATAATTAGAGAGACCCTATTTAAAATTACCTCATTTTCTTTCTATAATGCATCCCCTTTTACCTTTATTTGTACTTGTATGGGTTTTATACAAATTTTATTAGATATTATAGCGGTGAAATTACATAGTTGAAAAAATTATCATAATTCTTATGTCACAATTTCATAATACTATGAAATAATATTATGAAATAATATTTTTTTCATAATATTATGAAATAATATTTTTTTCATAATTGAGGAAAAAATCATAATTGAGAACAAGGTTCTCAGGAAGTTGGGAAATTCTCATTATTGAGCATGACACTTGTGCATGAATTGTATCCACCCAATTCACATGCCACCAACCCTAAATTCTCATGGCCCTAGTTGTTTAGATACATTCTCTTTGATTTAGGAAAGGCATGTACAATGAAACCCTCTCAAGGGGGAGGGGGAAGTAATAGAGAGAATAACTCTGTAATGATGGTGAATTTCTACTAGAACTTTATTCTTTTTCATGTGAGATGAGCATGGTCTTCCTGTGAGCTAAGGGGAGAAAAGTGCCAAGTATTAGAGAAGAGTCTGTTGGTGAATCAGGGTATAAAGTTTTTTTTACTATTCTTGTTTATGAATGGAAATTGTGAATTCCCTTCATATTTCATGTTCTTATATGCATGAATTTGATTTGGTTATTATTATACATTTTGGTGCATACTAACTTTCATGGAGGAAAACATTATCTTGTTTGGTTGTGTATGTGTGTATGGGATTAGATTAGGTAGCTTAGAGTGGGATCTTCAAATTGGAGCACGATTTCCAAAAACTCTATAGGGTATGCTAACTGCACCAACCTGTGTGGATGTGTAGGTGTGTTCTTCTCATCCTATTCTATGAGATGAATGATTGTTAGTGCATTAGATCTAAGAAATTTACTTGGATCCATCAAACATTGTTTAGATGATACTGAGGAGAGATGGGTGAAGTCACCAATTTTTTTAGCTTGAAAAACTCTTAGAGGATAAGTATTTATTGCTCGACTGATCTTGCCTCAAGATTAACTAGATAGTTTATGACGGATCTAAGTAAACTCCCTATATTTGATGCAATAACAATCATTCATATCATATAAGAGGATGATAAGAACATAATTATGTACCCATGCAAGTTGGTGTCATTTGTAGACCCTATAGAGTTATTGGAAGCCCCAATCCAATTTGAATATCTCACTCCAAGGTCCCTTATCTAATCCCCTACACACATACGCCATCAACTAAGATGATATTTTCCTCTACAAAAGGAAAGTTAGTATGCACAAAATTCTATAATAATGACCATATCACATTCATACATATAATAATATGAAATATAGAAGGGAATTCACAATTTCATTTATAAACAAGAATAGTACAAAAAGACAATATACCTTTATTAACCCATAGAATTTCCTGCGATCCTTGGCAGTCCTCTCTCCTTGTCTTACAAGAAGATTGGGCTCATCTCACATGCAAAGGAAGAATGTCTTAGTGGAAATTCACTAGCATTACTAAACTATTCTCTCTATTTCTCCCTTATCCCCCTTGAGAGGGTCTCTCTATATAGGTCTTTCCTAACTCTGGGAGGATGTATTTGGACACCTAGGTCTATGAGAAGTTAGGATTGATGGAATGTGAATTGGATAGATACAAGTTATGCACAAGTTTCCTACTCAATTATGCACCTTTACCAACTCACTGAGAACCTTCGTCTTAATTATGAGTTTTATTCTCAATTACAAAATAATTATTATTTCATTATTATGAAATTGTGACAAATAAATTATGATAAATTACTCAATTAAGTAATTTAAACCCTATAGCATCTAATAACTTCCTTGTAAGACCCATATTAGTAAAAACAGGGGTGAGATGGGATGCATTCTAGTGATAAATTGAGGTAAGTTGAACTAGGGTCCTTCTCACTATAGTGGAGTAGAAATTAGAGTTACAATAAATTCCCATAATGCATGAGGTTAAAAGACAAATTGATGGCCAAATTACATTACGAAAACATGGATCAAAATGAGAGGAAGAAGTTTCAACCAAGGAATAAAATTGGAGCCACATTGATAACCAAGTCTCAATCTGTTGACGGTGTTGGACCTGCAAACATGTTAGGGCATTTCCCTGGTAATATGTCCCAACTAGACCTCAGACCGTTTGGTGTAGGAGTCCCAGCAATGGGTCATACAATATCACCTTGAGTCCGGTTGCGCTCAGAGGCAAGTTAGATGTCTTTGTTGGTAGTAAGGGTGTGACATGACTAGCAAGACAAGGAAGGTGCAAGAATGATTCTAACACAGAGAAGGTGGAGTGAGTGTGCCCCTTGGAAACCTATGTAAACACACAACTTAAAGGGAACACACGAGTAAATATGAATCAAAAGATGGAAGGAAGGCGAACCAACAATCTAAAGTGATGGTTAAACCAGCAACACATTTCAGTCAGATTCATACATACATATACAGAAAGAGTCTATACATACATGCGTAAGCAAACAAATACATATATCGTAGAGCAAACAAGTTAACTGAAATGCAATAACAAAATATGCATGAAATGTGTTGGATTTGTTATATTAAGAAGTGAAAGTTCCAGTCATACAATACAACCATGACCAACCACTAGTCCCGATAACTGAAGGTTACAGTCATTGTTGCCTGCTCCTCCAAAGAGATGTACTAGCTCTACACTCTGGAGAAGGCAAGGCTCGATACAATACTCTCCAATATTTCTCTAAGATACTCTATCAGAAGCTTGGCTGACCAAAAGCCCTTACAATGAGTTATGAGGTTCTACAAATAGAAAAGGTTGGGTGTAACCCTTGACATTCCCCTTTGTGACTCTTCACCTACCCTCATGACTCTTCAACTACTACATGACTGTTACATTCAACTATCGACAATTGGACTTTCACTTTACAAGATGTTACATACAATCTGTACTTGTACCCATGTGAGACAAAATAGGCTTGAGCAAGCCATGCAAGCTATCACTAACACTCAAACAGTTGTGGTAAGACCAAACTTTTGACATCCTTATGATGATCGATGGTGGTGAACTGATGCCAAGCTTGGTTGTTCATGATGGTGTCTATGCACTCAAGGGTGACATCCTATTAAAGGTGAACTCTTGCCTCCATTGCATCTAGGTACACTGATATGGGTCCTCTGTCCAACTCATCTGATAACATGTGCATCATCATCTTCAGTGCAGCTAGACCAGAAACATACCGATGCATATTGTCTGTTCTGATCTCCAAATGTGTGCTGGTGACTATGCACACCAACCTGTAGAAATACATGTTCAAATTTGGTCAGAATTGGTTCTTATCATTGCCTCAGTGAGTGTGTTAATGGGTGGGATCACATGTGTGCACATAATGACATCCATGCTCCTAAACACCCTTGCATGCAATCGATGGCACTTCTCACCCTGCTTGATCTGTGCCAGCTATTGGGCTGGGTCTATAACCTGTATGGGCGCAGTTTCATCAGTCTGTGCATGTTGCACCTCCTACTATGCCTGTTCCTGCTACAAATCCTTCTCTTGTCAGTGAAGCTCTTGTTCTTCCTACGATCCTCCTTTTGCACCATCAACTAAAAACCTCAGTTTCCAAAGCTACTTTCATCACAAGTGGATCTGCTTGAACTTGCAACTTTACTCTGCTTCTGTACTGTCAAGAACCTTCCTCTTGCATTTGTCACACACAGGTGTGCTACCTTCTGTTGTTGCTAATGGTGCTGCTCATGGTGATGCCGATGGAATTTTATCTTGATATCCTTGTCCATGAACAACTTGATGTCTTCATAGATAGGCGAGTTCATAGACACTTGATCCACTGCATCCCCATTTGTGCTCTCAACGGTGTCTTCGACTCTGCTCTCCTGGAAACCATTTTACCTATGCTGCTGAGAGGTATACAAACACCTATGATACCTGGAGACATAAAAACACTCATGGAAAGTAGTATGTCAGTTGAAAACCAAAACAAACTGAAGGACTGACATGCACCATAGCTATGTGACTGTATGTCAAGATTGCACAATTTTCACCAGGAGGCTAGGAGACTGACTACCAAAACTGTGCAGGGCACAATTCAGGATGTCAGGAGGCTGAATAACTTCTAGAACCACACAATTCACAATCCAACCTAGCCTGATGAGCACTAAAACTGCACAATGTGCAATTTCATTCAATAATGACATGCAAACCAGCAATCTGCATTGTGCAGTTTCTAGGGCTAACAAGGCACTGCCTCCCATAATTGCGCAATGCAAGCCTGGAGGTCAGTGTTGGGCCAAACTTGTGCAATTTCTTGAGGGAAGGTGGAGCCTTCACTTCTAGAAATGCGTAATTCTAGCTGGGCAAGGAAAATTCCAGGGTAAGGCAGCCCAGACTCGCTGACGGGTGACTAAAAAGATGAGAAGTCTGAATGCATGGTGAAACTAATTGTAAACAAGAGTGAATGATGATGCATGAAAACAATAAGTGAAGGATTTATAAAATGGGAAAGCATGCATGTGTGTGAAGCAGGTCACCGCAATGGTGATCATTAGTGCAAAAACAATGTCATGCATACGACAACAATGACATGCAAATGAAAACTGAAATGGTGAACTGTTGTAGCGGCTAAAACCACCCTCCAAAATTTTGGCCTGCACCCAAATTCAGAGCCTCCCTTGAGAGTTTCACTTAACAGTTGCATACACTCGGGTTCATTCCATGAGCTCGTGTGAGCCTTCGCACCCACCTTTCTTGTTCCTTCCACCCAAGCTTTTTCATGTTGATGTCAATCTCTTGCTTGCGACCATGTTCTGGTCATGCTCAAGGTCTTCGCTTCGTGTGTACATGTTATGTTCACTATGAAAACATGTATCACACTCACACATGGAAGCCCCATCCACTGTCGTGCAAGTTTCATCACGATCAATCAATGATTAATCATGAGTGTCACACTCGCTGCTTACACCATTGGTCAGTCATGTTGAACATGTTTGTTTTGATGGTTTGAGTCATCTTATCATCAAGTCATGTAAGTGTGTGTTGCAATATCACATTTGCATCTTTCACTCATTCACACATTTAGTCATTTTGTTGAAGTTATGATGACCGGACTCCTCTTTGATAGCTTGACCATCACCTCGCCATTGGCTTAATCGACTATCACCCATAATAACGTAGCAACACCAAGTAAGTCATTTCAAGTTGCGCTACTCGGAAGCAATTCAATCAACCTTCATGCTGGCCCCCTTGAGAGTTGGATCCGATAGCCACCCCAGGGATGAATCCCCTCAAAAATTACATAGAGGTTGCTAACCTTACCCACTCTACTGACTGAAGAAATTGCACAGACAGGCTGGACATACACCCAGTACCCATCCCCATCTCCCTCATAAAATTGTGCAGTTGTTCCAACCAGTCCTCCCGATAGTCCATTGACTGCTCATCTAGGAAATTACATAGTTTTCATGAGTAGGCCCTCTACTGCCCAACAGTCCACTCAGCTCAAGAATAGCATAGAGATGATCAGCAGTTTGGCCTCCCAACATCAGTGCAATTTCTCTCGCCAACAGCAGACTACCAGTTCCCTCCAAGAATTGCGCAGTTTTTGTTGCCAAGCTCTTGGTAGCTAACTACTAGTACACTCTAGGAATTGTATAGTTTCTGCTGCAAGTGTCCTAGCAGCCAACTACTAGTTCCATCCAAGAATTGCGCATTTTTGGCTGCCAGGCTCCCAGCCAGTTCCTCCAAAAAACTACGCAAATCCTGTCTGCTAATCCTCCCTGCAGCCCAATCTGTTCCTCCAAGAAATTGCACAAATTTTTCTGTCAAGCCTCGCTGCTCACTCATTCCAGAAAATTCGTAGATTTGATATGCCCTACTTTCCCACAACCCAGACCATTCCTCCCAAAATTTGAATAGTTTTTCCCTCCAGCAGAGCCAGACCTCGCGGACAGTCACTGTCGACTTAGATTGCCCATCTTCATCACCCATTGACCCTTGCACAATTTTCATCAGCAATGCTCGGAGCCATCATCCTGCCTCATGACCTTGTTGTCTCTCTTGGTCACCTGCATTCGAAATAATCATGTGTCATGGTAGACTAGGAGGTTTTGGATTTGATGTCATCTCATCATGAGTGACTGCATATATAAGTACACCAATAGACATGGCGCAACGATGAATGGGATGAAGGAAGGGAGCACATGCAAAAGGACAGGTTCACTAATGGACGAACAAACGATGCATGTGAAGACATGTGCTCATGAACAGATGATCATGCAAATATGTATTTGTAGATAGGTGGATGAGCAAACATGCAAGATGTGATCATAGACGGATGAACGGATGAACATGCACCTTTCATGAACAGATGAGCCTATCAAGTGTTCCAACATACAAGCAAGGAGTAATGTGCCAAAGAAACATCAAGCGAACCAACGACCATTGAATACTTCACACACTTTTCCACGTGGAGGTGAAGCTATGACACACCATGAAGACATCCATCACCCAGTCACACTTCAACTCGACATGCACTCCAACAACAACACGAGTGTACTAGCACTATCACATTGAGTCATCTCACGAGTCATGCCATACACTTCTCTACTATGGGCCATGTTGTTAAACAATGTAATGTAACATGGAAGTCCAAGAGACCCACTTGTTGTCCAAAGAGTCATGTAAAGTTCAAAAATTCATGGAAGTCAAACAGTCATGAGGGTAGTCAAACAGCCACAAGGGTCAGTTTCACCCTTGGCTATAAATACCCCATCATTTGTACATGAAAGGAATTTTCACCTCAACTCCTACCACATAGCCAAGAGAGTTTGTAATATTTTCTTTGAGGAGTAAGTAGTGGCTCCAACACCCCATGCACGGGGTTAGTGATGTATGGTGTAACAATGTGTCTTGGAATTTTTGCTTAATTCAGAAGCTTGCTAATAGGACAACACATTTTCACACATGTATTGTAACTGTTGTAAGACTAATCTTGAAAACTTGTAATGCATGTTGCTTTAACCTGTGTTGAACACTTGAACTTATTTCACTTGTTGTAATGCATAATCTGTTAATGAAAATGTGTTTTATATGTTGTTAACGTTGTCTTGTGTTTGGTGGCTATCTCCCTGGACATTTGACAAACCTTTCACATAAAACTTGCTATAACAACCGTTGCACTCATGCAGACTCATCCATTGAGTGTTGTATGCATTATATTCCATTGTGTGTTATGGTTGTCACATCCATGTGGACTGCTCCTCCGTAAGTTGTGCACATTGTGTTGTGTTGTTTGTTCCTAGCAAAGTTGGAGCTTCCTCCCAACCAACTTGGGACTCACTTTCACCCTCTCCCTCTATAGTGAAAGAACCATTGAAACAGGTAACACTAGCAATCACCAGGCACGTGAACCTCACTTCTCAAAGACAAAGAAAACCACTCTCCTGTGCTGACAAGAAAGAGTTGAGGCAAATTTTAAGACAATGGCAACCAATCCATCATACCAGATGGGACTTCCACACCAAATGGTGTGAGGTCTAGTTGGGACTTCATATCGGGGTGATCCCTTGAATGTTGGCGGGTCCAGCACCGTCAACACTAACATACATTAAAATGATAACAAGCACTCATTGAAATCAAACTGACAACACTTACACAAAGTGAAAGACAAAAAGCAACAGAAATGCGGTGCAAGACATGAGAAGCAGACTTACCCTGAAACAGCTAAGTTGAAAGTGTCGAAGACTCCTAGATGCGATGTGGGATGTCAGAGTTATAAGATTGATGTGAGGAATGAGCTCTATAGAATCCATTCATAAGTTTTGATAAGATCAAGGTTACGATGCGCATGCCACAAATCTAGGAAGAAGCGACACTTGGCGAGAGGTTTCTAAAATAGCCTATGCATGTAACCTCTAGCTGCTAAAAGTAGATCCCTCAAATCTAAGGATGCCTTTTGCATGCTTCCTTTTTCTATTTTGAGAAAATCAACCCATGCATGCAAATGGGTTTTGCTCAGTCCTGGAGGGAACTAGACAACCTGAAGGCACATGCATTGGTATGTGAGCCTAGGATGAAAATTTGCACAATTTCTGGGTTGAGGAGAGTTGGCTTCCTGATAGGTCTTGAGAAATTTCTAGGTTGAGCAAGTCATTTCCTCCCATAATTTTTCAATTTATGCGATGAGGCCCAGGGTTGGGTCAGATTGCGAAGTTTTCTGAAGGAGGACTGCCTGACTATTTTGTGCAACTCTAGAGCCCAGCAGGCTACCCAGCTGATTTTCTCAATTTCTGGAGGGAAGGTTGGTTCCCTCCAGAATTGTACAGTTTTATGGGGGAGTGTCTCAGCTAGCAAATAGCCTAAGTCTGGAATGCCAACCTGCGGGAGGGAGACAAACAAGCTAACATACATAGGCCGACAGGCCACTGAAACTCACTTGAAGCCTATGTACTTGACAATGCAAGACATGTTGCTAAGGATGGTTGGTAGGGAGGCTCCAAATGAAGCTATGGAAACATTTTGGAGGGTGGTTTTAGCACTACAAGACTTGGTGACATGCTGGTAGAATTCCAGCTCTCTAAATGGACCTTGTTCATGAAAATCAAGTCTAACACCTCTAGAAGTATTGTTCAGTTCTCCGTTCATCTTGGTTTCCACACTTTCTTGATTTTAAAATGTACCATCTTTCAAGATTTTGGTTATTTGGCACACATTCCAAGCCAAGCCAACACTGTTGTTTCGATTGGGGATGAGGGGTATATTGGTGCACAATACGTATGGTCATCATAGTTTTAGTTTCATCTTTGGTGTTGCTCCACTGCCAGCTGGCCTAGATAGTACCCCAAAGAATTCATGGAGGAATACAAGCATCACTCCATTGCCAGCAAGCATGGTCAGTACCCCAGTAGAGTTACTTGCATCACCTCTTTGCATAGGAAGCCTTTCTCTTCTTTCACCTTATTCATTTTCATTTTTTTCGAATTTTTTTCACATTTTCATTTTTTGTAACTGTGCATAACACTTATTAGGAGAAAAAGAGGTTGTTTCTTTATAGAAGTAGTTTATATAAACCTCTGATGTGCTTGTTAAGGTTTTCCCCCTCACCTTACTGTACTTGACTGAGCTGACAAGGATTAACCCAAAAACAACCAACTAGAGTAGGTGACACCAGTTAGCGCATAAGCATTGTGTTTTCACCAAGGTTCACTTCAAATAGTATGTATTTTTGATTGATGTGTCATGGACTAATGACAACAAGCTCTTTATGCAGATGTAGGATGACATATAACCAAGTATTGATAACTGCACCAGTCCTCTTGTACTTTACCCATATTGCTTCAAGAGTCACACACGGTTTCATGTGAAACTAACCTACGAATGTAATAAATAAAACATACGACAAAACAAAGAAAAAGCATAAGAAAATACATAAGCAATGCGAGTAAGAAAATAAGGAGGCAAACAGACAAACATGCAAAGTAAGAAGAAAACATGCATGCAAGAAAACAAACCAAAAGAAAACACCACTCTTTCTCCTAAGCTAATGGTGCATGGGTCTGGTTATGTAAAGTGATACTTCCAATGCAACCACCGACGCATTGGCTGACTCATGTTGGTGAAGGAATTGTGAGCAACACAACAGTGTGAAACAACAAACATGAAAGATATAACAATGAATATAAACACACTTCGAGCTTAATTGCATCCACAAAAAAGAAGTGAATGAAAGCGCGTGACATGTACTCTATGGACTTGCCATGGTGCTCTACTATACTACATGGAGATGTTAAGAATACACATTCTCTTGACTATGAAATGAACGAAAAATGTGAGAAAGGTAGACGACTTATGTTGCGCAAGTGTGCTTGCTGTGTAAGATTGCTCCAATGCATGAGCGATGGGATCGTGTAGTTTGAGTGGAGGAAGCGAAATATGAGTGTTAGATTGATCTTCAGTGCATACATATGAGTGATGAGGAGCCTTGGGTGTTTGAACAATTTCTTGATTGGAAATAAAACCAACCTCAGGATAACAAGGGCCTAACATAACCATTAGCTTGGGCTGAAGTGCCTTGACAGTCTACGGGAATTCAACTTCATTGATAGATAGATCATCATAAACTAGTGTCTTAGACAAATTAACGTTGATTGAATAAAAAACATGATCAGATGAATAAGTAGAGAGATCACGACAATCAAGATTAGAAAATTCAGGATGTTTGTCGCCATCCTCATGATTTGATGAATCACACAGAGGGGTAGATGAGAATCAAGAATGTTCACCGTCTGTGTTTCTGGAAAAAGAAGATGAAAAATCAAGTGGATTTCCAAAGAATGATTTGTCATCTCCGTTGTCAGATAATGGACTGACATCCGGTTTGTTCTGTGAATGATCAACAATGGGTGCATCTGTAAACAAGGATACACATGCAAAATCAAGGATGATAGATTCACCTAAGATGTTAGGAAAAAACAGAGGAGGCCTGGACGAAAGGGAATCATCCTTTGTGACAGGTTGATGCTTAGGCTCCCATTCATACTTTTCATGAATGGTAGTGTAGGCTAGTTGTGCAATGCCAACTCCGTCGATGGCTTGATCCTCATTCGCAATAGGTGTAGAGTCCATAATGGAAGAACATAAGACAGTGCAATCCAAAGGATTAGCAGAATGTGAAGACGGAGGTTGAGGTAAGACATGCATGTGACAACCCATGGACTTCACAACCAAATATGCACGAAAATTGAGAGAAGTGACATTGGGAGGATGTGACAGTTGAATAGACGTGTGCGCATGTTCTCGCACATAACTCTGTGGTGGTGAAGTTGTTTGATAGAGGATGATGGACGATCACTTGTGACAACAACTGTGTCCATCTGTGATTGCGCAACTTCATCACCGAAGTATGTTGAGCGGGGTTTGAACTTCAACTTCATGTAGGGATGGATTGACTTGTTAAGGAAATATTCAAATCTGTCCATGAGATACAGAAATTTCATCTGACTTTTCGAAGCTTCAAACATGAATAGATAGAAGCGCTTCGAAAAACCCATAGGTGATTCATGTGGGGCTTTCTGTTGTTTTAAATTTTTTTTATCAAGTGCTTTAGGATCAAAATGGTGAAAAACATATTCAATTATATCACTAAACTGCTTGAATGAGTGCACAAAGTTATCAGGCAGTGTGCCACACCATCGCAATGGGTGGTCGTGAAGTGTGTGTGCAAGTAGCGAACAGACCTCTATTTCATTAAAATATTCCACGTTCTCCATGACCAAATGGAAGTCATCTAAGTGCTCAGGACAGGCCACCTCACCTTCACCATCATACATGATTCATGACAAGTGATCCCAAAACTCCCTCTCAAAGTGAAACATATGTTCGATGGTCAAACATTTCGAAGGCTGAACTATAACAAACTCCATGGTAGATGTATGAAGATTCAAAACATATTTGAAAGGCTCAAATTCTCATTTCCCCCTCCTTCTAGCACCAAAATTTTGACGGTGTTGGACCCACCAACATGTTAGGGGATATCGATAGTAAGAAGTCCCAACTATACCTTAGATCATTTGGTGTAGGAGTCCCAACAGTGGGTCATACAGTATCACCTTGACTGCGGTTGCATGCAAAGGGAAGTAAGATTTCATTTTTGGTAGAAAGTGTGTGACATGCGCAACAAGCCAAGGAACGTGCATGAATGGTTATAACATGCGGAAAGTGGAGTGAGTGCGCCCCTTGGAAACCTGTGTAAACATGCAGCTTGGAAGGGAACACACGAGTAAAGATGCATCAAAATCTGGAAGGAAGGTGAACCAACAATCCAAAGTGATGGTTAAACCAACATCACATTTCAGTAAGATTCATACATACATATTGAAAGTGTTTATACATACATGCATAAGCAAATAGATACATATATCGTTAGTCTAGTAAACAATTTAACTGAAATACAATAACAACATATGTATGAAACATGTTGGCTCTGTTATATTAAGAAGTGAAAGTTCCAATCATACAGTAAAACCATTACCAACCACTAGTCTCGATAACAGAATGTTACAGTCACTGCCACCTGCTCCTTCAAAGAGATGTACTAGCTCTACACTCTGGAGAATCCAAGGCATTTTACAATACTCTCCAAGATTTCTCTAAGATACTCCTATCAGAAGCTTGGCTGACCAAAAGCCCTTACAATGAGTTGTGAGGTTCTATAAATAGAAAAGGGTGGGGGTGACCCTTGACATTCCCCTTTGTGACACTTCACCTACCCTCATGACTCTTCAACTACTACATGATAGTTACATTCAACAATCGACACTTGCACTTTCACCTTATAAGATGTTACATACAATCTGCACATGTACCCATGTGAGAAAAAATAGGCTAGGGAAAGCCATGCAATCTATCATTAACACTTGGACAGTTGTGGTAAGACCAACTCTTCGATATCCTTGTGATGATCTATGATGACGAATTGATGCCAAGCTTGGTCATCCATGATGGTGTCTGTGCGCTCAAGGATGACATCCTGCTGAAGGCAAACTCTTGCCTCCGTTGCATTTGGGTACACTGATATGGGTCCTCTATCCAACTCATTCAATAACATGTGCATCATCATCTTGAGTGTGCTTGGACCAGAAACATATTGATGCATAGTTTTTGTGTTGATCCCCAAATGTGTGCTAGTGACTATGCACTTCAACCTATCGAAATACATTTTCATCTCTGGTCAGACTTGGTTCTTGTCTTCGCCTCGATGAGTGTTTCAATGGGTGGGATCGCATGCATGCACATAATGACATCCATGCTCCTGAACACCCTTGCATGCGATCGACGAAGCTGCTCACCTTGTCTGCTCCATGCCAACTGTTGGGCTGGGTCTATAACCTGTATGGGCACGGTTTCATCAATCTGTGCATCTTGTGCCTCCTAACGTGTCTTTTCCTACTGCAAATCCTTCTCTTGTTTGTGCAGCTCATGTTCTTCCTGTGATCCTCTTTTCACTTCATCGCCTCATAGCCTTAGTCTCCAAAGTTGCTTTCATCACAAGTGGATCTGCTTGAACTTGCAACTTTGCTCCGCCTTTTTGTTGTCAACAACTTTCCTCTTGCATTTGTTGCACACATGTGTGATACCTTCTATTGCTGCTGATGGTGTTTCTTATTGTGATTCCACTACCATTTCCTCTTGATATCCTTTTCCATGAAGAACTTGATGTCTTCATAGATAGGCAAGTTAATAAACACTTGATCAACTGCATCCCGAGTTGCGCTCTTAACAGTTTCTTTAACTCTGGTCTCATGGAAGCCATTGTACCTATGCTATTGAGAGGTATATAGACACCTTTGATACCTAGACACATAGCAACAATCATGGCAAGAAATCTGTCAGTTGAAAAAAAACAAACTGGAGGGTTGACATAAAACATACATGTGTGACTGTCTGTGAAGATTGCACAATTTTCACTCAGAGGCTAGGAGACTGACTACCAAAACTACGCAAGGCACAGTTCGGGTTGTTAGGAGGTTGATTGACTACTACAACTACGTAATGCATAGTCCAACATGACCTACTGAGGAGTGAAATTGTGAAATGTGCAATTTCAGTCAGCATTGACATGCAAACCCGCAAACTGCATTGCGAGGTTTTAGGGGCTAACAAGGCACTGCCTCCCAGAATTGCAAAATGCAAGCCTAGAGGTTAGTGGTGTGCTAGACTTGTGCAATTTCTGGAGGGAAGGCAGAGCCTTCACTTCCAAAAATGTGTAATGCTAGCCAGGCAAGGCAAGGTCTAGGCTATGGCAGCCCAAACCTGTCAACGAGTGAATGAAAACATGAGAAATATGAATGCATGATGAAAAACAAGAGTGAATGATCAAGCATGCAAACAATAAGTGCAAGATTTAGAAAATGTGAAAGCATGCTTGCGTGTGAAGCGGGTCACTGCAACAACAACCGTTGGTGCAAAAACACTAACATGCATGCGATAGTAGTGAGATGCAAATGAAAATTGAAACGTTGCTTCTACAAGCTAACATACATTAAAATGATAGAAAATGCTCATTGAAATCAAGCATACAAAATTTACACAAAGTGAAACACAAAAAGCGACAGAAATGCAGCGCAAGACATGAGAAGAAGACTTACCCTGAAACAACTAAGTTGAAAGTGTCGAACACTCCTGGATGTCATGTGGGATGTCAGAGTTGTAATATCCATGTTAGGAATGAGATCTGTAGTGTCTGGTTCATAAGATCGAGGTTATGATGTGCATACCAGAAATCTAGGAAAAAGGAACACTTGGCAAGAGGTTTCTAAAATTATCTATGCATGTAACCTCCAACTACTAAAAATAGATCCCTCAAATCTAGGGAGGCCTTTTGCATGTTTCCTTTTACTGTTTTGGGAAAAGAAGCCCATGCATGCAGATCAATTTTGCTCAGTCCCGGAGGAACCATTCAACCTGAAGGCACATGCATTGGTTTGTGAGCCTGGCGGGAAAATTTGCACAGTTTCTGGGTTGAGTATAGCTGGCTACTTGATAGGAATTGTGTAATTTCTGGGCTGAACAGGTCACTGCCTCCCAGAATTGCGCAATTTCTAGGCTGAGGCCTAGTGTTGGGTTAGATTGTGTAGTTTTCTGAAGGAGGGCTTCTTGACTGTTCTGCGCAATTCAGAGTTCAGCAAGCTGCCCGGTTGATTTGCAATTTTTGGAGGGGAGGTTGGTTCCCCTCTAGAATTGTGCAATTTTCTGGGGGAGTTTCTTAGCCAGCAAATAGCCTAAGCTTGGAATGTCGAACTGTGGGAGCGAAACAAACAAGTTGACATGCACAAGGTGACATGCCACTAAAGCTCAGCTAAAGCCTATGTACTTGACAGTGCAAGACATGCTGCTAAGGATGGTTGGTAGGGAGGTTCCAAAATGAAGCTAAGGAAAAATTTTGGAGGGTGGTTGTAGCCACTACAACACAATCATAAGAAGATCGTCTACAAGGTAGGAATACCCATGCTTGGCATACAAATAAACTAAACATGGCCACCAACCATACACTTTAGATCCATGCCATTAAATGCTAGTACATGGCCACGAGACATACACAATGGATCCATGCAAGAGATCGAGAGAGCATAACCTCTAAAAAAATGGTGGATTTATGTCCAATATATATCAGTATGGCTATGGACACATAGAGAAGAGGTGCCCTAGAGGAGCCCTCAAAGTACATAATATGGTACATAACCATTGTAGCCACTACAACAACTCCAAATTTTCGATGCTTTCAAACTTTGGAGTCCCCCCTTACTTAACACTTTCTCAGAATTTTTCCTTTAATCCCTAAAACTTAATCTCTCCTTTAACTTGACTATAATTACATCACATTCTTGTAGGATTAGCTATAAGCCTTGAAATACTTGACCCTCTTTTCCTAATTTCATGTTACAATCGCAACTTGTAGTGATACCCTATTTATCTTCTAGAGTTTCCATTTACGACTAAGACTATAGAGCTAATCTCCAAAAGTTTCAAATCACAAATATATTGTCTCATGAACTATACACTAGCTTCTAGAACTCCGACTTAAGAACAAGATTATAAGAATACCTACAAAGTCACAAGTCACAAATTCAATGCCTAGTGTCTTATTTATTGTATCTTAGAAATGTGATTTGCAATTAGTCATTCCCCTCATCACAATCTAAAATGATAACCTAGACTTATCGCATGAAACTTAATCCAGTTGTGATTCTCCATTGTGACTTCCTCACATATGTACCTTAGTTAGATAATGATAATGCCCCTTTCTCATTTCATTGTGCACACTAGCCTTGGATGAGCGAGCCATCTCTCTAGCTAGAGACAATGACTAGGATTTATCTTGGTAAGTAACACATCTCTTTCTATCATTAAATTTTTTCTCATTCTCAGGGCTTCCAATCAATTCAGATACCCTTTTCCCTCAAATACTTATGCCCTTATAAACTCATTCTCCTCTTCCTCTCTACGCCCAATTGTGATATACATGTGCTTAGTCTCTCCCCTAATCATATGATATGTATTCTTAGATAAAAACTCTAATCTCTACTCGACTCTTAAAACTTGTATTCATTTTATAAAATCCTCACACATTTCTTTTCTGTGATGTATTTTCCACAAAATCAAAAAGGGTTTATGTCTTGAATTAGACCCTCATTCCACTAGCTAAGCGTTTTGGCTCTTTGATTTTCACTCTAATCCTTCTAAAAGCATTCCCACAATTTGAGTTTGTGATAAACACTTTGTTTTTTATTGTCCATTTGCGTAGCATGATATTAGTTTACATGCCATTATTTTTTATCCAAAAATATTCTATTCGCTCTCAACTTAATTCACAAATCGTGATTCTAATGGATACTCAAAGCCCTTGTAAATCAGGAGTGTGATCTGCCACTTGTATGGGAGTCATTGCTTGCTAAAGTCACTAGCCGCATTTGCAAATCTCATTACCACTAATATCTCAATGTATGACTTGTATGAGTATCATCACTTATGAAGTCATAGGTCACATGTGCAAGCATAATCTAAACTAGAATCCTAATTTGTAACTAAGCTAGAACTTAGATCTGCAACTGCACTAGAATTTGGGTTTGCAACTAGGCCATCCTTAGACTCTTCTCATGTGGTTGGTGACTAACCCTACCCTCTCATATTGCGACTTAAACCACCTTATTTTTTCTTTGTGGATTCGAAATAAATAATTATCCTAGGAATAGTCGAACATTTTGACTCACTAGTGAATATTTTCAAGATGTCGGGCACTATTTATTTGGATTTTCTCAGCATATCCTCTTTTGGCGAAATGGCTCCACCTATGATAACAGGATCTATTAGAAGTTCTAGGAGAATTGATAGTATTGTAGAAGGAGTTGTGGACAACCCTCTTAAACTTCCCATAAAAACAAACACCTCATGCTACATTGACAAGACGACATAGTTGATTTGGGGTGATATATACTCAAAGTTCTCTAGGAAGGACATCCCACATGATGAATATTTTTTTTAGGTTTACATTAATGTGAAGATGTCCTAGCTATACAAATTTTCCACACACCCTCAAGTATTTCCTTGTGTATGTTAGAAATGTGCTCACTACTCAGGGGGGAGGGTGGGGGGCGGTGAATCAATAGTTCTATGATATCTTTAATTTAAAATTATTTTTACCAAAAATAGAAGATTCAATAATCCATCATCTAAGAAGTAAAATCACCATACAAAACACCATAAATAATCAACAAGAAAAAATGCACATAAGAGGACACAAATATTTTATGGTGGAAAAGCTTCCCTAGGGAAAAAAAACCACATGTTGCTCTGCTGCTCAAATATTTTATTATGTTGAACAAATTTTGTATATAGAGGAGCCAACACCCACTAGATGGAAGACTCGACTACTCAGACAATTTTCCTAGAAATACCAGATAGAGGGACTCTTCTCTCATGACTCTATGAACACATGTTCGTTGGAAACCACCACGGCCAATGAGCCTTGCCAAATACCACTAGAATATGGATAAATCTGCTACTCATTCTAATTTGATAGCTAGAAATCACCCATCATCTCTACACATTATGTATCATGAGTCGCAACGCCCTTAATTCCTCAATGTGAACCACGTTTCAAAATATTTCACACTATACTCTCAAACCTACTCAACATGAGCATCCCTGCAACAACTCTGATCTGATCAGAAAATAAGGTTTGATAATCACACTACCCAACAATGCTACATGTAATAAATATGTAAAACACAATACTGTAGCACACACTCACTCTCACACACATGCTCAATCCATACATCCAATCGATGACTCAATATTGTCACAAAAGTATATATCAAAATGTCCGCAATAATATCCAATCAATACCATGAGAAAATAATATGGTTAAGCTGATACCAAGGACACTCATAACATGCTAAACACTAGGTCAATACCATGGTTATGACAATAGCATGCACCCCTGTACCATGGTAATGTCCAGGTCAATACCAGGGGTCAAAAACATGTTAATTCCAATACCAGAAATCCCTATACCGTGGTATCCTCCAAGCCAATACCATAGGCAGATACCATGATAAAACCAATACCTACAATGTCAATACCATGCATCAACTTGGACCACTCACACAATCCAATACCAAGGAAATTTCAATGTTAGGAATACCTCTACCATGGTAATGTAACCATTAAACATAAATTCAACAAACTGTACAGAATCATGCAGAACAATAAAACTACCAATAACACAACCATCTGGACAAAAGCTAAACACACATACACACACATCATACGCAAGCCAAACTACAACATGTTTAACTTCCAAAAAAAGAAGAAGCTATGCTCAAGAGACAATTAGACCAATTGCAGAAATATCTAGGTGGGATTAGATACATGACAAGCTTACCCTATCAGTTTGTTCTCCGGAAGTAAAAATTGGACTTACATGTTGTCAATCTATTTTCCCTCATATTTTCCCTCGGATTTGGAAGAATATTTCGTTCTATAACCCTAATCTAAATCTAATAATAAGGAAGATTTATAGGAGGTCAGACACAATTATGCTAGGTTGACATCAATCCCAACTAAAAATACTGCATCCAACACCAGCAACATCAACTGGATCATCAATATACCTACAATACAACATCAATGCCAACAACCTCCCACTTTGGCATTGATGGCAACCCCTACTGAACCGTCCTTCTAACGTTGACCTCTGAAACTAAATCTTGTAAACACTCCCCCACTGACATCAATGGAAAAATGCCAGTACACATAAATGATATCATCAATCCAATGATCTTCTACTAGGTCAAATGAAAATGCAGTAAAAAATAGTAACACTCCTTATGGCAACATACAGCATGCGGAGGCAACAATAAATCAGTAGAAATATCGCTCTCTCCTGAAGCAGGGAAAACAAAATCTACAAGTTATAAAAAATAGAAGCAAGCTATGCATCAAGGATAGCAACAACACTCAACTCAACAACAACAAAAAGCATGCAACAATAACACAGTAACTCATCATAAGTAGCATCAACACAAATAATCAACAACATGATTAGAAATCAACCATATAATATGACCATTGACACTCTTGCCATCAACATCACCATTAACATATGATAAGAATCAACATTATATAATATCCTCCAGCACAGACATAGCAACAATCATCAAGCATATCTCCTCATGCACCAATAAAGTATCTATCTGATCAACAAAGACATCTTCAACATGCTCCCCCTGAGCATCATCACCATCATCAACCTGCATGGAATATCTTCTTTCTAAAATCTACACTTCATAAACTAGGCATTTTCATCTTTCACCTAGAGCATTAGGGCTACACCAATAACTCTTATTACATCCAAGGACTAATTTTCATGGAGAATACTTCATTTTATGACAAAGACCAACCTAAAACTCACCTTTATAGTGCTTCAATGACAATAAATCCTAACTCAAAGCCTCTTGGCACCACTACATCCTCTGAATTAAAATGTTCACCATACAAATCTAGCACCCTTTCCTCAATGATATACTCATTAAATGACATGAAAATGATCTCATATCAACACTATACCCAAACCTAATATACACTCCACGATCTTTATAACTTGTCAATTCATCCATATTTAGGTCTTATTTAATGAAGGCTTGATTTATGTTAGCTTTCCAATAAGGCCATAATTGACTCTGTTCGGCAGATGCAACAACAACTTGACTATGTTGAGCTGATATCACCCTCCTACAATAAAAGAAAAGTGAGATATATCATAGAAACATTGACTCTCTGCTACAATACAAAAAAATCTTGATGCATATGACATGAGAAACAAGGCATCTAAAATTGAATTAGGATGTGGGTATGGTGACTATAAGGAAGTTAGGCAGAAAAAAGTTTGAATATGAGTATGATATTCACGCAAACATGATTCAAGTATATGATCCTTTGTTTTCCTTTTCTTGAAGAATATCTTAATAGAATGCTTGTTGTCCTCCAATTTTGTAAAGCTAGACAAGTTGTTCTCAGCCTCTTCGAATTTTCCAGTTAACACAAGTTCTTCAAGATAATCCAAGTTGAAGTATATTATGGATTATTTCTCCTACACATCGGTTGCCTATGTGTACTTTTCTTCATTTAGAAAAATGAAACTGACGGTCACTCATATGAAACATGATCGTCAGATATGTCATCATCCTCATTTTGTGTAAAGGCCCTCTCAATGGAATTGTTGATCTTTGACCAAAGCTCAGAGGCCCTTGAGAGAACCACTCCTATATCATCTACCTCCATTACTAAAGATGGGGTAGATTCCCTCTTTACCAAAGGAATTATCTCAGAATGGGATCCAAACTACCCAACCTATGGTTTGGGTATTATCAGTTATATCCAATTAGAACTTTGGTTGAGAATGAAACCTGAATTAAGTGTAATAAACTCCTAAGACTCTAAACAATACCATAACCAAACCTACACCTTGTATTGCTAAGGAATGTAGCCTATCAGAACTGGGGCATAATGTTTTGATGTCATTGGAGTGTTACACAAAGATGTTCCATTCAATGTAAAATATCACTAAGAAACCACTAATCATGGCACTTATTATTTACTTTAATGATTCTGTCTATATGCAATCTCTAGACCAGTGCCCAGATTTCGGCTCAAAACATCAACATGAAGAAGTGAAAGGATTATTGTTGGAAAGGCGTTACTATTTTCTTGGATCTCTTCAACCTTTATACTCTTTATATGTTGTTGATTTTTTTCATTAATAAGACAACATTATTCTATCTATATCTGACATGTTTTTTCTTTGTGACACTATTCTCCATATCGGGATTCAGATTTCCTCCAAGCATGTCTTTGGGAACCTCTCCATCCATTATGTTTTGTGACCATATCAACGTTGGAAATAAGATAATACCATTTATCCTTTTTGAAACTAGATCCACATATATTTGAAATAATATCTCGTAGACCAAATCAATGCTATTATGATTGTCCAATATTCATATTGGACTAGATAAAGAGAAAAATAAATTAATTAATGTGCTCCATTAACAATTAGAAGGAACCATGATTAAATTTAAAATTATTCATGCCTCTGGATATGGACATATTAATAATTTTTAAGATTTCCATATCAGACCATAACCTTGTCCCCAAAATCATGAAGACAAATTCAACAACATCACTTACAAATTCATCATCAGGACACAATCTCTACTCAGTGTTCACATTTATTTGGTAAAAATCACCTTTGATTCTCCTCATGCGCATAGTAGATTGAAAAGGATTTATATAGGGTGAATATTCTCAAACTCCTAAATAACCTTCAATATCTTTTCTTTATAGGAAATTTGTTATGAGATTTAATAACATTTTTTTTGTTTGAAAGGCTAACCATTGATTTTTATTTTATGTAGGTAATTCTTCGTCATTCCAAGTGCAGATTAAAATAGAACACATAGATTAATCCAAATCATAATGACCAGAAGATAAAATAAAACCTTTGCATCCAAAACATGCCTTGTCGATTCTGATGAAGTTTTTCTTTTCTGGAGGAGCTCCCATTAAATCTCTACAATTAGTGCTTCAAGCTCCCCCTGAGACTGGGCTGGTCTCAAATTTCTTCTTTTTGTTTCTTTCTCCAAACCTTGATGTACCGCTTCCTTTTTTGGTTAATTAGATCCTTGAAGGGTTACAGGAAACAAGTAACCTTTGGTTCTATGGCCAATATTATTGTAGATAAAACATGTTATGTGCCAAATAAAAGATGCAAACGACTCAAGTCTTTTGCTAGTGTGTTTTTTTCTATTTGTCTCTGAAGTCCTGCAATCAATATATTTATGTCTGAATTCATTACAAGAATAAAAATAACCATAGATGAAGTTTTTATACCTGAGAACTAGAGGATGCTCCTTATTTGGCTGCTTATTTTTTTGAAATGATTTATCTTTTTGTTTCTGCAATTTTTTGAGATGTGCCCAAACTTTTGACAGCTAAAACAATTAACATTTTTCCTTTGCACATTCTTGGGCTGTTGACTTAGCACTTGATTTTTACGGTCATTTTCTTCATTTCTACTTCAAATTTCTACTTTAGTCTCTTCAAGTAGTGCCTCATTTGTTTTATTTTGACTTGATCTGCTTTCTTCTTTTTCTACTTCAAGCTTTTTGCAATTTCTAATTTTCTCTTTTATCTGATTATAGATTTCATCTTCAGTGTTTCTTTCCTTCTCTAGCTGATTTCTTAGATTAGTGATTTCCTCCTTGAATGCATATTCTTTCTCTTCAAGAATTTGCAACAATTTTTTAGATCTCTATTCTCTATAGTCAGCTTCTTAATTATCATTACTTGAGCTTTGTTCTTAGCTTCAAGGGTTACAAATTGTTGGCTTGTTGGGGCCTGACCCAGGTTCAAAGGTGATTTAGCCAAAAAAATTCCAATACTACTGGCCCTTTCGGCAACAATCCGTAGAGCACGGACTGAGGTCTCACCCGAAGTAGTATGGGAGGGTGCTAGAACTAGGTTTCCGCACCGTGGAGATGTCTGATGAGTTTCAAGTGGTCCATAGTTTGACCCTGCGTGCACGTCGCTACATGCACTTACCCATACCTCATAGCCAGTGATGCTGCCTACATGTAATCCTACTCAAGGGTTGAACAATGTTATTTCCCAAGTCCTTACTAGTAACCCATTATTAGTTGATTAACTTAGCTTACTGTCATGTGAAAAGTATACTTAGCAATATAAATCATTCATACAAGTGTGCACAGTAAATAAATAGTATAGTTGCAATTCATATTCAACAGATAATAATCCAAGACAGATACACGTAATTCAGATAACACTTCTCTTTATTATTCTTTTCCTTTGGTTATAGACTTGACTCTACCCTGCGCACTTAGCTGCAAGGGTCCACGCACTCAGCTGCAGACTCTACTAGGCCTCTGCGCACTCAGCTGCAGAGCCTTCTCCTACTCTACGACCCAAGATACACATAGACTCTTCTACTATGCTTCGTTATCTTATTCTATCCATTAAATTCTCTCCTATCTCTCCTTTACAACTTAGAGCCTCACTCTATTTATACAATCCCATGGTCTACAGACCATGGGTAGACTAACATTACATTCAAACTTAGGGCGGATAACCTTATGACTCTAACATACATTCCACGCCTGCAATTCACGAGGCTTTACAATAATATTACTCAAAACTTGGGCTTTGAGCCCCACAACATGCTATGGGGGATTCCATGCCCAACAGGCCCCCAACACAAACATCATGACTCACCCTCGAGTCATTCTATCGGTGCAGCGATCTTAGCATACAGTCCCTCCAACTGTCCTCGTACGATGCTGATGTCTGCAATGGACTGAGCTATTGCTTCTTGAACCTGATGCTTCCTCTATTTTGAGACCTTCGTGTCTAAATTATTTCCTTACATCTATACCAGCATCTGCTATGTATGTTCATAGTCCCGCGCCTTTGTCCATTTCCTCGGGGCGTGAAGACTATGCTTCGACTGGCTAGTCAGGTAGCCAGCCCACCCGTGTAGGGCTTCAAGCGGCTGCCATTTACTTTGCCTAAGAAGGGTTCTCCATTTAGTTTAACTACTTGGACCATGCCTCCGTCTGTGACCTCCTTAACCACGTGTGGTCCCAACAATTGAATTCTGAATTTTCCTGGAAATTTTCAAACTTACTGTCATACAGCACCACTAAGTCATTTAGCTTGAAGGTGTGAAACTTGATATGCCAGTTGTGCCAGGCTTTTTCATGCTGCTTTTGTACCTGCTGATGAAATCCAGCCAAAAACCATTCTTCCTCGAGTTCTTAAAATTGTGCGAGCCTTTCCTCTAGATCTTCGCAGTCCGTCATCCCTGTGAGCATTGCTATTCATAGACTAGGTATGATATATTCCATCGGCATGACAGATTCCATGCTATAAACTAACTGGAAAGGTGTCTATCCCATCAGTTTCTTCCACGTTGTCCTGTAAGCCCATAGCATGGCAGGTACTCACAGGTCTCAATCGTTTATGTTATCGGGAAATCTAGTGTTTATGCAGAGCTGCTAGTCCCACTAAGGCTGGTAGCTACCTTAGAAACAAACAAACTAAAACCACTTTCATTTTCCTTTATGAGAAGTAGATAAGAGGGGAATAAAGGAGACCAACCTCTGTCTTGCGCTTGGTTCCTTGTTTGATTCCTCTTCCTTCTGATAGATCTTTGCCACTCGCTTCCTCGTCTACCCAGCTTCAAAGAGCATCTATGGAATCAAAGCAGCATAATACTATCCAAGAATAGAGATCTACTATCATAAACAATAGAGGACTAGATATATATTAACCACACAAATGCATATATCATCAATCATACAAGAATGTGGAGGAAAACTTGAATAGCTTTATTAATAATCAAGAATAACAAAGAGGATTACAACCAATTGTTCTGACCCAGCGTCATCCTCTCAGCAAGAAAGCCCTTCTTCACCTCATGAAAAGCTTAGATCACCCAACACTATGATGTTACACCAAGAAACCAACAACACTTCCTTACAAGATACAAAATTCCAGCCTCTGGATCTCTGGGATGAGGGATCCATATATAGATGTTTGCAAGGGGGGTAAGTCAGCTTTTGAGATTTGATTAGTGTCCTCTCTCTGATAGTTCTTGATTACACTTGGAGATTGATGATATCTTACTCATCCCTGGGTGAATGCAGAGAGGCAAGTGTCACAGGAGAAGTTTTTGGAAGATTCCATGATCCTCCACCTTGCAGATTGACCCTGCCATTTGTCCACTCTCACCCATCGAACCCCATAGAAGGGATTTTCAGTATGCATCGCACCTCTCGTGTGCATTTAGGTGGGATGCAGTGCACTTTGACCATAGAGCAGGTGAGATGGTCTAGTTTTGACCAGTTCTGAGTAGTTTTTCATGGAGAACTTCTGGGAGATGATGTAATCAGCTGACCTTGTTCTTTTAGGGGTTAGAACAACACTTTTAGGGACTTAGCAACCCTTGGTTTATGGAAATTTATGATTGGGGTTGCAGTGCCCAAAAATGTCTATAACAGTTGCCCCCTAAAGCATGAGGTCGTTAATCTTTTGATGTCGGGTGAAATGCTTTATCATGAGGATCCAAAGTTTTTTCAAGTTGGAAGGCAATCTGTAATAAGATAAAATACAATACATTATCTTCATAATATTTTCATGATCTAGCTGAGGCGGGCATTCCCATGCTCAGCTTTATAAATTCATTTTCAGGTACATAAGACAAACAATCGTCTGTGTGTAGACTGATGATTTTGGTAGAACCATCATCCCTTGGGTTGGATGATTATCTGCACAACAATGATGTACATTTGATGTCTTTATTTTCCTGAATATATATCGCAGCCCGGATGGATGAAACTAGATCCGGGGTCTGCAATCTCGTTCGATCTTCACTCAAAGTACAAGTCGATCCATGTGAGAGATGTTCTAGAGTCGAACATGGAAAGACATCGCTTGATTACCAGCCAATGATGTAAGTTGTTAACAGGCGTGAGAGGAATCACCGATAATGATGATGACCCTCAAGGTACTACAGTACAATTCACGTGGTGTGAATAAGGGACTTGGCGTTGAACACCACGCAAAATCTTTCGGTCGAAGGCCATTGATGTAAACCTGTTGTCGGAAGTGAGAAACTTGCCATTGAGGAATGCAAGCTTCAAAGTACTGAAAGGGTTGTTCCTAGATCGACTTTCTGGATAATGAGCTGATGTTGAAAAGAAGTGATTCGTCATAGGAGGGCCTTAGTGAATCCCACATAAATGACATGGAACGGAGCAAATGATTTTAGTGGAGGTGAAAATGATCTGATGACATAAGGTTCAGGGTGGCGGTCATGAAAGAATGGAGCGTAAATGTATTGCAATGGATGAGACACAGGTGAATTCTCTGAGCGACTTCTCTTGAACATATCTGCGACACTGACATGATGGATTGGTAGCGTTAACCCCAAATATGGATGGTGTGATGGACCAATGGTGATATGACCAGTGAACGGAACAACCCAACCCGACTCAGATGCGAAGTGAAAGTGTCATGTTCAAGAGTGACTTGCTACCAATAAAGTTTCTTCAAGTTTTCTTCCCAATTTTTCCCCAGTCATTGCTGACCAGTACCTCTTTATTTTTGTCAAGCTTTAGGAGGATAACATATGCTTGTTTTATAATTTTCCCTTCAGGCAAACCCATCGCTATGTTTTAACGAGCCTAGCGATAGTGAAACTCGTTCTTGTCTGTATAGACAAGTTTGTCGCTATTTGGTTTTAATGAGTTTAACGACAAAGATAACTCAATCCTTTTCAATTTTAGAGAGTCTGAAAAGGGATGTAAAGAAAACTCCAATAATCCTTTTTCGTCATATAATCCCTTGAGTCTGAAAATGTATAAAATAATACAAAAGGGATGAATTTTCGGTAATTTTAACGAGCCGAACAAAACAAACGCTTGATCTTTTTGTGTAATAATCCCTCAGGTACAAGAAGATTAAAATCTAGAGGAGGGATAGCACTTCCGGTCACTTTAACGAGTTGGAGAGGCCAATTGCTCGATAATCTTTTCATTTTTTACGAGTCAGATGAAAAGAGCTTAAAGGAGACTCATTTTTCGAGGAACGAGTGATAAATTCAGGTAGCAGCTAATTCTAGGTAATATTTGGAATTTTCCAATCACGGTAGTGTCACAAGGATGGCTAACATGATCACTCTTTGTAGCTATTCCTCAAAAAGGGTAAACAATCAAATGGAGGTGAATGATTGGCCAATACAGAGTGGAGGTGATGATGAGAACACGACCAAGGCTTCAAAGGCTGATGATAATGCATTCACGATGGTTATTTACCGGAAATTGGTTCATTTTTTAATGAGCTTAAACTTTGGGGGAACGTTTGCTCATTGCTTATGTTTATTTTTTAACGAGCTTGAATTCCGCATTAAAACTGCTTGATATAATGGTCATTGATTACTTTGATTTTACCATTGACAACTTTGTTCCTTCAAAGGTTGTACTGCCTCTTCTATTGCTTCATCAAACTAGTCAGAAACGAATAATATAAGCTTGAAAAATGAGTCAAACACTAATATTTTACTTGAATTGCATGAAAAGTAATTTAAAAGTGGTTTTTACCTCTCATTTTACCATTTCATTTGAACTTTGGTTTGTTGGAGCTTTGGAGGTGTTTTCCCCCTTGATTTTCACCAGCTGATTCCGGGAGATTCTGTGGACGATCCTTGGCACCGTCTGGACCAGGTAGGAGCTAAACCTGAGCTCTTCAGTTTCATTCTTTCGTTTTTGAATCCTGAGCATGTTTTCTGGTTTTTATGAGCCTCTGGGGTTTGAAAAACTCGCCCTGGCTCCATCATACCTCTTCTATATCGAAAGGTGCGATGCACGCTGGCTTGGCCATTGGCCAGTTAGCATGCATCCCACCGAGAACACTGTTGGGGGTGCGACGGGCACAAGGAGGGAAATTTGTGCACAATGTTTCATGGAAATTTTTGCCTGTTTTTCACCAAATCAGGATCCTGACTCTCCTCTTGTTTGTTTCCAGAGATTAATTAGAGCAAAATGCCTGTTACATGGTGAGAATGTGAGCATGAAGAAGAGGAAATGCTTTCTTTACATGATCAGGTTACAGTAAATGCACTGCAGAACTGTGGCCTTGTTGGATACCTATACCAATAGGTTTCATATTTCATGATTGACCAAGGAAAGTCCAAATATGCTCTGCTTTGGTATTACAAAGATCCCATATTTCCTAGAGAACAAGAGGTGGGTAAATGGTTTCAAATGTTGAGGACCTTATTTCAATTTTGTGGATGATTCAACAGTTTAAACTGGATCATGCCATGTTTCAATTTTGAGTTATAGAATAGAGAAAGAAGTCTGTCCAAACTGCTTAATCTTGGCAGGCAAGTAGTTTAGGTAGAGGAGTAAAGGTTCCCAACAGCTTAATCTGGGACCTTGGAAGAAATAAGGTTAGAAGTAGATAGAAAAGAAAAAAGAAAAAGCCAAAGAAAAGAAAAGGCAAGCAAGGGTTTGCAAGTCCAAATGCACCCTCTAAGGAGAAACAAAAAATGCTAGGAAAATAGCTGGGTAGGCAGTTGTGGTTGCAGAAAGGGTATTTTCACCATTGCACATATGTCAAGAGGTGTTTTGCCAAGGCAAAAATCTATCAATAGACAAAGTGGTTAATTCCATCAAATTACAGCAAGGAGCATAACTAACCTCCCTCTTCCCCTCTATTCCATTACTAACACTCCCTTTCTTTAGCTGAGATTTATGAAGAGAGATCATGGTTTTATGATGGTTCTTGTTCTTTCAGAAGCCACATGTCCTGTCTAAGATCTTTTCATTTTGATCTACTCTCAAAACTAAATCAACTTTACATAAACTCAGTAAAATCCCCTTCATTTGCTCCTCTCATTCATATTAACCTCTAATTCTACTATATAGCTCCCTTATCTTACCCTTCCCCTAATAATACTAACACTATGGTGTATAAAGCCCCAAAATCTTATAAATACCCCTTCCTTTGGCATTATAGCCATATGTTCTTCAGAAGGGACCAAAATGACCTCTGGTCACTTTGGTGAACCTGTCCCACCCCATTCCCCCTTGCTACAAGTCAACTTGCTCCTCAAACCACCATTTGCATTGAATAAACCCTTATAAAACCTCTTTTGCCTTTAAATCCTTTGCAAAAGTTACCAAAGTCTAAAACCCGCCTCTAGCGCATTTCCAAAGGTTAGCGCATTATTTGTTAAATGGAAAACATTCAAAAAAACCAATGAAAAACCCACAAACCCAAAGTCTCCGCCGCGCATATAACCTAAGCAAGTTGCCGCTCCGCCCACCGTCGGATCAAGTCTCTGAGATCCGACGATCCACAGCGATATCGGAGCTGCCCCTGTAGCCGTCCTTTACCGCCCGAGAAGGTGACGTTGCGTCACGTCACGGGCAGGTCACGCGTCGAACGGCAAGGACTCTCGGAGCCGGGCCTGACACTTTCAGCGCCGTACCCAAGCCGCCCCGAGAAACCGTAGCGGTTAGCCTTAACCATAACCGCTACGGTCCTAACCGCCAACTGTTTTCCGCCAACGCATCGCCACGTCACGTTCGCTTGTACTCGCCCCTGCTATTCGTCCACCTGGCCGCTGACATGGCTGCCACCTCATCGCCCCCTTGGACCAATAGTCTACCGCCACGTCACCCGATGACGTCAGCTGACGTCACCTCACCTTGACCCGCCAATGACGTCATGCTGACGTCATCACTAAAAAGCGCCAAAATGGTAAAAAAGTCCATATTAACCCAAAAAAGCCGTGTTTTTCTCACTTTTCACTCCTGTCGCCACTGTTCTCTCTGCATGACCGTTTACGTTCGAATTTCCGCCAACCTGCTGAGTTAACCCGGGCGACCTCCTCAGCAGAAACCGTGCACGCCTGCGCAACCTCTGTTCGTCAATTAACAGGTATTTACCGTTGCTCTGCCCTCCATACGACTGTTATTAAAATTTAAGTTGCTTAGAAGGCTAAGGACACATTACAACTATATTTGCACCGCCCATTTCCCTCTGCACGTCCACAATTGTAACTGTGAAGTCTAAAAACACCAGCCAAGCCATAATACCTGTAATTTCACTCAAAAAACAGCGTTCACTGCGTATTCCCGGCAAATTCCTTGTTGACCTCAATTCACCCACTGAAAGAGGGCATAGTGACACCCACAGTAGCCTTGGCTCCTAGTATAAGCAGTATTTCAATTGCTGCTGTATAAACTCCTCCTCTGATACTTAAATTTCAAGACTATTCTTACAAAAAGCACTTCTGTTCTGTGCTGGTGCTTTTACAAGCCACTTTATTACAATTGTTGAACTTCAAAGAATCATGGAGACTCCTATTGCTCTAAATATCAAGCCCCTCAATGCTCCTCACCAGGAATTAGCATGGAAAGCTCTGGGAGACATGGATTACCAAATGCTGGACTGGTTCCCTATGGGAACCAAATACAATATCCAGATGATGAATGAGTTAAAAGCCCAGCACCTGAGTGGGGCAGACATCTTGGGAATTTGGGACTCAAATTTGCCCATCTACAACCTTCCCCAAGTAAATCCTATGCCAGAACTGATCTACAGCTGCCAGGAATGCTATGACCCAAACCAAAGAGCTGTCATCAGCCCCACAGGCTCAATCCTGTTCCAGATTACCCCAGAGAGTATAAATGGAATGCTGCACTTCCAAACTGCCAAGCAATTGACCCCCATCTTTATGCAGAATTTGATAAACAAAGGGACCAAGCTGTCAAATGACCAAATCATTAAAATCAATCAGTTGTTTGTAAGACCAGGCTCTGAATCAGTCAGAACCCCTCCTATTGGGTATCACTACTTGAATGATTTGGGCAGGATGTTAGTGGATTTAATCAGTTATGTCCTAGGATTCAGGGGGATGGAGGATGTGGATGATAGCCTAATGGCAATGCTGTCTATATTCTCTCCTGGTAAGCCCCCAGCTGTACATTATGACTATGCAACCTACATTGCAGATAAAATCCATGAGCAGTTTATGAACTTGAAGAGGGAAAGACTATTCAGGTATACTTCATATATATACCATCTATTCTTGTTCTATCAGCCAGCCACCTTCTCTTTTCCTTTGAAGCAACTCAATGCCCAGGGAAATCCAAGATCAGTTGTGTTCTGGACTTCTGTTTTTCATCATACCTCTGTATCACCTTACACATACACTGAGTTTATTGACTTATTCATTTATCCAGTCATGACAGTATTGCATGGTACTCCTCCTCCTAGACTAACTGATGACATGAGAAGAATTCTCCATTTGAATAAGTCCTACAGCATTGGTAATTGGTACTTCTACCAAAACCACACAGTCATCAGGATATATGGCTGTGAGTTGACCCCTTTTAGGTTGCCAAGGTATGTCCCCATGAGGCTTTTTGCCTTGGAATATTTCAGACAGTTTGGGAACTCAGACTACCTGCATTTTCAGAGCAAGAACAAGAAGTCACAGCTAAAGGTGAGGAGCCAGCTGGGTCCTTTCCTATATAACAGAAAAGAGGAAGGGTGGAAGGAGGCAGACAGTATCCTGGAGGGCCTCAGACTGCAAACCAGCTTTGAATGGATACCCTATGACCCCAATCATTCTATCTCCCTCAGGAGGATTAGATACAAATTGGGTAGCTATGCACACAAGAGACAACCCGAGATTGAACAGTATGCCAATGCATCAAATTGGGAAGAGGGTACCCTAGAGGAGGAAATTACTAATGAAGAGTTACTTGAGAGAGAGGCTAGAAATATGCAAAAGGAAGCTGACTTGGAAACTTGTGGACAGGTGCCCCTCTCCTACAAAAAGCAACTTGGAGCAGCTGCTACATCATCAACAGCACAACAGCAAACTGCCGAGAAAGCACCACAGACAGCAAGCAAGGATAAAGGGAAGCAGGTGGAACAGCCACCTCCATTGACAGAAGAACAAGTGGATACATTGCTACAGCAACAAGAAGAGATGGAGCAGCAGGAACTCGGGCAGCAACAGGAAGAGGAACAATTTAGTGAACAGCAGCCCTTGCAGCAAGAAAAAGTGATTAATGCTCCAAGCTCCACTGAGCAACAGGCTCAGACAATAGTGCCTCCTAGGGCAGAAACTACTGTTGATACCTCAGTCCTCCAAACCCCACAAAAGGAGGACTTAACCAGGAAAAGGGATAGAGAGACTCCCCTGACTTCATCCATCAATCGGGGAGAGAAAAGACAAAGACTAAATGACTCTCAAGAGGATGACATAGCAGTGAGGCAAGCAATGGGCATGGGCCCACCCAGTGGAGAAGTTTCAGCCAGTTCATTTCAGCATGAACATGATAGAGCCGTGGGAGGAGAGGTCAGCTCCTCCAGCCAGCATAGAGAAGGACAGTCAAGCATCAAACAACAATTTATTGACATTAAGAGGAGGAGTGATCCTATTAAAGTACAGCTGTACAATCATTTGCTGAACCTGGCTCCTACCAATCAGCAAAGACTCATGTCTGCCTTTGATGTAAGTGAAGGCAAGATGATCATGAGTCACTTCATGCCCACAACGCTGCATCCTCAATCTACCTCGGATTACCTAAGAATCAACATGGAGGTTCTGGCCAAAGACATACACCCTATGGATAAGATTGAATTACATAAACAAACTGGTGAAATGGTGTATGCCTCCTTGGCAGATGAAACGTTGGAGAACTACAAATTGAAGAGCAGCCTTGATAACACAGCATCTCAGCTGGAATTGGAGAGAGCATCATCACAAGCCAAGGACAACAGGATCAAGTCCTTGGAAGAGGTAATTATAGAAATAGGACATGATCCTAAAGATGTTAAGGGTATCCAAGAACTCTTGAAGCTAAGGGATGCAGACTTGGCGGCCTTAAGAAAGAAAATCAAGCTTCCAGCTACCATCCATCCTCAAACAGATGAAGTTGCCCAGCAAAGGCAGGAAAAGGATGCTACAGACCTACTGATATCCCTGTACAAGGAGCTGGTTCGGACTCAAGACCAGCTAGGACAATCAGAAGCTGCAAAGGCAGCATTACAGACAGCTATGAAACAAAAAGAAGAGGGCCAACCCTCCCAGCCTCCTCCTGTGATAATCAACCTTGAGGAAGTCCAGCCAACAACTACTCCTCCTCCTCAACAGACAGGGCCTACAGCACCATCTACAGCAACAACTACACCAACAACAGAGCCAACTCCTACTCTGGATATGCAGAAGCTGCAAGCTGAGATCCAAGTTCTTGAATCCCAAATGAAAGAGCTTGATGAAGTCAAAAGATCTTTGACCAAGGTGAATGAAAAATTTGACAAAAGCAAGCAGAATGAGGCAGCAAAGGAAAGAGAGGTGAAAGCTCTAAAAAAGAGAATAGCTGAACTAGAAAAAGAGCTTGCACTAGAAAAAGTAACAGCAGAATTGAAAGCAGTCCTCTGGGGCAACATTGGTCGATCCATCACCAATCAGTGGCAGTATATTGAGACTATGGATGAGCAAATAGCACTCATCACGAAGGCAAACAGGGAGGTACAGAGAGAAAGAGCAAGCCTTGGCCACATGCCAGATGCTGCCAACAGAATGATCAATATTTTGAATAACAAAACCAGCTCTCAACTAGCCACCATGGGAATTACTAACAGGACTGAAACAATTTCAGTAGTTAAAAGAGTCTTGACACTAAGAAGCCTAATTGGAACGCTGGAGAGGAGAACACAGGATATGCAGACCGAGATCAACAAATTCCTGGACAGATTTGTGGCATTACAAAACAGAGGCCTCCCCAGCATATTAAGCAGTGTAGGAAGGCTGCTTACTCTGGAAAATTACATCAAAAGGGTTGATGCGCAGGCTGCAGCACAAATAGCAAAACAACCCAGTACCTCAGCTGAAACAGGGCCAGCAACAGGGCAGAATTTGTATGATAGGGTGGATAACCTGTTCTTTATTATGAATGAAATTGATCACCTGTTTGATACCCCACCAAATTTCTTTAAGTATACAGAGGCAGATGAAACTTTGGGGGCAATCATAAGACACCAATTGCCCACACAGGAAGAGTGGAGGAATTTGACACAGGTAATCTTATCAGGCCCGAACCCGTAGGGTTGGTTTTTTCTCCAGTTTATGGGCAGTCATGCACAGGCAGAATTTTGATAGATAAAATCTACAAGGAAGAGACAGATGCTGAGCCAACTCAGCAGAGCTATTTACTCACCACAGCAGCAGTCACAATCACAGGTGACAAACCCAGAATACAGCGTACAAGCCATAAAGTCGGGTTCCCCAGCATTTAATCAAAGTATCTCAACCGACTCAGTAGATCCCAAAGGCCAAAATATCTTCTGACAGAACATTAAGACGCCTTTATCTTGTATTCAATGCGGTAATAAATTTCTGATAATAATATCTCAAAAGTTGGTGAGAATATTAAAGTCTGAGATAACTTAGAACTCAGATATTTTGTAAACAATCGCAAGTATATATTCACCCCTCGCAGAAGCTGAAGGGGTTGTTGTTATTTTCATTTTGGGCATCTCATTTGCTGTAAAATTCTCAGAGAAATAATACAAAGGGTGAATGGAATTTCTGAAGCTTGGCGTACCTTGATGCATTGTGATGAATGGTGAATGTTGCAGGATTCCAGAGTGTTTCATAAAACAATAAGTCTTTCTTAAATCTCTGTGTTACATGTTTTTCGAGTCTTTTGTTCTCTTTCATTGTTTAAATGTTTTACACTTAATAGCAAAGTAGAAGAATAGTTACAGGATTTAATCACTGATTACCCTGAACTCAATCTGAGCTATTATCCATGTTTTCTTCAGATACAGTGAATGAAGTGTAATTCTTAATTGCTGCACTTTAAAACTATATCTTTTACAGTGATAGACATCCCCAGGATTCAAGTTTTACTCCTGAGGCATCTATCTGTTTCTCATACCTAGTTTGGTGGAAATACTCGAATACTTTAGTGAAAATTCTTAATTGCTTTCACTGGTTTTTTCACCTGTTTGTGTTATAAATCAAAAATTTTGTTGTATGAAGTATCCAAATGGCCCTGTAAGTTTCACCAGTTCACCTCAAGGTTTCTAGACACCTATACAGCCATAGACTCCATTGCCCAATGATATTTGACTCTTTGAATACTACATCATAAGACCTAAAAGAAACTCTTCAACCAAAACATAAACAAAACCTGTGCATAATAGCTAGCCTAAAACCCTATCATAAACAGTTACAAATCATAAAGAGAGAGCCCTCTCTGATCACAGTTTGGCTAGAAACAGTGATCCAAAGATTGGTTAGTGGTTACCCCGGCCGTATTCCCTTGGGAGTCATAGGGAACAACCTGGGTGTTAACATAATTGGCGACTCCGCTGGGGATTTCTTAAAATTTTTCAATTAGTATCTATCTCCCGAAGCTACCATCAAGCCCGAAACTAGCCAAGAGGCCTTAGGACTGTTTCTGTGCCACAGGAACAACTTTAGGGAAGAGCTGATTAGGGAATCTTCATCCTAGCTTTGAAACATATATAGCCATTCCAAAATTTTCATCCAGTCCTTGCATATATATAAACTTCTTGTACAAATTCAAAAGAAATTAGAAGCTGGCTCCCAAAAGAAACCCAAGGCATACTAGGGCAAACCCTGACCCTAATCAACCTATCATTGTTAATAATCCAAATATCATTCCAAAGAACATAAGGAGACAGCAAAAGCAGGAGAAGCCTGCTGATTCAGATATAAGTTCACACCAACCTATCCTCATTCCAACTCCTTGCAAAGTCCTTTTCCGTTCCACACCTAATTCCCCTAGTTCATCATCAACCCCTCAAAGTCCTCCTCTTCCATCTTCACCATCTGCACATACTCTTTTAACCAGCCCCCCGCTTGTTACCCATCCTATTAACCCTGTTACACCTGTAATCCCAGCTGTCCCATTTGTTCCTATTAACCCCATAAACCCCATAAACATGGCTAACAGATATGCACCTCTGCAGATACCAGCCAATGCTCCAGCTCTACCCCAAGACTACCAAACCAAAATCTCATTTTTTGACTCCCATGGCCCTTTGACAGCTGTCCAGCATGCTAAGAAGATGCAAGACCACTTTGAGACCTATGAAATAGATGATGACAGTGTCAGGATGAGAATTTTTGTTCAAAGCTTAACTGGGGATGTCAGAACTTGGTTTAGATCCCTGAATGCAAATTCCATTGCAACCCCTGAGGTCCTGTACCAAGAGTTTACCAACAGATGGGAGAAAAAGAAAGATCCACTCCACATACTCGGTGAATATAACACTATTAAAAGAGGTCCCCAAGAAACAGTTTTGGAATATTGTGCTAGGTTTAACAATGTATATAATGCTATCCCCCAGAACTTAAGGCCCCCTCCTGATTTGGCCCTGTATAACTTCCCTGACGGTTTTGACTCTGATATGGCCTATCAGCTGAAAGAAAGAGATCCTCCAACCCTTGCAGAAGCTCAAAGAGTTGCAGTCACTGTAGAGGCTAACCTAATTGCCAAGAGAAACAGGGCAAAGCTGGAAAAGAAGGCTGGCTTCAGAGAAGAGCCCTCAGGTTTTGATCAGAAGCTGGATGCAATACTAAACAGCATGAAGAGATTGGGTGAAAGAGTGGAATCGGTTGAAAGAAAATCATCATGGGAAGCATCACAAAGCAACCCTCCTAGAAACCCAAATTTTAGGAGAAATCAGAACCCAAACATAGGAAAAACAAGTGCTGACCAGGATATTAGACCCCCTTTTCAAGAAAACTATGCAGAAACTTCCACAGACAATCAGCTCAATGAAGATCCTGAAATTAACTTAATGGGTCTGGATGGTAAAACCCATGTTTTCTTAACACAAGAAGACCATGAGGAGGATGAAAGCAAAACATTCCAAACTAAATCAGGAGAATCCTTTGACTTTAAACAAGGGTATGACACTGCTGTCTATGAAGTCCATAAACAATACAAACTAAGGAGTAGGCCTGTAAATGTAAATCAGCCTGAAAAGGCAAAGGAGAAACAACAGTCCAAAGAAACCATGGTCACAGAACCTAATCACAACACAAACGTGCCTACAAAAGAAGTAGTGGTTGAGGAGGTTACTGAACTACTGTCCCCACTACAACAGCCCATGGCAACCTCGTCCTCCCACCCAAATCCGAACATTACCCCTCAAGACATGAGTATGAGGGGCAGGTTTCGAAATCAAGATGAAATCCAACAAGAAGATTTAGGGAACAAAGAAAAGACTGCTATCCGTGACTCTAAAACCCAAGTTGACAAACCTTTTGACCTAGGTACAGAGATTGGCAAGTTAAAGATAGCAATCCCCCTCTCAGAGCTAGCCAAGCATGACATATACAAGCAACAGATAAAGAACTCCCTTCAACTCACTAATAGCAAAGATGATGTAAATGTGCTAGATGACACTCCAGAATTACTGTTTGGCCCAGAGGTAGATGGAAAAACAATAGTCACAGGGGTTTTACCTTTTTATGTCAGCCTGCATGTTCATGATAAAATACTGCACAATGCAATGTTTGACTCAGGTGCCTCTCACAACCTTATGCCAAAAGCAGTCATGGAAAGATTGAACTTGGATATAACAAGACCATACAAAGACCTGTTTTCTTTTGATTCCAGCCAAGTCAAATGTTTAGGCCTAATAAAAGATTTATGTGTGTCTCTGGTTCAATATCCCAACAAGACTATTCTAATGGATGTTGTAGTTGCTGATATCCCACCCAAATATGGGATGCTGTTATCAAGATCATGGGGAGCCAAGCTCCAAGGCTCCCTGCAATTAGACATGTCATATGCAACTATTTCTGTCTTTGGGCAACCAAAAAGACTTTATAGGGAAACACTCATGAAGTATATGGTCAGCAGTGAAGAAAAGCCTCAAAATTTTCCAATATATGCTGTCCATTCGGACATAGACTCCTTCATCCTTTTCAGTGATAGCGCAGACCTTTCAAACAATGAGATTAGGACCGAAACACTCATACAAGAACAAAACATTGATCAGACAAGTAGCACCTGCCAAACATCAATCAGCCCAACAATACACATTAACCCTCCTCTAGTTGTTAAAGATTGTCAAACAAGTGATAAAGCTGTCCTAGAAAACAAATGGGGGAAGAAACCCCAACTCCTGCTCACATTGCCATCTCATGAACAGATTTTTAAATCTTCTGTTCAGCAAGATATCCTGTGGGTCCTAGAATTTGATGGGTCAGTCAACAAGTTAGGGGCAGGAGCTGGAGTGTGGATATATAACAAAGAGAAAGGCTATGCAGAAGGCAGGGCTTACAGATTGAATTTTAGGTGCACTAACAACATGGCAGAATATGAAGCTCTCTTGCTGGGCCTAAAGCTAGCAAAATCACTACAAGCTCCTAAACTCTCCATTATGGGAGACTCTGATCTAGTAATTCAACAAGTGAAAGGACATTTTGTCACCAATGACAAAAGATTGAGGTCCTACAGATCTGCTGTAATTGAAATATTAGAAACCTTCTCTGAGTTTGTTATCACAAAAATTTCAAGGGGCCACAATCTCCATGCACACAGCTTGGCAACGTTTGCCAGCACCTTCAAATTCCCATTAGAACCCAATAATTGTTTCACAGCCGAGGTCAAATACAGACCCTCTATTCCGAATAATGTCAAAGAATGGCAAGTATTTGAGGATGACATGCAAATAAACAATTTCTTGACCTTGCAACAAGAGTTCATAGGATTAAATATTGATCTTGATGGAGCAAGTCAATCACAAATACTTGAGGAAGCAAGTCAATCACAAATACTTGAGGAAGCAAGTCCATCACAAATACAGTTTCAACAGTCTGCTCACCCAATGTCACCTAGAACAGCAAAACAATTACTGAGTCCAACCATTTTCGACAATGAAAACATTCAGCAAATTCACCAAATTGACTGTGAAGAGGTGAGCAACGCTGAAGATGAAATCATATAACTCAAAGACAATTTCCTTCCAGCAGGCCTTACCCCACTAGAGGACATTTTTGACTCAAATGATGTCCCCAGGAAACCAAAGATGCAGCCATTAGATGCAGCAATTGAAGAATGCAACATTGGTACCACTGACAAGCCTAAAATAATAAAACTATCTGCTGCTTTGCCCCCTGATCAAAAACCCAAATATATTGACCTCTTTAAAGAGTTTCAAGATGTTTTTGCTTGGGGTTATGAGGATCTAAAGTCCTATGATACCTCTGTTATCCAGCACACCATTCCCCTCAAGCCTAATCAAAAACCATTCAAACAGAAATTGAGAAGGATCAATCCTGTGCTCCTTCCTTCCATTGAAAAAGAATTACATAAAATGTTCAAAGCCGGTATCATAGCACCAATCAGATTCTCTGAATGGATTTCAAATTTGGTCCCTACAAGAAAGAAAACTGGTGAGATTAGACTTTGTGTAGACTTAAGGAATCTGAATCAAGTATCACTCAAAGATAACTACCCTTTACCCAAAATGGATCATATTCTTCAAAGAGTAGTAGGGGCTTCAAGGATATCATTGCTTGATGGATTCTCAGGCTTCAATCAAATCCTAGTACACCCTGATGACCAAGACAAAACTGCATTTACAACCCCATGGGGAACTTTCAAGTATGTGAAAATGCCCTTTGGATTGAAAAATGCAGGGGCAACGTTTCAAAGAGCAATGGACATTGCTTTTGCAAAAGAAATTCATGACTTCTTGGTCATTTACCTAGATGATCTTACACCCTTTTCAAAATCAGACCAAGAACACTTGAAACATTTGAGACAAATTTTCATAAATGCAGGAAATATGGCATTTCCTTAAACCCCAAGAAGTCATTATTTGGCTTGGAAGAAGGGAAACTCTTAGGACACATTATTTCAAAAGATGGCATAAGAATTGATCCAGATAGGATACAAGCTATCCTACAAATGCCTCATCCAAGGAATGTCAAGGAATTGCAAGGATTCTTAGGGAAAATCAACTTTTTAAGAAGGTTTATCCCGAATTTAGCAGAATTAATCAGATTACTAAACAATATGCTAAAGAAAGATTCAAAGGTCAAATGGACTGTTGAAGCAAAACAAGCCTTTGAAAGTATAAAATTGGCCTTGACTCAAACCCCAGTGTTAACCAATCCACAGTTTGACAGAGACTTTATCATTTTCTCCTTTGCCTCCCAACATACTATTGCTGCTGTTTTATTACAGAAAGATGACCACGGGAGTGAGAAACCTATTGCTTTTTTCAGCAGAGCTCTCAGAGATGCCCCTCTAAAGTACCAAATTATGGAGAAACAAGCCTATGCTTTGATCAAAGCTATTAAAGACTTTAGGATTTACATCCTTTACTCCCATGTTGTGGCTTATGTACCAAGTCCTATTGTCAAAGACATTCTCACCCAAGAAAACTTAGAGGGCAGAAGAGGAAAATGGATTGCCAATATACTAGAATTTGACATTGAAATAAAACCTACAAAGCTGATAAAAGGGCAAGGTTTGGCCAAATTAATGACAGAAGCAAATTTCCAAGCCTTAGATATCAATCAACTGGACAGTGAAACAGAGCTGGCGACTCCAAAGATCAATGTAGCCTTTGAACAATCTCCTTGGTACTCTGATATCTGCTATGTGTTACAAAACCTGTGTGCTCCCCCAGGACTGTCCAGAACTAAGTGTAGGTTCCTAAAAATGAAAACATCTAGATTTTGTGTGATGGATGGAAATTTACTTTGGAAAAACCATGAAGGTATCTTGCTGCACTGTCTAATAGAGAATGAAACTAACAAAATCATGCAAGATTTCCATGCTGGAGATTGCGGTGGACATTTGTACTGGAAGTCCACTGTGGACAAGATATTGAGGGCTGGGTACTACTGGCCCATTATGTTCTCTGAGGTTAAGAAATTTACAGCCTCATGCCACAAATGCCAACTATTTGAAGGCAAAAGACAGTTGCTGCCACTTCCTTTGAAGCCCATTGCAACAGAGAGACCTTTTCAACAATGGGGCTTGGATTTCATTGGGGAAATTCATCCCTCATCTTCAGGGCAACACAGATGGATTTTAACAGCAACAGACTACTTCACCAAGTGGATTGAAGCTGCCCCATGCAGACAAGCAAATGATTCAGTAATTATTCAGTTTTTGGAAAACAATATACTGGCTAGATTTGGCTTTCCGGACAAGATAATAACAGACAACGCTGCTGCCTTCAGATCCAAGAAAATGGTGAACTTCTGCCATAAATTTCACATTACTTTGGGCCATTCTACGGCTTACTATCTGCAAGGAAATGGCCTTGCTGAATCATCAAACAAAAGTTTGATAAATATCATAAAGAAAGTGCTGGAAGAGAACAAAAAGAACTGGCATAAGAAACTAGTAAATGCTTTATGGGCAGACAGACTAACAACTAAAAGATCAATTGGGACCAGCCCATATGAGTTAGTCTATGGATTAGAGGCCAGATTTCCTTCATCACTAGGAGTGCCGGTTATGAAACTTCTGCAAGAAAGCCAAGCAGAGCCAAATGACATGCAAAGAAGGATTAACCAGATAATTTGTTTACAACAGACCAGAGAACAAGTTTTCAGCAGAGTACAGATAATACAAGAGAAACTAAAAAAGGCCTTTGATAGAAGAACCAAAGCAGAAGATTTCAATGTAGGGGACAAAGTTTTAAAGTGGGATGCAAGAAGAGAAGAGAAAGGGAAACATGGAAAGTTTGACTCTTTATGGAAAGGACCATTTGCTGTCCAAGCAGTGCAAGGTAATAACACCTACTTCCTCAAAAGTTTGACTGAAACTGACTTGGATGAAGGTCCTATCAATGGCAGGATGCTGAAGCACTACTTTGACTGTTCACTATGAGTGGAATCCAAGGATTCATTGTATATATGCAGATGTACATATTGTTTTCTGTTTTAGATTGTAAAAAGCAGTTTTCCCAAGTGATTCACCAAGCAGTAAGAGGCAAGTAGAATCAGAGGTCTTCCAAGAAAAAAGCACACAATTTTGACACATTTTTGCAGCAAATTTCAAAGACTGGGATGGGCAGTCAAGGAACAAGGCAATCTGACCTGCTGTTCTTGGTCTTTCAAAAGAAAAACCATCCCCATGTGGAGCCACTGTTGGATACCTATACCAATAGGTTTCATATTTCATGATTGACCAAGGAAAGTCCAAATATGCTCTGCTTTGGTATTACAAAGATCCCATATTTCCTAGAGAACAAGAGGTGGGTAAATGGTTTCAAATGTTGAGGACCTTATTTCAATTTTGTGGATGATTCAACAGTTTAAACTGGATCATGCCATGTTTCAATTTTGAGTTATAGAATAGAGAAAGAAGTCTGTCCAAACTGCTTAATCTTGGCAGGCAAGTAGTTTAGGTAGAGGAGTAAAGGTTCCCAACAGCTTAATCTGGGACCTTGGAAGAAATAAGGTTAGAAGTAGATAGAAAAAAAAAAGAAAAAGCCAAAGAAAAGAAAAGGCAAGCAAGGGTTTGCAAGTCCAAATGCACCCTCTAAGGAGAAACAAAAAATGCTAGGAAAATAGCTGGGTAGGCAGTTGTGGTTGCAGAAAGGGTATTTTCACCATTGCACATATGTCAAGAGGTGTTTTGCCAAGGCAAAAATCTATCAATAGACAAAGTGGTTAATTCCATCAAATTACAGCAAGGAGCATAACTAACCTCCCTCTTCCCCTCTATTCCATTACTAACACTCCCTTTCTTTAGCTGAGATTTATGAAGAGAGATCATGGTTTTATGATGGTTCTTGTTCTTTCAGAAGCCACATTTCTTGTCTAAGATCTTTTCATTTTGATCTACTCTCAAAACTAAATCAACTTTACATAAACTCAGTAAAATCCCCTTCATTTGCTCCTCTCATTCATATTAACCTCTAATTCTACTATATAGCTCCCTTATCTTACCCTTCCCCTAATAATACTAACACTATGGTGTATAAAGCCCCAAAATCTTATAAATACCCCTTCCTTTGGCATTATAGCCATATGTTCTTCAGAAGGGACCAAAATGACCTCTGGTCACTTTGGTGAACCTGTCACATCCCATTCCCCCTTGCTACAAGTCAACTTGCTCCTCAAACCACCATTTGCATTGAATAAACCCTTATAAAACCTCTTTTGCCTTTAAATCCTTTGCAAAAGTTACCAAAGTCTAAAACCCGCCTCTGGCACATTTCCAAAGGTTAGCGCATTATTTGTTAAATGGAAAACATTCAAAAAACCAATGAAAAACCCACAAACCCAAAGTCTCCGCCGCGCATATAACCTAAGCAAGTTGCCGCTCCGCCCACCGTCGGATCAAGTCTCTGAGATCCGACGATCCACAGCGATATCGGAGCTGCCCCTGTAGCCGTCCTTTACCGCCCGAGAAGGTGACGTTGCGTCACGTCACGGGCAGGCCACGCGTCGAACGGCAAGGACTCTCGGAGCCGGGCCTGACACTTTCAGCGTCGTACCCAAGCCGCCCCGAGAAACCGTAGCGGTTAGCCTTAACCATAACCGCTACGGTCCTAACCGCCAACTGTTTTCCGCCAACGCATCGCCACGTCACGTTCGCTTGTACTCGCCCCTGCTATTCGTCCACCTGGCCGCTGACATGGCTGCCACCTCATCGCCCCCTTGGACCAATAGTCTACCGCCACGTCACCCGATGACGTCAGCTGACGTCACCTCACCTTGACCCGCCAATGACGTCATGCTGACGTCATCACTAAAAAGCGCCAAAATGGTAAAAAAGTCCATATTAACCCAAAAAAGCCGTGTTTTTCTCACTTTTCACTCCTGTCGCCACTGTTCTCTCTGCATGACCGTTTACGTTCGAATTTCCGCCAACCTGCTGAGTTAACCCGGGCGACCTCCTCAGCAGCAACCGTGCACGCCTGCGCAACCTCTGTTCGTCAATTAACAGGTATTTACCGTTGTTCTGCCCTCCATACGACTGTTATTAAAATTTAAGTTGCTCAGAAGGCTAAGGACACCTTACAACTATATTTGCACCGCCCATTTCCCTCTGCACGTCCACAATTGTAACTGTGAAGTCTAAAAACACCAGCCAAGCCATAATACCTGTAATTTCACTCAAAAACAGCGTTCACTGCGTATTCCCGGCAAATTCCTTGTTGACCTCAATTCACCCGCTGAAAGAGGGCATAGTGACACCCACAGTAGCCTTGGCTCCTAGTATAAGCAGTATTTCAATTGCTGCTGTATAAACTCCTCCTCTGATACTTAAATTTCAAGACTATTCTTACAAAAAGCACTTCTGTTCTGTGCTGGTGCTTTTACAAGCCACTTTATTACAATTGTTGAACTTCAAAGAATCATGGAGACTCCTATTGCTCTAAATATCAAGCCCCTCAATACTCCTCACCAGGAATTAGCATGGAAAGCTCTGGGAGACATGGATTACCAAATGCTGGACTGGTTCCCTATGGGAACCAAATACAATATCCAGATGATGAATGAGTTAAAAGCCCAGCACCTGAGTGGGGCAGACATCTTGGGAATTTGGGACTCAAATTTGCCCATCTACAACCTTCCCCAAGTAAATCCTATGCCAGAACTGATCTACAGCTGCCAGGAATGCTATGACCCAAACCAAAGAGCTGTCATCAGCCCCACAGGCTCAATCCTGTTCCAGATTACCCCAGAGAGTATAAATGGAATGCTGCACTTCCAAACTGCCAAGCAATTGACCCCCATCTTTATGCAGAATTTGATAAACAAAGGGACCAAGCTGTCAAATGACCAAATCATTAAAATCAATCAGTTGTTTGTAAGACCAGGCTCTGAATCAGTCAGAACCCCTCCTATTGGGTATCACTACTTGAATGATTTGGGCAGGATGTTAGTGGATTTAATCAGTTATGTCCTAGGATTTAGGGGGATGGAGGATGTGGATGATAGCCTAATGGCAATGCTGTCTATATTCTCTCCTGGTAATCCCCCAGCTGTACATTATGACTATGCAACCTACATTGCAGATAAAATCCATGAGCAGTTTATGAACTTGAAGAGGGAAAGACTATTCAGGTATACTTCATATATATACCATCTATTCTTGTTCTATCAGCCAGCCACCTTCTCTTTTCCTTTGAAGCAACTCAATGCCCAGGGAAATCCAAGATCAGTTATGTTCTGGACTTCTGTTTTTCATCATACCTCTGTATCACCTTACACATACACTGAGTTTATTGACTTATTCATTTATCCAGTCATGACAGTATTGCATGGTACTCCTCCTCCTAGACTAACTGATGACATGAGAAGAATTCTCCATTTGAATAAGTCCTACAGCATTGGTAATTGGTACTTCTACCAAAACCACACAGTCATCAGGATATATGGCTGTGAGTTGACCCCTTTTAGGTTGCCAAGGTATGTCCCCATGAGGCTTTTTGCCTTGGAATATTTCAGACAGTTTGGGAACTCAGACTACCTGCATTTTCAGAGCAAGAACAAGAAGTCACAGCTAAAGGTGAGGAGCCAGCTGGGTCCTTTCCTATATAACAGAAAAGAGGAAGGGTGGAAGGAGGCAGACAGTATCCTGGAGGGCCTCAGACTGCAAACCAGCTTTGAATGGATACCCTATGACCCCAATCATTCTATCTCCCTCAGGAGGATTAGATACAAATTGGGTAGCTATGCACACAAGAGACAACCCGAGATTGAACAGTATGCCAATGCATCAAATTGGGAAGAGGGTACCCTAGAGGAGGAAATTACTAATGAAGAGTTACTTGAGAGAGAGGCTAGAAATATGCAAAAGGAAGCTGACTTGGAAACTTGTGGACAGGTGCCCCTCTCCTACAAAAAGCAACTTGGAGCAGCTGCTACATCATCAACAGCACAGCAGCAAACTGCCGAGAAAGCACCACAGACAGCAAGCAAGGATAAAGGGAAGCAGGTGGAACAGCCACCTCCATTGACAGAAGAACAAGTGGATACATTGCTACAGCAGCAAGAAGAGATGGAGCAGCAGGAACTCGGGCAGCAACAGGAAGAGGAACAATTTAGTGAACAGCAGCCCTTGCAGCAAGAAAAAGTGATTAATGCTCCAAGCTCCACTGAGCAACAGGCTCAGACAATAGTGCCTCCTAGGGCAGAAACTACTGTTGATACCTCAGTCCTCCAAACCCCACAAAAGGAGGACTTAACCAGGAAAAGGGATAGAGAGACTCCCCTGACTTCATCCATCAATCGGGGAGAGAAAAGACAAAGACTAAATGACTCTCAAGAGGATGACATAGCAGTGAGGCAAGCAATGGGCATGGGCCCACCCAGTGGAGAAGTTTCAGCCAGTTCATTTCAGCATGAACATGATAGAGCCGTGGGAGGAGAGGTCAGCTCCTCCAGCCAGCATAGAGAAGGACAGTCAAGCATCAAACAGCAATTTATTGACATTAAGAGGAGGAGTGATCCTATTAAAGTACAGCTGTACAATCATTTGCTGAACCTGGCTCCTACCAATCAGCAAAGACTCATGTCTGCCTTTGATGTAAGTGAAGGCAAGATGATCATGAGTCACTTCATGCCCACAACGCTGCATCCTCAATCTACCTCGGATTACCTAAGAATCAACATGGAGGTTCTGGCCAAAGACATACACCCTATGGATAAGATTGAATTACATAAACAAACTGGTGAAATGGTGTATGCCTCCTTGGCAGATGAAACGTTGGAGAACTACAAATTGAAGAGCAGCCTTGATAACACAGCATCTCAGCTGGAATTGGAGAGAGCATCATCACAAGCCAAGGACAACAGGATCAAGTCCTTGGAAGAGGTAATTATAGAAATAGGACATGATCCTAAAGATGTTAAGGGTATCCAAGAACTCTTGAAGCTAAGGGATGCAGACTTGGCGGCCTTAAGAAAGAAAATCAAGCTTCCAGCTACCATCCATCCTCAAACAGATGAAGTTGCCCAGCAAAGGCAGGAAAAGGATGCTACAGACCTACTGATATCCCTGTACAAGGAGCTGGTTCGGACTCAAGACCAGCTAGGACAATCAGAAGCTGCAAAGGCAGCATTACAGACAGCTATGAAACAAAAAGAAGAGGGCCAACCCTCCCAGCCTCCTCCTGTGATAATCAACCTTGAGGAAGTCCAGCCAACAACTACTCCTCCTCCTCAACAGACAGGGCCTACAGCACCATCTACAGCAACAACTACACCAACAACAGAGCCAACTCCTACTCTGGATATGCAGAAGCTGCAAGCTGAGATCCAAGTTCTTGAATCCCAAATGAAAGAGCTTGATGAAGTCAAAAGATCTTTGACCAAGGTGAATGAAAAATTTGACAAAAGCAAGCAGAATGAGGAAGCAAAGGAAAGAGAGGTGAAAGCTCTAAAAAAGAGAATAGCTGAACTAGAAAAAGAGCTTGCACTAGAAAAAGTAACAGCAGAATTGAAAGCAGTCCTCTGGGGAAACATTGGTCGATCCATCACCAATCAGTGGCAGTATATTGAGACTATGGATGAGCAAATAGCACTCATCACGAAGGCAAACAGGGAGGTACAGAGAGCAAGAGCAAGCCTTGGCCACATGCCAGATGCTGCCAGCAGAATGATCAATATTTTGAATAACAAAACCAGCTCTCAACTAGCCACCATGGGAATTACTAACAGGACTGAAACAATTTCAGTAGTTAAAAGAGTCTTGACACTAAGAAGCCTAATTGGAACGCTGGAGAGGAGAACACAGGATATGCAGACCGAGATCAACAAATTCCTGGACAGATTTGTGGCATTACAAAACAGAGGCCTCCCCAGCATATTAAGCAGTGTAGGAAGGCTGCTTACTCTGGAAAATTACATCAAAAGGGTTGATGTGCAGGCTGCAGCACAAATAGCAAAACAACCCAGTACCTCAGCTGAAACAGGGCCAGCAACAGGGCAGAATTTGTATGATAGGGTGGATAACCTGTTCTTTATTATGAATGAAATTGATCACCTGTTTGATACCCCACCAAATTTCTTTAAGTATACAGAGGCAGATGAAACTTTGGGGGCAATCATAAGACACCAATTGCCCACACAGGAAGAGTGGAGGAATTTGACACAGGTAATCTTATCAGGCCCGAACCCGTAGGGTTGGTTTTTTCTCCAGTTTATGGGCAGTCATGCACAGGCAGAATTTTGATAGATAAAATCTACAAGGAAGAGACAGATGCTGAGCCAACTCAGCAGAGCTATTTACTCACCACAGCAGCAGTCACAATCATAGGTGACAAACCCAGAATACAGCGTACAAGCCATAAAGTCGGGTTCCCCAGCATTTAATCAAAGTATCTCAACCGACTCAGCAGATCCCAAAGGCCAAAATATCTTCTGACAGAACATTAAGACGCCTTTATCTTGTATTCAATGCGGTAATAAATTTCTGATAATAATATCTCAAAAGTTGGTGAGAATATTAAAGTCTGAGATAACTTAGAACTCAGATATTTTGTAAACAATCGCAAGTATATATTCACCCCTCGCAGAAGCTGAAGGGGTTGTTGTTATTTTCATTTTGGGCATCTCATTTGCTGTAAAATTCTCAGAGAAATAATACAAAGGGTGAATGGAATTTCTGAAGCTTGGCGTACCTTGATGCATTGTGATGAATGGTGAATGTTGCAGGATTCCAGAGTGTTTCATAAAACAATAAGTCTTTCTTAAATCTCTGTGTTACATGTTTTTCGAGCCTTTTGTTCTCTTTCATTGTTTAAATGTTTTACACTTAATAGCAAAGTAGAAGAATAGTTACAGGATTTAATCACTGATTACCCTGAACTCAATCTGAGCTATTATCCATGTTTTCTTCAGATACAGTGAATGAAGTGTAATTCTTAATTGCTGCACTTTAAAACTATATCTTTTACAGTGATAGACATCCCCAGGATTCAAGTTTTGCTCCTGAGGCATCTATCTGTTTCTCATACCTAGTTTGGTGGAAATACTCGAATACTTTAGTGAAAATTCTTAATTGCTTTCACTGGTTTTTTCACCTGTTTGTGTTATAAATCAAAAATTTTGTTGTATGAAGTATCCAAATGGCCCTGTAAGTTTCACCAGTTCACCTCAAGGTTTCTAGACACCTATACAGCCATAGACTCCATTGCCCAATGATATTTGACTCTTTGAATACTACATCATAAGACCTAAAAGAAACTCTTCAACCAAAACATAAACAAAACCTGTGCATAATAGCTAGCCTAAAACCCTATCATAAACAGTTACAAATCATAAAGAGAGAGCCCTCTCTGATCACAGTTTGGCTAGAAACAGTGATCCAAAGATTGGTTAGTGGTTACCCCGGCCGTATTCCCTTGGGAGTCATAGGGAACAACCTGGGTGTTAACAGGCCTGTTGAATTTTTTCCGCATCTCTAGCATGAGGCAACAAATCAACTTGTTGCAATATTTTCTTGATGCATGAGATCCTACCACCCAGGTGTTCTAGATTAGGGGCAAGTCCATCCCCTTGACTGTCATGGACATCTATTTTTTGACCAGCTTATTGAGGCGGGGTGCCCCTATCTCATTATTAGGTTCGGCCCGTGGGGGTGAATCCATGAGAGATTACATTCGCAGGTATTGTAGAGAGGGATCTCAGCCGAGTAAGGACGAAAAGATCAATATCCGAGATGTCACTGACAGGTCCTTGAGGACCATTCTGTTCACTTTTGCTAGACTGACTGGTAGTGTGGCTCTTCATGTGGCCAACAGGTCTTATATGCAGTATGCCTTAGAATGCCTTGAACCAAAGGTGTTCAACTGGTGTGATGCAGTACTCTCTGTGATGAAAGAACAACTGACCAAGGTGAAAAACAAAAGATTGAAGAACTTTGGTTATGGTTCTATTTTGACCGTTTTTTCCTTGGAAAAGATCCCGCTGATGCAGCCACAATATGTTTGACTTGGTTTACCTCCACTGACTGAGCCACGGATGCAGAGATGGGTTGACCTTATGGCAAGACATGCTGGTCGGTCCCAGGTTTCCTTTTCTGATACCTTTTTTGAGTGGTTCAATCATCAGGAGATGTTTTTTTCCAAGTATCCATATGATGGTATGGATTTCTGGGGTGATCCGGATTTGGTACTACCGGCTGGCGAGCAGTGGGGTGTCATCAGTAAATTCTCTGACCATATCTCTATTTATAGTTTCTTTTTATAATGTTCTTGTGCTTTCTTCTATCAGGACTAATCAAAACTCATGTGCTCATGCAGATGTTGTACCAGTTCGGCCAGTAGTACGCTTGAGAGTGCCAGCTACCGCTCCAGCAGGAGAGGCTGTGGTAAGGGCTATCCTTCACGACCTTGATGTGGTCGAGACTATTTCAGCATTGCAGGATCAGGTCGAAGGCCTCACTCTTGGTATTTCGGACATGAGGACTGACGATCTGCCTCTGAGGCTGCAGCGACATACTACCGGCGTGACGAGTCGATGGACTAGGATTTTACGCATGATTTCACAGGCGATGACTTGTTATCACCAACATCATTAGACTAGGGTGCCCCCTAGCGTTTTGAGTTTTGGGTCATCTAACCAATTTTTGTCTTGGTTACAGAACATTATGTGTAAACCATAAACAATTATATATATATTTTTGATTTTCGGAGTTTTATTTTGGTTAAGTTACATGATCCTGATGCAAACATTGATGAAATGCTTCTTTTTATAAATGTTGTAAATGTCTATCTAACACATAATTTGCCAATGAATCTATTAATGTGTTTAAGTTTCTGGAAATATGTTGATATTGAATAAAATCAAATTGCCTTTACAAAATCTTGACCCTTAGGAACATGCGATAGATAGCTGGATTTCGGACGGAGTAGATACCAGTGAGTTGTAGTATGACAAGTTTTGAGTCTAGCCTGATGACAAGTCGGCCTATGCCATGTGTGATGGCATTAGAGAGGAGTTCTATCAATGTGCTATATTCAGCGATGTTATTTGTTGACTGACCAATACATACCCCTCTGAAACTTACTAACTCGCCGCTTGGATAAAAAATGGCCCAGGCCGGAGAAGATAGGTTCCGCGAACTACAACTTGCTCCGTCAGAATATTCAAAAAATGATTCCAATAGGTTTGACATCTGCAACAAATGTAAAAAGTGGATTACTTGACCAAAACAATTACCCTTAGCGAAAACAAAAATGTAACAAAAGCATAGGGGTTACCACACTAAATCATGCGTAGTAACGCTTAAGGTACAACCCGTTACGGGGTTGCGTGTTATAGACATTTTTGTGCCTTACAGCATGAAGCATGAAATGTCAATAATCTGAGGGATCCAAGGTCCCTAAACATGTTTTTCCTACCCCTAGAGGAACAAGGTCAGCAAACCACAACACTGAAAATCAGTTCTCCACCTGAAAACACTCAGAAACAAGCTAATTCTGGATCATGTCAACTGCTCCATATAGCATCTGCGCTGAATGTCAACTGCTCCACTCTGTACCTGCGCTGAATGTCAACTCTAATGAAGGCTACCTGCGCTGGGCGAGATTGGCCAAGTGGCACAGTCATTCTGCAAGGTGTCAAATGCCCAGGAAGCTTCCAAAATGACACTTGGATCAAGGAATTCGCCTTGTGATGAGTAAGAGGATCTAGATCTCCAAGTGGAAGCAAGAAACTCCAAGTGGACTCAAGAACTGAAGAATAACTGAAGTGGGAGAGGACACTAGTCAGCTCCATGCCAAGCTCAAGCTGACTCATCCTTTCTCCAAAACTCCTATATATATAGCTCTCTCATGAGGTCTAAGGAGGCTGGAATTTTGTGACTGTAAGGAAGTGTTGTTGGTTTGAGTATAGAACTATTGGGTGATTGCTTTGAAGGAGGTGAAGAGGAGATTTCTTTCTGCTGGGAGGTGTTGCTGGATTGGGCCTTTTATGGTTGTAACACTCTCAGAACTTTACTTCTTCCATTAATAAAGCATTTGAGGTTCTTCTATATGCATGTGTCTCTGTGGCGTGTTGATACTTGTATATTTGATTTATTCTAATCCTTGAATCAATTATGGATGTATGCTTCTTGTAGTTTCCCTTTCTTGTGCTTTTGCAGGATCTTTTGTGTAGCTGGGCCAGTGAAAGAGCAAGGAGCTGGGAGCAAGCAGCAAAGAGGAAAGACTGGATCAATCATTAGCGGAAGATAACGCTTAGTGGATCTCTTTCTCCTCTCTATTACATCTCATAAAGAAGTAATCTTGAATAGCTTTGCATTCGGTTGTTGCTGAGGTACTATCAACCTTAGAGTGGGATTGGGTCATTCCGTATTGGATACTTTTCCCAACAACAAATTGGCGACTCCACTGGGGATTGTATCTTGTTGGTTGTTTGTGTTTTTGCTATTTATTTCATAAACACAGGGAGTACCGAATTGAACTGCATTTGAATCTTTCAAATGCAAAGTAGAGGGCAGCTACTCTAGCTCAGTTTCTGGGCAAGTTTATGATTTGAAGAGCTGATCCACAAGGACTCTTAATAGCTCTTAGTGATATCTTTTCATCCTCCTTGTCATCCCTTAGTGTGTACTTGACTGATAGCTTCTGATTTGGCCAAAAACTGTGAATTTTTGAGCAATCTGTGACCCGGAAACCAAGAGAAACGAAAGTTTCGTTCTTCAGTGCAGGCTGTGTGAAGGCTGTCTGCATTTCAGCGCAGTTCCGGAAGGGGCTACCTACGCTGAAGGTCAAACTGCCTGTCTACCACCTGCGCTGGACCAGTCTTGCCTTGTGCTACTGGGGTTTCTTGCTGTTTCTTGCCCTGTTTTCACTCTTGTTTTGCTGCCTGTTACCAGTCAATGTGCCTACCTGAAACCAACTTTCCTTGCCACTATTCCGCCTCGGTTGTATAAAGAAACTGTGTTTGTTCTTTGTGTATTTCTTATATCATTTACAGTTTCCCATAACGAAAGTGAACTAGTCTTGTTGTGGCCTCTTAGATCTAGACCTGTGATCAAGTGTCGTTTTGATCTTAAGAGTTAGTTTGTTTGCTGTTCATAGCTGATTGAGCTTTTGCTTTCGTCATATGGTTTGAGTTTATATATTTCTAGTGTCGAAACAAGTAAATCTTAAGGTGTCTTTTGATTTTGGACAAGCTTGTTTGCTTTCACTTGAAATTGAATTCAAAGTTATACAACAACTTTCTTTTTGTGTCGCACAAAAATTAAGAAAGAGAAAAGAAATACTTGCATTGTGCATGTGCATTATGACAGTTTGCATGTTGATTTAGGAAAAAGGGCATTAGTGTGTGCTCTATGATCTGTGTGAAAAGATGTTATATTTCTTTTCCCTCAGTAGTTAAGATTTTCAAAGTTGAAATATTGAAAAGCTTGCTTATCATCTTAGACTGCATTTAGGAGTGTTACTATACATCTCGTGGTGATCCTTAAAGGCAAACTGCTAAACAAGATCAACCTTAAAATAAATTGAATTTACATAACAACGCATTGAAACATAACGCAAACACATAGAGGTCTAAGCTAGAGACATGTTCCGGCGTCGTTAAACGTGATATCTTAGCGTTGAGTGGTTGGGTGATTCCTCCACGGTGAAGCGATAAGTATCAATACGGACTTATGCTCCCACGTACCGTCGCGTATATATTGGGAGACCCCTATAGGAACAAAGCCTTTATCCAATAGGAAACCGTGTCGGCCGCCCTACTGATCGCAATGCAGTGAACACAGCATTCACGAAGATCGACCACTCGTACCGTAAAACGTATTATGTGGTTTTGCGAAAAGTTTGGCACACCCTCTGCCTAGAACTCCAGAGCAGTTTATTTTGGCCTTTTTCAAACTCTATAACTGAAAAATTCCATCCAAGCATTTGTCACTTCGGGCTCGTTAAAACATCGAAGGAGACTAGAGTCATCTTTAGCTTTTTCTCGACTCTTACAAAGTGAAAAAGCAAGTTGTGTCTAAAGCGTCATTATAAAATTTATTTTAAACGGAACATAATCACCTCCTATTCCCGCGTTGATCTTAGGTTGAGAACATGGAACGCCCCAACCAAGGAATTCCACATGATGGAAATCCTAGTCCTTTCTCCTCTTGGGGAGAAGTTGGTGCGCCCCACATGGCCACATTGTCGCTTCCAGGAATGACAATTGGCCTGCCTATTTGGCTATTCTCAACCAATGTAGTTCAGAACACCATGGTTCCTGAACAGTCGAGTCAACAGTTAGATCAGTCTTCTACCAGCCTTCTACTTCCTATAACTCTTCCTCTGATCCTTCATCTTCGCAAGGTAGAGCCGGCAAAAGCCAATCTCCCATGAAGAAGAAGGAGAAGAAGGAGAGAGAGAAGAAGAAGAAGGAGCCTAAGGCGCCTGGGGGCAAGCAAAAGACATCTAACAAAAATCCACACACAGCACAGACCGGGCCTAAATCGCCATGTGTCATATGTAGAGGAGACCACTTCCATAGAGATTGTCCCTATATTCCCCGGATACTAAGGGACTGGTCACCTCGTTTGCACAATTCGGGAGCATCAACCCCTGATAGCCATGTTGAATGCTTACCGTCAACCAGCGAAAGTGAAGGTTCAAGACAAAGAGAGGGAGCAAGATCCCCCTGCGAACTATGTAAAGGCGATCACGCCATCCACCGTTGTCCCTTCTTAGACGAAGCGAAGAGAGTTTTGGAAGATCGTCCGGTTTCACCATTGAGACTTCCTCCTGGATACAAAAAACTCGTGCCAAGTCCTTCGTTGGTTGAAAATACAGCTGGCCCGCTCAAGTGGTCAGCTGAAGAGTCAGTCATTGAAAATGAACCTACTGAATCCAGACCAGACGAAAGTCTAAAGGTCGATACGGCAGTTGACCCGGTTCCGCCTTCAGAGGTTTCATCTTCAAATGACACCGTCAATGAAGTTTCACCTTCAAATGACACCGTCAATGAAGATTCATCTTCAAATGACACCCTCACTGAAGAGAATAAGGATGACACCATCCAGATTCTTTTCGTCAACATTGACTCTGATGAGCATCAGGGCAATACGCCCATTCCTTTATCGCAGTAAGGAACATCGTCAGGGTCATATCCGGCCGTGTATTCGGTCCAGTAACCAAGCAACCTGGTTGTGTCCTTTGATTGGAACCAACTAGGCAGACCCCGGTTACCAGCCAATATACCATTCAGAATCATAGTCCAAATCTACAGAATGGCAATGGCTGGAACTATCATTGATGAAGGGGCATCTGTGAGTATCCTTTCCTCTGTTGCTTGGAAAGCACTGGGTTCCCCGGAGCTTTTACCTGAGATAAGAAATCTCTCGGGTTTTGATAAAGGAACCAGTCGTCCATTAGGGATCCTCCCCAATGTACCTGTTACATTGAAAGGGAAGACCGTTCAAATGAACGTGATGGTCGTTCAAGGACCCTTGGATTATAACCTACTCCTTGGACGAGACTATATATATTGCATGGGAGCTATAGTCTCCTCACTCTTTAGAGTAATGTGTTTTCCACACAAAGGAAGAATGGTCAAGCTCGTAGACCAACTTTCATTTCCGGGATCACGCATTGCAAATAGTCACATACCAACCCTCAATGGTCTATTCACCCAAGAAATGTCTCCACCCCCAGTCCTCCTTCCCGATGAGTGCGAGTGATTCAGAAAGATGGGACTGGAACCCAGGGGGCATGCATCCTGGTCTGCTTCGGGCAGAAGAAACCTTGGGTATAAGGTAGAATTTCCGCGAAGGAATATGACTAGTCCGTACCTCGTCCGTGGAAGGAAGAGGGGTTGTTCTAGAATAGGATTCTTTTGATAAGGTTACTTGTTTGACAATGGTCATTCACCATTGTCTACTTCGGTAGACAGTGCTGAGGAAGTGTTTTCGTTTGATGGTGTTAACAAAACAATCTTTGGGTAACCAGAAAGAGGTAAGCCTCACCCTTTAAAAAAAATGTTTTATCGGATAAGTAGGGGCAGCCTTGAAATTGTACTTTATACCTGGGGGCATGCAAACCTTTTGGAGTGCAAGCTAAGAGCGGTTATTTATCTGTTTTTGGGATTAGCCGTTTCTGAACTTGCATGAAGAAAGGATGAGAGGGAGCAAAGCTTAGTGAAGATGAAGCTCTATAAAAAATAGAGATCTCACAGGAGACATTCTTATCTTATGACTGGTATATCGAGCAGTTTTAGCATAAAGTCCAGGCTCGTTAAAAAATAAACGCAAGATCCGAGCAGTTTTAACGCGGTCTTCATGCTCGTTAAAAAATAAATAAAAGCAGTGAGCAATGTTTCCCCCAGAGTTTAAGCTCATTTTTAAATAAAAAATGAACCTATTCCGGTAAATAACCATTGTGATCGTAAATTTATTAGCCATAAAAAGCCTTGGTCGTGTTTGCACTTGCCACCTCCATTCCAGTTGGCCGATCGTTCACCCCCATATGATTGTTTACCCATTTTGAGGAACAGCTGCGAAGAGTGATTTCACTTAGCCATCCTTGTGACACTGCCGTGATTGGAAAATTCCAACCTGTACCTGGAATCTGCTGCTATCCCTGTTTATCACTCGTTCCTCAAAAGATGAGTCTTCTTTGAGCTCTTTTCATCTAACTCGTAAAATATGAAAAGTTTGCCGAGTTTTGGCCTTCCAGCTCGTTAAAGTGACCGGAAGAGTTATCCCTCCTGTAGATTTTAATCTTTTTGGACCTGAGGGATTATTGCACAAAAAGGTCGAGCGCTTGTTTTATTCGGCTCGTTAAAATTATCGAAAACTCATCCCTTTTGTATTGTTTTATACTTTTTTCGGACTTAAGGGATTAGATGACGAAAAAGGAATTTTGGAGTTAACTTTCTGTACCTTTTCAGACTCTCTAAAAATGAAAAGGACCGAGTTTTCCTTGTCGTTAGACTCGTTAAAATGATTAAATAGCGACAAACTTGTCTTTAGACGAGAACGAGTTTCCCTATCGCTAGGCTCGTTAAAACATAGCGATGGGCTTGCCCGAAGGGCAGGTTATAGAACAAGCATATGTTATCCTCCTCAAGCTTGACAAAAATAAAGAGGTACTGGTCAGAAATGACTGAGGAAAAATTGGGAGAACCTCAAAGCTTTAATGGTAGCAAGTCGCTCTTGAACATGACACTTTGTCTTCCGTATCACATCGGGTTGGGTTGTTTCATTCACCGGTCTCATCACCATGGTCCTCGCCAAACCATCCACATTTGGGGTAATGCTACCGATCCATCACATCAGTGTCGTTATATGTTCATGAGATGTTGTTCAGAGAGAGTCAACCGTGTCCATCCACTGCCATACATTATCCTTCATCCACCCATGATCGCCACCCTGAATCATATTTCACAGATTGTTTTCACCTCCACTAAAATCATTAGCTCCGTTCCGTGTCACTGATGTGGGATTCATTAAGGCCCTCCTTTGACGGATCGCTTCTTGTCGACTTCATCTCATTATCCAAGAAGTTGATCTACGAACAACCCCATCAGTACTTTGAAGCTTGCATGCCTCAATGGCAAGTTTCTCACTTCCGGCGACAGGTATACATCAATGACCTTCGACCAGAAGATTTTGCGTGGTGTTCGACGCCAAGTCCTCTATTCACACCACGTGAATTGTACTGCAGTACCTTGAGGGTCATTGTCATTATTGGTGATTCCTCTCGCGCTTGTTAACGGTTTACATTATTGACCGGTAATCAAGCGATGTCTTTCCATGTTCGACTTCAGCGCAATTCTCACATGGATCGACTTGTACTTAGAGTGAAGATCGAACGAGTTTTGAAGACCCCGGATCTAGTTTCATCCATCCGGGCTGCGATATATATTCAGGAAATACAAAGACATTTGATATGTACATTATTACAGCAGATGATCATCCTACTCAAAGGATGATAATTTCAGCAGAGAATTATCAGTCTACCATCAGACGGTCGTCTGTTATATGTACCAAAATGAATTTATAAAGATGAGCATGGGAATGCCCGCCTCAGCTAGATCATGAAAGCAGAATGAAAAATAATGTATTGTATTGTATTTATTACAGGTCACCTCTCAGCGATTGAATGAACTTCGGATCCTCCTGATAAAGCATTTCACCCGATAAACGACCTCATACTTTAGGGGGCAACTGTTATAGACATTTTTGTGCCTTACAGCATGAAGCATGAAATGTCAATAATATGAGGGATCCAAAGTCCCTAAACATGTTGTTCCTACCCCTAGAGGAACAAGGTCAGCAAACCACAGCACTGAAAATCAGTTCTCCACCTGAAAACACTCAGAAACAAGCTAATTCTGGATCATGTCAACTGCTCCACTGAGCATCTGCGCTGAATGTCAACTGCTCCACTCTGTACCTGCGCTGAATGTCAACTCTAATGAAGGCTACCTGCACTGGGCGAGATTGGCCAAGTGGCACAGTCATTCTGCAAGGTGTCAAATGCCCAGGAAGCTTCCAAAATGACACTTGGATCAAGGAATTCGCCTTGTGATGAGTAAGAGGATCTAGATCTCCAAGTGGAAGCAAGAAACTCCAAGTGGACTCAAGAACTGAAGAATAACTGAAGTGGGAGAGGACACTAGTCAGCTCCATGCCAAGCTCAAGCTGACTCATCCTTTCTCCAAAACTCCTATATATAGAGCTCTCTCATCAGGTCTAAGGAGGCTGGAATTTTGTGACTGTAAGGAAGTGCTGTTGGTTTGAGTATAGAACTATTGGGTGATTGCTTTGAAGGAGGTGAAGAGGAGATTTATTTATGCTGGGAGGTGTTGCTGGATTGGGCCTTTTATGGTTGTAACACTCTCAGAACTTTACTTCTTCCATTAATAAAGCATTTGAGGTTCTTCTATATGCATGTGTCTCTGTGGCGTATTGATACTTGTATATTTGATTTATTCTAATCCTTGAATCAATTATGGATGTATGCTTCTTGTAGTTTCCCTTTCTTGTGCTTTTGCAGGATCTTTTGTGTAGCTGGGCCAGTGAAAGAGCAAGGAGCTGGGAGCAAGCAGCAAAGAGGAAAGACTGGATCAATCATTAGCGGAAGATAACGGTTAGTGGATCTCTTTCTCCTCTCTATTACATCTCATAAAGAAGTAATCTTGAATAGATTTGCATTCGGTTGTTGCTGAGGTACTATCACCCTTAGAGTGGGATAGGGTCATTCCGTATTGGATACTTTTCCCAACAACATTGCGCCAGTCGAATCCCATCATAATCCACTAACTCGTAGGCCCCTTTTTCTAATACATGTTTAACAATATAGGGGCCCATCCATAAAGACTTGAATTTACTTGCTCCCAATTTATCGGATTCCTGGTCGTAAAGTAGGACCAAGTCACCTTCTGAGAAGACACGGGGTTTGACATTCTTGTCGAACTATTCCTTGACTCGTTTCTTATGGGCTTCGTTAGCCAAAGCAGCATCATGATGGGTTTCATCCAATTGGATTAGTTCCATGAAACAAGCCTCCTCTTCTGAAGCTCCTGGGATAAGGTCGACAGCGAGTTTGAGGGACGAGATCTCACACTGAACTAGTAAGACTGCTTCTAGGCCATACACCAGTTGAAAGGGTGTAAACTCAGTTGCATTCCTTACCGATTTTCGGTATGCCCACAAGGCTGAGTACAGGATTAGGTGCCAGCTCCTTTTGTGGACTCCAATCATCCTTTGCAACATCCGCTTCAGGACTTTGTTGATCACTTCAACTTGTTCGTTGGCTTGCGGGTAATATGGAGTAGAGCTGTTGTGGGACAACCCAAATTTGGCAGCCAATTCGACCATCATGTGATTGCGAAAATGTGATCCATGATCTGTGACTATGGCCTGTGGAATGCCGAATCTGGAGACTACATGATTGAAAAAGAAAAGGGCAGCTGTTTCGTTGGTGTTGTTTAATGTAGGCATCGCCTCAGCCCATTTGGTAAAATAGTCTACCGCAACTATGATATACCCATGCCCCCCGGTCGAGGTGGGGTTACATGTCATGAAATCTATGCCCCATTTGGCGAATGGCCCAACAACAACTATTGGCTGTAGGGGTGCGGGCGGTCTTCTGGTTTTTCTACTGAAAATTTGACATGCATGGCAACTTCTGACTGCAGTTATGCAATCTTTGAACATTGCTGGCTAGAAGTATCCTGCTCGTAAAAATTTTTGCGCCATAGTGTAACCAGATTGATGTCCCCCACACGCGCCTAAATGGCAATAATTCAGGATTTTTTTGGCCTCCTCATGGGTGAGGCACCTCCTCAGAACTGTATCGACACCACGACGGTAAAGTGTATCACCGCTGATCATGTAGTCTTTTGATTGGTATCGAATACGTTTTTATTCCAAGCAAGAGGTATTAGACCTATATTTTTGGGTTTGTAGATAGATGATTATATCTCCATACCACGGATTGCTTGAAGATATCAGAAACAAAGATTCATCCACGATCGTTTCTTTGGATGTTTCATCGTTGGACAACGATGGGAGATCGCATTGTAATTCCGCGAATACCAGGGATTTCTTCGATTTGGATTTTACAAATTCCAGATCAAACTCTTGAAGAATTGCTATCCATTTTGAATATTTCCCCCCCAGCAACTGTCGCGACAATATATAAGTCATGGGGTTGCCATCTGACAAAATGGTAGTTTTTCGAAAGAGGACATAGTGTTGAAATCTCTGTATCGCTTGAACAGCTATGAGAGCTAGCTTTTCAACATAGGAATACTTGATTTCCATATCGTTTAAGTTTCTACTCAAATAATATATGGGATGTTCAATTCCATTGTCTTCTTGAACTAAAACCATTGCGATGGTTGTATCCACTGCAACCAGATACAGGTTAAAGTCTTTTTGATAATCAGGAGCATACATTAATGATGCTTTCATTAGGGATTCCTTTAAAGCATCAAAGGAAGCTTGCGCGACCTGATCCCAGACGAAGGGTAGCAAGTTCGGCGTAATTTGGAATGAACCTTCTCAGAAAGTTTGCTTTCCCTTGGAATTTCTGAATCTGAAGAAAATTTGAAGGTGGAGGTAGATTTATGATTGCCTGAACCTTACATGGGTTGAGACAAATCCCGTCCTTTGAGACTACATGTCACACGGAATCTGTCAAGGGTGCGGACACGACTGACCTTCCTAGAAGTCTAAGACATTCTAATGACAAACAAGACAAAATGGAGTGATCTTTCTCTAAATACACCTTTTACAACATGAAAACTACAAGTGTTTAGGCTTACCTTATTCCAAAACGCTGTTGTTGAAGTCCGTTCTTGACGATCCGGATGAGCTCCTCCTTCAAGTCAATTCCTGCAACCACAAACAATCAAACAATTACCAAGCACTTGCATTTCATATAATAAAACATATATTCAACATGCAGACCAAGGAACACATGAAATAACTCATTAACATAAGCTATTGAGAAAAATAAACCAGTTTGTATTAATAACGAAACAAAGAAACTCTTACAACCTGGCCTTGGTGTTGTGCAAGTTCCTCCCAGGGTCCATCAAGGGTTTTCCTCTACTTTGACAAAGCTCACCCTCTCCCAAGTAGAATCAAGTGAAGACAATCTCTCCTCACAAAGGCTCTAATGGAAGACCTAAATCCTGCAGCATTTACCCAAAGAAAATGTATAGCTCCAACCTCCTCTCCTTCTGGCTCAATGCCTTCATTTATAGTGCTGTAAAGAGGTTATTCAGGTCCACTATCAATGGGATCATCCCCCTCTATGGGTGGGATAGCTCCCTTATTGATGGGATAGATTCCCCCTTAATAGAGATACATGAACCAACTGGAGGCGCATCCATTTCATCAAACCGACCTCTAGAATGTTCTAGAAGTAACCACAAGTAACTTTTTCAAGATAAAACTCGCGCATTTTGCCTTTTACAGAGGGACGCACCTGTCCCTTAACATACAGAGCGTCCATGGACGCATATTTTGTGAACATGATCAGCGTCCCCGCAGGTAAGGCTAGAGAGAACCTGCGACCCCAGAGATAAACATGATTTTTACAAGACTTTCTCTCTTCTTTGAGTTTGAGATGGATAACAGAGGCATGAGACTTGCCTAAGAGGGTAGCATGACTTGTTGATTGGAGCCATACTAACTGTAAGTAGTCAAGGTGACATTTTTTAGTGTAACAGATTGCCCCCTAAAGTGCGAAGCCTGGAATAGAATAGGGTTTTGTAATTCTAGGAAGGGTGAAGCGCTTTATCATTTCAAGGATTGCCTTGTGGATGGCCTGGTTGGAACCTGCAATTTTCAACACAAAATACATGGATAAGATTATATCATCACTGAGGTAGGCATTCCCATACTCAGATTCAAAACTTTAACTAATGGACTAACTATTCTGATATAGGAATGATCTTGCAGTACATCATTTTTATAGACTTTTGTAGACACAGTATGGACGCAGCCATCTGTTTATGATTAGTCTACATAGATAATGAATACAAAACTCCTCGCAGCCTGGATGGTAGAAACTAGATCCAGGGTCTTCACTTCTACTTCCCGAATTGGTACGATTCTAGCCATGTGATTAAATGATTCGATGTCGAACATGGTAGAAACCACTTGATTACCAGTCAATGATGTAAACTGTTAGCAAGCGTGAGAGAAACCACCAGTAATGTCAATGGTCCTCAAAGTACCAAGCACAACCCGTGAAATGTGAATAGATGTTTTGATGTCGAACACTTCACGGAATCCTTTGATCGAAAGTCAATGATGTAAACTGACGTCAAAGGCGAGAAACCTGCCATTGATGCATGCAGACTTCAAGGTACTGTCGATTCCTAAGTCATCTTTCTAGATAATGTGTCGATGTCGATAGAAAGCGACCCGTTGCAGGCAAGCCTGCAACACGAAATCATTGTTCAAGTTGAAGAAATGTTGCTGTAAGGACTGACTCAGGGATGGTCAATGGATGACAAGTATTTTGCAGATGAAAGTTTTGCTTGCAGACCTCTTGAACACATAACGACACAACAGATGGTTTGGTGACGAATAACTCAAAGTTGATCCCTGAACCCGGTTAAAGATTTTCAAAGTGATTTAGTCAACTGTGAGGTAAAAGATTTCCCAACCCAGGTGAATGAAAAGTGTCGTGTTCAAGAGCGGTAATAAAGTTTCTTCTGAGGCAAAAGGTGACAAATAGGTTCATTCTTCTCTTTTTTCCCCCACCATTTCTGGCAAGTACCTCTTTATTTTTAACAAGCTTGAGGAGGATAACATATGCTTGATTATAAGCTCATCCTTCGGACGAGTCCAACCTAGTTTAAATGCGAACCCTAGGAAGGAGTGGTTCGTTCCTGTTTGTAATTGAACAGGTCCTTTACTGTAAAAGTTTAACGAGCCCAGTATAGGAGAAACTCGGCGTTTTTCATTTTTAGAGAGTCTGAAAAACTTAAGGAAACTCCACGTTGAACTTTTTCGTATATTTGTGTCCCTCAAGCCCGAAAAAGTATAAAATAATACCTGGGGGAACCGCTTGATCTTGCGACCAAGGAGTACTTTCATAATAGAATCGTTGATCTGAAAAGTAAAAAGCGATCAAAGACACGTCGTTTTATTTCCTTATCGAGTTTGAAACGACAAAAACCCGGCAATCTTTTCCTGATTTTACGGTCAGAAAAGAGCTAAAAGGGGACCGTCTTTTAATTCCGTTTTAACGAGTGAAAAAGAAACACTCGGCGATCTTTTCATGTTTTAGGAGTCAGAAAAGGGCTTAAAAGATGACTCTGAAATTTTGTTTGTGAAAAATTATAATTTCCCTTGAAATCCCTTCGTCCTGCACAAAAGCGACATATTACTCATACCTGTTTAAAATAGGCAAAAATACATTTGAAAACATCTTTTCATGGTAAAAAATGAACTAATTCATCCAAAAAACCTATAAAAAGACCTTTTACCATGTCATTTTTACCGTTTCACTGTTGAGGTTGAAAAAGGAGCTTTTGACAAGAAACTTCCCGTGGTTGCTGCGGAAAATCTGACCGTCGGAATCGAACGCCGCTTCACCGAGGTATTTTACACATCCCACTCTTCATTTTTATCCGTTTAGTTTTTTGTTTTTGGTCTCTGTTTCATTTTTTGGGGGGGTTTTGGGTTCAAAATGCGCCCCTCGGCGGACGCAGGTGCCCTTCGGGTGGGCCGCGTCCCCCGACTTTTTCTCACACGGGAAAAAGGTCTGGGGACGCGGTCCGCCTTCAGGCGAGCTGCGTCCGGACGCCCTGTGCTAAAAAGCCGGGGTGCGTCTTCCGCAAAGGGCGCATTTTAAAACCCTAACTCTCTCAAAAAACCACCAAATTTTCTCAAATTAATTTCTAATTGACTCTTTTGATGTGCAGGGGCCAAAACATGTTGGACTGGAGAGAGAGAGAGCACGTAGAAGACGATGAAGCTGCGATTAACCACCAACCCTCTCTGGATGCCTTAAGAACATGTGGATTGTACAAATATTGGACCATACCGGGCATGAGGGGCCAGGTAAGATTTTTGGAATGGCTAGTTGAGCGATGGAACGTTCAAGATCAATGTTTTTACATTGGAGGGCACCAGCTCGAGATAGAGCCCTCGGATGTATACTTTCTCACTGGCTTGCCAAACAGAGGTGAGCAACTCAACCTTGCGGGGACCAGGCCGGGTGGCCAATCCCTTGATGATCTCCGCGAGGAGTGGTGCAGACCAGGGACTCACCATAAAAAAGGTGTGGAGATAAAGCACATCGCTCTGGCGGAACTTAGAGTTATTGCATTTACGGTCACTAGGATTTGTGGCGCGGCCGCCTTGCACATTGCTTCCGGATCCCAAATGCGGATGGCAGTTGACTGTTACCAAGGCACCATCTTCAACTGGTGCGAAGCTGTGTCGGCTCATATGAAGAGCCAACTAACCAAGGCAAAGAACGGACGACTAAAGACTTTTGGATATGGGCCTCTAGTCGTGAGCTTTGCCTTGGAGAGAGTTCCTATGCTGATCCCTCAGCAACTCACTGTTGATGTCTTGGGTCCTCGGGAGCCAAAGCTTGTTCGATGGGTTGCGGTAATGGCCCGGCATCCTGACGAGGGTGCTGCAGTGGTTCGATTCTCTGACAGTTACTTCGACTGGCTAGAGGGCCAGCTTTTTGTGATACAAGACTTTCCATATGCCGGAATGGATTTCAGAGGTGATCCGGACATGGTTCTTCCACAGGGAGAACAATGGGATGACAGAGGTACTTTCATTTTCACAAGTTTTCTAATTATGTATTTTTTTTATTTTTCATATATATCGTCTCAAAGTAACAGTAAAATTTTAAAAATGCAGATGTTGGACCACAGCGTCCAGCCAATCTCCGGCCTTACGACAGACGACATCCAGCTGCACCGGCACCGGCCTTACAGGATGCGACAGCAGAAGTACTAGCCGATTTGGAGCATGATCTAGAGCGTCTCACGGCAGATATACCTGAGACTACTATGGATGACATTCCAATGAGGCTTCAGCGCTTCGTGGTTGCAGTCCCTGGACCGTTTAGGAGATTTCTGCGCAAGATAGCCCGCGCAGTGGTGTCGTACAGAGAGCACCACCAGTGATTGACTAGTCACTTTTGTAGTCACATGTGACATTTTTGACTTTTTTGCACTATCATTTTGCCGATCATAAGGTGTGTTAAACCTATGGTCGAAGACGATGTATATATTTTTGGACACACTTCTATCTATATCTATATATCACTATTATCGGCTTATCTTGTTTAACATGTATGATGAAATGTCTTTAAATTTACTTGCATGATTATTATAAATGTCTGTCCAACACTTGAGAAGCAATTGCATCTGCTAATGTATTCAAAGACCTTGGAATATGTTGATATTCAATGTAATCAAATTCACGTTCCAAGAGACGCACTCTCAAAAACAACCTTAATAACACAGGATTTCTAATGGCATAAACTCTATTAAGCTGTAATACAACAAGTTCAGAATCTAACCTCACTATCAAACGTCGAATTCCAAATGAAATAGATTCGGATAATAATTCAACCACTGCACTGTATTCTGCAATGTTATTCGTTGTTTGACCGAGGCTTACCCCATGCATAGAAACTAACTCGTCAGAGGGCGAATAGATAACCCAAGCTGCGGAAGAGATATTCCGTGTACTACGACAAGCACCATCAGCAAATCCAATGTATGTTTGGAGAGGCGTCGACATCTACAATATCAAGAGTAAAACCAAGATGAGCCAAAATAATGACGAAAAAACACACTTGCTAAGCTAAGCACACTGACTAAACTAACACACTTGCTAGCTAGAAAGGAAATCTAACCTATCTAAAAATTTCTCCATCCACCATTTTAAGCATAATACCTCTTTAGGTAAAGTCCATTTCTGGGTTTGCCCAAAGAGTCCCCATCAAAATCAACTAACTCATAAGCCCCTTTTGCTAGCTTTCGCTTTACAATGTAGGGCCCATGCCACATGGGAACGAATTTTCCAGCACCTAGCTTATCGTTCGCTTGATCATATAATAGTACTAGGTCTCCTTCCGAAAAACTTCGAGGGGTTACATTTTTATCGTACTGAGCTTTCATTCGTTTCGCGTGAGTCTCGATAGCTAAAGTAGCGTCACGTCGAGTCTCATCTAATTTAGCTAAGTATAACAACCGTTTCTCCTCTTCGGAAGTAGCTGGAAGTAATTCGACAGCCATTTGAAGTGATGGGATTTCGCACTCAATAGGTAACACAGCTTCTAAGCCATAAACTAGCTGAAAAGGGGTGAAACCTGTTGAATTTTTCACTGAAGTTCGATATGCCCATAGTGCCGAAAATAACATGTTATGCCAATTCGTTCGATGGATACCAATGATCCGTCGAATCATGACGACTAGAACTTTGTTGATTGACTCAACCAAACCGTTGGCTTGCGGATAATAAGGTGTAGAGCTATCGTGGCGCAAACCAAGCTGGCTTGTAAGTTCAGTCATCATGACATTTCGAAAATGGCTTCCATGGTCCGTAATGATTGCTTGTGGGACACCAAACCTAGTTATGATATGATTGAATACGAAAAGTGCAGCTGTCTTGCCGCTTGCGTCGAATGTAGGCATCGCCTCGGCCCACTTAGTAAAATAATCAACCGCAAGGATGATATACGCATGCCCCCCGGCCGAGTGAGGGTTACAAGTAATAAAGTCAATGCCCCATTTGGCGAATGGACCAGCGGCAATTATAGGGTGGAGAGGAGCAGGTGGAGCGCGCATCTTGCGATCAAACACTTGACAGTTGTGGCATTTTCTGACGGCAAGGATACAATCTTTAAACATAGACGGCCAGAAATAGCCAGCGCGCAACACCTTCTGAGCTGTGGCATACCCAGACATATGACCGCCACATGCTCCAGAGTGACAATCATTCAAAACTCTCTCAGCCTCATCGTGAGTTAAACAACGTCGAAAAACTAAGTCTGCCCCCAGGCGATAAAGTGTATCTCCAATAATTCTGTATTGCTGGGATTGAAACCGAATTTTTCGACGGTTTTCCTTGGAAGTTTCAGGCCGAAAGGTTTGGGTTTGGAGATAGATGATTATATCCCCATACCACGGATCTACAGTGCTAATAAGAAACAAAGATTCGTCCGCAATGGACTCCTCTGCCACAGTCTCTGTGTCAGCACTCGGGAAATCACACATCAATTCCGCAAAGACTAAAGATTTCTTAGACTTGGACTTCTCAAACTCCAAGTCGAACTCTTGCAGGATGACGATCCATTTAGAGTACTTGCCCCCTAGCAGTTGTTTTGTCAAGATATAAATCATAGGGTTGCAATCTGAAATAACAGTAGTTTTGCGGAGAAGAATGTAGTGACGAAAACGCTGGACAGCTTGAACGGCTGCCAGGGCCAATTTCTCCACATGTGAATATTTTAACTCAGTTGGATTTAAGGTTCTGCTAAGGTAATATATCACATGCTCTGCGTTGAATTCATCTTCTTGAACTAACACCATTCCAATGGTGGAATGCGAAGCCGCGAGGTATAAGAAGTAGTCCTGGTTGTAGTTGGGAGGATGCAATAACGGTGCATGGGTCAACGCGTGTTTCAGTGCATCAAAAGATTGTTGAGCAATCTCATCCCAAAAGAATTGTACATTCTGTTTCAACAACCGTGTAAAACCTTTAGTGACCTCGGCGTAGTTAGGGATGAATCGGCGTAAAAAGTTTGCTTTCCCTTGCAAGCTTTGGAGTTGGCGCAAACTCGAAGGAGGAGACAATTGGATGATAGCCTCGACTTTCGAGGGATCGACGCGAATGCCGGTTTTGGAAACAACAAATCCCAGCAATCGACCTGTTTCTATACAGAAAACACACTTGTGGGGATTCAACCGAATTCGATAATGCCTACACCTCATAAAGATTGCTCGTAGGTGGACAAGGTGATCAGCTCGGTGTAAAGAATGAGCAGGCAAATCATCGAGATAGGGTTGCACAATGTGCTTGATGTCATGAAACGCATAAGACATGGCCCGTTGAAAAGTAGCACCGGCATTCTTAAGGCCAAAAGGTAATTTGCAATAAGCAAATGTCCCCCATGGACAAATGAATGCCGTTTTTGGTTGATCGGCAGGTAGAATATTGATTTGATTATAACCCGAGAAACCATCCATGAAGGAAAACATCTCACTTCCGGCACAATCATCAATAATTTGATCGATATAAGGCGTAGGATAGTTGTCTTTTGGACAAGCTCGATTGATATCCCTATAATCGATACAGATTCTTATTGTTCCTTGTTTTTTATTGACGGGAACAATATTCGATACCCAATCCGTTAACGGGATCGGATAAATGAAACCTGCTTTCAACAGCTTTTCGACTTCGGCTTTGATTGCAGCTGCTTTTCGAGGGTGAATCTGACGCAACCGTTGCCGAATGGGTTTAGCATCCGGGTAGGTTTTGATTTCATGAACAACAATGGCAGGATCGATTCCTGGCATTTCTTCGTAGGACCAGGCAAACACGTCGCGGAATTCTTGGAATAGGGCCTTGTAAGTTTCAATTTCTTCGTCAGTACATGCGGCACCTATATGAATGTTCTCCTTGATTCCGGGCTTCACTGAAATGTCAATGGGAATAGTACGAGAAATATTCCCTAAATTCAGCTCTGAATCAGAATGTTTCGTTGGATCCTGAGCGTCTTTGACATATTCAGCGGTAAAGATAGATGAAAAATCATTTTCAAAGACATCACCCTTAGGTAAAAACGAAGATCTGTGATGGAGATCGTCCCATGGTAGATCATCTACACTGAGGATTTCGCGAAGTTGTTCGTCAGATGACACTTCTTCGGGAAACGTTATCCGTTCTAAGGGTGAGGTGAAAAGTGACTCTTCACTGACCACATTCATTTGGTCGGTTGAATGAAAGTCGGTAAAAGACATAAGAGCTTCATAAGCAATCTCATACGGACTCAACGGCATAACATTACCGAGTGAGTCTAGCTCAGAGTCAGAGGGAACATACCAAGGATCATCATAAATAATGTTTTCTGACGTGATCATATGAATTGTTGCGAATGAAGGGTCTGCATTGAGTGGAGGGAGAGGAAAAGTTCCCAGTAAACCGGAATCTTTAACTAAACCTACACCAATGTCCCTATAAGGGATTGTCGTTTTGCCAACATGCTGGATAGTTTCTGAAGAGGTTGGGTCGGATGAAAAGTATGTCAGCTGATCAATAGTCACGATCTTACCGTTATGTGGAAACTTAATGACTCTGAAGACCGATGAAACGACCGCTGTCATAGCATATGACCAACTTCGACCCAAAAGAAGGTTGTAGTCTAGAGGGGCATCAACCACTTCCACATCCAGACTAACGGTTTTACCTTCGACCCCTATAGGCAATTCCTGTAGAATACCAAACGGACGGAACCCACGGCCATCAAAGGCCTTAAGGATGGTGGGGGATTGGTTCAATGAAGGAGAACCAAGCGATCTCCAACATTGAATCGACATAATACACGTAGAAGCTCCCTCATCAATCACAGTCCGATGAATAGGCCTGTTTTTGACTATCACTGGAATTTGGAAAGCCATTTGATGGGGGAGACGCGGTGTACTACTTTCTAGATCAAAGATCATTAGGTTCGGGTCCTGAACATCGACAGCTCCAATAGCCGACAAAAGCAATTTTCGTTGCGCTGGACATGATTGCAGCACTTCGAGTGCCGACATTGCTGAAGGTGAAACAGCTAAATCTTCAACAATGTTGTAATTCTGGGCTGCTCTCGCATGTGGATTGAAAGCGGACCGTCGAAGTACACCCTTGGCGGGCGGCTTAATCACTAAGTCTGGGTTAGGTTTTTCGATCTGTAGTGGATCGGAACCAGGAGCTGAGGTTGATGGGTTAGAGTTAGAAGATTCTGCTTCTTTACCATCAATAGGAGCCTTACTACCATAATCTTGCGATCGAGTCGCAATCCTGACATGAGACATCATCAAAATGGGTTCTTCACTGGCATTCGAAGAAGAACCTATCATCTTATTTTCCTGCTCGGGGAATGGATTCTTTAACACAGCAGGAGTCGGAGAACCTTTAACTATTTTCACTACCTCGGCCCGATGAGGGCAGTCTCTCGTAAAATGATCTTCTTCACAAATGAGACAAGGATAACGAGGTTTGCGCTTTTCGTCATTAGTTTCCGACTTTTCCGTTTTCTCCTTTGGAGCCTTGTCTGCTTTAGCCTTCTTCTTTCCTTTCTTCTTTCCACCGTTTTTGGATTTGGCCGTAGATGACTCTACAGCGTGAATGTCGGCGGTAAGTTCAGGAGGAGAAGACTCTCCTGTCGGAGAATCAGGCAAAGTGATAATTGGAGTATTGGAGGTCTTGGAAGACTTCTTCTTACTCTTCGTAGTCACGATACCGATCATACCATCAGCGGCATGAGATCCCGAAGGAGCAGCAGCGATTTGGTTTGACTTGGGAAGATCCGGTATTTTCTCGTGTAAAGTACCCGACTGAGTATAAACTAAGTCAAGGTACTGTGCCTGAGCAATGACTTGCTCCTCAGTAACTACGCCGGCCTTAGCTACATCTTCAGTAATTCTTGGTAATAATGATTTTACAAACCATTCAGCTAAAATTTGGTCCGGGATAAAAACTTTCACTAATCTCCTTCGACGTCTCCACTCATGGATGTGATCAGAAATGTACGTGGATGTCGATTGTTTTAGCGAAGTTAATAATTCCGTACCATTATCGTATCTGACTGGTAACTGAAAATGAGTTAAGAATGAAGTAGCTAACTGGCTAAAGTTGTAAAAAGAAGCCCGTGGCAACTCAATGTACCACTTGGCTGCGAGACCAATGAGTGTACGCTGGAAAAGACGTAAGCGGATAGAATCATCTGAGATGGAATTTGATGCACACCAGAGGTGGTAAGTCATCACGTGATTAGACGGATCCTCTCCAGACTTACCTTCGAACTTAGGTATATCGCTGGGCAACTTATTTGGCATTGGCGGCCAGAACGGAAGATATTGAATTGGATCGTTCGTTAGGCGCGTCAAGTCGGGTAAATCTAAAGTCGCAATAAATGGTAACTGCCGGTTAGGATCTCGGAAACTCTGAGTCACAATACCAGCCCCAGGAGGAGGATATCCAGGATAACTAGGAACAGGATTCGCATTGGGGATATTATATCCTCCTGGAAAACCAGGATTAACCGGACCGTACTGGGGTTGTTGAGGTGGTTGATAATTGTACCCAGGATACGGTTGATACTGGTAAACCGGTTGTTGGGCAGCTTGACCAGGTTGATACTGTCCCTGGTACGGAGGTTGAACAAATTGAGGTTGAGTAGTAACAACCGTACTTGTACCAGGTTGACCTGCAGGCATCTGGACTGTGGTTTGAATCGTGGGTCCAGACAACGGTACAGATGTCTGAGGAACGGTTACAACTAAAAAGTTGAGAGAATGCAATCCTTATAAAAGCAACTTCTTAATTGAAGACAATCAAAGAAACAATTCGTTTTTCTTTTCCAAGCATAAAAACATAACTTCTCTTTACATGCACGAAAAAACTCTTTCCTTCTTTTGAAAACAAAAGCTACTTGAAACAAGACTTTTAAGAAGATGTTTTTGTATTTTTCTTTTAATAAAGCAAATAAATCTAATATAACCAAAAATCAATCTTAACAACTCTGAAAATCTATGAAAATGCACTCATAAGCAAACTAAAGGCAAATTTACTCTAAGCAATCTTAACGAGGCCAAAACTAACAATGATTATTTCTAAGGTGTTTTACTTGATCACAATCAAATCAAGGACTAGCTTATTGCAGAACCAAAAACTAGTCAAAACAAAATTCTAATCTTTTTGTCCTTTTTGAAAATGGAAATCAATACTTTAAAAACAAGCAATTCGAAATTTGACCCAAAACAACTCAAATGACAAGTTGCTCAAACAAGGAGACTTTACGGCAGGCTCAACTTCTAAGAAGGTTGACTAACCAGAGATATCTAAGGCTGGAACAACTTTCTAAGCTCAAAGTTACTACAAAGCCTTTCCAAAAATCAAACCCTAGGTCTAAACTTCGTTGAAAACCACTAAAACACTCAAAGCTCACAAAACCAGTTCAGGTAAGAATTCTTGACAGGGTACTAAAGGATCTGGGCAGAAAACACTAAGAAAAAACAAAATCTAAAAGTAATTTAAGGCAAAAATGGAATTTTCTTAACTTTTACAGGAAGACGCAGGCCAGCAGTTGTCACAGGTGCGACTCCGCACTGTGCAGTCGACAACAGCGCGTCCAAGGACGCACTGTGCAGCACACAGAGACTGCGTCTTTCTGGAAAAAGGAAGAAAAACTAAAGCCAACTAAAGCTACAGCTAAGCCACCCAAATACTAATTCTCACAGTCAAAAACCAGAAAATAAAAATGATTTTCTCAAAGCAAAGTTCATATAAAGGAAAAGACTCTCTCATTAATGGATTCCCCAGCGGAGTCGCCAATTTGTCACACGGAATCTGTCAAGGGTGCGGACACGACTGACCTTCCTAGAAGTCTAAGACATTCTAATGACAAACAAGACAAAATGGAGTGATCTTTCTCTAAATACACCTTTTACAACATGAAAACTACAAGTGTTTAGGCTTACCTTATTCCAAAACGCTGTTGTTGAAGTCCGTTCTTGACGATCCGGATGAGCTCCTCCTTCAAGTCAATTCCTGCAACCACAAACAATCAAACAATTACCAAGCACTTGCATTTCATATAATAAAACATATATTCAACATGCAGACCAAGGAACACATGAAATAACTCATTAACATAAGCTATTGAGAAAAATAAACCAGTTTGTATTAATAACGAAACAAAGAAACTCTTACAACCTGGCCTTGGTGTTGTGCAAGTTCCTCCCAGGGTCCATCAAGGGTTTTCCTCTACTTTGACAAAGCTCACCCTCTCCCAAGTAGAATCAAGTGAAGACAATCTCTCCTCACAAAGGCTCTAATGGAAGACCTAAATCCTGCAGCATTTACCCAAAGAAAATGTATAGCTCCAACCTCCTCTCCTTCTGGCTCAATGCCTTCATTTATAGTGCTGTAAAGAGGTTATTCAGGTCCACTATCAATGGGATCATCCCCCTCTATGGGTGGGATAGCTCCCTTATTGATGGGATAGATTCCCCCTTAATAGAGATACATGAACCAACTGGAGGCGCATCCATTTCATCAAACCGACCTCTAGAATGTTCTAGAAGTAACCACAAGTAACTTTTTCAAGATAAAACTCGCGCATTTTGCCTTTTACAGAGGGACGCACCTGTCCCTTAACATACAGAGCGTCCATGGACGCATATTTTGTGAACATGATCAGCGTCCCCGCAGGTAAGGCTAGAGAGAACCTGCGACCCCAGAGATAAACATGATTTTTACAAGACTTTCTCTCTTCTTTGAGTTTGAGATGGATAACAGAGGCATGAGACTTGCCTAAGAGGGTAGCATGACTTGTTGATTGGAGCCATACTAACTGTAAGTAGTCAAGGTGACATTTTTTAGTGTAACACTACAACGCCAAGTAAACAACCAGAACTGACACAGAACACACATTTGTGCGGATTGAGTCGTATCTTGTAGTGTCGGTAACGTAGAAATATTGCTCTTAAATGCTGAAGATGATCTGTCTGCTTTCGCGAATGAGCCGGAAGATTGTCGAGATATGGTTGAACGATGTTTTTGACGTCATGGAAGGCATAATTCATTGCCCTCTGAAATATTGTCCTTGCGTTCTTTAAACCAAAGGGTAACTTGCGATATGCAAATGTGCCCCACGGAAAAATGAATGCAGTCTTTGACTGGTCCTGTGGGTGGATATTTATTTGATTATACCCGGAGAATCCATCCATAAATGAAAAGATTTCACATCTAGCACATTCATCAATTATCTGGTCAATAAAGGGTGTAGGGTAGTTGTCTTTTGGACAAGCTTGATTTACATCCCTATAATTGACGCACACTTTAATCGTTCTTTGTTTTTTCATTACAGGAACAATGTTCGATACCCAATCGGTTAGAGGAACCGGGTAAATAAAACCAGCATGGAGAAGTTTTTCAACTTCTGCCTTGATGGCAGCGGCTTTCTTGGGGTGCACCTGCCGTAGTCGTTGTCGTACTGGTTTGACATCTGGATACATATTGATTTCGTGTTCAACTATACTCGAGTCAATGCCTGGAATTTCATCATATGACCCAAGCAAAGACATCTCTGAATTCGCGAAAAAGAGCGTTATATATTTCCAGTTCTGAAGGAGAACAACATTTGCCAACATAAATATTTTCTACAACATTTGTTTTGGTCGAGATATTTATGGCGATAGTCTCTTCAATATTGGACAAGTTTCGCTTGGAATCCACCATGTTTACAGTATTTGATAGGAAATCAAAAACTGAAGGATGATGAAGGTCGTCAGAAGTATCTTCTTGAAAATCCGGAAGATGGGAACGATGCTGGTAATTTTCCCATGGCGCCCCATCAATTATCATTGACTAAATAATTCCTTCGTCAGTGTAATGCACTTGCAACCAAGGATCTAAAGGGCTGCCATATTCCTTAGACCTATCTCTCCAAACGCTTGATGAGCGTTGATTAGGGTTTGCCTCCCATGCCAAGAACATTGATTGCTACAATATTTCTATTGGGCTTGGAGGCAATACCTTCAGATGATCCATGCTAATATCGGTTTCTGAGATCTTTTGAATAGAAGATATCATATTGTAGGTTCCTACCGTTGCCACTTCCGCCAGATTGATTGGTGGTGGGAGGGCAAAAGTCCCCATTAATATAGGGTCTTTTAGTATGCCTACTCCAATATTTTGAAGCGAATGGGGGCTTCCATGGATCATCGAAATGCTTCCCGTAACTTGGGAACTATTGGGGAGAAATGTTTGTTGGTCGACGATTGTAATTCCTCCTTGAAAGGGAAATGCAATCTTCCTAAAGTTGGTTGACACAACCGCAGCCATAGCATATATCCAGGGCCTTCCCAGTAGCATGTTGTAATCGAGGTTTCTGTCGATTACTTCAACATCTATTTCTGTTGTTTTCCCCCCCAGTTCAACTTGCAAGTTACTTAAAATCCCATATGGGGTATATGTTCGTCCATCAAATGCTTTAAGTGCTGTCAAAGATCACGACAAGGTTGGAGATCCTAAAGTTTTCCAACAACTCATCGACATAATACATGTAGATGCCTCCTCATCAATAATTGTTCGATGAACAATTTTGTTGAGGGCTTTCACTTGAATGAGGAAAGCTAGTTGAGCTAGTAACTGAGGATCATATCCTTTGTGATTAAAGGACACAAGATTAGAATCCTTTGGGTCAATCCCACCTATTGCTGATAGTAAAGCCTGCTTTTGGGAGGGGCAATTTTGCAGTACCTCAAGTGTCGACATAGCGGATGGCGATTGGGCCAGATCTTCCACTATATTATAATGTTGTGCTGCTCTGGCACGTGGATTAAATGTCGACTTGTGTACTACTCCCTTTGGCAGTTTTATTGTCAATTCTGGAATTATGGGCGGCGCAACTTCTGTCGAAGTTGTTGTCGAACTACTAGGTTGATATTTATCCTTGTTGTTCGACAACTGTGGATTGCTGTAATATTTATTCCTTGTCGTTATCAAAGCATCATTTTGATGTTTCGAAACCGACAACATCAGCACTTGGGAGAGGGAGGCATTGTCACTAGCAACCAGATTTGTTCCTAGATTTGGAAACGGATCAGTCAATACCGCCGAGGTTTTCGAATTCTTGAAGAATTTTCTAATCTCAGATTTATATGGACACTCTCTTGTCTAATGATCCTCATCACATATAAGACATGGATGATTTGGTTTCTTTTCTCCAGAAGGGTTTACAAAAGATTTTTCAGGTGATGATTCCTCTTGTTTCTTCTTCTTCCCTTTGTTTTTCTTCTTGCCTCCTGGTTGCTTGGTTTCTTTGCCTTTGTTAGTTGAGACGACATTTACTTCCGAGGCGAGAAGTTCTTCTTTTGCATTTTGACTAGAAATCTTACGGGCCTTTTTAGATGTAGCCTTTGTTGATTTTGTGTCTGTCGTACCAATCACGCCATTTCCAGCATGAGAGTCATTGTTCGATTTAGGAGGAGGAATGAAAAATTCCGGCCTGGGAGCATCAGGGATTTTATCGTAGAGCGTGCCAGACTGAGTATAAATCAAGTCTAAATATTGCACACTAGCAATAACTTTCTCTTCAGTGATGACTCCCCCCTTTGCCACATCTTTTGTAATGGAAGGTAACAATGACTTAATAAACCATTCAGCTAAAAGCTGATCAGGAACATACGTTTTTACCATTCTATGGCTACGTCGCCACTCATGAATATGATTGGATATGTGAGTGGCCATCGTTTGTTTGAAATTGGTAAGAAGTTTTGTTCCCATTTCGTACCTTATGGGTAACTAAAAAGGGGTTTAAAAGGTTGTGGCTAGGGTACTGAAGTTATCAAACGAAGCTCTAGGTAATTCGATATACCATTTTGCTGCCGGACCAGTTAACGTTCTCTGAAAAAGGCGAAGCCTAATCGAATCATCGTTTAGGGTATTTGATGAACACCATAGATGAAAGTTCATCACATGATTCGACGGGTCTTCACCTGGATTTCCATTAAATTTAGGAATATCTGACGGAAGTTTATGCGGACTCGCTGGCCACCAAGGGGCGTAAGCAATTGGATCATTCGTTAGCCGATTTAGATCCGGTAACTCTAAAGTCACCACGAAGGGCAACTGTTGATTCAAGTTTGGCAAAGCATACCCAGGATAAGATGGAATCACCTGGGAAATTGGTCTTTGCATACCAACATAATGCATTTGATGCTGGTAACTTTGGTAAGGTTGATGGACATAACTATTGTAGAATGGTTGATTTTGACCGTTTTGAATATACGGCTGCCCATTATTTGCAAAGATTTGTTGCTCAGATCCTTGGTAAACTTGTTGGAATTGCGATTGTTGATATTGCACCAGCCATGGTTGTGAAGCCATGTGCTGTTGTCCAATACTGGTTGGTTGACCAAGATGAGGTGTAATTGTACCCGTTTGGGCCTGTGTCATTCCACTAGTTGGCGATTGTGGTTGAGTTGCAGGGACAAGAGGCTGTTGCATTACAACCTAAGAAACCTGAGGTTGGAATACAAAAGGCAACGCTTATACTTGCGACACCATCACAATAGCCGGCGTAGTTGGTATATTTGACATAGGTAAACATTGTTGCATCGAATATACAACTCTTGGTTGCTGAGGCAGTATTGGCACCCAGCCGCTAGATGTAATTCCAGTATGACCTGAATTTCGTTGTGAACTCTCATATGGTTGTCCTCCCGGAGGAGACAATGAAAGGGTATATTTCCCCCCATACGGTGGTAATCCAGTACGAAAAGGAATGGTTTGTCCTTGAGGACCAGACTGCCCAAATTGACACCGTGAAGGATCAATTTGCTGAGACTCAACATAAGAGTTCCCGGATATTATTCCGGATGAACAAACGGGAACGGACCATACTGTCAAAATAGCCCCTGAGTGGGCCCCATCTAGCGATTGAGAGCTAGTTGGGATAGATGGTATGCCGACGAACATTGTTGGAGTGACAGTAGGAAGTTTTGCCATTGCTGTGTCGGATGGCACAGTCCTAGATGTCGATGGTTGTTCAGACATTTCTAGTCTATCCAAAAGATTTCCTAACGATTCTATAGGAGCTTCTGATAACGTAGACTAATTTCTGATGGAGAAGGATATAGGGTGCTCCCGACTCCAAACTGCGATGGAGTACTAGATGGAGGATCCTCCACAATCTCTTTTATAGCAATCAGACCAGGTGGAAGAGGTAGACCGTCAGGTCCGTAAAATATTTTTAGTGCCGAAGAAGGTATAGAATATATAACGACAGATGTTTGGGGAATAACACCTTCCGAATCAGCTGTAGATGGAGTTGTTTCAGTAATACAAGTGTTTACCTTCACATTAGGACCAAAGCTACTGTCCTTTGGTGGCTGCGGACCTTCTTCTGTAAAGGCAGGGATACCAGAAATGTTTGGAGTAACTGGAGTCTCCGATGGTGTTGGAACACTTGTTCTAACTTTACCAAAGGATTTGGAACTGGTTAAACGAGTTTTCTTCGTGCATAACAGTTTTGATTCTGGATACAAAGACGGTTGACTCGTAAGCCTCTATGAATGACGCGGTTTCAATTGAATTTCTTCCACGATTGCGGATTACTCGACCAACTAAAAATCAAGTGGAAATATGTTTTCGAATTAAATGAATTTTAGACGCTTTGACACAACTTGTTTTTCAATTTTTAAGAGTCGAGAAAAAACAAAAGATGACTCTAGTCGCCTTCGATTTTTAATGAGCTTGAAGTGACAAGTGCTCATATGGACCTTTTCCTTTGAGGAGTCTGAAAAGGAACGAAAGAGACTACTCTGGAAATCTAGATAGAGGGATTACCAAACCAATCACAAGACTGCAGAATACGTTTTACGGTATGGCAATCAATCTTCTCAAATGTTGTGTTCAGTGCATTGCGATCGATAGGGCGGCAGACACGGCTTCCTATGGATAAAGGATAAAGCCTATTGTGGTCTCCAAATATATACTCGATGGTACATGGGAGTAGAAGTCCGTACTAGCACTTATGTCTCAAAGTGGAGGAATCATCCAACCAGCAATGAAAACAACAGTTACCAGGCTTTACGACGCCAGAATACATCTCTAGCCTAGACTTCTAAATGTTGTGCGTTAGGTTCCAAAGCATTTTTAGATTCATTAAATTTATTTTACAGTTGATCTTGCTTAAGAAATTTTCCTTTCAGGTTCACCGCGTGATGTAGATATACAATTCCTAAAATGCAAATCTAAGATGATAAACAATCGTTTAATCTTCTTTTTGCAATGAAAATCCTAGCTACTAAGGAAAGAGAAATGATAGTCTTTCAACATAGAGCAGAGAGCACACACTATATGCATTGTCCTAAATCAAACCAACAAACAGTCTAAATGCAAATGAACATGCATGTATTTGTTTTCAGCCTTCTTAATGTGTGAATGATAAAAAGAAAGCTAAGCGCAAATCTGAATTATTTTTCAAAGTGACATTACTAACAAGTTCCTTTTCAAGACAAAATGAAGACAATGACGACACTTGAAAAACTATTAATTCAAATCAAATACAAGAGTAACAGTATAATCGACTATCAAGAACAATCAGATTCTCTTCTATGACTGAAAATGACACTTGCGACACTTCCAGATCAAGAAACAACAGTTCAATTACGCTACTTCTTTGTAAAAGAGAACTGAAAATGGCTCACAATACATAAAAACATTTACAGTTCTTCGCACAATGGAGGCGGAATAATGGCAAGAAAGGGGGTTTCCAACAGAGGTATACTGACTACAGACAGCAAAACTCCTGAATAGAGCTGAAAAGAGTGAAAAAAACCAAAGTCTGGAGGAAAAATTGGCCCTTTATGATCAGCGCACCTGTTACACAGGGATTCCAGTATGCATCCCACCTACAACACACGAGAAGTGTGATGCATACTGATACCCTTGAAGAGAGGGTGTGATGGTACAGTGCGAGACTTTTGATCCAATTCTTGGTCACAGTTTGCAACAGAGTTCAGGGATTTAGGCCGAGCAAGTGGTAATCAGTAAATAAATCACAGGGGTATATCTAAAGAGGTTACTAGAGCCACCACAAGGGAAATTAGAGAGTTTGTAAATTGATTGTTCAGCTCATAAACAAAACCCGGAGATAGACTGAAGCAGCATTGATCTACTTTGCATTTGCATAGAAAATGCAGTTCGAAGGCTAGTTGGCTTGACTTCAGGCTCTGTCTATAAGTTTATAAAGCAAACAAATATAGACAAACAAACAATCTATTCGCTCCCCAGTGGAGTCGTCATTTTGTTATCGGGAAATCTAGTGTCTATGCAGGACTGCTAGTCCCACTAAGGCTGGTAGCTACCTTAGAAACAAACAAACTAAAACCACTTTTGTTTTCCTTATGAGAAGTAGATAAGAGGGGAATAAAGGAGACCAACCTCTGTCTTGTGCTTGGTTCCTTGTTTGATTCCTCTCCCTTCTGATAGATCTTTGCCACTCGCTTCCTTGTCTACCCAGCTTCAAAGAGCACCTGTGGAATCAAAGCAACATAATACTATCCAAGAACAGAGATCTACTATCATAAACAATATAGAACCAGATATATATTGACCACACAAATGCATATAACATCAATCATACAAGAATCTGGAGGAAAACTTGAATAACTTTATTAATAATCAAGAATAGCAAAGAGGATTACAACCAATTGTTCTGACCCAACGTCATCCTCTCAGCAAGAAAGCCCTTCTTCACCTCATGAAAAGCTTAGATCACCCAACACTATGATGTTACACCAAGAAACCAGCAGCACTTCCTTACAAGATACAAAATTCCAGCCTCTGGATCTTTGGGATGAGGGATCCATATATAGATGTTTGCAAGGGGGGTGAGTCATATTTTGAGATTTGATTAGTGTCCTCTCTCTGATAGTTCTTGATTCCACTTGGAGATTGATGATCTCTTACTCATCCCTGGGTGAATGCAGAGAGGCAAGTGTCACAGGAGAAGTTTCTGGAAGATTCCATGATCCTCCACCTTGCAGATTGACCCTGCCATTTGTCTACTCTCACCCATCGCACCCCATAGAATGGATTTTCAGTATGCATCGCACCTCCCGTGTGCATTTAGGTGGGATGCAGCGCACTTTGACCATGGAGCAGGTGAGATGGTCTAGTTTTGACCAGTTCTGAGTAGTTTTACATGGAGAACCTCTGGGAGATGATGTAATCAGCTGACCTTGTTCTTTTAGGGGTTGGAACAACACTTTTAGGGACTTAGGAGCCCTTGGTTTATGGACATTTATGATTGGGGTTGCAGTGCCCAAAAATGTCTATAACAGTTTCACTGCACGTTGCACACTTTGGTCAGTGCAGTTTCTAGTATTTTGTTGAAAACTTCTACAGTCCCATTAGCTTGTGGGTGATACAACATCCTCCACCATTTGGGTCTATGCGGCCTCGCCATCGATTACCTCATCAATTCCCAACCCATCCTTAGTGGCCGTCATCATCTTTAGGTTGTACGTTGTCTCTCGTGAACTTAGGGGCTCAATGATCGCTCGGCTCTCAATGCTCTGTGCTCTGCTCAAGCACTCAATTGTCAAATGACCAAGTGTTGTTCATTGGCTAGCCCTTTGATTTTTATAGTGCCTTTTGAATTCAAATTCGACCTTTCCCCCCAATTTCGGGCCATTAATGCTTTCTTCGTGGAAATTTTTTCCAAATCTTGCCTATAACTTGCGTCTTAAATGCCCGTTGGCCACTCCATTTGGCCTCAAATCAAACATCCCATTGTGAATAGTGACACCAACAGTCACTTCCCTGCCAGTCCGCATGGTAGCGTAGTCTTCCATGTGCGGTTGCGAACCTTGTGACGTTCTGATTCTGCATACATCTCCCATATCGCGCAGCTCCCATGAAGAATATTTTATAGTCTCCCGCTCCCTTACAACTACTTGGAGTGCTAAGATTGTTATTCCTATAGTTAGTGAGGTGGTCGCACCACCCTTTCGAGCCTCCATCCTGTCCTCTATCATAGTTCGTAGAGAATCCCCATATTCCATTGTGGTAATCAGCATCACGCACTCTACTATTTGCAATATGCTACTTGGGTCACTACATTTAGCGATATGCAGTCTAAGCCAAGGCAACAGACTAACCAGTTCATGACAATAGCTTTCCAATTTGTCAGTATGACCGTACACACCTTGCCTCTCCATCCTCGATTTTTCAATGCAAATTTCTTCCTTTATTCATTTTCGAGCTTCTTGACCTCCGCATCCATTAAAGCAATTTTTATCTTTACCGTACCCAATATTTTTCAAGTTCACGAAGTTCCTCAAGTCTTATATGTTTTGTTTCTCATAGCTGGGTGATTTCTTTGTTTCGGTTTGTGTGGATCATTGTATCTACAGGTGTCGTTATGTGTGGACTCAACTTTACATGCTCCACAGGGACTACAACCCCTACTTCATACTTCAGCTTCAGAAGCATTTGCGCAGTCATAGTCTTTCACATGGTCCTATAAGCCCATACAACCGCTAGTACGTGTAGGTCGTAGTCGATGTGTCTCACATTGTGGAACATGTTCAGCACTTCACACACCTTGTTAAAGGCTTCCCCATGTATGATTTTTGGCACGCTATGTCTTATCATACTTCGTCATTCACACACTTGTCTTGCCTGCTTCTTCTTGTTGTTCCTATTTCCTATCGTGAGAGTAGTGTGCATTCGTGCAAGTTGCATACCATTCACCTGTACTCATCTGGAAAGGTGAGAGCGTAGGCTATTTCATCCATCATGGCTAGCTTCCACCCCTATCTAAGGCTTCCTAAATCGTAAGTGCATCATCTTTATGCATTCGCGCCAGCCCCCAAAACTTTGCTGGTGCGTACCCCACCACTTTTCGGGCGTAGGGCACAATGCCCATTTCAGAGCATCAAACCACTGCTGTTCTGGCACTTCACTTTCAAATTTGTTCAGGAATTCATCTACCACTGTCAACCCATCATACATTGGTAGATCTCTCACCTCAGTTGTCATGCAGTGTAGTGATCTTACCATCATGTCGCAATTGACTGTGGTTACCTCGTGTAACCCGTTCTACCATCGTTTTGTTTCCTCATCTGAATCTGATGTGTAGGAGCTTTCGCACTCCCACAAAATCCATCCATCCACTGTGGGATTCACCCAATCCTATTCCTGAGTTGTTATCTTGTAGATACAGTCTCTCTCATTGTCTCTTTCGTCATCGCACACTGGCTTTATGTAGCGCGATCCTTCTGCAAGGTCTAGAGGTACAACTACGTGCAGTATTTTCTCAAAGATCATTTTGCACTTCTTTAGACTTATCACTTCATTCATATCAATGGCCCAATCTATTTCCAGTAGTGCAGGATAGGGATTGTTGTCATCTACAATCTGTATCACCTCAAAATATGCAAGCACACTCGCACCTTCGATGTCTATTGTTATTCCCAACAATCTTCCCATCGGTAAGATCTTTTGCTGGTTCACCATCTACAATTGAATAGGGGACCATTGCAACACGGGCCTACCCATGCACTCCCATGTCTTCTTTGGCAGCACATTCGCATCTGATCCTAGATGTAGAATTACTTGATCCATTTCATACTTCTTGATTCGCACAGTCAGTCTCATTTTCATTCTTGTTCACGATGTGTGCTTACCGAGCTTCAGGACTACGCGTAGTTCTCTCGAACCATTGCACCTAGTGATAAGCTCCTGCAGCCCTTTCATAGCATTGCTATCATGCAACAACTTCATACATGTCTCCAAAAAGGTAGTGATCATTGAAGGATCCATCTCCATCTCTAATTGATCCTTACTACCTAAAGTGGAGGCCTTCGTGAAGCTCTTCTTAGCTTCTATGAATGTCTCCTTTACGCACTCCAAATCAAATTCAGGTTCCTTTTTAGGAGCCTTACGAACCCACACACTTTCTTCAGGCTACTTACCTTTGTCATCTCCTATTGTGATACCGCTTCTTAGCACGATGTTTACATTCAGGTCCTCTTTGCATGGCTCAGACCTCATCATTTGCAAATTTTGAGTTGGGTGAGGTTGGAGTATCCCGTTATCGCGCAGCCTCGCTATTAGTGTAGGAGAGTCACCCATATCATGATTAAAATGAGTATAATATAAACATGATGCTCTTGTCGGATTTGTAAAATCATGGGCATAATGCCCTGCCCCTCTGTAAATGTAACAAATCAGTTGTCCGCGACCCCTTCCTGGTCCCATTTCACCTCGACCTTGTCCGCACCCCTGAAATCCAGCGCATGCCATCCCTGCATTTGAATGGTGGGCTCACATTTCGGCCTGCACTCTATAGGCAGGAGTTCGATCCATCATTAGCTCGTAACTTATGCAGGCTAGCTCATCATGGCCTACTGACCTGTAGAAATTGCAAAACAATTGCTGGGACGTCTGTGTATACTTCTATAATAGGTGACAGTTATCTGTAATGTGTTTCCTTCCAATCTGACAAATCACACACCATATTGCAGGTGCTGCGCTTGCTCCTGCCTGTGCCTCTGGTCATAATGGCATAGGCCCTCCTCCCACCAAGTAGTTTGCAAAGACTCGGCAATGGTCCTTGTCATGCCCCTGGCCTTTGCATTTTATGCACCATACCTCTTGGAATGCTTTTGTGCGAGTTGTCCTGTCCTATTTCAAACTGTACATTTCCAGACTCAAATTTTACAGTTGCACATGGATTTGTTGGACTCCCAAGCCAAGATCTTGTACTAGGGTCTCGTGCAGTCTCATTGTAATCTCCAAATATTCGTCTTGGGTGGATAAGTTTTGTTGAGGCAACATCGTCCTTAAATGCGGTGTTAGTGACGCTACAAAACATGTGTGGTGCTGTCCATCCATTAAGGTCATGTTGGATTTTGTGAATCATACTCTTCAGTCTCTGGTCCAGATCCCATGGGGTCTCACCTAGAAGCATCACGATTTCCTTAAACCCAATAATCGATTGTGTCTCTGACTTTGGCTTGCTAAATTTCCTGTTCAGTGCAGCCTGGATATCTGCGATCCCCACATTTGGATGGTCATTAGAATGCTTAATGTACCATGTTAATGTGCGATCCTGCAATGCGCTTACTAGCATTTCCTTCTTTATATTGTCATCCACGACTCCTTGTGCTTCCCATACGACCTTTACCACGAACCAAAATTGGTTCGGATCTTTGCTCCCTACCCCTCTGAATACCGTCAATTTTATCGTGCTCGCCATATTGAACTGTGGTGGTGGCGGAGGTGGTGTGGGCAAAGATGGGGGTGATGGTGGTGAAACCGGTGGTGGAGTAGGTGGGGGTGGTATGCATGGAATTCACTGCCTTATCAGAATGATAGTGCTTCTCGGAGAAACTTTCGCGAGATCTTCCTCACTTTCCCATCATGGTGAAATCAAAGGGCTATTTTCTATCTCTGCGCTACCTTCGTTTCTATAGATCTTCCCACTTCGCGTAGCCCCAAACATCAATTTATTCACATAACTCACTTTTCACACAATAGCATCTTAATCCAAGTGTTCAAAGATTTAATGTACTTACCTCACTGTCCTTTAAGGAGTCGTCATTCCACCTCGCTATATCTAACTGTTGTGTCTACCATGAACTTGGTGATAAACCCTCCTATAATTCGATCGAGCCAATGGTCCATAGCATGCGCAATCTTATCTTCCGACGCTTCTAGTATGTGCGCTAATTCTGGAGTCCACACAATCAGTTTGTTGAGCCTACACCTTCCGTGACCGTCTGCTAGCTACGCAATCCACTCATACAACATAGAGGGGAAGGATGTAAAGAAAATTTCATGGATTTCTGTATATAAGTATCACTCCAACCACTGTTCCTTTGCTACTCACAGGTTCCTGTTTTCGTGCACCACGAACTCGTGAATGTTTCTGTCCAACCACACTTCAATTTCTTTCTTTGTTGGATTCCAGTGACACAACATTAGACATCCCTGATGCAGATCCTGGTCTCGACAATGGAACCATTTGTTGGCTTGTTGGGGCCTGACCCAGGTTCAAAGGTGATTTAGCCAAACAAATCCCGATACTATTGGCCCTTTCGGCAACAGTCCATGGACCGCGGACTGAGGTCTCACCCGAAGTAGTATGGGAGGGTGCCAGAACAAGGTTTCCACACCCTAGAGCTATCTGATTAGTTTCAAGTGGTCTGCGGTTCGACCCTGTGCGCACCTTGCTACGTGCACTTACCCGTACCTCATAGCCTGTGATGTTGCCTATGCACAACCCTACTCGGGGGCTGAACAATGTTATTGCCCAAGTACTTACTAGTAACCTGTTATTAGTTGATTAACTTAGCTTACTGCCATGTGAAAAGTATACTTAGCAATATAAATCATTCATACAAGTGCGCACAGTAAATAAATAGTATAGTTGCAATTCATATTCAACTGATAATAACCCAAGACAGATACACGTAATTCAAATAACACTCCTCTTTATTATTCTCTTCCTTCGGTTACAGACTTGACTTTGATATGTGCACTGAGCTGCGGACTCTACTAGGCCTCTGCGCACTTAGCTGCAGAGCTTTCTCCTACTCTACGACCCAAGATACACTTAGACTCTTCTACTATGCTTTGTTATTTTATTCTATCCATTATATTTTCTCCTATCTCCCCTTTACAACTTAGAGCCTCTCTCTATTTATACAATCCCATGGTCCACAGACCATGGGTAGGCCGACATTACATTCAAACATAGGGCGGACAACCCTACGACTCTAACATACATTCCGCACCTGCAATTCGCAGGGATTTACAATAATATTACTCAAAACTTGGGCTTTGAGACCCACAACATGCTATGGGAGTATTCCATGCCCAACAAGCCCCTAACGCAAACATTGTCACTCACCCTCGAGTCACTTTGTCGGTGCGATGATCTTGGCATGGAGTCCCTCCAATTGTCCTCGTATGATGTTGATGTTTGCAACACACTAAGATGCTGCTTGCTGAACCTACTGCATCCTCTATTCTGAGACCTTCATGTCTGAATTGTTTCATTACATCTGTACTGGCATCTGTTGTGTATGTTTATAGTCCCGTGCCTTTTTTCAGCTCCTCAGAGTGCAAAGATTGTGCTTCAACCAGTTAGTCAGATAATTGGCCCACCCGTGTAGGGCTTCAAGCGGCTACAATTTACTTTGCTTGGGAAGGGTTCTCCATTTAGTTTGACTAGATGGACTGTGCCTCCGTTTGTGACCTCCTTAACAATGTATGGTCCCAGTCAATGCATCTAAATTTTCTCGAAAAATTTTCAAACTTATTTTCATACAGTAGAACTAAGTCATTTACCTTGAAGGTGCGCAACTTGATATGGCAGTCATTCCAGGATTTTTCACACTACTTTTGTACTTGTTGATGAAATCCAGTTAAAAACCATTCTTCCTCGAGTTCTTCCAATTGCGTGAGCCTTTCCTCTAGAGCTTCGCGGTCTGTCATCCCTGTGAGCACTGTTATTCGTAGACTAGGTACAATATATTCCATCAGCATGACAGCTTCCACACCATAAACTAACCGCAAAGGTGTTTGTCCCATTATTTTCTTGCACATTGTACTATAAGCCCATAGCACAACAGGTAGGCACAGGTCCCAATCATTTCACCGTGCGTTGCACACTTTTTTCAGCACAGTTTTCCAGTATTTTATTGAAAGCTTCTACAATCCCATTAGCTTGTGGGTGATACAACATCCTCCACCATTTGGGTCTGCGTGGCCTTGTCTTCGGTTACCTCTTCAATTCCCAACCCATCCTTAGTGGCCATCATCATCTCTAGGCTATATGTTGTCTCTCGCGAACTTAGGGGCTCAATGATCGCTCGGCTCTCAATGCTCTGTGCTCTGCTCAAGCACTTAATTCTCCAATGACCAAGTGTTTTTCACTGGCCAACCCTTTGAGTTTTATAGCACCTTTCGAATTCAAATTCAACTATTCCCCCCAATTTTGGGCCAATAATGCTTTCTTGGCGGTAGATTTTCCAAAATCTTGCCCATAACTCGCATCTTAAATGCCCGTCGCTCGCTCCATTTGGCCTCAAATCGAACATCCCATGGTGAATAGTGACATCAACGGTCACTTCCCAGGCAACCCACATGGCAGCGCAGCCTTCCATGAGCGATCGCAAACCTTGTGATGTTCTGATTCTGCGTGCATCTCCCATATCGTGCAGCTCCCAGGCAAAATATTTTATATTCCCGTGCTCCCTTACAACTACCCGGAGCGCTAAGGCTATTCTTCCTACGGTTAGTCAGGTGGTCGCACCACCCTTGCGGGGCTCCATCCCATCCTCTATCATAGATAGTGGATAATACCCATCTTCCATTGTGGTAATCGACATCGCACACTCTAATATTTTCAATACGCTACCTGGGTCACTACGTTTAGTGATATACGGTCCAAGCCAAGGAAACAGACTAACGAGTTCACGACAATAGCTTTCCAATTTTTCAGTATGACCGTACGCACCTTGATTCGCCATCCTCAGTTTTTCAACATGAATTGATTCCTTTATTTCGTTTTCAATCTTCTTGACCTCCACGTCCATTAAAGTGTTTTTTTCCCTTAGTTGTACCCAGTCTTTTTCAAGTTCGCGAAGTCTAAAGTTTCCTCGTCGGATTTCTTCCTCAAGTCTTATATGTTCTATTTCTCATAGCTGGGTGATTTCTTCATTCTAGTTTATGCAGACCATTGTATCAATGGGTGCCATTACGCGTGGACTCGTCTTTGTGTGCTCCACAGGGACTACAGCCCTTGCTTCATACTTCAGCATTGGAAGTGCTTGCGCGATCAGAGTTTTGCACATGATCCTATAAGCCCATACAACCGCTGGTACGCGTAGGTCCCAGTCAGTGAATCTCACATGGTTAACCTTGTTCAACACTTCACAGACCTTGTTAAAGGCTTCCCCATGTATGATTTTTGGTACGCTAGGTCTTATCATACTTCGTCATTCACACACTTGTCTTGCCTACTTATGCTTGTTGTTCTTCTTTCCTATCGTGAGAGCGGTGTGCGTTCGTGCAGGTTGCATACCATTCGCCTATACCCATCTGGAAAGGTGAGCTCATAAGCTATTTTGTCCATCATTCCTAGCTTCCACCCATATCTGAGGCTTCCCAAATCATAAGCACATCATCCTTCTGCATTCGCTCCAGTCCCCAAAACTCTGCTAGTACATACCCCACCACTTTGCGGGCGTAGCGCGCAATGCCCATTTCAAAGCATCGCACTGCTGCTGTTCTGGCACTTCACTTTCAAATTTGTTTAGGAATTCATCTACCATTATCGACCCATCATACATTTTCATATATCTCACCTCGGTTGTCACGCAATGCAGTGATCTTACCATCATGTTGCAATTGAGCATGGTTACCTCGTGTAACTGGTTCTACCATTGTTTTGTTTTCTCATCTAAATCTGATGTGCAGGAGCTTTCGCACTCCCAAGAAATCCAACCATTCACTATAGGATTCACCCAATCCTATTACTGAATGATTATCTTGTAGATACAGTCTAGCTCGTCATCACTTTCGTCATCGCACTGGCTCTGTGTAGCATAATCCTTCCGTAGGGTCTAGAGGTACCACTATGTGCAGTGACTTTTTCTCAAAGATCATTTTGCACTTCTTTATATTTATCACTCTATTCATATTAGTGGCCCAATCTATTCCCAGTAGTGTGGGATAGGGATTGGTATCATCAACAATCTGTATCACCTCGAAATCTACAAGCACGCTCGCACCTTCGATGTCTACTATTATTCCTTGCAATCTTCCCATCGATAGGATCTTTTGCCAGTTTGCCATCCACAGTTGAATAAGGGACCATTGCAACGTGGGCCTAACCATGCGCTCCCATGTCTACTTTGGCAGCACATTCGCATCTGATCCTAGATCCAAAATTACTTGATCCATTTCAACCTCCTAGATTTGTGCAGTCAGTCTCATTTCCCTTCCTGTTCGCGATGCATGTTTGTCGAGCTTCCGGACTACAGACGGTTTTCTTGAACCATCGCACCTAGTGATAAGCTCCTGCAGTCCTTTAACAGCCTTGCTGTCATGCAACAGCTTCATACATGTCTCCAAAAAGGTAGTGATCATTGAAGGATCCATCTCTGGCTCTAGTTGATCCTTACTACCTGAAGTGGAGGCCTCCGTGGAGCTCTTCTTAGCTTCCATGAATGTCTCCTTCGTGCGCTCCAAATCAAATTCAAGTTCCTTTGTAGGAGCCTTGTGAACCCACATACTTTCTTCAGGTTGCTTACCTTTGTCATCCCCTGTCGTGATACCACATCTGAGCACGATGTTTACATTCGGGTCCTCTCCACATGGATCAGACCTCATCATTTGCAAATTCTAAGTTGCGGTTGGTTGGAGTATCCCTTTATCGCATAGCCTCACTATTAGTGTAGGGTAGTCCTCCGTCTCATGATCAAATTGAGTACAATATAAACATGATGCTCTCATTGAATTTGTACAATCACGGGGATAATTCCCTAGCCCTCCTCAATTGTAACAAATCAGTTATCCACGACCCCATCCTGGTCCCATTCAGCCTCGACCCCTGAAACCTAGTGTGCGCCATCCCTGCATTTGGATTGAGGGCTTGTGTTTCGGTCTGCACTCTATAGGCAGGAGTCCGATCCATCATTAGGTTGTAACTTCTGTAGGTGTGCTCATCATGGCCTATTGACCTACAAAAATTGTAGAACAATTGTTCAAACATTTGCATATACTTTTGTAATAGGTGATAGTTATCCGTAGTGCGTTTCCCTCCAACCTGACAAATCGTGTACCATAATGCAGGCACCGCACTCGGTCCTTCCTGTGCCTCTGGTCTTAATGGCATCAACCCTACTCCTACCAAGTAGTTCACAAAGACTTGGCAATGGTCCTTGTCATGTCCCTGGCCTTTGCATTTTATGCACCATGCCTATTCGTGCGCTTTTGGGCGAGTTGTCCTATCCTGTTTCAAACTATGCATTTCCAGACTCAAATTTTGCAGTTGTGCATGGATTTGTTGGACTCCCAGTCCAGGATCTTGTATTGGGGTCTCGTGCAGTCTCATTGCAATCTCCAAAACTTCAGCCTAGGTGGATAACTTCTGCTGAGACAACGCCATCCTCAAATGCGGTGTTAGTGACGCTACAAACCATACGTGGTGATATCCATCCGTCAAGGTCATGTTGGCTTCGTGAATCATACTCTACAGTATCTAGTCCAGATCCCATGGGGTCTTGCCTGGAAGCATCACGATTTCCTTAAATCTAATAATCAATTGTGTCTCCGACTTTGGCCTGCTAAATTCGTTTGCACATTCTTGGGTTGTTGACTTAGCACTTGATTTTTATGTTCATTTTCTTCATTTATGCTTGAAATTTCTACTTTAGTCTCTTCAAGTGGTGCCTCATTTGTTTTATTTTGGCTTGATCTGCTTTCTTCTTTTTCTGCTTCAAGTTTTCTGCAATTTCTGATTTGCTCTTTTAGCTGATTACTGATTTCATCTTCAGTGTTTCTTTCCTTCTCCAACTAATTTTTTAGATTAGAGATTTCCTCCTTGAATGTATATTCTTTCTCTTCATGAATTTGGAATAATGTTTTAGATCTCTATTCTCTATAGTCAGCTTCTCAATTATCATTGCTTGAGCTTTGTTCTTAGCATCAAGGGTTACTAATTGTTGGCTTGTTGGGGCCTGACCTAGGTTCAGAGGTGATTTAGCCAAAAGAATCCTAGTACTACTGGCCCTTTTGGCAATAGTCCGTGGAGCATGGACTGAGGTCTCACCTGAAGTAGTATGGGAGGGTGCTAGAACCAGGTTTCCACACCCTAGAAATGTTTGATGAGTTTCAAGTGGTCCGCGGTTTGACCCTGCACGCACGTTGCTACGCGCACTTACCTGTACCTTGTAGCCTGTGATGCTACCTACGCGCAACCCTACTCGGCAGTTGAACAATCTTATTTCCAAAGTCCTTACTAGTAACCCATTATTAGTTGATTAACTTAGCTTACTATCATGTGAAAAGTATACTTAGCAATATAAATCATTCATACAAGTGCGATCAATAAATAAACAATATAGTTGCAATTCATATTCAATAGATAATAACCCAAGATAGATACACGTAATTCAGATAACACTTCTCTTTATTATTCTCTTATTTTGGTTACAGACTTGACTCCACCCTGCGCACTCATCTACAGGGGTCCACACACTTAGCTGTAGACTACACTAGGCCTCTACGCACTCAGCTGCAGAGCCTTCTCCTACTCTACGACCCAAGATACACTTAGAATCTTCTACTATGCTTCGCTATCTTATTCTATCCATTATATTATCTCCTATCTCCCCTTTACAACTTAGAGCCTCGTTCTATTTATACAATCCCATGGTTTGCAGACCATGGGTAGGCCAGCATCACATTCAAGCTTAGGGTTGATATCCCTATGACTCTAGCATACATTCCACGCTCACAATCCATGGGGCTTTGCAATAATATTACTCAACACTTCAGCTTTGAGCCCCACAACATGCTGTGGGGGGATTCCATGCCCAACACTAATCTATTAAATTCATCATCCTCAGATTCCTTCACTGGAAAAAAATCTTCCTCATATCTTGAGGAATCAAATTCAAAAATATGATTATCATTTCTTCAATGATCCCAAAATCATCATCACTAGACTAGTAAGGAAAATATCCACAACTGAAAAATATTGTTCTCCATACCTTTTACCAGCAAACGAGGTTCTCCAGATTTTGCACCATTCTTGATTTGCTTACAGTACTTCTTCTTCTGTGATTGTTTTCTCTTGTTCTTTGCCATAATCCCAAAATCTACCCTCCAAGCGATTAAGCTTCACTGAAGAGCACTAGATCTGATACCAATTGTTAGAAATGTGATCACTACTAGGCGGGGTGGGAGTGAATCAATAGTGCTATGATATCTTTAATTATTAATTATTTTTAGCAAAAACCCTAGATTCAATAATCCATCATCTAAGCATGTAAAATCAGGATAGAAAACACCATAAAGGATCAACAAGAAAAAAATGCATATAAGATGACAAAAATATTTTCTAGTGGAAAACTCTTTCTAGGGAAAATATCACCCACTCCTCTATTTCTCAAATCTTTTATTATGTTGATTTTTTTTTATATATAGAGGAGATAACACCCACTAGCTAGAAGACTTGACTACTCAGACAGTTTTGCTAGCAATACCGTATAGAGGGAATCTTCTCTCATGACTCTATGAACACCTATTCACTGGAAGCCATCACGACCAATGAACTTCACCCAATACCACCAGAATCTGGATAAATATGCTACTCATTCTGACTTGTTGGCTAGAAGGCACCCACCATCTCTACACACTATATATCATGAGTCTCAACACCCTCAATTCCTCCATGAGAACCAAATTTTAGAATATTTCACACCGGGCTCTCAAACTTGCTCAACATGAGCAACCCTACATCAATTCTGATCTGATCTGAAAATAAGGTCTGATAATCACACTACCCAACAAATCTATAGGTAATAAATATGCAAGATAAGATATTGTAGCACACACTCACTCTCACACACATGCTCAATCGATACATCGAATCTATAACTCAATATTCTCACAAAAGTACAAGTCAAAATATCCTCAATAATCTCCAATCAATACCATGGGAAAATACTATGGTTAAGTGGATACTAAGGACACCCAGACCATGGTATATGCAAGGTCGATACCACGGTTCAATACCATGGTTCTGTCAATACCATGCACCCTTGTACCATGGTAATCTCCAGGCCAATACCACAGGTCAAAACCATGGTAATGTTAATACCACAAATCCCTATACCATGGTAACCTCCAAGAAAATACAAGAGGCATATACCATGGTAAAACCAATACCTGCAATGTTAATACCAAGCATCAACTTGGACCACTCACACAATCCAATACTAAGAAAATGCCATCTTTAGGAATACATGTACCATGGTAATGTAACCATCAACCATAAACTCATCAAACTATACAGAATCATTTGCAATAATAAAACTATCAATAACACAACCATCTCGAAAAAAGTGAAACACGCACACACACACACACACCATATGCAAGCCAAACTACAACATGATTATCTTCCAACACATGCCCAGGTTGACATCAATGCCAACCAACAAGACTATATATAACACTTGGAACATCAACTACATAATCAATGTACTTGCCATACAACATCAATGCCAACAATTTAGAAACCATATAATGGATTCTTCAATATATTGATGAAGATCAACTTACAATAAAAAAAATTATCAAGGGGAATTGGTGGCATAATTCACAACAATAAACATAAAAAACTATTATAATATTCCCACACCTTAGGAGACTTTAAACACCAAGTGGTTGGCTAAATTTGATGGATCAACAATAGACATTTTGAAATATTGGTGGAAAGAGCCAAGAAAGTTTAGGAAAAAAGAAGATGTGATTTATAAGATCAAGTTGTTCAAAAAGTTTTATAAAATACTAGCAACTGTGTTATCAAAGTTGTATGGCAAATAAAATATGGAGACCTTTAAGGAAAGTTGGGTTCCCTTGATTCATACACGTACCACTAAAGGAATTTAACTAAGAAAATATGTTGGTATCCTCCATCAAATCCAATGTCCAAGAAAAAAAGAATCCATTGGTGGACATTTTCCATCCCAGGACTTAGGCATCACAGTGGAAGAAGAAGACGCAATATTGGATCTCTCTAGACTTACTTTTGATTAAGTTAAGTGTAAAAGCATACAAGAAAAGTGTAGATGTTGGACCTATAATCCATGGACACCCATATCAGTCACTATGAAAAAAGATATAGTGATGGATAATACAATGAATCCCAGAATAATAGCTTATTTAAAAAAAAATCTTAACTTCCACATAGAAGAACAAAAATAGATTATCAAAAATGTTTGAGGATTTGAAACCAAAATTGGCCATTTTAGAGTAGAACAATATGCAGCCTCAAATAGAGAACCAAGCTTTGTTTATCACATACTCTTAGGGTGAAAACGTACAAGTATCAATTATTGAAGAATTTTAAGTGTTAAAACAAGTTATGGGTTGAGTCTATGATGAAATTATGACCCTGCATCAACTAATGGCTCCATTTCCTCACATGTTGAGTTAATTAAAGGGAAGAGAACTGTTAATTAAACTTTGTCATTAGTAGTTTCATTGGATTTTAAATTCCCTAATGTGTCTAAATAATTTCCCAGGAAAGATTGGATAACCAAAAAGAAAGATAAAGTGGATGTCAGGATCAAAATGCAATCCCATGAGAAGTTGAGCAGGGACATAAATAGGAAAATGGATGCTTATCAAACCTTGCACAACAAGATTAAATATCTTATCAAAGTGCATAAAATACCTTCCATCAGTGCATCAGGGGAAACAAGATCACACTAAGAGGTCAAGCAAGATATTTAAGGAATTTTTGATCCAATAAATAAAGTAGTTGCAAGAGGTGATTTAGAGGTTGCAATGAAGGTGATATCACGAAACATTGTGGAGCCCTTGAATATGCATACAAATCTCACAATGCTATTGAATCAAGTGTAACATAAAAAGTGAACATTGCTACCTGATGCATTAGAATATCTCATGTGGTATGAAGATGAGATACAACATAAGATCCTAGTAATAGCTTCCAAATACAAAGCATGGAAATCTTATTAGGTCAAAGATGTAAATGTAGTGGCTCCTTATCTTTCCATCACCAATTTGACTAAATAAGAATGTTTTCCTTGATTATTTTCATTCTAATTTGTATTTTATTTAAAATACATAGAATTTAGATTATAGAGTCATGAGTAAGGTCAAGAGTCATGAGGAAGTTGAAGAGTCATGAGGGTAGGTGAAAGGTCACCTCATTTTGTGTAAATATGCCCTCTTGGCTAGATGAAAAGGACTCTTAGTTTTTGAATTCATTTGAGCATATTATTTTGAGAACTTATGGATATTTTTGAGAGTTAAAGTGGTATATTTGCATCTCCACTAATGGATTTCATGGGTATTTCATGTGATGGTGTTATTCACATTTCAAATTAATTTTGAGAAGCTCTTTCAGCCTAAGCAAGCAATTCTGTACATTTTTGTTGAGCATTATGAGAATATTCTCTTGATGATTTAATGGTATATGTTTTTTCTTCCATGTGTTTAGTTAACAAACTACTTTGTTGATTTGAGCACATATCATACTTGGGATTTTATGTTCTTTCATGCTTTCATGTTTTTGGTCAATTAGGAACTGATTCTTGATCGATGAAAAAATATTTATCTTTATACGTGCATTTTGATTGAAGTCTTCTAATATGCCTCTTTAAGATTGATGTCATATTATTTCATTGTTGTTACGTCTACAACATGACATGTGTAAAGTTTCCATAAAGCTACCTTAACTTGTATTTATCTAAATTTTTATTTGTTTTATAATGCTTATTGTTCATTTCATCCAGAATGAATCATAAATCAATATGGTACAAACCATGCCCACATACTGGATGGGAATCCTATCCCAAATGGTGTAGATTATACTTGGGATTTTGCATCGAGGATATTCCCTAACCGTTGGTGATAAAATTTGGCATGTAAATATATTTGGTTCTAGAAGGAGGGCCTTTATTGTATGGTTGGCAAAACTCCTCATTATTTCCCTAATACCTCTAAGAAAGAAATTAACCAACCTCATTCCCATTCACCTACTCCTCCTTTGTAGGAAACGTCTGAAGTTGAAACCCCTCCACACAATCTTGAATCTATATATGAAGTGACTTACAATTAGTTAAGATCCCTTTTCCATATTACCCATGAATACACTGAAAGGATTAGAATCCTTCCCATTACATTTGTCTTGCCTCATAAATGCTCAATTGAACCTCAGACATCTCACCAAAGAGTATTGGTTAGTACAGTGAAGAATTGATTAATGTTTCTTTAGACGATTTAGTAAATTTTGTAGAGAGAAACTCAAAACAGGGTAAAAAAGGGTCCAACTGATTTTTAGAATCTAGAAGGTGAAAACTAGGGACTGCTATAGAATGGTGAACATGTAGAGGGACCTGAGAACAGAGGGAATTAAGCGATGATGATGGCTTAGTATCAAATTAAGAGAACGACGAAGACAACACTATGGATATGAATCAACCACAACCTTTGTTCTAGATGGAATAGTTTTCTCTTGATATCCAAGGTATTCTTAATGGTTTACCTTGCCATCCTGAAAATCATCTCACTAAGTATAATCCCAATAAGGTGATTTTCGTAGAAGACCATGTCAATAATTTTTATCTATCGCTAATGAATATGAATTTTCACCATGAGGACATCGCTTGTAGATTTTTTACATACAAATTTGAGAATAACGACATTCTATGGAATCATACTCTTACCATGGGGTCTATTAGGACTTGGGATGAGTTCAGAAAATATTTTTTAGAAAAGTTTGTTGAAGGGAAGAAACTAGTTATTTTTCTTAAAGAGTTGAGCTCATTCAATATGGGAAAAAAGAAAAGGTTAAAGTCTTCAATAAAAATTTCACATACTAAACATGTTTCTTAATGATATGCTACCTCATGATTATATAAAAATTTACTAATACACTTTAGCATTGTTGTATAACATTGCTATGTTTGTTAATAGGGAAATGAAGGTTACATTGGTTGAGAATTTTGCTGAAGACATTACTATTAAAAAGTACATGGTTTCCATAGGAGAACATGGTATACAAGATGATCCAAATACTACATGTAAGAAATCCCAAGACTCATTTATGAAGTGTAGTGATAAATATGCTTTCAATTTTGATATCCCAATAAAATATAACAAACAATTAACTATTGAAGTGTTTGATCTGAAAAGAAAGACTAGAAAATGTTCTTCTAGTAGAAAACCTTTCAAGCCTTTCTTCACGAAGATAAATAACCAAATATCTAATTCAACACAAATATTGAATGTGAATCTCAATGTGGAAGAATTGGGAATGGATAATTATTAAACCTTTCATCAGGTTGCCTGTTTTGAGGAAACATGTATGCAATGGCTGCATAACAGGACTACAATGGTAAGTAAAGTGCTCGATGACCAGACTGTTGAAAACCAATATAATCAATAAAAAGAGGAATATGAGTCCTATCCATGAGAAGATAATGTTGGGTCATCTATAATGGTCCTAAATGTTCTTAGAGACAATGAGTCTCAATCAGTTGGTGAAGCATTAGTTGGAGAGACTCCTCCTGCTAATCCGCCTATGACATACAATCTGAGGAGTAAAGGATCAATTGTTGAACCTACATTGGATGAAAAGAAGAATGTGTTGTTGAGAAGAATACTAGCCCCGCTGAATCTTACTCATAATTCAACCCCATAATCCTTAGCTAGTCATGCCTTAAAGGGTACGCTAGGAGGTGCTAAAAGTAATTCCAACATTCGTGAAGTAGCTGATAAAACTTCTCAACCAATGACCTTTTCCCAACCATCCAAAGATAAGAGTATGTCTTGCGATATGGATTATATCATTATTGAATATTTTAAGAATGTATGAGCTAATATATCACTCTTTGAACTAACCAAGAATCCTGGCTAGAGGGATTTGATTCTCAAGACTTTCACATCCATGAGTTCAATAAAAATTATTCTTCTTATTCCAAGACTTCCACTTCCAGTCAATATAAAACCATGGCAATTCTTGAATCTATCATTAATGTGGCTAATGTTAATTCAATATCACTAGTACCTCCATTTTTATTAACCTTCAAGATATTCAATTATAATGTGCACAATTGTTTGGTTGACTTAAGTGCATCAATCAATGGCATGCCTTTATTTGTATGTAAAAATATTAAAGCTAAGATAGATAAGGCAGATGCAAATATCATTCAACTTGAAATATCTCAAGTACAACTGCTAAGATATCTTAACAATGTTTTGATTATATTATCATCTAACTAATAGGTCCATCAATTTATTGATATTGTGTTCGTCGACATTCCTGAAGAATATGGGCTACATTTAAGTAGAGACTATTTTACTAAGATCCAAGGATACTTTTCCATGGACTAGTCCCATGTGTAGCTCCCATACAAATTAAAGAACAATCAAATTGAGGTTAAAAATGAGACACACATGGAGTATACGATTACTGAGATAGAGGAACCCAATGAACCTATCAGTGTTGCTAAGGAAGTATTGCGAAATTATTTCTTAGAATCAGACATTGGTTATTACCAATCTATGTCATCCCTTGTCTCAATAGATACAAAGCTCGAACTCCTTCCTTTCCCTCTAGCTGGAGAAAATGAATCATGTATTATAGATGTAAATAGTTTTAGTTTAGACACTAACTATGTAAATACTAATTTATGGACTCTGCATTATGATGGATCGAAGATGCAGGATGCAGTTGGTGTAGGTTGCATCCTAATGGATCCCAAGATTTTTTTTTTTGTTAATTTCTTTTTATTTGGAATTTCAATGCAGTAAAAACATTGCATATTATGAGGCATTGATTCTTGGCTTGAAGAAAGATATAGACCTAAATTTGGAATGTTTGAAGGTAATCAATGATTCTAAAATTACCACCAGGCAGGTGTGTAACACTATTAATTTCCTTTCACCCCATCTGAAAAGATTCCAACATGATATTTCCTTTCACCCCATCTAAAAGGATGCCAACATGAGCTATGGCGATTGATTTCTTATTTCAAATATTTTAAACTTAAATTAGTGCCAAGAATTAATAATTCCACAAAAAATACGTTAGCTAATGAAACCGCTAGGTTTACACCTCTTTGGGATGTATTTCCTATAGAAATAATTTATAAAAATATTGTACCTAATAATGTGACTAACTTGCACATTTTCGATGATGATCAATATATTTTGGAATTTATTTCTAACATGTATATATTCAAAGATGTGGCCATAGATGAAGATGAACACGATAAAGCTTTACAAGAAAAATCTAACACACGAGAGGGCAAACCAATGCCCAAAGGTGTTATATCACTAAAGAAGTTGTTTGACTAGATGAATTGATTTAAAGAACCCCTAACATAAAGACCCAAAGTTCAACGATATTGCATGAAAAAATCAATCTCACGAAGAAAGAAGATCCTAATTTTGTTAATTTCACTACTTTTTCTTCTCAAGTTGAAAGGCATGCATTCATTTAACTATTCAAATTGTACTTGGATGTTTTTTCTTGGACTCATGAAGACCTGAAAATATATGATACAAGGATTATCCAAAATGTCATTCCAAACAAATATGGGATCAAGCCTTTTGAGAAGAAACTAAGAAAGGTACATATGACACTTGAGCCTCTGATACAAAAGGAATTAAATAAGTTGTTGGATGCATAGATTATTTTTAAAGTCAATAAATCGACATGGGTTTCAGATCTAACCCTTGTGAGGAAGAAATCTAGGGAAATCCACTTATGTGTTGATTTTCATAATCTTATTGTGCTTTAGACAGACAATTACCTCGTTCCCTCAATGGAAGAGATAATCCAAACAGTTTCAGGTTTCAAGTTGTTTTCACTATTAGATATATTTTCTGGCTACAACCAAGTATTGGTAAGTAAGCTAGTTAGAATGAAGACAAATCTCAAAACCAAGTGGGTAACCTTTTCCTTTAGACACATGCCCTTTAGGTTAATTAATGTTGGATCCATATTTCAGAGATCCATGGAATGATTGGCTAGAGTGTGGTGGTGTATTTTGATAATGTTACAATGTTCTCAAAGAAAATATCAAATCATTTACATCATCTGGGACAAATTTTTGAACGTTGCAAGAAGTATGATATATCACTTAAACATAGAAAAAGAATATTTGGAATTCTTGAATGAAATTGGTTAGGAAATATCATTAATAAAAATATTACTACAGTAGATATTGAATGCGTGAAAGCCATCACTCAAATTCTATATCCAAATGGTAAGAAGGCAATGCAATATTTTTTGGGCAAATTCAATTTTCTTCAAAAATTTATTTCATATTATGCCTAAATGATGCAGGAGCATCTGGACTTAGACAACAATGTGATTGTTTGTTCACATGTTGTGGCTAAATGAGTTAAATTTCATTGACCTGAGTGGTCAAAAGTCAGTTTTGGTAGAGAGGGTTGGATCTCTCGAAAATGATCTTTACTTCATTATTGTAATAATTAGAAAATTGTATTATTTTAGACTAAGAGATAAGTTGTTAGCATGGGTGTGTAATAAAGCTTAAGAATAGAGATTTAATTGTTAGATTGATTAAAATAGCAATCGAGTTGTTAGTGCAGTTAGAATAGGATTTGATTCATAAAAGAGAAGAAAATGTAATGGAGAGGGATTGGATGGGATGATTGAGAATTGAGTGAGAAGCGAGAGTTTGAGTGATAGATAGGGTTTTGAGATTGAGACAGAGGTCAAATAATTGCTAGAATTGAGCTGAGAGGGCCAAGACTCTGTAACTTCTATTATATTGAATAAATTGATTCAGTGCGCAATGGTGTGTTAATCCTAGTGCAAAATCTCATTTACATCTATGTATCTGCGTTCTGAAACCTAACTGGGTTTTTCCTCCATTTTCATGCTTTAATTGTAAATCTCAGCATTTATGTGTTTATTGTTAATCGAAGTCATTTAGTGGAATTAAGTGCTAAACATTTATTAAGCGCTTTATTAAAGTTTGATTTAATGCACATGAGTTGTATTGGAAAAGCGGGATTCAGTATATCGTGTTCCCTTCAAGTGGTAAGTGGTAATATTCCAAGTCCGTGTGATTATCTTTAGTGCTCGAAACATCACAACCGAGGAGAGAGAAAACATTTTTTATTGCATGCCTCTGAAGTGATAAAGACCGTGCTTAAATCCACGCAAAATCACGTGACGACCATTGGATCGGTGGACAGATCAGTGGTAGAATATCAATGGGCTAGTTAGGGATCAGGGTGAGTGATGACCATTAGATCTAGAGAGAGGAGAAAAATGACATAGAGTGAAGATCTTGTTTAAAAATGGAAAGTCAATGTGGGATTGACGTGTTTAGGGAAAAAAACGGGACTCTCAAGATAAAGTAAGCCACATATAGAATCTGCCTGAACACATTTGATTGGTTATAAATTAACCAATAGTCTATTTTAAAAATGACCACCTTATTTTTGATCAACCTCCTGTGTCAGTTTTGGTATTAGAGCATAGAGATTGAGTTTGACTATAGTAAACATGTCGTTGAGGAGGGGAGTTGGCATAGGTCGAGGAAGACCTAAAGAAAAAGCAGTTCTGCTGGAGGAGATCTAAAGTTTGCATACAAGGATGGACACAATGGAGACTACTCAAAGGAGAACACCTGATGAAGGAGTTGCCAGTGCTGAAAAAGAATCTTCTGAGGAAGAAGAAGAGGAGGAAAAAGAGACTACCAAAGTTATCAAGATGTTGGCTAAAGTAGGTGGAAAACCAAAGGTGGAAATTCCTGTGTATGAAGGGAGTCTCAATGCAGAAGAGTTGATGGATTGGATCAGTTCATTGGACAAATATTTTGACTATGAGGAGGTTGATGACAAAAAGAAGGTGAAATTTGCAGTTACCAGATTGAAGGGTCATGATGCTATTTGGTGGGATGAACTACAAACATTCAGAAGAAGAAAAGGAAAGTCCAAGATCAAGAAATGGGACAAAATGGTGAGTAAAATGAAAGCTAAATTTATGCCAAAAGATTATCAGTTAAATCTTTTCAAATAGTTACAGAATTTAAGGCAAAAAGGAATGTCTGTTAAAGAATATACATAAGAGTTTTATAGTTTGAGTATTAGAGCAGGACATGTAGAGGATGAGATTGAGAAGGTAGCCAGATATATCAATGGCTTAAGATGTGACATACATGATGAGATCAGCTTGCTGAGTCTGAGGACCATTGAAGATGCCTATCAAGCAGGATTGAAGGTAGAAGAGAAGATGTTGAGGAAACAAAATTAGAGGAATAGAGGGAAAAGTTCAGTAAGAGGTAGAGGAACTACCAGACCAAGGTTTCAGCAACATCAGAGTGAAGCAAGAAGTTCAAGTAGTAGACCACCATAGAGAGGAGATTTTCATAGAGGAAGATTTGCACCCAGAGGAAGAGGTTGAGGAAGAGATATTCGGTGTTACACGTGGAGAATGGGCACATGGATCATGGGACTATCCTAATAATAGAACAAGTCGTCAAAGGAATGTGAATGTGGCTAAGGCAAAGGAAGAAACACCTCAAATTACAGAAAAGGAAGAATCCCCTAAAGTAGGAGAATCCCTATTGTTGAAAAGGGTATTGCTTAAGGTAGAGAAAGAGACTGGAGAACCAGCTTAGAGGAAGAGTTTATTTAAAACTACATGAAAATCCAAAATTAAATGTTGCAAAGTGATAATTGACAATGGAAGCGCTGATAACCTTGTTTCTATAGAGATGGCAAACAAGATAGGATTAGTGAAGACAATACACCCTACTCCTTACAAAGTGTCATGGTTGTAGAAAGGACATAAAATTATTGTGACAGAACAATGCAAGGTAGAGATACAAATTGGTACTTATAAAGATGTGATATTGTGTGATGTAATGCCAATGGATATATGCCATGTATTGCTAAGAAGACCTTGGTAATTTGATCGGAAAGCTATTCATGATGGGAGGAGAAATACTTATACTCTGGAGAAGAATGGAATAAACATACACTGTTGCCATTGGAGGATGAAGCTGACAAAGGAGCACCAGGAAATAGTGTTATGCTGATGAGTGGAAAGGAGTTGTTGCAAGAGGTTGGAAAAGGTGAAGAAATGCATTTTGCTGTGATAGGGAGATGTAAGGTAATTTTGACTTCGACAAACTTAGATGATTTACTTTAAGAAATCAAAACTCTGTCGAATGATTTTGCTGATATTATTGTGGATGAGTTGCCAAATGCATTGCCTCCAATATGGAGTATTAGTCATCATATTGACATAATACCAGGAGCAAGTTTGCCAAACAAAGCAACATATAGATTAAATCCTCAAGGGAATGCAGAAGTTGGAAAACAAGTGCAAGAACTGATGGATAAGGGACTAATCAGAGAGAGCCTTAGTCCATGTGTTGTACCAACAGTACTCAGTCCAAATAAAGGAGGTGAATGGCGTATATGTACAAATTCTAGAGCCATAAACAAGATCACTATCAGGTATAGGTTTCCTTTACCACACATGGATGATTTGATGGATTGTTTGAGTGGTTCAAGGTATTTTACTAAAATAGATCTAAAGAGTGGATATCATCAAATAAGAATTAGAGAAGGAGATGAATGGAATACTACATTTAAAACAAACAATGGGTTGTATGAGTGGTTAGTGATGCCTTTTGGACTCACTAATGCACCGAGCACATTCATGAGATTTATGAATGAAGTCTTGAAGGAATATGTAGGAAAGTTTTTTATTGTTTATCTTGATGATAATCTAGTTTTTAGTGGGATTAAAGAAGAACATCTAGAGCATATTAAGTTGGTTTTAAGAACTCTGTAGGAAGAGAAACTACTGATAAATATGAAGAAATGTAGTTTCATGAAAGAAAAATTAATTTACTTGGGATTTGAAGTTTCTAAAGAAGGGTTGAAAATGGATCCAGAGAAAGTCCAAGCAATTTCGAACTGGCCCATTCCAAGGAATATATTTGAGGTAAGAAGTTTTCATGGTCTTGCAAGTTTTTATAGGAAATTTTTCAGAGGTTTTATTCAAATTTGTGCACCAATTCTTGAAACAATCAAGGAGACTAATTAGCCATTCAAGTGGACAGAAGCAGCAGACAAGAATTTTAAGTTGCTGAAGAGGAAAATCACAGAGAAACTAATTTTAGCTTTACCTGATTTTGAAAAAGTATTTCAAGTTGAAACATACACTAGTGGAGTTGCAATTGGAGCAATTTTGAGTCAGGAACATAGACCAATAGCATACTTTAGTGAGAAATTAAATGAAGCTAAGAAGAAGTATTCTTCTTATGATAAAGAATTTTATGCTATTGTACAAGCCTTAAAGAAATGGAGACACTATTTTCTACCAGAGGAGTTTATATTGTATTATGACAATCATGCATTACAGTTCATAAACAACCAGCCAAAATTGAACCAGAAACATGCCAAGTGGGTAGTGTTTTTGCAGAGCTTTACTTTTGTGATAAAACACACAAGTGGTAAGTTGAACAAAGTTTTTGATGCTTTAAGCAGGGTAAATTTCATTGTGAAAGAACTAAAAGTTAGTGTTGTAGGATTTAAAGAAATGGTTGATATGTATAAAGATGATGCAGATTTCAAAGATATTTATGCAGCAGTACAAAATCCAATAGTTCATAATAGAAGTTAGTGGTTAGATTATCTTATCCAAGAAGGTTTATTGTTTAAAGGAAAGAAGTTGTGCATTCCCAAATTTTCTATGAGGGAAAACATAATAAAGGAGAAACACAATGGAGGATTATCTGGTCACTTTGTTCAAGACAAAACCTTTGCTCAGGTAAATGCTTTTTACTATTGGCCAAAGATGTAGACTGATGTTAAGATATTTGTTGAGAAGTGAGGATATGTCAGCATACTAAAGGGAGAAGCTAGAATATAGGATTGTACCAGCCATTTCCAATACCAGACCAACCATAGGATGCAGTTATCATCGATTTTGTTTTAGGGTTACCAAAAACTCAAAGGGGGAATGATTCCATTTATGTTGTGGTAGATAGATTTTCCAAGATGGCACATTTCCTTGCATGTAAGAAGACTAGTGATGCAACACATATTTGCTAATCTATTTTTTTCAAAATTTGTAAGATTACATGGATTGCCTGTAAGTATTGTGCCTGATAGAGATACACAGTTTTTAGGGCATTTCTAGAGAACTCTTTGGAAGAAACTAGGTGCTAACCTCAGTTTCAGTTTAGCATACCATCCTCAAGCAGATGGACAGACTGAAGTGGTAAACAAAAGCTTGGGGAACATATTGAGAAGTTTAGTATATCAAAATCCTAAGCAGTGGGATTTAGCACTAGCTCAGGTTGAGTTTGCTTATAATGACACTCCAAACTGAAGTATTGGAATGAGTCCATTTTAGATTATTTTTGGGATGAATCTAAGAGGTGTGTATGAGCTCAGAAATTTGGGTAAACAACAGACAAGAAGTGCAAAAGTTGAAGAGTTTGCAAAGTAGATGCAGAGACTACAAGAAGATCTCAAAGGCAGATTGCGGGAAAGCAGTGGCAAATACAAATAGAGAGATGATATGAAAAGAAGAGAGAAAGAATTCCAAGTGGGAGATTTAATGATGGTGTATTTGAGAAAAGAAATATTTCCAACTAAGACTTACAATAAACTAAAAATGAAAAAGATAGGACCATGTAGAATTGTAAGAAAGTTTTCAACTAATGCTTATGAAATTGAATTGCCAGAAGGAATTGGAATATCACCTATCTTCAATTTTGCAGATTTGTAGCCATAAAACCTATCTTCAATGTTGCAGATTTGTATCCATACAAAGAGACAGGGACAGAGCTACAAAGGGAAGCTACAGAAGATGAAGTTCAAACTTTGAACTGGGAGGACCAAATGCCAAAGAGAGTTAAGAAAGAGGTGGAAGCTGTTTTGGAGAAAAGAGTATCAAAAGAACTAGAGGACATGTTTATTTTCAATATCTAGTCAAATGGAAAGGAAATCCAGTGGAGGATGCTAGTTGGTTGACAACAGCAGAGTTACAAAAGTATGGAGTAAACCCTGAAAGTCTGAGGAATGACTCTTTTCTTCCTCGGGAGTCTAATGCAGGAGCATTTGGACTTAGCCAACAATGTCATTGTTTATTCACATGTTGTGGCTAAATTAGTTAAATTTCATTGACCTAAGTGGTCAAAATTCAGTTTTGGTAGAGAGGGTTGGATCTCTTGAAAATGATCTTTACTTCATTATTGTAATAATTAGAAAATTGTATTATTTTAGACTAAGAGATAAGTTGTTAGCATAGGTGTGTAACAAAGCTTAAGAAGAGAGATTTGATTGTTAGATTGATTAAAATAGTGATCGAGTTGTTAGTGCAATTAGAATAGGATTTGACTAATAAAAGAGAAGAAAATGTAATGGAGAGGGATTGGCTGGGATGATTGAGAATTGAGTGAGAAGCAAGAGTTTGAGTGATAGATATGGTTCTGAGATTGATACAGAGGTCAAATAAATTTCTATAATTGAGCCAAGAGGGCCAAGACTTTGTAACTTCTATTATATTGAATAAATTGATTCAGTATGCAACGATGTGTTAATCCTAGTGAAGGATCTTGTTTACATCTATGTATCTGCGTTCTGAAACCTAACAAGGTATGTCCTCTGTTTTCACGCTTTAATTGTAAATCTAAGCAGTTATGTGTTTATCATTAATAGCGGTCATTTAGTGTTAATGGGTAATCTTGGAATTAAGCGCTAAAAATTTATTAAGCGCTTTATTAAAGTTTGATTTAGTGCACATGGGTTGTATTGGAAAAGTGGGAAGCAGTATATCTCGTGCCCTTCAAGTGGTAAGTGGTAATATTCTAAGTTTGTGCAATTATCTTTAGCGCTTGACATGTTGCAACCGGAGGAGACAAAAAACAACTTTTATTGCATGCTCTGAAGTTATAAATAATGTGCTTGAATCCACGCTAAATCACCCGATGACCATTGGATCGAATGGACAGATCGATGGTAGAAAATCAACAGGCTAGTTAGTGATCGAGGTGAGTGATGACCGTTAGATCTGGAGAGAGGAGATCAATGACGTAGAGTGAAGTGCCTATTTAAAAAGGGAAAGTCAACATGGGACTGACGTGTTTAGGGAAAAAAACAGGACCCTTAGGATAAAATCCACTTGAACACATCTGATTGGTTATAAATTAACCAATAGTCTATTTTCAAGACTACCACCTTATTTTTTATTAACCTCTTGGATCACTAAATTGTAAAGGGACTATAAGATATGATAAATAAGGATACATTTCATCAATGGAATAAAAAAGATAAGGAAGCTTTCACCCTGTTAGCTACCTATACCGATAGGTTTCATTTTTCATGATTGGCAGGGGAAGTGCCAAATATGCTCTACTTTGGAGATGCAAAGATCTCATATTTTGTGGAAAACACATATCTACAGTTGTTTGATGTTGTCCTACTTCTGAATGGGTGATCCAACAGTCTAAGCTGGGTCATGTTGGTGGGCTCCAGTATTGTAGCAATAATGCTACAACTCCTAGAGCTTCCTATCTCTAATTTTATCAACCCGGTAGTTCGTACAAACTTGGAAGCGACGGTGTTGTATGCACAAGTACTAGCTCTTGTCGCAGTTGTCACTTGGTCAGCTGGCACAAGTCTGCTAGGGCTCAAGCCAACTTCTATAGGCTCACAAAAGAATCTTTATGAATGATGGACGAAAGCTAACTCAAAGGAGACTAGTCTAACTGCAGAAAGAAATTGAAAGCCAATAAAGCATGAAAACTCTAGTAAACCCTAATTTGACTAGCTAGACCCTTATAATGCAAAACTGTGAATGAAACTACTACCACTAACACCATTACTTGCAGTGAACTAAAATACATGCATCTAAGCTACTTGCATCTGAAAAGTCATGTTTTTGTACTTTTTCATTAAGTGGTTGGATTTATTGTGATGATGCTTTTGATTAGGGTTTGGTTGTGCAAGAGCGGTTGGAATGGAAGGAAAGCATGGGCAAGGTCAGGATGGCTAAGGGAGGTCCCAGAGGGTCTCCAGCATCAGTCCACAGAAGCCTACCACCGAGTTTGCAGGTTTCTACAGGAAGTCTGCAGGGGATCCTACAGGAAACTCAGGGGTTTCTACAGGAAGTCTGTGCAATTCTACAGGATGTTTGGTCGTGGAAGTTTTGGGAGATGGTGGAGTGTTGGAGTGGTGTGGAAGGATAGGTGAGATGGAGATGGAGCTGGTGATGGCTCAGGAACAGAGGAATCAGATGGAGGAAGAGTGCATGCAGTGGGTTGATGGTTGGAAGGATGGGATCAACGAAAGTTTAAGTAGATGGAGCTAAGTGATTAATGGATGAGTCGGAAAGTAGATGAGTTGGACAGGGGCTGAGTAGGTGGATTGAGGAGAGATCAAGAAGAAGAAGAAGAAAGTGGAATGGTGTGGAGCAGCGTAAATGAAACAAATGACTTATGCACCAAAAACGAGAAATTCATTAACCTATGATAACTGTGCCATGAAACCTATGAACAGCAATGGAAAACCAAGAAATGAAACTAGTGCATGGAAGTGAAATGTAGAAGTATGGTTCAATTTCAAAAGTGCATGGATGGATCTTCAACGAAAATGTCTATGTTGCAGCTTGCATGGAAGTGAGAAGAACTGCGTTTCTTTTTGGTGGTTGGTTATGGACTGCACCCCAATCCCTAACAGAGATGGCAGTGAGCCTTAACAACCTTTTGTTGGAGCTCCAATAGATTATTTCTATCCTCTTCTAACCTAAGCAATTGGAAACAAATTCACCATAAACTAATCCTATCTAAGCTCATGAAAAAGACTAAATTAACAAACTGTAAATTCGAATTGCATGTCAAAGTAAAAACTCAAAGTGCTGGAACGAAATGCAAATAACATTACAACACCGAGGAGATCTATTGCTCTCAGGTTGGGCCCTAACCTGAGAGCTATAGCTCCCTTAGAAACTCAGAATGAGATCAAAATCTGCCTGCCTTTATTCATAAACGAAAGTCTGATGACATGCCAAAATTGGCTTACAAAAGGAACAAAAACCGAGCTGTATCTCGTACTTCCCAATTACAAGAGTAATACAAAATTTCAAAAAGCTCCTATCCAAGGCTACGGCCTCAGTATTTATGCAAAATGATCATCCAACAGGTGTCCTTTATTTGTGGAGCTCGGCTGTCCAACTGAAGTTTAAACTGCTGATCCTGTAGGGCAGTCATAACTGTTGTTCCTGTAGAACAGTTATAACTGTTGTTCCTGTAGAACAGTTGGCTGCTTCTAAGCTCGGTGGGGAGATGGATTGGAGCTCAGAGCTATGGTGGGAATCACGAGGAAGGTCCCCAAGACCGTGGACATCCTCTCCTAAAAACCAGCAGTGCCACCTCATTGTCTCCTTGTCTCCTTTCTCGTGGTCTTTTCTCCCTTTTAATGCCAAAAACCTGAAAGCATCATGCATTAGTCACATAGATAGAATGCCTACCCTTGTTCCTGCAAACAACATGAATAAACCAAGAAATGAATGCATAAGAAATAAAAAATGAATGGTTTGAGCAGAGCAAGTAGGCCAAATGAGCCCAAATTGTACCAAAAATTGGGGCTCATCACATGCCATATTTCAACTTTTGTTGTAGACTAGAAAAAGTAATATGTCCAAACTATTCAATCTTGGTAGATAAGTAGTTAGGTAGAGAATGAAGGTTCCCAACTGCTTAATCTGGGACCTTGGAAGTAATAAGGCTAGCCTTAGATAGAAATCAAAAGAAAATGGAAAAAGAAAAGAAAAAGAGCAATTGAGGGTTTGCTAGTCTAAGTGCACCCTCCTTGAAGTAACAAAAAATGCTAGGCAATAGAATGGGTAGGTAGATGGGGTTGTAGAAACATGATTTCTTTCATATCACTGGCCTAAGCAAAGGAAACACATGGTGGCCAGTGCAGATCTTCCTATTCAGCAATTTTGTAGCAACAAAGTGAAGCATGTCTAACTTCCCAATCATTCCCCATCAAACCCCTTTCTAACATCCCACTATCACCTTTGTTCATGAGAGAAATCAAACTCTTTGTTGATCCTTGTTATATAGAAGAGCCACATTTCTTGTGTAAAAATCTTTTCATTTTGATCTACTCTCCTAACTAAGTTTGCTCCCTACAAACTTAGTGTTTGCCTCCTCCCTTCTATATCTCCCACTCAATACTAACTACTAACTCCATTATTACTTAACTCCCTATACTTCCCTTTTTCCCTACTGCTATATCACTATTGTGAAAAGGCCCACTAAATATGTAAATCCCCCCTTTTTTTGGCATTATAGCCATATGTTCAAATATTTGGAAAATCAGGCAGAATCAAAGGTTTTTGTTTGGTTTGCTTGAAGTTAGGGATTAAACTAACACTTGGTTAGTTTAATAACCTATTCCCAACCCTATCCCCTTCACAAACCCACTATGATGTCTAACCTGCGCTATTTGCATAAAACCTGGTTAAAACCCATTTCCTCCGCGTATCCTAAATTTTTTTTATCTCTCGGCGCACTTACCACAAAAAACAAAGGAAAATATTATTTAAATGTCGTCGGGTCCCGCCGTATCATGTTGGCGATTTGCCCTCCCGTCGTCCGTCGGATCTGGGCCCTCCCATCCGACGACTCACATCAATATCGGACCGCCTCTGATGCCCGGACGATAGCGCCCGAAATCTGTCAGACCATGACGTTAGGGTTCAGACGTGTGTCGTTCCCAGATTGTATCTGGAGGCCGCTTGCCAAAACCGCTCCTGTACAATAAGCGGTCTGAAATTACCACTTACCGCCTCTGTTTCTCCGCCATACGTCACGTCCATGTCACGCGTACGTCACTGCCACCTCAGCGTCGCATCACCGCCCCATCCACTACCACTCCGAGTTGCCCGCCATGTCACCTACCCACGTGGAGCCACTCACTGGCCGCCACGTCATCACTCCATACTGACCCCACCCATGACGTCATGCTGACGTCATCTGACAAAAACGCGCCAAAAGCCAAATTTTCACTATTTTGCCCAAAAAACCTGTTTTTTCGCGTTATTTGCAATATTGTGCATTGTGCTCTTGCATGAGCAAGTACGTCGTTTTCTACCAACTTTGAAGATTGCTCCTTGCTGCTGGTGCCCTCAATTCACCTGCTATTCCACCATTAGCCGATTGCACCAGGTATTCATCAAGTTATCCCCTTCGCGCCTGGTTTTTTACATAATTCTCTGAAGAAACTAAGAAAAGAAGAACACATTAAGTTCAAGAAATTCTCATGAACCAGTGATCCTCTTCCACTCTGTAAGCCCAATTTCCCTCACAGAAGTCCCCATTGTGCCGAAATTCCACAGATTCAAAGTTTGTTTGCGCATTCGCAAATACAAACCTCTGCTAGATAAATTCACCAGGAAAGCAAGTCCCAAATCCTGTCATTTGCTCTCTGAATCTATCCTAAGTGCATTTTGACTAAGTTGTACCCTAGTTTACCTCTTCCCCTCTACAAATTGCCCTGCTCCTGCAAAATTCATTGCTCTGTGTTGCTGTGCCCAGAAAAACAAGATCAAATACAATTCAAAGTACCAATTGACCATGGAAACTCCAGTGGCATTGAACATTGCACCCTTAAATGCCACACAAAGAGAGCTAGAATGGCTGGCCCTGGCTGACAGAGACTACCAGATGGCAGAAGTAATCCCAGAGTACAGCAGGTACCATATTCATGTACTCAATGAGCTGAAAGCCCAACATCTCAGTGGAAATGATATTCTAGGGATTTGGGACTCCAATTTGCCCATTTTCAATCTTCCTCAAGTCAATGTCCTCCCAGATTTAATCCATAGATGCAGTGCCAACTATGACCTATGTCAGAGAGCTGTCCTCTGTCCCTCAGGCTCAGTTTTGTTCCTTGTCACCCCTGAGGCTATAAATCAAATGCTGCACTTTCATACTACAAAGCCATTGATTCCTCTATCTATGATGGACTTGATAAAGCAAGGAGGCAAGTTGTCCAGTGCCCAAATCATAGAGATTAATCAATTATTCATTCAATCAGGCTCTTAAACAGTGAGGACTCCTCCTATTGGAAATGTATATCTCAATGACTTGGGCAAAATGCTTGCGGATATGATCAGTTATGTCCTGGGATACAGATCGACTGAGGATGTTGATGAAACCATTCTGGCCATGATGTCTGTCTTCTCCCCTGGAAAGCCGCCTTCTGTTCACTATGATTATGCAACATACATTGCCAATAAAATTCATGAGCAATTGATGAATTTAGAGAGGGAAAGGATATTTAGATACACTTCTTACATCTATCACTTGTTCCTATTTTATCAGCCTGATAGCTTCCCTATTACTCTCAAGAAGTTTGATGCTCAAGGAAACCAAAGGTCTGTGGTATTTTGGTCTTCAATCTTTCATCACATATCTTTTTCACCACATAGCTACTGTGAATTCATATACCTTTTTATCCATCCAGCCATGTCCTTGCTGTTGAGTTCCCCTCCTCCAAGATTGACAGATGAGATGCAAAGAATCCTCCAGCTCTCAAAGGCCTACAGCATTGGGGATTGGTACTTTTACCAACACCATACAGTGATCAGAATATATGGTTGTGAGTTAGCCCCATATAGGATACCAAGATATGTCCCTATGAGACTTTTTGCTTTAGTATATTTCAGAAAATTTGGAAATGCAGACATGATCCATTTCCACAGCAAAAATAAGAAAGTACAACTCAAAGTCAGAAACCAGCTAGGCCCATTTATTTATAATAAAAGAGAAGAGGCATGGCAAGAAGCAGATAAGATCCTGCAACGCGTCAGGTTGCAAACCAGTTTCCTCTGGATACCGTATGATCCCAATCATTTCATTAGTCTTAGAAGGGTCAAATATAAGTTGGCTAGCTATGATCATGTCAGGTTGCCTCATATTGAAAAATATGCAAATCTGTTAAGATGGAAAGAGGGCACCTTAGAAGAGGCAAGTTCTAAATAGGAAATAGCACAAAAAGAAGCAAAGAAAATTCGAGAAGGAAGCTGACTTGGAATATTGTGAGCAAGTTTCTTCTTCTTATCATACTCAACTTGGAGCAGCTGCCTCATCTTCTACAGCTCCCCAGCAAGCAACTCAAACTATTCCTCAAGCAGCTAGCACAGATAAGGGAAAAGAAATGGAGTAGGAACAGACACTCCCAACAATAGAACAACAGAAAGAACAGGCAGAACAGCAAGAGGAAATGGCTAAGGCCCCTGTATCCACAAAGCAACAAGCTCAAGAAAGTGTGCCTCCAAGGCAGGAAACAGCAATGCATACCTCGATACTTCAAACCCCAATAAATGAAGAGAGAACTAGGAAGAGGGACAGACAGCAAGAAACTCCCCTCACTACATCAGCAAGTCAACAAGGGGAGAAAAGGCAAAGATTGAACCCTTTTTCTGAAGAAGAGATGCCTATTGGACCATCCATGGGTATGGGCCCCCCTAGCATGGAAGCATCAGCCAGTTCCTTCCAACAGGAACAAGAAAGACCACTTGGAGGAGAGGTCAGTTCCTCAAGCCAGCAAAGAAGAGCAGAGTCTGGAATCAAGAAACAATTTATGGATATAAAAGCTAGGAATGAGCCAGTCGGAATCCAGCTTTACAATCATTTTCTCAAGATGGCTCCCACCAACCAGCAGAGGCTCATGTCCGCATATGACATTGCTGAGGGGAAGATGACTATGAGCCATTTCATGCCTGCGTTGCTGCAACCACAGTCAGCTGCAGATTACATCAGAACCAACCTAGAAGTGTTTTCAAAGGACATCCACCAAATGGACCAAATAGAGCTACATAAGAAAATGGGTGAGATGGTTTACTCTACTCTTGCAGATAAAACATTTCTAGCACACAAACTGCAAAATTCTCTCCATAATACTACTGCCCAACTAGAATTGGAGAAAGCTTCTTCTCAAGCCAAAGACAACAGGATTAGGTCTTTGAAAGATATCATTATAGAGCTTGGGCATGACCCAAGTGATCCTAAAGCTGTGCAGGCGCTCATGAAGAAAAAACATGAAGATATATTAGCTTTGAGGAAGATGGTCAAACTTCCAGCAACCCTTCACCCCCAAACAGAAGATGTTGCTCAGCAGAGAAAGGATCAAGATGTAGTGGCCATGCTGTTGACACTACACAAACAATTGGTAGAAACAGAAGGACGATTGTTAGCAACAGAGGGTGCATTACAGGCATCCCTGAAATAGAAAGAAGGAGGGCAGATATCTCAGCCCCCTCAGCCAGTAATTAACCTTGAGGAACCTCCTCAAATTATAAGTCCTCCCACAGGACAAACACCAGAGGCAGGCCCTTCAGCACCAGCAACAACATCAGGACAGACACCCAACCTTGATATGCAAAATATGATGAAAGAACTTCAAGCTCTGGAGGCCCAGATGGCAGAATTAAATGAGGCCAAGGAAAAATTGGCTACACTTAATGAAAAATATGATAAATCAAAGCAAAGCGTAGCTGAAAAAACAAGAGAGGTAAGGGCTCTTGAGAAGAAGATAAAAGAACTGGAGAAAGAGTTCTCTCTTGATAAAGTTGTAGCTGAAGTCAAGAAAGTCCTGTGGGCCAATATTGGTCAGTCTATAATAGATCAATGGCAATATATTGAAACCATCCATGAGCATATAGATCTCATAGGCAGGGCCCAAAAAGAAAGTCAAAGAGCAAGGGCATCTCTAGGCAATATTCCTGAGATTGCAAATAGGATGATCAATGTCCTTAACAATCGCACAGGCCCCTAGCTGGCAGCAATGGGTATCTCTAACAGAACTGATACCATCTTACTAGTAAAACGGGTGCTCACTTTGAGAAATCATGTGCAAACATTGGATAGAAGGTGCCAGGAAATGCAGATAGAGGTGAACAAGTTCATGGAGAAATTTACAGCATTACATAACAGAGGCCTTCCCAGCTTACTAAACAGTGCAGGAAGGTTACTATCTCATGAAAACTATGCCAAGAGGGTAAATACATATGCTACAAATCAGATCACTGCAACATCAAGTGCCCCAGAGGAAACAGGGCCTGCATCTAGGCAGAGTCTCTATGACAAAATAGAGAATTTGTTTTTCATCATGCATGAGATTAGACATCTGTTTGAAGTGCCTCCAAATTACTACAAATATACTAAGGCAGATGAAACCTTAGGCATAATTTTGAGACATCAGTTGCCTACTCAGGAATGGTGGACAAGCATGATACAGACATTGCTGTGAAGAATCAGATATTTTTACCAAATTTTTGTACATCAATTATAAGTCATCATGTTCAGACAATTGATACATTCACTATGACTGGAGAGGAGTGGACAGAGCCAACTCAGCGAATAAATTTGGCCACTAAAGCAACACCGACAGATGCAGATGACGGGGCTGAGATAGCTACAGCATGACAAAGCAATAAAGAGCTTATTACTCAGAATCAATACGAAGCACTCGACAGACCCAGTTGCCTCCAAAAGTCAAGAATTTCTGACAAACAGCAAGCAGCTGTTGTATGTTCATTTAAAGTAGCTTTTAATTTTGTAAGAAATATCTTAGAAAGTTGGTAAGAGCAGTTATTGTGCAATAACTCACTGTTGAGATATTTCTGTGATATTTTGTATATATGCACCCCCGCATAGCTTATTGGGGGTTGTTGTTACTCATTTTTTCAAGAGAACTCGGCTGTATATCCTCTGAAAGATATAATACAAAGGAGTTGTTGGTTTCCAGAAGAGATGTTTGGCTTGGAAGTGTTGTGATGAAACTATTGACTGCTGCAGGATTCTCGTGTTATGGCATGATAAAATAAGTGTTCTCTAACTGTATTTGTGTTTCATTTCTTGTATAATCTGTCTGTGGTGTATGGTGATTAATCTTAGTAGAAAGGTAAAAGACTAGTTCAGGATTTGTCCATTAAAGACACCCTAAACTCAATCCTTACTACTAAATATGTTTTCTTCAGGGTTAGCTGCAACTATGGAATTCTTAAATGCTCATATTTTCTCTAATCACATGATAAGTCTTTATTCAGTAATTCTCTATTGCTGCTGAGTAGGATTTGTTCTTCATTTCATGTTACACTGTGAAAGAACTCTTGATTGCCTTTCCTGGTGTAATTTGTATTGTTCCTTTTATAAAAAATCAAAGTTTGTATCATGAATACCCAACTAGCCTTGCAGTGAACCTCTCTTTATCACAAACACCAAATCCTATTCATTTCTGGACTCCACATGCCCAATGGACTGAACTCTATTTGATGTTTTCATGCCCTTCTTTGAACAAAAGCTCACAACCAAAATTTAAACAAAACTCCCACCTCATAACTAGCCTAAAATCTTCAAAGAAACAAAGTTAAAACTAAAAGAGAGAGCCCTCTCTGATTACAGGTAGGCTAGAACCTATAATCCAAAGCTTGGTTAGTGGTTACCCCGGCCGTATTCCCTCAGGAGTCAAAGGGAACAACCTAGGTGTTAACATAAATGGCGACTCCACTGGGGACCTGAATGAAATTCATAAACCCCTGTCTAATTCTTAATACTGTAGATAAAGCCTGAGTGATAGCCAGACAACCTTAGAAACTGCCTCTGCTTTTGCATTTCCAGGAGTATATAAAAGCTGCCTCAGTCAATCTTTATTCAGTCTTAAGTTCCATACAGTTGTGCTATACCTGATCAGTCCTTGTCAAATATCAATACTTCTTAGAAAATTCGCCCAAAGAAAATCATAGAAACTGGCTCCTAAGAAGAAAACTCGTTATACAAGATCTAACCCGGATCCAGATCCATCACCTGAGTTCCAAAACCCAAACTTGATTGCAAGAATCCTTAAGAAACACAAATCAGAAGGGACTTTATCAGATTCAAGTTCTGAAGCAGGATTTCAAACTAATATTCCAACCCCTGCTAAGGTTTCTCTACATCCTCATACCACCGTTCCACAATCTCCTAGTTCTTCATCTACTTCACAAGGTGTCCTTTCAACCCCTCCATCAACTACACATACCCTTCTCATCCCCTTTCCTCCCCTTGTCCCATTCGTTCATGTTATCCCTATTGTCCCACCAAACATGGCTAATAGATATGCTCCACTGCAGTTACCTGCCAATCCAGGGCCTATGCCTCAAGATTACCAAAGCAAGATTTCATATTTTGATGGTACTGGCTCCTATCTAGCCCTTCAACATACTAAGAAAATGCAGGATTATTTTGAAAATTATGAGATAGATGATGATGGGGTTAGAATGAAAATTTTTGTGCAAAGCCTAACAGGAGATGTAAGATCATGGTTTAGGTCACTCCCAGCAAACTCCATAGCTGACCCTGAAGCCCTGTATCAAACCTTTATCAACAGATGGGAGAAGAAAAAGGATCCACTTCATATTTTATCTGAATACAATACTATCAAAAGAGGTCCCCAAGAAACTGTCTTGGACTATTGTGCTCGGTTCAACAATGTCTACAATGCTATTCCCCAAAATCTCAAACCCACACCTGATCTGGCTCTATACACCTTTCCGGATGGGTTTGATTCGGATATGGCATACCAATTGAGAGAAAGAGCTCCCCGAACTTTAGCTGAGATGCAAGATATAGCAGTTAGTGTAGAAGCCAACCTAATAGCTAAGAGAAATAGGACCAGAACTGAAAGAAAGACTACCTTCAAAGAAGAGCCTTCAGGTTGGGATCAAAAATTAGATGCAATAATCATTGGTATGCATAGATTAGGTGACAGAGTAGAATCAGTTGAGAGGAAATCATCATGGGAAGGGCCACAGAATAATCCTATCAGGAATCCCAATTTTAGAAGAAATCAAAATCCTAATATTGGCAAGGCCAGCTCTGAACCAGAGATTAGACCTCCGTTCCAAGAAAACTATGTTGAAGCATCCACTTCAAATGAACAGATAGATGATACCCACATTAACTTGATGGGCCTGAATGATGATCAACAAGTTTTTCTGAGTGAAGAAGATCATAAGGATGATAACATTAGTCAGTTCCAAACTAAATCAGGTGAATCATTTGATTTCAAACAAGGCTATGACACAATTGTTTTTGAAGTTCATAAACAATATAAATTGAGAAGCAGAACTATAAATGTACCACAGCCTGAAAAAAAAAGGATAGCCAGCAACCTAAGAAGGCTATTGTCACAGAGCCAATTGACAAAACTGATGCAATTACAAATGAAGTAACAATTGAAGAGGTAACTGAAGCATTTCCCTCAAATCAACAACCATTGGCTACACCGCCTTTACAGCACAATCCAAGTAACACTTTTCAAAAAGTAAGCAAAAAGGACAAACCTCAAGATCAGATTGAAAGTCAAGAAGAAGCCTCTAAAAACTCAATTGAGAAAGAAAAGTGGTTAACCAGAACAGCAAGATCCAATCTAAAAACCATTTTGACTTAGAAGCTGAAATTGGTAAATTAAAGATAGCCATTCCTCTTTTAGAGCTAGCTAAACATAACATCTACAAACAACAAATCAAGAAATCCCTTCAACTGACCCACAACAAAGATGATGTCAATGTGTTGGATGACACCACAGAATTGCTTTTCGGTCCAGAAGTTGATGGAAAGATAGGAAGTACTGGAATCTTGCCTTTTTATGTCAGCTTGCATATTCATGATAAGATATTACACAATGCAATGTTTGATTCAGGCGCCTCTCATAACCTTATGCCTAAGTCAGTAATGAAGAGATTGAATCTAGACATCACAAGACCATACAAGGACCTATTTTCATTTGACTCCAGCCAAGTTAAGTGTTTAGGCTTGATAAAAGATCTATGTGTTTCCCTTGTCCAGTACCGAAATAAAACAATTTTAATGGATGTTGTAGTTGCTGATATCCCACCCAAATATGGAATGTTGTTATCAAGATCATGGGGAGCTAAACTACAAGGTTCCCTACAATTGGATATGTCATATGCCACCATCTCTATCTTTGGGCAACCAAAGAGGCTATATAGAGAATCACTCATGAAATACATGGTGAGAAATGAAGAAAAACCTCAAAATTTCCCTATTTATGCAGTCCATTCAGACATGGATTCCTTCATTCTGTTCAATGATGATATAAGTCCAATATGTGATGACAAATCTATCATACTTAAACAAGATCTACATATGAATGAGCAATCAAGTTCCAAAGAAATCAAGGTTGAGCAATCAATTGATGAAACCGTTCTAGAAGACAAACCAGATGAAAAACAAGATCTCCAGCTTATAATCTCAAGTCATAGAGAGGCTGTTAAACCTCCCCTAAATCAAGAAATCCTTTGGTTTCTTGAGTTTGATGGATCAGTCAACAAATTAGGGGCAGGAGCTGGAGTATGGATTCATAACCAACAAAGCAATCATGCAGAAGGTCGAGCTTATAGGCTTAATTTCAGATGTACTAACAATGTGGCAGAGTATGAGGCTCTTTTGCTAGGCCTCAAACTGGTAAAATCCTTACAGGCCATAAAAGTTTCAATCACGGGAGATTCAGACCTCATTATTCAACAAGTGAAAGGAAATTTTGTCACCAATGACAAAAGACTAAGGTCATACAGGTCTGCTGCTATTGAAATACTCAAAGCTTTCACTGAATTTCAAATGACCAAAATATCTAGAACCCACAACCTTCATGCACATAGTTTAGCTACATTTGCCAGTACATGCAAATTGCCTTTTGAACCCAACCACTGCTTTACAGCTGAGATTAAACACAGACCTTCTATCCCAAACAATGTCAAAGATTGGCAAGTATTTGAGGATGACACACAGATAAATAGTTTCTTGACCTTGCAGCATGAATTTTCAAGTTTAAACATTGATGTTGATTCTGTGAAAGACACACAACCACTAAGTGAACAGGACCAAACAACTATATCACCCAAAACAGCAAATCAAATACTTTGTCCAACAACCTTTGACAAGGAAAATATACAAGAACTTAAACAATTGCATTTTGATGAAATAACTGGTGCAGAGGCTGAAATCATACAGCTAAAAGACAATTTTCTACCAACAGGCCTGACTCCGTTGGAGGACATTTTTGACTCAAATGATGTTCCTAGAAAACCAAAAATGCAACCCCTTAATGCTGCCATTGAAGAATGCAACATTGGAACTACTGAAAAACCCAAGATAATAAAATTATCTACATCTTTACCTCCTGACCAAAAGCCCAAATACATTGACCTCTTTAAAGAGTTCCAAGATGTGTTTGCATGGAGTTATGAGGATTTGAAATACTATGACACCTCTGTTATTCAACACACCATCCCTCTCAAGCCTAATCAAAAGCCATTCAAGCAAAAATTAAGAAGAATCAACCCTATGCTTCTCCCTTCCATTGAGAAAGAGGTACAAAAAATGTTTAAAGCTGGTATCATAGCACCAATCAGGTTTTCAGACTGGATTTCAAATTTGGTCCCCACAAGAAAGAAAATTGGTGAGATTAGGCTTTGTGTTGATCTAAGGAATTTGAATCAAGTGTCCCTCAAAGACAATTATCCCTTACCTAAAATGGATCACATTCTCCAAAGAGTGGTGGGGGCTTCAAGAATCTCATTACTTGATGGATTTTCATGCTTTAATCAGATCCTAGTCCACCCTGATGATCAAGATAAAACAACATTCACAACCCCATGGGGAACTTTCAAGTATGTCAAAATGCCTTTTGGGTTGAAAAATGCAGGAGCTACATTTCAGAGAGCAATGGATATTGCTTTTGCTAAAGAGATTCGGGACTTCCTAGTTATTTACTTAGATGACCTCACACCTTTCTCAAAGTCTGACCAAGAACATCTGAAACACTTGAGACAAATATTCATAACATGTAGGAAATATGGAATTTCCTTAAATCCTAAGAAATCTATATTTGGTTTGGAAGAAGGTAAGCTATTGGGTCATATAATTTCAAAGGATGGCATTAGAATTGACCCAGACAGGATACAGGACATCTTGCAAATGCCCCATCCAAGAAATATTAAAGAATTACAAGCCTTCTTGGGAAAGATCAACTTTTTGAGGAGATTCATCCCAAACTTAGCAGAATTGATCAGATTACTAAACAACATGCTAAAAAAGGATTCAAAAGTAAAGTGGACAGTAGAAGCAAATCAAGCTTTTGAAGGTATTAAATTGACCCTTACTCAAACCCCAGTCTTAACAAATCCTCAATTTGACAGAGAATTTATCATTTTCTCTTTTGCCTCCCAGCATACCATTGCTGATGTCTTATTGCAGAAATATGATCAAGGGAATGAAAAACCGATTGCTTTCTTCAGTAGAGCCCTTAGAGATGCACCTCTGAAATATCAGATCATGGAAAAGCAAGCTTATGCTTTGGTCAAGGCCATCAAAGACTTTAGGATTTACATCCTATACTCCGATGTTATTGCTTATGTACCAAATCCCATTGTGAAGGACATACTGACTCAAGAAAGCTTGGAGGGCAAAAGAGGAAAATGGATTGCCAACATTTTAGAATTTGACATTGAAATAAGACCTACAAAACTGATAAAAGGGCAAGATTTAGCTAAATTGATGTCTGAAGCAAACTTCCAAGCCTTGGATATTAACCAACTGGACAATGAACCAGAGCTGGCGACTCCAAAGATCAATGCAGCCTTTGAACAATCCCTGTGGTATTATGATATCTATTATGTATTTCAAAACCTGTGTGCTCCCCCAGGATTGTCTAGAACCAAATCTAGATTTCTAAAAATGAAAGCTTCAAGATTTTGTGCTATAGATGGTAATTTACTATGGAAAAATCATGAAGGTTTATTGCTGAATTGTTTGAATATGGATGAGACTAACAATGTTATGAAAGAATTTCATGCAGGTGATTGTGGTGGACATTTGTACTGGAAGTCCACTGTGGATAAGATATTAAGGGAAGGTTACTATTGGCCCACTCTGTTCTCTGATGTTAAAAATTTTACCACTTCATGTCACAAGTGTCAAGTGTTTGAGGGAAAAAGAAAGTTACTACCACTTCCCTTAAAGCCTATTGCAACAGAAAGGCCCTTTCAGCAATGGGGCTTGGATTTCATTGGGGAAATTCATCCTTCATCTTCAGGCCAACATAAATGGATCCTAACAGCCACAGATTACTTTAATAAAGGGGTTGAGGTTGTTCCATGCAGAAAAGCAAATGATTCTACTATCATTCAGTTCATTGAAACTAATATTCTTTCCAGATTTGGTTGTCCTGACAAGATTATAACAGACAATGCTGCTGCTTTTAGATCCAAGAAGATGGTGAACTTTTGTCACAGATTCCATATCACTTTGGGCCATTCTACTGCATACTACCCTCAAGGCAATGGTTTGGCTGAATCATCTAATAAAAGTCTTATCAACATCATTAAGAAGATATTGGAAGAGAATAAGAAAAATTGGCATAAGAAGCTTGTAAATGCCTTGTGGGCAGACAGGCTAACAACCAAAAGATCTATTGGGGTCAGCCCACATGAGTTGGTTTATGGAATGGAAGCCAAATTCCCTTCATCATTAGGGGTCCCTGTCATGAGGCTACTTCAATAAAGTGAGGCTGAACCAAATAACATGCAAAGAAGAATCAACCAGATAATTTGGTTACAGCAAACCAGAGATCAAGTGTACAGCAGAGTTCAAGTACTACAAGAGAAGCTGAGGAAAGCCTTTGATAGAAGAACCAAGGCTGAAGATTTCTTTATTGGTGATAACGTGCTTAAATGGGATTCAAGAAGAGAAGACAAGGGAAAACATGGCAAATTTGACTCCCTTTGGAGGGGACCCTTTGTAATTCAAGCAATACAAGGAAATAACACTTATTTCTTGAAGAATTTGGATGATACTGAAGTAGAAGAGGGCTCTGTGAATGGCCGGATGTTAAAGCATTATTTTGACTACTTTCCATGTATATAACATGGCTTTGCCCTGTACATTATCAGTTGTATATAGTATTTCCTTTCAGCATATAGATAGTTCAGCTTCAGAAGTTCTGTAAATAAGCGGGAAAAGGCTTTTATTTCAGAAGTTCCACAATGGTGGAAGATTCCAGTTTTGAAATTCAAGGAGAAAACCTTCAAGTTTTGATGAGAAGTTAAGAGCCAAGGCATTCTGACCTACTGTTCTTGGTCTTTCAAGTAGAAAAACCGTCCCCAAGTGATAGGTTTCATTTTTCATGATTGGCAGGGGAAGTGCCAAATATGCTCTACTTTGGAGATGCAAAGATCTCATATTTTGTGGAAAACACATGTCTACAGTTGTTTGATGTTGTCCTACTTCTGAATGGGTGATCCAACAGTCTAAGCTAGGTCATGCCATATTTCAACTTTTGTTGTAGACTAGAGAAAGAAATCTGTCCAAACTGTTCAATCTTGGCAGATAAGTAGTTAGGTAAAGAATGAAGGTTCCCAACTGCTTAATCTGGGACCTTGGAAGTAATAAGGCTAGCCTTAGATAGAAATCAAAAGAAAATTGAAAAAGAAAAGAAAAAGAGCAATTGAGGGTTTGCTAGTCTAAGTGCACCCTCCTTGAAGCAACAAAAAATGCTAGGCAATAGAATGGATAGGTAGATGGGGTTGCAGAAACATGATTTCTTTCATATCACTGGCCTAAGCAAAGGAAACACATGGTGTCCAGTGTAGATCTTCCTATTCAGCATTTTTGTAGCAACAAAGTGAAGCATGTCTAACTTCCCAATCATTCCCCATCAAACCCCTTTCTAACATCCCACTATCACCTTTGTTCATGACAGAAATCAAACTCTTTGTTGATCCTTGTTATATAGAAGAGCCACATTTCTTGTGTAAAAATCTTTTCATTTTGATCTACTCTCCTAACTAAGTTTGCTCCATAAAAACTTAGTGTTTTCCTCCTCCCTTCTATATCTCCCACTCAATACTAACTACTAACTCCATTATTACTTAACTCCCTATACTTCCGTTTTTCCCTACTGCTATATCACTATTGTGAAAAGGACCACTAAATATGTAAATCCCCCCTTTTTTTGGCATTATAGCCATATGTTCAAATATTTGGAAAATCAGGCAGAATCAAAGGTTTTTGTTTGGTTTGCTTGAAGTTAGGGATTAAACTAACACTTGGTTAGTTTAATAACCTATTCCCAACCCTATCCCCTTCACAAACCCACTATGATGTCTAACCCGCGCTATTTGCATAAAACCCGATTAAAACCCATTTTCTCCACTTATCCTAAGTTTTTACCTCTCGGCGCACTTACCACAAAAAACCAAGGAAAATATTATTTAAATGCCGTTGGGTCCCGCCGTATCATGTTGGCGATTTTCCCTCCCGTCGTCCGTCGAATCTGGGCCCTCCCATCCGATGGCTCACATCAATATTGGACCGCCTCCGATGCCTGGACGATAGCGCCCGAAATCTGTCAGACCATGACGTCAGGGCTTGGACGCGTGTCGTTCCCAGATTGTATCTGGAGGCCGCCTGCCAAAACCGCTCCCGTACAATAAGCGGGCCGAAATTACCACTTACCACCTCTGTTTCTCTGCCATACGTCACGTCCATGTCACGCGTACGTCATGGCCACCTCAGCGTCGCGTCACCGCCCCATCCACTACCGCTCTGAGTTGCCCGCCATGTCACCTACCCACGTGGAGCCACTCACTGGCCGCCATGTCATCACTCCATACTGACCCGACCCATGACGTCATGCTGACGTCATCCGACAAAAACGCGCCAAAAGCCAAATTTTCACTATTTTGCCCAAGAAACCCGTTTTTTCGCGTTATTTGCAATATTGTGCACTGTGCTCTTGCATGAACAAGTACATCGTTCTCCGCCAACTTTGAAGATTGCTCCTTGCTGCTGGCGCCCTCAATTCACCTGCTATTCCACCATTGGCCGATTGCACCAGGTATTCATCAAGTTATCCCCTCCGCGCCTGGTTTTTTACATAATTCTTTGAAGAAACTAAGAAAAGAAGAACACAGTAAGTTCAAGAAATTCTCTTCCACTCTGTAAGCCCAATTTCCCTCACAGAAGTCCCCATTGTGCCGAAATTCCACAAATTCGCAGTCTGTTTACGCATTCGCAAATCCAAACCTCTGCTAGATAAATTCACCGGGAAAGCAAGTCCCAAATCCTGGCATTTGCTCTCTGAATCTATCCTAAGTGCATTTTGACTCAGTTGTAGCCCAGTTTACCTCTTCCCCTCTACAAATTGCCCTGCTCCTGCAAAATTCATTGCTCTGTGTTGTTGTGCCCAGAAAAACAAGTTCAAATACAATTCGAAGTACCAATTGACCATGGAAACTCCAGTGGCATTGAACATTGCACCCTTAAATGCCACACAAAGAGAGCTAGAATGGCTGGCCCTGGCTGACAGAGACTACCAGATGGCAGAAGTAATCCCAGAGTACAACAGGTACCATATTCATGTACTCAATGAGCTGAAAGCCCAACATCTCAGTGGAAATGATATTCTAGGGATTTGGGACTCCAATTTGCCCATTTTCAATCTTCCTCAAGTCAATGTCCTCCCAGATTTAATCCATCGATGCAGTGCCAACTATGACCCATGTCAGAGAGCTGTCCTCTGTCCCTCAGGCTCAGTTTTGTTCCATGTCACCCCTGAGGTTATAAATCAAATGCTGCACTTTCATACTACAAAGCCATTGACTCCTCTATCTATGATGGACTTGATAAAGCAAGGAGGCAAGCTGTCCAGTGCCCAAATCATAGAGATTAATCAATTATTCATTCAATGAGGCTCTCAAACGGTGAGGACTCCTCCTATTGGAAATGTATATCTCAATGACTTGGGCAAAATGCTTGTGGATATGATCAGTTATGTCTTGGGATACAGATCAACTGAGGATATTGATGAAACCATTCTGGCCATGATGTCTGTCTTCTCCCCTGGAAAGCCTCCTTCTGTTCACTATGATTATGCAACATACATTGCCAATAAAATTCATGAGCAATTGATGAATTTAGAGAGGGAAAGGATATTTAGATACACTTCTTACATCTATCACTTGTTCCTATTTTATCAGCCTGATAGCTTCCCTATTACTCTCAAGAAGTTTGGTGCTCAAGGAAACCAAAGGTCTGTGGTATTTTGGTCTTCAATCTTTCATCACATATCTTTTTCACCACATAACTATTGTGAATTCATAGACCTTTTTATCCATCCAGCCATGTCCTTGCTGTTGAGTTCCCCTCCTCCAAGATTGACAGATGAGATGCAAAGAATCCTCCAGCTCTCAAAGGCCTGCAAAATTGGGGATTGGTACTTTTACCATCACCATACAGTGATCAGAATATATGGTTGTGAGTTAGCCCCATATAGGCTACCAAGATATGTCCCTATGAGACTTTTTGCTTTAGAATATTTCAGACAATTTGGAAATGCAGACATGATCCATTTCCACAGCAAAAATAAGAAAGTACAACTCAAAGTCAGAAACCAGCTAGGCCCTAAAGCAAAAAGCAGATAAGATCCTGCAACGCCTCGGGTTGCAAACAGTTTCCTCTGGATACCCTATGATCCCAATCATTTCATTAGTCTTAGAAGGGTCAAATATAAGTTGGCTAGCTATGATCATGTCAGGTTGCCTCATATTGAAAAATATGCAAATCTGTTAAGATGGAAGAGGGTACCTTAGAAGAGGCAAGTTCTAAAGAGGAAATAGCACAAAAAGAAGCAAAGAAACTCGAGAAGGAAGCTGACTTGGAATATTGTGGACATGTTTCTTCTTCTTATCATACTCAACTTGGAGTAGCTGCCTCATCTTCTACAGCTCCCCAGCAAGCAGCTCAAACTATTCCTCAAGCAGTTAGAATAGATAAGGGAAAAGAAATGGAGCAGGAACAGACACTCCCAACAACAGAACAACAGAAAGAACAGGCAGAACAGCAAGAGGAAATGGCTGAGGCCCCTGTATCCACAGAGAAACAGGCTCAAGAAAGTGTGCCTCCAAGGCAGGAAACAACAATGGATACCTCGGTATTTCAAACCCCAATAAATGAAGAGAGAACTAGGAAGAGGCACAAACAGCAAGAAACTCCCCTCACTACATCAACAAGTCAACAAGGGGAGAAAAGGAAAAGATTAAACCCTTTTTCTGAAGAAGAGATGCCTATTGGACCATCCATGGGTATGGGCCCCCCTAGCATGGAAGCATCAGCCAGTTCCTTCCAACAGGAACAAGAAAGACCACTTGGAGGAGAGGTCAGTTCCTTAAGCCAGCAAAGAAGAGCAGAGTCTAGAATCAAGAAACAATTTATGGATATAAAAGCTAGGAATGAGCCAGTCAGAATCCAGCTTTACAATCATTTGCTCAAGATGGCTCCCACCAACCAGCAGAGGCTCATGTCCTCATATGACATTGTAGAGGGGAAGATGACTATGAGCGATTTCATGCCTGCCTTGCTGTAGCCACAGTCAGCTGCAGATTACATCAGAACCAACCTAGAAGTGTTTGCAAAGGACATCCACCCAATGGACCAAATAGAGCTACATAAGCAAACAGGTGAGATGGTTTACTCTACTCTTGCAGATAAAACATTTCTAGCACACAAACTGCAAAATTCTCTCCATAATACTACTGCCCAACTAGAATTGGAGAAAGCTTCTTCTCAAGCCAAAGACAACAAGATTAGGTCTTTGGAAGATATCATTATAGAGCTTGGGCATGACCCAAGTGATCCTAAAGTTGTGCAGGCGCTCATGAAGAAAAAAGATGAAGATATATTAGCTTTGAGGAAGATGGTCAAACTTCCAGCAACCCTTCACCCCCAAACAGAAGATGTTGCTCAGCAGAGAAAGGATCAAGATGTAGTGGCCATGCTGTTGACACTACACAAACAATTGGTATAAACAGAAGGACGATTGATAGCAACAGAGGGTGCATTACAGGCAACCCTGAAACAGAAAGAAGGAGGGCAGATATCTCAGCCCCCTCAGCCAGTAATTAACCTTGAGGAACCTCCTCAAATTATAAGTCCTCCCACAGGACATACACCAGAGGCAGGCCCTTCAGCACCAACAACAACATCAGCACAGACACCCAGCCTTGATATGCAAAATATGATGAAAGAACTTCAAGCTCTGGAGGCCCAGATGGCAGAATTAAATGAGGCCAAGGAAAAATTGGCTACACTTAATGAAAAATATGATAAATCAAAGCAAAGCGTAGCTGAAAAAACAAGAGAGGTAAGGGCTCTTGAGAAGAAGATAAAAGAACTGGAGAAAGAGCTCTCTCTTGATAAAGTTGTAGCTGAAGTCGAGAAAGTCCTGTGCGCCAATATTGGTCAGTCTATAACAGATCAATGGCAATATATTGAAACCATCCATGAGCATATAGATCTCATAGGCAGGGCCCAAAAAGAAAGTCAAAGAGCAAGGGCATCTCTAGGCAATATGCCTGAGATTGCAAATAGGATGATCAATGTCCTTAACAATCGCACAGGCCCCCAGCTGGCAGCAATGGGTATCTCTAACAGAACTGATACCATCTTACTAGTAAAAAGGGTGCTCACTTTGAGAAATCATGTGCAAACATTGGATAGAAGGTGCCAGGAAATGCAGACAGAGGTGAACAAGTTCATGGAGAAATTTACAGCATTACATAACAGAGGCCTTCCCAGCTTACTAAACAGTGCAAGAAGGTTACTATCTCATGAAAACTATGCCAAGAGGGTAAATACATATGCTACAAATCAGATCACTGCAGCATCAAGTGCCCCAGAGGAAACAGGGCCTGCATCTGGGCATAGTCTCTATGACAAAATAGAGAATTTGTTTTTCATCATGCATGAGATTAGACATCTGTTTGAAGTGCCTCCAAATTACTACAAATATACTGAGGCAGATGAAACCTTAGGCATAGTTTTGAGACATCAGTTGCCTACTCAGGAATGGTGGACAAGCATGATACAGACATTGCTGTGAAGAAACAGATTTTTTTACCAAATTTTTGCACATCAATTATAAGTCATCATGTTTAGAAAATTGATACATTCACTATGACTGGAGAGGAGTGGACAGAGCCAACTCAGCGAATAAATTTGGCCACTAAAGCAACACCGACAGATGCAGATGACGGGGCTGAGATAGCTATAGCACGACAAAGCAATAAAGAGCTTATTACTCATAATCAATACGAAGCACCTGGCATACCCAGTTGCCCCCAAAAGTCAAGAATTTCTGACAAATAGCAAGCAGCTGTTGTATGTTCATTTAAAGTAGCTTTTAATTTTGTAAGAAATATCTTAGAAAGTTGGTAAGAGCAGTTATTGTGCAATAACTCACTGTTGAGATATTTCTGTGATATTTTGTATATATGCACCCCCGCATAGCTTATTGGGGGTTTTTGTTACTCATTTGTTCAAGAGAACTCGGCTGTATATCCTCTGAAAGATATAATACAAAGGAGTTGTTGGTTTCCAGAAGAGATGTTTGGCTTGGAAGTGCTGTGATGAAACTATTGACTGCTGTAGGATTCTCGTGTTATGGCGTGATACAATAAGTGTTCTCTAACTGTATTTGTGTTTCATTTCTTGTATAATCTGTCTGTGATGTATGGTGATTAATCTTAGTAGAAAGGTAAAAGACTAGTTTAGGATTTGTCCATTAAAGACACCCTAAACTCAATCCTTACTACTAAATATGTTTTCTTCAGGGTTAGCTACAACTATGGAATTCTTAAATGCTCATATTTGCTCTAATCACATGATAAGTCTTTATTCAGTAATTCTCTGTTGCTGCTGAGTAGGATTTGTTCTTCATTTCGTGTTACACTGTGAAAGAACTCTTGATTGCCTTTCCTGGTGTAATTTGTATTGTTCCTTTTATAAAAAATCAAAGTTTTTATCATGAATACCCAACTAGCCTTGCAGTGAACCTCTCTTTATCACAAACACCAAATCCTATTCATTTCTGGACTCCACATGTCCAATGGACGAAACTCTCTTTGATGTTTGCATGCCCTTCTTTGAACAAAAGCTCACAACCAAAATTTAAACAAAACTCCCACCTCATAACTAGCCTAAAATCTTCAAAGAAACAAAGTTAAAACTAAAAGAGAGAGCCCTCTCTGATTACAGGTAGGCTAGAACCTGTAATCCAAAGCTTGGTTAGTGGTTACCCCGACCGTATTCCCTCAGGAGTCAAAGGGAACAACCTGGGTGTTAACACACCCAATTCTAGAAAACCATAGCTGAAGCTCCTACCCTCTTTAGTCCTAACTTTGATTCATGCTGAACACTTTTGCTTCAAGAAAATGAATGACTTGTCTCCTTTATGAGCATGAACATGAAATGATCAAAATAAAATGATCTAGATATGGATAAGAAAGCTTATGCTATGTACAAGGTTTTTAGATATTTTAGGCCATATATTCTTAAAAATCATGTTATAGGTTTTGTCCTTATCCTGTAGTTAGATATTTGTTTGTGAAACAAGAACTAGGGGAACAAAGAGCCAATTGGATGACTTTCCTACAAGAGTATGACCGAGAATTTAAGCGTACACATATAGCCAAAGGTCATGGCCTATGAAAGCTTATTGTTGAAGCCACAGACTCCCATGAAGAAGCGATGATAGGATGGGAGCAAGAAATTGAAATGTATAATAATGATTCTCCAACACCATCCTCTAGATATGTAGAAATAAGGAAATATCTGGAGCAAGGAATTTTTCCATCTCATTTATCAAAAAAATAGAAACGAGCTATTTGATTTAAGGCTCTTTCATATAAACTAGTTCACGAAGTATTATTTCAAAAACATCACAATGGAGTTTTGCTGAGATGTTTAGAATCCCCTAAATTTGAGAAATCATTTGAAGAGATGCACGATGGACCAAAAGGAGGACATTATTCTAGTGATACAACAATGAACAAGGTCACAAGAGTAGGTTATTACTGGCCTACATTGTTTAAATATGCTCAGGTAATGTTTCATTTGTCAAAAGTGTGATGGTAGAGAAAAACAATCATCCTCCACACTACAACCCATTATATTTGAAGTATCATTTCAACCGTGCAGATTGGATATTATTGGACAAATCACTCCTCATTCCTCAAAGCAATGGAGATACATTCTCACAACAACATATTATTTATAAGGTGGGTTGAAGTTTTTCCCCTCAAACAAGTGAACAAAAAGAAGGTAATCCAATTTCTCAATCAAAATATCATTACTAGGTTTTGTGTTCCAACCTCACTTGTCTTTGATAATGCTACATATTTGTCATCATTAACGTTATTTGATTTTTTTTCGAAAATGGGATCATGTTGAAACATTCTACTAATTACTATCCCCAAGGAAGTGGATTATTTGATTCAAAAATAAAAAAATGATCCATATCATTAAGAAAATTGTGCTCACTCATCATAGAAATTGGCATATGATTTAAAAAATGCTCTTTCAGTTGATCGTGTTACTCCCAAGCCTTCTATTTGTAATCCTCCTTACTTCATTGTATATGAAAAGGAAGCAATCTTGCCACCCAATATGTACCTACCTACTTTATAACTATCCCAAGAGTCTTGCAGTAGGTATGCCCAATTATGTAAAGTAGGATTGACATTGTCATAAAGTTAGAGAAAGAAAGACAAAAGGCCCAGGAAAAATTTGCCTCCCATCATAAACGTATCAAAAGATGGTTCAATAAGAAATTTGTAGGTGATATGGATTTCAATGTGGGATAACTTATCTTGAATTCAGATAAATTCCATGAAGATAAGGGGAACCACATTAAGTTCAAATTCAAGAGAAACTCTACCTACACACATACCATTTACAAAGCTTAGACGGGAAGATCGAGTCCCTTCTTGTGAATGGAAAATATCTAAAATTTTATTTCCATTAGCAACTCTTGCAACTGTTGTCCTCTATTTATATATTAATTTATGTCATCTTTCATTTCATGCCTTTTATTTACTATCATATCTTTAATTCTCTGTCATTTCCTTATTCATTTTCTTTTAATTTTCACCCATAGGTGTTTATACATAAATAAAGGCCTTGGATATAAATAAATAAATTGAGACACTGTAAATAAGTTGAATGTTTTAAAGATATTGTAGTAACTACTCAATCATTGGTTGACAATATATCTCTTTCTACTACCTAGTATTAAAAATATTTTGAGGTCAATGATATCCATAAGGAAAATACGAAATAGACAATCTGGATAACTATAGCTACTAGACTACCCCATATCCTTATTAGAAAATTTGTTACCAAAATTGGATTTAAAACTCAAATTGTGTTCCAATTGAGTTGACCTAATGGTTAGTGAAGGGAAAAGGAGAAAATTAATGGTGAGAAAACCCATATTGGAAAATATTAAAGTATCTAAAACACAAGAAATAACCTCTATGGTCTTAAAATAAGTCAGGATCCCTCATCAACCCTGGCACAATGAATTCCCAAATATAAAAATTACATCAAAAGGAAAATAATATAAAGGGTAAAGGCATGAGAAATCATTCCTACATAGAGAGGTGATTCAAGAAAATGTTTTGGGGCTACAGATGCTCATTTGAGGTGAAGCAATGTTTCTAATTTCTTGAGTGACTCTGTCAGGGCTATCGATGCTCACTGGTAGCAGAGCAACACCAGAAAATCATACTAAATTCTAGACATTTTTAGCTCAGATATTCATTATCTAGATCCCCTATTGAAGACATTAGTGTCAAATCCTAACTTATAAAGCGTATTGGAAGAAAGCCAATCAAAGTGATAGGATACTACACAATACATGGGGTTGAATGACAAGACTACTGGGATCCATAAGTCTAAGACAATACTTCATGGAGATTAAAATTCATCTTAATTAAGTACTAAGCATATATTCTAAGGTCATACCCATAAATCTCCAATTTCTGTAGCCCCTACAACAACCCCAAATTTGTAGCACTTTCAAAATTTAGATTCCCCCCTTACTTAACACCTTCTCAGACTTTTTCCTATGAATGCCTAAAAATTCACCTCTAATTTGAATTGAATCTAATTACACCACATTCTTGCAATATTAGCTATAAGCCTTGAAATAATTTTTCCTCTTGGCTTAGTCACAAGTTACAATCACAACTTGCAATGACACCCAACCTATGTTCTAGAGTTGTGATTTGTGACTAAGACTATAAAGTTAATATCCCAATGTCCCAAGTCATAAATATAGTTCCTAATGACCTATACAGTAGTTTCTATCACTTTGAATTATGACCAAGACTATAGGAATACCTCCCAAGTCATAAGTCACAAATTCAATGCCTAGCGTCTTATTGACAATATTTTAGAAGTGAAATTTGCGATTAGTCATTCCCCTCATCACAATATGAAAAGACAACCCAAACTTGTTGTAGAATCACATGAAACCTAATCCAATCATGTTTCTCCACTGTGAATTCCTCACATGTGAGCCTTATTTATATAATGAGAATTCCCCTTTCTCATTTCATTGTGCACACCATCCTTCAATGATAGAGCCATCTCTTTATCTAGAGACTGTGACTTTGATTTATCTTGTGTTGTAGCTGCTAGAAAACCCTCCAAAATTTTTGCTTACACTTAATTTTGGAGCCTTCCTTGGTCTTGTACATTGTTGTTGCAAACATCGAAGCTTATTTCATGAGATTTCTTGAAGAATTTTGTTCCCTTTTGCATGTTGGGTAAATTGTCGTCTTTTACCATGATTGGTTGTCACATAATGTGTACAAGCCTATTCTAATGGTTTCAATGGTCTATATTGATGTATATGATTTTTTTTAACTATGTAAACATCCATCACACTCATTCACAAATTTCTAAGCATTTTTGCACTAGTGTCGCCATGGTCATCCCAAAGTCTTTCTTAAGTGTCATATTTGTTGTAAATGGACGTAAAGTGGTCACACAGAGGGAAATGCATTGTTCATGTATCCTGGGTGATCTATGTTTGTGTTTTCAAGCACTCTAAGTGTAAAATCACAATCAAAGTCTTCTCACTATTCAAATCAGACTAATCGGTCCTAAACCTAGCCATTTCTAAGAAGGATTCCAAACTAAGCAACTTGGCTTCACTTTTCCTACCTGAACTGTGCACTACGCATTTCTAGTCCTCTCGCTAAGAGCTTACCCCTTAACACTGCGTAATGCGGAGTTCCTCTCTCCCAGAAATGCTGCACCACATAGTTCTTGTGCTCAAGCTATGCCCTTGGCCTCTAGAATTGCGAAATCATTCCTCTCAACCCAACTTTCACAGTGCACTACACAATCAAAAGCCTCAATATCATCCCCTGATCATCTGAACTACACAATTTTCCAGTATCCCTACCTCCCTTGCCTCCAAAAATTGTGTACTATGTCCTCTCAATGCTCATTCCCTTAGCATGTACCACTAACTTCCAAAACTACGCACTCTTGTCCCTCAGTCCTGCATGAATTGTGCACTACGTAGTCTTGAAGCTCAAGTTTTTCCCCTAGCTATTGGAACTACACACTACGTAGTCACTGATCCATCTCTCTTGGCCTTTCACCAGGTTCTGACTCAGTTAATGGATCAAAATTCACTATCTTAGACTAGGGGGTTTTCAGACAGATGTCATCTCATCATGAGTGAATTGCATATGAAGGTACTTTATCATAGCATGGAAAGATGATGAAGAAGGAGAAGAAGGAGGGAATATTGCTAAAAGAAAAACTTGTAGTTGAAGACACAAGATGATCAATTAGTAAAATCAAAAGGGACATCAGGTTGCGATCACAACTCAAGACTTAATATCACTGAAGATTCCTTATCACCAATTCATACATAGGTGAAAAGAAGAAGTAGACACTCAACACTTAGCAACAACACTGGCTTGACATTGCCACATCATCATTCAGTGCATGTTGGTAGTGTTGTGTCATGTCATGTCATGAGTAGTCACATGCCACACCTTGTGGACAATGATGTAACATATGTTTTAGAAATGTATTATAAAGTGAAAGTCTAAAGGACATGTGTGGAATACGAAGAGTCATGTAAAGTTGAAAGGTCATAGGAAGTCAGAAAATCATGAGGGTAGTAAAAGAGTCATAAGGAAGGGGAAGCATCACCCCTTGGTTATATATACTCTCTCATTGTATGAGCAAAGGAATTTTCACCTTCTCTCCTCTTGCAAAGAATTAGAGAGATAATCTAGTTTTTTGGGGAGCAAGGAGTGGCTCCAATGATCCATTATTGAAGCTAGTGATGTACATCGTAAACATGTGCCTTGGAAGTTTTACTTAATAACAAAAGCCTTCAATGTTAACACGTTCTTCATGCATGGATTATGAATGTTTGTAAGACTATTCTATGGATTTTTGTACTTCGTGTTTTCTTTCACATGTGCTAAGCTAGTTGAACTATTTAGGTTGTTTTGGTACTTATCTTATTGAGAATTTTTTGCAATGGTTGTTGCTTTTGTCCCATCCTTGTGGACTATTCTGTAGGATATTAGACAAACCTTTCCACATTTGTTGGTTGTAATGATCGTTGCATCTTCTATGGACTATTCCGCTGGATATTAGAGGGATCCTTTTGGTTCATGTGTGTCTCTTCTTGGGTGGTACTATTACCTCTCTCTAAGAGACTCACTTTTATTCCCTCTCCACAATAGAATAACCTTGGCATATTTACAACTAAGCACTCATTAGGTACACCTTATTTCTTTTCAAAGGCACCATCGCATCTCTCTCTCTTGTTTTCAGCTAGAGTGAGGCAAAATCTTTAAGGATTTGGAAATTGGGCCTTTATATCAGATGGGATTCCTACACCAAACGGTGTGATTTCTAATTAGGACTTCATATCGAGGAGATCCCTTGAATGTTGGTAGGTCCAGCATCGTCAACATTTTTGGACCTAGAAGGATGGCAACCATACCTTTTACAGTTGATAACCCCACCAACCCCAATCTTAATAACTCTGGTCAAGGCAGTAACATTCCCAACAAGTCCCCTGCATGCATTCCTGAACTTGGTAATTCTTCTCAGCCTGAGACTACACAACCTTATGAACTCACATACGAATAGCTCCAGGCCATTCACTCCATCACCCAAAATTTTGTGAGAGCTATTGGATTGATACCTGGAATATAAAATCTTCCATATTTTCCAAATAAGAACCAAAACACCCCTACTGGGATAGTGGTTTCAATAGTTGAAGAGTTGGTTCTCACCACCCTTGAAGAGTTAGCAGAATTTGAAGAAGACATATACAAACTAAAACAACCTCCAATGTTCAATGAAGGTGATGGTGATAACGGAGTTCTCTCAGATGATACTTTCTGTGTGTTGGCCAGAGAAAAACAAGAAGAAGAAGAAGAAGACCAATCAAATTATGAAGAAGAAGGGGAAGGAAACAAAGAAGACATGCCAAACCAAGATTTGGATTGGATGTCTCAAGGCCCACTTGTGCTATCGAGTGTGTTAAACAAGATGGCAAGGCATCCAAAAAATCTCCTAATGAAGTATGACCCCGACAGAGCAGTAAAGGTGGAGGATCATCTAGACAACTTCTACCTACATATGCAAACACTTTAGGTATGCTATAATGATGTTGCATGTAGACTGTTTCTGTGTACCTTAGATTGTAGAGTAGTTGTTTGGTATTAGAGTCTTCCTCTGAATTCCATCCAAAACTAGAGGGGGTTTAACAAAATTTTCCTTGAGAAATTTGTTGATGAAAAGATCTCTGCTGTGCTATTCAAAGAGCTGGGAAGTATCAAGATGGAGAAAAAGGAAAAGGTGAAATATTTCGATTAGAGGTTTACCAACATTTTGAATAATTTCTCCACAAAATCTAAACCTCATGACTCCATCACCATCAATTATTACACTTCTTCCTTGTCGACCAACATTGTGCAGTTTGTAAAGAGAACTACGAAATAAACTTTGAAAAAAAATTATGAAGAAGAAATCATGGTTGAAAAGGACTTGTGCATGATTGGAGTAATTGTAGATGATGAACTAACCAAAAAATCCAAATACATAGGTAAAAGTTCATAGGCCTCTGTGAGAAAGGCCAAAGAGAAAGAAACTATTGATCTTGAGAGCTCTACCTATACTATCAAGACTCTTTCGCATGAGCTGGAAAAGTTGAAACAAAGGTCAAGTGAGACCACCATGACCAGCAAGCCTCGTAAGTTCAACATTTGTATAAGGACTACAAATTTCGGTAGTAGTAGCTCCCAACTGGCTAAGTCTCTGCAGAGCTCAAATGTTGTATTGAATATTAAAATCACGGGAATAGAAAATTAATGTTCATATCATAAAGAATATCACTATGAGAAAACATGTCCACAATGGAGTTATGCCATGATAATTATTGCTACACATCTTTTTGATGTGGTAATGGATGAGTAGAATACTGAGCCGCAAGAACAAAAGCTAGAAGTTGTTGTAACCGAAGAGAATCCAAGTGTGGGGCATGCAGTAAACATGTTCAATTGCATACTCACATCTCAAAAATGTATGGATGATAAACAACCTTTGAGTGATGGTCTGACCTAGAAGCAAACCAACTGGTACAATCTGAGAAGCGAAGGGCTGGCCACTGGACTAGAGTTGACGAACCATAAACTCAAAGAAAACCTATTAATAAAGATTAGTCCACCCATTTTATTAGCATAGAACACTCAAAGCAAGTCTGGTAACGCAATTACAATGAAAATTTATTCCATAATTAGTAATGGTAAGACCAACATTCCGGAAGTCACAAACTAAGTCACATCCTCAAACACTTTCGAAATCCTTCCCATTGTACATTAAAACATAGTTTGCAACATGAAAAAGGTTCGTGCGAACATTTTAATGTTAGAACTAACAAAGATCACGAGCTAGCGCGACATCCTCTTACACGTACCTAGACAGTCCACCATAGGTAATGATGCTTCTTCTAACAAGGGATCTAGTACATCCTTTGGTTCCCTCAAATATATACTTAATCCTTTAACAATGGATGTAAATACAATCTTCCGTCTTTTTTTGTTAACTTTTTAAATCTTCAATTTCAATGTACACAATTACTTGGTTGATTTTGGTGCATCTATTATGAAACCAACTCACAAAAAGATAGAAAAGAGAGATAAACGCCTTAGAATTTAGCCTCTTTGAGGGGGAAACCTCCTTTACATTACACAAATGAACAATTTTTTAATGATACAAATGACAAGACATCCTTTCTATATATAGGAGTCTAAGGGGTCATAATATAATCAGAGCTGACATAATAATAATATTGTAAGGGCACGATAATAACAATAGTGAGCTTCTATGGGGCACAATAATAACAATATGGGGACGACATGGACACAACAATATAATAAGGGGGTTAAATAATAACAATAACAGGTTACACTAGTAGTCTAGGGACCTAACATGCTCCTCTCCTTCAAAAAGTGTTGTCCTCAACATTTCAGTAGTTCTGGATGCTTTTGTATAAAATTCTCATCCTCCCATGTGGAATCGTTTTTGGGTAAGTTCTTCCACTTGATGAGATACTCTAAAATTGATCGATTTCACAGTTGTTAATTTCTTGTTTTTGTGATTGCTTCCCTTTCCAATATGATTTTTCCTTCCTCGTCAAGTTTTGGCAATATTGTTTGAACTGGGATCTTCTCACCTATAACATTCTTTAAGCATGAAACATGGAAAAGTGGGTGCAGTCGGGAAGATGCAAGAAGCTCCAATTGGTATTCCATAGTAGCAATCTCTTGTAACATCTTGTATGGATCATAATACTTTGGTGATAATTTATTATCCTTCTTAGCTTGCTTAAGGGACATTTTTTTGTATGGTTGTAATCGTAGAAATACCCAGTCACATACATCAAAACTTCTTTCGCTACGATATTGATTTGCCTATTATTTCTTTCGATTCTGAGCCAAAGTGAGGTTATCCTTTAAAAGATGGAGAACTTGTTGTCAATGCTTGATGTGATCTTTCACTGCTTGAACCTTTTTCTTCTTGATATGTCCTTCTATCTTGAGAGTTTGAGGAATGGTAATTCTGCCAATGCATTACAAGATATGGTTAGATTCATTGCTTCTTTCTCTCGGGTTGGTTCTTAGTGAGTATCCTTTTCTTTTGATGTTTCTTGATCCTTTTCTTCCTGATACTTCACTGCTTGAACCTTCTTCTTCTTGATATGTCCTTCTACATTGAGAGTTTGAGGAGTGATAATTCCTACCAATGTAGTACAAGATATGGTCGGATTCATTTCTTCTTTATCTAAGGTTGGTTCCCAGTGTATATCATCTTCTTTTAACGTTTCTTGATACTTTTCTTCCTCCTATTCACAATTAATGTATAATAATTTCTTCTCAGCACACTTATGATATGTAGTGTATTTTCTATCACAACTGTAACAAAACTTGTTTTCTCCTTTTTCTTCCAATTGTTGTGGTGTCAACCTTGTAGGTTATGGAAGGAGAGGAGAAACAACACCTCCATCTTTATAATTGTGAGTGGTAGGATTTATTGTTGCCATAATTTTACTTTCATTTTTTCTTTCCAACCTGAATTCCTTCTCCACTAAATTAGGTTCCCAAGGACGAACCTCATGTTGAATGTTATCCTTTAAAGTCCCTATGAAGACATCAATATTCCACTTCTCTAGAATATCATTTACTCTTATATTCAATTTTTTGAAGCTCTGAATGTGCTCTACCATTGAATCCTTTTGTTTGAGATTTATCAATTGGATAAAGAAGGTGTTGCTCTTTGTATCCTCATAATGTGCTATCATTTACTCCATGAAAATTGACCATGTGAGAAGTGGTTTACGAGAACAAAGCCCTTTATACATTAAAAATTGATTCGGTTCTAAATATAAAGAGGCAATATGTATCTTTTGTAATAGTTGCACCTCATGTAGATCAAAATATTGCTCCATTTGTAATATCCAATTTAACAGATCCTTGCCATCAAACTTCCTCATATCGCTTTTTCTTGATTTTAGGAGCTCGATCTTGAAATGACTGTAACTTTGTAATTTAGGATCTTTAAGTTCTAAAATTTTCACCAGTGATAGCCATATGCATCGTATTTATAACCCCATAGGTATAATCGCAATTGGATTCCCGAAGAAAGAGTTATGTCTAATCTCCCGCGATGACCTAATTATAGACTTGATCAGAAGAAAGAGCTTGTACGAAGTGCCATGTGTCATTTTTTCGACCTTAGCTTATGAACATGATACACAAGAACTAAAGTCCGTCTACTTTCTGTCACTTTTTATGAAATTTGAATCAGATTCTCAGAGAGAGAGTTATGACGATTTTCCCAAGGTCACATGTTTGGGATGTAATTCAGGAGCCTACAAAAACCCTAAATGTCTTGGACTGTATATATGAAAATATAGCAAAACAAGATCTGAAATTCAAGCTCGAGCTTCCCCATGATTTTGGCTCAAATGGGTTCTAATTTCAGAGTCTAAACCTTCATAGAAAAAAATTATAGTGAAAATTCCACAATGACCTGTTTGAGATTTAATTTTGGAGCTTACCAAAACCATAAGTTCCTCAGATCAAATATCTGAAAATATAGCGAGACAAGATCTGAAATTAGGACTCGAGGTTCAGAACGATTTCATCTCAAATGGGTTTTTTTGTTTATCTTTTGAAATGTCGTAGAAAAAATGTTATAGTGAAAATTCCATGAAGTCCTGTTTGGAGTAGTGAAACCCTAGAATTCAAAGCTCTGCTACCAAACTTTATGAAACTAGCTCACAAAAAGATAGAAAAGATAGATGAACGCCTTACAAATCAAAATCTTCAAGGGGAAAACCTCCTTTACATTACACATGTGAACAATTCTTGGATGATACAAATGACAAGACTTCCTTTCTATATATAGGAGTCTAAGGGGTCATAATATAATCAAAGCTGACACAACAATAATAATGTAAGGGCACAACAATAACAATAGTGGGCTTCTTTGGGGCACAATAATAACAATATGGGGACGACATGGGCACGAAAATATAATAAGGGGGTTTCACTAATAACAATAAGGGGTTACACTAGTAGTATAGGGACCTGACAACATCAGTGAACGTAATTCCATTATCTTTCGTCAAGAAAATCAACACGAAATGGGACAAAACAAATGCAAAAATAATTCAACTAGACAAAACTCTTGTCCATGCAATTGGTGAACTCAAAGATGTGATTATTTGTTTATCATCTGATGAGCGAGTCCACCAATGTATCAACATAGTGATTGTGGACGTTTCAGAAGCATATGGAGTGTTTTTTTAGTAGAGATTGGTCCAGCAAGCTACACGGGTAATTTTCTATGGAATGGTCACTATTAGTGTGAAGTTTCTTGTAAGGTGTACCAAAAAATACTTCACTTAAGTCAGTAGGTGACAAGTGAACCTAATAACAATTTTTGGCTTATTACGATTCATATTTGCAATAAAAAATGGAAAAACCTAGAAGAAAAATAACATATATGATACAGAATAGCAAAAAGCAGTAAATATATCCAATGTAATAATCCAAACGGAAAGACATTAATTGAATAAATTCTTTATTGATAACACCTGGTGAAGGAGATCTACAAAAAGGGTCTACAAATCCCCCTTCATGGGATGGTTCCTTTGATGTCCTTGATGCTTCATTAATCGATCTTCTCTCTCAATATGTGAAAAATCCAAACAATGTGAAGAACTCAAATCGGATCTCAAAAGAGACAATAATGGTGACGATGAAAATAATCATGGTGAAGAATGAATGAAAACCCATCCTATTTATAACAAAGTATTGATTTAATTTAAAAAATGGAGAATAATAAAATAATATTGACCAAATCAAGATCTAATCGCTAGGAATACTTTATTATATTTATTGGAGAGGGAAAATATATTTAAAATAGTCAAATATCTTTATTTAGAAATAATAAATGAATAAAATGATTTATTAATTACTCATAAAGGATTAAGAATGGTGTGAAATTGAAATAATTATTAAATAGTGATTTAACAGTTACTCCAATAATGGAAATAAGGAAGAATAAATAAATAGTGATTTATTTAATTATTCCTAGGGGATTTAGTCAAATGTGACAAGGAATAATTATTTAAACAATGTTTTAATAATTATTCCTAGAGAAAATTAAATAAATAATGATTTATCTATTTATTCTCATGGGTTTTTTATTTTATTTAGAAAATAATTTAATAAAAGTGGTTTAATAAATTATTTTCCATAATGAAAATGATTTTACTAAGTAAAATTAATCCTATATGGTGTATTTCAATCCACCTAGTTAGAAATGATTAGGTGATCATTTTTTGGTGATAAAAATCACATTTATGGCTTCCGTATAAGGGAAGAAATAATCAGATCTCAATCAATTCAGAGATATACACAAAAAATATTGTCACTCCGTTGAATGGACAAAATGAACTTATGGCTTTCGTAGAACTTATCTTCGGCAATTTCTTCCTGAAAACCAAACTCGAGCTCTATCTTGCACAACCATCCCCAGTCCCACTAGATACAAAGTTGGAGCTCCTTCCTAGCCTAACTGGTGAAAATGAAATTTATACAATTAGTGATAGTAATAATATTACTAGTGTAGTTCCCAATCCTTGTACATATGATATCTGAACTTTGTACTTTGATGCTTCCAAAACGTAGGAGGGCTCTCAAGTTGGCTGCATTTTAATAGACCTGCTATAGAGAAAACATATGATCTCTGGTCACTTGGAATTTGAGTGCATGAACAACACTGTAGAATACGAGGCACTTGTGTTGGGTTTTCAAAGAGCCATTGACCTCAATGTTTTCATCCTGAACATAGTAGGTGACTAAGAAATTCTGTTGCAACAGGTACATGATGCCATGCATTGTATGCCACCTTATCTTAAAAGTTATCAAAAATAGGTGTGCCATTTGATTTCACAATTCCATGATTTTAATATTATTGTTGTTGCTAGAATGTTTAACGCAACTGCAAAAGCACTGGAAAATGTTGCTGATAGGTTGTCAACTTTAAGGGATGGTTTTTCTATTGAATTTTTTTATAGGCCATCTCTCCCTAATAATATCACTAATTTACATGTTTTCAATGATGACGAGCAGATACTGCAATTCATGGAAAATGTTGATGTTTTCAAGGACGCAAAAATTGATAAATATGAGCATGAAAGGACCTTGTAGGATGTACCTAACTCAAGCAAATGAAATCTCATACTGAAAGGCATGGTATCAATGGAAAAGTTGTATGACATGCAAAACCGCTTCTAGGGACTTGTTAATGCTAAAACGCATAGTTCCATGATATCGCATGATTAGATCTATTTGGGAAGCAAAGAGGATATGAAGTTTTTAAATATTGGTACTTTCTTTACACCATAAGAGCAACAAGCCTTTATCTGCTTGTTCATGCAGTACTGAGATGTATTCATGTGGACGTATGATGAGTTTAAAACTTATGACACACGAATTATCCAGCATGTGATTTCGATAAAAGAAGGGGCCAATCCAGTTCAAAAAAAGCTATGGAAGGTACATCTGATGCTTGAACCCCTCATTCAAAAGGAACTAAGGAAATTTCTAGATGCCCAGATCATATACAAAGAGCAACACTCCACCTGGGTATCAAATTTAGTCTTGGTAAGAAAGAAGTCTAGGGACATGTGCTTGTATGTTGATTTTTGAAATCTTAACCGCGCCTCAGACAAATATAATTACCCTGTGCCATATATTGAGAAGATATTGCAAATAGTATCAGGGTTATAAATGTTTTCTCTCTTAGATGGATATTCAGGATACAACTAGGTTCTTGTCTCAGAGCCTAACAGACTTAGAAAAACATTCCTCATGAAGTGGGGCATGTTCACATTCAAGTGAATACCATTTTGGTTGACCAATGCCTATGCTACATTGCAACGTTCCATGGATATTGATTTCTGGGGATTGATTCGACACAACATAGTGGTATATCTTAATGATTCTATAGTTTTTTCCAAACAAAGATCTGATCACATACACCACTTGAAGAAAATTGTCGAGCGATATTGCAAGTATAGGATATATCTTAATCCCCATAAGAGTATATTTGTAGTGTCTTAGGGTAACCTCTTGGGACAAATCATTGCTAAAAATGGGATTAAAGTGGACATGGAGAGGGTCAAAGAAATCATGTAGATTCCCTTCCGAGTGAACAAAAAGGCTATGCAGTTCTTTATGGGGAAAATTAATTTCCTCTGCAAGTTCACTTACAATTACGATCAGATTATTAAACCAATACATAAGATGATAAATAGGGATGAAATAGACACATGGTACATAAGGGAAAATTATGTGTTTTCCTATATCAACCAAGCTATTGCAGAAGCACATGCATTATACAACCTAGACTTCAACAAAAAATTTTTTCTCTACACCTTTGCTTCTGACACTTCTCTTTCTGTTGTGCTCACACAAAAGGATAAGAAAAATAATGAGAAGCCTATATATTTTATGAGCGATAGTCTTTAAGGACCTGAACTTAATTATCTCAGCATTGACAAGTAGGCTTACATATTATACAAGGTGGTGAAGAAGTTTCAACCCTATCTTCTAAAAAATCCTATATTATCTTTGTTCCCCATGCAATAATCAGATCACTATTCGTCCAACATGATTTAGGTGAGAGGAGAGAGAACTGGATGAATGGTCTACAGGAATATGACTTAGAATTAAAACCAGTTCACATAATCAAGGGCCATGGTATATGTCGACTAGCAGCAAAAGCAATGGACACAAAGGAAGGAGAAGATCTCTCAAGTTGGGAGCAAGAAATCGAAATGCAAAATGTCGAGCGAGCTTCCCCCACTACTGTAATGAAATCTTAGTACATGGATGTGCACCAATACCTTGAGCATGACACCCTGCAAGACTTCTAGCCACATGGAAAAAGAGGGCATTCATACTCAAAGCATTATCTTACCAGCTGATGCATGGGGTGATTTTCAGAGAGCACCATAATGGAATACTGCTCAGATGTTTGGATGCAGATGATTTAGAGAAAGTACTGCGTGATCTCCATGATGGACCAGTCGAGGGACATATTTCTTGTAACAAAAAAACACATAAAGTCATGCGGGCTGACTTTTACGAGCCTATATTATTCAAAGATTCTCATGCTTATGCTTGCAAGTGTTTGGTCTATTAGAGGTGTGCTGATAGAAATAAGAAGCTAGTTGCCTAATTGCAACCCATTTTAGGGGAAGAAACTTTTCAATAGTGGCGCTTGGATATTATTGGAGAAATATTTCCACATTCATCAAAGAAGCACTGATATTCTCACTGCTATAGATTATTTCACTTGGTGGACAAAAGTAGTTCTACTCAAATAGGTGAATGACCAAAAAGCCATAAATTTCCTTCAACAGAACATCATTTCTAGGTTTGGAATTCCTACTTCACTTGTTTTCGACAATGAAACATACTTTTCATCGCTAAAACTTTATGATTTTTCATTGTAAAATGGTATTATATTGAAACATTCACCTAATTATTATCCACATGGGAATGGTCTTTTTGAATCCACAAATAAGAACCTAATCCGTATCATAAAAAATATGATATTCTCTGAGCAACAATACTGACAGTCTGCTTTGGTAATTTTTTATGGGCTGATCGAGTCATGCTAAAGCCCTCTTTGAAAACCTCCCCTTACTTCCTGGTATATGGAAAAGAATTCATCCTCCTACCCAACATCTACTTTCCTGCACTCCAACTTTCGCAAGAATCCCAAGGCAAGGCATGCTTATTAGTGCAGCATAATATGGACACCCTTCACAAATTATATGAAGAAAGGTTGAAAGAAAAAGAAAAAAAATTCACTTCATCAGAATTGTATCAAGAGATGGTTCGACAAGAAGTATGAAAGGAAGAACAACTTCAGTGTTGGTGACTTAGTCTTGAAGTGGGACAAAGCTTATGAGGACAAAGGAAAGCACACTAAGTTCTAGTCCGTGTGGATTGGGCCATTCACTATCCAAGAAAAGCTTAGCCAACAAATTTATTGTCTTCAATCACTTGATGAGAAGATCAACTCTCTCCTTTTCAATGGCTAAGACTTAAAACACTACTTCCAATGAAGATCTGGTGTTGTGCCCTACACTATGTACATAGTTTTTTCTTTCTCGTTTCTTTGAATTTTGTTTTGTTTTCATCATGTAAATAAGTATTGTCCATGAACATGATGTGGCTTCATAGTATGTGTGTGGCCAAACTCTAAAGACTCTTGTGACACTTCAACATTGGGTTAACCTTCTATCCATCTTCCTTGTGTTGGTTATATATTTTGGTCGATGAAGTTCTAACGGAAAATGCGATCCATCCTAAGGAGAGCTTTGGTCCAACCATGAACCCATGTCTATTCTAGAAACCTCATGCCTACACTCGGCCTTTATGTTTCAATGTATTCACGCTTATCCAATTAGTAAAAGTGGAAGGGGGGAAATATAAATGAGAAAACCTAAGTCATAGGTCTCTATATGCTTTTCTAAAGGAACAACCTATTATTCTCTCAATAGTTCGGGATCCCTCTTCCACCCCAAAATAAATAAGTTCTAATGCACAATCCTCTTTAAAATAAATAAATAAAGGCAAAAGAAAAGAAAGGCTTCCTACACCAAGAGGTGAAGCAAGCAACTCCATTGGGGTACTATCCAAGCTCACTGGCATCAGAGCCATGTTTGTGTTCCTACGTGACTCCATGAGGGTACTGTCTGGGCCTTTTAACAGCAAAGCAACACAAGAGATGAAACAATTATACTCTGAAAATCTTAAGCTGACAAGCTACACTACCCTTTTTAACTCAAAACATTGTGATATTACTGAATGTTATGTGGTGTTCAATTGATAGGAATAAAGGGGCCCATGTCTATTCATGGGGTTAGTGGGAAGATGAAAGTAATCTACACAATGAATCAATACTCCTCAAGAACCAAGAACCTGTACATAAGAATTTAACCGAGATAGAGAAGCTGGAATTCAACCAGTGTGTCGCCAAGCATTGTAGTTGCTACAAAAACCTCCAAAATTTTGGCTTACCCTAAATTTCAAAACCTTCCTTGGTATTTTACCTTTTTTTCACAAACACCAAAGCTTATTTCATGAGCATTCTTGAAGTATTTTGTTCCCTTTTTCATGTTGGATAAACTTTCGTCTTTCAGCATGATAGGTTGTTGAAAAATGTCTACAAGACTATTTTGATGGTTTCAAGGGTCTATGTTTTTGTATATGAGTTGTTCTAACTATGTAAACATATTTCACACTCACTCACAAAGTTCTGATCATTTTTGCACATTTCGTCATGGTTGTCACAAAGTCTATATTAAGTGTCTCACTTGTCATAAATGGTCGTAAAGTGGCCACACCGAGGGAAATGAATTGTTCACATGTCTTGGGTGATCTATGTTGTTGTGTCATCAAGTATTCTAAGTGTGAGATCATAGTCAAAGTATTATCACTGTTCACATCAGTCTAACTAGTCTTACACTTACCCATTTCTAAGAAGTACTTCTGACTAAGTATCTTGGCTACACCCAGCCTCCCTGAACTATGCACTATACAGTTCTAGTCCTCTAATTGAGACCTTTCCCCTTGACACTGCACAATTCACAATTCACATCTCCCAGGAATATTGCACTACATAGTTCATGTGCTCAAGCTCCGACCTTGGCCTCCATAATTGCGTAATCATTCCTCCCAGCCCAGCCTTCATTATGTACTATTCAATCACAAGTGTCAAGCTCATCCCTTGAGCTTGCAAACTGCATAATTTTGTAGTATCCCTGCATCCCTTGTCTCCAAAAACTACATAGTGTGTCTTATCAATTCTCATTTCCTCAGCCTATCCCACTAGCTTCCCAAACTATGCAGTCTTGTCACACCAATCTTCTCCAGAATATGAGTGTTCCCCTGAAGATGGACTCACATAGAAGTTTGAAATGTTGGGTTTAATCAAAACCCTTAATATGTTTCTCCACATTTTTAAAAATTTAATTCACCTGTATGGATTCTCTCTTTAAAATTGTCCCTCGATCTTACCTGAACTGCGCAGTCTCAGAGCTCAAGGTTTTCCCCTAGTTGTTGCAACTATGCACTGTGAAGTCATTGTTATAGATCCATTTGGGCACATCAACCCCAACTTACAGATCAGTACTATTAGGGCCCATCAAACAATAATTCATTTTTTACATGCCCTAAATGAAGTCAACCATCAGAATGCCTCCTTCCCAAGAGAATCCATGACTGAAATCATCCAAAAACTACCTCTAAGAAGATTAGTGTAGGCAGGCCTTCATTAGGGTGCATTGTAGTGTAGTCCAATACACTGTTTGGGTACTATGCAGTGCACTTGAGCCCTCTTTGGCATGCGTTGGGTACATTTGAGCAAAATTTGATTAGGGTTTGGGAATATTCTTATCCATTGGATGCATCTATAAGTTTCCCAATTTTATCTACTCCTTTGAGCTCGAATTTGGATGAGGTAGGGAGTTAAGGAACATCAATCCCTTTATCCCTTCCTCCATGGACTAAATTCTAATTTTGGGAGGGCATTCATTATCACTATTTATGGCATAACTTCCTTCATTCACCTATAAAAAGACCACTCATCTAAGTGACCAGGGGCTTGAAATCATTGAATTATAGGGAGATGCTGTTAGTATGAGACTTGAGTTGGTTTCAAGTATTGTAATGATGTCAAAATGTCTTGCCTGTTATGAGGAGAGGATGGGATTGAACTGGAGAAGTGATACTCAATCAGGAAAATGGGGTTGTAACTCTTCCTTTTACTAATAAAGTGTTCAAAGATTTTTCCATATGTTTGTATTGTCCATTGATGCTTTCATATGTGTATTATGAACTTGATTCCATTCTATGTTTAATCAATAGAACATTATCATATGCTTCGATCAGTTTTTGTCTTCTGTCTATGTGTAGGAACTTTTCAAGCAGATTATGTATGGAAAGAAGCGACATAATTGGTCAAGGGAGATAAGGAGTAAGGAAAAGCTACAGGTAGGCTTCTTTAATTTCTTATTTAATCTATTGGTTATAGAAAAGGTAGAGAATGATTTGCACTGTTGTTCTAGACATAGCTATTAGTCTAGGGGTTTAAGCGTTTATCCATAGACACTAAAACTTCCCAAAAAAAATTCGCAACTCCACTGGGGAACGATCATCCATATTAGTAGCTTATCAGCCTCTTAAGACATTTCTATATACTGTACTTATGGTCATTGATTGAATTTTAGTCTGATTTCATAGAAAATTGAGTAAAAAATGTGCCAAATTGCCTTTAGAAATGGTTTACTGTCACCAGCGCAGCCCAATGAAGGACACAATGCACTGCAATGCACTTCCCGCATAGAGCCAGTGCACTGAAGCACACTATCTCTCACGACAACCTACATTGATCCCTTGAGGGTCAGTTTCCCATCTAGGAGCTGAAGTTTTGAGCCAATTTTCTCCTGCTTGAATGATTTGCTGAATGCCAATGATGTCTTGTCTCTGAAAATAGTTTTTCATCTCCTTACCTGGCCCTACTTAGACTAGGATTGATAAATGTTTCTTATGTATTTACTTTGTCATTTTCAATCTATAGTCAAAAGTTAGTTTTTGGTCGATTGATCTTTGTCGAAAGAAAGAGTCATAAAATCGTCTTTTCCTTCGAAACTTGAATTGGTGTAAAGTCCTCATTCATGAAAGATCGATTGATTGATGTATGCATATAATTAGTATTTTCGTTGAAAGTGTCATAATTCCTCATTTCTTTGAAAACGAAAGTGTCGTAAAGTCTTCCTTTTCTTGAAAAGAAATTGTTGCAAAATCGTCATTTTTATGAAAAGAGTTTATTGATCGATTGTGAATTAGTTTTCCTTTTTGTTCATTCACATTAAGGGAAATCATAAACAAATATGTGCATGTTGCATAATTTTTTTTTGTGTGTGCTGATAGGAATGGTATAGGGAATTTGCATTTAGATTGTGCTCTTCGCTCTTTAATCAAAAGAAATTTGATTGCTCTATCCCTATGTAGCTAGGATTTTCATCGTTAAATTGAATGGAATGAATGCTAATCAAGATAGTTTCATTCATAGGAATTTCAAAATACATTACATGGTGAACTTGAAAGGAAAACTCCTAAGCAAGATCAACTTAAAATAAACGTCAATTTACCTAATGGAGCATTGTCATTAACAAGAACATTTGGTGGTTCTAGGCTAGAGACGTGTTCCGGCATCGTAAAACAAAGTAGTTGTCGCTAACTTGTTTTCAATACATCCCAAGTGTGATACCTCATTCCAGATATGTGAGTATATCATAGCTCGTCCATGTACCTTCAGGTATATAGGGTAGTGTTACAATATGTAAAGTATATGGGAATGATCTCACTATGTGGTTTCACATTAGGCAGTGATTATACGGACTGTGCCTCCACATACCTTCGGGTATATATGGGAGGACAAATCTAGGTTGCTATCCATCCTTAAGTAACTGAGTCGGCCGCGTTGTAAACTATGATACACCAAACACAGCATTCAGGGAGATTGCCTGCCCGTACTTCTTGATTCGCCAGGAGGTATTCTACAGTTCAAAGTTGTTTGGTAAACCTTTTGCCTAGTATACCCATTTTTGTTTATTTCTTTTTTGATAAAAAAATTAATCAGCAATCGTGGAGGAACATCAACCCATACCCTGTTGTTCATGGAGAACAACAAGCAAACCACCTTTGCCTCCTAAAGTGACACCAATTCGGGTAAAGCAGTCTCGCTTAACTGAGTCTAGTACATCAAGAACTCCTAGTTCTTCATCAAAGTTACCTGAATCATCTATTTTGGTAAGTATAGAGATTCTAGTTACTCCAACTATTTCTGGCACATCCATTCCTGAAGAGGAAGTTTCACAATTACCTGGGGACATTAGCACTGATCCTAGTGAAATAGTAACCGAATTTGTTCAACCACAAGTTGATTCTCAACTTGAAATTGATCAACAAGAAAGTGCTTTTGAGCTTGAATCAGTTCAACCAGAAGTTAATCCAGAATCTATCCCAGTTCAAATAGAAGTTACATCTAAACCTGAAGTTGTTCAGGAACCTCTTTCTAAAACTGTCGTTCATTTACCCGAACATCTGGACTTCGAATTTGAACATTCAGAAGTTGTTACTTTACCGGAATACAATCAACCGGTTACCCCTCAAACATCAGTAACTATTGAAACTTCAACTTCATCAACACCAGAAATATTTTACAGACCTGATGGTGAATCTCTTCCACTAGGTTTAATTGTTATAGAGAAGGAATTGGAAGAAGATTCCACAACTGGAACCCCATTTCACTTTGGAACTGGGCTTTATCTTTACCCTAATACTCCTGATTTTTTCATTTCATTTGATCCTGCTTCTTTTCAAGTACCCGTCGAATCTTTAGGACAAATTTTGGGTCAGTTAACCATGGCTGAAAAATCGTCAACATCTCAGACTATAACATCTGATGCAATTGCAGCAGAATATTCTATTGTAACTTCTTTGATGTTTTCTACCACACCTGAGTCACACCTGTATAGTGAATCATCTATCCTGGTTGGTTACCAATAATTTTCTGGAACCCACTCAAGGGTTGCTTCTACAGCATGGTCATCACCCATGTCCTCAACCGGAATTTCACCTGGTTCTTATCTAATGGAAACTCAATAGTTTGATCCTGCATATCGGTATCAAGCTGGGAAATCTGGTCAACAAAGACCTATGTATCCATTAAATACTAGATTGCCACCATATGGAGAGAAATATGCTTATTCACCATATCCTCCTTATTCTAGGGGACTACCATATGGTAATATCCCATAGGATTCAGGTCAATCTAGAATTAGAGTTTGTCAATGGCAACCAATAATGCCAGTTCAAACAAGGCTTGTGTATCCAACACAATCAACGCAAACTGTGTTAGCTATTCCTACTACACCTATTGTTACTACTATACCACAGTCACAAGTTCAAACTATTGTATCTCAACCCATACAAATTGATCCTTCTACCTCCCAATCAAAAGTTTCAAGTAAAGAAGTTCAAGTTCCTCAAGTTGTTGTACAACAACCACTTGTTTCTAGAGTTCAGCAACAACCTCAGGTTAGTGTACCCTTATCTGGACTGACCTAGGCTTACATTGGTATAGTTTATTCACAACCTAGCCAACCTTTCATTGCTGGACAACAACAACCGTTAAATCTACAACAGTTGTACCAACAACAACTGTAGTTGATTCAACAACCGTGGCAACCTCAATTTCAACAACCCCAATTCTAGCAATTCCACCCCTAGTTTGGACTTGTTTCATAGGCTCAACCTAGTTTTGGTCAATCTCAAGCTTACCAAGGTTCTAGTCAACAAGGCTTTCCAGGTTATACACAGCCACACATTGAACCTAGTTATCAACAACCACCTTATACTGGTTTTGTTCAACAACCATAACAAGGTTACCAAATGCAGATGTCCTATGTTGGTATGCAAAGACCTATTGCTCAGGCAATTCCATCATATCCCAGGTATGCTCAACCTGACTTGAATCGATAGTTTCCCTTTGTAGAAACTTTAGAATTACCTGATTTAAATTGGCTCACTAATGATACAATCTTATATGCACCTTGGTGGCTGGTAATTCCACATAAGTTACCATCTAACATTCCAAAGTTTAACGTAAATCCTAGAGAAGACCCATCAGATCATGTTATGACCTTTCATTTGTGGTGTTCATCAAACTCCTTAAATGATGATTCGGTCAGACTTCATCTTTTCCAAAGAACACTTATTGGTCCAGCTGCTAAATGGTGCATTGAATGACCAAGAGCTTCTTTCGATAATTTCACCACTTTAGCCACTACTTTTTTTGACCCACTTCTAGTTACATATCAGATATGAGACTCGAACGGAACTCCTAACCAACTTTAAACAGACTACTGCTACCCATATATCAAATCATATTCATGAGTGGTAGCATCTTCATCGAATGGTTAAAACATATCTTCCTGATCAGATTTTAGCTGAGTGGTTCATAAAATCCTTGTTGCCATCAATCACCGAGGATGTGGCAAAAGGTGGAGTTGTCACAGAAGATCAAGTTATTGCTCGTGCCCAATAATTGAATTTGATTTACAAACAATCTAGCATGCTTTATGATAAAATTCCCAATGCACCTCGACCATCTTTCACTGTTCCACCTCCGCCACAATCAAGTAAGGACTCTCATGCCTGCAACGGTGTGATCGGTTCTTCAAGCAGACAGTTAGCAGGAAGTCCATCTGGTCAAACTCTTCCTGTTTCCAATCAAAATACCAATGCATCAGAAAATACTCTTTCCTTCGAGATTAATGCCATTTCATCTGACAAAGGCAAAAATCCAAAGCAACTAATAGGCAAGAAAAAGGGGAAAAACAAAAAGAAACAAGAAAATTCCCCTCGAGAGAAATCATCTGATTCCTCTACTTCAGAAAGGAAACCTTGTTATCCATGTCTGATATGTAATGATGAGAATTTTACAAGGGATTTTCCACATCGCTTTAATGTCTCTAAACTTTTAAAGAATTCAAATACATTGACAGTGTTGACAGATCCATTTCCAACCCCAGAGACACATTTAGTTGCAACAGACCATGCTTCCACATCCCAAGTACTAATGTTATCCATCACAAAGCCGCAAAACAAAGTTTTGGTGTCAACAAGAAACAAAGATTATGGAAATCCATCGTCGTTGAATAATTAGGCCACTAATCAACCTAATCCTTCGACTTCGACTTCATCTAAAGTTGCTCCACCTATTGTACCTGAATTAACAATAAAACCACCAAAGAGAGTTGTGCACAAATCAACATTCAACCCTCGGGCTTGAGCAGCTCAAAATTATAACATAGTAGAAGGTCTTGCTCAATCACCTTCTACTATGTTGACACTCGAGGTGTTGTAAAACTACCCCTCCCAAAAATAGGCTTTACTGTCAGTAATAGGAAAAATAGATCCTACATATTCAAACCTTGTGGTTTTTAACCATGCAAGATATTCACCATAATTATAGCTTCAATTAGCTTTCCTAATCCAAGTAAAATATCTCAATAAGAATTTTCACCGAACTATTATTGATAAGGGGGAATCTACTTGCATTATGTCCATGAGCTGCTAGAAAACACTTGGTTCACCATCGTTGTCACGATCACCAATCACATTGAAAGATTTTGATGGAAGAACATATACTCCATGTGGGATTTTGAGTAACCTGCAAATCGAACTTGGGGGCAAAATGGTTACTATTGAAGTTGAGGTAGTTGAGGAACCCCTCGATTACAACATTTTACTGGGAAGGCCTTGGGTATATGCTATGGCTTCTATGGTTTGCACTTACTTTCGTACTATTACATTCCCTTTTAAGGGTGGAATCACAATCATTGATCAGCTAGCCTTCTTTGCCAATAGTTCACAGGCTACGGGAAGCATTCCATTGGTACATGGGTCCTCGCTATCACTTCAAAATGTTGGAGTAGGTCTCTTTAAAGATCCTTCCCTAATGGGCACTTTTACCCTCCCATCACAATCTGACTTGGTGAAAGTGGCAAGAGTATAGACTTACAACATGATTTCCTCTACCTCATCTGATTTAAGGAGGATTTCCAACCAAGTTGAAGATGATAGTAATACGGAGGTGTTGTCGTTAAGCCCCATTGAATCATCATAACAATCAATCTTTTGGGCTTGTGTGGCAAACCCAAATTCCACACTCAACATTTGTATGGGTAGATAGGTCGTTAGAATATGGTACCTCTTCGGATCCTTTTTCACGTATACATTCTACGGATGAAGGAATCATCCAATCAATGATGATAGGAGAGGAACCCTAGGAAGATTATCATTGTTCCCATCTTCTAGATAACGTCGAAGATTATTCAAATGAACTAAACCACCCATTAATTGTTGATTTCCTGTCGAATTCTATTAGAGTAGATACTTTAGATTCTGAGCGTAATTTTTCAATCATAGAAGAACGATTTCTATAAACATTTCGACCAAGCCTAACATTGTAGAAAACATTCATGTCAGAAAATCTTGTTCTCCATTGGAACTTGATAATTACTGTGCTCGTTTTCGTGAATTTAGAGATATTTTTGCCTGGTCTTACAAGGAGATGCCAGGAATTGACTCAAGCATTGTTGAACATGAAATTAAAATGTACCCTAATATCAAACCAGTACAACAACGACTTTGACCTGTTCATCCTAAGAAAGCCATTGCCATTAAAGAAGAGGTTGAAAAACTTTTGCGTGCTGGCTTCATTTTCCCTGTACCTCTTACTGACTGGGTATCTAACATTGTTCCAGTTATGAAAAAATAAGGGACAAATCGAGTGTGTGTTGATTATAGGGATGTAAATCAAGCATGTCCAAAAGACAATTATCCTACACCATTTATCACCCAAATTATTGACGAATGTGCGAAATGTGAAATATTTTCATTCATGGATGGATTTTCTGGGTACAATCAAATCAATATCCACCCATAGGACCAATCTAAAACAACTTTTATTTATCCATGGGGCACATTCTCCTATCGAAAGTTACGTTTTGGTTTGAAGAATGCAGGGGCTACATTTCAGAGGGAAATGAATTATGCCTTCCATGACATCAAGCACATTGTTCAACCTTAGCTTGCTGATTTTCTTGCTCATTCACGGAAGCGAATTGTTCACCCGCAACATTTGAGAGCAATATTTTTACAATGCCGACAATACAAGATACGACTCAATCCACAGAAGTGTGTGTTTTGTGTTAGCTCTGGTCAATTACTTGGATTCGTGGTCTCAAGAGATTGAATTTGACTCGATCCAGTTAAGGTTCAGGCAATCCTTGACTTGCCTCCACCTTTAAACTTGCTACAATTATAGAGACTTCAAGGGAAGGCAAAATTTCTGATGAGGTTCATTCCAAACTATATTGAGTTGGCTAAAGGTTTCACCCATCTATTGAAGAAAGGGGTACCCTTCCATTGGGATCAGGTTGCGCAAGGTTCCTTTGATTCTCTTAAAGATTCCCTGATTAGAGCATCATTAACGTATGCCCCAAACTATCAAAAGGACTATTACCTGTATCTCGCCGCTCCAGATACAACCATTGGCATGGTTTTAGTCCAAGAAGAAAGTTGAATTGAAAATTCTATTTATTACTTGAGTCATAATTTAAACGATACCGAAAGTAAGTATTGTTATGTCAAGAAGTTAGCTTTGGCAGCCGTTCAAGCTATGTAGAGATTTCGTCACTACATCCTCCTCCGTAAAACTACTATTATATCGGATTGCAACCCTATGACATACATTTTTTCACATCAATTGCTGGGGAGGAAGAATTCGAAACGGATAGTTATTTTGAAGGAGTCTGATTTGGAATTCATCAAATCTAAATCAAATAAATCTCTTGTTTTCACCGAGTTACTTTGCGACCTTCCCTCATCCTCCAATTAATTAATGTCAGAAGCATCAACCTTGGATGAGTCTCTGTTTCTTATTTCGTCAAGTGATCCATGGTATGGAGATATACTGGTCTATCTCCAGACCAAAGCTTTCCAGCTCAATACCTCTCACTCTAAACATCGACGTACTCAATACCAAGCCAAAGATTATCTGATCATTGGTGATACGCTTTATCGTTGTGGTGTCGATACGATTTTACGTAGGGGCCTCACTCATGAGGAAGCCAAGAAAGATTTGAATGAATGTCATTCAGGTGCTTGTGGTGGACACTTATTAGGATATGCTACCGCATAGAGAATTCTTCATGCTTGTTACTTCTGGCTAACGATATTCAAATATTGCATTATTGCTATAAGAAGCTGTCATGCATGCCAGATATATGACCAAAAAAATAGATTACCACACACACCATTGCATCTAGTCATTTTTGTTTCCCATTCGCCAAATGGGGCATTGATTGTATGGCATGTAACCCCATCTCGGCTGGGGGGCATGGGTATATTATCGTCGCCATTGACTATTTTTCCAAATGGGCTGAGGCGATGCCAACATTGAAAAACAATAATGAAACAACTGCTTTATTTTTCTTCAATCATGTGGTTCCTAGGTTTGGTGTACCACAAGCCATAGTTACAGATCATGGATCACATTTTCGCAATCACATGATGGTTGAGTTGACCACCAAGTTAGGACTGTCACATGATAGTTCTACTCCATACTACCCGCACACTAATGGACAAGTTGAGGCCATCAAAAAAGTCCTTAAGCGAATGTTGCAAAGAATGATTGGAGTTCATAAACAAAATTTGCATTTAATCTCAGCTCTGTGGGCATATCAAACCTCGGTGAGAAATGTGACTGGATTCACACCCTTTCAGTTGGTGTATGGTTTGGAAGCAGTCTTACCAATTCAATGTGAAATCTCGTCTCTCAAAATCGGAATTGACCTGCTACCTAACACTTCTGAAGAAGACACATGTTTGTTGGATTTAATCCATCTGGATGAAACCCGTCGTAATTCCTTATTGGCTAACGAAGTGCATAAGAAATGTATTAAGGCGCAATATGATAAAAATGTCAAGCCTCATGTCTTTTCAGAAGGTGACCTGGTCTTGCTTTATGATCAGGAGTCTGATAAACTTGGAGTATGAAAATTTGAACCGTTATGGATGCGCTCTTATATTTTTAAGTGTGTTTTGATGAAAGGTGCCTACGAGTTAGTGGACTATGATGGGATTCCATTGTCGCAGCCCCAAAATGGGCTGTAACTTAAACGTTACTATGCTTAGCTAAGTGTAGTAAAACTCACTGTATATATGCTTTGATTGCATATGTGTGTCTGTTTCTTTTAGAGTTATTATTTGGTTAAGTAATCCACTTTGCATTTATTGTAGATGTCAAACTTTTCGGAACCATTTGTTGGTTATGCCGATGGGGCTAGTCGTAGTACACAGAATCTATCCTCTGCAACATGGGCCATTTTCTCTCCAAGCAGCGAGTTAGTGAGTTTTAGAGGGTTTTGTATTGGTCGATCAATGAAAAATATCACTGAGTATAGCGCGTTGATTGAACTTCTCTCTGATTCCATTTCACTTGGCATACGCCGAATCATTATTAGGCTGGACTCACAACTAGTTTTACTACAACTTACTAGCATTTATACCATCCGAAACCTAGCAATTCATCGCATGTTCCTTAGATTTTGTATTTTGGAAAGGTATTTTGAGTTTATTCAAATAAAAATATTTCTAGAAATTTAAACACATTAATTGATTCTCTAGTGAATTATGTGTTAAATAGACATTTGCAACCTATGTAAAGTAAATATTTTCAATTCACATCATTAGTTGAATAGGATTGCATCACATAACCATAATAAAACTCTAAAAGTAAAATAGATAGTTGTTTTAAAAGTTTTTACAAACAGTTTGTGTCCAAGACAAAAATTGGTCATCTGACACAAAAACTGAAAATGTATGCAAAAAACATCTAAGTAAACTAGTGTTGCTCATGATAACAGGTCACAGCATGTGCTATCATGCATAAAAGTCTCATCCAATGACTCAGCACACCAATGGTGTGGCGCTGCAGTCACATAGGCAACTCCTTGATCTAGACATCTAGAATTCCTAGGGTCATACCCTCAATGTGGTCTTGTAGCTCAACCAATGTCTCAGCTAAATATAACTCTCGGAGAACTGCTCTCCCAAAAGGTCTCTGTGATTGCCCACCTACCACTCATTGGTGCCCCATAGGTCAAATAGGTCCAACGTCTACATACATAAAAAATGATTTTGTTTAGTCTTGGAGTTAATAAAAAAACACAAAAAATGTGGAAACTTTAAAATCAAAATCACTTTGGTCAAACAATTTACCTATAGCACCCCATTGTGCTCCAACTGGTAACATCATGTCTGGATCTCTGCAAAAATCCATCACTGAATATGGATACTCTGCGATGGCCATATATTTTCGACAAAGCTACTCAAAGAATGTAGGGGTAAATGAGATCAATGATTGACCAACATGCCTAACCATAATATTTACCCATCTCTGCATCCATGGATCCCTAGGTCCAGATACACCTAGTGAAACATGTTGTGGCTGCATAAGTGGAATTCTTTCCAAGGAGAAAGAAATCAGGATCTACCCATAGCTAAAATTCTTTGTCCTTCCGCTTTCACCTTTGTCAGTTGTTCTTTCAAGGATGGAAGTACTGCCTCGCACCAGTTAAACACTTTTGGCTCTAAACACTCTAATGCATACTGCATGTATGATATGTTTATCAAATGTAGTGTCACACTGCTAGCTAATTTGGTAAAGGTAAAGAGGATCATTCTCAATGGTAAATCACTAACATCCCTAATGTTAATCTTCCCATCCCTGCTACGTTGTGCACTTGGCTAGGAAAACTGTTGTATGTAATCTCTCACTGATTCACCACCTTTGGCAAATCCAAAAAGTGAGATGGGGGCACCTCACCGCGACAGTCTGGTATGAAAATATATGTCATCGATGGTATTTGAGACCACTTTGTCTCTAATGTGAAATGACTGATCAGTAGGATCCCATGAACGAACAAGGAACTGCAAAATCTCCATTTTCTGCCTCATACTAGGTAATCAGAAATATTTGAGTAACCCAAAATTCCTTAGGGCCTCAACCATGCCTTGGTTATCTAGGGAAATCATATATTGTTCTTCATTCTCTAGTTCTCTCCATGTAATTGTTATTTTGATCCGATGAATACCTAAAAACACAACCATAAGACAAATTAGGATCCATTTATTGCAAAAAAAAGAGGAATTTTTGGGTAAAATAGCTAAATGAAATTATGTTTAGCGCTCAGCATAGCCTAGCCTTATGGATAGTGCACTGCAATACATGCAACCTTCTAGGTAAGTGCACTACAGTGCACCTTTCGATGATGAAAGGGTGCGTTGATCATAGATTGGAAAATTGAAACCCTAGGGGCCCCAAAAACTCAAAATGTTTTCCTGAAACTGAAACTGAATGATATGAAATGAAAGAGAACAGAGATAGCTCCTACCTGGTCTGGATGGCACAAGGAATGGTCCACTGAATCCTCCGTAATCGGCTGGTGAATTTCGAGGTAAAAACTGCTCCAAAGCACCAAAATCAAAGGGTAAATGTGAAATGGTAAAAATGAGTGGTAAAACTTGTTTTTATTTTTATTTATTGCACATTAAAGAAAGTAAACATTAATTTTTATTCATTTTATCCATGAAACAGGTATTTTTAATCTATTTTTTTATGGTGTTTTGAGCAGGATTGACAACTGACATGCAGAATTTGACGTGCTCAAATGTATATTGAACATCTCTGACCACAAATCAAACTTTTATCTCTTTTTTTAGCTTCGTTAAAAATTAAAAAGGAACCTCTTTGGAGTCCTCTTTAAGCTCTTTTCAGACTCTCTAAACATGAAAAGATTGTCGAGTGCTTGTCCTTTCCAACTTGTTAAAGGATTGGAAACAATATCTCTCTTGTATTATTTTATGCTTTTTTGGACTTGAAAGATTAATCTACAAAAAAGAACTTTTGGAGTTTCCTTTTCGTCCCTTTTCAAGCTCTCTAAACATGAAAAGGACTGAGTTATCTTTTTCATTAAACTCTTTAAAAACATCAAATAGCGACAAACGTTTCCATCTAGACAAGACCAAGTTTCACCTTTTTCTAGACTCGTTAAAACATCAAATAGTAATGGATTCTCTCGAAGGGTGGAATTATACAACAAGCATATGTTATCCTCCTCAAGCTTGATAAAAATAAAGAGGTATTGGTCAGAAAAGACTGGGGAAAGTTATTAAAATGGGAAAACACTTTATGGTAGCAAGTTGCTCTTGAACATGACACTTTCACCTCATCACCGTGACTATGTGGGTTGGGTCATTCAGCTTGATGGTTATCACATTATTGGTCTATCATACCATCCATTACCTTGTTATGGGTCAATGCTACCAATTCATTTCAGTGTCACCAACATGTTCAAGAGAATTCATTCAGTTCAAACTTCATCCTTTGCAATACTGTAAACCTTCATTTTCACGACCGCCATTCCTGAACCTTCTGTTGTTAGTCTATTTTTCATCTCAAAAATCATTTACCTCATTTCGTGTCGTTGATGTGGGATACATCAAGGCCCTCCTACAATGAGTCGCTTCTTGTCAACATCAGCACATTATCCAAGAAGTTGACGTAGAAACACCCCTTCAGTACCTTGAAGCTTGCATACATCAATGGCAGGTTTCTCGCTTTTGGCGATAGGTTTACATCGCTGGCCTTTGACCAAAAGACTTTGTATGGTGTTTGACATCAAATCATTTATTCACAACATGCGAAATGTACTGTAGTACCTTGAGGGTCGTTATCGTTATCGATGATTCCTCTTGTGTCTTTTAAAGGCTTACATCATTGGCTGGTAATTAGATGATGTCTTCCCATGTTCGACCTCAGATCATTTATACACATGGTTAGAATTGTACTTGAGCGAAATATTGAATGAGATTGAAGACCCCAGATCTAGTTTCATCCATCCGAGCTGCGATATTTTTAGGAGTACTAAATCCGATGTACAATGGCCATACATTCATGGTCATCCATTCATGGGTCTATATCTGTAGACAACTATATTTGTACATGTAATGAAAGTTTATAAGTTGAGCATGGGTTTGCCTTCCCTTAGCGAGTTCATGAGAAAAAATCAAATTATCATGATATATGTATTGTAATTGATGCAGGCCACCTTCCGCTTCGAAACCTCCTCTCCACATGATAAAGCATTTCACTCGACATACATATTTATGATTTAATGCTTTAGGGGGCAATTGTTACAGATCCATTTGGGCACATCAACCCCAACTTACAGATCAATACTATTAGGGCCCATAAAACCCTACTTTAGTTGTTACATGCCCTAAATCAATTCAACCATCATAATGCCTCCTCCCAAAGAGATTCCATGACTGAAATCATCCAAAAACTGCCTCTAAGAAGATCAGCGCAGGCAGGCCTTCATCAGGGTGCACTGTAGTGTAGTCCACTACACCGTTTAGGTGCTATGCAGTGCACTTGAGCCCTCTTTGGCCTGCATTAGGTGAATTGGAGTGAAATTTCATTGGGGTTTGGGAATATTCTTATCCATTGGATGCATCTAGAAGTTTCCCAAGTTTATCTACTCCTTTGAGCTCGAATTTGGATGAGGTAGGGAGTAAGGAACATCAATCCCTTTATCCCTTCCTCCATGGAACTAAATTATAAGTTTGGGAGGGCATTCATTATAACCATTTATGGCATAACTTCCTTCATTCACCTATAAAAATACCACTCATCTAAGTGATCAGGGGCTGGAAATCATTGAATTATCGGGAGATGTTGTTAGTATGAGACTTGAGTTGGCTTCAAGTATTGTAATGATGTCAAAACGTCTTGCTTGTTATGAGGAGAGGAAAATTGGGTTGTAACTCTTCCTTTTACTAATAAAGTGTTCAAAGTTTTTTCCATATGTTTGTATTGTCCATTGATGCTTTCATATGTGTATTATGAACTTGATTCCATTCTATGTTTAATCAATAGATCATGATCATATAATTTGATTGTTTTTTGTCTTTTGCCTGTGTGTAGGTACTTTTCAAGCAAATTAAATACGGAAAGGAGTGACATAATTGGTCAAGGGAAATAAGGAGTAAGAAAAAGCTACAGGTAGGCTTCTTTATTGTCTTATTTAATCTATTGGTTATAGAAAGGTAAAGAATGCATTGCACTGTTGTTCTAGACTTAGCTACTAGTCTAGGGGTTTAAGCATTTATCCGTACACACTAAAACTTCCCAAAATAGTCATTGAGCCCTCTCTCCCAACCTGGCAGTGGGTTCTGGCTCAGTTAATGGATCAAAATGATCTATCTTAGACTAGGGGTTTTCAAACTGATGTCATCTCATCATGAGTGAATTGCAGATATAGATAATCTATCACACCATGGAAATATCATGAAGAAGGAGATGGAGGATGAAAGCTTGTTGAAGGAAACACTTGTAGTTAAACACACAAGTTGATCAATAAAGAAAAAAAAGGGATAGAATTTTGTGATCGCAACTCAAGACTTAAGATCATTGAATATTCATTATCACAAAGTCATACAAAGGTGAAAAGAAGAAGCATACACTCAACACTCAATAGTAGCAGTGGCTTGACATTGGCACATCATCATGCAGTCCATGTTAGCAGTGTCATGTTGTGTCATTTCATGAGTAGTCACATGCCACAACTTGTGGCAAATGATTTAACATATGTTTCAGAAATGTATTGTTAAGTGAAAGTCCAAAGGACATGTGTGGAATACAAAGAGTCATGTAAAGTTGAAAATTTATAAGAAGTCAAACAGTCATGAGGGTAGTCAAAGATTCATAAGGAAAGGGAAGCTTCACCCATTGGTTATATATAATCCCTCATTGTATGAGAAAATGACTTTTCACCTCGGCTCCTCCCACAAATAATTAGTGAGATAAGAAAATTTTTTGGGGAGGAAGGAGTGGCTCCAACGCTCCCCTACTAGAGCTAGTGATGTACATTGTAAACATGTGTCTTGGAACTTTTAATTAATTATAGAAGCCTTCAAGGCAAACAAATTATTCATGCATGGATTATGAATGTTTATAAGACTATTCCATGATGTTATGACGTTGTTGGACCCACCAACATGTAAGGGGATCTCCCTGATAAGAAGTCCCAATTATACCTCAGACCGTTTGAGGTAGGAGTCCCAACAGTGGCTCGTATGGTAATGCCTTGACCGTGATTTTGCACAGAGGCAAGTAAGATGTCTCTGTTGGTAGCATGGGTGTGATAGCTGTAGCAAGCCAAGGAAGGTGCATGATAGGTTCTAACACATGGGGGTTGATATGATTGTGCCCCTTGGAAACTTGTGATAGCATGGAGTTAAGAAGGGAACACACGAGCATAGATGCATCACAACATGGAAGACAAGTTAGCTAACAATCCAATGTGATGGTTAAACCAACAGCACGTTTCAGAAAAATTCATACGTACATACACAAAAATAGTTATACATGCATGCGTAAGCAAAAAGATACATATATCATTTATAGTAAATAGATAGTTGAAATACAATGAAACATATGCATGAAATGTGCTAGCTCTCGTTATATTAAGAAGTGTAAGTTCCAGTCATACAACACATCCATGTCCAACCAATAGTTCCGATAGCAGAACATTATAGCCACAACTGCCTGGTCCTCCAAAGAGATGTACTAGCTCTGCGTAGTGGAGAAGCGAAGGCTCGTTACAATACTATCCAAGCTTTCTCTAAGATAGTCCTATTGGAAGCTTGGCTGACCAAAAGCCTATACAATGAGTTGTGAGGTACTATTTATAGAAAAGGGTGGGGTGACCCTTAACATTCCCCTTTGAGACCGTTCATCTACCCTCATGGCTCTTCAACTACTCTACGACTATTACATTCAACTATTGACACTTGGAATTCCACTTACATTACAATGTACATGTGCCCATGTGAGACAAAATGGCTTGAGCAAGCCATGCAAGACATTACTGACACTTAGACCGTTGTGGTGAGACCAACTCTTTGACATGCTTGTGATGATAGAAGGTGATGAGCTGACACCAAGCTTGGTTGTCCATGATGGTGTCCACGCGCTCAATGGTTACATCTTGCTGAAGTGAACTCTTGCCTTTGTTGCATCTGGGTGCACTGATATGGCTCCTCTGTCCAACTCGTCTGAGACGATGCGCATGATTATCCTAGTGTGACCGGACCGACAACATGTTGATGCATAGTGTCTCCATTACTCTCCAAGCATGTGCTGGTAGCCGTGCCCATCAACTTTTCAAGGTACATGTTCAGCTCTAGTTGAACTTGCTTTATGTGTTCACCTCGGTAAGTGTGTCGAATGGGTGGGATTGCATGCATGTGCACAATGACATGCAAGCTGTTGCATTCCCTTGCATGCGATCCACAACACTTCTCACCTTGTCTACTCTATGCCAGCTACTGGGATGGGTCTATAACTTGTAAGGGTGTAGTTTCATCCGTGAGTGCATGTTGTGCCCCCTACTGTACCTGTTCCTACTACATCTCATTCTCTCATATATGCAGCTCCTGTTCTCCCTTCAGTTGTTGCTTCAGCACGTGCAAATCCTTCTTTGTTCCATTTTTTGACTTTGTGCAGCCTTCATGTCATGCCGTCACCTCATAGCCTAAGTCTCCAAAGTTTCTTTCATCACAAGTGGATCTGCTTGAGCTTGCAAGTTTGTTCTGCCTTTGTGTTGTCAACAACCTTTCTCTTGTGTTCGTCGCGTGCAGGTGTGTTTCCTTCTGCTGCTGCTGATGGTGATTCTCGCTGTGATGTCATTTCCATTGATATTGATATCCCTATCCATGAAAAACCTAATGTCTTCGTGGTTAGGCAAGTTCATAGACATTTGACCGACAACATCCCCAATTGCGGTCCTAACAGTGTCTTTGCCTCTACTCTTTCAGAAGTCGTTGTACTTGTGCTGCTAAGAGACAAACGAACACCTATGATTCCTGGAGACATAGAAACACTCATGGCAAGCAATCTGTCAGTTGAAAACCAAAACAAACTTGAGAACGGACTTGCAACGTACCTGTGTGACTGATCATGAAGGTTGTGAAATTTTTTACGGGACGTTGGGAGACTGACTGTCAAAACTGTGCAAGACACAGTCTAGGCTTTTAGGAGGCTGACTGAATGGTGGAACTGTGCAACAAAAAATATATTCTGGCCTACTGAGGACTAAAATTGTGCAATGAACAATTTCGGTCAGCAGTAACATGAAACTAGCAAACTGTACTGCTCAGTTTTTGGGGCCAGGAGGACACTGCCTCCAAGAATTGTACAATGCAAGCCTAGAGGTCAGTGCTTGTCTAGACTTGCACAATTTCTGGAGGGAAGGTAGAGCCTTCGCTTCCAGAAATGTGTAGTGCTAGCTGGGCGAGGCATGGTTCGGGCGAAGGAAGCCCAGTCCGGCCGATGGGCGACTCAAAACATGAGAAGTGTGAATACATGATGAGATGAGGGTGCACTAAAGGAATGATCATTCATGAAAAAAACAAGTGTAGGATTTAGAAATCAGGAAAGCATGCATGTGTATGAATTGAGTCAGCACAACGACGACCATCTATGCAAAATAGTGTCATGCATATGACAATAGTGAGATGTGAACGAAAAATGGAATGATGCTTCTACAAGCTAACATGCATTAAAATAGCATCAAGCAGTCACTGAAATCAAGCAGACAACAATCACACAAAGCGAAACACAAAAAGGGACAGAAATGCAACACAAAATATGGAAGGTGGGCTTACCCCAAAACAGCTGAGCTAAATGTGTTGACGACTCCTAGATGCAATGTTGGATGTCAGAGTTGCAAGGTGAATGTGAGGAATGATCTCTACAACTTTCGGTTCATGAGTTTCAATAAAATTGAAGATGTGATGCGCATGCCACAAATCTAGGAAGAGAAACACTTGGTGGGAGGTTTCTGAAATGATCCTTGCATGCAACATCTAGCTACTAAAAGTAGATACCTGAATCAAGGGATTCCTTTTCATACTGCCTTGCGAGAAGCTACCCATTAATGTTATTGGTAATGGGTCCCCTGGGGTCAATTTTGGGGTTAAAAACCCAAGTTTTGAGGTAGAAGGCCCGAATATTGTATAATGAATATAAAGTCTCCGCATTTTGTGGTTGCAGAGAGTGAAGATGTCAAGGGCCATTAAGGGTTGTCTCTCCTTATTTTGTAAAGAATCATGTCAATTGTAAAGATCCACCCATGGCCCCTGGACCATGGGATCGTGTAAAAAGAAGCTAAGTAAGTAAGTTCTAGAGGAGTCGTAGACAGAAGTAGAGTTAGAAGTGCTTTGGGTCATAGGAGAGCGAAGAGTGAGAGTCTTAGCGTAGGTAGAGGCTTTGCAGTTGAGTGCGTAGAGGCCCTAGGTAGAAGTCCGTAACTGAGTGCGCAGACCCCTGCAGCTATGTGCGCAGGGTGGATAGAGTCTGTACTAGGAACTTAAATCATCAATAAAGAGAAGTATTCTAAAATTTTTGTGTATATTGTCTTTGATTATTGCATCCGATTATGTTATGTTAAGTTCCGAGTTTACCTTATAATGCTAATTTGATGCACGAATGTATCTATTTCTATCTGGTATTTGAATATAAGTAAGAATATATGTTTATGTGAAAGATAGCCCTAATTGCATGGTAAAATTGGCGAACCCTTAAGGTAATTCGGGAACTTATAACTGTATGTAGATACAGAGGCATGTAAGTGCCTGGATCACTGGTTAAGGCTGCGCGAAGGTCAGTCACATACCTTCGTAGTGGTTCTGAAGGTCCAAGAAGAATGAACATTGATAAGCCTGAAGGGTTTATCAATCTGAATGAAGGCAGGGGTTAGGGTATAAGATCGACATCACGACCATCTCAGGGTGTGGAAACTTGGGTCCTGCATCCCCCCATACTGCTTCAGGTGAGACTTCGGTATGCGTTCCGCGGGCTGATGCCGAAAGGGCCAGTAGTGTAGGGATTTGCTTGACTGACTAATGTTGAACCTAGGTCAGGGCCATGGAAAATTTTAGGGGCTAATCTTCGCCCAGTGGGCTAATTTTCCATGTTTTTTCCATAAAAAGATTCACCAATTTTCAATTTTTATAAAAGACGATTCACCCAAATTTTAGAATAGAGACTATATACCTTAAGAATCACTGACATTATATAGAGACTATATATAAAATAATTATAAATTTGAATAATTTTACAAATATATCAATAATTTTTTTATAGTTTGCATATTAGGGATTAGTGAGATTCGCCAATGTTTTAAAACTTCAAGAAATATTTCCATCCTTAGAATTTTCCTTGGGACTCAAGGCCCATCAAGCTAACAAATTTTTTCGTTGCCAGGACTGGGATCTGCATAAGGAGATGTGTGATGTTGTATCATTGGAATCCAACTAAGAAAGAGATCGAAAACTGGTTGGATAGAAAGATCCATGAATTTGTGGTGCAAGAGAACAAAAATCCACAATTGACGAAATAATAGTATTTGGACAAATATATGTACATAGAAATACAAAAAATCTTCTTTTGTTCCTTCCTGGTTGAGTTATACGAGTGGATCGCGAAGTTGGTAGATGACCAAGGAAGGTGGAGGCTTGAAAGTTTGATTGTTTGGACACTGGAGTTAGTATGGATATTGGAAGCCTCTGAAGAGAAGATTGCATGTGCTATTGACCATTGGCTCGACCGCATCATAGGAGGATTTGTACAGAGTTCGCAGTCGATACTTCAGTCAGTTACAGTGAAGCAGAGAGCTTCTTCTTTAAAGAACTGTGAGGTAAGTATTTGAAGTCACTAAATACTTGGATTAAGATGCTCTTGTGTGAAAAGTAGGTCATGTGGTTACCTTGATGTTTGGAGCTATGTGAAGCAGAAGGTCTTTCAGGGACAGACGAAGAAAAGTTCCTAAGTATATCCCATTGATCGAGCCTCCTTTGAGTGATGACCAAGGAGAAGTGGAGTATTCTCCACTGAGCGCTATTCAGTTGATAAGACAAGGGTTCCTGCGAATACCTACACCACCTCCATCCTCGTCCCACCCATCCACACCGCCTCCATCCTCACCCCGACCACTCACCCCATCGCCCACACCACCACGATCTCCACCACTATTCGACATGGTGAACTCTGTAAGGCTACCTATATTCAAGGGCATAGGAAATGAAGGTCTGGACTAGTTTTGGTTCATCACGAAGGTTGTGTGGGAAGCTCCAGGTATCACAGATGACCAAAGGAGGAAATCTACAATGGTTAGTGCTTTCCAGAACCGCACACTAATGTGGTACATTAAATATGATACTGATATCCCAACGTCCACATTGGCAGATATCCAGGGTGCATTGAATAGAGAATTCAATAGACCTAAGTCTCAAGTGAAATCAATTGTGGGATTCAAGGAGATCATGATGAAGCCTGGGGAGATGCCCTAGAATTTAGATCAAATATTGAAGTGTACGATCTGTGAAGCCAACATGAACCCAACTGATGGGCAGCACCGTGAATGGTTTGTGGCCTTGTTCCTACCCCACCTAAGGGTTGCGCTATCACAATAGAAGATTGGGACCTAGGCAGAAGCTATGGAAATAGCAATGAGACTGCATAAGGCACCAATGCAGGATGTGAATCTAGGGGTTCAGCAGATTCATGCACAATTGCAAAACCTTTGCCTTGAAATGCAAAGTCTAAAGAAGAATAGAATACCTCGGCCAGAGGCACATGAAAAAGTTTGGTACCTAAAATGCAAAGGTCAAGGGCATGAAAAGGATCATTGTCTAGTCTTTGCAAACTATGTTGCAGTAGGGGGACACAATGCCTCTACAATTGGAGGCTGCAGCAGGGCCAAGTGTAGGGCCCACACTATGGTGCGCTATATGTTAGGTGGCTGGGAAACATGCGACTGATAATTTCCATTTGCTGTAGAAATTCATACAGATAGCACATGAGCTCTTCTACAATTTCTGTCAATCAGTAGGTCACGATGAGCACAATTTCCGTAGTTACAAATTAGTGATGGATAGTACTCCTTCATATAGGGTGCAGGAAGAAACACAACCTCCCGACAAAGGCATTGGGGAACGCAAGGTGAGTATAGGGGCGCGGTCGAGGCCAAGGTGGAGGAGGGCCTGGTAGAGGCCGAGGGCAACTTATTTGTTACAATTGTGGAGGACCAGAACACTACGCAAGGGACTATCTGAATCCGACATGACTGTCATGCCACTACTGTACTCAATTTTACCATGTGACTAAGGATTGCCCTATTTTGTTGGCTAAAATTCACGAAAAGGGGGCACAACCTCTGCATCTCATGTAGAACCTCCAGATGATGAGGGCTGAGCCTCGCGAGGAAGACCCTAAGGTAAAAATTATGCTGTGAAGTAGAATGACGATTGGGGAGGACAAAGGGAAGCAGCCCGCAGAAGGTGAATGGGTCTGCAAAGCACCAAAAAGGAAGATTGGGTTTGATTTGGAGCGTGCAAAAGAAACATTTGTGGAAGCAAAGGAAAGATTCACTGAGGCCTCTACCTTAGGAAGTCACAAGAAACCAATTAAAGAAATGGACCCATCCATGATTACCACATTCTTGGATACCTGCATGAAACTTCTTCGTGATACTAAGGCTGTAGAGGGCCTGCAAGAACTGATCAATCAGTGCACTGGAAACAATGGTGCTACTGGTGTTATAGACATTTTTGGGCACTACAACCCCAAGCATGAAATGTCCATAAACCAAGGGCTCCTAAGTCCCTAAAAGTGTTGTTCTAACCCCTAAAGGAACAAGGTCAACGGATTACAGCTTCTCCCAGAAGTTCTCCATGAAAAACTACTCAGAATTGGTCAAAACAGGATCATTTCAACTACTCCATAGGCAAAGTACATTGCATCTCACCTAAATACACTAGGTGGGTGCGTTGCATTTCAAAAATCCATTCTATGGGGTGCGATGGGCGAGAAGTGACAAATGGCAGTGCCATTCCGCGAGGTGGAGAGGCATGGAAACTTCCAGAAACTTCTCCTGTGACACTTGCCTCTCTGAATTCGACCAAGGATGAGTAAGAGATCATCAATCTCCAAGTGGAAGCAAGAACTATCAGAGGGAAGACACTAATCAAATCACAAGCTGACTCATCTCCCTTACAGATATCTATATATGGATCCCTCATCCCAGAGATCCAGAGGCTGGAATTTTGCATATTGTAAGGAATTGCTGTTGGTTTCTTGAGACAACATCAAATTTTTGGGTGATCTAAGCTTTGTATGAGGTGAAGAGGGGCTTCCTTGCTGAGAGGATGATGCTGGGTCAGAACAACTGGTTGTAACTCGCTTGGCTCTTTCTTGTTTATCAATAAAAGCTATTCAAGTTTTCCTCCATACTCTTGTGTCATTTATGTTTGCTGCATTTGTATGGTCAATTTATATTTGATCCTAGATTGTTTATGATTATAGATCCATGTTCTTGTATAGTGCTATGCTACTGTGATCTTATAGGTACTCTGTGAAGCTAGGCGTGCAAGGGAATAAGTAGCGAAAGACTATCAAGAGAGAGATGAATCGAACCAAGAGATTAGCGCAAGATAGAGGTTGGTCGTCTTTGTTCCATTCTCATCTATACTTCATAAAGGAAAAACGAAAGTAGCTTTACTTTGTTTGTTTCTAAGGTAGCTATCACACCTTAGTGGGATAAGAAGTTCTGTGTAGACACTTTTCCCTATAACAAAATCGCGACTTCACTAGGGACGAATTAGTTTGTTTGTTTATCTTCCTTGTTGTCTATTTTATAAACTTACAGACAGAGACTGAAGTCGATCCAGGTAGCTTTCGAACTGCATTTTCTATGCAAATGCAAAGTAGATAAATGCCGCTTCAGTCAATCTCTGGGATTTGTTTAGAAATTAAACAACTGATTTACAAACTCTTTGATTGCCCTTTGTGATAGCTCTTAGATCCTCCTTAGATCTACCCTTCATTGTTGCATTACTGATTACCATTTTCTCGGCCAAAACCCATGAACTGAACTGCAAACTGTGACCCGAAACCCAGGTAAAGTCTCATCTCTGGCCCAACACAAGTACTATTCTATGAATCTGAAATTCAGCGCACTTCATGAGTGTAGTAGGTGCGCTGCATTTCAAATTCCCTGTGTTACAGGTGCGCTGATCAGACTAGGCATTGTTCAGTTTTGGTTTCTGTAGTTCATTCTTTACAATTCTATTCATGAATTTTGCTGCCTGTGATCAGTATATCTCTATTTGAAACCCCTTTTCTTTGCTGTTATTCCGCCTCCTTTGTACAAAAGAACTGTAAATGTTTTTGTGTGTTTGTTGGGTCATTTTCAGTTCTCCTTTGCAAAAGTAACGTAATTGTACTGTCATCCTTTGATTTGAAAGCGTCGCAAGTGTCATTTTTAGGCATAGGAAAGAGTTTTATTGCTGTAGATAGTCAATTATCCTGTTACTATTGTATTTGGCCTGAATTTGTAATTTTTCTAGTGTCGAAAACAAGTATTCATTTCCAAATCATGAGGTGTTGTGATTGCCTCCATTTTTGATTTCGAAAAGAAACTTGTTGATAACTGTCGCTTGAAAAGTAATTCAGATTTGTGCATCAACGTTCTTTTTACCATTTACATACTAAGAAAGTCGAAAACAAATACATGCATGTGCATTTGCATTTAGACTGTTTGATTGGTTTGATTTAGGAAAGTGCATTTAGAGTGTGCTCTTTGCTCTTTGTGAAAGAATATTGTCTCTCTTTCCTTAGTAGCTAGGATTGTCATTGCACAAAGAAGATAAAAGATTGTTTATCATCTTAGATTGCATTTTAGGAATTACACATCTACATCTCGCGGTGAACCTGAAAGGAAAACTTCATAAACAAGATCAACTATAAAATAAATTCAATGAATCTAACAACACTTTGGAACCTAACGCACAACATTTAGAAGTCTAGGCTAGAGACATATTCCGGCGTTGTAAAGCCAGGTAGCTGTTGTTCTCACTGATGGTTGGGTGATTCCTCCACTTTGAGACGATAAGTGCCAGAATGGACTTGTGCTCCCAAGTACCGTCGAGTATATTTTGGGAGACCACAATAGGCTTAATCCTTTGTCCATAGGAAGCCATGTCTACCGCCCTATCGATCGCATTGCACTGAACACAGCATTCGAGAAGATTGACTACCATACCATAAAAAGTATTCTGCAGTTTTGCGATTGGTTTGGTAATCCCTCTACCTAGATTTCCAGAGCAGTCCCTTTCATTCCTTTTCAGACTCCTTAACGGAAAAGGTCCATCTGAGCACTTGTCACTTTAGGATCATTAAAAATCGAAGGCGACTAGAGTCATCTTTTGTTTTTTCTCGACTCTTAAAAATTGAAAAAACAAGTTGTGTCAAAGCGTCTAAAATTCATCTAATTCGGAAACATACTTCCCCTTTATTTTTAGTTGATTGAGTAATCCGCAATCGTGGAAGAAATTCAACTGAAACCCCGTCGTTCGCGGAGGCTTACGAGTCAACCGTCTTTGTCTCTGGAATCAAAGCTAGTACGGACAAAGCGAACTCGTTTAACCGGTTCCAAATCTCCTATTAAAGTTAGAACAAGTGTTCCAACAACATCAGAGACTCTGGTTACTCCAAACATTTCTGGTATCCTTGCCTTTACAGAAGAAGTTCAGCAGCCACAGAAGGATAGTGGTACTGATCCTAGTCTGAGGGTAAGCACTTGTATCACTAAACCAGTTCCATCTACAACCGGTTCGAAGAGTGTTGCTCCTCAAACATCTGTTGTTGCCGATTCCATACCTTCTTCGGCACCAAAAATATTCTACGGACCTGATGGTCTACCCCTTCCAATTGGTCTGATTGCTATAGAAGAGATTGTGGAATATCCTCCATCTAGTACTCCATCGCAATTTGGATTCGGGATCACTCTGTATCCTTCTTCATCAGAAGTTAGTCTACCGCCAGCGGAAGCTCCTGTAGAATCTCTAGGTAATCTTTTGGATAGAGTAGAAATGTCTGAACAACTGTCAACATCTAGGACTGTGTCGTCTGACACAGTGACGACAGAACTCCCTGCTATCACTCCAACAATGTTCGTCGGTATACCATCTGTCCCAACTAGCTCTCAATCGCTAGAAGGAGCCCACTCAGGGGCCATTTCTACGGTATGGTCTGTTCCTGTTTGTTCATCCGGAATAATATCCGGAAACTCTTATGTTGAGTCTCAACAAATTGATCCATTTGGAGGTCAATTTGGGCAGTCCAGCCCTCAAGGGCAAACCATTCCCTTAAGTACCGGATTACCACCGTATGGGGGGAAGTATGCCCTTTCATTATCCCCTCTGGGAGGGCAGCCATACGGGAGTTCACAACAAAATTCAGGTTATGCTGGAATTACTTCAAGCAGTTGGGTATCGATGCTACCTCAACAACCAAGAGTTGTATACTCGATGCAACAATGCTTACCTATGTCAAGTATACCAACTATGCCAGCTATTGTGATGGTGTCGCAAGTTCAAGCGTTGCCTATTGTATGCCAACCTCAGGTTTCTCAGGTTGTAATGCAACAGCCCCTTGACCCTATGGCTCAACCACAATCGCTGACTGGTGGAATGACACAGGTTCAAATGGGTACAATCACCCCTCATCTTGGTCAAACAGTTAGTATCAGGCAACAGCACATGGCTTCACAACCATGGCTAGTGCAATACCAACAACTGCAGTTCCAACAAGTATACCAAGGTTCTTAGCAACAAATATTTGCAAATAGTGGGCAACTGTATATTAAAAACGGTCAAAATCAACCATTTTACAATGGTCATGCCCACCAACCTTACCAAAGTTACCAGCATCAAATGCATTATGTTGGTATGCAAAGACCAACTGCTCAGGCAATCCCATCTTATCCTGGTTATGCTTCACCTAACCTAAATCAACAGTTACCCTTCGTGGAAACTTTAGAGTTACCTGATTTAAATCGGTTAACAAATGATCCAATCGCTTACGCCCCTTGGTGGCCAACGATTCCACATAAACTTCCATCAGATATTCCTAAATTTAATGGAAATCCGGGTGAAGATCCGTCGAATCATGTGATGACCTTTCATCTGTGGTGTTCATCAAACACCCTAAACGATGATTCGATTAGGCTTCGCCTTTTTCAGAGGACGTTAACTGGTCCGACAGCAAAATGGTATATCGAATTACCTAGAGCTTCATTCGACAACTTCAGTACCCTAGCCACAACCTTTTTAACCCATTTTCAGTTACCGATAAGGTACGAAACGAGAATGGAACTTCTTACCAACTTCAAACAAACGACGGCCACTCACATATCTGATGATATACATGAGTGGCGATGTCGTCGTAGAATGGTGAAAACGTATGTTCCTGATCAGCTCTTAGCTAAATGGTTTATCAAGTCATTACTGCCTTCCATCACGGAAGATGTGGAAAAAGGGGGAGTCGTCATCGAAGAGCAGGTTATCACTCGTGTGCAATACTTGGACTTGATTTAAACTCAGTCCGGCACGCTCTACAATAAAATACCTGACGCTTCTAGACCGGAATTCTCAGTTCCTCCCCCTCCTAAATCAAACAATGACTCTCATGCCGGTGATGGTGTGATTAGCGCAACAAACACGAAATCGACAAAGGCTACATCTAAAAAGGCCTGTAAGATTTCTGGTCAAAATGCAAATGAGGAACTTCTTGCCTCAGAAGTAAATGCCGTATCGACAGATAAAGGCAAAGAAACCAAGCAACCAGGGGGCAAGAAGAAAGGCAAAGGGAAGAAGAAGAAACAGGAAGAATCATCACCTGAAAAATCTTCTGCAAACCCTCCTGGAAATAGGAAACCAAAAAATCCATGCTTTATATGCGATGAGGATCATTGGACCGCAGATTGTCCACACAGAGCTGAGCTTAAAAAATTCTTCAAGAATTTAAAAACCTCGACAGTATTAACTGATCCGTTTCCAAATCCAGGGAAAAATCTGGTTGATAGTGGAAATGCTTCCCCGTCTCAAGTGCTAATGTTGTCAGTTTCCAAACAGCAAAATGATGCTTTGATATCGACAAGAAACAAAGATTATGGGAATCCACAGTTGTCGAATAATAAGGATAAAGATCAACCTAGTAGTTTGACAACGACTTCGACAGAAGTTGCGGCACCCATCATTCCCGAGTTGACAATAAAACTGCCAAAGGGAGTAGTACACAAGTCGACATTTAATCCCCGCGCTAGAGCGGCACAACATTATAATATAGTGGAATATTTGGCCCAATCACCATCCGCTATGTCGACTCTTGAGGTACTACAAAATTGCCCATCCCAAAAGCAGGCTTTATTATCAGCCATTGGTGGGATAGACCCAAAGGATTCCAATCTTGTATCCTTCGATCATAAAGGATACGATCCTCAGTTACCAGCTCAACTAGCTTTCATCGTTCAGGTGAAAGACCTCAACAAAACTGTTCATCGAAAAATTATTGATGAGGAGGCATCTACATGTATTATGTCGATGAGTTGCTGGAAAACTTTAGGATCTCCAACCTTGTCGCGATCTTCGACGACATTAAAAGCATTTGACAGACGAACATATACCCCATATGGTATTCTAAGTAACTTGAAGGTTGAACTAGGAGGGAAAATAGTAGAAATAGATGTTGAGGTAATCGATGAAAATCTCGATTACAACATCCTACTGGGAAGACCATGGATATATGCCATGGCTGCTATTGTGTCGACCTATTTTACAAAGATTGCATTTCGCTTTCAAGGATGGATTACAATCGTCGATCAACAAAACTTCCTGCCCAATGGTTCTCAAGTTACGGGAAGCATTCCAATGATCCATGGAAGCCCCCATTTGCTTCAAAATATCGGAGTAGGCCTAATAAAAGATCCTATATTAATGGGAACTTTCGCCCTTCCACCTCCAATCAATTTGGCGGAAGTAGCGTCGGTAGGAATCTGAAATATGATATATTCTAAAAAGATCTCAGAAAACGATATCGACATGGATCATACGCATGTTTTTCCTCCAAGCACAATAGAAATATTGTAGCAATCAATGTTCCTAGCATGGGAGGCAAACCCAAATCAACGCTCATCAAGCATTTGGATAGATAGGTCTAAGGAATATGGTACCCCTTCAGATCCTTGGTCGCGAGTGCATGTCACCAACGAAGGGATTGTTCAATCAATGGTAATTGAAGGGGCACCATGGTAATTCAGTTAATTGTGAAGAAAATACTTTTGATGACCTTTATCATCCTTCAGTTTTTGATTTCCTATCAAACACTGTAAACACGGAGGATTCTAAGCGAAACTTGTCCAACATTGAAGAGACTATCGCCATAAATATCTCGACCAAAACAGATGTTGTAGAGAATATTTATGTTGGCAAATGTTGTTCTCCTTCAGAACTGGAAATATAGAACACTCTTTTTCACGAATTCAGAGATGTCTTTGCTTGGTCATATAGTGAAATGCCAGGCATTGACTCGAGTATCGTTGAACACGAAATGAAGATGTATCCAGATGTCAAACTAGTACGACAACGGCTACGGCAGGTGTACCCCAAGAAAGCCGTTGCCATTAAGGCAGAAGTTGAAAAACTTCTCCATGCTGGTTTCATTTACCTGGTTCCTCTAACCTATTGGGTATTGAATATTGTCCCTATTATGAAAAAACAAGGAACAATTAGAGTGTGCGTCAATTATAGGGATGTAAATCAAGCTTGTCCAAAAGACAACTACCCTACACCCTTCATTGACCAGATAATTGATGAATGCGCCGGATGTGAAATATTTTCATTCATGGATGGATTCTTCGGGTATAATCAAATAAATATCCGCCCACAGGACCAGTCAAAGACTGCATTTATCCGTCCATGGGGCACGTTCGCATATCGAAAATTACCCTTTGGTTTAAAGAACGCAGGGGCGACTTTTCAGAGGGCAATGAATTATGCCTTCCATGACATCAAAAACATTGTTCAACCATACCTTGATGACCTTCCGGCTCATTCGCGAAAGCGGACTGATCATCCGCAACATTTAAGAGCGATATTTCTACGTTGCCGACACTACAAAATACAACTCAATCCACACAAATGTGTATTTTGTTTCAGTTCTGGTCGTTTACTTGGCTTTGTAGTGTCGAAAGATGGGACTCGTCTCGACCCATGTAAGGTTCAGGCAATCATAAATTTGCCTCCACCTTCAAATTTGCTTCAGATTCAGAAACTCCAAGGGAAAGCAAACTTTCTGAGGAGATTCATTCCAAATTATGTTGAACTTGCTAAAGGTTATACGCGTCTTTTGAAAAAAGAAGTACCCTTTGTCTAGGATCAGGTTGCGCAAGCTTCCTTTGATGCTTTAAAAGAATCCCTAATGAAAGCATCATTAATGTACGCTTCTGATTATCAAAAAGACTTTAACCTGTATCTGGCTGCAACGGATACAACCATCGCAATGATTTTAATTCAAGAAGACAATGGAATTGAACATCCTATATATTATTTAAGTAAGAACTTAAATGATACTGAAAGCAAATATTCTTATGTTGAAAAGCTAGCGCTCCCAGCTGTTCAAGCAATACAGAGATTTCGACACTACGTTCTCTTTCGAAAAACTACCATTCTGTCAGATTGGAACCCCATGACTTATATATTGTCACGACAGTTGCTGGGGGGAAAATATTCAAAATGGATAGCAATTCTACAAGAGTTTGATCTGGAATTTGTTAAATCCAAGTCAAAGAAAGCCTTGGTTTTCGCGGAATTATTATGCGATCTCCCATCGTCATCCAATGGTGAAACATCCGAAGAAACAATCGTGGACAAAAATTTGTTTATGATATCTTCAAGCAATCTGTGGTATGGGGATATAATTATTTATCTCTAAACCCAAAAATATAGGTCAAATACCCCTCGCTGCAAACAAAAACATATTCGATACCAAGCAAAAGACTACATGATCGTTTGTGATACACTTTACCATCGTGGTATCGATACGGTTATGAGAAGGTGCCTCACCCATGAGGAGGCCGAAAAAGTCCTGAATGATTGCCATTCAGGTACATGTGGGGGGCATCAATCCAGTTATGCTACAACGCAAAAATTTTTACGAGCAAGATACTTCAGGCCAACAATGTTCAAAGATTGCATAACTGCAGTCAGAAGTTGCCATGCTTGTCAAATTTTCGATAGCAAAACCAGAAGACCACCCGCACCTTTGCAGCCAATAGTTGCTGTTGGGCCATTCGCCAAATGGGGCATCGATTTCATGACATGTAACCTCACCTCAACCGGGGGGCATGGGTTTATCATAGTCGCAGTCGACTATTTTACCAAATGGGCCGAGGCGATGCCTACATTAGATAATACTGGTGAAACATCTGCCCTCTTCTTTTTCAATCATGTAGTCGCTAGATTTGGCGTCCCACAAGCTATAGTCACAGATCATGGATCACATTTTCGCAATCACATGATGGTCGAATTAGCTGCCAAACTAGGGTTGTCTCACGACAGCTCTACTCCATATGACCTGTAAGCCAACGGACAAGTTGAAGCAATCAATAAGGTCCTGAAGCGCATGCTGCAAAGAATGATTAGAGTTCACAAAAGAAGTTGGCACCTAATCCTGTACTCAACCTTGTGGGCTTACCGAACATCGGTAAGGAATGCGACCGGGTTTACACCTTTCCAACTGGTATATGGCCTGGAAGCAGTCTTATCAATCCAGTGTGAAATCTCGTCCCTCAAACTCGCAATTGACCTTCTCCCCGGAACTTCAGAAGAGGAGGCTCGTTTCTTGGAACTAATACAATTGGATGAAACCCGTCATAATGCCGCTTTGGCTAACGAAGCCCATAAGAAACAAGTCAAAGCGTAGTTCGACAAGAATGTCAAACCCCGTGCCTTCTTAGAAGGTGACTTGGTCTTGCTTTATGACCAAGAATCCGATAAATTGGGAGCAGGTAAATTCAAGTCTTTATGGATGGGCCCCTATATTGTTAAGTGAGTGTTAGAAAAAGGAGCCTACGAGTTAATGGATTATGACGCAATTCCACTAGCACAACCTCGTAACGGGTTGTACCTCAAGCGTTACTATGCGTGATTCAGCATAGTAACCTGTATGCTTTTGTTATGTTTTTGTTTTCGCTAAAGTGTTTGTTTTGGTCAAGTAATCCACTTTTACATTTATTGCAGATGTCAAACCTATTGGAGTCATGTGTTGGATATGCCGACAGAGCGAGTCGTAGTTCGCGGAACCTATCTTCCACGGCCTAGGCCATTTTTGATCCAAGCGGTGAGTTAGTAAGTTTCAGAGGGGTATGTATTGGTCGATCAACGACTAACATCGTTGAATATAGCGCATTGATAGAACTTCTTTCTGATGCCATCACACATGGTATATGCCGACTGATTGTCAGGATAGACTCACAACTCGTCATACTACAACTCACCGGTATCTACTCTGTCCGAAATCCAGCTATTTATCACATGTTCCTAGGGTTAAGATTTTGGAAAGACAATTTGATTTTATTCAATATCAGAATATTTCCAGAACCTTAAACACATTAACTGACTCATTGGCAAATTATGTGTTAGATAGACATTTGCAACATTTATAAAAAGAAGCATACCATCAATATTTGCATTTGGATCATGTAACTTAACCAAAATAAAACTCCGAAAATCAAAAATATATATATAACTGTTTATGGTTTACGCATAATGTTCTGTAACCAAGAAAAAATTGGTCAAATGACCAAAAACAAAAAACGCTAGGGGGCACCCTAGTCTAATGATGCTCATGATAGCAAGTCACAGCCTGTGCGATCATGCGTAAGAGCCGAGTCCATCGTCTTGGCACACCAGTAGTATGTTGTTGCAACCTCAAGGGCAGCTCGTCAGTCCTCACATATGGAATACCGAGAGTGAGGCCCTCAACCTGTTCCTGTAATGCTGTGAGAGTCTCGGCCACATCAAGGTCATGAAGGATAGCCCTTCCAACAGCCTCTCCTGTTGGGGCGGCAGCTGGCACTCTCAGGCGTACTACTGGCCGAATGAGACCAACATCTGCATGAAAGCATGAGTTTGGTTAAGTCTTGACAGAATAAAGCACAAGGACATTATAGAAGAGAAACGATAAATAGGGATATGGTCAAAGAATTTACCAATGGCACCCCACTGTTCGCCAGCCGACAGTACTAAATCTGGATCATCTGGAAGTCCATACCAGCATATGGATACTCGGAATAAACCATCTCCTGACGATCAAACCAACCGAAGAAGGTATCAGAAAAGGAAATATGAGACTGACCAACATGCCTAGACATATGGTTGACCCATCTCTGCATACGTGGTTCATTCGGTGAAGGTAAATCGAGTGCAATATACTGCGGCTGCATCAATGGTATCTTTTCCAAGGCAAAGGCGATCAAAATAGAACCATACCCAAAGTTCTTCAACCTCTCACTCTTCACCTTGGTCAACTGTTCTTTCATCACAAGAAGTACTGCGTCGCACCAGTTGAACACCTTCGACTGGAGACATTACAAGGCATACTGCATATAAGATCAGTTGGCTACATGAAGAGCCGCACCACTAGCCATCCTACCAAAAGTGAACAGAATAGCCATGAGGGACCTGTCAGTGACATCACGGATGATAATCTTTCTGTCCTTACTCGGCTGAGATCCCTCACTGCAATACCGGCGAACATAATCTCTCACAGATTAACCTCCTCCGGCCGAACTTGATAAAGAGATGGGGTCACCCCGCCTCGACAAGCCAGTCAAGAAATAGATGTCCACTACAGTCAAGAGGATGGATTTTTCCCTAATCTGGAACACCTGGTTGGTAGGATCCCAAGCATCGAGCAAATACTGCAGCAAGTTGATCTATTGTCTCATGCTAGAAATGCGGAAAAACTTCAGTAAGCCACAGTTCCGCAGTGCGTTTACTGTAACTGGATCATATAAAGCAAGCATGTCCTCTTCTTCATGCTCATGTTCTCGCCATGTAATAGTCATCTTACTCCAAAGATCTCTGAAAACAAACAAGAGAAGAGTTAGATCCTGATTTTGGTAAGAAATAGGTAAAATTTCCATTAAAAAATTGTGCATAAAATTCCTTCTTTGCGCCCATCGCACCTACAGTAGTGCTCTAGGTGCATTGCACGTCAGATGGCCAGTAGACAGGCCAACATCCAACGCATCTTTCGATACACAAAGGGCGCGCTGAAGACAGGGCGAGTTTTTCAAACCCCAGAGGCTCAGAAAAACCAGGAATCAAGCTCAGAATGAAAAATGGAAAGCATGAAATGAAAGAGCTCAAGTTTAGCTCCTACCTGGTCCAGACGACGCTGAAAATCATCCACAAAATCTCCCGAAATCAGCTGATGAAAATCAAGGGGGGAAAGCACCTCCAAAGCTCCAAGAAACCAAAGTTCAAATGAAATGGTAAAATGAGAGGTAAAAGCACTTTTACATTACTTTTTACGTAGTTCGAAGTAAAATATTAGTGTTCTAACTCATTTCTCAAACATATATTGTTCATTTCTGACTAGTTTGATGAAGCAATTGAAAATACAGTACAATCTTTGAAAGAACAAAGCTATTTATGGTAAAGTCAAGAAGTGACCGTTGTATCGAGCAGTTTTAGCGCATAGTTCAAGCTCGTTAAAAAATAAACATAAGCCATGAGCAAATGTTTCCCCCCGCGTTTAAGCTCATTAAAAAATGAACTATTTCCCAGTAAATAACCATCGTGAATGTAGTACTTCAGCCTTTAAAAGCCTTGGTCGTGTTCTCATCATCACCTCCACTCTGTATTGGCCGATCATTCACCTCCATTTGATTGTTTACCCCTTTTGAGGAATAGCTGCAAAGAGTGAGCTCACTAGCCATCCTTGTAACACTGCCATGATTGGAACATTCCAAACCTTACCTGGAATCAGTTGCTACCCAATTTTATCACTCGTTCCTCAAATGAAGAGACTCCTTTAAGCTCTTTTCAACTGACTCGTAAAATATTGAAATATTGCCGAGCCATTGGCCTCTCCAGCTCGTTAAAGGGACTGGAAGTGTTATCCCTCCTCTAAATTTTAATCTTTTTGGACCTGAGGGATTATTACACAAAAAGATCGAGCGCTTGTTTTGTTCAGCTCGTTAAAAGTATCAAAAATTCATCCCTTCTGTATGTTTTATACTTTTTCGGACTTAAGGGATTAGATGACGAAAAAGGAATTTTGGAGTTTCCTTTACGTTCCTTTTTAGACTCTCTAAAATTGAAAAGGACCGAGTTATCTTTGTCATTAAACTCGTTAAAACTTAATAGCGACAAACTTGTCCATAGCAAACAAGAACGAGTTTCACTATCGCTAGGCTCGTTAAAACATAGTGATGGGTTTGCCCGAAGGGAAAATTATAGAACAAGCATATGTTATCCTCCTCAAGCTTGACAAAAATAAAGAGGTACTGGTCAGCAATGACTGGGGAAAATTGGGAAGAAAACTTGAAGAAACTTTGTTGGTAGCAAGTTGCTCTTGAACATGACACTTTCACTCCACATCCAAGTCGAATTGGGTTTTTTCATTCATCGGTCACATCGCCATGGTCCCATCACACCATCCACATTTGGGGTAATGCTATCGATCCATCGTGTCAGTGTCACCGATATGTTCAAGAGAAGTCATTCAGAGAATTCACCTATGTCTCACCCGCTACAATACATTCATACTCCATTTTTTCATGACCGCCACCCTGAACCGTATGTCATCCGATCGTTTTCACCTCCATTAAAATCATTTGCTCCGTTCCGTTTCATTAATGTGGGATTCATTAAGGCCCTCCTGTGATGGATCACTTCTTGTCGACATCAGCTCATTATCCAAGAAGTCGATCTAGGAACACCCCATTCAGTACTTTGAAGCTTGCATGCCTCAATGGCAAGTTTCTCACTTCCGGCGACAGGTTTACATCAATGGCCTTCGACCGAAAGATTTTGCATGGTGTTCGACGCCAAGTCCTTTATTCACACCACGTGAATTGTACTGCAGTACCTTGAGGGTCATTATCATTATCGGTGATTCCTCTCGCGCCTGTTAACAGCTTACATCATTGGCTGGTAATCAGGCGATGTCTTTCCATGTTCGACTCCAGAACATCTCTCACATGGATAGACTTGTACTTCAAGTGAAGATCGGATGAGATTGAAGACCCCGAATCTAGTTTCATCCATCCGAGCTGCGATATATATTTAGGGAAATAAAGACATCAAATGCACATCATTGCTGCACAGATAATCATCCAATCAAAGGGATGATGGCTCTACCAGAATCATCAGTCTACACTCAGACGATTGTTTGTCCTATGTACATGAAAATTAATTTATAAAAGTGAGCATGGGAATGCCCGTCTCAGCTAGATAATGAAAATATTATGAAGATAATGTATTGTATTGTATCTTATTATAGGTCTCCTCCCAGCTTGAAAGAACTTCAGATCCTCATAATAAAGCATTTCACCTGACATCAAAAGATTAAAAACCTCATGCTTTAGGGGGCAACTGTTATAGACATTTTTGGGCACTACAACCCCAAGCATGAAATGTCCATAAACCAAGGGCTCCTAAGTCCCTAAAAGTTTTGTTCTAACCCCTAAAGGAACAAGGTCAACTGATTACAACTTCTCCCAGAAGTTCTCCATGAAAAACTGCTCAGAATTGGTCAAAACAGGATCATTTCAGCTGCTCCATAGGCAAAGTGTGTTGCATCTCACCTAAATACACTAGGTGGGTGTGTTGCATTTCAAAAAGCCCTTCTATGGGGTGCGATGGGTGAGAAGTGACAAATGGCAGTGTCATTCCGCGAGGTGGAGAGGCATGGAAACTTCCAGAAACTTCTCTTGTGACACTTTCCTCTTTGAATTCGACCAAGGATGAGTAAGAGATCATCAATCTCCAAGTGGAAGCAAGAACTATCAGAGGGAAGACACTAATCAAATCACAAGCTGACTCATCTCCCTTACATATATCTATATATGGATCCCTCATCCCAGAGATCCAGAGGCTGGAATTTTGCATATTTTAAGGAATTGTTGTTGGTTTCTTGAGACAACATCAGATTGTTGGGTGATCTAAGCTTTGTATGAGGTGAAGAGGGGCTTCCTTGCTGAGAGGATGATGCTGGGTCAGAACAACTGGTTGTAACTCCCTTGGCTCTTTCTTGTTTATCAATAAAATCTATCAAAGTTTTCCTCCATACTCTTGTGTCATTTATGTTTGCTGCATTTGTATGGTCAATTTATATCTGATCCTAGATTGTTTATGATTATAGATCCATGTTCTTGTATAGTGCTATGCTAATGTGATCTTACAGGTACTCTATGAAGCTGGGCATGCAAGGGAATAAGTAGCGAAAGACTATCAAGAGAGAGAGGAATCGAACCAGGAGATTAGCGCAAGACAGAGGTTGGTCTTCTTTGTTCTTCTCTCATCTATACTTCATAAAGGAAAAACGAAAGTAGCTTTACTTTGTTTGTTTCTAAGGTAGCTATCACACCTTAGTGGGATAAGCAGTTATGTGTAGAGACTTTTCCCTGTAACAACTGGCGAACCACGCGTAGTCAGAAAGCTTGGTAAGCATAAGCTAAGGAATGGGCGTGAGATGAGACTCACTGCGCATATAGGGGAATACGAAATGGTCCAAGTTATTCTAGATCTGGGATCTAACGTGAATGTTTTGCCAAAGAAAACATGGGAAAGAATTGGGAGACCTGCGCTCCAGTGGTCTCTGATCTAGTTAAGGATGGTGAATCAACATAAAATTATTTCAATGGGGGGGCTGCAAGGGGTGACAGTTGACATCGAAGGCGCGAGCACACTAGAAAATTTTTGAGGTAATAGAGATTGTGGATGATAGCGATACCTACCTTGTGCTCCTTGGAATTGATTGGGCCACTAACATGAATGGGGTAATCAACCTGAAGAAGCGAAAGATGATATCTGAAAAGAAGTCGCTCCATGTAGTGGTGCCACTGGATCTTGCAGAAGGACCACGCTATACAAAACTAGTCTGTGATTATGAAAGTGATGATGATTTGGACCATATTTAAAAGATAACAACGCAAGAATAGGATTGGGTAAATTCGACAATAGACAAGCATATCACATGGGAATGCGAGAGATCCTACACATCAGATTCAGATGAAGAATTAGAGAACTAGAAGAACCAATGACATGAAGTATCTATGTTGCGTTGTAATATGATGACCAAGTCATTGCGTTGTGTGTCATCAGAAGTAAGGAATCTACCTCACTATGATGGGTTAACTGATGTTGATCGCTTTTTGGACGCATTTGAGAGAGAAGTGCTTGAGAAGCATCACTTCCAGGCCTTGGATCGGGCACTGCGCACTATGCCCGCAAGATGGTGGGGTATGCACAAGGATAATTTTGGTGATTGGCACGACTATAGGAGGATGATGAGAATACGTTTTGGACAGCTGAAAGTGCAGATGACAGACAAGTATGATGGAAGGGATAATCAACATGATCACTTGGCCAAATGGACTAAGGCTTATGGAGCGGAGCCCCAACCTCAATGGGTGCATTTGTTTTGTTATACCCTAGATTTCATACCAATGAATTGGTACTTGGAAACAAAGATCCACCATGGAACTAAAGAATGGGACATCTTGCGCTAGGGGTTTATAATGACGTTCAACTTTGAGGATGGGTTTGAATGTATTGATGCTATGCTGCAGGAGGTTAAGGAAATGATCTTTTGGATACCGTAGGATCCTTTGGACCTAATTCAACTTGATTGGACTACCCAGCTAAACCATGTGCTGTATTGCTATAACCTGACCGATGAAGAAGAAGATGAGGATCCCAGAAAGATTAATATTCTGGAAACCAATGGTCACCATGAGGTTGGAGGTCCGCAGATAGAGGATCCATACATAATTGCGCCACTAAAAACTACGCAAGTCAACATTGGCACAGAGGTGGAGCCAAAATTTGCAAATATTGGGGACTATTGCGATGATGCGACAATAGACAAAGTCGTCGAGCTCCTCCGCAAATATCAAGATTTGTTCCCCACGAAGTTTTCTTATTTGAAGGGAATAATAGGAGACCTGAGTGTCATGAATATCACCCTGAAACTAGATTCAAAACCTATAAAACAAAGACCTTACCACCTTAATCCAAAGTATAAGGAAAGGGTCTGCGCTAAGTTAGATAAGATTCTCGCAATAGAAATTATTGAACCAGAGGAATAATCTAATTGGGTAAGCCTGGTTGTGGTTCAGGAATAGAAACAGAAAGAAGAAATAAGGATATGTGTGGATCTCCAAAAATTGAATGACACTTGTGTACATGATCCTTTCCTGACCCCGTTCACTCATGAGGTCCTGGATAATGTACATGGCCAAGAAGCATACTCTTTCACAAATGGGTTCGCTGGGTACCATTAGATCAAAATCGCATCTGAGGATAAAAGCAAGATGAACTTCATGACTGAATGGGGATGTTTTTAGTACAACATAATGCCTTTTGGCTGAAGAATGCGTCAGCAATATTTTCATGTGTAGTCATTGTAGCATTCAAAGAATTCATTCATAAATTCCTGGAGGTATGCTTTGATGATTCTATAGTGTTTGGGTTGGTCAAGCACCATGTGCCAAGTCTGCGCTTGATAGTAGATACATGTCGGAGATACTAGATCACACTCAACCTGAAGAATTGCTTATTTTACATCCCTTTTGGGATATTGCTGAGTCATGTGGTATGCAGACAAGGATTGATCGTAGACCCCACCAAGATTGCCGTGATAATCAACTTGGAGGCATCGAGGAATGTGAAATAGCTGCGCAAAACTCTAGGGCATACCGAATACTATAGGAAGTTCATCAAGAGCTATGCCCAGATCACTGTGCCTATGGAGAAATTGTTGAAAAAGGAGGCTATGTTCTGTTGGAATGATGAATGTCAAAAGAGCTTGGACGTGTTGAAAGATAAAATGGTCACCACGCCAATCCTAGTCTTCCCAAACTGGAAGAAGGAATTTCATGTGGACGTAGATGCATCATCTATTGCATTGGGGGCCATGCTAACAATGGCCAGTGAGGGAGAATTGGATCATCCTATAGCTTTCGCAAGTAGGAAATTGTCGAAAGAAGAGAAAAATTATTCCACGATAGAGCATGAAGGATTAGCTATGGTGTATGTGCTCCAGAAGTTTAGACACTATTTGTTGGGTGGAAAATTTAAAATGTATATGGATCATTCCGCTCTGAAGTACTTGATCAACAAGCCTGTGTTGGGGGGAAAACTATGTCGATGGTTGTTGTTGTTCCAAGAGTACGACTTTGAAGTTATTGTGAAGGTAGGATGACTGAACACAGGACCTGATCATCTATCACACATTGAAACGGGAGAGGAACCTACTAATTTGGAGGAAGGCCTGCTTGACGTGCAACTCTTTACAGTACATGTTGCAGATAGTCACTTTGAAGATATCATGTTACCGGGAAAAGTGTCTATGCAGAACTGCTAATCCCACTAAGGCGGGTAGCTACCTTAGAAACAAACAAAGTAAAACTACTTTCGTTTTCCTTTATGAAAGATAGATGAGAGAAGAATAAAGGAGACCAACCTCTATCTTGCGCTTGGTTCCTTGCTCGATTCCTCTCTCTTATAATAGTCCTTTCCTACTTGCTTTCTTGTATACCTAGCTTAGAGTACCTGTAGAATCAAAGCAGCATAACACTATATGAGAACATGGATCTATTATCATAAAAAATCTAGGATCAGATGTAAATTGACCATAAAAATGCACAAAACATAAATTACACAAGAGTATGGAGGAAAACTTGAATAGATTTATTGATAATCAAGAAAGAGCCAAGAGAGTTACAACCAGTTGTTTTGACCCAGCATCATCCTCTCAGCAAGTAAGCCCTTCTTCACCTCATGCAAAGCTTAGATCACCCAACACTATGATGTTGCCTCAAGAAACTAACATCAATTCCTTACAAGATGCAAAATACCAGCCTCTCGATCTCTGGGATTAGGAATCCATATATAGATGTCTGTAAGGGAGATGAGCCAACTTGTGATTTGATTAGTGTCTTCCCTCTGATATTTCTTTCTTCCACTTGGCGATTGATGATCTCTTACTCATCCCTGGTCGAATTCAGAGAGGCAAGTGTCACAAGAGAAGTTTCTAGAAGATTCCATGCTTCTCCACCTCGCGGATTGACACTGCCATTTGTCTCTTCTTGCCCATCGCACCCCATAGAAGGGCTTTTTGAAATGCAATGAACCCACTGTGTGTATTTAGGTGAGATGCAATGCACTTTGCCTATGGAGCAGGTGAAATGATCCAGTTTGGACCAGTTCTGAGTAGTTTTTCATGGAGAACTTCTAGGAGAAGCTGTAATCAATTTACCTTGTTCCTTTAGGGGTTGGAACAACACTTTTAGGGACTTAGGAGCCCTTGGTTTATGGACATTTTATGCTTGGGGTTGCAGTGCCCAAAAATGTCTATAATAGTTGCCCCCTAAAGCATGAGGTCGTTAATCTTTTTGATGTTGGGTGAAATGCTTTATCATGAGGATCCAAAGTTCTTTCAAGCTGGAAGGAGACCTGTAATAAGATACAATACAATACATTATCTTCATAATATTTTCATGATCTAGCTGAGGCGGGAATTCCCATGCTCAGCTTTGTGAATTCATTTTCATGTACATAGGATAGACAATCGTCTGAGTGTAGACTGATGATTCTGGTAGAGTCATCATCCCTTAGATTGGATGATTATCTGTGCAGCAATGATGTACCTTTGATGTCTTTATTTCCTCAATATATATCGCAGCCCAGATGGATGAAACTAGATCTGGGGTCTTCAATCTCATTCGATCTTCACTCAAAGTACAAGTTGATCCATGTGAGAGATGTTATGGAGTCGAACATGGAAAGACATCACCTGATTACTAGCCAATGATGTAAGCTATTAACAGGCACGAGAGGAATCACCGATAATGATAATGATCCTCAAGGTACTGCAGTAAAATTCACGTGGTGTGAATAAGGGACTTGGCGTCAAATACCACGCAAAATATTTCGGTCGAAGGCCATTGATGTAAACCTGTCGCCGGAAGTGAGAAACTTGCCATTGAGGCATGCAAGCTTCAAAGTACTGAAATGGGTGTTCCTAGATCGAATTCTTAGATAATGAGCTGATGTCGACAAGAAGCGATCCATCATAGGAGGGCCTTAATGAATCCCACATCAATGACACAGAACGGAGAAAATGATTTTAATGGAGGTGAAAACGTTGTGGTGATATAAGGTTCAGGGTGGCGGTCATGAAAGAATGGAGCGTAAATGTATTGTAGTGGGTGAGACACAGGTGAATTCTCTGAGTGACTTCTCTTGAACATATCGGCGACACTGACATGATGGATTGGTAGAATTAACCCCAAATGTGGATGGTGTGATGTGACCATGGTGATGTGACCGGTGAATGAAACAACCCAACCCGACTTGGATGCGGAGTGAAAGTGTCATGTTCAAGAGTGACTTGCTACCAACAAAGTTTCTTCAAGTTTTCTTCCCAATTTTTTCCCTAGTCATTGTTGACCAGTACCTCTTTATTTTTGTCAAGCTTGAGGAGGATAACATATTCTTTTTCTATAATTTACCCTTCGGGCAAACCCATCGCTATGTTTTAACGAGCCTAGCGATAGTGAAACTCGTTCTTGTCTGCTATGGACAAGTTTGTCGCTATTAAGTTTTAACGAGTTTAACGACAAATATAACTCGGTCCTTTTCAATTTTAGAGAATCTGAAAAGGGACGTAAAGGAAACTCCAAAAATCCTTTTTCAGCATCTAATCCCTTAGGTCCAAAAAAGTATAAAACAATACAGAAAGGATGAATTTTCAATACTTTTAACGAGCCGAACAAAACAAGTGCTCGATCTTTTTGTGTAATAATCCCTCAGGTCCAAAAAGATTAAAATCTAAAGGAGGGATAGCACTTCCAGTCCCTTTAATGAGTTGGAGAGGCCAATGGCTCGACAATCTTTTCATATTTTACGAGTCAGTTGAAAAGAGCTTAAAGGAGACTTGTCTTTGAGGAACGAGTGATAAATTTGGGTAGCAGCTGATTCCAGGTAAGGTTTGGAATTTCCCAATCATGGTAGTGTTACAAGGATGGCTAACAGGATCACTCTTTGCAGTTGTTCTTCAAAAGGGGTAAACACTCAAATGGAGGTGAATGATCAGCTAATACAAAGTGGAGGTGATGTTGAGAACACGACCAAGGCTTCAAAGGCTGAAGTAATACATTCATGATGGTTATTTTCCGTAAATTGGTTCATTTTTTAATGAGCTTAAACACTGGGGGAAACATTTTCTCATTGCTTATGTTTATTTTTTAACAAGCATGAAGTCTACGTTAAAATTGCTTGATTAATCCAATCGTATAATAAGAATGTCTCATATATAAAAACGACATTATTTCAAAGCTTTTCCCCACATCCTTTCTTTATGAAAGTTAGGAAACAACCAATCCTACGAGTTTAAAGGGTTAGAGGACCTACAAATTAAAAAAATAAATGGTCGCTCTTCGCTTGCATGCCAAAAGGTTTGCATGCCCCCATGTATAGAGACATAGAGTTTCAAGGTTACCTCGCAATTTCACAGACAAAACATTTTTTTTGCCAAAAAGGTCTACCCCTTTCAGGTTACCAAAGATTGTTCCATTTGTACCACAAACAAAACACTTCTTCGCCGATGTCTACCGAAATAGACAAAGGTGAATGGCACAGATGCCTCCACTCACATAACTTTGACGAGGGAATCTTGTTCCAGTCCAACCCCCTTTTCCAATTTCGGAAGGGAGTGTCAGACTAGTCATATATCTCTCATGGAAACCTACCCTATACCTGGAGTTTTCCTGCCAAAGCAGACCAGGGTGCATGCCCCCTGGGTTTCAGTCATGTCCCCCGAATTACTCGCGCTCATCAGGTGGACGGACTGGGGATTGATGAGACATTCCTTGCGTGAAAAGACCATTTAGGGATGGTATATGACTATTTGCTATGCATGAACTGGGGAATGAAAGCTGGTCTACGAGCTTGACCACTCTTCCTTCGTGTGGAAAACATATTACTCTAAAGAGTGATGAGACAATGGCTCCCATGCAATAAATATAGTCTCGTCCAAGGAGTATATTATAATCCAGGGGTCCTTGGACTACCATTACATTCATTTGAACTGTTTTCCCTCTCAATGTTATGGGCACATTGGGAAGGATCCCTAACGGTCGACTGGTTCCTTTCTCAAAGCCTGTTAGGTTTCTCATCTCAGGCAAAAGCGATGGCGAACCAAGTGCTTTCCAAGTAGTCAAGGAAAGGATACTCACAGAAGCCCCTTCATCTATGACGGTACCGGTTATAACCATTCTATATACTTGAGCAATGATTCGGAATGGTACACTAGCCGGTAAACGCGGTCTGCCTAACTGATTCCAATCGAAGGAAGCAACTAGGTTGCTTGAAGGTGGGACTGAATAGATGGTCGGGTACGACTCTGACGAACTTCCTTCTTTCCGTAAAGGAATGGGTAAATTTCTCCCATGTTCATCGGAGTCTATGTTTACGAAAAGAATTTGGACGGTGTCATCCTTGTTCTCTTCGGTGACTGTATCATCTGAAGATGGAACCTCTGAAGGCAAGACCGGGTCAACTGCCGCCTAGACCTTTTGACTTTTGTCTGGTATGGGTTCATATGGTTTATCTTCAATCATAGACGCTTCGACTGACCACCTGTGCAGGTCAGCCAGATTCTCAACTAGTGATGGATTCGGCAAGAGTTTCTTATATCCAGGAGGAAGTAGTAACATTGAAACTGGATGATCATCCAAAAATCTTTTAGCCTCATCTAAGAAGGGACAATAGTGGACAACGTGATCGCCTTCACACAGTTTACAAGGAAATTTTCTTTTTTGTTTTTGTCCAGGGGTTTCACTTTCACTAGTCGACGGTGTGCTTTCAACATGATCATCAGAGGTTGATGACACTGGGTTGTGCAAACGAGGAGACAAATCCCTTAAGATCCGTGGGATGCAAGGACAATCTCTATGATAGTGGTCTCCTTTGCAAATGACACATGGCACTTTAGGCCTAGTCGGTGCAGTGTGTGGATTTTCGCTAGACGACGCTTGGTTGCCCCTTTTTTCCTTTGGCTCCTTCTTCTTCTTCTCTTTCTTCTTCTTTTCCTTATTCTTCTCAGGTACTTGATTTTTGGCTTTACCAACCTCATCAAGCGAAGAGGAAGGAGGAGAGGAAGAATTGGACGAAGTAGAAGGTTGGGGGGTAACTCTGGAATTGTCTAGTTGCTGACTCAATTGTTCAGGAATTGCGGTGTTCTGAACGACAGAGGTTGAGAAAAGCCATACGAGCAAGCCGATTGTCAATCCTGGAAGCGACAATGTGGCCATATGGGGTGTACCAACATCTCCCCAAGAGGAGAAGGGACTAGGATTTCCTCCAAGGGGAACTCCTTGGTTGGTGGACTCCATTTTCTCAACCTAAGACCAACGTAGGAAAGGTGATGATTATTCCATTTAAAATAAATTTTAGACACTTTGACACAACTTGTTTTTTCAATTTTTAAGAGTCGAGAAAAAACAAAAGATGACTCTAGTCACCTTTGATTTTTAATGAGCCTAAAGTGACAAGTGCTCAGATGGAACTTTTCCGTTAAGGAGTCTAAAAAGGAACGAAAGGGACTGCTCTGGAAATCTAGACAGAGGGATTACCAAACCAATCGCAAAACTGCAGAATACCTTTTATGGTACGGCAGTCAATCTTCCCGAATGTTGTGTTCAGTGCATTGCGATCGATAGGGTGGCAGACACGGCTTCCTATGGATAAAGGATTAAGCCTATTGTGGTCTCCCAAAATATACTCAATGGTACGTGGGAGCACAAGTCCATACTGGCACTTATCGTCTCAAAGTGGAGGAATCACCCAACCAACAATGAAAACAACAGTTACCAGGCTTTACGACACCAGAATACGTCTCTAGCCTAGACTTCTAGATGTTGTGCGTTAGGTTCCAAAGCGTTGTTAGATTCATTAACTTTATTTTATAGTTGATCTTGCTTAAGAAATTTTCCTTTCAGGTTCACCGTGTGATGTAGATGTACAATTCCTAAAATGCAATCTAAGATGATAAATAGTCGTTTTATCTTCTTTGTGCAATGAAAATCCTAACTACTAAGGAAAGGGAGAAAATATTCTTTCAACAAAGAGCAAAGAGCACAAACTATATGCACTGTCCTAAATCAAACCAATCAAATAGTCTAAATGCAAATGCACATGCATGTATTTGTTTTCAGCCTTCTTAATATGTGAATGATAGAAAGAAAGCTAATGCGCAGATCTGAATTATTTTCAAAGCGACAATTACTAACAAGTTTCTGCTCAAAATCAAAATGAAGACAATGACAACACTTTGCGATTTGGAAATGAAAACTTTCTTTCGACACTAGAAAAACTACTAATTCAGACCAAATACAATAGTAATAGGGTAATCGACTATCAAGAACAATCAAGTCCTCTTCTATGACTGAAAACGACACTTACGACACTTTCAAATCAGGAAACGACAGTACAATTACGTTACTTCTTTGTAAAGGAGAACTGAAAATGACTCAACAAATACATGAAAACATTTACAATTCTTTGCACAATGGAGACAGAATAACAACAAGGAAAGGGGTTTCAAACATAGGTGTATTGACTACAGGCAGCAAAACTCTTGAATAGATCTGAAAAGAGTGAACACAGAAACCAAAATTTAGGAACAATGCCTAGTTTGATCATCGCACCTGTAACACAGTGAATTTGAAATGCAGCACACCTACTACACTCGGGAAGTGAGCTGAATTTGAGATTCACAGAACAGACAGTGCGCTGGACTAGGGACGCGACTTTGATTGAGTTCCGGGTCATAGTTTGCAGTTCATTTCAGGGATTTTGGTCGAGCAAGTGGTAATCAATAAATCAATCACAGGGGTAGATCCAAGGAGGTTATTAGATCCACCTCGCAAACTGTCTCCGCCACTTGTCTTTTCTCATCCATCGCACCCCATAGAAGGGCTTTTTGAAATGCAGCACACTTCCCGTGTGTACAAGGTGAGATGCAACGCACCCTGGCCATGGAGCAAGTGAAATGATCCAGTTTTGACCAGTTTTGAGTAGTTTTTCATGGAGAACTTCTGGGAGATGATGTAATAAGTTGACCTTGTTCTTTTAGGGGTTGGAACAACACCTTTAGGGACTTAGGAGACCTTAGTTTATGGACATTTATGCTTGGGGTTGCAGTGCCTGAAAATGTCTATAACAGTTGCCCCCTAAAGCATGAGCTCGTTAATCTTTTTTGATGTCGGGTGAAATGCTTTATCATGAGGATCTGAAGTTCTTTCAAGCTGTAAGGAGACCTGTAATAAGATACAATACAATACATTATCTTCATAATATTTTCATGATCTAGCTAAGGTGGGCATTCCCATGCTCAGATTTGTAAGTTCATTTTCATGTACATAGGACAGACAATCATCTGAGTGTAGACTGATGATTCTGGTAGAGTCATTATCCCTGAGATTGGATGATTATCTGTGCAGTAATGATGTACATTTGATGTCTTTATTTCCTGAATATATATCACAACCTGGATGGATGAAACTAGATCTAGGTTCTTCAATCTCGTTCGATCTTCACTCAAAGTACAAGTCGATCCATGTGAGAGATGTTCTAGAGTCAAACATGGAAAGCCATCGCCTGATTACCAGCCAATGACATAAACTGTTAACAGGCGCGAGAGGAATCACTGATAATGATAATGATCCTCAAGTTACTGCAGTACAATTCACGTGGTATGAATAAGGGACTTGGCGTCGAACACTACGCAAAATCTTTCGGTCGAAGGCCATTGATGTAAACCTGTCGCCGGAAGTGAGAAACTTGCCATTGAGGTATGCAAGCTTCAAAGTACTGAAATGGGTGTTCCTAGATCGACTTCTTTGATAATGAGCTGATGTCGACAAGAAGCGATCCAACGGCCTTAATGAATCCCACATCAATGAAATGGAACGGAGCAAATGATTTTAATGGAGGTGAAAACGGTATGGTGATATAAGGTTGAGGGTGGCAGTCATGAAAGAATGGAGCGTAAATGTATTGCAGTGGGTGAGACATAGGTGAATTCTCTGAGTGACTTCTCTTGAACATATCGGCGACACTGACATTATGGATTGGTAGCATTAACCCCAAATGTGGATGGTGTGATGTGACCATGGTGATGTGACCGGTGAATGAAACAACCCAACCGGACTTGGATGCGGAGTGAAATTGTCATGTTCAAGAGCGACTTGCTACCAACAAAGTTTCTTCAAGTTTTCTTCCCAATTTTTTCCCAAGTCATTGCTAACCAGTACCTATTTATTTTTTTCAAGCTTGAGGAGGATAACATATGCTTGTTCTATAATTTGCCCTTCGGGCAAACCCATCGCTATGTTTTAACGATCCTAGCGATAGTGAAACTCGTTCTTGTCTGGTACGGACAAGTTTGTCGCTATTAAGTTTTAACGAGTTTAACGACAAAGATAACTCGGTACTTTTCAATTTTAGAGAGTCTGAAAAGGGACGTAAAGGAAACTCCAAAAATCATTTTTCGTCATCTAATCCCTTAGGTCTGAAAAAGTATAAAACAATACAGAAGGGATGAATTTTCGATACTTTTAACGAGCCGAACAAAACAAGCACTCGATCTTTTTGTGTAATAATCCCTCAGGTCCAAAAAGATTAAAATCTAAAGGAGGGATAGCACTTCCAGTCCCTTTAACGAGCTGGAGAGGCCAATGGCTCAGCAATCTTTTCATATTTTACGAGTCAGTTGAAAAGAGCTTAAAGGAGACTCGTTTTTGAGGAATGAGTGATAGATTCGGTAGCAGCTGATTCCAGGTAAGGTTTGGAATTTTCCAATCACGACAGTGTCACAAGGATGGCTAACAAGATCACTCTTTGCAGTTGTTCTTCAAAAGGGGTAAACAATCAAGTGGAGGTGAATGATTGGCCAATACAGAGTGGAGGTGATGATGAGAACACAACCAAGGCTTCAAAGGCTGAAGTAATACATTCACGATGTTTATTTCTCGGAAATTGGTTCATTTTTTAATGAGCTTAAATGTTGGGGGAAACACTTGCTCATTGCTTATGTTTATTTTTTAACGAGCTTGAACCCTGTAGTAACACTGCTCGTGGCAGGTTTATTTTTTAACGAGCTTGAACCCTGCAGTAACACTACTCGTGATAAGTTTGCATGCCCCCAGCATAATAACGCCAATCGAGGTGCATTCCCCCCAAGCTTCATTCCATTCAACTCGGTGGTTGGAATGAAGGTTTACCTTTGAGATTTGGAAAGGGGATTTGTTTCATTTTTCGATGAGGTTGACACAGTAAAAGAACTATCCTCATGACTCCTTGTTTCATTTTTTAACGAGGTCGACACGAGATAAGAACCATCCTCGAAATCCACCGTATTTACAGTATTTGATAGAAAATCAAAAACTGATGGATGATTAAGGTTGCTGGAATAATCTTCGTGGTAATCCAGAAGATGGGAACGATGGTGGTAATCTTCCCATGGTGCCTCCCCTAAGAGTCGAGAAAAAACAAAAGATGACTCTAGTTGCCTTCAATTTTTAATGAGCCTGAAGTGACAAGTGCTAAGATGGACCTTTTCTGTTAAGGAGTCTGAAAAGGAACGAAAGGGACTGCTCTGGAAATCTAGATAGAGGGATTACCAAACCAATCGAAAAACTGCAGAATAATTTTTACGGTACGACAGTCAATCTTCCTGAATGTTGTGTTCAGTGCATTGCGATCGATAGGGCGGCAGACACAGATTCCTATGGATAAAGGATTAAGCCTATTGTGGTCTCCCAAAATATACTCAACGGTACATGGGAGAATAAGTCCGTACAGGCACTTATCGTCTCAAAGTGGAGGAATCACCCAACCAACAATGAAAACAACAGTTACCAGGCTTTACGACGCCATAATACGTCTCTAGCCTAGACTTCTAGATGTTGTGCGTGAGGTTCCAAAGCGTTGTTAGATTCATTAAATTTATTTTATAGTTGATCTTGATTAAGAAATTTTCCTTTCAGGTTCACTGCGTGATGTAGATGTATGATTCATAAAATGCAATCTAAGATGATAAACTGTCGTTTTATCTTCTTTGTGCAATGAAAATCCTAGCTACTAAGGAAAGAGAGACAATATTCTTTCAACAAAGAGCAAAGAGCACACACTATATGCATTGTCCTAAATCAAACCAATCAAACAGTCTAAATGCAAATGCACATGCATGTATATGTTTTCAACCTTCTTAATATGTGAATGATAAAACGAAAGCTAATGCGCAAATTTGAATTATTTTCAAAGCGACAATTACTAACAAGTTTCTTTTCAAAATCAAAATGAAGACAACGACAACACTTTGCGATTTGGAAATGAAAACTTGCTTTCGACACTTGAAAGACTACTAATTCAGACCAAATACGATAGTAACAGGGTAATCGACTATCAAGAACAATCAGGTCCTCTTCTATGACTGAAAACGATACTTGCAATACTTTCAAATCAAGAAACGATAGTACAATTACGTTACTTCTTTGTAAAGCAGAACTGAAAATGACTCAACAAATACATAAAAACATTTACAGTTCTTTGCACAATGGAGACAGAATAACAGCAAGGAAAGGGGTTTCAAACAGAGGTGTACTGACTACAGGCAGTAAAACTCTTGAATAGATCTGAAAAGAGTGAACACAGAAACCAAAATTTAGGAACAATGCCTAGTTTGATCAGCGCACCTATAACACAGTGAATTTGAAATGCAACACCCCTACTACACTCGGGAAGTGTGCTGAATTTGATTCACAGAACAGACAGTGCGCTAGACCAGGGACGAGACTTTGATTGGGTTCTAGGTCACAGTTTGCAGTTCAGTTCAGGGATTTTGGCCAAGCAAGTGGTAATCAGTAAATCAATCACATGATAGATCCAAGGAGGTTATTAGAGCCACCACAAGGGCAATTAGAGAGTTTGTAAATCAGTTGTTTAATTCATAAACAAAAAACAGAGATTGACTAAAGCGGCATTTGTCTACTTTGCACTTGCATCACAAATGTAGTTTGAAGGCTGCTTGGCTCAACTTCAGGCTCCGTCTGTAAGTTTATAAAGTAAACAAATGTAGATAAACAAACAACCTAGTTGCTCCCCAGCGGAGTCGCCATTTTGTTACAAGGAAAAGTGTCTATGCAGAACTTCTAATCCCACTAAGGCAGGTAGCTACCTTAGAAACAAACAAAGTAAAACTACTTTCGTTTTCCTTTATGAAAGATAGATGAGAGAAGAATAAAGGAGACCAACCTCTGTCTTGCGCTTGGTTCCTTGCTCGATTCCTCTCTCTTCTGATAGTCCTTTGCTACTTGCTTTCTTCTATACCCAGCTTAGAGTACCTGTAGAATCAAAGCAGCATAACACTATACGAGAACATGTATCTATTATCATAAACAATCTAGGATCAGATGTAAATTGACCATACAAATGCACAAAACATAAATTACACAAGAGTATGGAGGAAAACTTGAATAGATTTATTGATAATCAAGAAAGAGCCAAGAGAGTTACAACCAGTTTTTCTGACCCAACATCATCCTCTCAGCAAGTAAGCCCTTCTTCACCTCATGCAAAGCTTAGATCACCCAACACTATGATGTTGCCTCAAGAAACTAACAACAATTCCTTACAAGATGCAAAATTCCAACCTCTAGATCTCTGGGATTAGGGATCCATATATAGATGTCTGTAAGGGAGATGAGTCAACTTGTGATTTGATTAGTGTATTCCCTCTGATATTTCTTGCTTCCACTTGGAGATTGATGATCTCTTACTCATCCCTGGTTGAATTTAGAGAGGCAAGTGTCACAGGATAAGTTTCTGGAAGATTCCATGCTTCTCCACCTCGCGGATTGACACTGCCATTTGTCTCTTCTCGCTCATCGCACCCCATAGAAGGGATTTTTGAAATGAAATGCACCCACCGTGTGTATTTAGGTGAGATGCAACGCACTTTGCCTATGGAGCAGGTGAAATGATCCAGTTTTGACCAGTTCTGAGTAGTTTTTCATGGAGAACTTCTAGGAGAAGCTGTAATCAGTTGACCTTGTTCCTTTAGGGGTTGGAACAACACTTTTAGGGACTTAGGAGACCTTGGTTTATGGACATTTTATGCTTGGATTTGCAGTGCCCAAAAATGTCTATAACATATCATCCACTTCCTGATGATAGGATTGGCTCCAGAAGGTTATACAAGTCAACATAAGAAGGAACTAGTAGTGCGCACGACAGACTTTTCTATCATTGCAGGGAACTTGTACAAAATGGGATCAGATGAACTATTGCGATGTTATGTACTTAGCTTTGAACAAAGTAGCATCCTCACTGAGGCTCATGGAGGAGCTACAGGATGACATTATGTAGGGAAAGCAACAGTGCAAAAGGTTATACATGCTAGGTTGTGGTGGCCAACCCTGCATAAGGATTTGAAAGCATATTGTAGGGCATGTGACACATGTCAAAGGACTGGCAGGTCATTGCAAAAGGATGAAATGCCTTTGATGCCGCAGGTGACGTTGCAACCATTCGAGAAATGGGCGATTGACTTTGTGGGTCCAATTCAGCCCCAAGGAAAGAAGACGGGTGCGTGGTACATAATCACTACGACTGAGTACTTGACCAGGTGGGCGAAGGTGCGACCTATGAAGGACTATACAGGTAAGACAACAGAGAAGTTTATTTTTGAATATGTGTTGACAAGATTTGGCTATCCAAAGATCTTGGTGAGTGATCGTGGTACGTATTTTCTTAACGAAACAATTAGTGCATTAATAGAAGAATTTCAGGTGTATCATCATAAATGTATGCCTCATTATCCGCAAGCCAATGGGATGGTGGAAGCATTCAGTAAGATACTGGAGAGCACATTGATGAAGGTCTAAAATGCTCAGAGAAATGACTGGGATGTGTGCGCACCCGCGGTGCTATGGGCCTACAGAACAACTTGTAAGAAGATGACTGGGCAAATGCCTTTTAGATTCGTGTATGGCATAGAAGCTGTGATGCCAATGGACTACGTTGTACCTAGTCTATGCATAGTGGTACTTAGAGTAGTCACAGACCGTGGAGCCCTAGAAGAGAGGCTCGTGCAGCTAGCAGAGCTTGAGGAGGACCACTTTCTAGCTGGATTTCATCAACAAGTTCAAAAGGAGCGTGAAAATGCATGGCACGATCGACACATCAAACTACGCACCTTCAAGGTAAATGATTTTGTATTTTTATATGATAGTAAATTTGATAAATTTCCAAGGAAATTTAGGATACACTGGCTAGGGCCATATGTCAACAAGGTGAATATCGATGGTGGAGTAGTTCATCTAGTTAAATTGAATGGAGAACCCTTCCCAGGGAAGGTGAATTGCGGCCGGTGTAAGGCATACACCAGTGTTCTAGCTAGGTGACTATATGAGGGAAGCACAATCTTAGTGCGCTAGGCCGCTAAAAGGAGGCACGAGACTATAAACTACACTACCCAGGTTGGAGAGCTACGTGAGGAGAGAACTGCGTGGAATGAGGGAATGTCACATAGTCCACAATAGCATGCAGAGAGCTATGATACCAAGGGAGCAACCACACAAAGAAACCAGAAAATGATCATTAAAGTCATTGTTCATGATTTGACGATGAAAAAATAACTAAATGGAGTGGAGGGGCAGCATTTAAGACAGAATTTATGGGCAATATCTTTGAAAATCTGCCGCTAATTTAGCATTAATGAATTGATTTTGGGAGGAACGAATGGATTTGAATTCAAAATGGCCTATAAATTACATATGGCCGCCCATTGGAAAACACTTTGCATATTGAGAAATTGTGAGTTGCGCTATGTGTTATGCATGAACCGCACATTTCTTGAAGAGCTACTTGATTGCCCAATGTTTTATCAATTTATGAAAACTGACCAGAAAATCATACATGACATTATTCTAGGAGCAACAGCCATGGACGCTTAAGAAATGAAAATCAAGGGAGCTATTCCGTAGGTCGCTATGGTAGTAGAAGGAGCTGCCCCGGAGGTTGTGCCTACAGAGATACCAGCCGAAGTACCTAACTCTCCACAGTCGCCTCAACCAAGGCCTACCCCCACCAAGGAGGGTCCCAAGAACAAGAAGGGAAATCAGGCTACGACACCACAGCCGATGTATGCATCTCCTAGAAAACACCCACAGAAGGATGAGCCCATCACACAGGAAAAGGGCAAGACAATTAACCTAGAGTCGAAAGAAGAAGAGATTGAGGATATCCAAATGGATGATGAGGATGTTTGGGTGGAAATGGAGGATGTTGAAATTGAGGGGTCTGAGCCCATCACTAAGATGCCTAAGTACATTCCTCCACGTAGGGGCAATACCAAGGTGCCAAAAGACATTGATGAGAGTAAGGTCACCCTGCACACACCCCTCTTTCCAGACCAAATTGTGTTTGAAGGACCGTGCTTGGGGCACATCACCCTTTTGAAATTAGAAGACTGGGATTTAGCAGACACATATCACTTCCCTCATTTATCAATGGACCAACTTATGCACCAGGTGTTCCACAAAAATACTGGAGTAACCATGCTGGAGCTTAGGAAGTTGTTGAAAGGCGTGGATAAGGTAGGACTGCTCAACCTGCTATGGATGCCACATTACAACTGCTCGCGAATCACAATGGTGGTAATCAAGTAGCTATTGTGCTTGGTACATGATGGGTGTTTGTGGCTGGAGGAACTCATACCCATCACTGATATGTTGATCCATAGGATCATGCAGCTACCATACATAAGGGAAAATCTGGCCATGGCATTTGACGAAAAGGCTAGCGAGCATGCCCTCATTGAGGCCATGAAGGAAAAGTTTATGTTAGTAAAGAAGCCACGAGGCTATGCTATTACGAGTATCGCTGACCCCGTGCTTAAAGTAGAAACACAACTCTTGGTAGGGAAGGCCATGAAGATGTGTTGCGCAGATGAACTGTCAGCACCAATCATAGATTTGGTAGCCCAATGCACAGAGGGAGTTCAATTTAATTGGGTGCACTACCTATACAGTGAGTTAATCACAAACTACTGTGAGATGCACGATCTTAGAAAGACGTTCCACTAGGCATGGCTCTTGCTATCCATAGTGCTGGTAGCATGGGAGCTACTACAGGACAGTCAGTTTCCTCCAATTGGGCTAGACCTACTAGAGATAGCGAAGTACACTTTGCTATGGGTGAATAAGGATCCTCAACGGATAAAGGATAACAAGATCTTTTGGATCTTGATGGAGATGAACGTGCATATGGACATCAACTGCAAGCCACGATTGTCACCTACCAATTTTGATAGATTGCAGGAATATGTGGAATTCAAGGTTGACTGCCACCACGTCTCAATATGGGCATGAAAGGACCCTGAGCAGAAGTGGCACGACTTGCCCTATTTGGTGACAAATGATGTAATTGACAGGGTCCTTGACCGCTAGCCGGTAGAGTGGCGCACTACCTCAGACTTAGCTACGGGATCGAGCAAGTCTACCGCACAATGCAAGAAGGAAGAGGCCAAGTTGAAGATGGAATAACTATCTGTGAAAAGGGGAAAGGAGGCCGATGACAAGGCTAAGGCAGAGCATGCTGCCACGCAACAATTAGGTGGCAGGCAGGAGAAGAGGAGCACAGCTCTAACGGGGGTCAGAAGTTCCCTTCATCAAAAACAAAGGAAGAAAAGGATGAACAGGCAGAGCAGGGAGGATGTAGGCTTTAACCCTGTACAGAAATTACCTGCATACGAATTCTAAAACACAGAAAATAAACTATGCAAGAGCATAACACATAAAACACATATACACAAAGATTTTACCTTGGATCCGAAAACAAGGACTACCAGTTTAATTTTTCGTTATGTTCCTTTCAATGCTATAATACATATTTATGCATGCCGAAGCATCCAATACCATGGACCGAAAACCATCGTGTCCAAAACCATGGACCGAAAACCATCACATCCAAAACCATGTGCGAAAACCATGCACAAAACTAGAGGTAGGTCGGCCCAACCTAACATAGGGTCCAAAAACAAAATTTTTTGGGGCGCTACCTCGGACCCCATAGAGTGGGGTTATCTGCACCCCTCAAACCCTCTGTGACCCACCCCACTATGCAATCGACGCAACAAAGGGGTGGCTCTAACCCCTTTCTAACCCCCCAATTAACTACTTGGGCTAGTCATGGAAAGAATATAACACAACCGAACATTCTCCCACTTGTTGTTTTCTTTCCACAAGGGGACACAAGAGAGCTTAGTCATTTATCCAGCTCTGCAATGCTCATTATTTCTCTACACCAAATGGTCATTGTCTTCTTTTGCTTCTGTGCCTCTTTACTAGTGCCTACTTTGTCTTCTTTACGAGCCCCTATTAGACCTTCAACAATATCTATTGGAAGGAGCCAATCCATTAGCCACTGAAGGACTAACTGTGTGATATCATCTTCAGTGACAAAAAATGTCAACGTCATCCATTTCTTCATCAAATCATGCCTCACGTGGATGTATACATGATGTAAATTGACGTTAAAATATGCAATGCGTCGATATTATATGAAAAAACTTGGTGACAACCATGGCTTTTGGTTAATTACCATATGTGATTCCATTTGAAACATTAACTAGAGCATCTTATTTTCAATGGCATGGGCAGGGTCCTTTGTTTTCCAAAGCGAAGCGATTTGGATAGCCTCGCAAAACTCTGGATCCATCGTAGGGAAGTGGGAATCCTTTTGCATCCTCCAAGCTATCAACGTGATCAATAATAGCATCCACACATAGTGGAATGCTTTTCCTTCCACCTGCACTTCATGGAAATCATCAAATAATTATTGGCATAAGTACTTGGCCTAATTTAATTGGACCCCATACTGCACTACGCAACCAATGATGCTACTAGTTCTGGTACTTCATTAGCAAGATACTCGCACATGATTTTTCTTGCCAAGATTTGTGCAGAAAACCACACAACTTCATCTGAGATAGAACTAAGGGCATAACCCCAAGACTTCACTAACCCAAAGTCACTTTTCATTTGGTCTACGAGCTTTTTCTCTTGTGATATCCCCACAAAAGCATCTGCGGGGTTTGCGCCCTAGTATGGTAGCACTGTGATTCTACAGATCAATATATCATCAATTGGGATGGGCCCTCCTAGCCAGAGACACCCATCATGAACCAACACCAACAAATAGTGCACACAAATGGTATTAATAATGTTGCAGCTAAAGTGTGGGACATACAACATGTTGAGTAACCCTACGTGCTCAATCCTGACTTCCCACTTCATCGGTTCAAGTCTTGTAACACACTCCTCCTCATAGTAGATTTTCTTTAAGTATTTACTGGGTTCGAGCTGTGGACATTTCTTGTGGTCACCCAAATCCTAATCCTCCATCTTTAGAAATGGTACCTAGACCAACAAGTTTCCCTCAATAGGTACTTCCTCCTATAACAATGACATGAATACAATACCTTGAATTTCACAAAGTTAGCATCCCTAGTTACTTTGGCAATTGGTTTTCATGAGGTACATATGGTGGCAGCCAGGAAATTGACTTCAAGCCTTTTGCACTGATATCCTTAATCCGCACATTCATCTCTTCTTCATCTAGGTCCTGGGGTTCCATAGGCTCCTTGTTTTTCTCCATACAACGCTTCTTTCTCTGCTCAGTTGGAGTCTTCCGTGGTGATTCTGAACTAGGGTTTGTTGTGGCTTTTTCTACTTTTTCTCTTCACCACAAAGGTAGTAGGCTTTGGTCAAGGTGACCGAGGTGTTGTAGTAGGGACTGGCAGTGTTGTATTCATGATGTTTCCTAAACCTTTCTTCAAGAATTCTTTCTCAACTTCTAGCCAACTTAAGTAACCAGACATACAACAATATGCTCAGTTCTTCAAGTGCAACAACACATAATAGTCTCTAAAGAAGAAAAGTGGCCAAGTGTGGAGTGGGGTGCAATATTTATAACGCGATTCAAATTCAAATTGTTTGTTCCCCCATAAATATTTCTCATAACTTCAATTTTGGCAAAACATTCTCCCAGATTTGTACCTTAAATGCATTTTCCCGCTCCTTTTAATGACAAAACCATTTTCAAATCAACTGTAGCAATTCCAATGGCCACTTTTTGGGCAGGCTATGCAACAATCCTCCTTTTTGCACAAATTATTCATTAGAGTTTCCATCTATGTGTTCTTTTGACACATTGCGTAGCCTTCCTTCTCTAATAAATTTTTTCCTTGGTAGAGTAGTTTATAGTCCTATGATTTCTTTCAACTGCCAAAAGGACTAAGACTTTCCTACATCCATGATGTCATTGTGTAGGGGTGGGATCATCCCTATAAATCTTCAACCTTCTCCCCTTAATCCTTCCCGAAAATAATTCCCCATTAAGCTTCGCAAGTTGAACTTCACCACCATCTGAAATGTCCTAATTACATATGCTCCTAAGCAATGCATCTAAAATTTCCCCAGAAATTTGGTAAGCTTACTGTCATACATTAGTACCAAATCACCATTTTTGAAAGTGCGTTGCTTAATGTGATGATCAGTCTATGCCTTTTCTCTAGATTTCTTTACTTGCTGATGAAATCTAGCCAAATATCAGTCTTCCTCTAATGCCACTAGCTATGCTAGGCATTCTTCTATGACATCATCATCTGCCAGGTCGGTTACCACTGCTGTCCTTAGGCTAGGCACTATGTATTACATTAAAATTACTGCTTCTTGTTCATAATCCAATTGAAAAGATGTGTGCCCAGTCAATATCTTACAGGCAGTCCTATAGGCCCATAGAAATCCTGGTATGCACACAACCCAATCATTCTTATTAACATTTCATACCTTTGTGAGGGCATTCTCCAAGATCTTGTTGAAAGCTTCAACAATGTCATTCACATGGGGGTGATATGGCGTACTTTTCTAATGTTACATCTGGAACTCTTCTGTTAAAGTTGTGATTGTCTCATTCAAGAAATGTGACCCTCTATCACTCATCAGAATATTTGGGCATCCAAAACTAGATAGAATAAACTCAAATATGAACTTTGCAGTAGTGTCCGCGCTGCAATCCTTCATAGGTTGTGCCTTGGCCCACCTAGTTAAGTATTTTGTCGTAGTGATAATATAATGTGTCCCCATCTTCTTTCTTGGTGTTTGAATATGTCCAAAAAATTCAATTGCCCATTTAATAAATGCTTGTAGCATCACATGTGGATTTAATGGAACTTCATCCCTTCGCGATGGTCTCCCGGTCCTTTGAAACACATCACATGTACTACAGTATTCCTTGGAATCTTTATGCACTGTTGGCCACCATAATCCCATGCATAGGTTCTTCTACGCAGTAGCCTTACCTACATCATGTCCTCTAATGACACCACCATGTGATTTAGCTAAAATACTGCGTCTTTCATTTTCAGGAACATATCGGTGCAAAACTTCATCAGACCCCATCTTGTATAGGTGTCCTACAATCACAGAAAAGTTGGTAACCTTGAGAACTAGTTCCTTCTTCTATTGCATCGTATAACCGTCAAGAGCTACACCAGTAGATGAAAATTGAATGATGTCTACAAGATGCTCATCTACAACCTTGATAGCAAAGAGTTTCACGTCAAGTAATACTTCCTCGATATTTGTAGGTTCTTCACCATTTGCGATCTAAGAAAGGTGGTCTAGTCGAACATTCAATCTCGTGGGCTTCACTATTACTTCAAAATCATATTCTTGGAAAAGGAGAAACCATCTACAAATCCTCCCACCCCCCAACATAGGCTTATTGACTAGGTACTTCAAAGAAGAATGGTCTGTGTACATCTTAAAGTGCACACCTAGTAGATAATGCCTGAGCTTTTGTAGTGCATAAACCATGGCCAAACCTTTGCGCTCTGTGGTTGAGTAGTTCCTTTCGGCCTTAGATAGTTTCCAAGTGATGAAGGAAATCAGGTGATTGATATCTCCTACCCGTGGTTGTGTTATGACAGCTACCAAAGCTATGCAAGATGAATCCACATGTACATGAAATTCCTTCTTCCAATATGGGAATACTAGGATTTTCGTCGTAACTATCTTCTCCTTCAAAGTATCCAAGCTATTTTGAAAATAATCATCCCATCAAAATGTAACATCCTTCTTTAACAACTTCTCCATGGGAATAGTGATCTGTGTGTATGCCTTAATAAACTTCCTATAGTATCTAGTATGACCCAATGTCGTGCGTAGATGCTTTACATTCCTAGGGGGCTCTAGATTGATACTTACGGTGATCTTAGTAGGGTCTACCATCAATCCCTTCTTACAGATAACATTTCCTAACATTGACCCATAAGGTACATAAAAAATGCATTTCTTCAAGTTCAAAGAGATCTGATAGTTCCTATAGGTATCCAACATCAGGCGCAGACTAGAGACATGCTTCTTGACAAGCCCAAACACTATCCAATCATCGAAGTAGACTTCCAAAAACTTATGATTGAACTCCTTGAACGCTGTGACAACCACGCTAGAGAAAATCGTAGGAGAATTTATGAGTCTGAAAGGCATGACCATATATTGGAATGACCCCCATTCTATAGTGAAGGTAGTCTTGCTTCTATCCTCTCACTCAATATTAATTTGGTGGTATCCTGAGAAGCCATCTATAAATGAATAGGCTTCCTATCTGCCAACATTTTTGAGGAATTCATCTGTAAATGGTGTAAGGAATGGGTCATGTAGACATGCACCGTTCAACTTCTGTAGATCTATGTAGATCTTTATATCACCTTTTTTTCTTCTCTTGGACCACCATAGGACTGACCCACTCAGATTTCCTCTCATACCTTTTCCTTGTATTTGGGCTTCAACTGATATGGGAGTTTCTTAACTGTGCTTCACATCATGTTTTAAATTGATCTTTATCGTCCCCAAATATCCTAAGATACCCTTCAAGTCAAAGAACTTGGTTGGAAATAAATATTGATTTTCATGTAATAATTCAACGATCTTATCCATTGTATCGTCATCCCAATAATTTCCAATGTTTGCAAATTTTGGTTCTTCTTTTGAACCAATGTTTACCTATTTTGTGTGCACCGTTTGTGAAATATTAGGGATCTCTGTAGTAGGTCCACCAGCTTCACATTGTCCCTCTAATTCACATATATTAATATTCCGTGGATCCTCATCAACTTCTTTCGTTGTAACATTCTAACATTCTAAAACATGTGCACTATGTGAAACATGGGCATGCTACCATGAGCACTATTATTAGTCTACTAGGAGGCTTATAGCCATATTTTGACTACATTTATATTTTAGGCTGTGTGGCCAAATGTGTCTTGGGCACAAATTTTTGTAAAACCAAACACTGATATATATATATATATATATATATATATATATATATATATATATATATATATATATATATATATATGTATGTATATATATATATATATATATGTATGTATATATTTATATATATGTATGTATATATATATATATATATGTATGTATATATATATATATGTATGTATATATATATATATATATATATATATATATATATATATATATATATATATATATATATATATATATATATATATATATATATATATATCTTAATTGTTCCTTATGGTTCTATTATGTCTTTCAGTGTATGTGATGTGTATTTAATTTTATTTACATGTGTCGTAAATGTATACCTAAAACATGAGTAGCCAATGCATATATATCAATGTATTTAGATTTCTATAAATATTTTGATATTGGATGAAATCAAAATATCTTTCCAGAATGTGAACCCTCTAGAACATACAAAGTATAGTTGGACTCCTAACTGAATAGACATTAGTCAATTGTAGTACTACAAGTTATGAGTCCAATCTGATAACTATATGATGGATACCATGAGAAATAGCATCAGATAATAGTTTTATAACTATGTTATAATCAATGATGTTATTTGTATAGAGACTAATACAAATCGCTTGTAAACTTAGTAACTTTCCATTCCGATCATATATAGACGAGGTTGTAGAAGAAGGGTTCTGAGAACTATAATTAGCACCATCAACATAACCAACATATGGTTCATGGGATGCTGAAATCTGCAAACCAAATGTATACAAGATTAACAAAAACAATAGGAAACTTCAAAGGGAACAAATTGCAAACACACTCAACATACATATATACAACACGTCATAGTGCACTACGCAAAACTCAAGCATAGTATTTCTTAAGGGACAACCCATTTCTAGGTTATGCTGATGAAACTCCATCAAATCCACAAGCTCATAGGCCCCTTTAGTAAGAACACATTTGACAATGTATGTAACTAGCCACATTAGATCGAACTTCCCCGATCCTAATTTATCAAACTCTTGGTCATATAACAATAAAATATATCCTTCCAAGAAGGTATGAGGTTTGACACTTTTGTCATATTTCAACTTGATATGTTTCTTATGGGATTCATCAGCCATCGTGACATCATGCTAGGTTTCATCTAATCATGTCAGATGTAAGAGACATTCCTCTTATGTGGAAGTGGTAGGAAGGAGTTCAACGACAATTTTAGGAGATGAAATTTCACATTCAATTGGAAGGATTTCTTACAAACCATAAACCAATTGGAATGGTGTAAACCTAATATGAGTCCTAATGGGGGTTTGATACACCCACAAGGTATCATAAGGTATCAAATGCCAGTCTGATTTCTAGACCCCTATTATACACTAAAGCATTATTTTGAGAAATTTATTGATTGCTTCAAGATTCCCATTCACTTGAGGGTAGTAGGGAGGGAAACTCTCATGGGAGAGTCCCAACTTAGCAGTGAATCGAACATCATGTGATTGTGAAAATGTTTTTTCCATGGTCCGTAATTATAGCCTATGGAACATGTTAGTGTCAGTCTTTCCAGCCTTCCTCCAGTGATCAAATATGCTCTTACAAAGTGGTCTCAGGGTGTCAAGGTCAAATTTTGTCATTTCAAAGAGTTTTCATGCAAAATTTGGTCACTAGGCATTAGGTCTAGGGTTTACCTTCACTCCTTCTAAAAGTTGTCCAAATGTTGGTCCATGTCACCATTCAGCTGAGTCTATCATCATTCATAGGGTTTTCATTATCATCTCAGTGTCTAATGAGTCATTTTACATCTTGTTCATGTTTCAGTTGCGCCTAGGCAAGCTCATTTCCCTCTCCTAGGGTTTTGAAAGCTAATTTCTCTTGGACGGTCAAATCATCAGCAAAACTTGTTTCCTGATGTTCATACACCTTCCCCTATCCTTAAAGTACCTTACCAAATACTTCCCATCGCTGAGATCCCCCAAATTCCTCATTTTTGCACAAACCCTAGTTTCTAGCTACAACCTGGCAATTTTCTAGGTTTGGCCTGTGTTTTTCCCTTTTGGACCCCTTCCCCTCACTCAATCTTTGAGATTCCACTTTCCCCTGCTTCCTAACATCCCTCCCCACTCCCAAAAATTTCCCCAAGAATTTAGAAGCCCCCTATCCCCTTCATTTCGCTCCATTTCGACAAAATTCCTTGTTTCACACATCGGGACAAGTCGCACTCAAATGATGTTCCAGAGCAATAAAAGATGAATTTCGGAAAACGGAGAGAGGTTTTTGTCCATAACATGCCAAAGAAGAAAAACCTCTTTCACTTTTTGCACAGTTGTCATGGTTTTAGAGAAATGTCAAAATTGCAATCGCCAGATCCAAGGAGGTTGGCCAAGGCACTAAAACGACGGAAAAGGCCCGATCCACTCCAAATTTTGGCCAAAGCCTCTTTGATATTTTGACACTTATTTATCTCTTATAGAAGATTCATTCATAAGATAGGCAAACATTTAATGAATGAATTGGTTTCCTAGCTTATAGAGGCAAGTTGTTTTGACTGCCTAGATTTTAGTGCTCAGTTTAGAATTGGTTGAAACAGCTCCTAGAAGGATGAGCTCGACCCCTAGAGGCAAGGAAAGTTGTTAGCTTGCCTATATTATGTATTTTCTTAGTCATTTTCAGAGGTTGGAGAGGTTGGACTCTTGAGGGATAAGCTCCATTGTATTACTCATTGTATCTCTGCAATTTTTGGCAAAGGAAGACCAGGGTTTTGCAGTCCTTTTTGGGATTCTTGTGGTCACATGTATTGATGGTGTGTTTCTCTTTGTACTTGTAAGTGTGTTATGTGAATCATTTCCTTACTTTTCCTTCTACAAATTAGGCAAATGAAGTGTTAAAGTAGAATTCATGACTGTCATGTTCTGCTTTAAAGTTTGCTTAATATCAATGTTTTCAACTGTTTAAGGGGAATTCAAGGTTATTTATTTCTCTCCTTAACTCCTCACCGGCAATTCTCATCCATCCACCTCTATCAAAGGCATCAATACTATCTCCTACCTTGCCCCAAAGAACCCCCTGCAAAAACTGTGTCCAATCCCCGCACCCAAAATTGCCTTTCCCCAACTTTCCACCAAAATCTTAAAACTTACAATTCAAAACTTTTTTATCAGTTTACTAGCCTAAAATCAGTGTTTCCTTATTGGTTATCTCGCCCGTTGAAGATCTTTACCGAGATATACCGGAGAGAGCCCTCTCCTGCCCCGTAGGGCTAGGTACGAGGCGAAGTGGTTTGATGCTGCCTTGGAGTTTACCTTTTTTCAGCCTGAGGTGAAATTTCAAGCGCTAACATATTGGCGACCATACTGGGGAGAACAAACTTGTCTGTGGATTGGTGTGTTTTTTTCATAAGTCTTAGACGGAGCCTGAAGTTATGCCAGGTAGCCTTCGAAATGCTTTTGCTTTGCATAAGCGCAAGTAGATAAACGCTGCTTCAGTCAATCTCCGTGAGCTTGTGAATACAACACTTCATTTGCATTTTACCCCAGTACATGTATCAAGTTCACATCTAATTGTTGATGGTGGACAACGATCAGACACTTGAAAGGATGAAATCATTCTCTTGGCGACTCTAAATCAGTTTCGAGATCAGATCCAAAGACTCCAATGGAGGATGATCCTGACCAGCAAAAACATGAAAGGACAATATGGACAGATCAGGTACTCAAGTTGGAATTTCATCCAAGACATTTTGTTCTTTGTCATAAATTATTTCTTCTCTTTTCCCAAGAATGTCAAGAAGGCTTTGCAAAGTATACTATGCTTGAGAAAAGATCCTCGACCTGCTGTTGATTCTTTCCCTTTGAAGATTGTGAATACCAAAGATTTGCATACCTTTGAGCTTGATCAAAACCTTTCTTCTAAATTTTGTGACGACCATCTTCAAATTGATGAGTCTCAAGCAACCAAGACTGATTCTATACCTGCTGTACATATCCCTACACCTTGTAAAATTCCAGATCGGTATAAACCTCTTGTTTTACCTTCTGTTCTTCATGCTTTCCCCAAAAACTATGATCTATAATTGCCGAGGTTTGATGGTGAATGTAAGAATGTCAATGCCGAGCAACATTTGCAGAATTTTGAGAATTTTCTAGATCTTTTTGAAGTTGATGAAGAAGATGTTAGTATTAGGCTTTTTGCTCTTTCTTTGCAAGCCAAAGTGAAGAGTTGGTTCAAAGCCCTGCCTGATGCAAGCATCTCAGCTTTCCAGCAGTTCGTCAAAGTTTTTCTCGACAGGTGGATGATCGGACAGAACCTTTTCTTGATTATAGAAGAATATAACCAGCTGAAAAGATTGCCAGGGGAGACAGTACAAAAATTTTCTGCCAGATTTAATCAAGTTTATTATTCAATGCCAGTTGATATAAGGCCTACTCCTAGATCTGCTCTCTTGCACTATCCGGGTGCCTTTGATCCGGAGATGGAGTTTCAGCTGAGAGAAAGGGATATTGCAACACTTCATGAGATGCAAAACAGTGCAGTAAATGTAGAGGCGCATCTGCTGATCCGAAGGGCAAGGATGAAGGAAGAAGAGATGAAAAACATAGATCCGGCCGAATCAACATCTCTAGAGGTGAAGCTCGACATTTTGGTAAGTGCAGTAGAAAAGATGATGGAGAAGGTCACCGCAAGAAATGCTTATGATGCTCAAGCTCATGGCGCGCTGATTGAAGAAGAACAAGTTGCTGATCCAAAACATTTTGTTTCTTATCCTAGTTGTCATAGATCTGATAATCATTGTTTTGTAGATCACCTTGGAGAAGAGAGATCTGTTGATATGACCTACATGCTTGATGATATGTTTTATACCGATGATTTTCCTCAGTTTGATCAGTATGATGATGATTATGTTCTCCAAACAGAAGCTAATCTTGCAATCAAACAAGCAGCTAGTTTGTGGGAGGAAGAAGTTCATTTTCAGCAGTTTGAAAACAATGTTCAGCCATCACATATCAGCTATGACAGTGATGAGGAAAGTGCAGCAAAGTTTGAAGTAAGTGAAGGATCTTTACCTTTTTGTTTTGATTCGTTTCAGTTCATTAGAGACAACTTCCATGAACTTAGAAATCAGCTGTCAACAAGTCTTGATCTAGACCATCTTGAAGGCAATAAAAACCTTGTTCCAGACTTCTCATATTCAGATTTGCAGCCCCTAAATGCCATTGGTTTTCAAGTTGCAGATGAAGGCATGGAAGCTGACATATTTGATCAAATGATACAAGAAGGTTCCCTATCATTCTGTTTTGAATCATTTCAGTATTTGAAGGGAAATTTGCATAGTCCATCTTCAGTGAAGAATGAGCAGCATGTAGGCAATCATGTAATCACAATGGAACCAATAGAAATGGGATTGCAGCAGTCTTTTCAAGTTTTTCATGATCCAATAGCTAATGTTTTGGATGAGGTTTGTAGTCAAAGTTTTTCTCCATTGTCTATATGTGAGCTTGAAACATGTGCTGATATGAACTTGATCCGGCAGCCGGTTTCTTCGTCATTTTCAGCAAAGGTCTCGTCACAAGGCTCAAATCAAAGTTTGCATTCATGGTATGAGGAAACGAGAAGTAATCCATTAGATGAGCTAAGTTCCAGTGTGCTTGAATTTCAAGATCCTTATGTAGTGTTTTTGGAGGTGGATAGAGAATTCATATCATTCCACGGATCTGTTTCTAAGTTGTCATGGGAGTTGCCTTTCAGGAGTTCTCTCTTGTTATTCATAAGCGAGAACTTGTGGAGAATTCAACCTGCAGACGTGATACTTACTTGGTTGCATTGGTTGTTTCATTTCACTTGATCAGGTGATGAATGAAACTGTTAGAGTAGGTTTTGATGAATAAGCTCAAACTTGAGCATCATTTCAGTTTGTCGGTTGTGTTTAAGTATTGAGTTTTTTTTTTTAGTTGAGTGAGAGTCAATTTGTGTCATTCAAGTCATCAGTTTTCAGTCATGCATTTCAGCTTGAGTTTTGGACTCCATCGCCCAATGGTTGAAAGCACTGGTCTGCTCTCGTAGAGGTCTAAGGTTCTTGGCACCTCCAAGGAGCTACCATCCCCATTGGAGCTGTTAGGATATTCCGACACATAGGATATAGTTAAGTTCAACTTGGTCTAGTATAGAGTTAGGTAAAGTGTGTTTCTTTACCGTTGTACATTTTGTAACTTACAATCCGACGGTCACGATATGTAGTGATCCGACGGTTCACTCTCTCCTCGGTATTACCGACACTTGATCCGTGGCTTGACACCCGATTGGTCCATGAGTTCTATTTAAAGCGCATGGAGGGTCATTGTTTGGGTAATTCGTGCATGAGAGAAGCTTATGTAAATTTTCATTCCTTGATTAATAAATTTCCTGTAGTAGCCACGTTGGCGCAGGCCGTGGACTGTTTCCCTCTTTGAGGGTTTTAACCACGTCAAAAATACTGGTGTATTGATCTGTGATCTGGTTGTGAGCGGTGTCCTTTTGGTGTTCTTTCTGAGGAACTTACCCTGTAAATTCCTACATGGTATCAAATCTATTTGAGGGCCGCGTCCGTTGGTGATCCAAATCTGAAGCCGGTAGAACTGCATGCGACTGCCGTTTCCTAGATCTGTTGTTTCTGACTGCTTTCAGGCCGAGAGGACTACTCTGTTGTGTTCAAAGCATCTGTTCCAGTGAGGAACCCCTTTCGTTTCACTCAAAAAGGTTTCCGGTAGCCCTATCTGCGTCATTTTTAAGATCTGGAGGTATACAGTCTTTATTTGCAGTTTACTGTTATTTTCTCTCTGCTTATTTCGGTTTCGGTTTATTTAGTTTTTTTTTAACCGGATCTATACCTTTCATTTCTGCATATGCTCTTTGCCCTGCGACTCTGTGCGATCTGGGCAAATCAGAAACAGAAAGGAAGGATTTTTCTCATGCGTATGCTCTTTTCCCTGCACCTTAGTGTGATCTCAGAAAATCAAAAACATTGAGAAAAATATTTAGTTTTTTGGCTAAAGCTAACTTTGAGCCGCAAGGTTCATTTTTTAAAATATCTAGTTTTTTGGCTAAAGCTAACTTCGAGCCATAAGGTTCGTTCTCTTTGCATGTCCGTGTTGGGTTTTGTGTTTTGTGTTTTGTAGGGAAAAAGAGATTTCTCAAGGAAAGCACGCAAACCAAGGCCCCCCCCCTCTCTCTCTCTCTCTCTCTCTCTCTCAATTTTTTTGTATAGATCAATTGGTTCAAAGCTATTTTAAGGGAGTAGAGGTCTTGGGTTCAAATCTCCATTTTGTGGGGGCAGATTTTTTCATTTCCGCACATTCGCGCACTTTTCCGGCAACTTCAACAATTTTTTTAAAAAAAGCCATAACTTCTTCATCCGGAAGCCTTTTTCAGAGCCGTTTTTTTTAAAACCACCTAATTTTTCGAGATCTATCCATTGGAACACTTACTTTCAGCATCTTCAGCTTCAGTTTTTTTTTTAAATGGAAAGTCCATGCCAAGTCATTCTTGACAGCACTAACTACTTCCAATGGATATCCTACATCGAAGATTTACTTAGAAGTAAAGGTCTCTACAGAATAGCCACAGACCAAGAGAAGAAACCAAAAGATGAAGACAAGGCTGCAAAATGGGAAAATAGACAAGATCAAGCACGTGGTTTGATAGGGATTTCTATTTCTCCTAATCTTAAATTCCATATTGCAGAACTTGAGACTCCTCATGAAGCATTGGAACAACTCACTAAAGTTTTTGGGATTAAAAATGAAATTAGAGCCCATCAACTTGAAAATGAGTTGCTTACATTGGATCCTAATAATTTTTCTTGCATTGAAGATTTCTTGTCCAAATTCAAGACCCTTAGATATCTCTTGGAAGGTGTTAAGGTTAAGAAAGAAGATAGTAACCTTATTTATTCCATCCTTACTAAGTTGGGACCAGCCTACTCTGTATTTATTTCCACCTTCCCTTCTACAAGGGAAGCTTTCATTTGTCAGGGAAAAGACTACAAGGCCCCTTCCTTTGACTCTTTTTGTGATTCTTTAATAAGAGAGCAAGAAAAATTCTTACACCTTGGTCTTCTTAATCTTGGAAACTCTTCCAAGAAAGCGTTAGCCGCCCAGCAGCAACCAAATTCAAATAATCCTAAGAAGTCATTTCCTAAAAAGAATGGTCCTAAACCAAACAAGGGTCCTAAGCAAACTCATCCTCAAAATGAAAGATCATTTCAGCAAAATGATAGGACCAATAAAAACAAATGGAAGAAGACTGATAGACATTGTAACTTTTGTAATCGAGATGGCCACTTAGAATTTAAATGCTTTAAGAAGATGGAAGCCTTGGAAGCCGCAATGAAGAAACATAACATTCATGTGGAGCATTCTTCAACTTCAACTTCAACTTCATCTTCAGGAATGGCACTTTCTGCATGTCGTTGTCAATCATCTGAGTCTAGTTATGCATTAAATGTATCTTCTTCTTCTCATTCTCATGAGTGGCTCATTGATTCTGGAGCCTCTTATCACATGGCCAAAAACCAAGCCATGTTTTCTTCTTTAAATGATTGTAACACCAAAAATATATATGTTGGTGATGATAGATCTCTTAATGTTGTAGGGACTGGAACTGTTCATCTAGACAATGGTCAGTTTAATGATGTATTATGTGTTCCAACCTTATCCTGCAACCTTCTATCTGTATATCAGATAACTCATTCAGGTGAAGGTAAAATTGTTGAATTTTCACCTCATGATGTTGTAATCAAGGATCTAAAAGATCCTAAACAGATTCTAGCTACTGGTCTTGCTGATGATTCCACAAGGTTGTATAAGTTTCACAACTTTAGGTCATCAAATCTTCCCTCAGTATTTGTTGCTCATAATGATGAAGTGAGCAAACTTTGGCATGAGCGATTTGGTCACTTAAACTATCGCTCCCTTCAGCATCTATGTAAAGAAAATACGGTGACAGGTCTTCCTATGGTATCTTGCAGAGATGGTGTTTGCTCCGGATGTGTACTCGGAAAACATCATCGGGACAGTTTTGAAAAACGTGCCTCTTGGCACACCTCAGCCCCTTTACAGCTTGTGCACAGTGATTTATGTGGTCCACTTCCTGTTGCTTCATTCTCTGGCAGCAAGTATTTATTAACTTTCATTGATGATTTCTCCAGACGCACTTGGGTATACTTCTTAAAACTCAAGAGCGAAGTATTTAACACTTTTTTGGCCTTCAAAGCCTTTGTTGAAAAACAATCTGGACATCAAATTCTTAAGCTAAGAACTGATAATGGTGGAGAATATGTTAAAAACACATTCATCAACTTTTGCACCGAAAATGGAATTCAAATGCAACATACTGTTCCATACACTCCACAACAAAATGGTGTAGCTGAAAGGAAAAATCGCACCTTAAAGGAAATGGCTAATTGTATGCTGCAATCTAAAGGACTCAGTCTTAGTTTTTGGGCCGAAGCAATTAATTGTGCAAATTATATAATAAATCGCACTCCTACTAAGGTTCTAAAGAATATCACTCCAGAAGAAGCTTCGAGTTCCATTAAACCAGATGTAAGTCACTTTCGTGTTTTTGGAAGTGAAGCATGGGCCCATATTCCAGATGAAAAGCATAAAGCTTTAGAACCTAAGAGTGAGAAATGTACTTTTGTTGGATATTCTGAAGATGTAAAAGGTTATAGACTATTCCATTTAAGTCCAAAAATGTTATCATTAGAAGAGATGTAAAATTTGATGAAAATAAATCGGCTTGCGAGCCTAGTCCGGCGGATGTGCCACCTCTTCCTATCTCTTCTACTTTTGAAAACATTTCTTATTCAGATGATGAAAGTGAGGATGACAATCCTCCCCCACCTTCTCAGGATCCTCAACTTCCAATATGGGTCTGTGCTACTCGGGATGTAGCAGGTGATCTTGCCGGTGATCCTACAGATCAGCGACATACACGTTCTCAGTTTGAAAGAGCCTCTTCTTTACTGGCTCAAGCTCCAGTAAATCATGATCCTGACACTTTTGCAGAAGCTTCAGGCCATCCACATTGGGAAGCAGCTATGAATGAAGAATATCATTCATTGTTAACAAATGATACATGGGATCTTGTTCCTCTACCAAAGGGACGCAAACTTGTTAGATGTAAATGGGTTTACAGAACCAAGTATGGACCAGATGGGAAAGTTGATAAACATAAAGCTCGTCTTGTTGCTAAGGGCTTTTCATAGGTTGAAGGCATTGACTACACTGAAACCTTCTCCCCTGTTGCCAAAATGAACTCTATCCACCTTGTTCTTTCCCTTGCTGCCTCTTTAAAATGGGAAGTCCATCAGATGGATGTTAAATCTGCCTTATTGCATGGGGACTTGCATGAAGAAATCTATATGGAACAACCCATTGGCTTCATCCAAACAGACTCCAGCCTTGTTTGTCGACTTAAGAAGTCTCTTTATGGTCTCAAGCAACCTCCTCGGGCTTGGTATGCCAAAATGGATAACTTTCTTTTAGAATCTGGCTTTTCTAGGTGTTATTCTGACAATACTGTCTACACCAAGAAAGTGGGCAACTCTCTTATCATCCTTGTTCTTTATGTTGATGATCTTATTCTTACTGGTAGTGATCCCAACCTTATAAACCATGTTAAGTCCAGCCTTAAAAAGAAATTTGAAATGACAGACTTAGGACACTTACACTATTTTCTCGGTCTTCAAGTCTTGCAATCCAAGGAGGGTATTTCCCTTTCCTAGTCCAAGTATGCTTGTGATATTCTTCGTCATTTTCACATGGAAGACTGTAAGCCAGCCCCTTCCCCCTTTCAGTCTGGAGTCAAACTTTCAGTCTCTTGTACTTCTCCTGAAGTTGATGCTACCTTGTACCGTCAACTTGTAGGAAAACTCTTGTATTTAACCCATACTCGTCCTGACCTTTCCTTTGCTGTTGGCCTTGTTGCTCATTTTATGCAAAACCCCCGTGAAAGTCATTGGAAAGCAGCTAAAAGAATACTTCGTTATGTTTGAGGTACAATACAGTTTGGGATTCATTACAGTGCCAAAGCAGCTCCTCTATTAGTTGGTTTCACTGATTCTGATTGGGCTGGTGACCCTGATGATCGGAAGTCTACTGCCGGTTATGTCTTCACTCTTGGTTCAAGACCTATTACATGGGCTTGTAAGAAACAGGCTGCCATTTCTCTTTCGTCAGCAGAAGCAGAGTATCGTGGTGCCGTGGAAGCTAGTAAGGAAGCCTTGTGGCTTCGTCAGATCCTATCACAGTTTGGCTTTGAGCAGCAGCATCCAACCACACTTTGGTGTGATAATCAAAGTGCCATTCAGCTATGCAAAGATCCAGTCCAGCATCAGCGCAACAAACACATTGAACTACACATGCACTTCATCAGAAAGCTCATTCATGACCATGTTCTTGAAGTGCAATATTGTTCAACAGATGATCAGGTTGCAGACATCTTCACAAAGGCTCTCACAGAGGCGAAGTTCACTAAACTTCGATATATGCTTGGAGTTCAGGAAGTTGTCACTAAGGGGGGATAGGATCTAGTGCCTCCTTCCTTCTCCTATTGTGTCATATTTGTAAATCCTTCAATCCTATCCCAAGTTGTTCTTAAGGGGGGATGTTAGGATATTCCGACACATAGGATATAGTTAAGTTCAACTTGGTCTAGTATAGAGTTAGGTAAAGTGTGTTTCTTTACTGTTGTACATTTTGTAACTTACAATCCGACGGTCACAATATGTAGTGAACTGACGGTTCACTCTCTCCTAGGTATTACCGACACTTGATCCGTGGCTTGACACCCGATTGGTCCATGAGTTCTATTTAAAGCGCATGGAGGGTCATTGTTCTGGTAATCCGTGCATGAGAGAAGCTTATGTAAATTTTCATTCTTTGATTAATAAATTGCCTGTAGTAGCCACGTTGGCGCAGGCCGTGGACTGTTTCCCTCTTTGAGGGTTTTAACCACGTCAAAAATACTGGTGTATTGATCTGTGATCTGGTTGTGAACGGTGTCCTTTTGGTGTTCTTTCTGAGGAACTTACCCTGTAAATTCCTACAGGAGCCAATGTTAGTGTCAGTCTTTCCAGCCTTCCTCCAATGATCAAATATGCTCTTACAAAGTGGTCTTAGGGTGTCAAGGTCAAATTTTGTCATTTCAAAGAGTTTTCAAGCAAAATTTGGTCACTAGGCATTAGGTCTAGGGTTTGCCTTCACTCCTTCTAAAAGTTGTCCAAATGTTGGTCCATGTCACCATTCAACTGAGTCTATCATCACTCATAGGGTTTTCATTATCATCTCAGTGTCTAATGAGTCATTTTACATCTTGTTCATGCTTCAGTTGCGCCTAGGCAAGCTCATTTCCCTCTCCTAGGGTTTTGAAAGCTAATTTCTCTTGGACGGTCAAATCATCAGCAAAAATTGTTTCTTGATGTTCATACACCTTCCCCTATCCTTAAAGTACCTTACCAAATACTTCCCATCACTAAGATCTCCCAAATTCCTCATTTTTGCACAAACCCTAGTTTCTAGCTACAACCTGGCAATTTTCTAGGTTTGGCCTGTGTTTTGCCCTTTTGGACCCCTTCCCCTTGCTCAATCTCTAATATTCCACTTTCCCCTACTTCCTAACATCCCTCCCCACTCCCAAAACTTTCCCCAAGAATTTAGAAGCCCCCTATCCCCTTCATTTCGCTCCATTTCAACAAAATTCCTTGTTTCACACATCGGGACAAGTCGCACTCAAATGATGTTCCAGAGCAATAAAAGATGAATTTTCGAAAACTGAGAGAGGTTTTTGTCCATAACATGCCAAAGAAGAAAAACCTCCTTCACTTTTTTCACAGGTGTCATGGTTTTAGAGAAATGTCAAAATTGCAATTGCGAGATCCAAGGAGGTTGGCCAAGGCATTAAAACGACGGAAAAGGCCCGATCCACTCCAAATTTTGGACAAAGCCTCTTTGACTGAGCATGGTACTTTATTGGGGACTCCCAGCCCAAATTTCAAGAAATTTGGAGAAAATTTTGTCAATTGTGAATTTTTTGTGCCAAACACAGGTTTTCTCCCCTTTCGTTGGGCAACTCCATTTTGGGAAAACTCAGAATTTCTGGATTTTTCATGGAAAGTTACACTTGCTCAGCCATTTCCAAGAAATTTCACCAAGTTTTGGGCCTCCAGAAAGTCAAAAAACAAGCAAAAAATGACTTTCTGCCACATTTTTGACACATAGGAAGCAATCTTGGGATATTGCAATTTTGGAGGGGACAATGACCACCACATTTAGAAATTCCACTTGGGTTGGAAAGTAGACATCCATACCTTTCCAACAAGCCCACTTTTGCCTTATTTGGACACCTGGAAGTGCCTCAAAAGTGCCTCCAAAGGCGTGCGACCCATTCAGGAATTGCGCGCGACCCATCAGGCAGTTTGCACAGGGATTCAACCTACAACTCAGCAAAACGCAGTTTTGACTGGATTTGACTTTTTGGAGTTGATTTTCATCCTCCTTGTTGTAAATGATGTAATTTTATGATATTTTGACACTTATTTATCTCTTCTAGAAGATTCATTCATAAGATAGGCAAACATTTAATGAATGAATTGGTTTCCTAGCTTATAGAGGCAAGTTGTTTTGACTGCCTAGATTTTAGTGCTCAGTTTAGAATTGGTTGAAACAGCTCCTAGAAGGATGAGCTCGACCCCTAGAGGCAAGGAAAGTTGTTAGCTTGCCTATATTATGTATTTTCTTAGTCATTTTCAGAGGTTGGAGAGGTTGGACTCTTGAGGGATAAGCTCTATTGTATTACTCATTGTATCTCTGCAATTTTTGGCAAAGGAAGACCAGGGTTTTGCAGTCCTTTTTGGGATTCTTGTGGTCACATGTATTGATGGTGTGTTTCTCTTTGTACTTGTAAGTGTGTTATGTGAATCATTTCCTTACTTTTCCTTCTGCAAATTAGGCAAATGAAGTGTTAAAGTAGAATTCATGACTGTCATGCTCTGCTTTTAAGTTTGCTTAATATCAATGTTTTCAATTGTTTAAGGGGAATTAAAGGTTATTGCTTGCTCTCCTTAACTCCTCACCGGTCATTCTCATCCATCCACCTCTATCAAAGGCATCAATACTGTCTCCTACCTTGCCCTAAAGAACCCCCTGCAAAAACTATGTCCAATCCCCACACCCAAAATTGCCTTTCCCCAACTTTCCACCAAAATCTTAAAACTTACAATTCAAACCTTTTTTATCAGTTTACTAGCCTAAAATCAGTGTTTCCTTATTGGTTATATCGCCCATTGAAGATCTTTACCAAGATATACCGGAGAGAGCCCTCTCCTGCCCCATAGGGCTAGCTACGAGGCTAAGTGGTTTGATGTTGCCTTGGAGTTTACCTTTTTCAGCCTGAGGTGAAATTTCAAGCGCTAACAGAACACCAAACCATGAAATGACATGGTGGAAGAAAAGGAGAGTAGTTGTTTTGTCAGTATTATTGTATGTAGGCATCACTTCATCCTACTTGCTAAAATAGTCAACTGCTATGATGATATAGCCATTCCCCCAGATCGAGTGAGGGCTACATGTCATGAAAGCAATGCCCCATTTTGTAATTGGTCCAAGGAAAATAACATGATGGAAAGGAGCAGGAAAAGCATGGATCTTATGATCCTATATCTGGCATGCATGACACTTTTGGATGATGAGGATGCAATTAGGAAATATAGTAGGGAAAAACTAACCATCACACAGAATATTCTGTGCGGTGCCATAACCAGATAAATGACTGCCACATGCCCCAAAATGAAATTCATTTAAGAATTTCTTGGATTCCTCATGCGTTTGGAGCCTTTGAAAAACCATATCGATAACATGGCAATAAAGGGTGTCACCAATTATAATATAGTTCTTGGCTTCATATCGAATATGTCGTTGGTCAGAGCGAGAGGTATCGAACTGGAAAGTTTGGGTTTGCAGATATACGATAATGTTTCCCTACCACAATTCAGATGATAATATCAAGAACAATTACTCACCAAGAATAGAATCACCAGATGTTGTTTCAGTTTCAGTAGTGGGAAGGTGTTGAAGGCTTGAAATGTCAACCTCAAAATCAGGGGAAAAGCACCCGGTTGGGACCTTAGAGTAGATCCTTTTCTATTTAGGTTGGTGGCTCCGACTCGGATTATGGGACCAATTTCCCTTTAAATGAAATTATAAGAAATAGATTGAATAAAATTATAAATCTCTAATATAACTAAAACTAAAAATAGGAGTAATAAAATTAACATCTATCCTGGGAATGCTATTTGTATATATGATTAGAGAGATTTCATAATTAATATGACAATGTTGATTATCATGTAAATATGAAGTTAAAACAGAGAAAGATAATTAATTTAGTTAAATAGTTAATTAAATTAACTTATAAATTCATCACATATATGAGATCTCACTATTCATATGTATAATTTATGATTCAAATCCACACATTTCAACAGTGATAATGAATGGTTGTTACAACACATATACAATGAACAAAAGAAAACTTTCCATTCAACTCTTAAACAAAAGAATAACACAAGGATAATAGAAGATGATATATTAATGCTCTTCTCATGGGAATAATGACGGATATATATTAAGAAAAAATTAAGTTACAATAGTGCAAGATTGAACCTTCTTTCAAAAATTTGGAACCCCTTCTCATAACAAAAGGAGGGGATTTACAGTTTCATAAGAAAACATGGTAACAACTTTAGGCAGTTTTAACAAACGTAGCCAAAATAAACCCAAAGAGACAAATTTAGAATATCTTGTAACAAATTATCTAATCCTATGAAGAAGGTTGTCCTCCCATTTTTTGCTGCATCTCGTAGATATATATCATGTTCTTTAACTAAGGTGGAGACCTTGGTTGAATTCACAATTGTGGTTTTACCAAAAACTGCCAATGACTTTCCAAGTTAATCTTAGATAGCTGATCAATAACTTCATCTCACTTTTTTGATGACTCTTACCACATTTTAGTGAATAGTTTAATATCTAGAAATGTTCCTTTGGGGCAATTTGATATAAGATTTTCTTGAAATAAGTTATCACTAACTATCTCAAAGATATTATTTGAAATATTTCTTGCATAGAACATTGTTGCCTTTGTTTTCTTAAGTCAAACTTCCCATTCTCTAAAAACAATTTCCTTATGTGATTCTTCAATTCTAGGAATATTAGCTACTTTTCCATCATTGTTGTCTTTACATGTGAGGAAACCTGCATTTTTTTCTTCAATGTCATCACAATAAGTTATGATATATGATAACTGATCAACTAGGGAACTAGATGTATTCCATAAGTCATGAATAGTTGCCAACTTTTGAAAAAATACAAGATCTTGTTGAGTAAGGAGAGTGTTTAACTCTTTCTCTTCCTTCTTGAACTCTGCCAATTCAAGATTAAGACTTAGTTGTTCAATCCTACTCTGCAATTCCTGTATTTGAATATCTTGGGCCTGCAAATGAGTAACATATTGAACTTTGAGGGCATTAAAAAATATTTTGGAGTTTAATAATCTGTCCTTTCCATTGCTCAACAATATTTTGTTTCTTAATTTCAAAATTCTGTTCCAAATGGACAATTATGTCTTCTTTTTCTTTTAACGACTATTGTACTTATGTGACTTTATCTATTTTTTTTGAAGCATAGGCTCCTTTGAATTGAGTGAGCCTTCCTAGCTCCTATGTAGGAGTGGTGAGAAGGCCTTTCCATACAACCTCAACAAAAGCATTTCTAAGGACTAAAGCTTGGGAATGATCAATTTTTCTTTTCTTCCTCTCCCTTTTTCCAACAACCTTGTTCTGGGGACTAGAAAGGATATTAAATGGAGGAATTTCTTGAACTCTTAAAAAAATATTGGATGTTTGGAAAGCCAGTATAATTTCAATTTCTTCATCCCATAAAGGCTTCTTAGAGGCCTTTTTTGTTATTAAAGGATTTTGAAGACTTTTGGAAGTGTCTTGAACTTTCTCTTGTAAGGGAGTCTTTAAGATTTGAGGTTATTTGGCCTTCAAAGCCTAGTTATATCGCTCCCATATTTCATCAAGCATGGTATTAGGCATAAACCCCTCTAGTTGGGAAGAAGAGGAAGCACCTGTTTCTCCTGATTGAGACACATCAACTGTCTTTGTGGAATACACAACTATGACATCATCCTGAATTGATCTTTCCTGAGGAATTATTAATGAATCCATAGGAAAATTATCTAGCCTTGTGGCTCTATACTAGGTCAATTGAATCATCTCTTGTGGAGTCAATTGTTGTTCTGCCTATCTCATAACCACTAAATAAGTAGAAGCCTTTTCAAACATATCATCAAACTTGTTTAGCTCATGAGAAAATTGCTTGATGCTTGATGTTGCGGAAACCTTTTTGATGGTTTGATGGAGATCATACTGTTTATTAGGAATGGTGAGGAAATTGAGCTCTTGAATAGCATTAATTTCAATGCCTTCATGCTTGAAATTATCCATAGAATATATAGCACACAGATAAGGAAAAATAGGCCACATATTTTTATTTTCTTCCTTTAAAACTTTTGAAATACCATTCCCTACAGTTTGGTATGCTATTTCTTGGGAAAGGAGCTTGTCAGGAACAAATAGAGGTAATACATGGGGGCACACAAGACTGCCAAAGACTTGAACATAGGTAAATAACTCTTTGCCGAACCAGTTTCCTACCTAAAGTAAATCTATTTCATCTTTAGGAGATACCCTTGGGGCTCTTTTATCAAAAATAATTTGGTAAATAGGTGTTGAGGTATAAAAGGTGTCTTTTTAACTCCTAATTATCTTCACATTAGTTATCAATTTGAGAAAGACTTTCTATTTCAAGAGTGTACACAGTTTGTGGCGGCTATTTACTCAAGAGTAATGTTTCTAAATTGTAGTACAATGCTCTCAAATACAAGAATAAATGGATACAACTAGTGAACTCAAATTACAATTAAAAGAAAACCAAACTAAACATTTACTCAAGTATCAGTCAAGAATACAGTAACAATAACTCAGTTCTCTTTTAACTGATTGATATTCCAAAAATATTTTCTAATCTAAATAGCAAGGATGTCGGTCTGAGAGCGTAGAAAACAGTAGTCAATGCTCTTTACAGTGGAGGATCTCAAGATAACATGCTGAACTAAATTACTAGATTGGAAATAGAATGCTGAACTCAAATGACTAAATTTGAAATCATAATAAGCAAATGCTGAAACAGGTATTTGAATAACAACTTGAACCAATACTTCTGCAGCATGTAAAATAGAGTAATTAATTAAGTCTAAGAATATGAAATAGCAAAGCGATGCGATAAATGGAAATCAAACCAAACCATAACAAGACAGAAACCATAAAATAATGATACAAGAACAGTAAGTGAATCCACCAGGGCTGGGCCCTTAGTCACCAATGAACACCGCTAGATTACTTCAGTATGAGAGAAGGAACAACTACTGTATTATATATTAATCACTTGCAAAATGGTTACAGCCAGTTCGTACTCTGTTTTAACAACGAGAGTCGATGATCAAAGTAAAAATACAAGAGTAATTTCTGAATAATCTCCAATCCCCCACTCTCTTTACAATCGCTGCTTTTATAATGGCCAAGTGATAAGAAGGGTAAAATAGTAACAACAATCTCTTAGGATCAAGAGATCTTGAGAGATTCGCACAATCTTCCATCTTCAGTTAACTTTCTTCCTTGCACTAATGCTATGATCTCCTTTGTTCTCCATAACTGCGTGCTCCATCCTTGGCTTGCTGTCTATATGCAGTTTGCTGGCTAGGGAACAACAGTTGTTCCATTTCGTCCTTTTCTTGCATAAGGAGTGACAACAATTAGTTAAATCATGATGATAGATAATTTCCTTATTTTTACCATAATCCTTTGATATATTAACACTTTAGGGTGTAGAAGTGATATAACTAAAGAAAAGGATAATGAAATAAATAATATATATATACCTTTTCCATGACTCAAAAATAGGTAGCATGACTCCATGACAAATTTTATAAAAATGAGGAAAATAATTTGAATCCCAAAGATTACTGTGGTATATGTGGATAGGGGTAGGGTATTCTAAAGTACACTTCCACCCCATAGAGCTGAAGTCCGTAGTGAAACACGAGGTGTCCATTATGTAAGAACTCATGTAAAAGGGGGGGAATTATTTTTTCTGATACTTTACGCTTGCTTCTAAAAGCTAGGATATGAGACACTAGGTTATCTAAAATTATATTTCCCCAATCAAAGTTATAACCCTCTAAAGCCCCATCAATCAATGGTATCCATTGATCAATAAACTTATGTGTATTATGGTAAGTAAAGATTCTACACATCATAACGAATATTTGTAAATACGGACTAGAAATGGAGTCGATTGCATACTTACCTGATTCCTCTTGCTTATGCTTATTTGGATCTCTCCTCCACGATCTAATAGGCTCTGATGCATGGTCATGTTCCTTCATGAATTTTTCCACAAACAACTTATTATATGCACATTGAGGCTTGGGTAGATAGTACATTGTACTCAAATCCTCTCTAGTGCATGATCCTATGACCATATGCTTCATTGTCACAATCTTTCTTTTTGCAATGCTCATGTTTTCAATGCCCCACCAAATCATGTCTATATAAGGAATAAATTTTAGGGTGGCCACAATCGTATGCAAGAATGAATTGGCCACATCACTATAAGTAGTATTTGAGACTAGCTAGAATCATCAGCTGCAATTGTTCTTTGTGTGACCCTAGACCCTTCATCCTCAAATAGTTTATATATTGATTCCCAAGAGGAACTTACAGAATCTGAAGAACAAAACGTGTCAAAAAATAATCCTAGCATAACAATAGTTTCAGTTGGAGGAGAAGTAGGTTTCTTCTTTCATTTAGCTGATTTATATATTTCTTCATTATTACAATGGTCGGGACTGGCTTGTAATACAAAACACAAGGATGAGCAATAACTTCTTTGCACAAAATACTTAGCGCAAATAATGAATCTTGCACAACAATCTCCTTCTTAAAAGGGAATTTTGATAGAATTGTGTTGAAATGAATGTAAGAGTTTATGATTTCAAAAACAATATATTCACCACTCTCAAACATTAAGTGTGAAAACATGGATTCGTGTTGGTTTATCCAAATCAACATATCAAAAGATAAATATTGAAAGAACGAATTGGGGGTGCACTCAAAAGTTACAATAATGGTAACTTCCGATAAATGGAATCCGATGAAATAATTACTATTGAAAGGAGGCAGGAAGCGATATCGGAATATCTATATCAGAGTCTACATATCAGAGGTTTAGTATCATGACTTTAAGAAATGGACTTCTGATATGAAAGTTCCGATAAAGAGGCTTTAACAGAATTATCAGAGGTATGGGACATGGGAGATATCGAGGATATTGATATGGGAAAGGACAAGTATTAGATGCGTGGGATATTGGAGAGAATGGATATTGAAAGTGTGAAATTTCATAAGTTCCATATTAAAAAGTTATGATGTTTGGAAGATCCGATATAATAAATGACGGGTGTGTGACTGGGGGACCATTATAATATTTATGCACTTATGCGTTATGGTAAAAATTTATGTAAAATCCCTTTAATTAATGAAGTGATCATCAGGGAAGTTATATCAAAGAATTTCTTTCACTTAATTTCCAACAAGGAAAGTTATGATAAAATAAGGATCTGATAGAAGGTTTTTGATAATGCTTATATTTTAAAAGAAGAGGGTTGATTGGGGTTTATGTTTTAACGTAAATTTTTAAAAGTTGAACTCCGATATATAGGTTCGGATAGAGTAAACCTTCAAGCCTATCAAATTTTACATGAGATTAAAAAATTTCCTATCTTTATTGAAAAATAAATAATTTTATTAAAATGAAAGAAGAGTCCCCATTATTTATTAATAAATAAACTAAAAATAAATGGGGGATTTTTTAATACTACAACAATTGGAGACATACTTGGTGGAACAATTATCTTTGTAAAAGTAAATGAAATTTTAACAACTAAAGATAAAGGCCTAGAAAGATGTAAATATTTGAAATTCAGATTGATTAAGATTACTCTGAATAAACAAAACTCATTCTTTTATAAAATTTCCAAACATGTTATTGATAAAAACCTTCATTATCGTTGTCATTCATTTAATCAATTATAAATATAAAATAGATAATTATAGAATCTTAGCATTAAGATAAACATATTTATCACTGGTAGAGCCTTTGCTGCCAGTAGACATCCATAGCCTTGAGAGGGTTACCATTTAAGAAAACAATACCTATATCCCATCCACTTATAGTAATATTTTAGAGGTATTAATTTTTCTTTTTGAACTTTTATTTTAGCTGCTTGAAAGCCATTGTCCTAGTTTGGTAGCCAGATAATGAAATTGCCATTCACATGTTATAATGATATTGAACAAGTCGTCTCATGATGAGACCTCTTGTCCTATAGTTATGCATCCATAAGCCATTATCTTGTCTTGGTAACCAGTCATGATAATGTCAACATCATTAGTTTCCCATGATAATAGTAAATCGGCTCATAATGAGACCTCTTATCTTTCAAGTTTTTAAATTTTTTTGAATTACACTCTAAAAATTATAAAATTAGTGGATGGGGAGGTAAAATTACTCCTTAAGAGTTGTGGATGATGATCAAAGTCAAAAGATGCTAAAAATTCAAAGTAGTCTTTATTTTTAAAAGAATTTGTCCATGATCAATCAAAGGACAACAAGATCTTTTAGAGTTTCAAGTGATGAAATATTTACAAACTAATGGATATAAAGATTTTAGATATTATAATAGGTGAAATACTAAACTTCAATGCTATAATTTATTTCTAATAACCTCTCCTTTAATTGATTAAAAAATCATGTTAATGATGAGAGACCCCAATATGAAGTCAAAAGAGTGCTTACTCAACATGACCAACTACAAGAGACCGATATGTACATATGATTATTTACATGTTTATAGAAAAATACAAATTTTAAAGATTTTTTTTTTTTTTAAACTAACCCATTTACGGGAAGAGCATCCGTCTTTCCCTATAAATAATTAAGGGTAAAAGTATATGGGCCTAGTTTTTGAATGATCTAAAATGGGTTCAGCCACAATTTTTGAAATTTTGTGTGTCTACCTTTTTCTTTATGGGACTTATCCCATTTTAGAACCAAGTCACCAATTTGAAAAGTTTTGTTACTCACTAAACTCGTATCAAACCAGGACTTGACCATCTGTTGATGTGGAGCATCTGTTTTTTTGTCTTTATCTATTTCTTCCTCTAACTTAAGAATTTTCGAAATTCTTAATTGTAAAGCAGAGGAAGGTTTTTATTCTATAGATTGCACTAGGGCCAGTGAAGGAAAATCTAGGTTAGGAGGTAGAATAACCTCTTTTCCATACACTAATTAAAAGGGGGAAATGCCTAAAGAGGCCTTATGAGTAATTCTACGAGCCCACAGAGAAAAATTAGAGCTTTGTTTCAATTCTTTTGATTTTTGTCAATAGTTCACTTAATGATATTTATGAGATTTTTATTGGTGAATTATGCTAAGCCATTTCCACGAGGATAGTAGTTTACAGAATATTCGAGTTTAAAGCCTCTCTTGAGTACAAATTCAGTAATAGAATTTTTGGAGAAATAAGATGCACTGTCAAACATGAGGGCATAAGGAAGGCCAAAATTGGTTTATAAATTGATCGATAATATCGATTATAGTTTTAGAATTGACCACCTTCATGGGTATTTCTTCCACCCATTTGGTGAAATAAACTGTAGTAGTTAAAATGTACTTATGTTGTTTAGAAGAGTGTTGGGATGGGGTCCTCTGGGTCAACTTTGGGGCAAAAGCCCAAGTTTGGATGTAAAAAGATGTAAAGTCTCTGCAAATTGTGGTCACAGAGCGCGTAGCTAGTTAAGAGTAAAAAAGGGTTTTACCCTTCTTTTATGTAACTGGAGTCGACTTTTGAAGATCTACCCATGGTCCATGGACCATGGGATTGTATAAATAGGTGTGTCTTAGAGAGTCTAAGGCAAGTAAGAAGAAGTTTATGGATATGCGCGAAGAATTATAGTGCAGAGACAGAAGTCTTAGAGGAGGGAAAGGCTTTGCAGCTAAGTTCGAAGAGGCCTAGAGTAGTGTTCGCACCTAAGCGCATTGACCCCTGCAGTCGAGTGCGCAAGGAATTTTTGAGTCTGTAAACCTTTGTTGAATATCAATAAAGAAGATTGTTATAGAAATTCCTGTGTTTAAGTCCCTTTATTTATGTTATGTATGAATGTGCTATATGTTGTGATGAATGATGGCTTTATAAATTAATGATGTATTGATGCACAACTTTACTTAATCTATATTGTTATCTAAACACAATTAATGTTAAGTGATTACGTGAAGATCATAACTCTTTATGTTAACGTTATCGCACACTTAGGTAATTCAAAGTAACTACTAATCTAAGGGTAATCTAAAGCACGTGTAAGTAGCTAATTGACCTGTTCAAGGTCTACAAAAGTAAACCGTAGACCTTCACAGAGGTCTAGAGGTTAATCAAAGGAAGTTACAACAATAGGCCACAAGAGCATAGATGTCTATACAAAGGTAGATCTAGGTCACCAAAAGGACATCAAACTGATCTCTGCGTGCAAAAAAGAGGTTCTAGCATCCCCCCATACTACTTCGGGTGACACTTTAGTCCACACAGTGTGGATTGATGTCAAAAGGCCAGTAGTGTAGGGATTTGCTTTAGGAAACTAACTTTGAACCTGGGTCAGGACCCCCTAAGCCAAAAAATGGTTCCATTGCCGGGACCAGGATTTGCATAAAGAGATGTGTGATGTTGCATCACTGGAATCTAACCAAGAAGGAAATTGAGAAGTGGTTGGATTGAAATATCCATGATTTCATGGCACAAGAAAAAATGAATATGCGACTGACAAAAGAATAGTGGTTGGACAGATATTTGTACATAGAAATACATGAAATATTCTTCTACACCTTCCCAATCAAACTATACGAGTGGATCGCTAAATTGGTAGATGACCAAGGATAGTGGAGGCATGACGGTCCGATAGTGTGGATTGCAGAGCTCGAGCGCAGGTTGGAAGCTTATGAGATAAGATCGCGTGTGTAGTTGATCACTGGCTTGATCGAGTCATCAGAGGATTTGTTACAGAGTTTGCGGTTGATACCTTAGTTAGTTACAAAGAGGTAGAGTGACACTTCTTCAAGGGACCATGAGGTAAGTATTTGAGATCTTTGAATACTTGGATTAAGATTCTCTTGTGTGAAAATAGGGTTATGACATTACTTTGATGTTTGGATCTAGGCGAAGTGGAAGAAGCTTTAGAAATCAAGGAAAAATAGGTCCTGAATATAGTCCATTGATTGGACCTCCTTCAAGTGATGATGAGGGAGTAGTACAAGCTCCACTGCAGAGTGCTAACCATTGATAAGGCAGGGTTTTCCATGGATACCTCATCCATCCACACCACCTCCACCTTCACCCACACCACCACCACCATCGACATTGGTCAACATGTCGAATACGATGAAGTTACCAATTCAAAGGCTTAGGAAGCGAGGATTCAGATCATTTTTGGTCTATTGTGAAGGGTGTGTGGACAACATAACAAATTACCAATGATAATATAAAGAAGGCGTAGTTAGTCACCACTCTATAGGACTGTGCATTAACATGGTATGTTAAGTATTGCACTGACAATCTGTTGGCATCATTGGCAGATACTCAAACCACATTGAACAAGGGATTCGGTAAGCCTAAATATGCCTCCCAGTCGGTGATTGGATTTAAGGAAATCATGATGAGGCACAGTGAAACGCCATGAGAGCTAGATCAAAGACTGAAGTGCGGGATTTGAGAAGCTAATATGAATCTCACAGAGAGTCGGTACCGTGATTGGTTTATAGCTACACTACTACCCCACTTAAGGATTTCTTTATCACAACAAAACATAGGAACTCAGGGGGAAGCCCTGGAAATTGTGATGAGATTGCATGAGGCACCTATCTAGGATGCTTCTTTGGGAGTTCAATAGATTCATGCAGAGTTGTAGAACCTTTTCTTGGAGTTGTAGTGCTTGAAAAAGGAAAAAGTGCTTCGGCCGAAGGTGCATGAAGAATTTTGGTGTCTCAAGTGTAAAAAAAAGGGGCATGATAAAGATCATTTCCCTGTCTTCGTGAATTACATCATAGGAGGGGGTCGTATGCCCATAAGGCAGGAAGATCCAGGAGGACCAAGTGTGGGGCCCACGCTATGGTGCATTATTTGTCAAGTAGTCAGAAAATATGTAACAAAGAATTTCCATTTGCTACAAATGTTTGTACAGACACCATGAAAAATGTTCTGTGATTTATGTAAATTGGTGGGCCACGATGAGCACCAATTTCAGAGCTATGAATTAATGATGGAGAGGATGCCTACGTATTGAATGCAAGCAGAAGCTTGACCTATGGTTCAGGGTGCTAGGGGAATGCATAAAGGATATCAGAGGTGAAAACGAGGCTGAGGAGAAGGAGGACCTGGGAGGGGTCAGGGGCAAGTCATTTGTTACAATTACAGAATGCCAGGACACTACACATGGGAGTGTAGGAATTAGACACGCTTGTCATGTCAATACTGCACTCAGTTTGACCACACAATCAAAGAATGTCCTATGCTGATGGCCAAGATGAAGGAGAAGAAGGCATAGCCTTAGCATCCTACCCAAAACTTACAGATGATGAGGGTTGAGCCCAGCGAACAAGACCCAGATGTGAATATCATACTACGAAGTAGGATTGCGACTAGTGATGATAACAGAAAGCAGCCCGAAGAAGGTGGATGGGTCCACAAGGCCCCATAAAAGGAGTTTGGGTTTGATCTATAGTGTGTGAAGGAAACATTTATGGAAGCAAAGAAAAGCTTCGCTGAGACCTCTACCTCAGGAAGTCAAGACAAATTGCTTGCAGAGGTTAACCCCTTTGTGCTTACCACCTTCTTGGAGACTTGTATGAAACTACTGCGCGATAGAAAGGCTATAAAAGGGTTACAGGAGTTGAGAAACAAGTGTGCCATGAGGATAATACACCCGATACACCCCCCGTAGTTAGAATGATCGGTAAGCATAATGTAAGAATAGGGCGCGAGATGAGGCTTACCACACAGATAGGAGACTATGAGATGCACCAGGTTATTTTGTATTTGGGGTCTAACGGGAATGTATTGCTTGAATAGAAATGGGAGAGTGGGGAGACCTACACTGCAGTGGTCTCTGATTCAACTAAGGATGGTGGACCAACAAAACATTATCCCTATGGGACAATTGTAGGGAGTTATTGTAGATATAGAAGGTGTGAGCGCATTGGATGATTTTGAAGGAATATAGATTTTTGATGATAGAAATCCATACCCTCATTTTTGGGAATTTATTGGGCTATCAACATGAATGGGGTCATTAATTTGAAGAAGCAGACAATGTCATTTGAAAGGAAATCGTTGCGCATTGTAGTACCATTGGACCTTACAGAAGGTTAGCGCTATATTGAACCAGTTCGTGAATATGAGGAGAGTGATGATGATTTGGATCAGATCTATAAAATCACAACACGAAAATAAGACTGGGTTAATCCAACAGTTGATGGATGAATTTCACGGGACCGTGAAAGCTCCTATACCTTGGATTCAGACAAAGATTTGGAACATTGCCAAAACATGATGCATGAAGTATCTACACTATGATGCAACATGATGACCAAACCGCTACGCTATGTGTCATTGAAGGTAATAAATTTACTTTATTACAATGGTTTAACTGACGTACATAAATTTTTGGATTCTTTTGAAAGAGAAGTTCTAGAGGATTATCACTTTCAGGCATTGGACTTGGCATTGTGCACTTTGCTTGCTCAATGGTGGGGTATGCACAAGGAAAACTTTAATGAGTGGCACAATTATAGAAGGATGATGAGAACGCAATTTCATTGTCCTAAAGTATGGGTAACTGAGAAGTATGATGGGAGGAATGACCCATGTGATTATTTGGCCAAATGGACCAAGGTATATGGAACAGAGCCGTAGCTAGAATGGGTGCATTTATTTTATCACACTCTCGACATAATCCCTATGAATTGGTATTTGGAAATGAAGCTCCACCATGGCACTGCAGAGTGGATGTATTAAGAGAAGGGTTCGTGAGGACACTCAACTTTAAAGACGGGTTTGAAAGAATTGATGAGGCACTATAATAGTTTAAGGTGATGATCTTATGAATCTCACAAGATCCTTTGGATTTGATTCAACGAGATTGGAGCACCCAACTGTTCCATGCACTGGAATGCTATAATATGACTACTAAAGTGGAGGATAAGGATCCAAGGAATCTCAATATCCTAGAATCAGAAGGCCACCATGAGGTTGAAGGTCCACAAATAGAGAACCCAGATATCGCCACACCACTAAAGACTAGGTAGGTAAACATTGGTACTAAAGCGAAGCCTAAAATCGAGAAGATCGAAGATTATTGGGATGATTCCAAAGTGGATAAAGTTGTTGAGTTACTCTGCGAGTACTAGGATCTTTTTCCTACAAAATTTTCGGACTTGAAAGGCATCATAGGCAATTTAGGAGTGATGAAAATAACTTTGAAACTAGATGCGAAGCCCTTTAAGCAGAGGCCATATCACCTTAATCCCAAATACAAGGGAAAGGTCTGCTTGGAGTTGGATAAGATGCTTGAGGTGGGTATTATTGAACCAGTGGAGGAATATGAGTGGGTGAGCCCAATGGTAGTTTAGGAAAACTATCAGAAGGGAGAGATAAGGATTTGTGTAGATTTAAGAAAGCTTAACGATGCCTGCATTCGTCATGCTTTCCCAGCACCATTTACTGATGAGGTATTGGACAATGTGGGAGGACAGGAAGCCTACCCATTTATTGATGGGTTCTCTGGATACCATCAGATCAAGATTGCACTAGAAGACCGGAGTAAAACAACCTTCGTGATTGAATGGGGGTGTTTTCAGTACATAGTGATGCCCTTCAGACTCAAGAATGCATTGACGATATTTTCTCACGTAGTCATTGTGACGTTCAAATAATTTATTCACAAATTCTTGGAGGTATATTTTGATGACTGGATAGTGTTTGGACTAGTAAAGCACCATGTAGCCAGTCTGCGCTCAATGTTGGATACGTGTCGAAGGTATTAGATCGTGTTGAACCTAAAGAAGTGCTTGTTTTTTTCCCCTTTTGGATTTTTCTGGGTCATGTGGTATGCAAGAAAGGACTCATGGGGTACCCTACCAAGATTGTAGTAATAATCAATTTGGAAGCCCCAAGGAGTGTCAAATAGTTGCGCGCAATGCTGGGCCATACTGGGTATTATCGGAAGTTCATCAAGGCTTATGCTCAGATTACTGCAAAACATGGAGAAGTTGCTAAAGAGGATGCTACATTCTATTGGGATGAAAGATGTCTGCGAAGTCTGGATGTCTTGAAGGAAACAATGGTCATTGCACTAATATTGGTCTTCCTGAATTGGAAGATGGAATTCCCTATGCACATTGATGCCTTGTGTATTGCATTGGGAGCAGTACTAACAAAAGCTAGTGAAGGGGAGATGGATCATACTATATCATTTGTGAGTAGAAAGTTGTCAAAGGCTGAAAAGAATTATTCGACAACAGAGCGCAAATGATTGGCTATGGTGTATGCACTCAAAAAATTTAGACATTACCTGTTGGGCAAACATTTTAAGATGTACACAGACCATTATACATTGAAGTATCTAGTCAATAAGGCTATTTTGGGGGGGCAAATATGCAAATTGTTGTTTTTATTCCAAGAATATAATTTTGAGGTAATTGTGAAACCAAGAAGGTTGAATGCAGGACCTGACCATCTGTCACGCATTGAGACAAGAGAAGAGCCTACCAATTTGGAGGAAGGGCTACCCGACACGCAACTATTTGTAGTGTGTGTAGAAAACAACCACTTTGTAGATATTATCCATTTTTTGACCACCAAGACAGCTCCAGAAGGCTACGCCAGTCATCGAAAGAAATAATTGGTAGTACGTGCAGCCAAAATCTTAGTAATTGTGAGACATTTGTATAAAATGGGATCGGATGAGATACTCCAATGGTATGTGCTTGATTTTGAAAGAAAAAGCATTCTTGTGGAGGCTCATGGAGGAGTTGCAGGAGGGAATTATGCCAGAAAAGCAACAACGTAGAAGGTATTGCGCGCTGGGTTATGGTGTCGACGCTGCATAAAGATTCTAAAGCATATTGTAGGCCATGAGATGCATACCAAAGAATGGGCAAACCATCATGGAGTGATGAGCTGCCTTTGAATCTGCATGTCTCATTACAACCATTTGAGAAATGGGCAATTGATTTTATAGGATCGATTTAGCCCCCAGGAAAGAAAACAAGTGTACGAGATATCATCACCGCAATCGAATATCTGACCAAATGGGTGGAGGCATAATCTGTGAAGGACTATATAGGGGTGGCAACAACAAAGTTTTTGTTTGAATATGTGATGACCAGGTTTAGTTGCCTGAAGGTATTGATGAATGATCGCAGTACACATTTTCTGAATGAAACGATCAATGCGCTGATAGAAGAGTTCTAGGTTTACTATCAGAAAAGTACACCATATCATCCTTAGGTCAATGGTGAGGTTTTCAATAAGATATTGCAAAATACAGTGACAAAGGTTTGCAACACGTAGTAGAATGAATGGGACATGCACGTATCAGTGGTACTATGGGCATACAGGACTACTTGCAAAAATCTAATAGGTCAGATGCCTTTCTGATTAGTTTATGGTGTAGAGGTTGTAATGCATATGGAATATATTGTGCCTAGTCTATGCATAGTGGCTTTCGTAGTAATGGTGGACCATGGAGCCTTAGAAGAATGGCTCGCGCAGCTAATGGAACTCGAAGAAGATAATTTTTTGGCTGGATTGAATCAATAGGTTTAGAAGGAACGCGAAAAAGCTTGGCATGATCAGCACATCAACTGCGCACCTTCAAGGTAAATGAACTGGTTTTATTATATGATAGCAAGTTTTCTAAGTTTCTAGGAAAGTTGCAGATGCACTGGTTGGGGCCATATGTCATCAAAGAAATTACAAATGGTGGCGCAGTTCATCTCGCAAATTTGAATGGAGAACCATTTCCAAGAAGGGTAAATGAAAGCCAGTTGAAGCCATACATAGGGGATTCAACTCAATGAATACATGATGGAAGGATAGTCTTATTACTCGAAGAAGCTACAAGTGAGCATGGGACTATAAAATATATTGGCTGGTTGGTGGAACTATGTGATAAAGGGGCTGTGTGAAAAAGGGTGATGTCACAATATCAAAAGGTGCACGAAGGGAGCTACACTATGAGGGGAGATACCACGCAGCAAAACCTGAAAATGACCATTACAGTCACTATTCATGATTTGACAGCCAAGAGACAGTTAAGAAGAGCCGGGGGGTGGCATTAAGGCTAAAATTTTTAAAGATCTTCCACCAACTTGGCATTTATGGACAGATTTTTGGGGGTAGAGTCGAATTTGAATTCACATTCAGCTAGAAATTACGTGTGGCTGCCCAGTAGAGAACACTTTTCATCCTTAGAATTTTTGAGTTGTGTTTTCCGTCATTTATGAATCCTCAACTTTTCACAGATTTAGTCAGAAGACCTATGTTTGATACTTTACCTAAGGATACCCAGTAGTTTATTCTCAACACTATGTCTAGACCAGGTGAGACTGTAAGCACCGGAGGAACTATTGCCTCCAAAGGAGCGGCTCCAAAAGTTGTAAACATGGAGGCTTGGACTCCTGTGCCTACAGAGCCGAGGTCGCCTAGGCCAAAGCCTACACCAGTGCTTGAAAACACCAAGCTGGAGAAAGAAAAGAAGAATTGGCCAATGCCAGTGTTCAAGTTGCCGAGAAAGAACTCTATTAGCTAGGCCCAATGGAAAGATAAGTTTCTAGCGAAGGATAAGGAGAAGGTTGTAGATTTAGAGGCTGAATAGGGCATAGAGGATATAGATGCTAAGGGAGTGGAGCCCATATCCAAGTTGCTGGATTATATCCCTTTGCACAAGGGAAAGGTGAAGGTCACTAAGGACCTAGATGCAGTGAAATTACTCACTAATATGCCCATGCTACCAGAAAGAATCACCTTCGAAGGCCCGCAATTGGTTTGAATTCCCCATTTAACAATGGAAGACTGGGATTTGGCGGACCATGAGAGCTTCCACCACCTTGCGACGAAGAACCACATGAAGTGAGTATATTATAAAGAATCTAGTGTCAGTGTGTTGGAGCTAATGGAGTGGATTTGTGGAGTAAATCAATCAAGGTTGCTGAACTTGCTATGGGTGCCCCATTATCACTGATCCAACATCAATATCACTTCCATAAAGAAACTACTGACTCTGGTACATGATGGGTGTTTATGGTTGAGAACGCATATCCCCATCATGGACATGTTGATCCATTGGATCATGCTCCTGCCACATTCAAGCTTGAATCTGACCAAGGTATTTGGAAGAAAGACTAGTGAGTGCGACCTGGCAGAAAAGATGAAGAACAAATTTGAGCTAGTCAAGAAGCCACACGGGTACTCCATCACATCAATCACCAACCCCATGGTACAAATAGCCACACAGATCTTAGCCAGCAAAGTCACGAGGAAATTCCATGCGGACAAGGTTCTGGCACCCGTAATCTCATTAGCTGCATAATGCACGGAGGGTGTGCAGTTTAATTGGTCGTGCTACCTCTATAGCAAGTTCCTTGCAAATTTTCACGAGGCTCAAGATGAGAGAAATACCTTCCACTACACATGGTTGCTGATATCCATTGTGCTAGTCACTTGGGAGCTGCTGAAGGATAGTTAGTTTCCTCCCTTAGAGAAAGGATTACCGAAGGCTGTGTAGTTTGCCTCCCCGTGGGCCACAAAGGACTCCGTGTTGGCTTAGTGGTGCCTGACCCAGGTTTAGAGTTAGTTTCACCAAACAAATCCCTACACTACTGGCCCTTTTGGCATCAACCCGTGAAGCGTAGACTGAAGTCTCACCTGAAGCAGTCTGGGGGGATGCTGGAACCAGGTTTCCACACCGAGAGATGAGCGTGATGTCGTTTTATGCCCTAAATCTACCTTTGTGTAGATTGATAAGCCTTTAATACTTATCAATGTAACTCCATTTAATTAGTTTCTATACCTCCACAAATGGCTATGACTGTCCTTCGCAGACCCTTAATATTTGGATCAAATACTTATGGGCATCAAAGATGACTTATAACCTAGTAATTCCTTTGATCGGCTTAAGTGTTCAATAAATCCAAAAAACAACAAGATATTTTTCACATAAACAGTTAACAGTAATTGCGTTCATGTATTAATATAAATCATCTAAAGTTGCGGATAAATACATCGTTATTTCATAAACCCTTTATAACATAAGGTGCATTCATATAACAAAAGTAAAGAGATAACACAAGTATTTATACAACAATCTTCTTTATTGATAATCGGTTCAATCTTACAGACTCAAGACCTCCCTGCGCACTCAGCTATAGGGGTCCACACACTTAGCTGCGAACTCTACTTTAGGCCTTTGTGCACACAACTGTAGAGCCTTCCTTCTACTCTAAGACTTTTTCACTCTTACTCTTACTGACCCATTACATTCATATTCATCATCAGTACTTTACTTAGACATCCTAAGGCACACCTATTTATACAATCCCATGGTTCACGGACCATGGGTAGATCTTTAAAATCTGACTCAACTTACATAAAAGAAGGGTAAAAACCTTTATGACACTTTAACTATCTATATGCTCCATGACCACAACTTGCGGAGACTTTACATTTTATACAACAAAACTTGGGCTTTTGCCCCAAAATTGACCCTAGGGGACCCCATCCCAACAGGCCCTCAACACAGAGACTGTGACTCACCCTCGAGTCACTCTACTGGTGCAGAGATGTTACTATGAAGACCTCCAACTCTACTTGTGCCACTGCCACTTTAGCCATGCTCTGCGTGGCTGCCTGATTGATTTTCTCAACCAGTTGCTCTGTTGCCGGTCCTGCACTGTCTTCCTTGATTTTCTGTTGTGTGTTATGTAGGCTCGCCAACTTCTCCTAAATGTTGGCGGAGGTAATGTAGGCCTCATCCAACCAAGGCCCCAATCTAACCTTGAGGACCATCTCTTTCTTCTGTGTTGCTTCCACCTGTAGATCCAGTTACCTGGCCTCCTGCAACTTAGCAAGGCATTGTGTGGCAGCAATGGTGTGCACTATTTCTATGACTTCATCATACTATTGTTGGAGTTTTCAATCTTGTGAAATCAAGGCTTGCAGGGTGGGATATTCCTACAGAGTTCTCACTACCTCCATTGCTTTCTCAAAGAGCGTGGTGTAGTCTTCCACGGCGACATCCACTTTCTTAGCTCCATCCTTCACAACAGCTTCGCGTTGCTCCCTGATCTCTGGCAGAGTTGAAGGATGTGACTTAAACTCTAATTTTGTGATCTTCAAGTTCAACTCAAACTAAAATCTAACCATTTCTGTCTTGGCATCACGCACGCCTGCAACCAACTTTTTTATTTTTTCCTTCAACGACTCTTCCTCTGGTATATGTAGCTCAGGTACTATTCTACAAGCTTCTGCTACCGTAGCTGCATGCTGGTCATTTTGTGCCTAGACTTTCTTTTGTGCCTCCAGTGCCTCTGATTTCTTAATGAACATCTATTCATTATTGACTTTGTACTCACTGATAAGCCTTAGTGTGCGCTGCTCCCGGGACTTAGCTTCTGCTATCGCACCTGCTTGCAGCTTGTGAGGAAAATCACTCTGGAGCACAACCAAGTTGAGGACGATGTTCTTCATAGAGATGAAAATAGCCTTGTCAGTGGCCACCTCGACACTCAAAGATCCATTTAGCAATGTGACTGCCAGAGATCCAATGACCAGACTATCTCGGTTGCTTGAGTCGTCGCTAGTTCCAAACTTGTTGAGGCAGCGCTAAATTTCCCTATGCCTACCTAAATCCTATTGTCCTGGATCTACAGCTTGCGCAAATCCTTTTGGATGGTGCTCATTGCCTACCTTTGTTGCTGCTAAAACTAATGCAAAAGTTCTACTCTAGTATCATTCACCTTGTCGCCTATATCATCTAGGTTGTTATTTGTCAAAGTGATTGGATCCATCAACGGCTTTGTTGCCTTCGACTTCTTCCGTGGTCCTTCCTTCCCTTGGTCGGAAGGGAGTGCTCTCCTACTCCTCCTGACCATCGCCACCCTTCTCTAATTGTTCGTCCTCCTCCATTTGGGGTGAAGGGGACTTATCACTTTGCTCGAAGCTATGCTCTTCCTACTATGTCTGCTACTTCACAGCGCACTCCACTTCTACCTTGAACTTCTCCTTAGCCTCTTTCCTCCTTTTCTCACCCAACTGTTGTTCATTCTATTTGCCTGTGTCCTTCATCTTCTTCTCCATGGACTTGCTAGTCCCTATGGCTAGATCAAAAGGAGAATGTCAATCTGTTGTCCAACACTTGATGACCTCCTCAATAGCATCATCTGTAGCAAGGTAGGTTAGGTCAAACCATTTTTTCTCCAGATCCTTTCGTGTCCAGATGTATACGTGGTGGAAGCCAGCTTTGAATTATGCATACCCTGAAAGCTGCTCAAACATGATTCATGACAACTACGGCTTCTGGTTGATGTCCATATGAATACCTGCCTTGATCAGCACCCAAAAGACTTTGGTCTCTATGATCCGAACAACATCTTTTTTGGCCCGCAAAGATGTAAATTTTGCAGCCTCGGGCAAATATTTCTCTACGGTAGGAAATTGGTTGTCCTTCGGCAAATCCTAGGTGACTATCACAATCAAGAGCAACAACCATGAATAATGCAGTGTTTTACTCTCATCATGTGCCTCTCTATAGTTCATAAGGAACTCACTACACAGGCAGCATGCCTAGTTGAACTGTACACCCTCTGCGCACTGTGATGCCAAAGAAACCACTGGTTCCAACACGTAGTCTACGTGGCACTTTTTCATAACCTTGCCAGCCAAAATTTACATGGCAACCTTTACCCCTGCATTAGTAATTGAGGTAATCGAGTACCCTCATGGATTCTTCACAATTTTGAACTTGTCCTTCAACTTCTCCACGAGGTCACACCCACTCATCTTTCTGCCAAACTCCTTGGGTAGATTGTTACACAGCATTTTGTCACTGTCCCTATACTTTCCATTCCCTAATCCTAGAGGACCTCTACAGTGAACCCTACATGCTTACCCTTCATGAAGAAACTCCCATTGTGTCCCTCTTCATAAGCAGAACAATTCTCGTTGGCACCATTTCCCCAAAAACTTCTGTTTTACCCAATTTACAAGACTAGTGCTAATGGCCCTTGTCCTCCTCGCACTGATATCCAGGGGTTAACATTGTCCCTATCACTGACCGAAGTGATTGAGCTTTGTTCCAGTTGAGCCAGTCCTCTTATGGAAAGTTTTTTAAATAAAGAGCCAAAGCTTCTAGCTCTAGAAGCTTTGTAACGGAAGTCTGGTAAATGGTTTGGCCAGATGGGGTTGAGGATGTCAGTTTGGACTCCTTTCCCCTATAATGATGGAACTACCTCAAGAGATAAGACCTCCCATGAGAAGAGGATCAATCTCCCATCCATTCATCCTATATAAACCTCCCTTTTTCCCAAGCACAAGCTAGTGTTAATATTGGTGTGCTAGTGCTAATTAAGTTTGGAGTAAACAAAAAGCTATTCATAATTGTAGCTCTCTAGTGATGTGAGGGAGAAGTGTGAGTTTGGTTTAGTGTGAAGAATAAAGGGAAGAGCCTTAAAACTATTATTTTTTAGGCCATCATGGAATGCCAACATAAGTGTGTGGGAACCTAGTTTTGTCAGAGGAGAACGACAAGATCAAGACAATGGTTGTAATCTCTTCTTGATTCAATATATATGAAACTATCAATTGATTTCCTACATGATTTTTCGTCTTACATGTTCATGGTTTAATGTTTCTTGACTTGTTAAGTAGGTTGAATTATAATTTTTCTATTATCACGGTTGTTGTTTGCTATTGTTTACTTGTTTCAGGTGTTTGAAGAAGGAAGCGAGAGATAGCTGAAGTGAGTGAGAAAGGACATCATCTAACAGGATAAGCGTACTAAGAGGTAGGCCCTCTTAATTGGTTCTAACCAAAGGAAATCTTCCATAGAATGTATTAGCTATGGCTAGACCCATTATTGGGCTAGAAGAATTTTTTGTGTCTGCACTCATAATTTTACTTCACCACAAAGTGGTAACTCCGCTGGGGATCCAGACTTTTTGTTTGTCTTAGATTTCATGATTTCATGTGAACATTCCTAGTTCCACATTTTCCCTTTGGTCCTATTTATTTTCTCCTGCTTACTGGTCTAAGTTTGAAATTTATAGTAGTAGAACTGGTCCCTGTTTAAAAAAAATAAATATTTTTTTTCTTGGCTTCCTCACTTAGCATGCTTAATCTGCTGACAGTCATGGCAATCAGCTTTATATGCCGAGAAGCAATCGTACCGACCATCCTCTGGACCTTGTTGTCAGTTAGGCAGTCATGTCAATGATTGTAAGTGAATATTAGGATTTGTCCCCAATCTTGGCCAGTGTGTTTTTCTCTCATGATTTCGACCCTGTAAGCCTTTTAGACCGTTTTCTCCCTAACTAGAAAGCTACTTTTCGTTTGGTTTTGTTTGCTTGTTGGCTTATCACCTTTTTGCTTCATTTCTTGAGTCATTGGATGGTTAGTGACACTAGGTCATCTAAGTTGTCATCCATTTAGCCAATTTTGAACTTAGTGAGTCAAGTTGTTGGTGTACTTACTCCTTGCATTTCGTTTGCGGACCTTTTACGACTTTGACCTCCATTACACAAGTTTGAAAAGTTTTCATTTTCTTGTCTAAATGTTTCCTCTCCAGCATGGATTACATTTCTTGTCTTGTTATTGGTAAAGTCGATGCTTCATTAGTTTGAATGAGTTTCTCTTGTCATGTTTTCATTTGCTTGAAGAGCTGATTGTCTATTTTTTCACTGAAGTGTTGTATGCAAAAATTTCATTTTGTTGTTTCATTGAAAAAGTATGAAATTCTAGTTTGTTCCATCATTGTGCTATGATAGTCAGCATCATTAGGGACTAGGATTGCATTAGCATTTGAAAAAAGGAAAAGAACTCTTTTTTCTTTTGAAAGGACTGTTGGAAATGTGCTTGTCAGGAAATTAGGAATTGGAATGCATTTTTCATTAGTTTATTTTTTCAAAAAGTGAGGTAGTGAAAGATCAGTTTGATTTCAGTTGCTTGGTTGTTTGCATTTGATTGTGTAGTTTCTACCCTCTCTAGTGTAGGAAATTCATTGAATTGAAAGGGTCTTGTCTCATTTAGTTGCATTTAAGTTTCTTCGAGTCGCAACGCTAAGGCCTGAAAACTAAGACACAACTCAAGATAAACTTTAAAATGAATTTGATTAACCTAAGGTGCATTAGACATTGAATGATCATATCTAGAAGGTCTAGGCTAGAGACGTGTTCTGGCATCTCTAAACCTAGTAGCTGTCATTAGCTTCGAAATTAGATAGCGCTAGTACGGATTTGTGCTCCCCGTACCATCGAGTATATAATGGGGGACCCCTTTAGGCTGCAATCTTTTATCCTTAGGAATTCGAGTTGGTTGCCTTGCAAAAGTGATACATCGAACACAACATTTGGGGAGATTGCCTACTCGTACTTCTCGGTTCACCGAGAGGTATTCTATAGTTCTCGCTTGCTTGGTAATATTTTTTACCTAGATCATCTGGAGTAGTCATTTGATCTTTTTGACTCATTAAATTTAAAATATCATTCGAGCACTTGTCCTTTCGAGCTCATTTCCAATTGAAAGTGATAGAGTCGTCTTTGTTTCTTTCTCGACTCTTAAAAAATGAAAGAGCTTGAGTCTTTTTATGCGTCTTAATAATTGATTTCCCACGATCTCATAACATCCTATTAGTATTTTCTGAGACCAAATCGTGAGTTTCCCTTAAAGAACATTTTAAAGCCTTAAAGTATATTTTTCTCTTTTTTGTCGACTATGACAAGGTCATCGTGGCTGAACCATCTAGTTCACCTAGTTCCTCTTCCTCTCCTCCATCTAAAATATTGCCTGAGGATCCGTTTCCTGAGTTACCAGAGTCACACGAGGACCAAGGTGTTGAACTCAAAATTGTTCTAAGCATTCAACCTTTGTCATCGAGTCCTCTGCCTACTTTAGATACTGGGTCATCTGCTGATCTTGGCTCGCAATCTTTGGACAATCCCGTTCAAACTCATGAGAATTCACCGACCACTGAAGGTCAACTTGGACTAGTTATCTATCCTCTAAATCCTCTATTTAATCCTTTTATGATATTACCACAATGTCCTTACAGTCTGTAGAAATAGCCAGGTGTTCCTTTGGAACTACCCCCTCGTACTTCTTTGGTCATTCATCGTCATTTGTTCCAGGATATGGAACCCGAAGGCGATGATCCAATCACCTCTCTAGAGGAGTTAGAAGTTTCTACTCCACACACTGTTAAGGAGGAAGAACATCCTTTTCCTCCTAAAGGTTTGCCCCATACAGGGAGCATTCCCACCAGTGTGTCACCTAAGTATGTGTCTTTGACACAGCTGGTTTTGGGTACACCTAGTGCCTCATCACTTTACCATAACCCTGTTTGGGCGTCAGTTTCCATGCCTACCTCAGGTCTGTTCATTCCAGACACAACCTCCCAACAGGATGTTACCTCAGTCCCAGTGTAGCCCACCATTCTGAACCCCCTTGTATTGTCAGTCCCAGTCAGCCATCCGGTTCAACCGGTAGTTTGGAGGAATGTCTCTGCCAGTTCCTCCATCCCTTTGGTTAGCGGCTTAGTTGTGCCATTGTCTAGGGGTGAAAACTTGAATGTTTCTATAGTGTCAGGAGCTACCAATGTGATTGTTTCACAATCTCACATGCTTGGTATGAACCAAACTTCTTCTAGTGTTATTCACAACCCTACTAATCCTAATAGATCAACAATGTCCAGTACCAATAGGTTCAGAATCTCGTTGGTCTGTCTGGGTCAACCAATGTCTAGTATCAACAACCCTATGAGGCTGAGGTCCAATACCAAACTCCTTACGTTCCATATGGTTCTCAAGGAATGGTTAATCAACCTTACACCCTTCAGTCTAGGCAGTACATTCAGTGCGGCTCATCCACCTTCTAGGATGGCTATGGCCAGATTCAGTTTAGAAAATTTTCGGGCATTGTTTAAGTACCTTTGCAACAACAAGGACAATCTATGCAACAACAAGCACAACCTTTTCTACTGCAAGGGCAACCTTTGTTTCAGCAAGGGCTATCTGCTCAACAGAAAGGGAAAATGACCCCGCAGCAAGGTCAACTGCAACAACTATAGGGTCAACCCTTGCAATAGTTGCAAAAATCCATGCAGTAGCAGATGAAATATGCTTCGCAAACCTCCTAACCCATTTCCTTGTAGGGCAAACCTCTACAGCCCCAGGGACAAATTTTGCAGCCGCAAGGCCAACCCTTGCAACAGCAAAACCAACCCAGACAATAGCAACCATTGTATACATATTAGTAGGGGAAACCTCTACAAGGGTAACGCCAGTGTCAAGTCCTGTACTAGCGGGCCCAAAATCCTAATGTCCTAGGTCAACAGGTCTAGAATCCTTCTGGCCAAGGGCACCAGGTAGAAAAGCTTAATACCCTAGGTCAGCATGTTCAAAATCCTTTTGGTCAAGGGCAACAGGTACAAAATCGTTATGTCCAAGGGAAATAAGTGTATCAACCTTATGCCCAAGGACACCAAGCCCACAATCCTCTTGTTCAGGGACAACAGGTTCACCACAAATTGGCTCAACAACAATAACTAAGGTCCATATGTCCAAGGACAATAGGTTCAACAACCTTTTAACCCATACATTGCTTACCAACAACCTATGGCCAGACAGTTCCAAGGTATTCAAGGTCAAAATCCTCCCTATGGTCAAGGTAACCCATAATGAGAGCAACATCAGATGCCATATGGCCAAAATCCCCCACTATGGGGCCAAAATCCTTACTAGCAGGGATGGGCTCCTCCGTTTGGACATGCTTACCGACCTCCTGTTCCTTTTAATACTCAATTTCTATTCTTGGCCACACTGGAGATGCCAGATGTATCTCACCTTATGAATGATCCAATCCACCATTCGCCATACTGGCCTCTGGTGCCGTCCAAGATACCAAGCGATTGTCCAAAGTTCGATGGGAAAGCAAAAGAAGATCCTCAAGCCCACATGATGACATATCAAGTCCAGTGCTCTTCGAACTCATACGTTGACGATTCCATTTTCCTCTTTCTTTTCCAATCAACCCTCACGGGTGCTGCAACCATGTGGTACATCGAGCTTCCTCAAGGTACTTACCATGACTTTAACTCTTTAGCCATGAATTTCCTCATGAATTTTCAGTTTCTGGTTTGCTATGAAACTAGAACCTATTTGCTCACATTTCTTAAGCAAAATACTATGACACACATATCTGATCACATCCATGAATGGAGACGTAGATGTTGCCTGATCAAATTCAATATTGCTGATTAGTTTCTCACTGAATGGTTCACTAAATCATTCGTGGCCCTAATTTCTTGTGATATAGCTATGGGTGGATGTGTTACTCAAGAGCAAGTCATTGCTCGTTACCAATACTTAGATTTAGTCTACTCTCATTCTGGTACTTTTTATGATTTATTACCCGATGCTCCACAACCATCATTCGATCCCACGGAATCAAAGTCATAAGCCGTACCTCCTATCGATGGCATTATTGCTTCAGTATCCCAGACCCCTACTAAATCTTCTTCCAAACAGAAGTCGGTCTCAAATGCTATTCCCAATATTTCTTCCCAGAATCCTCCTACCCTAGTAAAACCTCATAGGTCCACATTGTCTAGTCTATCATAGTGGAAAAATCCTCGAAACGTAAGAAGAATGGCAAAGGCAAGAGTAAGCCGATGCCCCAAAACAGGGTCCTCCCAAATCATCTATTGGTGAATCTTCACAATGGAAACCCAAGTATCCCTGCCTCATTTGCGAGGAAGATCACTACACTAAGGATTATCACCGAAGATCCAAAGTTAGTCATTTTCTCAAAGGGACACTCGCTATCCTCAAAGAGCCATTTCCGTCTCAGCAGACCCAATTGGTAGACCAACCTTAATATTCTGCTTCCTCAGGGTCTCTTAATATTATGAGTATGCCTATTAATGTGGCTACTAGATCAAAAGATTACCAAACTTCTACTTTGATAGCTGGGAAAGAGAAAGAATCCACCCCTTCTCCTTCTACCTTGAGTTGTGGACCTCTTCATATTGAGTGCCCTAACCTTGATTCTGCTATACGGCCACTCTCTCGAGGTGTGCTACGGAAATCCTTGTACAATCCTAACGCTCGAGCTACTTAGTGGTATAATATTGTTGAGGATTTTTATCAGGCGCCATCAGCTATGTTGGCTATTGTGGTGCTCGAAAGCTACCCATCGCAGCGAAAATCTTTGCTGTCAACTATCGGGGGTATCGATCCCGCCGATTCCAATTTGATTTTTTTATCTAGAGAACCATGTTTCGCGCCTCTCTCATGAGATTTCCTTTTGAATTCAGGTAATCATCAATGATAAGACCATCCACAGGAATGTCATTGATGAGGGTGGTTCCACCTGCATCATGTCAACTGCATGCAGGAGGGCCATTAGTTCGCCTGCTTTGAAACAATCCCCAAACACTTTGGAAGCTTTTGATGGGTGTGATTCACAACCCTTCGGTGTCTTACCTAACCCTGCCATTACTCTGGAAGGCAAGATAGTGCAAGTTGAGGTAGAGACTATTAACACCAATCTCAATTACAACCTTCTACTTGGTCGGAGCTAGACCCACGCTATGCATGTTGTAGCCTGCTCCCTATTCCACGCGATTCATTTTCCCCATCAAGGGAATATTGTCACTATCGAACAATTGTCTTTCTTTGCCTCGTCCTCTTTGGATGGAAATTTTCGTATGTCAAGCACACTGGTGCTGGCTATGAGAGTGTGGGGGTAGGTCTTTTCAAAGATTCTGCCTTTATGGGAATTTTTCCTCTCCCACTGCCTCATGTTGCCTCTGTCAAGATGGTCTCGGTTAAATCTAATCCTTGGGTCATACCTTCACCAGATCTTATTGATACTTGGGGTGAGGTATGCCGCTTAGTCCCACCGAAATCAATTACGTGGAAATTGTTTCGGCTTCAAGTTCCGTATCCTCTAATCCCCCTATTGCAAAGACCTCTCTCGATACGTACTCTCAATGCCTATGACATGGCGCTTTGGAATCATCTAATCCCTTAGTCGAGACCTTCCTTATTGATGAAGGTATCATGTAAGTCATGTCCCTCGAGGAACCACCTTGGACTGATACTCATCATTGTTCCTTGTTCCTGCCTCACCCAGTGGTCACATCTACCACATTCGAAGAGTTCTCTTCTCTATTTCCTTCCCTCCCACTTCCACCACCAATCATGACTCATGAAGTATTGTCTTTTGTATTCTCAGACTGGCTTTCAACATTCGAATTTGCTGCCGAAGTCTGGCTATAGTGCCCAGCAACCTCTGCTGCTTCTTTCTTAATTTCGCAATTTCCCTTGTCTCGGCAGAGGGTTTGGTTCTCAAGCCTGCTTCTTCTTTATCTGTGATATCTTCCGGCATCCTGGGGACAGATTGTCCCAGATTGTTATCTTCCATTTCATTATCATAACCAGGCAGGTTTTCTTCCCCTGCCTCTTCTGCATGCATTTCCTCGGGTAATTCTTCTTCTGTGGGACCGTCAGGGACACCTCCTGTGCTGGAGGCTTGGCCACATTCTCCCATATTGGCTAGAACTGCTGCCAATTCCTCCTCACCTGGAGGGTCCTGCAACGGACTACCCCCTGGCTGTGCAATTTCTTCTTCCTGATTGCCCTGTTTGGTGGCCTCTTCTCCCTTAGAGTGTTCATGTCCTTTCTCAATTTCTCCTTCCGGCTGGTTAGTCTCGGCCTCCGATTGCTCAGCATTTCCTTCGGAGGGTCCTCCCTTTGATTCTGGAGGTTCATCCGCAATTTCAATTGGCTGGGCCGTTGTTCCCTGAATTCTTTCCAACCTTCCTCGTATCTGGGCCAGCCGAGCTGACTTCCTTGGCCTCTCAGGTTGGTCGGGTGTATCAGCAGGTTCTGCGGGTTTCTCTGGTTGTTCTGGCGTATCGGGAGGTTGTTTCCGTTTTGAAGCGACATGTCTTTCTGCTGCTGACTTCTTGTGTTTCTCTAATCGTTCTGGCGTGCTAGAGGACTGTTCAGGTTTTGGGGGTGGTGCAGCCAATCCTCCTTCGACTATTGCGACCAGTTCCTCCCAAGTGCTTTGCTGTTGAGTGAGACTGTGGCTCACTATCAACCGAATCAGCCCATGGTGGCTAACGACTGTATCTATGTGCTGGTCCTTTTTCAGGCTTTGGGCCGCGCCATGTAGTAATGAATTTAAAAGTGCAGGGAGATTTACAGAACATTTTCCTTTTAAAAAAGCTAAGAGTTTCAGGTGACGAGGTCTTACCACGTCTTTTCTCCCTTCGCAAGTGATATAGCTTTGTACTGTCTTCGCTAGCTCGGTCCAGGGTTCCCCTAGTGCTGCCGGCAGAACTCCTTTCCCTTTGACTGTCAAGCTTTGGCCTTCGTCCTGGAAAATTTCAATAACTTTTTGTAATCTTTCCTTCTTCGGCGTCCATATGGGTCCAACAGCTGGTAATCCTGAGACTTCCGCGATGATATCCTCTGTAACCTCTATCCACTTTCCTCCTACTACGGAGTAGTTTTCCTGTAAATTCTGCAGGAATTCCAACGCTAATGCTTCGTTTGATTCTTGCAGGCGGTTGAAGTAATTCAACCATCCTGCGTTTTCCAGGATTTTGCGAGCAGCAGCGGAAACTGTCAGCTTGTGAGGTTCTCTCCGGACCGTCTTTCCGCCCATGATTCAGCTTAGAAATGGAACTCAGAAATGGAACAACAACTGTTTGTGGTATTTACGACGCAGAGAGGATGATCGATGCCAATTTTGGAAAGGATCACACAGGGCATGCAACAAAAAGAAAAGATCGTGGACGGCAGTCTCCGTGGGATGGAAGCATCATACCGTTAAATCATGCCATTCCTTTGTACATTATTTTGCCCGAATGGTATGCAGCCACGTAATCCATGGAGTAATGAGGTTACTTCCCCCCCCCCCCCGCGATCTGATAGGCTGCCCACAATCGTCAAAGAGAGGAGCAGCAGCCAGTCGAGAGTGCAATCATCAAGTACATCATATGAAATTGTGCCATGTTGTAAAAAAACAACAAAATGCCAAAACCGAGGCAAAGAGGTGGATCGCGTTTTATATAAGCCTGCGTGATATAATGAGGAACCGGGGGATTGGACGTCTGTCAACTGTACGAAGTCTCCAGTAGTCATTGTCAGTTCCGTTGCCATGATCGGTGGTAATATTCATGCGATAGATATATCGGGGTGTGACATATGATACATGCAAAGGATATAAGAGACAGAAAGATTTAATATCATACCTGTTGGTGTAAATATTACGACTTCTATGCCATTAACAGAGCTCTGCTACCAACAGGTGTTCATAACCTTGGCATAGTTGTTTATCTCACCCTCCGGAACCATGATCCTTTGTGTATATTCTGAAGAGTGCTTTGTCAAAATGCAGGCCATTATGCTGGCTTGGTGACCAGATAGCCATAATGCCATTCACAAGGTAGGCACGAAACGTGGTCAGGCCGGCTCACGATGAGACCTCCTGTTCCAAGATTTGCTTGTTAATTTACCTTTGGACCATATCCCTGGTGTGGTGGCCATTATGGGAATGCCACTTCGCTTCCACCCTTATGATCATGGTAGGCCGGCTCTGAATGAGACCTCCTATCCTGCATTTGACAACTTTCATATTTTGTTTTTGTTTTCTTTTGCAGAGCACCTCTCTTGTTTATTTTCACATCAGGGTGGTTCCGCACTCCTTAAGAGTGGGGAATGGTGGAAGAAGTCTTACGATCCCAACAGATAGATATAAATCGTTCGTTCTTACTCCCAAGTAGTGATAAAAAAAATGATTTTTAGGAAAATCGTCATGATAAAGATCACCAATAACTATGGTACCGGTAAATGACAATGACAGCGAAGATGAAAAGTTCACGTCCCTCCTCTTGTCCTTTTATACATACTGGCTTCATAGTGATAGCGATTTATGATGTGCTGATTTCGGTATCTCATGGTTTATGTTCATCGCATAAGTTCATTGCTGTATCTAAAAGATTGAGGAGACCATGGTCGCAAAGCATCCTCCATAAGGGCGAAAATATGTCAATGGCATTCCTGAGAGAAGAATTCATTCGTAGGATACCATTTCTTTGAGAGGAACAGCTGAAAATCGCAAATGTTGTTCCTTTTGAGAAAGGAACAGCAAAGAAACTCAAATGTTTTTCCTTTTGTCAAGGAACAACAGACGCACTCAAGTGCTGTTCCTTTTCGCAAAGGAACAACAGAAACACACAAGTGTTGTTCCTTTTTGCAAAGGAACAGCAGGGACACACAAGTGATGTTCCTTTTCGCAAAGGAACAGCAAAACACACAAGTGTTGTTCCTTTTCGCAAAGGAACAGCAAAACACACAAGTGTTGTTCCTTTTCGCAAAGGAACAACAAAACACACAAGTGCTGTTCCTTTTCGCAAAGGAACATCAAAGCACACAAGTGCTGTTCCTTTTCGCAAAGGAACAACAAAACACACAAGTGCTGTTCCTTTTCGCAAAGGAACAGCAAAACACACAAGTGTTTTTCCTTTTCGCAAAGGAACAGCAAAACACACAAGTGTTGTTCCTTTTCGCAAAGGAACAACAAAACACACAAGTGTTGTTCCTTTTCGCAAAGGAACAACAAAAACACACAAGTGCTGTTCCTTTTCGCAAAGGAACAGCAAAAACACACAAGTGTTGTTCCTTTTCGCAAAGGAACAGAAAAACACACAAGTGCTGTTCCTTTTCGCAAAGGAACAGCAAAAACACACAAGTGCTGTTCCTTTTCGCAAAGGAACAACAAAAACACACAAGTGCTGTTCCTTTTCGCAAAGGAACAACAAAACACACGTGTTGTTCCTTTTCGCAAAGGAACAGCAAAACACACAAGTGATGTTCCTTTTCGCAAAGGAACAACAAAAACACTTGGAATACAAGTAAAAAAATCAAGGAAACATATATACAAGATGTTATGTACAAGTTATGAAATGAATTTCTTAAGCTATAGGTGAGGAAGATTTCGTTTCCTCTCCTAAAATTTTCATATCAGTATCTTGTCGCAGCTGTTGACAGAAGGATTCCCGAGTGAGTGGCTTTCGATAAAGGCGAACTCGATGGCCATTTACTTTGAATGCATATCCAGAACCGTCAATTGTTATCAGGGTAAGGGTCCCATTATCCTGTACCTTCTGGATTTCGTATGGTCCTAACCATCGAGTCTGGAGTTTCCCCGGAAAATCCTGAAACCGAGAGTCGTATAACAGAGCCCAGTCTCCTTCATGAAAGACTTTATTCTTGATAAGTGCATCGTGCCATTTAGCTCGCTGCTATTGAATCAATGCTGTATTTTGTAATGCAGAGAGCCTAATTTTGTCCAATTCATTAATCTACTGTAATCGATTGATTTGTGCCTCACTCAGATCTAGGCCGACTTCCTGTGCAGTTCGTAGCGTTCGGATTTCGAATTCTATGGGGAAAATTGGCTGCTTTCCAAACACTAATTGATAAGGTGAATAGCCTGTAGTACTTCTCCATGTGGTTCTGTAGGCCCACAGTGCCTCCAGTAGTCGAGCGGCCGAATCTCGCCGATGCGATGCAATGGTCTTTGTTAAAATTGATTCTATTACCTTATTACTACTTTCTACTTGCCCATTTGCCTGCGGATGGTATGGGGTAGTGATCTTATGTTGGACATGGTAATTGTTAAGTGTTGCAGCTAATTTATTTCCAACAAATTGTGGTCCACCATCGGTGATTAATTCTCTCGGAAGTCCATAACGTATAAACAAATGGAACAAGAATTGTATCACAGAGTCTTCTGTAGCCCTCGGTAATGATTCGGCCTCGACCCATTTAGTAACATAGTCTGTCGCCACCAGAATGTATGTCCTCTGATTTGATGATGGATTGATGGGCCCAACGAAGTCCAGAGCCCATCGTTCAAATGGCTCAATGACCAATTGTGGTCTCAGAGGCATTTCATCGGCTTGGCCAGGTTTTCCTGCTCGCTGGCAGCTGTCACAGGATTGTGCAAATTTTTTCCCATCCTTGAAGATTGTAGGCCAATAGTATCCGGTCTGCAATACTTTATGTGTTGTTCTCTTTTCAACGAAATGTCCCCCGCATGGCCCGTCATGGCAAGCTTTTAGAATGTCGAAGATTTCGTCTTCTCGAATACACCTTCTGATTTGCATGTCTGCCCATGTATGGAACAAATGGCCTCTAATCTATGAAAACCGAGTGCTCTTCTGAACAATCTGCTTGCGTTCCTGAGGGGTTAAGTGTTTTGGTAGCTTACCGACTGTGAGGTAATTAGCGACATCTGCATACCAGGGTGTTCGAACAGCAACAGCAAAAAGGTGCTCGTCAGGAAATTGATCTTCCACTGCTGCTGTTTCAATTGCTTTCGGTATCCGTGAGAGGAAATCAGCTACAGGTTTCTCCTTTCCAGGTCGATCCTTGATTGTGATGTCGAACTCCTGCAATAAGATCAACAACCTGGTTATTCTAGCATTCGTAACAGGTTTATTTGCCAAATACTTGATAGCAGAATGATCTGTATATAACACAACAGGATAGCCTATAATATAATGTCTAAATTTTTTAACAGCATGTATTACAGCCAGGAATTCCTTTTCAGTAACAGTATAATTGAGTTCGGCAGAGGATAAATTTTTGCTGATATAGTAAATAGCATATGGCTTCTTATCCTCTTCTTGTCCCAGGACTGCACCAATTGCTGTGTCCGAGGCATCAGATGAGATTTGAAATGGCAAATTCCAGTTGGGTCCTCGAAGGACTGGAGCTGTTGATAACAGGTTCTTCAATTCCTTAAAAGATTGGTCGCATTTTTCTGTCCACAAGAAATCAACATTGCCAGTTAAAGCATATAGAGGTGCAGCAATGCATGAATAATGTTCTATAAATCGTCTGTAATATCCAGAAAATCCAAGGAAACTGCGTACCTCTGTTTGAGTAGTGGGAGTAGGGATGAGCAAAAGAATCTGAATTTTAGTAGGGTCTACCTGGATGCCAGTTGCTGAAATATAGTGCCCTAGAATGAGCCCTTCCGTCATCATCATGTAACATTTTTCGTGGCTCAGGCAAAGTCTGGTAGCGATACAACATTGTAGGACTTTTTCCAGGGTATCCAGAGCTGGGTCAAAATCATCTCCATATGGTGTAAAGTCATCCATGTACACCTCAAGTCCGTCGTTTATTAGGTCTGCAAAGATGCTGAGAACAGCCCTTTGGAATGTAGCAGGGGCATTGGATAGGCCGAAGGGTAGTACTCGATAGGAAAACGTTCCCCAAGGGCAAGTAAAGGTAGTTTTATCCTAGCCTTCAGGGGCAATTTGGATTTGGTTATATCCGCTGAAGCCATCCAGGAAAGAAAAAAATTTCTTCCCTGCTAAAGTGTCCAGTACTTGATCTATAAATGGGAGGGGAAAGTGATCCTTCTGTGTGGCCTTATTTAACTCCCTGTAATCCACGCAAATCCTCCATTTCCCATTTTTCTTGGGTACCACCACTAGGGGAGAGACCCACTTACTGTCAGAGATGGGGTAAATAAAATTAACATCTAAAAGTTTCTGAAGTTCGGCTTTTACTATTTCTTTTAGATGGGGGTTGAGTCTTCTTTGTGGCTGACGAACAGGTCTTGCATCCTTCTCTATATAAATGTGGTGGGTGCATAATTGAGGATCAATCCCCTTCATGTCAGGGTAGTCCCACGCAAATGCTCCCTTATATTTTTGTAACAGATTAACAAGCTTCATTTCTTGATCTGGTGTAAGGTTGACGTTAATATTTAGAGTCTTACCAGGTTCAATTTCCACTACTTTACTATTGGCAACAACAGTTACTGGTATTGTTTGGTCATGTGGATCTTTTAAAGGGTCTTCTTCTAGCTCACTATCAAATGCTGCCTCTATCATAAAACACTGTGTGTGAGATCTAGATTCGGTTTGACTGATGAAGTTATTGATAGCATCATCTTCTATTTGATCTTTAAAATCTAAGGCCTTCTGTACAGTCAATGGGGCTCTGATATTGTTAGTAAGGTATGACACAGGATACTGATTGGTTTTGATCATTGGCAGGCTTGGCTGTGCTGGAGGATATAGGACTAGATTTTTAACATCTAGTCCTTTAGTTATAGTCATGTTTCCCTGCCGGCAACCAATGTAGGCATCGGCAGTAGCAAGCCAAGGTCTTCCTAATATTAGCGGATGTCCATCTAGTCGGGTTTTTGGATTAATTACCAGGAAATCAGTGGGATATTCCCAGGAATCTACGGAAACCATGACATCATATAGAGTACCTTCGGGTCGAACTACAGATCGATCTACCAATTCTAACAAAGTAGAAGTAGGTTCTACTGATGTGATGCCAAGCTTTTGGCAGGTGGAAGTTGTCAAAATATTGATTGCAGCTCCCAAGTCGACTAAAGCGTTAGTCAGGGTTTGACCATAGATTTGGACAGTTACAATTGGGTTCCCAGGATCTTCGTATTTGATAGGGTTAGTAGTTATATTCCTCCTTGATTTTTTTATGCACAGTTCTTTTATAGTTTTTGCGTATATGGGAATATCTTGAATGGCCTGGAGGAATGGAATTTTTATATACAGGTTTTGTAACTCTCCCAGAATGTCAAAGTCTGGATGTTGCACTGGTCGTGGTATGACTAATCGTTCCGGGAAAGGAGGAGAGGATGTATTTGTTTGTTGATGGGTTTGTTCCTTATTTACATCCTTTTGTTGTAGCGGTTGTTCTATTGGTAACCGATCTTCAATGTGACCTGTTTTGTCTCCCTCTGTTTCTATGATACGTCCAGATCGTAACTGAAGGTCATTGCACTCCCTTAGGTCAAGTCCAGTTTCTAATGTGTCTATGATTTGGATGGATTGGACTGGTCTATTATTAGGATTGGGATTGGGTTGGGCTGGGAGTTGCGGCCTTAAATTAGACTGGGGGTTTTGTTGTAAGGCTGGCAGAGTTGGTTGAGGGAGTGGAATAGTTCCTGTTGACTGATATGTCGATCTTGGACAATTGGTCTGCCAGGGTGAACCTTGTGAGGTAGGGGGAATCCATTGCGGAGGATATGAGTTATTCTGCCAATATGGTGGGGTGTAGGGAAAATTTGGCCATCCGAATTGGTTTGTCTGATTCATCCATGGATTCGGAGAAGGAAACGGCTGTGATGACCAATTCGGGACTGGGGGTGTAGATTGGTTTTGCCACATACCATATTGCTGAGCATTGTATTGTGGAGGTTGAAAAGAAGAAGCTGGGTCCGAAAACATACTTGATTCCCTAGGTTGCCATTGGCGACGTTGGTTCACAAAGTATGTTGGTTCTGATTCTTCTTCTGCTTCCTTGTATACAGCCTTCAATCCAGGAAGTGAGGGGCAGCTTTCAGTAAGGTGATCTTTCGTGCAGATAGCACATGCTTGAACTGTATCTAGCGGACATTCTTTGTGGCTGTGTTTTCTTCTGCATCGGGGGCAGAAAATTGCCAGATTTTGCTCTGCCTCCATTTTCTTTTGTTTAGCCTGCACAATATCAAGCTGAGTAGTTAATGTCCCTAGGATATTAGTTTTAAAATTTTCTAATAAATTCCCAAGTTCTACACGTGTTACCCCTTCTGTTGATATTTTGTTATCTCTAACAAACCTATCATATTTTGTTGGTTTTATCCTTGTGCTACCTCTTGAACTCCTAATGCATAAATTAATGATATCAACAAAATTCTCTTGGTAAATATCCCCTTTTCCCATGATATTCAATGTTTCAATCCACTGTTCTTTCATACCTCTAATTAATGCAGTTTTCAACACATTATCAGGCAGAGGTAATGATGCATAGGGGGATCTCTGTAAATTATACTGGAAGCGTTCTACATATTCCTCTAGAGTTTCATTTGGTCTGGCCGTCATTTGGAAGATTTCGTCTTTCAGTTCTCTTGACCTACAGTAATCCTGATATTTCTTGAGAAAGGACTCTTTCATTTGCTCCAAATTGTTTATGACTCCACCACCTAGACCCATAAACCATCTCAGAGCTGCTCCCTTCAAAGTAGAGGGAAACAACTTTAATTTCTGGGGGTCAGTGGTGTAATCATACCCTCTACATATAACATCGAATTCAAATAAGAATGCATCAGGGTCCTCTGACGTGAGTCCATGAAACGTTGGGATGTGTTGAAGAGGAATTGCCTTCATGTGGGCATTTGCAGCAGAATCTACTATAGGATATTGCAATGTAGAAGTTTGGGTATTTGGCTGATTCTGCGCCATGGGATCGAATATGTGCCAATAACCTTCCGGAATTTCTAGGAGGGTGTTCCTAGGTTGAGAAGGGGCGGCCTTGGCAGGGGCTGTCTTAATGACACTTCCCTTATCTGGGATTTCTATCTGAAGAAATGGGGTGCCTTCAGTATTAATTCTGGCTGCGCTTCCCTTATCTGGGCTGTTTAACAGCTGGATTACCCTAGAAGGAGATTTCGGTTCCTCTATTTCCCCTGTTTCCCCTTCTCCTTCACAAAGGTTGCTTAAGTTCCCTTCTTGCAGCCGTTCTGACACAGGATTTTCAATTTCTTGGAAGTCCTATTCAACAGTCTGACTATGCACCTCAGTGTAGGCTCCAGATGGTGATGCTGTAGCCTGAAGGGAACTAGTAGGCTGCTTAGAATGAATCTTTCTGAGGCCTATTGACAGCTGAGATTCAGTTTTCTTGTAGATTTCATCTATGAAGGTCATTCGGCCAAGGGTCACCGGTCCTTTGGCTTTCTCAGGTTTGGCTGGGGGTTTGGTATTCTTTTCTAGCTTTTTCTGCTTAGTCATGCACTCTAAAAACTACTAAATCCTATCAACCAGCAATTCTACTAAGAGAGCGGACGGTGGAGCAGGGCTTTTACATGCTCCGTACGCAGTTTCTTACCTTCCATTTTTAAAATCCAACTCCCCCCTAGCAGATTTGCGCACTACTCTGTAAAGGGCAAATGGCTATTACTCCTCCCCGGCAACGGCGCCAAAATGTAGAGCTGTAACTAGGGTCTCTCACACCACTAATTATTCCACATTAATAAGTCAATCCGGGAGCGTTTTGTTATTGCAAGGAGTAACTCAATCTGAGGCTATTTGTCCGAGTAATGCTCGGTAGTATAGTGTCCTAATGATTTGAAAGGAAACATATGCTAAGCTGTAACGAAACTAACTCAAAAGATAAAATCACACAAGGCAATTGATCAGTCAAGGGTGCGGAAGCAATAACCCATCCCTTTAGAAACTGCTAAAGAAAGGAAATCAGAGCATGGACTTATAGGTCTGGGGCTAAGCAGCGTCTTGCTAAGGCTCACTACAGCCTTAGGCCTGCTCTCACACCAAGAAAAACAAAGGCAGGTAAATCAAGCAGCAAAAAGTAAAATGGAACAGCAGTCTGGAAATGGAACAGCAGTAAAGAAATGGAACAACAGTAACGAATTGGAACAGCAGTAACGAAATGGAACAACAATAAAGAAATGGAATAGCAGTAATGAAATGGAACAACAGTAAAGAAATGGAACATAAATCCTCAACCGTATGTACATGTTCTCTACTACTACAACAATCTGAGAATAATGGATGATATGACTATGTTTCTGAACGAAGTAATATTGCTTTCAAGTCTTACAAATACTATTTCACATGGATCTGATAACAATAACATTCATACCAACATTCTGCTACAGAAGTAGCTGAGAGACACAATTCGAATAGATCCACTTACACAATGCAGAGACATGAGATAAAGAACTCATTCAGATATCAGTTATAATGAAGCATAGTATATCACATAAAAGATGTATCAGATTACTCAAATAATGGAAATAAACAAACCACACAGTATAATGATACAAAAGCAAGTGTCCTTCGGAGCTGGGCCCTTGGCTGCCAATGGAACACTGCCTTAAGTTACTCCAGATGCAGAGACGAAATGAACACCAGGTCTTTTATATTAATCGCATTAACAAAAGTATAACAAAGTCAGGTCTCAGCGAGACTCAATGATTACAGTTGGTTCTGAAACTTAGAATTACAAAAACAGTCCTCCTCTGCTCAATGGCGTGGTGCCTTTATATAACAGAAATGACGGACGTATCTAGATAATCAAAAGATAAGTTAAAGCAGCGATCCCTCAGGATCAAAGATCCTGAGGGATTCGTTAATCGTTCGATTCTTCTCTTTCCCTTCTTGCGTTCTCCATCTCAGTATCCTGCATTCTTTCTCTGGGCTATTCGGCTCTAATTTTACTTGATCTTGTCCGCATCCAGTTCCCCATTGGAGGGACAATAGTTATCTTCCCTTTGCTTCTTGCTTTCGATCGCCGATCCTTTGTTTCCACGTCTTCCTGCATAGAAAACGTCAATCATTAGCACTTGAGCTTCCTTTATCTTATTGTTGCACATTTTATCAAAACCCTTTATCTTCTTTGAACTCATAATGCAGAAAAGGTTACAATTATTATTGAAAAACCACTAGATTGCTAGTCAAAAGCATACCTTCCAGGTGCTCCACAAACTTCTCCCTGAAACATCACCTCAGTAAGAATGCCTCTTATATTTAGAATGACTGGATGAGACTCATCATCTTGCTGCCTTGGTTATCAAAGCACAAAAGAAATGGGTCAAGTCCCATTTCGATCAGTCGATCTCCCCTCACACATTCTTTGAGGGTGATTTGGTCTTACTATACGACCAAGCTAATGATAAGCTGGGGGCAGGCACGTTCGAACCCATGTGGCATGGGCCCTACATTGTGAAACGTGTTTTGCAAAAAGGGGCCTATGAGCTTATTGATTAAGAAGGAAATCCTCTGCATACACCTCGAAACGGGCTTTACCTCAAGAAGTACTATGCTTTGGTCATCTTGCATGGTTACTTATGTACATTAGTGTGTGATTCATTTTTGTGCAGTGTGGTTTGGTGTGTCAGTTTTCAAACAACTTTCCTGTTTACTATGCTTTTCTTGCTTTTCAGATGTCTGTGACTCCTAACGGTGAATTGATTGACCTTCAAGGTATCTGTTTAGGTTGTACAACTAACAACATTGTTGAATACAATGTGGTCATCGAACTGTTGTCAGAAGCCATTGCTCTTGACATTCGAGAGTTGGTTTTGAACCTAGATTTATTGCTTGTCATCCTTCAACTCAATGGGAAGTATTTCATCAAAACCCCTCAAATATTGATAATGTATCTCCATATTTGTCTACTGGAAAGAAATTTTGATTACATTACATATCATCATATTCCTAGAGGCATGAATACATTAACAGATGCATGAGCTAATTATGTGTTGGATAGACATTTACGAAACATGTGAAAAGATTAAAAAAAAAAACCATTTGTACCATAGTAAGCAAGAAAATAAAACACACACACACACACATATATATATATATATGGTGATAATGTTTGATACATCAAAACCCCAAAAAAAATATTTGTGTCCAAAATAACATCAGTGGCTCGCAGGCCTCACGTATCCATGGAACGCAGGCCTCAAAAAATGTAAGTGCTAGACCTAGGAACTAATCATCATGGTGATCATGGTAGCATGACATGGCTCGTGCAACACGAGTCAGCAATCAGCAGATTCGATCTGATACTCTGTTACATAGCATTTTTTCACTGTCCCTACACTCCCTGTTCCTTGATCCTGGAGGACCTCTATAGTGAACCTTGCATGCTTTGCCTTCATGAAGAAACTCCCATTATGTCCCTCTTCATGAGAAGATCATTTCCCTTTTGCACCATTTCCCCTGAAACTTTTGTTTTTCCCAGTTTACAAGACCAACGCTAATGGCCTTTGTCTCCCCTGCTCCGATGTGCAAAGATTAGCACTACTCCTTACGCCAATCGAAGTGACTAAGTTGTGTTCCAGTCGTGCCAGCCCTATTATGGAAATTTTTTTAAATTAGAGCTGAAGCTTTGAGCTCTAGAAGCTTTGTAATAGAAGTCTGGTAAATGGCTTGGTTGGATGGGGTCGAGGATGACAGTTTGGGCTCCTTTCCCCTATAATGATGGAACTACCTCAAGGGATAAGTCCTTCTCCCATGAGAAGAGGATCCATCTCCCATCCATATTTCCTATATAAACCTCCCTTCTTCCCAAGCACAAGCTATTTTTTGGCTAAGTGTGAGTGTTATAGTTGCAAAGTGTAGATGTTATTTTCGAGTAGACAAACAAGCTATTACTAGTCATAGCTATCAAGTTGTGTGAGGGAGAAGTGTGTTTTGGTTTGGAGTGAAGCCTAAAGGGAAGAGCTGTAAAACTATTATTATTTTAAGCCATCATGGAATGCTAGCATAAGTGTGTGGGAACTTGGTCTTGTCAGAGGAAGACTACAACGTGAAGACAAATGGTTGTAATCTGTCTTTGATATTAATATATGCAACTATTGATTGATTTCCTACATGTTTTGTAATATTACATATCCATGTCTTAATGTTTCTTGACATGTTAAGTAGGTTGAATTGCAGTTTGTCTATTATTATGTTTGTGTGTTGTTGTTGTTGTTTACTGGTTTCAAGAGCTTGAAGAAGGAAGCGAGAGATTGCTAGATTGATCAAGCGAGGACATCATCAAGCAGGATAAGCAACCAAGAGGTAGGCCCTATTGATTGATTCTAACCTAAGGAAATCTTCCATAGAATGTATCTGTTGTGGCTAGACCCATTATCGGGCCAGAGGAATTTGTTCGTGTCTGCACTTATAATTTTACTTCACCACAAATTGTCGACTCCACTGGGGATCCCAATCCTTTTGTTTGTCTTGGATTTCATGATTTCATGAGAACTTTTCTGGTTTCACGTTTTCCCTTTGGTTTTATTTCCTTTTTTCCTACTTACTGGCCTAAGTCTAAATTTCAAAGTAGCAGATTTGGTCCCTGTTTTGAATTATTTTTTATTTTTCCTTAGCTACCTCAGCCAGTGCACTTAATCCACTGATAGTCACGCCAACCAGCAAGAATTGCTAAGGAACAATTTCACCAACATGCCTTTGGTGCTTTTTGTCAGTTAAGCAGTCATGCCAATTCCTATAAGTGAAGATTATGGCTTGACCCCAATCTTGACCAGTGTGTTCTTCTCTTGTGGTTTTGACCTCGTAAGCTTTTTGGATCATTTTCTTCCTGATTAGAAAGCCACTTTTCATTTGGTTTTGCTTGCTTGTTGGCTTGTCATATTTCTAGTTGATTGATTGAGTCATTGAGTGGCCAGTGACACTAGGTGTTACAGGGAAAAGTGTCTATGCAGAACTGCTAATCCCACTAAGGCTGGTAGCTACCTTAGAAACAAACAAAGTAAAAATACTTTCATTTTCCTTTATGAGAGATAGATGAGAGAAGAATAAAGGAGACCAACCTCTGTCTTGCGCTTGGTTCCTTGCTTGATTCCTCTCTCTTCTGATAGTCCTTTACTACTTGCTTTCTTGTGTACCCAGCTTCACAGAGTACCTGTAGAATCAAAGCAACATAACACTATACGAGAACATGGATTTATTATCATAAACAATCTAGGATCATATGTAAATTGACCATACAAATGCATAAAACTTAAATCACGCAAGAGTATGGAGGAAAACTTGAATAGCTTTATTGATAATCAAGAAAGAGCCAAGAGAGTTACAACCAATTGTTCTGACCCAACATCATCCTCTCAGCAAGTGAGCCCCTCTTCACCTCATGAAAAGCTTAGATCACCCAACACTATGATGTTGCCTCAAGAAACCAACAGCAATTCCTTGCAAGATGCAAAATTCCAGCCTCTAGCCTCTGGATCTCTGGGATGAGAGATCTATATATAGATATTTGTAGAGGTGTGAGTTAGCTCTGGGTTTTTGACTAGTGTCTTCTCTCTGATAGTTCTTGATTCCACTTGGAGATCTCATTGATCTCTTACTCATCCTTGGGCGATTCTGAGAGGCAAGTGTCACAGGATAAGTTTCTAGAAGATTCCATGATCATCCACCTCGCAAACTGTCTCCGCCACTTGTCTTTTCTCGTCCATCGCACCCCAATGAAGGGCTTTTTGAAATGCAACGCAATTCCAATGTGTACAAGGTGAGATGCATCACACCCTAGCCATGGAGCAAGTGAAATGATCTAGTTTTGACCAGTTCTGAGTAGTTTTTCATGGAGAACTTCTGGGAGATGATGTAATCAGTTGACCTTGTTCTTATAGGGTGTGAAACAATACCTTTAGGGACTTAGGAGACTTTAGTATATGGACATTTATGATTGGGGTTGCAGTGCCCAAAAATGTCTATAATAGTTGCCCCCTAAAGCATGAGGTCGTTAATCTTTTGATGTCGGGTGAAATGCTTTATCATGAGGATCCAAAGTTTTTTCAAGCTGGAAGGCGACCTGTAATAAGATACAATACAATACATTATCTTCATAATATTTTCATGATCTAGCTGAGGCGGGCATTCCCATGCTCAGCTTTATAAATTCATTTTCTATGTACGTGAGACAGACAATCGTCTGAGTGTAGACTGATGATTCTGGTAGAGCCATGATTCTGGTAGAGCCATCATCTGTGCAACAATGATGTACATTTGATAACTTTATTTTCCTGAATATATAGCACAGCCCGGATGGATGAAACTAGATCGGGGGTCTTCAATCTCGTTCGATCTTCACTCAAAGTACAAGCCAATCCATGTGAGAGATGTTTTGGAGTCGAACATGGAAAGACATCGCCTGATTACCAGCCAATGATATAAGTCGTCAACAGGCGCGAGAGGAATCACCGATAATGATGATGACCCTCAAGGTACTACAGTACAATTCACGTGGTGTGAATAAGGGACTTGGAATCGAACACCACGCAAAATCTTTTGGTCGAAGGTCATTGATGTAAACCTGTCGCCGGAAGTGAGAAACTTGCCATTGAGGCATGCAAGCTTCAAAGTACTGAAATGGGTGTTCCTAGATCGACTTCTTGGATAATGAGCTGATGTCGACAAGAAGTGATCCATCATAGGAGGGCCTTAATGAATCCCACATCAATGACACGAAACGGAGAAAATGATTTTAATGAAGGTGAAAAGGGTCTGGTGATATAAGGTTCAGGGTGGTGGTCATGAAAGAATGGAGCGTAAATGTATTGCAGTGGGTGAGACACAGGTGAATTCTCTGAGTGACTTATCTTGAGCATATCGACGACACTGACATGATGGATTGGTAGCATTAACCCCAAATATGGATGGTGTGATGTGACCATGGTGATGTGACCGATGAATGAAACAACCCAACCCGACTTGGATGCGGAGTGAAAGTGTCATGTTCAAGAGCGACTTGCTACCAACAAAGTTTCTTCAAGTTTTCTTCCCAATTTTTCCCCAGTCATTGCTGACCAGTACCTCTTTATTTTTGTCAAGCTTGAGGAGGATAACATAAGCTTGTTCTATAATTTTCCCTTCGGGCAAACCCATCGCTATGTTTTAATAAGCCTAGCGATAGTGAAACTCGTTCTTGTCTGCTATGGACAAGTTTGTCGCTATTAGGTTTTAACGAGTTTAATGACAAAGATAACTCGGTCCTTTTCAATTTTAGAGAGTCTGAAAAGGGACGTAAAGGAAAATCCAAAAATCCTTTTTCGTCATCTAATCCCTTAAGTCCGAAAAAGTATAAAACAATACAGAAGGGATGAATTTTTGATACTTTTAATGAGCATAACAAAACAAGCGCTCGATCTTTTTGTGTAATAATCCCTCAGGTCAAAAAAGATTAAAATCTAAAGGAGGGATAGCGCTTCCGATCACTTTAATGAGCTGGAGAGGTCAATGGCTTGACAATCTTTTCATATTTTACGAGTCAGTTGAAAAGAGCTTAAAGGAGACTCGTCTTTGAGGAACGAATGATAAATTTGGGTAGCAGCTGATTCCAGGTAAGGTTTGGAATTTTCCAATCATGGCAGTGTTACAAGGATGGCTAACAAGATCACTCTTCGTAGCTATTCCTCAAAAGGGGTAAACAATCAAATGGAGGTGAATGATCGGCCAATACAGGGTGGAGGTGATGATGAGAACACGACCAAGGCTTTAAAGGCTGAAGTACTACATTCACGATGGTTATTTACCAGAAATTGGTTCATTTTTTATTGAACTTAAACGTTGGGGGAAACATTTTCTCATTGCTTATGTTTATTTTTTAACGAGCATGAAGTCTGCGTTAAAACTACTCGAGGCAGGTTTATTTTTTAACGAGCTTGAACCCTGCAATAACAATGCTCATGATATGTTTGCATGCCCCCATCATAATAACGCAAATTGAGGTGCATGCCCCACAAGCTTCATTGCATTCAACTCGATGGTTGGAATGAAGGTTTACCTTTGAGATTTGGAAAGGGGATTTGTTTCATTTTTTAATGAGGTTGACACAGTAAAAGAAATATCCTCATGACTCCTTGTTTCATTTTTTAATGAGGTCGACACGAGATAAGAACTATCCTCGGAATCCACCGAATTTACAGTATTTGATAGAAAATCAAAAATTGAAGGATGATTAAGGTCATTGGAATAATCTTCATTGTAATCCAGGAGATGGGAACGATGGTGGTAATTTTCCCATGGTGTCTCTCCTAACATCATTGACTGAATGATTCCTTTGTCTGTAGAATGTACATGCGACCAAGGATCTGAAGAGGTACCATATTCCTTAGACCTATCTATCCAAACACTTGATGAGCATTGATTTGGGTTTTCCCCCAGGCCAAGAAAATTGATTGCTACAATATTTCTAAAATGGCGATGATCCATGCTGACAAAATGTTTAGGAATCTTCTGAATCCATTATATATAGAAGATTTCATATTGCAGGTTTCCACTATGGCCACTTCTGACAGATTACTTGGAGGCGGTAGGGCAAAAGTACCCATTAAGGCATGGTCTTTTAGGAGACCTACTCCGACATTTTGAAGTGAATGATTGCTTCCATGGATCATTGGAATGCTTCCCGTAACTTGTGAACTGTTGGGGAGAAATGCTTGTTGGTCGACGATTGTAATTCCTCCTTGAAAGGGAAATGCAATCTTCCTGAAGTAGGTCAACACAACTGCAGCCATGGCAAATATCTAGGGCCTTCCCAGTAGGATGTTGTAATCAAGGTTTCTGTTGATTACTTCAACATCAATTTCTACTGTTTTTCCCCCTAGTTCAACTTGCAAGTTACTCAAAATCCCGCATGGAGTGTATGATCGTCCATCAAATGCTTTTAACATTGTTGACGATCGCGACAAGGGTGGTGAGCCTAAATTTTTCCAGTAACTCATCGACATAATACATGTAGATGCCCCCTCATCAATAATTGTTCGATGAATAGTTTTGTTGAGGGCTTTCACTTGAATAAGGAAAGCTAGTTGATCTGGTAACTGAGGGTCATATCCTTTGTGACTAAAGGACACAAGATTGGAATCCATTGGGTCAATCCCACCTATTATGGATAATAGATCCTGCTTTTGGGAGAGGCAATTTTGTGGTACCTCAAGTGTCGACATAGCGGACGGCGATTGGGCCAGGTCCTCTACTATATTATAATTATGTGCTACTTTTGCATGATGATTAAATTTTGATTTGTGTACTACTCCCTTTGGCGACTTTATCATTGGTTCGGGAATTATGGGTGGCACAAATTCGGTCAAAGTTGTTGTCGAACTACTAGGTTGTTCATTAGCCTTGTTATTCGACAGCTGTGTATTCCTGAATCTTTATTCCTTGTCAAAGCATCATTTTGCTGCCTTGAGATAAACAACATAAGCACTTGGGATCGAGAAGCATTTTGATTAGCAACCAGTTTGGTTCCCTGGTTTCGAAACAGATCAGTCAATATTGCTGAGGTTTTTGTATTCTTGAAGAATTTTTTAAGCTCAGCTTTATACGGACAATCTGATGTCCAATGATCCTCATCGCATATAAAGCATGGATGATTTGGTTTCCTATTTCTAGAAGGGATTGTAGAAGATTTTCCAGGTGATGATTCCTCCTGTTTCTTCTTCTTCCCTTTGTTTTTCTTCTTGCCTCCTGGTTGCTTGGTTTCTTTGCCTTTATCTGTCGAGACAACATTTACTTCTGAGGCAAGAAGTTCTTCTTTTGCATTTTGACCAGAAATCTTATGGGCCTTTTTAGATGTAGCCTTTGTCGATTTCATGTCTGTCGTGCCAATCACACCATCGCCGGCATGAGAGTCATTGTTTGATTTAGGAGGAGGAGGGACCAAGAATTCCGGTCTGGGAGTGTCAGGTATTTTATCTTAGAGCGTGCCAGACTGAGTGTAAATCAAGTATAAATATTGCACACGAGCAATAACTTGCTCTTCGGTGATGACTCCCCCTTTTGCCACATCTTCTGTAACGGAAGGTAACAAAGACTTAATAAACCATTCAGCCAAAAGCTGATCAGGAACATACGTTTTTACCATTCTACGACGACGTCGCCACTCATGAATATGATCAGATATGTGAGTGGCCGTTGTTTGTTTGAAATTGGTAAGAAGTTTTGTTCCCATTTCATACCTTATCGGTAACTGAAAATGGGTTAAAAAGGTTGTGGCTAGGGTACTAAAGTTTTCAAACGAAGCTCTGGGAAATTCGATATACCATTTTGCTGCCAAACCAGTTAACGTCCTCTAAAAAAGGTGAAGCCTAATTGAATCATCATTTAGGGTGTTTGATGAACACCACAGATGAAAGGTCATCACATGATTCAACAAATCTTCACCCAGATTTCCATTAAATTTAGGAATATCTGATGGAAGATTATGTGGAATCGTTGGCCACCAAGGGGCGTAAGTGATTGGATCGTTTGTTAACCGATTTAAATCCGGTAACTCTAAAGTTGCCACGAAGGGTAACTGTTGATTCAGGTTAAGCGAAGCATACTTATGATAAGATGGAATCGCCTGAGCAGTGGGTCTTTGCATACCAGCATAATGCATTTAATGTTGGTAACTTTGGTAAGGTTGGTGGGCATAACTATTGTAGAATGGTTGATTTTGACCATTTTGAATATATGGCTTCCCACTATTTGCAAAGATTTGTTGCTCAGATCCTTGGTATACTTGTTGGAATTGTGGTTGTTGGTATTGCACCAGCCATGGTTGTGAAGCCATGTGCTATTGCCTGATACTAACCGTTTGACCAAGATGAGGGGTAATTGTACCCGCTTGGGCCTGTGTCATTCCACCAGTCGGCGATTGTGGTTGAGTCGCAGGGTCAAGAGGCTGTTGCATTACAACCTGAGAAACTTGAGGTTGGCATACAACAGGCAGTGCTTGTACTTGCGACACCGTCACAATAGCTGGCGTAGTTGGTATATTTGACATAGGTAAACATTGTTGCATTGAATATACAACTCTTGGTTGTTGAGGTAGTATCGGTACCCAACCGCTAGATGTAATTCTAGCATAACCTGAATTTTTTTGTGAACTCCCGTATGCCTGTCCTCCCAGAGGAGACAATGAAAGGGTATACTGCCCCCCATACGGCGGTAATTCGGTACCTAAAGGAATGGTTTGCCCTTGAGGACCGGACTGCCCAAATTGACATCCTGAAGGATCAATTTGTTGAGACTCAACATAAGAGTTTCCAGATACTATTCGAGATGAACAAACAGGAATGGACCATACTATCGAAATAGCCCCTGAGTGGGACCCTTCTAGCGATTGAGAGCTAGTTGGGACAGATGGTATACTGGCGAACATTGTTGGAGTGATAGCAGGAAGTTCTGTTGTTGTTGTGTCGGATGACACAGTCCTAGATGTTGATGGTTGTTCAGACATTTCTAGTCTATCCAAAAGATTACCTAGCGATTCTACAGGAGCTTCCGCTGGTGGTAGACTAATTTCTTATGAAGAAGGATACAGAGTGATCCCGACTCCAAATTGCGATGGAGTACTAGATGGAGGATCCTCCACAATCTCTTCTATAGCAATTAGACCAGGTGGAAGAGGTAGACCGTCAGGTCCGTAAAATATTTCTAGTGCCAAAGAAGGTATGCAATCTGCAGCAACAGATGTTTGGTGAATAACACTCTCCGAACCAGTTGTAGATGAAACTGGTTCAGTAACACAAGTGTTTACCTTCAAACTAGGATCAGAGCTACTATCCCTCGGTGGCTGCTGAACTTCTTCTGTAAAGGCAGGGATACCATAAATGTTTGGAGTAACCGGAGCCTCTGATGGTGTTGGAACACTTGTTATAACTGTACCAGGAGATTTGGAACCAGTTAAACGAGTTCGCTTTGTCCGTAATAGTTTCGATTCCAGAGACAAAGACGGTTGACTCATAAGCCTACGCAAACGACGGGGTTTCAATTGAATTTCTTCCATGATTGCGGATTACTCGATAAACCAAAAATAAAGGGGAAGTATGTTTCCAAATATGAATTTTAGACGCTTTAACACAACTTGTTTTTTCAATTTTTAAGAGTCGAGAAAAAACAAAAGATGACTCTAATCGCTTTCAATTTTTAATGAGCTTGAAGTGACAAGTGCTCAGATGGACCTTTTCCATTAAGGAGTCTAAAAAGGAACGAAAGGGACTGCTATGGAAATCTAGACAGAGGGATTACCAAACCAATCGCAAAACTGTAGAATACTTTTTACGGTATGGCAGTCAATCTTCCCGAATGATGTGTTCAGTGCATTGCGATCGATAGGGCGGCAGACACGACTTCCTATGGATAAAGGATTAAGCCTATTGTGGTCTACCAAAATATACTCAATGGTACGTGGGAGCACAAGTCCGTACTGGCACTTATCGTCTCAAAGTGGAGGAATCACCCAACCAACAGTGAAAACAACAGTTACCAGGATTTATGACGCCGGAATACGTCTCTAGCCTTGACTTCTAGATGTTGTGTGTTAGGTTCCAAAGCGTTGTTAGATTCATTAAATTTATTTTATAGTTGATCTTGCTTAAGAAATTTTCCTTTCAGGTTCACCGTGTGATGTAGATGTACAATTCCTAAAATGCAACCTAAGATGATAAACAACCGTTTTATCTTCTTTGTGCAATGAAAATCCTAGTTACTAAGGAAAGAGAGACAATATTCTTTCAACAAAGAGCAAAGAGCACACACTATATGCACTGTCCTAAATCAAACCAATCAAATAGTCTAAATGCAAATGCACATGCATGTATTTGTTTTCAGCCTTCTTAATATGTGAATGATAAGAAGAAAGCTAATGCGCAAATATGAATTATTTTTCAAAGCAACAATTACTATCAAGTTTCTTTTCAAAACAAAATGAGGATAATGACAACACTTTGTGATTTGGAAATGAAAACTTGCTTTCGACACTAGAAAAACTACTAATTTAGATCAAATACAATAGTAACAGGGTAATCGACTATCAAGAACAATCAAATTCTCTTCTATGACTGAAAACGACACTTGCTACACTTTCAAATCAAGAAACGACAGTACAATTATGTTACTTCTTTGTAAAGGAGAACTGAAAATGACTCAACAAATACATAAAAAAATTTACAGTTCTTTGCACAATGGAGGAGGAATAACAGCAAGGAAAGGGGTTTCAAACAGAGGTGTACTGACTACAGGAAGCAAAAATTTTGAATAGATCTCAAAAGAGTGAACACAGAAACCAAAATTTAGGAACAATGCCTTGTCTGATCAGCACACCTGTAACACAATGAATTTGAAATGCAGCGCACCAAATACACTCAGGAAGTGCGCTGAATTTGAGATTCACAGAATAGACAATGTGCTGGACCAAGGACGAGACTTTGATTGGGTTCCGGGTCACAGTTTGCAGTTCAGTTCAGGGATTTTGGCTGAGCAAGTGGTAATCAGTAAATCAATCATAGGGGTAGATCTAAGGAGGTTACTAGAGCCACCATGAGGGCAATTAGAAAGCTTGTAAATCAATTGTTTAATTCATAAACAAAACCCGGAGATTGACTGAAGCAGTGTTGATCTACTTTGCACTTGCATAGCAAAGGCAGTTCGAAGGCTAGCTGGCTTGACTTCAGGCTCTGTCTGTAAGTTTATAAAGTAAACAAATGTAGATAAACAATCAATCTATTCGATCCCTAGTGGATTCGCCATTTTGTTACAGGGAAAAGTGTCTATGCAAAACTGCTAATCCCACTAAGGCTAGTAGCTACCTTAGAAACAAACAAAGTAAAAGTACTTTCATTTTCCTTTATGAAAGATAGATGAGAGAAGAATAAAGGAGACCAACCTCTATCTTGCGCTTGGTTCCTTGCTTGATTCCTCTCTCTTCTGATAGTCCTTTGCTACTTGCTTTCTTGTATACCCAGCTTCACAGAGTACCTGTAGAATCAAAGCAGCATAACACTATACAAGAACATGGACCTATTATCATAAACAATCTAGGATCAGATGTAAATTGACCATACAAATGTATAAAAAATAAATCACACAAGAGTATGGAGGAAAACTTGAATAGCTTTATTGATAATCAAGAGAGAGCCAAGAGAGTTACAACCAATTGTTCTAGCCCAGCATCATCCTCTCAGCAAGTGAGCCCCTCTTCACCTCATGAAAATCTTAGATCACCCAACACTATGATGTTGCCTCAAGAAACCAACAGAAATTCCTTACAAGATGCAAAATTCCAGCCTCCAACCTCTGGATCTCTGGGATGAGAGATCTATATATAGATATTTGCAGAGGTGTGAGTCAGCTCTGGGTTTTTTATTAGTGTCTTCTCTCTGATAGTTCTTGATTCCACTTGGAGATCTCATTGATCTCTTACTCATCCTTGGGCGATTCTGAGAGGCAAGTGTCACAGGAGAAGTTTCTGGAAGATTCCATGATCATCCACCTCGCAAACTGTCTCCACCACTTGTCTTTTCTCGTCCATCGCACCCCATTAAAGGGATTTTTGAAATGCAACACACTTCCCGTGTGTACAAGGTGAGATGTGTTAGCTACCTATACCAATAGGTTTCATATTTCATGATTGGCAAATAAAAGTTCCAAATATGCTCTGCTTTGGTGATTCAAAGATCCCATATTTCCATGAGAAGACAAGGTGTGTACAAAAGCTTGATGTTGACTCAATTTTGATGGATGGTCCAACAGCCTAATCTGGATCATGCCATGTTTCAATTTTCTGTTGTAGAATAGAGAAAGAAGTCTGTCCAAACTGTTTAATCTTGGCAGACCAGTAGTTAGCTAGAGAATTAAGGTTCCCAACTGCTTAATCTGGGACCTTGGAAGCAATAAGGGTAGCCTTAGATAGAAAGTCAAAAGAAAAAGCCAAAAGAAAAGAAAAGGCACATAAGGGTCTGCAAGTCTAAGTGCACCCTCCATGAAGAAACAAAAAATGCTAGGCAAGTAGATGGGGTTGCAGAAATGTCAATCATTTCAAATGAATTTGCTGGTCTAGCATAAAGGAACATCAGTGGATAGAGAAGCTCCTCTTCTCCATCATGTTGCAGCAAAGCAAAGGAGCATGACTAACTCCCTTTTCTCCCCTTTCACATTCATTACTAACATCCCTTCATCAGTTGTGTTCATGAAAGAATTTAAGGTTTTATGTTGGTTCTTATTCCTTTAAAAGCCACATTTCTTGTCTAAAATTCTTTTATTTTGATCTACTCCCTAAGCTAAGTTGTTTTTATATAAACTTAGTGATATCACTCCTCATTCACCTCTTCCATTCATATTAACCCCTAACTTCTTATTATCTAAATCCCCTATGTTACCCTTTCCCTATTATTATAAACACTATGGTGTATAAACCCCAAGCATTCTATAAATATCCCTTCCCCCTTGGCATTATAGCCATATGTTCACAGTCAGGGATTAAATTGACATCTGGTAAGTTTAAGAACCCAAACCCTACCCCTTTTCCCCCTTCAGAAGTTATCTAAACCATTAACCCCTTCATTTGCTAAAAGAACCTTGTAAATAAACCCATTTTCACCCCTAACCCACTCATTTGCAAGAATACATGAAAAACCCACATTTTGACTTTATCCAAAGTTTGGCGCAAAAGCGCATTTGCATTAAAAAATACATTGAAAACCATACAAATCGCCGAAAGTCCTAAAGTCCCCGTCGGGCGCATCCTCCAAAGAAAAATATTATTTTATTCCTGCCCCCTTCCGTATTGACCTGGCACATTGATGATCCGTCGACCGTCGGATCTGGCCCTTTTCATCCGACGGCTCTCGTGCATTTCGGACCGTGCCCGACGTCTGAAAGTTACCTTCCGAAATCTGTCAGAGGGTGACGTCATGCCTCTGCCACGCGTCACCCCCAAATCGTATCGGAGCTCCCTCTGACAATTCTGCTTCCGTATAGAGAGCGGTGCGATATTATACCACTTACCGTTTCCGGTTTCTGTGAACCCGCCTTGCCAACGTCACTGCTACCTCACTGCCGCGTCAGCGCCCCCATCCGCCACTGCTCTGACCTGCCCACCACCTCATCATCCCCGTGGACCACTCTCAAGCCGCCACATCCCTCTATGACGTCATGCTGACGTCATACGACCTTGACCCCACTTGATGACGTCATCCAAAAAAGGCGCCAAATAACCCAAAAGTCTATATTTTGGCCAAAATTCATGTTTTTCGTTACTTTTGTGAAAAATATTGTTACTCCCCCTGCATGCATTTTACGTCAAAATCCATCGCCGACCAGTTGAAATCAACCAGGAGACCGCCGGCGCTTCCATCCCACTTGCATTTGCAAACTTTGCCAAGCAATTCACCAGGTATTTATCAAATTTACCTCCCCTGTGCTCGGTTGTGTCCATAATTGTCTGAAACAGAGTTAAGAGAGTGGGCAAGCTTATAATTTACCGGCAAATCCCCTCTGGCTAGCCTCAATTTTCAATTGTAAAGTCGAAATTCACCTGCAGAGCCTTGTTTAGCCAAATTCTCACAAAACATACAGTTAGTTCACACATTCGTGAACTAAGAACCCAAGCCGCACCAATTCACCCTAAAGAGACTTTTAAGGCCGAGCATTTGCTCTAGTAGTCCTCTGTGCAGTATTCCAATTGCTGTTGTTACAATTTACCCTCTCTTCCTTGCAATTCACCTATATATTGCAAAAATACTCCTCTGTGTTTCTCTGCATAATAACACCAGTGCATACAAACAGATGCCTAAAGTAACCATGGATGCACCAGTAGCTCCTGTAGCCTTGAACATTGCTCCATTAAATGCCCCTCAGAGAGAATTAGAATGGAAACCATTAGCAGACCTGGATTATCAGATATCAGAAGAAATGCAAATGCACAACAAGTACCACATCCAGTTATTAAACGAATTGAAGATTAAACATGAGACTGGAACAGATGTATTGGGCATTTGGGATTCTTTCCTCCCTCTCTTCAAGCTCCCTCAGGTCAACCAGTTTCCTGACCTAATCCACCTATGTGCTGAATGCTACGACGCCACTCAGAGGGCTGTGATTGACCCTTCAGGCTCAGTTGTTTTCTATGTCACCCCTGAAGCCATCAGAGAGATGCTGCACTTCAAAACTGAGAAGAAATTAGTCCCTTTATCACTTGCTGATCTGATAAAGCAAGGAGCTAAACTGACAGATTCTCAGGTCACCAAACTAAATCAATTATACATTAACTCTGACACTGTGAAGTACCCTCCCATTTCTCATGTTTACCTCAACCAATTGGGCAGAGACCTTGTAGATATGATCAGTCCCATCCTGGGCTATAATTCAATTGAGTTTGTTGATGAAACTGTGCTGGTGATGATGCTCATGTTTTCCCCTGGCAAGCCTCCAATCTGCTATGACTATGCCACCTACATATCTGACAAAATACATGAGCAATTGATGAACTTGGCAAGAGAAAGGGTGTTTAGATACACCTCCTACATCTACCACTTAATTTTGTATTATCAACATGAGAAATTTCACTTTGCTATGAAGAGAGTGGATGCACAAGGCAATCCAAGGTCAGTAGTCTATTGGTCCTCTGCTATCCATTGCAGATCTTGTTCTCCATACACTTATTGTGAGTTTATAGACCTCTTCATCCACCCAGCAATGTCTTTGCTTATGAGCTCACCTCCTCCAAGACTTACTGATGAGATGCAGAGGATTCTTCAGCTGTCCAAGGTATACAGCATTGGGGATTGGTACTATTACCAACACCACACAGTCATCAGAATATATGGGTGTGAATTGCCCCCATACAGATTGCCCAAATATGTGCCCATGAGATTGTTTGCCCTTGAATACTTCAGGCAGTTTGGGAATGCTGATGTGCTACATTTTTCAGGCAAAGGCAAGAAAGCACAGCTCAAAGTAAGAAACCAATTAGGCCACTTCATTTACAACAAAAGGGAGGAAGGTTGGCAAGAAGCAGATAGAATGCTAGAATCCCTTGGCCTATAGACCAGTTTCCTTTGGAAACCTTATGACCCCAATCACTTCATAACTTTAAGAAGGGTCAAGTATAGGTTGGCCAGTTATGACCACGTAAGGTTGCCTCATATAGAAAAATATGCAAATCAAATAAAGTGGAGGAGAGGCACCTTAGAGGAAGTTGTCACACAAGAAGAATTAAATCAAAGAGCAGTTAAAAATCTCCAAAAGATGGCTGACTTAGAGCTTTGTGCACAGGTATTTGCTCTTCCAGGCACTCAAGTGGGAGCAGCTGCCTCATCCTCCACAGCACATCAACAAGCAGCCAAAGCTACTGATCAAACCTCTAGCAAAGGCAAAGAGAAAGAGATGGAGCCACAGCAGCCACCTCATGAACAGGTACAGCAACAGGAAGTGCAGCAACAGCCAATGGTACAACAGCAACAAGGGGGGCAGCAAGAAAAAGAACAGCCAGTGCAACAAGAGCAAACATCACAGGCCCCAAAATCCACTGGGCAGCAAGCTCAGGATACTCTGCCTCCTAGGCAAGAGACAACAGTGGAGGCCTCAGTCCTCCAAACCCCACAAAAGGAAGATATAAGTAGAAAGAGGGACAGAGAGACTCCCCTCACAACATCAACAACTCATGGGGAGAAAAGACACAGAATGAATCCCCTTTCTGAGGAAGAAATGCCAATAGGGCAATCTTTGGGCATGGGCCCACCTAGCATGGAGGCATCTGCAAGTTCCTTCCAGCAGGAACAAGAGAGGACAGTGGGAGGAGAAGTCAGCTCCTCAAGCCAGCAAAGAGGAGCTGAGGTGGGCATCAAGCAGCAGTTCATTGATATAAAGAAGAGGAATGAGCCCATAAGAGTACAACTATATAATCATTTGTTGAAAATGGCTCCCACTAACCAGCAAAGACTAATGTCTGCATATGATGTCCAGGAGGGCAAGATGATCATGAGCCACTTTATGCCAGCCGTGTTGCAGCCGCAGTCAGCTGCAGATTACATAAGGACCAACCTTGAGGTCCTTGCCAAGGACATCCACCCAATGGATAAAATCGAATTACATAAGCAAACGGGTGAGATGGTGTATGCCTCCTTGGCAGATAAGACATCGGAGAACTACAGGCTAGAAAATAGCCTAAATAATACAGCTTCCCAACTGGAGTTGGAGAGAGCATCCTCTCAAGCAAAGGACAACAGAATCAAAGCCTTAAAGGAGATAATCATATAACTTGGGCATGATCCCAAGGATATCAAGGATGTACAAGCATTATTGAAGTTAAGGGATGCAGATATGGAAACACTAAGGAAAATGGTAAAAGTCCCAGCAACCATTCACCCACAAACTGGAGAAGTTGCCCAGCTGAGACATGACCAAGATGCATCAGCTATGCTAGTGTCCCTATACAAACAACTGATCCAAACACAAGAGAAATTGGGAGAATCAGAGGCTGCACAGGCTGCCCTGCAGGCAACATTACAACAAAAAGAAGGAGGACAAACATCTCAGCCTCCTCCAGAAATAATTAACCTGGAGGAACCTCCTCAGACTACGGCTCCTCCTACTGAACAGACAGCACCATCTACATCAGCAACTGCACCAACAACAGAGCAAGCTCCAAGCCTGGATATGTAGAAGCTCAAGAATGAAATCCAAGCCCTGGAAGCCCAAATGGCAGAGCTAAATGAGGCCAGGGAGAGTCTATCCAAGCTCAATGAAAGATATGATAAATCCAAGCAGACTGTAGCAGAAAAAGGAAGGGAAATAAAGGCCCTTAAGGATAAGATAAAGGAGCTGGAGAAGGAGCTCACACTTGATAAAGTGGTGGCTGAACTCAGGACAGTTTTATGGGCCAACATTGGCCAATCAATCACTGATCAATGGAAATACATTGAGACCATTCATGAGCAAATGGAGCTCATAGGAAAAGCACACAGAGAAATCCAGAGATCAAGGGCATCTCTAGGAAATATGTCTGAGGTTTCCAATAGAATGATTAATGTGCTTAATAACATAACAAGTGCTCAACTGGCAGCAATGGGAATCTCCAGTAGAACTGAAACCATCCAGCTGATAAAGAGGGTCCTCACACTAAGAAACCTGGTACAAACACTGGAAAGAAGAAGCCAGGATATGCAGACAGAGGTTAATAAGTTCACAGACAAATTTGTGGCATTGCAAAACAGAGGTCTTCCTAGCTTACTGAACAGCGCAGGAAGACTACTTTCACATGAAAACTATGCCAAAAGGGTCAACACATTTGCTACAAATCAGATTACAGAAAGACCCAGCACTTCAGAAGAATCAGGGCCAACATCAGGGCAGAGTCTCTACAACAGGGTTGAGAATCTATTTTTATCATGAATGAGATCCAGCATTTGTTTGAAGTGCCTCCAAATTTCTACAAATACACAGAGGCAGATGAGACTCTAGAGGCAATCCTGAGACATCAATTTCCCACACAAGAATTCTGGACCAAAATGATACAAACAATACTGTAAACCAGAGCCTGTATTCAAGTTTTTCTTTTTTATATAAATTATCATGCACAGGAAAATTTTGATAAAATCAGCATGCATGGAGAAGAATGGGCTGATCCAACTCAGCAAAACTATTCGGCCACTAAAGCAGCACTAACAGTCACAGGTGACAAGGCCGAAAAGATACAGGAGGACAGAGCCACATAGACACATCATCCAACATTTATAACAGAACATTCAACCGACTTAGTGGCCTCCAAAGGTCAAAAAGTCTTCTGACAGAATTGAAGAGCATTTATGTTGTATTCAAAGCTGTAATAACTTCTTATCTGTTGTTCTGTACCAGTTGGTGAACATATTTATTCCTTAGATGACTAAACGCTTCAGATATTTTGTATCACCGTTTGCATATATACCCACCTCACATAAGTTTGCAGGGGTTGTTGTTGATTTCTCTTCTAGAGTTCCTTATGCTGTAAATTTTCAGAGTATTAATACAAAGGCTGATGGAATTTCCAAAGCTCTGCATTATCTGAGTCATTGTGGTGTTTTGCTGAATGTTACAGGATTCCTGCGTACTTCATGGCACAATAAGTTTTCCTTAAAAACTCTTCATTATGTGTTTCTTTTGTTGTCCTTTCACATCTCATTCATGTTTCTGTGTTTCATAGTTAATGGCAGAGAAAAATAATAGTTCCAAGATTTATTCACAGAGTACCCTGAACTCAATCTATGCTGTTATAAATGTCTTTCTTCAGTTATAGTCATAAGGTGTAATTCTTAATTGCTGCACCTCCAAACTATATCCTTCACAGTGATTGTTGTTTCAGGAATTCAAGTATGCCCCTGTGCAACATATCTCTTTCCTATACCTTCAGCTTAGTGCAAAATTCTTAATTGCTTTTCACTGGTTAATCACAGTTCATCATCACAATTTAAATTTTGTTTCATGATGTATTTGAATGGCCCTGCAGTTTCAGCAACTCAACTTAATATCTCAGAGAACCTGTAGCCACAGACTCCATTGCCCAATGGACTAGAACTATCTGAAGATTTCCACCTTAGCTACAGAATACATCATTCAACCAAAACATAAAAACAAACCCTGAACTCATAACTAGCCTAAAATCTTCACAAAACAGAGACAAACCTTAAAGAGAGAGCCCTCTCTGATTACAGTTTGGCTAGAAACTGTAATCCAAAGATTGGTTAGTGGTTACCCCAGCCGTATTCCCTTGGGAGTCAAAGGGAACAACCTGGGTGATAACAAGGTGCATCGCACCCTGGCCATGGAGCAAGTGAAATGATCCAATTTTGACCAGTTCTGAGTAGTTTTTCATGGAGAACTTTTGGGAGATGATGTAATCAGTTGACCTTGTTCTTTTATGGTGTGAAACAACACCTTTAGGGACTTAGGAGCCTTTAGTTTATGGACATTTATGATTGGGGTTGCAGTGCCCAAAAATGTCTATAACACTAGGGCATCTAGTTGGTTGCCCACTCAGTAGTTTGCGAACTCACTAAGTTGGGTTGTAGGCGTGTTTACTCTTTGCATTTGTTTTTGCTCCTTTTTACGACATTGACCTCTTTTTGCACAAGTTTGAAAAAGTTTTGTTTACTAGCTTGAAAGTTTCTTTTCCGGCATAGATTACATTGGATTTCAGACATCTGTGGCTTGAATCTTTTGAATCATTGACCGAAGAATCCACAGTTTTAACATTTTTGTACCAATGTTTCAAATCCCAAATGGGATCCATCATCAGTGTTAGCTACCTATACCAATAGGTTTCATTTTTCATGATTGGCTTGGGAAATGCCAATATGATCTACTTTGGCAAGGCAAAGATCTCATATTCTGATGAAAGGCACACATGTGCATTTTATTAGTGATGTTATACTTCTCAATGGATGGTCCAATAGCCTAATCTGGATCATGCCATGTTTTAAATTTCCAGTTGTAGAATAGAGAAAGAAGTCTGTCCAAACTGTTTAATCTTCGCAGACAAGTAGTTTAGGTAGAGAAGAAAGGCTCCCAACTGCTTAATCTGGGACCATGGAAGAAATAAGGGCAGTCTTAGATAGAGAATCAAAAGAAAAAGCCAGAGAAAAGAAAAGGCAAGCAAGGGTCTGCAAGTCTAAGTGCACCCTCCAAGAAGAAACAAAAAATGCTAGGCAAGTAGATGGGTAGGCAGATGGGGTTGCAGAAGAGTCATTCCTTGAAATTGAAGGTGTGCTAACCTACTTCACAAAGCAAAATCAATGGAGTGAGAAGTCCTTCTTCTCCATCAGGTTGCAGCAAGCAAAGAAGCATGTCTAACTTCCCAAATTTTCCCCTCTTCCCATTCATTTACTAACATCCCATCATCAGTTGAGATACATGGAAGAATTGATGGTTTTATGGTGGTTCTTAGTCCTATTAGAAGCCACATTTCTTGTCTAAAAATCTTTTTATTTTGATCTACTCCCTAAGCTAAGTTATTTTCAAATAAACTTAGTGTTATCTCCCCTCCTCCACTCCTTTCATCCATATTAACCCTAACTCTATTATATAATTCCCCTATGTTACCCTTTTTCCCTACTAGTATAAACACCATGGTGTATAAACCCCAAACATAGTATAAATATCCCTCCCCTTGGCACTATAGCCAAATAAGTTGTTTAAGGAGACTTCAGTCCACCAGGGGCTGTGGTCAACCCTGTCTTGGGGCTGTTCTAACCTCTGGTTATGAGCAACAACCTTTCCCCTAAACCCTTACCTTCCCTCTGCTCAAAACGCCACAGTAATCCCCTCCCCCCTGCTAAACCCACTCCTAAACCTCTTAAACCCTTGTAAAACCCTTGAAAAACCCAAAATCCTGAAAAAATACATGAAAAAACCCCTAACCCTAAGGTTTTCCGCCAAAAATATTAAATTGAATATTTTAATAGGCCAACGAGTCCCCCCCACTTGCACGATCCGTCGGAGGGCCCGCCAGCCGTCGATCTTTAGCCACCCATGATCTAACGGTGGGCGGGTATTCTTGGGCCCGGATCTGCCGACCTTTAGCGTCCGGGGAAAATGGTTTTCCGCCCCGTACAGGGACGCGTGGAAGGCGGTGGGGTTGTTTGGAGCCCCCTCCCCGATACTGCCTTTGGCCCAAAGGTGGTGCGGGGAACCCGCTTACCACCTCCCCATTACCACCCATCCGGCGCACGTCACCCTCATGTCAGCCTGACGTCATGTCGCTTGCGCCCGCCCCCGCGTCCCGTGGCCCTCCACGTAGCCCTGCCACCGCATCTACCCACCACCTTGTCTTGCCACCCTGGCCTACACCTCAGCAGCCACGTCACCTCCGTACCCGGGCCCCACCATGACGTCATGCTGACGTCATCGGCGGAAAAGCGCCAATAGCATGTTTTTTCTAAATTTGTCGTTATAAACAACCAAATTAGCCGTTTGCGGTCATTTTCACGCACAAACGACGTAGCCGTTGCGAACCATCTTGCCGCGAAATCTGTTTCTAGCCATCAAATTCAAGATTGAGACCGCTACAAGTCAAGAATTCAGCTGCATTAAGCCTCCACGGCCCGGCCCGCAGGCTTCCAAGCTAGTTTATCCAGGTATTCACCATAAAGCTCATGTTTTGCCCCATGCATTCCATTTCTCTGTAAATTCACCATTGAAGACTGGTCAAAATCCACAGTCTAGCTCTGTCTGCTAACCAAGAGTCAGCTAAAGTAACTTACATTGCCCCCAGAACTAAAAATTGGCATTAAAACAGTCGTTCCGCGGGCCAGAACCATAAAATTGTCCTCGAGGTGCTCGGCATTGTTCCCTTTTGCCGAGTACAGGCCAGCTGCAATTTCTACCAAAGGAAACCTCATACCCTCTGCAACTCACCCTTAGCAATTCACATCCCTGTGAATTTGCAACAAACTACAGAAACCAGCTTGCATTTTCCACTGAGAAAAACACTTCAGACTTGGTCTACATTTGGCCTATTACTTAAGCTCTTAAAAGAACTTTGCAAACCATTGCCATCAACTTATTTCAAAATCAGGTTTTACAATGGCTTCTTCTGCATCCTCATCCCTCAGTGTAGCTCCATTAAATCCACCAAATAAAGAGCTGGAGGCCTTGGCATTTGTTGACAAGAACTATCTTATTGAAGACTTTGAGGGTAACAGGGACTTCTTGCAGACCTTCTGTCAATTAAGAGAGGACTATAAGGATGGTCATGGTACACATGGGATATGGGAGTCAAACCTACCATACTATTGTCTCCCAGCTGTAAATGTCTTCCCTGAAATCATTCACCTATGTGCTGAAAACTATGATGTGTAGCACAGAGCTATTAGCACTCCATCTGGGAGGACCCTTTTCTACATTAATGCTAAGTCCATCAACAAAATGTTACATTTTGATCAGACAGAGTTGCTAATCCCATTTTCCATGGACTATTTGCTGGACACTGGTGCCAAGATGACCAGTGAGGAGATTCAAAAGGTCACCAGGACATTCATGAGACCTGAGTGCCAGCCTACAGGGCCACCTCCCTACCTGGATGTCCATTTCAATGATGTAGGCAGGCTTTTACTGGACATGATTGCCTATGTGTTGGGATACAAAAACAGTGAGCATGTGGATAAAACAATGCTGGTATTGCTATCTGCTTACAGCCCATGCCAACCCCCTGCCCGCAAATATAACTTTGCTAAGTTCATAGCTAACAAGATTCATGACCAGTTGAGCAGAGTGGACAGACAGGGAGTCTTCAAGTACTCGGCCTATATTTACCACCTGTTCATGTACTATCATTCTGAAGCCTTCCCATGCTACATCAAAAGGCTGGATTACAGAGGCAAAATAAGATCTGTCATCTTCTGGACCTCTGTCTATCACAAAGTCACAAATTCACCCTACACCTACTGTGAATTTGTTGACCAATTTGTATACCCAGTCTCTTGCCTGTTGATGAGGTCCCCTCCTCCCAGAATATCAAATGAGATAAAGAAAGCTCTGCAGCTTTCCAAAAAATATAAAATAGGTGACTGGTACCTATATGAGAACGATATTGTCATTAGGATCTATGGTTGTGAGCTCTGTCCATACAGGCTCCCAAAATATGTACCTATGAGGTTATTTGCCTTGGAGTATTACAGGCAGTTGATTCAGTCCGACCTCACCCATTTCCACAGCGCCAAAAAGAAGGCCCACCTCAAGTTCAAACACCAGTTGGGCCCCTTCATCATGAACAAGAAAGAAGGGTGGGAAGATGCAGACCTAATCCTTAAGGATAAATACAAGCTGTCCTATTGTTTTCGGTGGGTCCATTATGACCCTGAAGGTTTCATCACTGCTAGGAGAAACAAGTATAGGCTTATAGGCATTAAGCATTGCCAGTACCCACACATTGAAAAATATGCCAACCTGCAAGAATGGCAGATGGATACTCTAGTTGAAAGTCTAACTGAGGAAGAGACAATGCTAAAGAATGTGAAGGAGCTTGAAAAAACTATTGACCTAGACTATGTGCAGCAGGTACCTTTCAGACCGCCTTATTCAGTGGGAGAAGGGACCTCAGCCTCAAGGACTGCACCAGTAATAAAGGCATCTTCCACAGTAGCACCAGTGTTAGATAAAGGCAAAGGGATAATGGGTACAGAAGAACAAACAATGAAAGAAAAGCCTGCCCCTTCAGGTGAGCAGCAGCAAGAGCAACATCAAGAGCATCAACAAGAACAACAGCAAGGGCAAACTGTCCTTCCACAAACTGAGCTACCAGCAGCTCCAGCACTGCAAATTCCACCCCCACAAACTGAGCCAGTAACTGCTCTAATTTTATATACCCCAACACATGAGGAAAGGGGGACAAAAAGAGATAGAGAAGAGTCCACTCCTCTCAGTGGATCCTCCCACCAGCCAGAAGCCAAAAGGCAAAGAGCAGACTCCCCAGAGGTAGAAGACATTACTGAAGATGTCTTGGACAGTGCAAGAAAAGACAGGGAGGGCAGTCAGCATACAGGTACAATCTCCTTTCAGCAGGAGCAAACTTTACAGCTCGGTTTGGAGGTGTCCTCTTCTTCCCAACAAAGCAAGAAGCCCAAGAGCACCAAGGCTTCTTTCAAACAAATAAAAGCTCAGAATGAGCTGCTAAGGGCTGAGGTCTACAAGCAATTCATAGATGCAACACCAGCCCAGCAAGAAAGGCTAATGTCGGTATATGACATTCAGGAGGAAAAGTTGCTCCTCAGCCACTTTAAGCCCAAAGGGCCGCAACCTAAGACAATTGCAGATTTTGTAAAGACAAGGGTGGAGGTCCTAGCCAGAGATATACATCCCATGGACCAGATTGAACTCCATAAACAAGCTGGGGAGATGGTCTATGCAACCTTGGTGGAGAAGGCCACCATGGCACATGAGCTGAAAGAATCCCTCAAAAACACCAATACCCAGTTGGACTTTGAGAGAATGTCCTCTCTGGCCAAAGACAATAGAATAAAGTCTCTAGAGGAGATCATCATTGATCTAGGACATGATCCTAGTGATCCAAAGGGTGTGAAGGCCCTTATGAAGAAGAAAGATGATGACCTCAATGCCTTGAAGAAAATATTGAAGCTGTAGCCCACAGAGCACCCTCAAACAGCAGAACTTCAAAAGCAAAAACATGTTGAGGACCAACTGGACCTCCTAATGCAGCAAGACCAGAGGATCAGGGAATTGGAGAGAGAGCTGGAAGGAGCATTACAAGATAAACAGGCAGAATCCACTTCCCAAGCTCCTCCAACTACTTCAACAACAGCAGCAACTTCAGGGGCAGCAGTGGCCCCCACAACAGAAGCAGCAGGAACAGCAGCAGCTCCAGATGCCAGCCCAAGTGTAGAGGAATTGACCAAGGCCGTCAAAGAAATGGAGCTCCAGGCAGATGAAATAAAGAAGGCCAAGGAGAAGTTGGCAGAACTGGATGCCAAGTATGACAAGTCCAAAGTGACTGTAGAAAAACAGGGCAGAGAAATAAAGGCCCAAAAAGAAAAGATAAAGGCCTTAGAGAAAGAGCTGAATCTGGAGACTGCTATGGCCGACATAAAGAGAATCCTATGGGCCAAAATTGGCCAATCCATCAAACAGCAATGGAGGTGAATAAAAATAATGCATGAGCAGATGGATTTAATGGGTCAAGCTCAAGTAGAAATTCAGAAGGCCAAGACAGTGCTAGGGAACAGAGCAGAGCAGGCAAACAGAATGATAGACTTCCTGAACAGGCAAGAAAGGGAGGAATTGGCAGCTATAGGCATTCCCAATAGAATAGAGGCTGTCCTCTCTGCCAAGAAGGTACTAACTCTCAGGAACTATATACAAACAGTGGAGAGGAAGTACTATGAGATGCAAGCAGATGTGGAGGAGTACAAAGTTAAAATGGGAGTGCTGCAAGAAAAAGGCCTGCCCAACTTACTAAGTGGTGCAGGAAAACTGATCTCTCCAGATCAAATGGCCAACAGAATGGAAACCACTATTGAAAATCAGATTATTGCATCTGGTAGTTCATCTGAACAAGTAGGGCCTCCCACAGGGTAGAGCTTATATGAAAAACTTGAAGGCCTGTTCTTCATTGAGAATGAAGTGAATCACTTGTTTGAAACCCCTCCCAATCTTTATAGACATACAGAGGCCGGGGAAACATTGATAAAGATGCGCAAACATCAAATGCCTAAGGAGGATTGATGGCAATTTATGCTTCAGATTTTGCCACGGTAGCTTCAGTCATTCGGCCACTGCCAGCTCCAGGTCACTACAAGACAAATAAACATGACAAATGTCAGCAGTTAAAACAGCTAAAAAAGTGACTCATCACATAGACAATGACAGCTATCCAAGTTTCAGACAGCACATCTCCAGCCGACTCTAACAGCCATAAAGTCCAAATATCTTCTGACTATTTTGACAGCTGAGGCATTAAGGAATTACTGCAGCATTCACTCCTTCAGCTACTGCATTCCAGAGATTAGCATATCATAAATGAGATATTAACTCATTCGCTGATATTTTTGATGTAAATTTTGTATATATACTCCCCTGAGTAACTCATAAGGGGTTGGTAATTTTCTCTATGAGACAAATGTATTGTACACTTTCAGAATTATCTAATACAAAGGGCTGGATGAGCTCAGTGATTTCCTGAAATATTTGATGTCTGGATGATGCTCCATGTGCTGATGCAGAATTTCTATGCTGTCTGATGAAATAACAAGTTTTCTCCAAACTATGTTCTTGTTTTACTTATGTTTGTCAAAATCATACTCATCTTATACTAAGCTAGCAGTAAAAAGAAAGAATAGTGCAGGACTTGTTTCGCTACACCTTGTACTCAATTTTTACTACTGTAAATGTTTGCCTTCAGGATTACTATGCACATGAATTCTTAATTGCTCATGTCTATATTGATTCTATAAGTATGAATACTACCTAGAAATTCTTAATTGCTTCTAGGAAAATATTCCCCTTGTGTTTCTTCAGCAGTTCACTGCAAGATTCTTCACTGCCTTGCATTAACTGGATACACTCCACTTAATCACTATTATAAACGTTGTTCTCAGACACTAATCTGGCTCTGCAGCATCACTACAGCAAATCACTCAGCACCTCAAAATAACTAAAGGACCACTGACTCCATAGCCCAATGGACTAGAACACTTTGCAGAATGCATAAGCACCTTGACTGAAATTATCATCCAACCAAAACCTTAAACAAACATGAAATTATAGCTAGCCTAAAATCAGTACAAAACAGAGATAAATATTAAAGAGAGAGCCATCTCTGATCACAGTTTGGCTAGAAGCTGTAATCCAAAGATTGGTTAGTGGTTACCCCGGCCGTATTCCCTTAGAGTCAAAGGGAACAACCTGGGTGTTAACAATCAGGATATGAGAATGATGATGACAGAAGAGAAACAAAGAAATAATAAATAGTGATGAGGAAATCTGCTGCTCTTCTTGCTATCCTCACTCTCGATTTTTCGAGTAAAATGATATCACTCCAAGTATCCCCTCCGTACTGGGACAAGATTATGGATTTCAGACATCTGTGGCTTGAATCTTTTGAATCATTGACTGGAGAATCCACTGTTTTAACATTTTTGTACCAACGTTTCAAATCCCAAATGGGATCCATCATCAGGATATGAGAATGATGATGACAGAAGAGCAACAAAGAAATAATAAATAGGAAATCTGCTGCTCTTCTTGCTATCCTCACTCTCGATTTTTCGAGTAATGACAGAAGAGCAGCAGATTTCCTCATCACTATTTATTATTTCTTTGTTGCTCTTCTGTCATCATCATTCTCATATCCTGATGATGGATCCCATTTGGGATTTGAAATGTTGGTACAAAAATGTTAAAACTGTGGATTCTTCGGTCAATGATTCAATAGATTACATTGTTGACCTTGTGTTTGGTAAAGTTGGTGTTTGATTCATCTAAATGAACTTCTCTTTTCATGTTTTCATCTTCTTGAAGAGCTTATTGTCTCGAAAAAATTTTCACTGAAAGATTGCATGCAAAAAATTTGTTTCGTTGTTTCATGAAAAAGTATGAAAATCTAGCTTGTTGCATCATTATGTTACAATAATTTGCATCTCTCAAAAGACTAGAATTGCATCAGCATTTGAAAAAGGAAGAGAATTTTTGTTTTTGAAAGGACTAATAGATAAGTGTTTGTCAGGAAATTAGTAATCAGAATGCATTTTTCATTAGTTTATTTTTTGAAAAAGTAAGGTAGTGAAAGATCATTTCGTTTTCAGTTGCCTTATTGTTTGCATTTGATTGAGTAGTTTCTACCCTCTCTAATGTAGGAATTTCATCGAATTAAAAGGGTTTTGTCTCATTTAGTTGCATTTGAGGTTTTTTGAGTAACATCGCTAAGACCTGAACACTGAAACTTAACTCAATATCAACTCTGAGGCACATTTGACATTAACAATCATGTCTAGAAGGTGTAGGCTAGAGATGTGTTTTGACGTCTTTAAACGTAGCAGCTGTCATTAGCTTTGGCATTAGACAGTTCTAGTACAGATTTTTGCTCCCCATACCGTTGAGTATATAATGGGAGACCCCACTAGGCTGCAATCCTTTTATCCTTAGGAAGCCAAGTCAGCAACCTTCTGAACGTGATACACCAAACACAACATTCGGGGATATTTCCTGCTCGTACTTTTTGGTTTGCTATGAGGTATTTTGTAGTTCATGGTTGCCTAGTAATCATGTTTACCTAGATCATCCATAGTAGTCATTTGATATTTTTGACTCATTAAAATTAAAATATCATTCGAGCACTTGTCCTTTCGATCTCGTTTCCAATCGAAAGTGATAGAGTCATCTTTGTTTCTTTCTCAACTCTTAAAAAATGAAAGAGCATCAGTATTTTATGCATCTTAATAATTGATTGCCCATAAACATCCTGTTAGTATTTTTGACCAAATTGTGAGTTCCCTTAAAAAGACATTTTAAAGCCTTGAAATTTTTGTTTCATTGACTAAGACAAGGTCATTGTGGCTGAACCATCTGGTTCACCCAATTCCTCTTCCTCTCCCCCATCGGAAAGATTGTCTGAGGAGTCATTTCCTAAGTTATCAGAGTCACTCAAGGACCAAAATGTTGAACTCACAATTTTTTTGAGTGTTCAAACTTTGTCATTGTTGGCTAGTTGAATTGTTTATTAATTAACAATCAAGTACCACATTAAATTGTCAACCTGGGAAAGTCTTTTTATTCCAAAGGCTACTGCGTACTGTATGTACTTAACTCTAAAAGCATTAAAAAGCTGTAGTATGCGTAATTCTCACGTTATGTCATAACAGTGTACTGTAAAGATAAAATGAAAGCAATTAATTTAAGATAGCAAATCCGAAAAGAAGAGTGATGGATGCTCTGTTATCAGAGGATCAGGACCCTATCCTCCAAGAAAGGACGTTCAACACCTGCCCCTGTAACCAGATTACTAATGCACACTGAAATTCTAATTCACCGGTGAAGTACAGCTTCAAACGATTAACAAAACAGAGTGCCAGCAAAAAGGAAATTATCAGAAGTAATGCTACAGAATCCAAAACAGAGTATTAGCATAAAGAAATCACCAAACACACTTACACACTTGACAGAAAAGTAAATGGGTGAATCTTGTGAAGAAGGTGGGCCTAGTCCATCTCACAAGATTCCCCAGAACACAACTGTTGGATTAAGTACTCAGAACAATCTTCTATTCATCTGCCAAAAGATTCAGTACAATAAAATTTCAAACTTTGCTGTTGTCTTTCAAAATTCCCCTTACAAAACTATTTCTCCCCCCTTCTCTAATGTAGATGTCTCCTCTTTATAGAGGAGACATCTATTACAATAGATTATCATAGTTCATTCAGTTAGCCAAAAATAAGAATTAGAGAATGTTGTTATAATAGTGCAACAGTGTATTCTTCCTTGAGTTTATTTCTGTTACACAGCTGGTGCCCGAACTTCGCCCATGCTCTTGGGATCCTCGTATTATCCTTCGTTGTTTCCCCATGGTTGCTGATTTAGAAAACCCTTGCTGTTCCTGATACTTTAGCAATTGTAACTGTGTTTTTCCCTTTTTGGACAGTTGCTGATTATGCCGCGTCATTGTGGAATTCTGGCAACCTCCAGATAGTTGTTGTTTGTTATTTCCAGTTGTTGCAAAAATAGCATTCTCTTGCTTTTAGATGGTTGTTGTTGCTGGCTGTAGCAACTGCGTAGTTGCTGCTTCTGGTGTTGCAGCAACTGCGTAGTTGCTGTTTCTGGTGTTACAGCAACTATAATTATAATTCCTGCAGTCTTTAAACAGTCCAACGATTATTTGGAAACTTAATTAACTTTTCCAAAGATAAATATAAAGATATTCATGAATATGTAATGAACAATTAAACATATAGATATGCGGAGAGTTACTTCGTACCTTGGGGTGATTAAGTCATTATACAATCAAAGCTTTCAACCTGTGACTGAAAAAGGATAATATTATGGGAAAAATATAAGCTCAAAATTGGTCATTCTGAGTCCTAACATCCCCCCCAACTGAAGAGATTGCATGTCCCTATGCAATGCTTACTCTGAGTCTGAGTCAGAGTACTGGGATGAACAATGTAGATTACTGAGACAATAGTTATAGGAAGTGGCATCAAACTTCTTCCTGAACCCACAGACAGTCTGTATTTGCCTCCATGCTACTGTTTCTTCCTTGTTGGATAATCCAAACTGGCCCTTGTATTGTTCACCAGATAACCATAGAAGTGGAAATTTAAATCTGTAACCCATCAAATTTTCAGCACAGTGTTGCATGCATCTAACATAGTGAGGTACCCTTGAGAGTGCTACCTGTAAATTAGGTGGATTATAAGGGTGATATTCCTGCCTCTCCTTGGGACAATTTTCCCAAAACAAGTTATTTGCCTTGACAGTCAAGGGTGCCTTAGTTCTCACATAATGTTGACAGTCTCTCAGGACCACTGCTTGTAGTTGCCTGACGTGGTCCTTCATTTCAGGATCACTTACCATTCTTAGATGTTGTGCAATGAAGGTGGTTGCGTTCTGCAGTTCAGCTCTAATCCACAGAAGGCAATTCTGTTCATTATGTTGAGCTAAGATAAAGGCGTTTTGCCATGTAAGTTGGTTAGCTAAAAAGGAGATGAAGGCTCTCAGCTGTATGTCGCCAACAACAGGTATCATATTCATGTTTCTTTCTTCGGACATGGATTCATTATGGAGATAGAGCTCGCATAAAAAATTTTGATCATTTTTAGGTGCCTCTGCAAAGGTTTGCATAATTTTCTCTGATGTAACCACCTGATGAGGTCTACCTTCTCTAACATCCTTTATCTGTAAGAATGTGAGTCTTTCCCTCAAAAATGTTGCATAATTGAAAGAGGGTTTCCTCGTGGCAAGTATTCTTTGGAATAACTCAAACATCTGGGACAATCTGGTTTTTAGCTCCTTAATTTCTTTGTACTGAGCTCTACACTGCTCAAGTGCTTCCCAGTTCTTATATGCATAATTGAACCAGGTCCCCTTTTGCTGTTGGAATGCTTTGCCTTGTGAAAGCTCATATTCTCTCCACCATTTTCCTTTTAGTTCCTGAAATTGTCTGTTTCTGTGCATGCATCACTAACAGAGGGAAGTTCTGTTTGTGTAAAGGCATCAACAAGGGTAATCTGCTATGAGATAATTGGAGTAGGCCGGGATGATCCAATGTCTTCCTTTCCATTTCCCGCTACTGTTTCTTCTTCATGTTCTATATTCTGTACTGATTCTTGTGTATTTGATTCCTCTTCTTGTTCTGTGGTGATTTGGGTGGGCCAGGGTGAATCTCTGCCTTCTTCTTCATTTCCTGTTGTAACTTCTTTTTCTTCTCGTTCCATGGAAATTTGGGTAGGCCGTGGTGACTTCTCCTCTTCTTTATTCTCTATTACCTCCTGCATGGTTTTTGGAGAGCTTACTGGTTCTTGTGTGTCAGTAAGTTCTTCTGTTTTCTCTGGTGCAGTTTCTCGAGAGCTTACTGGTTCTTGTGTGTCAGTAAGTTTTTCTGTTTGCTCTGGTGCAATTTCTGGAGAGCTTACTGGTTCTTGTGTGTCAGTAAGTTCTTCTATTTGCTCTAGTGCAATTTCTGGAGATCCTGTTGGTTCTTGTGTGACAACAGGTTCTTCTTTCTGTTCCTGCACCGTTTTTGGAGAGCCCGTTGGTTCTTGTGTGACAACAGGTTCTTCTGTCTGTTCCTGCACCTTTTTTGGAGAGCCTGTTGGTTCTTTTGTGACAACAGGTTCTTCTGTCTGCTCCTGCACCTTTTCTGGAGAGCCTGTTGGTTCTTGTGTGACAACAGGTTCTTCTTTCTGAGCGGAGGGTTGTGGTGTTTCCATCTGTGTAGCAACAGGTTCTTTTGTTTCAACCACAACAATAGGGTCTTCATTCATTGGTTCTGCCACTACCTTGTATCCTGCTTGAGTAAATATGTCACCACAATTGGCACACACATATTCATTGTCCTTACTCTTCTCTGCTGCAGATGCTACTCGTGCTAAAATATGCAGGTTAAATTCATTTTGATAGGCTTCCTTGACCCTTATTATTTCCTCCTGGTAGTCCTGAATTTGGAACTTCAGAAATTCAATTTCTTCCTACAGAGCAGCTATGGTAGGCTGAGCTTGTGGAGTAGCAGGTTCCAGTGGAGGCAGAGGTTGTGCTTCATCATTGGTTTGATCCTTTATACTCTCGACAGGTGGTTCTTGTGTGTCACCTGGGGTAGTGGCTGTTTCTTGAGTTGCAGCTTCTTGGCCAATATTACCTTGGGTGTCGGCAGTTGGTTCTTGTGTGTCAGCTGCCTTAAAATATGATGTCATGAAACTGTGAACACTCTGCATCTCGGCCTCCGAGGGTGAGGGAGAAGAGTTTCGAGGGCTGGTGGAAATGCGGGTTTTCAGGGTGATGGGCGGTGAACTGGGAGGGGTATGGCTAGGAGATCTAGCTATTGCAGACGACCGAGTCCTTTGCTTGGGTAGAAAAGAAGGGAATTCAGCCTTTTTTCTTTTCAGACCGGCTTTCTTTAGGATAGGGACAGTGGTAGAAGTAGCAGCTGCTTTAGCAGAAGCCCTAGTTCTTCTTCTTTTTGGTGGGGTTTCTATTTTCCTCTGCATTTTTCGTTTGAGAAAGGTAATAGGGATGTTATCATCAGAGTCATCGGTAGAAATACCAAGTATGGGAATGGATGGATTGGTTCTATCAGGGGATGGGGTTGTTTCCACGAGTATTTCTACTGCTGATTGTTCATTTTCAACAACTTGCGGGGGTGTTTGTTGGGGAACTTCTTTGGGAATTTGTTCTGGGATGTCATCTGCGTGCTGAAGGGTTTCTTCAGGTGTTTTCTCAGGAATATTCTCTGTTTGCTGAGGGATTTCTACGAGTATTTTCTCAGGAATGTCCTCTATTTGCTGAGGGATTTCTTCGGGTATTTGCTCCGGAATGTCCTCTGTTTGCTGAGGGATTTCTTCATCTTGCTGAGGTATGTCTTCAGCTTGATGAAGAATTTCCTCTTCTTGATGAGGAACTTCATGTTCTGGCTGGGGAATTTCTGCCTCTTGATGGGGATTAATGGGGGTGGAGGGTTATTTAAAGCAAGGCCTCTATTTATCAGCAATTGAGCTAGACGGTGGTGTTTCAAGGAAAGAAGCGGACGCTTTGCATTAACAGTATAACGTGACATATTTTTAAGACATCCCAATAAATAATATGGCATGTTTATCAACTGACGATTTCTCAAATGATTCAACAAGACGAAATCGTGCTGGTAAATTACCTGGTACCGGCCTTCGCACGTCAGGTATTGCTTTACAAATTCAGCAACTTTCGGCCATGGTTGAGGCAATGACTGAAGTGCTACACCTCTGCCCTTCGGTTCCACCTGCTCGCCAGGTTGAAGAAAATCCTGCTGCACATTAAGGATCAAGTGCTTTCTACTGAACCACCGTATGCCATTAGCTGGTAGCCCGGTAACTTGGACTATGACTTCCTCCATGACTGGGATTTGGACTCCTTGAACAACAGAGGATCCTTCTGTTAAATTGCATGCAAATTCGAGGACTTGCTGCTCGTCGAAGTCTTCGGAAGTAATCTATCCATCCCGCTTGCAGAAAGATCTGATAAACCTCGGGATAGAGCTCAAGAAGTGCTGTTGTGCTAGGTTCATGTGTAATGAGGTTTCCTCCCATAGCTATTATCTCAGTGAATTTCACAGTTTAGAGCCGAGCTTCCGAATTCAGTTCAGAGTAAACCGTTGCAAATGGTAACATGCCGTGATAAGGTGACTTTTACATATTGCTGGGAGATTTAAGGACGGCGGCAGTTGGTGTAGTATGTAATTATGAGAGCGCTTTGGTAATCCCCCCCTATGCGTAAGTGATATGGTGGAAGTACAATTATTTGGTAGTCCTATCAGCTTCTCCGCATTAACTATTATTTAATGTCCATACATAATCATGCGTACCTTTATGTTTTACCTTTTGGGTCACTGCGTCAAAAATTCTTGTCTTATCTTTTGCTGGATCATAATGATTACCACGGGTCTAGGAGCATGGGAATACTGGCGATTTATAATAATAATGACAGGAAGTGATAGTGAAGGATTGTAATCATCACAAAAAGTGGTGTATTTTATAAAAACTTGTTTCTTGGGGACTGAGGTGATAAGACTGGTGTTTTTGTAAATGAGAGGATTGCTAAAAAGGTATTACGGGATCGGGAAGTGGTGTTGCAGCAACGGGGATCGGTGTTGCAGCCACTGGGAATGATGTTACGTCATCGGGAAAAGATGTTGTAGTAACGAGAATCGGTGTTGCAGCATCGGGGATCAGTGTTGCAGCAACAGGAAATGGTGTTGCAGCAACAGGAATTGGTGTTGCACCAACGGGAATTCCAAATCCGCAAAGTGATTCCTTTAAAGCTTTCGTTCTCAGCTATTTCCCACAGCTCAAATCTGCAAAATACTGAAACATAATATGGTAACCCTTGGCAGGGATTATTAGTAATTAAATAAAAAGAATATTTAATCTAAAAAAATGCATAAGTAAACAAAGATTTAAGTGCTTTGAGGGACAACAAGTTCCCCCGGAAAAGAATACTGTTTAATTGCCATGCAAGTGGCTTTAAAATCTTCTTTAGAAACGGGCCTCTGATATAACCAAAGTCGATAGCCATTCACTAGTAGCGGTGTTCTGCTTCCATCAATTGTTAAAATTCTAGCTGTCCCATTTGGAAAAACAGCATCCACTTCATAAGGCCCTAACCACCTTGTTCTTAACTTACCTTGGAAATTCTCAAAATGGGAATCATAGAGTAGAGCCTAGTTACCTTTCTGAAACTGCTTTTGCTTGATGGCTCTGTCATGCCACCTACTCCTTTGTTACTGTATCATGGTTGTCTGATGGATGGCATCCAGTCTTTTCTCGTCCAATTCTTGAAGTTGCTGTAACCTGGCTATTTGTGCGTCAGTCAAATCAAGGTTACCACCTAAAGTAGTTCTTAAAGTTTTGATCTCAAACTCTACAGGGAAAATAGCATTCTTTCCAAAAACTAATTCATAGGGTGAAAAACCTGTGGTATTCCTCCAAGTAGTTCTATAGGCCCACAATGCCTCGAGAAACCTTTGAAACCAGTCCCTTCTATTTTCCTTTATTGTTTTTGTTAAGATGGCTTCTATGACTTTATTAGTGCTTTCTACCTGCCCATTTGCTTGGGGATGGTAAGGTGTAGTCATTTTGTGCTTAATACGATATTTCTGAAGCGTATTTTTGAAGCCATGAGAGTTGAAAGGAGGTCCTCCATTTGTGACTAATTCTCTAGGCAATCCAAATCTAACAAAGATTTCTTCAAATAAAAATGTTAATACTGCTTCTTCATTAGCTTTCAGGAGTGCCTTAGCTTCTACCCATTTAGTCATGTAATCTGTGCATACTAATATATACACTCTTTGGTTGGATGGAGGATTAATGGGACCTATAAAATCTAATGCCCATTTCTCAAAAGGTTCAAGAATTACCTGAGGATTGAGAGGCATTTCATCCCTGTGATTAGGCTGGCCCATTCTTTGACAGCTATCATAGGCCTTGACATATTTTCTAGCATCTTTAAAGAGTGATGGCCAATAATAACCCATTCCGAGTACCTTGTGTGCTGTTCTTTTATCTGCAAAATGTCCTCCACAAGGGCCATCATGACAAGCTTTTAGTACATAATAAATTTCATCTTCACCAATGCACCTTCGGATCTCCTGATCAATTCCTGTATGGAAAAGACACCCGCTTATCCAGCTATACCTAGCACTTTGCTGGATGATCTTTCTTCTTTCCCTGTGTGATAGGTGTGATGGTAATTCCCCTGCAACTAGATAATTGGAAATGTCTGCATACCAAGGTGAGTGAGCAGATACTGCAAATAAATAGTCATCCGGAAAAGAATCGTCTACTGGAGCATTTTCATCAGTTTTTAATCGAGAAAGGAAATCAACAACTACATTTTCTTTTCCTGGCCTATCTACAATTGTGATGTCAAATTCTTGCAATAATAACAACCATCTGGTGACTCGAGCATTTATAACTGATTTATTCATCAACTATTTAATGGTCGAGTGATCAGTATGCACAAAAGTAGTGTAGCCAGTAATATAATGTCGAAATTTATTTATTGCATAAATAACTGCTAGGAATTCCTTCTCAGTGACTGTATAATTTAATTCAGCTGGTGTCATGTTCTTACTGATAAAACAAATGGCATAGGGAAGACTATTTTCTTCCTGACCCAAGACAGCTCCTATTGCAGTGTTTGAGGCATCAGAGGATATATGAAAGGGTAGTGCCCAATCAGGTCCTCTCAAAATGGGAGCTGCAGACAACTGATGTTTAAGTTCATTAAACGCTTTTTCACAATCATCAGTCCACTTAAATTCAGCATTCTTTGTTAATAACACAAATAAAGGAGAAGCTATTTTGGAAAAATTCTTAATAAATCTTCTATAGTATCCAACATGTCCTAAAAAGCTCCGTACATCAGTTTGTGTTTTGGGGATAGGGAGAGTCTGAATTACCTGTATTTTAGCTGGATCGACTTGGATTCCTAGGAATGAGACAAAGTGACACAATACAATGCCTTGATTCATCATCATATGGCACTTTTCAGTGCTTAAGGCAAGGTGTGCTTCTATACACCGCTTAAGTAATTTTTGAAGATTCTGTAGTGCATCCTCAAAAGTCACTCCATAAGGAGTAAAGTCATCCATAAATATTTCTAATGAATCATTTAACATATCAGAAAAAATCCTTATCACTGCTCTTTGAAATGTTGCTGGAGAATTACATAGCCCAAATGGAAGTACCCTGTAAGCAAAGGTCCCCCAAGGGCTAGTAAATGTGGTCTTGTCCTGGTCTTGGGGTGCAATCTTAATCTGATTATATCCACTGAACCCGTACAAGAATGAAAGGAACTTCTTACCTGCCAAATTATCCAATACCTGATCAATGAATGGTAAAGGGAAATGGTCCTTCTGAGTGGCTTTATTCAGTGCTCTGTAGTCCACACATACTCTCCATTTACCATTTTTCTTGGGTACAATTACAAGTGGAGAAACCCACTCACTATCAGATATAGGGTATATAAATCCTGCATTCAAGAGTTTCTGAAGTTCCTCATTCACAATTTCCCTTAGATTGGGATTCATTCGCCGTTGGGGTTGACAGACTGGCCGGGATCCTTCTTTAATATAAATCCGGTGAGTGCATAGCTCAGGGGAGATCCCTTTCATGTCTGTATAGTCCCATGCAAATGCTTCTTTATTTTCCTGGAGTAACTTTATTAATTGTTGTTTTTCATTATCACTTAAATTAGGATTTATATTTAGTGTTTTTCCAGGCTCAATTTCTATTGTTGTACTTTTGGAGGAGCTGCCTACTGCTGTCTGAAATAAATTCTTATCTTCCAAGTACTGTTGAGTTTCAGATTCCAAAATTGCAGTAAAGTGACTGTACATTTATGGGTTGACCGAAGAAGGTTCAGAAATGAAGCTGCTGATTAATTCATCTTCGGTAGAATCTTTGAAAGTTAAAGCTTGTCCGATAGTGAATATAGGTTGGGTCTCTTCATCCTCATAATCCACCCATACAGAGCTGTCATTATTAATCATGGGTTTAGCATGAGGATAAAGGGTAAGCTGTTTTGTTTCCTGTCCATTAGAGATGGTCATTGATCCTGATCTACAGCTAATGAAAGCATCTGTTGTAGCCAGCCAAGGTCTTCCTAGAATCAGCGGATGACCCCCCAACTTTGTTTTAGTCTGTAACACCACAAAGTCGGCTGGGTAATTCCAGGATTCTACAGAAATTATTAAATCTTCAATGACCCCCTCAGGTTTAATTGTAGAGCGATCAACCAGTTTGAGGATGGTTGGTGTTTCCCTAATAAAGTTTTTTAACTGAAGCAATTGTGTTGTTTCCAGTGTCATAATATTTATTGCAGCTCCTAAGTCTACTAGAACTTTAGAGACAAGAGTTTTTCCAACCTGCACTGTTACTGTAGGGTGACCAGGGTCACCATATTTCACAGGAGGATCTTTTTCTGTCATTAAAGCAGTCAGTTCTCCCATCACATGAACTGTGAGGGGGTCCTTAGCTTTTCTTCAAGGTTTTTTTTATGCAGATATCTCTAACAGTCCCAGCATAAATGGGAACATCTCTTAGCGATTGCAACAATGGAATTTTAACGTATAAATTCTGTGGTTCACCCAAAAGGTGAAAAGCAGGTTGCTCTAGTGTTTTAGTGAGAGCCAATCGTTCAGGGAATGGTGGATTTGTTGTCTAATCAATGTTGTTAGATGTTGATTCGACTGTTTCAGCATTATTGTTAGCAGGTTTTTCTTTTCTAACTTCCTCTTTATCAGAGTCAGTGATGTCATCAATGATGGGTTCAACAATTCTTCCTGAACGAAGATGGATATCGTTACATTGCATGGGGAAGACAGGCTGACTTTGAATATCAATTACTTGCAAAGCTTTATTATTATTTGGGTTGGGGTTAGGTTGCACAGGCAGCTGCGGTCTAATTGCCTGGTTATTTGGAGGAGTATTAGATGGTAAGGAAAGAGACTGTTGTTGTTGAGGAAATGACATTTGTTGCGCTGCCTAGTCTGGGTTCCATTGATTGAAATATGGTTGCTGGGGAGCCCAAGGATTCCATATGGTAGGATCAGGAAAAGGGAGATTTGGTTGTTGCATAGGTGGAAAACTCATTGTGTTAAAGGGTGGGTACTACATTTGGTTCATGGGTGGGTAATTTGTTTGAAAATGATTATTCCAATGATTAAATGCTGTGTTAGAATTCATACCTTGTCTTTGTGGCCATTGCCTCCTCTGTGTCATCAGGTACACTGCTTCAACCTCTTCTTCAGTTGACTGCAATGCTGCTTTAATTCCAGGCAGAGAGGGGCATTGCTGGGTCTCATGGTCCTTTTCGCAGATCATGTAGATTGGTACCTTATCTAGCGGGCATTCCCTGAGTGGGTGCTTTTCTCTGCATTTGGAAAAAAAAATAGCTAGGGAAGCTTCTACTTCTGCCTGTTTCTTCTTTACTTGCAGAGCATCAATTTGTGAAGCAAAAGAGCTTAACACCTCAGTTTTAAATTCTTCTAATAAATTACCTATTTCAGCCCTTGTTGCTCCTCTGCTTGCTGACTTCTGAACTCTTCAATATACATTGTCTCTGCTTTTTGATCTGCTTACTACTCCTCTTGAACATCTCATGCAGAGATTGATAATTTCATCAAATGGTTCTTTGGAAATGTCCCCTTTTCCCAACATGTGTAACATGTCCAAGCAGTCATCTTGTACCCCTTTCAGCAATATAGTCTTCAGAATATCTTTACTCATATTAGGATGGTCAGACTGCTGCAGATTATACTGTAATCTTTCCACAAAATCTTCCAGATTCTTGTCCTCTTTCTGAACCATTTTAAACAATTCTTCCTTCCTTTCTCTTGTCCGGCAGTAATCTTGATACTTATCCAAAAAGCTTTCTTTCATCTGATCCCAGGTAGTGATTGCCTGAGCTCCTAAGCTCATAAACCATCTTAACGCATTGCCTTTCAGTGTTGCTGGAAACAGTTTTAGTTTCTGATTAGGGCTCACATAATCATAACTTCTACATAGTATCTCGAATTCAAAGAGGAATTCATCCGGGTCTTCAGAGGACAACACATGAAAGTTGGGTAATGCTGAGAGTGGAATGTTTTTCATGGGAGTTGCTCCTCTCGGGAGCTCCCCAATAGGGAATTCCAGGGTAGAGAGCGAATTTTCCCCTCTTCCTTCTATTATGTTATCCTCCATTGGTCTTTTTCCTGAATCACTTGCTTTATCTTCTATATCTTCTGTTTCTTCAAGTTCTTCTACCGGTTCCTCAGTGTATTCTGGTACTTCTAGCTTCCTTTCAGGTCCCAGTACTTCCTCCGTCTGTCGATCTGTTTGTGAGGAATACTGGATCTGAGGTCTCCGGGAACTTGTCCTCTGTGATGTTTCAGCCTTTGAGATGATTTCGTCAATATAAGTTTTTCTTCCTCCTCCGCCTTTGCCGCCTGTGAAATTAGGTTTCTTGCGTCCTCTCATGCACCTGTTATTCTCAAAAAGAAATCATTAATGCCCTTAGAAATCTCTAGTTGCCTTCCCCGGCAACGGCACCAAAATGTTGGCTTGTTGAATTGTTTATTAATTAACAATCAAGTACCACATTAAATTGTCAACCTGGGGAAGTCATTTTATTCCAAAGGCTACTGCGTATTGTATGTACTTAACTCTAAAAGCATTAAAAAGTTGTAGTATGTGTAATTCTCACGTTATGTCATAACAGTGTACTGTAAAGATAAAATGAAAGCAATTAATTTAAGATAGCAAATCCGAAAAGAAGAGTGATGGATGCTCTGTTATCAGAGGATCAGGACCCTATCCTCCAAGCAAGGACGTTCAGCACCTGCCCCTGTAACCAAATTGCTAATGCACACTGAAATTCTAATTCACCGGTGAAGTACAGCTTCAAACGATTAACAAAACAGAGTGCCAGCAAAAAGGAAATTATCAGAAGTAATGCTACAGAATCCAAAACAGAGTATCAGCATAAATAAATCACCAAACACACTTACACACTTGACAGAAAAGTAAATGGGTGAATCTTGTGAAGAAGGTGGGCCCAGTCCCTCTCACAAGATTCCCCAGAACACAACTGTTGGATTAAGTACTCAGAACAATCTTCTATTCATCTGCCAAAAGATTCAGTACAATAAAAGTTCAGACTTTGCTGTTGTCTTTCAAAATTCCCCTTACAAAACTATTTCTCCCCCCTTCTCTAATGTAGATGTCTCCTCTTTATAGAGGAGACATCTATTACAATAGATTATCACAGTTCATTCAGTTAGCCAAAAATAAGAATTACAGAATGTTGTTATAACAGTGCAACAGTGTATTCTTCCTTGAGTTTATTTCTGTTACACAGCTGGTGCCCGAACTTCGCCCGTGCTCTTGGGATCCTCGTATTATCCTTCGCCGTTTCCCCATGGTTACTGATTTAGAAAACCCATGTTGTTCCTGATACTTTAGCAATCGTAACTGTGTTTTTCCCTTTTTGGACAGTTGCTAATTATGTCGCGTCATCGTGGAATTCTGGCAATCTCCAGATAGTTGCCGTTTTTTATTTCCAATTGTTGCAAAAATAGCATTCTCCTGCTTTTAGATGGTTGTCGTTGCTGCCTGTAGCAACTGCGTAGTTGCTGCTTCTGGTGTTGCAGCAACTGCGTAGTTGCTGTTTTTGGTGTTACAACAGTTATAATTATAATTCCTGCGGTCTTTAAACAGTCCAGCGATTATTTGGAAACTTAATTAACTTTTCCAAAGATAAATATAAAGATATTCATGAATATGCAATGAACAATTAAACATATAGATATGCGGAGAGTTACTTCGTACCTTGGGGTGATTAAGTCATTATACAATCAAAGCTTTCAACCTATGACTGAAAAAGGATAATATTATGGCAAAAATATAAGGTCAAAATTGGTCAATTCTGAGTCCTAACAGTCATCTCGTCCTCCACCTACTTTCGATACAGGATCATCTACTGATCTTGGCTCGGAATCTTCGGACAATCCCCTTCAAACTCCAGAGAACTCGTCGACCACTGACTGTCAGCTTGGACTGGTTATCTATCCTTTGAACCCTCTGTTTGACATTGTTGAGATATCACTGTAGCATCCTTATAGTTCATACAACTAGCCGGGTGCTCCTTTGGAACTATCCCTGAGTACACGTTCGACCATTCGTCGTCATTATTTTCCAAACATGGAACCCGAAGGCGATGCTCCAGTCACATCTTCAGATGAGTTTGAAGTTTCTAATCCACACATTGTTGAGGGCGGGAGAATTGTAATTGCAGTTTCCTCCCGATGGTTTCTCTTTTTAAGAAGGTATTCCCGCCAATTTTCCACCCAACTATGTGTCTTTGGGGCACTTAGCTTTAGGCACAACTAGTGCCTCATCACTCAACCATAATCCTGTATGGGCATCCGGGGTCAGGCCTATGTTAGGTCCATTCATCATGAACACGAATTCCCAACAAGATGTTACTTCAGTCTCGATGCAACCCACCATTTTGAATACTCTTGTATCATCGATCCTAGTTACATGTCAGTCACAACCGGTAGTTTCAAAGATTATCTCTGTTTGTTCCTCTGTCCCATTAGTCGATGGCCAGATTGTGCCATTGCCTGGGAGGCAGAACCTGAATGTCTCTATGGTTTCAGGTGCCACTAATGTGAGCGGCTCACAAGCTCTCATGCTTGGATAAACCAACCCTCTTCTGGTATTATTTATAACCCTGCTGATCCTACTGGATCAAGCAATGTCTAGTACCAACAGGTTTAGAATCCCATTGGTCAGTCTGGATCGAGCAATGCTCAGTATCAACACCCCTATGGTGCTCAGGTCCAATACCAAAATCCTTACGTTCCATATGGTTCTCAAGGATTGGTTAATCAACCTTACACCCCCTAATCTGGACAGTACATCCAGCCTAGCTATGACCAGATTCAGTTCGGTAATTTCCTGGGAACTGTCCAAGTACCCTTGCAACAGAAAGGAAAACCTTTACAACAACCAGGGCAACCTTTGTTACTACAAGGGAAACCTTTGTTGCAGCAAGGGCTCTCTGTGCAACAGCAAGGGAAAATTATCCCACAGCAAGGTCACCTGCAACAACCGCAAGGTCAATCCTTATAGTATTTGTAGCAAGCCACGCAATATCAGATGCAATATGCTCCATGTTGGGCATTAGTTTTGTCTAATTTTTCAATCAAACCCTCTCATGCTACTGTTTCATTAAATGATTATTGTTGCAAGTATTTGTTACTTCTTTTGTTTTAACAGGATTAAAATACCATTAATGGAAGTTTAATAAAGGTTTTTTATGTTGCAAGTTAAAGTTGATTTGATCATGTTTTGAACCTACACTTACTTGCCTGCATTGTGCAACAAATTCCTGCACCAATTCAGTTTTTACAGTGTGCCTGCACCAGTGTAGTTAGCGTGCCTGCTCCAGTGCAAGTTTTACAGTGTGCCTCCACCAATTTGGGGCTTTCATACATTGGCACATTTATGGGAGAATCTGAAAGAGGTTTATGATCAAAATTTCATTTGAACACATCCACATAATCCAAGACACACCCAGGTCATATAGATTTATATTTAGAGAATAATTAATGCTACAACCCTGAATTTGTAGCAGTTTCCAGACTGCTTATTTACACCTCTATTTCCGCGTCGATCATAGCGAATCTCATAATTCTGAAACATAGGTTTTTCTCCCAGCATAGGAAATTGAGTAAGCCTCAGGATTTTTTCCCAAATTCGTAATCGTTAAGGATATACGAAGGGGGCTTTGGAGGAAGTTTGTTAAAAATACCAACTTTTCCAGAATTCTAGAAAATGCCTAGATTTGGGAAATTCGTGGTAGATCTCCATTATTTCAGTAGGGAAATAGTTGTAATGATATTCTATTAATGATAATTAGTCGGGATTCAATCCCCATGATGTTTTCAAAGGGTTGGCTTGTTTTATGCCAAGTTTTGAATGTAAAAAGATTATAAAAGAAGAGTTGTGGCTCCAAGCCTAGCTAATCAATTTAGTCAATCAATTAAGCAGAGGGCAGAAGCACGCACAACCAGGGGTTAGTGCGCATTAAAGGAAGGTGCAGAAGGGCAGAGGAGTTGTCCCAATGTAGCCTCACGTAGTTCATAATTGGTGGATCTCTCCTCTTTCTTACTAGAGCTGAGCATTGTTTGTGTGATGTAAAAGACTGTGTTTTTTTAATTAATTGAAGAAATTATAATTCATGCTTTGTTTATTCATCCATTGCATCTTAATGAATCTAATTGTTTTGTGAACCAAGTTAATCGAGGGTGTGAGATGGCTGGGTTGGCTGCCTAACCATCTCAACACTGCTCTCATCTTTTAGATTCAATAGCATTTAGACTATTAATTGCTGTGTGAATTTTACAGTTCTTTCTTCCTTCAATTTCTAGTTCTAGAATTAATTTGATCTGCTGCAAAATTTTATTTACAGTTTTAAAATTAATTTCCTTTTCACTACAAATTATTCTTGTACTTAAACTATTTTTTTATTTTTCTTGCAAGAAAGATATTTATTTATAAACATTGCATCCTCCAGATTGACTAACTGGCTTATGCTAAGAATCCTCTACTCTATTTGGTAATTCATGGGTATGTGTTTTGATTGGGTTCAGCTTCCACATTTAATAATTATGAAATGGTGAAATCATCTAATCATTAATTCATGCATCATTAAAGCAGAAATCACATATAAGTTTATCTAAAAGTTGTGATTCCTATAATGCAAAGCCAACATGTATAAAAGGGAAATTGCACTACGATAAATGCTTAATTAATATTATGGTTTCCTTAACTTCTGGATTGTTCTTAAACATAATTAGTGTAAGTAGATTTTCTGCCTGCACTAGTGCAAGTAGAATGTTACACAAAGTTAGTGCAAGAAGATTGTTACATAGAATTAGTGCAAGTAGAATTAGCACAGGAAAAATTAGTGCAAGCATAATAGTTTGATTTGCTTTTGAATTTATTCCAGCATTTACAGTCTTTTTGTTATTGTGTTGAGACCGCTTGATTTCTAGTTCTGGTTTCCCTTCTGTTTACTTGTAATTAGAATTTCCTTTTGCATTGATTGCTTTTACTTTCCCGCATTCTTTTAATTGTTTGGATTTGTGTTTCTCGCACTAGTGTAGGATTACATTTATTTTCGAGATTAATCGCAAGATAGACTAGAATTTTTTTTGCAGGTTACCAGGGACTCTCTCCGACATTTCCAGTGCTGTGTCTCAAAGCTCACGAACTCTCCGGATTGAAAAATTAAATGTTGGTACATTTATAGACCCTATACTGCACCCAACACTCCGCACACGTCTCAACTCATACCCTTGTAGGGCCAACCTCTGCAAACCCAGGGACAAATTTTTCAACCGCAAGGTCAACCCTTGCAACAACAAAACCAAATAGGGCAGTAGCAACCCTTGTATACATATCAACAAATTCAACCCTTGCAGGTGCAAGGTCAAGGTCAAGTCCTGCAGTAGCAGACCCAAAACCCTCTTATCCTCGGTCAATAGGTTTAGAATCCTCCCAGCCAAGGGTACCAGGTACAAAACCCCTACGTCCAAGGGCAACAAGTGTATCAACCTTATGCCCAAGGACTACAGGTCCAGAATCCTTTTGTTCAGGGACAAAAAGTTCATGAACCTTATGTTCTGGGACAATAGGTTCCATATCCATATGTCCAAGGTCAATAGGCACAACATCCTTTTAACCCATACGTTATTTATCAACAACCTCTGCCTGGACAGTTTTAAGGTATTCAAGGTCAAAATCCTCCCTATCGTCAAGGTAATCCACAATGGGGGTAGCCTCAGATGCCATATGGCCAAAATCCCCCACTATGGGCCCAAAATCCTTATCAACAGGTATGGGCTCCTCCATATGGGTCCACTTATCGGCCGCCCATGCCTTTTAACATCAATTACCTTTCTTGGCTACACTCGAGTTGTCGTACGTATCGCGCCTTACGAATGATCTGATCCTTCATTCATCATACTGGCCTCCGATGTTGTCCAAGATACCAACTGATTGCCCAAAGTTCGATGGAAAAGCTAAAGAAGATCCTTAGGTCCACATGATGACATATCACCTCTGGTGCTCATCTAACTTGTACATGGATGATTCCATTTGTCTTCGTCTTTTCCAACGAACCCTCATGGGTGTTATAGTGAAAAGGTACATCGAGCTACCTCAAAGTACTTACCATGATTTTAACTCTTTAACCATGGCTTTCCTCACACATTTTCAGTTGTCAGTTCACTATGAAACTAGCACCTATCTGCTCACATCACTTAAGCAAGATACTATGACACACATCTTCGATCACATCCATGAATGGAGATGTAGACATCACCTGATCAAATTTGAGATAGTTGATTAGTTGCTCACTAAATGGTTTACCAAATCATTCATAGCCCCAATTTATCAGGATATAGCTATGGGTGGTTGTGATATAGGATTTGGCTCAAGCACCATCAACCATGTCAGCTCTCGAGGTACTACAAATCTGCCCATCACAGTGGGAATCCCTGTTGTTAGCTATCAGGGGAATCAATCCCACCAATTCTAATTTGATATGTTTTGATCTGGAGACCCATGTTCCATGGCTCCCTCATCAGATTGCCTTTCTTATTCAAGTAATCATCAATGAGAAGACTGTCCACTACACTATCATTGATCAAGGTGCTTCCACCTGCATCATGTCAACTATATGTTTGAAGGCTATTGGCTCCCCTGCATTCAAACAGTCTCCGAACACTTTGGAAGATTTCGATGGGTGTGATTCATGACTCTTTGGTGTCTTACCTAACCTTGCTATCACCCTAGAAGGCAAGACAGTGCAGGTCAAAGTAGAAACTATTGATGCCAATCTCAATTATAATATTCTACTTGACCAAAGTTGGACTCATGCCATGCATGTCGTGGCCTCCTCCTTGTTCTGCGTGATTCGTTTTCCCCATCAAGGGAAAATTGTCACTGTCGATCAACTATTTTTCTTTACCTCTTCCTCATCCAATGGCAATGTTCCATACGTCAAGCACTCTAGTGCTCCCTATGAGAGTGTGGGGGCGGGTCTCTTCAAATATTCTACCCTAATGGGAATTTTTCCACTCCCATCTCCTCAAGTTACCTTTGTCAACATGATCTCAGTCAAATATGATCCTTGGGTCATACCTACACTAGATCTTGTTGATACTTGGGGTGAGGTTATGCCTCTTAGTCCCATCGAAGTTAGTTACATGGAAATTGTTTTGGTTTCAAACTCTGCATCCTCTGATTTTCATATGTCGAAGACCTATCTCGATATGTACTCTCAATCCCCTTGCCTTGGAAATTTGGAATCATTTGATCCCTTAGCTGAAACCTTCCTTTTTCATGAAGGTATCATGGAAATCATGTCTCTTGAGGAACCACCATGGATCGATACTTATCATCACTCCTCGTTCCTACCTCGCCCAACGGTCATATCTACTATTTTCGAAGATTTATCTTCTTCGCTGCTTATTGATTTGTTAGTTTATCGTGACATGGTTAAGATCTTTCAACTAAGGGAACCTTTATCCATTCATGAATTCAGAATTTTTCACCCTCCCCGAGTTTTCATTGATTTTCCTCCGACTCGTAACCCTCCCTCGCCCATGGGGGCATGGGGGCAAAGCCTTATATGAGTTCTACTCTATTATTTGGCCAAGTCGATGCTTACTCATCATGGCAATGGTAAAAATCTGGTGTTCATATATGTTGATTGATTACCCGAGTCCTAGCATGGGCTCTCAAAAAAAGTACTATGCTTAGCTCATCTTGCATGGTTACTTATGTACATTAGTGTGTGATTCATTTTTGTATAGCGTGGTTTTGTGTGAAAGTTTTCAAATAGCTTTCCTGTTTACTATGCTTTTCTTACTTTGCAGATGTCTGCGACTCCTCACGTTGGTTTCACTGATGGTGCTTGCCGTAGTGCCCAGAACTTATCATCCATGGCATGGGCTATCTATGACGCTAATGATGAGTTGATTGACCTTCAAGGTATCTACCTAGGTTTTACAACCAACAACATTATTGAATACAATGTGGTCATCGAACTGTTGTCAGAAGTCATTGCTCTAGGCATCAGAGAATTGGTTGTCAACCTGGATTCGCAGCTTGTCATCCTTCAACTCAATAGGAAATATTGTTGGCATTATGGCTAAAGTGTTGTCCTTGATGGCAACCCATTCAGGTGATAGATCACAGTACTTCAAGTCAGCAGCAGAGATTGATGATCAGCTATCAAATATTGAAGAAAATAAGGGGTACGCAGGTACACCTTACATAAGGTGCGTACACGCAGGTCAGTGTTACATAAAGTGCGTACATACCCGCAGTTATCCCGTTCAGGAGGTGCGTACCCCCAGTGCACACATTTCAAGGCAAAGAAATTCACATGTGGGGTTTTCTTATGTTTTACTCTTGGTATTTAGCCGACGGTATTGGGTTATTATGGTGTCGGCTCGTGGTATTGATCCATGTTTTAAGGAAGAGCTTTCCTATATAAAGCAAAGGAGAACATTTGGCTTGAGCATGTTTTATGTTGAATATCTTATGAGGGCTATATCTGGTCTAGATCTAAATAAGGCGAATCTATTGATGGACTGAGATCTCTTCGGCGCATGTTCAGATCTGTAGATCTGACTGTCTGGGTTATTTCTGAAGTCTTGAAATCATCTATTCCCGAAGGTACGCAGGTATAGTGAAAGAAAAGTGCGTGCATACGCAAGAACGAAGTGTTTCAGGTGCGCCGGTACGCAGGCACAGAAGGGTTTCAGGTGCACCGGTACGCAGGAATAGAAGGGTTTCAGGTGCGCCGGTACGCAGACACAGAAGGGTTTCAGGTGCGCCGGTATGCAGGCACAGAAGGGTTTCGGGTGCACCGGTACGCAGGCACAGAAGGGTTGCAGGTGCACCGGTACGCAGGCACAGAAGGGTTGCAGGTGCGGAGGCCTGCAGGCAGTTCAATGAACTCAGAGAGAGGTACGCAGGTGAACAGTTGAGCAGGGTGCGTACTGTAAGCAGGCAAGCAGTTGAGGAGGGTGCGTACTGTAAGCAGGCAAGCAGTTGAGCAGGGTGCTTACTGTAAGTAGGCAAGCAGTTGAGCAGGGTGCTTACGTAAGTAGGCGAGTAGTTGAACATGGTGCTTACTTCTCTTAAGATCTTTGTTTATCATTGTTGTGTTATGGGTTTGGTTCTATTATTGTTGATCTGGTTACTACAGTTGACTGGGTGATTTTCTTATACTTTATGATCATTTGATGCTTATGGATCCAGTTTGAAAATTTATGAAAAGTGGTCCTTGTAAGAAAAGAAGTAGGGGGTTGTAGCTCCCTTCCAGGAGAGACTGGAAAATGAGAGAGAGTTGTAGCTCTCTACAGGTTGTAGCCTGTGTATTGGTAAAGGACTGCACCAGTACAAAACCATTGTAAAAGGAGTTTCTAATTTGAAAGAAGATAGAGACATATTGCAGCAGGTGGTTTTCACCCACATTGGGTTTACACCTTACATCTTGTGTTCTTTGGTGTGACTATCTGTTTTCTTTGTTCATGCTCATTATTTTATGGTACTGACATGCAAAAATAATTCAAAGAATAAATAAAGAAGATTTATTAAAAGAGTTAGATAATACTGATTCACCCCCCCTCTCAGTATTATTTCCAACAATTGGTATCAGAGCAGGTCCTTCAGAGAAGCTTGATCGCTTGAAGGTAGATCGTTCATCATGAGCAACTACGAGAGAGAAGCATCAATCAGGCCACCGATTTTTGATGGGACAAACTTCAATTATTGGAAGGTAAGAGTTACTGCCTATCTTCAATCTCTTGGTACAGAAGTTTGGGACATCGTAGAGACAGGCTACGCTTTTCCTTCAGCTACTCCTACAGATGCAGCCGAGAAAAAGAAGTATGAAACAAATGCAAAAGCAGTCAGTACTCTATTAGGATGTATATCTTAATCAAAATTCATGAAGGTAATGCACTATAAATCCGCAAAAGAGATATGGGACAAAATTGTCACGAGCTATGAAGGAGATGAACAGGTAAAGCGTGCTAAACTTCAAACTCTCAGAATTCAATATGAGACTCTCAAAATGTATAATGATGAAAGTGTGGCTAACTATTTTCTTCGGGTAGATGAGGTTGTTAACTGTATGAAAAATTTCGGTGAAGAAATAAAAGAGGCTATTGTGGTTGAAAAGGTTCTAAGATCATTGTCCCCCAAGTTTGAATCTAAAGTATCTGCAATAGAAGAAAAGGAAAATCTATGAATTCTTACTATGTCTCAGCTACATGGAATTCTAACTGCTTATGAAATGCGAAAGGGAGGTCCATCAGATAGAAGAGAAGCTACTTTCAAGGCATCAGGCAAAGGAGATTATTATGAAGCGAGCCACGTCCCAGAAGAAGAGGAAGAAGAATCAAATTTTGTCAGAAATCTTCAAAGGGGTTCTGGAAGGTTCAAAGGTAAGTTACCTTTTAAATGCTTTGCTTGTGGAAGAGTAGGTCATTATGCTGCAAAATGTCCTTATAAGGATAAAGGAAAGGAACCTGCTAGATGGAACAAGAAACATAATGCAAATAAGAAAAGCTACTACACTCATGAAGATAGTGATGGTCTATCAAATAGTGATGAAGATGAACAAGGTAATGAATATAAGTTGTTAATGGCATTTGAAGATGATGATTATATGGATGCTATAGATGTGGATAACCTTTATGATGAAATTACTAGACTCAAGAGATGTATAGAAGAAAAGAACATGAACATTGATACTCTACAATTTCAAATTGATGAAAAGGAAAAACATCTTGAAAAATTAGAAGGTGAAATTGTTGGTCTTAGAAAAGAGATTGAGAAAACAAAAGCTATTAATCTCAAGTTTGTCAAAGGATCTGAAACTTTGGATGAGATTATCAATGTGCAGCGGTCTCCACTAAACAAGACAGGTCTGGGCTATAATGGAGAAACTTCTCAAGCATCCACCTCAAAAAGTTATCTTGATGCAGCAAGAAGAAATGAGCAAAAGCACAATGAAGATCATCAGGTAAAGCAGGGACGAATTACAAACAGAAACTATCAGGGGCAATCCATCTTAAGAGTGAACAAAAGCTACAACCAGCCACAGGTAAAATCTTCTCAATTTGGTGCAAGAATAGATGACAATAGAAATTACAATCAATTGGCTGGTAGATTCGATAACCGCAGAATTTTCTTCAATGGACAATGCTTTTCTTGCCATAACTTTGGTCACAAAGCAACTCAATGTGTTGCATATAAAACGGTCATGACTAGGGAAGCTCAAAAACAAAGAAGTATGACCGGGATTACAAAAAGGACCTATAACAACTTTTCGGTTCTTGAAAATGAAGTTGAATGTTCTATTTGCAATAACTTTGGTCATGAAGACTCTGAATGCAGGAGCAGGTTTCAGCAGAAAGAGGAAAAAGCCTCAAGCACCAAAACATGGAGAATAAAGGAACCACAAACAGAAAGATGTGGGATAGCTTTTTATGCAGAGGGACAGGAAAATCTATGGTACATTGACAGTGGATGTTCGAAGCATATGACAGGTGATAAAGAAAAACATGAGTCATATTCTGCTCTAGAAAAAGGAAAGAAAGTCTCTTTTGGAAATGATACTCCTGCAACTATAAAAGGAAAAGGCATTGCTTAGTTAAAAGAAAAGGTCAAGGCTGGAAATGTTTTGTATGTTGATGGATTGAAGCATAATCTTCTAAGTGTCAGCCAGATGTGTGATCAAAGAACCGAGGTTATATTCAGATCAAATGGATGTCTTGTTCGTGATCTTGATACATGTAAAACAATGATCAAAGGCAAAAGAACTCCAAATAATCTGTACATATTTGAAGAAGGACAACAACAATGCTATCTGAGCAAGGATGATGAGCACTGGTTATGGCATCAGAGGTTGGGACATCTAAGCTTTTCACAAATAAGGAAAGCATGCAAATATCAGGGAGTTCGCGATCTTCCAGATATCAAAATTCCTAACAACACCATATGCAAATCATGTCATTTTGGAAAACAAACCAGAACTAACTTTCCAGAGAAAGAAGGATCAGCTAGCATGCCTCTTGAGCTAGTACATACATATACATGCGGTCCTTTTAGGAAAAGAACACCTCGAGGAGAAGAATACTTGATATTATTCACTGACGATTTCTCCAAGTTTGTCTGGTTAGGACTTATGAAGCACAAAGATGAAGCATTCAAAAAATTCAAATCCTTCAAAGCCTTGGTTGAAAATGAATCAGGTCACAAAATTAAGTGCCTCAGATCCGACAGAGGTGGGGAATTTACTTCAAATGAATTTTTCGATTTCTGTGAAGAACATGGGATAAGAAGAGAATTCTCTACAGCAAGAACTCCTCAGCAAAATGGAGTTGTGGAAAGAATGAACAGAACAGTCCAACAAATGGCTCGTGCTATGCTTGATGAGTCAGGAACTCCCGCAAATTTTTGGGGTGAAGCTGCACATGCTGCAGTTGTTATTCTGCAGTACATCAACCACCTACAGATCTATGATTGGAAGTTTACTTTATTTGACAGGTACCCGACCGGACGTCATGCATGCAGTTGGAATAGTTGGAATATTTCAGGCAAATCCGAAGGAGACTCATCTTCAGGAAGTGAAGAGAATTTTCAAATATCTTCAAGGGACTCAAAATTATGGCTTATGGTATCCTAGAGATACAGATCTTACACTTCATGCTTATACAGATGCAGATTGGGCCGGAAGCGTGGATGACAGGAAAAGCACAAGTGGTGGTGCGTTCTTTATGGGTTCCAGACTGGTATCTTGGTTCAGCAAGAAATAGAGTTCGATTGCCTTGTCCATAGCTGAAGAAGAATATGTTGCTGCTGCATCTTGTTGCACCCAACTCCTTTGGATGATGCAGACTTTGTAGGATTTTAAAATCACTTGTACACCACCTATCCCCATCTTATGTGATAACACAAGTGCAATCAGCATCTCAAAGAATCCGGTTATGCATTCAAAAACCAAGCACATACCAATCAAGTATCATTTTCTCCGGGAACAAGTGCTTGAACAGAAGGTCAAGTTGGAGTATGTTCCTTCTAAGGAACAAGTTGCTGATATTCTCACCAAACCATAGCCCAGGGACACTTTTGAATACCTTAGGCAAAAGCTGGGGGTTGTTGATGCATCATCTTATTGCTGAACCTCTTCTCACTGATGGTACAGGTTCAGGGGGAGCATATAATGCATTGTTGGCATTATGGAGGATGTGCAGAAGGAGATCTTGGAAGTAGCTGCAATATGTCTCTATCTCTTTCATGGTGGATTATGGTTCTTCGTTGCAGATCTGGTTCATATTCAGGGGGAGCATGTTCTTAGGGGGAGCATAACCCTTTTCCCTTGATGTCAAAGGGGGAGAATGAAGCTGAAGTTTTGAGGTTGCCATCAAGTCCAAAGGGGGAGATTGTTGGCATTATGGCTAAAGTGTTGTCCTTGATGGCAACCCATTCAGGTGATAGATCACAGTACTTCAAGTCAGCAGCAGAGATTGATGATCAGCTATCAAATATTGAAGAAAATAAGGGGTACGCAGGTACACCTTACATAAGGTGCGTACACGCAGGTCAGTGTTACATAAAGTGCATACATACCCACAGTTATCCCGTTCAGGAGGTCCGTACCCCTAGTGCACACATTTCAAGGCAAAGAAATTCACATGTGGGGTTTTCTTATGTTTTACTCTTGGTATTTAGCTGACGGTATTGGGTTACTATGGTGTCGGCTCGTGGTATTGATCCATGTTTTAAGGAAGAGCTTTCCTATATAAAGCAAAGGAGATCATTTGGCTTGAGCATGTTTTATGTTGAATATCTTATGAGGGTTAGATCTGGTCTAGATCTAAATAAGGCGAATCTATTGATGGACTGAGATCTCTTCGGCGCATGTTCAGATCTATAGATCTGACTGTCTGGGTTATTTCTGAAGTCTTGAAATCATCTATTCCTAAAGGTACGCAGGTACAGTGAAAGAAAAGTGCGTGCATACGCAGGAATGAAGTGTTTCAGGTGCGCCGGTACGCAGGCACAGAAGGGTTTCAGGTGCACCGGTACGCAGGCACAGAAGGGCTTCAGGTGCGCCGGTACGCAGACACAGAAGGGTTTCAGGTGCGCCGGTACGCAGGCACAGAAGGGTTTCAGGTGCGCTGGTACGCAGGCACAAAAGGGTTGCAGGTGCGCCGATACGCAGGCACAGAAGGGTTGCAGGTGCGGAGGTCCGCAGGCAGTTCAATGAACTCAGAGCGAGGTACACAGGCGAACAATTGAGCAGGGTGCGTACTGTAAGAAGGCAAGTAGTTGAGCAGGGTGCGTACTGTAAGCAGGCAAGCAGTTGAGCAGGGTGCTTACTGTAAGCAGGCAAGCAGTTGAGCAGGGTGCTTACGTAAGCAGGCGAGCAGTTGAACAGGGTGCTTACTTCTCTTAAGATCTTTGTTTATCATTGTTGTGTTCTGGGTTTGGTTCTATTATTGTTGATCTGGTTACTACAGTTGACTGGGTGATTTTCTTATACTTTATGATCATTTGATGCTTATGGATCCAGTTTGAAAATTTATGAAAAGTGGTCCTTGTAAGAAAAGAAGTAGGGGTTTGTAGCTCCCTTCCAGGAGAGACTGGAAAACGAGAGAGAGTTGTAGCTCTCTGCAGGTTGTAGCCTGTGTACTGGTAAAGGACTGCACCAGTACAAAACCATTGTAAAAGGAGTTTCTAATTTGAAAGAAGATAGAGACATATTGCAGCAGGTGGTTTTCACCCACATTGGGTTTCCACCTTACATCTTGTGTTCTTTGGTGTGACTATCTGTTTTCTTTGTTCATGCTCATTATTTTATGGTACTGACATGCAAAAATAATTCAAAGAACAAATAAAGAAGATTTATTAAAAGAGTTAGATAATACTGATTCACCCCCCCTCTCAGTATTATTTCCAACAAATATTCCATTAGGAACCCTCAAATATTATGAATTTATCTCCGTATCCAACTATTGGAAAGGCATTTTGATTATATTACATATCATCATATTCCTAGACACATGAATATATTAACAAATGCATTAGCTAATTACGTGTTGGATAAACATTTATGAAACATGTAAAAATATAATACAAACCATTTGTACCATAGCAGACATGAAAATACAACATGTATATGTATATGTATATGTATGTGTATGTGTATATGTATATGTATATGTATATGTATATGTATGCATGTATGTATATGTATGTATATGTATATGTATATATATATATACATACATATATACATACATACATACATACATACATATACATATACATATACATATACATATACATATACATATACATATACATATACATACATATACATATATAGACATAGACATAGACATACACATACACATACACAGACACATACACATACATACATACATACATACATACATACATACATACATACATATATATATATATATATATATATGGTGAGAATGTTTGATACATCAGAACCCCAAAAAATAATATCTTTGTCTAAAATAACATCAGCGGCTCACAGGCCTCATACATCCGTGGCATGCAGGCCTCAAAAAATATGTAAGTGTTGGACCTAGGAACTAATCGGCATGGTGGTCATGGTAGCACGAGACGGATCATGCAACGTGACTCAACAATCAGCATATCCGATCTAAGACTCTAACTGTGTGCCTCTAGTACCAACGGGGCATGTCTCCTATTCGAGCATACTCTAGGATACCATGAGTTAACCCCTCAAGGTTCCTCACGATCTCCTCCTCATTGCCACTCCCTTCCTGATAAGGGGTGACAACGTCAATAAGGTGGGGGCTAGCTAGCTACTCTGGTCCATCATCTGTGTAAACAAGAGAAATGTTATAAGCACATGTATACCAAAAAACAATTAAAAAATCTCAAAATTAAAAATTTCATTCTTTACCTTTGTCATCAAAGTCCTCTCCATCTGGTAAGGGCATGTCTAGATCTCCACGAAAATCAGTACCACTATATGGCTAGTCCTCCACGATGATCTTCTGTCATCGTAGCCATGAGAAGAATGTAGGTTCGTATGACATATGCAGACCCCCATTGATCTTGGGCATCAAACGACTCCAGCGGGCCATTGTGGATCACGTGGTGCAAGAGGATCTACCTCATTCAACTGATACTGGAATAATGGCACTCGTTCTAGAAAGAAGGTCACAAGTACAAATATGAAGCCAAATTGCTTTAGATTCCCTATCTTGGCCTTGGACAATTGGCGCTTGATGTTCACCTTCGTGGCCTTTGCCCAGTTGAAGATCGTAGGAGTTGTGCAGTCAATAACATGAAGGAACTTCGACTTGTTAGTCTCATGTTCTGCTTGGGACCCTGCCACTCTGTTGATAGTCAACAGAAGCACCATCAGTGTCAAATACTGCACACTTGAAATCTCCATCTTCCCACTCTTTGATTTTAGGGCCTCAAGGCAGTGTTTGGCAAGTAAGGAAGATATGCTTGCCCCGATCAAACATGACCCATACAAGTTCACTGGCTCACCTCTGTGAGACAGTCCAGTGATGAACTAGATATTTGAAGTTGTCAACTCCAGCTCCTATTCGCCAATGACAAAAATCTCTTGATTAAAGTCCCAAACGCTTATTAGGTATTGAAGCAACTCGGGTTGGGCCCACATCCCTAGTGTAAGGAAAAATTTGAGGAGCCCACAAATTGCGTTGACCGAGGGTGAAAAGGATTTTCAAAAACATCCCTAGAAATCCAAAAAAAATGGCTAAAAGTATAAATAAATAGCATGAAAATGGAGGTCAGGGCTTCAATTGTTACTTGGAGCTGATGGCTTGTCGATTGACCTTCTGGATCTCCCACAATTTGCTCTGGAAAAGTTAGGGAAAAAGTGGGTAAAGGGTCTTCATAGCAAAGGTAAAATGGTAAATGGTAAAAATATATTTACTTTCCCCCTTTTTATTCATTTTTTCATGGAAATATCAGGTTTTGTAAATATTTTGACCTATTTTTCCTCAAGGACTCGATAATACAGTTTACCTTACTTGTGCAGCGATAGGTGATGGATGTTTGACGATGACGATGAGTCATGTTTCAGCTCTTTTCTTGACTCATTAAACTTATATGAAAAGATTTCTGAGTAATTTTTCCCTTTTTGACTCATTAAAGAGAATAAAAATGGGGGGTCTACTTTCAGTGCTTTTTCGACCCTTTAAAAGAAAAAATATGGTCGAACCCTTGTTGTTTCGAACTCGATAATGGATGCAAAACATCGTGCGCCCAGTATAAGTTTACCCCTTCTTCCCAAGAACATGCTAGTTTTTGGCTGAGTGTGAGTGTTATAGATGCAAAGTGTTGATGCTATTTTAGCGTAGACAAGAAAGCTATTACTAGTTGTATCTATCTAGTTGTGTGAGGGGGAAGTGTGTTTTGGTTTGGAGTGAAGCCTAAAGCGAAGAGATTTAACACTATTGTTTTCTGAAGCCACTGTGGAATGCTAGCGTAAGTGTGTGGGAACCTGGTCTTGTTAGAGGAAGACTGCAACATGGAGATGAATAGTTGTAATCTTCCTTTGATATTAATATATGCAACTATCGATTGATTTCCTACATGTTTTGTAATATTAAATATCCATGTCTTAATGTTTCTTGACTTCTTAAGTAGGTTGAATTGCAATTTGTCTATTATTATGTTTGTGTCTTGTTGTTTACTTGTTTTAGGAGCTTGAAGAAGGAAGCGAGAGATTGTTGGAGCAAGCAAGTGAGGACATCATTAGGCAATTTAAGTGGCCAAGAGGTAGGCCCTCTTGATTGATTCTAACCTAAGGAAACCTTCCATAGAATGTATTTGTTGTGGCTAGACCCATTATCGAGCTAGAGGAATTTGTTCGTGTCCGCACTTATAATTTTACTTCACCGCACACTCCCACTATGTGTCTCTGGTACTAGCAAGGAATGTATCCCAACTAAGCATACTCTAGGATACCACAAGTCAACTCCTCAAGATTCCTCGCGATCTCCTCCTCATTATCACTCCCCTCCTGATAAGGTGTGACAACATCAATCGAGTGAGCGACATGCCTAGCTATTGGGAACATCCCAGCAGGGTGCTCTAGTCCAACATCTGAATTAACAAAGAAATTTTATAAACAAATATATGCCAAAGACAATTAAAAAAAAATATCAAAATATCAAAATTCATTTCTTACCTTCATCGTCAAAATCCTCTCCATCTGGTAGCAGCATGTCCGGACCTCCACAGAAGTCAGTGCCACTATATGGCTAGTCCTCCATAATGATTTTCTATCTTTGTAGCCATGAAAAGAATGTAGGTCTATACGACATGTGTTAGCCCCTAGTGATCCTAGGCATCAAACGACTCTAACGGGCCATCCACGGGTCGTGTGGCATGGGAGGATCTATCTCAGTCAACTGATACTGGAAAAGTGGCACCCGTTCTAAGAAAAATGTCACTAATACAGATCTGAAGCAAAATTTCTTCAGATTCCCCACCTTTGCTTTGGTCAGCTGACACTTTATGATGATCTTCATGGCCACTATCCAGTTGAAGATCGTAGGTGTTGTGCAACCAATAGCATACAGAAACTTCAATTTGTTGTTCTGATATACTGCCTGGGACCCCACCACTCTGTTGATAGTCAACAAGAGCACTCTCAGTGTCATAACTTGAAAAGTGGAAATCTCAATCTTCCCACTCTTGGATTTGACGGCCTCAGGGAAATGTTCAGCAGGCAATGTGGATATGCTTGCCCCAAACAGTTGTGGCCCATACAAGTTTACTGATTCCCCTCTTCGGGACAGTCCAGTGATGAATATATATATGAAGTTTCTAACTCCAGCTCCTGGTCACCAATGACGAATATTTCCCGATTTATGTCCCAAAGACTAATGAAGTACCGAAGCAACTCAGGTTGGGCCCATGCCCCTGCCATGAGAAAGAATTTGAGGATCCCACAATCCCTCAAAGCTTCCAAGAAATTCGGATCAGTTAGTGCTTGGGTGTCCACATCTTCATGTTCCCGTTCTTCCCATTCTACCATTTTCAGCGATTCTTTCCTGCAAAATCCATGGATTTGAGTCAACAATCATGATTGGCCCATATAATTCAAGTTTTAACGGTGGTTTTTTGAGGAAATAGGGGTTTCCCCTATTCATGACGCTGGTGCACCTATTTTAAAAGTATTTTCACCGACGGCTTGATAGGTCGTGTTAATTACCCTCGACTGGTGCGATTCTATGCCCGTAAGTCGTGCCGACTAAGGGTGAATTTTTTTTTATAAAACTTCCCTCAGAAAACCTAAAAATGGTTTAAAATAGGAATAAAAGACATGAAAATGGAGCTCAGGTCTTTTGCTCTTACCTGTAACTGCCAGCTTGGAAAATGACCTCCCAAATCTTCCACAATCTGGTCTAGAACAATTAGAGAAAAAGTGAGTAAAAAGTCTTCACAGTAAGGTAAAATGGTGAATGGTAAAAATATATTTACTTTTCTCCTTTTTATTTATTTTTGCATGAAAATATTAGGTTTTTATAAATATTTTAACCTATTTTGCCTCAAGAATTGGATAATGCACTTTACCCTTTTTGTGCAGCGACAGGTGATGGATGTTTGACATTGACAATGAGTCATGTTTCAGCTCTTTTCTCGACTCTTTAAACTCATATTAAAAGATTTCCAAGTATTTTTCGTTTTTGACTAGTAAAAGAGAATAAAATGGGGGGTCCACTTTCAAACTCTTTTTCAACTCTTTAAAAACGAAAAGATAGCCAAGCCCTTGTTGTTTCAAACTCGTTAATGGATACGAAACATCGTGTGCCCAGTATAAGTTTAATCCTTTTTCGGGTTGGGATGCACTATTTACGAAAAAGGTACTTCTTAATTGAAATGGTCAAGCGGTTCTCTCAAGTATCATTTTCCACCTCTTCGGGCTCGAGAGACACAAATGTACAAAAAGGGACCATGTGGAGTTTTCTTTTATGTGTCTTTTTCCAACTCTCTAAACATGCAAAAGATGCCAAGTTACACCCTTTTCAGACTCGTTAAAATATTAAACGACATCAAATATGTCACCATGATGAACATGAGCTTCTCCTTCCTAGGGCTCATTAAACTTACTAGGTTGGATCCGTCTTAAGGATGAACCTATAGTGCAAGCATATGATATCCCCTTCGAACTTGCAACTAAAACATAATTGGGATACCTACCAAAAATGGTGGGGGAAAATTTGGAAATCTAATCAGTTGTGTTGACAACTCACTCTTGAACATGACACTTTCTGCTTCGTGTTGAGTTGGCATAACCTCCTTTGTAGCATTGACCTTCCTGGGTTGGGCCGTTCATTTTTTCCTTCCATTTGATCTTTGTCGCATCATCATGACCACTGATCCTATGGATCCAAAAGCTGCCAAACTTCTAGTCATGTCACCGATATGTTCAAGAGTTGTCCTTCTGTAGTTACATTTGCCTCTGATTCTCCGTATCATCCAAAATCATTTTGCATCCTTTCGTCTTGCATTGATGATGTGGGATACATTATGGTCCTCCTTTGACACGGTCACTTCCTGTCGACTTCAACTCATTATCCGAGAAGTTGACTAAGAGACTCCCTTCTGGTACCTTAGAGCTTGCATACCCTAATGGCAAGTTGTTCGCACTCGATGATAAGCTCACATAATTGGCTTTCGATCAAGTTATTTCATGGGTGTTTGACTTTAGTTCCTTTATTTACATTTTGTGGATTGTGTTGATAGTACCTTGAGGACCATTGTCATTATTGGTGGTTTCTCTCACGCTTGTTAACATTTTATGTCATCAACTGGTAATCAAGCGAATTTCTAGCATGTTCGACGTCAACACATATATTCACATGATAGAATTTGTACTTTGTGTCTAGTCAATTTAACATCTTAAATTGCTCTACATAAATTATCAATCCGGGTATCGTAAACTGATGAAGTGTGGTGCACCATATGTGCTTAGTTAACCTTTTTCTTACTTCGTCGTTTTATAGATTTTATTTTGTTTTGGGGTTTTCTTTTTGTTGGTTTCCTAAAGTGTCTAATGGAAATGGAAATCCTATTCTAAGGTCTTAAGAACACTTTTAAAGGACAAGTATGGATAGAGATTTCAAGACAAGGCCTATGTCCCTAATGGTAACTTCCAAAACTTAGCACTTCAAAAGATCTTAAAACATGTTATTGATGGAATTAGTACTTAAACAAAAGTGTAAATATGCAGCTGCTTCAATCAAAATAAAATGCAATAACCAATCAATGAGCTAGTGACTATGAGACCCAGTATCCTTGCTGCTGTATGAAAAAGAAAGTAAAAACTGAACTTAAAGCAACTCAAAGACTGAAATCAAAGCAACTAATTCATCACACTACTTCAACTCTTCTGATCCTTTACCCTTCAGCTCAATCTACCTTATGGGAAGTAATCATGAACAAGTTAAGCAATATGATATCTAAATTGCAAGAAAGTAAATGAGCAAAACAAAACTGATTGAAATAACAATGCTGGAATTAGAACTCAAAAAAAAAAATCAGCAGAAGGACAAGATGATTCTGTCATGTCATTAGTCATTAAAAAGCTATGTGCATTATTAACCTACAATCAAAATAGAATGCAACAACTAAACAATGAGCTAGTGACTATGAGACCCAGTATCCTTGTTGCTTCAGCAGAAGGACAAGATGATTCTATCATGTCATTAGTCATTAAAAGGCTATGTGCATCACTAATCTACAATCAACCGGTTGAACACACTTGCATGAATTAAAATTGCATGAATGAAAAATCTAATCTACCAACTTGAAAGTAATCAAATGACATAATGAAATCAAAGCAAAATTACAAAATGAAATCTACTCTACCTTACATTCTAATGTGCTCCATGACATCTACTTCACATCTCCTTCCATGTTGAGAACATCAAAGTTTTATTCAAATTCTTCAAAATTACAAAGTACAACAAAGCTCTCCAAAGCTTTCAAAAGCCATCAAGGAAGAACTACAAACTCACAAGCTAAAAGACTTAAGAACTCCAAACTCTAAGCTAAAGAGGACTAACTAATGAAGGAGAGATATCTCCTATTTATACAAAAAGATGAGAGCCATCTCATTAATGAGAATCCATGAATCTCTCCCTCTACCTCTAGAGTCCTAATCAAAATAGGAACTGATAAGACACATGTCTTCTTAGAGTTACAATACAATTAGGAGATGTGACACATATCCTCATGATCCCATGATTCTTTCCACTCAAATTCGAATTTGGCCTTGGGGTGCCACATAAGGGTCTTCTAGAAGCCTCCTTTCAACCTACACATGTCAACAATCTCAACCCATTTGTTAGGTATAAGCATATGCACATTATTTTCTAATGTTTAACCACAAATTCACTTAAAAGGCTTATAAATAATAAAGATTGGAAAAACATAAAGGTGGCCCAATGATAATGAAAGTGGGATGAATGTGGTGACATAGTAGTGAAATGGAGGTGAAATGGAGGTGATATAATGGACATAATAGTGAAAGTGTAATGGAAATGAATGACATTTTCAAAACTCAACATACCCCCAACTGAAGCTATTGCATGTCCTCATGCAATATATATTACATTAACTCTTTTGATCCTTGAGCTTTGGCTTAACTTTGCATGATATCATTTGATAACTTCATATTTCTGCAAAGTGTTTCACTTGAATTGCAACATGGTTGGTTCTTGTGTTACAACCATTTTTTTTTTTTTGTTGCCTTCTATTCTGATCTTTGAACTTTGCATAATGATATTTTGATTATTGTTGCAAAGTATATCTTTATTGGATTGCATGATGGTTGGTTCTTGTGTGACAACCATGATTTTTTTTGTATCCAATTTATCCTTTAAGCACTTTTTTTTTCAAAAGCCATTGTATCCTCATAATAGCAATGTAATAATTAATATATGTTGGAAGTATGTGAGCTCCTGAATATGAAATGGACATGACAAGATATGAATATGAATTTATCCCCCCCCAACTGATGGTATTGACAATTTTATGAAATGAGGAAGAGAAATGTTTTTCCAACAATTATCATTCTAGCTTTTTATGGAATTCTATGGTCAAAAGTTAGAAAATGACGTACCTTCACTTACCCTTTGGAATGGATGAGTTGTATGTGTGGTGGCTGAAAAATTCTGATCATATTCTTCTTCAAGTGGCTGAACAAGAGGAGTCATGGATAGAGAGATAAGATGAATTTTTATTGCTTTTACTAAAACTTGCTGAATCTGCTCCAAAATGCTGAAAATAATAGTCTTCACGTCTTCAAAACTCATTGGCACAATTCCTACTATGTGAAAAGATGTTCTAATGTCGAACATAGTAGGAAATTGTTGGCTTAGTGGCCATTAATGGATGCCACTAGTCAACATGAGAACTCCCACCATTGATGACAATGAGAGTCAAGATGCCCAAACACATCTTGCTAGGTACGAATGAATTTGCTGATGTCGAGTCACCTATAAGATCTAACGAACAAGGGACATTAATGTATTCCCATTGTTTTTCAGCATGAGGACTTGCCATTAAGGCATGCGAGCCTCAAGGTGTTTTTACAAAGAACTTAGACTCAAAGGACTATGGACTCAATAATTTGCATTGAAGCAGGGCTTATTTGTGGAATGAAAATGACAGGAAATGGAAGATGGCAATGGAGAGTAGACATGGAAATGGGCAATAAGCATATCAATGAGCCTCTCGCTTTTATTTGTGGGTTATGAATGGACAAAAAGTGATGGAAAGTGTATGTGAATGTAAGTGGAAAGTATGGAGTGGAATGAGGTGAATGGTTTATTATAAAGTATGGATGTGATGAATGGATGTTATGGAGACAATAGTATCTAAAAGTTTTTCAAGTGTTTGGATCTGATTTTGCATCAACATATTTCCTCTTTGTTGCTGACCATCCTCTTATGAAACAAATTGGTCTCTTAGAGAGACACCATTCTCTTGTAGTCATTTGTCCTTCCTGCTGGAACCTGCAAAAAAAACTAATACTTCCTCTGCAATGGAATGTAAGATTATCAAAGGAGAGAGATGGCCAATCTCTCTAGTTATGATATTTACACACAAAACTAAGAATTTGTATTAATGAAACAAGTTCGCAAAGGAAAATCAAAAGAATTTATACCTGATTTGGAATTAGTGACTCAAGTTGATGTTGCTTCTTTTCAGCAATTTATTTCATTATTTGCCATTTCAAACTCAAATGATGGATTGTGTAGATCTTGTTGAGATCTTTCCAATGGTACTTAAATCATCAAAATCTGATTTTGTATGAAAAAGTTAGGCTGATTTGAACAATGAGGTTTTTCTGGCTGCGGAATTGGAGAACAGTTGCGGAATTGGACTTTAGCTGCGGAATGTGCACAATTTCTGTAGCTAAAAAATCTTGAATAAAAAGTTAGCCATTCATCTTTCATCGTCAATCCAAAATTAATCAATACCTTCAGAAAAGTGAGAAAATAACTTATTCATTTCATTGATTCAAAATTATTATTTTTTTTCTTGACATGCAGCGACTTAGTGTGGCAACTCAGTGTGGCGACTTTGTGATAACACTCAACTTGACTTCTCTTTGACCGGGGTCTTTTTCATCAAATTTGATCGAATGAATAGGACACCATCCATGTACCACCATTCCCCTAGCTACCCATGTGGCTTGTTTTTCTTAATGACACCTGCAACCTAGAGTTTAACAAAACAGCTGCGGAAAGTTGAGCCAGCTGCGGAAAGTGGCTGGAACAGTCAACCATCAGTTTTACGCATATCCCTGACTGCCCCTTTTATTTAGCTAAAGAAAGTTCAAGTCCAAGTGTGTTCAACTGATTTAGCTCTCCCAATGAGCCCCATTTTTTTTTTTTTTTTTTTTTCAATTTGACCCTTTGTTATAGACATTTTTGTGCCTTACAGCATTGAGCATGAAATGTCCATAATATAAGGGATCCAAAGTCCCTAAACATGTTGTTCCTACCCCTAGAGGAACAAGGCTAACAAACCACAGTAATTCACAGAAGTTCTCCACCAGAAACTGCTCAGAAACAAGTCAATTCAGGATCATTTCAGTGGCTACACTAGCTATTTGCGCTGAATGTCAAAGGCAACACTGGCTACCTGCGTTGAATGTCAACTGGAACAAAGGCTACCTGCGGTGAACGAGAGTGGACAAGTGGCAGGCTCATTTCTCAAGGTGTCAAAACCCAGGAAGCTTCCAAAATGACACTTGCCTCAGGGAATTTGACTGGTGATGAGTAAGAGGTTCCAAATCTCCAAGTGGAAGCAAGAACCTCCAAGTGGACTCAAGAACTAACAGAGGGAGAGGACACTAGTCAGATCTCAAGCTGACTCATCCTCTCTCCAAACATCTATATATGGATCTCTCCTCCATGAGATCTAGAGGAGGGAATTTTGTTATTGCAAAGAATTGTTGTTGGTTTGAGACTGGAATCATTGGGTGCTTAATGCTTTCAAGGGGGAAAAGAGAGGAATTCCATTTGCTGGGAAGGAGATGCTGGATTGGAGCCCTCAGGGTTGTATCTCTTCCTGAACCTTGTTATTCATCAATAAAGCTATCTTGGTTTCTCCTATATGCTGATGTATTTTGATGTATGAATGTATTAGCATGTTTAGTTTATTTCTAATCCTAAACTAGTTATGAATGTGAAGATCTGTCTTTGTGTAGTGTTCTTCTCTTGTCGCAAGTAGCTGTTCTCTTGTCGCAAGTAGCTATTCTCTTGTGATCTTGCAGGAAGTTGTAGCTGGATAAGCAAGAAGGCAAGTAGTTGTGAACACCCAAAGAGAAGGGAGACCGGATCGAGGGACAAACGGAAGACACCGGTAAGTCTATTGATCTCTCTTCTTTCACATTTCATAAAGGAAGAAACCAGTATAGTTGTACTCGTTTGTTGCTAAGGCACTGTCACACCTTAGGTGGATAGGATCGTCCTGCATAGGCATTTTTCCCCACAACAAATTGGAGACTCCACTGGGGAGATTTGTTTAGTCATTTTATTTGTGTTTCTATCATTGTTTGCATCATAGACTTGACAGCAACAATCGAACTGCATCTTTCCCGGATGCAAAGTAGAAAGTTGCTGCTTTGATCCAATTACTAGACTGGTCTATGATCTGAACAATGGATTCACAAATGATTTGATGATCCTTGTGATAGATCTTAGTAGCCCTTCAAAGCATCCCTTTGATTACACCTTGCTTGTTGCTTTTATTTGGTCTAAAACAGTGAATTAAATAGCAATCTGTGACCCAGAACCTGAGGGAAACGAGAGTTTCTCCTCCAACGCAGACCCAGTGAAGGGATTCTGCATTTCAACGCAGGTCCCGTGAAGGCTACCTACACTGAATGTCAAAACCCCTGTGTTGAGGTTGCGCTGAACCAGTTTGCTCTTGTGCAGCTGGGGTTCTCTGCTCTGTTTTGCCTTGTTTTGATCTCTATTTTTTGCAGCCTCTAACCAGCATAGGTACCAGTCTGAAAACTCCTTTTCTCTGCTTACATTCCGCCTCCTTTTGTACAAAAAGACTGTGAGTGTTTTTATGTGTTTGTGGCATCATTTACAGTTTTCCTTTGCATGAGTGAAATAGTCATCCTGTAGCCCTTAATTCAGATCTGTTGATTGTGATCTTAGAAGAGAGTTCATTGGTTGTTTGCAGATTGATTATACGTTTACTTTTTCTTATTGGTTTGAGTTTGTCTCTTTTAAGTGTCGAAACAAGTCTTTATTTCGAAAATCATTAAGTTTTGTAATCTCTTCTACCCTCTCTAATTTTGAAAAAGTAAACTTGTTTGTATTGATCATTTAAAAGCAAATTCAAAGTTGTACAAAAAAGCTTTCTTTGTAGGCATCAATACTAAGAAAGCGGAAAACAAACACCTGCATTGTGCATTTGCATTTGATAGTTTGCATGTTGGATTTAGGAAAAGTGCATTAGAGTGTGCTGATTGCTCTTTGAGAAAAGATGGTGTCTTTCTTTTCCCTTAGTAGCTAGGATTTTCAAAGTTGAAAAGATATAAAGCTTGCTTATCATCTTTAGACTGCATTTAGGAATTTGTATCATACATCTTGTGGTGAACCTTAAAAGGAAAACTTTAAAAACATCAACCTAAAATAAATTGAATGAACTTAACAATGCTTTGCAACATAATGCACAACATAGAGGTCTAGGCTAGAGACGTGTTCCGGCGTCGTTAAGCCTGGTGACCGTCGATCTTATGGATGGTGGGTGATTCCTCCTGAGGGACGATAGCGCTAGTATGGATTGTGCTCCCACGTACCGTCGCGTATATATTGGGAGACCCCTATAGGCATAAAACCTTTATCCTTAGGAAGCCGTGTCGGCCGCCCTAATGATCGCAATGCACTGAACACAGCATTCAGGAAGATCGACCGCCCGTACCCTAAAAAGTATTCTGCGGTTTTGCGAAAAGTTTGGCACACCCTCTGCCTAGAACTCCAGAGCAGTTCATTTTGGCCTTTTTCAGACTCTATAACGGAAAAAGTCCATCCGAGCATTTGTCACTTCGGGCTCGTTAAAACATCGAAGGAGACTAGAGTCATCTTTAGCTTTTTCTCGACTCTTTAAAACTGAAAAAGCAAGTTGTGTCTAAGCGTCGTTAAAAATTTATTTTAAACGGAACAATCACCCTTTAATTCTTGCGTTGATCTTTAGGTTGAAAGATGGAGCACACCAACCAAGGAATTCCCCTTGGTGGAAATCCTAGTCCCTTCTCCTCTTGGGGAGATGTTGGTGCGCCCCACATGGCCACATTGTCGCTTCCAGGACTGACAATTGGCCTGCCAGTCTGGCTCTTTTCAACCAATGTCGTTCAAAACACCACCATTCCTGAACAGTCGAGTCAACAGTTAGACCAGACCAGAATTGCCCACCAACCTTCTACTTCATCTAACTCTTCCTCTCCTCCTTCCTCTTCGCTTGACGGAACTGGTAAAGAAAAAAACCAGGTTCCTAAGGAGAAGAAGGAAAAGAAGAAGAAAGAGAAGAAGAAGAAGAAGGAGTCGAAGGCGACTGGGGGCAAACAAGTGTCGTCTGAAAAAAATCCACACACAACACTGACAAGGCCTAAATCGCCATGTGTCATATGCAAGGGAGACCATTTCCACAGAGATTGTTCCTGTATCCCTCGAATACTAAGGGACTGGTCTCCCCGTTTGCACAATTCGGTAGCATCAACCTCTGATAGCCATGTTGACTGCTGACCGTCGACTAGTGAAAGTGAAGTCCCAGGACAGAGAGGAAAAGCTAGATTTCCCTGCAAACTGTGTGAAGGTGATCACGCCATCCACCGTTGTCCCTTCTTAGACGAGGCTAAAAGAGTTTTGGAAGATCGCCCGATTTTACGAGTGCAACTTCCTCCTGGATATCAAAAACTCCTGCCAAGTCCTTCACTAGTTGAGAACCCGGCTGGCCCGCCCAGGTGGTCAGCCGAAGCACCTATCATTGAAGATGAACCGTTTGGATCCATGCCTGACGAAAGTCAAAAGGTTGATACGGCAGTTGACCTGGTTTTGCCTTCAGAGGCTCTATCTTCGAATGATACCATCACAGAGGAGAATAAAGACGACATCGTCCAAATTCTCTTCATCAACACTGACTCTGATGAACAAGGGGGCAATGCCCCCATTCCTTTATCATAGGAAGGAAGTTCGTCAGAGCAATATCCGGCTGTCTATTCGGTCCCACCACCAAGCAACCTGGTTGTGTCCTTTGATTGAAACCAACAAGGCAGACCCCGGTTGCCAGCAAGCATACCATTCAGAATTATCGTTCAAATATAGAGAATGGTAATGGCTGGCACTATCATTGATGAGGGGGCATCTGTGAGTATCCTTTCCTCTATTGCTTGGAAAGCGCTTGGTTCGCCAGCGCTTTTTCCTGAAATGAGAAATCTATCAGGCTTTGATAAAGGAACCAGTCGACCTTTAGGGATCCTCCCCAATGTGCCCATAACATTGAAAGGGAAGACCGTTCAAATGAACATGATGGTCGTTCAAGGACCCTTGGGTTATAACCTACTCCTTGGACGAGACTATATATATTGCATGAGAGCTATAGTCTCCTCACTCTTTAGAGTAATGTGTTTTCCGCATGAAGGAAGAATGGTCAAGCTCGTGGACCAACTTTCATTTCCCGGATCACGCATCGCAAATAGTCACATACCATCCCTAAATGGTCTATTCACGCAAGAAGTGTCTCAACCCACGGTCCGTCATCCTGATGAGCGCGAGTAATCTGGGAGGATATGACTGGAACCCAGGGGGCATGCGTCCTGGTCTGCTTTGGCAGGGAAACTTTGGGTATAGAGTAGGTTTCTGCGGGAGAATATGACTAGTCTATACCCCGTTCATCTAGGAAGAGGGTTATTCTAGAATAAGATTCTCTTGTCAAAGTTATGTGAGAGCGCAGGCATCGTCGCTCACCTTTGTCTATTTCGGTAGACATTGCCGAGGAAGTGTTTTGTTTGAAAGATTAACGAGACAATCTTTGGGTAACCTGAAAGAGGTGAAGTCTCTCTCTTTAAAACAATTGTTTTGAAGGAAGAGAAGTAGAGGTAACCTTGAAATCGTACTTTATACCTGGGGGGATGCAAACCTTTTGGAGTGCTAGCAAGGGGCGGCTATTTATTTTTTAAATTTTTAGGACCCCTAACCCTTTAAACTCGTAGGATTAGTCGTTTCTGAACTTGCATAAAGAAAGGATCCGGAGCAAAGCTTAGTGAGATGAAGCTCCATTAAAAATAGAATCTTGATGAGACACTCTTATCATATGACTGGGTAATCGAGCAGTTTTAGCACAAAGTTCATGCTCGTTAAAAAATAAACGCAAGATCCGAGCAGTTTATCACATAGTTCATGCTCGTTAAAAAATAAACATAAGTTCGAGCAAATGTTTCCACCCGCGTTTAAGCTCGTTAAAAAATGAACTATCCCGGTAAATAACCACTGTGAATGTAATATCATCAGCCATTAAAGCCTTGGTCGTGTTTGCACCATCACCTCCACTTTTCATTTGGCTGATCGTTCACCTCCATATGATTGTTTACCCATTTTGAGGAACAGCTGCAAAGAGTGATTTCACCTAGCCATCCTTGTGACACTGCCGTGATTGGAAAATTCCAACCTGTACCTGGAATCAGCTGCTATCCCTGTTTATCACTCGTTCCTCAAAAGACGAGTCTTCTTTAAGCTCTTTTCAACTGACTCGTAAAATATGAAAATATTGCTGAGTTTTGGCCTTCCAGCTCGTTAAAGCGACCGGAAGTGCTATCCCTCCTCTAGATTTTAATCTTTTTGGACCTGAGGGATTATTGCACAAAAAGATCGAGCGCTTGTTTTATTCGGCTCGTTAAAACTATCGAAAACTCATCCCTTCTGTATTGTTTTATACTTTTTCGGACTTAAGGGATTAGATGACGAAAAAGGACTTTGGGAGTTATGTTTATGTACCTTTTCAGACTCTCCAAAAATGAAAAGGACCGAGTTATCCTTGTCGTTAGACTCGTTAAAATCATTAAATAGCGACAAACTTGTCTTTAGACGAGAACGCGTTTCCCTATCGCTAGGCTCGTTAAAACATAGTGATGGGCTTGCCCGAAGGGCAGGTTATAGAACAAGCATATGTTATCCTCCTCAAGCTTGACAAAAATAAAGAGGTACTGGTCAGCAATGACTGGGGAAAAATTGGGAGAAACTAAAGAAAACTTTGATGGTAGCAAGTCGCTCTTGAACATGACACTTTTCCTCCGTACCAAAATCAGGTTGGGTTGTTTCATTCACCGGTCACATCCATGGTCTCGCCATACCATCCATATTTGGGGTAATGCTACCAATCCATCGCATCAGTGTCGCCATATGTTCAAGAGAAGTCGTTCAGAAAAAGTCAACCGTGTCCCATCCACTGCCATACATTATCCTTCATCCTTTCATGACCGCCACCCTGAATCATATGTCACAGATCGTTTTCACCTCCATTAAAATCATTAGCTTCGTTCTGTGTCACTGATGTGGGATTCATTAAGGCCCTCCTTTGACGGATCGCTTCTTGTCGACATCAGCTCATTATCCAAGAAGTTGATCTAGGAACACCCCCTTCAGTACTTTGAAGCTTGCATGCCACAATGGCAAGTTTTTCACTTCCGGCGACAGGTATACATCAATGACCTTCGACCGAATGATTTTGCGTGGTGTTCGACGCCAAGTCCTTTATTCACACCATGTGAATTGTACTGCAGTACCTTGAGGGTCATTATCATTATCGGTGATTCATCTCGTGCTTGTTAACGGTTTACATCATTGACCGGTAATCAAGCGATGTCTTTCCATGTTCGACTTCAGAACATTTATCACATGGATCGACTTGTACTTAGAGTGAAGATCGAATGAGTTTGAAGACCCCGGATCTAGTTTCATCCATCCGGGTTGCGATATATATTCAGGAAAGATAAAGACATTGACATGTACATCGTTGCAGCAAATAATCATCCTACTCAAAGGATGATAATTTCATCAAAATTATCAGTCTACCATCAGACGATTGTCTGTTCTATGTATAGAAAAATGAATTTATAAAGCTGAGCATGGGAATGCCCGCCTCAGCTAGATCATGAAAGCAGTATGAAAAATAATGTATTGTATTGTATCTTATTACAGGTCTCCTCCCAGCATTGGATGAACTTCGGATCCACCTGATAAAGCATTTCGCCCGATAAACAGCCTCATACTTTAGGGGGCAACTGTTATAGACATTTTTGTGCCTTACAGCATTGAGCATGAAATTTCCATAATCTAAGGGATCCAAAGTCCCTAAACATGTTGTTCCTACCCCTAGAGGAACAAGGCTAACAAACCACAACAATTCACAGAAGTTCTCCACCAGAAACTGCTCAGAAACAAGTCAATTCAGGATCATTTTAGTGGCTACACTAGCTGTTTGCGCTAAATGTCAAAGCCAACACTGGCTACCTGCCTTGAATGTCAACTGGAACAAAGGCTACCTGCGCTGAATGAGAGTGGACAAGTGGCAGGCTCATTTCTCAAGGTGTCAAAACCCAGGAAGCTTCCAAAATGACACTTGCCTCAGGGAATTCGACTGGTGATGAGTAAGAGGTTCCAAATCTCCAAGTGGAAGCAAGAACCTCCAAGTGGACTCAAGAACTAACAGAGGGAGAGGACACTAGTCAGATCTCAAGCTGACTCATCCTCTCTCCAAACATCTATATATGGATCTCTCCTCCATGAGATCTAGAGGAGGGAATTTTGTTATTGCAAAGAATTATTGTTGGTTTGATACTGGAACCATTGGGTGCTTAATGCTTTGAAGGGGGAAAAGAGAGGAATTCCATTTGCTGGGAAGGAGATGCTGGATTGGAGCCCTCTGGTTTGTACCTCTTCATGAACCTTGTTATTCATCAATAAAGCTATCTTGGTTTCTCCTATATGCTGATGTATTTTGATGTATGAATGTATTAGCATGTTTAGTTTATTTCTAATCCTAAACTAGTTATGAATGTGAAGATCTGTCTTTGTGTAGTGTTCTTCTCTTGTCGCAAGTAGCTTTTCTCTTGTCGCAAGTAGTTGTTCTCTTGTGATCTTGCAGGAAGTTGTAGTTGGATAAGCAAGAAGGCAAGTAGCTGTGAACACCCAAAGAGAAGGGAGACCGAATCGAGGGACAAATGGAAGACACCGGTAAGTCTATTGATCTCTCTTCTTTCACATTTCATAAAGGAAGAAACCAGTATAGTTGTACTCGTTTGTTGCTAAGGCACTGTCACACCTTAGGTGGATAGGATCGTCCTACATAGGCATTTTTCCCCACAACACCCTTAGACTTCAAGATTTCAGGAAAAGCATTGCATATGCAAGAAGCCACGAAGCAAACATAGACAACACTGCTATGTAATGTTAACTGAATTAGTGGTGTTTGCCACTGGGTTTGTGCAACAAGTCATGTCCCTTCAGAATAGTGTGGCATTGCGAAAGGGGCATAGATTCAACATTTACCCTCAAATTAATGAACCTTTTGAGACAACATGGTACAAAAATCTGATACTTGTGAAATATAGGATCAGACACATTTACAGGGAGTGACTAGTAGTATTCCCTCACCAATCCTTGATACCTTGAAAGAATCAAGGGACATGACTGAGCAGGGTGTGAAGTAAACACAGTCTTAGCTTCTGTTATTTCAAACAGCACTTTAAATTTTCAATTTAGATCATATCCAATCGAAACTCGTTTCCTTGGGCAAAAGCAACCCAATAAGACCTTCATTAGGATATGGAGTAATTGCCAGCATTGTGCATGCCTCCACGGAACAAGGAAGAATAAAGAGTATTCGTGACCAAATAGAATTTCCCTCAGATATTTTAACAACTCCAGCGCATTCTCTTTGCTTCAAATATGTGATAAATTCTTGAAATCCTTTACTATTGTCATCTCCCATTGATGGAACCAACCGACAAACTACCCTATTGCTTGACGGAGTTTTATGGACACGTATTTGCTGTGAAGAGCCGTATGTAATTGGTTCACGTAATGGAGTTAGACAATGCCGTATTCAATTCAGATTGTTGTTAAACAAGTGTTGGATTGCAAATGGGTGGCATAAGAGCAGAAGACCTGGTGGAAAAGGGTGTAAGACGTGGTAGAGGTAGAGTAGGTGCCAACACAGAGCCGAATTAAATCACTGTCCGCTCATTTAATTGAAAATTTCGTTTTTTTTTTCACGCGGCAGTGAAAAAATGTGCTCCAAAGAACCGCAAATTTCTCCCAAACCGCCACTAATCTCTTACAACATTTTCTGTGTTATCTAATTGACCCAGCTGGCGACATAACCCATGTTTTAGTTTCTTCAAAATCACCTCCAATTGGTCAAATCGTTCTCTTGAAGTTAGACGTTTTTCTGTGTTTTACATTTTTCTTGAGTCGCTGCTTTTCGGCTGTGAAATTGATTTCGGAGAGAAAAATTGTTTTAAGACGTACTCATAGCATATGAATTTTGATGAGCTTGTTCCATTATTGAAATTCTATTTTCATGAAGAATTTCAGATGGTTGTGGTTTTAGGAATATCAAAGCTACTCCGAGCTATAAAACTGGCCATGGCTGAAGGACAAGCGCAGGGATGTAAGCAACTCTCTGTTTCTGACTGATAATGTAGCTATCCAAGGGTGAAAACAACTTCAGAAGTCTGCCAGTAAATGATGAATGCCTCCTACAGGAATCAACCTCCAAAAATGCACGATTCGGTCCTTAAACAAGGAGCTCAATCCATGTGAAATAAATTTCAGTGTCTAGAAAGAAATGTCGAGGCCCCTTGATGGAGTTAATATGGTTTCTACAAATTTTTATTCACCTCCTCATTATTACCTAATCATTTAACATTTAATCCCTTGGATTTTTTTTTCTTTTCATATATACAGTGAATTTTTTTAATTTTTATTTTTATTTTTATGATGCAGGTTTGTTTCAAGCCAAAGCTTGAACAGGGAGGCAGATTTTTTTGTTGAAGCCACAATGGAAGCTAGGATTGAAGATAGCCATAGATTGTTTTTCTTCTCCTTTTCTTTTCTCTGAAATTGTAAATTTTTATAAGAAGAATTATTGATTTTCAATTTCAGGCAGCAAAGTCTTCAAAGAAAAACATGCTAAAAACATGACTTTGACTGAGGTCTTAGGCTGGTTTTTCATCGATCTGAGCTGGGTGACTAGGATAGGATCCATGTCGGGACAATTATGGAGATGCCCATGTGGTCGATTTCTCCATTGGACGCTTGTAACCTGCTAAACCTTGAAACAACTGCAGAATTCTCAACTGGTCGTGGAATCAGGGCACTTTCCGCAGCTAAGTTGCAAAACCTTATTAGAATAGGATACAGTGTTTTGAAGACCACTACAAACCATAACCAGATAATTTTGGACAATTTGAACCTATCAAAGAAATTGAGTTTCATTTTTTTTTTTATTGAATGAATTGAAATGTTGAATTTTATTTTGTCTCCTTTTTTTTTTTTACATAACAATTCTTTTTCTGATCCTCCAGATCACACAAAGTGCAGGAGGAGAGCATACTCAAGAATTATTAATTTTTTTTTTAGATGTAAGAAATAAGGTCTCCTAATTACACTTCCCTGGCAACGACGCCAAAATGTCTAGTCAATTTAACGTCTTAAATTGCTCTACATAAATTATCAATCTGGGTATCGTAAACTGATGAAGTGTGGTGCACCATATGTGCTTAGTTAACCTTTTTCTTACTTCGTTGGTTTATAGATTTTATTTTGTTTTGGGGTTTTGTTTTTGTTGGTTTCTTAAAGTGTCTAATGGAAATGGAAATCCTATTCTAAGGTCTTAAGAACACTTTTAAAGGACAAGTATGGATAGAGATTTCAAGACAAGGCCTATGTCCCTAATGGTAACTTCCAAAACTTAGCACTTCAAAAGATCTTAAAACATGTTATTGATGGAATTAGTACTTAAACAAAAGTGTAAATATACAGCTGCTTCAATCAAAATAAAATGCAATAACCAATCAATGAGCTAGTGACTATGAGACCCAGTATCCTTGCTGCTGTATGAAAAAGAAAGTTAAAAATGAACTTAAAGCAAATCAAAGACTGAAATCAAAGCAACTAATTCATCACACTACTTCAACTCTTCCGATCCTTTACCCTTCAGCTCAATCTACCTTATGGGAAGCAATCATGAACAAGTTAAGCAATATGATATCTAAATTGCAAGAAAGTAAATGAGCAAAACAAAACTAATTGAAATAACAATGCTGGAATTAGAACTAAAAAAAAAAAAATCAGCAGAAGGACAAGATGATTCCGTCATGTCATTAGTCATTAAAAAGCTATGTGCATTATTAACCTACAATCAAAATAGAATGCAACAACCAAACAATGAGCTAGTGACTATGAGACCCAATATCCTTGTTGCTTCAACAGGAGGACAAGATGATTCTATCATGTCATTAGTCATTAAAAGGCTATGTGCATCACTAATCTACAATCAACCGGTTGAACACACTTGCATGAATTAAAATTGCATGAATGAAAAATCTAATCTACCAACTTGAAAGCAATCAAACGACATAATGAAATCAAAGAAAAATTACAAAATGAAATCTACTCTACCTTACATTCTAATGTTCTCCATGACATCTACTTCACATCTCCTTTCATGTTGAGAACATAAAAGCTTTATTCAAATTCTTCAAAATTACAAAGTACAACAAAGCTCTCCAAAGCTTTCAAAAGCCATCAAGGAAGAACTACAAACTCAGAAGCTAAAAGACTTAAGAACTCCAAACTCTAAGCTAAAGAGGACTAACTAATGAAGGAGAGAGATCTCCTATTTATACAAAAAGATGAGAGCCATCTCATTAATGAGAATCCATGAATCTCTCCCTCTACCTCTAGAGTCCTAATCAAAATAGGAACTGATAAGACACATGTCTTCTTAGAGTTACAATACAATTAGGAGATGTGACACATATCCTCATGATCCCATGATTCTTTCCACTCAAATTCGAATTTGGCCTTGGGGTGCCACATAAGGGTCTTCTAGAAGCCTCCTTTCAACCTACACATGTCAAAAATCTCAACCCATTTGTTAGGTATAAGCATATGCACATTATTTTCTAATGTTTAACCACAAATTCACTTAAAAGGCTTAGAAATAATAAAGATTGGAAAAACATAAAGGTGGCCCAATGATAATGAAAGTGGGATGAATGTGGTGACATAGTAGTGAAATGGAGGTGAAATGGAGGTGATATAATGGACATAATAGTGAAAGTGTAATGGAAATGAATGACATTTTCAAGACTCAACACTTTGATCGGGTCGTGTTGGAGTGCAAGACCCTGAACTCAAATCACAAAAGTCTAGGTTGCAAATTGATGTGACATGGTTATGTTGATATGCATGTCTCTTTCAGATGGATCGTTGCAACGATACCATGAGCTATCATATGTGATCCCTCTCATTATTAGGTGGTTGCGACCATACCTTAGTTTAATTATGATCCTCTTTGACAGATGGTTGAACCCATGCCTAGATCCATTTGAATGATCATTCTCTGGATGGTTGCATCCATGCCATGATTCACGTATCATTTAACAGAGTTCTTAGTTATGTATATGTATTTGTACTTGCTTGTAGGTTTCCCAATGATAGATTACAGTTCCACGCACTGTTTCATAAAGCGTTTCATCCCTCACTCTAGTTCGGCCTTCATGCTTTAGGGGGCATCTATTACACAACAGTTTTTCACTATCCCTGTACTCCCTATTGATTTATCCTGGAGGACCTCTGAAGTGAACCCTACATTCTTACCATTCATGAAAAAACTCCCATTGTGTCCCTCTTCATGAGTATAACAATTCCCATTTGCACCATTTCCCCAAATACTTTTGTTTTGCCCAGTTTACAAGACTAGTGTTAATGGCCCTTTTCCTCCTCATGCTGATATGCAGGGGTTAAAACTATCCCTAGAACCGACTATAGTGATTGAGCTTTGTTACAGTCACTTCAGTCCTCTTATGGAAATTTTTTTAAATAAAGAGCTGAAGCTTCCAACTCTAGAAGCTTTGTAACGGAAGTCTGGTAAATGGTTTGGATGGATGGGGTCAAGGATGTCAGTTTGGGCTCCTTTCCCCTGTAATCATGGAAATACCTCAATATATAAGACCTTATCCCATGAGAAGAGGATCCTTCTCCCATCCATTCATCATATACAAACCTCCCTTTTCCCCAAGCACAAGCTAGTGTTAATATTGGTGTGCTAGTGCTAATTAAGCTTGGGGTAAACGACAAGCTATTCATAGTTGTAGCTCTCTACTTGTGTGACGGAGAAGTGTGAATTTTGCTTAGTGTGAAGCCTAAAGGGAAGAGCCTTAAAACTATTATTGTTGAGGACATCATGGAATGCTGGCAGAAGTGTGTGGGAACCTGGTTTTGTCAAAGGAGAATGGCAACGTCAAGACAATGGTTATAATCTCTTCTTGATTCAATATATATGCAATGATTGATTGATTTACTACATGATTTTTCATCTTACATGTTGATGGATTAATGTTTCTTGACTTGTTAAGTAGATTGAATTACAATTTGTCTATTATCACGGTTGTTGTTGTTTACTTGTTTCAGGTGTTTGAGGAAGGAAACGAGAGATAGCTGGAGCGTGCAATCAAATATATCATCAAAGGGGATAAGCATAATAAGAGGTAGGCCCTCTTAATTGGTTCTATCCTAAGGAAATCTTCCATAGAATGTATCAACTGTGGCTAGACCCATTATCGGGCTAGAAGAATTGTTTGTGTCTGCACTCATAATTTTACTTGACCATAGGATTTAACCTTGAATGTGGCAATAACGTGATCCGATGGATTAGAATATCAGTGATGGGGATTGGCATGTTCAACCACAAGCAACCGTCATGCACCAGGCAAAACAATTGCTTAATGACAATCAGGTTTATATTGTTGCGGTCGTAGTGGGGCACCCACAACAGGTTCAACAACCCCAACTGGTTCACTCCGTGAATCCATTCCATAGACTCTAGCGTGGTGACACCAGACTCTTTGTAGAAGACCCTCTTCATGTATGTGTCTATAGCAAGGTGGGGAAACCACTCGTGGTCTGCTAAATCCCAATCTTCTAGCTTCAAATGTGGGATCCGCATTAAGCCTAGACCTTCAAACGTTGTGTTCTCTGGTAACAAGGGTGTGTTGAGGAGGAATTGCCCTGCATCTAGGTCCTTAGGGACCTTCACTTTCCCCTTACATGGAGGGATATACTTCGACAACTTAGATATAGGGTCCACCCCCTCACTGTCTATATCTTCTACGCCCTCCTCAGCCTCCAGATCCACCACTTTCCCCTTCTTTGTCGCACTCAACTTTTCTTTTCTCTGGGACTTTGTAGCGACATGCTTCCTCAGTGACTCGTGCACCGACTTTTTTTTCTTATCTTTCTTTGGTTTGGGGACCTCCCTTACTGGCGTAGGCTTCGGCCTAGGTGGCCTCGATGCGGTAGGCACTATAGCTGGAGCCTCCATGCTCATCACCTCTCGAGCAGCTCCATCACAGGTGATAGTTCCTCCAGTACTAGCAGTTTTAGCAGGACCTGGTCTGCACATGATATCAATAATGATCTTCTGATCTAACTCGGGCAAATTGTCAAATCTGGGGCTTGGGATCAACTCTTGGAAATACTCGTGATTCATGCACTCCAGAAAACACAACACACAAATTCTAAGGCTGCAAAGTGTTTTCCGCTAAACAACCATGCATAATTTATAAGCAAATTCAAATTCAAATTCAACCATTCCACCCAAAATCCGACCATAAATGTTATATTGGTGGAAGGTTTCCAAATATTTCACTCTTAAATTCAGCCTTAAATGCCTTAAATGCAACCCCCCCCCCCCACCTGCTCCTCTTAACCATCTCCTCACTATCAAATCATGAACAATGATGGTAACGGTCACTTTCTGGCTACGTTGCACGGTTTTTCCCCCTACACTGCAACTCCCTTCATTCTTCTTCTGGTACCATGACACCATCATGTTTCACACAGACCCTTTGTTAGGCAGTTCTACAAATTGGGTAGTGTAGTTAATAGTCCTGCGCCTCCTTGCAGCTGCCTAGAGCACTAAGATTGTGCTACCATCATGTAGTCATTGGACCAGATCCTTGGTGTATGGCTTCAATTAGCTTCCATTTACCCTTATCAGAAATGGATCTCTATTCAATATCACGAGCTGAACTACTCAACCATTTTTAATCTCTTTGATAACATATGGCCCCAGCTAGTGCATCCGAAATTTTCCTGGAAAGTTATCAAACTTACTTTCATATAATAAAACTAAATCGTTTACCTTGAAGGTGTGTAGTTTGTTGTGCCAATTGTGCTAATATTTTTCACATTCCTTCAGAACATGCTGATGGAATCTAGCCAAAAACCTATCTTCCTTGAACTTTGTCAGTTATGCGAGCCTCTCTTCTAAAGCTCCACCGGTCCACCATTCCTGTGAAAGTCGCATGCTATAGGGATTAATGCATGGGTGTTTGGCAATGTAGAAACCCTCAAGGATCTTCCCGGGATCCTTGGCAGACAATCAGATTAGCTGTAGCTATCACAAATATGCATGCATATCTATGTTTAACAAATGAATATCAAAGCGAAAAGGAGTTATTTCCCCGAGTCTTAGTGTGGTGTTGTTGGAGAGTACAATGTAGCTAGGTGGAAGACCCCTGAGCCAGCTCCAAATCAAAACTTGCACATAGTAAAAACAAGCATAGTATCACAGCATAAAACTTTGATAAACAATGCATGGAAATATAAATATATCTAGTCACATATATCTAAACCACTCATGCTAACAATGTTGCATAAACATATAAACAAGTTATACTACCAACATCTTGAAGTGGACAACAAAATTGCAGTTCTATATTGATGTAGAAATAGTGATTACAATGATCAGTTGTATCATCCTTCCTTTACCCCTCGAGCTCCTCTCTCTCTCTCTCTCTCTCTCCCTTCTTAACCTCTTCTTATGCCTTAGTCTAAGACTCTGCTTGACAGTCAAATAGGCAATCCTTTCAAATGGTTTGACCCTTTTCAAAATTTCCCTAGCCTTGCATATGTAGCATGTGAGGATAGGGTTGCTAAGTCCTTCATGAGTTCCATTAGGAAAAAACAATGATGTTTCCATGCCTTTGTGCTCTTTCCCATTTGAAAATTTCATTAGGAATTAGTAATTCCCCCAAAGAGGTCGAGTTTTGATGTTTCCCTGCTTTTGTGAGCTGACATAGGAGAGAATATTGGGATATTTCTCAGTCAACTCATTCCTTTGACCCATAGAAACTCATTAGGGTTCACTAATGCTCTTCCCAAGGTAACATATAGAGTTACTTTGGGCATTAATGCACCCTTAGCCTTGCTAGGAAGCTTTATAAAGTAGGTTGGTAGTGTATAGATAGCGTTAGCTTGACAACTGGGCCTGTGAACTTGGTCAGTCCTTCAGTCATCATGTATTTCTCCTTTGAGCTGATGAGGAGGTTATTTTCCTCTATAATAGATGCCCCCTAAGGTGTGAGATCAGAAGCTACAATGATGGCTGAAATACTTTATCTTTAACTATCATTTTCTTTGCAAAAAAGAGAGAGAGGATCAGAGCTTCAGGCATTACGAGAAACCTGATACAACACATATATATAAAACAAATAAAATCATGTCCTGAGTTGGGAATTCCTATGTTCAGTGGCTATGTCAGAGTGATTTTCTCAAAAAAGAGATATGACGATGTTGGCCATCGATAAGAACAATGCGGAACCTATGTCATAATAGGATCATTTTGATGAGCTATCTCTAGAAAACAATAAACACATCTTGGGAGAGGAAACAAGGCTAAGTGATGCAAGCCTCTACCCAAGGTCTTGATTTCCGCTTCACCGCAATAGTACATATCGATACATGTGAATGTAAGCATTGATGTCAAATATGTACGAAATCCTCTGATTACTAGTCAATGATGGAGACCATTAACAGATGCGAGGATGGCCACCGATAATGGTGATGGTCTCCAAGATGCACAATACAATCTCGTGAGTGTGAATATTGTTTTTGTCATCGAACACTCATAGAATCATTTAACTAGGAGCCAATAATGAAAACCCCTGACCAAACACAAGGTGACCTGCCACTAATGTCTTGAAGTACCAAGGCACTGAAGTGTTTATGGGAATTCTTCCTAGATAGAGTGTTGAATTCGATAGGAAGAGACCTATCAAAAGGTATGCAATAAGGTGTCCTACATCAGTCGACACGAAACGGGACAAGAATGGTTGTTTTTTAAGGAATCCTCTGAGAATTGGGTCAAAGGGATAGAGGGCATGATGATAGGATACGCTTGATGGTTTGATGGAGGAAACAGAAGATAAAGGTTTCCCCTTGAACAATAGAAGGCATCACAATGATTTTAACCATGCAGCGGTAGACTCATGAATGCAAAATAGTGTTAGGATACAAAGATGCAAGAAAATCGAGGTATATAGGCTAAACTCATAAGATGGTAAGATTGATATTGAGAGGTTGTCACAAGGAAGGTTTATCTGAGGGAGTGCCATGTTCAAGGGACCAACTACTACCAAAAAACTCTTTTCATAATTCAGAACATAATGCAATTGTGTTGTCCACTTCCCCATCTGATTATTTTAGTGAGTCCAAATGGGTAAACTCATTGATCTTTTGATGTTTTAAGAGTCTAGAAAGGACCGTAAAAAGAGAAACTCCATGCCCTATCTGATTAGTTTAATGAGTCCAGACAGGAAAACTCGTCGATCTTTTCAAGTTTTAAGAGTCTGAAAAGGATCATAAAAGGAGAGACTCTATTCCTCATATGTGTAATTTAATGAGTCCAGATGAGAAAACTCAATGGTCTTTTCATATTTCGAGAGTCTAAAAAGATCGTAAAGAATGACTCCAAGGTGGTCCCTTTGTCATAGTTTTTAACCAAGTGCGACAAAGGTTTAATAGTATACCCGGAAAGGTTCCTTTTCCGTAAGTTAATCTATTAAGTCCAGATAAAGTGAAACCTATGCTCAATAGATGTTTGCCTCATTTTGTTACAAATATGAGGAGATGGAGTAAACTCGATATTCGTCGTGAAATTTTAATGAGTCACGCGACGACAAACTCAATAGACCATCATCAAATTTTAACGAGTCAAATGAAGAAAACTCGAGGTATCCTTTTAGTTTAGTGAGCGAGGAAAAATAGGTAAAAGAATTGCTCACTCCTTATTTGTAGATTTAATGAGCTTGAAGAAGGGAAAACCTCGGGGATTTTTCGATTTAAGAGCAAGAAATAGTCCCAAAAAAGAAAGCGCTCATATCATCGTCGTAAGTGTTTAATGAGCCCAATGATGAAAACATGGGGTTTTTTCGATTTAGAAAAATAGAAAATTTCCTAAAAATAATGCTCGAAGCTTCTTCATAATCTTTTATTGAGCCTAAAGAAGGAACTCGGGGTTTTTTTGATTTTATGAGAGAGAAAAAAGTCCCAAAAAAGAATGCTCAGTCAAACTTTTTCAGTTTAGTGAGCTAGAAAAAGAGGGAAAAAGAGTTGTTCGAACCATCATTGTAAGTGTTTATCGAGCCCGACAATGAAAAAATTAGGGATTTTTTATTTTTTGAGTGAGAAAACATCCCATAATAGAAAGCGATCATTGAAAATCGAACATGGTCATTTCTGTCTTTCAATCCTGAAAATTCTTTCATCAAAACATGAGCAATTTCTGTCAATATAGGGTCATGGTGCATGATAAATATCATTGGAAATGGACTAATTCTACTTTAATGACTGGTGAGTGCCAGTATTGCAGCAAGAATGTTGCAACTCCTGGGCTACCAACTTTACTTTTATCAAGCCGGTAGTTCGTAACAAACTTGGAAGCGTCGGTGTTGTATGCACAAGTACTATGTTATGAAACCAGCTCACAAAATGATAGAAAAGATAGATTAGCACTTTATAATTTAGCCTCTTTGAGGGGGAAACCTCCTTTACATTACACAAATGAGCAATTCTTGGATGATAAAAATGACAAGACCTCCTTTCTATATATAGGAGTCTAAGGGGTCATAATATAATCAGAGCCGACATAACAATAATAATGTAAGGGCATAATAATAACAATAGTGGACTTCTATGGGGCACAATAATAACAACATGGGGACTACATGGACACAACAATATAACAAGGGGGTTGTACTAATAACAATAAGGGGTTACACTAGTACTATAGGGGCCTAACATGCCCCTCTCCTTCAAAAAGTGTTGTCCTCAATGCTTGAGTAGTTCTTGATGCTTCTGTATAAAATTCTTGTCCTCCCATGTGGAATATTCAGTGGGTAAGTTCTTCCAATTGATGAGATACTCTGAAATTGATCAATTTCATAACTGTTAGGTTCTTGTTTCTGTGACTGCTCCAAGTTCCAATATGATTTTTCCTTCCTTTTCAAGTTCTGGCAATATTGTTTGAATTGGGATCTTCTGCAACTTTTGAATGAGTGGCCATACTTCTTCATCCTTATTTCATTCATCCCTTGCTTCATTTATCCAATCTAGTTGGATAATAGAAATAGCACAAAACAATGCTTCCACATCCTCATCCTTTCTTGAGAGTGCACCTGCAACAAAAAATTTCTTCCCTTTTCTGTAGATGATGTCAAAGTCATAACCCAACATATTTGTGACCCATTTTTTATGTTCTTATAATGATAGTATTTGTTCTAAAATGTATTTAAGACTATCATGATCCATTTTTACCTTGAAGTGTCTTCCCATTGGGTAAGGTAACCATTTCTTGAGTGCATGTAGTATTGGCAACATTTCCTTCTCATAAATATCTTTCTTGAGATGTAACCATAAAAATACCCAATCACCTACATCAAAACATTTTTCGCTACGATGTTGATCTACCTTTTTTTTCATTCGATTCTGCACCAAAGTGGCGTTATCCTTTAAAATTTTGAGAACTTTTTGTTGATGCTCGATGTGATATTTCATTGCTTGAACCTTTTTCTTCTTGATATTTCCTTCTATCTTGAGAGTTTGAGGAGTGGTAACTTCTTCCAATGCTTTAGAAGATATGGTCGGATTCATTTCTTGATGCTCAATGTGATCTTTCACTTCTTGAACATTTTTCTTCTTAATATGTCCTTCTATCTTAATAGTTTGAGGAGTAGTAATTTTGGCCAATGCATTACAAGATATGGTTGGATTAATTTCTTCTTTCTCAATGTGATCTTTCACTTCTTGAACCTTTTTCTTCTTCATATGTCCTTCTATCTTGAGAGTTTGAGTGGTAATTCTTGCCAATGCTTTACAAGATATGGTCAGATTCATTTCTTATTTCTCTGGGGTTGGGTCCTAGCATATATCCTCTTCTTTTGATGTTTCTTGATCCTTTTCTTTCTCCTCTTCATACTCTATGTAAAATAATTTCTTCTCAGCACAGTTATGACCTTTAGTGCATTTTCTATCACAATTGTAACAAAGCCCTTTTTCTCTTTTTTCTTCCAATTGTTGTGGTGTAATCCTTGTAGGTTGTGAAAGGCTAGGAGAAGAAACACTTCAATAATTATGGTCATGAGTGGTGGGATTCCTTATTTTCATAATTTCGCTTTCAATTTTTCTTGCCAACTCGAATGCCTCCTCCAATGATTCAGGTTCCCAAAAACGAACCTCATGTTGAACGTTATCATTTACAGTCCCTATGAAGATGTTATCACAAAATCATGTACTGATGGCTGCTAATCAGTTAGACTCTATGTAACTATTTCAGACCAGACTCTTGACTAAGGATTAGCCTCCCTAGCCTGAGAGGGCTCTCTCAAACAAACTATTGATCATGATTAACACTAAGAGGGCTAACTCTTGAAATGAAAACTTAATAAACATGCTGGTTGGACAGACAACATAAGATTTCTTCCATTGGGCTCATGGAGTCAAACACCATTTCAGTAAACCAAAATACTAATTTTCATGGAAGTCAGGGCTCTTTACATCTATGCTCAAACATAACTAACATAAAACACAGTCTGCCATAACATACAGGAAGTCAGAGCATGTGGGCATGAGTTCTGAGTGATTATGTAATAACAGAACTGTAAAAGAACACTAAAATAACAAGCCACCATATATTTGAACAATGAGATCTATTGAGAATCCTGAGGCAAAAACAAAAGTCATTCGTATTCCTGAAACATGCTTTACATAAACCAAAATAGACTTGTTCTCTATCAAAGTATCCAACCCCTATTACATCCAAATCTGATCTATATATAGAAATACATTCTTAACCATCTCGAGCCTCCTCCTCCAGCATGAGGGGAGCATCGAAGGTTGCTATTAACTATCCTTATCTACTGTATAACTAATTCATTAATTACATGATTGCTGAACTGTAATTACAAATGATCTTAATTTACTCAAAACTCAAAATCTGTCCTCCTCGTAGCATGATGCTTTTCTGACTCTTGACACATGTCCTCTATCTGTTTTGGTTGAGGTATCTTGGAGGAGAATACACTGAACGAGCTGGCTTTGGATTCTAGTTGCGCAGATGGCTCATTAATTAACCAAGAGAAGTGCTCTGTTTTTACGATCCCTGTCTCCCACTATTCTTCACTACTTAAAGAATATGTTCCCGGCTCTTTAATTCTTCAAAAACAATGCATATCACCATATTCCCAATGAGCTGGAAGCCTTGTGGACTGAACAGGTGTACAAACCAAATCACCGGAAACCATAACCAGAACCCTAACAATTCAGTCATAAAGTACCTTTAACAAAGCTTTAGCTAAAGACAAAATATTTCACCTTTTCTCCAAAAAGTACACTTGTCACTCTCTGAATAGCTAGGAGAGTCTTGTATGGTCTCCCTTACGTTCTTGAGGCATTTCATTCAAAAATTCACTGACCCCATCATTAAACTCTTTGTTTTTCTTATAAAACAACACCTACAGCAGTTTCGTAGCGCGCTACGAAACTGCTGTTTTTGCTAAAACAGAGTGCATTTGTCTTAAGGCATTCTTTGCTTGAATTTCTGACTCTTTAGACTTCTTCCACAGGTATCAAAGACTTATATGACTTCAAAATAATGGAGCTTAAACAAAATTGACCCAAAACTAAGAATGGCACCTTTTTCTTCAAGTCAGTGAGCTAGTTGACCTAGCTGTATCTTCAAATTTACAACCTCCTTCTTCAAGGCTTTGTTTTCAGCTCTCAGGCTCACGTTCATTTTCATCAAGGGTATCTTCAACAACAACTTTAGTAGCACTATCATTTGAGAAAACTTCCTTCACTTCAGCTTCATATTTAACCCATAAATCTGCAATCGAACCAACTACTCCCATATGTTCTGGCTGAAAAATATGTCTTGCGACAGAGCTCGTAATTTCTCACAGAAGACGTATTTGGAAAAAATGAAGGAGGTTTTTGTGAAACAATCCGTACTTAACAAAAACCTATTTTCGTTTTTTAAAACACTACTCCAGCTGCCCAGAATCTGTCTTTGAAGAAGATGTGTAAAACAGGAAATTAAAAACTGCACCTACAGCAGTTTCGTAGCGCAAATTTAGTCACTAGTTTCTCCCAGATCATAATCAATTTGAAGAAAATGAAAGAGGTTTTTCTATTTCAGTATGTTAGGAATAAAAACCTCTTTCAATTTTCGAAAATATTCTTTCATCTGCTCTAAATACCTCCTGGAAGTTGACAACTTAAAACAGAGAAATATGCCTTATTTGCCTTGTTTCAATATCATGATGACATGTATTGCATGTGGTTACAAATGCAGGTGCTGTAGGATTATGTAAGTGATAAAGAACCATCATGGAAGAATTCTTGGCACGTGGCAAGGTATCATATTGGTAGTGATTTCCTTGACAAAATCTAAGAAAGGCCTGACGGGTATCAAAGGATTCACTCTCCACAATTTCATCTCTGTCCCTAGTATCTGCAGGAACATCTGTGACTTCAACAGAATTAAATAAATGCTTTTTCCCTACTATTGACAGGATGTCACTCCCTTTCATCAAGCTTTTGTTGTGCCTCGTAACAAATATCACATAATTGTCAACTCTTACATTGGCTGCAAGCCCAGCGTTTGCCAGAAACAATGAAGTGACAACAATGAGAACATGCATATTGCAAACGAACCATAATAAAGTCTTCTTTCATTGGGGATATGGACTCCCCGAGCTTTTGCATTAATAAAGTATCCTTTGAGGTATTGCTTGCAAGCTCAGCTTGTGATGCAGCTTCTGATGCTCTTTTGGTTGCAGCTTTCTTGGTCTTTCCTTTCGCTTGTTGAAGTTGCATTATCATATCTTTTGCAGCGCCTGGCCAATAATCACCATCAAAATATGACAAGCTTGACAAACCTCGTTTCCTACAGTATTTCCATCAATCCGCCTTAAATATCTGTCATTTCCCAATTTCGTAGCACAGCCAGTGCAAAATATGAATTATGCGCTACGAAATCACCTAAAACAGGTTGCACTGCGAAACTGCTAAAGGATTTATGCGCTGCGAAAACACTTTGTCCTTAAGCTAGTCTGAGCAATTTTGGCAACAGAATTTTCAGTGATAACAGAAGACATCAATCCTTCGCTTCTCTGGAATATAATTTACCCTTTTATTCAATTTTTGAAAGTCTTCAATGTGCTCTTCCATTGAACCCTTCCGTTTGAGATTTATCAATTGGCTAAAGAAGGAGTTTCTCTTTGTTTCCTCATAATGTGCTATCATTTCCTCCGTGAAAATTGACCACATGAAAAGTGGTTTACGAGAACAAAGCCCTTTATACCAAAAAAATTGATTCGGTTCTAAATAATTAGATGCAATACATACCTTTTGTAACAGTGGTACACCATGTAGATCAACATATTTCTCCATCTGTAGTATCCAATTTACTGGATCCTTGTCATCAAACTTCCTCATCTCTCTTTTTCTTGATTTTAGGAGCTTGATCTTGAAACAACTGTGCCTTTGTAATTTCAGACCTTCTAGTTCTGAAATTGCGACTTGCAGTAGCCCTTTGTGTCCTCTTTCCAATGCCACTAGTATGATGGAATTTAGATTCTCCAAGGCAGTGTTATGCACAATCTCCTAAGATGACCTGATTATAGACCTTTCCAGAAGAGAGAACTTGTATGAAGTGCCACGTGTCACTGTTTTGACCTTAGTATCTAAAAATAGACACAAGAAAATACAGCTCGTCCTTTGTCTTCTATATGTCCTCAATCTGATGCTCGAAATAAAAGTTAAGACGATTTTCCCCAGATCACTTGTTTGGAATGAAATTTGGAAGTCTACAAAAAGGAAATCTTCCTCAGATCATATCTCCGCAAATATAGCGTGAAAAGCTCTAAAATTCAAAGTCAAGGTTTATACCGATTTCTTCTCAAACGGGTTTTTTTCTTCACTTCGTAAACATCGTAGAAAAAAAGTTATAGTGAAAATTCCACGATGACCTATTTGGAGCAGTGAAACCCTAGAATCCAAAGCTCTGATACCAAATGTTATGAAACCAGCTCACAAAAAAATAGAAAAGATAGATCAACGCCTTATAATTCAGCCCCTTCGAGGGGGCAACCTCCTTTACATTACACAAATGAACAATTCTTGGATGATACAAATGACAAGACCTCCTTTCTATATATAGGAGTCTAAATGGTCATAATATAATCAGAGTTGACATAACAATAATAATGTAAGGGCACAATAATAACAATAGTGGGCTTCTATGGGGCACAATAATAACGATATTGGGACTACATGAGCACAACAATATAATAAGGGGGTTGTACTAATAACAATAAGGGGTTACACTAGTAGTATAGGGGCCTAACATACTAGTTCTTACTATAGGTTGTCACTTGGTCAACTGACGCAAGATCACTAGGAGCTCAAGCCAACTTCTATAGATCTCAGAAGAAGCTCCATGTGTGATGAAAGAAAGAAAGATTACTCTACAGAAGCTATTCTAATTGCAGAAAGGAAAAATACTGGAATGTAAAGCAAGACCTAGTAAACCCTAATTAACAAGATAATTTTTCTTTTGCCAAAAACACTATGAAAACCATGAAATCAATTCCATTACCTACTCTAGAAAGAAATAAACATCTAACCATGGTATTTCTGGAATTAAATAAGAAAAAAATATATTTTTGGTTTTTTATGTGTTTTTATGTGAATTTGACATGCATCTAATTTATTGTATGTGAGTGTGGCAGTGAATAGGTGGCGTTAAAGGGTGGTATTGGATCTTTGGAGGATGGAATATGGTGTGGATGGGTCCTAGGAGGTCTTAGGTGGCCTTCTGGAGGCTTTTCCCACACTCAGCCTTCAAAAGAGGGCCTACAGGAAAAACTAGAGGAGGACACATGGAAACTACAGGAGGAAAACAGGGAAACTACAGGAGGCCTACAGGAGAAGGCCGAGAGAAATTTCTGCTATTTTGAGGGTGTGAGGGTCGATGGAAAAGGTGTATGAAGGTTGGAAGAAGGTGTTAGGGTGCCTATGGTCTAGCATGAACCAACTAGAGAGAGAAAGATGATTGGGTTTGCTCAAGGAGAGAGGAGGAAGTTCTATGAAAAATGCAGGAAACTAAGGCAAAATTGAGGTGAGGTTTGGGAGACCTATAGGGCATGGATCAGATGGAGGGTGTGATTGTTGAAAAGCTTGCCTACTGTTGGAAGAGATCTACTACAAAGGAACTAACAGTTAACCCAGAAGATCAAGCAAACAATGAAATGAGTGCATTTAGGAAAAAATGATTTTTGCATTAAAATGATCTAAACTATGACCTATCGAAGGAAATGCTGAGAAATACTGCGAGCAAGGAAAGCATGAAAGAGGACTATTGCAAATCAGGAAATGAACATTATGAAGGAGATATGAAGCAAAGCAAAACTAGACTATTAACCTACTAAAGAGCTGCAAACACTAGAAGTCCTATGAATGAGGGAAATATGTGTTTTTGGGGCAGCAAGGGAGTCTTTGCCTCAAATCATGGTTCCAGAGGGAGGAAGAAGGGCCAAGGCACTATTTCTAGCCTTTTGAGTCTTTTCTGATTGCTGCTGAACCTACTATAGAAAGCACAAATGGAAGCAAACTACTAAATCATCAAAAGAAACCTATTCTTAACCATAAAAGAAATACATCTAACAGCAAACTAATCTACAACTGAAGTAAAGCATACAAAAAAAATTGAAGAGAATATTGGCTACTTGGATTAGGCCCTAACCCAAGAGCTTCAGGTCTCTGAGGTAACTCAGTGCTAGCTCAAAAAGGATTCCATCTTTATTCTAAAAAAATAACAAGATTAAACGAAACTGTCACACAAAAATAAGCTCGAAATTTGAGCAGAGTTTACACAAGCAAAAAAAATCTAACCCTAGTGAGGCCCTAGGCCTCTCTACTTATACATTTGAAGCTACCAATAGCTTCCTTAAAATCAAGGAGGCTTGGCTCCCAAAACTTGAGATAATGATCAGTCATCCTTCAGTTGCTCAGCTGCCTTCTAGTGCATGATTCGGCTACTTGTACTCTGAGCTGAATGAAGGGGAATTCGAAGTGAGGAGTAATAAATGAGGGGGATTCCCTCCTATAATTCTTTTCCTCTGTCTACTTTGAGTTATTGCTACCATTTGACCACTGGATCCTTGACTTGACCTAGAAATCCATCAATAATATGCATTAAGTACATGTTAGATCACATGGCATCATAACTAACTCAACTCACTCTATAAGCATAAATATAATTAAAAAATCATACAATAAGCTAAGAGAATGGTTAATTTGACTAGGTTAGGAGGTAAAATGAGCCCATATAATTACCCATTTATGAGGCTTATCAATGACTTCAATTAAGATAAGTCATGTCTCCAAAGTGACTATAAGGGAGTTCTTGAGCCCCCTCTTTCACCATTTGCATCATTTGAGAGTCGTGAGAGTGTTTTAGAGCTAAAGAGGAGAAGATTTCCCACGAACGATTGTGGGAGATCTGGGTGATCATTCATCATGTAGTCAGTCCCAGGTAGATTCCAAAACCATCATATCACATTATTCAACCTTTTTTAGCTGCTTTTGCAATAATATTTGGAGATCTGGGGAGCCCTAGTTCATTAATTGCACCTAGTGGCCCCTTCTAGGCCTGTAGGGAGCATTAAACACCCTTTAAGACCTGGAGAAGGGTTTTGATCCTCCCTATTTGTCACTAGGGGGTGTTAGTGCATGAGGGTGCACCCCAAAACCCCAGGCAGTGATTTAATGAGCTTTTTTTTCCCTATTTGCATTGATTTTTGGATTGATTTGTGTAGGTTTTGAGCCATTATGACTAGTCTATGGAGAGAATGAGTCCATGACCGACAAGAATTGTTGATGTGAAATGATCCAGATTGCATACTTGCATTGCGCCAATGTGGGTTGATGAATTGTGCTCAGTTGGAATTGATGAAAGGTCAGGAGGACCTTTTGAGATGGATTATTCAACGCTATGATGAACACGAATAGGTGTTCAAGATTGGGGATCATGAGTTGGCCATTAACCGAGATGATATATATCTCTTCATAGGTTTGTCGTGCAGAGGAGCATGGGAAAACCTAAACAGGAGTAGGCCTAATCCCCGATCCATGCTAGAGTTGGTTTGAGCTTACTGCATCCCTGAGAGCAGACTCGTTAGCAACAAAGTCTCTAGAGAGAGGATTAGATCTAGATCTATGAGGGCCATTTTATGGATGATTGTGCGCTTTGTGGGGTTGAAAAGTCCTCGTGTTGTGACAAAGGCCCAACTATTGCTTACAGTTGACTATGTCTAGCTGGAGATATTCAACTGGTGCGAGGCAATGCTTCGTTAGTTGAAGGCAGAGTTGACTGCATGCGAGACTTAGACCAAACAAAGTTTTGGGTATGGCACTCTCATTGTATCCTTCATACTTGAGAGCGTGCTAGTTATGTGCTCGCGGATGAGCTTAGGTCCCCTCGATCCGAGGGTGCTTAGATAGAGGCGATGGGCATCGCTTAATCCTCACACAAGAAGAGGACCCATCCGACATTTTTTTGAAGAAGATTTTTTCGAATGGCTCAATGGCCATATTGTAATGATCAACGAATATGCTTACAAGGGCATGGACTTCACCAGTGACACTGACTTGATTTTGCTGCCTGGTACAAAATGGGGGCCTCAAGGTAAGAAGGATTTTGAGAGCACTTAAAGTATTTTTAAGCTTTTGAATTTTTATGTTATGTTTTTGTTGATTTTATGGGTGAACAAGTACTGACATGAGGCGTTTTGCTTGACACAGATGTCGCACCAGTACGACTTGCAGGAGAGCCTTGCCAAGTGAGGTGAGGAGGCCAACTACCTGAAGGGAGGATGATGTTGAGAGTCTTCACGAGATTTTGCGAAGCCTGGAGGGCTTGAGCATGGGTGTGCCCCCCCTTCCCATGAGGGAGATCCCCGCTCATATGTAGCGACAAATAGTTGGTGTGCCTAAGTGGTTTATGGTTCCTCTTTAGAGGATGGCTAGAGCAGTGTTATCTTCTCATGAGCAGTATGCTCTATTAGCAGACATGTGGTATAGCTAAAGGGTGTTTATAGCTAGGATTAGTAGCCATTTTTTACTTAAAACACCCATGTTTTGAGAAATTTTCTGATGTAAAAGACTTGATTCGATATATATATATATATATATATCTATCTATCTATATATATATATATATATTGGTAGTTTGTGATGTAAATGTTTTTTAAGTGTTTTTGTAAATTTTTAATTATGTAAATATTTAATTTCATACATGTATCTATAGTGAATGAGATAGATGCCAATATAACACATAATTTGCCAATGAATCAACAATTGTATTAAATTCTCTAGGAATGTATTCATATGTGATAACCTCAAATTGATGTTCCAAGAGTCGTACCCTTAAATAATGACGCAACAATATTAGATTACAAACGTGAAAATGATTTGTTAGTTTCATAACAATAAGCTGAGAGTCTAACCTGACCACTAGACTGGAGATGTCCCTTGATGACGCTTCAGTGAGAAGTGAAATTACGGACATGTACCCAACAATGTTTTTGGTGGCAGTACTAAGAAAGACTCCCCTAGAACAAAAGAGTTCCAACTCAGGTGTGTAAATGACCCAAGAAGCTGATGCAATGTACCATGTGTGACGACTGGCACCATGTGCGTATCCTACTTATGATAAAAGTAATGAAGACATTTGCATAACGAGAAATATGGATGAGAAAAATATTTCAAGAAATACCAAAAAATCCAGTCACATAAAAAAGAAGCAAAACTTATAAAAACATAAAATTAAAAAGCAGATGCCTAGTGCAATAAAAAGAATAATACTTTTTCAGATAGAGCCTATTTGGGGGCTAAGTGAGCAAGACTCCTTCCTAGTCCTGAAGTTCATATGCCCCTTTTGAGAGGGCTTTCTTGATGACAGATGGACCGAGCCATAAGGGTTGAAGTGTTCCTTCCCCCAAGAGGTCATTTTTTTATTGTAGAGTAAAACAAGATCTCCCTCTTAGTAAGAACGAGGTTTGACCTTTTTGTCGTACTGGCTTTGACCCGACAATTATGGGCTTCGAGTGCCAATTCGACATCTCAATGAGTTTCATCTAGTTGATTTACATATATCAGGTGCTCTTCTTCAGCAGTGGTGATGAGCAAGAGTTCAATGGCGATTTGTAAGGAAGGAATTCGACACTCGATTGGTAAAACTACTTCCAAGCCATAAGCTAGTTGAAAAGGTGTGAAGCTTATAACAGTTTTTACTAATGTTCAGTATTCCCACAACGCAAGATATAAAATTCAATGCCAGTGGTTTTTATGATTCCCTACTAACCTACAAACCATGGTTTTTAGGACACCATTGACTGCCTCTACTTGACCATTAGCTTGGGGTTAGTAGGAGGATGATTAATCCTGGCTAAAACCAAGCAACAATGTTAAGTCAGACATCATGTGATTCTAAAAATGAGACCCATGGTATGTAACAATCATGCGGGGCACACTGAAGTGCCAAATTACCTAATTAAATAGGAATAGCGTTGCGGTTTCTCCATTGGCCTAGAAGGTGGGAAGGGCTTCTACCCATTTCATGAAATAGTCCACAATTGCAATAATATAGTTGTGTCCAGCAGAGGAAGTGGGGTTGCAAGTTACGAAGTCTATTCCCCATTTATCAAAGGGGACAACAAAGATAATCGGGTGTAGTAGGGCCAGAGGAGCGTGCATTTTCCTTGTAAAAAATTGACATGGGTGGCACTGCCAGATAGCCTTGATACAATCTTTGAACAAGGTTGGCTAGTAGTAGCCTGCATGCAAAATTTTCTGAGCGGTAGATATGTCAGAAAGATGACTGCTACATGCCCCACCATGGTAGTCATTTAAAACATGTTCCACCTATTCATGAGTGAGGCAACATCGAAGAATTGTATCAGCACCACGATGATATAACGTATCGTTAACCACTAAATAGTGTCGCGCTTGGTGGCAGATGTGACGACGGTCACCTGATAATAGTTCAGGGCAGAAACGTTGTGCTTGGAGATAGACAAAAATGTCACCATACCAAGGGTCAGTAGTGTTGATAAGATAGACAATTTCATCCGGAAGAGGATCGTGGGCTATCTCATTAGGATCGATAATGGGAAGATCTGAAAAAAGTTCAAGGAAGACTAAGTAATTTTTCGCCTTGGCAGTAGTGAAAAGCAAATCAAATTGTTGGAGGATCACTATCCATTTGGAATATTTCCCTCTAATGACTTGACAAGACAAAATGTGTCTCATGGGATTTTCCAAAGCAATGATATTAGTTTGTCGCAGCAGTATGTAATGTCAGAAGCGGTTGATAGCAAATACAACTACCAATGACAACTTTTCCACATGTGAATATCTAAGTTCAAACCCAACCAGACCTGTCGACAGATAGTTTATCACATGATCACTCCGGTCATCATGAGTTTGAACCAATACCATTCCTAGAGAGGATGGCGAGGCTTCCAGGTATAGAAGAAAGTCGCATCCATAGTTGGGAGCACTAAGGAGTGGGGCTGATATAAGTGCCTTTTTCAAGGCATAAATGATCATTGAGCTTGATCATCCAACATATATGGAACTCCCTTCTTAAGTAGGCACATAAAGCCTTTTGTTAACTTAGCATAATTTATGATGAATTGCAATAAGAAGTTTTCTTTCCCCTACAAACATTGGAGCTATAGAATGGATTGTGGTTTAGGTAATTGAGTAATTTCCTTTACCTTATCGGGATCAATCCTAATCCCGTACTTGGAGACAATGAATCCAAGTAAGTGTCTAGACTCGAAAAAGAAAATGAATTTATGTAGATTCATATGTATGTTATTGAATTGACACCTAAGAAAGATAGCTCTTAAATGATTCAGGTGCTACACTTTCTTCTTGGAATGGGATGGAAGGTCATCCAAGTAAGATTAAATGATATGTCTAATATCATGAAATGCGTAGTCCATGGCCCTTTGAAATGTTGCTCGAGCATTATTTAAACTGAATGGGAATTTTCGATAGCCAAATATTCCCCATGGGAAAACGACGATGGTTTTGGGTTGGTCTTTTGGTTTTATGGCAATCTGGTTGTAACCTGAGAAACCATCCATGAATGAGAAAGATTCACAACCAGCATAGTCGTCGATGATTTGGTCGATGAACGGTGTTAGATAATTAAACTTTGGACACGCGGGCTTAAAGTCCTGATAGTTGGTGGGCCCCAGCATTGCAGCAATAATGCGGCAACTCCTGGGACTCCCTTCTTTAATTTTATCAACCCAGTAGTTCGTAACAAACTTGAAAGCGACGATGCTATATGCATAAGTACTAGCTCTTACCGTAGCTGTCACTTGGTTAGCTGGCACAAGTCTGCTAGGAGCTTAAGCCAACTTCTATGAGCTCTTAGAAGAAGCTTTTTAATTGATGGATGAAAGCTAACTCGAAGGAAGCTAATCTAATTACGAAAAGAAATTGAAAAACTAAAGGAAAATGCAAACCCTAGCAAACCCTAATTCTACCATCTAGTCCTACTGATGCAAAGGAGAGAATGAAAACTACTGAAATGGATGTCATTACTTCTAAGAAGGTAAAATTCATGTGTCTAAGTTATCACTATCTGAAGAAAACATCTTTTTGTATTTTTGAATATGTTGTTATAATTATCATGCATGTGCTTTTAACTGGCTTTTGACTGTGCAGAGGTGGATTGGCAAGAGGAAATGCTTGGAGGAGGTCGAGAAGGTTCATAGAGGGCCTAAGGGGTCCCTAACACCCTTCCGGAGAGTTTCACAGAGTTTGGCTATCAAGAAACCTCATTCGTGAGCTTCTACAGGAAGTCTCCAGGGGTTCTACAGGATGTTTCAGGAATTTATACAGGATGTTCAGAAATTTCTACAGGATGTTTAAAAATTGGATTTTGGAGGATGGGTGAGTGAGGGAAGATGCATGAATGTATATGGAGGTAGGACAGGGGTCTGAAGTGGCCCAGGGACTGGTGGATGGAGTGGTGAGAAGGTGTAGATAGCTAAGTTGGCTCAAAGAAGGTTGAAACAATGATGTGCAAAAACTAGGGTTATGTGAGCAAATGTGGAAAACGTGAGGTAAGGATTCTAAGTAGAGGGTGGAGTGGATGGTGCTGATGGAGAATAAGTAGATGAAGGAGTGGTACAGGTGCTCTGCAAGTCGTTTTTCCAATCTGAACCAAAAAAGACTTGTAAATTCAAAGACCTAGTTACGTTGACCTAATTTGCTCGCTGTCGTGACCTGCAATGAAACCATGTATTTTAACTCATGCAACTAAGCAAATGAAAGTCTGAACTTGTAACCAAATTATACACATGAAGATCAAACACTAGTGATTGCATGGCAAAGCAAAATCAGTGTTTTTGTGGGCAGCAAAGTCATCCTAGTCACAGCTCCTGATCCCACTAAGGGAGAGGTGAAACCACAGATGTTTGATGGCCCTTTTCTTGAAGATTTTTCTGTTAACAACCTATCAACTAAATATGAGCATGAAAAGTTATTTTACTCATCAAAAACAACCTAAATAACAAAAAAAGATTTAAATCTAAATAACATATTTTATTCTAAGAATGCAGCAAAGACACATGAAAGTAAACAAAGGAGGTACTGGGCACTTGAGATGGGCCCAACCCAAAGAGATACATCCTCCTAAGAGAGATTTAGAGCTGGTGCAAATCTGGATTCATCTTTATTGATCAAAAGAAATGTTACACTCCAAAAACTGTCCACAAGGAGAACTTGAAAATGTGCTGAAAGCAAAGCTAATCTACTGCCTAAAAATCGAACTACAAAATGATTACAAAATGAATACAAAATGACTATAAAGTGACTAACTACCGGCTAACCAAAATGAGGCCCTAAGCCTTCTTATTTATACAAATTCAGGACCCCAACAGTCCTCCTAAACTTTAGGGACTCGGCTGCCCAAAACTTGTAGTTAACAACAATCCTACTTGACTTGCTTGGCTGCCCTTGTGCTAATTGATTTGGTGGCCCTTGAACTCCAAGCTGATGGTGGATAATTCGAGGTAAGGGCTCATAAATGAAGGGGACACCTTCCAACAAATCCTCTCCCTTGTTCTCCCACGAATTTGGCTGCCAAGTGCTCATCAAAACCTTCAATTTTGTCTCCAAATTGACCAAAAAGACTACAAAAACCACACATTAGACTTGTTGGCATAATGACTAACCCAATTCACTCTATTAGCATAAATATAATCAAAAACATGCAATAAACTAATGAGAATGGTGGATTAAGTCGAATTAGGAGGTTGAATGAGCCCAAATAATTATCCATTTTTGGGGCTCATCAATAGTCGACACAGATGTGGATGATTCCTTATTTCTTATCGAAAAGAACCAGATTGGAAACCCATTCCATTAAGGGAACGAGGTAGACGAAACCAACATGTAACAAATTTTCCACCTCAGTCTTGATGGATGCCATTTTGCGGGGGTGGACTGGTCAAAGCCTTTGGTGGACAAGTTTAGCATTGTTGTATATCTTGATCCCATGTTTGACAATAGATGGATCTATCTTGGGAATTTCCTCGTAAGACCAAACGAATACATCACAGAATTCCTTAAAATGGTATGTGAAGCCTGCAATTTTTTTAGGAGTGCAATCTGCTCCAACCTAGATGTTTTCTACGACGCTTGTCATGATGAGAAGTGTCTTTGAAATATTTCCCATGTTTCCCTTCGAGTCCAAAGTTTGGATAGTCGTATATGGTAAGGAAACGATTCCAGTTACATCAAATGATAAGATTTGAAGAGGCATCATGTCTGAATTAGATATCAAAACATGATGGTGAGAGTCCTCCTAAGGTCGCTCTTCTAAACACATGATCTCTCTAATAGCTTCATCCGAAGGTAGGACATGATTGAGGAGATCGAAAGAAGGAGCAATTATGGGAGGGGAGGTGGTATCGTTGGCCATGACCAAAGTGACTGGAGACTCAGATGTAGACTGAATGGCCTAGTAGGCCAATTTAGCTAGTGACAGTGGCCTTTGTTCTCCATAAGTGTCAATGTCTAAAGGGGCCAGTAGGATCCAAGGATTGGTCAGTTCGTGAGGAATGGATGAAATCACATTGACCATTTGTGGAACCACGACTGACAGAAGAGGTAAAAAACCCATCAGGGAAGAGCCCTTCAATAGACTGGTACCGATACTGACATAAGAGTCAGGTACACCAACCACTGAGGGTACGGAGCTGCTGGGTAATGGGGAATAATCAGGGGTGCAAAAGGATAGCTAGTCCACTATGAGTATATTTCCATCCAATGGAAATAGGATTATGCAAAAGACAATAGACACAATGGCAGTCATGGCATAAGTCTAACTACGACCCAACAATAGATTATAGTCGAGCTTTCTATCTATAACTTCAATTTGCACCGTTACCATTTTCTCATTCAAGGTGATGGGGTATCTAGCTAGGTAAATTTTTGGGATGAAAGTGTGGCCATCGAAAGCTTTAAGGGAATTCAATGGCGGGGATAGGATTGGAGAACCCAAAGCAATCCAACATGAAGCTGGCATGATGCAAGTTGAAGAACCTTTCTCAATGATAGTTCAGTGTATTCCTCACACTTTTGAAAATATTTGCACTTGAAATGCAAGCTGGTGTGAAAGGGGAGGTTTACATTTGTCGATGTCTAAAATTGAAAGCATGGAATCTTGAGGGTCGATACCACCAATTGCCGAAAGTAGAGCTTTCCTTTGTGCTAGATAGGTTTGTAATATTTTGAGCACAAACATAGCAGGTGGTGCTTGTGTCAAATCTTCTACAATACTGTTGTTCTAGGAAGCACGTGCAGATGTATTATGCATTGTTTGATGAAGTACCCCTTTTGGGGGGCGAATCACAAGATCAACATTCGTCCTTTCGATATGAATATCGTTAGGTGGCGGTGGGTTTTGAATCAAGGAGGCTTCCTCAGCATTAGCGACTGGAGCTCCATAATATTTGGCTTTGGTTTGTAGATCTACCATTTCAAAGGTGTAAATGGTGGATGGTCCTTCACTAGCTGAAGGATGATGTGAACTGCCATTGCCCCCTTGTGGGGGTTGGGGATGGTTCGCAACAAGGTGTTGTTGCTGCTTAGTGGGGAGAGGATTATTTAGGACCACAGTGATCTTGCTAGTGTCATTTTTAGTGATGAAATCCATGCATTCCTAAAGATGTGAACAACGATATGTCATGTGGTATTGTGCACATATTTTGCAAGGGAACCGAGCGGGTTTGTCCTTTCCATCGTTAGAAGGCGCAATATCCTTCTGCTTTGAGTTGTACTTCTTTGTTGACTTCTCTTCAGAAGGAGCAGTATTTTTCTTATTTTTCTTATTCTTACCACCAGGTTTTTGTGTAGACTACACTGAGTTTATTGCGGTGGTAGGAAGAGGAGTTGATTTGGTAGAGGGGTCAACTGAAAACTGGGAAATGTGACCGCTGAGTTATTTTATAGCAGCCGTGGAGGTGGTGCCAATAATCCCATCGATGTGTGCTTTGGGGTGCTAATTAGCAGGAGCATTAGCTTTGCCAAGGGCATTGGGAATGACATAGTATAAAGTGCCAGAATGCGAATATATCAAATCTAAGTGTTGGGCACGACAAATGGATTGGTCTTCCATGACCGCACCACCTAAGACATCATCTTTAGCAATTTGGGGGAGTAGAGACTTGCAGAACCAAGCCACTAATAGATAGTCTGGGAGGGGAGCTTTGACTAAACTCGGCCTATGTCTCCATTCATGTATATGATTAGAGATGTGGGTGGCGGTGTCCTAACATAATGAAGTGAGGAGTTCCATCCCATTTTCATAGTGAATGGGCAGCTGGAAGTGCTTTAAGAATTCCATCGCTAAAGTGCCAAAGGTATTGATTGACGTGCGTGGTAACTCGATGTACCACTTGGCTACATTGCCAGTAAGGATTTGAGGAAAGAGCTATATCCTGATACTATCATCCACCATAGAGTTAGAAACACACCATAAATGATAGGTGGTGATGTGTGTACCCGGATCCTCCCCTTGTTTTTCTTCGAACTTTGGGATGTCTATCGGGATTTTATGTGGGATTGATGGCCAAAGTAAGTTGTGATAGATGGGGTCATTTGTGAGTTTGTACAAGTCATTGATATCAAGCATTGCCAAGAAAGTCAAGGTGTTTAATGCCCCCAAATCAGACCAAGTCAATGACATATGACTTGAGGAGCCTTACGGTCCTCCCATCATGTTGTTTCCAATATTATACACAGGTTGCATGGTATAGTAAGTGCCTTGGAGTATAGTATTTTACTATGCATTTCCATAGGGGTTGTTAAGCTAGGGGTTGGAAGTTCCCCTAGGATAGGGAGTGCGCCCTTGACTCATTTGAGGTTGTGAGTAGGGTGCCCATATGGATTGATTGGGACCTTGTTGAGGGTTCCCGCTCACCACATAACTAACTATAGGTCCTTGACTGACATAAGGAGGGTTCATGTCAATCAATGACTGAAAGTTTAGACCTGTAAATGGAGGGGGAACTATTACGTTCCCTATTGGTATATCCATATTGGGAACTATGCCCCAAGGCATCTAAACCTAGGGGTTAGAACTATACAATGGATGCCAACCATAGGGTTGGTTGAGGGGACTAGTGCTAACCATGCTATATTGAATGTTATAAGGAGCGTTATATGTAGCAATTGTCGAAGGTCTAGGAGCTGACACAAAAGGGGCGGAACCCTGAATGTATTGGGTTCTTGTTGGCTTGATGGAACCTAACCCAGGTTTAGCGTTAAGTAGCCAAGAAAATCCCTACACTACTAGGCCCTTTTGGCATCAATCCACGGAGCGCAAGCTAAAGTCTCACCTGAAGCACTATGGGGGGATGCAAGAACCAAGTTTCTACACCCTGAGATGGTTGTGATGTCAGTTTTTAGACCTTCGTTCTGCCTTCCCACAGATCGATAAGCCCTTTAGGGCTTATCAATGTACTTCTCTTATTCGTCCTCGGAGCCTTCGCGGACCCTAAATAGATAGATCAAGTGCTTACGCACCTCTATAATTATCCTTACTTTTATGTCTACCCAGATTAGCTTAAGTATTGGTTAACTTTAACATGCATTACGGTTATCTTCGCGTAACATGTATTCTTACTTGTGTCCATATGATAGAATGAAATACATAGATTTGCACATCAATATAGCATTAATTCATTACCCTAGTATTCAAGATAGCATAAACACATCATTCATAGCGGAAGTAAAATAACACACACATAGATGGAAAGTACACAATAATTTCAAAATACTTCTCTTAATTGATGATTCAGATTCTCAATATAGACTCTATCTGCCTTGTGCACACAGCTGCAGGGGTCTGCACACTCAGTTGTGGACTTCTACCCTAGGCCTCTATGCACTCAGCTGAAGACCCTCTTCCTACACTAAGACTCTCGCTCTTAGCTCTTTTCAGACTCATCCAGTGCTTCTACTTCCCCCCACTGAACTCTTTTTTATACAATCCCATGGTCCACAGACCAAAGGAAGATCTCGAAAACCAACACAACCTATCTAGACTAAGGGAAAAAAACCTTTTTTTACTTTAGATATATTTGCATTCTGTGACCACAAAATGTGGAGACTTTACATTTCTTTATACAAAATTTGGGCCTTCTGCCCCAAAACATGGGTTTTTAACCCCAAAATTTACCCCTAGGGGACCCATTCCCAATAGGCCCTCAACACATACATGGCAACTCACCCTCAAGTCACTCAACTGGTGCAGAGATCTTGCCACGAAGACCTCCCAGCTCGACTTGGACAACTACTACCTCGGCGATGCACTGTGTTTCCGTTTGCTTCATCTACTCAATTAATTGCTCTGTTGCTGGCCCTGTGCTGTTGGACTTAATCTTCTGTTGTGTCTCCCATAAACTAGCTAGATTGCCTTCAATAGTGGTCATGATCAGGTAGGCCTCATCCAACCAAGGCTTCAAGCAAGCTTTCATCACAACTTCCTTGTGCTGAGCTGCATCTACCTACTCTTTCAACGCCTTTGTCTCCTGTAGCTTAGATAACCTTTGTGTGATGGTGACATTGTTATAGCTCTCATGCTCTTGTTTCCAAACATTGTACCATAGGATCATCTTGTAGGCAGGTGACTACCTCTTGCAACTACTTGAAGAGCATGGTATAGTCCTTTACTACGCTCTCTACTGCTGCTACCACATCTTTCACAGTGGTCTCGTGCTTTTCTCTGATCTATAGAAGAGTTGAAGGCTGGGCCTTCAACTACAATTCTACAATTTTGAGGTTCAGCTCCAGCTGAACCTTTGCCAATTCAGTTCGTGCATCTCGCACTCCAACAATGAGCTTCCAAACCCTCACATCGATCGACTCAGCCTTGGGAATGCCCAACTCCGAGATAGCATGTACGCCTTAGTTACGATAGCGGTAATGTGTTGGTTCTTGTCTGTAATGTCTTTGACAAGGCTAAGGGCGTTTCTCCCTATACAACTAGCTGGGCGTTGTTCACCTTCTATTCATTGATCACCTGTAATGCATGCTGTTCATGGGCTCGAAGTTCCATGATCACAACGTCCTACAAAAGGTAAATCACATCATTTAGAAGCATGGCCAGGTTGAGTCCAACTCCCTTTAGTGCGCTGACAGTGGGTCTGTCATCTTCAGTCTCTATTGTTAGTGCTCCATCTGGCAACACTATTGCTTGGGGATCCCATCTGTGCATCATCCCTGTAGCTTCTGAGGTGCCAGATGCCAAGCTAGTTAATGCCACGCTTCTCTGTATCTGTGATGCATGGATTTGTAACTCACATATACCTGTCTATATAGCTCCCAATGCTTGCTATTGTTTCTACTCAAACTGTTGCAATAGTGCCACAGTGGAATCCCGTACCATATCACATATGTCATTTAATTCCCCCTCTGTTAGGGTGATCAGGTCTAGAGATGTCTTTCTAGACTTCGATTTCTTCCGCAACCCTACTTTCTCTGGATCTTTGGTGCGCTTCATGTGGAATAGAGTCATTTCCAGGTCCACTCCTCCTTTTTCTGTCTGATCATCTTCTTCCTCGGTCTCCAGGGAAGGCAACTTCTGACTCCTGTCATAGTCATGCTCTTCTTTGCCTGCCTGTCCACCCGACTGCTGTGCAGTAGTGTGTTGTGCCTTACCCTTATCATCAGCCTCCTTCCTCCTCTTCATGGCCAGTTGTTCCATCTTCAGCTTGTCTTCGTCCTTCTTCCGTTGTGTTGCGGTATTGCTAGATCCTGTCATCGAGTCCATGGCATTGCGCCAATCTACCGGCCAGCAGTCGAAGACTACTGCAATTGTGTTAAGTTATGGTATGTTCTATGCTTATAACAGTTTACTTCTTTTTCTTATTATATTCCACCGATTAGCAATCACATGTACATAAAGTAAAGTGCAGATAGAACATTAAACGATCGACAGAAAACAAGCGAAGACAAGAGACACAAGATGTGGCGGCTAGCCAGGGACAAACCCCACAATGTGTGGGGAAACCCTTTGATCAAATCTTCTTTTATCTTCAATAATTCAGCAAAGAGAAATAGTACAATAAATCTGATTTATATCAGCAGTAGCAAACCCTAGATCAGTAGCATCAGCATTAGTGGCTTCATTATCAAACTAGGGCAGACCATATCTCACAAACCGACAGTCGGATTGACTTCATTCCACCACCAAAAGTTTCGGCTTCCAGAGGAGGTTCAGATGAACCTACAGCACAGTTCAGATGAGGATATCTTCTAAGCCACGCAAGTCAATATTTACTTCTGCAGTTGCAGCTTCAGTTTTAGCAGTTTCCGGCTTCAAACTAGGGCACTCGATATCTTGCAAACCGTTCGTCGGATTGACTTCATTCCACCACCAAAAGTTGCAGCTTTCAAAGGAGGTTCAGATGAACCTATAGTGTGGTTCAGATGAGGAGATATTCTAGGCCACACAAGTCAATCTTTACTTCTGCAGTTGCTGCTTCAGTTTCAGCAGTTTCCGGCTTCAAACTAGGGCAGTCGATACCTTGCAAACCGTTCGTCGGATTGACTTCATTCCACCACCAAAAGTTGTGGCTTTCAAAGGAGGTTCAGATGAACCTACAACGTAGTTCCAAAGAGGAGATCTTCTAGGCCACGCAAGTCAATCTTTACTTCTGCAGTTGCAACTTTAGTTTCAGCAGTTTCCGGCTTCACATGTGTGAGAGAGAGAGACCCATTTCAGCGTAGTAGAGAAGAGACTCATATCTGCGCAGTAGAGAGAGAGAGATGTGATGAGATGAGTGAGTCTAAATGAGGAAAAGTCCTCTTGTATTTATACACAACGTTGGTGGGTGAATAGATGCGACTGTTGGGCTTCTAAGCCTACATCAGTTGTAGGTCGGCTTGATAATAATTCCATAATCAAAATAAATTCATATCTCCATGAATACTTATCGGAATTGGATGATCTTTATATCAATCCTACACCTCTCGACGAGGGGAATCTAATAAAAATATTATTAGCCATGAATAAGATAACCCACATGAAGTTTTGCCCTGGTTTCCAATTTTAACACTCCCTCTCAACCATGGAGAACTTCATCTGCAATCTGTCTATTGGTCGTTACTATTCATCCATCAAATGCACTGCCTTGTATAGCCTGACCCTTGCCCTGCTCTGCTCTATTTTTCCTGTTCTGCTTTGTCTTGTTCTGCCCTGCATTGATCTGTATTTTTTTTTTCTATTCTGCTCTGCTCTTGTATTGTTCTGTTCTACTCTGCTTTTGTCCGGATTATGAAGAAGAAGAAATGATCAAGGATGTATCATACTGACTCAAAGTCAGTCTCAAAGTATGTACCACTGGTCCTAGACCAGTCTCAACCAACCCAAAGTCAGCGTCATAGTGAGTACAACTCCAATCGTCCCAGACCAATATCATCCTCCACTGACTCAAAGTCAGTCTCAGAGTATGTACCACTAATCCCAGACTAGTCTCAACCGACCCGAAGTCAGCATCATAGTATGGTACAACTCCTACCACTGGTCCTAGACTAGTATCATTGATCCCATATCAATGGAGGTCATCCTAGCGTAGGGAGTACGGTAGTTACAACGATGTGTCCATCGGTACTACTATGGTCCCTAACTTCATTTCCCTGCTCATTGATCAGATGAGAGGTACTTCCCATGAGTCCCAGATTGCATGGGTAGGATGCCTCGACAGGAGAACTAATCAATCCTGTCCTCACAGGAGAACACATCAATCCTGCTACAATTGCCATGGAGAACACATCAATCCAGGCCTCACAGGAGAACACATCAATCCTGCTACAATTGCCATGGAGAACACATCAATCCAGGCCGCCATGGAGAACACATCAATTCAGGCCTCACAGGACAACACATCAATCCTGCTACAATCACCATGGAGAACACATCAATCCAGGCCTCACAGGAGAACACATCAATCTTGCTACAATTGCCATGGAGAACACATCAATCCAGGCCACCATGGAGAACACATCAATCCAGGCCTCACAGGAGAACACATCAATCCTGCTACAATCGCCATGGAGAACACATAAATCCAGGCCTCACAGGAGAACAGATCAATCCTTCTACAATCGCCATGGAGAACACATCAGTCTAGGCCTCACAGGAGAACTAATCATCCTGCTACACAGGAGAGCGAATCATCCTGTTCCACAAGAGAGCGAATCATCTTGTCCCACAAGAGAGCGAATCATCTTGTTCCAGTGTGCACCACTAGGGGAGGGTGAGTCACCCTGTGGTCGTATGTTGCTCCAGTAATAACCGCAAGCCCTCAGAGCTCCCAGAGCTCAATGTATGCAACATGTAGGACCCTTGTACAAGGGTTTCTTACCGACTCCAAGTCGTTTGGGAAAATCACAGATTAGATCTTTCCTCGGGGCTTTAACAAGGTGTATCAACCTGTACATCATCTTAATGCGATGGAGCCTCCTTGCTCATCAACTTACCATATCCAAGATGATGTCTATCTGCTGGAGCAATCGACGAATATGGGATTCCTCAATAATCGAATCCCACCTCTGGTTGTTATAGAGAATCACATTGGTATCCAATGTAAATCCAAACAGCTCACTGAAGATATTTTGCAACCAGACTACCTCACACGAGGTTATGCTAGCAACAATATATCCTGCTTCGGCGGTGCTCAAAGCCACCGACTTCTGCTTCCTGCTCATCCAGGATATCGAAGCAGATCCCAAGGTGAAACAGCACCCGGAAGTGCTCTTACGGTCCACCACACTGCCTGCCCAATCAACATCAGTATATCCAAGTAGTCTCACATCTCCAGCAGTGTATCTTAATCCATGAGAGATTGTGTCCTAAAGACATCTCAGAAGATTCCTGGCATCAATCCAGTGAGGCTCAACCAAATATGAGCTCACAATGCTAACTGCAAAAAAATATGTTCGGACGGAGGTTGACCAAGAACATCAATGCGAACGTGTTTATGAAACTCAGAGGCATTTCCCAAATCTGGTCCGACATCACTACCATATAACTTCTAAAAGTTAAGATCCTCGAGGTAGTCACAGGCTTGCAGTCCATCATACCCAATCTTTCTAATATCTTTACCACACATTTCCCTTGAGATAGGAAAATTTCCCTTGGCTCCTGCCATACTTCAAGTCCTAGGAAGTAGTGCATCAGTTCTAGGTCTTTCATTTCAAATTCAGAGGCCAGCTCCCTCTTACATTTGTGAATGAGAGGGTCTGCACCTGTTAGAAAGAGGTGATCCACATACAATACTAGTATGAGAGGCTTGTCATCTTCAACCTTAAAGTAAAGCTTAGGATCAGCTTCACTCCTAGTGAATCCCAGCTTCGTCAAGTAGCTATCGATCCTCTCATACCATGCTCGGGGTGCTTGCTTCAGCCCATAGAGAGCTTTCTTCAACCTGCATACATGAGATTTTCGATCATAAATCTCAAATCCTTCGGGTTGCTCCACGTAGACCTCTTCTTTGATCGAGCCATGCAAGAACGCAGTCTTGACATCCATCTGATGTAGGTTCCATCCTTGTGAAGTGGCAAGGGCTATGATCGAGCGGATGGTCGTATATCTGGCAACAGGTGCAAATATCTCATCATAGTCTATACCTTCCTTTTGGGAGAAACCTTGAGCAAAAAAACGAGCCTTATACTTTTCCGTGCTTCCATCTGCTGCATGCTTTATCTTGTAAATCCATTCTGAAGTAACAATTGTCTTGTCCAGGGTCTTGGAACTACTTCCCAGACATCATTCTCCGTAATAGACTCATATTCTACGGTCAAAGCATCCTTCCATACTTGATGCTTGACGGCATCTGAGAATGACGAAGGCTCATTTTGTATGATCGTGCTCATGATGGTAAGGTATCCTTGATACCTATTAATTTTCTTACTTTGACGGAAGGTTCCTCAGGGTGCAGCATGTCCTTTAGCATCATCAAGTATCCCCCTAAGCCATGAAGGCCTCTTCCTAGAAGAGGAAGGCTCATGTGGATGAGAATCTATCAGATCCATGGGTTCTTCTACATCAGGCATTGATTCATCATCATTTTCTTTCGGTTCCCCGGTGTCGGCCTCTTGAGAGCTCCTCAAAGTCGGAAGATTGATCACCTTGCGGTGAATTTTTCTTCAGGAGTCTTGGAGCCCAAAGCTTGTGTTATCACTTAGAACCATAGTTCATGTATGTAATGTTGTCCACAAGGTTCATATAAAGGTTTTCAGTTTTGTGAATAGGTTTATATGTGTGTGTCACTTTGAAATGTGAATTTCAAAAGGTATTGATGTAAGTTCGTGTAAGAAAAAAATCGTTAGATACCCTCCATCATTGTCAGTTAAGACATGTCATGTCATTAGTACTTTGCGCAGTTTCGCAGCGCATGTTTGTTTGGTCAATTTAGCTGCGCAATGATGTTTCCGTCTTTTCGCAGCGTACTGTTTATCAGCCATTTCGTAGCGCGTTTTGTTAAATTTGAACTGTCCGCGCTACGAAATCGGGGTTTCAGTGTTTGTGTAGCGCTTGTTCTTGGAATGTCAAATCCGGGAGGGGTGAGTCATAGGTCCGTTCATGTTTGTCAGTTGATGTCATCTCCCGGTCATGATAAATCATCATTCCGCCATAAGGTCCAGAGTCATGCATATGAATGTCAGCTTAAGGGATTTTACGAGGTATGGTTATGTCATAATGTGTTTTCATAATGTGTAAACATGTTTGCTGTATGAGAAGCCCAAGTTCTCATTTAAAGGGATCATTGCAAGCGAGCCTGCACTCCAAAGTCGAGATTGTTTTCGCGCTGTAGCTGCCATTAGTTCCCTGTGTGAAAATATTCGAAGCAAGATGGAAAAGAGGGAACATCGATCCGGTAGGTGCTTGAGGACAGAGCCGGAGGGGCTTGATGTTACACTCAGGGATGAAGGTGTCGCAAGAGCCTTTCGAAATGCTGGTTGCTGGAGGTTCTGCGAGAAGTTGAAAGGAGGACATGCAGAGGTAACGAAGGCTTTCGCATTGAATTTTACTGGACTGAATTCAAAGGTGTCAATGTTAGAGTTTCCTGTGTCTCCTGAAACTATTTCCACTGTCACTGAAATTCCGAGGGGAGGTCAAGAATGGTTCAAAAACTTTAAATTCAACATGAGTCCCTGTAAAGAATTTTTGAAAGAACCTTATGTAAATGAGGACCTCACCAAAGCGGTGCCAAGGAGTTACATAAAGGAACATTATGCTATGCTCCTCACATGCATCCAGAAAAACCTAACATGCGAGGGAAGGTACAATAAAGTTTACTCCTACCACTTCAAACTTTTGTTGCATTTCACAGGTAAGGCTTCAATAGATATACCTTTCTATTTGTTCAGAAGTATTAGCAAAATGTGTGATAAAATCCAGTTAAAGAAAGATGGTTGTGAAACATCCTTGTTTCATCATGGTTTAGTAAAGTTGCTGGTGTTGGATGGTTTACAAAAGATTGGCAGAGATTGGGATTCATTTGTGTTTATGGCCGGCTTTCCAAGCAAAACAGGCCTCACTCCATTGCCTGTGAGGGAAAGGGTAGAAAGGAGTGAAGAACCCACTCTGGCTGAGCTCAGAAAAGAGGTGATAGACCAAAAGAAGCCTAAAACCAAATTAAGGAAATCAGAGAAGTCTGTGGCAGTAAAAGAGACACCTAAATCATCAGCAAAGGAAACTCCTAAGCCATCATCTAAGGAGACACCTCAGTCATCAAAGCAGAAGATCCAGAAAAAGAAGGATGAAGCTAAACCAAGTGAAGTTGAAAAGATTTCAAGGGTGAAAACCAGAGGTCAACTAAACAGGGAAAATGGTAAGTCAATTACTGTGGAAGAAAGCCCTATTTCAAAAGGCAGTTTAAATGACTTACTTGAAGCCATTGAACTTGAGCAAGATCAGCCAATACAGATTGAACCAATAGAGTTTGAGCAAGATCACCCAGTGCAGCCAATGCATATTGACCTCACTCAATCTTCACCCGAAAGTACAAAAAAAAAACCAAGAGCTTCAACAAGATTGAAATTTGAAGAGCCAAGTAAAGAATATGCTTTCAAGCCACATAGACCAGTCACAAGAAGACAAATGAAAGAAGTGGAGAAAGCGCAGAAAGAGAAGGCACCTTTAGAAGTGCCTAGTACAGGTGTACTTGAGGTTTTGACCAGAACAGTTCAAGCAGCCAAAAGTAAAAATAAGGGTAATAGGGTTATCATCAGTCAAGGTGGAAATGTCATTGCTATCAAGCAACAAGCAGGAACAACACAAGAAGAAATACCTCAGATTAAAAATGTTTCTAAGGAAAGGGCAGTAAGATATGCAAATTATAAAAAGGCTGTAATAAAGGGCAGAACAAGTCTAATGAGCCAAACTGGCTCAGTGTCTGATGCATATTTGTGGACGGTGCCAGCTCTGAAGCAGGAAAAAATCATGAAACAAATGAACACAACCTTAAGAGCAGTAAACAAGGCTTTAAAGGAAGAAGTTAGCAGTTTAAAGAGGAAGCTAGACAAACTAGCTGATTAATCCAAGGGGAAATTTGCTTTTCAAGTTTTGATAAATTTTAGCTGTCATCATTTTGAAACTTTTTGGAGCCCTTACACCTGTACAAAATAGCTGAAGAAATCACGGAGTTAAGTCATCAGTGCTTTAAGATTCATATGCTTTGTTTTGATTACCTACAGCAGTTTCGTAGCGCGCTACGAAACTGCTGTAGATGACTGTTTATGGGAAAAAATGAAATTGATGCTGAGGTCAGCAAATCTTGAAAGGGATGACTCGAGGCCAGCATGGAGATTATACAAAGCTATTCAGATATCCAAAAGGTGACAGGTGTGAGTATTTAAGGAAAAAGTGAAATTTTTGTCTTTTGTTAAAGTCTTCCTAAAGTTACTTTATAGCCGAATTATTAAGGTTCTGGTAGGGTTACCGAAATTTTGAGTGGTACACCTGTTCAGTTCACAAAGTGTCCAGATCATAAGGCATATTGAATTATGCGTGGCTATTAGAAGAATTAAATGGCTTGGAGCATAGTCTTTTAATGCATGAAGACTAATGGGAGGCAGAGACCGTGTAAATAGGGCACAAATCCTTATCAGTTGATGAGTCATCCACATATCAAGTATCCGAAGCTGCTCATTCAGTGAATGTTCCTCCATCATGTCTTGGCTATTACTGAAGTGATACAGGTGTCAAATTTCAAGAAAGCATCAATGCACACGAGGAGATAGACTTAGAGTTTCAATGGGAATGGGACTCTATGTTTTCACAGCGCAATACCTTTGTAATTAATTAGTTTGTTTAGATATGGATAAGGCAATTAATGATAGGATTTCGAGCTCCCTTCATGCTTGTTGAGGAGTCTCAAGTAGTTGTACTTTTGGTTTTCCTATATATAGAAATGACTCTGATGTAAAAAAGGTTGGAGATTTTATACAAAAACAGAGTTTATTTGGGCCAATGTAAAGACTTATTACAGTAATAGTAAAACAGCTGTTGTTTCTTCTCAAGATTCTCGATGGATTATATTGTTCAAATGTGATGGTGGTTTATTCTCTTAATGTTCTTTTACAGCCTTGTTTTATCACAATCACTCAGAATTCATATCTTATGCTCTGACTTCCTGTGTGTTTGGCAAGCTGTGGTTTTTGTGAAGTATGTTTGAACATTTAATGCAAAGAGCCTTGACTTCCATGAAATGACTGTGCTTTTGTTTACTAAAGGTGTGAGACTCCATAGCCCAATGAAGACTAATTTGTTATGTATCCAACCAGCTTTGTTTTTATAGATTTGTAAAGAGTTAGCCATCTGTTGTTTTGATTGATTTTTATCAAAAGTCTGTGAGAGAGCCCTCTCTGATCAAGGAGGCTAATCCTTGGTCTAAAGTCTGGTTGAAAGAGTTACATGAAATCTTGCTTGGCTGCAGCCCTTAGTACTGATTTTGTGATAACAGCTTGATGAGGGCATTGATTTTGTACATATACGGCAGTGTTTGCAGTTTCAGCCCATAGAAACTTAGGAAGACTTTGATCATATAGCATGGCCCGGACAACTTCCATCATCGTGCGGTTCTTCCTTCCCACCACACCATTCTGCTCAGGAGTATGTGGTGTAGTAGTCTCCCTCTTAATGCCAACCTCAAGTATGTTTGAGTGAACCAATTGTAGTATATCATAGGTCTTGATTTGGCTTGAGGGGAATGGTCCCCTTTTGAGCTTTCCTTCATCACATCCTGGACATACACCTTCATTCTCTATTCAGAATTCGGGCATCCCTATCACCATTTGTCTTACACCGAGTATAGCTTTATAATGAAGGGGGGAAACCTCTAATGCCAAAGTTCGGACTGAAGAGATGTGTCATAATACATGACACCTAGAAGACATCCATCGACCTGATATAATGAATCAACACTAAACCCAAGAGTAAAGGCATCTTTAACATTATTTTTCCATATACATACCTTGCCATCACTGAAGGTTACCTTGTAGCCTTTGTCTTCCGTTCCTGAGATGGACACTAGGTTCTTTTTGAGGTCAGGTGCATTTAATACATCCTGGAATTTCTGGCCTTCTTGAATGCTTGTCCTCTTCCTTGATTCCCAGCTCTCCTCTTACCTTTGCTGTTGAATTTGTCATTCCTTTGATTGCCATCAGAGGGATTTTGATCATCGTCCTAGAGTGAGTCCTTTCTATCAGGGCACTCCCTTGCATAGTGACTTGCTTTATCGCAAATGTAATGTCATCATTTTCTTCTAGACATCTTCCATCCGTGATAGTCAGCTTTCTCACGGAGCTTTTCTTCGGCAGGAAAGAGTGTTGGGGACCCCATAGTTCTTTTAGGATAGCCTTGCCAATCTTCCCTTCAATGATTGCTCTTGCTCTTGCTCGGGCTTTGTCTTCACCTCAGCTCTAATACCATGTTAAGTTATGGTATGTTCTATGCTTATAACAGTTTACTTCTTTTTCTTATTATATTCCACCGATTAGCAATCACATGTACATAAATTAAAGTGCAGATAGAACATTAAACGATCGACAGAAAACAAGACATGACAAGAGACACAAGATGTGGCGGCTAGCCAGGGACAAACCCCACAATGTGTGGGGAAACCCTTTGTTCAAATCTTCTTTTATCTTCAATAATTCAATAGAGAGAAATAGTACAATAAATCTGATTCATATCAGCAGTAGCAAACCCTAGATTAGTAGCATCAGCATTAGTGGCTTCATTATCAAACTAGGGCAGACCATATCTCACAAACCGACAGTCGGATTGACTTCATTCCACCACCAAAATTTTTGGCTTCCAGATGAGGTTCAGATGAACCTATAGCACAATTTAGATGAGGATATATTCTAGGCCACGCAAGTCAATCTTTACTTCTGCAGTTGCAGCTTCAGTTTTAGCAGTTTCCGGCTTCAAACTAGGGCACTCGATATCTTGCAAACCGTTCGTCAGATTGACTTCATTCCACCACCAAAAGTTGCAGCTTTCAAAGGAGGTTTAGATGAACCTACAGTGCAATTCAGATGAGGAGATCTTCTAGGCCACGCAAGTCAATCTTTACTTCTGCAGTTGCAGCTTCAGTTTCAGCAGTTTCCGGCTTCAAACTAGGGCAGTCGATATCTTGCAAACCGTTCGTCGGATTGACTTCATTCCACCACCAAAAGTTGTGGCTTTCAAAGGAGGTTCAGATGAACCTACAGTGCAGTTCCAAACGGGAGATCTTCTAGGCCACGCAAGTAAATCTTTACTTCTGCAGTTGCAACTTCAGTTTCAGCAGTTTCCGGCTTCACATGTGTGAGAGAGAGAGACCCATTTCAGCGTAGTAGAGAAGAGACTCATATCTGCACAGTAGAGAGAGAGAGATGTGATGAGATGAGTGAGTCTAAATGAGGAAAAGTCCTCTTATATATATACACAATGTTGGTGGGTGAATAGATGCGACTGTTGGGCTTCTGAGCCTACATGAGTTGTAGGTCGGCTTGATAATAATTCCATAATCAAAATAAATTCATATCTCCATGAATACTTATCGGAATTGGATGATATTTATATCAATCCTACACCTCTCAACGAGAGGAATCTAATAAAAATATTATTAGCCATGAATAAGATGACCCACATGAAGTTTTTCCCTGGTTGCCAATTTTAACAAATTGCATCATCGGTGGCCAATAATAAAAGGTCATGCCATTTCTTCTCACGATCCTTCCATGCCTGTATTGACACATGGTGGAATTCAGCCTTGAATTCCACATATTCCTATAACTTCTCAAAATTTGTAGGTGTCAACCACAGCTTGTGGTTGATGGCCATATGTATGCTCATTTCCATCAAGATCCAAAAGATCTTGTTGTCCTTTATCTGCTGAGGATCCTTCATCACCCACTGTGAAGGGAAATTCGCTGCCTGTGGTAGGTCTAGCGTGGCTGGAGAGAACTAGCTATCTTCAGGTAGCTCCCATGTAACCAACACTATGAAAAGAAATAGCCATGCATAGTGAAAGATCTTACTTTGATCTTGCGCCTTGTGGCAGGTGGCGAGGAACTCACCACAGAGGTAGTGTACCCCGTTAAGTTGGACTCCCTCCGTGCACTGGGCCCCCAAAGCTATCACTGGTGCCGACACTTCATCTATGTGACACTTTCGCATCACCTTCCCTGCTAAGATTTGCGTTGCCACTTTGACCGCAGGGTCAAAGATGCTCAAAATGGCGTAGCTGTGAGACTTCTTTACCAGCTTGAATTTTTCCTTCATCGCCTTGGAAAGTGCATTCTCACCAGCCTTTCCGCTAGACACCATGGCAATATCTTCTCTTATGTATGGCAGTCGCATGATCCTATGGATCAGCATGTTCATGATGGGTATCAGCTCCTCCAACCATAGACACCTGTCATGCACCAAGCACATCAGTTGTTTGATCACTACTAGTGTGATAGGTGTGCGGTTGTAATTTGGCACCCATAGTAGGTTTAGCATGCTTGCCTTGTCCACACCTTTCAACCACTTCCTCAGCTCCAACGTGGTCACTCCAGTATTTTTGTGGAATACCCAGTGCATAAGCTGGTCTGTCACTAAATGAGAGAAGTGCTCCATGTCTGCTAAGTCCTACTCCTCCAACTTTAGAAGGGGAACATGCCCCAATCACAGTCCCTCGAAGGCAATTTGGTCTAGCAAGAGAGGTGTGTGTAGGGTGACTTTACTCTCATTAATATCTTTGGGAACCTTCATCTTGCCCCTGTGCAGAGGAATGTATTCATGAAGCTTAGATGTGGGGTCGGACCCCTCAATTTCAATGGCCTCCATTTCCACTAAAATATCCTCATCATTCATGGGGATTTCTTCGACTTAGGTCAATCATTTTGGCCTTTTCTTGTGCGGTGGGTTTTCCTAACTATGGGTGACTCCTAGGTGATGCAAGCACCGGTGACAGAATTTTCTGCTTGTCCTTCTTTGGTTTTGGCCCCTCCTGGGTCAACATAGGCCTTGGCTGGGGTGTCTTGGGGGATTTAGGCACTTTTGTCGATACTTTCGCAGGCGCAACTTCTAGGATAGCTCCCTCTACTACCATAGCCACCTTGGAACAACTCCCTCTGCTGTCACTGCTTTAGCGCTCATAGCTTTTGTGGGCCTCGACATGATGCTGTGCAACAAATCTTATGTCGCCTATGGCAATGTCGCAAATACAGAACTTGCTAGCAAAACTTCAAAGGTTTCATGGTTCATACGTGCCTAAGAGCTCAACAACTCAATTCTCAAAATGCCAAGTGTTTTTCGCTAGGTAGCCACCTGTAATTTATAGTCACTTTCAAATTCAAATCTGATCATGCCCCCCAAAATCGTTTCATTAATGCTATATTGGCGACCGATTTTCAAAGATTTGGTACATAAATTCTGACTTAAATGCTACTCCCCTACTCCCTTTGGCCATTTTTTCATCGTCAAATCATGAAAGTGACTTTAACGATCACTTTCCATCTATCCTCCAAGGTTTTTCCTTTGGTAGCGCAGCCCCTTGCATGCTTCATAAGTCTCTATTACATATCTTTATTCTGTGCATTTCCCTGATTGCACAGCTCTCCAACCTGGGTAATGTAGTTTATAGTCCCGCACTTCCTTTCAAATTCTTGGATGGCTAAGATTGTGCTTCCCTCATATAATCACCTAGCTGGATCACCGGTGTATGGCTTCAATAAGATTCCATTCACCTTCCCTAGGAAGGGTTCTCCATTCAATTTAACCAGTTGAATTGCTCCACCATCGATAATATCCTTGATGAAATATGGCCCTAGCCAGTGCATCCTAAATTTCGCTAGAAATTTATCAAATTTGTTGTCATATAATAAGACCATATCATTTACCTTGAAGGTGCGCAGTTTGATGTGTCGATTGTGCCATGCCTTTTCACGCTCCTTTTGAACTTGTTGATGAAATCTAGCTAGAAATCGGTCCTACTCAAGCTCTGCTAGCTACGCGAGCCTCTCTTCTAGGGGTCCACTATCTGCCATTCTTGTGATTGCCGCTATGCACAGACTAGGTACAATGTATTCCATTAGCATCATAGCTTCTATGCCATACATGAGTCTGAAAGGTGTTTGCCCAGTCAGCTTTTTGCAAGTCGTTCTGTAGGCCCATAGCACCGCGGGTACGCGAACATCCCAATTATTTCTCTAAGCATTGTAGACCTTCGTCAGTACACTCTCCAGTATCATATTGAATACTTCCACCATCCCATTAGCCTGCAGATGACAAGGCATACTTTTCTAATGATACACCTCAAATTCTTCTGTCAACACGCTGATTATTTCGTTAAGAAATTGTGTACCATGATTGCTCATCAAGATCTTTGTACAACCAAATCTTGTCAACACATATTCAAAAATAAATTTTGCTATTGTCGTGCTTGTACAGTCCTTCATAGGTTGCACCTCCTCCCACCTGGTCAAGTACTCAGTTGCAGTGATGATGAATTGCGCACCCGTCTTCTTTCCTTGAGGCTGAATTGGACCCACAAAGTCAATCGCCCATTTCTTGAATGGTTGTAATGTCACCTACAACACCAAAGGAAGTTCATCCCTCCAAGACAGTCTGATGGTCCTTTGACATGCATCACATGCCCTACAATATGCTTTCGAATCCTTATGTAGGGTTGGCCACCACAACCCAGCATGTAGAACCTTCTGCGTTGTTGCTTTCCCTACATAATGTCCTCCTACAGCTCCATAAGCCTCAGTGAGGATTCTGCTTCATTCAAAGTCAGTCACATAATGTTGCAATATTTTGTCTGACCCCATATTGTACAAGTGCCCTGCAATGATAGAAAGGTCTGCCGTGTGCACTACTAGTTCCTTCTTCTGTTGACTTGTATAACCTTCTGGAGCCGATCTTGTCATTAGGAAGTGGATGATATCTTCAAAGTGACTTTCCATGATGCGTACCACAAATACCTACACATCAGGCAGCCCTTCCTCCAAATTAGTAGGTTCCTCTCCCATTTCAATGCAAAACAGATGATTAGGTCTCATCATTCAGTCGTCTTGACTTCACAATAACTTCAAAGTCATACTCCTGGAACAACAACAACCACCTACATATTTTTTCCCACAACATAGGCTTGTTGACTAGGTACTTCAACATGGAATGATCTGTATACATCTTAAAGTGTCCACCCAAAAAATAGTACCTGAAATTCTAGAGCGCGTACACCATAGATAATCCTTTGTACTCTGTCATGGAATAATTTTTCTCTGCTTTAGACAGCTTCCTACTTGCAAATGCTATAGGGTGATCTAGTTCTCCCTCACTGACTAGTGTCAGCATGGTTCCCAGTGCAATACATGATGCATCCACATGCACATGAAATTTCTTCTTCCAATCCAGGAAGACTAGGATCAATGCGGTGACCATTTTCTCTTTTAGCACATCCAATATATTCTGACATTCATCATTCCAACAGAACATAGCATCCCTTTTCAACAATTTCTCCATAGGCACGGTGATCTAGGCATAGCTCTTAATGAACTTCCTATAGGATCTGGTATGCCCCAGACTTGCACATAGTTGTTTCACATTCCACGGCACCTCCAAGTTTATTATCACCGCAATCTTCGTGGGTTCTACCATCAATCCTTGTCTACATACCACTTGACCCAGTAGTATCCCAAAAGGGACATAAAACAAACACTTCTTCAGATTGAGCGTGATCTAGTATCTCCGACATGTATCTAGCATCAAGCGCAGACTTGCCATATGGCACTTGACCAATCCAAACATTGTCCAATCATCAAAGTATACCTCCAGAAATTCATGAATGAAGTCTTTGAATGCCATAATGACTATGCGCGAAAAGAGCGTTGGCATATTCTTTAGCCCAAAAGGCATTACAGTGTACTGAAAACATCCCCATTCAGTCACGAAGGTTGTCTTGATTCTATCTTTAGGCACGATTTTGATCTGATGGTACCCAAAGAACCCATCAGTCAAAGAGTATGCTTCTTGGCCACCTACATTATCCAGTACCTCATCAATGAACGGGGTTGGGAGAGGATCATGAACACAAGCATCATTCAATTTTCAGAGATCCACGCATATCCTTATTTATTCTTTATGTTTCTTTTCCTGAACCACTATCAAGCTTACCAAATTAGATTCTTCTATGGCTCAATAATACCTACCGCAAGAATCTTATCTAACTCAGAACAAACTCTTTCCTTATACTTCGGATTAAGGTGGTAAGGTCTTTGTCTCATAGGTTTCACATCACATTTTAGGGTGATCTTCATGACACCCAAGTCTCCTATTATTCCCTTTAGATCAGAGAACTTTGTGGGGAAAAATCCTGATATTTGTAGAGGAGCTCAGAGACCTTATCTACTGTTGCGTCATCCCAATAGTCCCCAATCTTCATAAATTTCAGCTCTACCTCTATGCCAATGTTGACTTGTATAGTTTTTAGTAGTGTGGTTATGTCTGGATCCTCTATCTACAGTCCTTCAACCTCATAATGACCCTCGGTTTCCAGAATATTAATCTTTCTGGGATCCTCATCTTCTTCTTCAATGGTCACGTTATAACATTCCAATGCATGGCTTAGCTGGGTAGTCCAATTAGGTTGAATCAGGTTCAAAGGATCCTATGGTATCCTAAAGATCGTTGCTTTAACCTCTTGTAGCGCCGCGTCAATATAGTCAAACCCATCCTCAAAGCTGAACATTATTATAAACCTCTGGCGCAAGATGTCCCATTCTCTAGTGCCATGGTGGAGCTCTTTTTCCAAGTACCAATTCATTGGTATGACATCTAGGGTATGACCAAACAGATGCACCCATTCAGGCTGGGGCTTCGCTCCATAAGCCTTAGTCCATTTGGCCAAGTCATCACGCGAATCATTCCTTCCATCATACTTGTCTGTCATATGTACTTTCAACTTTCCAAAACATATTCTTATCATCCTCCTATAGTCGCGCCAATCACCGAAATTATCCTTATGCATACCCCACCATCTTGCAGGTGTAGCACGCAATGCCCAATCCAAGCCATGGAAGCAATGCTTCTCCAACACTTCTCTTTCAAATGCATCCAAAAAGCAATCAATGTCAGTTAGCCCATAATAGTGAGGTATATTCCTTACCTCTGATGATACATAGCGCAATGACTTGGTCATCATATTACAACACAACGAAGATACTTCATGCAGTCGGTTCTGCGAGTGCTCTAGTTCTCCATCCAAATGTGAAGTGCAGGAGCTCTCGCAGTCCCATGAAATACGTCCATTTGCTGTCAGATTTACCCAATCCCGGTCTCACACTGTTATCTTGTAAACATGGTCCAAATCGTCATCACATTCCTAATCACGGACTGGTTCTTTATAGCGCAGTCCTTCTATAGGATCTAGTCGCACCACTACCCGAATTGATTTCTTTTGAAATATCAACTTTCACTTCTTAAGGTTGATTACCCCATTCGTGTCAGTGGCCCAATCGATTCCAAGGAGCACAGGGTAGGGATTGCTATCATCCATAGTCTCTATTACTTCAAAATCTACCAGTGTGCTTGCACCTTCGATGTCAACGGTTACCCCCTGCAGCCTACCCATTGGGATGATTTTCTATTGACTCTCCATCCTTAACTGGATCAGAGACCACTAGAGCGCAAGTTTCCCCATTCTTTCCCATGTTTGTTTTGGCAAAACATTTGTGTTGGACCCTAGATCCTTGATAACTTGGTCCATTTCGTATTCCCCTATCTGCGTGGTGAGTCTCATCTCACGTCTAGTCATTTCCTTGTGCTTGCCAAGTTTTATGACTATGCGAGGTTCTCTAGTAGTGCCATTCTTTCTAGTGCACCATTGATCAGTTTGTGAAAGCCTTTCACAACTTTACTATCATGGAGCAGTTTCATGCAGGTCTCCAAGAACGTGGTAATTAGGGATGGGTCCGTTTGTTCAACTGGTTTCTCCTAACTTCCTAAGGTAGAGGCCTCAGTGAATATTTTCTTTTCTTCCATAAATGTCTCTTTTGCGTGCTCCAAATCAAACCCAGTCTCCTTTTTTGGTGCTCTGCGGACCCATTCACCTTCTGCAAGTTGCTTCCCTTTATCTTCCCTAGTCGTCGTTCTGCTCCGTAACATAATTTTTACCTTAGGGTCTTCCTCGCGAGGCTCAATCCTCATCATCTAGAGGTTCTACATTGGCTACACCCCCTTTTTGCGAATCTTAGCCAGCAATATAGGGCAATCCTCAGTTTCATGGTCAAACTGCATATAGTCCCGGCATGACAGTCGAGTCGGATTCAGACAGTCTCTCGCATAGTGTCTCGGTCCTCTACAATTCTAAGAAATAAGCTACACTCGGCCTCTACCACGTCCCCTTCCACCTCAGCCTCAACCGTGCCACTGATACTCACCTCGTGTTCCCCCAATGCCTTGGTCTAGAGGCTGTGTTTCTTCCTGCACCCTGTATGCAGGTTTCTACAGCAAATGGCAGTTGTCAGTCGCATGTTTCCCAGCTACATGGCATATAGGACACCATAGCGCAGGCCCTGCACTTGGCCCTACTGCAGCTTCCGGCCTTAGATGCATTGGTGCCCCTGCTACAACATAGTTCGCAAATACTAGACTGTGATCCTTGTCATGCCCCTGACCTTTGCATTTTAGGCACCAAACTTCTTCGCGTGCCTCTGACCGAGTTTTTCTATCTTTCTTCAGACTTTGTATTTTGAGGAAAAGGTTTTACAACTGCGCGTGAATCTGTTGAACCCCTAGATTAACATCCTGCATTGGTGTCTCATGCAGTCTCATCACGATTTCCAGAGCTTCTGCCTGGGTCCTAATATTATCTTGTGATAGCACAACCCTCAGGTGGGGCAGGAGCAAGGCCACGAACCATTCGTGGTGCTACCTATCAGTTAGGTTCATGTTGCCTTCACTAATCGTACACTTCAATCTTTGATCCAAATCCCAGGGCATCTCCCTAGGATTCATCATGATCTCCTTGAATCCCACAATTGATTGTGCTTGAGACTTAGGTCTACTGAATTCTCTATTCAACACAGCCTGGATATCTACTAATGCGAACATTGGGTTATCAGTATTGTACTTAATGTACCACGTTAGTGCGCAATCCTGCAAAACACTAACCAACATGGATTTCTTCATTTGGTTGTCTGTGATACCCTGAGCTTCCCACACAGCCTTCGCGATGAACCAGAACTGGTTCGGGTCTTCATTCCCTGCACCCTTGGATACAGGTAGCTTTATGGAGATCACCATGTTGAACAATGGTGGAGGTGGTGGTGGTGTGGGTGATGGGGTGAGTGGTGGAGATGAGGATGGAGGCAGTGTGGATGGATGGGACAAGGATGGAGGCGATGTAGGTATTCCTAGGAACCCTTGTCTTATCAGTTGAATAATGATCATTGGAGAAGACTACACTACTCCTTCACCGTCACTCAAAGGAGATTCAATTAATGGGCTATACTCAAGACCTTTCCTTCCTCTATCCCTAAAAGACCTTCCACTTTGCGTAGCTCCAAACATCAAGGTAACTGCATGAGCCACTTTTCACATAAGAGCATCTTAATCCAAGTATTTAGTGATTTCAAATACTTTCCTCATGGTCCTTTGAAGAAGCGACGCTCTGCTTCACTATAACTAATAGAAGTATCAATCATGAACTCTGTCACAAATCCTCCTATTATGCGGTCAAGCCAATGGTCAACAGTGCACACAATCTTATCTTCAGAGGCTTCTAATCTCCACACTAACTCTAGTGTCTAAAAAAATGATTTGTCAAGCCTCCACCTTCCTTTGTCATTTTCCAACTTCGCGATCCACTCGTATAACTAAACCGGGAAGGAACAGAAGAAGATTTCATGTATTTATATGTATAGATATCTGTCCAACCATGGTTCTTTCATCAATCATGGATTCTTGTTCTCTTGCATTGTGAATTCATGGATCTTTCTATCCAACTAGTTTTCGATATCTTTCTTAGTTGGATTCCAATGATATGACATCTCACATCTCGTTATGCAAATCCAGGTCCTTGAAATGGAACCATTTGTTGGCTTGATGGGCCCTGAGTCAGGTTCAGCATTAAGCAGCCAAGCAAATCCCTACACTACTGGCCCTTTTGACATCAATATGCAGTTCGTGGACTGAAGTCTCACCAAAAGTAGTATGGGGGGATGCAAGAAACAAGTTTCCACACCCTGAGATTATTGAGATGATGTATTTTAGACCTTCACATAGATCGATAAGCCCGTTAGGGCTTATCAATATAATTCTCTTATTCATCCTTGGAGCCTCCACAGAAGTCTCTAATCATCCTTTGTGGAACCTAAATAGATAGATTAGGTGCTTACGCTCGTCTGTAATTATCCTTAATTCTGTTTCTACCCAAATTAGGTTAAGTATTCATTAACTTTAACATGCATTACAGTTATCCTCGCGTAACATATATTCTTAGTTGTGTTCATATGACCGAGTGAAATACATAGATTCACACATCAATATAGCATTAATTCATAACCCCAATATTCAACATAGCATAAACGCATCATTTATAGTAGAAGTAAAATAATGCACACACAGATGGAAAGTTCACAATAATTTTGGAATACTTCTCTTTGCTGATGATTCAGATTCTCAATATAGACTCTATCTGCCATGTGCACATAGCTGTAGGGGTCCGCGCACTCAGCTGTAGACTTCTACCCTAGGCCTCTATGCACTTAGCTGCAAAGCCTCTTCCTAGCTAAGAATCTCGATCTTAGCTCTTTTCATACTCATCCAGTACTTCTACTTCCGCCCACTGACCTCCTTTTTATACAATCCCATGGTCCACAGACCAAGGGAGGATCTCCAAAACTAAAACAACCTGTCTAGACTAAGGGCAGAAAACCCTTTTTGAGTTTGGATATATTCGTGCTCTGTGACCACAAAATGCAGAGACTTTACATTTATTTATACAAACTTCGGGCCTTCTACTGCAAAACTTGGGTTTTTAACCCCAAAATTGACCCCCAGGGGACCCATTGCCAATAGTTCCACTCATGGTGGGTGTCACGATATGGTTTGAATATGGGACAAATGGGATAGTGGGTACTGCCATCAGAAGTGTAGTACTGACTATCGATTGGGGGTGGTGGACCAAAAGTGTCCACAAAAGCCCACAACCCGTTAGTCGTCGATGAGATGGGTGTAAATGTTCCAATGGAAGACAATGGAGGTACAAATGCAATGGTAGTCTAGAGCAGTCCCAACAAATTCGTGATTGGAGGATTGTATGGAGGAAGGAATCCTTTAGTAAATAATTTTTTCGGTAGGCTTTAATCATGGGATCTCCAAACTGATTCGGTGTTAGATCTCGGAGACTGATTTCCCAAAGACGAGGAATCCAGTACACTGGGGCTCAGAAGATCCTCCACAGTGAGTGGGGGAAGACCTAACAACCGTCTAGATTGACAATGAGGGCCTGATGTAGCCAATAACTATTTTTTAAATAAAAAATTTAAATCAACATACTAAGATTCAATTTCCATAAGACATACCTATAAAATTTGAACATTGTTACCTAAATCTTCATCAGATGAAGTTCCAAAAGCTCTAGTTATTAATTTTCAAAAACCTTGACCTTAATTATTTTATCTGGCTTTATCTCTAGGTCATATTCTTGTAGAGCGGTAACCCAGTTAGACCTCTTTTCCCCTGACTCTTTGTAAATGGGAAATTGTCTGACCTTTGGGAAAAGAACAATTAATTTCATATGTGATTTTAGGAGGAAAAGTCTAAAATTCTTTATTGACTTAAAAACTACAAAACCTTGTTTTTCAAATTCTAAATAGTTTAATTGAGCTCCTTGTAGATTGGAACTAATGAAGGCAATGGGACCCTCAACTTCTTGTTCATTGGGTTGGTTCAACACTACTGCATAGGACTTTTTAGAAGCAAAAGTGTATAGAAAAAATTATTTACAAAAATAGGGTGATCATAATGAAGGGGCATCTATGATTGCTTTCTTTATTAATTCAAAAGATTTTCTTTCAGTCTATCCCCATTTGAAAACTGACTTCTTTTTTATCATGGCTTGTAAAGGCAAGAAACTTTGTGAAAAATCAGGGACAAATCATTTGACAAAATTTATCTGGCGAAGAAAGGATTTCATGGATTTTTTGTTGTGTGGTAAGGGAATTTTAGAAATTTCCTTAATTCTTTCAGGGTCTATATAAATTAGTTTTTTGGAAACATTAAATATTAGAAGCTTACCTTCATTAAGAGCAAATAATGACTTCGCATGGTTCAAGGAAATTCCAAATTTTCTACATCTTGAAATATTTTTTTTAAGTCATGATGATGATTATTCCTTTTCCTTAATAAATTTTAATATCATCGAGATAAACAAAACTAATTTATTGATCAAACCTTTGAAGGAAATATCCATGGCTCTATGGAATGTATCTCCAACATTAATTAATCCAAAAGGCATCTTATCGTAAGCATATGTTCCCCATTTGGTTTTCAATGTGGTTTTCAGTCTATATTCGGGATGCACAAGGATCTGATGATAACCTAAAAATCCATCTAAGAAATACATTAGTTCAGAATGTGGAACATATTGCACAATTTGTTCCACTAGAGGCAAAGGATAGTTGTCTTTTTCACATGCTTTATTTAAATTCCTAAAATCTATGCAAATTTAGATATCTCCATTATTTTTCCTAACTGACATAAGATTCGAGACCCACTTGGAACATCTGACTGAGAAAATGATTTTGGCTTTGTGAAGCTTATTTAACTCAGTCTTAATTTGGGCTTATAGATTAGGGTGAATCTTCCTAAGTTTTTCATAAATTTGTTTTACATTTGGAAAAATAGGAATATTATGTTGAATGATAGATGTGTCATAGGTTTTAAGATCATCATAACTCCAGGAAAATACATCCCTGTATATTTTTAACATATGGATGAAATGATATATTCATCTAGTGTAAGTTGAATGCCTAAATTGATGTTTTTGGGTTTATGATCAGACCCTAGGTTAACCAATTCGAATCTTAAAGTAGAGCATTGAATTTTGCAATTGGTAACCTTTTTGAATATATATTTCAAATCATACAAGTCTTCCAATTTCAATACTGGTTTTGGCAAATAATTCTCTTCAGAAGACTTATTCAGCTGCTAATCATGCTCATCTTCATCAATGATTTGGTCAGAGTAAAACCGTTCAGAATTTAGAAAACTTAGGATATCATTGTCATCATTATATACACGCCAATTAGTTATGTTATCTAGAATGGAAGGGTGAAAAATAAATTCAATCGAAAATCTATCGAGACTAAAATGTTGAGGTGGAATGAGCTTCGAGGCAACATTGGCTAGGATATCAACACTAGAATTTCGTAATCTTGGAATCAGAGATATATTGAATGCAGTGAAATCAATTATTAAATCTTGGAACAAAGATTGATAATATTTGAGGTGATTAGAAACACAATGAATACTATTTCTCACTTGCTTAATGATAATCTCTATATCACCATAAACTTTAGTATATTTGACATCAAGAATAATGACCTTTTGTAAGTCTTGTACCAATGCTTCATATTCAAAAATGTTATTGATACAATCAAACACCAATCTGCATGAAATCATAGTCTTTTCTCCATTTTCCTTTACTAAGATGCATCTAGCTCCTGCACCATTAGTACATTTTGATCCATCAAAGTAAAGAGTCCAAAATAATTCATCAAATTTATGTACGACATTATCTACAATATGATACATTTTGATGAATCCGTCTTGGAATTTTTTTTTCTATCTAGGATAAGAAAAAATCAACATGAAACGATGTGTTCTGAGCTGGGAAATTTCCAAAGAAATACTCTAGAGAATAATTTCCCAGGATATTATTTGTGAACACTACTAGTTCATTTTCCTCATCCAAATCGGTCACATACTATTTCATATGTGTTTCCCTATCAACACAAATTTGATTAGGTTTTCCATTGTAAGGAAGCCAAAGATGTGACCAATTAGTTGAAAAATAGCCATGTAGTTTCTTTGCCCAACCCCTTCTTAAAATATGGCCATAAAAATCAAGGATATCAGCTACCAATATATCGATTATTTGACAAAATTTAGGATTTGAAGACATTCTAATTAGGACAACATTCATCTCTACAAGGACTTGACTTTTGTTCGATCTAACTGAACAATTTGAGCAACTGATTTTTGAGGTGAGATATTTAGTTTGAGACAGACTAGATAAGGCATGACATCATATGATGCACTATAATCTACTAAACAATTATACATTCTTGTTAAATATTTCAAAAGTTAAGAGAAAAGGAGGAGTGTGAGAATTTGATTTGTCTCCAATCAGAATAGCATCGGAAGAATCAACCTTATCTATAGAGACATTTGGGGGTTTTCCTTTCCCTTGTGAGGCTTTTGCAGTAACAATAGTAAAATGTAATGGAGATGTAGGGTCTGTATTTAATTCGTTGAGTAATAATTTATGTTCTTTCTTTAATTTACTGACCTTATATAAGTAAATGTTAGCTTTGGTATTTTTCATGTCTTCTACAATATTATATTCAATTTTATCTGATACTATAAAAGTTTTAAATGATAAGGGATACTTGGAAGTAGTTGGAGTAGAAACAAAAGATTGGGTAGAAGTATTTTTTACCGTACCTTTCTCTTTAGTAGAAGGAGTTGGAGACTTTTGATTCCTACTTGTTGAAGTAGTATCAACAGGCCCCTTGCTTCTAATATTTTCGGGCAAAGCTCCCTATTCTTCTTTATCATCTGAAGTGGCCAAGATGAAGTCCCATAAGCCATGAGCTTCGACTATTTCCTCTTCTTTTGTTTCATCTACAGATAAAAATGTTTATTCTTCTTCATCATCTTCATCAGATTTTGCATTTGATATATTAGCAGGAGGTTGTAACTATGATGGTTGATTCCTTTTGAAAAGGCTGAAAGGAAATCCTTGAATATTCAACAACTTGTTTCTTGATTTCAACCATCGCATTTGACATTGTTTTGAATTTTTTTTACAATACTTCCATGTCATAAGGATCTTTAGAATACCTTTTCTTAGATTCATTTTTAAAAGTCACTTTTTTGTTTTGCCTTCTTTCCTCAATAAGAAATTTATTCTCAATATCCTAAACTTTCTTTTCCATGGATAAAGATTCTTTTATGTTGTCAAGAAGTACTATTTTTTATGCTCTATCCAAGAACATAACTGTTATAGAACCATTTACCACTCTTGGTATATATGATGCTTTGTTTATGGCCTTGGGAAACACCTCCTTCCAGACTTGGTCCAAATATATAAAAACCTGTGTTTTATTCCTTGTACGCTACTTTGCCCTGAGCCAAAAGCGCATACACACGGGTCAGTCAATACCCAACTTGCGTATATGTATTAAAACACTTAAAAAAATAAATTTCGTTGGATTTGGGTGGATTTCATGGGTTTTACCTATTGATTAACTCCTATTTCCCATGGACCAATTATTTCCCAACTAAAAAACTAATTGGGAGAGGTATAAATAGACCTCTATGGGAAGGCCTTAAGGGGAGGAGAAGAGATAAATTTATTATTCTGATATTATCCCTGACTGAGTCTGATGAATTCATGTGCCTCATGCACTTCCCCAAGCTTTAGGAAACCCTTGTTTCCATGATTATAGATATCCTTCCTTTTTCTTGAGATATCATGGTGTTGGTGATGGAAGAAGATTGTTGAAGGCTAGGATAGGAAAAATCCGAAGGAAGGTTCTACCTAGAGCCAGAGAAAGACTCAAGTGAATTCTCTCCATGTTATTTATAGCTTAGTGCAATAAAATAAATGTTGTCTTGCTTCCAAAATTAACTATGTCTGTGCATGAAATTATGTTTTAATTCATATATGAATTTAATTTTGATGTATGATCAATCATTTGTTTATATGATATAAAGTAAATTTCGTGAATATGCTTTACTTCTATACTGCTATGTATGTTCGAATTGAATGATTTTCAGGTTTGAAGAACATTAGGAGTTGCAGAGGGTCTAAACCCTACAGGACCTACTCGAACGAAGGAAATCTGGGTACGGTCACTATTACGTAGTTTGATAAGATAAGCATCTTACCTGAGCTGTTTGAGTATTTATTGTTGTAGTTTGCTTCTACTCTGTTGGGGTTATAACCCAAAACCCTAGGGTGCTATCACCTGAAACAGAATTGGTGACTCCACTGGGGATAACAATCTTATTATTCCTAGTTGGGGTTGTTCATTCTCAATCAGGGCTCAGTCTTTGGTTTCCTTGTGGTTACAGTCTTATTTGGTCTACTAGAGTCCCAGGCCTCAAGTCTGATCTTTTGGATTAGACTTTGTTTTTAATTTTTTCTTGCAAATCTTTGTATATGCTCTTTACCTTGTTTATAGTCATGTATACACGCTTGTTTTTATAAAGTGAACTCACATATACACACTTGTTTCTGTAAAGTGAACTCGCATATACGCGAGTTTCCTATGTCAGGAGCATGTGTGCATGCCTCTGTGTTTACACACAGTCATGTATGTAAATTTTTGCATTGTTTTTTCAAATCTTTCAGCCTAGATAGATTTGTTGCCTAGTCTTTTCAGTCTCTGTGTGGTCAATTTTTGTCTGAAGAATTTAATTATTTTGCAAACTTACTGTTTCAAAGCCTCTTCCTCATTGAAAATATTTGGCCTAGGTTTTCTTCTTTAGCGAGTTTGTAATTTGTGTTTTCGCACACAAGACTTCGTCGTGAAGTTCTTGATTGTTCTAGTCCTCCAGAACACGAGATTATTTTCAGTTTCACTGTTAAGCCCAGATTTCAAATCTGCTTTCTTTTCTCTCCTTTGTTTTGTGGCCTCATAGCTTTTCTTGCCTTTTGAAAGTCTTTTTGATGAATTTGGAAGTACTTCTTTCCTAGCTTAGTCAGTTTGTGAAACTCTTTGCTACTATTAGGGTCGTTTTGTACAAGTTGAAGTCTTTTTGCTCAAGTTTTCATTCATTTTTGAGTTTGTAACTTGCAAAGACTCCTTGTGCTCTTTTTTTGATATTTTGAGTTTTAGTAGCATTTTGGTGATTTCAAAAAGTTGTTTTGGTTTCTTCTTTAAAAAAGAAAATATCTCAAAAAACTTTGTTTTTGTTTTTCTTTTGCCAAGTTTGGTTTATGGTTTCTTTTTGTTGTTGAAAGTAAATTGCAATCTTTTATAATTTGTCCTTCTTGTTTGGAGAGAATTTTGTGTTCAAAATTTGTATCCTCTTCAGTACTTAAGTTGGCTCATTGTTAGTTATAAACAATTGCTTTTGCTTTTTAAGTGTTATTTAGGATCTTGCATCTCCATTGTATCTTGCATTAGGGTAGTTTGCATTGTTAAAGCATTCATAGTCTTTTAGTTTTTGGGTGTGTGAAGTGTGTTTCAAGAAAAGAAGAGAAAAAGTAGTTTTCTTTGTAAAGGTTTCGTAGAACCCGTATAGAGATCTCTTTTCATCGAAGAAAAAATGGTTGCATTCATATAGTTAGATTTTCATTGATTTCTATTCCATCATACAAACATCATTGGTTTGACTCCCATCTTTACCCTTGACTTAAAGAACAACCATTAAAATCAAGTGATTAGTTAAAATAAACTAGAACTTTTATGTTGTCATCAAAATATACCAACAAGTTTAGGTTTATTAGTGCCTTGGATTAGGCGAGAGGAGAGTTAATTCTCCAAGACCGCTCAAAATCACAAAACATAGAAGTTTGATTAATGAGAAAAATCCAATAGCGTTAGGGAGACCAGGAAAGCTCCAAACTGGGAGTAAAGCATGAGGGAGATTGAGGATAAGAATGAGAGATACCCCCTATCTTACTTGTTGGATCTCGCCTCATGACTGTTTCGCCCAACTTCTGAAACGATTTGGTGACCATAATTGCCTATCCTAGGGATCACATAGGTGGCTGTGGAGGAGAATCATGTGGCACCTGAGGCTGACATTGTATCATGTTTAGCAGTACTTCTGGAGAGTACCCTTGCGAAGATTGGGTGCTTGCACTGGCAAAGGCTATTGTCTGGAGGTCAGCATAACTTCCTCTAATACCTTCGCTAGTAGGCCTGGGGTGTAATTACCCCAGTCTATTTTTAGAAGGCCCTTGTTATTAACTTTCTTGTATTTTGGTGTCCAGTCCTAATCACCTAGAGTGGAAATACTCGAGAGTTGTTTGATTGCTGATATCTTTAGGGACTTCTTAGTGAGTGTTATTTGCTCCTAGTCAGCCTATATTTATAATTTTTTGAGTCTTTAAGTAGATCTTTTAAATAATTCAAAGTGGTTAATCGACCATCTTGATGGTCTAGAAGACTCCGTGGGCTATCACCTACAAGTCTTGAGCCTTCTCCTAGAAGGCATAGGAGCAATTCTGTCAGTGATTTTCAACCAGTGGTAGCAGGTGCATCAGAGATTGATCCTCCGCTTGGGGTCATTAATTCACAAGATAGACCTGGCACTAGTAGAGAGTTAGAGAGGAACACACCATTTCTTTCTTGAGTATCTTTTCAGTCGGAAGATAATATCAAATTTGAAGAGCTTTCAGAGTCGATTGCGGCTCCAAATTCTCCTCTTTCTCCTAATCATCCAAACATTCTATTGTACATCGGAACCCTGACTCATAGGCCTTCGAGCCCATGTTTAGACCCATCTATTCCTTCGATGACCACTACTGGAAGCATGGCATCTACAGCAAGTGTTGAGAGTATGTAGACTCCCATACATGTACAAGGAGGAGGAACTATTTCCATCCCTTCTATTACTCCCAACACGGCTATATTTTTTTCTACTTCCATTCCATCAAAGAGTGGAATTTCTTAGGCTACTACATCCAGTTTTGGATTTATCCCTCATAGAATGCCATTTCACAGGATTCCTTCAGTTCCTTTGAACATACCATTGACCGCCTCCACATCCATGATGAGTGGATCGGCTTCTTTTCAAGGTTTCCCATTTGGAAGTGGTTATATACCACACTTCAATCCAATAGTAGGGTCAATTTCTTTTTCCTTTATGGGTCAAGGTAATAACCCATTCCAGAGTTAGACAAACCCTACGGTTAGTGGGATAGGAACTGGGAATCAATTTTATTTTGGCCAACATGGGAATGTTTTGTATTCTTCAGTTAATTCATTTCAAAATTTTCCACCATTTGCTAATGCATGGAATCCTTATCAGGGGCTATTAGCTCCTTTTAACACTTCGTTAGGGGGTAACTTCATTGGTTATGGAGGATTTTCGGTAGGAGTTGCTCAAACTATGAATTTTACTGGACCACAAGGAGCACCTTTTGGTTCGGTAGGCTCTACGAATTACTTCAGGAAACCTAGTGTTTTTCAAAATCTAGGTCATTCTCTTTAGACCTTTGGGAACCCCGCCCGCACTGGATGGAATTCCCAAGGTCCGCCACGACTCCCTTTTCTGGCCATGCTGAACTTGCCAGACTTAACAATATTGACAAATGATTCGATTCAGTAGAATCCAGCTTGGCCTTTGGTCCCAACTAAACTTCCCTTGGATATCCCAAAATTTGAAGGGAAGAGTGGTGAAGATCTGAGAGACCACGTAACCACATTTCAATTATGGTGCTCATCCAGCTCCTTGATAAATGATTCGATCAAATTGATGTTATTTTAGTGCACCCTAACCAGATATGCAGCAAAATGGTATATAGAGTTGCCAGGGGGCACCTATAATTATTTTTGTGATTTTTTTAATGTCTTTTTGAACCATTTTCAGTTGTCTATCTAATATGAAGCCAAAATTGAACTTCTGGCTAACTTTCAGCAAGACACCGCAACTCACATTTCAGATCACATCAAGGAATGGAGGAGGAGGAAAGGCTTATTAAAGCTGAAATCCCGCCAGAGTTCCTTCTCGAATGGTTTCTCAAATCATTACAACCTGAGGTCTCAAAGGATGTGTCTCTCTCCGGTGTTTATATAGAAGAGTAGAACATTTTCAAAGCCCAACAATTGGAACTGATATATTCTCAGTCTGGGGTTCTTCAAAAAATTCTACGTGCTACTCCTAGATCTAAGGTTGATTTAGCCAAACTGAATCCAGGTCCCCATGCCGATGGTATAGTCAAATCGATTTATGTTAACACAATGAACCTATTGAATCAATTACATTAGTTGTCTCTACAAACTACTTCTTCTACCCAGGCAACACTGTATATACCTACACCTTCCCAACCTAACTCTATAAACATCATCCGGACCACTAACCCCAAAGGAAATCAACAATCCGATGGGAATAGGAAAGGACGTGGTAAGAATAAGAACCAGGAAGGAAAAGGAAATGCAAACAAACCCAACAATGATGCTGAAAAGGATAGTAAAGAGTCCAAGAAAAAGGTAAAATTTCCATGCAAGTTATGAAATGGAGACCATTTGACTCACCTCTACCCTAATATGCAAGATGCTCAATGCGTATTAGTACAGCAAGGGCCCTCTAGCTCCCAAGCTATTCTAACTAACCCTTTTCCCTAAGGGTAGCAATTACTTGCTGGTGTGAATTCTAATGTTGGTACCTTTGTCGGGGGTAACTAGGAAGGGGAAAATTCGTCAAATGTTTATATGATGAGCTCTCATATCGACGTCACTACGCGAGCATGTCATTATGGTGAATCAAAAACATCTAAGGCTAAATCTATTCCCGGAGCCACAAAACCACTTCATATTGAGCGGCCCTCTGTTGAGTCTATACCTTGGATACCAAAAGGATCCACAAAGTGCTCGACTATTAACCCTAATGCTAGGGTAGCCCAGAACTACTCGATTGTAGAAGATCTGGCTCGAAGTCCTTGGGTTATGTCAACATTGGAGGTACTCCAGTCATGCACTGCTCAGAGAAGTTCTTTGCTTTTGAAAATCGGCACAGTGGACCCAAAGAATTCTTTAGTGCTCACTTTTGATATGTTGAATGTCAAAAAGAGACTTCCTCACCATATGGCTTTCTAGATAAAGTCCACATATCGAAAGACCAATATTTTTTGGATAATTATAGATGAGGGAGCTTCCACATATGTGATGTGTATGTCATGTTGGAAGGCCATTGAATCACCTTCAGTTATGCCTTCATTGACTCTTTTGACAGAATTTTATGGACATTCTCATAGGCCGCACGGGATTATCCTAGCCTTTCCTATCTGTGTTGGGGGAAAGGTAGTGAATATTTAGGTAGAAATCATCGATGCAAACCTAGATTATAACCTCCTCTTAGGTAGGAATTGGATTTATGATATCGATGCCATAGTTTCATCTTTATTCAGCATCCTTTTTTTTCCTCATGAGGGGAGGATTGTTAGAGTTGATCAGTTAGATTATTCTCCAGGTGACTCTCATGCAACATCAGATTCTACATTTCCATTGGAGGACAATCCCCGTCAACCTATTGAGAATTTAGGAGTTGGGATGTACTCTTCGTTAATGGGTATATTCGACCTCCCTTCTCCTACAACTAGAGTTAATGTGATTTCATCCTCTATGGGACCTTCTCGGAAAGAGTTCTTTCGAACGCGTTATTTTTCGGACCCTTGGCCCTTAACTTCATCTACCACCACATTAGATGGAGGGAAAGTAGGTGGAATGGCATTTCCCATGTCTGCAGCGGAACTCACTTATCAATCTATCGTTAACTCTGCAGACAACTGTCCCACTCCTTTTTCACTAGAGGAGTTAGATGGTGACTTGGCTCCGGCTTGGACCCTCGATTATACTTCAGCTATGGATTGCTTGGATATAGTATTACCATCTGAGGAAGAAATTTGGAAGCAATGATGGGTGTGGATTGACCATGGGATGATTTACATCATTTTTCATATTTTATCCCTCCATTGCATGAAGTTAAGTCTAGTTTGTCCAATCTGTATACTAGTGATGTTTATACATTTTCAAACCCTTTAGCTCCAGTACAATTTTCTGTTGAAGGTAACATGTTAGTTATCTTACAAATTATACTTGTGAAAATCTCTAGGAATACTAACATAATTGAGAATGTCTTCATTGGAGCTGATTGTTCCCCTAAAGAAATTCAAATCTACACTGGTTTCTTCAAAGAGTTTCAAGATCTGTTTGCTTGGTATTATGAGGAAATGCCTAGAATTGATCCATCTATAGTCCAACATGAGATCAATACATACAAAAATGCCAAACCTATTCGTAAAAAACTTCGACCGGTCAATCCTCAGAAAGTGGCAGCGATTAAAGTTGAAGTTGAAAAGCTGCTTAAGGCGGGTTTCATATACCCCGTTCCTCTAACTGAGTGGGTTTCCAATCCAGTCCTGGTAGATAAGAAGCAAGGAATGATCTGAGTATGTATCGACTTTAGGGATTTAAATAAAGCTTGTCCAAAAGACAATTACCCCACACCTTTTATTGATCAAATTGTTGATGAATGTGCAGGTAATGAAATTTTTTCATTCATGGATAGATTGTTTGGTTACATTCAAATTATTATCCATCCAAAGGATCAACACAAGACAACCTTTATTTGTCCTTGGGTCACCTTTGCATACAAGAAGATGCCTTTTGGCCTTAAAAATGTTGGAGCTACTTTTCAGTGGGTCATGTCTTATGCTTTCCACGACATCAAACATGTTTTTGAAGCATACTTGGATGACTTAGTTGCTCGTTCTCGCAAGAGAACTAATCATCCTAGGCACATTCAGTTAGTCTTTGAGAGATGTATTTTTTATAAAATCCAGTTGAATCTGAATAAGTGTGTTTTTGCGGTCACATCCAGTTGGCTTTTAGGATTCATTGTATCAACTGAAGGGATTTTAGTTGATCCTTTCAAGGTTGAGGCAATAATTCAGTTGCCTCCACCGTCTTCCATTTGTTAACTTCAAAGTTTCCAAGGAAAGGAAAATTTCTTGAGGAGATTTATAGAAAATTATGCCGAGATTACCAAAGGATTTATGTGTTTGCTTAAGAAAGGAGTTCCATTTTTATGGGATGATTTCGTGCAACGATATTTTGATGTTTTGAAAAAATAATTAACCTCTGATCCATTATTGAGTCTACCAGATTATGGTAGAGATTTCCTTTTGTATCTCGCTACTGCAGAATCAACTATTGGCATGGTTCTGGTTCAGGAGGATGATGCTCTCAATGAGCATGTAATCTACTAGTTGAGTTGAGGCTTAGTAGGACCTGAGCTACACAATTCTCCCATTGAGAAATTAGCCTTGGCGGTTGTCCATGCTATTCAACAGCTTTGTCATTACATTTTTCTTCGCAAAATGTTCATCTTAGCGAATTTCAATCCTTTTCAGTTTGTCCTCAGTAGGCGAGTGATTGGGGGCAAGTATAATCGATGGATTTTTATTTTGCAAGAGTTTGATCTCGAATTGTTACACTAAAATTTGTCACCATGACTATTTGCAGTTAGTATGGCTCCATCAACTGTCATACTATCCTCCTTGGCAAGCCTCATACCTCTGCTCTCCATGTCAAACTCCAAGAAAGAGAGAAAGTCTTTAAAAATCTATATATCTTTGGGTACGCAGTTTCTCTTAGCCTTACCTACGTGTATGCACCCCAAGTTCACAATACCTGCGTACTTGTACGCTCTGTATGTAAAGGGGTGGGTGCGTACTCCTGTAAAGGTCAAAAGGCGCAAGTTTAACTCTAAAAAATTTACTTGTGGTCATTTCTAAAGTCTTCTAGAAGCTTGTTTGACGTGTATGAAGCCCCTCCAGATGGTTCATGTATCCCTACCAAAGAGGAACTTATCCCATCAAGAGGGGAGCTATCCCATCCAAAGAGGGGCTTATCCCATTGATGGTGGACCTGAATAACTTCCTCTAGAGCACTATAAATATAGGCATTGGGCCAAAGGGAGGAGAGGTTGAAAGCTGAATATTCCTAAGGGTAGATGCTGCTGGAATTAGGACTTCCTTGTAGAAGCTTGTGAGGAGAGATTACCATCTTTGCTTGTTCTATTTGGAAGTGGGTGAGCTGATCAGAGTAAAGGAGAACTCTTGTGGACCCTGGGAGGGACTTGCACAACACCAAGGCTCAGGTTGTAATGCTTCCTTTTGTTACCTTTTAATACAAATTAGTCCATTCTTCTCAACAATTTCTTATTTATGAGTTGTTTCATATACTCCTTGGTCTATATGTTAAATATGTTTTATTTTATGTGATATTCAGGTGCTATTTAATCGTTTGATTGTTAGTGAATGCAAGTTTCGAAGGGAAGGAGGAGCTCATCCGGATCAACGAAGCTAGACTACTACAACAGCGTTGGGTTACAGGTAGGATCTAAACACTTGATTTCTCATATTGTAAAAGCATATTTAGAGAAGGATTGCTCTTATTTGTCTTGTTTGTCACTAGAAAGTCTTAGGCTTCTAGGGAGGTCAGTTGTGTCCACACTAATGACTCATTCCGTGTGACACGAATTCTTATCATCTAAATCTAAGAAGTCATTAGTTTTTGCGGAATTTATTTCGGAGCTAACTTGTAAGGAAGCTATTGTTTATGAGGAAAATTTTCCTGGCGAACATTTATTCCTCATTTCTTCACAGGATCCCTGGTACGGAGATATCATTATATATCTCCAAAATTTGAAGTTTCCATCCACTTTATCCAAATATGAGCATTGAAAGTTACGTCACCTTGCCAAAAAATATGTTATCATTGGTGATACTTTATATCGCAGAGGGTTTGACTCAATCCTTAGGTGTTACTTAACTTTGAAAGAAACTGAGTCAGTACTTAATGATTGCCACAGTGGAGCTTGTGGTGGTCATCTATCAGGGCTTGCAACAGCCCAAAAAATTTTGCGAGCAGGCTACTTTTGGCCTTCAAGCTTCAAAGACTATATTGAAGTGGTCAAATGTTGCCATCCTTGCCAAGTTTATACTTAGAAAATGTGTGCACATCCAGCTCCACTTTTTCCTGTTATCACCATCGGTCCATTTATGAAGTGGGGAATTGATTTTACTACTTGTAATCCTCCTTCGATAGCAAAACACAAGTACATATTTGTGGTCGTAGATTACTTTACAAAGTGGGTTGAGGCCATGCCTACTTTCAAAAACGATAGTGAGGCATCATCATTGTTTCTCTTCAACCAGGTTATTTCATGATTTGGTATCCCAAGAGAGATTTTCACTGACCATGGCTGTCACTTCCAAAATCAACTGATGGTCGAATTAGCTCTCAAGTTTGGCTTCCGGCAGGAGCATTCATCTCCATATTATCCTCAGGCCAATGGGCAGGTTGGATCCGTGAATAAGTCCCTTAAGACCATCCTGTAATGGACAATTGATAAAACTCGATCCAATTGGCACATCATGTTATATCCGACACTTTGGGCATATTGAACCTCAGTTAAGATTGCCATTAGTTTTACTCCTTTTCAACTAGTTTACGGGTTGAAATCTATCTTCCTTATCGAATGTGAAATTTCGTCACTTAAGCTAGATATAGAACTTCTTCCGAAGACATCTAGTGTCGAAGAACACCTCGTTCATTTGGAACATATTGATGAGCAACATCGAGATGCAACCATAATAAACGAAGGCCATAAGAAGAGGATTAAAGCTCAATATGATAAAGTTTCCCATCCTCGGGTTTTTTCTGAAAGCAACCTTATCTTAGTCTATGACCAAGACAAAGATGCTAGGGGGGTAGGAAAGTTCATATCTATGTGGTATGGTTCCTTTATAGTCAAGCTTGTTTTGAAAAAAGGGGCTTATGAATTAATTGATTTTGAAGGGAACAAGCTAGTGGAGCCCAAAAATGGCTCTACCTTAAGAAGTATTTTTCTTAGGCTTTGGCCGAGCAATTTCTTGTTTGAATATATTGTATCTTTGTACATATCTATCTGGTGTTTTTTGTGATATCAATATTTTTTTATCTGCTTTGGCTGGTATTGATGGACGATTCAATATATTTTGGATTAACTGATGGTGCAAGTAGGCACACTCAGAATCTTTCTTCAGCGACTTCGGTGATTTATTATCCATCTGGCTAGTTGATGGTGTTGAGGGGAGGATGTATTGGCCCTACTTCAAACAACACTGCTGAATATAATATCATTCTTAATTTACTATCTAAAGCAATATATTATGGGATTGATTCATTGGTAGTTTATCTAAACTCACAACTGGTGGTGTCACAGTGAAATAACACTTATCGGGTTCGCGATCCTTATTTATATCGCCAATTTTTTAGAGTGAGAGTGTTGCAATGATCATTTATTTATATCACATATGTTCACATTCCACGATCGAGAATTCATTAGAAGACTCTATTGCTAATCAAGCATTAGATTGGCACATTAATCATTCATTAAATTAAATAACATCAAAAAAATTGAATATATATATCTATATATATATATCATAAAATCACCTGTATATAGATGGAGTGTTCAAAAATAATACACAAAATTGGGATAGGATGCCCTCAAAATTTGGGATTATGCCCATAATCATGTCCATTCATACATAGATCTATCTATCGAGCTAGCTGAGGATGAGCGACTAAAAAAATAACCACAGCGTTGGCTACACGCCAAAGTATCCGGACCTAGTCTCGTGGTACCCCTACCACACGGCGTTGCATCTCCTCAGGCAGATCCTCTACAACTATCATAGGTACCTGGTGAGTTAGTCTCACCAATTTTCTCTGAACAACATAAAGGACTCTCTTTGCCTCAGTTTTCACCTCTTCAACCCCTCTTCCACGATGCCTGTGCCTCAGAAATCCATTAGGTCTCACTGGACCCACATCTGGAACATGGTCATTATATTTTTTTAGTATTTTTTCTCATCAAAAATATATTTTTTAAGTTCATTTCATATTAAAAAATCCGAAAAATTAAAAAACAAAAGAAACTCACAATAACTTAAAAATTGTTACCTATGTCTCCCCATGCTGCATTCGGTGGTAACACTAAGTCTGGATCTCCTTGGAAATCCATGCCGACATATGGCTAGTCATCAACCCTGATGATCCATTGATCCCACCAGGTGAAAAGATCATCATCAAAGGTCATTCTGGGCACGTCACCACCCCCAAGGTGCTTCATCAGGTCCACTCATCTACCCATTCGTGGATCTCTAGAGCTTCTGATGGACACTGATACTTTGGGATGTAGCCCAGGTACCTTCTCAAAGAAGAATGAACACAAGATGGTTCCATATCCAAAATTCTTCGTTTAACCCTTCTGTATATAGGTCAATTGACTCTTCATGTTAGTCAAAAGAGGCATGCACTAGTCAAATACTGTGGTAAGACATTCCACTGCCAGGCTCATAGATACTCGTGAAGCCTGATGCAGGAAACCTAACCCATTTACCCGTGTAATGGTAAATAGAAAAATCCTCAAGGATATACTTTCCACTTGTTTTATTAGAATTTTACTCCCAATCTTCTCTGGATGTCCAGGACAATATATATGGACATAGTCTTCTACCGAAAGACTACCTCTCGTCCTTCATGTCGAGTGCATGACGTCCCCTCTTCGAGAGAGACCAGTAACATCTTTGACCTCAATCTATAGAGGCATCCCGTTGATCAAGAAATCGTCATCCTCTGCACTCTAGTAGTGGATCAAATGTTCTAGCAAGCATGTATTGGCTTTCATATTTGGTATTTTGAAGAATTTGATTAAGCCACAACCTCTCAAAGCATCCAATGCATTTTGATCACTCATTACCTCATTATCTATGCCAATATGCTCTCTTTCCCTCCAAGTGATAGTCATCTTGCAAAAGAACGGAGTTTCAACTGTTAATTTATATGTTAAAACTGTAACTCGCGTACACACGGGTTCCCTTTACAGATAGTCACGTGTAGGGCCATCGTATACATGGGTTACTCAGGTCCAACCCACTTGTATGCAAAGTTGAATTTTTGGGCATAGTTTCCCACGGTCAAAACATTGAAAAAACTTTTAAAAAATATCATAAAGCATTACAAGTAGGATTTGAGGATTACCTGGAGACTTTGGGGTGATTCGAACGGTCCAATTGTTCAGAGGAAAGCTTGCTTATATTTTCTCCATAGCTCTTTGCTCCAAACAGAAATGAAAAACCTGTGAGTCCAAAAGTCATTTTATAACTTTGAAATTGCAAAATATTTTTTCAAAAATTAATTTTTGTCTCATGGATTTTTTGATCTACGGGCTTTGATTGTTGAGAGTGGGTTGTTTTTACAGGACATTTTGGAGACATCTTCGAGATGTTGTTTCAATCCCATGACTGCTAACCTGTCATGGCAGGTATCATCCTCTCACTAACATTTAGGTTAGGGAAAACCATTTTCCACTGCATCTTGCATACTAGCCTCCATTTAGCGATACATTAGCCATAGGGTGGACCCGTCGTATCTTAGTCACCAAACCATTTTCACTCGCCAATTTTTAAATCATGATGTGATGGTAGAGCCACCCTTTACATGGGTATCTTAGTTATATCCTCGCTGACATTAGTTGCCCATGCTGCTATACTTAGTAGGCTCGAGAGTCCTCTTTAGTCCCGCCATCACTGATGCGTTGAAGACAAATTATCTTTACTTCCATGCTAATTTCTAACCTTATACCCTAGAGGCTCCTTTGTGTTAAGTTGTACTGTTGCATTTCATTTTGACTATTTGCACCTTTTGGTCTTGAGCTGACTTCACTTGGACTCGTGTTTAAACCACTTATTTGACCATGTCTTCTGCAAAGTCAACAATTCAATCACTTAGCTTCTGCAACTTGATGCATCCTTTTACCCATGAAAATAGCATCCCTTTGAGTGTCCTTGACCAGTTTCGCCTCACTGCATTGAGCATAGGAATGTTCCCCTCCCAGGAACTAGATCATTTTTTTCTATGACACTCATTCTTTCCATTGTACTATAGCATTCTTTTATTCTTTTTCTACCTTAAAGAAAAAGACAAAAAGGTTATATATTCAAAAAAGAGTAGGAACGGTATGACATTTCCATATTTTGTTGGTAGCTAGAGTTAGTCATGTAGCCCTTAAATAAAGCACTCAAAAGAAAGTCTCTCCTCCATTGGGGTGGGATTTAGTTTGACTTAGGAGTGCCTTAACCGTGTTATTGAGTCAGTACTCCTTTGATTGGTTACCTCTTCGAATCATATGGAGATTGTGCTTATGCCTGTTGCATGACAAACTTATATAGAGTTATCATAGACTACCATATAGTCATCATTGAGTCGTGCTTTTGTTCAAGGGAAGTAAACCTGATTCGGCCTCTCTGCAGTGTCTCTTGACCTATTTTTCAGTCGGCCATCCCTGGTTTTCAGTGTCATGTTTGTCATCACATCAATTATATTGGTCCTTCGCTCATGTCAGTTTGAGAAGGCCTCCATTAACTTCTTGCTAGCAGGTCTTGTCCTTATCGACTACAACAAATTTCTCTGAGGGCAGATCTAGAGCCACACCCTGGCCCTATTTTCATTATTGAAAGGTCACCTTGTGCTTAGCATCGATCAGTATCATGGGTCCTTGACTGAGTGTTTTCCCTTGTGTTCGACATCAGCTTTCATTATCACACATTGGGATTTGTGTAGTGCACTTGTTTCCATTTGACCCTATTGGTGGATTCCTCACCTCTATGTCATCTTTAATTATTGGTTGGTTCAGAGGGTTTCTATCATGCACTAGCTACATCTTTTGTACATCGGAAACGTGCTTCAGTTGGGTTACTACATATTTTTCGTCTGATTCCTTCCACATTATTAGCCTACTGGTTACACTCGTGCTAGATTGATGAAGGATGCCTTAATGCGTTCCTTCTAGTGAATCTTTTCCTATTGACTACAACTCATTTTCTTTAGGAAAAAGATCTAGAGTCCATTTGGCAATACCTTGGGGTTTACAGTCATCAGAGCTAGATTCCTTTGTTATCGTCAGTGGGAAACCATCATTGTCTCCTAATTGACAGATTCTTTCAAGTGTTCGACTTTAGCTCAATCATTTTCACTTGTTAGATTGTACTGGGTACCTTGACTCTCATTATCATTATCGGTGAATAGTCTCACGTTTGTTAATGTTATACATCAATGACCGGTAATCAAACGATTTCTCACGTGGTCGACCTCAAATCATTCATTCCCATTGTGTAGAAATATATCCACCTTATATGTTGCATTTGTTCACATCGACATCTTATATGTTGGCATCCGAGTTGTGATGTAGTATCATTTTATTCTATCATGTTCATTTGGTACTATTGGGATCAATTTTTGACATTAGTGATCAGCTTCATCCTTCAGCATCATTGATCGTCTTCTTATATGTGATATTCAAACATGTACTTTTTCGATCATGATCAAATGATCCATTATGTACTTTCATTTCCTTTACACTAGTATACATATTGGATCCACTTGTACTTGATAGGAAAACATGCTTTACTTTCTCTGAGCATGAGTATGCTCGCCTCAGATAGCAGTTTATTTATGATCCCTTTTGATGGCTTGGCAGGTTGAATTCCGGTGAAGTCCTTCTCAGTCTCGACATGATTCTTTCCATACACTTAATACATTTCAGCCATCATGTACCCCTTATGACCTCATATATTAGGGGCCATCTGTTATAGCACCATTTACCACTCTTGGTATATATGATGCTTTGTTTATGGCCTAGGGCAACCCCTCCTTCTAGACTAGGTCCAAATATATAAAAAATAGTCTTTTATTCCCTGTATGCTACTTTTCCCTGCGCTAAAAGCATGTACACGTGGGCCAATCAATACCCAACCCATGTATATGTATTAAAACACTTGAAAAATTAAATTTCCTTAATTTTTGGCGGATTTCACGGGTTTTACCTGTTGATTACCCCCTATTGCCCATGACCCAACTATTTCCCAACTAAAAAACTAATTGGGAGAGGTATAAATAGACCTATATGGGAAGGCCTGAAGGGGAGGAGAAGAGATAGTGTTATTATACTGAGATTATCCCTGACTGAGTCTAATGAATCCCTGTGCCTCATGCACCTCCCCAAGCTTCAGGAAACCCTTGTTTCCTTGATTATAGATATCCTTCCTTTTGCTTGAGATATCATGGTGTTGGTGATGGAAGAAGATTGTTGAAGGTTGGGATAGGACAAATCTAGAGGACGGTTCCACTTGGAGCTAGAGAAAGACTCAGGTGAATTCTCTCCATGTTATTTATAGCTTAGTGCAATAAAAGAAATGTTGTCTTGTTTCCAAAATTAACTATTACTATGCATCAAATTATGTTTTAAGTCATATATGAATGTCATTTTGATGTATGATCAATCATTTGTTTATATGATATAAAGTTAATTTCATGAATATGATTTACTTCTATACTACTATGTATGTTTGGATTGAATGATTTTTAGGTTTGAAGAACATCGGGAGTTACAAAGGGTCTGAACCCTGTGGGACCTACTCGAACGAAGGAAATCTGGGTATGGTCACTCTTACGTAGTTTGATAATATAAGCATCTTGCCTGAGCTGTTTGAGTATTTCTTGTTGTAGTTTGCTTCTACTCTGTTGGGGTTCCAACCCAAAGCCCTATGGTGCTATCACTCAAAACAATAAGAATATTTGAAGGAAGAGTAGAAATGCACCATTCAATTTGCACATTAGTACCAAGTCTGGAAGTATCTAGGATTTTGTTTAAAAATTTGTTAAATCTCGAGTTAAAATCCTTAATTTCCTCATTTTGGTTGGTTTTGAGGTTTGATAAATCATTAATTAAGGTATTTGTTGTGTGATCATCCCCAAATTTCAACAAAATATGTTCTTCAAACATATCCTAGTTTGTGATTGATCTGTCAGGCAGGGATAAATACCAAGACCCTGCAGATCCTTCAAATTTATCAGGAAAATGTATACAAACACAATCCTCTTCTGAAACCCCATTAAGATTAATTTCCAACATAAAATTATGAAAATGTTCTTCTGCAGGCAAGCCATCATCTGGATTAAACTTTGGTAACCATCTTTCAGGATGTTTAGGGAGAGGATGTAGTGGTGGTGTCATCACAACTATCCCTAGGTTGTTCCATATTCTGTTTGCGATTCTCGGAGTAATAGGAACATAGGAAGTTGCAAATGATGTAGATGATGTAGGAGATTGGACAATTGAATATGTTTCCCTTGTAGCACTACTGATTTCAATATTGCTGGTTGATTGTGATTGAGAAATGTGAATGGAAGGAATCAAAGGATAATAAGAGGAAGGTAAATGAGGATGAGAAGAAGAATTGGGATCAACATAAGGGGTATGAGGTGGAGAAGATGAGGTAACCTCACTAGTCGAAGATTAAGTATCTTGAGTATTTTTATTTCTCTAATGAGTGGGCAATGGAAACTCAAAAGATTTGATTCCAATTTTTTCACTTCAGGATCTAGTTAAAACTCCAAAAGAATATAGAGATGAAGTAACACTTTTGATATATCAGTATGAGCAATTTTTTTTCCATAAATGGAAATTCCTTCCAGCCTCCTGATTAAAGTATGCACTTTAGGTGATTCTGTAGAAGTTTTACCAATTGACTTGGGGAGTGAGCTAGGAGATTTAGTAACAGGTATCAACAACTTTAGATCTATGATTAGGGGATTTAGGATTGGATTTAGAAGTTGGTGGAGACTTTGACGGACACTGACTCTTAGAATGAATTTTTCTTTTTAGGTTAGACCTTGTTGCCATTCATAGTCTGATGACCCTCCTTCTAGCACCAAAAATGTTGAGGGCCTGAAATGTCAGCCTCAACATTGTGTGGAAACCACCTAATCAAGATCTTAGAGCAGATCCTTTTCCATTTGGGATGGTGGCTCTAACTGGGATTATGGGACCAATTTCCTTTTAAGTGAAACTATAAGAAATATATTTAATAGAATTATAAAGCTCTGATATAATTAAAACTAAAAATAGGATTAATAAACATAATATCTATCCCAGGAATGTTGTTTTAATATGTGATTAAAGAGATTTCATAATAAACATGACAATGTAGATTATTGTGTAACTATGAATTTTGAACAGAGAAAGATAACTAATTTAATTCAGTAGTTAATTAAATTAGCTTATAAATTTGTCACATATATGAGATCTTGCTATTCATATGTATAATTTATTAATCAAATCCACACATCTCAATAGCGATAATGAATGGTTGTTACATGATATATACAATGAACAAAAGAAAACTTTCCATTCAACTCTTAAACAAGAGAATAACACAAAGATAGTAATAACTGATATATGATGCTCTTATCATCAGAAAAATGGTGATGGTTCAACTATATATTAAGAAAAATTGAAGTTACAATAGTGCAAGCTTGAGCCTTCTTTCAAAAATTTAGAACCCCTTCTCATAACAAAAAGAGGAGATTTATAGTTTCATAAGAAAAAACAAATATAGAAAATATAGTAACAACTTTAGGCGGTTTTAACAAACATAGACAAAATAAAACAAAAGAAACAAATTTAAAATCTATTGTAACAAATTATCTAAGCCTGTGAAGAAGGATGTCCTCCCATTCGTTGCTATATCTCATACATATCTTTCATGTTATTTAACTCGGGTGGAGACCTTGGTTGAATTTGCATTTGGCTTATGAAGATTGCGTCTCTCAATGCAGACAACATTTGATTGGTGGTATTGGATAAACACCAGAGCATCAACCACTCACTGTGTGGTTTGACCAAAAACTGCCAATGACTTTCCAAGTTAATCTTAGATAGCTAATCAATAACTTTGGCTTGTTTTTTGGATGACTCTTACCACATTTTAGTGAGTGGTTTAATATATGGAAATGCTCCTTCAGGGAAATTTGATATGAGATTTTCTTGAAATAAGTTATCACTAACTACCTCAATGAGATTATTTGAAATATCTCTTGCATGGAACACTGCTACCTCTGTTTGCTTAAGACAAACTTCCCATTCTCTAAAAACAATTTCCTTATGTGATTCTTCAATTCTAGGAAGATTAGCTAATCTTCCATCAACGTTGTCTTTCCATGTAAGGAAACCTACAATTTTTTCTTCAATGTCATCAAAATAAGTTCTGATATCTGATAACTGATCAACTAGGGAACTGGTTGTATTGCATAAATCATGAATAGTTTCCAACTTTTGAAAAATACAATTTGTTGTTGAGAAAGGAGAGTGTTTAACTCTTTTTCTTCCTTCTTGAACTTTGTCAATTCAGGATTAACACTTAGTTGTTCAATCATTCTACAGAAATTCCTATATTTGAATGTCTTGAGCCTACAAATTAGTATCATATTGAACTTTGAGGGAATTATAACTATTTTGGAGTTCAATAATCTATTCTTGCCATTGCTCGACAATCTTTTGTTTCTTAATTTCAAAATTCTCTTCTAAATGCACAATTATGTCTTCTTTTTCTTTTAATGGATGTTGCACTTCTGTGGATTTATCCATTGTTGCTGAAGCACAGGCTCCTATGAATTCACTCATCTTTCCCAACTCCTCTGTAGGAGTGGTCAAAGAGCCTTTCCATTCAACTTTAAAAGAAGAATTTCCAGGGACTAAAGCCTCAGAATGATCAATTTTTATTTTCTTCCTCTCTCCTTTTACAACAACCTTGTGCCAAGGACTATAAAATATATGAAGTGGAGGAATTTCTTCAACTCTTAACACAACCTTAGATGTTGGGAAAGTTGGTATAATTTCAATGTCTTCATCCCCTAAAGGCTTCTCAAAGGCCTTTGTTGTTATATGAATTTGTTCAAGACTTTTGGAAGTGTCTTGAACTTTCTCTTGTAAGGGAGTCTTTAAAATTTGAGGTTATTTGGCCTTCAGAGGTTGGTTATATTATTCCCATGTTTCTTCAAACTTGGTATTAAGCATAATCCCCTCTGCTTGGGAAGAAGAGGAATCACATGCTCTTCTTGTTTGAGACACATCAATAGTCTGTCTAGAATCAAAAACTACAAAATCATCCTGAAGTGACCTTTCCTGAGGAATTCTTAATGAATGCATAGGCAAATTAACTAGATTTGCGGATCTTTACTAGGTGAATTGAATCATCTCTTGTGTAGTCATTTTTTTTCGATATGTCTCATAACCATTGAATAAGTAGAAGCCTTTTCAAATAGATCATCAAATGTGCATGGACCATGAGCAAACTTCCTGATGCTCGATGTTGCGGTAACCTAGTTGACAATTTGATGGGGATCATATTGTATGCTAGGAATGGTCGGGAAATTGAGCTTTTGAATAGAATTAATTTCAATTGTTGCATGCTTGAAATTATCCAAAGCATATATACCACACGGGACAAGAAAATATACCACATATTTTTATTTTCTTCATTTAAAACTTTGAAGGACCATTCCTTACAGTCTAGTATGCTATTTTGCAGGCAAGGAGCTTGTCAGACACAAATATAGGTAATACATGGGGGCAATATAGACTTCCAAAAACTTAGAAATAGGTAAATAACTCTTCACTGAACCAATTTCCTACCCAAAGTAAGTCTTTTTCAGATTCAAGAGATACCCTTGGGGATCTTTTATAAAAAATAATTGGGTAAATAGGTAGCATGACTCCATGATAGATTTTATAAAAATGAGGAAAATAATTTAAATCCCAAAGAATATCATGGTAGATATGGATAGGGGTAGGGTATTATAAAGTCCACTTCCACCCCATAGAGGTGAAGTCCATAGTGAAACATAGGGCATCTTTATGTAAGAACTCATGTAAAGGGGGGTAACTTTTTTCCTGATACTTTATGCTTGCTTCTAAAAGCCAAGATATGAGAGGCTAGGTTGTATGAAAGTATATTTCCCCAATCAAAGATATAACCCTCGGAATCCTATCAATCAATAGTGTCCATTGATTAATAAACATCTGTGTATTAGGGTAAGCAAAGAGTCTACACATCATAGCGACTATTTGGCAATAGGGACCAACAAGGGAATCAATTGCGTATTTACCCGATTCCTCTAACTTATTCTTATTTGGATCTCTCCTCCATGCTCTAATAGGCTCTGACAAATTGTCATGTTCCTTCATGAATTGTTCCACAAACTACTTGTTATATTTACATTGAGGCTCAGGTAGATGGTACATTGCACTCAAATCCTTGCCGATGAATGATACTATGACTATATGCTTCATTATCATGATATTTCTTTCTAAAATGCTCAAGTTTTCAATGACCCACTAAACCATGTCTTTATAAAGAATAATTTTTGGTTGGGCCGCAATCCCATGCAAGAATAAATTGGCCACATCATTGTAAGTAGTATTTGAGACCAGGGTAGAATCATCAGATGTAATTTTTCTTTATGTGACCCTAGGCCCTTCATCCTCAAATAGTTTTTGTATGGACTCCCAAGAGGAAGTTCCAGAATTTGAAGAACAAACTATGTCAGAAAATAATCCTAGAATAACAGTGCTTTCAGTTGGAGGAGCAGTAGATTGTTGTTGAGCAACAAGTTTCTTCTTTGATTTTGTTTCTTTCGAAATTTCCTCCCTGTTATGGTGGTCGGTACTAGCTTGTAACAAAAAACACGTGGATGAATGATAAATTATTCACATGAAAGACTTAGCAAAAATAATGAATCTTACACAACAATCTCCTTCTTAAAAGTGAGTTTTGTTAGAATTGAGCAGAAATTAATGTAAGAGTTTATGATTTTGAAAACAATAAATTCATCACTCTCAAACATCAAGTGTGAAAACATGGATTCACATGGGTTTATCCAAATCATCATATCATAAGATAAATATTGGAGGAATGAATCAGGGATGCATTCAAAAGTTACGATAATGGTAACTTATGATAAATGGAATTAGATGGAGTAACGAATATTGAAATTCTGCCATCTCCATAGCCACCTATTCCATGGCTTTTGCTAGGAGCCTCTTCATTACCCAATACACATGGAGAGCCTGCTTGTACAGGGACACACGTCCTCTGGTATTTCCTGGGTCTGGCAGTAGATACTCCCAGTCTTCCATTTCAGAATCCGATTGCTCCTGGGTCGCCTCCTCCTCCAAATGTTGGATTATCTTCCTGATATCCGCATGCGTATATTTATTGTATGACCTCTCTGCATACTGAACCTGTCGTTTCATCATATTCCTGCCGCGTTTGATTCCTGCCGATGGATGAAAGCGTCGTTCATGGTTACCTGCTTGACTTCATCTCCCTCTTCCTCTGCGACCCCTTCCATGGCCTGCTCCGACTACGTTGCCTTCCTTTACCCTGCTTCCCTGCCCAATTTCGCTTGAGGGTGATCCCATACAATCTTCCTCTTCTCTGCCTCTAGTTTTCTTGTCTCTAAAATCAGCCCCTTCTGGTTGCATGTCCTCCAGGGTTCTCCCTTTCCCCCTTTCACTCCTCCTTGTCTGCCTTTGACTATCCCGTTCTAAGTCATACACTTCCTTCATGTCCCCCTGGATCTGATTATTTTCTTCCCGGGGTTCCACCTTATTGCCTTCAGTCCCCAAAGGTCTTCCTCCCCTACTCTCGACCATCACAGTCTTCCTCATTCTACTCTTTGTAATCTTTCCCTGAGTTATCCTAAGGTCAGGAGGTCGAAGCCACCGCTACTCTCTCCCTGCTTTAACTCTTGCTTTGGTTTCCACCTTTTTTCCTTTGTCTCGGCTTACATCGAGGGCATTAATAGCATACCTACCCTTATAACTCCACCTGCATCCACTTCCTTTTGCTTGCCTCCCTTTCTTGTGATGTTGTGCCGTCACCTCCACCACCCTCTGATGCCTGCCATCGCCATAATAGCCCACTCTTCCTCAGTTTTCCTTCATGCGAGCTGACCCTTGTCTCATCATTGGAGCACCATCACCTCCACCACCTCTGGCTTTGATCATTCCCTCCCTACTACTGTTTATAATTATGCCTGGTCTACCAGCTGTCCTGTCCACCTACGGTGATCTCCTTATGCAAGGTGTCTTATCATAGCCTCCCATTGTCCTTTCCTTAGCTTCCCGTCTCGCCACCTTCGTCACCCCGATCGAGGGTCCTTGGTATTTCTTTTTATCAGTCTGTGGATTCATTCCTATCTTGAGTAATTATTAGGTTGAGTGTCTTCCATCCAAGTTTGTTCATAACTATTGGCCAGATGCTATCCACCTTTCCTTCTTGTTCTTTGCATCCCCAATTTTCCAGAAAGTCGGCTGCTTTATTTCCATCTCTCTTAACATGGCTAATAATTTTGTATTCAATACGATTCAGTATGTTAGCCAAGTCTTGGATTATCCCTACTGTCCTCCAGCTCTTGGCCACCTGTTCCCAGTTCTTCCCGTTGTTGAGTTTCCTGAGCATTTCGATCACTATCTGTAAGTCACCTTCAATCTCCAGGTTCCTGTATCCATTTCTTATTGTTATTTTAATACCTTGATATACAACCATCATTTCTGCTTCGTTGTTGGTCATTATGCCTCCTCTGTCTCCATACACCCATCTGGTGCATCCCATATTATCTCTGAAGATACCGCCAAAACCAGCAGGTCCTGGGTTTCCTTTAGAAGCCCCGTCAAAATTCAGTTTAAGGAAGTTATCTCCTGGATATCTGAACTGTGCATGACTCTGTAGCTGCGGTATTTGGTGTCTTTCCTTCCGGGGATACATCATGTTGTAGTCTAAATTGAGTTTGGCTAAGATTCGTTCCTCCTCTGGGTTTGTCTTCAATTCCTCCTCTTCCCAGGTCTCAGCCAGAATAGTTTCTCTAATTAATTTTTGTGTTTTTTCCCACATCTTTTATGGTGGATTGGTTTTTTCCTAGAATATCCTTTGATTTCGCTCTTTCCAAAGAAGCCAGATAAAAAAACCTACAGCTAGACTCCAAGTTATCCTTATTACTGAGCATGAGAATTGACCCTTTTCCCATTGAAATATGGTTTGCTTTATATCCATAGGGTCCCTATTAGATTTTCCAAAGAGGTTTCTGACCTCATCCCATTGATGCAGGGCAAAAGGCTAGGAGTTCAGGAGGTGCTCCTGAGTCTCAGGCTCCATTTTACAAAGGCAACATCTGGGGGGACCTTGGAAAACTCTTTTCTGTAGCTTGTCCCACGTCAGGATTCTTCCTTTCCCTACTAGCCATGCAAACATTGTTACTTTTGGCCACCACTTATTCCTCCATATTTGCTTCCAATCTATGTCTTCCTCTTCTCCTTCTTGTCGAGTGGCTAGATAGTACGCTTCTTTGACAGTAAAGGTTCCTCTTGCATATTTTCCCCATCTGAGAATGTCTGGTCCCATTATATTTTTAATTCTTCTCGAATCCAACTCTTTTATCAGTATCTCTTTCTGGTCTCCATCGATATTATCATCCCATTCTTCAGGTTTCCTCCAGATTCGCCATGTCTCATCCAGCTCTTCTTCTTTCCAATAATCTTTAACAAGTTTTAATCCCTCCCTTACTACCTTCCGATAGGTGTTTTGTAGACTTTGAATATCCACCATTCTATCCCTTTGCTGCCATGCCTCCTCCCAAAAATGAGCTGTACTTCCATTCCTAATTTCCCAGAAGGCATATTTGTTTATAAAATCTCTATTCTGGCTCGCTAGGTCCCAGATTGAAGATCCTTTTGGGACCTCTTCCACTCTGAGAATACCTTCTGTTGTTAAGGGCATGTTATACTTTTGAGTCCATATTTTTTTCCATATGTCATTTCCTCCCCTCATACACCTCCACCATAGCTTTGCACCTAGAACTTGGTTTAAAGTGCCCGGGTCCCTGAGACCCAGACCCCCTTTATCTTTTTGCTTGGATATACCCTTCCACGACACTAGGGCCCATTTCTTTTCCTGCCTAGGTCCTCCCAATACGAATTTTCCAAAGATTTCCTTCATTCTTGCGCAAACTCCTTTGGGAGCTACCATCACCAATAGCGGGTAAATTGGAATGGCTTGGAGAATTGATTTCAGGAGTACGAGTCTTCCAACTATATTTAGCGATCTGAAGGACCAATTCTCAAGTCTGACCTTGAGTTTGTCTATTGTTTGATGCCAATTTTCTATTCTTAAAGGGTTGAGAGCTAGTTGATTTCCCAGATACTTTGTTGGTAGCTCTCCAGATCTAAAACCCAACGTTCTGGTCAAGTGGGTTTTAATCAGCTCTGGGGTGTTGAAGATAAATGTACATGATCTGTCTTTGTTAATTTCCATCCCCGAGGCTTCCATAAACAGATCCAAAATATTTTTCACTCTCTTCACTTCCTTTAGGGAGACCTCGCAGAAGAGCATAATGTCGTCTACAAATTGTTGATGGGTGATCGGCAAGTTGTTTCCCCATAACCTTAGTTCCTTGATCTTTCTTTCCCTCATCTCTTTTTTGAAGTATCTTCCCAGACCATCTGCCGCCATAATGAAAAGAAAGGGAGATAAGGGATCACCTTGTCTTACTCCTCCAGTGGCGTTGAAAGTCATAGTGGGCATCCGATTCAACAGAATAGAGAAGTTAGGCGTTCATATCCTGTTATAAATCCAGTCAATCCATCTGTTGCCAAAACCAAATGCCCTGAGAGTAGCCTTGAGGAAGTTCCAGTTTAGGCGGTCATAGGCTTTTGAAAAATCCAGCTTTATCATCATTCCTCTCTCCTTTTTTTGTTTTAGAGAATGTATCACCTCCTTGGTTACTACCAACCCGTCTAGGATTTGTCTCCCCTCCAAAAAACCCGTTTGTTATGGGGAGATTATATTTAAGAGAATAGGCTTTAGTCTTTTAGCTATCAAGGTAGCAATAATTTTGTAAATTAAATTACAAAGGGCTAGTGGGTGAAAACCTTGGGCATTCTTAGATTTGGCTGATTTAGGAATAAGAGTAAACAGGGTAGAATTGAGACTAGGCCATACCTTTTGCTATCTGCGTGACTCCTCTACCACTTCCAGAATATCTTGTCCCGGGAAATGCCAACCTGCTTGATAAAATTCCTTTGTAAATCCATTCGGTCCTAGTGCTTTATTTTTCTTCATTCCTTTTACTATTTCCTCCACTTCTTCTAGAGTTGCTACTCCCATCAAAGCTCTATTCTAGTCTTCAGTTACCATCTTGGGGATTTCATTGCAGATTCTTCCTATTGCCTCGTCTCTGTTGGCCTGTGGTTCTGTCAGCAGGTCTTTGTGATACTCAACTAATACTTGTTCAATTCCTTCATGTTCTATTATTCTTTGTCCTTCTTTGTTTAAAATAAAGAAGATCTTGTTCCTTTGCCTGTGTTGGACCATTGCTTGGTGGAAGAACTTTGTGTTCCTCTCTCCTTCGCGGAGCCAGTTTATCCTGGACATTTGTCAACATAGGATTTCTTCCTATTTTCTCCACTCCTCTACTTGGCTAATCAATGTTCCTTCTTCTCTGCTCTTCTCCTCTTCTCTTCCTTCTGTTATAATTTTCTGTTGTAGCTCTTCCATTTTCCGTTCTAATTTTTGCTTCTCCACTAAAATGTTCCCAAACTCTTCCTTGTTCCATTTTTTGATTTTTCCTTTGAGTTCCTTGAGCTTTAGCTAAAAGGTATGCATCTTACTTCTCCCTCTTTATTGACTCTGGATCCACCATTCCTCTACCTTCAGTATGAACTGATTATTTATGAGCCAGAAGGCCTCAAACCTGAATGGGCATTTGTAGGGAATCTTCTTAATATCTATCTCCAATCTGGTAGGCCAGTGGTCAGATCCCATGGTGGGTAGGATCTTTGCCTCTACGAATACATCTCTGTTTAAGATCTGCTCTGATACTAAGAATCTATCCAATGTGGATGCTATTTGATTTCTGCCTCCCCTTTGATTGTTCCAAGTGTGAACTCCATTTGTCGTTGGAATGTATACCAATCTTTGCTTTGTTATCATATCACTGAAAGCCTCCATGTCTTGATCTGGTCTACTTATTCCTCCTCTCTTTTCTCCTAGATTTTTAATCATATTAAAGTCTCCTCCTACCGTCCACGAAATCCCAGGGAAGATCCTGCGAATCGTTTGCATGTTTTTGAGGAAATTTGTGCATTCTCTTGGGATGTGCGGGCCATAAACTCCAGTGATGAGTATCCACTCAGATGACCCTATCATTCTGAAAGAGCCTGAGAGTATTCGGGGGAGGCTGACCCAATTTTTGAATTGCACCTCTTCTGGGTTCCATAGGATTGCCAGTCCTCCAGTTGTGCCGGTCGCATCTTGACCCATGACTTCATAGTGTATCTTATATAATCTCATTATCTCTTCTAATTTTTGAGAGGTGATCTTAGTCTCTTGGATTATCATTATACTAGGCTTGTCTTTCTTCATCCTATCCCTCAGATACCTTTGCTTTCCTTTGTTGTTGAGACCTCTGATGTTCCATCTTGTGAAAATCATTTATAACTTTTTGGATGGTTGTTGAAATACCTCTAAGAGAGGTATGAATCTGCCTGAATTTACTAGAGTTTCCCCTACCACCTGGATAGTTTCACTCATTGGCCTTCTTTCACTTTTCCTACTTCCTTTGCCAGAACTACCTGTTCCCATACTCTGAGTTCCCTGCATTCCTGTTTGTTCCAGTAGACTTGTTTGCAGGATTCCCTTCTTCTCCTTGTATTTTTGGAACATTTCTTTGTATAACTATTTTTTCTCCTCTGGTATAAACCTCTCATCCAAATTCTTCCAGTCCTGTAACAGCTTCTTCATTACTCTCTCCTCATCATTTCCACTCTCCTTTTGAGGATCTATCTTCATTTGCGATTGTTCTATTGATATCTTTGTGTTCTCGTATGTCCCTTATTTTTCTATGTTTCCTTGATTTAAGTATGTCTCCTTTGTATTTTTAGTCGAATCCATATGTTCTTCTCTGCTTTCTTCTTTTTCCATTTCTCCTTCTTCTTCCTGGAGTATATTGAACTTGTTTTGACATACTACTAGCACTGATTTGGCAGTTTTTGGCCTTCTTATCGTTTCTTTCCTTGGCCTCCTTTTTATAGGGATTTCCTGGAAACCCTCCTCCATACCTTCTATTTCTTCTGCCCTTCTCTTTTTTGCTTCTACTTTCCTTGATGTTTCCTCTGCTATGTTCAGTGGACATTGTTTAAAGAGATGGCCATATTCATGGCACCTTCTACACCAGAACGGTATATGTTCGTAATCCATCGGTTGCTGCCATACTTCATCATGATATTCTAACTCTATGTACTCTGGCAGAGGATCTGATATGTTCATGTATACACATATCCTAGCATAGGATGTGTATCTCCCTCTTTTTGTGGACTCTGCTACTTTAACAAATGACCCTATTCTATTACCTATTCCTTCCAGGATCTCAGGGTCCCAAAACTCTATTGGTAAACTGAACAATCGAACCCAGACAGGTGCTGCCAACATCTTTTCTTGATCTATGTTGTAACAGTCCTCCAGTGCCTCATGAATAAACCATTGTTATTCATGAAATACGACCCTCCTTCAAAGGTTCTTTCATTGTCCTCTAGATTAGAAAATATCACTGTAAAAAGCCCTTTGCCCCCAGCTTCAAATCTATGTGTCCTTTCGGTTTCCATCTTTGTTGTATCCACCTTGCCAGGTCTTTTTCAGCCCACCAAAACCCTACAAACTTACATATTAGAGTGTGGTCCCTCATATAGCTTCTATATTCTTCCAGCTTGTTGTTCGGGATCACGGACCTCGGTTTTTTCAGGGCTCTGGGAAGGCATCTGCCTCCTAATATTGTTTGCCGTTGGTTTCCCATTACCGGCGCATCCTTACTATCTTCCTTTGATTCTCTTCGTAGTCCACTTCCACTTGCTTCTCCCACCGTTACATTTTTGTAGGAGGGGATCTCTCCCCTCCCTGGATCCCCTGCCATGGCGCCTTTCAATTCCTCCTTGATTTATGAACCTACCCTTCTCTCGTTTGTGCTGCTATTGGCTTGGTTGCACTCTGGATGCTGATCCCCTACCTTTATCTTAACTGTTGTTCCTATTTCCGCCTCCCCGCTGTTAACCCTCTTGTTTCAAAAACCCTCGCCATCTCCTCCCTCAGTCCTCCGCATGTTGTCTTTTCCCTAGATTGATTAATATTAATCTAAATAAACATAACTCATTATTTTGTAAAATTTCAAAACTTGTTATTGATTAAAACCTTCATTATCTTTGTTAGTCATTTAATCGGTTATAAAGGTAAAATAGAGAACTATAGAAGTTTAGCATTAAGATAGACTTATTTGTGACTGGTAGAGCCTTCGTTGCCAACAGGTGTCCATAGCCTCGACATGCTTACCATTTAACCAAATAATACCAGTATCCCATCTAGTTATAGTAATATTTTAGAGGTATTAATTTTTCTTTTTTAATTTTCTTTTAACTGCTTGAAATCCTTTGTCCTAGTTTGGTAGAAAGATAATGAAAATTCTAATCACGGGTTATAATGATATTGAACAAGTCGGCTCGTCATGAGACCTCTTGTCTTATAGTTAGGTAGCCATAAGCCATTATCCTGGCTTGGTGATCAGTCGTGATAATGTCAACATCATTAGTTTCCCATGATCATGGTAAGTTGGCTCATAATGCAACCTCTTATCTTTAAAGTTTTTAAATATTTTTCAATTACACTCTAAAAAATATAAATTAGTGGATGGAGAGGTAAATTTACTCCTTAATAGTTTTTGATGACAATTAAAGTCAAAATATGCTAAAACTTCAAAATAAGCTTTATTTTTAAAAGAAAATATCCATGACCAATCAAGGGACAACACAATATTTTAGTAATTCAAGTCATGAAATATTTACAAACCAATGGATATAAATATTTCAGAGATTATAGTAGGTGCAATACTAAACTTCAATGTTATTATTTCTTTCTAATAACCTCTCCTTTAATTAATAAAACTTCATGTTAATGATGAGAGACCCAAATATGAAGTCAAAAGAGTACTACTCAACATGACTAAGTAAAAGACACCGATATGTACATATGATTATTTACATATTTATAGAAAGATATTCATTTTCAAGAAAAGTGTTTTTTAAAACTAGCTCATTTACGGGAAGAGAATCCCTCTTTCCCTATAAATCTTGAAGGATAAAAGTAGATGGGCCTATTTTCTCAATGATTTGAAATGGGTTGAGCCACAATTTTAGAAATTTTGTGTGTTTACCTTTTTATTCATGGGCCTTGTCCTGTTTCAGAACTAAGTCACCAACTTGAAAATTTTTGTTACTTGCTGAACTCGCATCAAACTAGGACTTGACCATTTGCTGATATTCAACATGAGTTTGTTTGTCTTTATCTCTTTCTTCCTCTAACTTAAGAATTTGAGACATTCTTATATGTAAAGCAAAGGAAGGTTTTTATTCTATAGATTGCACTAGGGCCAGTGAAGGAGAATCTAGGTTAGGAGGTAGGATAACTTCTTTTCCATACACTAAGTGAAAGGGGGATTTCTGAGTAATTTTGTCAACTTATAGAAAAAAAACTAGATATTTGTGTTAGTTCTTTTGAGTTTGGTCAATAGTTCACTTAATAATCCTTATGAGGATTTTATTGTTGGATTATGCTAAGCCATTTCCCTAAGGATAGTAGTTTGCAGAATATTTGAGTTTAAAACCTCTCTTGAGTGCAAATTCATAATGGAATTTTCAGAGAAATAAGATGCATTATTAAACATGAGGGCATACAGAAGGTTACTCCTAGTAATTATAAATTGATCAATAAAATCGATTATAACTTCAGAATTGACCACCTTCAAGGGTATTTCTTCCACCCATTTGGAGAAATAATCTATAGCGGTTAAGATGTAATTATGTTGTTTAGAAGAGTGAGGAACGATATCACCTATGATGTCCAGTACCCAATTCTCCAAAGGTTTCTCAATATTAATTGGCTGCAAAGGTAGGGCTGGCTTATTTTCCTTCCCTAAAGCTATTAGGCAGACTTTACACTTTCTTACATAAGCATGAGTGTCTTTGATTAGACTCAGCGAATAGAACCAACATGAAGGATCTTATGAGCAATAGTATCCCCGCTATAGTGTCTGCGAGCTGGTCCATCATGTAGCTCTTGCAACACTTTTTCTGCTTCAAGTTTATCTAAACATCTTAGTAAGACAGAATCATTTTTTTTTCTAAACAAGAAATTATTGACAAGTTGATATTGATTAGCTCTAAGCCTCAAATCTCTTTTTCTTTTGTAATTGATTTCTACTAGAGAACAACCATTTTTTAAATAAAAAATTAAATAAACATACTAAGATTCAGTGTCAACAAGAAATACCTTTTAAATATGAACATTGTTATCTGAATCTTCATCAGCTGAAGTGTCAAAAGATCCAATTATTAATCTACAAAAACCTTGACCTCTCACTATTTTAGCTGGCTTTATCTCTAGGTCATATTCTTGCAGGGCAGTAACCCAATTAGTCATATATTTCCCTAAATCTTCCGGGATGAGAAATTGCCTAACCGTTGGGAAATGAACAATTAATTTCATATGTGATTTTGGAGAAAAGGTCTAAAATGATTTACTGACTTAAAAACATGCAAAATCTTGTTTTTCAACTTCTGAATAGTTTAGCTCAACTCCTGGTAGATTGGAACTAAAGAACGAAATGGGAGGCTGAACTTGTTGTTCATTAGGTTGGGTCAAAACTGATGCATAGTAATTTTCAAAAGCAAATGTGTATAAAAAAATTCTTTACAAATATCAAGTGTTTATTGTTGTACCTCAAGAGACATATCCTGGCTGTGAGGGAACCAGTGCTTGAGACATTTTGAGATTAAGTAAAAACAATTAAATTCAATGGATGGAAGTACAGGCCATGAGGGCTTGCAAGAAAATATTATAATTATGAAACCATAACCTTCCAAAGCAGAATGGCCAGAGAGGCTATGAGAGTTGCAGGGTGAAGGTGTAAATCCGAAAGTGGAGGAGACAAAATTTTGCCATAGGAAATTAAGAATCTATGCTTTAACTCTGTATAAAGAATTATGTAAGGCTAAGAAAAAGTGAATGAGATTCCTGGATGTGGAGTGCCCATTAAGGGATCTAGGATTAATTTTAATGAGTACAATTACATAAATTCATCAAAAACTAAACCAAATCACCAACTATATGTTACATTATCCAAGAGAAGAAAATACATAAATATGAATGTTGAAACTCAAGAAAAAGACAATCACTGCAACTTCACGATGTTGCAATCAAACTTCGAATTTTAGAGAGTATGTTTTGTTTACATTTCCATTCATGGATGATTGTAGCATTTTGAACCCTTTTCTCATCTAATTCTCGAGATTTTATTTTTGCTGCCTAGCCTAACTGAACTAACTATCTCCCACATCATCATAAATATGTGGTCCGATACTACTTTCTAGCTCCATACCCATTATCTTATTCTCAAGTCTCAGTCTTTGGTCCTTGTAAAAGTAATTCACACTAAGCTTTGTCAAAGTGAAGTTAACATTTTTTGGAAGTTATGCTAGCATATATTTTTTGGTATATAACACGGGAAAGCTTTCTTATAAACCTTGCTCCCAAATTTAGATAAATTTCCATTGTACTGGTATCCATGGAATGAACAATGAAATGAATATGTTTACCATCTTCAGCTAGTGACTTTGCCTATCCAAAAAGACACCAACGAAATCCTCCAGACTATGGGTTTACTCAAGAACTGAATCTACAGAATATTACTTTCCAGTTTTCAATTTGCAAAATGTATGTTATTCACACTCTTTAATGTCCATTTTTCTACCTTTTACCTTGGCACAAAATTGAAAAGGCAAATTATTAATATAGAAATTGAATTCCAGCGAGTCATCCATAGTGTGCAGGGCATTTTTTTTATGAAAATTGGTGTCTGAAGGAACTCAAAAAACATGTGAAACCACTTCAAATTTCTAGCAATTTCTGATGCTGAAGTCAATCGGGACCTTTCTCCACAAAACCCAGATCATGAGTTTTTGAAAATTTTCTCTATTTTCTCAAAAGTCTATCCCAAAATTCACTACTTTGAGATTTCTCTGTTTTTCCACACTACAAATTTGGTACATAAAATAATGATTTTTCTTCACAAGTGTTGTTACTTCTCTGCCAAGATAGACCCTCTTCTCCTTAAGAAAGTGTTCTTCTTATCAATAAGAGGATCAATTAATTCATCCATGAGTTTCCGATTTTGTTGCAAAATGAATAAGTAACACTACAAGAACCAACATGTTGAAACATCTCACACAACAAAAAACCTTTTTTTTAATGATAATTCCACTAAAAATCTCTAAAAGCATTAGAAAAGGTGGATATATTTATGGATGAGTGGACATAATTCAATGACTCTCCACCAATATTTTCTAATTTTATTGCCTTCTCTAAAGAAATATTTGACTGTAACACTTTACTGTATAAAATATTTTGTGGATGCTCCAGCAATACACCATTTACTATATTAGATGACCGAAATCTGTTAGGTGGCACAAAATCTGTTAGGTGGCACAAGGAGAGATTCAATGGAGAGCATTAGATGACTTGGTGATTGATTCCAAGATTTTATTCTCTCTTGATTTATATTCCAAATTAGATAGCATATATTAGATTCATTCTCCCATAACATCCTGAGATGCTCTTTTATCTCTAATGATGTAATAAATCTATCTTTAGAGCATATTTCTTGATCCTTCACCAACCCAAGCATAACATTCATATTTGGCTTCATTTTTTTTAGGGCCTTTGCTTCTTTGTGCCTTCTTTTAGATCGTGTCAAATTTCTCCATCCCTAAAGGATTTATAACATCATATTTTGTGGATTGATTCTTAGATATTCCACTGCTGCTAGGATTAAGCTCGTCAAGTTTATTATCATCCATAACAATATCATATATGTTTGATTGTCTTCCAAATAATGGAGTTGGATCAAACTACAATCCTTTGATGATATTTGAATTCATATATTTTTGGGACAATGCAACCTGACATAAGTTTCCAAAAATAGGACTGGTAATTTTTGGGACTTTTGCTCTAGAGTTCTTACATTTCTTCATATTCATTTTTGATACCATGGTATTGAAGACTACCTTAGCCTCAGCAAACTAAAGAGTTGTCCAATTATTTCTCCGAGACTACTAGGGTTTTAGAGTTTGATCAATTATATCTTCCTTTTTATGCTCTTTTGATAGAAATTCATGATCTACTAGATCTGATCTCAAGATTTCAACACCAGTGATATCCCCATTCATAATGAGCACAATATTTTCAACATATTTTTAAATATTCTCCCCTTCAAGCTTAAAGTGATCATAAAGATGTACATGTGTTTCATGAGCTTTTGAGAAGACTTAAAGACCAATGGGTTGTACATGGGTAACAAAAGTTCAATGTGGAAATAGTAACCAAGGAAATGGGTAGCAGTTTCTCCATACATGATACAACATCCATACTAATTCACCAGACCAAGAACTAGATCATAAAGTACTTCACTTAACACCACATCCTCAAATATTTCTCTACACGTAAAATTCTTTGAAAACACCTCAAATATAATTTTTATCATTTTTTATAAATGGGAATCCTTTTTTGGGCAAGTAACTTTGCACAAGAGTTTTAATAACATATATTTAAAAAAAAAAAAACATTCTTTACTCCTTTCTTCCCATTCTGTCTTTAGAATATCAGTGACATTACTATTCAGGTGACATTAAACTTCCAAAATTTTAGTCTTGCGCTAGAACTTTCTTGAAGATATTCGATATGTTAGCTATGCGAGAATGTGCTACAACATCTGCCTCCAACTGGGGACAATACTTTGTGTGCAAAGTGCTAAGATCTACAGATTAGTGGCCTTAGTTTGGCATGGAGTCTAGAATTGTGAAAAGCTTTAAGTCTAAAAATTGAATTCTCTCTCCTTTTTTTAACCTAAAAACCTTTCCAAACTTGTTTATAATTGGGAGTTTAACCCTTATTCATCAACTAAAAACTGAACTAAAAAATTAGCTTATTTATGTACAGGTTCCTACATATGTACATGACTGATCTCATTCAGGTGAATTCAACCTTCTAATGGCACCAACCCAACACCTCTGTACTGGACCTTGTGCCTCCATACTGTTGGGATTCAGAATATAAAATTGGTATGCACCATAATTTTTTTTTAGAAATAACATTTAGCACAAACACCAGAAATGATATTTGTTGCTAATGAGAGAATGTTTCCATAAAGTCAGCTACTTAATCATCAAGTTGATGAGATGATGTTTTAGTTGCCCGCTTCTCCTAAACAATATGTTGACACTTTTCTTGAACAAGGAAGTTGTACTCACTTTTTAACTCCTGAACTTGGGGTTGTATAACAACCCGCTTCTTTGCATAACTAGCTGAAAGAACTTATGCTCCATAAATATTCCTATATAAAACCGTGTTCAATTTTTCACACATTTCCATAGAAGCAAATATGAATATGAAAATTTGAAGATGGTGCCATCTTTTCTGGTTCAACAAATTGTTGGTGTCACAAATTTTTTCTTGAAACGAAGAAATTTTCATTACTCTGAGCAAGGTGCTTTGTTTAATGTGATTATTGACCTGCAATTTTTACAACATTTCTTTCAAGAAACACCATGTCAGATCCATTCATTAATTCCAAAAATGGGAAATCGTCAGATACAAAAGTGCCATTATTTTGTTCGGGAAAATTGTTAACTCATAATAATTTGACTTACAACCTATAAAATTTAAGGAAGGAAAGTTTAGATCAGATGATTGTTCTTTTGACTCCTTCTTTTGTTGTTTTATTCTTAGATTTGCCTAAATATTTTGATAGGAAATCTTCCCATGGACCCATAGATTATCCTCAATTCCTTTATCATAGAGAAACATTTTCTCCATTGTGCAAGGCTTCCTTTCCCTAAGAAAAAATGCCATGTCAAGAGGATGATATGCTAAACAATACACCACAGAAATGACTTTAGGAGGTTGAATTTGTTTGGGCATGCTAAAATATTTTTTTTTGAAACCTCCTAATAAACTCAGTGAGTGAGTCACTGCGCTACCTTTGGATAGTATATAATTGAAATAAGTGTTTTTCATATGACTTATACTCGCCCCAATATCTAAGAAAAATACCCTGAAAATCTTTCCATGAACTAATTGAACTCACCTCCAAATACTGGAACCATTGTTCAACTTCTCACTTTAATGTATGATAAAACAACATCAAAGCCACATATTCATGAATAATTTGAAATTTTTCCAGAAAACACTCAAATTTTAAGATATTTTGTTCAATTGTAACATCATCATTCTCTCCAGAGAAACTTGGTATAAATTTGAAGTTCTTGAAGGATATTGATGATGAAATGTAGACAACACCAAGGGTTTAAAGATTTCCCTAGTTTTGACCTGAATAATAGTGAGTTGTTTATGAGGCAGAGTATTATCTCCCAAATATGATTAATAATCACCTTTATGCCCATACTATGACTAATTATCTTCAGGAATTGTAATGGAGCAATCATCTCTCCTCTCACTTTTAGGAGATAAAGTTGTGTCAAGATCAATAACACAAGAAGAAGAAAAGTCTTCTTTTTCCAAATAGAAGGTGATTTTTGGGCTTTACAATAATCCAAGAATATAAATCATGAAATAATATTTTTAATTTGAAGTGGAAAGTATACCACAGAGCTGACGATAAAAAATAATTTTTCCTTAAAAAAAACTGAAATCTTGATACTTGAACTTTTCATGTTGCTTCCTCATTTTTCTTGCCAACAAAATCTTAATTCCATGAAGCTTTCATCAATGGAGTATCTAGGTGAATAATAAATAACCAATTTCATATCTAGATCTTGTTCACCATCAAGAAATATATCTTCAATACCTAAGGAAAAATAACTTCATGTGTCCATTCCCCAACAACGACACCAAAAAATGTTGTGCCTCAGGAGACAGTTCTTGGCTATGAGGGAATTAGTGCCGGAGACAATTTAAGATTAATTAAAAAAAAATAAGTTCAATGGATGGAAGTACTGGCCATGAGTGCTTGCAAGAAAATCTTCTAATTCTGAAACCCTAGCCTTCCAAAGCAAAATGGCTAGAAAGGCTATGAGAGTTGTAGGGTGAAGGTGTAACAGAAAATGGAGGAGACATAATTTTGGCATAGGCAATTAAGAATCTTTGCTTTTACTCTATAGAAAGAATGATGTAAGACTAAGAAAATGTGAATGAGATTCATGGATGTGGAGCACCCATTAAGGGCTTCATGATTAAATTTAATGAGTACAATTATGTAAATTCATCAAAAACTAAACCAAAGAACCACTACATCTTACACTATGCAAGAGAGGAAAATACATACACATGAATGCTGAAATTCAAGAAAAATACAATCACTGCAACTTCCCAATGTTGGAATCAAATTGTAATTTCATCTTTAGATTTCAGAGAGTATGTTTTCTTTACATTGCCAGTCATGGATGATTGTGGCCTTCCAAACCCTTCCTAACCCTTTTCTCATCTAATTCCTGAGATTTTATTTATGTTTCTTAGCCTAAATGAACTAATTGTCTCCCATATCATCAGAAATATGTGGTTTGATACTGATTTGCAGCTCAAAACCCATTATCTCATTCTCAATTCTCAGTGTTTGGTCCTTATAGAAGTAATTCACACTGAGCTTTGGCAAAGTGAAGCTAACATCTTCTAGAAATTCCAACATATAGTTTTTTGCGTATAACATGGAAAAGATTTTATAAACCTTGTGCCCAAATTTAGATAAATTTCCATGGTAATTACATCCATGGAATGAACAATGGAACCAATATGTTTACCATTTGAAACTAGTGACTTTGCTTGTCCAAAATGACCCCAATGAAATCCTCCAGGCACATGGGTTTACTCAGGAACTGAATCTACAGAAGATTACTTTCCATTTTTTCGATATGCAACATGCATGTGATTCGCACTCTGTAATGCCCATTTTTCTACATTTTCCTTTGGCACAAAATAAAAAACGCAAATTATTAATATACAAATCGAATTCTAGTGAGTCTTCCATAGTGTGTAGGGTGTTTTTTAAATGAAAAATGGTGTTTGAAGGAACTCAGAAAACATGTGAAACCGCTTCGAATTTATGGAAATTTCCTACCCTAAGGTCAATTGAGGCCTTTCTGCACAAAATGCATATCATGGATTTTTGAAATCTTTCTCTATTTGCTTGAAAATCAATCCCGAAATTCACTACATGGAGATGTCCTTGTTTTTCCACACTACAAATTTGGTACAAAAAATAAAGATTTTTCTTCACAAGTGTTATTAGTTCTCTACCAAGATAGACCCTCTCCTCCTTAAGAAAGGGTACTTATTACCAATAAGAGCATCAATCAATGCATCCATGATTTTTTTATTTTGTTGCAAAATGAATAAGTAACACTACAAAAACTAACAAATTGAAACATCTCACACAAAAGAGGACCTTTTTTTAATGAAAAATCCATTGAAAATATCTTAAAGCATTCGAAAAGGAAGATATGTTTACAGATGTGTGGACATCATTCAATTACTGTCCACGAATATTTTATTCTCTCATTTCCTTCATTAAGGCAATATTTGACTGTAAGACTTTACTGTATAAAATATTGTGTGTATGCTCAAGCAATACACCATTTAGTGTATTACATGACTGATATCTATTAGGTGGCACAAGGAGAGTTTCAATGAAGAACATTACATGACTTGGTGATTTATTCAAATATTTTATTATCTCTTGTTGTATATCCCAAATTAGAGAGCATATATGAGATTCATTCTCCCATAACAACCTGAGATTCTCTTTTATCTCTAATGATGTAAGAAATCTATTTTTAGAGCATATTTCTTGATCCTTCACCAACCCAAGCATAACATTCATATTTGGATTCATTTTCTTCTGAGGACCTTTGCTTCTTTGTTCCTTGTTTTAGATCGTGATAGATTGCTCCATCCCTGAAGGATTTATAGCATCATCTTTTGTGGAATGATTCTTAGATACTCCACTGCTTCTAGGATTAAGCTTATTAAGATTATTATCATCCACAACAATATCAGATATATTTCATTATCTTCCAAACAATGGAGTGGGATTAAACTGCAATCCTTTGATGATATTTGCATTCATATCTTTTCGAGACAATGCAACCTGATATAACCTTCCAAAAATAGGGCTGGTAATTTTGGGGACTTTTGCTCCAAAGTTCTTACATTTCTTCTTATTCATTTTTGACGCCATGGTATTCAAGACTTCCTTAGCCTCACTAAACTTAAGAGTTGTCAAAGTATTTCTCCTAGACTACGAGGGTGTTAGATCTTTTTGATCAATTGGATATTCCTCTTTATTATCTTTTGATAGCAATCCATCATCTACTAGATTTGATCTTCAGCTTTTAACACCGATGATATCCCCATGTATAATGAGATCAATATTTTTAGCATATTTTTTGATCTGCTTCCTTTCGAGGTTAAACTGATGCAAAAGATGCACATTTGTTTCATGAGATTTTGAGCAAACTTAAAGGCCATTGGGTCATACACTAGTAACACAAGTTCAATGTGGCAACATTAATGAGGGAAATGGACAACATGTTCTCCATACATGATACAACTTCCATACTAATTTACCAGACCAAGTACTAGATCATAAATTTCTTCACTTAACACCACATCCTCATCTATTTCATTACCAGTAAAAATATTTGAAAACACCCCAAATAGAATTTTTATTGTTGATGGTAAATGTGCATCCTTTTTTAGGTGAGTAACTTTTCACGAGAGTTTTAATACCATAGATTAAAAAAAAACATTCTTTACTCCCTTCTTTCCATTCCATCTTTAGAATATGAGCAATGTTACTATTTAGGTGCCACCAAACCTACAAAATTTCGGTCTTGTGTTGGAACATTCTTGAAGACCTTTGATACTTCCGTTGTGCCAAAATGAGCCACAAAATTGATAATTAACGGACATCTATGATTATTTATTTATTAATTCAAAATATTTTCTTTTGGTTTGTTTCCATTTGAAAAATGGCTTCTTTCTTATCATGGTCTATAAGGGAAAGAGAATTTGTGAAAAATAAGGGAGAAATCATTTGAAAAAAATTATCTGGCCAATAAATGATTGCATTGAATTTTTGTTGTGTGGTAAGGGGATTTCAAAAATCACCTTAATTCTTCTAGGTTCTATGAAATTTCCTTCCTTGGAAATAGTAAAACCTAGAAGCTTACCTTCACTAAAAGCAAAGAATGACTTCTTAGGATTCAAGGAAATTCCAAATTTGCTGCATCTTTCAAATATTTGTTTTAAGTCATGGAGATGATTATTCTATTTTTTTTAAATAAATTGTAATATCATCTAGATACAAAACAACTGATTTATTGATCAAACCTTTGAAGGAAATATTCATGGCTCTCTGGAATGTAGCTCCAACATTAACTAATCCAAAAGGTATCTTCCGATAAGCATATTCTCCTCATTTGGTTATGAATGTAGTTTTCATTATATCTTTGAGATGCACAAGGGTTCGATTATAACCTAAAAAACCATCTAAGAAAGGCATCAATTCAAAACCTGCAACCGTTTGCAAAAAAATTCCATCTCAGGCAAAGGAAAGTTATCCTTTTCACATGCCTTATTTAAATTCCTAAAATCTATGCAAATTTAGATATCTCCATTCTTTTTCCTAACCAACACAAGATTTGAAACCCAATTGGAATGTCTGAATGGGAAAATTATTTTGGCTTTGAGTAGCGTATCTAACTCGGTCTTAATTTGGGCTTCTAGATTAGGGTGAATCTTCCTAAGTTTTTATTAAATTGGTTTACATATGGAAGCATAGGAATAATATGTTGAATTATAGATTTTTCATATGTTTTAAGATCATGATATCTCCAGGAACATACATCATTGTATCTTTTCAACAAATGAATGAAATAAGATCTTTCAGACAGTGTAATTGCAAGGCCTAAATTGATGTTTTGAGGTTTATGATCAGACCCTAGGGTAACCAATTCGAATCTTAAAGTAGAGAATTGAATTTTTCAATTGGTAACCTTTGTAAATCCATATTTTAAATCATACAAGTCTTCCAATTTCACTAGCGGCTTAAGAAAATAATTTTCTTCAAAAGACTTATTTAGCTTCTTATCTTGCTCATCTTCGTCAATGATTTGTTCAGAGTAAGACCCTTCAAAAATCAGAAAGCTTAGAATGTCATTGTCATAATTAAATACATGCCAATTAGTTATGTTATATGGAATGGAGGGGCAAAAAATCAATTCAATAAAAAATATGTCATTACTAAAATCTTCAAGTGCAATGAGGTTAGAGGAAACATTAGCTAGGAGATCAACACTATCATTTTGTAATTTTGGAATTAGAGATATATTGAATGTAGTGAAATGAGATGTTAAATCTCGGATCAAATATTGATAATGTTTGAGATGATTAGAAACACAATGAATACTATTACTCACTTGTTTAATGACAATCTCTGAATCACCGTAAACTTTAATATATTTGACATCAAGACTAATGGCCTTTTTCAAGTCTTGTACCTGCAATGCTTCATATTCAGCATTGTTATTGGTACAATAAAACTCCATTCTCCATGCAAGCATAGTCTTTTCTCCATCTGGGTTTACTAAGATGCATCTAGATTCTACACCATCATTAGATTTTGATCCACAAAAGTAAAGAGTGAAAAATAATTCATTAGATTTATGTATAACATTATCTACAATATTGATACATTTTGATGAATCCTTGTGTGAAATTTTTTATATCTAGGACAAGATATAACCAACATGAAAGAAAGATTTTTGAGCTGGGATATTGCCAAAGAAAGAATCTAGAGAATGATTTCCCAATAAATTATTTGTGAACACTACTGATTCATTTTCCTCATCCAAATCGATCACATGGTGCTTCATATGTTTTTCCCTATCAACAAAAATTTGATTAGGTTTTCCATTCTAGGGAAGCCAAAGATGTGATCAATTAGTTGAAAAATATCCATGTAGTTTCTCAAACCAATCCCTACTTAAAATAAGGCCACAAAATTCTGGGACATCTGCCACCAATATATCGATTATTTGACAAACTTTAGGATTTGAAGACAATGTAATTAGGACATCATTCATCTCTCCCAGGAAATTTACATTTGTTCAAACTAACTAAAAAATTTGAACAATAGATTTCTAAGGTGAGATATTCAATTTGAGATAGACCGAATAAGGCATGATATTGGATGATGCACGAAAATCTACAAAACAATTATGAAAATTCTTGTTAAATATTTCAAAAGTCAAGAGAAAAAGAGGAGTGTGATAATTTGATCTATCTCCAATCAAAATAGCATCGGAAGAATCAACCTTATCTGTAAAGACATTTGGGGGTTTTCCTTTCCCTTTTGAGGCTTTTGTAGTAACAACAGTAGAAGGTAATGGAGATGCAAGGATTCCATTAATTCATTGAGTAATAATTTATGTTGTTGCTTTAATTTACTAACCTCATATAAGCAAATGTTATCTTCTTCTTTTTTTATGTCTTCTAAAATATTATATTCAATGTTATTTGATACTATCAAAGTTTTAGATGATAAGGAAGACTTGGAAGTAGTTGGAGCAGAAATAGAAGATTGAGTAGAAGTCTTTTGCATTGTACCTTTCTCTTTAGTAGAAGGAGTTGAAGACTTTATATTCTTACTTGTTGAAGTAGTATTGATAGGCCCCTTGCTTCTAGTATTTACGGGAAATTATTCCTCTTCTTCTTAATTATCTAAAGTGGTCAAGGTGAAGTCCCATAAGCCATGAGCTTAAACTATTTCCTCTTCTTATGTTTCATCACAGATAGAGATGTTTCTTCTTCATCATCATCCCCATAAAATTATGCATTTTATATATCAACAGGAGGTTTTCACTGTGATGGTTGATTCCTTTTGAAAGGCCAAATGGACTTCCTCGAAGATTCAACAACTTGTTTCTTGATTTCAACCATCTCATTTGACATTGTTTTAAAAACAAATTGCAATCCTTCAAGGGCATAAGGATATTTAGGAGCCTTTTCCTTGGATTAATATTTAAAAGTCTCTTTTTTGGTCTTCTTTATTTCCTCAATGGCAGACTTATTCTCAAGATCCTAAACTCTCTTTTCTATGGATAAAGCTTCTTTCATGTTGTCAAAAAGTACTGTTTTTTGTGCTCTATCCATGAACATAGAAATATTTGAAAGAAGAGCAAAATGTACCACTCAATCTACACATCAATACCAAGATTTCTTCGACTTGGCTTTGATGAACTCCAAATCAAACTCATAGGATGAAAATTCACTTAGAGTACTTCCCCCCAACAGTTTTCACAATAATATGTATGTGATGGCATTGCAATTAGAAATAACCATAGTTTTGTGGAGTAGGATGTAATTTCGGATCCTGTAAAAAACTTGGACAACTTCCAAAGCTAAATTTTCAACATGACTATACATAACTTCAGTATCATTGAGATTCTAACTCAAGTAATAAATAGGATTTTCAATCCATACATCATCCTCCTAGACTAACACCATAGCCATAGTAGTAACTGCAGTGGCGAGGTACAAGAAATAATCACATTGGTAATTTGGGGGATACAGAAAGAATGCTCAAATCAGAACATATTTAAAGGCATCGAGCACCTTTTAAGCAATGTCATCCCAATGAGAGGGAAACCCTTTCTTTAACAAGCAAGTAAATCCTTTGGTCATTTTTGCGTAGTTGGGAATGAATCTACAAATAAGGCTAGCCTTTCCTTGGAGTCATTGAAGCTGAAGGAGGGAAGAAGGAGTAGGTAGATCAATAATCACCTAGAATTTCAATGGGTTGATATGAATTCCATGCTTCGATACAAGAGAACTGAGAATTCGACCAGAAATTATGCAAAACACACACTTATGTGGATTGAGTCGAATGTTATAACATCGACATCATAAAAATATGGCCCTAAGGTGCATCGGGTGATCACATTGATGTTTCGAGAGAGTAGGAAAATCATCCAAATATGGTTGCACAATATGTTTTATGTCATGAAAGGCATAATTCATTTCCCTTTGAAACATAACTCCAAAATTATTCAATCTGAAAGGGAGTTTTCTATACGCAAATATGTCCGAGGGACAAATAAATGAAATCTTATGTTGGTCCACTAGGAGAGTGTTTATCTGATTATAGTTGGAGAATCCCTCCATGAATGAAAATTTCTTACAGCAGGAACAATCATAAAAAATCTAGTCGATGAACGGGGTGGGATAATTTTCCTTAGGACAAGAACGATTTATGTCCCGATAATTAACACACACATGAATCGTCCCTTGTTTCTTCATGATAGCAACAATATTTAACACCCAATCAGTTAATGGTACTGGATAGATGAAACCAACGTGTATATGTTTTACAACTTCAGCCTTAATAGCAGAAGCCGTCTTTGGATGGACTAGATGGAGGTGCTGCCAAACTAGTTTAGCATCTATATACGTCTTAATTTCATGTATAATGATGTTCGAATCGATACGTGGAATCTCCTTGTAAGACCAGGTGAAAATGTCTCTAAACTCCTAGAATAGGGATTTATATGTTTGGATCTATTCAAGAGAACAAGATGCATCGATATGTATATTCTTAATAATGTTGGGTTGATCAAGATATCAAGACAGATAGTCTCTTCAATATTCGATAAGTTCTTCTCATAATCGACATCGTGAATGGATACGCAACTCATAGACAAATCAACATTATTGGTTCGATATAGTTCGCTAATATTATCCTCGTAGGAACTTGGCAAGGAGGAACGACGTTAATGATCTTCCCATGGCACATCATCTAACATCATGATCTCCATGATGCTCTCATTAGTAGAAAACATGCGAGAAAAAATATCAGAGGATATGTCATAATCTAAGGAATAATCTATCCAATTGATCGAAGAGGAGTGATTTAAATAAACCGCACAAGCTGAGTAGATGGATTCATAGTCAAGCTAAATGGGGCTCAACGTCATACGGTCACCATAACCATCGATATTATATTAATCTGGAACTACCTATGGATTATATGGAGTAGTAAAAAATATAGCATATTAATATAGGAAACCGAGGTGGTTTTGTCGGAAAGTGGAGGAGGAGGAAGTGAAAAGGTTCCCATGAGAGAGGAATCCTTAAACAGTCCAACCCCGACATGCTGATATGGGTGAGGGATTTCCCCCATGAGAGGGACACTTCCATTAAATGGATAATTGGTGGAAAATAAAGTGATATGATTAATGGTTATGATATCGCCTTTATGAGGAAAAACGACCATTCTGAAATAGTTTGAGACAATTGCAACCATAGTATAAACCTATGTATGAACGAGTAGAAGGTTGTAACCTAATGTATGTGAATAACTTGGACTTATAAGGATACATTCTTGCCACATAATTCTACTTGTAGTGAATTCAAAATCCCACAAGTTTTATAGATTCTTCCATCAAAATCCTTCAAAGTGGTTGGCGATAGACTTAATTGGGGAGAACCAATGGCCTTCTAGAAAGACAGAGACATAATATAGGTTGAGGCTCCCTCATCCATAATGGAATGATTAACATTCTTACCGCAAATGGAAACCTAGATCACGAAAGATAATTGAGCCAAAATTTGATGTGTATGATTGTCATGGTCAAAAACTACTAGGTCGGAATCTGAAGGATTAATAAATACAATTGCAGAAAGGAAAGCTTTCTTTTGTGTGGGAATGTTTTGCAACACCTCGAGAGTGGACATGGCTAAAAGATATTGAGCAAAATTCTCAACTATGTTATAATTCTAAGTGGCTCTCATGCCAGGGTTGAAAATTTTTTTATGGATAAATCCTTTAGGAGGCTTAATCATCAACTTAGTAGGTATGGTATTTGGAGTAGGATCCGATGGAGATGCGATGAAGGTGGTACGTTCTTCAGTAGCCTAACTATTCGATGGATTCACATTACCATAGTATTTACTTCAAGTGGCCACCATAACATCATTTTTTGGATTAGTGGAAGAAAGAATCAAAATTGAGTTAGAGGAAGTGGTATCGCAAGCAACCATATTGGTCTCTTGATTCAAAAACTGATCTGTCAACACAATAGGAGTAGTAGATGATTTAAGGAATCGATTCACTTCTGCCTGGTGTGAAAAATTCAGACTGAAATGCTCCTTATTACAAATCAAACATGGGTAATGAGGTTTCTACTTTTATTTAGAAGGCTGATTGTTTTTTTTATCCCACAGAGCGTTATCTTTCTTCTTTTTACCTTTTCCTTTCTTCTTAGTTTATGGTTGCTGATATTTAACTTTGGATGATTGAATGATATTGATCTCAGTAGTAGAAGCCATAGGAGTGGTGGAAGGAGGGCTTTGAGCAATCACAATAAGAGTCGAACCAGATGGTTTACTTGAAGACTGTTGGCTGGTAGAACCAATCACTCCATCAGCAACATGTGATTCTTTACTAGGAGGTTGAGGAACAATATTGGAATGTCACGGAGAATTTTTTATTTTATCATAAAGTGTGATAGATTGGGTATAAATAAGGTCCAAATACTGGGCACGAGTAATTACTTTCTCTTCTGTCACAATTTCACCCTTGGAAACATCTTTTGTGATAGATGGAAACACAGACTTAATGAATCCTTTAACTAAGAATTACTCAAGAAAAAACATTTTAACCAAATGATGATGATGTCACCACTCATGAATGTGATCCAAAATGTGAGTGGCATTAGCTTGTTTGAAATTTGTTAAGAGTTTAGTTCCTATCTCATATCAGATGGGTAACTAGAAATGTGTTAGGAATGTGGTGGCTAAGGCGCTAAAAGTATTGAATGAAGCTCATGGTAGTTAAATATACCATTTTACTATCGTATCAATGAGTGTACACTAGAAAAGGCGCAAAAAAACATAATCATCACTTAGAGAGTTTGAATAACACCACAAATAATAATTCATCACATGTGTGGATGGGTCTTCTCTGGGATTTCCATTGAATTTTGGGATATCACTAGGAAACTTCGTGGAAATATCTAGCCACCAACAAGAATGAGCAATGGGATCATTGGTGAGCTTGGTCAAATCTAGCAATTTGAGAGTTTCTATAATGGAAACTCTCCATTAAGGTCTAGTGGAGGATATCCTGAATAAGATGGGATGGTCTAGGAAATAGGTATCTGTGTTGCGGGATAGGGAGTATTTTGATAACCAGAATACAAATAGAATTGCCACCTAGCTCGAGGATAACCTTGTAAAGGTTGAAATGACTGGTTTGGATTTGCGGACCATAAGGCATTTGAGGTATACCATGATATAGTTGATATTATTTCCCTGTGGGATTTTTCATCATCTCAACATAGGGATGGTTAGGTCGTGTCTATGCCATACCATATATATTATGACACATTTGAATTTTAGGAATGTCATGGCCAAGTGGTAGTGATTGTAAGTTACCTTGAAAAGGTTGGATATATAGGTCTTGAGAAGTGTTAGATACCAGTGGGGTAGGTTGAGTTAAAGATGCAGCCTGTAAAGGTTGGCTCATATTCACTTGAGTTTGAACTCGTTGAGATATACATTGTTGAACATGAATATGAGATGTAGGTGGAATAGGTTGAGAAATTAAATATGAAGCCACAACCAAGCCAGGTTGTATGAGCACAATAGGTTTCCAAAAATTAGAAACCATTCCTGAATATGGAAGACTCATTTGATACTAAGAACTAACTTGAGGAGATGGAAATATCCCTGTAACAATTTCCCCCCTATCGAAAGAGAAGGGTCATATGGAGGCAATTTCTCCCCAAGAGGAGGGTTCTAAGGTGAATTAGGCTATTGTAGATGTCAATACCCACTAACATGAGCACCAACCTGCTGCTAAACCATATGAGTATATGGAGGAGGAGGAGAAAACTATGTAGCACTCATTAAATAAATTCGAGATGTGGACAACATGGGAGAGGTCCATGGACTAGATGTTGTGCCAAGAAAGGTACTAGACAAAGAGTGGTAACCAGGCAAGAAGGATGAGCCACCATAGAAATTTGTCTTTGGCGATGTTACAAACATGGATTATTTTGCAACATGGGTTGTCTCGGTCGTGGTAGTATATACATACTGAGAAACCATAGTAGATCCAGTCATGGTTAACTGTCCTAAAGAGGGTTGTTGAGGGAAACTCAAAGGAGAGTTGAAAGGAAAAGAATCAGACAAAGGAGGTTGTAATGGAGTATGAGGAGAAGGAAAAGGATGGGATTGATAAAGCATATCCCATACTCGAATGAGAGAGGAGGGTTGAGGATCTTCCTGTGGAATCTCTTTAATACTCACAAGACCATGTGGAAGTGATTCACTGTCGAGTCCAAGATATACAGGTTGTGGTTGTGTCTGAGAGAGAGGAAGAGAAGAGGAAGGTCCTAAAATAATGGATGCAGATAACTGAGGTGCCTCAGGTTGTATAACCTAAGTTTGTGTTGTCTCTGATTTAGCATAGTCAAATATAATAACCTCAAGTAACGAGATTTCAAGTACTTTGGTTTCGACTATGTCACATTCACCATCCATTGGAGAAGTAATATTGATCTTAGTACTCACAAGGAAAGATGATTATGGTGGATCAATTTTAGGATTAGGACTAGAAGTAGTAGCTCGTGAAGCACTAGATTTAGTAGTCCATGTCTTCTTATGCTTCTAACAATGGCCAGGAATTACCTTAGGTGGAAGAGGAGGCTTATATTGCATTCTACAGGAACGAAAAAGGATAGGGTGTTTTTATTCCATTTTAGACTAACAAATTTTAATAATTAACACAAAAATAAATCAAAGAGGGTGAACTAGGAATAAAGGTCTACCAAGAAATAGTGAACTGTAGTATAAAACCTTGGAGGACCAAGGATTTATGTATGGGCAGGAAATATCCCCAAATGTCGTGGTCAATGTATCACAGTATATAAGGTGGAAAACTCATTTACATATGGTGAGGATAACAACCTATGGTGGAATTCTAAAATATACTCCATGGTACATGGAAGTGCAGTCCATGTTAGTGTTGTTTAATGCATAACTATACAATGAGAGTGTTCCCATATACCTTTCATGCATGGAGTGCCATCCAACATACCCGGAGGTACATGGAGAATAGTCTGAAAAATGATAGATACTATGTTTATAAACGCTGGAAAACGTCTCTAGCCTAGACCTCTAAATGTTTGCATTAATGTTTCAAATTGTCCTAAATATTGGCTCAATAAATTTTAAAGTTTATCTTGAATTAAGTTTTAGTTTTTAGGGCTCACCACAAATTTCACCTCAATATCCTAAAAATGCAGGCTAAAATGATGAAATGATTTTTTTCTTTCAGAGAAAATCAATGTATGGGAGGGAAGAGAAAAAATAGCATGCACCATACAAGATGAAACAAACAAGTTTTTAAAATGAAATTCCCTTAATGCAACTTTTCCCAATTCCAATTCACACACAAAACCCTTCATGCAATGCAAGATGCATAAGATTTTTCCTTTCAATTCCACTTAGTTATCAATTGAAAACTAATGTATGGTCCTAGTCATTCATAAAAGAAACTATTCGGAACGATGATTGAAGCACCAATTATTTCAAGCAATCAGTTTTCGAATGACCTAATTGATAAGAACAAAGGAAAATATAAAACAATTCTCATCAAAGGCACTCAAAACAAATAGAAAACAAGATGGAGGCTTTTAAGAGACCAAGACACACTCAGGTACATAAGGAGGACCAACTAGAACAAAGCTAATCAGAGAGAAAAACACAAAGAGGAAATTTTTTGCATGAAACGAGAGTTAGTGCATGTGCTAAAAAGAAACCAGTGATTTGCAATGAAAGTGAAAATAAGGCCAAGGAGCGCTACAAAAATCTATCTCTAGACGAGGGGGAGTGTTGATAAAGGTAAGGCCAAGTTCTGACACAAAAACATCCATTGGAACTCAATGAAAGGTCTTCATAGGGTCAATTCAAACCAAGTGAGGCAATGGAGGTATCTTTGAGAGGTGACAAGTACTAGGGAGAAGGAAAATGTTATGGGAATGAACCGATCCCTAGTGGAATCACCAATTTGTTATGTGAAATTTATAACTGTGAATAGAAGTATCATCCCTAGACCTAGTGGACTAGTATAGAAAAACATAAAGCAAAGAATATAAAGTTACCTTTAGAGAAATTGAAGAATGGAAATAGGCTACTTGGAATTTTTTTCAAGCTCTTCTCTCCTCTCAGCTTGTAAGATCCAATCATAGCTTCGATTTCTATAATTACAGACTACACATACAATCAACACAATCCAATGATATATGACATCTATGTAGCATTATCTAATTACTTTATTCAATTGATCAATAAAGAATTTAAATATATGAATGTAAACATAGCATAACACATATAGGAAAACAATATATCCTTTGTATTAATATGAATAGGATAGATTTTACAACCAAGAATAATAGTTGATCTTGTAGAGATCTCCCCAAGTTGACTTCTCCTTCCTTATCACAAAGCATGCCTCAATGCCACCTTAATGCATGAAGATGATGACTCCTTTAGATTCAAGGGAGTAGGATGAGGGAATGATTAACCTCCAAGAGCCAACCATGATGTTGTAGATGGTTATAAATTTATAGGATATGAATGGTAGTTTAGTAATTCTTATCCATTTACCAATCTAGGCTTGAGATCCACTTAAGAGGAGAGGATGAGCTCAAGGGATAAGAGGAATAATCTCCAAGGTAGGATCAAATACGATTCAAAGTTCTTATCCAAGGTAAATGGTTGAAGAAACTCTTGGAATCTCATGGAAGAGGAAGCTTTAGGATTCTTTTTAATTTTTCCAAATTTCTATAAACTACGCACCCCCAACAAGGGGCAATTTGATCCTAATCAACACTGGTGCATAACTGAGAAACCTGTTGGTGAACATAGGTCCCTAAAGGGCTAGAGTGATTTGAGCCTTAAAAGCATTGATTTGAGGCAATCAGACCCATCAAATCAAGGATTTCGCACATTCATGCTTAGGGGTTTTTGTAGGGATGATGAAAAGGTGTTCGCGAATGTGGATTAATCCAATTTGTAGGCCTGTTGACCATATGCGATAAAATGGCGTATAACGATGCGGTATACTCACAAAAATATTTCCTAATCCTCAAGTTGTAGTGTGAATCACTCAATATTTAAGACATTGGTTCCAACCCTGTCTGTGTATGATGCTAGGTCACTAAGAATTATAGGATGGCATGTTTGGTAACATTCATTTAATTTGGCAGTTAGCCATTTTTGGAGAGATCGCTATAGACTCTATTAAATATGTGTTATAGTAGAATTGCTAAACTAAGTAGATTGATCAAAATTGTATGCTAGAATAAAAAACATGACACAAACCTAAATTGCACTAATTCAATGTAGTAGTTAATGTGGTTTGTGTAGCACATTTTTCCAATAATGGGATTCCTCTAGTCTTGGACAAATGATATTATAGGGACATTTTCATAAAATTCATATTAAGAATGTATTTTATACTTGAATTTCTTTGAATAGGTACTTTTGTCAATTGACAAAGGAAACCATACTAAGAAATTAAGGATCAATTATATCATGCAAGAAAACACTTTGCATGATTATGATTATTAAATTTGTGCTCTAGTATTTACTTTCCTGTAAATTGTAATTCATTAAATGTGGTTCTCAAACTATGTGATAGAGCATGAGGAAAATATTTTTATGGTTTTAGAGTGAGAAAAAAATTATATATGGGTGAACCGAGAAGAGGCTGAGTGTTGTGTGTGAACAAATAGTGTATGAGACAAAATAGAGTGGAATAGTAGAGAAAGTTTCACAAAGGAACTTCTATGGTTGTGTGCCAATACTGGATATGTTGAGTGAAGAGCACTGAGATAAGTGGATGAAAAACAACTAAGTGTGTGTGCAATGAAAAGGAGAAGGATCTATAGAGAGACAATAGACCAAAGTCACGATTTAATCACGTAATATTGAGTTTAATCATTGTTCTCAATTAAAAAATGTATGAAAAGTAGAACACTTGATTGAAGTAGGTAGGGGCCTGCAATTATAAGAGGTCGAGGCATCTAGGAAAGTTGTGTCTTGCTGATTTTAAGGGGGTTGGGGCCTTCACTAAGTTGGTTCCCACAAACATATGATGTATTCAAAGTTGGTGCCTTGATTACTATCATCATACAAAAACAAGCTTTGGTGGTTTTGGTGATTACTATCTATCATGTATTATATAATTTTTTGCAATTGAAATTTTAGATTGCTCAATATAAAAAAAAGAAAAGTTATTATTTATTGATTCAAACCCTCTCTTAGTAATTCCTAATTTCGCACAATTGGTATCAGAGCCTGGTTCCTTTAGGAACAACTTAATCATTGGAAGGCATGTCAATAGGGAATTATTGCCAGAAAATAATTTTAGTATGCTTATTCAAGTAACATACCAGTCTTTAATGGTACAAATTATGTATTGTGGAAATTCAGGATGGAAGTCTATCTCATGTTCCTAGGTGTATATGTTTGGAGTTATTACTAGTTTATCATATTGTCCTAGATACCCCTCCTATAGTTGCAGATGGTAAAAATATTTATGGAAATAAGGCAAGGGTGAAGATTTAAATTCTCTTTAGTCTTAATCAATTTGAACTAGAAAAATTAATGCATTATAAGTTAGTCAAGGAAGTATGGGACATGCATAAGAATAGTTATGAAGGATATGAGAAAGTTAAGAAAGCTAAGCTTCAAGCCTTAAAAATGAGGTTTGAGTGATTAAGAATCAATGAAGAATAAAATATAGTAGAATAGTTTCTTAGAGTTGATGAGGTAGAAAATATGATTAGAAGACATGGAGAAGACCTCAAGAAAGAGGTATTTGTCTAGAAGGCATTGAGATCTATACCTATGATATTCAATGCTAAAATTTCATCTATAGAGGAGATGTAATATTTGAAGACTATTTAAATAAATTAGCTACATGGAACCCTCATAGCCTATTAGATGAGAATAGGAATAGAGGGGTTTGAGCCAAAGGAGGCAACATTTGAAGTGTCAAATAATTCCAAGGAAGAAAAATATCACCAAGAGTGCTTTAGTTGTGAATATGATTAGGAGTTGGATCAGTTTGCTAGAAAGCTAAAACATGGTTCAAGAAAGTATAAGGGAATGTTAAAATTGGAAACCAGGCAAAACTTCATGTGGGTCATCTTATTAAAGGCTAATAATATTTTTATTATATTCCTCTTGTCGAGAGGTGTAGGATTGATATAAAGATCATCTGATTCTGATAAGTATTCACGGAGATATGAATTTATTTTGATTATGGAATTATTATCAAGCCGACCTACAACTCATGTAGGCTCAAAAGCCCAACAGTCACATCTATTCACCCACCAACGTTGTGTATAAATATAAGAGGACTTTTCCTCATTTGAACTCACTCATCTCATCACATCTCTCTCTCTCTCTCTCTCTCTACTGCACAGGTATGAGTCTATTCTCTACTGCGCTGAAATGGGTCTCTCTCTCTCTCACATGTGAAGCCGGAAGCTATTGAATTTGAAGCTGCAACTGCAGAAGTAAAGATTGGCTTGCGTGGCCTAGAAGATCTCCTCTTTGGAACTGCACTGTAGGTTCATCTGAACCTCCTTTGAAAGACGCAACTTTTGGTGGTGGAATGAAGTCAATCCGACGAACGGTTTGCAAGATATCGACTGCCCTAGTTTGAAGCCGGAAACTGCTGAAACTGACGCTGCAACTGCAGAAGTAAAGATTGACTTGCGTGGCCTAGAAGATATCCTCATCTGAACTACGTTGTAGGTTCATCTGAACCTCCTCTAGAAGCTGAAACTTTTGGTGCTGGAATGAAGTCAATCAGACTGTTGGTTTGTGAGATATGGTCTGCCCTAGTTTGATAATGAAGTCGCTAATGCTGATGCTACTGATCTAGGGTTTGCTACTGCTGATATGAATCAGATTTATTGTACTATTTCTCTCTGCTGAATTATTGAAGATAAAAGAAGATTTGATCAAAGGGTTTCCCCACACATTGTGGGGTTTGTCCCTAGCTAGCCGCCACATCTTGTGTCTCTTGTCTTGGCTTGTTTTCTGTCGATCGTTTAATGTTCTATCTGCACTTTACTTTATTTACATGTGATTGCTAATCGGTGGAATATAATAAGAAAAAGAAGTAAACTGTTATAAGCATAGAACACACCATAAGTTAACAGGGAAAGATATCGTTTAAATGATTTGACTATGATATAATTGGAAATTTTTCCTCCAAGTGTCCATATAAAGAGAATCGAGGAAATGAAAAGGATAAAAAGACCAAAGATAAAGCTTAGAAATCTCAGAAGAAGAAACCATTTATGAAAAAGGGGCTCTACTCCAAAGTAGACAATTATTTTTATAAAGAAAATAATGAAGAATGTTCATAAGATGAGCCTGATGAATGCTTACTTAATTAAACAAAGTCATTCGGTAGAAATTACATGAGAGAATTTTTTGGCCAACAAGTGTGGTTCATCATCAGGACCAGATGAAGAGGCAGACCATGGCAAAGGCTTAAATAGAGAGAAATGTAGAGAGATAATTTCAAGTAACGGCTATATTTGAACAATAATGTTTAAATTATAATATTAATTTATTAATATATTAAAAACAAATATTATTAAGTAACAACTATATTAAACGGCTAGTTTTTGAAAAATAATATTTAAATTAATTAAGTAAAACCAAATATTACTAGTTTTTGAAAAATAATATTTAAATTGTGATATTAGTTTATTAATTTATTAAAATCAAATTTTAATAAGTAACCATTATATTAAACAGCTAGTTTTTAAAATAAATAAATAAATAATCAAAGTCAAACTTTAAAGGAGGGGAGTCAAAAATTATAAAAACGAGTGAAGACCCCCTAATCGAAACAAGATCATTTGATAAATAAAATAACTAATGAAAATAAAATAAAATAAAGTAAATTAAAAATAATTAATGGAAAAAATACATAAAATAAAACAAAATATGCACAAGTCAAAATAAGTATATAAATAAATAAATAAAAACAGAAATATATATATATATATATATATATATATATATATATATATATATCCAAAGAAAAATAATCAATAAAAAGAATGGGGTCAACAATAAAATATGGGGCTCAGGCCCATTAAACAAATAACAAAAATACTAAAAGGAGTTATTAACTCTTTTTAGTATGTTTGTTATTTGTTTAATGGGCGTGAGCCTCATATTTTATTGTTGACCCCATTCTATTTATTGATTATTTTTCTTTGGATATATATATATATATATATATATATATATATATATATATATATATATATATATATATATATATATATATATATATATATTGACTTGTGTATGTTTTGTTTCATTTTATTTATTTTTCCATTAATTATTTTTAATTTATTTTATTTATTTCCATTAGTTATTTTATTTATCAAATGATCTTGTTTTGATTAGGGTCATCACTCGTTTCTATAATTTTTGACTTCCCTCCTTTAATGTTTGACTTTGATTATTTAATTATTTATTTTAAAAACTAGGTGTTTAATATAATGGTTACTTATTAATATTTGTTTTTAATAAATTAATAAACTAATATCACGGTTTAAATATTATTTTTCAAAAAATAGCTGTTTAATATAGTCGTTACCTATGAATATTTTTAATAAATTAATGAAATAATATCATTATTATTTTTTTTTTTCAAAAACTAGCCGTTTAATATAGCCATTACATATTAATATTTTAATAAATTAATAAACTAATATCATTATTTAAATATTATTTTAAAAAAACTAGCCATTTAATATAGCCGTTACCTATTAATATTTTTAATAAATTAATGAAATAATATCATTATTTAACTATTTTTTTAAAACTAGCCGTTTAATATACTCGTTACTTAATAATATTTGTTTTTAATATATTAATAAATAAAAGTTTTAATTTAAACATTATTGTTCAAATATAGACATTACTTGAAATTAGGTCTCTACATTGCTCTATATTTAAGCCTTTGCCATGATATGTCTCTTCATCTAGTCTTGGTGATGAACCACACTTCTTGGTTCTAAACGCATCGGCCAAAAAAATTCTCTCATGTGATTTCTACCAAAAGACTTTGTTTAATTCATTATGGATCACAGAAGCTTGAATACAGAATGCTTACTTATCGCATTCAAATTTGAATCTAAATCCAAAAATGACTCAGACATCAAGGAAGAAGAAGACATAGTCAGTTTTCAAGGGTAGCTCATTAGTGCTTTTGATGAACTAAAGAAGGCTAGAAGGAAGAACAAACAACTAAAATAAAATTTGTTGCAAGCTAAAGAAGGTATGTACAACTCTTTGTTGGTAATCAGGTCACTAATGAGAGGAGGGGCGTGGAGCGGGGGGGTGAATCAATATCAATCGAATTATTAATATTTTCCCTCTTTCAAACATTCATCTATATATATATATATATATATATATATATAAATGTAAAATGACATAAGCATCAAAATAGTCGCACACATGGACAAAATTATTTCTAGTGGAAAGCCTCAAATGGAAGAAATCCATCATGTTGTTTTTGCACTACTTTGCTTCTCTTATTAATTCTTCAAATGGTTTATTTACTTCATTAAGTTGGCCACTACCAGATAGGGGCCACAACCCCTACTACAATGTTTTGGCCACCACCAGCTAGGAATCCCCTACTCCCCATCAATTTTTTTGTTGACCACTACCAACAAGGAGCCATTACTCCTAACTTTAAAATCCACCGAATTTCAGAGGCCCCAACCCCCTCAAATTTGTAGTTACATGGTTTCATGCATTTTCATACATGGACCCCAATCAATAAACAATCTATGTAACAATAAACAATCTCATAACAAATAGTTGAAACATATTATCATACCAACTAATCTAGGTGGATATTGGTTGCCACCCTCCTATTCCACATATACCTTCAATCAATTTCATCATTTTCCTTGATTATAGAAGCATTTACTATTTTAGTAGTTTTTTCAAGTCCTGAACTTTTGGAGCTGGTTAACCCCATAAACAATGTTTGCTTGAGGTCCACAATAGGCTCGTGCCTCTGCATATCCTTTAGTACTTGGAGATATCTTTATAGTGTGGTATCATTCATGCCAAACGAAAATAATATGACCAAGGTAAAACCCCAAGAAGTTGGCTGCCCAACTAAGCCCAACGGGGCCCATAATGTAGAAATTAATGTGTCTATTTGAAAATGCTCATGAAATTTACTAAATCACAAGACACAAAGCTACTCTACTAAAATGTGGAAGTTAATTCACAATCTAGAACATAAATCATAGACATGCAACAAGAAACATCACACATGCACAAATATTTATCTAAGTGAAAGGAATTTCTCAAAACCCTTTCCTATTTGTATTGCATTAATCAGAGAATATAGATGAAATACATATGCTTTCTTAATCTTGAGAACAACCTGCAAGTGTATATTCTATTGCTCTGCCTAACTAACTAACTCTGGCCAACACTTAGCCAATTTTCAATCCCTCCAATTTCCTATTTCCGTGCATTGTTCCTCAAGTAAATTAACCCCTATTATTTAGAAATTTCCCACTATTGAATTGCGCAATTCCTCTAGGTCCTTCCTCTAATTGCATGCACCACATGTACACATTGGACTATGCTACAACTGATAGTACACTACCTTGAAATATCCATCTCAACTGGCTAACTCAAATTATCTACATGCAATAATTATTTTGGTTTGATTAATAAGTTAAATGGCTTATCACTGAGTGTGGTTGAAGTTCCACTTCCACAACTTGACATCCACTAGTTCTTCTAATAGTTAGAACTAGTTTAACAAACAATAACTCAAACTAACTAAAATATATTACTATAAATTAGAAATCAATCAATTAAACTCAAGCTTCCCCAACTCAAATTAATTTAGTTAACTAAGTGATAAGTGCCATGTCACCTCAACTAACTACCTCCAATATTTCTACTGAAATAGAAATTTTAATTTTCTCTGGTTTGTCCAAGGAAAAGTCAAACTGATATTTTCTTGCTACATTTTCAACACTCCCTCTTAGTAAGAAAGGGATTATCAACCACCCCTATTCTACACATGTGGAACTATAGGTTCCCTCTTGAAAAATACTTTGTCAAAATATCAAAATCGTGTTCCTCTATCGGAATGTACTGCAACAACGTAATTTACCTATACACACAATCTCATAAATGGTGATACCATATTACTACCAAGAAACCGTGGGGGACCGAACATTGAATATTCAACTTGATGTACTCTTTCAGTCTGATGGACACCCCACCCAATATGCATCTGTGAGGAAACATAACTTCACTCCTTTTGTCTATATGTACCATAGTCCAAACTGGGTGGTGCCTTTGAGGTATCGTAGAACATGATTGCTACCCTCCAAAACAATTTGGTTGGCCTAACCATATCTTAGGTCAGTTGGTTGACTGCATAACACATATATGGTCATGTGTTCACAAGATACATGAGTGAACCCACCAACTTCCGGTAAACAATAGCATACACTTCCTCACCTTAAGTCACATCTTACTTCCATGAATTGTTTGCTAGAGGATTCTACATGGGTTTTCATCTGTCGATGAAAAACTTACTAAGTATCTTGTTGGCATACTTTCCTTGAGAGACAAATAGTTCCCCATCACCTTTTCATACTTCCAATTCAAGGAAGTAGTGCATGAGACCCATGTCCCTCAACTCAAACTCTCTTACAAGGTCCCCATTGCAATATATGATTTGCAATTCATCACCAGTCAAATCAAGTCATCAACATATAAGAGAATAATCAACAATATACCTTCTACAAAAATATGATAGAGGTTTTCATCCACTTTAGATTTGGTGAAGCCCAAACCGATGATATAATTATTGATCCTGGTGTACCAAGCGCATGGTGCTTGCTTCATATCCTACAATTCTTGCTTGAGTCTGCACACATGAGTCTCTCAATCAAAAGTCTCAAAGCCTTCTAGTTGCTTGATATACACCTCTTCCTTAATAAATTCATTGAGGAAAGTTTTGTTGACATCCATCTGGTGGATCTTCCAACCCATCTGTGTATCCAAAGCAAAGATTGATCTCATGGATGTGTACCTTTCAACGGGATAAAAGGTCTCCTCATAGTCAATCTCCTCAACCTTGAAGTACCCCTTGGCCACAAATATGACCTTGTACTTTTCTATGCCTCCATCTGTTGCATGCTTCACCTTGAAGATCCATCTCGAAGCCACAACTAATTTGTTTGATGTTCTTAGGACCACTTCTAAAACCCTATTGTTTACAATGGATTCATACTCCTCCACCATTTCATCAACACATATAGCTTTCTCTATTTCTTCCTCAAAAGAGGATGGATCAGTCCCTAATAGCTCATTCATTAGAGCCATGTAGCCAGTGTACCAATTTGGTGACCTTCTCTGCATGTGCTGATTTGAAGGAGCACCCATATTCTCCCTCGCATCCTGCACAAGTCTCTCAAATTCTCTAGTTCTTTTCCTACCTTCTCTGGATGTTTTTTCTTGAGCGGTTGTCTCCAATCCATGCTCCTCAACTTGTGCCTACTCCAAAACATCTTGAGGCTCCTCCTTTGGAGCTAAAAGCTACTCTTCTGGTGGGATCTAAAGCTCCTTCTCAAGAGAGCACAACATGGCTTTGTCTTCATCAAATTTTACATTGCTTTGTACAACTGTCATTCTGTGGGATGGAAAGTACACATGGTAGTTGTGGGGAGTTTCCTTGTAACCCACAAATACCCCCAGCTCTAATATTGGCTCTAGCTTCTTCCTTGATACTTTGGAGACATGAAGTAAACAAAAGATCCAAAAATCCTGAAGTGTGAAACATCTGGCTTCCTCCTCGAGAAAGCCTCCTCCAGTGTAATCATTACAAAGAATATGATGATGTTAAAATTTGAAACTAGGACCAAACTCCATGTTGGTCATATTATTCATGGATGATAACATTTTTATTAGATTCCTCTCATCAAGAGGTGTAGGATTGATCTAAATATCATTCGATTCCGATAAGTATTTATGGAGATATGAATATATTTTGGTTCTGGAATAATTATCAAGCCAACCAACAACTCATGTAGGCTCAGAAGCCCAACAGTCGCATCTATTCAATCATCAACAGTTGTGTATAAATATAGGAGGCATTTTCCTCATTTGGACACACTCATCTCATCACATCTCTCTCTCTCCTACGCAGAAAAGAGGCTCTTCTCCTACTGCGTAGAAAGAGACTCTTCTCTCACATGTGTGGAAGGAAGGACACAGATTTAAGGCTGCAACTGTAGATAGGAAGTTTGACCATAGTTGACAATCTTTCTCCCTTTTTGAACTGCACTATAGGTGGACCTGACTCTCCTCAGAAGGTTGCATTTTTTGGTGAAGGAATCAAGCCGATCTGACGATCCGTTTGGAAGATATTGTCTGCCATAGTTTAGTGCTGATGCAGATGATGATGATGCTGATGATGCTGATGCCAGTGATGCTGGTGATTTCGGTGATGCTGGTGATGCCGATGATGCCAGTGATGCTGATGATGTTGATGCTGATGATGCCAATGATGTTGATGCTGATGATGTTGATGATGCCGATGATGACGGTGATGCCAATGATGCCCGTGATGCTGATGATGCTGATGTCGCTCATCTAGGGTTTGCTATTGTTGATGTAAATCAGATTTATGTACTATTTCTATATGTTGAATTATTGAAGATAAATGAAGATTTGATCAAAGGGTTTCCCACATTGGGGTTTGTCCCTAGCTAGCTGCCACATCTTGTGTCTTTTGTCTTGGCTTGTTTTATTTCGATCATTTAATGTTCTATCTGCACTTTACTTTATGTACATGTGATTGCTAATCTGTGGATAGTAATAAGAAAGATAAGTAAACTACTATAAGCATATAACATACCATAGCTTAACATGGTATCAGATATGAGGTGAAGACAAAGCCCAAGCAAGAGAAAGAGCAATCATTGAAGAGAAGATTGGCAAGGCTATCCTAAAGGAACTATGGGGTCCTCAACACTCTTCCCTACCGAAGACAAGCTCCATGAGAAGGCTGACTATCACGGATGGAAGATGTCTCTTGATATAACCTTGGAAGATCAAGGAGTGTTGGACCATGTGAGAGGCAATATTGTTGAACCTCCATCAAATGCACCCGCTGCTACCAGGAACAAATGGAAAACCAGTGAAGTCAAAACAAAGAATATCATCCGTGACTCTATCGGCAAGCGCTTGGTGGCCCCTATTCAAGGAGGATAGAAATTCCAAGATTTATTATATGTACTTGACCTAAAAAGGAACCTAGTGTCCATCTCGACAATGGAATACAAAAGCTACAAGGTGACCTTCAGTGATGGCAAGGTATGTGTATGGAAAAACAATGTTAAAGATGCCTTTACTCTTGGGTTTTGAGTTGATTCATTATATCAGGTCTTGGAAGTCTGCTAGGTGTCATGTCTTGTGACACATCTCTTCAGTCTGAACTTTGGCATCAAAGGTTTGCCCACCTTCATTATAAAGCTCTACCCAATGTAAGACAAAGGGTAACAGGGATGCCCGAATTCCGAGTAGAGAAAGAAGGTGTATGCCCGGAATGTGTCGAAGGAAATATCAAAAGGACCATTCCCCTCAAGCCAAAGCAAGACCTCTGATATATTACAGTTAGTTCACTCATACATATCTGGTATGATTCCTATGAACTCTTTGGGAGGATATTCATATCCTTACCTTTACATATGACTATTCTCGAAAAACTTGGATATACTTCTTAAAAATTTAAGAAGGATGAAGTGTTATCTTGGTTTCGACACCTCAAAGCCTTGATCAAGAATCAAACCGAAAAGAAGATCAAGATCTTAAGGACTGATAATGGGATTGAATATGAAATCTAACGAGTTTCAAGACTTTTGTAAAGAGGCTAGCATTAAGAGGGACACTGCTACACCATATACTCCTAAACAGAATAGTGTGGTGGAAAGGAAAAACCATACGATTGTGGAAGATATCCGTGTCATGCTCCATGATCAAAGACTTTCGAAGCTTCTATGGGCCGAAGCTGCAAACACTGTCGTATATGTACAAAACCAATGCCCTCATAAAGCATTGGCTTCCAAGACTCCTGAAGAAATTTTCATCGGTAAGAGACCTGACATATCTCATTTTAGAAGTTTTGGAAGCCCTATATATTTTTATGTGCCAAAAGCGTAAAGGAATAAATTGGGTGCATCCGGAAAGAAAGGAATCTTCGTGGGTTATGGTGAAAATACTAAGGGCTATAAAATCTATGTAGCCAGTCAAAGGGAAGTCGTGATTAGTCATGATGTAACCCTTGATGAAGATATGGCTCTCAACAAGGTGAACAATCTTCCTACAGTGAGGAGCTCTCAAGAAGGTGACACTAGGGAATAGAAAGAAAAAGAGTATGATGAGATATTTGCACCTGTTTCCAAATATACCACCATTCGCTCAAGCATAGCCCTTGTGGACTCACAAGGATGGAAACTACATCAGATGGATGTTAAGACCATGTTCTTGCATGGATCGATTCGAAGAAGAGGTCTACGTAGAGAAACCCAAAGGATTTGAGATTTATGATCGAAAATGTCATGTGTACAGGTTGAATAAGGCCCTCTATGGGCTGAAGCAAGCAACCAGAGCATGGTATGAGAGGATTGATAGCTACTTGATGAAGTCGAGATTCACTAGGAGTGAAGTTGATGCCAACCTTTGCTTTAAGGTTGAAGATGACAAACCTCTCATACTGGTGCTATCTTTTGACAACCTCTTTCTAACAGGTGCAGACCCTCTCATTCACAAATGCAAGAGAGAGTTGGCTTCTGAATTTGAAATGAAGGACCTAGGACTGATGCAATATTTCCTAGGACTTGAAGCCTGGCAGAAGCCAAGGGAAATATTCCTAACCCAAGGAAAATATGTGGTGAAGATATTGGAAAGTTTCGGTATGGTAGACTGTAAGCCTGTAACTACCCTGATGGAGCTTGACTCCAAGAAGTTAAGAGGTAGTGCTACTAGACTTATTTTATGAAATGCTACTGAGTATCGGCAACTCGTCAGAGCATTAATGTTCTTAGTGAACTCCTGTCTAGATATATGCTTTGCAGTCAACACATTAAGTCAACATATGGTTGAACCTCATCACATACATTAGATTGGTGCCAAGAATCTGTTAAGATATCTTCATGGCACAAATACATATGGGCTAAGATACACTGTCGAAGATGTGAGACTACTTAGATACATAGATACTGATTGGGCAGGCAGTGTGGTGGATCGTAAGAGCACTTCTAGGTGTTGTTTCTCCTTGGGGTCTGCTTCGATATCTTAGATGAGCAGGAAGCAGAAGTCATTGACTTTGAGCACCACCGAGGCAAAGTATATTGCTACTAGCATGGCCTCCTGTGAGGCAGTCTAGTTGTGGAAACTCTTCAGTAAGCTGTTTGGATTTACACTGGATACCATCGTGATCCTATGTGACAACTAGAGTGGGATTCGTTTGTCAGTGAATCTCGTATTTCATGATTGATCCAAGCATATCGATATCATGTGCCACTATATTCGAGATATGGTGAAGTAGGGAGCTATAAGGCTTCAACATATTGGTATAGATGAACAGGTAACCGACATTCTGACAAAGCCCCTAGGAAAGGTCAAATTTTTGACTTTTTGAGAACGACTTGGTGTCATTTAGAAACCCTCTGATGAGGGTCCTCTATGATGTTTGGAGCTCTTGTAGCTCCAAGGGGGGTGCGGGGTACTTCTTGGAGTGACATATGACCATAGGGGACTCAGCATCCCCTGGTGGTGTACGTGTACAGGGAAAAAGAATCAAACTTTTCATGTGATACCCCATGACGATCATGTAGCAGGATGATTAGTTCTCCTGTGAGGTCTGGATGATGTGTTCTCCATGACAATTATGTAGCACGATGATTAGTTCTCCTTTGAGGTCTGGATGATTTGTTCTCCATGATGATTATGTAGCAGGATGATTAGTTCTCCTGTGAGGTCTGGATGATGTGTTCTCCATGATGATTTGTTCTCCATTGATGTTCTCCATGATGATTTGTTCTCCATGATGATGATTTGTTCTCCATGATGATTATGTAGTAGGATGATTAGTTCTCCTGTGAGGTATGGATGATGTGTTCTCCATGATGGTTATGTAGCAGGATGATTAGTTCTCCTGAGAGGTTTGGATGATGTGTTCTCCATGATGATTATGTAGCAAGATGATTAGTTCTCTTATGAGGTCTGGATGATGTGTTCTCCATGATGATTATGTAGCAGGATGATTAGTTCTCCTTTGAGGTAGGGATGATGTGTCTCCATGACAGTTGTGTAGCAGGATGATTAGTTCTCTTGTGAGGCCTGGATGATGTGTTCTCCATGGCGATGTGGACAAGATGATTCGCTCTCCTATGGACAAGATGATTCACTCTCCTATGGACAAGATGATTCACTCTCTTGTGGGACAAGATGATTCGCTCTCTTGTGGGACAAGATGATTCGCTCTCCTGTGGATAGGATTGATTAGTTCTCTTATCGATGCATCCTACCCATGCAGTCTGGACCTCATGGGAAGTACCTCTCATCTGATCAATGAGTAGGGAAATGAGGATAGGTACCATAGTAGTGCCGATGGACACATCATTGTATCTACCGTACTCCCTATGCTAGGATGACCTTCATTGATATGGGATCAATGATACTAGTCTGGGACCAGTGGTAGGAGTTGTACCCATTGTGACGTTGACTTCGGGTCAATTGAGACTGGTCTGGGACCAATGGTACATACTCTGCGACTGACTTCGAGTCAGTGGAGGACTAGTTTGGGACCAGTGGTAGGAGTTTTACCCACTATGATGCTGACTTTGAGTCCGTTGAGACTGGTCTGGGACTAGTGGTACATACTCTGAGACTGACTTCGGGTCAGTGGAGGACTGGTCTCGAACCAGTAGTAGGAGTTGTACCCACTATGACGCTGACTTCGGGTCGATTGAGACTAGTTTGGGACCAGTGATACATACTCTGAGACTGACTTTGAGTCAGTGGAGGATGATACTGGTCTGGGACCAGTGGTAGGAGTTGTACCCACTATGATTCTGACTTCGAGTCGGTTGAGATTGGTCTAGGACCAATGGTACACACTCTTAGACTCATTTTGAATTAGTATGGTACATCCTCAATCATTTCTTCTTCTTCATAATTCGGACAAAGCAGAGAAGACCAGAACAGAGCAGATCAAAACAGGGCAGAATGGAACAGAGCAGAGTAGGCAAGATAGAGCAGAGTAGAGAATGGGTCAAGCTATATAGGGTAGTACATTTTATGGATGAATAGTAGTGACCGACAGACAAATTGTAGATGGAGTTCTCCCTAGTTGAGAGGAAGTGTTAAAATTGGAAACTAGGACCAAACTCCATGTGGGTTATCTTATTCATGGCTGATAATATTTTTATTAGTTTCCTCTCATCGAGAGGTGTAGGATTGATCTAAAGATCATCCAATTCCGATAAGTATTTATGGAGATATGAATATATTTTGATTATGGAATAATTATCAAGCTGACCAACAACTCATGTAGGCTGAGAAGCCCAATAGTCGCATCTATTCAATCATCAACAGTTGTGTATAAATACAGGAGGTGTTTTCCTCATTTTGACACACTCATCTCATCACATCTCTCTCTCTCCTTTGCAGAAAAGAGGCTCTTCTCCTACTGTGCAGAAAGAGACTCTTCTCTCACATGTGTGGAAGGAAGGACAAAAAGTTAAGGCTACAACTGTAGATCAGAAGTTTGACCAGCGTTGACCATCTTTCTCCCTCTCTGAACTACATTGTAGGTGGATCTAACTCTCCTCAAAAGGCTGCATTTTTTGGTGAAGGAATCAAGCCAATTCGACGATCGGTTTGAAAGATATTGCCTGCCCTAGTTTAGTGTTGATGCCGATGATGCTGATGCCAGTGATGATGGTTATTGTCTGCCCTAGTTTAGTGTTGATGCTGATGATGTTGATGACAGTGATGCTAGTGATGCCGATGATGCTGGTGATGCCGATGATGTTGGTGATGCCGATGATGCTGATGTCGGTGATGCCGATGATGCTGATGCCGATGATGCCAGTGATGCCGATGATGTCGGTGATGCCGATGATGTCGATGCCACTGATATAGGGTTTGTTGTTGCTGATGTAAATCAGATTTATGTACTATTTATGTCTACTGAATTATTGAAGATAAAGGAAGATTTGATCAAAGTGTTTCCCCACATTGGGCTTTGTCCCTGGCTAGCCACCACATCTTGTGTCTCTTGTCTTGCCTTGTTTTCTGTCAATCGCTTAATGTTCTATCTGCACTTTACTTTATGTACATGTGATTGCTAATCTGTGGATAATAATAAGAAAGATAAGTAAACTGCTATAAGCATAGAACATACCATAACTTAACAGATGAGGACTCTTGTTCAGTAAATAGACCATTGTGTTGCATTCTTCAGCCCACAAGTGTAGAGGTATGATTTTGTCATGCAACATCGCCCTCGTTTCTCCCACAATGCTAAATTTCTTCCTCTCAGCCATCTCATTTTGTTGTGGGTTGTGGGGTGTTGTCAACTCTCATCGAATGCCTTCTTTTGCATATAAATTTTTAAAATCATTTGACATGTACTCACCTCCACTATCACTCATGAGACCTTTCAACATATTGACCATTTATTTCTTGGCCATTGATTTTAATTCTAAGAACTTGGAGAAAGTCTCATCCTTCTTCCACATGAAGAAGATACAACACTTCAATGAGAAATCATCACTAAAAATGACAAAATATTTGTGTCTACCAGTGGAGGCTATTAAGAAACGTCCACAAACATCAGAGTGGATCGTTTAAAGGAATGCACGTGATCTGTTGTCCTAATCATGGAAAGTGGCTTTTGTGTACTTCCCCATGGAACACCCTTTGGGGAGGCCTATGATTATTTGTCACATGACCTTCAAAGTGCCATGATGAAAATTAACATGTATTCTATGCCAAAGTTCACCGACATTGTAACTTTTAACCTTCTTTGCCTTTGTGCTTAATGCAATGCAATCTTCCATTTACAAATTGTATAGGTTCTTCACATGAATCCAGATATGCTTCACATATCTCATGGATATGTGTCTAACAATGTAAACTTTGAAACGGGAACTATAAACTCAAAACGGGAACTCTAGCCAAAAAACCCCGAAAAAACATAAAAAACAGTGTTAAAAATGAAAAGTGTGTATACTGGAATGATGATTTTATTTTTTACGGGTCAATTTTGAACAGGTTTTAAAAATGGCAGTGACTATGAAATTTACTACGATATTTTCGTGCAAAATATAGCTTCAAAATGAAAGTGATGATACTGGAACAATGATTTTTTTTTAGGGTCAATTATCAAACTTTTTAAAAAATGCTAGTAAAACCAAATTTTTATGTGCCAAACAAAGTTGTTTATGAGGAAAAAAACACATTAATGTTTTTGGAAGGATATCATTTTTCTTTCCAAAGTATAAATTCAACATGTTTCAACCATAACATGCTAGATACAAAAGAAAATGATTCCAAGAATTGCCCAGCCACCAGCCGGGTGGGCGGGCGAGCCGCGGGGGTGGCGCGAGCTCAGCTGCGCCACCCCGGGGGCCAGCTTGCCCACCCGGCTATAGGCTGGGCAATTTCAGGAATCGACCTGCCACTAGCTGGGTGGGTGGGCAGGCCGTCGGGGTGGTACGTCTGGTGACTGGGTGATTCTCGAAATCGCCCAGCCACCAGTCGGGCAAGCAGCCGATGTAGCACCAGCCCAGGCCGCGCCACCCCGGCGGTCTGCCCACCAGGTGGCTGGGTGATTCCAGGAATTGCCCATCCACCAGCCGGGTGGGCGGCTGGTGGCTGGGCAATTCCCGGAATCGCCCAGCCACCAGCCGAGTGGCCGGGTGGGCCGTCAGGATGGCGCTAGCCCAAGCTATGCCACCTCGGGGCCTGCCCGCCCGCTTAGCTGGTGGTTGGGTGATTCCCGGAATCGCCCAGCCACTAGCTGGGCGGAGGGGCAGGCCATCGGGGTGGCGCCAGCTCAGGCCGGGCCACCCCGGCGGCCCGCCCGCCCGCCCGGCTGGTGGCTGGGTGATTTGCGCCACCTTGCCTGCCCGGCTAGTTGGTGGCTGGGTGATTTCGGGAATCGCCCAAGCACCAGCCGCTCGCGCCCGCTCGACTGGTCGCTGGGTGATTCCAAGAATCACCCAGGTGGCTGGAATCACCTAGCCACAAGTAGCCCGCCGGGCTGCTGGCTGGGCGATTCCAGGAATCGCCCAGCCACCACCCGAGTCGGCGGGCAGACCGACGGGGTGGCGCCAGCCAAGGCCGCGCCACCTTGGCGGCCCGCCCGCCTGCCTGGCTGCTGGCTGGGTGATTCCCTCCGCCCGGCTGGTGACTAGGTGATTCCCAGAATCACCCACCCACCAGCCGGGTGGGCGGGCGGGCCGCCGGGGTGGTGCAGCCTAGGGTGGCACCACCCCGGTGGCCCGACCGCCCACCCGACTGGTGGCTGGGAGATTCCGGGCCACCCCACCCCGGCGGCCCACCTGCCCCCATGGCTGGTGGCTGGGTGATTCTGGCAGGCCTAGCTAGTGGCTGGGTGATTCTGGCAGGCCTGACTGGTGGCTGGGTGATTCCCGGAATCACCCAGACACAAACCAGGCGGGCGGTTGTTGGCTCGTTGATTCCCGGAATCACCCAGCCACAAGCCGGGCGGGCAGCCAGTGGCTGGTTGATTCCGGGAATCACCCAGCCACCAGCTGGCCGAGAATCAACCAGCTACCAGTCGGGCGGAGCCATCAACCAGGCGAGCAGCTAGTGGCTAGTTGATTCCGGCCCGGCTGGTGGCTGGTTGATTCCGGGAATCACCCAGCCAGGCTGGTGGCTGGTTGATTCCCGGAATCAACTAGCCACCAGCCGGGCCGGAATCAACTAGCCACCAGCTGCCCGCCTGGTTGATAGCTCCACCCGGCTGGTGGCTGGTTGATTCTCGGCCGGCTGGTGGCTGGGTGATTCTGGGAATCAACCAGCCACCATCCGGGCAGCCAGCTGGTGGCTGGTTGATTCCTGGAATCAGCCAGCCACCAACCGGCCGAGAATCAACCAGCCACCAGCTGGGCAGCCAGCTAGTGGCTGTTTAATTCTGGGAATCAACCAGCCGCCAGTCGGGCGGCCAGTTGGTGGATGGTTGATTCAACCAGCCATTCCTGGAATCAATCAATCACCAGCCGCCCGCCCAGCTGGTGGCTAGTTGATTCCCGGAATCACCCAGCCACAAACCGCCCGTTGGTTGGTTGATTCCCAGAATCACCCAGCCACCAGCCCGGCGGGTGGGTGATGGCTGGTTGATTCTGGGAATCAATCAGCCACCAGCCGGGCTGGCGGCTGGTGGCTGGTTGATTCCCGAAATCACTCAGCCACTAGTCGGGCGGGTGGGTGGTGGCTGGTTGATTCCGGGAATCAACCAGCCACCAGCCGCCCGGCTGGTGGCTGGTTGATTCCCGGAATCAACCAACCACCAACCGCCCAACTAGCTGGTAGTTGATTGATTCCCGGAATCACCCAGCCACCAGACGGGCGGCCAGCTGGTGGCTGATTGATTCTCGGAATCAACCAGCCACCAGCCGTTGGTGGTTGGTTGATTCCTGGAATCAACCTACGACGAGCCAGGCGGCCAACTGGTGGCTGGTTGATTCCCGGAATCAACCTGCCACCAGCCGGCACCTGGCTAGTGGCTGGGTGATTCCGGGAATAGTGGCTGGGTGATTCCGGGAATCAACCAGCCACAAGCCAGCCACCTGGCTGGTGGCTGGATGATTCCCGGAATCACCCAACCACTAGCCAGGCGGCCGGCTGGTGGCAGGTTGATTCCGGGAATCAACCAGCCACTAGCTGGCCGCCCGGCTCGTCGCAGGTTGATTCCGGGAATCAACCAGCCACCAGCGGCTGGTTGATTCTGCTCGCCTGGTGGCTGGTCGATTCCCGGAATCAACCAGCCACCAGCCGCCCGCCTAGCTGGTGGCTGAGTGATTCCAGGAATCAACCAGCCACCAGCCAGGGGTTACTCCGGGAATCAACCAGCCACCAGCCAACCGCCCGGCTGGTGGCGGTTGATTCCTGGAATCACCCAGTCACCAGCTGGTCATCCGACTAATGGCTGGTTGATTACGGGATTCAACCAGCCAACAGCTGGCCGCCCGGCTGGTCACTGGTTGATTACGGGAATCAACCAGCCACCAGCTAGCTGCCCGGCTAGTGGCTGGTTGATTCTCGAATAAAGCAGCCACTAGCTGGTCGCCCGACTGGTGGCTGGTTGATTCCGAGAATCAACCAGCCACCAGCCTCCCAGCCACCAGCCACTGGTGGCTGGTTGATTCCTAGAATCAACCTGCCACCAGCCGGCCGCCTGGCTGGTGGTTGGGTGATTCCAGGAATCAACCAGCCACCAACCGGCTGCCCAGCTGGTGGCTGGTTGATTCCTGGAAGCAACCAGCCACCAGCCGGGCGGCCAGCTAGTTGATTTAGCCCGCCTGGTGGCTGGTCAATTCCTGGAATCAACCAGCCACTAGCCGCCGGCCCGGCTGGTGGCTGAGTGTTTCCGGGAATCAACCAGGCACCAGTGGTTGGGTGATTCCGGGAATCAACCAGCCAACAACCGGGGGTGATTCCGAGAATCAACCAGCCAACAACCGAGGGTGATTCCGGGAATCAACCAGCCACCAGCCGACCGGAATCACCCAGCCACCAGCTGGCTGGCCGGCTAATGGCTGGTTGATTCCACAAATCAACCAGCCACCAGCTGGCCGGCCGGCTAGTGGTTGGGTGATTCCGAGAATCAACTAGCCAACAGCCGGGGGTGATTCTAGGAATCAACTAGCCAAAAGCCAAGGGTGATTATGGGAATCAACCAGCCACCAGCCGGCCGGAATTACCCAGCCACTAGTTGGCCTGCCGGCTAATGGCTGGTTGATTCCAGGAATCAACCAGCCACCAGCTGGTCGCCCGGCTAGTGGCTGGTTGATTCTCGAATAAAGCAGCCACCAGCTGGCTGCCCAGCTGGTGGTTGGTTGATTCTGGGAATCAACCAGCCACTAGCCGAGCGACCAGCTGGTGGCTGGTTGATTCCTGGAATCAACCAACCATTAGCCGGCAAGCCAGCTAGTGGCTGGGTAATTCCGGCTGGCTGGTGGCTGGTTGATTTCCATAATCACCCTTGGCTTTTGGCTGGTTGATTCCTAGAATCACCCCCGGCTGTTAGCTGGTTGATTCTCGGAATCACCCAATCACTAGCCGGCCGGCCAGCTGGTGGCTGGTTGATTTGTGGAATCAACCAGCCACTAGCCGGCCGGCCAGCTGGTGGCTGGGTGATTCCGGTCGGCTGGTGGCTGGTTGATTCCCTGGATCACCGTCGGTTGTTGGCTGGTTGATTCTCGGAATCAACCCCGGTTGCCAGCTGGTGGTTGGGTGATTCCGAGAATCAACCAGCCAACAGCCAGGGGTGATTCTAGGAATCAACCATCCAAAAGCCAAGGGTGATTATGGGAATCAACCAACCACCAGCCGGCCGGAATTACCCAGCCACTAGCTGGCCTGCCGGCTAATGGCTAGTTGATTCCGGGAATCAACCAGCCACCAGCTGGTCGCCCGGCTAGTGGCTGGTTGATTCTCGAATAAAGCAGCCACCAGCTGGCTGCCCAGCTGGTGGTTGGTTGATTATGGGAATCAACCAGCCACCAACCTCCCACCCGCCTGGTGGCTAGTTGGTTCCCGGAATCAACCAGCCACCAGCCTCCCGCCCGGCGCTAGCTGGTGGCTAGTTGATCTCCCGGCTAGTGGCTGGTTGATTCCGGAATCAACCAGCCACTAGCCACTCGCCCAGGTGGTGGCTGAGTGATTCCGGGAATCAACCAGCCAGGAATCAGCTAGCCACCAGTGGCTGGGTGATTCCGTTAATCAACCAGCCGGCCGCCCAGCTGGTGGCTGGTTGATTCTGGGAATCAACCTGCCACTAGCTTGCCACCCATTGGTGGCTGGTTGATTCCCGAATAAAGTAGCCACCAGCGGGCCGCCCGGCTGGTGGGTGGTTAATTCCGGGAATCAACCAGCCACCAGCTGGCCACCCGATTGGTGGTTGGTTGATTCCTGGAATCAACCATCCACCAGCCGGCTGGTGGAATCAACCAGCCACCAGCCGCCTGCCCGGCCCAGCTGGTGGCTGGGTGATTCCTGAAATCACTCAGCCCCCAGCCGGGCGGGCGGCTGGTGTCTGGTTGATTCCAGGAATCAACCAGCCACCAGCCGGCCCAGCCACCAGTCAAGCGACCGACTGGTGGCTAGTTGATTCCCGGAATCAACCAGCCACCAGCCGCCTTCCCGGCTGGTGGCTAGTTGATTCCCAGAATCACCCAACCACCAGTCACCCGGGCGACTAATGGCTAGTGGCTAGTTGATTCGCAGAATCTCCCAGCCACCAGCCGCCTGCCTTGGCTGGGTGATTCCGGGAATGAACCAGCCACCAGTCGCTCGCTCGGCAGGTGGGAGTCACCCAACCACCAGCCACCCCCTCGACTGGTGGCTGGTTGATTCCCGGAATCAAAAGCAAAATGAGAGATAGTTAACATTTATCAAAAACCACAATTATTGGTTAACTATCTTATAGACATTTGTTCAGATGAAGGAGATTGGGTTCTGGATTTATTTTCTGGCTCAGGTAAGTTTTATTATATAGAATTGAATTTCAATATGTTATTTTTTAATTAATATGTCATTGTACTAATTTAGTTCATTATTTATTTTATGCTTGATAATTAGGTACAATGCTAGCATGTTGCCTTCAAAAAAGAAGAAATTGCATTGCAATTGAAAAAGATCCAGTACAGTGCAATTTCATTCAGCAAAGAATTAATGTTCTTCAATTTCTTCCAGATGCAATGCAAGAACTTGGGTTGAATAAAGGGGAATTTGGTAAATCACGTGTGACAAAAAAGGCAAAGGAACCCCAACCACCGTTACATGGAATGTTTGGAAAGACATACATTGGGAGATTTGCAGACATCAAAGACCCATTAGAAGAGGAAAGTGAGCAAAAGGAAATAGAAAATATTGTCAAAGAAGACAATGATGAAACTCTAGAGGACGAAGAGTTTGGATTACGTGATATTTTTGATTAAATTTAAGTTATGCTTGTAAATCAAGCTTTGCAATGTTTTGACTTTGACATTTTATGAGAAGAATAAACACTCAATTAGGGTTGTTATACGTTCAATATTTGTAATATGTGATTTTCGCATTGATTTTTAAGTTAGTCATTATTTTTTGAAAAAAAAGAGATTATTATTATTTTTTTGACATGAAATTCATAAAAAAGGCTATTATTTAACCATTTTTAGTTAAAATTATCGTATAAAACTTGTGATTTTGACATGTGAATTCTAGCAAAAAATTATCAAAACGTGTAGTTTTTTAGTTATATTTATGTTAAAAATGGTTATTCTTATGTCCATTGTTAAAAAATATTATTTTTTAGAAACAATTATTTCATGTGGATTGAAAAATTAATTAAGGATGTATAAATATGTAGAATATCAAAAATTCTAAATATCGACCTCCTAATTTAAAAATGCAAAACAATAAAAACCTCACTAAAAAAAGTTAAAATTAAAATAGAAAATATGAAGAAAACGGCCACTTCAAAAATGATCAAATTTACAAAATAATTATTTACATTTTATACATTAGAAAATTTAAAGCCAAAACACAGGTCTTTTAAAAAAAGGGGGGTGATGCAGAATACCCACTTTTTTAAATCAGCATGAAAATCACTACCATTCTAAAACGATTCTAAAACCTAATGTACATAAAAAATTAAAGTGCCAAAAACTATGCTCTAAAAAAAACATGTTCGTTTTGCATCACCCCTTTTCAAAATCAGGTCACTTTTTTTCTATCTCTACGAAACGGGTAACAGTATCAGTTCCTGTTTCAAAGTCTACATTGTTGTCTTAGGAAATCCCTTTCTTTGCTGAAGATCACATCATAACCATGGTCTTGCAAAACTGCAACGGAGACAAGATTCGTCTTTAGACCTAGACCAAAAATCACATCCTTGAGTTTGAGAGGGGAGCTTGATTCCCTCTAAAAGGTGAATGTACCAATCCCAACCATAATATACCTTCCATCATATCCCATCTCCATGTGCATCTGGAGATATTTCTCCTCCAAATCACTGAAAAGATATATATTCCTTGTCATATGGAATGAGGTAATGTTGTCCAAGTACCACATGCTCCCCATGATTGCACTGGGAATGCATACAATGAGAGTAAATTCAAGCTCAAATTATGAAACCAAAGCTTTACCTACTGCTCCTCCTGAGGCCTTCTTACTTTTATTCTTATGTGGGCACTTCGTGGCATAGTGTGTGAATTCAATTCATGACAATGAAAAAACTTGATTCTGGACATGTATTTCTTCTTGCCCCCATGACTAGATTCTGCTTTGGATTAGGATTTCTTCCCTTTCCCCTTATTTTCCTTTCCATCCAAGGGACAATTCTCCTCATCCTCTCCCTTATATGAACTGCCATCTCTAGTATTTCACCTTATTTCCTCCAGTACCAGGTCAGCCCATAAGCGCTTCCAACTCGGTAGGTTCTCCCTCCCATTTACTGAATCTTGATAGCTATGCCAACTCTTGGGAAGGCCAGAAGGGATAGAGCTACCAAGCCTTCTTTAGGAACATCAACGCTCACCCTACGAAGTTCATCACTACACTTTGTAAACTTGCTCAGATACTATGAAATTTTGTCATTCTTTTGCATCTTGATACTTCAAATTTTGTCCTTGAGTGCCAGCTTCATGTGGTAACTACTATTTTCAAACAATTATGTCAGTGCTTTCCACATCATGAATGAAGTTTATTTTCCATGGATATTTGAGGGAATATTATCCTCTACTCCCTCCAATATGATTCTCATCACCCTAGCCACATAATTCTACCACTGAGCAAGGTTTTGGACATCATATGCTTGAGATTTTGCAACATTTGTCTTGGTTTATCCTATCAACCCATTGTCATCCAATACTTCCTCCATGCGATCCTTCCATGAAACAAAATTTGAGGTGCCTTCCAAGCCATACTCTAGCCTTAGTCCATTGAAATCCATCTTCTCATCTATGAATAAATCCTGCTACATTGATCTTCAAATTCAAACCTCCTGCAATGACAACTTCTAAATCTTTGCTCTACAGTGAATCCAACTATGATACCATGTAGAAATTAATGTGTAGAATCGAGATTTCTCATGAAATTTACAGAATCACAAGACTCGAAGCTACTCTACTGATCTGCAAAAGTTAATTCACCATCTAGAACATAAATCATAGATATTCAAAAGGAAACATCACACATGAACACATATTTATCTAGAGGAAAGAAACTGCTCAAAACTCCTTCCTATCTGTATTGCGTTAATCAAAGAATTGAGATGAAATGCATATGCTTGCTTAACCTTGAGCACAACTTGCAAGTGTATAGTCTATCCCTCCACATGACTAACTGACTGTAGCAAACACTTATCCAATTTTCAAGCCCTCCAAGCTCCTATTACTTTGCATTCTTCCTCCAAGAAATTAGCCCCCATTATTTAGGAATTTCTCACTATTGAATTGCGCAATTCCTCTAGGTCGTTCCTTTGACTACATGAACCACCTGTACACATTGGAATATGCTACAAATGATAGTACACTGTATTGGAATCTCCATATTAACTGGGTAACTCAAATTGTCCATATAAAACAATTATTTTGGCCTGATTGATCAATTGACTGGTTGATTACTGATTTTTGTTGAAGTTCCACTTCCACAACTTGATCTCCATTAGTTATTCTGACAGTTCGATCTAGTTTAACTGATAATAACTCAAATTAACTTAAATATATTGCTACAAATTAGAATTCAATAATACTGAAATGAACTCAAGCTTCCCCAACTTGAATTAATTGAGTTAACTGAGTGACAAGTTCCATGTCACCTTAGTTAACTACCTCCAAGATTTCTGCTGAAATATAAATTTGAATATCCTCTAGTTTGACCAAGGCAAAGTCAAATTAATATTTTCTTGCTACATATTCAACACAAACTCTTAGTATACCATCTCCTAGGGTTAGCGCTTTGGTTTTTTAAGGTTTCCATTTGTGGTTCAATAATTAAAAGGCCCTTGAGCCTCATTGTAACACAATTCAAAGGCATGTAGCCACCACATCTCTTCTTAGAGATAAGCTACCATCACCTGAGCTAGTTTATTTCTATTATGATTGTAAGAATCTTTTAGTTCTTTGATATTAATGAAATGAAGATTTATTTCTACTTCGTTTCTTTTTGTATCTCTATATCTATATTCTTTTGCATTCCTGCATAATTCTAGATCAATCGTATCAGAACAATCTGCTCTTTCTTTACTTTTCTTTGCATGTCAAAAATGAAGTCGGGGTATAAGGAGTTAGGGATCAAACTGGTTCAACCTTTGCCTCATAAACCATTATGAACTCCCATGGTAAAATAAAAGAAATATAAGGGAGAAGGAGATCCTTTCAAAATATGTCTCAAGGAACCCTTCAAGAAATAGAGGAACGCGATGATGGATAACTTTGCCTAGATCCTTCAGCAACTACCCACAGATGATGAATCTTCATCCAACAGCCACTCTGGAGGCACCACTCCCTTTAAGATACAAGTAAACTTTGAAATTCCCATATTTCAGGTCTTGATAAATGTAGACATCATAGATAGATGGTTAAATATGTTGGAAGGATATTTCTCAGTTCATGGCTTTTCCAATTAGGAAAATATTACGTTTCAACTCCTCAAAGTTGCCCCCCATGCCACGAACTAGTGGGAAACCTATTGTGAATAGAAGGAAAAGAGATAATCCTCATTATTTTTAGTCACACCCACTTGGATTTATCTCTGAGATGCCATTAGGGAACAATATTATCCTATCGAAAGATATGAAGATAAATACATAAAGTGGACCACACTGCAATACGGAAGGGACTAAGACGTGTTGGAGTTCATAAATATTTTTCATATGCTTCACATGAATTTGGGTATCAAGTATTCTAAGTGTCATTTGGTACTCAAGTATTGCAACTGTCTACACACGTACATTCAGGATGAGGGGGAATTCCTGGACATTTCCTTGCTTGGTGCTAACTATTGATATTCTATCAAGATTGAGTAGAAATTTAAACTGAAATATTGATACTTTGGATCTGCGAACCCAAATCAAGGGAAAGGCACCCCAAAACCATAGAAAAAAGGACAAATCCAAGGTGAGGCAACCCATGAAAACCTACTGAAGCCACAAGAAAAGAATAACACCACGAAGACAAGGAAGGACAAAGGTGAATTGTGTGAGTTCAAGAAGAGCCCCATTCACAACACAAGTGAGTGTCAAGCCAAATATTCATTGGTGGATGATCTTAAGCTTATGAATCAGATGCATATTATGAATCTGAGTTAGAACCTAACAAGGGGAATGACAAAGGGAAGCATATTATTGATGTGGAGCCCAATGCCATTGTTGCCACCACTAATATCTAGAAGATTGAACCTAAAGATACAAAGGAGTAGGAGTTGATCTTCCACTCATAGATGTGGGTGAAGGGTTCTCAACTGTAGTTCATTTTTGACAACGGAAGCTAAAATAACCATGGATTCACCAATGGATGAGATCTTTGCATCATTCAACAGTGTCGCCTTCCCTACAACATGAAGCACTTCACATATGAGGTACTATGTCCTTTGTCTCCTATTGAAATTTGTAATGTATTATTAGGACAACCATACTTGTGGAACTGTTATGATGTGTATGAGTCCAGGCCTCATAGTTTTATCACCACCTACCACTATCTCTTTGAACTCTGCTAAGAAATGTAGTAAGATCATTTTCTAAACTAGGAAATTTGTCTTCCTTGTGATTCACCCTCAAGGAAAGAAGAAAACTATGGTTACATTCACAGCCTCCACATAGGGCTCCTCCATGCAATAGCAGCATATGGAAAAATTCATGCAGGAGTACAAGGATATATTCACCTCACCCACAAGGGTGTCCCTGAACTCTTAGGTCAAGCACTCCATTGATCTAACCTCGGGTGAGCCATTACCCAACAAACCGATCTTGATCTGAAATCTTGGGCAAACTTTTTAATGATATGCAATCTCCCTCATCAGTTAAAAATATGTTTAGGATCGTCTCATTTACCTAGTTATGCAAGAGGTTTATGTGTCAGGTTATATGTCTTTTGTGTCATGTGCGAGAAAATTATGAGTTAATTATCTAATTCAATAACATGGACAGAAAATGAAATGCAGATAAATACACACAACAAAATCATAAGACAAATTTGATCAAGAATTTCACCCTCCAGTATTAGGCTACATCTCCTAGGACCTCCTTCAATGGCTAGGCCCTCTTGGAGTTATTTGGTCAAATTTATGATTAAAAGCATCTTATACACTCCAATGGCTTTGAAAATTGTACCATTGGGTTCAAAATACCCAAGAACCCCAAAAATGATCATTCAATCTCTAAAAACTGACTCTCGTGGGTCTAGGCTTAACCTCCTTCCCTGGTGGCCCTAGCTTTCCTTAAACTTGCCCGTAGAAAAATCACGTGTATAAGTGCCCAAATGTCTCTGTAACCTATTCCATTGTCTTCAATGCATCAAAATCATCTAGGAATGACTATTAATTTTCCAAAATTGGTCGAAAATTGACTAATATATGGCTTTCTCCAGTTTTGCCTAGAAAACCTCCGCTAAAACTAGATGAACTCCAATTAGTCCCACCAAATGTAGAGGTGGTTACGGATTTGGTGGAATCTTCCATATCCTCTACCACACTTAACTACATCTTAATTAATGGATAATCTTGTTAAATTAAGAATAAAATTTTTAGCACTGAGTGCTCCCACTAATCTGCTTAACCGCAAAATCTGACATTAATTGTTAAGGAGCGGTCACATGGGAAGTCGACCTGGTGGTTACATTAAACTGGAGGTTAGTGTTATGAAACTAGCTCACAAAAAGATATAAAAGATAGATGAACACCTTAGAATTCAACCTCTTTGAGGGGGAAACCTGCATTACATTACAGAAATAAACAATTCTTCAATGATACAAATGACAAGACCTCCTTTCTATATATAGGAGTCATAATATAATCAAAGCCAATATAACAATAATAATGTAAGGGCACAAAAATAACAATAGTGGGCTTCTATGGGGCACAATAATAACAATATGGGGACTGCATGGGTACAACAATATAATAAGGGGGTTGTACTAATAACAATAAGGGGTTACACTAGTAGTATAGGGGCCTAACATGCCCCTCTCCTTCAAAAAGTGTTGTCCTCAATGCTTGAGTAGTTCTTGATGCTTCTATATAAAATTCTTGTCCTCCCATGTGGAATCTTTAGCAGGTAAGTTCTTCCACTTGATGAGATACTCTAAAATTGATCAATTTCGTAGCTATCAGGTTCTTGTTTCTGTGACTGCTCTAGGTTCCAATATGATTTTTCCTTCCTCTTCAAGTTTTGAAAATATTGTTTGAAATGGGATATTCTGTAACTTTTGAATGAGTAGCCACACTTCTTTTTCCTTCTTCCTTTTATCCCTTGCTTCATTTATCCAATCTGGTTGGATAGTAGAAATAGCACAAAACAATGCTTCCACATCCTCATCCTTTCTTGAGAGTGCATCTGCAACAAAAAATTTCTTCCCTTTTTTGTATATGATGTCAAAGTCATAACCCAACATATTTGTGACCCATTTTTTCTATTCTTCTAAAGATAATATTTGTTCTAAAAATTATTTAAGACTATCATGATCCATTTTTACCTTGAAGTGTCTTCCCATTGGGTAAGGTCGCCATTTATTAAGTGCATGTAGTATTGCCAACATTTCCTTCTCATAAATAGCTTGCTTGAGATGAAGCCATCAAAATACCCAATCACCTACATCAAAACTTTTTTCACTGTCATATTGATCTACCTGTTGTTTCATTCGATTCTGCACCAAAGTGACGTTATCCTTTAAAAGTTGGAGAACTTGTTGTTGATGCTCGATGTGATCTTTCACTGCTTGAACCTTTTTCTTCTTGATATGTCCTTCAATCTTGAGAGATTGAGTGGTAATTTCTTCCAATGATTTACAAGATACGGTCGGATTCATTTCTTGATGCTCGATGTGATCTTTCACTTCTTAAACATTTATCTTCTTCATATGTCCTTTTATCTTGATAGTTTGAGTGGTAATTCTGACAATTGCATTACAAGATATGGTTGGATTCATTTCTTCTTTCTTCATGTGATCTTTCACTTCTTGAACCTTTTTCTCCTTTATATGTCCTTCTATCTTGAGAGTTTGAGGAGTGGTAATTCTTGCCAATGCTTTACAAGATATGGTCAGATTCGTTTCTTCTTTCTCTAAGGTTGGGTCCTGGCATATATCCTCTTCTTTTGATGTTTCTTGATCTTTTCTTCCTCCTCTTCATACTCTATTTAAAATAATTTCTTCTCAGCACACTTATGACCTTTAGTGCATTTTTTATCACAATTGTAACAAATCCTTTTTTCTCTTTTTTCTTCCAATTGTTGTGGTGTAACCCTTGTAGGTTGTGGAAGGCTAGGAGAAACAACACTTCCATCTTTATAGTTGTAAGGGGTAGAATTCCGTGTTGCCATAAATTTAATTTCCACTTTGTAACAAAGACCTTTTTCTCTTTTTCCTTCCAATTGTTGTGGTGTTGCTCTAAAAAAGGTGTTGCTCTTTATATCCTCATAATGTGCTATAATTTCCTCCATGAAAATTGACCACGTAATAAGTAGTTTACGAGAACAAAGCCCTTTGTACCATAAAAATTGATCTTGTTCTAAATATGAAGATGCAATACATACCTTTTGCAACAGGTGTATACCATGTAGATCAAAATATTTCTCCATATGTAGTATCCAATTTACTGGATCCTTGCCATCAAACTTCCTCATCTCAATTTTTCTTGATTTTAGGAGCTCAATCTTGAAACGACTATAACTATGTAATTTTAGATCTCCAATTTTCGAAATTTCTTCCTGCGGTAGATCTTTGATCTCTCTTTCTAACCCCACAAATATGATCAGAATTTGATTATCCAAGAAAGAGTTATGCCAAATCTCCCTCGGTGACCTAATTATAGACTAGTTCATTAGATAAAACTTGTATGATGTGCCACGTCTCACTATTTTGACCTTAGTACCTAAAACTGATATACAGAAAACTACAGGAAGTCCTCCTTCTGCAACTGCTTACGAAATTTCAATGTGATGCTCAGAGTGTTAGTTATGATGATTTTCCGCTGGTCACCTGTTTGGAATGTAATTGAGGGGTCTGCAAAAACCCTAACTTCCTTAGACTATATCTCCGAAAATATAGCAAGACAGGATCTGAAATTTGGAGATGAGGTTTAGACCGATTTCTTATCAAATGTGTTTCTGGTTTAGCTTCTAAAACTCCGTAGTGAAATAGTTATAGTGAAAATCCCACGATGACTTGTTTTAGTTGAAATTCTAGAGCTTGCAAAAACCCTAATTTCCTTAAATCATATCTTTGGAACCATAGCGAGACAAGCTCTTAAATTTAGACCTGAGGTTCAGTGAGATGTCTTCTCAAATGGGTTTTTTCTTAGCTTTTGAAATGTCATAGAAAAAACGTTATAGAGAAAATTCCACAATGACCTGTTTGGAGCAGTGAAACCCTAGAATCCAAATCTCTAATACCAAATGTTATGAAACCAGCTCACAAAAAGATAGAAAAGATAGATGAACGCCTTAGAATTCAGCCTCTTCGAGGGGGTAACCTCCATTACATTACACAAATAAATAATTCTTCGATGATACAAATGAAAAGACCTCCTTTCTATATATAAGAGTCTAAGGGGTCATAATATAATCAAAGTCGACATAACAATAATAATGTAAGGGCACAAAAATAACAATAGTGGGCATCTATGGGGCACAATAATAACAATATGTGGACTACATGGATACAAAAATATAATAAGGGGGTTGTACTAATAACAATAAGGGTTACACTAGTAGTATAGGGGCCTAACAATTAGCGCTTAACTTCTTGTGGTTTTGGGGTGTACCTGTCACATGTGGAGGTTTCCACTAGTAGTTAACTCCATAGCCATCAATGCTTGAACTTTAACAACACACATTTGGCATTATATTTCAAGTCTTAAGGTTTGGTGTAGTGGTAAGTGTTGTGACTTGTGGAGGGAAGGTCGTGGGTTCAACCCTGACCTCCACCAATTTTTTTCCCAAAATGCATTGTTGAACTTTGACCAAAGGAGGGACATGTGGCAGCCTTTGGGCTTGCCACATGGCACCCTCTCATTAGTCCACCACAAACCAATCAGATTCCACTATGTCACCAAACTGAAAACCAGCAACAATGAGACATTTGGTGAGCCCTCATTAGGCATTGACATCTTTAACATTCCCATGTCACTTGCAAAGTCACCCACCACGTCAGTAGTAAGGACTGCTCCCTGGGCAGTACCTACAATTTTTTTTTTTTGGTTGGTGAAACGATCAATGGGCTCTAGCTTCCTCATTCAAACTCTATTTTGAGTGAAACAAGTTGTGTTGGGATCATATCACTGAGAAGGACGCAGTCATTTAGCTTTTTAGCAATTATGGGCACTTTCATGTTTGAGCAAATTTTGGCCCCTAATCTAGATTCCGATCACTCCTTCCCACTTATGGGCTTTTGGACCCACAAAAATTGGTTATCTAATGCGAGTGGAATACTCTTCTCTTTCCTGAGTTATATCAACTGACTATACTTGAAAAGTATCCATGAAAACCACTTGGGTACACTAACATGCCTTGCATTGCAAATGGCTATGTCCCTCAACCACTATTCTCCTACTACTGTTGACCCAATCCAACACTTGTTGGACACTTACTGGCTACAAAATACCTTTGTTGTACCACATCAATCCCTTGGTGCTTGGAAAAATAATACAATTTGATATCCTTCCCACTGAGAATGTTGGCATCAACACATACAACGATCTACAATGTCTGCAAATTTTTGGCATCTTGTGCATTTTCACTTATTGCCTCTATCATCCTCTAGTATTGACATGCTTCTCATGTCATGATTTGAGAATGAATGTTAAGCATGAGCATCTTGCTCAAGAATGAACCTTCCCAATCCTACTACATCTTGTTAGAACTACAACCATTAAATGGAAAAACACATTATGAAAGAAATATAACTTGACGACCTCTTCCTTTTGCTTCATCGATTTGCATTTATGGGTGTAAAAATTATCGACTAAACACAATTCAACAAGCATCATTGTTATAGACATTGTTGTGCCTTACAGCTCTAAGCATGAAATGTCCATAAACCAAGGGATCCTAAGTCCCTAAAAGTGTTGTTCCGGCCCCTAAAGGAACAAGGTCAACAAATTACAGCTTCTCCCAGAAGTTCTCCACCAGAAACTGCTCAGAATCAGTCAAATCAGGATCATTTCAGCTGCTCCACTAGCTAGCTGCGTTGCATATCACCCAAGTACACTATCTAGGTGCGTTGCAACGCACCTAAATGCACTACCAGGGTGCATTGAGCGGGAAATGACAAATGGAAGTGTCATTCCACGAGGTGGACCGACAATGGAAGCTTCCAGAATCTTCCCCAGTGACACTTGCCTCACTGAGTTCGACCAAGAATGAGTAAGAGGCTCTCAGTCTCCAAGTGGAAGAAAGAACTGACAGAGAGAAGCCACTAGTCAAATCATAAGCTGACTCATCCTCTTTGCATACATCTATATATGGATCCCTCATCCCAGAGATCCAGAGGCTGGAATTTTGTACATTGCAGAAAATTGCTGTTGGTTTTGAGATAGATATCAGAATATTGGGTGATTTATGCTTTTTTGGAGGTGAAGAGGGGATTCCTTTGCTGGGAGGTTGATGCTAGATCAGGAATCATCGGTTGTAACTCCTCCTGGATCTTCTTGTTATATCAATAAAACTATTTGAGTTTCTCCTACATGCTTGTGTATCATTGATGTTTGTTACATTTGTATGTTTAGCTTAAATCTGATCCTAAGCTATTTATGAATATAAATCCATGTCTTTGTGTAGTTTTCTTCTTCTGTGATCTTACAGGAACTTGGTGAAGCTGGGCAAGTAAGGGAGCAGGTAGCTGGAAGCTGTCAAAGAGGAGAGAGATTGGATCAAAGGACTAGCGCAAGACACAGGTTGGTTCATCCTATTCCTCTTCGTTTATAGTTCATAAAGAAGAATATGAAAGTAGTCTTCCCTGTTTGTTTCTAAGGTCATTGTCACACCTAGTGGGATAGGGTCGTTCTGAGTAGACACTTTTCCCGTTAACAATCATCGACTAAATGTAAGTCCAAAAAACATGCCTCTTCAAGCAATTGACTTGACTTGAAATCCAAACATAAGCAGGCACAACAACTTTGACAATTCTTTGCATAAACAACAAGAATTTCACATCTCATGCAATAATCCGTCAACATCTCCCTTTCATATTTGAAGATAAAATCAACTCTTCCAAGTTGATATGACATACATGTGACAAAAATCAACACAAGTCGACACTCATGCATGTATCCAAACACAATGAAACTTCTCAAGTTGTCAATCATACATGTTAACAAAGAAATCAACCAATACAAGTCAATCACTTATGCATGTTACTAGTTTCATTGTTCACACACATACAAACTCTCATGTATGTGTATAGTTCTTCAACTCTCTCACAAGTACAATCAGCCCAAAAAAGTGTGTGGGTAAATAAGATCTGAATTGGAAAATTTGCCACAAATGAAGTGAGTAACATACCGAACTTTCACACACCTTCTTGGAAAAATTATGCAACATCAAGAATTAACAAATTTGCTGCAAATGATGTCAGTAACATACCCAACATTCACACACCTTCATGGTGAAATTATGCAACAACAATAATTCTTTAAAAATAAATGCATTCACATACAAACTTCTAACCATAAATTTCCTTCTTTGATGCATTAAAGTGACTGAAACAGAGCACTTTCAACATCTTCCATCATACAAGTTGCAACATACTTTTAACAGAAAAGTAATGCATTCGTAAGGCAAAGAAATGCATTTTTAAGGCAAAGACTTGCATCTATTAACAAAATAAATGCAAGCCTTATTTGGATAAGAAAAAAGTCCACCTCTTACCAAACAAATTCCATGGCGCTTCTTTTAGCTGCACATCATCTTGTGAATCATCGTGACCCACATCAATTATGGAAACATCTTTTCCATCTTTTTCAAAATCTCTCCCCACCATCTTCAAATGTCGTGGATGAGTTGGATACAAAGTCCAACATTTGTCTGTGATATTACCTTGCTTATGGCAATGAGTGCAAAATAATTGCATCTTCTTTGCAACATGGTTTCCATTATCCAATGGACCTTTGTTTTTTGTCGCTTTTGCTTTGAAAGTTTCCTGTATGTGGTCATTTTATTCCAACATCTTGAAACATTATGGTTATTCAAACCACAAAAGGAACATGAACATTTTCTCCAATTCTTACATGAAGATTTACCATGTGTAACATAATCAAAAGAAACTTGATTAAAGGAAGATTTATACCTTGAGAATTCACCTTTTTCACCTTCTTGAGGAGGTGAATTTGAAGAGGTAGTAGTTCTCTTTCGAATACCAACAATGTTGTTAATAACCTTAGATATTTCAACATCCTCTTGTTCATTGAAACCATTTTTTTCATGCTTGTGAGCATTTTCTTGCAAAGTGGGTATAAAACATTTGCATTCCTCATGAACACAGACTTTCCAAGCTTGAGGTGATGAACTTAAATCAAAATTGTTTCTTTGAACACATTCATGTGCCTCCTTGGCTTTAGATCATTCTCTGTCATGTTTTCCATAACCAAGACCCAAATACCTAGGCCTTTCATCAACAAAAATTGGCTCAAATATGCCTTGTGCATGTTTTCCTAACCCTTTACCTTCATAACCCATATTCATCAATAATTTGGACCCTATTCCTCTAATGTGTCTTTTAAAAGAAACAAAACATTCATTTTGAGAAGAAATTGAAGATAAACTTGAATTTCATACCTCATTTTCATGCACATACTTGGCTAGGGTTTCCTTGGCATCATGGAGTTGAATATCCATCTCATGCATCTTTTCAAGAAGCTATTGCTTCTCCTTCTTCATGGCCATCAACTGTTGTTGAAGTATAGTGTTCTCCTTCCCATCTTCAATCATCTATTGCACCATATCTCTCATGATGATAAACTCTTGCAACATCTCTTCATCAAAGAGTCTTGCTAAGGAAGATGGATTTGAAACGTCAGTTGTTGAAGCCGCCATCACACTTGTAATGCATCAAAAATCTTCACAAAGATTTAGCTTACACACATAAACTTCCACACAGTTAAATGATCCTTGCACAATTTCAAAACCAATAGCTATTCTCTAGCTACCCTTGGAAAACCATCTCAGGGTTCAAATGAGCTAACAAGTGCTCTGATACCAATCTGATCTGAAATATTTTAGTTTGACCAAATCTAAAATCTTGGGAAAACTTGTTAATGCTATGGAAGCTCCCTCATCAGTTAAAATTATGTTTAGGATTGTCTCATTTACACAGTTATGTAAGAGGTTTATGCGTCAAGTTATTTTTCTTTTATGTGTGATGTGTGAGAAAATTATAAGTTAATTAGTTGCTTAAATAACATGGACAAAAAATGAAATGTAGATAAATATACACAACAAAATCATAAGACAAATATGATCGAGTAGTGCACCCTCTAGTATCGGGCTACATCTCCTAAGACCTCCTTCAATGGCTAGGCCCTCTTGGAATTATATGGTCAAATGTCTTATTACAATCTTCTTCTTAACTCCAATGGCTTTTCAGACTATACCATTGGGTTTAGAGGATCCAAAAATCCCAAAAATGACTATTAGATCTCTTAAAACTGACTTTGGCTTATTTGGGCATGACCTCCGTCCCCGGTGGCCGTAGGCTTCCCTAAACTTCCCTGTGGAAACATCACTTGTATAATTCTTATGTTTCCTATGCAACCTATTCTATTAGCTTCATAACATCGAAGTCATCCAAAATTGGCTATTAATTTTCCAAAATTGGTTGAAATCCCATCAAGTTATGGTCTTTTTAAATTTTTCCCTAGGAATCTCCTCCAAATATGGAAAACTTCAGTTAATCCTACTAAAATTGGGGGCAGTTCTAGATTTGGTGGAATCCACAAAAACCTCTGCCAACTGTAAAGCATGTTTAATTAAGGATAATCCTAGATTAATTATCCATAAATGAACTTAGGTGCTAATCCCGCAATTAACACCAATTGGGATTAATTAGGATAATCAAATTTTAATATGTGCTAAACTCCAAAATAATCTGCGTGGTTAAGTTTTTATGCTAGTGGTTTAATAGTGGTGGTCACATGTGCATTTAATGTTAGCGGTAACCTCTAGTGGTTAACCCTTAAACCTTCAATGCTATGCCTTTAAATGTAACATCAAACCATAATATCTTAAGTCTTAATGTGTAGTGGAGTTGGTTAGGCATGTGGTTAGTGGAGGGGACGTGACAAGGTTGAACCCCGGCACCTCCATAAAAATTTTCTACACGCAAAATGTGCCATTTAACTTGTGGGAGGGACACGTGGTAGCCTCCAGGATTTCCACGTGTCACCTTCTCATTTCTCAGCATTAACTAATCAAACTACAACAAATCACCAAGGTGAAAAGCAATAGCATAGTGACAGTTGGTGAGTCATCATTAGGTGTTTACTGTGTTGACTTTCCCACATCACCTGTCAGTAACCTACCACGTCAATAGTACGGACTGCTGACTGGGAAGCACCTACATTTTTTTTTTTGAAATGGTTAGCGGGATCTAACATCCTCATACGAACTTCGTTTTTAAGTGAAAATTTTGTATTTGGATCGTATCACCGTGATGGACACGTTTTTTCAGCTTTCAAGTGATTCCAGACACTTTGATTTTTGAGCAAATTTTTTCCCCTAATCTAGATTTTGATCACTCCTTCCCACTGGTAAGCTTTTGGACCCACAAAATCTGTTTATTTGATGGTAACTGAATACTCCTCTCCTTCCCAAGTTCTATCAACTGATTATACTTGAAAATTTCGCATGACAACCATTTGAGTACACTGACATGCCTTGCATTGCAAATGGCTATGTACCTCAACCACTGTTCTTCTTTTGTTTCTGACCCAATCCAACACTTGTTGGTTGCTTATTGACTGATTATACACCCTACTATACCAAATTGATCCCTCGATGCTTAGAAAAGTGACTAATAGCCTTCCCACTGAGAATCATGTTCCTCCTTTGCAACACATGCATTCGATGCAAGCTTCTTCTTGGAAACCACTTTTCCAAGTTAAACCCATCTGAGTGAACTACAACAATGATTTTCAATATTAGTGACAAAAAGAAAAGAAATGACCATTATTTTACCTCCATGGTTCCAAATTCTACATCTGGAATAATGCATTCACCATCTCTTTTTCTTTTTGGCATCAACACAAAACAACAGTCTTCCATAGGTACAAACTTTTTGGCATCTTGTCCATTGTCGCTTCTTGCCTCTATCATCCTCTAGTTCAACATGGTACTCATGTTTTGATTTGAGAATGAAGGCTAAGCATGAGCATCTTGCTCAAGAATGGACCTTCCAAAATCCTACGACATCTTGTCACAAGAAACACCATTAAATGGAAAAATACATTATGCAAGAAATATAACTCTACGACCTCTTCCTTTTGCTTCTTCAAGGCAACAATTGTCACAACATGTAACATCGCCATGTACTCTTGCATCTTGGTGTATAAAATATTGACTCACACAATCGAAAAAACATCATTGACTAAACATAAGTCGACAAGACATGCTTCTTCAAACAACTAACTTGACTTGAAATCCAAACATAAGCATGTACATCAACTTTGATGATTCTTTGCATAAACAACAAGAATTTCACATATCATGCAATAATCCCTCAACATCTCCCTTTCATATTTGAAGATAAAATCAACTCTTCCAAGTCGATATGACATACACGTGACAACAATCAACACAAGTCGACACTCATGCATGTATCCAAACACAATGAAAATTGTCAAGTTATCAATCATAAATGTTAAGAAAGTAATCGAACAAATTTATCATTCTTTTTGTTGCATAATTTTTCCATGAAGGTGTGTGAAAGTTTGGTATGTTACTCACTTCATTTGGAGAAAATTTTCATTCTTGTTGTTGCATAATTTCGCCATGAAGGTGTGTGAAATTTGGGTATGTTACTCACTTCATTTGCAGCAAATTTGTCAATTCTTGATGTCGCATAATTTCGCCAAGAAGGTGTGTGAAAGTTGGATATGTTACTCACTTCATTTGCAGTAAATTTGTTTTTTCAGCTGTTATGTACCCACACATTTTTTTTGGCTTATTGTACTTGTGTTTGTACTTGTGATAGAGTTGAATAATTTTACACATACATGAGAGTTTATGTGCATGTGAACAATGAAACTAGCAACATGTATGAGTGATTGACTTGTATTGGTTTATTGCTTTGTTAACATGTATGATTGACAACTTTAGAATTTTCATTGTGTTTGGATACATGCATGAGTGTCGACTTGTGTTGATTGTTGTCACATGTATGTCATATCAACTTGGAAGAGTTGATTTTATCTCCATCGATGAAAGGGAGTTGTTGGCGTATCATTGCATGAGATGTGAAATTCTTGTTGTTTATGCAAAGAATCGTCATATTGTTATACATGCTTATGTTTGGCTTTCAAGTCAAGTCAGTTGCTTGAAGATGATGTTTTTTCGACTTGTGTTTAGTAAACTATCGACTAACACAACAAGATTATTTGTACACCAAGATGAAAGAGTACATGGCAATTTTACAGGATACGACAATTTTTCTTTCAAGAAGCAAATGGACGAGGTCGTTAAGTTATATTTCTTGCATAATGTGTTTTTCCATTTAATGGTGTTTCTTGTGACAAGAGTTTTTAGGATTTTGGAAGGTCCATTCTCGAGTAAGATGCTCATTCTTATCCTTCATTCTCAAATCATGACATGAGTAGCATGTTTAACTAGAGGATGATAGAGAGAAGAAGTGAAAGTGGTTGAGATGCCAAAAATTTGCAGCCATTGTAGACCATTTGTATGTGTTGACGCCAAGATTCTTAGTGGGAAGGCTATCGGATTGTATCAATTTTCCAAGCACCAAGGGATTGATGTGGTACAACAAAGGTATTTTGCAGCTAGAAAGTGTCCATCAAGTGTTGGATTGGGTCAGCTGCAAGAGGAGAATAGTGGTTGAGGGACATGGCCATTTTCAATGCAAGGCATGTCAGTGTATCCAAGTGGTTGTTATGGAGACTTTTCAAGTATAATCAGTTGATAGAACTCGGGAAGGAGAAGAGTATTCCACTCTCATGAAATAACCAGCTTTTGTGTGTCCAAAAGCTCGTCAGTGGGAAGGAGTGATCGAAATCTAGATTAGGGGTAAGAAATAGCTCAAAAATAAAAGTGCTAGGAATTGCTCGAAAAATGAACGACTACATCCGCCTCGGCGATACGATCCCAATGCAACTCATTTCACTTAAAACCAATTTCATATGAAGAAGTTAGAGCCCGTTGACCATTTCACCAAACAATAAAAACAATTGCACGTACTGCCCAGTCAGTAGTCCATACTTCTGAGGTGGAAGGTGACTAGGCAGGTGACGTGGGAAAGTCAATGGGGTCAACACCCAATGAGGGCTTGCCAAATGTCACTATGTTATTGGTTTGCAGCTTGGTGATTTTCCACAATTTGATTGGTCCGTGGTGTCCAATGAGAAGGTGACACGTGGCAAGCTCGGAGGCCACCATGTGTCCCTACCATAGGTCATGTTAGCGCTTGGAATTCACCTAGGCTGAGATAGACAAACTCTCAAGGCTACATCAAACCATTTCACCTCGTAGCTAGCCCTACCAAGTATGAGAAGGCTCTCTCGGGTCAGATTCGGTAGATCTTTCAATATGATAAGCTGACCAATTAGGAATAAAGATTTTAGGCTAGTAAATTGATAAGGGAGGTTGATTTAAATATTTTTGGGGTTTCTGGTGGCAATTGGAGGGAGTGCAATTCAGGGTGCGGGGATTGGGCTCAGTTTTTGCAGGGGGATCTTTGGGGAAAGGTAGGAGTGAGTGCTGATGCCTTAATCTGAGATGGATGATCAGAAATGATAGAAGAGGAGCTAAAGAGGGCAAACAACAACTTTGAATCCTCTTTAGACAGTGGAAAACATAGATATTGAACAAAATTAAAAGCTGAGCATGGCATGCATGAATTCAAACTTTATCACTTCATCTGTTCAATTAGCAGCAAAGAAAGAGATGGAACACATAAACACACTTACAACAACATGTAGAGAACACACCATCAACACAACAATCCACAAGAATCCACAATGATGTCTGCAAAACCCTGGCCTTCCTTTTCCTTAAATTGCAGTAATAGATGTACAATATACAATAATGCTTCTCCCACAAGAGTCCAACCATGAAAATGAGTAAGACAAGGCATAATATAGACCATATAACTCCTTTCCCCACCTCTAGGGGTCGAGCTCAGCTTCCTAGGAGCAGTTTGAACTAATTCTAAACTTAGCACTAGATAATAGGCAGTCAAAACAACTTGCCTCTAAAACTTAGCTAACTCATCCATGCATTAAATATTCACTATTTACATCAAGGAAGCTTCTAGAGGGGTTAAGAGAGATTAAATCTATCAATGTGCCATGAAAATTATCCATACATCCATCATTTACAAGTACAAATGATCAACCAAGGTAAAAAAACAGAGTTTGCAGGCCTGAAAAGTCAAAACTGGCAATTTTAGCTCGAGTGGTCGTGCCCCTTGCTCGAGTGGTCGCGCCCCTTTGCAGCACTTTTTGAGTGGGTTCCAGTTGTCCAAATCAAGTGCACGATGGCTCATTGGAACGCTCTGTGTGTCTAATTTCCATCCCAAGTGGAATTTCGGGATTTGGAGTTGATTTGACCCCTCAAAAGTCAATTCTCCCAAGGTCACTTTCTGTAACTCAAAAAGTGGGCAGAAAGTCAAAATTTTGATGTATTTTGAGCTTTTGGAGGCCCAAATCTCAAAATCAAGTTGACCCCAAGTATAGGTAATTCTAGTTTTTGCATGCCCTTTCCAAAAATGTCAACTTTTTGTGATTCTGTGCAGTCCTCCCGAGTGGTCGCGCGCGGGGTGAGACCACTCCAATGGCCAAAACCTGTAAAATTCTCAAAAAATTCACAAATGACAAAATTTTCTCCAAATTTCTTGAAATTTGGGCTGGGAGTCCCCAATCAAGTACCATGCTCAGTCAAAGAGGCTTTGGCCAAAATTTGGAGTGGATCGGGCGTTTTCCTTCGTTTTTGTGCTTTGGCCAACCGTCCTTGGAGCACCTTCGTTCTTGCCGGAATTTTTGGCATTTCTCTCAAACCATGACACCTGTGTAAAAAGGGAAAGAGGTTTTTCTTCCTTGGAATGTTTTGGACAAAACCCTCTCTCATTTTTTCAAAATACATCTTTGATTGCTCAGAAACAGCTTTTGAGTGAAACTTGTCCCGATGTGTGAAACAAGGGATTTTGTCGAAATGGAGCGAAATGAAGGGGATAGAGGGCTTCTAAATTCTTGGGGAAATTTTTGGGAGTGGGGAGGGATGTTAGGAAGCAGGGAAAAGTGGAATATCAGAGATTGAGTGAGGGGAAGGGGTCGAAAAGGACAAAACACAGGCCAAACCTAGAAAATTGCCAAGTTGTAGCTAGAAACTAGGGTTTGTGCAAAAATGAGGAATTTGGGGGATCTGAGTGATGGGAAGTGTTTGATAAGGTACTTTAAGGATAGGGGAAGGTGTATGAACATCAGGAAACAAGTTTTGCCGGTGATTTGACCGTCCAAGAGAAATTGCCTTCAAAACCCTATGAGAGGGAAATGACCTTGCCTGGGTGGCAACTGAAGCATGAACAAGGTGTAAAATGACTCATTAGACACTGACATGATAATGACAACCCTACGAATGATGATAAACTCAGCTGAATGGTGACATGGACTGACATTTGGGCAACTTTGACAACAGTGAGAGCAAACCCTAGACCTAATGCCTAGTGACCAAATTTTGCTTGAAGACTCACTGAAATGACAAAATTTGACCTTGACACTTCAAAATCACTTTGTACGAGCACATTTGATCACTGTAGGAAGGCTGGAAATACTGACACTAACAGGTCAAATGACACATTTTACACGCAACAAAATTTTATGGAGGCACTAGGGTTCGATCCCGTGACCTCACCTCAACTAACCACATGCCTTACCAACTCCGCTACACATTAGCACTTAACATATTATGGTTTGATGTTACATTTAAAGGCATAGCGCTGAAGGTTTAGGGGTTAACCACTAGCGGTTATCGCTAACATTCAATGCGCATGTGACTAGCACTCTTAAAACACTAGCATAAAACCTTAACCATGCGGATTATTTTGGATTTTAGCGCTAATTAAAATGTGATTATCCTAATTAATCCCAGTTGGTGTTAATTGCGGGATTAACACTTAAGCGCATTTATGGATAATTAATACAGGATTATCCTTAATTAAACATGCTTTACAGTTGGTGGAGATTTTGGTAGATTTTGCCAAATCTAGAACCGCCGCTAATTTTAGTGGGATGAACTGAAGTTTTCCATATTTGGAGGAGATTCCTAGGGAAAAATTATAAAGACCATAATTTGATGGGAATTCGATCAATTTTTGGCAAATGAATAGTCAATTTTGGATGATTTGCAGGTGTTGAAGCTAATATAATGGGTTTCAAAGGCAATATAAGACTTATACAATTGATGTTTTGTTATGCTTTTGACCTGCGAGAAGATACCAGAATACCAAATGTGCGAAGAAATATACTCGGAACACAAAACAATAAGAAATAACAACATGTATTTTATTATTCAGAAAGGAAAGTAATGTTCACTTGCTACTTCGATGGGGAAACCTCCAATAGAGTTGGGCTCAATTACAAAATAAGACATGATTCTCCTCAAGGGGAGTCTCTATCCTTTATATAAAATTCATACATGCAATACCATGGGTCAGTACCATGGTTCTTATTAATACCATCTATCTAATACCATGGCCCATTTGTAACTAACTGTGGTCCCTTCTTTAAATGCGGGTCATCCACTTACAATTATTAATATGGGCTTTATGGACTCTTTAACTAACTATAACTATGACTCAACCCTATTACATAAATAAGGGGGTTAGGGTTGGACCCTAACATGCCCTCCCCCACAAAAATAGCCTTGTCCTCAAGGCTGAAGTTGTGGAAACTACTGAAGAACAGTGGCTAGTTCCTAGGTCACATCTTCTGGAGAGGTGTCTTTCCACTTGACGAGGACTTCCTTGATCTTGCAGCCGCGCAAGTGCTGTTCTCACATGTCACGAACCTGTTCAAGTTGGACCCATATTGGACCTTCTTCATCCAATTCCAGTAGACTGGTTTGAATTCTGCAATGGTTCCCAACCACTTTCTTAAGGCATGAGACATGGAAGACAGGATGGATTTTTGCAGTGGGTGGCAAGGCTAGCTTATAGGCTACTTCTCCAATGCGCTGAAGTATTTGATATGGTTCATAGAATTTTGTAGATAATTTCTAACAACCCTTGTCTTTGAGTGATGCTTGCTTATATGGTTGTAGCCTCAAGAATACTTGATCCCCTTCTTGAATTTTTGCTCTGAACAATGTTGGTTTGCTTGTTACTTCATGCGATTTTGAGCTTGATGGAGATTCTCTTTGAGGTGGGCCAGCATGGCTGCACAGTTCTGTAGGATTTGATCCACTACTTGTACGTTCGAGCATCCCTTGATATAAGAAGTAGGTGAAGGAGGGAGTTGACCATAAATGGCTTCATATGGAGTCATTTTGGTGGTGGCATGATAGTATTATACCACCATTCGGCTAGAGGTAACCAATGTACCCATAGATGTTGCTTTTCTGAAGTGAAATACCTAAGGTAAGTCTCCAGACATTTGTTAACTACTTCAGTTTTACCATCAGTTTGGGGATGATAGGAAGTACTGAGTTATAGTTGGGTACCTTGTATCCTGAAGAGTTCTTGCCAAAAGTTACTCGTGAATATCGGGTCACGATCAGACACAATGAAGTGGGCATTCCATGCAATTTGAAGATCTGGTCCATGAAAGATTGAGCCACCAAAGCTGGTGTAAAAGGGGGGGGGGGGGGGGGGTAGGGCGCAAAAATGAGCATACTTAGACAGTTTGTCCACAACCACCATGATGAATGACTTGTTTCCTGACTTCAGAAGACCAGTAATGAAATCCATATAAACCTTCGTCCAGATTGAGGCAAGGATGGGTAATGGCTATAATGTGCTTGGGGATTTGACTATTTCTCCTTTGTGGTGCTGACACACATCACACTTAGCCACAAAAGTAAGAATGTCCTTTTTCATGCTTGTCCAAAAGAATGAATGTCAAGTGCGAGCATAAGTCTTCTGAAAGTCTGAATGGCCTATAGTGGGAGATGAGTGCAACTCTGCCAAAATGCGACTTTTGAGGGTGGATGTTGGTGATATCACTAGTTTGTCCTTGTAGCGAAGAATCGCATCCTGCCAAGAGTAGCCCGCTGTGGAATTTGGATCCGATTGATTTATTAATGAGTTGGGAGAGCGAAGGATGTGAAAACCATTCCTTGTGAGCCTGTTCAATCCACTCTAGAATGGGAAGAGAGATTGCTAGCAGGGTGCTTTCCTCAAATTGGCATGATAAAGCATCCACTACAACATTTTTGTGCCCTTTCTTGTAAATTATCTCATAATCATATCCCAACATTTTGGCTAGCCATTTTTTTTTTGTGGCGAGGATAGGCATTGCTCCAAAAAATATTTAAGGCTTTGATGGTCTGTGTGGATTTGGAAATGTCGCCCCAATAAGTATGGTCACCAGGTATCCACTGCATGTAAGATGGCCATCATCTCCTTCTCATAGGTAAATTGTCCCAGATTTGTCGCACTTAGTTGTTGGCTAGTGAAGGCCAAGGGTCGACCTTCCTACATTAAGGCAGCCCCAATACCCGTACCTAAAGCATCACATTCAATCATAAAAGATTTGGTGAAGTCGGGTAGTGCCAATACGGGAGTGGAACATATGGCATGTTTGAGAGCTATAAATGCCTGTTGCGCTTAATCATTCCAGAGGAATGAATTTTTCTTTAGAAGGTGAGTGAGGGGTCTAGCAATGCAACCATAATTGCAGACAAATTTGCGATAGTAGCTAGTGAGACCCAAAAATCCTCTCAAACTCTACAAGGTCTTTGGTTGAGGCCAATCCTACATTTCCTGGATCTTTTTGGGATCCACCTTGACACCTTCACACCCCACAATGTGGCCCAAATACTCAACTTCTTCCATGCCAAAAGAGTACTTGGACAATTTGACAAATAATTTATGCTTCCGGAGCAATTGTAAGAGCAGATCTACATGTTGAAGATGTTTTTCCCAGGTGAGGCTATAGATGAGGATGTCATCAAAGAAAACAAAGACAAATTTTTTGAGATATGGTTTGAGCAGGTGATTCATGAGGCTCTAAAAAGTGGATGGGGAATTACAGAGACCAAATGGAATGACCAAGAATTCATAATGGCCTTCATGAGTTCGGAAAGCAGTCTTTGGAATGTCTACTTCTTTCATCTAAATTTGGTGATAGCCCGAGCAAAGGTCGAGCTTAGTAAAGAATTGAACCCCATTTAGTTCATCCAGCAAGTCATCAACAACCGGGATGGGAAATTTATCTTTGACCGTCAGCTTGTTGAGGGCCCTGAAGTCTGGACACATATGCCATTCCCCATCTCTCTTGAGCACCATGACCACAGACGATGAATAAGGACTAATGCTAGGACGAATGACATCAGCTTCCAAGAGTTCCTTGATGATTTTTTCAATTTCATTCTTTGGGAGAAAGGATATCTATATGGGCACACATTTGGTGGTTATGCCCCTGGGAACAAAGTAATGCTATGATCATGTTCACCACTCGAGGGTGGAAGTTGATGAGGCTTGTCAAAGACCTGCAGATGGTTGTTTAAGACCTGTTGCATCTCAGGATGAATATGAAGAGAAGTAGGTTCGAAGGCCTGGATGGCATTAAATTGGGCTATAACTCCATCGTGTCCCTTTTTTAACAATTTTTCCTTCCTATGCGAGCTGATGATAGAATGAGCACCTACCTAGAGTCCCCGGAGGGTATGTTTGTGATTATTGTACTTAAAGCTCATATATAACTCCTGGAAATCCATTATGATTGGGTCAAGTGTGTGGAGCCATTCAGCACCCAAGACAATGTCACACCCACCCATGTTGATGGAAAACATGTGGGTCTTTAGGTGATAATCCCCCATTTGAAGTTTGATATTTTCCTAACAACCTTCACATTTCATTGCCCCCCCATCAATACTTTAGACCTGGAAATTAGAGACTACTCTGACAAAACAATGCACTACTTTAGCAACTCTTTGATGGATAAAGTTATGTGTACTACCACTATCAATCAAGACTATTATAGGGCGATGCTTAATAAAACCTATGATTTTGAGAGTTTGGGGAGAAGAGATTCTTGCCAAAGCACGAAGTGAGATAACTGGTTCTTCAGGTGTAGCCGGGAGCTCATTGTCTGGCTGGTTGTCCTCATCTTCCTCCTTTGGTCCCTCAAATGGTTGGGCTTCCTCAGAACAACTATGATCAGTAGCATCAATTTGAAAGAATTTGGGTTCCTTGCATTTATGCGTCGGGGAGTATTTCTCATCACAGTAGTAACACAATCCTTGCTTTCTTCTTTCCACCATTTCCTCTAGTGACACCTTTTAAACCTTAAGTGTTTGGGTAGTGCTTGAAGCCTGGGTGGGGTGTCCCTTGGCTATGAAATTTGGACAAGTCGATTGGGTCGCTAATGTGTGTTCTACTTCATGAGCTGTCCTGTAAGCTGCCAGCCATGAGACTGGGTGTTGCAATCGAACGTGGGCTTGTATGGTGTCTTTGAGCTCAATGATAAAACATTCCAAGTAGAATTCATCTGCTAGACCTCCTATGTGGAAGGCTAAGGCTTTAAAGGCTTTAATATATTCTTGCACTGTGCCTGTCTATCGAAGCTTAGTAAGACAACGAAAAAAGTTAGATTCATGGTCAAAGTGATCAGAAAGGGCTTTTGAGAATATCTTCCAAGTCACTAGCCTTACATAGCAGCGTTGATGCCACTACCACCATTTCCATGTTTCTTGGTCCAAGTACAAGCTTCCTACACTTAGCTTAGTCGCATCATCTCTGATGTGATTCAATGTGAAATATTGCTCCATTTGTGCTAGCCATATGGCCGGATGAGAGCCATCAAATTTATACATGTCCATCTTGGGTGGTCGAGGCTGGGACTATTGGTGGTTTCCATAGAAGTGAAGAGAATGGATAGACTCGCCCTCAATGTTTTCATTAAAATAATATGCCTATGATTGTCCCCCTAACTTGCCCTTTGTGATTGTGTCATTTAAGGTCTAGATCTGCTTCGTTAATGCCTCCAACATGTGTTCAAGGGTGTATATCTTCTCATTGGCCATAGCTTGATCTCTGGTTTATACCATGCATAGATCTGGTGCACTTGTTGTTATTGTGAAAAAAAAATTGGGACCACCCGAAATTTTGACGTTGACAAGTGAATGATACCATTGCTCAGCCTGTCGACCTGAATCTTATTGGCTAAGTCTCCTATGGAATTTTTTTTTTTTTTTTTTTTTTTACTACAGAAGGAGTTTTACTCCTTGCTTAGGAATATTGCAGTAGTCGATTCCCAGAAAAGTTAATTCTGCCGAATGTCCTGCGAGAATCATGCCCAGGTATAGGAGCCACACAAATAGTCAGATCTATTGGTGAAGCTCTCAACTGCAGAGTATGAGTAGGAATGTGGCAGTGATCGAACCCCTACTGCTAGATCTGAATGGTAGATCTAATAGATATGATTGGCAGACCTAATAGATTTGAATGGCGGATCTGATAGATCTGAATGGCGGAATTGATTGTTGCGGCTGCGACAGAACCCAACTTACTAAATCTGATCTGGCCAATATGATGCATGATCTAGGGAGAGACAAGGGAACTATGGTCTCAAGGAGTGTTAGGTGCTATAAATCGCAATATACATAAGGGTCCAACAATAGTACTCAGCCCAATATTTTAGGGCACTAACCAAGGAGGATAAATCGTACCCTTAGCTGTACAACCTGAATACCCTATCATACGCACAAGTAATCTTCCTGAGTGTTGTTCTCGATGTACTGTAGTAGCAATACGATCGATGGTTTATCAATGGCAAGGTTTCAAGAGAGCCTAGGAGGCTTTTGATATACCCAGTGGGTACTTGGAAGACAGTCCGTGTGTGGTTCTGTCTAATGCGCTACTACTCGAAGGGGTACCCATAAGGGTTACAAGGGAGTCCAACAAGTGTGACCACCTCTTGTATTTCCTATGTGCATGCCTCCCAAAATCCATAGGTTTATGCACTCAACGATAGATCCCGTGGTTTAAAGACGCCAGAACACGTCTCTAGCCAAAAATTTTTTTGCTAAAAATGGAGATCCCACCGGCCCTGGAAAGTGCTCTGATACCACTTGTTATGATCTTGACCTGCAAGAAGATACCGAAATACCAAATATGCGAAGAAATATACCCAGAACACAGGACAATAAGAAATAATAGCATGTATTTTATTATTTAGAAAGGAAAGCAATGTTCACTTGCCTCTTCGAGGGGGCAACCTCCAATAGAGTTGGGCTCAATTACAAAATAAGACACAACGCTCCTCAAGGGGAGTCTCTATCGTTTTTATATAATTCATACATGCAATACTCTTTGACTAACTATAACTATTACTCGAACCTATTTCATAAATAAGGGGGTTAGGGTTGGACCCTAACATTTTTCTACAAGTTCAGGGAAGCCCAGGGCCACCACGGAAGGAGGTCATGCCCATATCAGCCATCAGTCAGTTTTCAGGGATCTAATAGTCATTTTTTGGGCTTTTGGGTCCTCTAAACCTAATGGTATAGTTTTCAAAGCCATTTGAGTTGATCAGAAGGTTTTAATCATACATTTGACCAAAGATTTCCAAGAGGTCCTAGGACATTTAGCCCAGTACTAGAGGGTGAACTCCTTGATCAATTTTGTGTTGTGAGTTTTTTGTGTATTATGTATGAAATTTTACTTGTTGTTCATGTCATTTAATCAACTAATTAACTCATTAAATCATACTCTAAAGACACATGAAACTTGACACCTAAACCCTTGTACACCTAGTTAAAATGAGACGATCCTAAACATATTTTTAACTGATGAGGGAGCTTGCATAGGATTAACAAGTTTTCCCAAGATTTCAGATCAAGTTGATATCAGATCATCCAAATCATCTAGGAATGACTCTTTTTGAGCCTCCCTAGCTTTGGAGCATTCTCCATCATGTTGTCCATAACCAAGACCCAAATGCTTAGGCCTTTCTTCAATAACAATTGGCTCAACTATGCCTTGTGCATGTTTTCCTAACCCTCTACCTTCATAGCTCATATTCATCAATAATTTGGATCCTATTCCTCTATTGCATCTTTCAAAAGAACTAAAACATTCATTTTGATAGGAAATTGAATATAAAATTGAATTTCATACCTCATGTTCATGCATATACTTGGCTAGGGTTTCCTTTGCAACATGGAGATAAGTCTCCATCTCATGCATCTTTTCAAGAAGTGCTCACTTCTCCTTCTTCATGACCATCAACTTCTCTTGAAGTATAGTGTTCTCCTTCCTATCTTGATACATCTCTTGCATCATATCTCTTGTGATGATAAAATCTGCAAGCTTTAGGGTATGAATATGCAATGAAATTCCCTTTTGGAACACTTTAATGCAGCAAAGAAGGCAATTTGTGGTTACAAGTTTGTATGTGAATGCATTACTTTTGAAATAATTCTTGTTGTTGCATAATTTCATCAAGAAGGTGTGTGAAAGTGGAGTATGTTGACTCACTTTATTGCAGCAAATTTAGTCATTTCATCTCTTTAAATACTCGTACATAGCAATGGGATTCTTGTACTTGTGATTGTACATGTGACAGAGTTGAGAATTATTATACATGCATGAGAGTTTGTGTGTGTTTGAAAAATGAAACTAGCAACATGCATGAGTGGTTGACTTGTATTTGTTGATTGCTTTGCTAACATTTATGATTGAAAACTTGAGAATTTTCATTGTGCTTGAACATGCATGAGTGATTGACATGTGTTGGTTGAATTCTTTGTTAACATGTATGCTACCAACATCAGAATGTTGATCATTTGCACATGCATGAGTGTCAACTTGTGTCGATTGTTGTCACATGTCTATCATATCGACTTGGAAGAGTTGATTTTTTCTCCAAAGGTGAAAGGGATATGTGGCAAATTGTTTCATGAGAATGTGGAATTTTTGTTGTAAATCGTCAAGTTGTGTCCATGTTATGCTTGACTTGAAAGTCAGTTGTTTGAAGAGGCATGTTTTTTCAACTTACGTCTAGTCGATGATGTTTGTAGATTTGTGTTTACTCGATAGTTTTCACACCAAGAAATGCAAATCAACGAAGCAAAAGGAAGAGGTCCTCTATTTATATTCTTGCATGAGTGTTTTTCAAGGTTAATTGTGTTTCTTGTGACAAGATGTCGTAGGATTTTGGAAGGTCCATGCTTGAGCAAGAGGCTCATGATTAGCCTTCATTCTCAAATCATGACATGAAAAACATGTTAATACTAGAGGATGATGGAATCAAGAAGCGAAAGTGGAAAAAAATGCCAAAAAAAAGTTGCAGCCCTTATAAAATATCAAATGGTCTACGATGTGATTTGATGTGTTGACGCAAAGAAGCGAAAGAGATGGCGAATTCATTCTTCCATATGTATAATTTGTAACCATGGAGGTAAAAGAATGGTCACTTTTTTTCTTGTTATTACTGATATTGGAATTCATTGATTTAGTTCACTCAGATGGGGTTAACTTGGAAAAGTGGTTTCCAAGGAGAAGCTTGCATCAAATGCATGTTTTGCAAAGGAGGAACATGATTCTTAGTGGGAAGGCCATTTGTCAACTTTCCAAGCATCGAGGGATCGATTTGGTACAACTGCATGTTTAATCAGTAAGTTTCCAACATATTTTGGATTGGGTCAGCAGCAAAAGGAGACTAGTGGTTGAGGGACATATCCATTTGCAATGCAAGGCATGTCAGTGTACCCAAGTGGTTGTCATGGAGACCTTTCAATTAGAATTAGTTGACAGACCTTGGGAAGGAGAAGAGTGTTTAGCTCTCATCAGATAACCAACTTTTGTGGGTCCAAAAGCCTGTCAATGGGAAGGAGTGATCAGAATTTGGATTAGGGGCCAAAATTTGCTCAAAAATGAAAGTGTCCATACTCACTCGAAAGTTGAACGACCGCGTCCGTCTCGATGATACGATCCCAATGCAAATTGTTTCACTCAAAATGGAGTTTGTATGAGGAAGTTAGATCCTGCTAACCATTTCACCAAACATCTAAAGAATTTGCAGGTACTACCCAGTCAATAGTCTGTACTGCTGATGTGGCAAGTGACTGTGTCGGTGACGTGGGCAAGGTGAAGAGGTCAACACCCAATGAGGGCTCACCAAGTGTCTTAGTGTTGTTGGTTTTCAGTTTGGTGATATGGTGGAATCTTATTGGTTTCTGGTGGACCAATGAGAGGGTGCCACGTGGCAAGACCAAAGGCCACCACGTGTCCCTCCCACCAGTCAAAGGTCAATAATGCATTTTGGGTAAAGTTTTGGTGGAGGTCGAGATTGAACCTTGTGCCCTCCCTTCCACTAACCAGAAGCATTTCGAGCTGCACTAACCATTAGTTCTTGTCATATGGTGGAATGCACATATTGTTAAAGGTGAAGTGTCAAAGTTTTAGGGGTTAACCACTAGCAGTTACCGCTAACAATTTATTGTGCATGTGACCACTACAACACTTAACCACTAGAATTTTATGATAAATGGAGATTAGCGCTAATTAACTTCACTTACACACTAATCAAACATGCTTTACAGTTGGCAGAGATTTTGGCAGGTTCTTCCAAATCTGGAACCACTACCAATTTTAGCAGGATTAACTAAAGTTTTCCAGATTTGGAGGAGATTCCTAGGGAAAAAATTGAAAATACCATAACTTGATGGGATTTCAACTAATTTTAGAAAATGAATAGCCAATCTTGGATGATTTTGATGCTCTAAAGATAATGGAATAGGTTGCAGAGGATATAGGAGAATTATACATGTGATTTTTTCACTAAGAAGTTTAGGGAAGCCTATGGCCACCAGGGGAGGAGGTCAAGCCTAGATCAGCTGAAGTCCAATTACAGAGTTTGGAAAGTCATTTTTGGGGTTTTTGGGTCCTCTGAATCCAATGGTACAGTTTTCAAAGCCATTGAAGCTGATCAGAAGCTTTTAATCAGACATTTGACCAATAATTCCAAAGAGGGCCTAGCCATTGAAGGAGGTCCTAAGAGATGTAGCCTATTACTAGAGGGTGAACTCCTTGATTAGTTTTGAGTTGTGATTTTTTTTGTGTATTATGTCTGCAATTTTAATTGTTGTTCATGTCATTTAATCATCTAATTAACTAATTACATCATACTCTAAAAACACATGAAACTTATGATCCAGGTGGATATTGGTGGTCACCTACCAATTCCACTTGGACTGTCACCATTGTTTCTTTCAGTTTTCCAGTTCCCTCAATTGTATCACAGTTGACTATTTTTAGCAGTTTTTCGGGTCTTAAACTTTCGGAGTTGTTTTGAGGCCCTAAACGACATTTTTTTTTGGAAAACTAGGAGAAACATGGCTTCATAAAGTTGTATTCCTCGAATATATCTTTCTAATAAGGTATTGTGTGCGTCAAACGGAGATCATATGCCAAAGTTCCGACCCCGGTTAGTTGATGTACCAATTTTCCCAAAACGGTGCCCATAGTTTGGCACTTCATCTCCTAGGGTTAGGTTTTTGGATGTTTAGGTTTTTCCATTGTTTCTCAACAATAAATAGGCCTTCAAGCCTTATTTAAGAGAGTTCATAGGCATGTAGCCACCACATCTCTTCTCAGAGATAAGATACCATCGCCCTAGCTAGTTTATTTCCATTTTTGTTTGTAAGCATATTTCGGTATTTTACAGTAATGAAATGAAGTATTGTTTCTACTGCACCTTTGTATGTATGGTTATATCTGTAATTTGTTGCGTTCCTATTTAAATTCGGATCAACTTGACACCTAAACCCTTGTACACCTGGTTAAAATGAGACAATCCTAAACATATTTTAACTGATGAGGGAGCTTGGATAGAATTAACAAGTTTTCCCAAGATATCAGATCAAGTTTATACACCAAGATGTAAGAGTACATGGTGATGTTCACATGATGTGACATTTGTTGCTTTGAAGAAGCAAAAGGGAGAGGTCGTCAAGTTATATTCTTGCATGAGTGTTTTTCAAGGTTAATAGTGTTTCTTACGACAACATGTTGTAGGATTTTGGGAAGGTCCATGCTTGAGCAATAGGCTCATGATTAGCCTTCATTCTCAAATCATGACATGAGCAACATGTTAATACTGGATGATAATGGAATCAAAATGTGAAAGTGAACAAAAATGCCAAAAAAATTGCAGCCCTTGTAAAATATCAAATGGTTTATAATGTGGTTTGATGTGTTGATGCAAGAAGTGAATGACATGGCGAATGCATTCTTCCAGATGTGGAATTTGGAACTATGGAGGTAAAAGAATGGTCATTTGTTTTCTTGTTATTACTGATATTGGAACTCATTGTTGTAGTTCACTTAGATGGGCTTAACTTGGAAAAGTGGTTTCCAAGGAGAAGCTTGCGTCGAATGCATGTGTTGCAGAGGAACATGATTCTAAATGGGAAGGCCATCAGCGAGTTTTCCAAGCACCGAGGGATCGCTTTGGTACAACAGGGTATTTAATCAGCAAGAAACTAACAAGTATTGGATTGGGTCAACAACAAAAGGTGAGTAGTGTTGGCATTATGATACAGGTGATGTCCTCGATGGAAACTCACAAATATGATACTGAGAAATGAATCATTGATGTATGATGGTAGTTCATAGTGCAACAGGTAAATTCAGAAGTAACAATAAAGGATTAAAGATCAAACTCCAGAGATTGAAGAAAGAGAATGTTTTAAGAAGTATACATTGGTTCACCTAGTTGAAGTAGCATATACACGGAGGTACATAGAGCAAAAAGGGTGTATATGTATGCATGCACTTTCACAGAAGGAAAAGTGCGTATGGGATGGAAAAATAAGATTAAAGAATATCTTGGGTTCCTACCATGGTATTGACCTATGGTGATGAGTGAGGAGAATAATATTGATACCATCAAATAATACCAACAACATAACTATGGTTTTGGTCCAAGGTATTGGAAAAGGATCTAAGTATATAAGAAGGAGAAGATCAAAGGGCTAAGGTGTGCAACTAATGAATATCTTATGAATAGTTAGATCAAAAGAAATATGCATGTTATGAGTTTCTGGTACTTTGGTTGATCTGAACTAAGGATGCACCTAAGTGGTTGATGATGGACGAGATCTAATGATGGATCAGGATCATACTACCTGAAATGAATTATCATTATGTGGTATGATAAGGGATAGTCTATATCTTATTGCTAACACATGTTTTATCCATTATATGCTTTGATATGAGTATATGTGAAGTCTGGAATAGCTACGAAGTTATAAGTATTTATCTGCAGATCTATATGTTGGTTCGCCTTGGTGAAGGCGCATATACACGCTCGTTCGGCACTTCAAAGTAGCATATACACTATGAAATATGATGTTTGAAGTTGCAGTTGGTTCTAGTTGTTGATGCAGAGTTATGGATTCAACATTGTGTTGTAGTGACACTGATATGATTGTTCAGATTGATTGATTGTGATTTGCTTCAGTATTGATGAGTTTCAATGATTGGTTGTGATTGATTTTGAGCTTCAATGTTACTGATGGGTCCTGTATGAACATTGGCTGAAACATGGCCTTCATATTGTGTTGTTGTGTACCAGGAGTATCCACTTTTAAAATTTACAAAATGTGGTCCCTAGAGGAAGAGCGAAGGTAGTAGCCTTTCGTAGGTCGGAGCCTACGTACCGGTAAACATATCGGCTAGTACAAGATCCAAGGGGTTGGATCTCCCTTCCAATTCCAACTAGAGAATGAGTGAAAGTTGGAGCCTTCTATAGGCCGGCATCGACATACTGGTAAACATATCGACTAGTACAAGAGCTACGGGGTAGTAGCTCCCTTCTAGTAGAAACTTGAGAATGAGAGAAGGTTGTAGCCTTTTGCAGGTGGGTGCATGCATACTGGTATGAGTCTGCACCAGTACAAGATTGTAAATAGGTTTTTATTATATTAAAAAGAAGACATATATGACAACAATAGTGTTATAGATAATTTTGGGCACTGCAACCCCAATCAAACATGTCCATAAACCAAGGACTCCTAAGTCCCTAAAAGTGTTGTTCCATCCCCTAAAAGAACAAGGTCAGCTGATTACATCATCTCCCAAAAGTTCTCCATGAAATACTACTCAAAAAATGGTCAAAGCTAGACCATCTCACCTGCTCCATGGTCAAAGTGCGTTGCATCCCCCATAAATGCACACGGGAAGTGCGATGCATACTGAAAAGCCATTCTATGGGGTGCGATGGGCGAGAGTGGACAAATGGCAGAGTCAATTTGCGAGGTGGATGATCATGGAATCTTCCAGAAACTCCTCCTGTGACACTTGCCTCTCTGAATTCGCCCAAGGATGAGTAAGAGATCATCAATCTCTAAGTGGAATCAAGAACTATCAGAGAGAGGACACTAATCAAATCTCATAAGCTGACTCACCTCCTTGCAATCATCTATATATGGATCCCTCATCCCAGAGATCCAGAGGCTGGAATTTTGTATCTTGTAAGGAAGTGTTGCTGGTTTCTTGGTGTAACATCATAGTGTTGGGTGATCTAAGCTTTTTTATGAGGTGAAGAAGGGATTTCTTGCTGAGAGGATGACGTTGGGTCAGAAAAATTGGTTGTAATCCTCTTTGCTATTCTTGATATTAATAAAGTTATTCAAGTTTTCCTCCACATTCTTGTATGATTGATGATCTATGCATTTGTGTGGTCAATATATATCTGGTCCTATATTGTTTATGATAGTAGATCTCTGTTCTTGGCTAGTGTTATGCTGCTTTGATTCCACAGGTGCTCTTTGAAGCTGGGTAGATGAGGAAGCGAGTGGCAGAGATCTATCAGAAGGGAGAGGGATCAAGTAAGGAACCAAGCACAAGACAAAGGTTGGTTTCCTTTGTTCCCCTCTTATCTACTTCTCATAAAGGAAAACGAAAGTAGTTTTGGTTTGTTTGTTTCTAAGATAGCTACGAGTCTTAGTGGGACTAGCAGCTCTGCATAGACACTAGATTTCCCGATAACAAATAGGTGGTTTTTCTCCCACATTGGGTTTCCACCTTAAATCTTGGTGTTCATGTGTGTTGCTTATGTTTGATGGTTTATTCTATTATTACTACACATGGTTACTATTTAATGGTTCATAGAGCACTGATGAATTGATTAAAGATCAACATATGATGAATTAACTGAATCATAAGTTCACTGGATATATGTTGGTTTCCTTAAGAACAGTGGCATGGACACGCGAGTTCCTTTGACTGAAGTAGCATATATAAATATGATTATGAAATGAAAATTTTATTGATTTGATAATATTGATTCACCCCCACCCTCCGCGTCTTAGTATTATTCCCAACAATTGGTACCAGAGCAGGTCCTTTGGCAGAAGCTTGATCTCTTGAAGGAGATTTATAGAAACAATGGGAAATAAGCTAAATAATAAAGTGCCTAAGAAGAAGAAGATATCTCAATGGAATAGTGAGAGCAAGAGAGACAATTGGCCATTAGGTGGAAGCAAGTATTCAGCTTTAGAATCACCTCGGATTGAAGATGAAAAAGCATAAGAAGTATCAAGTACAAACTTTTGGTCTTCTGGTGATACTTTTCTCTGTTCATGCAATGTTGAAGATATTGAAAGTGATAGTGAAAGAAATACAAAGGGAGAAGTTAAAAGACTCAGATAAAATTAGAGATCAACAAGATCTATTTAACAAAATGGAGTGTGCCTTCAATGAAGAAGTTACCAGACTAAAAGCTCAGTTGGAGGAAGGAAAAAAAGTAAGGAATCAGTTTAAGGAAAAGGAAGATCAATGTCAAAATCTATAGGATGAAGTGACATCATTAAGAAATGAATTAAATTAAAATAGTACAACAATCAAGAGACTTAAAGATAGATCCAGTTACTATGAAATTCTTGAATTTGAGATCATCTCTCTAAGAGAAGATCTTGAAAATTCAAATAAGAAGAATGAAGAACTACCTCAAGCAGATGAAGAACAAGAAAATGAGATTCTCAAATTAAGGCAACAAGTGGAAGAAGGAAGAAAGGCTGAAGAAATCATGAGAAAGCAATATCTGGAAAAGGAAGAGAAATATCAGGTCGAAGTAAATATCTTAAAAGGTAAATTAGAAGAAAATGATAAATTGTTATGATTTCAACATAGTACTAAGATTTTGGATAAATTCTTAGTTGTCCAAGGTCTCCTACCATCAAATCTGGTCTTGGTTTTCATGAAAATATTGAAGAAGAATCTAGCTTACAAGATGAGGCAAGGAAGGATAACGAAAATTATGAAATGATCAACCAAGAGATAAGAGGTCAACCCCATCAACAACCAAGAAAAGAAAGTATTCAAAGAAAATCATTTACTCCTAACTATGGAAGTGTTAATAAAATGAATAATGCTGAATGTTTTAGATTTAAAAATTTTGGACATGTTGCAGCCAGATGTAGAAGTCAAATGTTTCAAGCTAATAACCGTCTCATAGAAAGATCATCAAGTTCTAGGTACTTTAAGGGATATTGTTTTTCTTCCAATATGTTTGGTCACAAAGGAATTTTTTGCTATAAAATGAATATGAAACATATAAGATGTTATATTTGTAAAACGTTTGGGCATATAGCAAAAGAATGCAGGAGCAAATTTCAGCCAACATACCAAAAGGAACAAACATCACCACACTCCAAGGTATTGAAGACCAAGGAATTATAGTCAGAAAGATGTGGCATAGCTCAGTATGCAGACAAAAAAGACTCAGGAGGAATTGAAAGTATGAAATTTTGGTGTTCTGATTCTCATACACAGTTATCATGAAAACAAGTCGTGTATAAATGCGAGTTAGAAATTGCACAGTCACATATATGTTGGTTTGATGAAGAAGTAGTGGGACAGACTCAGGAAAAGGTGTCTGATATGGTTCAGTCAATTATAAATTATCTTTTAAGTTCTGATTGATGATTATTACAGTTTGTTGATGATATTTAGAAGTGATTTTGGCCCTCATAAGCTATTAATGACATGATGAATAACTGGTTGGTGATGATGCCTTGATGATTCTTACTGACAAATGAAATGATCAGATCTGACAATGAAAAATTGTGACAGTTTCAGGGGGAGCATATGCTATTCTTCTAATAATTCATTATTGGCATTATATTAGAAGAACTCGGTACATGATGATACTTATATTGCTTGAGCCACATAGTTGTTTTGATTCAATTGACTCGTTTGATGATGGGCATATACAGGTTGTTGTTCTTGATGGCACTGACAGATGCTTATGGTGCAGATCATATATGGTGTATGCTAGTTGCTGATGACTATCATCGCCTTGTTTAGATCATTGGTCCTTGTTATAAATGTCATGTATATCATTTGGTGTAAAGGTCATGTAAATACCTATGATGTAATTTCTAACCCCACTATGCATGGGAAGGATGATGTAATAATTGTAATTTTTCAGTCATGTATGAACATTTGGTATATCCCCACTTGGTTGGGTGATCAATGTATGTATGAGTCATTTGTGATAGGCAGGTCATAATCACATAGTTGAATTATAGATTCATGTTATTCTATTGAAAAATATCTTTGCAGACTCTGCATGTTCTCAGGGGGAGCATGGAAAGCATAGTGCATATCTAAGGGGGAGAATATCTTGGTCCACCCTTTTCCCTTGATGACAAAGGGGGGGAATATCTTGGTGTTGTTTGATATATCTAACAAGTTCTACAGCTTGATGTAATAAGCACTAATATGGCTGCCATCAAGTCCAAAGGGGGGGATTGTTGTTGGAATTATGATGCAGGTGTTTTCCTTGATTACAACTCACAAATATGATACCCAGAAATGAATCATTGATGTATTAAGGTAGTTTAGAGTGAAACAGGTCAATTTAGAGGTAAAAACAAAGGATTACAGATTAGACTCCAAAGATTGCAGAAAGAGAATGTTTTAAGAAGTATACATTGGTTCACCTAGTCAACGTAGTGTATACACGTGGGTACACAGAACAAAAACGACGTATATGTATGCATGCACTTTCAATGAAGGAGAAGCATGTATGGTATGGAAAACTAATATTAAAGAATACCAGGGGTTCCTACCATGGTATTGACCCATGGAATGAGTGTGGCAAAGAATATTGATACCATCAAAGAATACCAACATCATAACTATGGTTTTGGTCTGAGGTATTGGAAAAGGATCTAAGCATATAAGAAGGAGAATATCAAAGGCCTAAGGTATGCAAGTAATGAATACCTTATGAAGAGTTAGATCAAAAGAAAATATTCATGTTATGGGTTTCTGGTGCTTTGCTTGATCTGAACTAAGGATTCACCTAAGTGGTTGATAATGGATGAGATCTAATGATGGATCAGGATCATAAGACCTTAAAAGAATTATCATTATGTTGTCCGATAATGGATAGTCTAGATCTGATTTCTAACACATGCTTTATCCTTTATATGCTATGATCTCAGTATATATGAAGTCTGGAATATTTGGGAAGTTATAAGTATTTATATGCATTTCCATACACTGGTTCGCCTTGGTGAAGGTGCGTATACACGTTGGTTCGGAACTTCAAAGTAGCTTATACACTATGAAATATGATGTTTGAAGTTGCAATTGCTTGTAGTTGTTGATGCAGAAAACTGGATTCTGCTCGGTGTTCTGGTGACATTGATCTGATTATTCAGATTGATTGATTGTGATTTTCTTCAGTATTGATGAGTTTCAGTGTTTGGTTGTGATTGATTTTGAGCTTCAATGTTACTGATGGGTACAGTTTGAAAATTGGATGAAACATGACCTCCATATTGTATTTCTTTGTACTAGGAGTATCCAGTCTGAAAATTTATTAAACGTGGTCCCTGGAGGAAGAGTGAAGGTAGTAGCTTGTTACAGAACATTTTGTCACTGTCCTTGTACTCCCTGCTCCATCATCCTAGAGGACCTCTAGAGTGAACCCTACATGCTTTTCCTTCATGAAGAAACTCCCATTGTGTCCCTCTTCATGAGCAGAACAATTCCCTTTTGCACCATTTCCCAAAAATCTTATTTTTTTCCTAGCTTACAAGACAAGTGCTAATGACCCTTGTTCTCCTCGCACCATTACGCAAGGATTAACACTATCCCTAGCATCAATTGGAGTGACTGAGCTTTGTTCCAATATCATCGATCCTCTTTTGGAAAGCTTTTTAAATAAGGAGCCAAAGGTTCTAGCTCTAGAAGCTTCGTAACGAAAGTACGGTAAATGGTTGAGCCGAATGGAGTTGAGGATGTCATTTTGGGCTCCTTTCCACTATAAGGATGGAACTATCTCAAGATATAATACCTTCTCCCATGAGAAGAGGAACCATATCCCATCCATTCATGCTATATAAAGCTCCCTTTTTCCCAAGCACAAGCTAGTGTTGAAGTTTTAATGTTGGTGTGCTAGTGCTAATTAAGTTTGGAGTAAACAACAAGCTATTCATAGTTGTAGCTCTCTAGTTGTGTGTGAAGGATAAGTGTGAAGCCTAAAGGGAAGAGCCTTAAAACTATCATTGTTGAGGCCATCATAGAATGCTAATGGAAGTGTGTGGGAACCTGGTTTTGTCGGAGGAGAACAATAAAGCCAAGACAATGGTTGTCATCTCTTCTTGATTTAATATATATGCAACTATCGATTGATTTCCTACATAATGTGTCATCTCACATGTTTATGGCTTAATATTTCTTGAATTTTTAAGTAGGTTGAATTACAATTTATCTACTATCATGACTACTGTTTGTTGTTGTTTACTTGTTTTAGGTGTTTGAAGAAGGAAACGGGAGATAGCTGAAGCGAGCAAGAGAGGCCATCACCAAACGGGATAATTGTAGTAAGAGGTATGCCCTCTTAATTGGTTCTAACCTAAGGAAATCTTCCATAGAATGTCTTGTTAGTGTATAAAACTGCTATCGGGCTAGAGGAATTGTTTGTGTCCGCACTTATAATTTTACTTCACCACAAATTGGCGACTCCACTAGGGAACCAATCCTTCTGTTTGTTTTCTTGGAATTTCATGGTTTTTTGTGAACTTTTCTAGTTTCGTCATATCCCTTTAGTTCTATTTGTTTTCCTTTGCTTACTTCTCTGGGTTTGAAATCCATAGTAGCAAGTCTAGTCCCAACTTTTGAAATTTGTTTTTTTTCTTTGCATCCTCACTCAGCACGTTTAATTTGCTGACACTCATGCCGATCAGTGTGATATACTGAGAAACAATCACGCCGATCAGTAAGATATGTTGAGAAACAGTTGTGATGACCCCCTTCTGGCGCTTGTTGTCAGTTAGGTAGCCACATCAATGCCTGTAAGTGAAGATTAAGGTTCACCCTAGATATTGGCTAGTGTGTTTTTCTATCATGATTTTTACCCTGTAAGTTTTTTAGGCTGCCTTCTCCCTGACTATAAAGCTATTTTTCATTTTGTTTGTTTGCTTGTTGATTTTCCATCTTTTCACTTGATTTCTTGGGTCATTGGATGGTTAGTGGCACTAGGGGATCTAGATTGTCATCGATTTAGATGATTGTGAACTCAGTTTGTCAAGTTGTTGGTGCATTTACTCCTTGCATTTCATTTATGGTCCTTCTACGACTTTTACCTCCATTACACAAGTTTGAGAAGTTTCGTTTGCTTGTCTAAATGTCTCTTTTATGACATAGATTACATTTCTTGTCTTGTTTTTGGTAAAGCCATTTTGCCATTAGATGGTAAGAGATTCTCTTTTTGTGTTTTTCATTTGCTTGAGAATTGATTGCCTTGAAACTTTTTCATTGAAGTGTTTTATGAAAAATTCATTTTGTCATTTCATGAAAAGTACAAAATCCTAGTTTGTTGCATCAATATTTTACGGTAGTTGGCATCATTGAAGGCTAGGATTGCATTAGCATTTGAAAAGAAAAATAATTCTCTTTTCTTTTGAAAGGACTGTTAGAGTGTACTTGTTAGGAAATTAGGAATTGGAATGTATTTTTCATTAGTTTATTTTCTTGAAAATTGAAGCAGTGAAAAATCATTTTTCTTTTGGTTGCTTGGTTGTTTGCATTTGATTGTGTTTTCTACCCTCTCTAGTGTAGAAAATTCATCAAATTGAAAGAGTCTTGTATCATTTAGCTGCATTTAGGGCTTTTCGAGTCACATCGCCAAGGCCTGAAAACTGAGACAAATTTCAAGATAAACTTTAAAATAAACTCAATTAACCTAAGGCACATTTGAAACATAACGATCACATCTAGAATGTCTAGGCTAGATATGTGTTCTGACATCTTTAAACCTAGAATTTGTCGTTAGCTTTGGCACTAGATAATGCTAGTATGGATTTGTGCTCCCTGTACCATTGAGTATACAATGGGAGACCCCTCTAGGCTGCAAATCTTTTATCCATAGGAAGCCGAGTCTGCTACCTTGTGATCCAAATCGGATCCTAGAACACTCTCTAAGTTTTCATGACTATTTCAAATTGTGTTAAAAGATTCATGTCCTAGAAAAATCAAAGCTATCAAAAGGAATCCTCGTAACAGTTGCGGTTATGGCCAGAGCGGAGCAACGAGGACCCTCGGTTGAGCGCGCAAACCATTGACCCATGGTAATGTGCATTGGTACAAACTGGCAAAATCGGAGCCCAGATTAAGAAACAAGGGTGGATTTTGATACGAGATTAGCATTAAAGCACTAATCACGTATCGCAGGGTGTCCCCCTTAGTGAAGGAAAGCCTCGAAGCGCCCAGACCTGAAATCACTATAAAATTCAGAAAAGTAACGCATTTGGTTCTGTAGCGCATGATTCCACAAACAGGAAAGATATCAGAAGGCCTCGAGGTGGTAAGTAATTTTTACTGAGTCTCGCCCGATGCCACACATCGAGTGACACGCGTCCAACGGATGAGAGAGAAAACCACACGCATCGGATAGGTAAACATCATGCAACTTGTCTGCCCAATATGAAGGATGATCGTAGGATCTGGGGGGCCCAAATCAATAGTGGAGATGCATCTCGATGACTGACCAGATTTGACAAGTCAAAAAGCAAGATGACATGGGATTTGAAGTTCGACGTGGATGATGAGTTGGAAAACAATTCATGATTTGCGGGTGATCTTGAAGCAAATGGAATTAACGGCCATTCAAAAATGATTCAAGGAATATGACACCTAGTTCATTAGGAAATAGGTGGCCACCTCCCTGTGAGGTGTTACCCAGTGATGATGACACAGAGCAGAGGAATTTGAACGGATAGAGGTAAGGAAACCAGAAGGCCAAGAAGCGGAATCGAACAGTCAAAAGAACAAATTGGATTTAAAGTCGTGACCTGACAGAAGCAACGAGGAAAACAGACAGAGAGGCAGACAAGACTTAACTAGATGCAGGAAGCTAATAGCAGAGAACAGAGAGTAGAATTCAAGCTGACCTGAAGGCAGCATCGAGCCAGATGGAGCTATAGAGAGTCAGAGAGTCTATGTTTTTGGCTGGATAAATCGATCTTGTGGACAAGGCCGATCTCCCTAGTATCAAAAGATAATCTAGTAACAAACAGACAAACAAACCTATCTTTCTCTAGACATATGCGATTTATAAGTAAATACTACAAAGGTGTTAAGATCCTATCTTAGATCCAATGCTCGTTCATAGTAGCCATCCTTCAATCGTTCAAAAGAGTTACCCTTGAGGACCTACAATCACAAACAAGCAAATGCAACAGGAAATGGTGTTGCAGCAACAGGAAATGGTGTTGCAGCAACAGGAAATGGTGTTGCAGCAACAGGAAATGGTGTTGCAGCAACAGGAAATGGTGTTGCAGCAACATGAAATGGTGTTGCAGCAACAGGAAATGGTGTTGCAACAACAGGAAATGGTGTTGCAGCAACAGGAAATGGTGTTGCAGCAACAGGAAATTCGGAGTCCGCCCAGTAATTCCTTTTGAAGCCTTTGCTCTCAACTACTTTTCATGCTACATCTGCAAAATCTGGAAATATAATATTGCAATCCTTGGCAGGATTTATTAGTTCCTAAAAAAAATGTCTAATCCTAATAATTACATAAATAATAGAAATTCAAGTGTTCTGAGGGACGGCAAGTTCCACTGGAAAAGAATATTGTTTTATTGCCATGCAAGTGGCTTTAAAGTCCTCTTTGGAAACCGGTCGCTGATACAACCGAAGTCGGTAGCCATTCACTAACAGTGGTGTTCTGCTTCCATCGATTGTTAATAGTCTAACTGTTCCATTTGGGAAAACAGTATCCACTTCATACGGTCCCAGCCATCTTGTTCTCAGCTTCCCTTGAAAGTTCTCGAAATGTGAGTCGTAAAGAAGAGCCCAGTTACCTTTCTGGAACTGCTTTTGCTTAATGGTTCTGTCATGCCATCTGCTCCTTTGTTGTTGTATCATAGTTGTTTGGTGGACGACATCCAGTCTTTTCTCGTCCAGTTCCTGCAACTGCTACAACCTGGTTGTCTGTGCATCAGTTAAATCAAGGTTAACAGCTAAGGAAGTTCTTAAGGTTTTAATTTCAAATTCTACAGGAAAAATAGCATTCTTTCCAAAAACCAATTCACAGGGTGAAAATCCTGTTGTGTTTCTCCAGGTGGTTCTATAGGCCCAAAGAGCCTCGGGCAAACACTGAAACCAGTCCCTTCTATTCTCCTTTATTGTTTTTGTTAAGATAGCTTCTATGACCTTGTTTGTGCTTTCCACCTGCCCATTTGCTTGGGGGTGGTAAGGTGTGGTCATCTTATGCTTGATATGATATTTCTGAAGCGTATCTTTGAAACCGTGAGAATTAAAAGGAGGTCCTCCATCAGTGACTAATTCTCTGGGTAGTCCAAATCTAACAAAGATTTCTTCAAATAGGAATGTTAATACTGCTTCTTCATTAGCTTTAATGAGTGCTTTGGCCTCTACCCATTTAGTCATGTAATTTGTGCATACTAAAATGTAAACTCTTTGATTGGATGGAGGATTAATGGGACCTACAAAATCTAATGCCCATTTCTCAAAGGGTTCGAGAGTTACCTGAGGGTTGAGTGGCATTTCATCCCTATGGTTGGGCTGCCCCATTCTTTGGCAGCTGTCACAAGCCTTCACATATTTTTTTGCATCTTTAAAAACTGATGGCCAGTAATAACCCATTCTAAGTACCTTGTGAGTTGTTCTTTTATCTGCAAAATGTCCTCCACAAGGACCATCGTGACAAGCTTTCAATATGTCATAAATCTCATCTTCCCCAACGCATCTCCTGATTTCTTGATCTATCCCTGTATGGAACAGACACCCGCTTATCCAGCTGTACCTAGCACTTTGCTGGATGATCTTTCTTCTTTCTCTGTGTGATAGGTGTGATGGTAATTTTCCTGCAACTAAATAATTGGCAATGTCTGCATACCAAGGTGAGTGAGCAGATACTGCAAATAGATACTCATCAGGAAAAGAATCATCTACTGGAACATTTTCATTGGTTTTTAAATGAGAAAGAAAATCAGCAACTACATTTTCTTTTCCTGGCCTATCTACGATTGTGATATCAAATTCCTGTAATAGTAATAACCACCTGGTGACTCGAGCATTAGTAATTGATTTATTCATTAAATACTTGATGGCCGAGTGGTCTGTATGCACAAAGGTAGTATAGCCAGTAATATAATGCCGAAATTTATTAATAGCATAAATAACTGCTAAAAATTCTTTCTCAGTTACTGTATAATTTAACTCAGCTGGTGTCATGTTTTTGCTAATGAAATAGATAGCATAGGGGAGATTGTTTTCTTCCTGACCCAGGACAGCTCCAATTGCCATGTCTGAGGCATCAGAGGAAATGTGAAAGGGTAATGCCCAATCGGGTCCTCTCAAAATAGGAGCTGTGGACAACTGATGCTTAAGTTTATTGAATGCAGTCTCACAGTCATCAGTCCACTTGAAGTCAGCATTTTTCATTAATAACACAAACAAAGGAGAAGCTATTTTAGAAAAATCCTTAATAAATCTTCTGTAATATCCGGCATGTCCTAAAAAACTTCTCACCTCTGTTTGTGTTTTGGGGATAGGAAGGTTCTGAATCACCTGAATCTTAGCTGGGTCGACTTGGATTCCTAAAAATGAAATGAAATGACCTAATACAATGCCCTGGTTCATCATCATGTGGCACTTTTCAGTGCTCAAAGCGAGGTGTGCTTCAATACACCTCTTGAGTACTTTTTCAAGGTTTTGCAGGGCATCTTCAAAGGTCACTCCATAAGGAGTAAAGTCGTCCATGAATATTTCTAATGAATCGTTTAACATATCAGAAAAGATTCCTATCACCGCTCTCTGAAATGTCGCTGGAGCATTACACAACCCAAATGACAGTACTCTATAGGCAAAGGTTCCCCATGGGCTGGTAAATGTGGTTTTGTCCTGATCCTGGGGTGCAATCCTGATTTGGTTGTATCCACTAAACCCATCCAAGAATGAGAAGAATTTCTTACCTGCTAAATTATCCAATACTTGATCAATAAAAGGTAAAGGGAAATGATCTTTTTGGGTTGCTTTATTTAATGATCTATAGTCTACACATACTCGCCATTTCCCATTCTTCTTTGGTACAATTATGAGTGGAGAAACCCACTCGCTGTCGGATATTGGGTATATGAATCCTGCATTTAAAAGTTTTTGGAGTTCCTCCTTCACAATTTCTCTGAGGTTAGGGTTCATTCTTCGTTGGGGTTGACAGACTGGTCGGGATCCCTCCTTAATGTATATACGATGAGTACATAATTCAGGGGAGATTCCTTTCATGTCTGTGTAGTCCCATGCAAATGCCTCTTTGTTTGCTTGGAGTAACTTTATTAATTTCTGTTTTTCATCCTCAGTCAAATCAGGATTTATATTCAGCGTTTTACCACGCTCAATTTCAACTGTTGTGCTCTTGGAAGAGTTGCCTAGTGCTGTCTGGCATAAGTTTTCATCATTCATATTCTGCTGGGATTCTGGTTCTAGGATTGCAGCGAAGTGATTAGATGTTTCTGGGTTAACCGAAGAGGGTTCAGAAATAAAACTGCTAATTAGCTCATCTTCGGTGGAATCTTTAAAGGTCAAATCTTGCCCAATAGTTAATATCGGTTGGGTTTCCTCATCCTCATAGTCTACCCATATAGAATTATCACTGTTAATCATGGGAGTGGCATGGGGATAGAGGGTCAGTTGTTTAGTTTCTTGTCCATTGGAGATGGTCATTGATCCAGATCTACAGCTGATGAAAGCATCAGCTGTAGCCAACCAAGGTCTCCCTAGAATCAACGGATGACCCCCCAACTTTGTTTTGGTTTGTAAGACCACAAAGTCAACCGGGTAGTTCCACGATTCTACAGAGATTATAAGGTCTTCAATGACCCCTTCAGGTTTGATCGTAGAACGGTCAGCTAATTCTAAGATAGTAGGAGTTTCCCTGATAAAGTTTTTCAGTTGGAGCAATTGAGCTGTTTCGAGAGTCATGATGTTTATTGCAGCTCCTAAGTCTACTAAGACTTTAGAGATAAAGGTTTTTCCGACCTGGACTGTTACTGTAGGGTGACCAGGGTCACCATACTTGACAGGATAATCTTTTTCAGTCATTAAGGCAGTTAATTCCCCCATCACATGAACTGTGAGGGGGTCTTTAGCCTTCCTTCCAGGTTTCTTTACACAGATGTCTCTAATAGTTCTAGCATATATAGGAACATCCCTTAGTGCTTGCAATAATGGGATTTTGACATACAAGTTCTGTAACTCTCCTAAAAGATTGAAGGTAGGTTGTTCAGGTACTTTAGTGAGAGTTAGTCTTTCAGGGAATGGTGGGTACCGTTTGGTCATTATTGTTAGGTGCTGTTTCTACTGTTTCAGTACTGTTAACACCCAGGTTGTTCCCTTTGACTCCCAAGGGAATACGGCCGGGGTAACCACTAACCAATCTTTGGATCACTGTTTCTAGCCAAACTGTGATCAGAGAGGGCTCTCTCTTTATGATTTGTAACTGTTTATGATAGGGTTTTAGGCTAGCTATTATGCACAGGTTTTGTTTATGTTTTGGTTGAAGAATTTCCTTCAGATCTCTTGTGATGTAATATTCAGAGAGTCAAGTATCATTGGGCAATGGAGTCTGTAGCAGTAGGTGTCTAGAAACTTTGAGATGAACCGGTGAAACTTACAGGGCCATTTGGATGCTTCATAGAACAAATTTTGATTAATAACAGGAAACAGGTAAGATAAACAATGAAAGCATTCAAGAATTTTCACTCATTTTTAACTGTTTCCACCAAACTGGTTATGAGAAAAGACAGATGTCACAGGGGCAAACTTGAATCCCTGGGAATGTCTATCACAGCGAAAGATATAGTTTCAAAGTGCAGCAACTAAGAATTACACTTCTGTTACTGTATCTGAGGAAAACATGGATAATAGCTCAGTTTGAGTTCAGGGTAATCATGGATTAAGTCCTGGAACCATTCTTCTACTTTGCTATTAAGTGTAAAACATCTGGACAATAAAAGAGAACAAAAGACTCGAAAACATGTAATACAGAGATTTGAGAAAACTTATTGTTTTATGAAACACTCTGGAATCCTGCAACATTCACCATTCATCACAACGCACCAAATACACCACGCTTTGGAAATTCCATTCTCCCTTTGTATTATTTCTCTGAGAATTTTTACAGCAAGTGAGAGTTTCAAAAGGAAAATAACAACAACCCCTTAAGCTTCTGTGAGGGGCCAATATATACTTGCGATTGTTTACAAAAATATCTGAGTTCTGAGTTATCTCAGACTTAATGTTCTTACCAACTTTGAGATATTATTATCAGAAATTTATTACAGCATTGAATACAAAATAAAGGCGCTTTAATGTTCTGTCAGAAGATATTTTGGCCTTTGGGATCTGCTGAGTCGGTTGAGATATTTTGATTGAATGCTGGAGAACCCGACTTTATGGCTTGTGCGCTGTATGCTGTGTTTGTCACCTGTGATTGTGACTGCTGCAGTGGTGAGAGAATAGCTCTGCTGAGTTGGCTCAGCTTCTGCTTCTTCCTTGTAGATTTTATTCATCAAAATTGTGCCTACGTATGACTGCTCATGTGCTGGAGAAAAAACCAACCTCACGGGTTCGGACCTGATAAGATTACCTGTGTCAGATTCCTCCATTCTTCCTTTGTGGGCAATTGGTGTCTTATGATTGCCCCTATAGTCTCATCTGCCTCAGTATACTTAAAGAAATTCGGTGGTGTATCAAACAGATGATCAATTTCATTCATAATAAAAAACAGATTATCCACCCTATCATACAGATTCTGCCCCGATGCTGGCCCTGTGTCTGCTGAGGTACTGGGCTGTTTTGCAATTTGTGCTACCGCATGGGCATCAATCCTTTTGTTGTAATTTTCTAGGGTGAGCAGTCTTCCTACACTGCTTAAAATGCTGGGGAGGCCTCTGTTCTGTAATGCCAGGAATCTGTCCAGGAATTTGTTGATTTCAGTCTGCATGTCCTGTGTTCTCCTCTCCAGTGTTCCAACTAGGCTTCTTAGTGTCAGGACTCGTTTAACTACTGAGATTGTTTCAGTCCTGTTAGTAATTCCCATGGCAGCTAGTTGAGAGCTAGTTTTGTTATTTAAAACATTGACCATTCTGCTGGCAGCATCTGGCATGTGGCCAAGGCTTGCTCTTGCTCTGTGTATTTCCTTGTTTGCCTTGGTGATGAGTGCTATTTGCTCATCCATAGTCTCAATGTACTGCCACTGATTGGTGATGGATCGACCGATGTTACTCCAGAGGACTGCCTTTAGTTCTGCTGTTACCTTCTCTAGTGCAAGCTCTTTTTCTAGTTCAGCTATTCTCTTTTTTAGAGCTTTTATCTCTCTCTCCTTTGTTGCTTCATTCTGCTTGCTTTTGTCAAATTTTTCATTCACCTTGGCCAAAGTCTTCTTGACTTCATCAAGCTCTTTCATTTGGGATTCAAGAATTTGGATCTCAGCTTGTAGCTTCTGCATATCCAGACTGGGAGTCTGTCCTGGTGTTGGTGTAGTCGTTGTTGTAGATGGTGCTGTAGTTCCCGTTTGCTGAGGAGGAGGAGTAGTTGTTGGAGGGACTTCCTCAAGATTAATTATCACAGGAGGAGGCTGGGAGGGTTGGCCCTCTTCTCTTTGCTTCATTGCTGTTTGTAGTGCTGCCTTTGCAGCTTCTGATTGTCCTAGCTGGTCTTGAGTTCGAACCAGCTCCTTGTACAGGGATACCAGCAGGTCTGTAGTATCCTTTTCCTGCCTTTGCTGGGCAACCTCATCTGTTTGTGGATGGATGGTAGCTGGGAGCTTGATTTTCTTTCTTAAAGCCGCCATGTCTGCATCCCTTATCTTCAGGAGTTCTTGGATACCCTTAACATCTTTAGGATCATGTCCTATTTCGATAATTACCTCTTCCAAGGACTTGATCCGGTTGTCCTTGGCTTGTGATGATGCTCTCTCCAATTCCAGCTAAGAGGCTGTATTATCAAGGCTGCTCTTCAATTTGTAGTTCTCCAATGTCTCACCTGCCAAGGAGGCATACACCATTTCACCAGTTTGTTTATGTAATTCAATCTTATCCATAGGGTGTATGTCTTTGGCCAGCACCTCCATGTTGGTTCTTAGGTAATCCGAGGTAGATTGAGGGTGCAGTGTTGTGGGCATGAAGTGACTCATGATCATCTTGCCTTCACTTACATCAAAGGCAGACATGAGTCTTTGCTGATTTGTAGGAGCCAGGTTCAGCAAATGATCGTACAGCCGTATTTTAATAGGATCACTCCTCCTCTTAATGTCAATAAATTGCTGCTTGATGCTTGACTGTCCCTCTCTGTGCTGGCTGGAGGAGCTGACCTCTCCTCTTATAGTTCTATCATGTTCATGCTGAGATGAACTGGCTGAAACTTCTCCACTGGGTGGGCCCATGCCCATTGCTTGCCTCACTGCTATGTCATCCTCTTGGGAGTCATTTAGTCTTTGTCTTTTCTCTCCCCGATTAATGGATGAAGTCAGGGGAGTCTCTCTATCTCTTTTCCTGGTGAAGTCCTCCTTTTGTGGGGTTTGGAGGACCGAGGTATCAATAGTGGTTTCTGCTCTAGGAGGCACCACTGTCTGAGCCTGTTGCTCAGTGGAGCTTGGAGGATCAGTCACTTTTTCTTGCTGCAAGGGCTGCTGTTCACTAAACTGTTCCTCTTCCTGTTGCTGCCCGAATTCCTGCTGCTCCATCTCTTCTTGCTGCTGTAGCAATGTGTCCACTTGTTCTTCTGTCAATGGAGGTGGCTGTTCCACCTGCTTCCCTTTATCCCTGCTTGCTGTCTGTGGTGCTTTCTCGGCAGTTTGCTGCTGTGCTGTTGATGATGTAGCAGCTGCTCCAAGTTGCTTTTTGTAGGAGAGGGGCACCTGTCCACAAGTTTCCAAGTCAGCTTCCTTTTGCATATTTCTAGCCTCTCTCTCAAGTAACTCTTCATTAGTAATTTCCTCCTCTAGGGTACCCTCCTCCCAATTTGATGCATTGGCATACTGTTCAATCTCGGGTTGTCTCTTGTGTGCATAGCTACCCAATTTGTATCTAATCCTCCTGAGGGAGATAGCATGATTGGGGTCATAGGGTATCCATTCAAAGCTGGTTTGCAGTCTGAGGCCTTCCAGGATAGTGTTTGCCTCTTTCCATCCCTCTTCTTTCTTGTTATATAGGAAAGGACCCAGCTGGTTCCTTACCTTCAACTGTGACTTCTTGTTGTTGCTCTGAAAATGAAGATAGTCTGAGTTCCCAAACTGTCTGAAATATTCCAAGGCAAAAAGCCTCATGGGGACATACCTTGGCAACCTAAATGGGTTCAACTCACAGCCATATATCCTGATGACTGTGTGGTTTTGGTAGAAGTACCAATTACCAATGCTGTAGGAATTATTCAAATGGAGAATTCTCCTCATGTCATCAGTTAGTCTAGGAGGAGGAGTACCATGCAATACTGTCATGACTGGATAGATGAATAAGTCAATGAACTCAGTGTATGTGTAAGGTGATACAGAGGTATGATGAAAAACAGAAGTCTAGAACACAACTGACCTTGGAATTCCTTGGGCATTGAGTGGTTTCAAAGGAAGAGAGAAGGTGGCTGGCTGATAGAACAAGAATAGATGGTATATATATGAAGTATACCTGAATAGTCTTTCCCTCTTCAAGTTCATAAACTGCTCATGGATTTTATCTGCAATGTAGGTTGCATAGTCATAATGTACAGCTGGGGGTTTACCAGGAGAGAATATAGACAGCATTGCCATTAGGCTATCATCCACATCCTCTATCCCCCTGAATCCTAGGACATAACTGATTAAATCCACTAACATCCTGCCCAAATCATTCAAGTAGTGATACCCAATAGGAGGGGTTCTGACTGATTCAGAGCCTGGTCTTACAAACAACTGATTGATTTTAATGATTTGGTCATTTGACAGCTTGGTCCCTTTGTTTATCAAATTCTGCATAAAGAGGGGAGTCAATTGCTTGGCAGTTTGGAAGTGCAGCATTCCATTTATACTTTCTGGGGTAATCTGGAACAGGATTGAGCCTGTGGGGCTGATGACAGCTCTTTGGCTTGGGTCATAACATTCCTGGCAGCTGTAGATGAGTTCTGGCATAGGATTTACTTGGGGAAGGTTGTAGATGGGTAAATTTGAGTCCCAAATTCCCAAGATGTCTGCCCCACTCAGGTGCTGGGCTTTTAACTCATTCATCATCTGGATATTGTATTTGGTTCCCATAGGGAACCAGTCCAGCATTTGGTAATCCATGTCTCCCAGGGGTTTCCATGCTAATTCCTGGTGAGGAGCATTGAGGGGCTTGATATTTAGAGCAATAGGAGTCTCCATAGTTCTTCAAAGTGCAACAATTGTAGGTGAATAGTCAAAATGGAAGCAACACAGAATAGAGGTGATTCTCTGTAAAGACAGTTTGTATTTTGGACACCAGAGGGGAATTTACTCAACAGCAATTGAAATACTGTTTGTTTTTTAGGAGCGGAGCTTGTCTTAAGGTCTGACTATGTCCTCTTTTTGTGGGTAAATTGAGACCAACAAGGAATTTTCCGAGAATACACAGTGAGTATTGTTTTTGGGTGAATTTACCGGAATTATGGCTCGGCTGGTGTTTTTCGACTTCACAGTGGCAAATGTGGACTTGCAGAGGGAAATGGGCGGTGTAAATATAGTTTTTGAGGTGCCTTTATCCTTCTGAACAAATTAAAGTTCGATAACAGTTGTATGGAGGGCAAGACAACTGTAAATACCTGTAAATTGGCGAGCAGAGGTCGAGCAGGTGTGCACGTTTGCTGCTGAGGAGGTCGCCCGGGTTAAATCAACAGGTTGGCGGAAATTCGAACGTAAACGGTCATGCAGGGAGAACAATAGCGACAGGAGTGAAAGTGGGAAAAACACGGCTTTTTTGGGTAAATATGGGTTTTTTACCATTTTGGCGCTTTTTCGTGATGACGTCAGCATGACGTCATTGGTGGGTCACGGTGAGGTGACGTCAGCTGACGTCGTCGGGTGACGTGGCAGTAGATTATTGGTCCAAGGGGCGATGAGGTGGCAACCACGTCAGCGGACAGGTGGACGAATGGCAGAGGTGAGTACGAGCGGACGCGACGTGGCGATGAGTTAGCGGAAAATAGGTGGCAGTTAGGACCGTAGCGGTTACGGTTAAAGCTAACCGCTACGGTTTCTCGGGGCGGTTTGGGTACGGCGCCGAAGTTGTCAGGCCCGGCTCCGAGATACCTCAGTGCTTGACGCGTGGAGAGGCCCTGACGTGACGCAACGTCAGCATCTCGGGCGGTAAAGGACAGCAGTGGGAGCCGCTCCGATATTGACGTGGATCGTCAGATCTTCGGGCCTTGATCCGACGGTGGGCGGAGTATGGAGGTGCTCGGGTTATATGCGGGCGGGGAACTTTAGGTTTTATGGGTTTTTTATTGGTTTTTCGAATGTTTTTTCATTTAACCAATAATGCGCTAACCCTTTGGAAATGCGCCAGAGGCGGGTTTTTTGAGTTTGGTAATTTTTTCAAAGGATTTGAAAGCGGAATAGGGTTTTGTAAGGGTTTTCCAATGCAAATGGTGGTTTGAGGAGCAGTTTGACTTGCAGCAAGGGGGAATGGGATGGGACAGGTTCACCAAAGTGACCAGATGTCACTTTGGTCCCTTTTGAAGACCATATGGCTATAATGCCAAGGGGAGGGAGTATATATAAGATTTGGGGCTTTATACACCTTAGTGTTAGTATTATTAGGGGAAGGGGTAAAATAGGGGAGCTATATAGTAAAATTAGAGGTTAATATGAATGAAGGGAGCAAATGAAAGGGATTTTACTGAGTTTATCTGAAATTGACTTGGTTTTGAGAGTAGATCAAAATGAAAAGATCTTAGACAAGAAATGTGGATTCTGAATGAACTAGAACCACCATAAAACCATGATCTCTCTTCATAAATCTCAGCTGAAAGAAAGGGAGTGTTAGTAATGGAATAAAGGGGAAGAGGGAAGTTAGTCATGCTCCTTGCTGTAATATGATGGAATTAACCACTTTTTCTATTGATAGATTTTGCCTTGGCAAAACACCTGTTGACATATGTGTAATGGTGAAAATACCCTTTCTGCAACCACAACTGCCTACCCAGCTATTTCCCTAGCATTTTTTGTTTCTCCATAGAGGGTGCATTTGGACTTGCAAACCCTTACTTGCCTTTTCTTTTCTTTGGCTTTTTCTTTTTTCTTTTCTATCTACTTCTACCCTTATCTCTTCCAAGGTCCCAGATTAAGCTGTTGGGAACCTTTGCTTCTCTACCTAAACTACTTGTCTGCCAAGATTAAACAGTTTGGACAGACTTCTTTCTCTATTCTATAACTCAAAATTGAACACATGGCATGATCCAGATTAGACTGTTGAATCATCCACAAAATTGAAATAAGGTCCTCAATACTTGAAACACTTTACCCACCTCTTGCTTTCTAGGAAATATGGGATCTTTGGGATACCAAAGCAGAGCATATTTGGCCTTTCTCTTGCCAATCATGAAATATGAAACCTTTTGGTATAGGTATCCAACAGTGGCTCCACATGGGGATGGTTTTTCTTTTGAAAGACCAAGAACAGCAGGTCAGATTGCCTTGTTCCTTGACTGCCCATCTTTGTCTTTGAAATCTGCTGCGTGAATGTGTCAAAATAGTGTGTTTCTCTTTTGGAAGACCTCTGATTCTATTTGCCTTTTACTGCTTGGTAAATCACTTGGGAAAACTGCTTTTTACAATCTAAAACAGAAAACAATATGTACATCTGCATATATACAAAGAATCCTTAGGTTCTACTCATGGGGAATAGTCAAAGTAGTGCTTCAGCATCCTGCCATTAACAGGACCTTCATCCAAGTCAGTTTCAGTAAGACTTTTGAGGAAATAAGTGTTGTTACCTTGTACTGCTTGGACAGCAAATGGTCCTTTCCATAAAGAGTCAAACTTTCCATGTTTCCCTTTCTCTTCTCTTCTTGCATCCCACTTTAAAACTTTGTCCCCCACATTGAAATCTTCTGCTTTGGTTCTTCTATCAAAAGCCCTTTTCAGTTTCTCTTGTAGTATCTGCACTCTGCTGAAAACTTGTTCTCTGGTCTGCTGTAAACAAATTATCTGGTTAATCCTTCTTTGCATGTCATTTGGCTCTGCTTGGCTTTCTTGCAGAAGTTTCATAACCGGCACTCCTAGTGATGAAGGAAATCTGGCCTCTAATCCATAGACTAACTCATATGGGCTGGTCTCAATTGATCTTTTAGTTGTTAGTCTGTCTGCCCATAAAGCATTTACTAGTTTCTTATGCCAGTTCTTTTTGTTCTCTTCCAGCACTTTCTTTATGATATTTATCAAACTTTTGTTTGATGATTCAGCAAGGCCATTTCCTTGAGGATAGTAAGCTGTAGAATGGCCCAAAGTAATGTGAAATTTATGGCAGAAGTTCACCATCTTCTTGGATCTGAAGGCAGCAGCATTGTCTGTTATTATCTTGTCTGGGCAGCCAGATCTAGCCAGTATATTGTTTTCCAAAAACTGAATGATTACTGAATCATTTGCTTGTCTGCATGGGGCAGCTTCAATCCACTTGGTGAAGTAGTCTGTTGCTGTTAGAATCCATCTGTGTTGCCCTGAAGATGAGGGATGAATTTCCCCAATGAAATCCAAGCCCCATTGTTGGAAAGGTTTCTCTGTTGCAATAGGCTTCAAAGGAAGTGGCAGCAACTGTCTTTTGCCTTCAAACAGTTGGCATTTGTGGCATGAGGCTGTAAATTTCTTAACATCAGAGAACATAGTAGGCCAGTAATAACCAACCCTCAATATCTTGTCCACAGTGGACTTCCAGTACAAATGTCCACCACAGTCTCCAGCATGGAAGTCTTGCATGATATTGTTAGTTTCATTCTCTATTAGACAGTGCAGCAAAATACCTTCATGGTTTTTCCACAGTAGATTTTCATCCATCACACAAAATCTAGATGTTTTCATTTTTAGGAACCTACACTTAGTTCTGGACAGTCCTGGGGGAGCACACAGGTTTTGTAACACATAACAGATATCAGAGTACCAAGGAGATTGTTCAAAGGCTACATTGATCTTTGGAGTCGCCAGCTCTGTTTCACTGTCCAGTAGGTTAATGTCTAAGGCTTGGAAATTTGCTTCTGTCATTAACTTGGCCAAACCTTGTCCTTTTATCAGCTTTGTAGGCTTTATTTCAATGTCAAATTCTAGTATATTGGCGATCCATTTTCCTCTCCTGCCCTCTAAGTTTTCTTGGGTGAGAATGTCTTTGACAATAGGACTTGGTACATAAGCCACAACATGGGAGTAAAGGATGTAAATCCTAAAGTCTTTAATAGCCTTGATCAAAGCATAGGCTTGTTTTTCCATTATTTGATACTTTAGGGGGGCATCTCTAAGAGCTCTGCTGAAAAAAGCAATGGGCTTTTCATTCCCTTGGTCATCTTTCTGCAATAATACAACAGCAATAGTATGCTGGGAGGCAAATGAGAAAATAATAAAGTCTCTGTCAAACTGAGGATTAGTTAACACTGGGGTTTGAGTCAAGGCCAATTTTATACTTTCGAAAGCTTGTTTTGCTTCAACAGTCCATTTGACCTTTGAATCTTTCTTTAGCATATTGTTTAGTAATCTGATTAATTCTGCTAAATTTGGGATAAACCTTCTTAAAAAGTTGATTTTTCCTAAGAATCCTTGCAGCTCCTTGACATTCCTTGGGTGAGGCATTTGTAGGATAGCTTGTATCCTGTCTGGATCAATTCTTATGCCATTTTTTGAAATAATATGCCCTAGAAGTTTCCCTTCTTCCAAGCCAAATAATGACTTCTTGGGGTTTAAGGAAATACCATATTTCCTGCATGTTATGAAGATCTGTCTTAAATGTTTCAAGTGTTCTTGGTCAGATTTTGAAAAGGGTGTTAGATCATCTAAGTAAATGACCAAGAAGTCATGAATCTCTTTTGCAAAAGCAATGTCCATTGCTCTCTGAAATGTTGCCCCTGCATTTTTCAATCCAAAGGGCATTTTCACACACTTGAAAGTGCCCCATGGGGTAGTAAATGCAGTTTTGTCTTGATCATCAGGGTGTACCAGGATTTGATTGAAACCTGAGAAACCATCCAGCAATGATATCCTTGAAGCTCCTACTACTCTTTGAAGAATGTGATCCATTTTGGGTAAGGGGTAGTTGTCTTTGAGTGACACTTGGTTCAAATTCCTTAAGTCTACACAAAGTCTAATCTCACCAGTTTTCTTTCTTGTAGGGACCAAATTTGAAATCCACTCAGAAAACCTGATTGGTGCTATGATACCAGCTTTGAACATTTTCTGTAATTCTTTTTCAATGGAAGGAAGGAGCACAGGATTGATTCTTCTCAATTTCTGTTTGAATGGTTTTTGATTAGGCTTGAGGGGAATGGTATGCTGGATAACAGAGGTATCGTATGACTTTAGATCCTGATAACCCCAAGCAAAGACATCTTGGAACTCTTTAAAGAGATCAATATATTTGGGTTTTTGATCAGGGGGCAAAGCAGCAGATAGCTTTATTATTTTAGGCTTGTCAGTGGTACCAATGTTACATTCTTCAATTGTTGCATCTAATGGCTGCATCTTTGGTTTCCTGGGGACATCATTTGAGTCAAAAATGTCCTCTAGTGGGGTAAGGCCTGCTGGAAGGAAATTGTCTTTGAGTTGTATGATTTTATCTTCAGCGTTGCTCACCTCTTCACAGTCAATTTGGTGAATTTGCTGAATGTTTTCTTTGTTGAAAATGGTTGGACTGAGTAATTGTTTGGCTGTTCTAGGTGACATTGGGTGGGCAGACTGTTGAAACTGTAATTGTGATGGACTTGCTCCATCAAATATTTGTGATTGACTTGCTGTCTCAAGCATTTGTGATTGACTTGTTGTCTCAAGGTCAATATTTAATCCTGTAAACTCTTGTTGCAAGGTTAAAAAGTTGTTTATTTGCATGTCATTCTCAAATACTTGCCACTCTTTGACATTGTTTGGAATAGAAGGCCTATATTTGACCTCTGCCGTGAAACAATTGTTGGGTTCTAATGGGAATTTGAAGGTGCTGGCAAATGTTGCCAAGCTGTGTGCATGGAGATTGTGGCCCCTTGGAATTTTTGTGATAACAAACTCGGAGAAAGTCTCTAATATTTCAATTACAGCAGACCTATAGGACCTCAATCTTTTGTCATTGGTAACAAAATTTCCTTTCACTTGTTGAATCACTAGATCAGAGTCTCCCATGATGGAGAGTTTAGGAGCCTGTAGTGATTTTGCTAGCTTTAGGCCCAACAGCAGAGCTTCATATTCTGCTATGTTGTTAGTGCATCTAAACTTCAATCTGTAAGCCCTGCCTTCTGCATAGCCTTTCTCTTTGTTATGTATCCATACTCCAGCTCCTGCCCCTAACTTGTTAACTGAGCCATCAAATTCTAGGGCCCACAGAATGTCTTGCTGAACGGGAGATTTAACATTCTGTTCATGGGATGGCAATGTGAGCATGAGTTGGGGTTTCTTTTCCCATTTGTTTCCTAGGATAATTTCATCATTTGTTTGACAATCTTTGACAACTAGAGGAGGGTTTATGTGTATTGTTGGGCTGATTGAAGTTTGGCAGGTGCTACTTGTTTGATCAATGTTTTGTTCTTGTATGAGTGTTTCGGTCTTAATGTCATTGTTTGAGAGGGTTGCGCTGTCATTGAAGAGGATGAAGGAGTCTATGTCCGAATGGACAGCATATATTGGAAAATTTTGAGGCTTTTCTTCACTGCTGACCATATACTTCATGAGTGTTTCCCTATAAAGCCTTTTTGGTTGCCCAAATACAGAGATGGTTGCATATGACATATCTAATTGCAGGGAGCCTTGGAGTTTGGCTCCCCATGATCTTGATAAGAGCATCCCGTATTTGGGTGGGATATCAGCAACTACAACATCCATTAGTATGGTTTTGTTGGGAAATTGAACCAGGGACACACATAAATCTTTTATTAGGCCCAAACATTTGACTTGACTAGAATCAAAAGAAAACAGGTCTTTGTATGGTCTTGTTATATCCAAGTTTAATCTTTCCATGACAGCTTTTGGCATAAGGTTGTGAGAGGCACCTGAGTCAAACATTGCATTATGCAGTATTTTATCATGAACATGCAGGCTGACATAAAAAGGTAAAACCCCTGTGACTACTGTTTTTCCATCTACCTCTGGGCCAAACAGTAATTCTGGAGTGTCATCTAGCACATTTACATCATCTTTGCTGTTGGTGAGCTGAAGGGATTTTTTGATCTGTTGCTTATATATGTCATGCTTGGCTAGCTCTGAAAGGGGAATTGCTATCTTTAACTTGCCAATCTCTGCTCCTAGGTCAAAGGGTTTGTCAACTTGGATTTTAGAGTCACGGATAGCAGTCCTTTCTCTGTTCATTAAATCTTCTTGTTGGATTTCATCTTGATTTTGGAACCTGCCCCTCATACCCATGTCTTGAGGGGTAATGTTCGGATTTGGGTGGGAGGATGAGGTTGCCGTGGGCTGTTGTAGTGGGGACAGTAATTCAGTGACTTCCTCAACCACTACTTCTTTTGTAGGCAAGTTTGTTTTGTCATTAGGTTTAGTGACTAAGGTTTCTTTAGATTGCTGTTTCTCCTTTACCTTTTCAGGCTGATTTACATTTACAGTCCGACTCCTTAGTTTGTATTGTTTATGGACTTCATAGACAGCAGTGTCATACCCTTGTTTAAAGTCAAAGGATTCTCCTGATTTTGTTTGGAATGTTTTGCTTTCATCCTCCTCATGGTCTTCTTGTGTTAAGAAAACATGGCTTTTACCATCCAGACCCATTAAGTTGATTTCAGGATCTTCATTGAGCTGATTGGCTGAGGAAGTTTCTGCATAGTTTTCTTGAAAAGGGGGTCTAATGTCTTGGTCAGCACTTGTTTTTCCTACGTTTGGGTTCTGCGTTCTCCTAAAATTTGGGTTTCTAGGAGGATTGCTTTGTGATGCCTCCCATGATGACTTTCTTTCAACTGATTCCACTCTTTCACCCAGTCTCTTCATGCTGTTTAGTATTGCATCCAACTTTTGATCAAAGCCTGAGGGCTCTTCTCTCAAACCAGCCTTCTTTTCCAGCTTTGCCCTGTTTCTCTTGGCAATTAGGTTGGCCTCTACAGTGACTGCAACTCTTTGGGCTTCTGCAAGGGTTGGAGGATCTCTTTCTTTCAGCTGATAGGCCATATCAGAGTCAAAACCGTCAGGGAAGTTATACAGGGCCAAATCAGGAGGGGGCCTTAAGTTCTGGGGGATAGCATTATATACATTGTTAAACCTAGCACAATATTCCAAGACTGTTTCTTGGGGACCTCTTTTGATAGTGTTATATTCACCGAGTATGTGTAGAGGATCTTTCTTCTTCTCCCATCTGTTGGTAAACTCTTGGTACAGGACCTCAGGGGTTGCAATGGAATTTGCATTCAGGGATCTAAACCAAGTTCTGACATCCCCGGTTAAGCTTTGAACAAAAATTCTCATCCTGACACTGTCATCATCTATTTCAAAGGTCTCAAAGTGGTCTTGCATCTTCTTAGCATGCTGGACAGCTGTCAAAGGGCCATGGGAGTCAAAAAATGAGATTTTGGTTTGGTAGTCTTGAGGTAGGGCCGGTGCATTGGCTGGTATCTGCAGAGGTGCATATCTGTTAGCCATGTTTATGGGGTTTATATGGTTAATAGGAACAAATGGGACAGCTGGGATTACAGGTGTAACAGGGTTAATAGGATGGGTAACAAGCGGGAAACTGGTTGAAAGAGTATGTGCAGATGGTGAAGATGGGAGAGGAGGGCTTTGAGGTGTTGATGATGAACTAGGGGAACTAGGGGTGGACCGAAAAAGGACTTTGCAAGGAGTAGGAATGAGGATAGGTTGGTCTGAACTTATATCTGAATCAGCAGGCTTCTCCTGCTTTTGCTGTCTCCTTATGTTCTTTGGAATGATATTTGGGTTATCAACAATGATGGGTTGATCAGGGTCAGGGTTTGCCCTAGTGTGCCTTGGGTTTCTTTTGGGAGCCAGCTTCTACGTATTCTTTTAGAACTTTATACAAGAGGCTTTATATGTACAAGGACTAGGTAAGAATTCTGGAATGACTATATATGTTTCAAAGCTAGGATGAAGATTCCCTAGTTAGCTCTTCCCTAAAGCTGTCCCTGTGTTTACAGAAACAGTCCTAAGGCCTCTTGGCTAGTTTCAGGCTTGATGGTAGCTTTGGAAGATAGATAGTATCTAAAAAAAACTTTTAAGAAGTCCCCAGTGGAGTCGCCAATTATGTTAACACCCAGGTTGTTCCCTTTGACTCCCAAGGGAATACGGCCGGGGTAACCACTAACCAATCTTTGGATCACTGTTTCTAGCCAAACTGTGATCAGAGAGGGCTCTCTCTTTATGATTTGTAACTGTTTATGATAGGGTTTTAGGCTAGCTATTATGCACAGGTTTTGTTTATGTTTTGGTTGAAGAATTTCCTTCAGATCTCTTGTGATGTAATATTCAGAGAGTCAAGTATCATTGGGCAATGGAGTCTGTAGCAGTAGGTGTCTAGAAACTTTGAGATGAACCGGTGAAACTTACAGGGCCATTTGGATGCTTCATAGAACAAATTTTGATTAATAACAGGAAACAGGTAAGATAAACAATGAAAGCATTCAAGAATTTTCACTCATTTTTAACTGTTTCCACCAAACTGGTTATGAGAAAAGACAGATGTCACAGGGGCAAACTTGAATCCCTGGGAATGTCTATCACAGCGAAAGATATAGTTTCAAAGTGCAGCAACTAAGAATTACACTTCTGTTACTGTATCTGAGGAAAACATGGATAATAGCTCAGTTTGAGTTCAGGGTAATCATGGATTAAGTCCTGGAACCATTCTTCTACTTTGCTATTAAGTGTAAAACATCTGGACAATAAAAGAGAACAAAAGACTCGAAAACATGTAATACAGAGATTTGAGAAAACTTATTGTTTTATGAAACACTCTGGAATCCTGCAACATTCACCATTCATCACAACGCACCAAATACACCACGCTTTGGAAATTCCATTCTCCCTTTGTATTATTTCTCTGAGAATTTTTACAGCAAGTGAGAGTTTCAAAAGGAAAATAACAACAACCCCTTAAGCTTCTGTGAGGGGCCAATATATACTTGCGATTGTTTACAAAAATATCTGAGTTCTGAGTTATCTCAGACTTAATGTTCTTACCAACTTTGAGATATTATTATCAGAAATTTATTACAGCATTGAATACAAAATAAAGGCGCTTTAATGTTCTGTCAGAAGATATTTTGGCCTTTGGGATCTGCTGAGTCGGTTGAGATATTTTGATTGAATGCTGGAGAACCCGACTTTATGGCTTGTGCGCTGTATGCTGTGTTTGTCACCTGTGATTGTGACTGCTGCAGTGGTGAGAGAATAGCTCTGCTGAGTTGGCTCAGCTTCTGCTTCTTCCTTGTAGATTTTATTCATCAAAATTGTGCCTGCGTATGACTGCTCATGTGCTGGAGAAAAAACCAACCTCACGGGTTCGGACCTGATAAGATTACCTGTGTCAGATTCCTCCATTCTTCCTTTGTGGGCAATTGGTGTCTTATGATTGCCCCTATAGTCTCATCTGCCTCAGTATACTTAAAGAAATTCGGTGGTGTATCAAACAGATGATCAATTTCATTCATAATAAAAAACAGATTATCCACCCTATCATACAGATTCTGCCCCGATGCTGGCCCTGTGTCTGCTGAGGTACTGGGCTGTTTTGCAATTTGTGCTACCGCATGGGCATCAATCCTTTTGTTGTAATTTTCTAGGGTGAGCAGTCTTCCTACACTGCTTAAAATGCTGGGGAGGCCTCTGTTCTGTAATGCCAGGAATCTGTCCAGGAATTTGTTGATTTCAGTCTGCATGTCCTGTGTTCTCCTCTCCAGTGTTCCAACTAGGCTTCTTAGTGTCAGGACTCGTTTAACTACTGAGATTGTTTCAGTCCTGTTAGTAATTCCCATGGCAGCTAGTTGAGAGCTAGTTTTGTTATTTAAAACATTGACCATTCTGCTGGCAGCATCTGGCATGTGGCCAAGGCTTGCTCTTGCTCTGTGTATTTCCTTGTTTGCCTTGGTGATGAGTGCTATTTGCTCATCCATAGTCTCAATGTACTGCCACTGATTGGTGATGGATCGACCGATGTTACTCCAGAGGACTGCCTTTAGTTCTGCTGTTACCTTCTCTAGTGCAAGCTCTTTTTCTAGTTCAGCTATTCTCTTTTTTAGAGCTTTTATCTCTCTCTCCTTTGTTGCTTCATTCTGCTTGCTTTTGTCAAATTTTTCATTCACCTTGGCCAAAGTCTTCTTGACTTCATCAAGCTCTTTCATTTGGGATTCAAGAATTTGGATCTCAGCTTGTAGCTTCTGCATATCCAGACTGGGAGTCTGTCCTGGTGTTGGTGTAGTCGTTGCTGTAGATGGTGCTGTAGTTCCCGTTTGCTGAGGAGGAGGAGTAGTTGTTGGAGGGACTTCCTCAAGATTAATTATCACAGGAGGAGGCTGGGAGGGTTGGCCCTCTTCTCTTTGCTTCATTGCTGTTTGTAGTGCTGCCTTTGCAGCTTCTGATTGTCCTAGCTGGTCTTGAGTTCGAACCAGCTCCTTGTACAGGGATACCAGCAGGTCTGTAGTATCCTTTTCCTGCCTTTGCTGGGCAACCTCATCTGTTTGTGGATGGATGGTAGCTGGGAGCTTGATTTTCTTTCTTAAAGCCGCCATGTCTGCATCCCTTATCTTCAGGAGTTCTTGGATACCCTTAACATCTTTAGGATCATGTCCTATTTCGATAATTACCTCTTCCAAGGACTTGATCCGGTTGTCCTTGGCTTGTGATGATGCTCTCTCCAATTCCAGCTGAGAGGCTGTATTATCAAGGCTGCTCTTCAATTTGTAGTTCTCCAATGTCTCACCTGCCAAGGAGGCATACACCATTTCACCAGTTTGTTTATGTAATTCAATCTTATCCATAGGGTGTATGTCTTTGGCCAGCACCTCCATGTTGGTTCTTAGGTAATCCGAGGTAGATTGAGGGTGCAGTGTTGTGGGCATGAAGTGACTCATGATCATCTTGCCTTCACTTACATCAAAGGCAGACATGAGTCTTTGCTGATTTGTAGGAGCCAGGTTCAGCAAATGATCGTACAGCCGTATTTTAATAGGATCACTCCTCCTCTTAATGTCAATAAATTGCTGCTTGATGCTTGACTGTCCCTCTCTGTGCTGGCTGGAGGAGCTGACCTCTCCTCTTATAGTTCTATCATGTTCATGCTGAGATGAACTGGTTGAAACTTCTCCACTGGATGGGCCCATGCCCATTGCTTGCCTCACTGCTATGTCATCCTCTTGGGAGTCATTTAGTCTTTGTCTTTTCTCTCCCCGATTAATGGATGAAGTTAGGGGAGTCTCTCTATCTCTTTTCCTGGTGAAGTCCTCCTTTTGTGGGGTTTGGAGGACCGAGGTATCAATAGTGGTTTCTGCTCTAGGAGGCACCACTGTCTGAGCCTGTTGCTCAGTGGAGCTTGGAGGATCAGTCACTTTTTCTTGCTGCAAGGGCTGCTGTTCACTAAACTGTTCCTCTTCCTGTTGCTGCCCGAATTCCTGCTGCTCCATCTCTTCTTGCTGCTGTAGCAATGTGTCCACTTGTTCTTCTGTCAATGGAGGTGGCTGTTCCACCTGCTTCCCTTTATCCCTGCTTGCTGTCTGTGGTGCTTTCTCGGCAGTTTGCTGCTGTGCTGTTGATGATGTAGCAGCTGCTCCAAGTTGCTTTTTGTAGGAGAGGGGCACCTGTCCACAAGTTTCCAAGTCAGCTTCCTTTTGCATATTTCTAGCCTCTCTCTCAAGTAACTCTTCATTAGTAATTTCCTCCTCTAGGGTACCCTCCTCCCAATTTGATGCATTGGCATACTGTTCAATCTCGGGTTGTCTCTTGTGTGCATAGCTACCCAATTTGTATCTAATCATCCTGAGGGAGATAGCATGATTGGGGTCATAGGGTATCCATTCAAAGCTGGTTTGCAGTCTGAGGCCTTCCAGGATAGTGTTTGCCTCTTTCCATCCCTCTTCTTTCTTGTTATATAGGAAAGGACCCAGCTGGTTCCTTACCTTCAACTGTGACTTCTTGTTGTTGCTCTGAAAATGAAGATAGTCTGAGTTCCCAAACTGTCTGAAATATTCCAAGGCAAAAAGCCTCATGGGGACATACCTTGGCAACCTAAATGGGTTCAACTCACAGCCATATATCCTGATGACTGTGTGGTTTTGGTAGAAGTACCAATTACCAATGATGTAGGACTTATTCAAATGGAGAATTCTCCTCATGTCATCAGTTAGTCTAGGAGGAGGAGTACCATGCAATACTGTCATGACTGGATAGATGAATAAGTCAATGAACTCAGTGTATGTGTAAGGTGATACAGAGGTATGATGAAAAACAGAAGTCCAGAACACAACTGACCTTGGAATTCCCTGGGCATTGAGTGGTTTCAAAGGAACAGAGAAGGTGGCTGGCTGATAGAACAAGAATAGATGGTATATATATGAAGTATACCTGAATAGTCTTTCCCTCTTCAAGTTCATAAACTGCTCATGGATTTTATCTGCAATGTAGGTTGCATAGTCATAATGTACAGCTGGGGGTTTACCAGGAGAGAATATAGACAGCATTGCCATTAGGCTATCATCCACATCCTCTATCCCCCTGAATCCTAGGACATAACTGATTAAATCCACTAACATCCTGCCCAAATCATTCAAGTAGTGATACCCAATAGGAGGGGTTCTGACTGATTCAGAGCCTGGTCTTACAAACAACTGATTGATTTTAATGATTTGGTCATTTGACAGCTTGGTCCCTTTGTTTATCAAATTCTGCATAAAGAGGGGAGTCAATTGCTTGGCAGTTTGGAAGTGCAGCATTCCATTTATACTTTCTGGGGTAATCTGGAACAGGATTGAGCCTGTGGGGCTGATGACAGCTCTTTGGCTTGGGTCATAACATTCCTGGCAGCTGTAGATGAGTTCTGGCATAGGATTTACTTGGGGAAGGTTGTAGATGGGTAAATTTGAGTCCCAAATTCCCAAGATGTCTGCCCCACTCAGGTGCTGGGCTTTTAACTCATTCATCATCTGGATATTGTATTTGGTTCCCATAGGGAACCAGTCCAGCATTTGGTAATCCATGTCTCCCAGGGGTTTCCATGCTAATTCCTGGTGAGGAGCATTGAGGGGCTTGATATTTAGAGCAATAGGAGTCTCCATAGTTCTTCAAAGTGCAACAATTGTAGGTGAATAGTCAAAATGGAAGCAACACAGAATAGAGGTGATTCTCTGTAAAGACAGTTTGTATTTTGGACACCAGAGGGGAATTTACTCAACAGCAATTGAAATACTGTTTGTTTTTTAGGAGCGGAGCTTCTCTTAAGGTCTGACTATGTCCTCTTTTTGTGGGTAAATTGAGACCAACAAGGAATTTTCCGAGAATACACAGTGAGTATTGTTTTTGGGTGAATTTACCGGAATTATGGCTCGGCTGGTGTTTTTCGACTTCACAGTGGCAAATGTGGACTTGCAGAGGGAAATGGGCGGTGTAAATATAGTTTTTGAGGTGCCTTTATCCTTCTGAACAAATTAAAGTTCGATAACAGTTGTATGGAGGGCAAGACAACTGTAAATACCTGTAAATTGGCGAGCAGAGGTCGAGCAGGTGTGCACGTTTGCTGCTGAGGAGGTCGCCCGGGTTAAATCAACAGGTTGGCGGAAATTCGAACGTAAACGGTCATGCAGGGAGAACAATAGCGACAGGAGTGAAAGTGGGAAAAACACGGCTTTTTTGGGTAAATATGGGTTTTTTACCATTTTGGCGCTTTTTCGTGATGACGTCAGCATGACGTCATTGGTGGGTCACGGTGAGGTGACGTCAGCTGACGTCGTCGGGTGACGTGGCAGTAGATTATTGGTCCAAGGGGCGATGAGGTGGCAACCACGTCAGCGGACAGGTGGACGAATGGCAGAGGTGAGTACGAGCGGACGCGACGTGGCGATGAGTTAGCGGAAAATAGGTGGCAGTTAGGACCGTAGCGGTTACGGTTAAAGCTAACCGCTACGGTTTCTCGGGGCGGTTTGGGTACGGCGCCGAAGTTGTCAGGCCCGGCTCCGAGATACCTCAGTGCTTGACGCGTGGAGAGGCCCTGACGTGACGCAACGTCAGCATCTCGGGCGGTAAAGGACAGCAGTGGGAGCCGCTCCGATATTGACGTGGATCGTCAGATCTTCGGGCCTTGATCCGACGGTGGGCGGAGTATGGAGGTGCTCGGGTTATATGCGGGCGGGGAACTTTAGGTTTTATGGGTTTTTTATTGGTTTTTCGAATGTTTTTTCATTTAACCAATAATGCTCTAACCCTTTGGAAATGCGCCAGAGGCGGGTTTTTTGAGTTTGGTAATTTTTTCAAAGGATTTGAAAGCGGAATAGGGTTTTGTAAGGGTTTTCCAATGCAAATGGTGGTTTGAGGAGCAGTTTGACTTGCAGCAAGGGGGAATGGGATGGGACAGGTTCACCAAAGTGACCAGATGTCACTTTGGTCCCTTTTGAAGACCATATGGCTATAATGCCAAGGGGAGGGAGTATATATAAGATTTGGGGCTTTATACACCTTAGTGTTAGTATTATTAGGGGAAGGGGTAAAATAGGGGAGCTATATAGTAAAATTAGAGGTTAATATGAATGAAGGGAGCAAATGAAAGGGATTTTACTGAGTTTATCTGAAATTGACTTGGTTTTGAGAGTAGATCAAAATGAAAAGATCTTAGACAAGAAATGTGGATTCTGAATGAACTAGAACCACCATAAAACCATGATCTCTCTTCATAAATCTCAGCTGAAAGAAAGGGAGTGTTAGTAATGGAATAAAGGGGAAGAGGGAAGTTAGTCATGCTCCTTGCTGTAATATGATGGAATTAACCACTTTTTCTATTGATAGATTTTGCCTTGGCAAAACACCTGTTGACATATGTGTAATGGTGAAAATACCCTTTCTGCAACCACAACTGCCTACCCAGCTATTTCCCTAGCATTTTTTGTTTCTCCATAGAGGGTGCATTTGGACTTGCAAACCCTTACTTGCCTTTTCTTTTCTTTGGCTTTTTCTTTTTTCTTTTCTATCTACTTCTACCCTTATCTCTTCCAAGGTCCCAGATTAAGCTGTTGGGAACCTTTGCTTCTCTACCTAAACTACTTGTCTGCCAAGATTAAACAGTTTGGACAGACTTCTTTCTCTATTCTATAACTCAAAATTGAACACATGGCATGATCCAGATTAGACTGTTGAATCATCCACAAAATTGAAATAAGGTCCTCAATACTTGAAACACTTTACCCACCTCTTGCTTTCTAGGAAATATGGGATCTTTGGGATACCAAAGCAGAGCATATTTGGCCTTTCTCTTGCCAATCATGAAATATGAAACCTATTGGTATAGGTATCCAACAAGTACTATGGTTAGCTGGTTTCTCTTTTCTAGTCTCTTCTTTGTCAGAGTCCATGATATCATCTATAATAGGTTCAACTATTCTCCCTGAGCGAAGATGGATATCATTACATTGCAGGGGAGGAATAGACTGACTCTGAATGTCAATAACTTGCAAGGCCTTATTATTCGGATTAGGGTTAGGTTGTACAGGCAGTTGTGGTCTCATTGCCTGATTATTCGGAGGATTATTAGATGGTAAGGAAAGAGATTGTTGTTGTTGAGGAAAAGGTATCTGTTGGGCTGCCCAGTTTGGGTTCCATTGATTAAAGTATGGTTGCTGGGGGGCCCAAGGATTCCACATAGTAGGGTCAGGAAAAGGGATATTTGGTTGCTGCATAAGTGGAAAGTTCATTGTGTTGAAGGGTGGGTATTGCATTTGATTCATGGGTGGGTAAAAAGGAGAACTATTATTCCAACGATTGAATGTTGTATTAGAGCTCGTACCTTGTCTTTGCGGCCATTGCCTCCTCTGAGTCATTAGGTACACCGCTTCAGCTTCTTCTTCAGTTGTTTGCAGTGCTACTTTGATTCCAGGCAGAGAGGGGCATTGCTGTGTTTCATGATCCTTCTCGCAGATTGTGCATATAGGCATCCTATCCAGTGGGCATTCTCTAAGTGGATGTTTCTCTCTGCATTTTGAACAGAAAATTGCCAGAGCAGCTTCTACTTCTGCCTGTTTCTTCTTGACCTGCAGAGCATCAATCTGTGAAGCAAAAGAACTTAGCATTTCAGTTTTAAATTCTTCTAATAAGTTACCTATCTCAGCTCTTGTTTCTCCTCCACTGGCTGACTTCTGAACCCTTGAATACACATTATCTCTGCTTTTTGATCTGCCTGCCGCTCCGCTTGAACACCGCATACAGAGCTTAATAATTTCATCAAAGGGTTCTTTAGAAATGTCCCCTTTTCCAAGCATGTTCAGCATGTCCAGGCAATCATCTCTTACCCCTTTCAGCAGTATGGTCTTCAAAATATCTTTGCTCATATTAGGATGATCAGACCGCTGCAGATTATACTGTAATCTCTCCACGAAATCTTCCAAATTCTCGTCCTCTTTCTGGACCATTTTAAACAATTCTTCCTTTCTTTCTCTTGTCCGACAGTAGTCTTGATACTTAGCCAGAAATCCCTCTTTCATTTGGTCCCAGGTGGTGATTGCCTGAGCTCCCAAGCTCATAAACCACCTCAATGCGTTCCCTTTTAGTGTTGCTGGAAACAATTTCAGCTTCTGATTAGGACTTATGTAATCATAGCTTCTACACAGTATGTCAAATTCGAAGAGGAATTCGTCCGGATCTTCGGAGGAAAACCCATGGAAATTGGGTAATGCCGAGAGTGGAATATTTTTCATGGGGGTTGTTCCTCTCGGAAGTTCCCCAATAGGGAATTCCAGGGTAGAGAGCGAGTTTTCCCCTCTCCCTTCTGTTCTGTTATCCTCCATCGGTATTTTCCCTGAATCACTCGCTTTTTCTTCTGTGTCTTTTGTTTCTTCAGGTTCCTCTTCCGGTTCCTCGGTGTACTCTAGTGCTTCCAGCTTCCTCTCAGGTCCTATTACTTCCTCCGTCTGCTAGTCTGTTTGTGAGGAGTATTGGATCTAGGGTCTCCGGGAACTCGTCCTCTGTGATGCTTCGGCCTTAGAGATGATTTCGTCGATGTAAGTCTTCCTTCCTCCTTTGCCGCCTGTAAAATTAGGTTTCTTGCGTCCTCTCATACACCTGTTATTTTCACAAAGAAACCATTAATGCTTTTAGAATTCTTTAGTTGCCTTCCCCGGCAACGGCGCCAAAATGTTGGCTAGTTGAATTGTTTATGAATTAAACATTCAAGTACCACATTAATTGTCGACCAGGGAAAGTCTTTTTATTTCAAAGGCACTGCGTACTATATGTAATTAAAGTCTAAAAGCATCGAAAGCTGTAGTATACGTAATTCTTACGCTATGTCATTACAGTACTTGTTAAGATGAAAGCAATTAATTAAAACTACGAATCTGGAAAGAAAAATAATGGACGCTCTGTTGGCAGAGGATCAGGACCCTATCCTCCAGATGGGGACGTTCAGCACCTGCTCCTGTAATCAGAATTACTAATGCACACTGCACTCTCATTCACCGGTGAGAAACAAACTCAAATGATCAATGAAACAGAGTACTAGCAAAACAAAGAATACCAGAGGTAATGCTATCAAATCCAAACAGAGTACCAGAAAGAAATTACTGCACACTTACACACTTGACAGGAAAGTAAATGGGTGAATCTTGTGAGGTAGGTGGGCCCCGTCCCTCTCACAAGATTCCCCAGGAAAACGAAGACGGGATTAAGTGCTCAAAACAGTTTTATATTCATCTGCCAAAAAGATTAGATACAATAGAGTTCAGACTTGCTGATGTTCTTAGAATCTCGATTACAGACTGACCATAGTGTCACACAGAATCAGTCAAAAGTGCGGACACAACCGACCTTCCTAGAAGTCTAAGACATTCTAATGACAAACAAAACAAACTAGAGCTATCCTTCTCTAAACATGCATTATGATATGAGAAATCAAGTGTTTCGTTCTTACCTTTGTCCAAACGCTGTTGTCGAAGTCCAAGCTTTGTTGATCTGGATGAGCTCCTCCTTTTCTCCAAAACCTGCAATCACCAACAGTCAAACAATTAAATAGCACCTGATTATAACATAAAACAAAGCATATTCAACATATAGACCAAGGAGTACATGAAATAACCCATAAACAACAAGTTATTGAGAAGAATGGACCAATTTGCATTAAAGGTAATCAAAAGGAACCATTACAACCTGAGCCTTGGTGTTGTGCAAGCTCCTTCCAGGGTCCACAAGAGTCTTCCTCTACTTTGACAAAGCTCACCCACTTCCAAATAGAACAAGCAAAGATGGCAATCTCTCCTCACAAGCTTCTAAATGGGAGTCCTAATTCCTGCAGCATTTACCCTTAGAAATGTATAGCTTTCAACCTCCTCTCCTTCTGGCCCAATGCCTGTATTTATAGTGCTCAAGAGGAAGTTAATCAGGTCCACCATCAATGGGATAATCCCCTCTTTGGATGGGATAGCTCCCTTATTGATGGGATAAGTTCCTCTTTGGTAGGAGTGCATGAACCATCTGGAGGCGCTCAATACACGTCGAACAACCTTCTAGAATGCTCTAGAAATGACCACAAGTGACTTTTTAAAGATGAAACTTGCGCATTTTAACCTTTTCAGGGGGACGCACCTGCACCTTTACATACAGAGCGTCCAAAGACGCAGCTTTTGTGAACATTGGGTGCGTCCCCGTAGGTAAGGTTGAGAGAACCTACGTACCCAGAGATAAATACATTTAAAAAGACTTTCTCTCTTTTTTGGAGTTTGACATGGAGAGAAGAGGCATAAGACTTGCCTAAGAGGGTAGCATGACTGTTGATAGAGTCATCCTAACTGTAAATGGTCATGATGACATTTTTTAGTGTAACAGATTGCCCCCTAAAGTGCGAAGCCTGAAATAGATTAGGGTTTTGTATTATCTAGGAAGGGTGAAGCGCTTTATCATTTCAAGGATTATCTCGTGGAGAGCCTGGTCAGAACCTGCAATTTTCAACACAAAATACATGTATAAGATTATATCATCACTGAGGTAGGCATTCCCATACTCAGATTAAAACTTTAACTAACAGACTAACTACTCTGATACAGGAATGATCTTGCAGTACATCATAACCATAGACTTTTGTAGACACAGTATGGGCGCAGCCATCTATTTATGATTAGTCTACTTAGATAATGAATACAAAACTCCTCGCAGCCTGGATGGTGGAAACTAGATCCAGGGTCTTCATTTCTACTTCTCGAATTGGTACGATTCTAGCCATGCGAATAAATGAGTTGATGTCGAACATGGTAGAAACCACTTGATTACCAGTCGATGATGTAAACTGTTAACAAGTGTGAGAGAGACCACCAGTAATGTCAATGGTTCTCAAAGTACCCAGTACAATCCATGAGATGTGAATGAATGAATTGATGTCGAACATTTCACGGAATCCTTCGATCGAAAGTCAATGATGTAAACTGACGTCAAAGGCGAGAAACCTGCCATTGATGCATGCAGACTTCAAGGTACTGACGATTTCTAAGTCATCTCTCTAGATAATGTGCTGATGTCGATAGAAAGCGACCCGTTGCAGGCAAGCCCGCAACACGAAATCATTGTTCAAGTTGAAGAAATGTTGCTGTAAGGACTGACTCAGGGATGGTCAAATGGATGACAAGTATTTTGCAGATGAAAGTTTTGCTTGCAGACCTCTTGAACACATAACGACACGACAGATGGCTTGGTGCTGAATAACTCAAAGTTAATCCCCGGAACCCGGCTGAAGACTTTCAAAGTGGTTTGATCAACTGTGAGGTAAAGGATTTCCCAACCCAGGTGAATAAAAAGTGTCGTGTTCAAGAGTGGTAATAAAGTTTCTTCTGAGACAAAAGGTAACAAATAGGCTCATTCTTCTCTCTTTTCCCCCACCATTTCTGGCAAGTACCTCTTTATTTTTAACAAGCTTGAGGAGGATAACATATGCTTGATTATAAGCTCATCCTTCGGATGAGTCCAACCCAGTTTTGATTCGAACCCTAGGAAGGAGTGGTTCGTTCCTGTTTGTAATTGAACAGGTCCTTTACTGTGAAATGTTTAACGAGCCCAGTATAGGAGAAACTCGGCGTTTTTCAATTTTAGAGAGTCTGAAAAACTTAAGAAGACTCCAAGTTGAACGTTTTCGTAGATTTGTGTCCCTCAAGCTCGAAAAAGTATAAAATAATACCTGGGGGAACCGCTTGATCTTGCGACCAAGGAGTACTTTCATAGTTAGTGCCACTGACCTGAAAAGTAAAAAGCGATCAAGGACACGTCGTTTTATTTCCGTATCGAGTTTGAAACGACAAAAACCCGGCAATCTTTTCCTGATTCTACGGTCAGAAAAGAGCTATAAGGGGACCGTCTTTTAATTCCGTTTTAACGAGTGTAAAAGAAACGCTCGGCAATCTTTTCATTTTTTAGGAGTCAGAAAAGGGCTTAAAAGATGACTCTGAGGTTTCACTTTTTCGTAAGTTTTAACGAGTTCGAAAAAATGATAAAAATGTACTCATGGTTTTCACTTTTTCGTAAGTTTTAACGAGTTCGAAAAAATGATAAAAGTGTACTCATATGGCCGACTTTCAATTTAATTTACGAGCAGGAAAAGATGGAAAGAACTCGGCATTTTCATTTGTTTTACGAGAATGAAAAATAGCAAAATAATCTCGGGATTTTCATGAGTTTAACGAGTCTTGAAAATAACTGAAATTGACTCGAGATAGGTTTCATTTTTACAAAAGCTTGAAATAGACAAAAACTATGCTTCAAAGTAGTTTCATTTTTTCACAAGCTTGAAACAGAGAGAAAACTGTGCTTGATGCCCCCTAAGCGTAACTGCTAGAGTGCATGCCCCCCTGCTTCATTTCATTCAACCAGTTGGATGAAATGAAGGTTCATGAACGAGATCGTTTGAAAGACCCGACCTAAACTATAAGAAAAGCAAAACTAACTAACCTAAACATACAACTTAACATTTACGAGATCTAGTCAAATTCTCGATTCAAGTAGAGGAGGATTTGTTTCATTTTTTAATGAGCTTGACACAGGAAAAGAACTATGCTCGGATTCGGTTTCATGTTTACGCAAGCTTGAAATGAAAAACTATGCTTCTTAAAAGTTCACATGCCCCCAGCATAATGTCGCAAAACGAGGTACATGCCCCCCAAGCTTCATTGCATTCAATGAGGTGGATGGAATGAAGCTTTACTTTCAAGATCTTGGAAAGACTTGTGGGAGTTGTTTCATTTTTTAGTGAGGTTGACACAGGAAAAGAACTATCCTCAAAAACCCTTGTTTCATTTTTTTAAACGAGCTTGACACAAGATAAGGAACTATGCTCATAACTACTCTCTACAATCTACCTAACAAAACCTTTACTCTAAAAACCTTGATTCATTTTTTAACGAGCTTGACACAAGACAAGGAACTATGCTCTAAAATCCTTGATTCATTTTTTAATGAGCTTGACACAAGACAAGGAACTATGCTCATGACTACTCTCTACAATCTACCTACTTAACCTACCCTTGTTTCATTTTTTAACGAGCTTGACACAAGACAAGGTATTATGCTCAAAAAGTTCGGATGCCCCCAGCATAATGATGCAAAGCGAGGTACATGCCCCCCAGGCTTCATTGCATTCAACCGGCTGGATGAAATGAAGGTTTACTTTCAATATTTAACTTGAAAAGGGAGTTGTTTCATTTTTAAGGAGGTTGACACAAGAAAAGAACTATCCTCATACCTGATTCATTTTTTAACGAGGTTGACTCAGTAACAGGAACTGTCCTCAAACCTGATTCATTTTTTAACGAGGTTGACTCGGTAACAGGAACTGTCCTCAAAATCCTACTTTCTATATTCTACCTACATATCCTAAAATATAGCTGATTCATTTTTTTAATGAGGTTGACTCAGTAAAATAACTATCCTCATGCTAGCCTATTTCATTTTTTAACGAGGTTGATACAGGAAAAAAAACTATCCTCATACTTGATTCATTTTTTAACGAGGTTGACACAATAAAAGGAACTTTCCTCGGACCAACTGATTCATTTTTTAACGAGGTTGACACAGTAAAAGGAACTATCCTCATACTCACTGATTCATTTTTTAACGAGGTCGACACAGTAAAAGGAACTTTCCTCGTACCCCCTTGTTTCATTTTTTAATGAGCTTGACACAAGACAAGGAACTATGCTCATGACTTCCAGTTTCATTTTTTAACGATGTTGAGACTAGAAGAAACTATCCTCACACACACTGATTCATTTTTTAACGAGGTTGACACAGTAAAAGGAACTTTCCTCGAAAAACTGATTCATTTTTTAATGAGGTTGACACAGTAAAAGGAACTTTCCTCAAAAACACTGATCATGGATGCCAACTGGAAGAAAGACATGTCAATGGACACACCTTGATCATGGCTTCCAAGAGGTCTTCATCAGAAGGAAGAATACTTCTCTGGAAGGAACACATGTCAAGGGACTCAAAAGGGATAAGAACATCGTGTTCAAGTAATCCCATAGAGTTTTCCATGTCAATTACCGGATTTAAATCAACAATGAGAGGCTCACTTACATCGGTAACTGAAAACATGGGACCAGTTGCCACATAATTAACCCGTGGCAGGGTAGATACCACTTTAGAATCAGGAACATTTAGGGGTGTCATATTATTGGTAGTTGAGACAAGGCTAGGGAACGAAAGCTGGTCTACAGTCACAATACTGCCATTGTGAGGGAAAGACATCAGGCGAAAGAGTGTCGATACGACAGCTTTCATTGCATAAACATAGTCTCGCCCAAGGAGTAAATTGAAATCCAAGGGACCTCGAACTACCATAAGATCAATACAGACAGTTTTACCTTCCAAGGTAAGAGAAAACTTAGGAAGGATCCCTAAAGGTTCACTAATGGTTTTGTTAAAAGCTTTCAGATTCTGCGTAATAGGCGCAAGCTGAGGGGAACCCAAAGCTTTCCAAACAGTTGAGGATAAAAAACTAACAGAAGCACCTTCATCTACTTGAGTACGATGTATGTCCCTACCACCAGCCTTGACAATGATTTGGAAAGGGATGGAGGAGGGAAGACGAGGTTCTGTCAGTCTATTCCAATCAAAGGAAAAGACCTCACTGCTTGGAGGGGGTTCTGTAGAAACAGGTGAAATGCCCCCCGGCATAGAAGAATCTGATGTAACAAGAAGAACCTGAGCGGTATGAAGTTCACTCTCCAAAGGGAAAGTGTGATCGACCGAATGTGAAATTGAATCGACCACTTGATCAACTAACGGATCATCAACCTGAGTGACATGAGTTTCACTCTCCAATGGAAGAGTGTGATCGACTGTACTTGAATTTAAATCAATCACTCCGTTAGTTGACGGTAGGTTGGGAGAAAGTTTACGGTAACCAGTTGGAAATTCTTGCTGTGGAATAGTAAGGTTTTCCAACAATGTTGAGGCTTCATCCATGTGAGGGCAAATGTGAGTTTGATGACTCCCTTTGCATAACTTACAAGGAAACCTAACTTTACCCTTTTTCCCAGAAACCTGACTATCACTGGTTGACGGATCAACAGAAAGTTGATGAGATTTTTCTAACCATACTTCCAAGACCTTTGGAATACCAGGACAATTAACAAGGAAGTGGTCACCCTTACAAAGCTTGCAAGGGTATTTGGGTTTACGATGCATGTCGGAGTTTTCCTCAACACAACTAACACTTACAGTCGTGGTTTGTTGGTTGACTTCTTTCTTATCTTGCTTCTTCTTCTTGTTCTTCTTCTTCCCTTTCTTCTTCTTCTTAGCCCCCTGGTTACTAGCATCAAGGCTTTTACCAGGCGAAGAGGAAGAAATGGAGGAAGAAAAATTAGGCGAAGAAGGTAAAGGGTCAACAGAAGGTTGGTGATGTTGAGATGGTGAACTCTGTTGAGGTGAAGCATCCGGTTGAGATGGAACAATTGGAGTATTTTGGGCCAAAGAAGTTGAAAATAACCATATCGGTAAACCTATTGTAAATCCAGGTAATGACAAAGTAGCCATATAAGGAGGACTAACATTTCCAAAGTAAGGAAAAGTACTAGGATTCTCATTAGGAGGGGTTCCTAGGTTGATAAATTCCGGAACATTTGCCATTATATTCAACTTCAGTGAATTTTATTAACAATTTTAAAACTAAAATAAACAATTCACAATTCACACCTAACAATTAAAATTCACAATTCACACCTATGGTCTCTAAAAGTAAAAACAAACAAATTAAAACGCGCTATCAAATCTAGGAGTCAAACCATACACAAACAGTAGCCTTCCGGACCGAAAACACTAGTTGGGGATGAAATCCAACATCGCAGAATTCAATACAGAAGTGGCGGGTGGAACAGTTACCCCGGCAACCTGCTTAATGAATAGACTGGACCAAGTTCCTCCACTTTAACCGTCTCGAGTGAAGTGAACCCCTCAAAAAATCCAAGTGAGTCTAGCCGACGTTTGCTCCAGGTACAGTGGGATCTTCCCTCCACCGTCACCTCGGTAGAATCCTAAAGATAATTGTCACTAAGGTTACCAACAGCAACAAATGCACCTGGGGGAACAGTCTACACTCCGACAGCACGCAAGGGCAGAGTATCAAGCTCAATCCCCTTGCCGGCTCCTTGACAATAATCCAAGGTTTACCGACAAGTGACCCCTGGCTCCTCGACAATGGTTAATCCGAGGTTTACCGTTTGTAATACGTGCGTGTCTGGCGTCATTCCCAATGAGGGAGGATTGATCCCCTCACTGGTTCGGACACGAGCTCGTGCTTCTCCTTTAAGAGGAGCTTTCCCAGAGTACAAATGAAACAGTTGGATTTATCCTACCACAAGATGAGCTACTTATTTGGTTTTGCTGTCTTGGAGAGTTAATTACTCTCCTACTCCAAGACACTAGCCTAAGCTATGTTGGTGTTTCAGAGCCCTAGAAATGTAAAAATTACTAGATGAATTTTAATTAAGCGCTGTGTTATTAAGGCTGTTATTACTCAAAGGGGTAAATGGAGATGAAACCAATGGTGTTATGACCCGACTCAACGGAATGCAATCGAATATGATAATGTAATCTTTTCAATTCGATGAATCCTAACTAAAGTAAGGAGAGAGTTTCCATTCACTTCCGACAATGCAAAAAATTGATCACTAAGAGAAAATATAACAAATTCTCTAATGCACTAATTTTATCAAGAAAAACTAATGCAAATCAATTCCAAACCATTTTTTTATTTTATTTTTGTGTAAATTCAAATCAAAGAAAGCTGATCTAAATCTACAATTGATTTTTCAGAATGTAAACTATGCAATGGTAATCTAAGCACAATTCACTTGAAAAGTATGCAAATGTAATCTATGCACACTTTTCATTCATATTCTGAAAATGAGAATTCTAATTATGCAAATGTGATCTATGCAAGAGAATTCTCAAACACAAGACTATTCTAGTGTGATCTAAGAACCAATCAAGTGCAAATTGAGAAAATTGGGTGAGAGTTCCAAAGATCAAAAATAAAAACACTCAAAGGCGATTAACATATGCAAAATTGTGAAAATACTGAGACAAACCTCCAAGTAATGACCAAAGGAAATCAAATCAAGAATTTCTCAAAAAAGAGACTCAAAACACCCAATTGATGAAAGCTTAAAACAGGAATGCCAATGAAACAAGCTTAGGTGAAGATCTTTGACAGGAGACTAATGGATATGGGCAGTAAAAACTAAGAAAAAGCAAAATCTAAGAGAAAAAATGCAAAAAATGGAAATTTCTTAAATTTTAGCAGGGGACGCAGGCAACTGGTTAAGCTAGGTGCGGGCCCGCTCTGTGCACACAGCGACAGTGCGTCCAGGGACGCACTATGCAATACTCAGAGGGTGCGTCCTACTGGAAAATTCAAGAAAAACTAAAATGAATCTAACCCTAAGCTAACCCACCCAAAAACAAAGTCACAGAGCCAAAAACCAGAAAATAAATGACTTTTCTCAGAGCAAAGTTGCATACAAAGGAAAAGACTTTCCACATCAATGGAATCCCCAGTGGAGTCGCCAATTTGTCACACGGAATCAGTCAAAAGTGCAGACACAACCGACCTTCCTAGAAGTCTAAGACATTCTAATGACAAACAAAACAAACTAGAGCTATCCTTCTCTAAACATGCATTATGATATAAGAAATCAAGTGTTTCGTTCTTACCTTTGTCCAAACGCTGTTGTAGAAGTCCAAGCTTTGTTGATCTGGATGAGCTCCTCCTTTTCTCCAAAACCTGCAATCACCAACAGTCAAACAATTAAATAGCACCTGATTATAACATAAAACAAAGCATATTCAACATATAGACCAAGGAGTACATGAAATAACCCATAAACAACAAGTTATTGAGAAGAATGGACCAATTTGCATTAAAGGTAATCAAAAGGAACCATTACAGCCTGAGCCTTGGTGTTGTGCAAGCTCCTTCCAGGGTCCACAAGAGTCTTCCTCTACTTTGACAAATCTCACCCACTTCCAAATAGAACAAGCAAAGATGGCAATCTCTCCTCACAAGCTTCTAAATGGGAGTCCTAATTCCTGCAGCATTTACCCTTAGAAATGTATAGCTTTCAACCTCCTCTCCTTCTGGCCCAATTCCTGTATTTATAGTGCTCAAGAGGAAGTTAATCAGGTCCACCATCAATGGGATAATCCCCTCTTTGGATGGGATAGCTCCCTTATTGATGGGATAAGTTCCTCTTTGGTAGGAGTGCATGAACCATCTGGAGGCGCTCAATACATGTCGAACAACCTTCTAGAATGCTCTAGAAATGACCACAAGTGACTTTTTAAAGATGAAACTTGCGCATTTTAACCTTTTCAGGGGGACGCACCTGCCCCTTTACATACAGAGTGTCCAAAGACGCAGCTTTTGTGAACATTGGGTGCGTCCCCGCAGTAAGGTTGAGAGAACCTGCGTACCCAGAGATAAATACATTTAAAAAGACTTTCTCTCTTTTTTGGAGTTTGACATGGAGAGCAGAGGCATAAGACTTGCCTAAGAGGGTAGCATGACTGTTGATAGAGTCATCCTAACTGTAAATGGTCATGGTGACATTTTTTAGTGTAACACATAGACACCGACTAACTCCCTTTTCATGTAGATGTCTCCTCTTTATAGAGGAGACATCTATTACAATAGAGTATTACAGCCTATTCAGTTAACCCATCTTGTCAAAAATAAGCAATTCAGAGTGCTGTTACAACAGTATGATAATACATTCTTTTCTTGAGCTTTAGCTGTTACATGGCGGGTAACTGACTTTGACTGTCTTCTCAGGATCTTCATATTCCTTCGCCATTTCCCCATGCTGTTCATGTTGACTGTGTTCTTCTTTCTTTAGACTTCCGCTTGATTATGCCACGTCAAGATTCTCTAGATAGTTGCCATCTGTTGTTCGTGGCTGTTACCAAATAGCTTGCTTTAGGTAATTGCTGTTGCTGACTGTAGCAACTACGGAGTTGCTGCTTCTGGTGTTGCAGCAACTGCGTAGTTGCTGTTTCTGGTGTTGCAGCAACTGCGTAGTTGTTGTTTTTGGTGTTACAACAACTATACATTATAACTCCTGCAAGCTTAAGACAATTATTTGACAATTTAGTCAGCGTTTCTAAGGATAAGTATAAAGATATTCACGAATATGAAATAAACAATTAAACATAGACATGCGGAAGGTTACTTCATACCTTGGGGTTAATATGTCATTATAAAATAAAAGCTTTCAACTTATGACTGCAAAAGGGTAATTATACGGCAAAAGATAAGGTCAAAAATAGGTCAATTGTGAGTCCCAACATCCCCCCCAACTGAAGAGATTGCATGTCCCCATGCAATGTCTACTCTGAGTCTGAGTCGGAGAACTGGGACGAACAATGGAGATTACTAAGACAATAGCTGTAGGGAGTGACATCAAACTTGTCTCTGAAACCACAAACAGTTCGTATATGTTTCCATATTGTTGCCTCTTCTCTGTTAGAAAGTCCAAACTGACCCTTATACTGATCACCCGGCAACCATAAAAGTGGGAACTTGAATTTGTAACCTATCCAGTTCTCAGCACAATGTTGCATGCTTTCAACATACCGAGGTACCCTTGATAATGCTACTTGCAGATTTGATGGGTTATACGGGTGATATTCTTTCCTTTCTGTGGGGCAGTTATCCCAAAATAGTTTATTTGCTTTCACAGCCAATGATGCTTTGGTTTTTACATACTGCTGACAGTCTATTAGGACCTCTGTTCGCAGTCTCATAACATGATCCTTCATATCATCATTGTCTATCATTTTTAAATGTTGCAAAATGAAAGTGGCAGCGTTCTGTGGTTCAGCCCGAATCCACAAAAGGCAATTTTGTTCGTTTTGGAGGCCTGAGACATAGGCATTTTGCCAGGTAAGCTGATTCGCCAAAAAGGAAATGAAAGCTCTCAATTGTATGTCACCTACTACAGGTGTCATGTTCATGTTTCTTTCTTCAGACACAGCCTCATTATGGAGGTACAATTCACATAGCAGGTTTTGGTCACTTTTGGGTGCTTCTGCAAAAGTTTTCATAAACTGATCTGCTGTGACCACTTGATAAGGCCTCCCCTCCTTGATGGCCTTCAGCTGAATAAATGCAAGCCTTTCCCTTAAGAATGTGGCATAGTTGAAGGAGGGTTTCCTTGTGGCGAGCATCCTTTGGCATAACTCAAACATCAGGGACATCCTGTGTTTCAGTTCCTTAATTTCTTTATACTGGGCCCTGCACTGTTCCAGTGCTTCCCAGTTCCTATAGGCATGATCAAACCAGGTCCCTTTCTGTTGTTCAAATGCTTTTCCTTGAGACTGATGATATTCTCTCCACCATATGCGTTTCAATTCCAGAAAACTTTTTGTTTCTACACATGCATCACTAACAGTGGGAAGCTCTGTTTGCATACAGGCATCAACCAGAATCATCTGTTCTGTTGAAGTGGGCTGGGATGATCCAGCATCTTTCTCTTCATCTTCCACCAGAGCTTCTTCCTCCTGTTGGGCTAATTCATTGTTCTCCAGATTGATTTTGGTGGTTCGGGGTGAATCTGTCTCTTTTTCTTCTTCTGCTCCTTGCTTCTTGCTAGGTGAATTCAATTCTTCCTTATTTCCTTCTGAAACTGTTTGCTCTTCTTCCATAGTAGTCTGGGTAGGTGGGGGTGAATCTGTATCTTCTTCTTCTTCCATAATAATCTGGGTAGGCCGGGGTGAATCTGTATCTTCTTCTTCCTTTTCTTCCTGCATAGCATCGGGAAGCTCCTTTGTTTGTTCTTGTGCAGCCTCTGAGGAACTTACTGGTTCTTGTGTGTCAGTAAGTTCTTGATCTTGTACAGCTTCAGGTGAACTTATTGGTTCTTGTGTGTCAGTAAGTTCTTGGTCTTGGTCTTGCATGTTCTCTGGATGACCTGTTGGTTCTTGTGTATCAACAGGTCTCACCGACTGCATTTCTTCTAAGGATCCTGTTGGTTCTTGTGTAACAACAGGCTTCTCTGTCTGCACTTCCTCTGAAATACGTTCTTCTATCTGCACATCCTCTGAAACAGGTTCTTCTGTCTGCACATCCTCTGAAGCTCCTGTTGGTTCTTGTGTGTCAACAGGGCTTGCTGACTGCGCTTTTTCTACAGATCCTGTTGGTTCTTGTGTAGAAACAGGTCTTTCTGTCTCAGCAGAAAATTGTGAAATTTTTACTTCAGCATCAACAGACTCCTTTATTTCATTTTCAGCCTCGGGGGCTTCCTCTATTGGTTCTTGCACTAACCTATACCCTGCCTGAGCATATATCTCACCACAAATTGTACACAGATATTCGATATCTTTGCTTTTCTCTGCTGCCGAGGCTGCTCTTGCTAAAACATGCAGACTGAATTCTTCTTGATATGCTTCCCTGATCCTTATTATCTCTTCCTGGTAATCCTGAATCTGAGCTTTCAGAAACTCAATTTCTTCTTGCAGGGCGGGTATAGTAGGCTGATCCTGTGAGACAGTAGATTCCAGTGGAGGCAGAGGTTCTGCTACGTCAATTTGATCAATATTTCCCACAGGTGGTTCTTGTGTGTCACCTGGGGTAGTGGCTGGTTCTTGTGTATCAGCTGTCTTAAGATATGATGCCACGAAGCTATGAACGCTCTGCATCTCAGCCTCTGTGGGTGAGGGAGAAGGGTTTCGAGAAGTGGCTAGAGTGCGGGGTTTTAAAGCAATGGATGGTGGGCTGGAGGAATCAGGGGATCCAACTACTACCGATTTTCGTTTTGGTAAAAAGGCAGGGAATTGAGGTGTTTTTCTCTTCCTGCTGGCTCTTGAGGTCGGAACAGTAGTCGGGGTGGTGGGTGCTTTGGTTGAAACCCTCGTTCTTCTTCTTTTTACTGGGGTTTTCTTTGCCTGCTGCATTTTTCGTTTAAGCTGCGTAATTGGGATATTATCGTCAGAATCATCAGTAGAGATACTGAGTAGAGGGGCGGGAGAATTGGTTCTTTTGGGAGACACAGTTAATTCCGCTGCTTCTTGTTCATTTTCTGTAACATGCAGAGGTGTTTGCTGGGGTTGTTCGGGAATAAGCTCTGTCTGTTGAGGGTTTTCCGAAGGGGTTTGCTCAGGGGTGTCGTCTGTTTGTTGAGGAGGCTCCTGGTCTCGCTGAGGTGTATCCTCAGCTTGACGAGGAGTTTCCTCTTCTTGATGAGGACTACCCTAGACAGGCTGTGGAATTCTTTCCTCCGGATGGGGATTAATGGGGGGTGGAGGAATGTTCAGAGGAAGAGCTCTGTTAATCAGCAGTTGGATTAGGCGATGGTGTTTTAGGGAAAGGGCTGGATTCTTCGCTTTCATAGCATATCGTGCCATATTTTTAAGACAACCCAGCAAATAATATGGCATGTTCAATAATTGACCATTTCTTAAGTGATTTAACAGAACGAAGTCGTGCTGGTAGATTACCTGGTAACGACCTTCGCATGTTAGATACTGCTTGACGAATTCAGTGACTCTTGGCCATGGTTGAGGTAACGACCACAATGCTACACCTCTGCCCTTGGTTTCTACTTCCTCGCCCAGACGGAGAAAGTCTTGTTGCGCGTTCAGAATCAAGTGCTTCCTGCTGAACCACCTTGTACCAGTGGCTGGGAGTCCGGTGACTTCGGCTATGAATTCTTCCGTAACTGGAACTTGAATTCCTTGGACGACAGAGAATCCTTCTGTCAAATTGCATGTGAATTCCAGGACTTGCTGCTCATCAAAGTCCGGAAGTCTCCTGAAATATTCTATCCATCTAGCTTGCAGGAAAATTTGGTAAATTTCCGGAAAGAGCTCCAGAACTGCTGTCGTGCCTGGTTCATGAGTGATAAGGGTTCCTCCCATGGCTGTTGTCTCGGTAAATCTTCAGAATTTGGGGCCGAGCTACCGATTTCAACTCAGAGTATACATCACAAATGGTAACATGCTGTAGTTTTTACATACAACCGGGAGAATTAAGGGTGGCAGTGGTTGGCGTGGTTAACCATTATGGAAATTGCTTTGGTAACCCCCCCCCTTCCTACGTGTGAATGATATGATTGGGAAATGCAATCATTTGATGGACCTATCATCCTTTTTCCGCTTATCTATTATTTAATGCTTATTCATAAACGTGCGTACCTTCGTCCTTTACCTTTTTGGATCGCTGCGTCAAAAAGTCTTTTCTCGTCTGCTGTCAAATTATAATCATTACCGCGGATCTGAAAGCACGGGAATATGATAATGACGGGAAGTGATGGTGAGGTACTGTAATCAGCGCGAAAGGTGGTATGTTTCGTGTGGAAAGGATATTTCGGATCAGGAAGCACTGCAGTGGCACTGAGATTGGTGTTGCAGCAACAGAGAATTACCGTTGGGGCAACCGGGATTAGGGGGAAACGTTTGTAAAAACGGGGAATGTGCTGGAATAATGGAACTAGTGTTACAGCAACAGGAATAATGTTGGGACAATGGGAAGTGGTGTTGCAGCAATGGGGATAATGCCGCAGCAACATGGTGTTGCAGCCACGGGAAGTGGTGTTGCAGCAACAGAAAATGGTGTTGCAGCAACAGGAAATGGTGTTGCAGCAACAGGAAATGGTGTTGCAGCAACAGGAAATGGTGTTGCAACAACAGGAAATGGTGTTGCAGCAACAGGAAATGGTGTTGCAGCGACAGGAAATTCGGAGTCCGCCCAGTAATTCCTTTTGAAGCCTTTGCTCTCAGCTACTTTTCATGCTACATCTGCAAAATCTGGAAATATAATATTGCAATCCTTGGCAGGATTTATTAGTTCCTAAAAAAAATGTCTAATCCTAATAATTACATAAATAATAGAAATTCAAGTGTTCTGAGGGACGACAAGTTCCCCTGGAAAAGAATACTGTTTTATTGCCATTCAAGTGGCTTTAAAGTCCTCTTTGGAAACCGGCCGCTGATACAACCGAAGTCGGTAGCCATTCACTAACAGTGGTGTTCTGCTTCCATCGATTGTTAATAGTCTAACTGTTCCATTTGGGAAAACAGTATCCACTTCATACGGTCCCAGCCATCTTGTTCTCAGCTTCCCTTGAAAGTTCTCGAAACGTGAGTCGTAAAGAAGAGCCCAGTTACCTTTCTGGAACTGCTTTTGCTTAATGGTTCTGTCATGCCATCTGCTCCTTTGTTGTTGTATCATAGTTGTTTGGTGGACAACATCCAGTCTTTTCTCGTCCAGTTCCTGCAATTGCTGCAACTTGGCTGTCTGTGCATCAGTTAAATCAAGGTTAACAGCTAAGGCAGTTCTTAAGGTTTTAATTTCAAATTCTACAGGAAAAATAGCATTCTTTCCAAAAACCAATTCATAGGGTGAAAATCCTGTTGTGTTTCTCCACGTGGTTCTGTAGGCCCAAAGAGCCTCGGGCAAACGCTGAAACCAGTCCCTTCTATTCTCCTTAATTGTTTTTGTTAAGATAGCTTCTATGACCTTGTTTGTGCTTTCCACCTGCCCATTTGCTTGGGGGTGGTAAGGTGTGGTCATCTTATGCTTGATATGATATTTCTGAAGCGTATCTTTGAAACCGTGAGAATTAAAAGGAGGTCCTCCATCAGTGACTAATTCTCTGGGTAGTCCAAATCTAACAAAGATTTCTTCAAATAGGAATGTTAATACTGCTTCTTCATTAGCTTTAATGAGTGCTTTGGCCTCTACCCATTTAGTCATGTAATCTGTGCATACTAAAATGTAAACTCTTTGATTGGATGGAGGATTAATGGGACCTATAAAATCTAATGCCCATTTCTCAAAGGGTTCGAGAGTTACCTGAGGGTTGAGTGGCATTTCATCCCTATGGTTGGGCTGGCCCATTCTTTGGCAGCTGTCACAAGCCTTCACATATTTTTTTGCATCTTTAAAAAGTGATGGCCAGTAATAACCCATTCTAAGTACCTTGTGAGTTGTTCTTTTATCTGCAAAATTTCCTCCACAAGGACCATCGTGACAAGCTTTCAATATGTCATAAATCTCATCTTCCCCAATGCATCTCCTGATTTCTTGATCTATCCCTGTATGGAACAGACACCCGCTTATCCAGCTGTACCTAGCACTTTGCTAGATGATCTTTCTTCTTTCTCTGTGTGATAGGTGTGATGGTAATTTTCCTGCAACTAAATAATTGGCAATGTCTGCATACCAAGGTGAGTGAGCAGATACTGCAAATAGATACTCATCAGGAAAAGAATCATCTACTGGAACATTTTCATTGGTTTTTAAACGAGAAAGAAAATCAGCAACTACATTTTCTTTTCCTGGCCTATCTACGATTGTGATATCAAATTCCTGTAATAGTAATAACCACCTGGTGACTCGAGCATTAGTAATTGATTTATTCATTAAATACTTGATGGCCGAGTGGTCTGTATGATAAAAGGTAGTATAGCCAGTAATATAATGCCGAAATTTATTAATAGCATAAATAACTGCTAAAAATTATTTCTCAGTTACTGTATAATTTAACTCAGCTGGTGTCATGTTTTTGCTAATGAAATAGATAGCATAGGGGAGATTGTTTTCTTCCTGACCCAGGACAGCTCCAATTGCCGTGTCTTAGGCATCAGAGGAAATGTGAAAGGGTAATGCCCAATCGGGTCCTCTCAAAATAGGAGTTGTGGACAACTAATGCTTAAGTTTATTGAATGCAGTCTCACAGTCATCAATCCACTTGAAGTCAGCATTTTTCATTAATAACACAAACAAAGGAGAAGCTATTTTAGAAAAATCCTTAATAAATCTTCTGTAATATCCAGCATGTCCTAAAAAACTTCTCACCCCTGTTTGTGTTTTGGGGATAGGAAGGTTCTGAATCACCTGAATCTTAGCTGGGTCGACTTGGATTCCTAAAAATGAAATGAAATGACCTAATACAATGCCCTGGTTCATCATCATGTGGCACTTTTTAGTGCTCAAAGCGAGGTGTGCTTCAATACACCTCTTGAGTACTTTTTCAAGGTTTTGCATGGCATCTTCAAAGGTCACTCCATAAGGAGTAAAGTCTTTCATGAATATTTCTAATGAATCGTTTAACATATCAGAAAAGATTCCTATCACCGCTCTCTGAAATTTCGCTGGAGCATTACACAACCCAAATGGCAGTACTCTATAGGCAAAGGTTCCCCATGGGCTGGTAAATGTGGTTTTGTCCTGATCCTAGGGTGCAATCCTGATTTGGTTGTATCCACTAAACCCATCCAAGAATGAGAAGAATTTCTTACCTGCTAAATTATCCAATACTTGATCAATAAAAGGTAAAGGGAAATGATCTTTTTGGGTTGCTTTATTTAATGATCTATAGTCTACACATACTCGCCATTTCCCATTCTTCTTTGGTACAATTACGAGTGGAGAAACCCACTCGCTGTCAGATATTGGGTATATGAATCCTGCATTTAAAATTTTTTGGAGTTCCTCCTTCACAATTTCTCTGAGGTTAGGGTTCATTCTTCGTTGGGGTTGACAGACTGGTCGGGATCCCTCCTTAATGTATATATGATGAGTACATAATTCAGGGGAGATTCCTTTCATGTCTGTGTAGTCCCATGCGAATGCCTCTTTGTTTGCTTGGAGTAACTTTATTAATTTCTATTTTTCATCCTCAGTCAAATCAGGATTTATATTCAGCATTTTACCAGGCTCAATTTCAACTGTTGTGCTCTTGGAAGAGTTGCCTAGTGCTGTCTGGCATAAGTTTTCATCATTCATATTTTGCTGGGATTCTGGTTCTAGGATTGCAGCGAAGTGATTAGATGTTTATGGGTTAACCGAAGAGGGTTCAGAAATAAAACTCCTAATTAGCTCATCTTTGGTGGAATCTTTAAAGGTCAAAGCTTGCCCAATAGTTAATATCGGTTGGGTTTCCTCATCCTCATAGTCTACCCATATAGAATTATCACTGTTAATCATGGGAGTGGCATGGGGATAGAGGGTCAGCTGTTTAGTTTCTTGTCCATTGGAGATGGTCATTGATCTAGATCTACAGCTGATGAAAGCATCTGCTGTAGCCAACCAAGGTCTCCCTAGAATCAACGGATGACCCCCCAACTTTGTTTTGGTTTGTAAGACCACAAAGTCAACTGGGTAGTTCCAGGATTCTATAGAGATTATAAGGTCTTCAATGACCCCTTCAGGTTTGATCGTAGAACGGTCAGCTAATTCTAAGATAGTAGGAGTTTCCCTGATAAAGTTTTTCAGCTGGAGCAATTGAGCTGTTTCGAGAGTCATGATGTTTATTGCAGCTCCTAAGTCTACTAAGACTTTAGAGATAAAGGTTTTTCCGACCTGGACTGTTACTGTAGGGTGACCAGGGTCACCATACTTGACAGGATAATCTTTTTCAGTCATTAAGGCATTTAATTCCCCCATCAAATGAACTGTGAGGGGGTCTTTAGCCTTCCTTCCAGGTTTCTTTACACAGATGTCTCTAATAGTTCTAGCGTATATAGGAACATCCCTTAGTGCTTGCAATAATGGGATTTTGACATACAAGTTCTGTAACTCTCCTAAAAGATTGAAGGTAGGTTGTTCAGGTACTTTAGTGAGAGTTAGTCTTTCAGGGAATGGTGGGTCTACCGTTTGGTCATTATTGTTAGGTGTTGTTTCTACTGTTTCAGTACTATGGTTAGCTGGTTTCTCTTTTCTAGTCTCTTCTTTGTCAGAGTCCGTGATATCATCTATAATAGGTTCAACTATTCTCCCTGAGCGAAGATGGATATCATTACATTGCAGGGGAGGAATAGACTGACTCTGAATGTCAATAACTTGCAAGGCCTTATTATTCGGATTAGGGTTAGGTTGTACAGGCAATTGTGGTCTCATTGCCTGATTATTCGGAGGATTATTAGATGGTAAGGAAAGAGATTGTTGTTGTTGAGGAAAAGGTATCTGTTGGGCTGCCCAGTTTGGGTTCCATTGATTAAAGTATGGTTGCTGGGGGGCCCAAGGATTCCACATAGTAGAGTCAGGAAAAGGGATATTTGGTTACTGCATAAGTGGAAAGTTCATTGTGTTGAAGGGTGGGTATTGCATTTGATTCATGGGTGGGTAAAAAGGAGAACTATTATTCCAACGATTGAATGTTTTATTAGAGCTCGTACATTGTCTTTGCGGCCATTGCCTCCTCTGAGTCATTAGGTACACCGCTTCAGCTTCTTCTTCAGTTGTTTGCAGTGCTGCTTTGATTCCAGGCAGAGAGGGGCATTGTTGTGTTTCATGATCCTTCTCGCAGATTGTGCATATAGGCATCCTATCCAGTGGGCATTCTCTAAGTGGATGTTTCTCTCTGCATTTTGAACAGAAAATTGCCAGAGCAGCGTCTACTTCTGCCTGTTTCTTCTTGACCTGCAGAGCATCAATCTGTGAAGCAAAAGAACTTAGCATTTCAGTTTCAAATTCTTCTAATAAGTTACCTATCTCAGCTCTTGTTGCTCCTCCACTGGATGACTTCTGAACCCTTGAATACACATTATCTCTGCTTTTCGATCTGCCTGCCGCTCCCCTTGAACACCGCATACAGAGCTTAATAATTTCATCAAAGGGTTCTTTAGAAATGTCCCCTTTTCCAAGCATGTTCAACATGTCCAGGCAATCATCTCTTACCCCTTTCAGCAGTATGGTCTTCAAAATATCTTTGCTCATATTAGGATGATCAGACCGCTGCAGATTATACTGTAATCTCTCCACGAAATCTTCCAAATTCTCGTCCTCTTTCTGGACCATTTTAAACAATTCTTCCTTTCTTTCTCTTGTCCGACAGTAGTCTTGATACTTAGCCAGAAATCCCTCTTTCATTTGGTCCCAGGTGGTGATTGCCTGAGCTCCCAAGCTCATAAACCACCTCAATGCGTTCCCTTTTAGTGTTGCTGGAAACAATTTCAGCTTCTGATTAGGACTTATGTAATCATAGCTTCTACACAGTATGTCAAATTCGAAGAGGAATTCGTCCGGATCTTCGGAGGACAACCCTCGGAAATTGGGTAATGCCGAGAGTGGAATATTTTTCATGGGGGTTGTTCCTCTCGGAAGTTCCCCAATAGGGAATTCCAGGGTAGAGAGCGAGTTTTCCCCTCTCCCTTCTGTTCTGTTATCCTCCATCGGTATTTTCCCTGAATCACTCGCTTTGTCTTCTCTGTCTTCTGTTTCTTCAGGTTCCTCTTCCGGTTCCTCGGTGTACTCTGGTGCTTCCAGCTTCCTCTCAGGTCCTATTACTTCCTCCGTCTGTTGGTCTGTTTGTGAGGAGTATTGGATCTGGGGTCTCCGGGAACTCGTCCTCTGTGATGCTTCGGCCTTAGAGATGATTTCGTCGATGTAAGTCTTCCTTCCTCCTTTGCCGCCTGTAAAATTAGGTTTCTTGCGTCCTCTCATACACCTGTTATTTTCACAAAGAAACCATTAATGCTTTTAGAATTCTTTAGTTGCCTTCCCCGGCAACAACGCCAAAATGTTGGCTAGTTGAATTGTTTATGAATTAAACATTCAAGTACCACATTAATTGTCGACCAGGGAAAGTCTTTTTATTTCAAAGGCACTGCGTACTGTATGTACTTAAAGTCTAAAAGCATTGAAAGCTGTAGTATACGTAATTCTTACGCTATGTCATTACAGTACTTGTTAAGATGAAAGCAATTAATTAAAACTACGAATCTGGAAAGCAAAATAATGGACGCTCTGTTGGCAGAGGATCAGGACCCTATCCTCCAGATGGGGACGTTCAGCACCTGCCCCTGTAATCAGTATTACTAATGCACACTGCACTCTCATTCACCGGTGAGAAACAAACTCAAATGATCAATGAAACAGAGTACTAGCAAAACAAAGAATACCAGAGGTAATGCTATCAAATCCAAACAGAGTACCAGAAAGAAATTACTGCACACTTACACACTTGACAGGAAAGTAAATGGGTGAATCTTGTGAGGAAGGTGGGCCCAGTCCCTCTCACAAGATTCCCCAGGAAAACGAAGACGGGATTAAGTGCTCAAAACAATTTTATATTCATCTGCCAAAAAGATTAGATACAATAGAGTTTAGACTTGCTGATGTTCTCAGAATCTCGATTACAAACTGACCATAGACACCGACTAACTCCCTTTTCATGTAGATGTCTCCTCTTTATAGAGGAGACATCTATTACAATAGAGTATTACAGCCTATTCAGTTAACCCATCTTGTCAAAAATAAGCAATTCAGAGTGCTGTTACAACAGTATGATAATACATTCTTTTCTTGAGCTTTAGCTGTTACACGGCGGGTAACTGACTTTGACTGTCTTCTCGGGATCTTCATATTCCTTCGCCATTTCCCCATGTTGTTCATGCTGACTGTGTTCTTCTTTCTTTAGACTTCCGCTTGATTATGCCACGTCAAGATTCTCTAGATAGTTGCCATCTGTTGTTCGTGGCTGTTACAAAATAGCTTGCTTTAGGTAATTGTTGTTGTTGACTGTAGCAACTACGGAGTTGCTGCTTCTGGTGTTGCAGCAACTACGTAGTTGCTGTTTCTGGTGTTGCAGCAACTGCGTAGTTGCTTTTTTTGGTGTTACAGCAACTATACATTATAACTCCTGCAAGCTTAAGACAATTATTTGACAATTTAGTCAGCGTTTCCAAGGATAAGTATAAAGATATTCACGAATATGAAATAAACAATTAAACATAGACATGCGGAAGGTTACTTCATACCTTGGGGTTAATATGTCATTATAAAATAAAAGCTTTCAACTTATGACTGCAAAAGGGTAATTATACGGCAAAAGATAAGGTCAAAAATAGGTCAATTGTGAGTCCCAACAGTAATATCTCCTCATAAAAACTCAACTAAAGAAGAGTAAGTTCCAACAACATTTCACCTCAAAAATATTCAGCTTCTAGCCTTTTTAGTAACTAGCCTAATGCTTCTTTTTATAGTGCAGAGGAGGAGGTTACAGGTCCACCTATGAAGGGATAGAATCCTCCTTCAAAGGGATAAGCTCCTCACATCAAGGGGTTAGCTCCTTAAGGTATGGGATGCATGAACCTTAAGAGAGAGAACTTGCCACCTCAAGATTCCTTCAAGAAGCTTCTAGAAATGATTAAAGGTGAGTTTTTCAGAATATACTCGCACCTTTTTAACTTTAACAGGGGTATGCACCTTTAACACAGAGACAGTGCGGTCAGGTGCATACGAGACTTGACCATTAGGTGCGGGACCGCAAGTAATACAAAGAGAAAGTGTGGAACTATAGTTTAAAAGACTTTTGAGGGATTTTCTCTTACTTTCAAGGCTTGATATGAGGAACTGGTGTTTCAGACTTACGGAGGGGGAAAGTATGAGTGGTAGTGAACTCACAGATAGCTGAATGTCAAGGTGACAATTTTTAGTGCAACATATTGCTCCCTAAAGTGCAAAGTCTGTAATAGATGAAGATAGAGTCTGTCATTTATGAAGAGTGAAGTACTTTATCATTTCAAGGATCATCTTGTGGACACCCTAGTCAAAACCTGTAAAAACATTCAATGCAAAATATATATATGTAGACATATCATTGCTGAGGTAGGCATTCCCATACTCAGATTAAAACTAACTAAACTATTCTGATACAGGAATGATTTTGTAATACATCAAGAGTATAGACATGTGTAGACACAGTATGGGCGCAACCATCTGTTTATGAATACTCCACTATATAATGAATAACAAAATTCCTCGCAGCCTGCAGGGTGGAAACTAGATCCAGGGTCTTGATTTCTGCTTCCCTAACTAGTACGATTCTATCCATGTGAATGAATGTGTCGAAGTCGAACATGGTAGAAACCACTTGATTACCAGTCAATAATGTGAACCATTAACAAGTGTGAGAGAAGCCACCAGTAATGTCAATGGCTCTCAAAGTACCCAGTACAATCCATGAAATGTGAATAAATGAGCTAAAGTCGAACATGTCATAGAATCATTCGATCGAAGGTCAATGATGCAACCTATCATTGAAGGTGAGAAAACTTCCATGAGGGCATGTAGACTTCAAGGTACTGACGATTTCTAGATCAACTTTCTAGATAATGAGCTGAAGTCGATAGAAAGTGATCTATCATAGGCAAGCCCACAACACGAAATCATAGATCAAGTTTTGAAGAAATATATTGGCAAGGATTGACTCAGGGATGGTCAAAATGGATGACAAATATCTTACAGATGAAGCAGCCTCCTTCTGTTCCTCTATTTTTTTCTTCTACATGGTGGTATCCTTCATAGCCTTACTTGTACCTGTGCCCACATATGATGGCGATAGCCATTTAGGGGGCCACTTGCCCATGATCTCTACTACATCTTCTTTATCCACCAAGTAAGGCAACTTGTGTCATGTCTTCTGGGGATCCCTCCTTTCACGAACATACGGGTTGTGGAAATCTACCTTGAATTCAGTGACGGGCTCGTACTAAGTGTACATTATGGGTGACAAACTCAACCTCTAGATAATCACAGTATACAAATAAATTTCAAATAGGACCTAGAATATATTTACCTCAGTGACTCGCGTAGGGTCCTTTGTAGCCCAGAGTGAAGTGAACTTCACTACCTCTGGAAGGTCGAACTCCTGGGGAGGAAACTAACTGTCTTTCAGAGTCCTCCAAGCCACTAATGCTATCAAAAATAGCAACCAGGCGTAATGAAATGCCTTGCCCTCATCCTAGGCCTCCCTATAGTTCTCCAAAAATTATTTTCATAAGTATTGAGCCCAGTTGTACTGGACTCCTTTGGCACACTGTGCAGCCAAAGAGATGACCAGTACAAGAACTTCGTCTATGCAACAATTATGCATGATCTTTCCCACCAATATCTGTGTAGAAAATTGCACCGCGGGATCCTTGATAGAGAAGATAGAATATCCACGTGACTTATTTATGAGGCCAAGCCCGCTCGTCATCTGGTCCGAAAGTTTCTTCTCTTATGGTTTTCCCCCAAACGCCTCTACCTGGTCCACTCCTTGGTATGGAAGCAAGGTGATCCGGTGGACCAGCATGTCCATGATCAAGATGGGTTATCCTAGCCAGAGGCACCCATTGTGCACTAATGTGAGAAATTTCCATACACAAATAATGTTTATGTTGGTGCGACTAAAATGCGGCACCCAGAGCATGTTCAGGAGCCCCATGGCCCCAACGCTAGTCAACCACTTCACCGGCTCCAACCGTGTAACCTCTGATTCTTCATAAGATACCTTGGTTAGATATTTGGTGGGTGTCAACTGAGGGAACATCTCATGATTCCCTAACTCCCAATCCTCATGATGCGAGCCAACAACGCACCCTCAAACACCACTTTCTCTGGAAATAGTGGTGTAGTCACCATGAATTTTGCATTGTCTAGATCTTTAGGCACTTTAGCTATGGCCTTGCAGTGGGATATACTTCGGTAGCCAAGTCATCAGCTCACCCTCCTCAGTATCAATCTCCTCGATGCCTCTGCGCAATTCTTCTTCACCCAAATCCATCGGCTCTATGGGCTATTATGACTGATCCTTCTTCCCCTTCTCGTGGACTTCTGTGGGGTTTTTCTATAGGGATTTCCTCACTAGGACCTGTTGAGGTTTCTTCTGCTTCTTATCTAGTGCGTTGGACATAGAAGGTTGTGATACAAAAGGCTTAGGTCTGGGAGACCTAGGTGTCATAGTCATAAATCCTACATGGAAAGATGGTGTTGCTTCTATCTCAAGTGGAGCTGCAATCATTCCGGCCAGAAAACGCTCTCGAAGAAAGTCAGGTGCATCATCCAACCCTAGTCGTGAAAATAGTTCTTCCCAATCGGGCTCAGATATAGAATTATGCACTTGGCACATGGCAAGCTAAAAAGTCTCAATACAAACTCTCATGAATCAAAGTGTTCGAATGCAGGACAGCAGGTGATGAGCCCCAAAAATGGATAATTATATGGGCTCATTCAACCTCCTAATTTGACTTAATCCACCATTCTCATTAGTTTATTGCATTTTTTTTATTATATTTATGCTATATAGAGTGAATTGGGTTAGTCATTATGCCAACAAGTCTAATGGGTGCTTTGTGTATATTTTTAGTCAATTTTGAGACAAAATCAAAGGTTTTAATGAGCACTTGGCAGCCAAATTCGTGGGAGAACAAGGGAAAGGATTTGTAGGAAGGTGTCCCCTTCATTTATGGGCCCTTACCTCGAATTCTCCACCATCAGCTCGGAGTTCAAGGGCCACCAAATCAATTATCACAAGGGAAGCCGAGCAAGTGCTAGTAAAAGTGTTGTTAACTACAAGTTTTGGCAGCCGAGTTCCTAAAGTTTAGGAGGGATGTTGGGGTCCTAAATTTGTATAAATAAGAGGGCTTAGGGCCTCATTTCAGTTAGTCACTTTATAGACAAAAGTTAGCTAGTTTGTAGTTCGATTCTAGTCATTTTTTAGGCAGTAGATTAGCTTTTCATTTCAGTGCATTTTCAAGCTTTTCCTTGTGGACAGTTTTTGGAATGTAACATTTCTTTTGATCAATAAAGATGAATCTAGCTTTTGCAGCAGCTCTAGTCTCTCTTAGGAGGCTGTATCCCTTGGGATTGGGCCCATCTCAAGTGCACAGTACCTCCTCTGTTTATCTTTATGTGTTTTTGCTACATCCTTAGAATAAAATTTCCTATTTAGATTGATTTTGATGATTAAAAAGGATTTTCATGTTCAGATTTAGTTGATAGGTTAATAACAGGGAAGAGCTTCAGAAAAAGTCCATCAAGCACCTCTGATTTCACCTCTCCCTCAGTGGGATCAGGAGTTGGGATCAAGGTGACCTTGCTGCCACCAAAAACACTATCTTTGCTTCGCCATGCAACCATTAGTGTTCGATTTTTATTTGCAGAAGTTGGTTACATGTTCAGATTCTTGATTGCTTAGTTTGCATAGAATTTCACATTATTTCATTGCAAATAAATTGTTTTTCATTTTCCTTGTTGTTCTTTAGGTCAAATTAGGTCAACATAGCTAGATCTTGGGTTTGAATAGTCTTTGTTTGGTCAGTTTTAGAAAATTGTGTGCAGATCACTTGTATTACCTCTCTATCTACCTTTCCCTCATCAGATAATCTTCTCCAACCCTTAATCCATGATTCCTACCCTTCATTTGCCATACTTTTCCCACCTTGCCCTAATTTCTACATTCTTGTTCATCATCGCTTCCTCCATCCTCGAACAAATCCAATCGCTCCTTAGCCTCATGCGCCAAGTCCTAGACCTCCTCACACCCTTATCCTACCTCCATACTCACTCCTTCATCTTTCTTCCTCCATCCATCCTCCATAATCCCATTTCTGAACATCCTGTAGAAAATTACAGAACATCCTGTAGAAATTCCAGAACATCCTGTAGAACCCCTGCAGAATTCCTATAGAAGCTCACGACTGAGGTTTCTTGCTAGCAAAACTCTGTGAAACTCTTTGGAAGGGTGTTAGGGACCCCTTAGGCCCTCTCTGAACCTTCCTGGCCTCCTCCAAGCATTTCCTCTCGCCAATCCACCTTTGCACAGTCAAAAACAGTTAAATCGCATGCATGATCATTCTAACAAATTATTCAAATATACAAAAAGATGTTTTCTTAAAATTTTACTGTAGAAGTAGCTTAGACACATGCATTTTACCTTCCTAGAAGTCAATGAAATCTCTTCCAGTAGCTTTCATCCTCTTTCTTGCATCAGTAGGGCTAGCTGGTAAAATTAGGGTTTGCTAGGGTTTACATTTCCTTTCAGCTTTCCAGTTTCTTTCTGTAAGTAGATTAGCCTTCTTTGAGTTAGCTTTTTTCCATCAGTTAAAAAGCTTCTTCTTAGAGCTCATAGAAGTTGGCTTGAGCCCCTAGCAGACTTGTGCCAGCTGACCAAGTGACAGCTGTGGCAAGAGCTACTACTTGTGCATACATCACCGTCGCTTCCAATCTTGTTACGAACTACCGGGTTGATAAAAGTAAAGGAGTTGCAGCATTATTGTTGCAATACTGGAGCTCACCACTCTTTTTAGCGCTGTTGCCAAGGAAGCGTCAGAGTATTGGTGATTGCTGCTTTTCTTCTATTTTCTACTACAACATTCTGCTAAGTAGTTTATTTCATTTCCATTCTGCAATTTCATTTCCGCAAAAGTAGATTAGACATTTCCTGCTTCCATACATTAGCATTCAATTCCGCAATTTCAATTCTGCAAGCGTAGATTAGCATTTCAATTCCGCAATTTCAATTATGCAAGCGTAGACTAGCATTTCATTCCTGCAATTTCATTTGAGCAAAATAGATTAGTCCTTTTCTGCTTTCATTTCAATTCCGCATTTTCATTTCAGCAAGATAGCTAGTTGCAGTTCAATCTATTTTACTTTTGTAGGTACAAGGAGGAAAAAAAAGCAAAAAAAAAAAAAACAACCAAAAATATTTCCTTTCGTGCCTTGTAGGAGTAGAGATAATTTAGAAAAATGATTGCATAACACCCCCACTGCTTCACACAACCAAACTTCTCTCTTCTTCGATGGATGTGATTAAAAAACCCTTAGGTGGACAGCAAGACATATTTGAAGAACCTCAAGGGGAGTGGAAGAAGAAAACATTCCTCTGGAGAAAATGGCTACAAATAGAAATGTTGGGAGCAGTACCTTGTCCAAAAATGAATTTGCAAATCAGATGGAAGATTTCAAGAGCGAGATGAGGCAATTTCTTGCCATGCAATTGGATACCTTGCAGATCCAAGGGAAGCAAGAGGAAGCCAAGAGGGCTTTGGACATCTTTTGTTCTAGGTGTGCTAGAAAGCATCCTAGGAACGAATGTCCAATGCACTCCCTAGAAGCGTGTTTCATCTGTGAAGAATACCATCCTACGAATCAATGCCCTTCCTTGCCTGAAATTAAAGCTGCATATCAGAGGGCCAAAGGAGCCACTGAACCACTCTATTATATGAACCAAAGGAGGCCACATGGACCTAGATCTTACTAGCAGGAACTGCAAGGGACATCCGAGACCTATTATGACCCCTATCAAGCCACTTTCATGCCTTCTTGGGGTCCCCCTGCTCATCCTTCCTGGTTCACACCTCCTCCTTGTTCCTTCACAGATCCATATTATGTCCTACCAGTTGCTAATTTGTTTCACTCTTATGCTTAGCCACAACCTCAATGGAATGCACCTCATCAGGGGTGGAGGCCCCAGTACAACTCTCATCCCGCTCCTCTACCTCCACCACTTGCCCAACCACAACCCCATCCACATCCATCTCAAATATACATCCCCACCCAGCTACCCATACCACCATTCCCAAAACCATAAAATGGAGTAGCTCAATCCAATTACAATGCTGAGGCACAACATGTCCAAATGACTCCTCTTGAGCTCGATGATCTTCACCATAGCTCAGGTAGAGTATTGCAAAACAGAGATTATATTGACAACATTGAAGGACCAAAGGCAAAAGAAGATTCAAAAGAAAGGATCAAAGAACCATGGGCTGCTCTTGATGAAGAGAAGAGATCAGAATCAGAGATCAAGAAAGCTCCCTCATGGTTACCATCAAATCTTCCATGTATTCAAGAAAAAGATCAGCAAAAAGAGGAAGATGAGAAAGTCATGGTAGAAGGTGACATGAAACATGATCTAGATTAGCAAAAGGACCAAGGATATCAGAGCTATATTGAGATATGGTTTCAGATCATCACTAAGTTGCAGCGGTACTCTCTTCCTCAGCTATGTTTGATCCCTTCAACATTTGGTCTCTGAAATTTGGATAGTTGTCAAAGCATGCATTTCAAGCCTCCACATCATTTTTTCTCTAATCTCGATGTGCACATGGCTCCATTGGAAGTATTCTTACACTTGAAAATGATTTTGTTTTTCAAGTAGGGTAGGGTAGGAAAAAAAAAGAAAAAAGAAAAAATGAAAATAAGAGAAAAATAAAAATCTAAGGTGAAAACCTCCTCGGAGGCGCCTCAGATTGGCTCACTGATCGAAAACCTCCATGAGGAGGTCAATGGGTTGGAAAGAAGAGGAAATAAAAAGAGAATAAGATCCTTGGGTGAAAACCTCCCTTAGAGGCACCCAGGGCAGGCAATTAGGGTGAAAACCTCCATGAGGGGCCCTGGTTGTTTTCAAAAAAAAAAAAAAATAGAACAAAAAGCAAGACAAATCTTTGTGAAAAATTGCAGGTTGCAGTTACTTTGCAGGAAAAGAGGAGTGCGAAAAATGAGGACAGGAGTCTGTACTAGGCTCCAGGACATCCCTTCGGACACTCCCTCCATGGCCACTCGCCTCTCCTAGGATTTGGTCACATTCAGGTCAAGATTAGGCTTTCTATAGGAAGTTCTGGGCTTTCTACAGGAAGTTCCAGGCGTTTCTACAAGAAGTTTTAAATTTCTACAGGAAGCATCCTGTAGAACCTTCAGACGAGCCAAATTCAATTTTGAAAGGGAATCTAATGGTTGGGATCAGTTTTTTAGGCCTACAGCCACACCTTTATGCAATCCAACACCATGTGGCACCTTGTTCCATCTCTTTCCACCTCCATTGCACACACCTGGTTATGTGTTCTTGAACAGTCATACAAGAAACCCTGTTTGCCTCAAATTGACAGCAAGAATTCTTAAGTGACAAGTCAAGCAACGAAGTCTCGCACGCTCTACCTGTCCAAACTCCATCTAGACTCTGCATCAATGAATTCCAAGTCTGCATTATAGCCTGAGCTCATTTTTCTTACCATGCAACAAAACTGCAGAATGCCTTGAAGCAGAAATACCTACTACTGAAATTTGTTTTTTCCCTAGCTTGAAAACCATGCATCCATTTGCAAAACCATTTTGACAGGGAATTGTACAGGGATGATGGAAACATGCCTGAGCAGTTTCAGCCAATTCTGGTGCACGGTTTCCAAGAAATCAGCCTCCATCACCTTCAGCCATTTTTGTGGTTCCTCCATATCCATGCATCCGTTTCAAAACATGTTTCATGGGGAGATGCACATGGGTGATAGTAGCCTACCCAAGTAGTTTCAGCCGATTCCGATGCATGGTTTCCGAGAAATTGATCTCTAATCTTCAGCCCTTTTCCATTTTTCTCAAAATTTGTGCATCCATTGATTGCAATTTTGCTATGGGAGGTGCATCATGATGATAGGAACATGCTCAGCAAGTTTCAGATCAATCTGATCTATTTTTCGGGGGCAATGTCAAAAACAAGTTTCTATCCTGTGGAAAATCAACATCAACAACTTGAGGATGCAGATCTGAACATGGAAGCTAGCTCCTGCAGTGTGGATTCGACCAGGGGATACCTACACAAGAAAAAAGCCATGAATCAGCAGCCAAGCCATCATGCAGCCACCTAAACAAATGCATGCAGCAGCAAAAGCCCTCACAACAACCATTCAACTTCCAGGTACATGACTTAACTCGTTCCTCTGATTTCATGAATGTAATTTGAAAACTGCATGAGTAATGAGATGGTTGTGATTAAAAAAGTCAGTGGCTAGCTAACTGGCCACCCTCATCTAGTTCTCTAGCGCTCAGGCAAAAATCACACAGCATACGTGTATAGTCATTCACGTGAAATTTTAAAAACACAGGTAGTGGTAGACGTGTTGAACTCTAGCGCACAGGACATTAAATGATTAACAGATAGAAGAGAACATATAGTTCATAACATCACTGTAGTTCGAATAAAGACAACACACATTTTGCCACCTCATCCCCTCGCCAAGAATTGCGTTGTAATTCAAAATGCTCGGCTGAATACTCACGTTAACTATTGTTCATTTACACTTTCAAACCTCTTTGGCCGAAGTACACGTCCTCTGCCTCTGAATTCTGTTAAAACGACGTCCTCCGCCAAGTTTTTCAGCCTGTTCAAAATTCTCCCGCATACCAAGATCGTTCAGAGGCACAGAGACATCCTATAGAAGTTGGCCAGTGTTCTACAAGAAGACGTTCTACAGGAAAGTACAACAAAGCCTTCCAGAGCATAAAAGCCTGGATTTTTCTTCGAAAAATTGGGAGTCTCGAAAGAGGTAGGCTCGAAAAACACCATTCTCATGCATGATATTTCGAAAGGCGGTGAATTAAACTGTCCGGAGAAGGAGAATTAGAAGCAAATATGCCTGTGGGTCAAGAATAGTAGTTCGCCTGTGTGATACACGAAGTTTTTCTAGTTGGTTCTACGTCATTCTCGTCCACGGTTCCTATTAACAAATTATTCCTATAAGACACGATAAACCACTGTACGGGCTAACCTGTGCATAAAAATGTGACTTTTATGTGGTTGGGGATAAAAATCAAGCTCTGCACTCTGTCTGTGAGAGCCTAATTCCCTTTTGACAGTTGAGTTTTGGGCAGCAACAACATTCTAACCAGGGATTTGGTGCAAAGTGAAATATAAACACCTGAGGGATATTGTCTTCCAAGTTCCAGGGAGGAAACCATACACAAAATTCCCCTTATGATCAGAGCACAAGCCAAAACAAAGCATTTTCATCATGCCAGGAGGGTTTATCAAAAAGGAACCCTCAGATTCGAGGAAATTGTGGGAAACCTAGGACAGACCACCACAGAGAGAACAAGAAAAGAAACGAGGAAAAGCCCAAGCTGCTGAGCCAAAAACTGTGGGTGGAATAAAGGCACAAACGCCAAGGGAGAAACGATTGTAAATCAGGGCAGAGAGGACTGAAAAAGTCCAAGCAGGTGAGGGCACACCCAAGGCAACCACAACAAAATCAAAAGAGAAGGCACCCCCAGCCAAGCAGGCCAAAACAGTGAAAAATGTTTCTACAAGAAGCCCAAAAACTGCTTCTACAGGAAGACAGAAAACAATCAGCACAAGACTTTCTATAGGAAGTCTGAAGACAGAGCAACAGAGCGAAAAATCACCAGAAATTTTAGCTAGGGAGGCAGTAGCTGTGTTGGCCACCCTAAGCACATCTGCCAAGCAGAAGGAAAAGTGAAAGAGGGAGCCTTCCATGTATTTTAAGGCAAGAAGGAGCATGTGGATAAAAACTGGCAGACCCCAGCCACCGTCAAGAGAGCCAATCACGATTTTAGACACCCCAGCTACACAAAAGGAGAGGTATCCCTCAAAGGCATCCATCACCTATGAATGGGGAAGCCTAAAGAAATCCACCTAGAGAGAAAGAATGAAAATGTTGGACACAAAGACCTCTCTACAGGATGCTGAGACAGTTCTACAGGAAGCTGAGAATTCTCTAGGAAAAGGAGCACAGGCAATGGGAAGAAGCAGAGAGAAAAGCATGGTTTCATGACCGAGAAGATGACATCACTTCAGAAGCTTGGCATGATAGGGAGGCCACCAGGGCCATCAAATATCAGGAGATAGATTAGTTGCTCAGAGGATGAGCAACACTTTCAGTAGGGGGGTGATGATGAGCCCCAAAAATGGATAATTATATGGGCTCATTCAACCTCCTAATTCGACTTAGTCCGCCATTCTCATTAGTTTATTGCATGTTTTTTATTATATTTATGCTATATAGAGTGAATTGGGTTAGTCATTATGCCAACAAGTCTAATGGGTGCTTTCTACAAATTTTTAGTCAATTTTGAGACAAAATCAAAGGTTTTAATGAGCACTTGGCAGCCAAATTCGTGGGATAACAAGGGAAAGGATTTGTAGGAAGGTGTCCCCTTCATTTATGGGCCCTTACCTTGAATTCTCCACCATCAGCTCAGAGTTCAAGGGCCACCAAATCAATTATCACAAGGGCAGCCGAGCAAGTGCTAGTAAAAGTGTTGTTAACTACAAGTTTTGGCAGCCGAGTTCCTAAAGTTTAGGAGGGCTGTTGGGGTCCTCAATTTGTATAAATAAGAGGGCTTAGGGCCTCATTTCAGATAGTCACTTTGTAGACAGAAGTTAGCTAGTTTGTAGTTCAATTCTAGTCATTTTTTAGGCAGTAGATTAGCTTTGCATTTCAGCAGATTTTCAAGCTTTTCCTTGTGGACAGTTTTTGGAATGTAACATTTATTTTGATCAATAAAGATGAATCCAGCTTTTGCACCAGCTCTAATCTCTCTTAGGAGGCTATAGCTCTTGGGGTTGGGCCCATCTCAAGTGCCCAGTACCTCCTCTGTTTATCTTTATGTGTTTTTGTTGCATCCTTAGATAAAATTTTCTATTTAGATTTAAATCTTGCTTTGTTATTTAGATTGATTTTGATGATTAAAAAGGCTTTTCATGTTCAGATTTAGTTGAAAGGTTAATAACAGGGAATATCTTTAGAAAAAGGCCATCAAGCACCTCTGATTTCAGCTCTCCCTCAGTGGGATCAGGAGTTGGGATCAAGGTGACCTTGCTGCCACCAAAAACACTATCTTTGCTTCGCCATGCAACCATTAGTGTTCGATTTTTATTTTCCGAAGTTGTTTACATGTTTAGATTCTTGATTGCTTAGTTTGCATAGCATTTCACATTATTTAGGTCAAATTAGGTCAAGATAGCTAGATCTTGGGTTTACATAGTCTTTGTTTGGTCAGTTTTAGAAAATTGTGTGCAGATCACTTGTATTACCTCTCTATCTACCTTTCCTCCATCAGATAATCTTCTCCAACCCTTAATCCATGATTCCTACCCTTCATTTGCCATAATTTTCCCACCTTGCCCTAATTTCTACATTCTCGTGCATCATCGCTTCCTCCATCCTCAAACAAATCCAATCGCTCCTTAGCCTCATGCACCAAGTCCTGGACCTCCTCAAACCCTTATCCTACCTCCATACTCACTCCTTCATCTTTCTTCCTCCATCCATCCTCCAAAATCCCATTTCTGAACATCCTGTAGAAAATTACAGAACATCCTGTAGAAATTCTAGAACATCCTGTAGAACCCCTGCAGACTTCCTGTAGAAGCTCATAACTGAGGTTTCTTGCTAGCCAAACTCTGTGAAACTCTTTGGAAGGGTTTTAGGGACACCTTAGGCCCTCTCTGAACCTTCCTGACCTCCTCTAAGCATTTCCTCTCGCCAATCCACCTCTGCACAGTCAAAAACAGTTAAATCGCATGCATGATAATTCTGACAAATTATTCAAAAATACAAAAAGATGTTTTCTTCAGATTTTACTATAGAAGTAGCTTAGACACATGCATTTTAACTTCCTATAAGTCAATGGCATCTCTTCCAGTAGCTTGCATCCTCTTTCTTGCATTAGTAGGGCTAGCTGGTAAAATTAGGGTTTGCTAGGGTTTACATTTCCTTTCAGCTTTCCAGTTTCTTTCTGAAAGTAGATTAGCCTTCTTTGAGTTAGCTTTCGTCCATCAGTTAAAAAGCTTCTTCTCAGAGCTCATATAAGTTGGCTTGAGCCCCTAGCGGACTTGTGCCAGCTAACCAAGTGACAGTTGTGGCAAGAGCTAGTACTTGTGCATACAACCCCGTTGCTTCCAAGTTTGTTACAAACTACCGGGTTGATAAAAGTAAAGAAGGGAGTCCCAGGAGTTGCAGTATTATTGATGCAATACTGGAGCTCACCAGCAGGTCTTATTTATAGATGATTTTGAATTTGAAACCAACCATTCCCTCCAATGTCTGATCCTGAATGCATATTTGGTAGCATATTTCCAAATATATTCTACATAAGTACGTCTTTCTTTCTCCTTTCAATGGAAATTCTTCCATCCAATCATCTATAGTGCTTCCAACGGTCATTTTTCAGCTAGGCTGTGCAGCACCCAGCCTTTTGGCATAGCTTCTTTGGTGTATCTCCCCTTTGTGCCTTTCCTCCATCCATCGCGCAACCCTCTTACTTCATCTTTCCCACTTTTGGGTAGTCTATTTTATAGTCCCATACTTCCTTGCAGCTCATTGGACTACTAATACTATCCCACTATCATATAGTCATTGCACAGGGGTGGAATCACCCTTGTATAGCTTCAATCAACTGCCATTGACTTTTCCCATAAATAATTCCAAGTTCAGCTTCACAAGCTGAACTACACCACCATTGGTAATTTCCTTCACAACATACGGTCCCAGCCAATGCATTTGAAACTTCCCAAGGAATTTTGTAAATTTTCTAGCATATAAAAATACCAGATCATTAATTTGGAAGGTGTGTTGTTTTATATGGCGATCATGTCATGCATTTTCATGATCCTTTTGCACCTATTGATGAAACCCTGCTTGGAAACGATCTTCTTCCAGTTCTACCAAATGCGCAAGACGCTCCTCCATAGTTTCATGATCAGCCATATTTTTCAATGCTGCAATCTGCAGACTTGGCACAATGTATTCCATGGGCATTACAACTTCCTGCCCATATACTAGTCGAAAATGGGTTTGGCCTGTCAACTTTTTACAAGTGGTCCTATACGCTCAAAGGAATGCTGGTATGCACACATCCCAGTCATTCCGCTTCACGTTGAAAACCTTTGTCATGGAACTTTCAAATATTTTGTTGAAGGCTTCTACCGTACCATTAGCTTGATGGTGATATGGTGTACTCTTATGATGATATACCTGGAATTCCTCAAGAATCACAACATTGTTTCGTTTAAGAAGTGCATGCCCCTATCACTTATCAAAATTTTAGGGAAACCAAACCGAGACAAAATAAACTCAAAGATGAACTTTGCAATGGTAGTTGCGCTACAATCCTTGACTAGTTGTGCCTCTACCCACTGTGTCAAGTATTCAATTGCTGTAATAATGTATCATGCCCTGATCTTTCCCCCTGGTGGTTGAATCGGCCCCAAAAAGTTGATTGCCCATTTATCGAACACCTTCAAGGTTATTTTTGGATTTAGTGGAAACTCATCCCTTCACGATGGTCTCACCATCCTTTGATAAGTATTGCATGCATTGTTGGCTACCAAAGTCTTGTGTGCAAGATCTTTTGGGAAACTGTTATGCTTGCATAATGTCCTCCCACTACTCCTGCATGCGCTTCTGCAAGAATTCTTTTTCGTTCATACTCTTGGACATATCTGTGTAGTATCTCATCGGAGCCCTTTTTGTATAAGTGTCCAGTGATCACAGAGAAGTTAGCCACTTAGACCACCAATTCCTTCTTTTGCTATGTCGAATATCCTTCTGGGGTTGTCCCTATAGAAAAAAACTAAATTATATCTTTAAATTTATCGTCTATGACATGAAGAAAAAGAGCTACACATCAGGTAACCATTCTTCCAAAATTGAAGGTTCATCACGAGTCTCAATCCTGGATAGGTGATTAGGACCAACATTTAGGTGTCTAGGCTTCACAATCACTTCAAAATCATATTCCTGGAATAGAAACAACCACCTGCAAATCTCTCCCCCCCTCCAACACACGCTTATTGACGAGGTGTTTTAGAGAAGAATGGTTTGTATACATTTTGAAGTGTGCGCCTAACAAATAGTGCTGGAATTTTTGTAGCGTGTACACCATTACTAGTCCTTTGCACTTTGTAGTCAAGTAGTTCTTCTCCGCTTTTGATCATTTTTTACTGGCAAATGCTATAGGATGATCAATGTCTCCTTCACCTGGTTGGGTTAGCACCACACCGAATGCAATACAGGATGCATCCACATGAACATGAAACTCATTTTTCCAATCTGGGAACACTAGAATGGGCATGATGAACATTTTCTCCTTCAAAATGTTTAAAATTTTCTAGCAATCTTCATCCCAGCAAAGTGTTCCATCCTTCTTCAATAGTCTCTCCACTGGCGCAGTTATTTGCTCATACGCCTTGATAAACTTTATATAATATCCAGTATGGCCCAACGTTGCATGTATCTGTTTTATGTTCTTCAAAGCCTCCAAATTAACAATGACAAATATCTCGGGAGGGTCTATCATCAATCCATGCTTGCAAAAAACATGACCCTACAAAATTCCATACGGTACACAAAAGAAGCACTTTTTTCAGGTTAAGAGCGATCTGATGTCTTCGACGAGTATCCAACATGAGGCACAGAATAGCAACATGGCACTTTACTAAGACAAGTATGGTCTTGTCATCAAAGTATACTTCTAAGAATTTGTTGATAAATTCTTTAAAAGTCGCAATTTGTTGGGATAGGGTCCCTTGGGTTAGTTTGGGGTTAAGATAACCCAAATTTTGGTACAATTTTGTATATAATGTAAAGTCTATGTGATTTTTGGATGTGGAGCGTGTAGATGATTAGGAGTTAAAGGGGCTTAGCCCCTTGTTTTGGATAAGTTCTAAGTCTATTTTTGAGATTCACCCATGGTCTGTGGACCATGGCATTATATGAAAAAATTCTATAAATAGTGAGTCTTAGTGAAAGAGAAGAGGACAAAACTAAGAAAGAACTGAGATAAGAAATTGAGTCGATTGAAGAGTCTAGGGTAGGAAGGATCTACCTCCTACACTTAGGTAGAGAAGGAAAGGCCCTGCAACTGAGTGCGCATGAGCCTAGTTAGAGTCTACAGCTAAGTGCGCGGACCCCTATAGTTGTGTGAATCAGGCAGTTGAGTCTGTAATCCATGAATTGATATGAATAAAGACAATTTCCTGAAGAATTATTGAGTATTTTTGTTCATGTCTCTTTATGTTATATGTCTTTGATGAATGACTCATTTTATGAAATATTGATTGAATGTTATGCAACTCTCTTGAATAAGTCTTAATAATGTACACAATGCATGTTTAAATACTTTCGCGAAGAATCTAGTGATTCCTCTTATGTTTATTAACAACTTAGGTAGATCTATGAGAACATCAAATTGGGATTGCTTTCTAATGCGCATAAGTAGGTAAATTAATTGTTAAAGGTCCGCAAGGACTGATCGTAGACCTTCATGAAGTTCTGAAGGCTATTTAACAGAGTTACAGTAATGTGCCCTAAATATTTTATCGATTCGCACGAAGGTAGATCCAAGTCACTGTAAGACATCACACTAGTCTCTGGATGCAGAAAATTGGTTCTTTTGATCCCCCCATACTGCTTCAGCTGATACTGCAGCCTGCGCTATGCAGGTTGTTTCCAAAAGGGCTAGTAGTGTAGGGTTTTGTTAGTTGGCGCAACTAACTCTGAACTTGGTTCAGGAGCCCCTAAGCCAAAAAGTGGTTCTGTTTTCAAGGCTTGGGTCTGCTTCAAAGATATGTGTGATGTCACATCACTGGAATCTGACCAAGAAAGAAATTGAAAAGTGGTTGGATCAGAAGATTCACGAGTTCATGGCACAAGAAAACAAGAATCCGTGCTCGTCAAAGGAAGAGTGGTTGAACAAGTACCTATATATAGAGATACATGCGATCTTCTTCTGCACCTTCCCCATTGAACTATATGAGTGGCTGGCTAAATTAACAGATAGTCAAGGAAGGTGGAAGCTCGATAATCCTACAGTGTGGACTCCAGAATTAGTGTGACAGCTAGAAGACTTTGAAAACAAGATCATGTGGGTTATCGATCATTAGATTAAACGAATTATAGAAGGATTTGTTACAAAATTTGCAGTTGATACCTCAGTTAGCTATAGCAAAGCGGAGCGAAGCAGAGTGAAATGTAGCGAAGATTATTCAAAGGACCAAGAGGTAAGTATTTGAGATCATTGAATACTTGGATTAAGATGTTGTTATGTGAAAAATGGGTGATGCCATTGCCTTGATGTTCAGATCTATGCGAAGTGGGAGATTCTTTAGAAATCACGAAGGATTAGGACCAGAGTAAAGTCCCTTGATTGGACCTCCTTCAAGTGACGACAAAGGGGTGGGGAAGACTATTCCGTGCAACACTATTCATCTAATCACTCAGGGGATTTCTAGAAAAAACCATCCATCCACCCCACCGCCACCTCCACCTCCATCGCATAAACCTTCGCCCACACCTCCACCTCCACCGCCACCTTTCAACATGGAAAATACAATGAAGATGTTGGTTTTCAAGCGCATAGGAAGTGAGGAACTAGAGCAGTTCTGGTTTGTCGTGAATGTTTTATGGATAGTGCAATAGTTACTGTTGACAATATAAAGAAGGCACAGTTAGTTAACCCTTTGTAGGATCACGTGCTAACCTGGTACATTAAGTATCGTTTTGATAATCCTCTTGCGACACTCGCAGAGACTAAGATGAATTTCAACAAAGTGTTTAGTAAACCTAAATATGACTCATAGTCAGTAATTATATTTAAAGAGATCATGATGAGGGTTGAAGAGATGCCCTGGGAGTTTGTTCAGAGGTTGAAGTGTCAGATTTAGAGAAGCTAACATGCAGATCACAGATATCCAGCATCATGAATGGTTTATAGTGTCACTTTTGCCCCATTTGATAAATTCTCTATCGCAACAGAATATAGAAATTTAGGCAGAAGATTTGGAGATTGCGATGAGGCTCCATGCATCACATATTTAGAATATGAACCTAGGAGTACAATAGATCCACTCACAGTTAGAAAGCTTACACTTAGAAATACAGAATTTGAAGAAAGACAAGGAGATTAAACCAGAAGTATGTGCAGAAGTCTGATGTTTGAAGTGCAAGGGCCATGGGCACGATAAACATCATTGACCTATGTATGCGAATTATATTACAGCAGGGGGACCAATTCCCTTGAAGCGAGAAGCCTTAGCAGGGCTGAGCATGGGGATTGCGCCGTGGTGCACCATTTGTCAATTTACTGGACAACATACAACAGATAATTGCCATTTACTTCAAAAGTTCATTCAGACACCCCACAAATTTTTCTGTAATTTTTGTAAATCCATGGTCCACAATGAGTGCCACTTTCGAATTTATGAGCTGATGATGGTAAGAACCCCTACGTGTCATATGCAAGTAGAAACTCGGCCTCCAAATCAAGGCATTAGAGGGGCAGTGGATGTTATTAGGGTCGAGGATGGGGCCGAGGAGGAGGAGGACCTGGTAGAGGTCACAGTCAAATCATCTACTACAACTGCGGACAACTGGGGCACTATGCATGAGAGTTCCAGAATGCTACACACCCATCATGTCAATACTACAAATAGTTTGACCATACTATAGAAGAATGTCCAGTGCTAATAGCTAAAATGAAAGAAAAGAAAACATAGCCTCTACTATAGGGATTAATGCATGGGTGTTTGCTGAAGTAGAAACCCTCGAGGATCTTCCATGGATCCTTGGCAGACTATCAGATTATCTTTAGTTGGTACAGAGATGCATGCATCTCTATGTTAAACAGATGAGAATCAAAGCAGGAAGAAGGACTTATTACCTCAAGTCTTGGTGTGGTATTGCTGGAGAGCACAAAGTAGTGGAATGGAAGACCCCTCAACTAGCTCCAAATCAAAACTTGCACATAGATAAGACAAGGCGTAATATCACAACATATAACTTTGACAATAAATGCATTAACATATAAAGATATCTAATTACATGTACATAAGCCACTCATAATAACGATATTGCATAAATATTTAAACAAATTACACTAAAAATGTCGCAGAGTGGACAACACAATTGTAGTTCTATACTAATGTAGAAAAGGGTAATTACAACCATCGGTTGTATTAGCCTTCCCTTACTCCTCCAGCTCCTCTCTCTCTCCCCCTCCTTAACCTCTTGCAATGCCTTAGTCAGAGACTAGTCTCAACAATCAAATAGGAAATCCTTTCAAATGTTTCAACCTTCTCCACAATGGCCCTGGCCTCACATATATAGAATGAGAGGATAAGATTTTCCAAGTCCCTCATGAGTTCCTTTGGGAAAAAGTAGATATGTTTCCATGCTTTTGTTCTCTTTCCCGTTTGTAGACTCCAATAGGAATAGTAATCCCTCCAAACAGGTCGAGTTTTGATGTTTCCCTAGTTTTGTGAGATGACATAGGAGTGAATCTCGGGATATTTCTTGGTCAACTTGTCCCTTTGACCCATGGAAAATCATTTAGGTTGACTAACACCCTTCTAGAGGTAACAAACAGAGTTACCCTATGCACTAACGCACCTTATGCCTTTCTAGGAAGATTTATAAAGCAGGTTGCTAGTTCCTAGACATCATTAGCTTGACAAATGGGCCTGTGAACTTGGTTAGTCCTTCAGTCATCTTGTTCTTCTCCTCTAATATGCTGAGGAGCTCATTTTCCTATTTAACAGATGCCCCCAAAAGTATGAGATCAAAGGAAAAGATGATGGCCAAAATACTTTATATATAACTGTCATTTTCTTTGGAAAAAAGAGAGAGAGGATCGGAGCTTCGGGAATACGAGAAACCTAGTACAACACATATATAAAACAACTAAAATCATGTCCTGATTTGGGCATTCCCATGCTCAGTAGCTATGTCAGAGTGATTTCTCGACAAAGAGATATGACGAGTGTGGAGCACCTGGAAGGTATGCTTTTTGATAAGTAATCTAGTGGTTTTTCAATACTATTTCTAATCTTTTCTGCATATTGAGCCTAAAAACATAAGGGTTTTGGTAAATTGTGTGAAAATGGACAAACGAAGCTCAATCACTAATAATCGATGTTTTCTATGTAGAAAGACGTGGAATTAGGGAATTATCGAGTAAAAACGAGAAGCGCAAGGAAAGTAACTGCTGCCCCGTCGACAGGGAACCGGATGCGGACAAGATCAAGCAAAATTGGAGCCAAATAATCCAGGAAAAGAACGCAGGATATCGTGATGGAGAACGCAAGAAGGAAAGAGGAGACCCGAACGATTAGCGAATCCCTCAGGATCTTCGATCCTGAGGGATCGCTGCTTTAAGTTTATCTTTTGTATCTAGACATCTCCGTCATTCCTGTTATATAAAGGTACCACGCCATTGAGCGTGGAGGACGACTGTTATTATAATTAAAAACTCAGAACGATTTTGATCACTGAGCTTTTATAAGATCTCATTTTGTACACTTTTGTTAATGCAATCAATATAAAGGATTTGGTGTTCACTTCGTTTCTACATCTGAAGTAACTCTAAGCAGTGTACCATCGTAGCCAAGGGCCCAGCTCCGACGGTCACTCGCTGTTGTATCATACGGTGATTTGTGTGGTTTGCATATTTCTTTCATCACAGTAATCCAATATCTCTTTGCTCTGATAGACTATGTTTCTTAATTAATGTTTGAATCTGAATAAGTTCTTTAATTCACGTCTCTGTATTACACGAACTGAATCTATTCGAATTGCATCCATTTCTACAGCAAGTTATTGGTATGAATGTTATCATTATTGGATTCATATGAAATAAGTATTTATGAGGCTTGAAGATAATATTGTCTTGTTCCGAAACACAGTCACATCACACATTACTCTCGGATCGCTGCAGTAGTATAGACCGTGTACATACTTCGGGGTTTGCTGTTCCATTTGGAGTTGCTGTTCCATTTGGGTTTGCTGTTCCTTTTTCGGTTTGCTGTTCCATTTGGATTTGCTGTTCCTTTTGGGTTGTTGTTCCATTTGGGTTTGCTGTTCCATTTTATATGATTGACGTTTCCTGTTTATGATAGTTTGTTGTTCCATTTCATTACTGCTGTTCCATTTTAAGAATTGTTGTTCCGTTTTACTTCCGCTGGTTTGCCTTCATTTCTTTCACGTGATAGCAGGCCTAAGGCTGTCGTGAGCCCAGCAAGACGCTGCTTAGCTCCCTGACCTATAAGCCATGCTTTGGTTTTCTTTCTTTATCAGTTTCTAAAGGGAAGGGTTATTGGTTCCGCACCCTTGACTGATCATTTGCCTTGTGTGATTTCATTTCCTGAATTGGTTTAGTTACAGCTTAGTGTTTGTTTCCTTTCAAGTTATTAGAACGCTGTACTACCGAGCACTACTTGGACAGAACAGCCTCGGATTGAGTTACTCCTTGAAAGAACAAAACGATCCCGGATTGACTTAATAATGTAGAATAATTGGTGGTGTGAGAGACCCTAGTTATAGCTCTACATTTTGGCGCCGTTGCCGGGGAAGGGGTAATAGCCATTTGTCCTTTATAGAGTAGTGCGCAAATCTGCTAGGAGGGAGTTGGATTTTAAAAACGGAAGGTAAGAACCTGCGTACAGAGCATGTAAAAGCCCTGCTCCACCGTCCGCTCTCTTAGTAGAATTGCCGGTTAAATAGGATTTAGCAGTTTAATTGGAGTGCATGACTAAGCAGAAAAAGTTAGAAAAAGATCAAAATCCTCCATCCAAAGCCAAGGGGCCGGTGACCCTTGGACGAATGACCTTTATAGACGAAATCTACAAGAAAGCTGACTCTCAGCCATCAGTAGGATATAAGAAAGCTAATTCTAAACAGCCTACTAGTTCCCTTCAGGCCTCGGGATCACCATCTGAAGCTTTTGCTGAGGTGCACAGTCGAACAGAGGAGCAGGATTTCCAAGAAATTGAAAATTTGACTCCTGGACCATTGCACGAAGGGACCCAAAGTAACCTTTGTGAAGGAGAAGGAGAAACAGGGGAAATTGAGGAACCTAGATCTCCTATTGAATTAAACCAGCCTTTGAATAGCCCGGACAAGGGAAGCGCTGCGAAAATCCTTGTTGAAGGAATTCATTCACCGCAGACAGTTGGGGCCATTATCATCCCTGATCAAGGGAGCGGTGTCAAGACAATCCCTGTTAAGACTACCCCTCCTCAACCAAGGAACACTCTCTTGGAAATTCCTGAAGATTACTGGCATATATTCGATCCCATGGCGCAGAATTAGCCAAACACCCAGACCTCCACATTGCAATATACGATAGTAGATTCTGCAGCAAATGCACCCATGAAAGCCATCCCTCTCCAGCATATTCCCACATTTCATGGCCTCACATCAGAAGATCCGGACGCCTTCTTGTTCGAATTTGATGTATTATGTAAAGGATACGATTACACCACCGATCCCCAGAAACTGAAACTGTTCCCCTCTACATTAAAAGGGGCTGCGTTGAGATGGTTTATGGGCTTAGGTGGTGGGGTTATTAACAATTGGGATCAAATGAAAGAAGCCTTTTTAAAGAAATACCAAGATTACTGTAGATCGAGGGAACTAAAAGATGAAATCTTTCAAATGTCAGCCAGACCAAACGAAACCTTAGAAGAATATGTGGAACGTTTCCAATATAACTTGCAAAGATCCCCTTATGCATCACTACCTCTGCCTGACAACGTGTTGAAAACTGCATTAATTAGAGGTATGAGAGAGCAATGGATCGAAACGTTAAACATCATGGGGAAAGGAGACATTTATCAGGAAAATTTTGCTGATATCATTGATCTGTGTATCATGAGCTCAAGAGGCAGCACGAGGATAAAACCAGCGGAATATGATCGCTTCCCCAGATATAACAGAACATTAACAGAGGGAGTAACATGGGTAGAACTTGGAAATTTGCTAGAAAATTTTAAAACTGATATCCTGGGAACACTAACTACACAACTTGACATTGTGCAGGCTAAACAAAAGCAAGCTGAGGCAGAGCAGAATCTAGCCATCTTTTTCCCACAATGCAGGAAGAAACACAGCCACAAAGAATGTCCGCTGGATACAGTCCAAATATGTGCTATCTGTACCAAGGACCACCTGACCGAAAGCTGCCCTTCACTGCCTGGTTTGAAGGCAGTGTACAAAGAAGCAGAAGAGGAGTCAGAACCAGCATATTTTGTTAACCAGCGTTGTCAATGGCAGCCTAGGAAACCAGGTATGTTTTCAGACCCCTCCTCTTCTTTTCAACCCCCGCAGTTCAATACTCAGCAACAGAACATGTGGCAAAATCAGTCCCAACCCCCGTTTTCAAATTGGTCACCTCAAATGTTTCCTACTCCAAATCTTTGGATGTCCCAATTTGGTTGGCCAAACTGCCCTTATCCTCCACCATATTGGCAGAATATTTCCTATCCTCCACAGTGGACCCCTTCCACTTCACAAAGCTCATCCTGGCAGACAAGCTGGCCAAGACCGACATATCAGCCAGCAGGATCAATACCACTCCCTCAACCAACTCTGCCAGCTTTACCACAAAATCCCCAGTCTAATCTGAGACCACAACTCCCAGCCCAACCCTAATAATAGGCCAGTCCAATCTATTCAAATCATAGACACATCAGAGATTGAGTCTGACCTAAGGGAGTGCAACGATCTTCAGTTAAGATCGGGACGAATAGTAGAAACAGAGGGAGACAAAATGGTTCATATTGAAAATCAGTTACCTGTAGAACAACCCCCACAACGGGAAGATGAAAACAAAGAACAAAATAATAAACAAGCAAGCACATCCTCCCCTCCTTTCCCAGAATGATTAGTCATATCTCGACCTATAAAACCTCCAGACTTTGACATTCTGGGAGAATTACAAAATTTGTATATAAAGATTCCATTCCTCCAAGCTATACAAGATATTCCTATATATGCGAAAACCATAAAGGAATTATGCATCAAAAAATCAAGGAGGAATACAAATACTAACCCTAGAGTCCAAGTAGTTGGTACTTTATCCGACCTATTATCAGGAAAGAAGACACCTATCAAATATGAAGATCCCGGGAACCCGATTGTAACCGTTCAAATCTATGGCCAAACCCTGACTAACGCTCTAGTCGACCTGGGAGCTGCAATCAACATTTTGACAACCTCCACCTGCCAAAAGCTTGGCATTACATCAGTAGAACCTACCTCTACTCTGTTAGAATTGGAAGATCGATCTGTGGTTCGACCAGAAGGTACTCTGAATGATGTCATGGTTTCCGTAGATTCATGGGAGTATCCCACAGATTTCCTGGTAATTAATCCTAAAACCCGACTAGATGGACATCCGTTAATCCTAGGCAGACCCTGGCTTGCTACTGTCGATGCCTACATTGGCTGTCGGCAGGGAAACATGACTATAGCTAAAGGACCCGATGTCAAAAATTTAATTTTGTACCCTCCAGCTCAGCCAAGCCTGCCAATGATTAAAACTAACTCTTATCCTGTATCATATCTCGCTAACAATATCAGATCTCCATTAACCATACAGAAGGCGTTAGACTTCAAGGATCAAACAGAAGATGATTCCATTAACAATTTTGTTAGTCAAACTGAAGCTAGAAAACATATGCAGTGTCTTATGATAGAGGTAGCATTTGACAATGAGCTAGAAGAAGATCCCTTAAAAGATCCGCATGATCAGACAATACCAGTAACTGCTGTTGCTAATACTAAAGTAGTGAAAATTGAACCTGGTAGAACTCTGAATATTAACGCCAATCTTACACCAGATCAAGAGATAAAACTTATTAATCTGTTACAAAAATACAAAGATGCATTTGCGTGGGATTACCCCGACATGAAGGGGATTGATCCTCAATTATGCACCCATCACATCTATATAGAGAAAGACGCAAGACCTGTCCGTCAGCCACAAAGGAGACTCAACCCTCACCTAAAAGAGATAGTGAAAGATGAACTTCAGAAGCTCTTAGATGTTAACTTTATTTACCCTATCTCTGACAGTAAATGGGTCTCTCCCCTTGTGGTGGTACCAAAGAAAAACGGAAAATGGAGGATCTGCGTCGATTACAGGGAGTTAAACAAGGCTACACAAAAGGATCACTTTCCCCTCCCATTTATAGATCAAGTATTGGACACATTAGCAGGGAAGAAATTTTTCTCCTTTTTGGATGGCTTCAGTGGATATAACCAAATCCAAATTGCCCCTGAAGACTAGGATAAAACTACCTTTACGTGCGCTTGGGGAACGTTTGCCTATCGTGTATTACCCTTCGGCCTATGTAACGCCCCTGCTACATTTCAAAGGGCTATTCTTAGTATTTTTGCAGATCTAATAAACGATGGACTTGAGGTGTATATGGACGACTTCACACCGTATGGGGATGAATTTGATCCAGCTCTGGATACCCTGGAAAAAGTTTTACAACGCTGCATTGCTACCAGACTCTGCCTGAGCCACGAGAAGTGCTACATGATGATGACGGAAGGAATCATCCTAGGGCACTACATTTCAGCCGCTGGTATCCAGGTAGACCCTGCTAAAATTCAGATTCTTTTGCTCATCCCTACCCCCACTACTCAAACAGAGGTACGTAGTTTCCTTGGTTTTTCCAGATATTACAGACGCTTTATAGAACATTATTCACGAATTGCAGCACCTCTATATGCTCTGACAGGTAATGTCGATTTTTTGTGGACAGATAAATGCGACCAGGCTTTTAGAGAATTGAAAAAGTTGTTGTCAATTGCTCCAGTCCTTCGAGGACCAAACTGGAATCTGCCATTCCAGATCTCATCGGATGCCTCGGATACAGCAATCGGTGCAGTCCTAGGACAAGAAGAGGATAAGAAGCCATACGCTATTTACTATATTAGCAAAAATTTATCCTCTGCTGAACTCAATTATACTGTTACTGAAAAGGAATTTTTGGCTGTAATCCATGCTGTTAATAAATTTAGGCATTATATTACAAGTTACCCTGTTGTGTTACATACAGATCACTCTGCTATTAAATATCTAGCAAACAAACCTGTCACGAACGCTAGAGTAACTCGATGGTTGATCCTGTTGCAGGAGTTTGACATCACAATTAAGGATCGACCCGGCAAGGAGAACCCTGTAGCCGACTTCCTCTCAAGAATACACAAATCAAGCGAAGCAGCAGCCGTGGAAGATCAATTCCCTGACGAACATCTGTTTGCCATTGCCATTCGAACACCCTGGTATACTGACGTCGCCAATTACCTTGCAGTGGGTAAGTTACCAAAACACCTAACCCCTCAGGAACGAAAGCAAATTGTTCAAAAAAGCACACGATTTTCGTGGATTGGAGACCATTTATTCCATACAGGGGCAGACATGCAAATCAGAAGGTGTATTCGAGAGGATGAGATCCTAGACATCTTAAAGGCTTGTCATAGTGGACCATGCGGGGGGCACTTTGCCGACAAGAGAACAACACATAAGATACTACAGGCAGGGTACTATTGGCCTACAATCTTTAAGGACGCGAAAAAATTTGTGCAGGCATGTGATAGCTGCCAGCGAGCAGGAAAACCTGGTCAAGCTGATGAAATGCCTCTGAGACCACAAGTGGTTATTGAGCCATTTGAACGATGGGCTCTCGATTTCGTCGGGCCCATTAATCCACCATCAAACCAAAGGACATACATCCTGGTGGCAACAGACTATGTTACTAAATGGGTTGAGGCTGAATCATTAGCTAAGGCTACAAAAGACTCGGTAATACAATTTTTGTTCCATTTGTTTGTACGTTATGGACTTCCAAGAGAAGTAATTACAGATGGTGGACCACAATTTGTTGGAAACAAGCTAGCTGCAACATTTAACAATTATCATATCCAACATAAGATTACTACCCCCTACCATCCGCAGGCAAATGGACAAGTAGAAAACAGTAACAAGATAATCGAGTCAATCTTAACAAAGACCATCGCCTCACACAGGCGTGATTGGGCTGCTCGGCTACCTGAAGCACTGTGGGCTTATAGAACCACATGGAGAAGTACGACAGACTATTCACCTTATCAATTGGTGTTTGGGAAACAACCAATTTTTCCTATCGAATTTGAGATCCAAACACTACGAACTGCACAAGAAGTCGGCCTAGATCTGAATGAGGCACAGATCAATCGACTACGACAAATCAACGAATTGGATGAGATCAGGCTCTCTGCATTACAAAACACAGCATTAATCCAACAGCAGCGAGCTAAGTGGCACGATGCACTTATAAAGAATAAAGTCTTCCATGAAGGAGACTGGGCTCTGTTATACGATTCTCGGTTCCAGGACTTCCCGGGGAAGCTCCAGACTCGTTGGCTAGGACCGTATGAGATCCAGAAGGTGCACGACAATGGGACCCTCACTCTGATCACGATTGACGGTTCTGGACATACGTTTAAAGTAAATGGCCACCGAGTTCGTCTCTATCGGAAACCCCTTACTCGGGAATCCTTTTATCAACAGCTTCAGCAAGATACTGATTTGGAGATCCTAGGGGAGGAAGTGAAATCTTCCTCACCCATAACTTAAGCAATTTGTTTTTCGTAATTTGTACATAACATCCTGTACATATGTTCTTTTCATCTTTTGTTTGCAGTATTTTGATTACCTTATTTCGCTCAGCACTGGTTTGATTTTGCTATTCCTTTTTAAAAGGAACAGCACCCGTTTGATTTTGTTGTTCCTTTTTAAAAGGAACAGCACTTTTGGTGTTTTGCTGTTCCTTTGTAAAAAGGAACAACACTTGTTGTTTTTGTTGTTCCTTTGCGAAAAGGAATAGCACTTTTTGCTTTGCTGTTCCTTTGCGAAAAGGAACAACACTTTTTATTTTGTCGTTCCTTTGCGAAAAGGAACCGCACGTTTGTGTTTTGGAATTTTTGCTGTTCCTTTGCAAAAAGGAACAGCACTTTGGCGTTTTGGAATTTTTGCTGTTCCTTTGCGAAAAGGAACAGCACTTTTTGGTGCTGCTGTTCCTTTGCAAAAAGGGACAGCACTTTTTGTTCTGTTGTTCCTTTGCGAAAAGGAACATCACTTTTTGGTTTTGCCGTTCCTTTACGAAAAGGAACAACACTTTTTGGGCTTTGCTGTTCCTTTGCGAAAAGGAACAGCCCGTGTGGATTTTTGCTGTTCCTTTGCGAAAAGGAACAGCCCGTGTGGATTTTTGTTGTTCCTTTGCGAAAAGGAACAGCCCGTGTGGATTTTTGTTGTTCCTTTGCGAAAAGGAACAGCCCGTGTGGATTTTTGTTGTTCCTTTGTGAAAAGGAACAGCACTTTTTGTGCTTTGTTGTTCCTTTGCGAAAAGGAACAGCACTCGCATATTTCTTTTTTTTTTTTTTTTTTCAAGATGTAGAATGTGGTTAATTCCGCTATTTTCCGCAAGACGAGTCATCCACATGCTCAGTGTAGAGAAGAAACCATCTATTTGGACGTTTTGCGATTATGCTCTCCTAAATCCTTTAGATATAGCAATGACATTATGCAATGAACATAAAAGCATGTTATACCGAAACCTGCATATCATAAATCGCTATTGTTTTAAACAGTCAGCAGATATAAGAAGACAAGAGGAGCGACATTAACTTTCATCTTTACTGTCATTATCTTGTTCCCGAACCATGGTTTGGCAATTATTATCATGTCGATCTCCCTAAAAACTTTCTTGATCATCAATGAGGAATATGAGCAAACATTAATATCTGTCTGTTGGGATTGTAAGACTTCTTCCACCATTCCCCACTCTTAAGGAGTGCGGAACCACCCTTATGTGTAATTGAACAAAGAAAAGAAGTGTGCTGCAAAAGAAGAACAAAAGAAAAAATAAAAATAAAGATATGAAATCGTCAAATGCAGGATAGGGGGTCTCATTCAGAGCCAGCCTACCATGATCATAAGGATGGAAGCGAAGTGGCATACCCATTACGGCCACCACACCAGGGATATGGTCCAAAGGTAAAATAACAAGCAAACCTTGGAACAGGAGGTCTCATCACGAGCCGGCCTGACCACGTTTCGTGCCTACCTTGTGAATGGCATTATGGTTATCTGGTCACCAAGCCAGCATAATGGCCTGCATTTTGACAAAGCACTCTTCAGTAGATACACAAAGGATAATGGTTCCGGAGGGTGAGATAAACAACTTTGCCAAGGTTATGAACACCTGTTGGCAGCAGAGCTCTGTTAATGGCATTGGAGTCGTAATATTTACACCAACAGGTATGATATTAACTCTGTTTGTCTTTTATTTCCTTTGCATGTATCATATGTCACACCCTGATATAATTATCGCATGAGTATTATCACCAATCATGGCAACGGAATTGACAATGACTACTGGAGACTTCGTACGGTTGACAGACGTCCAACCCTCGGTTCCTCATTATATCACACTGGCTTATCTTAAAAGCGATCCATTTTTCTGCCTCGATTTCGGTACTTCACTGTCTTTTTACAACATGGCATAATTTCCACCTGCTGTACTTTATGATTTGACTCCCGACTGGCTGCTGCTCCTCTCTTTGACGGCTGGGGGCAGCCTATCAGATCGCGGGGGGGAGGTGACCTCATTACTCCAATAGTTACGTGGCTGCACACCATTCGGGCAAAATAATAACACGATTTAACGGTATGATGATCTCATTCTACGGACTGCCATCCACGATCTTTCTCTTTGCTGCATGCTCTGCGAAAATCCTTCCTAAAAATAGCATCGAGTATCCTCTCTGTTCGATAAATACTGCGGACAGTTGCTGTGTCATTCCCAATTTCATTCCTGAGAGTAAGCTATGGGCGGGAAAACAATCCGAAGTGAACCACACAAGCTCACCGCATCTGCTGCTGCCCGCGAAATTCTGGAAAATGCAGGATGGTTGAATTACTTCAACCGCCTACAAGAATCGAATGAGGCTGTAGCGTTGGAATTCCTGCAAAATCTGCAGGAAAACCACTCTATAGTCGGAGGAAAGCGGATAGAAGTCACGGAGGACATTATTGCAGAAACCACAGGATTACCAGCTGTTGGACCCAGATGGGAGCTGAAGAAGGAAAGACTGCAGAAAGCGATGGAAATTTTCCAAAGCGAAGGCCAAAGTCTGACAATCAAAGGGAAAGGAGTTCTGCCGACAACACTGGGGGAACCCTGGACCGAGCTGGCGAAGATAGTGTAGAGCTATATCACCTGCGAAGGGAGAAAAGATGTGGTAAGGGCTCGTCACTTGAAACTTCTAGCTGTTTTGAAGGGAAAATGCTCTGTAAATCTCCCTGCCTTTTTAAATTCATTATTACATGATGCGGCCCGAAGTTTGAAGAAGGCTCAGCACAAAGAGACGTTTGTTAGCCACCACGGACTGATTCGGCTAATAATAAGCCACAGTCTTGCCCAACAGCAAGACACTTGGGAGGAATTGGTTGAAACAGTCAAAATGGGACTGGCTTTACCTCAAACCTCCAGCACACTGGAACGTTCAGAAGAACACAAGGAGCCAGCAGCAGAAAAGCACGCTATTTCAAAACGAAAGCAGTCCTCTAGCACGCCGGAACAATTAGAGAAACGTAAGAAGTCGGCGGCAGAAAAACATGCTGTGTCAAAACAGAAGCGATCCTCCGATACGCCGGAACGACCAGAGGAACCTAGAGAACCTGTTGGCACTCCCAACCTGCCTGAAAGACCCAGGAAGTCATTTCGATTGGTTCGAATAAGGGGAAGGTTGGAAAAGATTCAGAAAACTGCGATCCAACCAATCGAAATCGAGGACAAACCTTCGGAAGAGGAAGGTGAATTACCCGAAGGAAATGCTGAGCAATTAGAGGCTGGAACTAACCAGCCAGAAGAAGGAATTGAGGAAGAAAATGCACAATCCATGGGTAGCCCGTTGCAATACCATCCAGGAGAAGAGGAATTGGCAACAGTTCTGGCCAATATGGGAGAATACGGCCAAGCCTCCAGTCCAGGAGGCATCCCTGATGGTCCCGCAGAAGAAGAATTACCTGGGGAAGGGCATGCAGAAGAAGCAGGGGAAGAAAACCTGCCTGGTAATGAAGCAGAAGACATCAATTCGGGACAATCTGTCCCCAGGGCACCGGAAGATGTTCCAGGAGAGGAAGAAGAAGTAAAATTAAAGGCCAAACCCTCTGCCGAGGCTAGGGAAATTGCAAAATTAAAAAAAAAGCACCAGAGGATGTTGGGCACGATAGCCAGACTTCGGCAACAAATCAGAATGTTGAAAGCCAGTCTGAGAATACAAAAAACTGCAAGGCAAAAGAAAAGGACCACGGCAGCGAGGACCCCGAGGGTTAGGGTTCGTTTTGAAGGACGAAACCCCATCAGGAGACCTACTGTTGAGGAACAGTCCGCTGCTCCGAATGTTAATGAGGAACAGGGTGCTGTTCCAATGGAAACTGTTGTTCCATCTGGCCCGGAGGAACGAATGGACATTCCAATGGAACAGCAAGAGGCTCCGGTGGTAGGAAGACCACACCAACCCTTTGTTCGCATCAAAAAGGAGACGGATAGCAAAGAGGTTCAAACGGAAACACCCCCCTCGGGTGTAATTCAGGTCCTAAATTCCAAGCAACGCAATAGGAAGGTCCAGGTTAAACTTCCAGCTTCTACGGCTCTGTGGAAGAAAGACCCGAAGACCAGGACCTTGCATAAAATGATGAAGGAAGCCCAGCAGGAGGCCGAGCAGTTGCGAGAACAGACGGTCCCCAAGGAAAGATACGAGGAGCTCCAACAGCAACTTCGAAACATCAGTCAGTCTGAAAGCCAGGCCTTTGAAGGATGGCAGAAGGAGCAGGAAAAGGTTGCTAAGGTAACTCGTTGACTAGATAGTGTTGTTAAGCAGATGGACACCTTGTGTTCCTTGTATACTGATGTTTTGACTTGTAGAGCCCCTGCTAAAAATTATGCTTTGTTTTTGCTTGAACGTTATTTGAGATTAAAAATAAAAGCTGTTAGGGCAGGAGCACCCATCCATATCAACACTGTTAATGATTTTATAGATTGCTGCAAGCACTATGGAGTTAAAGTTCAAAGATTGTTATGTGAATTCTACTTGCACAATCTTGTCTTAGACCAGGAAACTGATTTGAATCCTGGCCCTTTCGTTGGCGATATACAATTTCAAGCCTTTATCTCATTTGGGGTGAATCAGTTAAAATGGTTTAAAGCTTACAACATCTTTCAGAGGCAAGAAAATAGTTTAGACCTTTGGGTACGAGCTGAACCTAGGGACCCAGCAGCATTATGGAGAGAGCATAGGAGTATGATGAGGATCCCAGGTGTCATGAAGATATTAGGTCCCATGCATGGAGACTTGATCCGAAATGGTCTGGAGTATTTCCTGACTATTAAAGACCAGGCCTTCCATGCTGCAAAGTTTCGATACCGAACCTCTAACCCAAACATCCAGCTCAGGGAACCCTTTAACTTTGAGAATTTTGAATTGGCTGCCAGTCGATTGAGTCTCTATGGGGAACAGATTCTGCGAGCAGGCCCATTTTGGTTGGGGTATCGGTTTCGCAGCCCAATTGTTTGGCATCCTGAACCTGGATATCAGGCTCTATATGAGATGCCTGCAGATCAGCTAGACCAGTTCTTTGACCATCTAGTTGCTAATCATGGTTGTCGGCCTCTTCGAGAGATCCCTTCTCCGGCCTACTCTCTCACAGCCCTGCATGTCAATTACAACGTTTTCATGAGGACATGAAACAGGGTAAGCAGGGGGGTGTGTGGAGCACCTGGAAGGTATGCTTTTTGATAAGTAATCTAGTGGTTTTTCAATACTATTTCTAATCTTTTCTGCATATTGAGCCTAAAAACATAAGGGTTTTGGTAAATTGTGTGAAAATGGACAAACGAAGCTCAATCACTAATAATCGATGTTTTCTATGCAGAAAGACGCGGAATTAGGGAATTATCGAGTAAAAACGAGAAGCGTAAGGAAAGTAACTGCTGCCCCGTCGACAGGGAACCGGATGCGGACAAGATCAAGCAAAATTGGAGCCGAATAATCCAGGAAAAGAACGCAGGATATCGTGACGGAGAACGCAAGAAGGAAAGAGGAGACCCGAACGATTAGCGAATCCCTCAGGATCTTCGATCCTGAGGGATCGTTGCTTTAAGTTTATCTTTTGTATCTAGACATCTCCGTGATTTCTGTTATATAAAGGTACCACGCCATTGAGCGTGGAGGATGACTGTTATTATAATTAAAAACTCAGAACGATTTTGATCACTGAGCTTTTGTAAGATCTGATTTTGTACACTTTTGTTAATGCAATCAATATAAAGGATTTGGTGTTCACTTTGTTTCTACATCTGAAGTAACTCTAAGCAGTGTACCATCGTAGCCAAGGGCCCAGCTCCGACGGTCACTCGCTGTTGTATCATATGGTGATTTGTGTGGTTTGCATATTTCTTTCATCACAGTAATCCGATATCTCTTTGCTCTGATAGACTATGTTTCTTAATTAATGTTTGAATCTGAATAAGTTCTTTAATTCACGTCTCTGTATTACACGAACTGAATCTATTCAAATTGCATCCATTTCTACAGCAAGTTATTGGTATGAATGTTATCATTATTGGATTCATATGAAATAAGTATTTATGAGGCTTGAAGATAATATTGTCTTGTTCCGAAACACAGTCACATCACACATTACTCTCGGATCGCTGCAGTAGTATAGACTGTGTACATACTTCGGGGTTTGTTGTTCCATTTGGAGTTGCTGTTCCATTTGGGTTTGCTGTTCCTTTTGGGTTTGCTGTTCCATTTGGATTTGCTGTTCCTTTTGGGTTGCTGTTCCATTTGGGTTTGCTGTTCCATTTTATATGATTGACGTTTCCTGTTTATGATAGTTTGCTGTTCCATTTCATTACTGCTGTTCCATTTCATTACTGTTGTTCCATTTTAAGAATTGCTGTTCCGTTTTACTTCCGCTAGTTTGTCTTCATTGCTTTCCCGTGATAGCAGGCCTAAGGCTGTCGTGAGCCCAGCAAGACGCTGCTTAGCTCCCTGACCTATAAGCCATGCTTTGGTTTTCTTTCTTTATCAGTTTCTAAAGGGAAGGGTTATTGGTTCTGCACCCTTGACTGATCATTTGCCTTGTGTGATTTCATTTCCTGAATTGGTTTAGTTACAGCTTAGTGTTTGTTTCCTTTCAAGTTATTAGAACGTTGTACTACCGAGCACTACTTGGACAGAACAGCCTCGGATTGAGTTACTCCTTGAAAGAACAAAACGATCCCGGATTGACTTAATAATGTGGAATAATTGGTGGTGTGAGAGACCCTAGTTATAGCTCTACAACGAGCATGGTTGTCGATAACCACAATGTGGAACCTGTGTCATAATAAGACCATTCTGATGAGCTATCTCCAAAAAACAATAAACACAACTTGGGAGAGGAAACAAGGCTGATTGATGTAAGCCTCTACCCAAGGTCTGCATTTCCACTTTATTGTAACTTCATAGTTCAATAAATGTGAATAAAGGAGTTCGATACATGTGAATAAAGGAGTTGAGGTTGAACATGTACGAAATCATCTGATTACCAGTCAATAATGGAGATTGTTAACAGAGGAAAAGATGGCCACCAATAATGGTGATGGTCTCCAAGATGCACAGTACAATCTAGCGAGTGTGAATAATGTTTTTGTCATTGAACACTCGTAGAATCGTTTAACCAGGAGCCAATAATGAAAACCCCTGACTAAACATAAGGTAACTTGACACTGATGTGTGCAAGTTCCAAGTCACTACAGTGTTTCTGGTTTTGCTTCCTAGATAGAGCGTTGAAGTCGATGGGAAGAGACCTATCGAAAGGTAGGAAATAATGTTTCCTACATTAGTTGACATGAAACGGGACAAGAAAGATTTTTTTTTGAAGAATAGTTTGAGAATTGGGTCAAAACGATAGAGGTCATGATGGAAGAATATGCTTGATTGTTTGATGGAGGAAATAGAAGATAATTTTTTTTCCCTTGAACAATAGAAGGAATGACACAAAGGTTTTAACCATGCGGAACTAGACTGATGAACACCAAAGATTGTTAGGATACAAAGATGCAAGAACATCGAGGTATATAGGCTAAACTCATAGGATGGTAAGGTTCATATTGAGAAGTCATCACAAGGAAGGTTTTGCTAAGGGAGTGCCATGTTCAAGGGAGTGACTACTGCAAAAAAACTCTTTTCAAAATACTGACACAAAGCAATTCTATTGTCCACTTTCCCCATCTGATTAATTTAGTGAGTCTAGATGGGTAAACTCATTGGTATTTTCATATTTGAAGAGTCTGAAAACATCATAAAGAGAGACTATATTCCTCATATGATTAGTTTAATGAGTCCATACAGTAAACTTGGTGGTATTTTCATATTTCAAGAGTCTAAAAAGATCGTAAAGAGCGACTCCAGGGTGGTCCCTCTGTCATAGTTTTAACTAGGTGTGACAAAGGTTTAATAATATACCCAAAAAAGTTCATTTTCTGTAAATTAATCTAGTGATTTTGGATAAAGAGATAAACCTACGCTCAATAGATGTTTACCTCATTTCATTACGAGTATGAGGAGATGGACTAAACTGGATATTCTTCATGAATTTTTAATGAGTCACGCGACGACAAACTCAATAGATCTTCATCAAATTTCAATGAGTCAAATGAATAAAACTCGAGGTATATTTTTTAGTTTAATGAGCGAGGAAAAAGAGGTAAAAGAACTGCTCATTCCTTCTTCATAGATTTCACGAACCTAAAGAAGGGAAAAACTCGGGATTTTTCAATTTAAGAGCAAGAAATAGTCCCAAAAAATAAAGCTCTCATACCGTCGTCGAAGGAGTTTAACGAGCTCGATGAATAAAACTCAAGGATTTTTTAGTTCAAGAGAGAGAAAATATCCCATAAAAGAAAGCGCTCATTTAGAATCGAACACAGTCATTTTTGCAATTTAGCCCTAAAAATCCTTTCATCAAAACATAAGAAATTTCTAACAATATGTGGACATGGCGCCTGATAAATATCATAGGAAATGAACTAATTCTACTTTAATGACTTCAATTAAGACAATTCATACCTCCAAAGTGACTATAAGGGAGTTTTTGAGCCTCCACTTTCACCATTTGCATCATTTTGGTGTTGCGAGAGTGTTTTGGAGCTAAAGAGGAGCAGATCTTCCATGGACAATTGGAAGCAATCCAGGCAACCATTCAACTTGTCATCTATCCCAGGTAGATACCAAAACCTTTATCCTGCATTATTTAACCCTTTTTAGGTGCATTGGGGGTGGACTTTTAGAGATTGGGGAATCCATAGTTCATTAACTGTGACTAACGCCCCCTTGTAGGTCTATAGGGAGCATTAAACACCCTTTTACGACCTGGAGGAGGGCATTAGTCCTCCATTTTTTCCAAAAAGGGGGGCGTTAGTGCATGATGGCACACTCTAAAAGTCTGGCAGGTGATTTCTCAAGCATTTTTGCCCCATTTTCATTGATTTTTGGGTTGATTTGTGCAGGTTTTGATCAATCATGACTAGTTTATGGAGATAAATGGCCCGTGATCGATAGGAATTACTTATATGAAATGATCCATCTTGTATACTTGCATTGAGCCAATGTGGTTTGATGAAATATTCACAGCTAGACCTCATGAAAGGCCAGGGGAAACTTTTGAGCTGGATCATTCAGCGTTGGTATGAACACCAACAGGTGTTCAAGATCGGGGACCATGAGCTTGAAATCGACTGAGATTACATCTATTTTCTAACAGGTTTTTCATGTAGAGGAACACAAGTAAACTTGACTGGTGGTAGGCCCAATCCCCGATCCACTTTAGAGCTAGTCCGAGCTTATTGTATTCTTGAGAGCGGACTTTTGAGAAACAGGGTCCCTATAGAGCAGATGAGATCTAGGTCTATTAGGTTCTACCATGTATTGGCCAATTCATTGGCATACTCAATCCCTCTGATTGTGCAAATCATCATGCACAGCTATAGTCAAAACTGATAGCAATCTGATCCTCTAACACTTGTCCCTGCTGAATTGAAAATGCACTGACATGCAACTAAGTTAACTGATGTATTCTATAGTTGCATTATGAGTTAATAACTTGTGAATTAATTAATACCTAATTCACCCAACTCATCTCTAGTCTATTGATCAGTTAGACTAAATACAACTAGTTTAACAAAGTTAAACTGAACACAACTCCATCAACTGCACCTCCAGTCCACTAAACTCAACTCACTTGAGTTCTAACTGAAGTCCTGCATGCAAATATTAGTCATCCCATAGGTAACCACGTATTTCCTTCTGGGATCTGCATGTACCACATCTGTAGCTCATCCTGAAGTGCTCCAAGAGAATAAGATCAAGTTTATAGTCCAAATATTATTATGAGACAATAATATTTAACTTTTCTATTTTTGACATCCAGTCTAAAAATAGACTTTGATCAGTCCTGTTGTGATCACTCCTACTGTCATCACTCCTGCTGTGGTCACTCCTGCTGTGATCATCCCTGCTGTGGTCACTCCTGCTGTGATCATCCCTGTTGTGGTCACTCCTGATGTGATCATCCCTGCTGGGATCAAAAATAGAACTTGCGCCATAATTTTCTTGCAGGCCCACTTAGTGAAGGCGACTCCTTTCCACTAAGCTCCATCATCTTGTTGCAATCTCAACAAGCATTTTTTGTTGCACACTTTTCAACACTCCCTCTCAACAAGAAAGGCTTCCTCTCAAAACCAATCTTGAAACGCTGGAATGTTCTGCATGCAACACATCTACCCGGTCCACTTTGCTCCAACAACACTTGGAACAAAAACAATCCCAACTGACCACTCTGTTGGGTTAGGAACATACTCTGATGCTGAAGCTCTACCTCCTACTGATAAGTGCTCCCTCTCTGACATCTACACTACTGCAACATCCCCATGCATCTTGCACCATTGCACACCTCTTTGTGCCACCTAACACTGTGAAAAACACGTGTGCCTCTCGCATTGCTACAGCCTGCTAGCTATGCACTGTCCTGGGATTCCCTGCACTGTCGCTCTCACTGCCGCTCCATCCGCATCTATCTCTACCCAATCAATCAGTTCTTGCTACTACACATTGGGGCTCCCGTAGCAAGGTCTCATCCAAGAGGTTGGGTACCTCAAGGATCTTTCCCCTCCTCCTTGGGACAATCAATCCACATCACCCCACATCCTACCTGGAGGTATGGCTGCATGCGATCCCTCAGCCCACCTGGCTCAAAGTTTCCCCCTATTGGAGGTCTCTGCATGAGTAGATGTCTCTACTCGATCTCCTCTTAGCTTCCCTTGTTGTGGCTGCTCCACAACCTCCTGAAGCTGCTGCACCAATCATGGCTTCTCCACAATCATCTGAGACTTCTTCTGGCTCTACATGATAAGAGGTAATATACGCTCCCTCTTAACCACCAAGTCTCCATCAATTGCCTCGCTGCTCAAGGATTTGCATGCATCTTGAACCTTAAGAGCATACAGGTTCTTGACCCATGAACCCTCCTCATGACAACAAAAGCATCTCACTTTCGATTTGTCAACCTTCTTCCCACCACTGGAAGAACTAGATTCGGAAAGAGAAACCTTCCCCTTCCCCTTCTTCGCCTTACTCGCTAAGGCACAATTCTCCTCATCCTGCATGGATGAAGAACCATCTATGGTGCTCCTTCTAATCTCCTCTTGCATCAAATCCGACCAAAGTCTCTCCCATCCTGGCAGTTTCTCCCTTCCATTCACTGATTCCTGGTAGCTATGGTAACTCTTAGGAAGGTCAAGGAGTGCTAGACTCACCATCCTCATCCGACAGTCACCCCCACACTCCCCGGCTCATCCCAGCATTGGGTGAACTTCGTGAGATACTGGGGCATGCTGTCTCCATTCTCACACTTAATTTTTCTGAGTTTTATCTCTTTCTTTGGAATTAAATTCGAATTCTACCAGCTCAAAAACTCAACCACTTCCGATCTAGAATTCGCGAGAACAAAGTATTTCTTGTACAGAGATTGACTGTCTGGGAATTCACCGGATATCTCACCTTCCAAAAGAAGGATGAATCCAGAGGCTACCTGGCCCGATTACAGACTCTGCCTAAAGAAATAGAATGTAAACACTTTCTGAATAATAGATCTGATGATCAATCCTCGCTTGATATCCTTTAAAAATCTCTTCTACAAATCAAACAGCTCTGATACCATGTAGAAATTTTGAATAATATGACACATATTCACAGAGATTATCCTGATTATACACTTATAAGCGGAACATGCATAATACATAACCTCCTCTACGTTGATCATCAATTTACAGAAGCAGAAACATTCACAGGCGCACATAGAAGCATCAATCACACATATCAACACAGTATTTTCCCGGGGAAAGAATCTCACTAAAAACCTCAACTATCTGTATATTATATTGATTGATAACATGTAGCAAACATAGTATAATACTCCTCACAAGTACTCAGTACTATCTCCACCTGTTACACACAATACAACTCAGATCTGATCTCCAAATCTCCTCTGTTGCTTTGCCTGCCTCCGCTACTCAATACCTGCTCAAGAATTGATGAGAATGGTTTACCAAACTCGTATTTCACCTGCAAAGAATCACTCACACTGTGTTGGACGTGAGCATAGGCTACAATTCTTGATATTGGCCAATTCATTGGCATACTCAATCCCTCTGATTGTGCAAATCATCATGCACAGCTATAGTCACAACTGACAGCAATCTGATCCTCTAACACTTATCCCTGTTGAACTGAACATGCACTGACATGCAACTAAGTTAACTGATGTATTCTATAGTTGCATTATGATTTAATAACTTGTGAATTAATTAATAACTAATTCACCCAACTCATCTCTAGTCTATTGGTCAGTTAGACTAAATACAACTAGTTTAACAAAGTTAAACTGAACACAACTCCATCAACTGCACCTCCAGTCCACTAAACTCAACTCACTTGAGTTCTAAATGAAGTCCTGCATGCAAATATTAGTCATCCCATAGGTAACCACGTATTTCCTTCTGGGATCTACATGTACCACATCCGTAGCTCATCCTGAAGTGCTCCAAGAGAATAAGATCAAGTTTATAGTCCAAATATTATTATGAGACAATAATATTTGACTTTTCTATTTTTGACAGCCAGTCTAAAAATAGACTTTGATCACTTCTGCTCTGATCACTCCTGTTGTCATCACTCTTGCTGTGGTCACTCCTGCTGTGATCATCCCTATTGTGGTCACTCCTGCTGTGATCATCCCTACTGTGGTCACTCCTACTGTGATCATCCCTGTTGGGATCAAAAATAGAACTTGCACCATAATTTGCCTGCGGGTCCATTTAGTGAAGGTGACTCCTTTCCACTAAGCTCCATCATCTTGTTGCAATAGCAACAAGCATTTCTTGTTGCACACTTTTCAACATATCAAGCGAGGATTGATCATCGGATCTATTATTCAGAAAGTGTTTACATTTTATTTCTTCAAGCAGAGTCTGTAATCGGGCTAGGTAGCCTCTGGATTCATCCTTCTTTTGGAAGGTGAGATATCCGGTGAATGCCCAGACAGTCAATCTCTATACAAGAAATACTTTGTTCTCACGAATTTTATATCAGAAGTGGTTGAGTTTTTGAGCTGGTGGAATTTGAATTTAATTCCAAAGCAATAGATAAAAATCAGAAACATTAAGTGTGAGAATGGAGACAGTATGCCCCAGTATCTCACAAAGTTCACCCAATGCCGGGATGAGTTGGGAAGTGTGGGGGTGACTGTCGGATGAGGATGGTGAGTCTAACACCCCTTGACCTTCCTAAGAGTTGGCATAGCTACCAGGACTCGGTGAATGGAAGGGAGAAACTGCCAAATTGGGAACGACTATGGTCGGATTTGATGCAGGAGGAGATTAGACGGAGCACCAGAGACGGTTCTTCATCCATGCAGGATGAGGAGAACTATGCCTTAGCGAGTAAGGTGAAGAAGGGGAAGGGGAAGGTTTCTATTTTTGAATCCAGTACTTTCAGTGATGGGAAGAAGGTTGACAAGTCAAAGGTTAGATGCTTTCATTGTCATGAGATTGGTTCACGGGTCAGGGACCTGTATGCTCTTGAGGTTCAAGATGCATGCAAATCCTTGAGCATCGAGGCAACTGATGGAGACTTGGTGGTTGAGAGGGAGCGTATATTACCTCTCAACATGCAGAGCCAAAAGAAGTCTCAGACAATCGGGGAGGAGCCATGATTGGTGCAGCAGCTTCAGGAGGTTGTGGAGCAGCCACAACAAGGGAAGCTGAGTGGAGATCGAGTAGAGACATCTACTCATGCAGAGACCTCTAGTAGGGGGAAAATTCGAGCCAGGTGGGTTGAGGGATCACATGTAGCCATACCTCCAGGTAGGAGGTGGGGTGATGTGGATTGATCGTCCCAAGGAGGAGGGGCAGGATCCTTGAGGTACCCAACCTCTTGGATGAGACCTTGCTATGAGAGCCCCAATGTGTAGTAGCAGGAACTGACTGATTGGGTAGAGACAGATGCGGATGGAGCGGCAGAGAGAGCGACAGTGCAGGGAATCCTAGGACAACACATAACTAGGAGGTTGCAGCAATGTGAGAGGCACAAGTGTTTTGCACAGTGCTAGGTGGCACAGAGAGGTGTGCAATGGTGCGAGATGCATGGAGATGTTGCAGTAGCGCAGATGTCAGAGAGGGAGCACTTGTCAACAGCAGGTAGAGCTTCAGCATCAGAGGGCGTTTCTAGCCCAACAGGGAGGTCAGTTGGGAGGTGCAGTGCGGATGCAATGCTGGGAGATAGAACTAGCAGCAGCACAGATGCAGTCAGAGATCAAGGTGACAGAGGCTAGAGCAGTCAGATACTGAAGAGCACAGAGATGCAGATTTTTTAGTTGACAGAGGCAATAGCAGTCAGAGACTTTGATGACAGAGCAAGTGTACTAGCCAGATGTGTTGCATGGAGAACATTCCAGAGTTACAGGATCGGGTTTGAGAGGAAGCCTTTCTTGTTGAGAGGGAGTTTTGAAAAGTGTGCAACAAGAAATGCTTGTTGAGAATGCAACAAGATGATGGAGCTTAGTGGAAAGGAGTCACCTTCACTAAGTGGGACCGAAGGCAAATTATGGCGCAAGTTCGATTTTTGGATCCCAGCAGGGATGATCACAGCAGGAGTGACCACAACATGGATGATCACAACAGGAGTGACCACTGCAAGAGTGATCACAGTATGGGTGATCACAGTATGAGTGATCATAGTATGAGTGATCAAAGTCTATTTTTAGACTGGCTGTCAAAAATAGAAAAGTCAAATATTATTGTCTCATAATAGTATTTGGACTATAAACTTGATCTTATTCTCTTGGAGCACTTCAGGATGAGCTACGGATGTGGTACATGCAGATCCCAGAAGGAAATACGTGGTTACCTATGGGATGACTAATATTTGCATGCAATACTTCAGTTAGAACTCAAGTGAGTTGAGTTTTTGGACTGGAGGTGCAGTTGATGGAGTTGTGTTCAGTTTAGCTTTGTTAAACTAGTTGTATTTAGTCTAACTGATCAATAGACTAGAGATGAGTTGGGTGAATTAGTTATTAATTAATTCACAAGTTATTAACTCATAATACAACTATAGAATACATCAGTTAACTCAGTTGCATGTCAGTGCATGTTCAATTCAGCAGGGATAGGTGTTAGAGGATCATATTGCTATCAGTTGTGACTATAGTTGTGCATGATGATTTGCACAATCAGAGGGATTGAGTATGCCAATGAATTGGCCAATACCAAGAATTGTAGCCTGTGCTCATGTCCAACACATTGTGAGTGATTATTTGTAGGTCAAATATGAGTTTGGTAAACCATTCTCATCAGTTCTTGAGCAGGTATTGCGCTGGAGAGGCAGGCAAGCAGTGGAATAGATTTGGAGATCAGATCTTAGCTATATTGTGTGTAACAGGTGGAGCTGGTACTGGATTGCTTGTGATAAGCATTGTACTTTGTAACGTTACATTTTCTCAATCATTAATATATAGATAGTGTGGGGTTTTTTAGCGAGATGCTTTCCCCGGGAAAATACTGTGTTGATATGTGTGATTGATGCTTCTATGTACGCCTGTGAATGTTTCTGCTTCTGTAAATTGATGATCAATGTAGAGGAGGTTATGTATTATGCATGTTCCACTTATAAGTGTATAATCAGGATAATCTCTGTGAATATGTGTCATATTATTCAAAATTTCTACATATATTATGGATGATTTTGCGCTTGGTGGGGTCTAAAAGTTCCCATGTTGTGACAAAGGCCCAACTATTGCTTTTCATTGATTGTTTCCAGCACAGATTTTCAACTGGTGTGAAGCGATGCTTCATCAGCTGAAGGCGGAGTTGAATATGTGTAAGACCCAGACCCAAGAGAGTTTTGGGTATGATAATCTCATTGTATCCTTTATACTTGAGAGGGTGCTAGTTATGCGACCATGGATGAGTTTAGGTCCACTTGATCTGAGAGAGCCTAGGCAAAGGTGATGGGAATCTCTCAATCCTTGCACTAGAGGGGGACCCATCTGGCATTGTTTTGAAAAGGATTTGTTTGAATGGCTCAGTGGTCAAATCATGATGATAGGTGACTATGCCTACGAGGGCATGGACTTCACAGGTGACCTTGACTTGATCTTACCACCTGGTATAGACTGGGGGCCTCAAGGTAAGAAGTTTTATTGAGAGTACTTAAATTATTTTTAATCTTTTGAATGATTATGTAATATTTTTGTTGATTTTTGTTGGGCATGAAATCCCCAAAAGGCATGTTCTGGGGCTCAAAGCCCAAGTTTTGACCAAATCTTGTTGTAAAGCTCCATGAATTGTGGGCGCGAGGTGCAAAAGTGTAATAGAGTCACAGGGTTGTTCGCCCTAGTTTTGTAATGTAATGTCGGCTGGATAGACCTACCCATGGTCTGCGGACCATAGGATTGTATAAATAGAGCGAGGCTCTAAGTGTAAAAAGTGATAGATAATAGTAGAGAAGAATAACAAGTCTAAGTGATTGAGTCGCAAGTGTAAATTGTGTATTTGGTTTTAGGGTAGGAGCAGCCTCTAAAGCTGAGTGTGCAGAGGCCTAGAAGTTCGCAGCTGAGTGCGCGAACCCCTACAGTTGAGTGTGCAAGGTGGAGTTGAGTCCGTAACCAACAAAAGAATTAATAAAGAGAAGCTTTGATATAATTTTGTGTATTTATTCTTGGGTTAATGCATGTTTTATATGATTTGCCAATATACTGTTTATTTACTGCGTGCACCTGTATGAATGGTTTATATTGTTAAGTATACTTAAAGCCCCTCAGTAGGGTTGCGCAAAGACAATATATCAGGCTACGAGGTACCTGAAAGTGCGCACGTAGGGTCAAAATTGCAGACCACTTGAACTCATTAGACATCTCTAGGGTGTGGAAACCTAGTTCTAGCACCCTCCTATTAGCTACCTATACCAATAGGTTTCATATTTCATGATTGGCAAAGAAAGTTCCAAATATGCTCTGCTTTGATGATGCAAAGATCCCATATTTCCAAGAGAAGACAAGGTGTGTATCTAGCTAGATGTGGACTCAATTTTGATGGATGGTCCAATAGCTTAATCTGGATCATGCCATGTTTTAAATTTTCAGTTGTAGAATAGAGAAAGAAGTCTGTCCAAACTGTTTAATCTTGGCAGACAAGTAGCTTAGGTAGAGAAATAAGGCTCCCAACTGCTTAATCTGGGACCTTGGAAGCAATAAGGGTAGCATTAGATAGAAAATAAAAAAGAAAAAGCCAGAGAAAAGAAAAGGCAAATAAGGGTCTACAAGTCTAAGTGCACCCTCCAAGAAGAAACAAAAAATGCTAGGCAAATAGATGGGTAGGCAGATGGGGTTGCAGAAGTGTCATTCCTTACAATTGAAGGTGTGCTAACCTATTTTCATAAAGCAAAATCAATGGATTGAGAAGGTCTTCTTCTCCATCAGGTTGCAGCAAAACAAAGAAGCATGTCTAATTTCCCCTTTTTCCCCTTTCCCATTCATTACTAACATCCCCTCATTAGTTGGGATTCATGGAAGAATTTGCGGTTTTATGGTGGTTCTTGTTCCTTTAAAAGCCACATTTCTTGTCTAAAAATCTTTTCATTTTGATCTACTCCCTAAACTAAGTGATTTTCAAATCAACTTAGTGATATCACCCCTCATCCACTCTTTCATCCACATTAATCCCTAACTTCTATTATATAATTCCCCCTATGTTACCCTTTCCCTACTATTATAACACCATGGTGTATAAACCCCAAACATTATATAAATATCCCTCCCCTTGGCATTATAGCCATATGTCCTCTGTCAGGGATCAAATGGACATCTGGTCAGTTTGAAAAACCTAAGCCTTACCCCCCTTCCCCTTTCTGAATCCATTTGACCCATTAAACCCTTTATTTGCTAAGAAAACCTTATGAAAAACCCTTTTTACCCATAAACTGCTTCATTTCCAAAAAGCGCACAAATACCCACTTTTTCCAACTTATCCAAAGTATGGGCGCGATATTATTTTCATTTGAAAATACAAACAAAACCATATAATTCCACCAAAACCCAAAGTCCCGCTGGGCACTCCTTTCGAAAGAAAATAATATTTTATTACTTCCCCGCGCCCGTATCGATCAGTCATCTCAGCGTCCCGTCGACCGTCGGATCGGGCCCCTTTGATCCGACGGCCCTCGTGCATATCGGACCGGCCCCGACGTACGAGATTTACCTTCCGATATCTGTCAGAGGGTGACGTCAGGCCTCCGCCACGCGCCACCCCCACAGTGTATCGGAGGTACATCTGACATTCCAGCCTCCGTAACAAAAGCGGTGCGATATGAAACCGCCAACCGTTTCCGGTTTCGGGTGATCCGCCCTGCCAGCGTCACCGCCATGTCAGCGCTCCGTCCTCCAGTTGCTCCACCTGTCTGCCACTTCACCATCCCCGTGGACCCCTTGTATGCCGCCACGTCACCTGATGACGTCATGCTGACGTCATCCGACCCTGACCCCACCTGATGACGTCATGCTGATGTCATCCCAAAAAGGCGCCAAAGTCCTAAAAAACTATATTTTGGCCGAAATGTCGCGTTATTCGCAACAAAAGACGTTGTTGTATCCTCTGCATGAAATTCACGTCCGAGCCTCCGCCAACCTGCTGAATTCAACCTCCAGACTGCTGGCGTGCCATTTCACCTGCATCCTTGACCTTTGGCGACTGTATATCAGGTATTTATCCATGCAAATCCTTTCTGCGCCCGATTCTGTCTGTAAATTGCCAAATTAGCTTAAAAACACTGAAAAAGCAGATAACTCACCAGCAAAATTCCCTCTGCCTGGTCCCCATTGGCACCTAGAACGTTGAAATTCACCAGCTAAGCCTCGTTTACCTACAATTTGATTAAAACTGCATTCTGTTCGCACATTCGCGAACTAATAACCCAAACCATACCATTTTGTTGTAAAAGAGAGAGTAAGGCCAAACATTTGCCTTAGTTGTGTTCAAAGCACTATTTTAATTGCTGCAACTCACCGTTTGTCCTCTGTACCCAAGTAATTCACCTTCCCGTTCAAAGAAACTCGTCAGTGTTGTTCTGCATGGTAACACTAGTCCATAAATCACAAAAATCCTTAAAAGCATCCATGGATCCACCAGTAGCCCTGGTGGCATTGAATGTTGCTCCATTGAATGCCCCTCAGAGACAATTAGAGTGGCACCCTCTAGCAGACCTGGATTATCAGATATCTGAAGAAATGTTGATGCGCAGCAAGTACCACATTCATCTGTTGAATTAATTAAAGATTAAACATGAAGCTGGAACAGATGTATTAGGTATCTGGGACTCTTTTCTCCCTATCTTCAAGCTCCCACAGGTCAACCAGTTTCCTGAGCTAATTCATCTATGTGCTGAATGCTATGACCCTACTCAAAGGGCAGTGCTTGACCCCTCAGGCTCAGCTGTTTTCTATATCACTCGTGAAGCCATCAGAGAGATGATGCAATTCAAAACTCAGAAGAAATTGGTTCCTTTGTCACTGAGTGATCTGATTAAGAAAGGAGCCAGGTTGACAGATGCTCAGGTCACTAAATTAAATCAGATCTACATTGACTCTGACTCTGTCAAGTATCCTCCTATCAACCATGTGTACCTCAATCAACTGGGCAGAGATCGAGTAGATATGATCAGTCCTATTATCACAAAATCAGTACTAAGGGCTGCAACCAAGCAAGATTTCATGTAACTCTTTCAACCAGACTTTAGACTAAGGATTAGCCTCCTTAGTCAGAGAGGGCTCTCTCACAAACTTTTGATAAAAATCATTCACAACAACAGATGGCTAACTCTTCACACATTCATGAAAACAAAGCTGGTTGGACACATATCAAATTGGTCTTCATTGGGCTATGGAGTCTCACACATTTAGTAAACAAAATCACAGTCATTTCATGGAAGTCAAGGCTCTTTGCATCAGATGCTCAAACATATTTCACATAAACCACAGCTTGCCAAACATACAGGAAGTCAGAGCATTAAAAATGAATTCTGAGTGATTATGCTATAACAAGGCTGTAAAAGAACATTAAGAGAATAAACCACCATCATATTTGAACAATATAATCCATTGAGAATCTTGAGAAGAAACAACCACTGCTTTACTATTACTGTAATAAGTCTTTACATTGGCCTAAATAAACTCTGTTTTTGTATAAAATCTCCAACCTTTTTTACATCAGAGTCATTTCTATATATAGGAAAACAAAAATACAACTACTTGAGACTCCTCCTCCAGCATGAGGGGAGCTCGAAATCCTATCATTAATTGCCTTATCCATATCTAAACAAACTAATTAATCACAAAGGTATTGCGCTGTGAAAACATAGAGTCCCATTCCCATTGAAACTCTAAGTCTTTCTCCTCGTGTGCATTGATGCTTTCTTGAACTTTGACACCTGTATCATTTCAGTAATAGCCAATACATGCTGGAGAAACATTCACTGAACGAGCAGCTTCGGATACTTGTTGTGTGGATGACTCATCAGTTGATGAAGATCTGTGCCCTATTTTCACGGTCTCTGCCTCCCATTAGTCCTTATGCACTAAAAGACTATGCTCCAAGCCATTTAATTCCTTTAATAACCACGCATAATCCAATATGCCTTATGATCTGGACACTTTGTGAGCTGAACAGGTGTACCACTCAAAATTTCGGTAACCCTACCAGAACCCTAAAAATTCGGCTATAAAGTAACTTTAGGAAGACTTTAACAAAAATTTCACCTTTTCCTTCAATACTTACACCTGCCACCTTTTGAATATCTGTATAGCTTTGTATAATCTCCATGCTGGCCTCGAGTAATCCTTTTCAAGATTTGCTGACCTCAGCATCAATTTCATTTTTTTACATAAATAGTCATCTACAGCAGTTTCGTAGCGCGCTACGAAACTGCTGTAGGTAATCAAAACAGAACATATGAATCTTAAAGAACTGATGACTTAACTTCATGATTTCTTCAGCTACTTTGTACAGGTGTAAGGGATCCAAAAAGTTTCAAAATGATGACAACCAAAATTTATCAAAACTTGAAAAGCAAATTTCCCCTTGGATTAATCAGCTAGTTTACCTAGCTTCTTCTTCAAACTGCTAACTTCTTCCTTCAAAGCCTTGTTTTCTGCTCTTAAGCTTGTATTCATCTGTTTCATGATTTTTGCCTGCTTCAGAGCTGGCACCGTCCACACATATACATCAGACACTGAGTCAATTTGGCTCATTAGACTTGTTCTGCCTTTTATTACAGCCTTTTTATAATTTGCATATCTCACTGCCCTTTCCTTAGAAACATTTTTAATCTGAGGCATTTCTTCTTGTGTTGTTCCTGCTTGTTGCTTGATAGCAATGACATTTCCACCTTGGCTGATGATGACCCTATTACCTTTGTTTTTACTTCTCGCTGCATGAACTGTTCTGGTCAAAACCTCAAGTACATCTGTACTAGGCACTTCTAAAGGTGCCTTCTCTTTCTGCGCTTTCTCCACCTCTTTCATTTGTCCTCTTGTGACTGGCCTACGTGGCTTGAAAGCATATTCTTTACTAGGCTCCTCAAATCTCAACCTTTTTGAAGCTCTTGGTTTCTTAGTACTTTCGGGTGAAGATTGAGTGAGGTCAATATGCATTGGCTGCACTGGGTGATCTTGCTCAAACTCTATTGGTTCAATCTGTATTGGCTGATCTTGCTCAAGTTCAATAGCTTCAAGTAAGTCACTTAAACTGCCTTTTGAAATAGGGCTTTCTTCCACAGTAATTGACTTACCTTTCTCCTTGTTTAGTTGACCTCTGGTTTTCACCCTTGAAATCTTTTCAACTTCACTTGGTTTAGCTTCATCCTTCTTTTTCTGGATCTTCTGCTTTGATGACTGAGGTGTCTCCTTAGATGATGACTTAGGTGTTTCCTTTGCTGATGATTTAGGTGTCTCTTTTGCTGCCACTGACTTCTCTGATTTCCTTAACTTGGTTTTAGGCTTCTTTTGGTCTGTCACCTCTTTTCTGATCTCAGCCAGAGTAGGTTCCTCACTCCTTTCTTCCCTTTCTCTCACAGGCAATGGAGTGAGGCCTGTTTTGCTTGGAAAGCCGGCCATAAAAACAAATGAATCCCAATCTCTGCCAATCTTTTGTAAACCATCCAATACCAGCAACTTCACCAAGCCATGATGAAACAAGGATGTTTCACAACCATCTTTCTTTAACTGGATTTTATCACACATTTTACTAATGCTTCTGAACAAATAGAAAGGGATATCTATTGAAGCCTTACCTGTGAAATGCAACAAAAGTTTGAAGTGATAGGAATAAACTTTATTGTACCTTCCCTCGCATGTTAGGTATTTCTGGATGCATGTGAGGAGCATAACATAATGTTCTTTTATGTAACTCCTTGGCACCGCTTTGGTGAGGTCCTCATTTACATACGGTTCCTTCAAAAATTCTTTACAGGGACTCATGTCGAATCTAAAGTTTTTGAACCATTCTTGACCTCCCCTCGAAATTTCAGTGACCATGGAAATGGCTTCAGGAGACACAGGAAATTCTAACATTGACACCTTTGAATTCAATCCAGTAAAATTCAATGCAAAAGCCTTCGTTACCTCTGCATGTCCTCCCCTCAACTTCTCGCAGAACCTCCAGCAACCAGCATTTCGAAAGGCTCTTGCTACACCTTCATCCCTGAGTGTAACATCAAGCCCCTCTGGCTCTGTCCTCAGGCACTTACCGGATCGATGTTCCCTCTTTTCCATCTTGCTTCGAATATCTTCACACAGGGAACTAATAGCAGCTACAGCTCGAAAACAATCTCGACTTTGGAGTGCAGGCTCGCTTGCAATGATCCCTTTAAATGAGAACTCGGGCTTCTCATACAGCAGACATGTTTACACATTATGAAAAACACATTATGACACAACCATACCTCATAAAATCCCTTAAGATGATATTCATATGCGTGATTCTGGACCTTATGGCGGAATGATGATTTATCATAACCTGGAGAGGACATCAACTGACAAACATGAATGGACCTATGACTCACCCCTCCCAGATTTGACATTGCAAGAAAAAGTGCTACAAAAAACCCCGAAACCCCGATTTCGTAGCGCGGACAGTTCAAATTTAACAAAACGCGCTACGAAATGGCTGATAAACAGTACGCTGCAAAAAGACGGAAACATCATTGCGCAGCTAAATTGACCAAACAGACTGCGCTGCGAAACTGCGCAAAGTACTAATGACATGACATGCCTTAACTGACAATGATGGAGGGTATCTAACGATTTTTTTTTTTACACGAACTTACATCAATACCTTTTGAAATTCAAATTTCAAAATGACACACACACATATAAACCTATTCACAAAACTGAAGACTTTTATATGAAACTTGTGGACAACATTACATACATGAACTATGGTTCTAAGTGATAACAAGTCCCATTTTGGGCTACAATTTAATTGAGTTTGTTGATGAAACTGTGCTGGTAATGATGCTTATGTTTTCCCCTGGCAAATCTCCAGTCTGCTATGACTATGCCACTTACATATCAGAAAAAATGCATGAGCAATTGATGAACCTGCCAAGAGAAAGGGTGTTCAGATACACCTCCTACATCTACCACTTAATGTTGTACTATCAACACGAGAAATTTCATTTTGCTATGAAAAGAGTGGATGCACAAGGGAACCCAAGGTCAGTAGTCTATTGGTCTTCTGCCTTCCACTGCAGATCTGAATCTCCATACACTTACTGTGAATTCATAGATCTCTTCATCCACCCCGCCATGTCTATGCTGATGAGCTCACCTCCTCCAAGACTTACTGATGAAATGCAAAGGGTCCTACAGCTATCCAAAACATACAGCATTGGGGACTGGTACTTTTACCAGCACCACACAGTTATCAGAATATATGGGTGTGAATTGCCTCCCTACAGATTGCCCAGGTATGTACCCATGAGATTGTTTGCCCTGGAATACTTCAGGCAATTTGGAAATGCCGATGTGCTGCACTTTTTAGGCAGAGGCAAGAAAGCACAACTGAAGGTCAGCAACCAACTTGGCCATTTTATCTATAACAAGAGGGAGGAAGGTTGGCGAGAAGCAGACAGAATGCTTGAGTCCCTTGGCCTTCAGACTAGTTTTCTTTGGACACCCTATGACCCCAATCACTTCATAACTCTAAGAAGGGTCAAGTATAGGCTATCCAGTTATGATCATGTAAGGATTCCTCACATAGAAAAACATGCAAATCAAGTAAAATGGAGGAGAGGAACTTTAGAGGAAGCTGTCACACAAGAAGAGTTAAATGAAAGAGCAATAAGAAATCTGAGGAAGATCGCTGACCTTGAGCTTTGTTCACAGGTGTTTACTCTTCCAAGCACACAAGTGGGAGCAGTTTCCTCCTCCTCAACTGCAAATCAGCAAGCAGCCAAAGCTAGTGAGCAAACCTCTAGCAAAGGCAAGGAAACAGAGATGGAAACGGAACAGCTACCTCATGAGGAGGTGCAACAGAAACAGCAGCAGGTAGAGCAGCCACAACAGCAGGAACAACAACAAGAAGAGGGGCAGCATGACAAAGTGCAGCCATTACAACAAGAAAGGGCAGCTGAGGCCCCAATTTTCACTGAGCAACAGGCTCAGAATACTGTGCCTCCCATGCAAGAGATTACTACTGAAGCTTCAGTCCTCCAAACTCCACAAAAGGAGGATGTAGGTAGGAAAAGGGACAGAGAGACTCCCCTCACATCATCCATAAATCAGGGAGGAAAAAGGCATAGGATGAACCCCTTCTCTGAGGAGGAAATGCCAATTGGGCAGTCTCTAGGCATGGGCCCACCAAGTAGAGAAGCATCTGCTAGCTCCTTCCAGCAGGGACAAGACAGAACAGTGGGAGGAGAAGTCAGCTCCTCAAGCCACCAAAGAGAAGCTGAAGGAGGAATCAAACAGCAGTTTATTGACATTAAAAGGAAAAATGAGCCACTTAAAATACAGCTCTACAACCATCTGCTAAAAATGGCTCCTACTAACCAGCAAAGACTGATGTCTGCCTATGATGTTCAGGAGGGCAAAATGATCATGAGTCATTTTATGCCAGCTGTACTACAGCCACAGTCCCCTGTAGACTATATAAGGACCAATCTTGAGGTCCTTGCCAAGGACGTCCACCCAATGGACAAAATTGAATTGCACAAACAAACGGGTGAGATGGTGTATGCCTCCTTGGCAGACAAAACACTAGACAATTACAGGCTAGAAAATAGCCTAAATAATACAACTGCCCAGCTTGAGTTGGAAAGGGCATCCTCTCAAGCGAAGGATAACAGAATTAAAGCCTTAGAGGATATAATTATAGAACTTGGGCATGATCCCAAGGATATTAAGGCTGTGCAAGCATTGTTGAAATTAAGGGATGCAGACATGGCAGCCCTTAGAAAGATGGTCAAAGTCCCAGCAACAATTCACCCACAGACTGAAGAAGTTGCTCAGCTAAGGCATGATAAAGATGCCACTGCTTTGCTGGTATCCTTATACAAGCAGCTAATCCAGACTCAAGAAAAGCTGGGAGAATCAGAGGCTGCCCAGGCAACATTACAGGCAGCATTGCAGCAAAAGGAAGGAGGTCAAACCTCTCAGCCTCCTCCTGAAATAATTAACCTTGAGGAATCTCCTCAAACCACTGCTCCTCCAACTCAACAAACAGAACCAGCAGCACCATCCACCTCAGCACCAGCACCAACAACAGACCAGGCTTCAAGCCTGGACATGCAGAAACTAAGAAATGAAATCCAAGCCCCGGAAGCCCAAATGTCAGAGTTAAAAGAGGCCAGGGAAAATTTGGGCAAGTTGAATGAACGATATGACAAATCCAAGCAGACTGTAGCATAAAAGGGCAGGGAAATAAAGGCCCTTAAAGACAGGATAAAGGAGCTGGAAAAGGAGCTCACATTGGATAAGGTGACAGCTGAGCTCAAGACAGTGCTATGGGCCAACATTGGCCAATCTATCACTGACCTATGGCAGTACATTGAGACAATCCATGAGCAGTTGGAGCTCATTGCAAAAGCACAGAGGGAAATCCAGAGATCAAGGGCATCTCTAGGCAACATGCCTGAGGTTGCCAATAGAATGATCAATGTGCTTAACAATAGAACAAGTGCTCAGTTAGCCACTATGGGAATTTCCAACAGAACTGAGACTATCCAGCTAATAAAGAGGGTCCTAACACTAAGAAGCCTAGTGCAGACACTAGAAAGAAGGACCCAGGATATGCAGACCGAGGTCAATAGATTCATGGAAAAATTTGTGGCTTTGCAAAACAGAGGTCTTCCAGGCTTATTGAACAGCGCAGGAAAACTTCTTTCACATGAAAACTACGCCAAGAGGGTGAATACCTTTGCCACAAATCAGATTACAGAGAAAGCCAGCACCTCAGAGGAAACATGGCCAGCAACAGGACAAAGTCTCTACAACAGGGTAGAGAGCTTATTTTTTATTATGGATGAGATCAAACATCTGTTTGAAGCGCCTCCCAATTTCTATAAATATACAGAGGCAGATGAGACATTAGATGCAATTCTCAGACATCAATTGCCAACACAGGAATGGTGGACTAAGGCAATACAGATGATATTATAAACCAGAGCCTGTAAACCAAATTTTGTTATTTATTATTCAAATCTACCAGTGATCATGCACAGGAAAGCTTGAAAAGATCAGCAAGCATGAAAGAGAAAGGGCTGAGCCAACTCAGCAGAACTAATTGGCCAACAAAGCACAATTGATAGCTAACAGGTAGCAGGGCCGAAAGTTACAGCACGACATGCCAAAAAGATGCATTTCTCAGAGTTAAAACAGAACGTTAGACCGACTCAGTGACCTCTAAAGGCCAAAATATCTTCTGACAAACATAAAGAGCTTTTATGTTGTATTAAAGGCAGCAATAACTTTTTATCTACTGTTCTGTACAAAGTTGGTGAAATATTTATTTCTCAGATGACTCAACGCCTTAGATATTTTGTATTACCGTTTGTATATATTTGCCCCTCACATAAGCTTGCAGGGGTTGTTGTTGATTTCTTTTGAAGAAGTTCCTATGCTGTAATCTTCGTAGAGTTTAATAACATTAGTAATGGAATTTTTGAAGTTCTGAGTTGTTTGAATGCGTTCATGGTGTTTGTTGAAGTTGGCAGGATCCATGTGCATCTCATATACAATAAGTTTTCTGTAACTCTCTTCGTTTTGTGTTTCAATCTTTTATAACCCATAAATGTTTCTAAGTTCTAAGTATTTAGCAGCAAAGAAAAAGAATAGCCTTCAGGATTTATTCATGGAATACCTTGAGCTCAATCTATGTTGTTAATGAATGTTTTCCTCAGTTATAATCTTGATAAGTGTAATTCTTAATTGCTACACTTTCAGAATATATCTTTCACATTGACCCTTTTTTCAGGAATTCAAGTTTGCTCCTGAGCAATATATTTCACTTTCACAGCATTAGCTTAATGGAGAATTCTTAATTGCTTTCCATTGGCTAAACATGCATCATCATACATCATCACTTAAGCTTTAAATTTGTTTGTTGGGATACCCAATAGGCCCTGCAGTCTGAACATTCCCACTGAAGCATTTCAAACATTTCACAACCCTAGACTCCATTGCCCAATGAAATACAACCATCTAAACATTACATCTTAGGTATTGAAAGACCTCCTTCAACCAAAACATAAACAAAAACATGAGCATAATAGCTAGCCTAAAACACTATCATAATAGAGACAAATCATAAAGAGAGAGCCCTCTCTGATTATAGTTTGGCTAGAAACCGTAATCCAAAGATTGGTTAGTGGTTACCCCGACCGTATTCCCTTGGGAGTCATAGGGAACAACCTGGGAGTTAACATAAATGGCGACTCCACTGGGGAAAATCATACTTTTCGAACCGTTGTCTATCCATAGACAGTGGTTCTAAAAAAGCTTAATTAGTCCCTCAAACAATCCTAAAATATCTTAGAAAATACCAAAAACAAATTCAGAAGCTGGCTCCTAAAAGGGAAAACAGGCACACTAGGTCAAACCCTGACCCAAATCCACCAGCTGTGTTTGAGAATCCTAATATAATCCCTAGAATCATTAGGAAGCAGCAAAGGCAGGAAAATCCTACTGATTTGACTCCTGAGATAGCCCACCCTGGACCAGTTCCAACCCCAATCAAGGTTCTATTTAGGTCTACCCCTGTCTCCCCCAGTTCACCATCTACATCTCAAAGCCCTCCTTTCACATCTTCACCCACTGCACATATCCCCTTGAAAAACACTCTAGGTGCTGCTACACCTGTTACCCCTGTGGTACACACCGTTCCTTTTATCCCTGTTGCTCCTGTAAATCCCCCAAACCTTGTGAATATGGCTAATAGATATGCACCCTTGCAGTTACCTGCTAATGCTCCAGCTTTACCTCAAGACTATCAATCCAAGATCTCGTATTTTGACTCCACTGGCCCTTTCACAGCTATTCAGCACGCCAAAAGAATGCAAGACCATTTTGAGAACTATGAAATCGATGATGACAGTGTGAGAATGAGGATTTTTGTCCAAATCTTGACTGGGGATGTAAGAACTTGGTTTAGATCCCTGACTGTAAATACCATCACAACTCCTGATGAGCTTTATCAAGCCTTTACTAACAGATGGGAGAAGAAGAAGGATCCTCTGCACATACTTGGTGAATATGACACTATCAAAAGGGGTCCCCAAGAGACTGTTTTGGAGTATTGTGCAAGATTCAACAATGTATATAACGCAATCCCACAAAATTTAAGACCCCCTCCTGATTTAGCCTTGTACAAATTCCCTGATGGTTTTGACCCTGACATGGCGTATCAATTGAAGGAAAGAGCCCCTGAAACCCTTGAAGAGGCTCAAAAAGTTGCTGTCACAGTAGAGGCTAACCTGATTGCCAAAAGAAACAGGGCAAGATTGGAAAAGAGAACCACTTTCAAAGAGGAACCCTCAGCTTTTGATCAAAAATTGGATGCAATACTCACTGGTATGAAGAGACTGGGTGACAGAGTAGAATCAGTTGAGAGAAAGTCATCATGGGAAGCACCACAAAACAACCCTCCTAGGAATCCAAATTTTAGGAGAACTCAAAACCCAAACGTTGGCAAGGCCAGTGCTGACCAAGACATAAGACCCCCTTTCCAAGAAAACTATGCTGAAACTGCCACATCAAGTGAACCCAATGAAGATTCTCAGATTAATTTAATGGGTCTAGATGGTGAAAGTCAAGTCTTTTTGACACAAGAAGACCATGAGGATGAGGTAATCAAGTTGTTCCCAATCAAATCAGGTGAGTCATTTGATTTCAAACAAGGCTATGACACAGTTGTTTATGAAGTCCATAAGCAATACAAGCTAAGGAGCAGAACTGTAAATGTAACACAGCCTGAAAAGATAAAAGATAATCAGCAGCCCAAAAGAGCCATAGTTACAGAGCCAAATGACCCAACAGATTCACTTGCAAAAGAAGTAACCATTGAAGAAATCACTGAACCAGCTTCTTCAAAACAGCAGCCCATGGCTGCATCATCCTTGCACCCTAACCCAAGTGTCACTCCTCAAGAGATGAGCAAGAAGGGCAAGCCTCAAAATCAGGATAAGAATCAAGAAGAAGAGTTAGTGAACAAGGAAAGAAATGTCATCCACAGCCAAAAGACCCAATCCGAAAAACCCTTTGACCTAGAAACTGAAATTAGTAAATTGAAGATAGCAATTCCTCTCTCAGAATTGGCCAAACACAGCATCTACAAACAACAAATCAGGAAATCCCTCCAACTTACTAGCAACAAAGATGATGTTAATGTGTTGGATGATACCCCAGAGCTACTTTTTGGCCCAGAGGTGGATGGAAAGATAGCAGGTGTAGGCATTTTACCTTTCTATGTCAACCTGCATGTTCATGACAAGATATTACACAATAAAATGTTTGACTCGGGTGCCTCTCACAACCTGATGCCCAAATCAGTCATGGAAAGACTAAACCTGGATATTACCAGACCATACAAGGACCTGTTCTCCTTTGATTCCAGCCAAGTCAAGTGCTTAGGCCTAATAAAAGATCTATGTGTGTCTCTTGTTCAGTACCCAAACAAAACAATTCTAATGGATGTGGTAGTTGCTAACATCCCACCCAAGTATGGGATGCTGTTATCAAGATCATGGGGGGCTAAACTTCAAGGTTCCCTACAGTTAGATATGTCATATGCTACCATCACTTTTTTTGGGCAACCAAAGAGATTGTACAGAGAAACATTAATGAAATACATGGTCAGCAATGAAGAAAAGCCTCAAAACTTTCCCATATATGTTGTCCATTAAGACATAGACTCATACATTCTCTTCAATGATAATACAACTCTCTCAGATAGTGAGGGTGAACCCAAGACACTCATACAAGAGGAAGACACTAATGAGAAAACTCCTACCCAAGAAACAATGATTAAGCAAACATTAAACACAGTTGCTGCTCAAGAAAGCGAACAGGTTCCCTCAAGTGAGGAGACTGCCCTAGAAAACAAACCAGATGGCACACCAGAGCTTCAACTTACAATTCCAGCACACAAGGAGGTCATTAAGTTCTCCCTGGAACAAGACATCCTATGGTTCCTTGAATTTGACGGGTCAGTCAACAAATTAGGGGTAGGAGCTGGAGTTTGGATACATAATAAACAAGACAGTCATGCAGAAGGTCGAGCCTATAGACTAAATTTCAAGTGTACTAATAATATGGCAGAATATGAAGCTCTTTTACTAGGCCTCAAGCTAGTAAAGTTCTTACAAGCCACAAAAGTCTCAATTATGGGGGATTCAGATTTAGTCATCCAACAAGTGAAGGGAAATTTTGTCACCAATGACAAGAGACTGAGGTCTTATAGGTCTACTGTGGCTGAAATACTAAGCTTCTTCTCTGAATTCCAAATCACCAAAATTTCTAGGACCCATAATCTTCATGCTCATAGTCTAGCCACATTTGCAAGTACCTGCAAGCTGCCTTTTGAGCCCCATCATCTCTTTACAACTGAGGTAAAGCACAGACCTTCTGTCCCAAACAATGTCAAAGACTGGCAGGTATTTGAAGATGATGCACAAATAAACAACTTCTTGATCTTGCAACAAGAATTTGCAGGACTAAATATTGACACTGAAAGAGCAAGTCAATCACAAATACTTGAAAGAGAAAGTCAATCACAAATACTTGAAAGAGCAAGTCAATCACAAATACTTGAAAGAGCAAGTCAATCACAAATACAGTTTGAACAGACTCACCACCCAATATCACCCAAAACAACAAAACAAATGTTAAATCCAACTATTTTCAACAAGGAGAACATACAACAAATTCAACAAACCAATCATGGGGAAGTAGCTGTGGTAGAGGCTGAAATCATAGAGCTGAAAGACAATTTTCTCCCAACAGGACTAACTCCATTAGAAGACATCTTTGACTCAAATGACATCCCTAGAAAACCAAAAATGCAGCCCCTAAATACAGCCATTGAAGAATGCAACATTGGCACTATTGATAAGCCCAAGATAATAAAGCTATCTGCATCTCTGCCTCCTGACCAAAAACCCAAATACATTGACCTTTTCAAAGAGTTTCAGGATGTCTTTGCATGGGGTTATGAGGATTTAAAATCCTATGACACCTCTATTATCCAGCATACTATCCCTCTCAAGCCTAATTAGAAGCCATTTAAACAAAAATTGAGAAGGATCAATCCCATGCTCCTCCCTTCAATTGAAAAGGAATTGCAAAAAATGTTTAAAGCAGGCATCATAGCACCAATCAGGTTTTCTGATTGGATTTCAAATTTGGTCCCTACAAGAAAGAAAACTGGTGAAATAAGGCTTTGTGTGGATCTTAGGAACATGAATCAAGTATCCCTCAAGGACAATTATCCCTTACCCAAGATGGATCACATTCTTCAACGGGTGGTAGGTGCCTCGAGGATCTCATTACTTGATGGATTCTCAGGTTTTAATCAAATCTTAGTACACCCTGATGATCAAGACAAAATTGCATTTACAACCCCATGGGGAACTTTCAAATATGTAAAAATGCCTTTTGGATTGAAAAATGCAGGGGCAACGTTTCAAAGAGCAATGGATATTGCTTTTGCCAAAGAGATTCATGACTTCCTTGTCATTTATTTGGATGACCTCACACCCTTCTCAAAATCTGACCAATAACATTTGAAACACTTGAGGCAGATCTTCTTAACATGCAGGAAATATGGAATTTCCTTAAATCCCAAGAAATCTCTGTTTGGTTTGGAAGAAGGCAAGCTGTTAGGACATATCATTTCAAAGGATGGCATAAGAATTGACCCAGATAGGATACAAGCTATCTTACAAATGCCCCACCCAAGAAATATCAAATAATTACAAGCATTCTTGGGAAAGATCAACTTCTTGAGAAGGTTTATCCCAAACCTAGCAGAACTGATCAGATTACTGAATAATATGCTAAAGAAGGATTCAAAAGTAAAATGGACAGTTGAAGCAAATCAAGCCTTTGAAGGTATAAAATTGGCCCTTACCCAAACCCCAGTCCTAACAAATCCTCAATTTGACAGGGAATTTATCATATTTTCCTTTGCTTCCCAAGACACAATTGCTGTTGTTTTGTTACAGAAAGATGACCAAGGAAATGAGAAACCCATTGCTTTCTTGAGTAGAGCTCTTAGAGATGCTCCCCTAAAATACCAAATCATGGAGAAACAAGCTTATGCTTTGGTCAAGGCCATCAAAGACTTTATGATTTACATCGTCTATTCACATGTTATAGCTTATGTACCAAGTCCCATTGTCAAAGACATTCTCACCCAAGAAAATTTAGAGGGCAGAAGAGGAAAGTGGATTGCCAACATTTTGGAATTTGATATTGAGATAAAACCTACAAAACTAATAAAAGGGAAAGGTTTGGCCAAACTAATGACAGAAGCAAACTTCCAAGCCTTAGACATCAACCAGCTGGACAGTGAACCGGAGCTGGCGACTCCAAAGATCAATGTAGCCTTTGAACAATCCCCTTGGTACTCTGATATATGTTATGTATTGCAAAACCTGTGTGCTCCACCAGGATTGTCCAGAACTAACTGTAGGTTCCTAAAAATGAAAGCTTCAAGATTTTGTGTCATGGAAGGAAATTTACTTTGGAAAAACCATGAAGCGATATTGCTAAACTGCTTAATTGAGGATGAGACTAACAAAATCATGAAATAATTTCATGCAGGTGACTGTGGTGGACACTTGTATTGGAAGTCCACTGTGGATAAAATACTGAGGGCTGGTTACTATTGGCCTACCCTGTTCTCTGATGTTAAAAAGTTTACTACATCATGTCATAAATGTCAAGTGTTTGAGGGAAAGAGAAAGTTACTACCACTTCCCTTAAGGCCTATTGCAACAGAGAGACCTTTTCAACAATGGGGCTTGGGTTTCATTGGGGAAATTCATCCCTCATCCTCAGGCCAGCACAGATGGATTCTAACAGCTACAGACTATTTCACTAAGTGGATTGAAGCTGCTCCATGCAGACAAGCAAATGATTCAATAATCATTCAGTTTTTGGAGAATAACATATTGGCTAGATTTGGCTGCCCTGACAAAATAATAACAGACAATGCTGCTGCTTTCAGATCTAAGAAGATGGTGAATTTCTGCCACAAATTTCACATTACCTTGGGCCATTCTACTGCATACTATCCCCAAGGAAATGGCCTTGCTGAATCATCAAATAAAAGCCTGGTGAACATCATAAAAAAGGTGCTGGAAGAAAATAAAAAGAACTGGCACAAAAAGCTTGTGAATGCCTTATGGGCAGATAGACTAACAACCAAGAGATCAATTGGGGTCAGCTCATATGAGTTGGTTTATGGATTAGAAGCCAAATTCCCTTCATCACTAGGAGTTCCTGTTATGAAACTTCTTCAAGAAAGCCAAGCTAAACCAAATGATATGCAAGGAAGGATCAACCAAATAATATGCTTGCAGCAAACTAGAGATCAAGTCTACAGCAGAGTTCAAGTTTTACAAGAAAAATTAAAGAAGGCCTTTGACAGAAGGACTAAGGCAGAAGATTTCAACATTGGTGACAAAGTCCTCAAGTGGGATTCAAGAAGGGAAGATAAAGGAAAACATGGAAAATTTGATTCCCTTTGGAGAGGACCATTTGCTGTCCAAGCAGTACAAGGAAACAATACTTATTTCCTTAAAAGTCTTAATGAAACTGATTTGGATGAAGGTCCTGTGAATGGCAGGATGCTGAAGCACTATTTTGACTACTACCCATAAGTGCAGTCTAAGTTTCCATTGTACATATTCAAGTGTATATATTACTCTCTGTAGGATGTAAAATTGCAGTTTCTCAAGTTTTATTAACTATCAGCAAAAGGCAAATAGGATCAGAGATCTACCAAGATGGGAAGAGCACAATTTTGGGCATTTTAAAGCAGCATACTTCAAGTGTGGGTGAAAGCAGTCAAAAGCCAAGGCATTCTGACCTGCTGTTCTTTGTCTTTCAAATGAAAAACCATCCCCATGTGGAGCCACTGTTAGCTACCTATACCAATAGGTTTCATATTTCATGATTGGAAAAGAAAGTTCCAAATATGCTCTGCTTTGATGATGCAAAGATCCCATATTTCCAAGAGAAGACAAGGTGTGTATATAGCTAGATGTGGACTCAATTTTGATGGATGGTCCAATAGCTTAATCTGGATCATGCCATGTTTTAAATTTTCAGTTGTAGAATAGAGAAAAAAGTTTGTCCAAACTGTTTAAGCTTGGCAGACAAGTAGCTTAGGTAGAGAAATAAGGCTCCCATCTGCTTAATCTGGGACCTTGGAAGCAATAAGGGTAGCATTAGATAGAAAATCAAAAGGAAAAAGCCAGAGAAAAGAAAAGGCAAATAAGGGTCTGCAAGTCTAAGTGCACCCTCCAAGAAGAAACAAAAAATGCTAGGCAAATAGATGGGTAGGCAGATGGGGTTGCAGAAGTGTCATTCCTTACAATTGAAAGTGTGCTAACCTATTTTCATAAAGCAAAATCAATGGATTGAGAAGGTCTTCTTCTCCATCAGGTTGCAGCAAAACAAAGAAGCATGTCTAATTTCCCCCTTTTCCCCTTTCCCATTCATTACTAACATCCCCTCATCAGTTGGGATTCATGGAAGAATTTGCGGTTTTATGGTGGTTCTTGTTCCTTTAAAAGCCACATTTCTTGTCTAAAAATCTTTTCATTTTGATCTACTCCCTAAACTAAGTGATTTTCAAATCAACTTAGTGATATCACCCCTCATCCAATCTTTCATCCACATTAATCCCTAACTTCTATTATATAATTCCCCCTATGTTACCCTTTCCCTACTATTATAACACCATAGTGTAAAACCCCAAACATTGTATAAATATCCCTCCCCTTGGCATTATAGCCATATGTCCTCTGTCAGGGATCAAATGGACATCTAGTCAGTTTGAAAAACCTAAGCCTTACCCCCCTTCCCCTTTCTGAATCCATTTGACCCATTAAACCCTTTATTTGCTAAGAAAACGTTATGAAAAACCCTTTTTACCCATAAACCGCTTCATTTGCAAAAAGCGCACAAATACCCACTTTTTCCAACTTATCCAAAGTATGGGCGCGATATTATTTTCATTTGAAAATACAAACAAAACCATATAATTCCACCGAAACCCAAAGTCCCGCTGGGCACTCCTTTCGAAAGAAAATAATATTTTATTACTTCCCCGCACCCGTATCGATCAGTCATCTCAGCGTCCCGTCGACCGTTGGATCGGGCCCCTTTGATCCGACGGCCCTCGTGCATATCGGACCGGCCCCGACGTACGAGATTTACCTTCCGATATCTGTCATAGGGTGACGTCAGGCCTCCGCCACGCGCCACCCCCACAGCGTATCAGAGGTACATCTAACATTCCTGCCTCCGTAACAAAAGCAGTGCGATATGAAACCGCCAACCGTTTCTGGTTTCGGGTGATCCACCCTGCCAGCGTCACCACCGTGTCAGCGCTCCATCCTCCAGTTGTGTTATAGACAAATTTGTGCCTTACAGCAACAAGCATGAATTGTCAATAATCCAAGGGATCCAAAGTTCCCTAAACATGATGTTCCTACCCCTAGAGGAACAAGATCAGCAAACCAACAGCTCTCAGATCAGTTCTCCACCTGAAAACACTCAAAAACAAGCAATTCTGAAATCAAAGCAGGTGCTCCACTAGGTTTCTGCGTTGAAACTCAGTTGCTCCATGGTGTACCTGCGTTGCAAAGCAAGTGGAACAAAGGCCACCTGCGTTGAGCGAGATGAGACAAGTGGCACACTGAGTCATTGCTCTGGAATCTTCCAAAAATGACACTTGGATCAGGTATTTCACCTTGTGATGAGTCAGATGCTCTGTTTCTCCAAGTGGAAGCAAGGTTCTCCAAGTGGACTCAAGAACTGAAGATCAACTAAAGATTAACTGAAGAGAGAGAGGACACAAGGTAGCTACACATCAGTTGCAAGCTGACTCATCCTTTCTCAATTCATCTATATATTGAGCTCTCTCCTATGAGCTCAGGAGGCTGGAATTTTGTGCAAAGTAATGATATGTTGTTGGTTTCACTATAGAACTATTGGGTGATTGTTTGAGAGAGGTGAAGAGGAGAAATTCTTTCTGCTGGGAGGTGTTGCTGGGTTGGAGACTTCAATGGTTGTAATACTCTCAGAACCTTTACTTCTTCATTAATAAAAGCTATTGAGGTTCTTCTATGTGCTCTTGTTTCAATAATATATTGTGATGATTGCATGTTTGGTTTACACTAATCCATGAACCAGTTATGATTGCATGCCTCTTGTAGTTTCCTTCTTTGTTATTTTGCAGGATCTCATTGTAGCTGGGCAAGCAAAAGAACAAGGAGCTAGGAACAAGTGGCTAAAGAGAAGAGTTTGGATTCGACATTAAGCGCAAGGCAACGGGTAGCGCTTTTCTCCATTCTCTTTTGCTTTCATAAAGAAGTAAACCTTAAGTAGTTTGTTTTACAGTTGTTGCTAAGGAACTATCACCCTTAGAGTGGGATAGGGTCATCCGAGTCGGATACTTTTCCCTACAACAAACTGGCGACTCCACTGGGGATCGTATCCGTTTGATTGTGTTTGTAGTATTTTGCTATTCATTTCCTGAACAAGAGAGTACCAAATCGAAAAGCTTTTGACTATATCAAAAGCGAAGTAGAGGGCAGCTACTCTGGCTCATTTCTGAGCAAGTTCATGATTTGAAGAGCTGATCTACAACGATCCTTGTAAGCTCTTAGTGATAGATTTTCACCTTCCTAATCATCCCTTTGAGTGTGCTTGACTGATTGCTTCTGATTTGAGCAAAAACTGTGCATTTTTGAGAAAATTGTGACCCGGAAACTGTGAAAATGCAACCTTCGTTTTCCAAAGCAGGTAGTACACAGGCTACCTGCTTTGCAACGCAGGTCTCGAAGGGGATACCTGCGCTGAGAGCCATATTGGCTGTGAAGCACCTGCGTTGGCCCAAATTTGCCTAGTGCTGTTGGGGTTTCCTCCTTTTCTCTTGCCTGTTTTCACTATTGATTTGGCTGCCAGTTACCAGTCTTGCACCTGTTCTGAAACCAATATTACTTGCCATCATTCCGCCTCTGTTATATAACGAAATTGTACTTGTTCTTTTGTATTTCTTACATCACTTACAATTTCCCATAACGAAAGTGAACTAGTCTTGCTTTTGGCCTCTTAGATCTGAACCTGTGTTAGGCATTTTGCTGGTCTAAAGAGTTAGCTTGTTTGCTGTCCATAGCTGATTAGTCATTTACTTTCGTCATTATGGTTTGATTTCATGCATTTCCAGTGATTAAGCAAGTGAATCTTAAGGTGTCTTTTGATTTTGGACAAGCTTGTTTACTTTCGCTTTAAATCGAAATCAAAGTTATATAACAACTTTCTTTTTGTAACCCATCCACATTAAGAAAGGGAAAAGAAAATACATGCATTGTGCATTTTGCATTTGATTGTTTGCTTGACGATTTAGGAAAAATTTGCATTTAGTGTGTGCTCTATGATCTGTGTGAAAAGATTTGCCTTTCTTTTCCCTCAGTAGTTAAGGTTTTCAAAGTTGAAAGATTGAAAAGTTTGCTTCTCATCTTAGACTGCATTCAGGAATTTGTCATATACATCTCGTGGTGATCCTTAAAGGCAAACTGCTAAGCAAGATCAACATTAAAATAAATCCAATTTACATAACAACGCTTTGTAACATAACGCAAACAAATAGAGGTCTAGGTAGAGACGTGTTCCGGCGTCGTTAAACATAGTGACTGTCGATCTCTATGAAGGTGGGTGATTCCTCCTGAGAGTCGGTGGCACTAATACGGACTTGTGCTCCCACGTACCGTCGCGTATATATTGGGATACCCCTATAGGAACAAAGCCTTTATCCATAGGAAGCCGTGTCGGCCGCCCTACTGATCGCGATGCAGTGAACACAGCATTCACGAAGATCGACCACCCATACCGTAAAACGTATTCTGTGGTTTCGCGAAAAGTTTGGCACACCCTCTGCCTAGAACTCCAGAGCAGTTTCTTTTGGCCTTTTTCAAACTCTATAACTGAAAAAGTCCATCCGAGCATTTGTCACTTCGGGCTCGTTAATACATCGAAGGAGACTAGAGTCATCTTTAGCTTTTTCTCGACTCTTAAAACATGAAAAAGCAAGTTTGTGTCTAAAAGCGTCGTTAATAAAATTTATTTTAAACGGAACATAATCACCTGTTATTCCCACGTTGATCTTTCAGTTGAAAAGTATGGAGCCCACCAACCAAGGAAGTAACCTTGGTGGAAGTCCAAATCCCTTCTCTTCTTGGGGAGATGTTGGTGCGCCTCATATGGCCACATTGTCACTTCCAGGATTGACAATTGGCCTACCTGTATGGCTCTTTTCAACTAATGTAGTTCAAATCGCCACTAATCCTGAGCAGTCGAATCAACAGTTAGACCAGTCTAGAACTACCCACCAGCCTTCCACTTCTTACAATTCTTCCTCTGATCCTTCATCTTCACAAGGTAGAGCCGGCAAAAGTCAGCCTCCCATGGAGAAGAAGGAAAAGAAGAAGAAAGAAAAGAAGCAGAAGGGGCCTATGGCGAAGGCGACTGGGGGCAAGCAAAAGACAGCTGACAAAAATCCACACACTGCACCGACCGGGCCTAAATCGCCATGTGTCATTTGCAAAGGGGCCCACTTCCATCGTGATTGTCCTTGTATTCCCCGGATACTAAGGGACTGGTCCCCAAGGTTGCACAATCCGGTAGCATCAACCTCTGGTAGTCATGTTGATTGCAGTCCGTCAACTAGCGAGAGTGAAGGACGAAGAGGGAGACCAAGATCACCCTGTATGTTGTGTGAAGGCGATCATGCCATCCACCGATGTCCATTCTTAGATGAGGCGAAGAGAGTTTTGGAAGATCGTCTGGTATCACCGTTACGACTTCCTCCTGGATACCAAAAACTCGTGCCTAATCCCTCGATAGTTGAAAATCCAGCTGGCCCGCTCAAGTGGTCAGCTGAAGTGTCGGTCATTGAGAATGAACCAACTGAATCCAGACCAGACGAAAGTCTAAAGGTCGAAACGGCAGTTGACCCGGTTCTTCCTTCAGAGGTTTCATCCTCAAATGACACCGTCGTTGAAGATTCATCTTCAAATGACACCCTCACTGAAGAGAATAAGGATGACACCGTCCAGATTCTTTTCATCAACACAGACTCTGATGAGCATCAGGGCAATGCGCCCTGTTATCAAAAAATCACTACTGAGGGCTGCAACCAAGCAAGATTTCATGTAACTCTTTCAACCAGACTTTAGACCAAAGATTAGCCTCTTTGGTCAGAGAGGGCTCTCTCACAAACTCTTGATAAAAGTCCTTCACTACAACAGATGGCTAACTCTTTACTCATTCATGAAAACAAAAGCTGGTTGGATACATATCAAACTGGTCCTCATTGGGCTATGGAGTCTCATACACTAAGTAAACAAGAAAAACATAGTCATTTCATGGAAGTCAAGGCTCTTTGCATTAAATGTTCAAACATACTCCATAAAAACCACAGCTTGCCAAACACACAGGAAGTCAGAGCATAAGATATGAATTCTGAGTGATTGTGCTATAAAAAGGCCGTAAAAGAACATATAATATAAAACACCACCATTATATTTGAACACAATAATCCATCGAGAATCTTGAGAAGAAATCAACACTGTTTTACTATAAGTGTAACAAGTCTTACAATGGCCCAAATAACTCTGTTTTGTATAAAATGTCCAACCTTTTTTACATCAGAGTCATTTCTATATATAGCAAACCAAAATACTACTACCTGAGACTCCTCAACAAGCATGAAGGGAGCTCGGAATTCTATCATTAATTATCTTATCTATATCTTAAACAAACTAATTAATTACAAAGGTATTGTGCTGCGAAAACAGAGGGTTCCATTCCCATTGAAACTTCAAGTCTATCTCCTCGTGTGCATTGATGCGTTCTTGAAATTTGACACCTGTAGCACTTCAATAATAGCCAAGCCAAGCTGGAAGAACATTCACTGAATGAGCAGCTTCGGATGCCTGATATATGGATGATTCATCAACTGATAAGAATCTGTGCCCTATGTTCACGGTCTCTGCCTCCCATTAGCGTTCATGCATTTAAGATTATGCTTCGAGCCATTTAATCCTCTAATAGTCACGTATGATGGAAGAAACCTTATGATCTGTCCATCTCATAAACTGAACAGGTGTACCACTCAACACCTCAGCAACCCTACCAGAACCCTAAAAATTCGGATATAAAGTGAAAACTTTAACAAAAGACAAAATTTCACCTTTTCCTTAAATACTTACACCTGGCACCTTTTTAAACATCTGAATGGCTTTATATAATCTCCATGCTAGCCTTGAGTCATCCCTTTAAGATTCGCTGACCTCAGCATCAATCTCAAATTTTTCATATAAACAGTCATCTACAGCAGTTTCGTAGCGCGCTACGAAACTGTTGTAGGTAATCAAAATTAAGCATATGAACCTTAAAGCAACAATGACTTAACTCTGTGATCTCTTCAGCTATTTTACACAGGTGTAAGGAATTCAAAAAGTTTCAAAAAGTTTCAAAATGATGAAAGCCAAAATTTACCAAAATCTGGAAGGCAAATTTCCCCTTGGATCAATTAGCTAGTTTGCCTAGCTTCCTTTTCAAGCTGCTAACTTCTTCCTTTAACACCTTGTTTTCTGCTCTTAAGCTTGTATTCATTTGTTTCATGATTTTTGCCTGCTTCAGAGCTGGCACTGTCCACACATATGCATCAGATACTGAATCAGTTTGGCTAATCAAACTTGTTCTGCCTTTCATTACAACCTTTTTATAATTTGTATATCTTACTGCCCTTTCCTTAGAAACATTTTTAATCTGAGGTATTTCTTCCTTTGTTGCTCCAGCTTGTTTCTTGATAGCAATAACATTTCCACTTTGACTGATGATAACCTTATTATTCTTGTTCGTGCTTTTGGCTGCTTGAACTATTCCGGTGAAAACCTCAAGTACCTCTGTCCTAGGCACTTCTAATGGTGCCTTCTCTTTCTGCTCTTTCTCCACTTCTTTGATTTGCCTTCTTGTAACTGGTCTGCATGGCTTAAAAGCATATTCTTTACTTGGCTCTTCAAATTTCAATCTTTTAGAAGCCCTTGATTTTTTAGAACTTTCAGGTGAGGACTGAGTGAGGTCAATATGCATTGGCTGCCCCGAGTGATCTTGCTCAAATTCTAGTGGTTCAATTTGTACTGGCTGATCTTGCTCTAGTTTAATGGCTTCAAGTAAGTCATTTAAACTACCTTTTGAAATAGGACTTTCTTCCACAGTAACTGACTTTCCTTTCTCCTTGTTTAGTTGACCTCTGGTTCTCACCCTTAAAATCTGTTCAACTTCACTTGATTTAGTTTCATCCTTCTTTTTCTGAATCTTCTGCTTTGATGACTGAGGTGTTTCCTTAGATGATGACTTAGGAGTTTCCTTTTCTGATACTCTAGATGGCTTAGGAGTTTTCTTCCCTGATGCTTCAGGTGTCTCTTTAGCTGCCACAGACTTCTCTGATTTCCTTGATTTAGTTTTAGGCTGCTTATGGTCTGTCACTTCTTTTCTAAGTTCAGCCAAAGTGGGTTCTTCACCCCTTTCTTCCCTTTCTCTCACAGGCAATGGAGTGAGGCCTGTTTTGCTTGGGAAGCTGGCCATAAACACAAATGAATCCCAATCTCTACCAATTTTTTGTAAACTATCCAACACCAGCAACTTTACTAGACCATGATGAAAAAGGGATGTTTCACAACTATCTTTCTTTAACTGAATTTTATCACACATTTTGCTAATGCTCCTGAACAAATAGAAAGGTATGTCTATTGAAACCTTACCTGTGAAATGTAACAGAAGTTTGAAGTGGTAGGAGTAAACTTTATTGTACCTACCCTCGCATGTCAGGTATTTCTGGATGCATGTGAGGAGCGTAGCATAATTCTCTTTTATATAACTCCTTGGCACCGCTTTGGTGAGGTCTTCATCTACATAAGGTTCCTTCAAAAACTCTTTACAGGGACTCATGTCGAACCTGAAGTTTTTGAACCATTCTTGGCCACCCCTCGGAATTTCAGTGACAGTGGAAATAACTTCAGGAGACACCGGAAACTCTAACATTGCCACCTTCGAATTCAGTCCAGTGAAATTTAATGCGAAAGCCTTCGTCACCTCTGCATGTCCTCCCTTCAATTTTTCGCAAAACCGCCAGCAGCCAGCATTTCGAAAGGCTCTTGCTACATCTCCATCCCTGAGAGTAACATCTAACCCCTCCGGCTCTGTCCTCACACACTTACCGGATCGGTGTTCCCTCCTTTCCATCTTGCTTTGAATATTTTCACACAGGAAACTAATGGTAGCTTGTAGCACGAAAACAAACTTCGGCTTTGGAGTGCAAGCTCGCTTGCAATGGTCCCTTTAAGTAAGAACTTGGGCTTCTCATACAGCAAACATGTTTACACATTATGAAAAACCCATTATGATATAACCATCCCTTGTAAAATCCCTTAAACTGACACTCAAATGCATGACTCTGGACCTTATGGCGGAATGATGGTTTATCAAGACCTGGAGAGGACGTAAACTGACAAACATGACCGGACCTATGACTCACCCGTCCCGGATTTGACATTGCAAGAGAAAACGCTACAAATACCCCGAAACCCCGATTTCGTAGCGCGGACAGTTCAAATTTAACAAAATGCGCTACGAAATGGCTGCTGACAGTACGCTGCGAAAAGACAGAATCATCATTGCGCAGCTAAATGGACCAAACAAACATGCGCTGCGAAACTGCGCAAAGTACTAATGACATGACAGGCTTTAACTAACAATGATGGAGGCTATCTAATGATCTTTTCTTTACACGAATTCACATCAATACCTTTTGAAATTCAAATTTCAAATTGACATACACCAATAAACCTATTCACAAGACTTAAAACCTTTATATGAAACTTATGGACAACCTTATATACATGAACTATAGTTCTGAGTGATAACACGCCCATTCCTTTATCGCAGGAAGGAACATCGTCAGGGTCGTATCCGGCCGTGTATTCGGTCCCACCACCAAGCAACCTAGTTGTATCCTTTGATTGGAATCAACTAGGCAGACCCCGGTTACCAGCCAGTATACCATTCAGAATCATTGTCCAAATCTATAGAATGGTAATGGCTGGAACCATCATTGATGAAGGGGCATCTGTGAGTATCCTTTCCTCTATTGCTTGGAAAGCACTGGGTTCCCCGACGCTTTTACCTGAGATGAGAAATCTATCGGGTTTTGATAAAGGAACCAGTCGCCCATTAGGGATTCTCCCTAATGCTCCCATTACATTGAGGAAGAAGACAGTTCATATGAATGTCATGGTCGTCCAAGGACCCTTGGATTATAACCTACTCCTTGGACGAGACTATATATATTGCATGGGAGCTATAGTCTCCTCACTCTTTAGAGTAATGTGTTTTCCACACGAAGGAAAGATGGTCAAGCTCGTAGACCAACTTTCATTTCCGGGATCTCGCATCGCAAATAGTCAAATACCAACCCTAAATGGCTTATTCACTCAAGAAATGCCTCCACCCCCGGTTCTACTTCCCGATGAATGCGAGTAATTTGGAAAGAAAGAACTGGGACCCAGGGGGCATGCACCCTGGCCTACCTTGGGCAGAGAAAACCTTGGGTATAAAGTTAATTTCCGCAGAAGAATAGACTAGTCCGTACCCCGTCCAAAAAAGGAAGAGAGGGTTGGTCTAGGATAAAATTCTTTTGTCAAAGTTATGTGAGCGAAAAGATCGTCTCCCTTTGTCTAAAAAAGTAGGCTCTCCTAAGGAGGAGATCCATTTGTGGCAGCAAGTAGCCACCATCTTTGAATGTCAAGCCTCACCCATTAAAACAATATGTTTTGAAGGATAAGTAGGGGCAGTCTTCAAAGAAAGAGATGAAATTGATGCAACAAGTAGTCACCATCCTTAGCAACCTAATGATAGACACCGCCGAAAAGAGAGTTTAGTTTGCGGCAGCAAGCAAAACCATTTTTCGGATAATAAGTAAGAGGCGAACCTCCCTCCGTAACACCAATTTTTTATCTGTTGCGATCTTGCAAAACCTAAAAGTGAACTGATGGGAAGACAAGTACCGTCGGCACCGAAAAATAATGAGAAGACAAGTATCGTTAAAAATATAGCAAGACGACAAGTAGAAAAACAGAGGTGGGACGAAGGAGGGGGAGCCTTGAAATTATATTTTATACCTGGGGGCATGCAAACCTTTTGGAGTGCAAGCTAAGAGCGGTTATTTATCTGTTTTTTGGATTAGTCGTTTCCGAACTAGCATGAAAAAAGGATGTGGGGCAAAAGTTAAAACTTGCCAAATTGGAGTAGCTAGTGAGGTATAGCTCCTTAAATAAGAATACCTCGCCTGAGGCGTTTCTTGTATTATGACTGGTATGTTCGAGCAGTTTTAGCACACAGTTCATGCTCGTTAAAAAATAAACGCAAGATCCGAGCAGTTTTAGCACATAGTTCATGCTCGTTAAAAAATAAACATAAGTTGTGAGCAATCTTCCCCTAGAGTTCAAGCTCACCCAGAAAAAATGAACCGGTAAATAACCTTGGTAAATGTAACCTTTGACAGCCATATTAAAGCCCTTGGTCGTGTTCTTGCAGTCTCACCTCCATCCGTTCATTTGGCCAATCGTTCATCTCCATATGTTTGTTTACCCATTTTGAGGAACAGCTGCGAAGAGTGATTTCACTAAGCCATCCTTGTGACACTGCCGTGATTGGAATATTCCAACCTGTACCTGGAATCTGCTGCTGCCCTGTTAATCACTCGTTCCTCGAAAGACGAGTCATCTTTAAGCTCTTTTCACTGACTCGTAAAATATGAAAAGATTGCCGAGTTTTGGCCTTCCAGCTCGTTAAAGCGACCGGAAAGCTATCCCTCCTCTAGATTTTAATCTTTTTTGGACCTGAGGGATTATTGCACAAAAATATCGAGCGCTTGTTTTGTTCGGCTCGTTAAAACAATCGAAAATTCATCCCTTCTGTATTGTTTTATACTTTTTCGGACTTAAGGGATTAGAATACGAAAAAGGAATTTTGGAGTTAACTTTCCGTACCTTTTTAGACTCTCTAAAAATGAAAAGGACCGAGTTTTCCTTGTCGTTAGACTCGTTAAAATGATTAAATAGCGACAAACTTGTCTTTAGACGAGAACGAGTTTCCCTATCTCTAGGCTCGTTAAAACATAGCGATGGGCTTGCCCGAAGGGCAGGTTATAGAACAAGCATATGTTATCCTCCTCAAGCTTGACAAAAATAAAGAGGTACTGGTCAGCAATGACTGGGGAAAAATTGGGAGAACCTCACAGCATTAATGGTAGCAAGTCGCTCTTGAACATGACACTTTGTCCTCCGTATCACATCGGGTTGGGTTGTTTCATTCACCGGTCTCATAACCATGGTCCTCGCCACACCATCCACAATTGGGGTAATGCTACCGATCCATCACATCAGTGTCGTTATATGTTCAAGAGATGTGGTTCTGCAAAGAGTCAACCGTGTCCCATCCACTGCCATACATTATCCTTCATCCACTTCATGACCGCCACCCTGAATCATACATCACAGTTTGTTTTCACCTCATCACAATCACTAGCTCCGTTCCGTGTCACTGATGTGGGATTCATTAAGGCCCTCCTTTGACGGATCGCTCCTTGTCGACATCAGCTCATTATCCAAGGAGTTGATCTAGGAACAACCCCTTCAGTACTTTGAAGCTTGCATGCCTCAATGGCAAGTTTCTCACTTCCGGCGACAGGTATACATCAATGACCTTCGACCAGAGGATTTTGCATGGTGGTCGACGCCAAGTCCTTTATTCCCACCATGTGAATTGTACTGCTGTACCTTGAGGGTCATCATCCTTATCGGTGATTCCTCTCGCGCTTGTTAACGGTTTACATCATTGGCCGGTAATCAAGCGATGTCTTTCCATGTTCGACTTCAAGAAATTCTCACATGGATCGACTTGTACATCGAGTGAAGATCGGAAGAGATTGAAGACCCCGGATCTAGTTTCATCCATCCGGGCTGCGATATATATTCAGGATATAAAGACATTTGATATGTACATCATTGTAGCAAATGATCATCCTTCTCAAAGGATGATAATTTCAGCAGAGAATTATCAGTCTACAATCAGACGATCGTCTGTTCTATGTACCAAAATGTATTTATAAAGCTGAGCATGGGAATGCCCGCCTCAGCTAGATCATGAAAATGTATGAAAAATAATGTATCGTATTGTATCTTATTACAGGACACTTCTCAGCAGATTGAATGAACTTCGGATCCTCTCAATAAAGCATTTCACCCGATAAACGACCTCATACTTTAGGGGGCATCTGTTATAGACAAATTTGTGCCTTACAGCAACAAGCATGAATTGTCAATAATCCAAGGGATCCAAAGTTCCCTAAACATGATGTTCCTACCCCTAGAGGAACAAGATCAACAAACCAACAGCTCTCAGATCAGTTCTCCACCTGAAAACACTCAAAAACAAGCAATCCTGAAATCAAAGCAGGTGCTCCACTAGGTTTCTACGCTGAAACTCAGTAGCTCCATGGTGTACCTGCATTGCAAAGCAAGTGGAACAAAGGCCACCTGCACTGAGCGAGATGAGACAAGTGGCACACTGAGTCATTGCTCTGGAATCTTCCAAAAATGACACTTGGATCAGGTATTTCGCCTTGTGATGAGTCAGAGGCTCTGTTTCTCCAAGTGGAAGCAAGGTTCTCCAAGTGGACTCAAGAACTGAAGATCAACTAAAGATTAACTGAAGAGAGAGAGGACACAAGGCAGCTACACATCAGTTGCAAGCTGACTCATCCTTTCTCAATTCATCTATATATTGAGCTCTCTCCTATGAGCTCAGGAGGCTGGAATTTTGTGCAAAGTAATGATATGTTGTTGGTTTCACTATAGAACTATTGGGTGATTGTTTGAGAGAGGTGAAGAGGAGAAATTCTTTCTGCTGGGAGGTGTTGCTGGGTTGGAGCCTTCAATGGTTGTAATACTCTCAGAACCTTTACTTCTTCATTAATAAAAGCTATTGAGGTTCTTCTATGTGCTCTTGTTTCAATAATATATTGTGATGATTGCATGTTTGGTTTACACTAATCCATGAACCAGTTATGATTGCATGCCTCTTGTAGTTTCCTTCTTTGTTATTTTGCAGGATCTCATTGTAGCTGGGCAAGCAAAAGAACAAGGAGCTAGGAACAAGTGGCTAAAGAGAAGAGTTTGGATTCGACATTAAGCGCAAGGCAACGGTTAGTTCTTTTCTCCATTCTCTTTTGCTTTCATAAAGAAGTAAACCTTAAGTAGTTTGTTTTACAGTTGTTGCTAAGGAACTATCACCCTTAGAGTGGGATAGGGTCATCCGAGTCGGATACTTTTCCCTACAACAAGTTGCTCCACCTGTCTACCACTTCACCATCCCCGTGGACTCCTTGTATGCCGCCACGTCACCCGATGATGTCATGCTGACGTCATCCGACCTTGACCCCACCTGATGATGTCATGTTGACGTCATCCCAAAAAGGCGCGAAAGTCCTAAAAAACTATATTTTGGCCGAAATGTCGTGTTATTCGCACTTTTTGCAAATGACGCTGTTGTATCCTCTACATGAAATTCACTTTCGAGCCTCCGCCAACCTGCTGAATTCAACCTCCAGACTGCTGGCGCGCCATTTCACTTGCATCCTTGACCTTTGCCGACTGTATATCAGGTATTTATCCGTGCAAATCCTTTCTGCGCCTGATTCTGTCTGTAAATTGCCAAATTAGCTTAAAAACACTGAAAAAGCAGATAACTCACCAGAAAAATTCCCTCTTCCTGGTCCCCATTGGCACCTAGAACGTCGAAATTCACCAGCTAAGCCTCGTTTACCTGCAATTTGATTAAAACTGCATTCTGTTCGCGCATTCGCGAACTAATAACCCAAACCATACCATTTTGCTGTAAAAGAGAGAGTAAGGCCAAACATTTGCCTTAGTTGTGTTCAAAGCAGTATTTTAATTGCTGCAACTCACCTTTTGTCCTCTGTACCCAAGTAATTCACCTTCCCGTTCAAAGAAACTCGTCAGTGTTGTTCTGCACGGTAACACTAGTCCATAAATCACAGAAATCCTTAAAAGCATCCATGGATCCACCAGTAGCCCCGGTGGCATTGAATGTTGCTCCATTGAATGCCCCTTAGAGACAATTAGAGTGGCATCCTCTAGCAGACCTGGATTATCAGATATCCGAAGAAATGTTGATGCGCAGCAAGTACCACATTCATCTGTTGAATGAATTAAGGATTAAACATGAAGCTGGAACAGATGTATTAGGTATCTAGGACTCTTTTCTCCCTATCTTCAAGCTCCCACAGGTCAACTAGTTTCCTGAGCTAATTCATCTATGTGCTGAATGCTATGACCCTACTCAGAGGGCAGTGCTTGACCCCTCAGGCTCAGTTGTTTTCTATATCACTCCTGAAGCCATGAGAGAGATGCTGCAATTCAAAACTCAGAAGAAATTGGTTCCTTTGTCACTGAGTGATCTGATTAAGCAAGGAGCCAGGTTGACAGATGCTCAGGTCACTAAATTAAATCAGCTCTACATTGACTCTGACTCTGTCAAGTATCCTCCTATCAACCATGTGTACCTCAATCAACTGGGCAGAGATCTAGTAGATATGATCAGTCCCATTCTGGGCTACAATTCAATTGAGTTTGTTGATGAAACTGTGCTGGTAATGATGCTTATGTTTTCCCCTAGAAAATCTCCAGTTTGCTATGACTATGCCACTTACATATCAGATAAAATGCATGAGCAATTGATGAACCTACCAAGAGAAAGGGTGTTCAGATACACCTCCTACATCTACCACTTAATGTTGTACTATCAACACGAGAAATTTCATTTTGCTATGAAAAGAGTGGATGCACAAGGGAACCCAAGGTCAGTAGTCTATTGGTCTTCTGCCTTCCACTGCAGATCTGAATCTCCATACACTTACTGTGAATTCATAGATCTCTTCATCCACCCCGCCATGTCTATGCTGATGAGCTCACCTCCTCCAAGACTTACTGATGAAATGCAAAGGGTCCTACAGCTATCCAAAATATATAGCATTGGGGACTGGTACTTTTACCAGCACCACACAGTTATCAGAATATATGGTTGTGAATTGCCTCCCTACAGATTGCCCAGGTATGTACCCATGAGATTGTTTGCCCTGGAATACTTCAGGCAATTTGGAAATGCCGATGTGCTGCACTTTTCAGGCAGAGGCAAGAAAGCACAACTGAAGGTCAGCAACCAACTTGGCCACTTTATCTATAACAAGAGGGAGGAAGGTTGGCGAGAAGCAGACAGAATGCTTGAGTCCCTTGGCCTTCAGACCAGTTTTCTTTGGACACCCTATGACCCCAATCACTTCATAACTCTAAGAAGGGTCAAGTATAGGCTGTCCAGTTATGATCATGTAAGGATTCCTCATATAGAAAAACATGCAAATCAAGTAAAATGGAGGAGAGGAACTTTAGAGGAAGTTGTCACACAAGAAGAGTTAAATGAAAGAGCAATAAGAAATCGGAGGAAGATACCTGACCTTGAGCTTTGTTCACAGGTGTTTACTCTTCCAAGCACACAAGTGGGAGCAGTTGCCTCCTCCTCAACTGCAAATCAGCAAGCAGCCAAAGCTAGTGAGCAAACCTCTAGCAAAGGCAAGGAAAAAGAGATGGAAATGGAACAGCTACCTCATGAGGAGGTGCAGCAACAACAACAGCAGGTAGAGCAGCCACAACAACAGGAACAACAGCAAGAAGAGGGGCAACATGACAAAGTGCAGCCATTACAGCAAGAAAGGGCAGCTGAGGCCCCAATTTTCACTGAGCAACAGGCTCAGAATACTATGCCTCCCAGGCAAGAGATTACTACCGAATCTTCAGTCCTCCAAACTCCACAAAAGGAGGATGTAAGTAGGAAAAGGGACAGAGAGACTCCCCTCACATCATCCATAAATCAGGGAGGAAAAAGGCATAGGATGAACCCCTTCTCTGAGGAGGAAATGCCAATTGGGCAGTCTCTGGGCATGGGTCCACCAAGTAGAGAAGCATCTGCTAGCTCCTTCCAGCAGGGACAAGACAGAACAGTGGGAGGAGAAGTCAACTCCTCAAGCCACCAAAGAGAAGCTGAAGGAGGAATCAAACAACAGTTTATTGACATTAGAAGGAAAAATGAGCCACTTAAAATACAGCTCTACAACCATCTGCTGAAAATGGCTCCTACTAACCAGCAAAGACTGATGTCTGCCTATGATGTTCAGGAGGGAAAAATGATCATGAGTCATTTTATGCCAGCTGTACTACAACCACAGTCCCCTACAGACTATATAAGGACCAATCTTGAGGTCCTTGCCAAGGACATCCACCCAATGGACAAAATTGAATTGCACAAACAAACGGGTGAGATGGTGTATGCCTCCTTGGCAGACAAAACACTGGACAATTACAGGCTAGAAAATAGCCTAAATAATACAACTGCCCAGCTCGAGTTGGAAAGGGCATCCTCTCAAGCGAAGGATAATAGAATTAAAGCCTTAGAGGATATAATTATAGAACTTGGGCATGATCCCAAGGATATTAAGGTTGTGCAAGCATTGTTGAAATTAAGGGATGCAGACATGGCAGCCCTTAGAAAGATGGTCAAAGTCCCAGCAACAATTCACCCATAGACTGAAGAAGTTGCTCAGCTAAGGCATGACAAAGATGCCACTGCTTTGTTGGTATCCTTATACAAGTAGCTAATCCAGACTCAAGAAAATTTGGGAGAATCAGAGGCTGCCCAGGCAGCATTACAGTCAACATTGCAGCAAAAGGAAGGAGGTCAAACCTCTCAGCCTCCTCCTGAAATAATTAACTTTGAGGAAGCTCCTCAAACCACTGTTCCTCCAACTCAACAAACAGAACCAGCAGCACCATCCACCTCAGCACCAGCACCAACAATAGACCAGGCTTCAAGCCTGGACATGCAGAAACTAAGAAATGAAATCCAAGCCCTGGAAGCCCAAATGTCAGAGTTAAAAGAGGCCAGGGAAAATTTGGGCAAGTTGAATGAGCGATATGACAAATCCAAGCAGACTGTAGCAGAAAAGGGCAGGGAAATAAAGGCCCTTAAAGACAGCATAAAGGAGCTGGAAAAGGAGCTCACATTGGATAAGGTGACAGCTGAGCTCAAGACAGTGCTATGGGCCAACATTCGCCAATCTATCACTGACCAATGGCAGTACATTGAGACAATCCATGAGCAGTTGGAGCTCATTGCAAAAGCACAGAGGGAAATCCAGAGATCAAGGGCATCTCTAGGCAACATGCCTGAGGTTGCCAATAAAATGATCAATGTGCTTAACAATAGAACAAGTGCTCAGTTAGCCACTATGGGAATTTCCAACAGAACTGAGACTATCCAGCTAATAAAGAGGGTCCTAACACTGAGAAGCCTAGTGCAGACACTAGAAAGAAGGACCCAGGATATGCAGACCGAGGTCAATAGATTCATGGAAAAATTTGTGGCTTTGCAAAACAGAGGTCTTCCAGGCTTACTGAACAGCACAGGAAAACTTCTTTCACATGAAAACTACGCCAAGAGGGTGAATACCTTTGCCACAAATCAGATTACAGAGAAAGCCAGCACCTCAGAGGAAACAGGGCCAGCAACAGGACAAAGTCTCTACAACAGGGTAGAGAGCTTATTTTTTATTATGGATGAGATCAAACATCTATTTGAAGCGCCTCCCAATTTCTATAAATATACAGAGGCAGATGAGACATTAGATGCAATTCTCAGACATCAATTGCCCACACAGGAATGGTGGACTAAGGCAATACAGATGATATTATAAACCAGAGCCTGTAAACCAAATTTTGTTATTTATTATTCAAATCTACCAGTGATCATGCACAGGAAAGCTTGAAAAGATCAGCAAGCATGAAAGAGAAAGGGCTGAGCCAACTCAGCAGAACTAATTGGCCAACAAAGCACAATTGACAGCTAACAGGTAGCAGGGCCGAAAGTTACAGCACGACATGCCAAAAAGATGCATTTCTTAGAGTTAAGGCAGAACGTTAGACCGACTCAATGACCTCTAAAGGCCAAAATATCTTCTGACAAACATAAAGAGCTTTTATGTTGTATTAAAGGAAGCAATAACTTTTTATCTGCTGTTCTGTACAAAGTTGGTGAAATATTTATTTCTCAGATGACTCAACGCCTTAGATATTTTGTATTACCGTTTGTATATATTTTCCCCTCACATAAGCTTGTATGGGTTGTTGTTGATTTCTTTTGAATAAGTTCCTATGTTGTAATCTTCGCAGAGTTTAATAACAGAAGTAATGGAATTTCTGAAGTTCTGAGTTGTTTGAATGCGTTCATGGTGTTTGTTGAAGTTGGCAGGATCCCTGTGCATCTCATATACAATAAGTTTTCTGTAACTCTCTTCGTTTTGTGTTTCAATCTTTTACAACCCATAAATGTTTCTAAGTTCTAAGTATTTAGCAGCAAAGAAAAAGAATAGCCTTCAGGATTTATTCATGGAATACCCTGAGCTCAATCTATGTTGTTAATGAATGTTTTCCTTAGTTATAATCTTGATAAGTTTAATTCTTAATTGCTACACTTTCAGAATATATCTTTCACAGTGACCCTTTGTTCAGGAATTCAAGTTTGCTCCTGAGCAATATATTTCACTTTCACAGCATTAACTTAATGGAGAATTCTTAATTGCTTTCCATTGGCTAAACATGCATCATCATACATCATCACTTAAGCTTTAAATTTGTTTGTTGGGATACCCAATAGGCCCTGCAGTCTGAACATTCCCACTGAAGCATTTTAAACATTTCACAACCCTAGACTCCATTGCCCAATGAAATAGAATCGTCTAAACATTACATCTTAGGTATCGAAAGACATCCTTCAACCAAAACATAAACAAAAACCTGAGCATACTAGCTAGCCTAAAACACTATCATAACAGAGACAAATCATAAAGAGAGAGCCCTCTCTGATTACAGTTTGGCTAGAAACCATAATCCAAAGATTGGTTAGTGGTTACCCCGGCCGTATTCCCTTGGGAGTCATAGGGAACAACCTGGGAGTTAACACCTCCCATACTACTTCGGGGGAGACCTCAAACCTGCTCCGCAGACTATTTCCAAAAGGGCTAGTAGTACTAGGATTTGTTTGGCTAACTTAACTCTGAACCTGGGTCAGGCCCCAATAATCCAACAAATGGTTCCGTTGTCGGGACCAAGATCTACATAGAGATGTTTGATGCTGTATCACTGGGATCCAACAAAGAAAGGAATTGAAGAGTGGTTGGACAAAAATATTCATGAGTTCGCTACGAAGGAGGATAGGAATCCACGATTATCAAAGGAAGAGTGGTTAGAGTGCTACTTATATGCTGAAATCCATGAAATTTTCTTTGCATCCTCCCCCTCTGAGTTTTATGAGTGGATCGCGAAGCTAGAAGACAGTCAAGGAAGGTGTAGGCTCGACAAACCTATTCTGTGGACTCTAGAGTTGGTGTGTAGACTGGAAGCACCAGAAGATAAGATTGTGCATGATGTGGATCACTAGCTCAATCAAATTATCGGAGGATTTATCACCGAGTTCGCTGTAGATACTTTAGTCAACTATAGCAAGGTGGAATGATGTTTCCTCAAAGGACCGCAAGGTAAGTATGTTAAATCTTTTAACACTTGGATTAAAATGCTATTGTGTGAAAAGTGAGTTATAAGAATAAATTGATGTTTGGGGCTACGCGAAGTGGGAGGATCTACAAAAACGAAGGTAGCACAGAACTAGAAACTAGCCCCTTTACTTCACCTCCATAGAAAGGTATCACCAAGAAGTGTGATCAGTTTGATAAAAAAGTGAATTCCACGCATACCACTTCCACCTACACCACCGCCAGTTTCACCATCTTCACCCCCATCTTCGCCCACACCACCTCTGCCACCACCATAGTTCAATATGAAAAATGCAATAAACTTTCCAGTGTTCAAAGGAGTAGGGAATGAAGATCCGGACCAGTTTTGGTTCATGGTAATGGCTGTATGGGAAGCGCAGGGAGTCAAGGATGACAATATAAAGAAAGCAACATTATTCAGCGCTTTGTAGGATCACGCACTAACTTGGTACATTAAGCACTCCAATAACAATCCGAACGCAGGGATCATGGATATCCAAGCTGCACTAAACAAGGAATCTAGCAGGCCAAAGTCTAAGACACAATCGATCATCAGATTTAAGGAAATCGCGATGCTTCTAGGTGAGACCCCCTGGGAGCTGGATTAGAGACTAAAGGGTATGATTCGTGAAGCCAACATGACCTTGACGGATGAGCAACATTGTGCATGATTTGTAGCATCACTAACACCACATATAAGGAATGCATCGTCACAGCAGAAGCTAACCACTCAGGCCAAGGCCTTGGATATCGCAATGAGACTGCACAAGTCCCCGATACAAGATCCTAGCCTCGGAGTTCAATAGATCCACACGTAGTTGAAAAACTTGTGCCTTGAGATGCAAAGTTTGAAATAGGAGAGGACGACTCGCCCAGAAGCACGGGAGGAGGTATGGTGCATAAAGTGCAAGGGCCATGGACATGACAAGGACCATTATCTAGTCTTCGCGAACTACCTAGCAGGAGGAGGACCAATTCCATTAAGACCAGAGGCATCAGCAGGACCGAGCGTGGCACCTACATTATGGTGCGTGATTTTTTAGATAGGAGGGAAGCATGCTATATATAACTGCCATCTATTACAGAAGTATACGCAGAGTTACCAACAGTTGTTCTGTAATTTCTACAGGTTAGTGGGCCATGATGAGTACACCTGTAGAAGTTATGAACTGATGATGGATTGAACTCCTACCTACAGAGTTCAGACCAAAACACGAGCCCTTGATAAAAGTGCAAGGATGGCACACACTATATTTCAGGGGCATGGACGAGGTCGAGGTGGAATGGGACCAAGAAGAGGTTGCGAACAAATTATATGTCACAATTGCAGAGGACCGAGGCATTATGCCCGCAATTGTACAAATACGACGAGACCATCATGCTTATATTAGACCTAGTTTGATCATGAGATAGAGGACTATCCCATGCTAATAGCGAGGTTGCACAATAAAGGAGCACCCCAACCTTCTCTGACTCAGAATATACAAATGATGAGGTCTAAGCCGCGCGAGGAAGACCCGAATGTAAATATCATGCTCCGAAGTGGCATTATGATGGGGGATGACAAGGGCAAGCAGCCTGAAGAGAGTGTCTAGGTTCACAAGTCTCCCATAAAGGAACCAAAATTTGATTTGGAGCACACTAGTGAGACATTCATGGAAGCTAAGAAGAGCTTTGTGGAGGCCTCCACTTTAGGTAGTAAAGACAAACTAGAACCAAAAATGGACCCATAAATGCTCACTACCTTTTTGGAGACATGCATGAAGTTGTTGCATGACAACAAGGCTATGAAGGGGCTGCAAGAACTCATAACTAGATGTGTTGGGACCATGCTAGGAGAACCGTGCGTAGTCCGGAAGCTCGAGAAGCACACAACATGAATAGGAAGATAGATGAGATTTACTGCGTAGATCGGGGAATATGAAATGGATCAAGTGATTATGGATCTAGGATCAAACGCGAACGTCCTGCCAAAGAAGACATGGGAGCGCATGGGTAGGCCTGTGCTACAATGGTCTCATATTCAATTGCAAATGGTGAACCAGCAAAAGATCCTACCTATGGGAATATTATAGGGAATAACAGTAGACATCGAAGATGCGACGCACTTGTAGATTTCGAAGTTATAGAGATTGTTGATGACAGCAATCCCTATCCCGCACTACTGGGAATAGATTGGGCCACTGACATGAATGGAGTGATAAATATAAAGAATCACAATATGATTTTAGAGAAAAAGTCACTACGCGTAGTGGTACCATTAGACCCTGTGGAAGGATCGCGCTACATAGAGCCAATGCGCGACAACGATCTAGACTGTATCTACAAGATTACTACATGGGAGAAGGATAACTACATGGGAGAAGGACTGGGTGAATCCAACAGCAAATGGCAGACTCTCGTGGGAGTGCAAAAGCTCTTGCACCTCAAATTCGGACGATGAAATAGAATGATGGAAGAACTGGTTACACGAGGTAACCACGCTCAACTGTAACATGATGACAAGGTCACTGCGCTGCATGACAACAGAGATAATGGATCTGCCTATGTATGACAATTTGAGCAAGGTGGAGGATTTCCTAGACAAATTTGAAAGAGAAGTGCTAGAACAATAGTGGTTCGATGCTCTAAAATGGGTACTGCGCGTTATGCCCACAAGGTGGTGGGGTATGCACCAACAAAATTTTGAGGACTAGCGTGAATGTAGAAGGATGATGCACCTACGATTTGGGAAACCTCAGATGTAGATAAAGGTCAAGCATGACTAATTAAATAACATGTGCACCCACCTTTCCAGATGGGTACAGACGTATGGTGCACAACTTTCATGAGTGCACACCTTCCTTGCAAGAGGAAACATGACCGACAAGCAGAAGCGGGCAAGACAAGGGTGCGAACGATGACCAGGAAGTATAATAAGACCAAGCACGTAGAAGGTTATCCACGTGGAATCCTTTCACAAAGTATGTGAAGCACTGAACGTGGTCCACCATGTGAGGTGAACTAACTGGGACCTGCATGTACGAGTGGTTCTATGGGCTTATAGGACCATGTGCAAAACCCTGATCGCACAGGAATTTCCGAAGCTGAAGTATGAAGCAGATGTTGTAATCCCTATGGAGCATGCAAAGCCTAGTCCGTGCATAGCAGCACCTATGGATACGATGGTTTGCAAAGCTCGAAAAGAAGGAATCACACAACTGCAAGAAATAGAACTCATGGGACTTAAGGAGGAAATCCAACAGGGAAACCTTATACTCCAAGAACTTGAAGAAGAAAGGATATAGTTACGAAAGAGAAGCGCTCTAGTGGACGTGGAAGTCAAGAAGCTGGAGGACGAGATAAAGGATGATTTTCTCACCGAAAAAACTAGGATGGTAAGGCAAGGTGCATATGATCACGTTGACAAGTTTGAGAACTATCACCATGAATTGATTAGTCTGATGCTTTGGCTTGGACCACATATTTATAAGCATAGTGACCAGGGTAGCACATGGCAACTGGTGAAGTGCACGATGCCGATCAATTCTCCAGGAACCATGATGGAGGACCAGATGGAACTCTACATGGGTGGTGTAGCCACCTGACTAGCCAAGGGAAGGACAATCTTAGTGCTCTAGGCAGTTGGAATGGAGCGCGGGACTCTAAACTATTCTGCCCAGAAGCTGCATGATACTGGTGATGCGCGTAAAAGCAAAGAGTCACAAGGTCTGCAACCGCGCATGGGGGGCTACATTGCCACACAGGTTGGATAGAAAGTGACCATTGAATTCACTATTCACAATGGGATGCTAGAATTGAGGCCAAATGGAGCGGGTGGTAGGCATTTAAGACGCAATTTATGGGAAAGATTTGGGAAAATCTACCGCCAATAAAGCATTAATGAACCAGAATTAGGGGGAGCAATCGAATTCAAATTCAAAATGCGCTATAAAATACAAAGGGCTACCTAGCAAACAACACTTGGTCATTTGTGAATTGAGCGATTAAGCAGAGCCCTAAGTGTTATGAGTCGAGCGTTGATTGAGCCACTGAATTCATGAGTGATAGATTACGGTACATATACAATGGAAATGACTAAGGATTGTATGGAGATTGCAGAAGTGATTGCTGAGGAGGCCGCACAGGCTTTAACTGTGGGGGATGTTCCAAGAGGTGCTGGGATTGTGGCAGAAATCCTGAAATCACCGTGCATGCCAATACCCAAGAAGGAAAAACAAGCAATGGCTCTAGCACGTGTGTCCCTACGAAACCCACTACACGACAAACTGTCGATGGAGGAGAACGGGAAAGCTATCACTATAGGAACAGAAGAAAAAGAAGAAGATTTGCAGGAGCTTATCATCGTAGAATAAGGAGATGCAGCCATGGAGGTGGATACACATCCTACACACTCTATGACAAAACTGCCTACCTATGTCCCCTCATGAAAAGGGAAGGCCAAAGTGCTCGAGGACTTGGATGAGACCAAGAGCTCACTCCAGACCCCACTCCTCCCAAATGGCATAATGTTTGAAGGCATGCACCTGGGCCACGTGCCGAGCCTAAAATTCGAAGATTGGGACCTCGCGGACCGCGAGAAGTTCCCTCACCTTGAGATTGAAAATGTCATGAAGCAGAACACTACGGGGGTGGTGACAGCCTTAGAGATGTGAAAGTGGTTGTGTGGAGTGGAAAAGGCCTGGCTGTTGAACCTACTTTGGGTGTTGCATTACCACTGCACCCCAATAACCATTTTCATCATCAGGTAGCTACTCTGCCTGGTGCATGATGGGTGATTAAGGCTATAAGATCCCATCCCCATCATAGCAGACCTAATTCATCGCATATCCTGGCTTCCATACAAAGGAGAAGACCCCGTGACCATATCGGAAGGGAAGAACAGTGATTTGGCCATCGCGGAGGCCATGAAGACAAAGTACAAGCTGGAAAAGAAGAAGATGGGCTACGCCATCTCTAGCATCAAAGACAACACAGTACACGTAGCAACTCTAATCCTCGTAGGAAAAGTTATGTGCAAGTGCCATGCAGACGAGGTACCTACGCCGGTGGTCGCACTGGCTGAACAATGCATAGAGGGGGTCCAGTTTAACTAGTCTGAACTCCTTTGCATGGAAGTTTTAGAGAATTGTCACGAAGCCCAGGAACAGGACCAAACATTCCATTATGCATGGTTATTGTTGTCCATAGTACTCGTAGCTAGGGAATTGCCGGAGGACTGTCAATTCCACATAATTGACAGAGATTTACCGGAGGCTGTGAAGTATGCTTCACTCTGGGCCGCGAAGGATGCCAGCAGGGGATGCTATAACAAGATCTTTAGCGTGCTCATGGAGATGAACATCCGAATGTGGATCAACTGTAAGCCACAATTGTCACCCACGATTTACAACAATCTGCAGAGTTTTGCAGAATTTAAGGCAGACATGCATAACATATATATCAGGGCACGCAAGGACCCGACAAAGCAGTGGAAAAAGCTACCTTTTGTAGCCACTGACGACGCCATTTTCAATGTCTTGGAGGCATGTCCGCAGGAATGGCATGCCCCAAACATTACAATAATTGAGAAGTCAATTGTGCAAAAGAAAAAAGACGATGCCAAGCTGTGCATCCCATAGTTGGCCGAAAAAAGCAGGAAGGAAACAATAGCAGCAGAAGTGCGGGCAACGCGAGACGTGGCACCAAAAGAAGCTGAGAAAGAAAAGGCCGTAGCAACATAGGAAGCAGTCGTGAAGGCGCGCGCGGGCCAAAAAACGCTTTCACAAGGGCAGGAAGTAGAAGAAGCAGAAACATAAGAAGGAGGCATGGAACCACAAACCGAATCAACACAGTTGAAGCACCAACACTCAGCAGAGCGGGCAAGGTCATGAAAGAAGGTCAAGGCCTTGAAATTATCCATTGACCTAATCACCCTAACTGAGGGTGATCTACATGACATCGACGAGACGATGTGCAATGTCACAAATGAGGCTCTCCAAGATTTCATGCAGGAGAACCAGATTTTGTTGGGGGCCCTCAGAGTGCAGCTGCAGGAATTACTGGTGCACCCCCCTCAGATTGATACCCTTTCAACCAACCTCACAGTCAGATCCATGGCAGCAGAGTAGATCCTACACTAGTGACATCAAATGAGGCCGACAGGCCTTCATTTTGTGCACTGAAAGGTCTCGGTGTTAATCTAACTGTAGTTCAGTGCGAGACATTATATGTGTTGCAGGATGGGATAACTGTAGAGCTACAAGCTAGGGAGAGTCATGTGCTCCAAGTCCTCAGTGAGTAGAAGATAAATATGGAACAACTAAGCTTGCAGCATGATGAATTAGTGTCACAAAATCAACAGCTAGTACAGGTGATCGACGACGCTTGCCAAAGCATCCCAGAGCTAGCCATCCCGGCAGATATACCAACAGAGGCATGGATCCACAGGTTAGCAGTAGGGGTTCATGAGGCTAGGGAGGAATGACAAAGGTTCAATTGGAGTTGAATCTTCAGATTGCCGAGCTGTGGTTAAAGGCGCAGCCATCCACTCCACCAGAAGTCAGAGAACAGTGCGCTAGCGCCATCACAGTAGGATTGGAGGAAAGCAGAGGTGCAGTGCAAGACTGCACGAGCATGTTGGAAGAATCACTTGAGGTCCTCACAACTCTTCAAGAGGACCCCAACATCCAATGCTTAGAAAAAGAGGCGCAAGAACTCCAACAGCTGTATGATAGTGTCTGAGGAACTGCACAGACAGTGGTCCTCACCCAGAGGCTTGCGCAGATGTAGTAGGCTAAAGCATTGAAGGAGCAGGTGGACATGGTACAACATAAGGAGGTAGTCCTAAAAGCACGTGCCCAGCCTTGGATCGATGACGCCTTCACCATCACGACAGACATCGAAGGCCAGATCACACACATATAGGGGATGCACACATTGTTGCAGAGAAGCACTCCAGACACAGAGGTCTCGGAATAGCGTATGCAGCAGATCCAGCAATCAATAGCTCAGTACGTTGCTGACCTCCGCGTAGTTCGAAAACAGTTGGAGGGACTCCACGCAAAGATTGTTGCGCCGACAGAGCGACTCAAGGTCGAGTCACGATGTTTGTGTTGGGGGCCTGTTGGGCATGGAATCCCCATAAGGCATGTTTTGGGGCTCAAAGCCCAAGTTTTGACCGAATTTTGTTGTAAAGCTCCGCAAATTGTGGGCGCAAGGTGTGAAAGTATAATAGAGTCACAAGGTTGTCTACTCTAGTTTTGTAATATAATGTCGGCTAGATAGACCTACCCATGGTCCGCGGACCATGGGATTGTATAAATAGAGTGAGGCTAAGTGTAAAAGGAGATAGATAATAGTAAAGAATAATAACAAGTCCAAGTGATTGAGTCGCAAGTGTAAAGTGTGTCTTGGGGTTGTAGGGTAGGAGCAGGCTCTGCAACTGAGTGCACAGAGGCCTAGTAGTCCACAGTTGAGTGCGCGAACCCCTACAGCTGAGTGCACAAGGCAGAGTCGAGTCTGTAACAAAGGAAATAATTAATAAAGAGAATATTTGTTATAATTCTGTGTATCTTTTCTTGGGTTAATGCATGTTTGATATGATTTGCCAATATACTATTTATTTACTACATGCACCTGTATGAATGGTTTATATTGTTAAGTATACTTAAAGCACTCTAGTAGGAAAAGTTAATTTAATAATGTTGGAATACCATTGAGGTCTTGGGTAATAATGAAAAGCTCGATGTTCAGCCCCTCGATAGGGTTGTGCGAAGACAATATATCAGGCTGTGAGGTACGGGAAAGTGCACACGCAGGGTCAAAACCGAGAACCACTTGAACTCATTAGACATCTCCATGGTGCGAAACTTGGTTCTAGCACCCTCACATACTAATTTAGGTGAGACCTCAGTCCGCGCTCCATGGACTGTTGCTGAAAGGGCCAGTAGTACCAGGATTTGTTTAGCTACCTTAACTCTGAACCTAGGTCAGGCCCCAATAAGCTAACAATTTTATAGGTGAACAAGTAGTGACATGAAGCTTTTTTCTTAACACAAATGTGGCACTAGTGCGACCTGCAAGCGAGCCTCGCCAAGTGAGGCAAGGTGGCCAACTACCCAAAGGTGGGGGTGATGCTCAGAGTCTTTGTAAGGTTTTGAGGAACCTCGAATGTCTGAGTATGGGTGTTCCCCCCCTTCCTATGAGGGAGATTCCCGCTCACATGTAGCAACACACGGTTGGTGTGCCTGAGCAGTTTCTGGTTCCTCTTCGGATGATAGCTAGAGTTTCTTTTATCTTTTCATGAGTAGTAGGCTCTGTTAGCAGGTGCATGGTATAGGCAGTGGGTGTTTATAGCTAGGTTTAGTATCCGTTTTGTACTTAAAAACACCTAAGTTTTGGGAAATTTTCTGATGTAAAAGACTGGATTCGATATATATATATATATATATATGTATGTATGTATGTATGTATGTATATATGCAAATATTTTGGTATTTTATGATATAAATGTTTTTTGAGTGTTTTTTGTAAATTTTTAGCTGTGTAAATATTTACTTTCATACATGTATCTATAGTAAATGAGACAAATACCAATCTAACACATAGTTTTCCAATGAATCAGCAACTGTATTAAATTCTCAAGGAATTTGTTCTTATGTAATAAACTCAAAGTTACGTTCCAAGATTCATACCCATATAAATGTTTTTTGAGTGTTTTTTGTAAATTTTTAGCTGTGTAAATATTTACTTTCATACATGTATCTATAATAAATGAGACAGATGCCAATCTAACACATAGTTTTCCAATGAACCAACAACTATATTAAATTATCAAGGAATGTGTTCTTATGTAATAAACTCAAAGTTACATTCCAAGAGTCATACGCTTAAATAATGACATAACAAGATTGGATTATGAATGGGATAAAGATTTGTTAATTGCATAACGACAAGGTGAGAGTCTAACCTGACCACTATATTAGAGATGTCCTGAGATGAAACTTTAGTGAGAAGTGAAATTACAGACATATTCTCAGCAATATTGTTGGTGGCAGTACCAAGAAAGACTCCCCCAAAACAAATCAGTGCCGACTCAGGTGTGTAAATGACCCAAGCAGCTGATGCAATGTGTCATGTGTGACCACTGGCACCATCCACGTATCCTATGTATGCTAAGGGTAATGAATATATCTACACAATGATAAATATGTATGAGACAAATACTTCAAAAAATACCAAAAAATATCCAATCACATAACTAAGAATCAAAACTTATAAATACATAAAATTACAAAGCACATGCCTAGTGCAGTACTAGGCATAATACTTTCTCAGATAGAGCCTGTTTCGAGGCTTAGCGAGTGGGATGCCTTCTAAGTCTTGAAGTTCATATGCCCCTTTTGATAGGGCCTTCGTGACGACATATGGACTGAGCAATAAGGGTTGAAGTGTTCCTTCCCCCAAGAGGTCATGTTTTTTATCATAGAGTAAAACAAGATCTCCCTCTTAGTAAGAACGAGGCTTGACCATTTTGTCGTACTGGGCTTTGACCCAACGCTTGTGGGCTTCAAGTTCCAATTTGGCATATCGACAGGTTTCATCCACTTGATTGAGGTATAGAAGGTGCTCTTCTTCAACAATGGTGTTGGGAAAGAGTTCAAAAACAATTTGTAAGGAAGCAATCTGACACTCAATAGGTAAAACTACTTCCAGGCCATAAGATAGTTGAAAAGGTGTAAAGCCTGTAGCTATCTTTACTGAAGTTCTGTATTCCCACAGCATAGGATATAACATTCGATGCCAGTGGATTTTGTGATTCCCTACTACCCACAGATCATGGTATTTAATACGCCATTAACGACTTCTACTTTCCCATTAGCTTGGGGGTAGTAGGATGACGATTGGTCTTGACGAAAACTGAGTAACGATGTTAAGTCAGAAATCATGTGATTCTAAAAGTGACACACATGGTCTATAATGATCATGCGGGGCACACTGAAGTGATAGATAACATGATTGAATAGGAATAGTGTCACAGTTTCTCCATCGGCCCAGAAAGAGGGAAGGGCTTCGGCCCATTTCGTGAAATAGTCCACCGCTACAATAATGTAGTCATGTTCGGTAGAGGAAGTGGTGTTGCATGTGATGAATTCGATACCCCATTTGGCAAAAGGGCCAATGGAGATGATCAGGTGTAGTAGGGCTAGAGGAGTGCGCATTTTATTTGTAAACACTTGACAAGGGTGGCACTATTGGATAGCCTTGATACAATCTTTGAACGAGGTTGGTCAGTAGTAGCCTACGCATAAAATTTTCTGAGCAGTAGACATGCCAAAAAGATGACCTCCACATGCCCCAGCATGGCAGTAATTTAAAACGTGTTCCGCCTCTTCATGAGTAAGGCAACTCGAAGAACTGTATCAGTGCCACAGTGATATAAAGTATTGTTTAACACTAAATAGTCTTGTGCTTGGTGACAGATTCGACGACGGTTACCTGACGATAGTTCAGGGTGGAAACATTGCACTTGGAGGTAGACAAGAATGTCATCATACCAAGGGTCAATAGATTCAATCAGATAGACAGCTTCATCCAGGAGAGGATCATGGGCTATCACATTTGGATCAATAATGGGAAGATCTGACAAAAGTTTGACGAAGACTAAGGATTTTTTCGCCTTTGTAGTGGTGAAAACCAAATCAAATTTTTGGAGGATAACAATCCATTTGGAATATTTTCCTCCGAGGAATTGACGAGACAAAATGTGTCTCATGGGATTCACAACTGCCAAGGACAACTTTTCCACATGTGAATATCTGATTTCGGTCCTAGCCAAGCCTTTCGACAGATAATAGATTGTTGAACATGGCAACAAGAAATGCTAAAAATAGCACTGCTATAAATAGCAGTTTGAGTACCAGTGCTGGATTGGGCAATAGGGAATGAAAAATGGAAGTGCTAAAAATATCATTCTATTTTTATCTGTTCAGGATGGATTCCTATTTTAGTCAGTCCCTGGACTAAAAGTAGGAAGTAGAATTTGAATTTGATATTAACAACAATTTAACAATTAATTAATTAATTCATCTTGAGTTAATTAGTTAAGGAAAATCAAACTTGAAGTCTATGTGAGGACATGCAACAGTTTATCTATTAATTGAGGAATTTATCCAACAGTTAAAGAGATAAGGATGAGTTCTAATTTGAGTAGTAATTAGTTGGCTCAATTAACTGAGTCAAGTCTAGTTATATTTGATTTAAACAATTTGTTTAAATTAATGTGAGTTCAGTTAGTTAATTCTTGCATGCATGTAACTGTTACACTTTAGATAACTGAATATTCTCTCATAAATAACTCATGCATGTCAATTCAGAGAAAGACCCAGTTGAGATTAGAGGAGGGACAATGTACTACCAGTTGGATGGATTTTTCCTATAAAGGAAAATCATCCAAGTAGAAGGATTAATGTTCGTTGAGGATTGTGCAGTTTTACAGGGTGTGAGATCAGTGTGAGAGATCAATGTTACACTTGGTAACAGGAGGATCCCAGAAAAAATTACGCAAGGAAATAGGAGGCTTGGAGGGCAGAGGAGAAGGCTTAGGAGAAGTCTTGATTTCTTGTGAGAATCTAGGAGGATTGCACTAAGAGCTGACTAGCTGTGAGAGCTAAGGCTTTGTGTAATCTTGATGTATTTCCACCTTCATCTGTGAGGATTGTACTAAGAGTTGGCTAGCTGTGTGAGAGCTAAGGCTTTGTATAAATCCCATGTATGATAATACCGAGAGTGGGGTTTTAGGTTGAGGCTTTCCCCTGGTTATATATTATGTGTTATGTGTGATTGATTTCTCCATATCAGTTATATGTGTTCTTATTGATGTTGCTCATGTTCGATTAAGCTTCCGCTAAATTGGTGGTAGAAGCAGATCAAGTATTTTGCTTTAGTCTATTACATTATCAGGTGATCTACAGGTGCAAATTTCTACATAGATCACATGCTCACTCAAATCATCATGACTTTGGACCAACAACATTCCAAGAGAGGGTGGTGAGGCTTCCAGGTAGAGAAGAACGTCGTGCCCATAGTTGGGAACGCTAAGAAGTGGGGCTGATATAAGTGCCTTTTTCAAGGCATCAAATGATCATTGGGCTTAATCATCCCACAAGTATGGTACTCCCTTCTTGAGTAAGCACATAAATCCTTTCATCAACTTGGCATAATTTACGATGAACCATTGTAAGAATTTTGCTTTCCCTTGCAAACATTGGAGCTACAAAATGGATTGTGGTTCGGGCAATTAAGTAATTTCATTTACCTTATCGGGATAAAACCTAATCCTATACCTTTAGACAATGAAACCAAGTAGGTGTATAGAATCGAAAAACAAAACTCATTTATGCGGATTGAGATGTATGTTATAGAACATGCACCTAAGAAAAATTGCTCATAAATGAACTAGGTGTTGAGCTCGCTTCTTGGAATGGGCTGGGAGGTCATCCAAGTAAACCTGAACAATATGTCTGATATTGTGGAATGTGTAGTCCATGGCCCGTTGAAATGTTTCTCCAGCTCTTTAAACAGAATGGGATTTTTCGATACACAAATATTCCCCAAGGGAAAATGAACGTAGTTTTGTGTTGGTTTTCCGGTTTTATAGCGATCTAGTTATATCTTGAGAAACCATCCATAAGTGAGAAGCATTCACAACTGGCACAGTCGTCGATTATTGGGTCAATGAACAGTGTCAGATAATTATCCTTTGGATATGCAACGCTCAACTCTCGATAGTCGACACAAACTCAGATGGTACCATGTTTCTTGTCTACAGGAACCAGATTGGAAACCCATTCCGTTAAGGGAACAGGGTAGACGAAACCAGCACATAACAGTTTTTCCACCTCAGTCTTGATGCGTACAGTTTTGTGGGGGTGGACTACTTGAAGCCTTTGGCATACAGGCTTAGCATTTTCATATACCTTGATCTTTTGCTCAAAAATAAATGGGTCTATGCCGAGCATTTCCTCATAAGACCAAGAAAATACATCGTGAAATTCCTTAAAAAGGCAGGTGAAGCTTGCAATTTCCTCGGGAGTGAAATTGGCTCCAACTTGGATGTTTTCCAAGATGCCTGTCTTGACATAAATATCGATGAGCAATTTCTTTGAAAGGTTTCCCATGTTCCCTTCCGAATCCAAAGTTTGGATAGTCGTATAAGGAGAGGGAATGCTTTCAAGTGTGTCATAAGACAAGATTTGAATGGGCATCATGTCCAAATCAGATATCGAAACATGATGGTGAGAGTCCTCCCAAGGTCTCTCTTCTAAACACATGATCTCTTGAATAGCTTAGTCCGAAGGTAGGACTTGGTTGAGGATAACATTAGAAGGATCATTTATGGGAGAGGAGGTGGTACTGTTGGTCATGACCAAAGTGACTAGAGATTCAGATGCAGATTGAATAGCTTGGTAGGCCAATTCAGATGGTGACAACGACATTTGTTCTCTGTAAGCGTCAATGTCTGAACGGGCCGGGAGGATCCAAGGATTGGTCAGTTCGTGAGGAATAGATGAGACCGTCTGAGGAAATGTGGACAGCGGGAGAGGAAAGTAACCCATCAGGGAAGAGGCCTTCAATAGACCGGTAGTGATACTAACGTAAGAATTAGGTACACCATCGACTAAGGGTACATAACCTCTAGGTAATGGGAAGTAATCCAGGGTGCAAAAGGATAGCTGATCCACTATACTTATCCTTCCATCCAATGTAAATAGGATGATGCAAAAGACAGTAGACACAATGGCAGTCATGGCGTAAGTCCAACTACGACCCAATAGTAGATTAGAGTCAATTTTTCGATCCACGACTTCGATATCCATCGTTACCATTTTTCCACTCAAAGTGATGGGGTAGCTGGCTAGGTAACCTTCTGGGATGAAAGTGTGGCCGTCAAAAGATTTAAGGGAATTCAACCATGGTGATAGGTTTGGAGAACCCAAAGAGAGCCAACATGAAGCTGACATGACGCAGGTTGAGGCACCTTCATCAATGACAGTTCTATGTACTCCTCACCCTTTTGAAAATATTTGCACTTGAAATGCAAGCCAGTGTGAAAGGGGAGGTTTACATTTGTCGATGTCAAAAATTGCAAGCATGGAATCCTAGGGGTCAACCCCACCAATTACCGAAAGAAAACCTTTCCTTTGTGCTGGACAAGTTTGCAATACTTTGAGCACCGACATACCTAATGGTGCTTGCGCCAAATCTTCTACAATACTGTAGTTCTCGGGCAGCATGTGCAGATGCATTATGTGTTGTGTAACAAAGTGCCCCTTTTGGGGGGTGAATCACAAGATCAGCAACCGGCCTTATGATATAGATATTGTTAGGCAGTGGTGGGTTTTGACTCAACGAGGCTTCCTCAGCATTAGCGACTGGAGCTTCATAAGTTTTGGATATTGTTTGAAGATAATTTGTTTCAAAGGTGTAAATGGTAGATGGTCCTTCACCAGCTGAAGGATGATGCAAACCATCGTTTCCCCCTTGCGGGGGTTGAGGTTGGTTTGTAATAAGGTGTTGATATTGTTGAGCAGGGAGAGGGTTGTTTAGGACTGTAGGGGTCAGGTCAGTATCCTTTTGAGAAAGGAAATATGTGCATTTGTGAAGATGTGGACAACGATATGTCATATGTTCTTCCGCATAGATTTTTCAAGGGAATTTGGTAGGTTTTTCCTTTCCATTGTCAGGAGGCACAACAGCGTTCTGCTTTCGGTTGTATTGCTTAGTTGACTTCTCTTCAGAAGGAGCGATCTTTTTCTTATTCTTCTTGTTCTTACCACTGGATTTTTATGTAGACTGCACAGATTTTATCGCAGCGGTAGGAAGAGCAGTCAATTTGGTAGTGGGGTCAAATTACCTAGGAAATGTGACCACTAAGTTGTTTTGTAGTAGCCCCAGAGGTAGCACCGATAATACCATCGGCGTGCGCACCAGGTTGCTGAGTAGCGGGAGCATTGGAGTTTCTAGGGGCATTGGGAATGACATTGTATAATATGCCAGACTGTGAATAATTCAAATCTAAGTGCTAGGCAAGATGAATGGATTATTCTTCCATGACTGCACCACCTAAGGCGACATATTTAGCGATTTGAGGGAGAAGAGATTTACATAACCAATCAGCTAATATATAGTCTGGGAGAGGAGATTTGACTAGCCTCTGCCTATGTCTCCATTCATGGATGTGATTAGAGATGTGGGTGGCGGTGTCCTGACATAAAGAAGTAAGGAGTTCCATCCCAGTTTCATAATGGATGGGTAGTTGAAAGTGCTTTAAAAATTCCATCGCTAAAGCACCAAAGGTATTAACTGACATGCGTGTTAACTCAATGTACCACTTGGTTGCATTGCTAGTAAGGGTGTGAGGAAAGAGTCATAGCTAGATATTATCATCCACCATGGAGTTAGAAATGCACCATAAATGATACGTGGTGATGTGCGTACCTAGATCCTTCCCTTGTTTCCCTTCAAACTTCGGGATGTCTGTGGGAATTTTGTGCGGGATTGGAGGCCAAAGTAAGTTGTGATAGAAGGAGTTGTTGGTGAGTTTGTACAGGTCGAGGATATCAAGCGTTGCCAAAAAAGCTAAGGTGTTTGATGCCCCCAAATCAGACCAAGGCAATGACAACTGACTTGAGGATCCTTGCAGTCCTCCCATCATGTTGTTCCCAATATTATACACAGGGATGCATGGAATAGTAATTTCCTTGGGGTACAATTGTGCATTGTGGTTATCCATAGGGATTGTTAGACTGGGGAATGTAAGTGCCCCCAGGATAAGGAATTCCCCCTTGACTCATCTAAGGTTGAGAGTGGGGTGCCCATATGGATTGAGTGGGACCTTGTTGAGGGATCTCGCTCGCTGTGTAATAAACTACAGGTCCTTGACTGACATAAAGAGGATTCATGTCAATAAATGATTGTCCCTATTATCCTGTAAACGAAGGGGGAACTGTAACGTTCCCGACCAGTATGTGCATATTAGGAACAGTTCCCCCAGGCATCTGAGCCTAGGGGTTGGAACTAAACAATGGATTCCAATGAAAGGGGTTGTTGAAGGGACACTTGCTAATCATGCTATATGCAGCATTATAAGGAGCACTATATGTAGCACTTGTCGAAGGTCCAGGAGCTGACACAAAAGGGGTAGAAACCGGTATGTACTGGGTTCCACTTGCATTGGGTGTCATGATAGGGTTTGAACCTGGGACAGGTGGGATAGCAGGGTTTGCCATCAGAGGTGTGGTACTGACTGTCGACTAGGGAGGTGGCAGTGGACCAAAAGTGTCCACAAAATCCCATGACCCATTAGTCATCGATGGGATGGTAGGTGTAGGTCCAAAAAAAGACATAGGAGGTACAAATGCAACTGGAATCAAGAGTGGTCCCAATGGATTCGTGATTGAAGGATTGTATGGAGGAATGAAACCTTCAGTAAAGAAATCTTCTGGTAAGCTTGAATCGTGGGATGTCCAAACTGATTTAGTGTTAGATCTTGGAGACTGATTTCCTGAAGATGGGTAATCTGGTTCACTGGGGCTCGGTGAATCCTCCACAATGAGTGGGGGAAGACCTAACAACCATCTAGATTGACGACGAGGGCCGGATGTAGCCACGGTGACCAATAAATTTTATCAATAGATTTTACAGTGATATTTATTAAAGTCTCGGTGATAACAAGCTAACACTTAAAAAATAAAAATACACTAAAGAAATCAATCAACAAGCAAAGGGTATGACCATGTTTGATAACCACCATTTGTTGGAGATGAAACCCAGTATCACAATGGATAAAAGAGAGAGTTGGTCAAATGTATAGTTATGATTACTCTTGAGCTTCACCCGAACCTCAGATTAAGGGGCCAAGTACTCTCATGAAGATGAGCACCCTCCAAAAAACAAAGACAAAGTAGGTTCATCTATGTTAGGTACCAGGGCAGCCCGCCCCAGTCACCTTTTGTTCATCCCTAAAAGTATGGCCACTATGGTTACCTCAAATCACAGATACTACCGGGGGGGACATAGTCACAGATAGTATGTTGTGTGGGAAAGATACCTGAGTCCCTGACTCAGCTTCGATATCCCTGAAGGGATCCCCAATACATAGAATACCCAAAGGAGATGTAAGCAAAGGTGGGCTACCTCTGTTTCCAGTCTGATTTTTCTCGTATTAAGCTCCACTTTTACTAGAGTTGTCCCGGATAGTATGAGTGCAAAAGAATTTCCCGCGTTAATGACACTAGTTTCAATGTATGATCTTTGGCAGTTAACTCACAACTGCCTAACCCAAGATCCTAGCCTAAACTAATGTGTGTTTAATCAAAAAAGGATTGTTGATTGATTTTATTAGGTAAATTTTAAATGTGTTTTGTTAAAGTCTTCGGTGGGGTGTTGACATATGAAGCTATGTGGGGCTCTAACTCAAATCACGCAAAAACAATGCTTTTAATTCACTTTCGATGAATAAGTTGCTTCTACAAATGAAGATTCATTTATATGTCAATATATATACCATACATCCTAGTTCAGTAAAACACATCCACAACCGATAGAACTACAATGCTCACTAATAACTTTCGAAACCAAATAGATGCAGATCTAACCAACTTAAGTAGAAAGCAATAAAATTTTGTATTTTATTTTTTACGCAAAAAAATAATAATAATTAAGAACTAAAGCTATTTCTCTAAAAAAAAACAAAATCACGAGATAGACCAATCAAACAAGCACAGTTGCAGATCCCTGATCAGTCTACAAGCAGAGTTACCAACCCATGAGGTCATAGAGCAGTCTATTTATCAAGAAATGGTTGGCTAATGCTCTATAACAAAGGGTACAGAGATTAATGGCTACACTAACGCATTGTGTGTGAGGCCATAGTGCTTTATAAAGCACTATTTACACTAGCAGACAACGTTAGTGAGGAAAAAGGCTCAAAAATAAGGTTGCGAGGATCAGATCTAGGTGTTAAACACACATGGGCAGTAACAGAATATGAAAGATAAAACATCAAAGTGCATTTTTTATTAACAAAACATATACATTTATATACATGGTTTGACCGTTGGGTTCCACATCCCAAGGTCTCTTGGACTTCGTTTGTCTATTCGGCTTCCACACTAACCCATAGAGGATTAGGTGTCCAACATTCCCCCCCTTAATCCGAACGGTTATGTATGAGTCCAAGAAGAGAGTTGTAATACAAAATGTGCAAAAATGCATGGCAACACTAGACTAAATGTGCTCTCTGAAATGTTAGTATAAAGGGTGGTGGTTTAAGGATGACCACCAATACTGGAACGCTTAGTGTAGTTCCCGGAATTCTTCCAAGTCTGGCATGAAGGTCAAGTCTTCTGTTAGAGGAAGTGCTCCTGAAGTTTTGAAGAGGGAAACCTTCAACCAATAAAGGGAGGTCTCACCCCACATAAAAGGGAGAACTTCAACCTGAAAAGGGAATTCTCAACCTGTGATGGTTTAACGATGACCAACAACTCTAGAATGCTTAATGCAATTCCTGGAACTCTTCCAAAACTGGCAAGAAGATGAAGTCTTCTGCTAGAGGAAGTGTCCCCAATTCTATTCCTGGAATTCTTCCAAAACTGGCAAGAAGCTGAAGTCTTTTGCTAGAGGAAGTGTCCCAGATTACCAATTGAAGGCATGCTCAGGGGCATCTTGGTCTCTGGCTACAACTTTGAAACTGGTGTGGCAGGTTGTGGCTCAGGCTCACTTGATGTGACTTTGAAGCTTGTAGATGACCATCATTTCCCCCCTGTCAGATACAAGGTGAGATGACGGAGAAAACTCAACTGCAAGATTGTTCAATACTCTAGAACAAGTTCTGACATGTGATTGGAATATCTTCTTGGTTGTTGATGCCCATTGCCAAGAAGTGATCCATCCAAGATGAATCTTTGTTCTTGCAAGACGTTTGTTTCTGAAGCATCTTTGTGAATAATGGGTGGTTTTATGACAGTGTTTACATGGATGAAGATCAAAACAGTGATCTTTCAAATGGCCAACTTGATCACAGTGTTGGCATTTCACAATCTGTTGTTGTTGTTGTGGGAGAGGAGTAGAATCTAGAACCGCTGGAGGTGAATTGTCAGGAATGAATCCAACACTCTGAAACTGAATGGGCTTTGAGTAGTCTAATGTGAAAGGACACATCCTTGTCATATCCAAGATCAGTTATGTGCTTGTTATGGACAAGCTCTTCCCAAGGTATGATAATGGGCTTGGAAAGTGCAGATTGAACTTCTGCATCTGCATGTACAACTGTTGCTTTATTGGGTACTAAATCTGAATGACCTATAGCATTATTGACTTGCTGTTTATGGGAGTCTGTTTCAATCTTCTGAACAAAAACAAGTTTAGAATGATGACTCCACTGCTATAATTCTTCCTACTATAGTTGAGATTCAAGCTGCAAAAAATCAATCTATTCTTGTGCATATTGTAGACATGTCTGAATTTCAAAGAGAGAGACTTTGTTTATTTCGACTATGTTTTCGACACTAGAATGTATTAGTGTATTCAGTGACTCTAATTCTCCTTAAATTATTCCCATTTTATCAACAAATAAAACTATGTTAAATACACTTATTTCAAAGATATTAGAAGTTGCTCCAATTTCGATTTGCACTAGGTTTTGGCTGAATGGTGAATTAATACAACTTTTGGAATAAGGGGATAGCTTCTATATGCTTTAATACTCTACAGGAACTTCAACATTGAACACAAAAAACTATAATGAGTTTTAAATACAATGCCACAACTAGGGAAGCAGCAACAACAAACCTGCTTGGATCCTTCAAATACTCCTTCACTTTCAAAGCAGAAATGATGGCTATCAAAACTTCAACAACTATAGCACCATGTCATGGACAGGACTTGAATGATCATATATAAATGCTTTGACTAGGGTACAAGTCAATATTCTCTGATCTTGCCACTTTCTTCAAAGAAAACAATCCGCCCTTATATATCACACAGAATTTATGGAGAGCTAACAACGCATATGCCAAAATATAGTATATACAAAGAGTCAACGATACCTCCAGTATTCCAATAAGAATGACGAACAAAACAATGACCCACTTGTAGGAGCTACACAACAATGAAAGGATTATTCCACATGTTCATGCAGGTATGAACTCATAGAGATGAACCAACCAACTCATTGTTTTAACACACATAGCAAATCAGTACATATTCAAAGTAGCACTCGAATAAGTACATAGGAGGCAATTATATATCAAAAAATAGTGATCTTAAATGGCACACATATTTCAGAGAACGGAAGCTTAGGCCCTTTTCACCATGAATTCTTTCTAGACAATACCATCCCATGGCTTAATTGAATTCCTGCTCATATATAAAGGCCGGCATAGGTGGCAAGCTGTGCCATTTACCTGATAATGGATCCAAAGAATTCCAGATGGGATTTTCCTCTTCGTCTTTCATCAAAATGTATAGCCATTATTCTTTTCTTAATTCGAATATCTTTAAACCCCTCAATACATGATTTCATGTTTTACATACCAACTTCAAGTTGGAATAGCATCCAAGAGGTACCCTGGAAAGAATCCTAATGGAGAGCTCAGTGGGAAGAGCAGAAATTATCCCAAAAATTAGAGCAGGCTTAAAACAAAAAAAACCACAAATCACGAGGAGCAGCACAACATGGGAGGATTTTGACGCAGCGTATGGAGCGAGCAGAGTGGAAGTCTGCAGATATCATATATTTCACAGTTACAATTATGTTGTGTGTAACCCAGGAGTGGTATGGTCACACAACATATATAACAGGCAGCTAAAACCCTCTCTGTAATAGCCGCACAAGTTTCAATATCATGAGACCCATCTACCAGAATTTTCGGCTCAACAATAGGAACTGAACCATTCTCTTGGAAGATGATAGCATAACGAGCAAGGACATTTGCATTTTCCTGAATAGCAAGTGGGGAGGGCTCCGTAGTTCCAATCTTCAGAACAAACCTCTATTTTTCAAACCTTTCTCCAACATTATAGTATTGTTGGAATCTTTGTGCAAGGCCATCTAGGCCCTGGGTAGTGGTTTCACCTTTGGTTCCCGCAAGATCCACTATTCCTTTGTCTACTTTTATGCCCGGCAGGACCCCTCCTTCATTGAGGACATCAACAAAGGGCTTCCCAGCTGCAGTTTTCCGATAGAGAGTCTCTTCAAATAGAATTGCACCACTCAAATACTGCAAGGCATTAAGGGTAGTGAAGAGGAACTCCCTCAGTAGATGCCTATTGTCTCAATATTTTCCACATTGATGCTCACCAACCACTTTCTGATGGTTCCAATGCTCTCATCTACAGCTAGAATTCACTTACCGGGTGTTGCTATGTACGTCGCATTGGCAATTATCTCATCGCAGTATTTTCCTTCGAATATAGCGTAAGAATTTGAAAAAAAATTCTTTGCATACACTTCAACTCGGCTCTGCTATTATGGGTGGTGGATGACTGTCAAATGATACCAGAACAACATTGGTGGGTTTGTTTTTCACATGGGCTGTAGGGTCTCCTAGCTTCTGTTGTGCACTCTCTCGCTTCCTGTGACAGAAATGCACGTAGAAAGCGCCATGACCGTTTTGTGAGCAGCGTCAGGAGAGAATAATGGTGAATAACAGGTGGAGTAGCGACAGGAGCAGTGTAGTAGGGAATAATAAAGGTAAATAGGAGTTACAGGAGTAGAAATGTTTAACTCAAAACGTTCTATGTGCTACCAGGCTTAGCTAGAATCAATGAATAAACTGTCAAACCAGTGGAAGCTTGAGCTTCAGAGCTACCAAGCTTACCAACCAGAAGGTGAGCGGTCATTAATAGAGTGCGGGACTAGCAAAGGGACAGGTATGAATAATAGTAGGTTAAAGATAAGGAAATAAAACATGTCATACATGCATAACTCATACCCGCAACTCTTTAAATAATGTAAGTTCTTCAACAACTATGTTGGAGCTATGGGAAATAGATGCGACATACAAACAATGCAAAAAGAATATTCACTGCAACATAAGAATCAATGCATGAACCAGTGTATGAACCAACACATATATGAACTAAGTTCACAGAGAATTACTCACTAAAAATTACTCAGAGAACAAATCACGGATCTCTAGAGATGCATACATAGTCAACTATCATTGTTTCATAACCAATGCATGAATTTAATAGAGCAGATGAAATGCTTCTTACACAGAGTAGAAATGGTAGAACTAACATGCAAAGAGAGGTCAGGCCACAAAATGAAACAAGTGGCTCAAAATGGAGCAGGGCAAGAGAACGCTCGCTCTAATACCGTGTTAAACACACATGGGCAGCAACAAAATATGAAAGATAAAAGATGAGAGTGCATTTTTTATTAACAAAAATATACATTTATAGTACAAGGTTTTACCATTGGGTTCCACATCCCAAGGTCTCTTGGACTTCGTTTGTCTATTCGGTTCCACACTAACCCATAGAGGATTAGGTGTCCAACACTAGGGCTGAGCACTGAGAGAAGGGTGTTGTATAGTCTTGAGTGGTCATAAAGGGGATCAAGAAGTACATGAAGTCTTGGAAGAAAGAGAGATCTAGGAACTTTTTGGGATAAAGTTGGGAAATAAGTGTAGTCCCCAGTGGAGTCGCCAATTCTGCTATTGGGATTAATGCACGGGTGTTTGGTGATGTAGAAACCCTCAAGGAGCTTCTCGGGATCCTTGGAAGAATGTCAGATTATCTACAGCTGGTACAGAGATTCATGCATAGCTATGTTAAACAAATGAGAATCAAAGCAGGAAGAATGACTTATTATTTCAAGTCTTGGTGTGGTGTTGCTAGAGAGCGCAAAGTAGTGGAGTGATAGACCCCTTAGCTAGCTCTAGATCAAAACCTGCACATAGATAAGACAAGGTGTAATATCACAGCATATAACTTTGACAATCAATGCATTAACATATAAATATATCTAATTACATGTATCTAAGCCACTCATAATAATGACATTGCATAAATATGTAAACAAATTACACTACCAATGCCACGGAGTGGACAACACAATTGTAGTTCTATATTAATGTAGAAAAGGGTGATTACAACCATCAGTTGTATCAGCCTTCCCTTACTCCTCCAGCTCCTCTCTCTCTCTCCCTTCTTAACCTCTTGCAATGCCTTAGTCAGAGACTAGTCTCGATAGTTAAATAGGAAATCCTTTCAAATGTTTAGACTTTTTCCACAACGGCCCTAGCCTCACATATATATCATGAGAGGATAAGCCTTGTCAAGTCCCTCATGAGTTCTTTTGGGAAAAATCAAATATGTTTCCATGCTTTTGTGCTCTTTCCTATTTGTAGACTCCATTAGGAATAGTAATTCCTCCATACAGGTCGAGTTTTGATGTTTCCCTGCTTTAGTGAGCTGACATAGGAATGAATATTAGGATATTTCTCAGTCAACTTGTTCCTTTAACCCATGGAAACTCATTTAGGTTGATTAACACCTTTCCCGAGGTAACAAACAGAGTTACCCTAGGCACTAACACACCTTATGCCTTGCTAGGAAGCTTTATAAAGAATGTTGCTAGTTCCTAGATAATGATAGCTTGACAAATGGGCATGTGAACTTGGTTATTTCTTCAATCATCTTGCTCTTCTCCTCTGAGCTGGTGAGGAGGTCATTTTCCTATGTAATAGCCTCAACGGCCTACGTAGAATCTACAGATGATGAGATCTGATCCCCGCAAAGAAGATTAGAGCATTAATTTTTTTTACGAAGTGGAATGCCGACTGGCACTGATAAAGGTAAACAGCCTAAAGAATAAGTATTGGTCTGCAAAGTGCCAAAAAAGAAGTCAGCTTTGATTTGGAGCATGCTAAGGAAACATCTAGGGAAGCCAATAAGAGTTTCATGGAGGCCTCCACCTCAAGAAGCCAGGGCAAGATACAAGAACTCGGCGCGCCTCCAAATGTTGATCCTTTTGTACTCACTACGTTTTTGGAGACCTGCATGAAACTACTGCATGATAGCAAGTCTGTGGAAGGCCTGTAGGAACTAATAAATAAATGTTCTAGCAAGGAAAAGGCCCCTGGTGAAAACTGCGCGGTCAGAAATATTGGCAATCATAAGGCCTGAACATGGCGAGAGATGATGCTAACCACCCAGATAGGTGATTATGAAATGGATCCAGTCATCTTGGATTTGGGGTTCGATGCGAGCATATTACTAAAAGAGACATGGGAAAGGATGGAGAGACCTGTGCTACAGTGGTCTCTGATTCAGCTTAGAATGGTGAATGAACAAAAAATCATCCCCATGGAATGGTTATATGGAGTAATAGTTGATATTGAAGGTGCAAGCACAATGGAAGACCTTGAAGTTATAGAAATCGTTGACGACAGTAATCCCTACCCTGCACTCCTGGGAATTGACTGGGCTACTGATATGAATGGGGTCATTAAATTGAAGAAAATAATGATGTCATTTGAAATAAAGTTTCTTCGGGTTATAATAACATTGGATCCTGTAGAAGGGGCGCGCTATACTGAACCAGTCCGTGATTATGAAGAAAGTGATGATGAACTAGATTAGATTTACAAGATAACAACGCGAGATCAGGACTGGATCAACCCAATAGCATATGGATGCATTGCATGGGACCGGGAGAGTTCCTACACCTTGGATTCAGACAAGGAGTCAGAGCATTGACAGAATTGTAAACATCAAGTGTCTACATTGTGATGCAATATGATGACAAAGTCGTTTTGTTGTGTTTCCTCGAAGGTAAGGAAATTACCCTATTATGATGGTTTAACTAACGTATATTTTTTTAATGAATTTGAGCGTGAAGTTCCTGAGGACCACCACTTCCAAGAATTAGAATTAGCACTGCGCGCTACACCTACATGATGGTGGGGCAGACTTAAGGATAGTTTTGTTGGATGGTGATATTACAGAAGAATGATGAAGCTACGGTTTGGGCGTGCTAACACCAGGATGACTGAGAAGTATAATGGAAGGTACAATCCACGCGATCACCTAGCAAAATGGACTAAACCTTGGGGAACAGAACCAGAGCTAGAGTGGGTACACATATTTTTCCATACCTTTGATACCATCCCCATGAACTGGTATCTTAAAACGAAGCTCCGCCATGGCACCGCGGAATGGGATGTATTGAAGGAAGGGTTCTTATTGACCTTCATTTTTGAGGATGAGTTTGCAAGAATCGATGAGGCACTACAAGAAATTAAGGTGGTTATCTTCAGAACACTGACAAAACCTATGGAAGGGACCCAACCAGAATGGAGCACCCAGCTGCACCATGCACTAGAATGCTATAATGTGATTGTTCAAGAGGAAGAAGAAGACCCCAGAAACATCAATATTCTGGGGATGGAAGGACATCACGAACTCAAGGGGCCATAAATAGAGAACTTGTACATCTACGCACCTTTGAAAACAAAGCAAGTAAACATTGGCACTGAGGAAAAATTGAAGTTCGCAAAAATTGGAGATTATCGGGTCAACGCTACAGTAGATAAATTTGTTGAATTACTCCACGAATACCAAGATCTCTTTCCAACTATGTTTTCAGATCTAAAGGGCATAATCAATGAGTTGGGCGTTATGAAGATCACACTGAAGTTGGACATGAAGCCTGTTAAATAAAGGCCTTACCGCCTTAATCCTAAGCACAAGGAAAAGGTTCGCCGGGAGCTAGATAACATTCTTGAGGCATGCATCATAGAACCTGTTGAAGAATCTGATTGGGTGAGCCTGATGGTCATTCAAGAAAAGAAGAAAAAGGGCGAAATAAGGATCTGCATAGATCTGTGGAAGCTTAACGATGCATGTGTCTATTACCCATTCCCGATGCCATTCATAGACGAAGTGCTAGACAATGTTGGAGGGCAGGAGGCCTATTCCATTACTGACAGGCTTTCATGGTATCATCAAATCAAGATTGCGCCAGAGGATAGAAGCAAAACGACCTTCACAATGGAGTGGGGTTGTTTTGAGTACATTGTGATGCCGTTTCGACTAAAGAATGCATCTGTGATATTTTCCTGCGTAGTCATAACAACGTTCAAGGAGTTCATTTATAATTTTCTGGAGGTTTACTTTGATCATTGGAGGGTGTTTGGATTAGTGAAGCGCCATGTAGCAAGTCTGCACTTGACATTGGACACATGTCGCAGATACCAGATGCCGCTGAATTTGAAAAATTCATATTCTGTTTTCCTTTTGGGATCTTGTTGGGTCATGTTGTGTGCAATAAAGGATTGATGGTGGACCCTACAAATATTGCGGTAATTGTGAACTTGGAGGCCCCTAGGAATGTTAAATAGTTGCGTGCAACACTGAGACATATGAGATACTATAGTAAATTTATTAAAGCCTATGCTTAAATTATTGCACCCATGGAGAAACTGCTAAAGAAGGACATGGCATTCTGTTGGGATGAAGAATGTCAACGTAGCTTAGATGTTTTGAAAGAAAAGATGGTCTCTCCACCGATCTTAGTATTTACCGATTGGAAAAAGGAGTTTCAGGTGCATGTGGATGCTTCTTGCATTGCGTTGGGGGAAATACTAACATAGGCCAGTGAAGGAGAAATGGACCATCCTATAGCCTTCGCAAGTCAGAAGATATCAAATGTTGAGAAAAATTATTCAACGACTGAGCATGAGGGGTTGGCCATGGTGTACGCACTACAAAAATTTAGGTGTTATCTATTAGGAGGGAATTTCAAGATGTACACAAATCACTCTGCCTTGAAATACCTGGTCAAGAAGCCTCTGTTGGGGGGGAAGATCTGCATATGGTTGCTATTATTTCAGGAGTATGACTTTGAAGTCATTGTCAAGCCAGGGAGGTTAAATGTTGGGCCTGACCATCTGTCGCGAATCGAAATAGGAGAAGAACCTAATAATTTGGAGGAAGGGTTTCTAGATGCCCAACTCTTTGCGGTGCGCATAGTGGATGACCATTTTTCTGACATTATTCACTTCTTGACTATGGGGATGGCACTGGAAGGATATTCAAGTCAGCAAAATAAGGAATTAGTAGTGCGCATGGCTAATTTTTTAGTTATTGCGGGACACTTGTATAAAATGGGTGCAGATGAAATATTGTCAAGATATGTGTCAGACTTTGAGTGGGACAACATTCTCACAGAAGCTCATGGGGGAGCTGCAGGAGGCCATTATGCAAGCAAGGAAATTGCGTATATTTTGCGCATAGGTCTATGGTGGCCAACATTGCATAAAGATTCCAAGGCATATTGTAAGGTGTGCGATGCATGTCAAAGAACTAGCAGACCATCGCGAAGGGATGAGCTACCACTACATCCTTAGTTATCTTTGTAGCCCTTTTGAGAAGTGGGCTATTGATGGGCCAATTTATCCCCCTAGAAAGAAGACAGGTATGCACTATATTATTACTGTGATGGAATATCTAACCAGATGGGAGGAAACATAGCCGGTTAAGGATTATACATGAGATACGATAGAAAAATTCATGTTTGAGTATGTCTTAACCAGATTTGGATGCCCGAAAGTGTTGATGACTAATAGGGGTACGTGCTTTCTAGATGAAATGATTAGTGCATTGACTAAGGAATTCTAGGTGTACCATAAGAGGAGTACACCCTATCACCCACAGGAAAACGAAACTGTTGAGTACTTTAACAAGATTTTGAAGAACGCATTGACAAAGATCTACAATGTGCAGTGAAATGACTAGGATGTGTGCATACCTGCAGTACTGTGGGCTTATAGGACTACTTGTAAGAAGCTAACAATGTAGGAATTTACAGGGTAAGTTCCTCAGAAAGAACACCAAAAGGACGCCGCTCACAACCAGATCACAGATCAATACACCAGTATTTTGACGTGGTTAAAACCCTCAAAGAGGGAAACAGTCCACGGCTTGCGCCAACGTGGCTACTACAGGCAATTTATTAATCAAAGAATGAAAATTTACATAAGCTTCTCTCATGCACAGATTACCCGAACAATGACCCTCCATGCGCTTTAAATAGAACTCATGGACCAATCGGGTGTCAAGCCACGGATCAAGTGTCAGTAATACCGAGGAGAGAGTGAACCGTCGGATCACTACATATCGTGACCGTCAGATTGTAAGTTACAAAATGTACAACGGTAAAGAAACACACTTTACCTAACTCTATACTAGACCAAGTTGAACTTAACTATTTCCTATGTGTCGGAATATCCTAACATCCCCCCTTAAGAACAACTTGGGATAGGATTGAAGGATTTACAAATATGACACAATAGGAGAAGGAAGGAGGCACTAGAGCCTATCCCCCCTTAGTGACAACTTCCTGAACTCCAAGCATATATCGAAGTTTAGTGAACTTCGCCTCTGTGAGAGCCTTTGTGAAGATGTCTGCAACCTGATCATCTGTTGAACAATTTTGCACTTCAAGAACATGGTCATGAATGAGCTTTCTGATGAAGTGCATGTGTAGTTCAATGTGTTTGCTGCGCTGATGTTGGACTGGATCTTTGCATAGCTGAATGGCACTTTGATTATCACACCAAAGTGTGGTTGGATGCTGCTGCTCAAAGCGAAACTCTGATAGGATCTGACGAAGCCACAAGGCTTCCTTACTAGCTTCCACGGCACCACGATACTCTGCTTCTGCTGACGAAAGAGAAATGGCAGCCTGTTTCTTACAAGCCCATGTAATAGGTCCTGAACCAAGAGTGAAGACATAACCGGCAGTAGACTTCCGATCATCAGGGTCACCAGCCCAATCAGAATCAGTGAAACCAACTAATAGAGGAGCTGCTTTGGCACTGTAATGAATCCAAAACTGTACTGTACCTCGAACATAACGAAGTATTCTTTTAGCTGCTTTCCAATGACTTTCACAGGGGTTTTGCATAAAACGAGCAACAAGGCCAACAGCAAAGGAAAGGTCAGGACGAGTATGGGGTAATACAAGAGTTTTCCTACAAGTTGACGGTATAAGGTAGCATCAACTTCAGGAGAAGTACAAGAGACTGAAAGTTTGACTCCAGGCTGAAAGGGAGAAGGGGCTGGTTTACAGTCTTCCATGTGAAAATGACGAAGAATATCACAAGCATACTTGGACTGGGAAAGGGAAATACCCTCCTTGGATTGCAAGACTTGAAGACCGAGAAAATAGTGTAAGTGTCCTAAGTCTGTCATTTCAAATTTCTTTTTAAGGCTGGACTTCACATGGTTTATAAGGTTGGGATCACTACCAGTAAGAATAATATCATCAACATAAAGAACAAGGATGATAAGAGAGTTTCCCACTTTCTTGGTGTAGACAGTATTGTCAGAATAACACCTAGAAAAGCCAGATTCTAAAAGAAAGCTATCCATTTTGGCATACCAAGCCCGAGGAGCTTGCTTTAGACCATAAATAGATTTCTTAAGTCGACATACAAGGCTGGAGTCTATTTGGATGAAGCCAATGGGTTGTTCCATATAGATTACTTCATGCAAGTCCCCATGCAAGAAGGCAGATTTAACATCCATTTGATGGACTTCCCATTTTAAAGAGGCAGCAAGGGAAAGAACAAGGCGGATAGAGTTCATTTTGGCAACAGGGGAGAAGGTTTCAGTGTAGTCAATGCCTTCAACCTGTGAAAATCCCTTAGCAACAAGACGAGCTTTATGTTTATCAACTTTCCCATCTGGTCCATACTTGGTTCTGTAAACCCATTTACATCTAACAAGTTTGTGTCCCTTTGGTAAAGGAACAAGATCCCATGAATCATTTGTCCACAATCAATGATTTTCTTCATTCATAGCTACTTCCCAATGTGGATGGCCTGAAGCTTCTGCAAAAGTGTCAGAATCATGATTTACTGGAGCTTGAGCCAGTAAAGAAGAGGCTCTTTCAAACTGAGAACGTGTACGTCGCTGATCTGTAGGATCACCGGCAAGATCACCTGCTGCATCCCGAGTAGCACGGACCCATCTTGGAAGTTGAGGATCCTGAGAAGGTGGGGGAGGATTATCATCCTCACTTTCATCATCTGAAGAAGAAATGTTTTCAAAAGTAGAAGAGATAGGAAGAGGTGGCACATCCGCCAGACTAGGCTCGCAGGACGATTTATTTTCATCAAATTTTACATCTCTTCTAATGATAACATTTTTGGACTTAAATGGAATAAGTCTATAACCTTTTACATCTTTAGAATATCCAACAAAAGTACATTTCTCACTCTTAGGTTCTAAAGCTTTATGCTTTTCATCTGGAATATGGGCCCATGCTTCACTTCCAAAAACACGAAAGTGACTTACATCTGGTTTAATGGAACTCCAAGCTTCTTCTGGAGTGATATTCTTTAGAACCTTAGTAGGAGTGCGATTGATTATATAGTTTGCACAATTAATTGCTTCGGCCCAAAAACTAAGACTGAGTCCTTTAGATTGCAGCATACAATTAGCCATTTCCTTTAAGGTGCGATTTTTCCTTTCAGCTATACCATTTTGTTGTGGAGTGTATGGAACAGTATGTTGCATTTGAATTCCATTTTCGGTGCAAAAGTTGATGAATGTGTTTTTAACATATTCTCCACCATTATCAGTTCTTAGCTTAAGAATTTGATGTCCAGATTGTTTTTCAACAAAGGCTTTGAAGGCCAAAAATGTGTTAAATACTTCACTCTTGAGTTTTAAGAAGTATACCTAAGTGCGTCTGGAGAAATCATCAATGAAAGTTAAGAAATACTTGCAGCTAGAGAATGAAGCAACAGGAAGTGGACCACATAAATCACTGTGCACAAGCTGTAAAGGGGCTGAGGCGTGCCAAGAGGCACGTTTTTCAAAACTGTCCCGATGATGTTTTCCGAGTACACATCCGGAACAAACACCATCTCTGCAAGATACCATAGGAAGACCTGTCACCATATTTTCTTTACATAGATGCTAAAGGGAGCGATAGTTTAAGTGACCAAATCGCTCATGCAAAAGTTTGCTCACTTCATCATTATGAGCAACAAATACTGAGGGAAGATTTGATGACCCAAAGTTGTGAAACTTATACAACCTTGTGGAATCATCAACAATACCAGTAGCTAGAATCTGTTTAGGATCTCTCAGATCCTTGATTACAACATCATGAGGTGAAAATTCAACAATTTTACCTTCACCTGAATGAGTTATCTGATATACAGATAGAAGGTTGCAGGATAAGGTTGGAACACATAATACATCATTAAACTGACCATTGTCTAGATGAACAGTTCCAGTCCCTACAACATTAAGAGATCTATCATCACCAACATATATATTTTTGGTGTTACAATCATTTAAAGAAGAAAACATGGCTTGGTTTTTGGCCATGTGATAAGAGGCTCCAGAATCAATAAGCCACTCATAAAAATGAGAAGAAGAGATACATTTAATGCATAACTAGACTGAGATGATTGACAACGACATGCAGAAAGTGCCATTCCTGAAGTTGAAGTTGAAGTATGCTCCACATGGATGTTATGTTTCTTCATTGCGGCTTCCAAGGCTTCCATCTTCTTAAAGCATTTAGATTCTAAGTGGCCATCTCGATTACAAAAGTTACAATGTCTATCAGTCTTCTTCCATTTGTTTTTATTTTTCTTATCATTTTGTTGAAATGATCTTTCAGTTTGAGGCTGAGTTTGCTTAGGACCCTTGTTTAGTTTAGGACCATTCTTTTTAGGATAGGACTTCTTAGGATTCTTTGAATTTGGTTGCTGCTGGGCGGCTAATGCTTTCTTGGAAGAGTTTCCAAGATTAAGAAGACCAAGGTGTAAGATTTTTTCTTGTTCTCTTATTAAAGAATCACAAAAAGAGTCAAAGGAAGGGGCCTTGTAGTCTTTTCCTTGACAAATTAAAGCTTCCCTTGTAGAATGGAAAGTGGAAACAAATACAGAGTAGGCTGGTCCCAACTTAGTAAGGATGGAATAAATAAGGTTACTATCTTCTTTCTTAACCTTAACACCTTCCAAGAGATATCTAAGGGTCTTGAATTTGGACAAGAAATCTTCAATGCAAGAAAAAATTATTAGGATCCAATGTAAGCAACTCATTTTCAAGTTGATGGGCTCTAATTTCATTTTTAATCCCAAAAACTTTAGTGATTTTCTCCATTGCTTCATGAGGAGTATCAAGTTCTGCAATATGGAATCTAAGATCAGGAGAAAAAGACATCCCTATCAAACCACGTGCTTTATCTTGTCTATTTTCCCATTTTGTAGCCTTGTCTTCATATTTTGGTTTCTTCTCTTGGCCTGTGGCTATTCTGTAGAGACCTTTACTTCTAAGTAAATCTTCCATGTAGGATATCCATTGGAAGTAGTTAGTGCTGTCAAGAATGACTTGGCATGGACTTTCCATTTAAAAAAAAACTGAAGCTAAAGATGCTGAAAGTAAGTGTTTCAATGGATAGATCTCGAAAAATTAGGCGGTTTTAAAAAAAACGGCTCTAAAAAAGGCTTCCGGATGAAGAAGTTATGGCTTTTTGAAAAGAAATTGTTGAAGTTGCCGGCAAAGTGCGCAAATGTGCGGAAATGAAAAAATCCGCCCCCACAAAATGGAGACTTGAACCCAAGACCTCTACTCTCTTAAAATAGCTATGAACCAATTGATCTATACCAAAATTTGAGAGAAAGAGAGAGAGAGAGAGAGAGAGAGGGGGGGGGGGGGGGGCTTGGTTTGCGTGCTTGCCTTGAGAAAGCTCTTTTTCCCTACAAAACAGAAAACAGAAAACCCAACATGGACATGAAAAGAAAACGAACCTTATGGGTCGAAGTTAGCTTTAGCCAAAAAACTAGATATTTTAAAAAATGAACCTTGCGGCTCAAAGTTAGCTTTAGCCGAAAAACTAAATATTTTTCTCAATGTTTCTGATTTTCCGAGATCACACTAAGGTGCAGGGAAAAGAGCATACGCATGAGAAAAATCCTTCCTTTCTATTTCTGATTTGCACAAATGGCACAGAGTCGCAGGGCAAAGAGCATACGCAGAAATGAAAGGTATAGATCCGGTTAAAAAAAAACTAAATAAACCGAAACCGAAATAAGCAGAGAGAAAATAACAGTAAACTGCAAATAAAGACTGTATACCTCAAGATCTTAAAAATGACGCATCTAGGGCTACCGGAAACCTTTTCGCATGAAACGAAAGAGGTTCCTCACTGGAACAGATGCTCCGAACACAATAGAGCAGTCCTCTCGGCCTGAAAGCAGTCAGAAACAACAGATCTAGGAAACGGCAGTCGGATGTAGTTCTATCGGCTTCAGATTTGGATCACCAACGGACGCGGCCCTCAAATAGCTCTGATACCATGTAGGAATTTACAGGGTAAGTTCCTCAGAAAGAACACCAAAAGGACACCGCTCACAACCAGATCACAGATCAATACACCAGTATTTTGACGTGGTTAAAACCCTGAAAGAGGGAAACAGTCCACGGCCTGCGCCAATGGCTACTACAGGAAATTTATTAATCAAAGAATGAAAATTTACATAATCTTCTCTCATCCACGGATTACCCGAACAATGACCCTCCATGCGCTTTAAATAGAACTCATGGACCAATCGGGTGTCAATCCACAGATCAAGTGTCGGTAATACCGAGGAGAGAGTGAACCGTCAGATCACTACATATCGTGACCATCGGATTGCAAGTTACAAAATGTACAACGGTAAAGAAACACACTTTACCTAACTCTATACCTAACTCTATACTAGACCAAGTTGAACTTAACTATTTCCTATGTGTCGGAATATCCTAACAAACAAGGCTAATGTCATTCAAATTAGTACATGGGGTTGAAGTCGTAATGCTGATGGAATACATTGTGCCTAGTATGCACATTGTAGCTTTAACGGATATGGCGGACTGCGAGGCCTTGGAGGAATGGCTTGCGTAGCTGATGGAGCTCGAAGAAGATTGATTTTTAGTAGGATTTTATCAACAAGTATAGAAGGAATGTGAAAAATCATGGCATGATCACCATATCAAGCTTCACACATTCAAGTTAAATGATCTTGTCCTCTTATATGATAGTAAATTCACTAAATTTCCGGGTAAATTCCAGATTCATTGATTAGGACCATATATTGTCAAAAAAATTACAGATGGTGGCACAGTTCAGCTCGCTATGCTAAATGGGGAACACTTCTCGATAAGAGTGAATGGGAGCAGATTGAAGTTGTATATAGGGGATCCTATGCAATGACTATATGGCAGCATGATAGTCTTAGTGCTCCAGGAAGTTGCAAGAGAGTGCGGGACTATAAACTGCACTACCCGGTTTAAAGGAAAATTAGCGAGTAGGTTGTGCAGAGAGTGACGAAGATGCATCCAATGAAGCTGTGCTTAAGAAGTTTCACTAAAAGGGACGATATTGCACAGCCTAGAAGGAAAATTATCGTTGGAGTCACTGTTCATGAATTGACGGGAAAATTATGGTTAAGAGGAGTGGGGTGGCAGCAATTAAGGAGAAAATCTTTGAATATCTGCTACTAAAACAACATTTATTATCAAAATTTGGGGGGAATGGTCAGATTTGAATTCAAAAACCCTATAAATTACGTGTGTCAGTCCAACAGAGAACACTTTGTGCCCTAAGATTTGTTGTTGAATTTCGTTGTCTGTTGCCTATGAGCCGAGTGTTCTGGGAAGATTTCCTACCCAGAGCAAACATTTCTCCCATAGCCCACAAATTTTTTATGGAGAGAATGACTGCTACTAAGCCTGCCAAAGCCCTGAGATCAGAAATCATTGTGTCTGATGCACTAGGACTAGAAGTGTCGAGTGTAGAGGCTACGCCTGCGGTGCCCACGACATTGAGGTCGCTTAGGCCGAAACAAACTATGAAAAAAGACACACAACCTACAATGACAGAGAAGTAACCGGTAGTGAAGGAGAAACAAAAGAAGCTAGTGTAGGTGTGCAAGTCACCTAGGAGACCTACCAAAATACAAGAAAACAAAAGAAAGATAAGCAGCCAACAAAAGTAGTGAACCTAGAGGAGGAAGAATTCTAGGGAATGGAGGATATGATGCCGAAGGAGTGGAACCCATGACCAGACTACTAAAGTATATCCCTCCATGAAAGGTAAAATCAAAGATAATGAAGGACCCTGATACTGAGAAGTTTACAGTAGCCATGCCCCTACTACCTTAGCAGGTCTCTTTTGAAGGTCCTCGGCTCGTGCGGATCCCGTTGTTAAAAATGGAAGATTGGGACCTCTCGAAACCACATTTGGTGACAGAAAAATATATGTGGTAGGTATATTATGAAGAAATAATTGTTACAACATTGGAGACAATGGAATGGGTCTGCGGTATTGAGAAATCAGGGTTGCTCAATCTGTTGTTGGTTCCACATTATCATCACACCCACATTAATACAATATGTGTGCGCCATCTCCTCACACTGGTACTTGATGGGTTCATATGGCTAGGACAACATATCCCCATCATGGACATGTTGATTCATACAAGCATGTGACTGCCTTACAAAGGTGTGAACCTTACCAAGGAGTTTGGAGGGAAGACAGGGGAGAAAGAACTTGCAGACAAGAAAGGATTACGAAATCCTCAAGAATTCATGAGGGTATTCCATTCTCTCCATAACATACCAAGCAGTTCAATTTTCTACCCAAATTTTAGCAGGGAAGGTTATGAGAAAATTCCACGCAGACAAAGTTCCGAGGCCGGTAGTTTCACTTGTTACGCAGTGCGCTAAAGGTGTACAGTTTAATTGGGCTAGGTACCTTTGTCAGGAGTTCCTAGTGAATTCCCGTGAGGCCCAGGAGGAAACCAAGCCATTCCACTATGCTTGGTTGTTGCTATCAATTATGCTCATTGCATGGAGACTGTCTGAGGATAGCCAATTTCCTCCACTCAAGGAAGGATTGCTAAAGGTAGCGCAATTCGTCTCTTCATGGTCTACAAAGGATGTCGTGCGGGTTACAGAAAAAAATATATTTTGGACTTTTGTGGAAATGGATCTCCATATGGAAATCAATCAGCGTCCAAGGTTGTCCCCAACCTTTTTCATGCAGCTATCAACCTACATGATGTTCAACGTTGACTTCCACAGAGTCTACATCTAAGCAGGAAAGGATCCATAGCAAAAACGGAACCACTTAACCTATTTGGTGTCAGAAACAGACGTGGAGGAGGTTGTAGGGTTATGGCCTATAGAGTGTTGCACCCGATTAGAAGTAGATGTTGGAACAATTATGAGTGTGGAAATTTCTGTTGTGTAGAAAATAAAGGAGGCTGCTAAGCAAGTCGCATGGAACTTGGTAGAACATAGAAAGAAGGAAGCTAGAAAAAAGGCTTTCATAGCATAGGAACACACTGCTAAGGAGCAGGCAGAGCAAGAGCAGTGTAATTCAATAAAGGTGATAAGTCACTTTCGCCAGAGACAGAGGAAGAAGAGCTTTCAAGACAAGCCGACGATGGTGATGAAGGGCAGCACACCCCCTTTATTTTGAAAATATGTGGCAAAGAGCAAAAGGGTGGAACACGAAAGAAGCATAAATCTGATAAAACACAAGTTGATCCCATGGTATTAACAAAAGGTGATCTTGATGAGATCAGCGATAAAATTTGGGACACCACAACCGAAGTACTACAACAGTTCAAGCAGTAATACATGCAGACACTTGGGGGCATCCAGAAGGATCTACATGAGTTGCAACTCCAAGCAACCAGAATTCTGGAGGATGTCAGAAAGGCGAGCGGTGCGCAAGCCAGTCTAGAATGAGGAAAGAGTACATTCGCGGAGATAGACTGGCCACAGGACATCAGAGTCTTCCCTCTACCTGAAGGGTCAGTCTGCGTAGAAACAGATTAACAACATGTGGTGCTTCACACTGTCAAAAACATGGGACTGAACCTTGTCTCATTGTCACTTGAGTCGCTACATGCATTACATCAGGGGGTCATCGAAGAGCTCAGGATTAGAGAAAAACGAGCACTCACTATCGTTAGTGAGTTCAAAGTCAACAATCAGCAATTGTTCTTTGATAAGACATGGGCTCTGAAGAAAAATGAGGCACTAGAAGCACGTAGTTCACGTCTAGAGTCAGCAGTAGCAGAGGCATGTAAGTCAGTGCTTAAAATTCACATCCCATAGGATGAAAAGCTTGAAGCCAAAGTCAAAAGATTAGTCGCTGGTGTGCGTGAGGCTAGAGCAGAAGTTGGACGAGTCATTTTCAAGTTCAACATGAAGAATGCAAAGTTACAGCTAAAGTTGCAGCTCACAACTCCGCCTGAGGTTTGTGAGCAGCGTGGAGTTGCAATTAAGGAAGGCATGGCTACCTTGGATACCACAATTGTTGACTGTGAGACGTTGTTTGATTAGGATATGGAGCTTTTGACCACTCTATAGGAGGATCCAAACCTGTAAACATTGAACACAGAGTTAAGGGAGATGCAGCGCCAATATGAGGAGGTACGATTGACTGCGTGCACCTTAGCACTAGCGTAGTGCCTTGCCAAGTTACAAGAAGGAAAGCAGTTACTCACATAGGTAGAGGAAGCACAGAAGAAAGAGGCATTCATAAAGGCCACGTTGCAGCCTTGGCTGAATGAGAATTCTCAGATCAGACTCTCCATTTAATATTAGCTTAAGGGATTGTAGCATATGCAACAGATGATGAGGCTGGCAATAGAAGGACTGGCCACTTAAAAATTGGTCAAGGAAGTTTTACAGACAACAACACAGAGCACTGCTAAAGTTGCAGTAATCCAGGTGGAGCTGGGGGATCTTCGCAGTAAGATCACGGTGCTAGCAGAGTGACTCGAGGGTGAGTCACTATATTTGTGTTGGGGGCCTATTGCGATGGGGTCCCCTAGGTTAGTTTGGGGTTAAGATAACCCAAAATTTGGTACAATTTTGTAAATAATGTAAAGTCTCTGCGATTTTTGGATGTGGAGTGCAATAGATGATTAGGAGTCAAAGGGGCTTAGCCCCTTATTTTGGATAAGTTTTGATTTGGTTTTTTAGATTCACCCATGGTCCTCGGACCATGGCATTGTATGAAAAAAGTCTATAAATAGTGATTCTTAGCAAAAGAGAAGAGGACAGAACTAATAAATAACTGAGATAAGGAATTGGGTCGATTAAAGAGTCTAGGGCAGGAAGGATCTGCTTCCTATGCTTAGGTAGAGAATGAAGGGATCTGCAGTTGAGTGCATAAAGGCCTAGATAGAGTCTGCAGATGAGTGAACAGACCACTACAACTGTGTGTGTAGGGTAGTTTTGAGTCTATAATCTGTGAATTGAGATCAATAAAGACAAGTTCCTGGAGAATTATTGAGTATTTTTGTTCATGTCTATTTATGTTATATGTCATTTATGAATGATTTGTTTTATGAAATATTGATTGAATGTTATGTGACTCTCTTGAATAAGTCTTAATAATGTATGCAATGCATGTTGAAATACTTTCGCCAAGACTTTGGTGATTCCTCTTACGTTTATTAACAACTTAAGTAGATCTGTGTGAACATCAATTTAGGATTTCTTTCTGATGCACGTAAGTAGGTGGATCGACTGTTAAATGTTCGCAAGGGCTAATTGTTGACCTACGTGAAGGTTTGAAGGTTGTTTTAACATAGCTGCAGTAACATGCCCTAAGGGATTATCGATCTGCGTGAAGGCATATCCAAGGCACTGGAATACATCACACTAGTCCCTAGATGCAGAAATTTAGTTCTTGCATCCCCCCATACTACTTTGGGTGAGACTATAGCCTGCACTACGTAAGTTGTTGCCGAAAGGGCCAGTAGTGTAAGGTTTTTTTGGTTGGTGCAACTAACTCTGAACCTGGGTTAGGACCCCCTAAGCCAACACAATTATGACTCTTGAAAATATTGCAAGCGCATTCTTTAGCCCAAAAGGCATTACTATATATTGAAAACAACCACATTCAGTCACGAAGGTGGTCTTTCTTTGATCCTTTCACGTGATCTTGATTTGATGGTATCCTGAGTACCCATTAGTGAACGAGTAGGATTCCTTCCCTCCAAAATTCTCCAATACCGTGTCTGTAAATGGTGTAGGGAATGGGTCATGGACACACACATCATTCAACTTCCTCATGTCTACGCATATCTAAATTTCATCTTGTTGCTTCTTTTCTTGGACTACCATGGGACTTACCTAGTGTGATTCCTCCATTGGTTCAATCATCCTAGCTTCTAACATCTTATCTAACTCCTTGCATACCTTTTCCTTATACTTGGGATTTAATTGGTAAGGGCACTACTTTACAGGCTTCATGTCTAGCTTCAAATTAATATTCATGATGCCAAAATCCCCTATTATCCCCTTTAGATCAGAGAACTTGGTGGGAAATAAGTCCAGATACTTGCACAACATCTCTGCGATCTTATCGACTATATCTTCATCCCAATAATCACATATCTTCACAAACTTCGGCTGCGTGTCTGATCCAATATTTACCTGCTTAGTCTTTAAAGGCTTCGACATGTCGGGGATTGCTAACTTAGGTCCCTCAACCTTGTGCTATCCTTCAAACTTGGGAATATTAATGTTTCTGGGGTCACCTTCACTTTCTTCTATAGTCACATTATAACATTCTAGTGCATGGTGCGACTAGGTATTCCAATCTGGCTGAGCCCATGCTACTGGTTCCTCAGGTATTTTAAAGATCACAGCTTTGATTTCTTGGAGCACCTCATTAACACACTCAACGCCATCTTCAAAACTAAACATCAAAAGGAAACTTTCCTTCAGAATATCCCATTCATCCATCCCATGTCGTAGCTCAGTTTCCAGATACCAATTTATTGGGATGGTATCCAAAGTGTGACAATATATGTGAATCGATTCCAGTTGTGGTTCCTCTCCCCATGCCTTAGTCCATCGTGCCATATGTTCGCATGGATCATTCTTCCCAGTGTATTTCTCCATCATATGGGTATTAGCATATTGAAACCTCAGATTCATCATTCACTTATATTCCTTCCAATCAATGAAGATGTCCTTATGCATACCCCACCAATGGGCAGGCGTAGCTCGAAATGCCAAATCTAGCACTTGGAACCGATGTTCTTCTGGTACATCCCTCTTAAATTTGTCCAAAAATAAATTAACATCTTCTAAACCATCATAATAAGGCAATTTTTGTACCTCAATAGATATGGAGAAAAGTGATTTCTTCAACATATTGTATTGCAGTGAGGAGACTTCATGTAATTGTTTTTGCCAATGCTCAACATCTTCATTAGAATCTGAAGTGGAGGAACTATCCCTATCCCATGCGATTCATATATCCATTGTAGGGTTGTTCCAGTCCTCATTGCATGTAGTGATATTATAAATCTGATCAAGATCGTCCTCCTCCTCATAATCGCGGACCAGTTTGGTATATGTGTAGATTTTCCCACTGTAGATCACCTTGTAATGCAATGTACTAAAGCAAAACACTTGATCTACTTTTAAAAACAATTGAGTGGAAGCTTAATCGAACATGAGCAATGTCAAGCATAAACAGATATAACTGAGAACCATAACACAGAAGATATATCACTGGGGAAAGCAGCAACCTAAAACCCCAACTCTATATTATCATACAAGTGGAAATCTTGTTCAAGTTACAAAAAGAATCAGCTCTCAAGCTATCCTACTCTCTCTGTAATCGAACAATACTGCTCACAGACTCAATAGACATAGAATATATCTTCCTCAAGCCCTCCAAGCCTCCTATTTCCCTACGCAATTTTGATTGGGGTCCAATGATATCACACGTGTGAATTGGCTTCATCACACTCACTGTAACCTCAGGTCCAATTATGGAATCCCTAAGGAATAATATTCCTTCTGCATGCAAGGAAGTTCCTAGCAACTATTAGTACATTGTCCCTCCATCTGATCTCAACTGGCTCTCTGACTGAGCTGACATGCATGAGTTATCCATGAGTGAATCCTCAGTTATCTGAAATATAGTAGTTACATGCATGCAAGCATTAACTAACTAAACTCTCATTAATTTAACAAACTATTAAATTAATCCAACTGGACTTGACTCAATTAACTGAGCCAACTAATTACTACTCAAATTCGAACTCATCCTTATCTCTTTAACTGATGGATAAATCCATCAATCAATGGAGAAACTGTTTCATGTCCTCGCATAGACTTCATGTTTGATTTTTCACAACTAATTAACTCACGGTGAATTAATTAATTTATTTTCAAACAGCTGCTAAGCTCAAATTCGAATTTTACTTCCTATTTTTAGTCCAGGGACTGACTAAAATAAGAAGGGATCCCGAAATTCTATTTTTAGAAAAGTTATTTTTAGCACTTACACTTTTCACCCATTGTAGCTAAGATCTCTAATGGCTGAACTGCTATTTGTAGCCCAGCTATTTATAGCAGTGCTATTTTTAGCATCTTCTATTTTTAGCATTTCTTGTTGCGCATTTCAACACTCCCTCTCAACAAGAAAGGGATTATCAATAACCTTGATCCTGTCTCTATGGAACTCAAAATTGCATTTTAACAATGCCTTAGTCAAAAGATCTGCATCCTACTCCTTGGTCGAAACATACTACAACATCATGATCCTCTCGACCACACAATCTTGTAGATGATGGTAACAGATATCTATATGCTTGGAACTGTCATGAAACACTGGATTCTCAGAGATTTTTATGCAACTCTGATTATCATAGTATATCACTATAGGATCCATCATCTGACCAAACAATCCCACTAGAGTCTTCCACATCCAAATGGCCTTGCATGTTGCTTGACTAGCAACCATGTATTCAGCCTTTGCTGAGCTAAGTGCAACTGATCTTTGTTTCCTGCTATACCAAGAAACTGCAGCTAAACCAAGGTTGAAGATTCCTCCATAAGTGCTCATTCGGTCTGATGGAATACTAGCCCAATTCGCATCTGTGAAGCCTTGCAGCTTCACTCCCTCTATCCATCTGTACCATAATCCATACTGTGTAGTGCCTCTGAGATATCTCAGCACATGCTTTGCTACCTTCCAAAACAACTTGGTAGGCTGAACCATAGCTTGACTCAGCTGGTTAACCGCAAAGCATAAGTCAGGTCATGTGTTCACCAGATACATAGGTGAACCCACCAGTTGCCGATAAACAGTAGCAGCTACTACCTCACCTGAAGTAGCATCCTCCTTCCTCCAGTTCCCAGCTAGAGGAGTCTGCATGGGTTTGCACTTCTTAATGTGAAAGTGCTTGAGTATCTCATTGGAATACTTGCCTTGAGACATAAATACTTCCCCATCTTTCTGCCACACTTCCATTTCTAGAAAGTAGTGCATGAGGCCCATGTCCTTCATCTCAAACTCTCTTGCAAGGTCCTCCTTTTAAGATTTCATCAGCTGATCATCACCTATCAAAATCAGATCATCGACATAAAGTACAATAATCAATGGATTACCTTCTACCATGATTTGGTAAAAGTTTGTATCTGCTTCACTCTTGGTGAAGCCCAACCTAGTGAAATAGTTGTCGATCCTGGTATACCAAGCATGGGGTGCTTGCTTCAACCCATACAGTGCTCGCTCTAGCCGGAAAACATGTGACTCACAATAGAAGGTCTCAAATCCTTCGAGCTGCTCAATGTATACCTCTTCCTCAATCTTCCCATTGAGGAACGCCATTTTCACATCCATCTGATGGATCTTCCAACCCATCTAAGCTGATAGAGCTAACATCGATCTGATAGATGAGTACCTTGCTACGGGAGCAAAGGTCTCATCGTAGTCGATCCCCTCAACCTGTGAGAAACCTCAGGCAACAAATCTTGCCTTGTGTTTCTCAACACTACCATCAGCTACCTGCTTTACCTTGTAAAGCCATCGAGAGCTAACCATTGACTTGTCCCCAGATCTAGGGACAACATCCCACACACTATTCCGTATGATAGAATCATACTCTTCTACCATTGCATAAACCCAGACTGGTTGTTGCACTGCCTCTTGAAAAGAAGAAGGTTCAGTTGCTACACACTCCCCAACTAGGGCCATGTAGCCAGTGTATCTCTCGGGAGATCTCCTCTGTCTGCACTGAGAGGATGGTTACCCCACATTCTCTCTCACATCTAACATCAATCTGTTAGCTTCCTGTGAGAATTTCCACTTGTCTCTGGAAGACTCTCCAGGAGTGGTGGTCTCCACTACTGGATCCTTTTCATGTGGCTGATCCAAATCATTAGGAGGCTCCTCCTCCTTTAGAACTAAAAGTTCCTCATCACCATGCAACTTGAGCTCCCTCTCAAGTGACACTCGCATGGCTCTCTGCTTGTCAAACTTCAGATCCCTATACACTACGGTCCTCTGACTGGCAGGCAGAAACACACGATAGTTGTGGGGTGTATATGTGTACCCCACAATCATCCCCAACTCAATTGTTGGGTCTAGCTTCTTCTAACCATCTTTAGTCACATGATAGAATACTAGTGATCCAAACATGTGGAAGTGACTCACATCTAATCGCTTCCCTGAAAAAGCCTCCATAGGTGTCTTCATCCCCAAAATATGATGAGGACTTCTGTTTTGAAGGTACACTATTGTATTGCATGCCTTAGCCCACAAATGAAGTGGTAGGCTTTGGTCATGCAACATCGCTCGAGCTACTCCCACAATAGATCTATTCTTCCTTTTGGCCACCCGATTCTGTTGTGGGTTATGAGGTGTCGTTAGTTCCCATTTAATTCCTTCTGTTGCAGAAAAGTCTTTAAACTGATGGGAAACATACTCTCCACCATTGTCGTTATGCAAGGCTTTTACTTTCTTTCCTAATTCTTTCTCTTCCAAGGCTTTAAACTCACAAAACCTCAAGAAGGTCTAATCCTTCTTTTGCATAAAGTAGATCCAGCATCTACGAGAAAAATCATCAATAAAAATAACATAGTACCTTTTCTTAGCGATGGAGGCTGTAGAGGATGGTCCACATACATCTGAGTGAACTCGCTCCAAGATTGCTCCAGCTCTACTATCCTGATCTTGAAAGGAAGCTTTTGCATACTTACCCAAGGTGCATCCTTTGCATGTATCTGTTTGATCTAGTTTTCCCTTGGGTAAGCCAGTAGAAATTTGTTGCATGATCTTCAAGGCCCCGTGATGCAAGTGGCCTAGTCTCTTATGCCATAGCTCATCAACATCTTGGCTTTGCACCACCTCTGCTTTGGAACTTAACGCAGCATAGTCATCTACCTCCAGCTTGTAGAGATTCTTTACTCGAATCCCAATTCGCTTGGTCTGTCCAGTGCCGATATGCCTCAGGAAAACTTTTCCTTTACTAAAGACTACATCATGGCCTATATCTTCTAGCATAGCAACAAACACAAGATTCTTTTTCAAACCCGGTACATACTTAACATCAGATAGGGTGAGAGGAGCACCATGCTCCCTCTGAAACACAACTGTACCTCCACCTGAGACACAGTACTTTCCATCATCGCCTATCTTGATCCGCATCTGGAGATCCTTCTCCTCCAATGTATTGAAAAGATTCTTGTCACCTGACATATGGAAAGAAGCTTCAATGTACAGGTACCAAACACATCCCACCATGGATGAAACCATGCATGTGATAAGAGAGAAATCCAACTCAAACTGTGAAGCTAGTACAACACCATCTGATCCCTTTGAGGAACCTTTCTTAGATTTCTTCTGTGGACAATTCATAGCATAATGGCCCACTTCATGACAATGAAAGCATCGCACCTTCGACTTGTCAACCCTCTTCCCACCAGGAGAAGATTTGGATTGGGACGCCTTCCCTTTCCCTTTCTTAGCTTTACTCACTAGAGCTATATTTTCTTCATCATCTTGTTTTGATGAAGATCCATCCCTGGTGCTTCGCCTTATCTCCTCTGTCATCATATCCGACCAAATTCATTCCCAATCTGGAAGTTTCTCTCTTCCATTAACCGAGTCCTGGTAGCTATTTTGTCTCTTAGGAAGACTGAGGAGTGCAAGACTCACCATGTCATCATCAACTATCACGATCCCTACGCTTCCAAGCTCATCCCTGTAGGTGGTGAGCTTATTAATGAACATAGAGATTGTGTCGCCCTTTATCTTTTGAATTTTATCTTTCAGCACCAACTTCCTCTAATCACTACTATTATGATAAAGATCTTTCAATGTTTTCTACATCGAAAATGGAGTCTCCTTCCCATGGAGGCTCAAGACAATGTGATCCCGAACTCCCTCCAGGATGATTCTCCTTACTCTAGCCACACACTTTTTCCATTCCACTAGTTGAGTAGCATCAGTCGGCTTCTGGACTTCTTGGTCAATGAAGTCCTTTAGACTATTATCTTCTAATACTGCCTCCATGCTATACTTCTAGGCTATATAATTCAAACTGCCATCAAGGGCATATTCGAGTCTCAAACCACTAAACGCCATTGGTGAAATAGATGTGATAAGAACTCAATTCAATATTTAGAAACCAAACTTCGAACTTCTCCTGCATGTATATTGTTCTTCCTTGATCACCTTTGCTCTGATACCGTGTAGATTTTCCCACTGTAGATCACCTGGTAATGCAATGTACTAAAGCAAAACACTTGATCTACTTCTACAAACAATGGAGCGGAAGCTTAATCGAACATAAGCAACATCAATCATGAACATATATAACTGAGAATGAGAAGTAATCAACCACAACACAAAAGATATATGATTGGGGAAAGCACCAGCCTGAAACCCCAACTCTATATTATCATACAAGTGGAAATCTTGTTCAAGTTACAAAAAGAATCAGCTCTCAAGCTATCCTGCTCTCTCTGTAATCAAAAAATACTACTCACAGACTCAATAGACATAGAATATATCTTCCTCAAGCCCTCCAAGCCTCTTATTTCCTTGCACAGTTTTGATTGGGGTCTAATGATATCACATGTGTGAATTGGCCTCATCACACTCACTGTAACCTCAGGTCCAACTGCGCAATCCTCAAGGAATAATATTCCTTCTGCATGCAAGGAATATTCACCAAGGAATATCCTAGCAATTGATAGTACATTGTCCCTCCATCTGAAATCAACTAGGTCTTTGACTTAACTGACATGCATGAGTTATCCATGAGTGAATCTTTAGTTATCTGAAATACAGTAGTTACATGCATGCAAGCATTAACTAACTGAACTGTCATTAATTTAACAAACTGTTAAATTAATCCAACTAGACTTGACTCATTTAACTGAGCCAACTAATTACTACTCAAATTAGAACTCATCCTTATCTCTTTAACTGATGGATAAATCCCTCAATCAATGGAGAAACTATTGCATGTCCTCACATAGACTTCATGTTTGATTTTTCATAACTAATTAACTAATGGTGAATTAGTTAATTTATTTTCAAACAGTTGCTAAGATCAAATTCGAATTTTACTTCCTATTTTTAGTCCAGGGACTGACTAAAATAAGAAGGGATCCCGAAATGCTATTTTTAGAAAAGCTATTTTTAGCACTTTCACTTTTCACCCATTGTAGCTAAGATCTCTAATGGATTAACTGCTATTTATAGCCTGGCTATTTATAGCAGTGCTATTTTTAGCATCTTCTATTTTTAGCATTTCTTGTTGCACATTTCAACAATATCGTGAACCTTTAGTTGAATCCAATGGAACAATGACCCAGAGCTCCTTTCTTTCGAACTTCATTCTGCGCTTTTTGAGATTAATAATTGCATCCATATCAAAGGTCCAATCAATGCCTAATAGCACAGGGTAACGGTTACTATCATCAACTATTTTGATCACTTCAAAATCAGCTAGGGTGCTTTCTCCTTCAATATCTACCATGACCCCATACAAGCACCCCATAGGAGTGATCTTTTACTAATTTTCCATATGTAGCTAGATAGGAGACCATTGCAACCCATGCTTCCCCATTCATTCCCATGTTTTCTTCAACATAACATTCACATTAAATCCTAAATCAAGAATAACCTAGTCCATCTCATACTCCCTAATTTGCGCAGTTAGTCTCATCTCGCGACCTGTTCGCTTCTTTCTTTTCCCCACTTTGTGTATTGTGCATTGTTCTGGAGGAGTTTTAATCTTACCTGTAAAATTATCAATCATCTCATGTAGCCCTTCTACTACCCTTCTATCCTATAGAAGGTTCATATAAGTCTTCAAAAATGTTGCTAACATTGAGGGGTCTACGTCTTATGGCTATTGTTTCCTCCAAGCTTCTCCTAACTTCCTAAGGTAGAAGCTTCTGCGAAGCTTTTTTTAGCTTCCATAAAAGAAAAAAAATTGCACAACTTAGGTCAAATCCAACTTCCTTCTCAGCATCCTTGTGTACCAATCCTTCAGCTTTTGGTTGCTTTCCCTTATCTTCTCTTATGGCTATACCGCTTCGTGTCATGATATTGACACTAGGCTCCCCTTCACGAGGCTCTGCTCTCATCACTTGGATATTCTGCATAGGTGCTTGAGATTTATTTTCTTGCATATTTGCTATAAGTACTAGGCAATTTTCTATGATGCGGTCAAACTTCCTACAATACTGATAGGAGGGGTGCGTTAGGTTCTGACAGTCACGTGAAAAATACCTTTTCTCTCCACAATTGTAACAAATAACCTGTCTGTGACCCCTTCCAGCTCCTCCTCCTCCTCCTCTTCCTCGTCCTTGTAACCCTCTACACGCTGCACTTGTGCCCTGATCCTAAGGCCTATTTTTTTCCTACATTCTATATGTATGGGTCCGCTCCATCATCATTTCATAGCTTCAATGGTTGCGCTCATCATGCCCAACCGATTTGCAGAAAGTGCAAAATATCAGTTGTGGAGTTTGCAGACACTTTTACAAGAGATGACAGTTATCAGTCACGTGCTTCCCAGAGATTTGACAGATAGTGCACCATAAGGATACTTCTGTTCTTGGCCCAGTGGTGTTTTCTAGCTCCAAGGGGACAAGACCTCCCCCAATAAGGTAATTCTAATAGACTGGGTAGTGATGTTTTTCATGACCATGGCCTTTACATTTTAGGCACCAAACTTCTACATGCACCTCGAGCTGGACTTCCTTTCCCTTCTTAAGGCTTTGTAACTCCATGTGTAGGCTGTCTAGTTGTGACTTGTTGTACCCCCAAAGTCATATCTTTCACAGGTGAAGCCTCTAATCTCATGATAATCTCCAAGGCTTCAGCTTGTGTTCCTATTTTCTGTTGTGACAGTGGTAATCTCAAATGAGGTAGGAGTGAAGCAATGTACTAGTCTCTATGTTTCTCATCTGTGATTCTCATGTTAGCTTGCTAAATCAAACACTTCAATCTTTGATCAAAGTCCCATGCAAACTCATTTACCCTCTCCTGGATTTCTTTGAACTTCGTTACTGACTGGGCTTGTGATGGGGGTCTCTTAAATTCATTGTTTAGCACTTGTTGTGTTTCTAACATAGTTGCATTGGGTTTTCTTGAGCAAAACTTGATATACCAACTTAGCACTCTATCTTGTAGCACTGTGACCAGCTACACTTTCTTCATGTCATCATCAGTGATTTGTTGTGCCTTCCATACAACATCTACAATGAACCAAAATTTCTCAGGGTCTTTAGTCCCCAGACCCTTAAATACAAGCATCTTCATCATGTTTTCCATGTTAAATGATCAAGGTGGAGGTGGAGATGAAGTTGTATGTGTGTGGAGTGGAGGTGGAGGCGGAGGTGGAGTAGATGGATGAGGTATCCCTATGATACCATGGCTTACGATCTGCAGCACACTTCGTAGTCTCTTCAGAATACTACCTTTGTCATCACTATTAGATGATCCCAACAACAACCTATATTCAAAGCCTGAATCTAGGTTCCTTATGAATTCTCTCCCACTTCGTGTAGTCCCAAACATCAATTTAAAGTCATAACACACTTTTTGCACAACAACATCTTAATCCAAGTCTTCAGGGATTTTAGGTACTTACCTCTTGGTCCCTTGAAAAACCTGTGCTCTGCTTCACTATAATTGGTGGATGTATTTATCTTGAACTTAGTAATGAATCCTCCCATAATATTATTGGTCCATTGTCTGAAACTCAAGTGATTTTATTTTCTGAAGCCTCCAAGCGCTTCACTAGTTCTGGGTTCCACATAATAGGGTCATCAATCTTCCACGTACCCTGACTATCCACCAATTTGGATAGCCACTCGTGCAACTCACAGGGGAAAGAACATAAGAATATCTCATGTTCGTCTGTGAATAGGTATCTATTCATCCACTCTTCCTTCGACAGGTGTGGATTCCTATTCTCCTGAGCTGCAAATACGTGCAGTTTCCAATCTATCCACTTTTCAATTTCTTTCTTAGTGGGGAACCATTTATCACACATTCCTCAGATAAATCTCGATCCCAACAATGGAACCATTTGTTGGCTTGATGGGCCATGACCCAGGTTCAAAGTTAGTTGCGCCAACCAACAAAACCCTAAACTGATGGCCCTTTCAGCAACAACCCGCGTAGCACAGGCTGCAGTCTCACCCAAATCAGTTTTAAGGGATGACAAAACTAGGCTTCTACATCCAAAGGTCTGTATGATGGGTTCCTATAACTTCTAGGGCTTAGTTTTGTCTTCACTAATCCTAACCCTTTCGACATAGATAATTAGAGTAATTCACATAAACAACATCTATACCTTCATGAAGGGCTTTAAACATTCATAACATCAATAAATCATACTGATCTACTACTTTCATGCATAAGATAAGAATTCATTCATATAATTTCATACACAGAGTGAAAATACAGAAACTGCAGCAGTAAATATAGATACACAGAGGCACAATTTATGGATCAAAATTATCATTATTAGATGACATATTCTTTCAAGTACAAACTCTTCTTCCCTATGCATTTAGTTGCAGGGGCCTACGCACTCAGCCTCTAGACTTACCAAGGTCTTTGCACACTCAGCTGCAAGAGCCTTCCCCTTTGCCTAAGTATAGGAAACAGACTTTCCTGCCTTAGCTTACATGCCCATACAATGATCTTCTATCAATGAGTTACTTTCTAGACTCACCATGACTCTTCTATATATAGCCTTTTCTTTTACAATACCATGGTCTACAGACCATGGGTGGGTCTCAAAACTCCCTATTTACTAACAACCTAAGGGACTAAATCCCCTTTGACTCTTATTACCTTCGTGCTCCGCTTCCACAAATCACGGAGAATTTACAATTATACAAAAATTAAGTACCAAAACTTGACCCCAGGGGATCCTATCTCAACATGTTGCATGATTCAGCACACAAGTTTATAGGTAGGCTTTGGTCATGCAACATAACCCTCACTACTCCCACAATGATATAGTTCTTCCTCTTAGCCACCCCATTCTGTTGTGGGTTGTGGGGTGTTTTCAACACTCTTCGAATGCTTTCTTTTGCACATAAATTTTTAAAGTCGTTTGACATGTACTCACCTCCATTATTGTTCCTAAGAGCCTTCACCTTCTTGCCCATTTATTTCTCAACCAATGCTTTGAGTAATACGAAGTTGTAGGATCTCTCATCCTTCTTTCGCATGAAGAAGATCCAACACTTCTGCGAGAAGTAATCAATAAAAATGATAAAATATTTGTGTTTGGCAGTGGAGGTTGTTGAGAAAGGTCCACAGACATCAGAGTGGATCCTTGCAAGGACTGCACGTGCTTTGTTGTCCTGATCGTCAAAAGTGGATTTTCTGTACTTCCCCAAGGTACACCCTTTTCATGTATCCTATTGCTTTAGTTCTAATTTGGGGAGGCCTGTGGTTATATGTTGCATGATCTTCAAAGCACCATGATGAAAATGGCCAATTATTTTATGCTAAATTTCACTGACATTGTGGCTATGCACCTTATCTTCATTTGTGCTCAATGCAACACTATCCTCCACATCTAGATTGTACAGGTTCTTCACACCAACGTTGATCCGCATCACCTGTCTCATGGCTATGTGTCTCAAAAATGCCTTTCCTTTGTTGAAGATCACATCATAACAACGATATTATAAAACCGAAATGGAGACAAGAATATTATTTAGACCCATAACAAACATCACATCCTTAACTCTGAGAGGGTAGCTTGACTCCCTCTGAAAGGTGACTATACCAATCTCGATCACGCTATACCTTCTAGCATCTCCCATGTGGATATGGAGATATTTCTCCTCCAAAATACTAAAAATTCTCTATTTCTCGTCATATGGAACGAGGCACTGTTTTCCAAGTACCACATGCTTCCCATCACTGTTTTGGCCTTCCATGTAATGAGAGTAAAGTCAAGCTCAAACTATGAAGCTAGGGCTCCACCTGCTACTCCTCCTGAGGTATTATTTATTTTCTTCTTGTGTGGACACTTCGTGGCATAGTTCCTAAATTCATGATAGTGAAATCACTTGATTCTGAAAAAGTATTTCTTCTTTCCCCCTTGACTAGATTATGCTTGGATTGGGATTTATTCCCTTTCCACTTCTTTGCCTTTCCATCCAAGGAAATGTTTTCTTCATCCTCGCCCTTGGATGAAGTCTTGTCTCTGGTATTCCACCTTATTTCCTCCTATACCAAATAAGACCTTAATTCTTTCCAATTATGTATTTTCTCACTCCCATTCACCAAATATTAGTAGTTGTGCTAACTCTTGGGAAGGCCTTGAAGGGCTAGGCTTACCAAATCATCCTGTGCTATAGTAACACCAACTTAACCAAGTTCATCATGACATTTTGTGAACCTGCTGAGGTACTATGGAATGGTCTCATTCTTTTGCATCTTGATATTTCCAAGTTTATCCTTGAGTGCTAGCTTCTTGTGGTCACTACTATTCTGGAACATATATGTCAATGCTTGCCACATTGCATATGAGCTCTCTTTCCAATGGATATTAGAGACAACGTGGTCTTGTAATCCCTCCAATATGATTCTCCTCACATTTTATACACACTTCTTCCATTTTGCTAGATCCTGAGTATCATATGTTGCTCATTTTGGGATATCATTATCGATGAATTCCTTCAATCCATTATCTTCTAGCACTACCTCTAGTCGATCCTTCCAAGAAACATAATTTGAGCTTCCCTTAAGGTCATACTTGAGTCTTAGTTCATAGAAATCCATCCTTCTAGCTCTGAAGAATTGATCCTATATATCTAATCCCCCTGCAATAACAACTTCTAAATTTCTATTCTACTGTGAATCTTGCTCTGATACCATGTAGAAATTAATGTGTAGATTCGAAACTGCTCATGAAATTTACTAAATCACAAGACTCGAAGCTACTATACTGATCTACGGAAGTTAATTCACCATCTAGAATACAAATTATAAACATGCAAAGGAAACATCACACATTTGCTGATATTTATCTAGGGGAAATCCACTGCTAAAAACCCCTTCCTATCTATATTTCATTAATTAGAGAAACGAGACAAAATACATATGCTTGCTCAATCTTGAGCACACACTGCAAGTGTATAGTCTATCCATCTTCCTGATTGATTGAATTTGGCCAACACTTAGCCAATTTTCAAGCCCTCCAAGATCCTATTTTCTTGCACTATTCGTTGAGGAAATTAGCCCCTATTATTTATGAAATTCACTCTATTGAATTGCACAATTCCTCTAGGCCCTTCCACTGACTGCACGCACCACCTCTACACATAGTAATGGTCTACAACTGATAATAAACTACCTTGGAATATCCATCTCAAATCAATAACTCAAATTCTCTACATGCAAAAAATATTTTGGGTTATTTGATCAGTTAATTGGTTGATTGCTGAGTGTGGTTGAAGTTCCATTTCCACAACTTGAACTCCACAAGTTCTTCTAACAATTAGAACTAGTTTAACTGACAATAATTCAATTTAACTAAAACAAATTGCTACAAATTAGAAATCAATCATAATGAACTAGAATCATGGTTCCCCAAATCAGCAATCACTGAGTTAACTAAGTGACAAGTTCCATGTCAGCTCAAATAACCACCTCCAAGATTTCTTTTGAAATAGAAATTTGAATTTTCTCTAGTTTGACCAAGGAAAAGTCAAAATGAGCTTTTCTTGTTGAATTTTCAACAGGTGATGAATTCATATATGAACACAAGGGGTTGAAACTTATCTTAGAATCACCAAGAAGGTATAATTCCATCTCATAATAGCAACAATAACATTTTTTAGCTCATTCATTTAGTAACCATTCATCAACTAATCAAAACATATCAAGAGCCATAGTTAGAACCTGTTATGGAGCCATGCTTATAACTAGCATATAAATAGAATAATAACCATCATATAATAGCCACAAAATCCACATAATATCATGTACAAGTACTCATATAATACAATAGGAAATAATCTCTTATTAACATATGAAAAAGCCAACCAAGTCAGGGATTTCCACATACCACTTGACCATAGATTGAGCTGAACCAAATCTTTCTTTCAGCCAATCACCCTCGTGCCATATTCCAAGCATGAATGTGGGATCTCAAGACATAAAAAAACTAGGTATTCATGGATATTAAAACACCTCCACCCTTGGGCTACCGCGATCCCACCAAAACTAGTCAAGAGATCACAATGACCAAAATAAGCTTGGATGCCTAAGAGTTTCTTCACCATTACCTTGAGGAATTTTCCTGCCTCCACCCACCTGTTGAGAGCTTCCTAGAGATTAAACCACCTCCACCCCCAACCCTTAGGAATTTTACTAAGACCACCTCACCCAGTTCCAAAAACTTATGGAATTTAAAGCTCAACCAAAAAGAACCCCATCACACCATGACTATCCAAAAATGGCAAGGCTAGGCTAAAACCACTATCACACCAGGAAAACCCCATTCCAATGAAAATAAAAGAACCAAATACAAAAATGCATGTACTATTCTTTCATAAATAGATAGGAAATCACACATACAACCTATTATCTACAAATCCTCCTACTGAAGTTGCTTGATTTAACCTTCCTTATTTTTCCTTTGATTTCCTTATCCTTCCTTTTCTTTCCTTGTCCTTCCTTAAATTTTCTTTGCTTGCTCGCTTTCTCCTCTTGGTGCTATTCTCTCCCTGAAACTAATTCCAAATCCAAACTTACTGAAGCCATGAACTAATCCTCATAATCCTTTTTATCATTGAGGCCTCTATTTTCTTCATTTTCCTCTATTTTTCCTTCAATTTTCCTCTCATGCAAATCTGTGAACTTTCATCTCCCTTTTCTCTTATTTTCTTTTATTTTCATAAATAAATGTTGATGAATGCCTCTTCCCTTTTCCAATGCCTTTGCCAATTTCCTTAGCCATAATAAATTGAAAATGACACCCACCAAGATGTTTTTCCCACCATACGACTTGGAATACATGTCCCATTACCTTGGTCTTATATATCTCTCTCTCTCTCTCTCTCTCTCTCTCTCTCTCTCTCTCTCTCTCTCTCTATATATATATATATATATATATATATATATATATATATATATATATATATAGATATATATATATATATATTTCACATGGAAAATTAACTAGGGGTTGTTACAAACCCATCCCACCTTGGGGTAATACCTTCCTTAGCATTCTATGACACCTATGGACAAAAAACCATTGAAAACAAAACATACTAATTATGGAGCTTTATAACCCAGCTCGTTGCAGTACTTACAATGACCTCTGCTAAAAACATAACAAATGACTACTTACTGTAGCTTTATAACACAACTCATTATGGTATTTACAATAAAAACCACATATACTTATGAACGTTTTCTTCAACCATCAAATGAAAATAATGTTCATGGATCTTTATAAATCCATCTCGATACAATATTCATAATAAAATACACATATATACATATGCACATTTTCTCTAACTAGAAAATAAAAGGATATGATGTCTACATCCACAACAAGGGAATTCAAAGGCTCACACCTCCAACCTCAAAAGTAATACCAGGATTCACCTCCTTCCCAAGAAGTCCAAAAGTCACTTCCATATTCAAACCTGCATTGAATGTCTAGAGCTACAATCCTTGTGGTACTTGTTCCCTCAGTGAACAGTTACTGACTCATTGTTCGAGTGCAGACTCCCATTGTGCATATGATTCTATCTTGCTATGCTAATGACCAAAAGAAATCCATCCCCTAGACTTCCCTTATCTACTACACAGTCCCTCAGGAAATCTAGTCACTCACCTTCCAAGTTCCCTGACATCCCCTTCTCTACTACACAGTCGTTGGGGCAATCCATCCCTTAACAAGGTTTCCTCGCATCAAAAGGTACAAAAACCAAGGCATATTCCTTGCTCAAAACCATCATACCAGTGATAGCATGCTCATGGAAATCAATGGACACTATTAGGTACCATTTTCCCATAATGGCCTTTCTTCTAAATGTGTTTTACTAGCATACTGCTACTTGTTCCAATTACTTCTTATGTTGTTGCTAATTCTTGCAATCAGTTTCAACCACCCAACTGGGTATTCCCTGTTTTCTTGTACCAAGCACATAATTACCATTAGGATAAAAAGGAATTGAAGTTAATTCAAATCATACTGCATTGGTGGCCCGTCAATAAGGTACACTTGCAAATTTGTTTACTTTTTGTTACAATAAGTCAAACTAGCTCTTTGACCAATTATCATGTATAAACATATCACATCAAGTTAGCTCCAAATTCAACCATCATAAATCATAACCATAGATCACACACAACCATGATAACTCATAATTATAGATCATATGAAACCACCATAAATCAAAATCATAGATCTCATACACACACTGAATCGATTGCCAAACTTGGAAAACACCCAGTGCCTTCTCTTCTCGTCAATCACATACACACATTGGTTTGTCTTGGCCCCAAACCTGACAAGAACCTAGTGCCTTCTCTTTTCTTCAAGAAACAATGGAATCAAGAGACTAAACTACCTCCTCACTCAATATTAACAAGGGAATCCAGAGACTAAACCACATCAACCCTCAATATCAAGAATGGAATCCTTAGAACAAACCACCTCAACCCTCAATATCATTAAGGGAATCCAAAGACTAAACCACTTGAACTCTTAGTATCAAAAACAAGGGAATCCATAGACTAAACCTCCTCAACCCTTAATATCAACAATAAGGGCATCCAGAGACTAAACCACCTCAACCCTCAATATCAACAACAAGGGCATCTAGACACTAAACCACCTCAATCCTCAATATCAACAACAAGGGTCATGACAACACCATACATGTTTGTTCCATCACATTGTACACAACATACACATACATGGTGTACAACAAAACACATACACCTACACCCAGTGTAAAACACCACACAAACAACTACACCTGTTTTACGATGCAACACATACACCAGGTGCACATACACCAACACCTGGTGTACAACACCACACATACACTTACACCCAGTGTATAACACAACACATACACCTATACCCAACGTACAATATAATGAATACATATGTCACAATAAAATGACTACACAATACCACATATACACAACACCACATGTATGACATGTACAAAATACCACATGTACATATCACCACCTGCAAAATGTGTACATAACATCACATGTACACAACACCACCTACACAATGTGTACACAACAACACATGTTCTCAACACCACATGCACAACATGCACATAGCACAACCTACACACAACACCACATGTAAAACATGTACACAACGCCACATACACACAACACCAGATGTACATAGAATTGCATATACAACATGTACACAACACCAAATATACATAGGATAACATATAAAACATGCACAGAACACCATATGTACACAACACCGCATATACAACGTGTACACGTCACCATATGTACACAACACCACATATACGTCCTTTAGAAAACACTGCATATAAGACATGTACACATATACACAATAGTAGTACTTCACATTCAAAGACCACACTATCTCTACCAGGAAAGCTTGCCTGTAGTTCCTCTCAACTATCCAGGCTTATCCCAGCATGCCATAGATCACACTTCTTTCATTCCGCTAATGTATCCCTCGGCATTATCTATCCATAACATAAACATAGCATAGTATAAACACATAATATCAATTCATATCCACACAATACTAACCTGATAGATCTATCAAGGGTACTCTTCCCACTTGATTCCTCAGGAAACTAAGAACCTCTTCATGCCATTCACTTACATAAGAAATCATCCCTCCACAAGCATGATCTTTGATGACCCTGTCAGAAAATCACATACATACATACATATATACATGTAAAAATAAGCATAAAACAATCATTATCCATGATGACCTTGTCAAACATTAGAATACATAGATACATATATACATATATGGACATCAACATATTCATAATCACAACACAATTATCAGATATCATAAGGTCAAGGTTAAGAGAACTCATTTTATCCATCCACAACATGCACAAGATTGAGAACAATGGTTCCCAACATAGCCAAGGCATTTGATGCCTCAAATCCATTCACTTTACCACTCTTGTTACCTTTCTCATGATTGTACTTCCATCATCCATTTATCCCAATGGACCCAATATCATACTCTTGCATTCAACTACCCTTTACTCATGCACCGGGCTTCATCCATGTCTTACATTACCTTTGGGTTTCATTCAGCTCTTCTTGAGATCCATTAACTTTACCCTTTCCTCTTTCCAAAACCATTGCCCATGGCCATTAAAACATAAAAGGAAATAATAAGAAACAAACAAGAAGAAAACCATGAAAACCCAATAGCAATATGAGCACAAACAAATTGCAAATTGAACATAAACAAATGACAAAATATCGAAAGCAAAAACTTTCAAAATACACCATGACTCAATCCACATGGTTCCCAATGCCTCCAAGGGAAATATCAACCCAGCCCTTCTTCAAGATTTCATGGAAGTCTCTTTTTCCATGCAATCCCCTCCATCATATTTCCATAAACACACAACTGTCGATGCATAATTAGACATAATAATATACTTGCTACCTTACCTTGTTGGACCCATCACGATGACCTACAACTGAACACGTACATATATCATCTCTCAGGGGACCCCAATTCCTTGACAAATCCATACATAACTGGAAACCAATTGTTATACCCATCAAATACATGTTCATGAATATAGAACATATCCACATAATGTCAGACAAAATCAAGGTTAACAAGACTTCATGTATTCATGCAAATCACTCATTCATTTGGAATTGTAGTTTCCGAACGTAGCCAAAGGAATTCTAACCCAATTCCTTTCTTTTACCTTTTTCCTTGCTGTAATTGAGCCTTATTAAGTTTTATCACATCACCCAGCTCTAGTTATATAACAAATCAATTGTTACCTTGTCATGCTCATACCAAGCATGTTTCCCTGCATATGTTCACACATGTCAGCCACATGTTCCAAATATCAATACAACGTGCCTTAGCACATATTTTGTTATTACAACCATCCTAAAACAAGATCATTCCTTTATGTAATCTTATAGAGACATAATCATATCATGTAACTAATAAAGTATTCAAAACTATAAACATATCATGTTATATAAACCAAATAGATGACATAATCAAACTCATACCTCAATGTATCTTAGGGGAGGCTATCATATTTGCACAATTCAGTACAGATTAGTGCAACACAATATCATAAATATACATCGAATAATACTTGAATATCATAAACATAACCATATACACAAGCCATCCCAGATTAGCACAATACATATAACATCAAGATCTTAGCTGCAATGACCATAATTATCATGCACATGACCATAATTCATATAACAACAAGCTACTATCATTCATGACTATTTGACACATATGCATATGACCACACTGATCAACTAGCATCTATCATACATGTAACCACAACAACAATAAAATTACATGAATGTACATAAACATAATGATTATAACAACCATTAGCTAACATACCTGCATGCCCAACATACAAACCTGTATGAAAATGTACTTTTACCCTAAGGTCTAGTGTTGCAACCACACTCTGATGATATCCATCTCCTACTCCATCTTAGCCATCATATCATCATCATACATACTGAAAACACCATCATGACACAAACTACATAATGACCACCACAATCCATGAATAACCTATTATGCATGCACAACTATATATATTTAACCCATCCATTCTAAGTATTTGAACCTGGAAGCTATGATACCAACCTGTAACAGACCCATCTCACACTTACCCACTTTAAATGGCCTGTCAGGGTAAACATGAGCTAAGGGTTACTATGACATGACCCAACCTCCTAAGTATAGTTAAGGAAGTGGAATCAACAAACTAAAACTTTATTGACCTTCGGTAGGGGCTACAAGACACCCAAGATCTAAACAACCACTCCAAGTTCCCAAATCTTGAGCTTGATTTCTTTTCAATTGACTTGGGCCCACAACCAAATGCATGATAACGCCTTCATGTGGTTATAGAACTCCAACTACGTGTATAGCATTGTAAGGGTGTGGTTATGTCCCAAAACTTCTAGTTCAGAGGGTGCGTTCCCAGATTTCAAGCCACCATTTCAGGCTAACCTATAGACCATTCCCCAAGATGCAATGAGACTTTCTAGAATGATAAATAACATTAGGGTAAAGCAATTCATACAAAAGTTGATCAAGTAATTGACCTATCTAGGGATAACTATGATAATTTTTTCATTAAACATATGGTGAACATGTAATCTATAGGTCATGAATCCTTATCTGAGCATGGGGTTTGAAAATTATCTGAGAATCACCAAGAAGGTCTAATGCCCTCTCATAATAGCTACAATAACATTCATTAGCTCATGTATTCATTAACCATTCATCAACTAACTAAGACATATCAAGAGGCATAGTTAGAACCTGTTATGGAACCATGTTTATAACCATCATATAACCAAAATAATAACCATAATAGAACAACAATAAAATCCACGTAATAACAAGTACAAGTACTCATATAATACAATAGGAAAATATCTCTTATTAACATATGCAAAATCCAACCAAGTCAAGGACTTCCACATACCAACCGACCATAGATTGAGTTGAACCAAATCTTTCTTCAGCCAATCACCCTCATTCCATATTCCAAGCATGAATGTGGAGTCTCAAGACATAAACAAACATGTATTCCTAGAGATTAAATCACCTCCACCCTCATGCTATTATGATCCTACCAAAGCCAGTCAAGGGATCACAATGAAAAAAATAAGATTGGATGCCTTAGAGTTTATTCACCATTACATTAATGAATTTTTCTATATCCACCCACCTATTGAGGGCTTCCTAATGATTAAACCACCTCCACCCCTAACCCTTGGGAATTTTCCTAAGACCACCTCACCTAGTTCCATAACCTTACGATAATCTAAAGCTCAACCAAAAGCAACCCCATCACACCATGGCTATCAAAAAATGGAAAGCCAAGGTTGAAACCATTATCACACCAGGAAAAACCCATTCCAATGACAAAAAAAGAAACAAATACACAAATTCATGTACCATCTATTCATAAACAGCTAGGAAGTCACACATGCAACGAGTTACTTGCAAATCCTCGTGTTAAAGTTGCTTGATTCAACCTTCCTTGCTTTTCCTTTACTTTCCTTTTCCTTCCTTTGCTTGCATGATTGGTTTCTCCTCTTGTTTCTCTTCTTTCTCTAAAACTATTTCCAATGCCAAACTGACCAAAGCCATGAACTAATCCTCAAAATCCTTTTTTTCATTGAGGTCTCTATTTTCTTCATATTCCTTTATTTTTCCTTCAATTTTCCTCTCATGCAAATATGTGACCTTTGGTCTCCCTTTTCTCCTATTTTCCTTTATTTTCATAAATAAATGCAAATTAATGTCTCTTCCCTATTCCAATGCATTTTCCAATTTCCTTAGCCACAATAAACCTAAAGTGAAACCCATTAGGATGTTTTTCCCACCATTTAGTTTGGAATACGTGTCTCGTGACCTTGTTCTTATATGTGTGTGCGTGTGTGTGTACACGGAAAATCAACAAGGGGTTGTTACAACAATTGTCAACTTCAAATTGATATGTCTTCTCATATGGGAAGTGTTTGACCAAGTGTGATATACCTTTGGAAAAGCCTCAGAGAGGGATATCTAAACATGCCATTGAGAGACTCATTTTAACATCATAACATTGAAAACAACTCAATAAAATACATTCTCCTTTGACATCATTTTATGAGAGTGTGCAAGAAAACAAACTTTCATATTGCTTCCTTTGATTCATAAATGACACTAGTAATTCCTTAGACTTCCCCTTTGAAATCTACGACACTAAGTCCAATAACTTATGGATTCTCCCCTCCCCCACATTGCATCAGATTTGTTCAATATTAAATTATGAATACCATACGGGTGTTTCAATAAGTTCCAATTGTCTTATTGATATACATAGATCCACATTGTATGTGCCAATGGCTATGATATTTTAACTCTGATATGGATCCACCATGAATCTTGCATGTCAATTATTTTTCATTTTATTACATGAACTATCTTGTAGTTGTTGTAACACGCTCCAAAATTTTGGCTTACACTCAATTTCAAAGCCTTCCTTGGTCTTTTACATTGTTGTCACAAACATTGAATCTTATCTCATGAGCTTTCTTATAGTTCTTTGTTCCATTTTGCATGTTGAGTTAATTATCATATTTTGGCATGTTTGGCTATCGCGTAATGGTTTCAGTACTATTCTGATGGTTTTGAAGGTGTGTATTTGTGTACATGTTTTTTTCTAACTATGTAAACATTTGTCACGCCCATACACAAAGTCTTGAGCACTGCCGCACAATTGTTGTCATGGTCATACCAAAGTTTATCTTAAGTGTCACACTTATCTTATCTTGTCGTAATGAAGTCACACAGAGAGAAATGATTTGGTAATGTGTTTGGATGATCTATGTTGTCATGTTGTCAAAGTATGCTAAGTGTGTGGTCACATTTAAGGTTCACCATATTTCATCACCCATCCCATACTTAGCCATTTTCGAAAAAACTTCTCGACCGAGAAACTTAGCTTCATCAGGCCCCAACTGACTTGCACACTACACAATCTCAACGATATAATCTATGACCTTGTTGTTTGATACTACTGTTACACAGTAATTTATCACTGCCTTCCTGTCAGTCGCCCTGCTGTGTCCAAGAAGTCACAATCACTAAGTGTTTGATCCCTGAACTGGCTTAAAACCCATTTTTCCAAAGTTTTGTGCATCAGCGCGTCTGTTCCTAAAATAACCGCGATGACCAGCGCCCCACAGTGTATTTCGTGCGCTGCCATCGCGGAAGAACATCACTTTTCCGCGATGACGCACAGCGCGGCTTTTGCGTGTCCTTCCGCGCTGACATGACTTGTTCAGTTATTGTTATGTGCTGACAGCGCGGAAGTCTCCATATAATCCGCGCTGATCCAGTTTGGGCGAATTTGTTCAAACAACCAGCCTTCCAGATCTCTCCAGGCTTGGTTGTTAGCTTTGTGAATATCGACTCCCTTCTATGGCATGTCTGTTCGACCCTTTGCAACTACTCCCCTTGAAGATAAGCTCATCCTTCCACCTTTTTAGGAGACTCCTTCTCCTATATAAACTTCCACCATTACCATGAGCAGGGGGTTAGAAACTAGCTAGACTTAGCTTGGATTGTACAGAGCTTGTAGTGCTCAGATTGTTGCTATAGGTGTGGTGTGTTAGGAGTGGAAGTGATTGATTGCTTTGGGAAGTTTGTTTGTGACATTTGTGTGAGAGAGAGAGAGTTGTTTGTCTTGGGAGAATCATCCTCAAAGGTGAATGCTTGAGATACATGCTGACTGATCCCTCCTGAGGAGTTTATTGACGTCAGAACATTTGGTTGTACTCTTCTCTATTCTGATTAATAATAGATGACTGCTATTATTGTTCCATTCTCGTTTGTTTATGCAATGGATAAATGTGAGTTATGTCTTTTCTGACTGGCATATAGTTACTTTTACTAGATTTTACGCTTGCGTTCGCCTTCTCTTCGTGTGTGCAGGTGTCCGTTCGCGGGGATCGCGGAGGACTGTGACCAGCCGAAGCAAAGGAGCGAAGGAGACATCTCTTCGTCCAACGACAGCGCAGGAATCCAAGTAGGTGCTCTTACTTCTTGTTTAATTGTAACTAGGAACATGCGTGGCAGCATTGTGTGATTGTTGCTAGACCCCTATTGGGCTAGTAGGGATCGCCTCTATCTGTAGAGGGGATTTACCTTCCCAACAATTTGGCGACTCCGCTGGGGATCAGCCTTTTTGTCTCTTGAGTCCACTTTTGTGTTTGGCTTTGATTGATCTCTTTGTGGGTTTTTGGGATTGTCTTTTGTTGCTTATGAACTTTCTGGGTGTTTCTGGAAAGCGTCTTTATTATTAAAAAGCTCCTGCCTTTGGTTTGGGAAGTTTTTATTTTGGCTTTCCTTGTTTTTTACTCCCAGCGCGTTTTATTTCGGAACAGTCGCGCTGACATCGCGACTCTGTTCTTTTGGTTTTCTCTTCATCGCGTCTGTACGTCTAACAGCCGCGCTGACCTCGTTTTCAAGGGCAGCGCGCTTTATTCGTGTTCTTCCGCGCTGACATCGCGCCCCCTCTTCTTTGCGATTTCGGTCATCGCGTCTGTGTGCCTTATATCCGCGCTGACCTCGTTTGTCCTAGGGCAACGCGCTTTTTCCCTGACTTTCCGCGCTGACGTCGCAAAGTTGCTGAAGGCCTCCCCCTGTCAGCGCCAAGTTGCTGAAGGCTACCCGCGCTGAGCCTGAAAAACTCATTTTTTTCCAAATTGACCTCCTGAACCTCTTGCTGTGACTTTCCCTTCTTCTCCCCACTTGTCTGATGACTTGTTTTTCACTCTCTGAACTTTGAACTGTTTGATTACGGAGCTCAACTCCATAGGGTTTCGTTTTGCTTGGTTTTAAGTTTGCAAACAACTTCCCTTCTAGCTGCTTGGTTCATGTTTTCATCCTTACTTTTGCGATTACTGGATTGTGTTTGGGTCTCTAATTGACTGGTTGCGACTCTGGTCCGTCGGATGTTTGCTTTTCTCTATTTGATTTCACGCTCTGAACCCTAGGACATCTAGTGGCCGTGTGTGTGTCAAGCCTCCCGTGAGGATCCATGTTTGCTTGATTGACCAGCTCGTTCTAGACTCGCTTTTCGCATTTTTTCAGTGATTGTCAGAGTGTATTGGTTTGTGCTTCCAAGTGGTCTTTTTCGCTTCCTCCTTGCTTGCGATCCTTGCTTGTTTTGCAGAGCTTAGATCACATAGCTCGTGCATTGCCTTGTTTCCCTTTGATTTCGAGACTTTGGTTGAGTGTTTTCGGGAACTTCGTGTGCTCTCATTAAGTAGTTTACTTGGTGTTCAAGTTCCTCCAAATTCCTTTAGGTGTTTTATGTCACTAAAAAGAAAACGAATTAGTAGCTTACTTTAAAATTCAAAAAGGAAAAGAATGTTTCATTGATTTGCATTTTCAAAAGAAAAGTTTCCTTTCCTCGCTTAAGGTTGCATTAAGTTGCTTGTTTGCTTGTACTTGTTTTGTTTGATAGAAAATTTCTTGCCCTTTCGTAGCTAGAATTCATCGAACAAAATGGTATTCTTTGGCATGTAGTTTGCATCTAGGTAATTGTGAGAGAACATACGATAGAGCTTGAAATCGAAACTTAATCTCAAGATCAACTATAAAATGAACCGAATGAATCTAAAAACGCATTGGAACTAAACGCAAATATCTAGAGGTCTAGGTTAGAGACGTGTTCCAGCGTCTTTAAACATAGTCACTGTTGTTTCACATTAGGTTGGGTGATTCCTCCTTCTGTGACTCGATAGTGGTCTAACATGGACTGCGCTCCCACGTACCGTCGCGTATATAGGGAGACCCCACTAGGCTTTTATCCTTTATCCATAGGAAGCCGAGTCTGCCGCCTTACGATTCGCAATTCAGTGAACACAGCATTCACGAAGATTGACCACCCGTACCCTAAAAAGTATTCTGTGGTTTTGCGAAAAGTTTGGCACACCCTTTACCTAGAGTTCCAGAGCAGTCGCTTTTGATCCTTTTCGGACTCCCTAAACGAAAAGGTGCCTGTGAGCGTCTTGTCACTTCGTGCTCATTAAACATTCGAAGGAGACTAGAGTCATCTTTTCGTCCTTTTCTCGACTCTTGAAACATGAAAAGGTCAAGTTTGGTTCCAGTGTCTTAACAATTTATTCGGCCTCGATAACATTTCCTGGTTAGATCTTATGTGCGCTAGCCTGAGTAGGTTTCGTGTTCGTCTGCTATGGCAACTTTTCCGGGATTCACTAACCCAGGTTCCCCCTCTGATGGGAATCCAGGACAATTCCCTCCTCTTGGGAATGTTGGTGCTCCATACATGGCGACGTTGTCCCTACCAGGGTTAACTGTCGGGTTGCCTGTGTGGTTGTTTTCAACCTCTTTGGTCCCTACCGTATCGGCTGTTAGTCCATCAGTCCCTCCACCTGAACAACATGATGTTGATCCTAAGGTGGATCTCTCCCCTTCGACGCCTACTTCTACGTCATCCTCTTGTACTTCGCCTGGTGAAATTCTCGATGGGAGCAACCAGGTGGCTAAGAAGAAGAAGAGGAAGACCAAGAAGAAGAAGTCCCCTAAGGGAGAGCCTACACACACAGTCCCCCTCTCAAGTCCAGCTATCCACTCCAGTGCACCTGAAGTCGGGTCACCTTCTGCTCCTCCGCGGAAGGTTAAGTTTCCTTTTCGATTATGCAAGGAGGACCATCTGCTTCGTGATTGTCCTGGCATTCCCAGGGTACTAGAAGTATGGTCTCACGATCCGGCCCACCCTTCATCGTCCACTGATGATCATGGCGATGCTACCTCATCAGTTGGGAATGGTAAGGAGAAAAGGAAGTTTCGAATCCCCTGTCGACTTTGTGAAGGCAAACATCCCCTTCACCTTTGTCCCCTCATGGATAAAGCCTCTGCTGTGTTGGAAAGTCTTGCTGCTCCTCCGAATCCATTTCCCGCCGGTTATCAACGTCTTTCTACAACTGTAGATCGCGCCCTTGTTGACAAAGAGATTGTTTCAGATTCCTCTTTTGTCCAAGCCCCTCTTCCCGAACCTGGCTGTTCCCAATCTGTTCCAGACCCGTCGTTGGTCGGAAAGAGTGTTGATTCGAGTTCACCTCCTCTCAAGCACTCTGTTTCGGAAGAGCAAAATTCTCATGTTCTTCTCGTCTCCTCAGATTCGCCTGAGCTTGATAAAGGTTCTCCTGAAACCTCTCCGGAGAATTTAGATTTGGTTCTTTCCGAGCAGGGGGGCAACCATATGGTTCCCCCACCAAGTAGTTCGGTCATTTCCTTTGATTGGAGTCGTTTGACTACCCCTCCCCTTCCATCCCACGTGCCTTTCTGGGTCACCGCCTATGCTTGCAATAAGGCGCTGCCTGGCACTGTGTTAGACGAAGGAGCATCGGTTAGTCTTATGCCCGTTACTACTTGGCGAGCTTTGGGTTCCCCATCGCTTGTACCTGTCGCACCGCATCTCACCGCGTTTGACGGAGGAACGAGTCAGCCATTAGGGATCCTTCCAAAGTTTCCTATTACTTTGGGGGGCAAGACTGTCTATATAGACATCTCAGTTACCCAAGGTTCTTTAGACTTCAGTCTTCTCCTTGGTCGTGATTATGTGTATGTCATGGGAGCCCTTGTTTCTTCACTTTTCCGTGTGGTTTGTTTTCCACACGATGGAAGAATCGTGACGTTCGATCAATTATCGTTCGTTCGTCCACAAGCCCCTCCGGCGCACTCGTCCTTCCCCCCCGGTTTTCATCCACAAGTTGCATCTGCCTCGCCGCAAATCAACTATGTGGCCACCTACCCCGTGCCCGTACCCAGTGATGACACCATCGTGCATAGTGTCCTGGGGGCATTAGGTCCTGATTTCCAAGATGTCGGCCTTCCCTCCGGAGCCACTTTCTTGGGGGCCTCCACTTTCCGTTCATTATGATGAGGTCTGGATGGAGCATAGTTCTTTTCCGGTGTCAAGCTCCTTAAAAAATGAAACTAGGTCTGGTCGGAGCATAGTTCCTTTCCGGTGTCAAGCTCCTTAAAAAATGAAACTGGGTCTGGTCGGAGCATAGTTCGCTTTCCTGTGTCAAGCTCCTTAAAAAAATGAAACTAGGTGTCGGAGCATAGTTCCTGATCTTGTGTCAAGCTCGTTAAAAAATGAAACACGGGTTATGAGGATAGTTCTTTTACTGTGTCAACCTCATTAAAAAATGAAACACCTCCCTTTTCAGATCGAGTCTTTTGATTAAGATCTCGTAAAATACAAGTCGAGTCTTTCATAGATCTCGAGAGTGAACCTTCATTCCATCCACTTTGTTGAATGCAATGAAGCTTGGGGGGCATGTACCTCGATTTTCATTATTATGCTGGGGGGCATGCAAATTTATAGCAAGCATAGTTTTTCGTTTCAAGCTTGTGTAAACATGAAACATAATCCAAGCAGAGTTCTCCATGGTTCAAGCTTGTGTAAAAATGAACCCATACCCGATTTACATCTCGTGATTGCCATTTTTATCCATTGGATTTTGCTAGATGAGCCTTGGTTGTTTTCATTCCATCGCCACCATCTCTTTGGCCGATCATATGCTTTCACTTGGTTGTTTATCCTTTCCTGAGGAACCGCAGCGATGAGTGGTTTTATTAGCCAGCCTCTTGACCATTACATGTTTTGAGCAGTTCCACCATTACCGGAACCAGTTGCTACCCTTTATACCACTCGTTCCTCTAGGACGAGTCACCTTTAAGCTCTTTTCTGACTCGTAAAATGTGAAAAGATTGCCGAGTATTTTTCCCTTTTTGACTCGTTAAAGAGAATAAAAATTGAGGTCTGCTTTAAGCTCTTTTCTGACCGTTTAAAGATGAAAATATTGCCGAGTCCCCCTCTCGACTCGTTAAAGAAATGAGAGGCGGTCGTCTCTAAGCTCTTTTCCGACGTTAAACAAGAGAAGATGGCCGAGCTCCCTTTCAGCTCGTTAAAGGGAACGAAAGGCGGTCGTTTTTAAGCTCTTTTTCCGACCGTTAAACCAAAAAGATCGCCGGGTGTTTGTCATTTCGCACTCGATATTGGCTCTAAAACGACGTGTCTTCGACCACTTTTTTACTTTTTCCGGTCGGCGACACTATTCATGAAAAGTACTCCTCGGTTGTAATGACCGGGCGGTTCTTTCGAGCACAGTTTTATACTTTTTCGGGCTCGAGAGACACAACTGTACGAAAACGGACCCCCCTGGAGTCTCCTTTTCCGCATTCTTTTCAGACTCTCGAAACAAGAAAAGAAGCCGAGTTTTTCCTTTGTCAGGCTCGTTAAACACTCAATGACATCGGATATTGTCAACATGACACACATCAAGCATATGTTACCCCCGTCAAGCTTGTCATCCAAAAATAATCGGGGTACCTGCCTGCAAAGGTGGGGAAAATGGAACTTTGATTACAGTCGTCTCGGCAGTACGTCACTCTTGAACATGGCACTCCGCTGTTTCGTGTCTGGGTGGGGTCATCTCATCTCGTTTTCACTAGCCTCCATGGGTTTGGGATAACCTATTTGACCTCTCATCTGTTCATTGCCGTCATCATCTTATCCGCTGCCCATTTGATGTCAAGTACTGCCAAATCCATTACAGTGCCGTTATATGTTCAAGAGAAGTTGTCCTCTGCCACAATGCAACCTCGTTCGCTATCTCATCACAAATTATTATACCTCTGTCTCATGTCGATGATGTGGGAATCATCATGGCCCACCTTCGATCAAGGCCACTTCTCGTCGACTTCAACTCATTATCCGAGAAAGTGACTTAGAGACTCTTTCCAGGTGCCTTGGAGCCTGCATGCCTCAATGGCAGGTTCCTCGTGTTCGACGCAAGGTTTACATCATTGACCTACGATCGAATGATTCTGTGGGTGTTCGACACCAGCTCATTGATTCACACGCCACGGATTGTACCTATAGTACCTTGAGGGCCATTGTCATTATTGGTGGTACCTCTCGCGTCTGTTAACGGTTCTCATCATTGGCCGGTAATCAGACGATGTTCATGCATGTTCGACTCCAACCCCTGTATTCACATGTGTGGACTTGTACTCTGTTCGGGTCGAGATGGAGCGCAAGACCCTGGATCCTTGCTCACTGTGGTCCAGGTTGCGATTTTGTGGATAATCATTACATGACTCATTGATGGATGGCTGCGCCCATACCTGAGTCTTCATGGATGGCTGCGACCATACCTTGTCATTATTATGGTCTCTTTAGCTGGGTGGCTGCGTCCATACCATAGACCAGTCTCGCATGTCTTTTGGATGGCTGCGCCCATGCCTAGACTGCATGTATGTGATTGTCAGAGATTTTTCGGTACTTCCTGGTGGTGTTCCAGTTCAGCGTGTGTTGTAAAGCATTTCACCCCTCCCACTCTCTCGGTCTTCATGCTTTAGGGGGCATCTGTTACACAGTAATTTATCACTGCCTTCCTGTCAGTCGCCCTGCTGTGTCCAAGAAGTCACAATCACTAAGTGTTTGATCCCTGAACTGGCTTAAAACCCATTTTTCCAAAGTTTTGTGCATCAGCGCGTCTGTTCCTAAAATAACCGCGATGACCAGCGCCCCACAGTGTATTTCGTGCGCTGCCATCGCGGAAGAACATCACTTTTCCGCGATGACGCACAGCGCGGCTTTCGCGTGTCCTTCCGCGCTGACATGACTTGTTCAGTTATTGTTATGTGCTGACAGCGCGGCAGTCTCCATATAATCCGCGCTGATCCAGTTTGGGCGAATTTGTTCAAACAACCAGCCTTCCAGATCTCTCCAGGCTTGGTTGTTAGCTTTGTGAATATCGACTCCCTTCTATGGCATGTCTGTTCGACCCTTTGCAACTACTCCCCTTGAAGATAAGCTCATCCTTCCACCTTTTTAGGAGACTCCTTCTCCTATATAAACTTCCACCATTACCATGAGCAGGGGGTTAGAAACTAGCTAGACTTAGCTTGGATTGTACAGAGCTTGTAGTGCTCAGATTGCTGCTATAGGTGTGGTGTGTTAGGAGTGGAAGTGATTGATTGCTTTGGGAAGTTTGTTTGTGACATTTGTGTGAGAGAGAGAGAGTTGTTTGTCTTGGGAGAATCATCCTCAAAGGTGAATGCTTGAGATACATGCTGACTGATCCCTCCTGAGGAGTTTATTGACGTCAGAACATTTGGTTGTACTCTTCTCTATTCTGATTAATAATAGATGACTGCTATTATTGTTCCATTCTCGTTTGTTTATGCAATGGATAAATGTGAGTTATGTCTTTTCTGACTGGCATATAGTTACTTTTACTAGATTTTACGCTTGCGTTCGCCTTCTCTTCGTGTGTGCAGGTGTCCGTTCGCGGGGATCGCGGAGGACTGTGACCAGCCGAAGCAAAGGAGCGAAGGAGACATCTCTTCGTCCAACGACAGCGCAGGAATCCAAGTAGGTGCTTTTACTTCTTGTTTAATTGTAACTAGGAACATGCGTGGCAGCATTGTGTGATTGTTGCTAGACCCCTATTGGGCTAGTAGGGATCGCCTCTATCCGTAGAGGGGATTTACCTTCCCAACAACTACGCAATGTGTAGTCCATGTCTCCTAGGGTTGCTCCACTGCACATTTCCTGTGCCTGAGTCCCGACCTTGACCCCCATAATTGCACAGTTATGTCCTCCAACCTTGCTTGAACTATTCACTTCACATATTCAAGCCTCAATCTCATCCCTTGAGTGCCTAAACTACACATTTGTGCATAATCATTTCCTCCCTTGACTCCCAAAACTACAAAGTTAACTCTCCCAATCTCCATTCCCTCAGCCTGACCCCACTGGCTCCAGAAAATGCACAATCTTATCCTTCAGGCCTCCCTGAGTTGCGCATTCTCAAATCTCAAGGTCTTCCCCATGAGTGCTATAACTATGCACCATGCACTCACTGATTCCCTCTTCCTAGCCTATCAATTGTGCCAGGCTCAGTTGGTGGATCAGAATGCATCATCTTAGACTAGGGGGTTTTTGGATTGATGTCATCTCCTCATGAGTGAATTATAGGAACATGTACATTATCATGTCATGTAAATATGATAGACAAGGAGAATAATGAGGGAAGCATACCTAAAGACTCTCATTTAGATGAACTCACAGGTTGATCAATCAAGAGAAAGCAAAGGGACACAAGTTTGTGACCACCAGCCAAGACTAAAGATCATTGAAGATTCCACATCACCAAGCCATGTAGAGGTGAAGAGAAGGCATCTTCAAGAATACATCCAACACTTAACAGAAATGGTGACTTGACATTGCCACATCATCAATAAGTCCATGTCAATAGTGTCATGTCATGTAATGAGTGGTCATATGCCACATCACTATTGTGGATCATGTATATTGTATTGAAAATGTGTTGTAAAGTGGAAGTACAAAAGACACACATGGGCCTTGTAAATTTAAAATTTATAGGAAGTTAAATAATCATGAGGGTAGTCAAAGAGTCACCCTTGGTTATATATACTCTCTCATTGTATGAGAAAAGGACTTTTCACCTTGGCTCCTCCCGGAAGGAAATAGAGAGATAAGCTAGTTCTTTGAGGAGTAAGGAATGGCTCCAATGCTCCACTACTAGGACTACTGATGTACATTGTAAACATGTGTCTTGGAAATTTTACTTAATAATAGAAGCCTTCAAGGCCATCACATTCTTCATGCATGGACTATGAATCTTTGTAAGACTATTCTATGGATGTTTGTAGTTCATGTTTGCTTTCACATGTGCTAAGATAGTTGAACTATTGTGGTTATTTAGTACTTATCTTATTGAGAATGTGTTGTAATAGTTTTTATTATTGTCCCGTTCTTGTGGACTATTCCATAGGATATTAGATAGGTCTTTCTTTATTAATTTTTTGGTTTTAATGATTTTCGTATCCGATGTGGACTATTCTGTTGGATGTTAGAAAAACTCTTTTGGTTCATGTGTGTCTCTTCTTGGGTTGTACTATTACCTCTCACTTAGAGACTCACTTTTCTTCCCCCATTTGCAGTAGAAGAACCTTCACACAGTTTCCACTGAACACTCACCAGGAACACCTTCTTTATTTTTGAAGGCACCATTGCATCGCTCTCTTGTGATGACAATTAGAGCCAAGACATAGCTTTGAGATATATGGAAACTGGGTTGATATTCCAGATGGGGCTCCTACACCAAATGGTGTGATGTGTATTTGGGACTTCACATCGGGGATACCCCTTGTTTGATGGATTTATAGCACTGTCAATAGTAGCACTAGAAGGAGGGCCAGATGACAATCTGAGCCTATTGAATTTGGTTCAAACCTCTTATCTAAAATGGCTCACCCTCAATCTTAATCTCGAGGTGTTTCTATAATTTTTCCCTTTATCTATTTTCAATCCCTAATGAGTCTCTCTATCACTTGTCCCAGTTAAATTTTGATGGTGAGGATGGAACAACCATAATCGAGCACATTTCTAATTTTCTTAAATTTTGTAAATCTTACGAAATCAATGATGAAGAGTTTTCTTGTGTTATTTTCATCCTTAACCTTGAATTTCGTGTTAATCGATGGTTCCATACCTTACCACCTTCTTCCATCAATTCCCTTCATAACTTCTTAGGGGAGCTTCATCAAGCCTTTGATAGGTACAATTACCAAGATGATTATAGAAGAATCAATCTCTTAAGAATGAAGCCTAATGAGTCAGTTGAGAATTTTTTTGATTGATTCCTTCACATTTTTTCTGAAATTGCTGAAAAGGACATGACTTAGGACTTCTTGAAGAAAGAGTTTCAACGCTTGGTTCTTATCTCTTTACACAATGAACCTGAAGCCCCTTATTTTCCTATTCCCCCAACTTTTGTGAATCATGAGACACCCCTAATTTCAGAGGAGGAATCTATTGCCCCTTTTGTTCCTTTTCCTCCTCCTTTTCTAGCCCCGATGCGAGTGCCTCCTTGCGAAGGTTGTAAAGTTGGGAAATATGCAAACCAAATTCCTAATCCATCTTCTCATTCTATTTTTGCTTTCATGATTTAGAGTCAATGGAGGAAATTCCATAATGGCTCATCAAGCCTATGGCAATGACTAAATCCTCCATTCTAGAATATGTTGTCACTATTCATAGTTCGAGTCTCGAATATGATATGAATTTATATTATCCTCTATCATCTACATGCCATGACTCTTTTTACCATGAACCACTTGATCAATATGCTCCACCAACTAGTTTTTCATACTCTCTTGATTTTCACTCTGCTAGTCCAAATTGTGATCAGGTACAAGGTAGTCACATTACATTGGTAGAGGAGTAGAAAGGTGGAGAATATTTCAATATTTCATCTCTTTTTCATAATCCTCCATGTCAAAACAATGCAATTCCATTTTTGGATGATTCTCATCATGGCAGAAAATCGAATGCAATCAACTCTTTAAATCAATTCGTAGCCTTGGACAACAATCATTCCAATGATGATGACTTTAATGATGCATGCAATCAGGAATGCCTAAGTACATCAACTGATCTTTTGGTTTCTCATGAAGAGTTTACTTTGGATCCATAATCTAGTTTAGTCAAAGAAGATGTGCTTATCGAAGCTTCCTCTTCATCTCACTATCCCTTGTGCTCTACCATTTGCGATGCATCTACTTGCAACAGGGGTACTCCATGTTCTTCAAGTCCATCATCCAATAAGTTAACATCTCAATTCACACAATTTGGTAAGATTATCCACGAGGGAAATGAAAACAATCAAATATTTGAGTACTCTTCCCAGCCCTCATAATCTCTTCACTTGCATGAAGACACTCTTCAAATCAGCTTGGTCGTGAAATTTCCTCGATTCATTTATTCTCGAATTTGAAATCAGAAGAATATTTTGACTTGACTAATCTAGCTATTCAAAACTGAAAAATATGGTCATTCATGTTATTTCTTTCTACCAGCATATCCAATGGCAGTTGTTTTACATTCTTTGGTCTTCATCATTTAGCATCTCACTATTCAGATTTTTGTCAAGTGATTGAGGCACTTCAGTCTCTATTGATGGTTATGTCAGGTCCTCACTATCTCGACATGACTGCGAAATATGATCATATGTATTTTCCCTCTCAATATTCAGGTTATAATCCCATGCCTCTAATTGAAAATACATATTTCGAAATATTTCAAGGTTTTCAAGTCATCATAAATTTTATGATCTAATATCTGAATTGTTGGAGCAATATTACATGACAAGCTCCATTGCAATAACATGATTCGCCTTTTTCACATGCTTGCTAAGAAGGATGACACAAAATGAGGTGTGTTCACAAGAAGTCTTCGAGGTTTTTCTAATTACGTTTTTTGTCAAAGAGATAAGTATGTCGATTGGATGAAAGTAATGGTTGTGACACATCTTTCTTCCCTCAAGAAATACCTTCAAATGTTTGTGCAAGTTATTCAAGTTTTAATCTTTTCTCTTGCACATTGATTTATATTTTTTTTTAATTTGTCGCGTCTTTGTGATTGTAGTTCGGGAAGGATTATTGTGGCTACATTGGAAATTCCATTATACATGACCCCGACCTTCTAGTTGTTAGGTTAGGAGTAGGATTAGTTGCATCCTAATTTTCCTTATCTTGCACTCATCCTGTATTTTTCTCTTTAGTCTCTCTTGTCTTTTCTTACTTTTCTCTTGCATTATTATTTAGTTTAGCTTCCTTTTTTTGTGTTGTCTTTCCTTTCGTTTTGTTTCTTTTGTTTTTCTTTCTTGTTATTTGTCTCTTTTTGTTTTCTATCATGTGAATAAGCATTGTGCCTGGACTTGTTTTGGCTTCTTAGTATGTGTGTGGTTGAAGTCTAAAGAGTCTTGTGACACTCCAACATTTGGCTAACCTCCAATCTATCTTCCTCGTTTTGGTTATATCTTTTGTCCAATGAAGTTCCAATGGAAAATATGATCCATCCGTAAGGAGAATTTTGGTCCAACCATGAACATATTTCTATTCTGAAAACCTCATCCCTACATTGAGTATTTATGTTTCAGTGTCTTCATGCTTATCCAACTAGTATAAGCGAAGAAGGGTAAAAAATCTAAATGAGAAAACTGAAATCAGAGGTCTCTATATGCTTCTCTAAAGGAAAAACCTATTCTTGTCTTAATAATTCAACTTCTATCCCAAAATAAATAAGTGTCGATGCACAATTCTCTTTAAAATAAATAAATAAAGGAAAAAGAAGAGAAGGGCTTCCTGCGTAGAGAGGTGAGGCAAGAAACTCTGTCGGGGTATCGTCCAAGAAATCTAGCAGTAGAGCAATGTTTATGTTATTGCATGACTCTGTCGAGGTATTCTCCAGGTCAGCTGGAAGAGGAGAAATGTTTGTGTTCTTGCATGAATCTGTCAGGGTATTCTACGTGTAGGTTTTAACCCCATACAAAAATTACCTGCATGCAAATTCTAATAACAGAAAATAAACAAAGGCAAGAGAATAACACATAAAACAAATATACACAGAGATTTCCCCCTGGATCCCAAAACCGGAACTACTAGATTGATTTTTCATTATATTCCTTTCAATGTTACAATACATATATATACATGACGAAGCATCCATAAACCCTAATCCATTCACCCTGGATTAGAACATAACCATAGTTCCCTTGACCGAATCTACATAATACCATGGAACGAAAACCATCGTGCCCAAAACCATGTGCGAAGTCCATGCACAAAACCTGCATACCCCCTGGCAGGGGGGCTACCTCCCACCCGAGACCCCCCACTAGTCGTGGAAAAAATATAACACAACCCAACATTTTTCCACTTGTTGTTTTCTTTCCATAGGGGCCACAGGAGAGCTTAGTCATTGATCCAACCCTGCAACACCCATTGTCTCTCTACACAAAGAGAACTTCTCAGAGCTCATAGATTTTTTCAATGCATCTGCAGTATTCTTCAAAGTGTCCACCTTTACCAACAACACCTTTTTGTCTCTTATCATATCCCTCACAAAGTGATACTGAACATCAATGTGCTTTGTCTTTGAATGATAAGCAATGTTCTTTTCCAAGAAAATTTCACTTTGGTTGTCACAGTCTATCCTTATAGCTCCCTGTACTAACCCCATACTTGAATACAATCTCTGCAACCAAAATTCTTCCTTGCTTGCATGAATGGCTACCATGTATTCTTCCTCTATAGTTGATAGTGCCACTACAAATTGTTTCTTACTCGTCCAACTGACTGCACCTCCAAATACATTAAACACATACCCACTTTTAGATCTTCTCTGATCTAGATCTTCAGCCTAGTCTGCATCAACAAAGCCACGGATATCCAAAATTATTTCCAATCTTGGTCTTCCTTGGTAGGACAAACCATAATCACTAGTGCCACACAAATACCTGAAAACCCGCTTCACTTTTTTCCAATGCTCCTTCCCTGGTTTTGACATAAACTTGTTCAATACTCCCACTACATGTGCAATATTTGGTCTATTACAGACCATCACATACATCAGGCTACCAAATACACTTGCATATGGAACATGGAACATTTCCTCTTCCTCTTCTTGTGTCTTAGGACACTGTTCAGCGAATAACTTTACACCTACAGGAATAGGAACCTTCACTGATTTACTATCCTTTATATTAAACCTTCACGATATTTTCCCAACATGCTTCCTCTGGTTTAACCAGACCTTTCTCCTTGCCCGATCTCTTTTAATTTTCATGCCCAAAATATAGTTTGCAACACCAAGATATTTCATGTCGAATTTGGAAGACAATTGGGTCTTCAAATCCTAGATAATTTCTTTGTCATTTCCAACCAGAAACATATCATCCACATACAAGACCAGATAAATAACACAGTCACCAATTAATTTAAAATACACACACTGATTTGCCTTGCTTCTGGTGAAGCCAAGTTCTCGAATAAACATATCAAATTTCTGATACCACATCCTTAGTGATCCAGATCTTGGGGGAGGCCCCCAAGATCTAAAATATTGAAATGGATCTTGGGGGGGAGGTCCCCAATATCTAAAAAATTTCCAGTAGAAAAAGAGGAGAATGCCCAATAAACAAAACCACAAATAATTTTTTTATTATAACGGAGAATAACTATAAAAGCTACATTATAGTGGACAAATTGTCCTTTTACAAAATGCAACTTGTTACATATAGTATTTTTCGGTTACAATACTATGGGTAAATTCCATGGGTGAATGAATACCATGGGTGGATAAAGACCATGGGTGGATGCCACTTACAATACCATGGGTAAATTGCATGGGTGGATGAATACCATGGGTTGATGCCATTTTTCATTCATATCAGTCAACCCTCCTTAAGAAGCAATGGTCCCCATTGTGTGATGTTTCCTCCTCCAAATTCTTTGTTGAATATGAAGAGCCACTGAAGAGAAGGGTTTTATGTGGTTAACCATAACCATGCTGAACGAAGATCCGAGGATAAAGATACTTTGTAATGCTTGTGGCCAACTGTGATACTGACAGTGTGCGACCTAGAAAATGGACTTCGATGAAGTGTGGGTTTGTGGATGACCCATAACCATGATGAACAAAGATCCAAGACTAGAGATACCCTATAATGCTTGTGACAAACTGTGATAATGACAGTGTGTGACCTAGCAAATGGATTTCGAGGAAGTGTGGGTTTGTGGATGACCCATAACCATAAAACACGAAGATCTAAGGATAGAGATACCATGTAATGCTTGTGACCAACTGTGATACTAATAGTGTGCAGCCTAGTAAATGGACTCATATGAAGTGTGGGTTTGTGGATGACCCATAACCATGACAAACGAAGATCTGAGGATAGAGATGCCATGTAATGCTTGTGACCAACTGTGATACTAACAATGTGCATCCTAGCAAATGGACTTCGATGACAAGGATTTTATGCGGTTGACCCATAATCGTGATATTGGTTATTGATGAAGTAGTAGGTGACTACTGTTGGGTGCTAAAAGGTGTTTTTTAAAACTCCTAATTGCCTCACATTAATTATCAACCTAGGTAAGTCTTTTTGTTTCAAGAGTGTACACAATATAATCAAGCTATAAATCTAGAGAGTAATGTTTTTTAAGTTGAACTATAAAAATTGATACAAGAGTAAACGGATGCATCTAATAAACTCAAATTGCAATTATTAAAGGAAATATGACACCTAAGCTTAAAAACTCAATCCTCTACTGAAATCATAATCAAATCTGACACAAGCAATTCAATTAACAATAGCATCAGCCGAGAGCATAGTAGCAATAACTCATCTCTTCTTAGTTGATTCAATATAAACCATACTCAATCTCTACGAAGCAATCAAAATGGAAATGATATCAATCTGAGAGTTCAATAGCGATAACCAAACTCTTACAGATAATTAAATCAATACGATTCACTATCTAAATAATTTACCCTGTAATAAAGGTAAATCGAATCAAGTGATAGCATTGTAAAATATATAAAGAAAATATACTACTTCAATACAGGGAAGCGGTAAATAGCGAATAGGATAAACTCACAGAAAACAAGAAAATTTCCAAACCAATCAAACTTGCGAGAATCAGAAATATATAACACAAGGAATCGCGGTTTGATCCACCAGGGCTGGGCCCTAACCACCAGCGAATACTGCTGAGCTATTTCAAAGAATACGAATGAACAACAACGTAGATTATGTATAAACCATTGAATTCAATCTTCATTACAGCATGATGCATCCCTCAAAATAACATTCTGTATATTACAATTGAGGTCCCCAGCGAAAAGTTAAATCCCTCCATTATATCTCCTCCTATCCTATCCTATCTATCTCTAATCTAATCTCTAACCTCTAATAATCCATCCCCAATCCCCATCTTTGATCTTTGTTTTCATTTAAATACATAGAGAGCAGGGAGCAGTTACAATAGAGATGATTACAAAATGATTCTCATAACAAAATTGGATTGTTCACAACAAATTGATCAGTAAGATCATGTCTAAAATATCTTTCCATCAGCATTCAACAGGAATAGGTCGAATTTGGTATTGCAGCTGAGATAATTTGGAAATCGGCCGCAACAACGAATTTGAGAAAAACGTCTTCAAAGAACCTTCTGTTTCTCTTAATACAGACCGAATTTGGGAAAAATCCTCATTACAAAACTAATTCGGTTCGTTTTTAACAAAGCCCATGTTTCGGATTTTCCAGATTCTTCTCCATTTGCCCAAAACGTCTAACGCAAAACTATCACTTCTTATTCCAGTGAATTTTTGAGTTGGAATATTTAATGATCAGCTGGAGATCAAATCTGCAATCTGGAAAATGTCTTGGAGTTGTTAAATAGGGAATCCATACAGGTGAGGATGGTTTTAGATAGAGGAGGAATGACCTATTGTAGAGATTTGTGAACCCAACATTTCGGACTACCAAGTGAGTCCATCATCAGGGGACGCGACAATAGATAATCTCCAATCTTAATGATGTATCCATGAGCTGGGTTTAGGGTATATATATCTAGGTTATTAAAGAATGATGTGAGAAATTAGGTCGGCCAATGTATTTATTTATTTATTTAAATATTTTATTATTTATTTATTTATTATTATTATTATTTTAAATAAAAAATTAATTGTTTTGAATAATGGATTACTTACTTTATTAATGAGTTTAAATTAATTAATTAATTAATTAATTAATTAATTATTTGTTATATTTAATTGTTTGTTTATTCTAATTATTAAATTATTATTAATTTTTTTTTTTTTTATAATTTCTTTATTCAATTTTAATTTTTCTTTAACTTTTAATTTTTAATTTAATTATATATTTTAATTTTTTTTTAAGAAATATGTATCTATATATGTTAATGGTTATTATTATTTATTTATTTATATATATATATTTAATTTAATTTAATTAATTAATTATTTATTTATTTATTTGTTAATTAAATAATATAAATAATTATTATAATTATTATTTGTTATAATTATTAATTATAATATAATAATTATTTATTTGTTAAATATGTGTAATAATTATTAATTATAATATGATAATTATTTATTTGTTTATTTATATAACATAAATAATATAATAATTAATTATAATATGATAATTATTTATTTGTTTATTTATATAACATAAATAATATAATAATTAATTATTAATTAAATAATATAATAATTATTTATTTGTTAAATATTTGTAATAATTATTAATTATAATATAATAATTATTTATTTGTTTATGTATATAACATAAATAATATAATCATTAATCATTAACTAAATAATATAATAATTATTTATTTGTTAAATATTTGTAATAATTAATAATTATTCTGATTATTAAATTATTATTAATTTTTTATTTCTTTTAATTTCTTTATTCTATTTGAATTTTTTTAACTTTTAATTTTTTTATTTAATTATATATTTTAGTAAAAAAGTTATATATATATATATATATATATATATATATATATATATATATTTATATTAATTAATTAATTATTTATTTATTTGTTATATTTAATTATTTGTTTATTATGATAGTTAAAATTATTATTAGTTATTTATTTAATTTAATTTCTTTATTCTATTATAATTTTTAATTTTTAATTTAATTATATATAAAAAAGTTTGATGAAATATGTATCTATATAGGATTATGGTTATTATTATTATTATAATATATATATATATATATATATATATATATATATATATATATATATATATATATATATATATATATATATATATAATATAATTAATTAATTAATATATGATTAATTAATTTATTACTGTTTTATGATTTGAATAGACCAAGAATTAATGCTTAAGGAGGATGGTTAAGTGGAGTTTTATAATGAATGTTATTTTATATTTTTAGAGGAGGGAAAAGGTTAATTTGAGTGGTCATTATTGTTTTTTAGGATTTCTAGTAAAGGTTTCCAAGTGTTACTCAATTTTAATCCATCATCACGGTTAAAGTTGTTTTTCCTTTTTTCTATTTCAATGACTTCTCTAATTTTTCTTTTAAGACAGTGTTCTTCTTTTCTAACAAGTTTGGCTTTTTCCATGCAGATGTAATGAGAGGAGAAATCTGTTCTAAGATGCGCGGAAAGGTTCAGATGCGTGGAAAGAAGTTTTTATTAATTTGGATCTGAGGGGAGAGCGTATGAAAAATGTAATTGATCCTTTCATTTCCTTGAGTTATTGGCCTTCTGTTGGGGGTTTCGGATCAAATACCAATATTTTAGAAACAAATATAATAAATTCAAGTATGGTGCTTAGTGTACTGATCTATTTTGGAAAGGGAGTGTGTGCGAGTTGTATATTCGAATAATATGGCTGGGCCCAACCAGCTGCACTTTGGAGATAGAAAAGTGCACAATCTCAACGAATTACTTCTGAATGGGGAATAGCGAAGAACTATAGCATTTCGTAATTGATTGGGAAATGAACTCTTAGTTTATAACAACCAATGAGGGAGGACCACTAGAATGGTTAAAGCTGAACTGTTTGAAGTCTAAGCACAACTAACTGGGTATTCTTTCCACCGCTGTGTCAAGATGAGATGGATTCAAAGGCATAGTTGGAGATTGATCCGATATATAACATTCATATCAATGGAATAATTTGATCTATTTACTGAAAAATAGTCCCAATCTCCCATCCAATTTTAGTTCCAATGCTGAACTGACGACCTAAACAGAAGGGAATTTATTCGATAGAACAAAAAGGAGGAGGCACAAATTAATTGATTGAATGGAACGATTCAATTTTCATGAGGGAAGAAGAGGAGAGAAAAGGGGAAACAAAAACAACATAAAACTTTCTTGATAATTGCAAATCCCTTTTGCTGGAAGAGCCCTTCGGAGATCTCGGTCTTTTATAAATTGATTCTAATCTTCCGTAAACGGAACGGAAAGGGCAAGCTTGGTGTGAAGGGAACGTATACGTTCCTGGGGAATAAAAAAGAACTGAGCAGGAGAGCCGAATGAATCGAAAGATTCGTGTTCGGTTTGGGAAGAGATTATGAATTCGTGAAATTTGTGAATAGATAATCTACTTTCATTAAGTAATCTATTAGATAACCGTAAACAGAAAATATTGGAGACTATTCGGAATTCGGAAGAACTATGTAAAGGAGCTATCGATCAGCTCGAGAAAGCTCGGGCTTGCTTAAGGAACGTGGAAATGATAGCGGACGAAATCCAGGTAAATGGAAACTCCCAAATAGAACGAGAGAAAGAGGATCTCCTCAATACTGCTTCTGATAATTTGGAACAATTAGAGGATCCCAAGAATGAGACGATTTACTCCGAACAGCAAAGAGCATTTGACCAGATCCGACAACAAGTTTCTCGCCAAGCTTTACGAAGAGCTATAGGAACTTTGAATAGTCGTTTGAATACTGAGTTACATTTACGTACGATCGATCACAATATTGGCCTGCTTAGAACCATGATGAACACAAATGATTAGTTGTTATAGGTCGTATTTCTCAATAGATAATTAAAAAGGTTAAGGACCTATTTCTGAACAGATAATTAATAAGTGCTAATGGGAAGTATTAGACTCGACGAAATTAGTAGTATTATACAGAAACAGATCGAACAATATAACAACGAAGTAAGAGTTGGTAATCTTGGCATCGTACTTCAAGTAGGAGATGGCATTGCTCGTATTAATGGTCTTGATGAAGTAATGGCAGGGGAATTAGTGGAATTTGGAGATGGTATAGTAGGCATTGCCCTAAATTTGGGATCGGATAATGTTGGAGCTGTATTAATGGGCGATGGCTTGATGATACAAGAAGGTAGTTCCGTGAGAGCAACAGGAAAAATTGCTCAGATACCAGTAAGTGATGCGTATTTGGGTCGTGTTGTAAATGCTCTAGCCCAACCCATTGATGGTAAGGGTAAAATTTCAGCTTCTGAATTTCGACTGATTGAATCTCCCGCTCCAGGTATTATATCAAGACGTTCCGTATATGAACCCCTTCAAACGGGGCTTATTGTTATTGATTCTATGATTCCTATAGGGCGTGGTCAGCGAGAATTAATTATTGGGGACAGACAGACCGGCAAGACAGCAGTAGCTACAGATACTATTCTTAATCAAAAGAGTCAAAATGTAATCTGTGTCTATGTAGCAATTGGTTCCGTGGCTCAGGTAGTTAATACATTCCGAGAACGTGGCGCAATGGCATATACCATTGTGGTAGCGGAAACTGCGGATTCTCCCGCTACATTACAATATCTCGCCCCTTATACAGGAGAAACTTTGGCTGAATACTTCATGTATAAAAAACAACACACATCAATCATTTATGATGATCTCTCCAAACAGGCACAAGCTTATCGACAAATGTCTCTTCTATTAAGAAGACCACCTGGCCGAGAAGCTTATCCGGGAGATGTTTTCTATTTGCATTCCCGTCTCTTGGAAAGAGAAGCTAAATTAAGTTCCCAGTTAGGTGAGGGGAGTGTTACTGCTCTACCAATAGTTGAGACTCAAGCTGGAGATGTTTCAGCTTATATTCCCACTAATGCAATTTCCATTACCGATGGACAAATATTTTCATCAGTCGATCTATTCAATGCCGGGATCCGACCTGCTATTAATGTGGGTATTTCCGTCTCTAGAGTAGGATCTGCGGCTCAGATAAAAGCTATGAAAAAGGTAGCTGGAAAGTTGAAATTAGAGTTAGCTCAATTTGCAGAGTTGGAAGCTTTTGCACAATTTTCTTCTGATCTTGATAAAGCTACTCAAGATCAATTGGCGAGGGGTCAACGATTACGTGAGTTGCTCAAACAATCTCAGTCGGCTCCTTTGACTGTAGAAGAACAAATAGCTACTATTTATACCGGAACAAACGGATACCTGGATATATTCGAAATAGCACAGGTGAGAAAATTTCTCCTTGGGTTACGTTTTTATTTGATAAAAAATAAACCTCAGTTCGGAGAAATTATACGTTCTACTGGTACATTTACAGAAGAAGCGAAAGCCCTTCTGGAAGAGGCTCTTAAGGAACATACTGAACTTTTTTACTTCAAGAAAAAAAATGAATATTTGATCATTTGGTGGAATTATTCAGAATAGTAAAAAGAACTAAAGAATTTGTTCCATTCCAATCCAATACATTGCACAACAATTTATAACAATTGAAGAGTATTACGTCCAATATTATTTGAACCTATACTGAAGGTTTAGAAGACCTTTGTCCTATCCATTAGACGATGGACGCTCTTTTTTTCTCTTCCCTTTTTTTATTTCAATTCCCTTTGGCATACATTGTCCCGATCTACCTTTTTATTCACACTGAGGTTATAGGATAGGAAAAGAATGGAATCTATTTCACATTAATTGATTTCGAGTGAATCGTGAAATTATGTTATATACTTAATCACTTTATATCTACCTATTCTATATCTATCTAGATAGATATAGAATAGGTAGATATCTGTTAGCGGGTAGCGGGAATCGAACCCGCATCGTTAGCTTGGAAGGCTAGGGGTTATAGTCGACATTTATTATTCGATGTCTCTAATTCAGAACCGAACATGAGAATTTAATGTCATTCGGCTCCTTCATGGGAGATAGAGAGCGGTATGAGGGAAGAAGCAGAGTATTTATATCAAATCTTTTTGAAAGGAATTTTCAATTCCTTTCTTTCTCCTCTTTTTTTTTCTAATAAAAAACCCTAATTTATTATCGTACCCATGGCATCTACGTCAGTTTATTCTCTTTTTTTAGTGAAGGGCCCAAAATCGTAGAATACTTACTCACTTTCTAGATGATCCTGATAGAAAGATAAATTTGAAAAGTTTAAAATAATCACAAATCTTTCTAGTTACTTCGTTCCCTATTTCTACTGATTCTGATCCCTAGGAGAACAAATTCCACCGAGCTCGAACGAAATGCCGATAACCCAAGTAAACCAAAGTCATAGTTCTATAGCTATTCGGCTTCAACCTGGGGTCCTTCCATCCATAAGTTGAAGGTTTAGTCACGATGAAAAAATATCTTCCCCATAGATCTGTAATTTATCTAACCTTTCAAACATTCTGTGTCGCTATCTTGGAACCAAAAATGTGTTTATCTTTCATCATTTCAGACCCAGATTACGAGAAGGTATGCTATTCCTGGGTATTCATAGGGAAGGTTTTGAACCTATCTGTAAATAGAGCTTTAGATGGATCAAAGATCCATGTAAAAGATCCTTCAACTATTCGAGTTGATAATGTAACGAATCACACTTTTACCACTAAACTATACCCGCCACGATCTGATTGTAACATATGGATCGATCTTTTGTCCAACCAATAGGAAGATGAGGAGTTATCAATCAACCTCTATTGAAAGTTTATATCAATCATTACCTCGTTTTCATCATTACAATGAGCCATCTCCGGAGATGGCTCATTGTAATTATAGATTACCTTTGCGAATTGCTGATAAAACAATAACTAAAGGGCCCGATACAACCATCAGAGTCAGAACAGTGAGCTGCGCAATAACTTCTAGATCCATTTGGTTTTCTTTCACCCTCCATCGACTTAATGTATGAATAAAATGTTGTCGGGATCAATCACTTTTCTTCTATTTTGTCTTCTTCGGACTCCTACCCATTGGTGTAGTTTCGATCAGGAACCTATGGCCTTGAGCAACTGATATCTTTACAATAATACATAAAATAGATAGAGAACCCTAAATAGATAGAGAACCCTTCAATATCTAGATAATAAAATTTGATATTGGAGAGAAATAAATGGACTAATCCATGTAACGCATTTAATCAAACTCATTGGGGAGGGAATGAAGATATGGTAGAGCTTAAATTTTTGATAGCTTTTTTTCTTGCTTTTACAGCAGGTATTCTAGCTATCAAATTAGGTCAAGCACTGTATGACTGCTGATTTTTTCTGCTTTTCTTGGCCTGGCCATCGGCCAGGCCAAGAAAAGCAGAAAAAATCAGTCATACAGAACTATTTTTAACGAAATGAACAATACGATTGACTGGATTGTTCTTTATCCAACTGAATAATCGCAATATTCATTATATTGCCGATACAATCTGTACATACTATGATATACACCTTTACTCCACCATTCATTTTGTTACACATGAACTCTTCCATCTTGGAGAGATGGCTGAGCGGACCAAAGCGGCGGATTGCTAATCCGTAGTACGGATCATCCGTACCGAGGGTTCGAATCCCTCTCTCTCCGTTCGTCCACTATTGATCCTGAAAACGAATAACCCCGAATCTTTCTACGGAACGGAAAAGGCCCATTAACCTAGAGACTTTTTTCACTATTCTTTACGTCCGGGATTACGTCCTGGATCGTTCGATAGAAATCCAAAGATAAAAAGAGAAATGAAAAATACCACTACTGCGTAAACGAACAGCTTAAGAGTAAGCATTACGTAATCTCCGGAATCCTGATTATAAGTACAACAGAATAGATCATCAATCTTTGTACCATATATGGATACTTGAATACCAAACAATAGTATTATTGTTACAAATCACGAAATTATTTCTCCAAATCACGTGTGAAAATCAATTTGAAAGAAGGATATAATTTTTCTCTTTGTTTTCAAAATGGTCTTTTTTCCCTCTTATTTTTTTGGATCAATTAGATATTTATTGAATATTTATGAAAATAAGTCGTTGGTGATCGTATCAATACGTGACCCAATAGCCCGATCCGAAGTGAGCGGTGGGATCGGAAGGAATTGATGAAGGTGAGTGGAAAAGTTTTTATCCGGGAGCAGATAAGGTATCTGAATCTGGTATCGTCGAGTGGAGCAAGGATAGAACTTCTGTCACAAAAAAATAGAAAGAGTTATACAAAAATTGGATCAATGACAGCGACCCAAAAACTTGAAAAAGAAAAAAGGGGATACTTTTTATCGAAAACTTACAACAGCTTGCCAAACAAAGGCTAAGAGAAAAGAGAGAATAGGAATAATTGGCATTACATCGACAATTGGATCAGAAATTGCATAAGCCTCAGGTAATTTTCCAAAAAAGGGATTATTTGAATGAATAAAGGCATCATCTAGAAAAATATTGAACATAACTGGCATTTTTATTCTCCAATAAAAATTAGGGGGGGGGTAAAGCCAGAAAAGTCTTTGATTGATCGAATCGATCGAAGCTCTTCGGCAAGTTTGACCGGACTTGGGGTTGGAAGGGATGATTCTTTCATACATACAACATTTTACCCAATCTAATAGAAAATGATCAATGAATGGATATTCTTGTCACTTTTTCTGTTTCTCCTATTATGTCCAATTCCATCAATAACCTATTTTGTTGAAATATCCACAAAAATTTTTCCCCAATTGAGATCTGATCTAATGAATCTTGGATACTAATGGGTTGACAAAAAATTTGATATAAGTATTCATTAGCATATGAATAGGGAAATAGGATGGGAATGGGGCGTGGCCAAGCGGTAAGGCAGCAGGTTTTGATCCTGTTATTCGGAGGTTCGAATCCTTCCGTCCCAGACTTATTTCATTGGTTCCTGTTTTCCCTTCCTTCGCTCTTCCCTTTTTTCTTTCGTAAAAGATCCAACTTTGTTTTCCTTTTTATCATAATTTAACCATACTTAAAGTTCAGAAGGGAATGTGATTACAATAGGGAAGAGATAAAGGGATATATCTGTGGTGCAAGATGGGAATACGGATCAATTTGAGATAAGGTTCAATTTATGAAATTAGCCCATTGGATGTATGCTGGTCCTGCTCATATTGGAACTCTACGAGTAGCTAGTTCATTCAAAAATGTCCATGCCATTATGCATGCTCCTCTAGGAGATGATTATTTTAATGTAATGCGTTCTATGTTAGAACGGGAAAGAAATTTTACTCCTGCAACTGCTAGTATAGTAGATCGTCACGTACTAGCACGTGGATCTCGAAAAAGAGTTGTGGATCATATTATTCGAAAAGATAAGGAGGAAGGTCCCGATCTGATAATATTAACACCTACATGTACCTCTAGTATCTTGCAAGAGGATTTAAAAAACTTTGTGGATAGAGCATCCATAATCTCCGATTGCAACGTCATTTTTGCGGATGTGGATCATTATCAAGTGAATGAAATTCAGGCAGCGGATAGAACTTTGGAACAGGTAGTTCGATATTATTTGGAGAAATCCCATACATTGGATCAATTCGTAACAGATGCACCTTCTGTAAATATAATTGGGATTCTTACTCTGGGTTTTCATAATCGACATGATTGTCGTGAGTTGAGACGTTTATTAAAAGATCTGGACATCAGAATTAATCAAATAATTCCTGAAGGAGGATCTGTAGAGGATCCGAAAAATTTACCGAAAGCTCGGTTCAATTTAATTCCTTATCGTGAAGTGGGCTTAATGACAGCGATGTATTTGAATAAGGAATTTGGAATGCCTTATGTATCTACAACTCCTATGGGAGCTGTAGATATGGCCGAGTGCATCCGACAGATAAAGAAATCTCTTGAGACCTTGGCGGCTCCTATTTTATCGAGCAAAAGGGTTGATTACGAATCCTATATCGATGGACAAACTCGATTCGTTTCCCAAGCTGCTTGGTTCTCAAGATCTATCGATTGTCAGAATTTTACGGGGAAAGAAACAGTCGTTTTTGGTGATGCAACTCATGCTGCTTCAATCACTAAGATACTTGCTAGAGAGATGGGAATTCGTGTGAGTTGTACAGGTACTTATTGTAAACATGATGCGGAATGGTTCAAAGAGAAAATTAAAGATTTTTGTGATGAGATAATCATCACAAATGATCATGCTGAAGTAGGAGATATTATCTCTCGCGTGGAACCCTCTGCAATATTTGGTACTCAAATGGAACGTCATATTGGTAAACGTCTTGAAATTCCCTGTGGAGTTATTTCCGCCCCAGCTCATATCCAAAATTTTTCCTTGGGATATCGACCCTTCCTGGGTTACGAAGGTACTAATCAAATAGCTGATCTAGTTTATAACTCATTCGCTCTGGGTATGGAGGATCATCTTCTAGATATTTTTTGTGGTCATGATACGAAGGAAATAATGACTAAATCCTTATCCACGGATATTAGTCCAATTTGGGATCCTGAAAGTCGGCAAGAATTGGGTAAAATCCCCCGTTTTGTAAGGGACGAAGTAAAAAGAAATACAGAAAAATTTGCACGACGAAAGGGCATTTTGAACGTTACTGTCGAGGTAATGCACGCAGCTAAAGAAGCATTAAGTTAAGTACCTAATAAATATCAATTAATTGATTACATTGAGTGTATTCTATACAAAAAGAGTGGATCCGATTCGATACCTATTCCTATCATATCATTTGAGTTAATGACTATTCATAATCACGTCTCGAATCATGATTCGAGATCACTGATCTCGATCATGATTCGAGATCAGGGAGGAATCTTCAAAACATCGTCTGAAACGATGCGGTAGTTTACATAATGGGTTTCGTGGATATGGATTATGACATCATTTCATATTCGGATCAAATGCCCTTGGCTCAACATTATTCTTATTTTATTATATACTCTCCAAGTAAATCTCGTTTCCACGTGATTCCATACAAAGATGACGAATATTTGAATCGTTCTATTGTTACAAATAAGCCTAGGATTTTCTATCGATGCATCTAACATCTCGTCCCAATATAGCGCCAATCCAACAATTAATTTATCTCTTATTCTGGATTGACAATAGTGTATTGTGTCGATATAATTCGTCCATTCACAATAGAAATAGATATCTTAGGTTCATCGTTTATCAGTGATTCTATCCAATCATGATAATTATGTCGATGGATCATTTATTCATAACCTAGATTACTTTATTCTGGAATGGTGGATCGAAACTCTACATATTCCGATATGAACTGACGAGTGAATTATTTGGTCATTCACGTAGGTTTTTGATCCCTCCCGTTCGTCAATTAGATTGGTAGGATTTAGCGGTTCATATTGAGTAACCTCGCATTCCACTTCGATCGTATATATCCTCAATATCTATTCGCAATATGGGTTGCTAACTCAATGGTAGAGTACTCGGCTTTTAAGTGCGACTAAGATCTTTTACACATTTGAATGAAGTAGAAAACTCGTCGATACCATCGGTAAAGTTCGGAAGACTACGATTGATCCTCGAAGTATAATGAACGGAAAAAAAAGCATGTCGTTCCAACATATGATCTTTATGATACCTGATATTATTTCTCGGATACCTGATTGTATTCGATCAAGACCGGATCTGATTTAAGGAATCAAATGGGTGGGAAATGTCTATTATATACCTAGATGGATGTATAATATGCTCATCCTTTCGGATCAAATGTGATAATTGTGAATAGGATTGAATCAATTCGCGGTTAAGTCGAATGAGTCAATGGAGAAAGCTATATGACTTGAATCATAAGTAGACCCAGAGAAACAAGCTTCTGTTCCTCGTTCCAATTAAGCGAGCGAGGAATTCCCTTTACTGATCAGAAGTTAAGAGTAGTTTAGTACCCAATATCGGGAGGTTTTCCCTGAGTAGATCAGGGATTTATACACTCACAATGAGTCCTAAATACTCGAGTACAGATGTGTAAGATAAATAGTGTACTGACCAGGTTTATTAATTCCATGAGTCAGGAGAGCGATTGGTTGCCAGGATAAAAGATTTTCGTTCTTCCTCATGACGAATGAGATCCTTGGGTAGTAAATCTATAGAAGATAGAATATTGATATCCGGATATATCTCTTTTTTCCTATCTTGTTCCTAGATCGCACCATGTATTTTCTCAGAAATAAAGAGGTTATTCTCATGAACGAGGGCCATAGCTGAGGGTTGAAAATGGATGAGTTCCATAGATGCGGAAAGGAAGATAGATTTTGGCAACAATGCTTTTTATATCCACTCTTTTTTCAGGAAGATCTTTACGCAATTTCTCATGATCATTATTTGGATGTATCAAGTTCCTCCAGACCGATGGAACATTTAAGTTCCAATGATCAATTAAGTTTCCTAACTGTGAAACGTTTGATTGGTCAAATACGTCAACAAAATCATTCAATTGTTTTATTCGTGAATTGCGATCCAAATCCATTAGTTGATCGCAAGAAGAGTTTCTATTCTGAATCGGTACTAGAAGCACTTACATTGGTCCTGGAAGTTCCGTTCTCTATATGGTCAAAATCTTTTGTGGAAGGGATGAATGAATGTAAGAGTTTCCGGTCGATCCATTCAATATTTCCCTTCTTAGAGGATAAATTCCCGCATTCAAATTCTATATTAGATGCACGAATACCCTATTCTATTCATCCGGAAATTTTGGTTCGAACCTTTCGTCGCTGGATCCGAGATGCTCCCTCCTTGCACCCATTACGATCTGTTCTCTATGACTATAGAAATAGTCCAGAGAATTTACAAAGATCAATTATTGTCGTCCCAAGAGTAAATACGAGATTCTTCTTGTTCCTCTTGAATTATTATGTCTGTGAATGCGAATCCATTTTATTTTCCTGTCTTAAACGATCCTCTCATTCACGATCGTTGTCTCATGGATCTTTCCCTCAGCGAACTCATTTTCATCGAAAGATAAAACATATTATCATTTTTTCTCGTCGAAATTCACTGAAAAGTATCTGGCCGTTGAAGGATCCTAAAATTCACTATGTTAGATATGGCGAAAGACCTATTATAGCTATAAAGGGTGCTGATCTCCTAGTTAAAAAATGTAGATATTATCTTCTAATTTTTCGGCAATTTTATTTCCATCTTTGGTCCGAACCGTATAGGGTCTGTTCTCATCAATTATCCAAGAATTGTTCTTCTTCTCCAGGTTATTTTTTGAGGGTTCGGATGAACCCTCTTTTGGTCAGAACCAAAACGCTAGATGAGTTATTCATCCCCGTTCTTATTACCAATGAAATGGATCCAATAGTTCTGATTGTACCAATAATTGGATTATTGGCTACAGAAAAATTCTGTGACATATCAGGGTGGCCAATTAGTAAATTGTCTTGGACCAATCTAACAGATGATGATATCCTCGATCGATTCGATCAAATTTGGAGAAATCTTTTTCATTACTACAGTGGATCCTTTGATCGAGATGGTTTATATCGTATAAAGTATATACTTTTATTATCATGTGCTAAAACTTTAGCCTGTAAACATAAAAGTACGATACGTGTAGTTCAGAAGGAATTAGGTCCAGAACTCTTTAAAAAATCGTTTTCAAAAGAACGAGAATTTGATTCTCTGCCTTTTTCATCAAAAGCGGCGGCCCGTTCGCAGAGAGAACGAATTTGGCATTCAGATATTCCCCAGATAAATCCCCTAGTTAATTCCTGGCAAAAGATACAGGATCTGAAAATAGAAAACTTATTTGACCAATGAAATGCTCTTTGAGTAATTGCCTCGATTCAGAATCATTTTTATTTTTCTATCCAAGAACTAATAGGAAATAGATACATTACATGGGGAAAGCCGTGTGCAATGAGAATTGCAAGCACGGTTTGGGGAGAGATTTCTCGCTCTTACTGATACTGAAGAGCAGATCATCCACTCCATCCGACGAGCTCCGGGTTCGAGTCCCGGGCAACCCAGATCAAATTTCTGATAGGTACCTCTGTGCACTTATTCTGGTTCTGGATCTAATCAAGTTTTTTTTAATATTTGTTTCTATTCACAGGGAACGAACTATCGCACTACGGGTTCTCCAGAAAGGTGATAAATAATTGATATTCCACTCATATTAATTTATTAATAATTTGGTTCCAGAATTGCGTTGCACTTCGTTATAGCGAAAAAAAAAAAAATACTTACCTATCTGTTCTCATTCCAATTGATCTTCCATTTCTGGAACCAGGAATAAATAATTTGATGGAGTATCTAACCACAGATAGATCTATAGAGTGTGGAATATATCTAAAAAAGATAGAGTCTATCTAAAATACTTCTATATTCTATCCATATAGTATAGATTCAGTATCTATCCCGTTGGGATAAATATTTAAATTCCATCCCAGATATTGGTTGACATTGATACATGGATCATATTATACTGTAAAATAACAAGCCTTATGCTTGGGAGCCTCTGATGATTTTATAAACGAAGTTCTGACCATGACCGCAATTATAGAAATACGCGAAAGCGCAAATTTATGGAGTCGCTTCTGCGACTGGATCACTAGCGCTGAAAACCGTCTTTACATTGGATGGTTCGGCGTCTTGATGATCCCTACCCTATTGACTGCAACCTCTGTATTCATTATTGCTTTCATCGCAGCTCCTCCAGTAGATATTGATGGTATTCGTGAACCTGTTTCTGGTTCTCTTCTTTATGGAAACAATATTATCTCCAGTGCCATTATTCCTACCTCTGCAGCTATCGGTTTGCACTTCTATCCCATCTGGGAAGCAGCTTCCGTCGATGAATGGCTATACAACGGGGGTCCTTACGAGCTAATCGTTCTACACTTCCTACTTGGTGTAGCTTGCTATATGGGTCGTGAGTGGGAGCTTAGCTTCCATCTACGTATGCGTCCTTGGATTGCTGTTGCATACTCAGCTCCTGTTGCAGCTGCTACTGCCGTTTTCTTGATCTACCCTATTGGTCAAGGAAGCTTCTCTGACGCTATGCCTCTAGGAATCTCTAGCACTTTCAATTTCATGATTGTATTCCAGGCTGAGCACAATATCCTTATGCATCCATTCCACATGTTGGGTGTAGCTAGCATATTCGACGACTCTCTATTCAGTGCTATGCATGGTTCTTTGGTAACTTCCAGTTTGATCAGGGAAACTACTGAGAATCAGTCCGCAAATGCAGGTTACAAATTTGGTCAGGAGGAAGAAACCTACAATATTGTGGCTGCTCATGGTTATTTCGGCCGATTGATCTTCCAATATGCTAGTTTCAACAACTCTCGTTCTTTACATTTCTTCTTAGCTGCTTGGCCTGTAGCAGGTATCTGGTTTACCGCTCTAGGCATAAGCACTATGGCTTTCAACCTAAATGGATTCAATTTCAACCAATCTGTAGTTGACAGTCAAGGCCGTGTAATTAACACTTGGGCTGATATCATTAATCGTACTAACCTAGGTATGGAATTTATGCACGAACGTAATGCTCACAACTTTCCTCTGGATCTAGCCGCTGTTGAATCTATTTCAATAGGTGGATAATACTCTGATGGATTGTTATCGTGTATTGCTTAATTGAAGCATGCCAAGCCTTTCATTCATTTTATTGAAAGGCTTGGTATGCTTCAATTGTATTGTTTGGTGTTATTCTTCATACTTCTTCCCATTCCATCAATAATGGATATGTGCAGTTCCCCTGCATCCAGCAGGAATTGAACCCGCGAGTTCGCCAATTATGAGTTTGGAGCTTTAACCATTCAGCCATGGATACTGGATAAAGATCATCAACATATTCATTCTATAATATGAGTATAGACTCAGATCTAAAATTGGGTAGTTCGGGATTGGGACCCATTTACATTCTTTCTCTCATACTTGATTCATGTCAAATATTCTCAATAGACATTCAAATAACATTTCTTTGAATTAATTTGATAATAAGCCATACAACTTGTTCGAGAGTTGAGAGTTAGTCATCAATCTTGCTTTGATCCCCTATCAGAGGTCACCGACGACCCACATAAGAACAAATGTTAGCTCATTTTTTATTCTTGGAAGAAATGACTGTAGATAGATAAATTGGTTTTTCCGGGGCGGACGTAGCCAAGTGGACCAAGGCAGTGGATTGTGAATCCACCACGCGCGGGTTCAATTCCCGTCGTTCGCCCATAAAAGAAGATAAAAAAATCAGACTGGATCCGATTCGTTGTCATTTTCCTTCCTACCTATTTAGGTGAAATAAATTATATCCATGGGACATAATGGTATCGGTTGGTTGACACGAGATTTACAATTATATGAAATCAATATATGCTATAAATATTCTATTTATTGGGATAAAACAAAAGGGAGAGGTAAGGGGGGGGTTTCAAATAAATGAAAAAAAGAAGAAGACCCAGGAGAATCAAATTGGAAGAGATACAAAGTTATCAATTTCTATGCAATCCATGGACCAAATCCAATTTGATTAGATTGTTAATTCAAATCCTTTCACGTCGGGAGCGCCTTATAAAGCTTTTTGATCCTAGAATTCTCAGTACGTTGCTTTTACGCGATCTACGGAAAAGCAATCCATATTTTTTGGTCAAAGGTATAGTAGTACTTACATTATCGATCCTCATATATCGCTTCAATCATCAAAGTAGTATGATTGATAGAAAAAATTTCTATTTGATTAGACTCTTTCCTATCCATAACTTTATGGAACTTGGAAATGAAACACCGTAAGAATATTTAAAGCCTTTCACTGAAAATTGGTTGAGATTTCCGCATCTTTTACTATCTTTCCAATTGAAAAGATATTACAATCGGGATTTTGATCCCATTAGTTTAAATTCAGGATATGGCAAGAACACGAACAAGAAGGATGAGATTATCTCGAAGAATCAAGGACCGAGCGAAACTCATTCGGAAAATGATGAGAAATATATCAATTTGAAGATCGATTCAACTCTTAATTCAACCAAAAATGAGTATTGGAAACCTGAAAAATATCTTTGTGAAGATCCATTCACAAGGAATAAAACGGAGATTGAGCAACGAAGAAAAAGATCAATTCTTTGGGATCTTTCTTTTATTGAAAGAGAACAAACAAAAATAGAATCGGATTTGTCCTCAAAGTGTTTATCAAAAGATTATCCAATCTCTTGGGCGAAAGAATTATTTACAGAAGATCAAAGATATACAGAAGAGAATTCCTTTCCTTTGGAGAGGAAAAGATTCATTGAAAATTTTACAAAATCAATTCGCTATTCTTTTTTTTACATATTGCCAATAGATGAACCGTGTATGGGTGGTCCTAGTGCTACTAAAAAGCCCATTGAAGATTTCAACTTATCCAAAAGGTTATTTAAAATAAAAAAAAATGTTTTTTCCCAAGATTTAAGGGATTCAAAATCCTATTCATTAATGAATAGGATAGTTGATCTATGGAAGATAAAAACATATTTTGAAATTGAAAATCCTTCCTTGAATTGTGCTATGCGGAGTTTTACTCTGCCTTGGAATCTATTTTCTGCATTCTGTGATCAAAGCAAAGGAAAATACATATTGCACAAAAATTGTCTGGAAATGACAGATCAATTCACTCTATCAATAACTAAGCCTAGTCAGGTTCATGATAAAATTTCATTTTTTATTTATTATAAAATGAATCCATTATATGAACTCAACAAGAATGGATCGTTGAGATCGGATCGGATCTTCAATCACAGAGAAAAATGGAAGAATCAATCTTTATGGGTCCTACTCAATATTATTGATAAAGCGGATGATTATTTAGATCAAATAATCGACAAACAATTGAGCCAAATCGATTCCAAAAATTGCTTGGAGATAGGAACTCCCTTTAACAATTATAGAACTGAAGCTTTGGGTTGGTATGAATCAATTAAGTATAACATTGACAACAGGTATTCGAAAAATTTATTAAATAGATTCTATTTTATAAATAGGCTCAGTCGCAATTTAAAGGATCAAATTAGAACAAATTTTATAGAAAATGAAAATTTAAATAATGTAACGAAAGATACAATTGACCGGCATTCATCAAGTTGGAAAAAAATTAAGAGAGAATGGTTCAACCATTCTATTATTCGAATTGATAAACATATCAATCGGAATTTGAATGTGTACAAATGGTCCAATCAGACCGAATACTTTATGAAATATTTGAAACAGGTTTTTTCTAAAAAAAAACTATTTTAAAATAGTGTTCGATCCAATTGAATTATGTACTAATACTAATCGAGATTCAATTGGTTGGTCTGTGTTTTTATCCCTTTCTGAAAGTACTGTAAAGATCTTAAACTCAAAGTTCGATATCATTTCGAACTTAAATTCTAAGTTCGATATTTTAATTTCGTTTTTTGATTTTGCATTTCATGGGCTCCAAAGTATGAATTATAGACTATTAAATCAGTTGTTAGATCCAATTGGTACTCTGATCGTTCGTTTAAAAAAATTTAAAACCTTTCTTTTGTATGACCATAATCTTTCACAAAGATCGAAATTATTGATTGATGAAGGAACAATTGCACCATTTGTTACGAATAAGATACCAATTAATCCATTGATTATTGACTTTTTCGATAATGAAAATAATCGCATGGAATCATTCGATAACACTTATTTTTCGACGATATCCAACGATCGAGACAATTGGTTGAATCCTGTGAAACTATCTGATCAGAGCTCATTGATAGCTTCTTTTCACGGAGCAAATACGCTCCAATTTTTTGATTATTTGCATCATACTTGGCCAAATTATAGGAATAGATTACCTTCTGATATGAAAAGATTTTATATAAAAAGGAATAATTTTACATATGGACAATTATTCAATCTTTTGATCATCCACAACAATCTATCTTCCTTGCCCATTGGTGAAATAGGACCTGTTCACTCAGAAAAAGAGACTATTTCATTCATCAAATCACAAGTATCTAACATATTATTACCTAAATATTTAAAACGAAAACGAAGTGGTGACCAAACGTTTGTATTAATCTATGATTTGTACAGATCCTTCAATTTACTAACTCGATTGAATCCATTCGTTCGTGAAAAGAGATATCTTTCTTCGATCGAAGAGATTTCTACAACGCCTTTAACAAAAGAACAAATAGTCAATTTTGAAAAAAATTTTTGCCAACCTTTTTTTAAAAGATCCGATTCAGAAGAAAACAACTTTGATCAATGCTTTAAAAGGGGTTTCAGTTCAAACGTGGGTCTTATTCAAACTCGATCTTATCAAGATGATTTACTATCCGAAATGTTTTCCAATAAGAACGAGGAAATTTTTCCTCGTATTCAAGATTGGTTTGTAACCGAATGTTTAAAAAACAAAATAGTAAACGAAGACATAGATGGAAGGAGTACCCTTTCTAATTCATCTAAAGAGGAACAGAATATTTATAGGATCTCTCAAATAGATAGTATTTTTTCAAAATGGGATTTGTTCAAAACATATATGCCCTGGTTTTTTACCTCTGCATGGTGTAAATATATTGAAAATATGCTTTTAGATACTCTTTCGGAGATATTACTACATGGCAGTAATCCATTTGTATCTATTTTGCAAAATATTAAGCATAATATTTTGCTTAAACGGAATATATTGTGGGAACTTTCTCATCCATTATGGGAACCTATACAATGTAAATTGAGAACGAATCTTATTAATAAGTTTTTTTTCCCAAGTAATAATTTCAAGGATTTTTTCCCTTACTGCAAGGATTTTTTAATAGAGGAAACTAGTGATCGAGAGAAGTCATCAGTTCCATTCATATGGGCACATATGAGATTACTAAATGCTCGGGGGTATAAATATGGGATTCTTATCCCTTTTTTCGTTCTTGGGTATTCTATTCTTCAATATTTTAAAGTTATTTCTTTCACCTTTATCAATATAAAGAGATACTTTGAACTCATCAAGTATTTAAAGCATCCATCATACGTGATAGAGTTGCAAAAAATGATTAATCCTCCCGTGCCTAATAGCTTTCTCTATTATACAATAGACAGATCCAGTTCTCTTCCACAGATTATTAATAGTTTTTTTTCTATGAAGAGGAAGACGAAGACGAAGAGGAAGACGAAGAATAGAAATATAAAATTGCTTATAACTATAATAAGAGAGTTGAACGGATTGTGCTCTAGTATGGATATCTCCGAAAAAGAGATGAACTTACTAGTTCAGTTTCTAATGACGGAAAAAGCCCTTTTTAAATTTGAATCAATTTTTACTTACAGTCATAATTTATTCAAGAATGAATTTGGAGATCAAATCATTAGACAGCCAGGGCTTATTCACTTACGATATTTGGCCTACACTTATCAAAAAGGTCTAATTAATTACGGGTTCAATCCATTTTGTTTAGCAGAAAGATGGGTATTCCTTGCTTTTTGTCAGAAGATTACCTCTTCACAAATATTGTGTCAAACCAACCCCAGATTTCATGGAAAACCTTTCTCACTCCACTCAGGATCATTACTTTCCAAAGGGATTTTACTGATAGGTCCTATGGGAACTGGCTGATCCTATTTGGTCAAAAGTCTAGCAGCAGACTCATATGTTCCTTTAATAAGAATATCTCTGAAGAAGCTCTGGTATGGTGAGTATTTAGATTACCCTGTTGAACGTATTCCTACTGAGTTTGATCCTTTTGTGAAAGACAAAATGGAAGATTTCCATATTACCTTAGAATTGGCGAAAAGCATGTCTCCTTGCATAATATGGATTCCAAACATTCATGAACTGAATTTAAATGACGCAACTAACTATTTATTTGGTTTTGGCTTCACTGACTTGTTCCTTAGTGTATTAATGAACAATCTCTTTAGATTTAGAGATGGTGAAAAAGATTCTATGAGAAATATTCTTGTTATTGCTTCGACTCATATCCCCCAAAGAGTGGATCCAGCTCTAATAGCTCCAAATCGATTAGATAGATCGATCAATATTCGAATGCTTGTTATCCCACAACGACAAAGGGAATTTCCTATTCTTTTATGTAGCAAAGGATTATACTCGGGAAAATTTCCCGATGAATTTGGATCTATAACCATAGATTATGCTGTACGAGATCTAGCAGCACTGGCCGATGAAGCCTTAATACTTAGTATTACCCGAAATAAATCAGTTATAGACACTAATACAATTCGATCCGCTATTTATAGGCAAATTTTTCATTTACAATCTATGGATAATCAGGTTGGATCCAGTCAAAATGACGAAAGAATTATCTACAAAGTAGGAAAGGCTTTTATACAAAATACGCTTAGAAGAAATTCTCCCATGAATCCTCTATCTACAAAAAAGGAATTATGGAAGAAAAGGTTTTGTTATTTGTCCGAATGGTATTTAGAACCTTCGATTGCTGAAACAACTATGAAGGAATTGACCATACTTCCCCATATTTTGGGTTGCTTGGCCGGATCAGCGGCTCGAGATTCTTGGTCTATATCAGAACGAAATAGAGAGAATTGGATTCCTTTCGATAAATTAGCTGAGCATGATCTTGATATAGCTTCTAGTCTTTTAGAAAGTATTCTGGTGGAGTTTCCATTTTCTAGGTTAGGAATATGTCGGGGTAAGTCCGATAAGGATCAGATCACATTTGCTCCTCAACTCAAAATGAGAGATAATCTAGATCTGATACGATTTATGAAAGAATATGAATTGAAGTTTACTCCCGGCGCAAAACAAAGGGATATGGATGAAGAATTAATAAAGAATGTAGTTTGGACTCCTAGGATCTGGCGTCTTAGTTTTCTTCGCAGTAATAGATTCGATCATATAAAAACACCCAATTCATTGGGATCTTCGTATCAGTTCGGATCGTTAAGAAAACGGTAGATGGACAAATCTCTATTTCCTATACAATATCCGAAGCAATATAAATACTCTAAGAAACCACTGTTCTTTATAGGAAGACGATTTCTTTGGGATTCCTTCCTATTTCAAGAGCAGCGCCCTGTGTTTTCACGCCGAGAATTTTTCGCAAATGAAGAACTGCTGAAAAGGCTTTATATTACTTATGGTGCAAGAAGATTAATAGCACAACCTGATTTTTTCCCTAAAAAAAGTATCCAAAGTTTTTTTCGTAGATATGATTCAAAATCCACGATCAATTCGGTTTTGGTCATGAATTGGTGGAAACCATTGTCTCTTAGACATAGACATATCGAGCATTTCAAACGCATTCAAGCGATTGGTATCCAATTGGAACGTATGCAGCCATATTTTCCTATATATTCATATAACCGTTGGTTGACCGAAAATTCGAGAGAAAGGGTTGACCGCTTCCGATCGTTAATTCATCGCCAAAGATGGCTTGGAACCAATAGGTTATTATCTAATGAATCTTTTCTTTATAATACTCTATTCGAGAGTTATCAATATTTATCAAATCTGTTCCTATCTAACAAAATGTTATTGGATCAAATTACAAAGACATTGTTGGAGAATAAATGGCTTTTTCCCAATGAAATTGAACACTCAATTCATACAACAGGATTAAGATTTGATATCAGCTGGGAGAATATGGAATGAAGTAAAAGAAAATTGACCGGGCAGTAGGGTCGTGGGAATCAATGAGAGGTTCTACATATGCTCCAATTTAAGATCCTATAAAGACTTGATAGATCTTTAATTTGAGGTTCCTCACTCCGAGATCTCAACCATGTAAGAGTAAGCATAGTCTAATAATATCTCATTAAGTTAACTAGACTAATGGGTCAGATCCAAATTAATAAAAACTTCTTTCCACGCATCTGAACCTTTCCGCGCATCTTAGAAAGGATTTCTCCTCTCATTACATCTGCATGGAAAAAGCCAAACTTGTTAGAAAAGAAGAACATTGTCTTAAAAGAAAAATTAGAGAAGCCATTGAAATAGAAAAAAGGAAAAACAACTTTAACCGTGATGATGGATTAAAATTGAATAACACTTGGAAACCTTTACTAGAAATCCTAAAAAACAATAATGGCCACTCAAATTAACCTTTTCCCTCTAAAAATATAAAATAACCTTCATTATAAAACTCCACTTAACCATCCTCCTTAAGCATTAATTCTTGGTCTATTCAAATCATAAAACAGTAATAAATTAATTAATCATATATTAATTAATTATATATATATATATATATATATATATAATAATAATAATAACAATAATCATATATAGATACATATTTCATCAAACTTTTTTTATAGATAATTAAATTAAAAATTAAAAATTATAATAGAATAAAAAAATTAAATTAAATAAATAACTAATAATAATTTTAACTATCATAATAAACAAATAATTAAATAAAAAATAAATAAATAAAAAATTAAATTAAATTAAAATTATATATATATATATATATATATATATATATATATATATATATAACCTTTTTACTAAAATATATAATTAAATTAAAAAATTAAAAGTTAAAAAAATTCAAATAGAATAAAGAAATTAAAATAAATAAAAAATAAATAATAATTTAATAATCAGAATAATTATTAATTATTACAAATATTTAACAAATAAATAATTATTATATTATTTAGTTAATAATTAATTATTATATTATTTATGTTATATACATAAACAAATAAATAATTATTATATTATAATTAATAATTATAACAAATAATAATTATAATAATTATTTATATTATTTAATTAATAAATAAATAAAATTAATTAATTAAATTAATTATATATATATAATATATATATATATATATATATATATATATATATATATATATATATATAATTAACATATATAGATACATATTTCTTAAAAAAATTTAAAATATATAATTAAATTAAAAATTAAAAGTTAAAGAAAATTAAAATTGAATAAAGAAATTAAAAAAAAAAAATTAATAATAATTTAATAATCAGAATAAACAAACAATTAAATATAACAAATAAATAAATAAAGTAAGTAATCCATTATTCAAAACAATTAATTTTTTATTTATAAAAATAATAATAATAATAATAATTATTATAATAATAATAAATAATAAAAAATTTAAATAAATAAATACATTGGCCGACCTAATTTCTCACATCATTCTTTAATAACCTAGATATATATACCCTAAACCCAACTCATGGATACATCATTAAGATTGAAGATTATCTATTGTCGCGTCCCCTGATGATGGACTCACTTGGTAGTCCGAAACGTTGGGTTCACAAAACTCTACAACAGGTCATTCCTCCTCTATCTAAAATGTCTTGGAGGCTAAAATGGTGAGTGATGTTACAACAAATTTACTAATAAACCATCATTGGTAAAATCATGCATAATAATCATCAATTTATTAAAAATAAAGGATAAGAAATAATATTTATCCATAAGAGCATAAATAATTATAAAATGGAATTATATGATAAACCATGATAAATGGCGTGATAAAGAATGGTAGAAATGGATGAAATAGGTGTTAAAAAGTGATAATAATAATGACAAACTAGCAGCCCAACATACCCCCAAACTGAATATATTGCATGTCCTCATGCAACCCAAAGACTCTGTATTAACCAAGCAATAATACAAAAATTGTTCATCCCAACTCATGAAATGGATGGAACAAATGAATTCTTCCTCAAATAATGAATATTCAATTTTAGCAATGTTGATGAAGGCGTAACAATTTTTACATTGATGTTCAACTATATGTATATGAAGTTGCAACAAAATATGATATAAGTAACAGCAAACTCCATTAACCATTTTCTCAAAAACTACAAACCAGATTTTGCTGAAATTTTGCAAGTATATTTCTACTATATTAATGCTTCTATGATCCAAAATCAGATCGTTTTGATGCACGAATCATGAGATCTAAAAAAAATAGTTGTAGGTGATAGTGCATGATTTCCAAAATTTTATAAACTAATTTAACTTGAAATTATCTCGGTTTGTGTATTTTAATGATACCTCTTTGTTATCCAGAAATCACAAGAATTAAATTCATAGTTTTAAAGATATATGCAAATCAATTTTCGCACTGTATAAAAATGAAATTGTATTCCTTAAATGAGAAATAAAGTAAAAAACATCCATCATGTGTAAAAATTCCACCCCCAAACTGAAGAATTAGCATGCCCTCATGCAATAGAAAACGAATCGAGGTGGTTATTACAATCTTTTGAAATCTATGTTGGGTGTAAAACAACATAGAATAAGGGAGGTGTTGAGAATGAATAAGAAGATCAATAGATGACAAAATATATTAATGGCATGGTCCTAAGAAAGAAATGAATGAAAGTAACACTCCCCTAAACTGAAAGATTATGTCTCTGAAAAAGGGGAAGTGGTAAAGATGTGGAATGAATGATGATAAATAATGCTTAATGGATTTTCATAAAATTCTCCTAAATTCGTAATAAATCAAAAAATTATGCTATTTTACCTCAAGTTTTACCTTCGAAAAAAAAAATGTGGAATTACATGTATGGACTAGCAATTGTTGAAGTTGATGTTGGCTGAGCGGATACAGAAAGTGATGCAAAAGGTGGAATCCAGGAAAGCACATGATGTCTGAACAATTGTTCGCATTCACGAGTTTCTCAAGCCTCTTCTGTTAGTTGCAATAGTGTGGTCGTGCTGCAAATAGAATTTCGCCCATACTTGTTATTTTCCTGTAAACAATTCACTATTCGACATGCAATTTTCTTGAATCCACTATGTTAGTTTTGAATAGCAACAGATAAGATGCATGCAAGAATTTCAAGTAGAAAAACTTTTGTATAAATGCAATACTAATATTTGTCAAATCATTAAGTTATGGAAAAGTTCAGTAATTATATCGCATGCTATCCCATAATGCATACATCCCCCCCTCCAATTGGAAAAGGGATTCCATGACCATAAAGCATATGAAACGTGTTGTGTTGACAGCAAAGCAAGGGAATGAATAATACATCAGTAAATGAAGCAGAGTACACATATCAATGATAGGACGGTGAGATGTATGGTTATAATGAGAGCAGAGTGTGTAAACATAGTTATGAATAAGAGATAGGATGCTTTGAATTGATGATAAGTTATGCGAAAAAGAAAAAGGACAACAATATGCCAAAAAGATGTTTTTCTGACGGTATTCTAGCCGAGAATGATGTGGTTGATCAGAAAATAATTTCTCATGCGTAAAGGTTCAAAACAGGGAAAAATTAAGGAAATAACTTCTCCGATAAAAAGAGAGAATAAGAAAAGGGTATTATAGTAATAATTGACGATAATATATAACTTCAATACCATAAGCAGAGCCTCTACTGCTAGCAGACGTCCATAGCCTCAGTAGGGTTGCTTTTTAACCCATATGAGCCAAGATCCTCAATTTATAAATGGAGAGTTCCAGTGTTGTTCTACAGAAGATATTAGTGTGCTGGCATGGTAACCAAATAACCATACTGCCATTCATTGGAATGTAGTAAAAGTGATCAGGTCGGCTCGTGATGAGAACTCATGTTCCAAGGATATTTTGGCTATCCAATGGATCATAACCCTGGTGTGGTGGCCATAGTGAGAATGTCACTTCGGTACATCCTTATGAACATGGTAGGTTGGCTCTTAATGAGACCCCCTATCCTCCATTTGCAAATAAAATTTTGGTGTTATTGTTACACTAAAAAATGTCACCATGGCTATTTACAGTCGGTATGGCTCTATCAACAGTCATACTACCCTCTTAAGCAAGTCTTATGCCTCTGCTCTCCATGTCAAACTCCAAAAAGAGAGAAAGCCTTTCTAAATGTATTTATCTCTAGGGACGCAGGTTCTCTCAACCTTACCTGCGGGGACACACCCAAGGTTCACAAAAGCTGCGTCTTTGGACGCTCTGTATGTAAAGGTGCAGGTGCGTCCCCCTGAAAAGGTTAAAATGCGCAAGTTTCATCTTTAAAAAGTCACTTGTGGTTATTTCTAGAGCATTCTAGAAGGTTGTTCGACGTGTATTGAGCACCTCCAGATGGTTCATGCACTCCTACCAAAGAGGAACTTATCCCATCAATAGGGGAGCTATCCCATCCAAAGAGGGGACTATCCCATTGATGGTGGACCTGATTAACTTCCTCTTGAGCACTATAAGTACAGGCATTGGGCCAGAAGGAGGGAGGTTGAAAGCTATACATTTCTAAGGGTAAATGCTGCAGGAATTAGGACTCCCATTTAGAAGCTTGTGAGGAGAGATTGCCATCTTTACTTGTTCTATTTGGAAGTGGGTGAGCTTTGTCAAAGTAGAGGAAGACTCTTGTGGACCCTGGAAGGAGCTTGCACAACACCAAGGCTCAGGTTGTAATGGCTCCTTTTGATTACCTTTAATGCAAATTGGTCCATTCTTCTCAATAACTTGTTCTTTATGGGTTATTTCATGTACTCCTTGGTCTATATGTTGAATATGCTTTGTTTTATGTTATAATCAGGTGCTATTTAATTGTTTGACTGTTGGTGATTGCAGGTTTTGGAGAAAAGGAGGAGCTCATCCAGATCAACAAAACTTGGACTTCTACAACAGCGTTTGGACAAAGGTAAGAACGAAACACTTGATTCCTCATATCATAATGCATGTTTAGAGAAGGATAGCTCTAGTTTGTTTTGTTTGTCATTAGAATGTCTTAGACTTCTAGGAAGGTCGGTTGTGTCCGCACTTTTGACTGATTCCGTGTGACAAATTGGCGACTCCGCTGGGGAATCCATTGATGAGAAAAGTCTTTTCCTTTGTGTGAACTTTGCTTTGAGAAAATTGGTTTATTTTTCTGGTTTTGGCTCTATGATTCTGTCTCTGGGTGGGTTAGCTTAGGATTAGTTTTATTTTGGTTTTTCTTGAGTTTTTCAGAAGGACGCACCCTCTGAGTGCTGCACAGTGCGTCCCTGGACGCACTTTTGCTGTGTGCACAGAGCGGGCCCGCACCTGTGTTAACGGGTTGCCTGCGTCCCCTGCCAAAATTTGAGAAAATTCCATTTTTTTCATTTTTGCTCTTAGATTTTGTTTTTTCTTAGTTTTTTCTGCCCAGATTCATTAGTCCCTTGCCAAGAATCTTCACCTGAACTTGTTTCGATAGCATTAAGTGTTTTAGTGGATTTCATCGAAGTGTAAGCCCTAGGGTTTGATTTTGAGTAGGTCTTGTAGTGACTTTGGCAGTAGGAGTTGTCAAGCCTTAGATCTCTCTGGTTTTGTCAACATTCTAAGAAGTCAGACCTGTCATAAAGTCTACCTGTGAGAGCAACTTACCATTGAATTGTCTCTTGGGCCAATTTCAAAGTGCTTGTTGTTTAAGTCTTGAATTCCATTTTACAAAAGAACAAAAAGATTTGAGTTTTGTTTTGACTAGTCTTTTGATTCTGCATTAGCTGGTCCTTGATTTGATTTTGGTCAAGTAAAACAACCTAGAATCATCTTTGTGAGCTTTTGCCTTGTTAGGTTTGCTTAGAGTAATCTCTCTTTTGATTTACTTGTGAGTTAAATTTTCATAGTTTTTGTAGCTTTTGAGATTGTTTTTTGTTAAGATAGGTTTATATACTTTATTAAAAAAGAGAAAATACAAAAACATCTCCTTTGAAAAGTTTTGTTTCAAGTAGCTTTGAAAGTTTTGAAAGAAAAAGAGTTTTTCGTGCAAGTAAAGAGTGGTCATGTTTGTGTGCTTGAAAAGAAAAAGGGAATTGTTTCTTTGATTGTCTTTTCTAAGGAAGTTGTTTTCTCTAAAAGTTGCATTCTCTCAACTCTCTTAGTTAAGAATTTCATTGAAAAAAGGAAAGTAGCGTAAATCATCTTAGGTGCATCTTTGTAGTGGTTGAAGTCAAGTCTACACACCATTGGTTTCACTTCCACTACCTTGTGACTTTAAAGAACAACCATAAAAGTAACGCTTAAAGTAAAATTGAAATAGTAACTTTTATTTACTAGGGCTCTGAAGCACCAATTTAGATCAGGCTAGTGTCTTGGAGTAGGTGAGTAATTAACTCTCCAAGACAACAAAACCAAACAAGTAGCTTATCTTGTGATAGAATAAATCCAATTGTCTCACTTGTACTCTGGGAAAGCTCCTCTTAAAGGAGAAGCACGAGCTCGTGTCCGAACCAGTGAGGGGATCATTCCCCCCTCGTTGGGAACGACGCCAGACACGAACGTATTACAAACGGTAAACCTCGGATTAACCATTGTCGAGGAGCCAGGGGTCACTTGTCGGTAAACCTTGGATTATTGTCAAGGAGTCGGCAAGGGGATTGAGCTTGCTACTCTGCCCTTGCGTGCTGTCGGAGTTTAGACTGTTCCCCCAGGTGCATTTGTTGCGGTTGGTAACCTTAGTGGCCATTATCTTTAGGATTATACCGAGGTGACGGTGGAGGGAAGGTCCCACTGTACCTGGAGTAGACGTCGGTTATACTCACTTGGATTTTCTGGGGGTTTCACTTCACTCGAGACGGTTAAAGTGGAGGAACTTGGTCCAGTCTATTCATTAAGCAGGTTGTCGGGGTAACTGTTCCACCCGCCATTTCTGTACTGAATCCAGCGAGGTTGGGCTTCATCACCAACTAGCGCTTTTGGTCCGGAAGACTACTGTTTGTGTTTGGTTTGACGCCCTAGATTCTTTAGACGTATGATTCAAATTTGTTTGGTTCTTTAGAGACTTTAGGTGGCTTGATTTGAAATTTTCTTTTGTTTTCGTGTGTAGTAGTTAAAAGTTTTTAGCTGTGGCGGAATTACCGAGCCAGTCCCGTAGACTTCGGGGCCAGTCTCCTGAAGTTGTTTCTGTGGCCGAATTGTTGAGAAGATCCCGTAGACTTAGGGGTGAACCTCCTCAAGACGAGTCCAGTCATCTAGAAGGTTTAAAGGTCCTTGTAACTCCTCCTAGTGGCAGTAGAGTAGGTTCACCTGAAGAAGGAGAATCTTCCTTGGTGGTCCATCCAGATTACCAAAGTTTAGAGACAGGTTATAATCCCGAAGCTGTTACAGTTTCTGAGCTTGTTGGTAGTTTTTCGTCTGCTAGTGATATAGGCGAAGAACCAGAAATATCCGAACCTGTTACTCCGACTCCTAGTGTTCCTGATTCACCGAGAATAGAAAGAATTATCACCGAAAATCTTCCTGTTGGTTTGATTGCTATTGAAGAACTTGTTCCAGAGGAAGAAATAGGCGTCTCTGATCCTGAAGATCAAATTACCCTTGATCTAAGGGAGCGTGAATCTATCTTTTACAGTCCTCCTAGAAGTACTACTTGGTACCTTTCGTTAACCAATTATTTAGACAACTTTGGGCTAGGTTTTTCTACACCTCGTACTCCTTTTCCACCTGGAGGTATTCATACTCCTGTAAATATGTCTGGTCAGTCGTCCGTGTTTACACAAAGTCCTGAATCTTTTTTACATGGTGGTCCTTCTGTTCCTACTGGGTAACAATCTCTTTCTGGTACCTTTGCGGGAGCATCTCCTCAACCCGTTGATCATGGGTTATTAGTTGGAAACAGTGGTAATATACCATTGGGTGTAGGAGACATTTACATGATGTCAGGTTCAGTTCCCGTTTCCCAACCTCAAGGTGGCCAATTACCGCCTGGGGGGCAGCCTCCGTTAATGCCTGGGGGGCAACCTCAAGGTACTTCATTCGTGTCTGGGGGACAACCACAAGGTCAATATGCTCCTATGGGGCAATACATCCCTCAAGGTCAACCCCAGCCTCAATATGTACCCCAAGGTCAACCTCAGTATCAATATCAACCTCAAGGATGGCAACCTCAAGGATGGCAACCCCAAGGGTATCAACCCCAAGGGTATCAACCTCAAGGATACCAACCTCAAGGTCAAGGTCAACCCCAGTACCCGTATTTACCTCAAGGTCAATACTCAGGTCAAGGTTATCAACCACCTCAAGGTCAATCATATGGTCAAGGTATGGGAACTGCACCTTACAGTTATCAATCCTATCCTCAATCCGGCTATGGATCTCAGTACCCTCAACCTATTATGGGTCAATACCCTGGAATGTTAGTGTGGGATCCGTCACAGGGTCAACAGATGTTGCAGCCAGGTATACAGTCGGTACCTCAAGCGGGACAACCTGTAGTTTCTGGTCCACCCCAGCAACCGCAACCTGTCCAGTCAAGTGTTCAAACCTTTGTAACTTCGGTAGTTACTCAGCCGCCAATTGCACCTAGTACTCCATCTCAAACGGCTGCTGCAACTACCGCCACATCTACCATACTTACTTCTGGAGTATCGACGGCTCCGGTTTCTATTGTCTCTGTAACCACTCCTCAGACATCTGTACCGTTGTCCGGATCTACAATTCAAACCACAGTCCAGATGCCTGTAGGCCAACCTGGTATAAGTAAGGTTGTCACTACTCAACCTCAATTTGTTCAACCTCCGTACCAGGGACAGTATCAACCTGGGCAAGCTGTCCAACAACCGGTTTACCAGTATCAACCGTACCCTGGGTACACTTATCAACAACCCCAGCAACCCCAGTACGGTCCGGTTAATCCTGGTTTTCCAGGAGGATATAATATCCCAAATGCAACTCCTGTTCCTAGTTATCCTGGATATCCTCCTCCTGGGGCCGGTATTGTGACCCAGAGTTTTAAAGATCCTAACCGGCAGTTACCGTTTATCGCAACTTTGGATTTACCAGACTTGACGCGCCTAACGAACGATCCAATTCAATATCTTCCGTTCTGGCCGCCAATGCCAAATAAGTTTCCCAGCGATATACCCAAGTTCGAAGGTAAGTCTGGAGAAGATCCGTCCAATCACATGATGAATTACCACCTCTGGTGTGCTTCAAATTCTATCTCGGATGATTCGATCTGCTTACGTCTTTTCCAGCGTACACTCATTGGTCTCGCAGCCAAGTGGTACATTGAGTTACCACGGGCCTCTTTTTACAATTTTAGCCAGTTAGCTACCTCGTTCTTAACTCACTTTCAGTTACCGGTCAGATACGATAACGGTACGGAGTTATTAACTTCACTAAAACAATCAACCTCCACGTATATTTCCGATCACATTCATGAGTGGAGACGTCGAAGAAGGCTAGTGAAATTTTTTATCCCGGACCAAATCTTAGCTGAATGGTTTGTTAAATCATTATTACCAAGGATCACTGAAGATGTAGCTAAGGCCGGAGTAGTTACTGAGGAGCAAGTCATTGCTCAGGCGCAATACCTTGACTTAGTTTACACTCAATCGGGTACATTACACGAGAAGATTCCGGATCTTCCAAAGTCGAATCAAATCGCTGCTACTCCTTCGGGATCTCATGCCGCTGATGGTATGATTGGTATCGTGAATACAAAGAGCAAGAAGAAGTCTTCCAAGGCTTCAACTACTCCTATTATCACTTTGCCCGATTCCCCGACAAGAGAGTCTTCTCCTGAACTTACCGCCGATATTCACGCTGTAGAGTCATCTACGGCCAAATCAAAAAACGGTGGAAAGAAGAAAGGAAAGAAGAAGGCTAAAGCAGACAAGGCTCCGAAGGAGAAAACTGAAAAGTCAGAAACCAATGACGAAAAACACAAACCTCGATATCCTTGTCTTATTTGTGAAGAGGATCATTTTACGAGAGATTGCCCTCATCGGGCCGAGGTAGTGAAAATAGTCAAAGGTTCTCCCACTCCTGCTGTGTTAAAAAATCCATTTCCGGAGCAGGAGAATAAGATGATAGGTTCTTCCTCGAATGCCAGTGAAGAACCCATTTTGATGATGTCTCATGTGAGGATTGCAACTCGATCGCAAGATTATGGTAGTAAGAATCCTGTTGATGGTAAAGAAGCAGAATCTTCTCACTCTAACCCATCAACCTCAGCTCCTGGTTCCGATCCACTACAGATCGAGAAACCTAACCCAGACATAGTAATTAAACCACCTGCCAAGGGTGTACTTCGAAGTTCTGCTTTCAATCCACATGCGAGAGCGGCCCAGAATTACAACATTGTTGAGGACTTAGCTGTTTCACCCTCAGCAATGTCAGCGTTAGAAGTGCTACAATCATGCCCAGCACAACGAAAATTGTTGTTGTCGGCTATAGGAGCTGTTGATGTTCAGGATCCGAATCTAATGATCTTCGATCTAGAAAATAGTATACCGCGTCTCCCCCATCAAATGGCTTTCCAAATTCCAGTGATAGTCAAAAACAGGCCTATTCATAGGACTGTAATTGATGAGGGAGCTTCTACGTGTATTATGTCGATTCAATGTTGGAGATCCCTTGGTTCTCCTTCGTTGAACCAATCCCCCACCATCCTTAAGGCCTTTGATGGTCGTGGGTTCCGTCCGTTTGGTATTCTACAGGAATTGCCTATTGGGGTAGAAGGTAAAACCGTTAGTCTGGATGTGGAAGTGGTTGATGCCCCTCTAGACTACAACCTTCTTTTGGGTCGAAGTTGGTCATATGCGATGACAGCGGTCGTTTCATCGGTCTTCAGAGTAATTAAGTTTCCACATAATGGTAATATCGTGACAATTGATCAGCTGACATACTTTTCATCTGACCCGGCGTCTTCAGAGAGTATCCAGCATGTCGGTAAGACGACAATCCCTTATAGGGACGTTGGTGTAGGTTTAGTTAAGGATTCCAGTTTACTGGGAACTTTTCCTCTCCCTCCACTCAACGTAGAACCTTCGTTTGCAACAATTCATATGATTACATCAGAAAACATTATTTATGATGATCCTTGGTTTGTCCCATCTGACTCTGAGATAGACTCATTCGGTAATGCTATGCCCTTGAGTCCATATGAAATTGCTTATGAAGCTCTCATGTCTTTTACCGACTTTCATTCAACCGAGGTCGACCAAATGAATGTGGTCAGTGAAGAGTCACTTTTCACCTCAACCTTAGAACGGATAGCGTTTCCCGAAGTCGTGTCATCTGACGAACAACTTCGCGAAATCCTAAGTGTAGACGATCTACCATGGGAAGATCTCCATCACAGATCTTCGTTTTTACCTAAGGATGATGCATTTGAAAATGATTTTTCATCTATCTTTACCGCTGAATATGTCAAAGACGCTCAGAATCCAACGAAACATTCTGATTCAGAGTTGAATTTAGGGAATATTTCTCGTACTATTCCCATTGATATTTCAGTAAAGCCCGGAATTGAGGAGAACATTCATATAGGTGCCGCATGTACAGAAGAAGAAATCCAAACTTACAAGGCCTTATTCCAAGAATTCCGCGATGTGTTTGCCTGGTCTTACGAGGAAATGTCGGGAATCGATCCTGCCATTGTTGTTCATGAAATCAAAACCTACCCAGATGCTAAACCTATCTGGCAACGGTTGCGTTAGATTCACCCTCGAAAAGCGGCTGCGATTAAAGCAGAAGTCAAAAAGCTGTTGAAAGCAGGTTTCATTTACCCGATCCCATTAACGGACTGGGTATCGAATATTGTTCCGGTCAACAAGAAACAAGGAACAATAAGAATCTGTATCGATTATAGGGATATCAATCGGGCTTGTCCAAAAGACAACTATCCTACGCCTTATATCGATCAAATTATTGATGATTGTGCCGGAAGTGAAATGTTTTCCTTCATGGATGGTTTTTCGGGCTATAATCAAATCAATATTCTACCTGCCGACCAACCAAAAACGGCATTCATTTGTCCATGGGGGACGTTTGCTTATTGCAAATTACCTTTTGGGCTTAAGAATGCCGGGGCCACTTTTCAACGGGCGATGTCTTACGCATTTCACGACATCAAGCACATTGTGCAACCGTATCTCGATGATTTTCCTGCTCATTCTTTACGTCGAGCTGATCACCTTGTCCACCTACGAGCAATCTTTATGAGGTGTAGGCATTATCGAATTCGGTTGAATCCCCACAAGTGTGTTTTCTGTATAGAAACAGGTCGATTGCTGGGATTTGTTGTTTCAAAAGCCGGCATTCGCGTCGATCCCTCGAAAGTCGAGGCGATCATCAAATTGCCTCCTCCTTCGAGTTTGCGCCAACTCCAAAGTTTGCAGGGGAAAGTGAACTTTTTACGCCGATTCATCCCAAACTACGCCGAGGTCACTAAAGGTTTTACACGGTTGTTGAAAAAAAACGTTCAATTCTTTTGGGACGAGATTGCCCAACAATCTTTTGATGCACTTAAACACGCGTTGACCCATGCACCATTGTTGCATCCTCCCAACTACAACCAGGACTACTTCTTATACCTCGCAGCTTCGCATTCCACCATTGGAATGGTGTTAGTTCAAGAAGATGAATTCAGAGCGGAACATGTGATATATTATCTCAGTCGGACCTTAAATCCCACTGAGCTAAAATATTCGCATGTGGAGAAATTGGCCCTGGCAGCCGTTCAAGCTGTCCAGCGTTTTCGTCACTACATTCTTCTCCGTAAAACTATAGTTATTTCGGATTGCAACCCTATGATTTATATTTTGACAAAACAACTGCTAGGGGGCAAGTACTCTAAATGGATCGTTATCCTGCAAGAGTTCGACTTGGAGTTCGAGAAGTCCAAGTCTAAGAAATCCTTAGTTTTTGCGGAATTGATGTGTGATTTCCCGCGTACTGACACAGAGACTGTGGCGGAGGAAATTGCGGACGAATCTTTGTTTCTTATCAGTACTTTAGATCCGTGGTACGGAGATATCATCATCTATCTCTAGACCCAAACCTTTCGGCCTGAAGCTTCAAAGGCGGAATGTCGAAAAATTAGGTTTCAATCCCAGCCATACAAAATTATTGGAGATACACTTTATCGCCGGGGGGCAGACTTAGTTTTTCGACGTTGTTTAACTCACGAAGAGGCTGAGAGAGTTTTGAATGATTGTCACTCTGGAGCATGTGGCGGTCATATGTCTGGGTATGCCACAGCTCAGAAGGTGTTGCGCGCTAGTTACTTCTGGCCATCTATGTTTAAGGATTGTATCATTGCAGTCCAGAAGTGCCACAACTTCCAAGTGTTTGATCGAAAGATGCGCGCACCACCAGCTCCTCTCCACCCTATAATTGCCGTTGGTCCATTCGCCAAATGGGGTATCGACTTTATTACTTGTAACCCTCACTCGGCCGGGGGGCATGCGTATATCATCCTCGCGGTTGATTATTTCACTAAATGGGCCGAGGCGATGCCTACATTCGACGCAAGCGGCAAAACAGCTGGAGTTTTCATATTCAATCATATAATAACTAGGTTTGGTGTCCCACAAGCAATCATTACTGACCATGGGAGCCATTTTCGAAACACCATGATGACTGAACTTACAAGCCAGCTTGGTTTGCGCCATGACAGCTCTACTCCTTATTATCCGCAAGCCAACGGTTTGGTTGAGTCTATCAACAAAGTTCTGGTTATCATGATCAGACGAACCATTGGTATTCATCGGTCGAATTGGCACAACATGTTATTTTCGGCGCTATGGGCATACCGAACCTCAGTGAAAACCTCAACAGGGTTCACTCCTTTCCAGCTAGTTTATGGCTTGGAAGCAGTGTTACCCATTGAATGTGAAATCCCATCACTTCAAATGGCTGTCGAATTACTTCCAGCTACTTCCAAAGAGGAGAAACGTTTATTGTACTTAGCTAAATTAGATGAGACTCGACGTGACGCTACATTGGCAATCGAGACTCACGCGAAACAAATGAAAGCTCAGTATGATAGAAATGTGACCCCTCGAAGTTTTTCGAAGGGAGACCTAGTGCTTTTATATGATCAAGCTAACGATAAGCTAGGTGCTGGAAAATTTGTTCCTATGTGGCATGGACCCTATATTGTAAAGCGAAAGCTAGCAAAAGGGGCTTATGAGCTAGTAGATTTTGATGGGGACTCTTTGGGTAAACCCAGAAATGGGCTTTACCTAAAGAGGTATTATGCTTAAATGGTGGGTATGGAGAATTTTTAGTTAGGTTAGGTTTTCTTTCCTAAGCAATCATTACTGACCATGGGAGCCATTTTCAAAACACCATGATGATTGAACTTACAAGCCAGCTTGGTTTGCGCCATGACAACTCTACTCCTTATTATCCGCAAGCCAACGGTTTGGTTGAGTCTATCAACAAAGTTCTGGTTATCATGATCCGACGAACCATTGGTATTCATCGGTCGAATTGGCACAACATGTTATTTTCGGCGCTATGGGCATACCGAACCTCAGTGAAAACCTCAACAGGGTTCACTCCTTTCCAGCTAGTTTATGGCTTGGAAGCAGTGTTACCCATTGAATGTAAAATCCCATCACTTCAAATGGCTGTCGAATTACTTCCAGCTACTTCCGAAGAGGAGAAACGTTTATTGTACTTAGCTAAATTAGATGAGAATCGACGTGACGCTACATTGGCAATCGAGACTCATGCGAAACGAATGAAAGCTCAGTATGATAGAAATGTGACCCCTCGAAGTTTTTCGGAGGGAGACCTAGTGCTTTTATATGATCAAGCTAACGATAAGCTAGGTGCTGGAAAATTCGTTCCTATGTGGCATGGACCCTATATTGTAAAGCGAAAGCTAGCAAAAGGGGCTTATGAGCTAGTAGATTTTGATGGGGACTCTTTGGGTAAACCCAGAAATGGGCTTTACCTAAAGAGGTATTATGCTTAAATGGTGGGTATGGAGAATTTTTAGTTAGGTTAGGTTTTCTTTCTAGCTAGTATGATTGTTAGTTAGTCAGTGTGCTTAGCTTAGTGAGTGTGTTTTTCGTCGTTATTTTGGCTTATCTTGGTTTTGCTCTTGATATTGTAGATGTCGACGCCCCTCCAAACATACATTGGATTTGCTGATGGTGCTTGTCGTAGTACATGGAATATCTCTTCCGCAGCTTGGGTTATCTATTCACCCTCTGACGAGTTAGTTTCTATGCATGGGGTAAGCCTCGGTCAAACAACGAACACAACCGAATCAGTCAAAAGTGCGGACACAACCGACCTTCCTAGAAGTCTAAGACATTCTAATGACAGTTATTACACATTTTTATGATAAATAAAGGGAGGCTCAGTACTCCTTAAGTGCAGGGATGGTGGAAGAAGTTGAAGATGTCAATAGAAAAAAAAAATATACTCATAATATCATTTATTACAGACAAAGAAGATTATAACCAAGAAGGGTGGAACCAGCATGGTATTAATATTATCAATCAGTATCATGTACAATAGAAAACGATGCAGTAAAGTAGTATATAAATAATTGTGTCCCTTTTCTTAAAAATAATCTTTCATTCAGAAGTTGTCCTGTTAAAGATCATAACGTGAATGATATTAACTTGCTTCAATAGAATCCATAATTCTTGTCCTCATAAAAGTAGTATACTTCATGCCATGAAAGGGAATCAGTAAAATGTGGTTGATATGAACTAGGAATAATCCCACAAGAGGAAGGAGGTGCTATTCACAACACACAAAAATTCACAAGAAGCAAAAATGTTGTTCTGAAGAGGGAACAACAAAAACTCAAAAAGTGTTGTCCCCAAGAGGGAACAACAAAAAAACTTTAAAAATGTTGTTCCCAAGAAGGAACAGCAAAAACACTCAAAAAGTGTTTTTCCCTAGAAGGAACAACAAAAACACTAGAAAAGTGTTGTTCCCTAGAGGGAACAGCAAAAAAACACTTGAAAAAGTGTTGTTCCCTTGAGGGAACAACAGTTGTTCCCTTAAAGGAACAGTAAAAAACACTCCAAAAAAAGTGTTGTTCCCTTGAGGGAACAACAAACTCTAAAAGCGTTGTTGCCATGAGGGAACAACAAAAAAACACTTGAAAAAAGTGTTGTTCCCTTGAGGGAATAGCAAACTCCAAATGTGTTGTTCCCTTGAGTGAACAGCAAAAAAAACACTCGAAAAACGTGTTGTTCCCTGTAGGGAACAGCAGCTGTTCCCTGGAGGGAACAACAAAATCATACTTAAAAAAAATGTGTTGTTCCCTGTAGGAAATAGCAAAGGAAAACATACAAAAAAGTGTTGTTCCCTTTAGGGAACAGTAAAAAAATACTCGCAGAGAGTGTTGTTTCCTTTGAGAGAACAACAAAAACACACACGAAAGAATGTTATTCCCTTTAGGGAACAACAGCTGTTCTCTTTAGGGAACAACAACTATTCCCTGTAGGGAACATCAAATCTACACACGAAAAAGTGTTGTTCCCTTTAGGGAATAGCAGCTGTTCACTGTAGGGAACAAAAAATCAACACATGAAAAAGTGTTGTTCCCTTTAGGGAACAGCAGCTGTTCCCTATAGGGAACAGCAAGTCAACACACGAAAAAGTGTTGTTCTCTATAGGGAACAACAAATCAACACACGAAAAAGTGTTGTTCCCTTTAGGGAACAACAAATCAATACACGAAAAAGTGTTGTTACCTTTAGGGAACTGCCAGGGAACAATAGTTGTTCCATGTAGGGAACAACAAATCTACACACGAAAAAGTGTTGTTCCCTGGAGGGAATAGCAGTTGTTCCCTATAGGGAACAACAAAAGAAAACAAGGAGAGAAAAAACAGACAAGCAATCATATTTACAGCTACAAAAAAATAGAAAAATAGAGAAAAGCAATCGTATTTACAGAAAAAGAAAGAAATAACTTTTTACAGAAATGAACCTGTCGAAGGATTTCCTTCTGCAACTGAAACTTGCATATTGGGGTCCTCATTGTTCAATTCCCAATGGAGCGGAAACTTCAATTTGAAGGAAGTAACACCTGAAACACAAAAACATAAGAGAAATTAGAAAATAAACAACACTTTATTTAGAAACAGTATATAAATAAATAAATAAAGTTACAACAGCTATGATGTTATTTCCTAAGGGAATATCAATCTGTCAAAGGAAAAAAAATGATCTCTTGGAAAAATGTTTTGGCAGCAATGACATGAATCTTCGAATGGAAATCAATTCTTCATTTCTTCTATATGAATCTGTTAGGTAATGAATTGGATGAAATTCCCTTGTTTCATTAAAATTTCTTTCAAGAATCGCTCGTCCATAAATTGACCTTCTTTATTATCCTAATACCTGTAAAAAAACGAGTGTCTACCTGCAATAAAACATTAAATAATGGAGAAAGAGAGGTGATCGGTCTCCCCTAATCCAAGAATTATGTAAAAAACTAACAAGTAGTTACTCTGTAAAACAAATCCAGAGAAAAAAAAAAGAAGAAGTAAAATTTATTTGTCACATGCGGGAGAGTAGTGATCGACCATACTAACCAGCAATATTTTAATCACAACTCCTTTTTTTTTGGTCACAAATCCATAGAAAAAATAAAAATAAATAAATAAAATAAATAAATAAATTATTTGTCACATGCGGGAGAGCAGTGATCGACCATACTAACCAGCAATATTTTAATCACAACTCCTTTGTTTTTGGTCCAATTCGAGTGGTTAAAAATCCAAATGAGAGCTAATTCAAAGTTATATCACCACTAGAAACAGGTTTTGAAAATTCCATGATATGATATGTCAATTTTGCTTAGAACAACTTGCATAACAGAGTCATTTTCGATTTCCCCACTTAGAACAACAATGGATATTTTAAGTATAGCTTTTTCGTTTAATGACAGATTCAAATGATTAAAATTGGAAATGAAAGTAGATTAATTTATTTATATCCAATACAAACAAGTTTTGAAGAAAATAAGAATTGATAGGTCAAATACTCTAATGAATGGTCGGAAAAACAAAGTTTTAAGAGTGTTGATTTACGATAGGCAGTCAGTGTTTTGGTCATAACTTTCTCATATGATATCAAAAATGAGTGATTCAAATTTCCTTGTAAACTAGTTTTATAGGGGAATATACCATAGAAATATTTTTTCAAAATATAGTCATTTAGACCTCTACTGTCCCAACTCTATTCCTAAGTTGCCTACTAGACACCCAGCCAATGTTTTGGATATAACTTTTTAGTTTCAAATCCAAATTGAGTGATTAAAATTGGGTTGTAAAGTATACATCAATGGCTGCTTAAGATAGAAATATTTTTTAAAAATATAGTCATTTAGGCCTCCAAAAACTGACTGTCCCAACTCTGTTCCTAAGCTGCCTACTAGACACCCTGTCAATGTTTTAGTTATAACATTTTCGTTTCAAATCCAAATTGAGTGATTCAAATTGGGCTAGAAATTAGACATCAAGGGCTACTTAGGATAAAAACAAGTCTTAAAAAATTCCCTTTTTTTCCTTTAAAACATGACTGTCCCGACTATGTTTTTATAAATTTCATCAAACCCACAGGCCAAAAAAATATGATATTCAAGAAATTTTTCCAAATCGGTGATAAAAATGAATATGAGTGTTTGTAGAACTTTTATTTCCATTATAATTCATCTATATACACAAATTAATTAAAACATTTATCACCGATGTTGATTTCCATAGCATGTTACAACAAAAACAACTATTTTTACATAAAAACAAAATGTATTTATTTATTTCCTTATTTATTTTTATTTTTTACACTAACCTACTTTGATTTTAAAAATGAATATGATTACGTATAAGAGTACTTCCAGTGGAACCATTTTTTAAATAAGGCTTCAAGTATGTATATACCCAAATTTGAAAAATGCACGTTAATAAATATTAGGGTATGAGAAGCCAACTTCCCATGAAACGATGGTATCAAAAATTTTTGACGTATGGAGTGATGTTGCAAAAAAATGATGGAGTGAAATCAATATTCAACATATCCTTTACTTTCTTGATTTCCCATAGCCATCATATCATGAAGTTCCTAAGCTTTTAAAACTGCTTGTTGATGCAAACTAGAAGAAACCACATTTTCTTCCATAACTTCTACAATTTTTGGATTTGAAACATTCTGAATCTCAATATGAGTTTTCTCCAATGGTGCATGTGAGATAGAATGGGTGGGAAGGGTGGGTAAATTTTGCAGTTCAACACTGTAAGTATGTTGTACTGGTTTATTATGGTGAGGGTGTGGAATGAGTTGAATAGGAAATTGTGTACGGAATGCAGCATTTTGATGATGTAGTTGATTGGGTTGAGTGGATGATTTTAATAGGCAAGAAATATGTTGTTGAAAGAGCCGGTGAAGAATATGGAGGATGTGTTTGTGCTACAAGATGAGGGAGAGTAGTTATGCAATCATAATATGAACTATGCCAAACTTGTAGACAAGATTTGTGGTGGTTATATTGAGATGGACATGGCTGCCCTAACACATGAGTATTACATAATGGATTATGCAAGTAAGAGAATGGAGAGGAAGTGTTCTTTATCATACATGCAGGCCATGATTTCCATGCTTTTGACCTTGTTGCAACTTCCCTATCTCTTTGATATCCTGCTTCCCTCCTAGATAAGGAAGAGTGACTATCTATGGGACGCTCCTTTTGGTAATGAGGGCAAAACACTTCATCAAATTCAACCTCATTTTTCTCAACCTGCAAAACATCCAATTTTGAATTCAGAGAGCTAATAAAATCAACTTTAAAATTTTCAAATAAAACATTGATTTCAACTCTTATGTCTCCTATTCTTGTAGCAAATTTGGAAAAGAAAGAAGAAAATTCTCTAGAATTCTTACTAGCCTTGGAGATTCCTCTTGAATACCTTGTGCACAATTCACAAATAGCATCATATGATAACTAAAAAACATCACATTTTCCTACCAGATTTAAGAGTTCTAAAAATTCATATGTGATTCCTTTGAGTAGGAGTGTTTTTAAGATCTCTTTTTCCAAATACTTATGCTTTGATTTTTGAAGGTTGTATCAAAATTGCTCCACATAGTCCTCCAAGCTTTCATATTCCCCTTGTATCATATCGAAAATATCTCCATTTTCCTTGTAATAGTCCTGGTACTTCTTCAAGAATATGTTCTTCATGTCCTCCAATGTTTGGATGCAGTTCCCACCTAGGCTCATGAACCATCGGAGAGCTGTTCCTTTTAAAGTAAGAGGAAACACTTTCAACCTTTGATCATTAGTATAATAATCATATCCTCTACAAAGAATTTCAAACTCAGATAAAAATATATCTGGGTCTTCGTTTGCCAAACCATGAAAATTGTTAGAGATGATGGGGGAATTATGTGCATTTGTGTCACTCCTAGATCTTTGATAGGGAATTCAAAAGTTGCAATGTAAGCTATTTATTACCATAATAGAAGATGTTTTTCATGTGTTTATTCGAGGCTCCTCCTTTAAATGTTCATGTCAATTGGTTAGCGAAATGGGTGGTGCTTACATCACCACTCGAGTGGAATTATGATATTTTTTCAAAAATTCTACCTCTAAATTTCCTACTTCAATTCCTACGCAATTTTGCTGAAAAGCGGGCGGAGGAGCAAGCACTTTACTTGCTCATTACACAGGTTCTAACCTTCCGTTTTTAATACCCAATTCTTTCACAGCAGACAAACATCAAACACCTACTTCAACTTCTATGCAATTGTGCTGAAAAGCGGGCGGAGGAGAAAGCACTTTACTTGCTCGTTATGTAGGTTTTTACCTTCCATTTTTAATACCCAATTCTTTCACAACAACGAATATCAAACATACATCACTCTTTGTGAAATTGCAACACTCTCCCCGGCAATGGCGCCAAAATGTTGGGTGCTAAAAGGTGTCTTTTAAAACTCCAAATTGCCTCACATTAATTATCAACCTAGGTAAGTCTTTTTGTTTCAAGAGTGTACACAATATGTGCAAGCTATAAATCCAAAGAGTAATTCTTTTTAAGTTGAACTATAGAACTTGATACAAGAGTAAATGGATGCATCTAATAAACTCAAATTATAATTATTAAAAGAAATATGACATCTAAGCTTCAAAACTCAATCCTCTACTAAAATCATAATCAAATATCACACAAGCAATTCAATTAACAATAGCATCAGAAGAGAGCATAGTAGCAATAACTCATCTCTTCTTAGCTGATTCAATATAAACCATACTCAATCTCTACGAAGAAATCAAAATGGAAATGATATCAATCTGAGAGTTCAATAGCGATAACCAAACTCTTACAATTGATTAAATCAATACGATTCACTATCTAAATTATTTACCCTGTAATAAACGTAAATCGAATCAAGTGATAGCGCTGTAAAATGTATAAATAAAATATACTACTTTAATACACGGAAGCGGTAAATAGCGCATATGATAAACTCGCAAAAAACGGGAAAATTTCCAAACCAATCAAACTTGCAATAATCAGAAATATATAACACAAGGAATCGCAGTATGATCCACCAGGGGTCGGGCCCTAGCCACCAGCGAATACTGCTGAGCTACTTCAGAGAATACGAATGAACAACAACATAGATTATGTATTAACCAGTGAATTCAATCATCATTACAGCACGATGCGTCCTTCAGAATAAAATTATGCATATTACAATTAAGGTCCCCAACAAAAAGTTAAATCCCTCCATTATATCTCCTCCTATCCTATCCTATCTATCTCTAATCTAATCTCTAACCTATAATAATCCATCCTCAATCCCCATCTTTGATCTCTGTTTTCATTTAAATACACAGAGAGCAAGGAGAAGTTACAACAGAAATGATTACAAAATGATTCCCATAAAAAAATTGGATTGTTCACAACAAATTGATCAATAATATCATGTCTAAAATATCTTTCCATCAGCATTCAACAGGAACAAGTCAAATTTGGTATTGCAACTGAGATAATTTGGAAACCGGCTGCAACAACGAATCTGAGAAAAACTTCTTCAAAGAACCTTCCATTTCTCTTAATACAGACTGAATTTTGGATAAATGCTTGTTACAAAACTAATTCCATCTATTCTGAACAAAGCTCGTGTTTCAGATTTTCCAGATTCTTCTCCATTTGCCTGAAACGTCCAATGAAAAATTGTCACTTCTTATTCCAGTGAATTTCTGAGTTGGAATATTTAAAGATAAGCTGGAGATCAAATCTGCAATTTGGAAAATATCTTGGAGGCTAAAATGGTGAGTGATGTTACAACAAATTTATTAATAAACCATCATTGGTAAAATCATGCATAATAATCATCAATTTATTAAAAATAAAGGAGAAGAAATAATATTTATCCATAAGAGCATAAATAATTATAAAATGGAATTATATGATAAACCATGATAAATGACGTGATAAAGAATGGTAGAAATGGATGAAATAGGTGTTAAAATGTGATAATAATAATGACAAACTAGTGGCCCAACAACTACATATCCTGGGGTTGGAGGGCACGTCTCCAAAGAACCCAAGCCAAATGTTGCTATGCTGAAACTGATGAATGTGAAGAAGGTGCCTACTAAAGCAGGGTAGGAAGGCACATCTCCAAAGGGAACCCGCTCTGAATGCCACTCCAAAATTAAAATGGACATAACTCGGTCAATATAACTCAGAATATTTATTATAACCTAATTTTGGAAACATAAGGACCATTTTGCATCTTCCCATATGTTGGAAACACTTATCTTGACACTCTAGAATCTCAGATTCATGCTACAAATTTTTCGTCGTCACAAAAGTTCTGAAAAAATAGATAATTTTAAATCAGCAATATCTCCCACATCCGAACTCAGATTCAACCCATTTTTTTTTAAATTGAGCGATTTTTCAAGAGGAGCTCAAATCTACAATCACTTTTCTAAAATTCTTCACCAAAATTGCAAAAAACGATAGGAGAGTCGTCGTCCACGAATTGTCATCATAAATATTTTTGCAACATAGTTGATTTTAAATCAGCGATATCTCCCTCATCCGAACTCTGATTCGACTGATTGTTTTTTTGGATTTGGGTATTTTTTTGCAAGGAATCCAAATATGTTATCTTTTTTTGTAAAAGTTTCACCAAAATTTTCATATCTAATCTACAAACTCTCTGCCAAAAAACATTCCTGCAAAAAAATGAAAAAAGTAAAACCCTTCCTGCTTTGCCCAAGAAAATTCTCTGTGGAGGATGTAGCACATGCCTGAAGTTTATTAAATATTGCTAAAAAATTTGAAACTGAAATATGCATCAAACCCTCATTCCCGTGGAATCATAACCTGCTCTGATACCACTAATTCGGATCTTGGAGGAGGCCCCCAAGATCTGAAAATTGCCAGAAGAAAAAGAGGAGAATGCCCAATAAACAAAACCACAAAGAATTTTTTTATTAAAATGGAGAATAACTATAAAAGCTACATTGTGGCAGATAAACTATCCTTTTACAAAATGCGACTTGTTACTTATAGTATTTTTTTGTTGCAATACTACGGGTAAATTCCATGGGTGAATGAATACCATGGGTGGATGTCACAATACCATGGGTGGATGTCACTTACAATACCATGGGTAGATAAATACCATGGGTGGATTCCACTTATAATACCATGGGTAAATTGCATGGGTGGATGAATAACATGGGTGGATGAATACTATGGGTTGCTGCCATTTTCCATTCGGATCACTTGGTGACTATTTTAACCCATACAGAGACTTTGTTAACTTGCATACCAGTTCTTTCTTACCCTTCACCGCAAACCCTTCAGGTTGCTTCATGTAGATCTGTTCTTCTAGATCCCTGTGAAGAACTTTTGTCCTCACATCCATCTGTTCTACCTCAAAATCAAAAGCAGTAGGAAGAGATAAAAGTAATCTAATAGAAGCTACCTTGGTAACAGGAGAAAAAATATCACCAAAATCAATTCCCGACACCTAGGAATAACCTTTTGTAACCAATCGAGATTTGTGTTTCTCCACCTTTCCTTCTGCATTTATATTCTTCTTGAACACCCATTTTCTTCCAATGGCTTTCCTTCCAGCCAGTAACTCCACCAGATCCCAAGCCTCATTTTTGTGAAAAGATGCCATTTCATCAACCATGGCCTCTTTCTAGAGTTTTCCATCCTCTGAATCTACTGCTTCCTTCACAGTTCTAGGATCATCATCAGTAATAGATAAAGAAAAATTTGAACAGAAATCAGATGGACTGTACTTTTTTGGCTTCCTTCTTTCTCGAACTGATGTTCTCACAACGGGAGTTTGTGGCTCTTCATCTTCTGATTCCTCTTCTACTATAAAGTCTGATTCTTCCTCCTTAGGCTCAAACTCTATCTTCTCAGATTCCTTTGGTTGGACTTCATGTTTAATAACATATTTCACCTCTCTGAACACCACATTTTAGTTGTACACAACCTTCCTTGTTACTGGATTCCAAAGCTTATAACCTTTTAAACCATCCTTATACCCAATAAAGATGCACTTTTAGATTTACTATCCAACTTTATTCTTTTCTCCTTTGGAACATGTACATATGCATCACATCCGAATACCCTCAGATGTGAAAGAGAATGTTTCTTACCAGCTCATAGTTCTTGTGGAGTCTTATCCTCCAACGTTGATGAAGGTGATCTGTTGACCAGGTAACATGCAGTCTCCACCACCTCTACCCAAAATTCGTGTCCTAACTTGACACCACTGAACATGCTTCTTTCCCTTTCCATCAACGTCTTGTTCATTCTTTCTGCAACTCCATTTTTCTGAGGTGTTTATGGAGTAGTCTTCTGTCGTGCTATACTGCACTTCTTACAGAACTCTTCAAATTCCTTCTTGAAAAACTCTCCACCATTATCTGTACTCAGCACCTTTATTTTCTTATCTATCTGGTTTTCCACCAAAGCCTTAAATTATTTAAACCTATCAAAGACTTCAGATTTCTTCTTGAGGAAATATATCCATGTATTCCTTGAGAAGTCATCTATAAATGATACATAGTAAACAGAATTACCTAGTGATGGAACCTTCACAGGTCCAAACACATCACTGTGCACAAGCTCTAATATATGTTTCGCCATCTTACCACCAGAGGGGAAACTCACTCGATTATGCTTCCCATATACACAATTTTCACAGAAATCAAAATCCAGAGAGCTATTAGTCCTACCTTCTACCATACCTTTACCATGAAGAATTCAAAGGCCCTTATCTCTAATATATCCAAGCCTTTGATGCCATAGCATGGTATTTTCTCCAAAGACCACTAGATTTTCTACTCCACTTTTAGGAACCACAGAAATGTTGCACCCATCAATAACATTGCTACCTTACAGCGTGTACAAAGTTCTAATCCGAACTCCTTGCATCAATACCAATGCTCCCCGAACCATCTTGCAAGTATCTTTCTCGAATACTTTTTTTACACCTACATCATCCAACTTGCTTACAGAAATCATATTTCTGGCCAATGCAAGAATATGCAGAACACTTAGAAGTGTTCTAATCCTTCCAACTTGCAACTTCAACTTTACTTTTCCATGACCAACAATTCTATCCTTCCTATCATCCCCTAAGAAGACATCACCACCATCATATTTCTCATACTCGTAGAACCACCCTCTATGGGGAGTGAAGTGAAAGGATGCACCTGAGTCAATCAACTGTGCCTCATGATCTACATGTGTACTTGAAGAAGAAGCCAAGTACACATCCCCACCTTCATCTGAGGTGGCTTTCACCTCTGCAGAAGGAGCATCATCAGATCCCTTTCCTTTGTTAGGAGCTTTACATTTACAGTCCTTTTTGTAGTGCCCTTCCTTTCCACATTTCCAACACACCTTTACAAATTTTCCTGGAGATTTAGATCTCCCACTCGATGACTTATTTTTGTTTCTATTCTAGGACCGTCCTCATATATACAAGGCATCTCCATTCTGTCTCTCCATATTTTTCCATCTCATCTTCTTTGTCAACAAGGATGAGACTATTTCATCAAACTCCAAGGTGGTTGCATTGTTACCTATTGCAATAACCAGACTATCCCATGAATCTGGTAGAGAGCAAAACAAACTGATGCACTTATCTTCATCTGAAATTTTAATATCAACAAATAATAACTGACTTACCAAAATATTAAATGCGTTCAAATGCTCTGTCATAGAGTCTCCATCTTTCATCCTCAGGTTATATAGCTTTTTCCATAGGAATAGTTTATTCGCCAGAGATTTAGATTGGTACAAAGTCCCTAGCTTGTCCCACAAAGCCTTCATTGTAGCTTCCCCTAATACATTCAACAATACTAAATCTGAGACACACAATCGTATTGTGCTTTTTGCCTTCCAATCCAACTTCTTCCATTCTTCATCGGAAACTCCCATTGGTTTAGTACCCGGATCTATAGCAATCCACTAATATTTATCCACCAACAAATCCTCCATCTTGATTTTCCACAACTCAAAACTCTAACCATTAAATTTATGGATCTTTATCTTTCCATTGCTCACCATCTTCTTTCACCACCAAAATCGATCCCGCGGATCTCCCACTGAACAAGGTCTACCACAGGCCTGAGCAAAACCCCTCAAAAACAAAGGCGTCCCCTTGAAGCCAAAACAACTCTAAAACCAAATGTAGGTTTTAACCCCATAGAGAAATTAGCTACATACAAATTCTAATAATAGAAAATAAACAGAGGCAAGAGCATAACACATAAAACAAATATACATAGAGATTTTCTCCTGGATCCCAAAATCGGGACTACCAAATTGGTTTTTCATTATATTCCTTTCAATGTTAGAATACATATATATACATGCTGAAGCAGCCATAAACCATAATCCATTAACCTTGGATTAGAACATAATCGTAGTTCCCTTGACCGGATCTACATAATACCATAGACCGAAAACCATCGCGCCCAAAACCATGTGCGAAATCCCTACACAAAACCATAGGTAATATAGGGTTCGAAAGAAAAAAAATGTCAGGGCACTACCCCCTGGAACCCATACTAGGGAGACCCTTGCATACCCCCTGACAAGGGAGCTGTCACCGCCCCTATGACCCCCCCCTCTAGCCGTGGAAATAATATAACACAACCGAACACTACATGCCTACTAGCACCAGAGAAACACTAGAGATGAAAAATCATACTCTGAAAATCTTAAGCTCGCGAGCTACACTACCCTTCTCGACTCGAAGCATTGTGTTTTTTCTTAATCTTTTATTGTGTCTAACCGAGAAGTTATAGAGGGGACCATGTCTATTCGTGGGGTAAGTGAGAAGGCCAAAACAATCTCCACGACAAATAAATATTCCCTAAAGAACCAAGGCCCGGCATAGAAGAAGTTAACCAAGATAGAGAAGTTGGAGTTCAACCAGTGTGTCACCAAGTGTTGTAGCTAATGCAACACCCTTCAACATTTTGGCTTACACTCAATTTCAGAGCCTTCCTTGGTCTTTTACATTATTCTTATAAACATTGAAGCGTATCTCATGAGTTTTCTTATAGTGCTTTTTTCCCTCTTTCATGTTGGGTTAATTGTTGTCTTTTGCATTTTTAGTTGCCATGTGATGTTTGCAAGCCTCTTCTGATGGTTTCGAAGGTATATCTTTTTGCATATGATTTTTTATAACTATGTAAACATATGTCGCACCCATACACAAAGTCTTGAGCACTATCACACAAGTGTCGTCACGGTCGTCCCAAAGTCTATCTTAAGTGTTATACTTGTCGTATCTTGTCATAAGGCAATCACACAGAGGGAAATGCTTTGTTCATGGTTTGGGTAATCTATATTTTCATGTCATCAAAGTATGCCAAGTGTGTGATCACAGTTAAGGTTCATCACATTTCATCACTCATCCCACACTTAGCCCTTTTTAGAAAACCTTCCTGACCGAGCGACTTAGCTTCACTGAGCCCCAAATGAACTGTGCATTACGCAGTCTTAACCCTCTAAGATGTGACCTCACTTCTTGATACTGCACAATGTATAGTTCCTATCTCCCAGGGTTGTTTCATTACGTAGTTCCTGTGCCTAAGTCTTGACTTTGATCCCCAAAATTGCACAGTTATGTCCTCCAACCTAGCTTGAACTGCGCACTTCACATCTTCAAGCCTCAAGATCATCCATTGAGTGCCTAAACTGCATAGCTTCATAGAATTCTATCATCCCTTGACTCCCAAAAATGTGCAATTGGCTCTCTCAGTGTCCATTCCCTTAGCCTGACCCCATTGGCTCCAGAAACTACGTAATCTTGTCCTTCAGGCCTTTGTGAGTTGCACACTATGTAGTCTCAGAGCTCAAGATATTCCCCCTGACTATTAGAATTGTGCACTGTGTATTCATTGAGTCCCTCTTCCTAGCCTATCACTTATCTCAGGTTCAATTACTGGATCATAATGCATCATCTTAGGCTAGGGGGTTTTCACATTGATGGCGTCTTGTCATGAGTGAATTTTGGGAACATGTACAATATCATGTCATGGAAAGATGATGGCAAAGGCTAAGAAGGAGGGAAGCATGACTAAATACTCCCTTGTAGCTAGACTCACAAGTTAATAAATCAAGAGAAAGAAAAGGGACACAAATTTGTGACCACCATCCAAGACTAAAGATAATTGAAGATTCTGCATCACCAAGACATGTGAAGGTGAAGAGAAAGAATCTTCAAGAATACATCCAACACTTAGCAACAACAGTGACTTGACATTGCCACATCATTAAGAAATCCATGTCAGCAATGTCATGTCATGTCATGAGTGGTCATATTGCACATCACTATTGTGGATCATCTATATTTTATTCAAAATGAATGGTAAAGTGGAAGTCCAAAGGACACACATGGAATGTAAAGAGTCATGTAAGTTGAAAATTCATAGGAATTCAAACATTCATGAGGGTAGTCAAAGAATCACCCTTGGTTCTATATACACCCTCATTATATGAGCAAAGGACTTTTCACCTTGGTTCCTACTGCAAGGCATTAGAGAGATAAGCTAGTTCTTTGAGAAGCAAGGAATGGCTTCAATGCTCCACTACTGGGGCTATTGATGTACATTGTAAACATGTGTCTTAGAACTTTTACTTAATAATAGAAGCCTTCAAGGCCAACATGTTCTTCATGCATGGACTATGAATCTTTGTAAGACTCTTCTGCAGATGTTTGTATTTCATGTTTTCTTTCACGTGTCCTAAGATAGTTGAACTATTTCAGTTATTTTAGTACTTATTTATTGAGAATGCGTTGTAATGTTTTTTATTGTTGTCCCATCCTTGTGGACTATTTTGTGGGATATTAGACACATCTTTCTTTATTTGTTGGTTGTAATGACCATCGCATCCATTGTGGGCTATTCCGCTGGATGTTAGAAGAACCCATTTGGTTCATCTGTGTCACTTCTTGAGTGGTACTATTACCTCTCACTTAGAGGCTCACTTATCTCCCCACCTTTGCAGTAGAAGAACCTTGACATAGTTGCAACTAAACACTCACCAGGCACACCTTCTTGTTTTTTTAAGGCACCATTACATCTCTCTCTCCTGCTGATAGTTAGAGCCAAGGAATATCTTTGAGATATATGGAAAATGGACCGATATTCCGGAAGGGTCTCCTACACCAAACGATGTGAGGCCTAATTGGGACATCACATTGGGGAGACCCCTTGGTTGACGGATTTCCAGCACCGTCAACATACTCATATCATATTTTTGGTGTCCATGCTTTACGATTATATTGAATATGGGTATGACTACCTCAAGGATGACCTATTCAAGTTGGTTGACATTTGGTTGTAGGTACTCTCCAGTTCCTTTTTCTTTATCTCATCCTTTGTGTTTCCTCTTATAACTTTATGACATGTTTCAGCCATCAATTCATCTTTTAACCTCACACGTGAAGGAACATCTATTATAGCCTTAAATATTACCCCCTCCGATCTTTTGAGGATCTACTTTTTGAGATACCATACTTTTTCCCTTGCCAGATAAGGGTGATCATTGCCACTCTTCAAAAAAGAATGTGACTAATAACATTTTTCACACCTTGGAACATAATCATCATAGGATACACTACTAGAAAATTGTTACCACCATCCCATCCTTTGAATTTGATAATCCTAAGAAGAATTTATGCATGATGGAATAAACACCTCATATGCATTACCACAAATTATTTTTAGACTTGAGGATCACTTATTTCACTAGACCATCCAAGCTAATCCCTTCATGTTATTATCTCTTCTCCATCTTTAATATAATGAAGGTCATACTAGGGGGCAAGAAGAGAACTCTTGTGCAAGTTTACACCATTTAATTCTACATTTCCTTCATACCTTTTTGTTTTTGTTTCCATGATCTGTAAATTTTCATGGATATTCCACTGAATAGTTTGTCACAACAGATTTCATAATATTTTATTAAAAATATGAGATTCTACACTATCATAGTTTTATTAAAATTCTAGTTTTGTAACTTTTATTGTAATTAGTACATCCATGTGAAAGGAAATTATGCAAAAAACAGAGAACGAAAAATTAAAATCTCATACACACCCATAAGACACAAGATATGCTCTAGAAAACCCTTACGGGAGAAAACCCAACTGGAAGGTGAGGTTGCTCCACTCTCTTTCGTTGTCTAAAAATATGGCTGCAGGTACTAAGAAGTATGGCCTTTGGCCCATGGGCTGCTACAGTGAAAAAATTCTCTCTGTGTTCTCTACCCCCATCCCTCTTGGCTAATTTTTCTCATCAATGCAACAAATGTACTCGAAAGAATGGAATGCTTCTTCCTCCTAGTGGCCTAGTTATAACACAGCTTGATAGCCTACTATTGGTTAAGTTTGACTACCTCAAATCTTAACCAGCGTTACAATACATAAACTTCTATAGTGTTCTAAATCATAATCACGTCACCAGCCCCTTTTGCATGAATAATGGGGGCTGGCATGGCATCCTCTTGAACCATGGTGATGAAAACAAGAAGGTCAACTTCTGAGTAGCATAACTTTTACATATGAACTCCAATTGACATGATTATTACAACGTTGGAAATATCTCTATGTAGAATAACATGAAAAGTTTCAATGTTAACATGCCATTTTTTTACCCCAAAAAAATGTCGTTTGATGCCTCAAATGCTTCAGAAGGGTTCAGATCTTGTTTTGCCAAACTGGGTCCCGCCGATAAAAACAGTCCTGTGAGTTGACTTCCTCCACTTTTTCCACTTTGAATGCATCAATATGGATGAAACAAAATATAATGATCCAATATGGATAATTCCATTACATTTCCACGAGTCCAAAGGAGGATAAAATACAAGAAACAAGGAGGGAACTATAGTCGAGACTCAAGGTGAGGCTCTCCAACTGTTGTATTATTTATCATATTATTAATGAATGGATTCGTATGGATCCCCCCACCAAAATTTGTGTATTTTATGTGCATGATATATCAAGTGGTGGATTTAGTTTTGATTGATTATATTATACTTTTTTTTAATTAACGGTCTACCATCTAGAAGAGTTTGAGAAAGTTGTTATGTTTATTTGTGTGCAAGCAACAATCTGTAGGAGTCAGAGTTGGGATCTGAAGAGTTGTTCCCATCAAGATCACACAAGGACTAAAATCAAGAAAAAATCACACATTATGAGCTTCTTACTCTTCTAGAATGGTAACAGAATGATTGTCTTCTAATTCTAGTTGGTTATTATATATTTTTTCATCATATATATGTCACAAGTCATGGTAAGATCATAGGAGAACTCACCTATCCACATGGAAATATTTTTTTGTTAGAAAACCATCAATGATGAGATTTTGGATCTTCTAGAATCTTCTTGAAATTACACACACGGCTAGTTCCACGTGTGAGTAATATGGGTGGATGTCGTATCCGCTCATACCATTGTAGTCAACAAGGTATGTCAACTTGTTGAAGGCATAAAATTCACATGTGAGCTCTTTTTGAGGTGATTTTCACACTATTGGAAATGTATAAAAGTATATAAAAGTATTTAAGGTGTGTGCATAGGTTGTTTCAACACCAAAAATCCACCATTAGATGCCTTAAAATGCCTTTAGAAGGTTCTAGTCCCCAATTTTCCAAGCTAGGTATAGCAAGCCAATTCCTCAAATTTTTCACACATAAAATACCAAGATGGATTAAAAATCATGTGATGATCCAAACTTGATCAATTGAAGAGCCACGGTCTTACATGCTTATCAATTCCTTCAAGATAGAGTACTTTTCACATTTCTCCCCATAGGTTTCAAGGACCCATCTCATTGAGTAATCCTCTATTGTTGGTAGCACCACTAAGGATAATGCATATTTATACATCATGGATTCTCTAGTTACAACATTATTCATTATATTTAGATGGGTCAAACATGAGCCTAAAGAACACATTTTAATATTGCAATTTATTCTGATAATTTCATGGGCATGGGAATGTTTGCCCCATTTATATAATAGATCGTTTACACAAGTATGTTTGGTTATTTTTAGATGGGATTGTTAATTTTCCTTATGGATATATTGTCCTTTGATTTAGATAATCACATTTCATTATTTACACATTGAATTCACGCCACAAAATCATAACATTATTCAACAACATATGCCCCGTTACTATTGTATTTATACCCCTTATTTATATTGTTGCGCCCCCATTACCCCCATATTGTTATTAATGTGCCCATGGAATCCCTCTATTGTTATTTTTGTGGTTTTATATTATTATTGTTAGGTCGGTTGGATTATATTGTGACTCCATAGACTCCTATATATAGAAAGGAGGTTTTGTCATTTGAATCATCCAAGAATTGTTCATTTATGTAATGTAAAGGAGGTTTCCCCCTCAAAGAGACTGAATTCTAAGGCGTTGATCTATCTTTTCTATCTTTTCTTGAGCTAGTTTCATAACATTTGGTATCAGAGCTTTGGATTCTAGGGTTTTGCTGCTCCAAACAGGTCATCGTGGAATTGTCACTATAACTTTTTTTCTGTGACGTTTCAGAAGTCGCAAAAAAAACCCATTTGAGAATAAATCACGCTGAAACTTGGGTCCGAATTTCAGAGCTTTTCACGAGATATTTTCGGAGATATGATCTCAGGAAGTTGGTCTTTTGCAGACTCCTGAATTACACTCAAAACAGGTGACCCGGGTAAAATCGTCATAACGTTATTTCTGAGCATCGGATTGAAATTTCATAAGAAGTTACAGAAAGAGGATGAATTGTAGTTTTATTTTATATATTTTTCAGAGACAAAGGTTGAAAAAGTGACACGTGGCACTTCATACAAGTTCGCTCTACTGAACTAGTCTATAATCAGGTCACTGCGGGAGATTGTGCATAACTCTTTCTTGGAGAATCCAATTTGGTTCAGACTAGTGGAATTGGAAAGATGACATAGAAGGCTACTGTAGGTAACAATTTCAGAACTGGATGATTTGAAATTACAGAGATACATCAGATTCAATATCAGGCTTCTACAAAGTAAAAAAAGGTGTGTAGTTTTTATTTTGTATTTTTTGCATAAGCTTGGTTTGAAGGAATTCAAAGGGCATAGTAAAGCATTATTATCGGTAACTGATGCCCCGAGGAAAGAAAATGCAAACACCTAGTAAGGAACCTGAAATCTCTAGCATGACTCATGAAGAAGAGGAAGAAATGCTACATGATATATCAAAATTACAAAAACAAGTGCAACAAATGTCACGCTCACAAAAGCTAACAGATGCTAAGATAAATGGCGTGGAATCTAAGATAAAGGGCATGGAAGCTAAGATGGATGATCTGAAGATGGATTTGAGGACATATTTGAAGACAGACATGGCAGATTTGAAGACAGATTTGACAAATTTTCTACAAGAAATACTTACTAATGGTGAAAAGGTTGTAAAGGAAACTCATGATGTGAACAAAAGAAATGTTAATCATGATTCCATAGACTCTAATGTTGGATCGAAGACCCACCATATTCCAAAAATCGATATGAGGATGTTTGATGGCAAGGATCCCGCCACATGGATATTACAGATGGAGCAGTTCTTCGATCTCAATAATGTGCAAAACATACAAAAGGTACGTATGGCAACTTTATATTTGGAACCAAATCAATTTGTATGGTATCAATGGCTTTGCTCTCGTCAACAATTTATCACTTGGGAAATTTTTACGGAAGAATTGATAGCACATTATGAGGATACAAAAAGCAACACTTTTTTTAGCCAATTGATAAGTCTCAAACAAAAGGGTTCAATAATGGAGCACATTGAGGAGTTCCAAAAATTGAACATAAGGGTAAAAGATATTCCAGAGCAGCATAGGATTGATGTGTTCATAGGGTCTTTAAAGGATAATATCCAACATGATGTTCGACTTTGGGAACCTGATTCATTAGAGAAGGCATTCAGGTTAGCAAGAAAAATTGAAAGCAAAATTATGGCAACCAGGAAGCATACCACTCACAACTATAAAGACGGAAGTGCAGTTGCTCCTAGTCTTCCACAACCTATAAGGTTGAAACCACAACAATTGGAAGAAAAAAGAGCAAAAGGGCTTTGTTATAGTTGTGATAGCAAACACACTAAAGGTCATAAGTGTGCTGAGAAGAAATTATTCTACATAGATTGCGAAGACGAAGAAGAAAAGGAGCAAGAAAGGTCAAAAGAACAGGATATGCTCCAGGAACAAAGCCTAGATGAAGAACAAATAAATCCGACCATATCTTGTAATGCATTGGCGGTAATTACCACTCCTCAAACCATCAAGATAGAAGGACAAATCAAGAAGAAAAAGGTCATAGTGTTGATTGATTCAGGAAGCACCCACAATTTTATTCATTGTAGGGTAGCAAAAGAATTGAATTGCTTGCTATATCCAACACCAGAGTGTCAAGTGATGATTGCAAATGGAGGAACAATAAATTGCTCTGGAAAGTGCCATAATATCAAGCTATCCATGGGAGAATATGTATTGACTAGCCCAATTCTTTCCATTCCAATGGGAGGTGGTGATGTTGTACTAGGAGTCCAATGGCTACAATCCTTGGGTACAATAGCTTCTAATTTTCAATAACTTTTCATCAAATTTTCTGTGGAAGGAAAGGAAGTTGAATTAAGGGGTATTGCAGGGAAACTAGGAAAGATAATCAGCTCTAATGGTATGACAAAGCTTCTAAAAAAGGAGAAAAGGGGTGTAATTGCACAATTATGTTCGCTAGATGTTTCCACATTAGAATCATCTATTTCTCCAGATCTCCAAAAAGTCCTGGACAGTCATTCCAAGGTATTTGAGACTCCCAAAGGTCTCCCACCTATGCGTGATCATGATCATGCTATTCATCTGATTCCAGGAAGTGTTCCTCCAAACATCAGGCCGTACATTTATCCCTATGTCCAAAAAAGTGAAATTGAACGTATGGTTGCAGAAATGCTAGAGGCTGGTATAATTCAACCGAGTCAAAGTTCTTTCTCTGCTCCAGTAGTATTGGTGCACAAGAAGGATGGATCATGGTGCATGTGTCCGGATTATAGGGAGCTCAACAAGCTCACTATTAAAGATAAATTCCCCATTCCTGTCATTGATGAATTACTGGATGAATTGCATGGATCAATTTACTTCACCAAGTTGGATCTTCGTTCAGGATATCATCAAATCAGAATGAAGATTGAAGACATTCTGAAAATGGCATTTAGAACTCATGAGGGTCATTATGAATTTTTGGTCATGCCTTTTGGCCTTACCAATGCACCTTCAACATTTCAAGGTTTGATGAATTCAATTTTCAAACCATTCCTTAGAAAATTTGTGTTAGTATTTTTTGATGATATACTTATCTACAGCAAGTCTTGGAAGGATCATGTTGAACATGTTGATAGGGTGCTACAACTATTGGAAGAGAAACAATTATATGCCAAAAGATCCAAATGTTTCTTTGGAGTCCAGGAGGTGGAATATTTGGGTCATATTGTATCTCATGAAGGAGTTAAGGTAGACCCTACCAAAATTAAAGCCATTAAGGAATGGAAAATCCCCACATCCATAAAGCAATTGCGCGGATTTCTTGGGTTGACAGGGTATTATCGCAAGTTTGTTAAGAATTATGGGAGAATAGCAGCACCTCTAATGACATTATTGAAGAAAGATGCATTTTCATGGACTCCGGAAGCAACAAAGGCCTTTAAACGTCTTAAAGAGGCAATGTGCCAAGCACCGGTCTTAGCTACACCGGACTTCACAAAAACCTTTATTGTGGAATGTGATGCTTCAGGAAATGGAATTGGTGCTGTTCTAATGCAAGATGAAAGACCCATTGCTTTTGAAAGTCGTCCAATCAAGGGATTGCTTCTAAGCAAAGCTATTTATGAGAAGGAAATTTTGGCAATACTCCATGCACTTAAGAAATGGCGACCCTACCTAATGGGAAGACACTTCAAGGTAAAAACGGATCATGATAGCCTTAAATACTTTTTAGAACAAAGATTATCCTCTGAAGAGCAACAAAAGTGGGTCACAAAGATGTTGGGTTATGACTTTGAAATCATCTACAAAAAAGGGAAGCAAAATGTGGTGGCAGATGCACTCTCAAGGAAGGATGAGGATGTGGAAGCATTGCTGTGCGCTATTTCTATCATCCAACTAGATTGGATAAATGAAGCAAGGGAGGAATGGAAGAATGACAAAGAAGTGTGGGCACTTATTCGAAAGATACAACAAGATTCCAGTACGTCTGATACATTTAGCTGGAAAAATGATTTGTTATGGTAGAAAGATCACTTATACCTCTGTAAGAATTCCCAACTAAAACAAAAGATTCTTATGGAATTGCACACTTCTCCCTTAGGAGGGCACTCAGGATTTTTAAAAACTTAACACAGGGTTAAGAAGGAATTTTTTTGGGATGGCCTTAAATCAGATATTCAAAAGTTTGTGGCAGAATGTTTGGTTTGCCAACAAAATAAAGTTGAAACAATTAAGACACCGAGTCTATTACAACCTTTATCCATTCCAAGCCAACATTGGGAGGAGGTATCAATGGATTTTATCATAGGTTTACCCAAGTCTGAGGGAAAGAGTGTCATCATGGTGGTAGTTGACAGACTTACCAAGTATGCACACTTTTGTGCATTATCACATCCATTTGAAGCCAGTACAGTTTCTACTGCATTTATGGAAACAATTCAAAAGCTACATGGAAACCCAAAGATTATTGTAAGTGACAGAGATCCCATTTTCACTGGAAATTTTTGGACACAATTATTTTCTTGTCTTGGTACTCAGTTAGCTCATAGCTCATCTTATCATCCTCAATCTGATGGGCAAACTGAGATAGTAAACAAATGTTTGGAAGGATATCTTCGTTGCTTTGTATCTGATAAACAGACACAATGGGTCAAATGGTTGCCTATGGCTGAATGGTGGTATAACACTTCCTTTCATACAGCAACAAAAATGACCCCATTTATGGCACTTTATGGGTATCAACCATCATCCATCACATCATATTTAAGAGAAAATTCTAAGGTTCAGGCAGTGGAACATCACATCAAACATCAACAACAAGTCCTCCAACTCTTAAAGGATAACCTCGTGTTGGCACAGAATAGAATGAAACAACAGGCAGATCAACATCGCAGTGAAAGAGCCACAGTCTTACATGCTTATCAATTCCTTCAAGATAGAGTACTTTTCACATTTCTCCCCATAGGTTTCAAGGACCCATCTCATTGAGTAATCCTCTATTGTTGGTAGCACCACTAAGGCTAATGCATATTTATACATCATGGATTCTCTAGTTACAACATTATTCATTATATTTGGATGGGTCAAACATGAGCCTAAAGAACACATTTTAATGTTGGGTCCCTATAATACTAGTGATTACCCCATTACTATTGTAGTTATACCCCTTATTTATATTGTTGTGCTCCCATTGCCCCCATATTGTTATTAATGTGCCCGTAGAATCCCTCTATTGTTATTTTTGTGGCTTTATATTATTATTGTTAGGTCGGTTGGATTATATTGTGACTCCATAGACTCCTATATATAGAAAGGAGGTTTTGTCATTTGAATCATCGAATAATTGTTCATTTATGTAATGTAAAGGAGGTTTCCCCCTCGAAGAGGCTGAATTCTAAGGCGTTGATCTATCTTTTCTATCTTTTCTTGAGCTGGTTTCATAACATTTGGTATCAGAGCTTTGGATTCTAGGGTTGCGCTGCTCCAAACAAGTCATCGTGGCATTTTCGCTATAACCTTTTTCTGTGACGTTTCAGAAGTCACAAAAAAAACCCATTTGAGAAGAAATCACGCTGAACCTTGGGTCCGAATTTCGGAGCTTTTTGCATGATATTTTCGAAGATATGATCTGAGGAAGTGGGTCTTTTTGCAGACTCCTGAACTACACTCAAAACAGGTGACCTGGGGAAAATCGTCATAACTTTCTTTTTGAGCATCGGATTGAAATTTCGTAAGAGGGTACAGAAAGAGGACGGACCTTAATTTTATTCTATATACTTTTCAGAGTCAAAGGTTGAATCAGTGACATGTTGCACTTCATACAAGTTCGCTCTACTGAACTAGTCTATAATCAGGTCACTGCGGGAGATTGTGCATAACTCCTTCTTGGAGAGTCCAATTTGGATCAGACTAGTGGCATTGGAAAGAGGACATAGAAGGCTACTACACGTCACAATTTCAAAACTGGATGATTCGAAATTACAGAGATACATCAGATTCAATATCAGGCTTCTACAAAGTAAAAAAAGGTGTGTAGTTTTTATTTTTTATTTTTGCATAAGCTTGGTTTGAAGGAATTCAAAGGGCATAGTAAAGCATTATTATCGGTAACTGATGCCCCGAGGAAAGAAAATGCAAACACCTAGTAAGGAACCTGAAAGCTCTAGCATGACTCATGAAGAAGAGGAAGAAATGCTACATGACATATCAAAATTACAAGAACAAGTGCAACAAATGTCACGCTCACAAAAGCTAACAGATGCTAAGATAAATGGCGTGGAATCTAAGATAAAGGGCATGGAAGCTAAGATGGATGATCTGAAGATAGATTTGAGGATAGATTTGAAGACAGATATGGCAGATTTGAAGACAGATTTGACAAATTTTCTACAAGAAATACTTACTAATGGTGAAAAGGTTGTAAAGGAAACTCATGATGTGAACAAAAGAAATGTTAATCATGATTCCATAGACTCTAATGTTGGATCGAAGACCCACCATATTCCAAAAATCGATATGAGGAAGTTTGATGGCAAGGATCCCACCACATGGATATTACAGATGGAGCAGTTCTTCGATCTCAATAATGTGCAAAACACACAAAAGGTACGTATGGAAACTTTATATTTGGAACCAAATCAATTTGTATGGTATCAATGGCTTTGCTCTTGTAAACAATTTATCACTTGGGCAATTTTTACGGAAGAATTGATAGCACATTATGAGGATACAAAAAGCAACACTTTTTTTAGCCAATTGATAAGTCTCAAACAAAAGGGTTCAATAATGGAGCACATTGAGGAGTTCCAAAAATTGAACATAAGGGTAAAAGATATTCCAGAGCAGCATAGGATTGATGTGTTCATAGGGTCTTTAAAAGATAATATCCAACATGATGTTCGACTTTGGGAACTTGATTCATTAGAGAAGGCATTCAAGTTAACAAGAAAAATGGAAAGCAAAATTATGGCAACCAGGAAGCATACCACTCACAACTATAAAGACGGAAGTGCAGTTGCCCCTAGTCTTCCACAACCTATAAGGTTGACACCACAACAATTGGAAGAAAAAAGAGCAAAAGGGCTTTGTTATAGTTGTGACAGAAAATACACTAAAGGTCATAAGTGTGCTGAGAAGAAATTATTCTACATAGATTGTGAAGAGGAAGAAGAAAAGGAGCAAGAAAGGTCAAAAGAACAGGATATGCTCCAGGAAAAAAGCCTAGATGAAGAACAAATAAATACGACCATATCTTGTAATGCATTGGCAGGAATTACCACTCCCCAAACCATCAAGATAGAAGGAAAAATCAAGAAGAAAAAGGTCATAGTGTTGATTGATTCAGGAAGAGCCCACAATTTTATTCATTGTAGGGTAGCAAAAGAATTGAATTACTATCTATATCCAGCACCAGAGTGTCAAGTGATGATTGCAAATGGAGGAACAATAAATTGCTCTGGAAAGTGCCATAATATCAGGCTATCCATGGGAGAATATGTACTGACTAGGCCAATGCTTTCCATTCCAATGGGAGGTGCTGATGTTGTACTAGGAGTCCAATGGCTACAATCCTTGGGTACAATAGCTTTTAATTTTCAAGAACTTTTCATCAAATTTTATGTGGAAGGAAAGGAAGTTGAATTAAGGGGTATTGCAGGGAAACCAGGAAAGATAATCAGCTCTAATGGTATGACAAAGCTTCTAAAAAAGGAGCAAAGGGGTGTAATTGCACAATTATGTTCGCTAGATGTTTCCACATTAGAATCATCTATTTCTCCAGATCTCCAAAAAGTCCTGGACAGTCATTCCAAGGTATTTGAGACTCCCAAAGGTCTCCCACATATGTGTGATCATGATCATGCTATTCATCTGATTCCAGGAAGTGTTCCTCCAAACATCAGGCCGTACAGATATCCCTATGTCCAAAAAAGTGAAATTGAACGTATGGTTGTAGAAATGCTAGAGCCTGGTATAATTCAACCGAGTCAAAGTCCTTTCTCTGCTCCAGTAGTATTGGTACACAAGAAGGATGGTTCATGGCGCATGTGTCTGGATTATAGGGAGCTCAACAAGCTCACTATTAATGATAAGTTCCCCATTCTTGTCATTGATGAATTACTGGATGAATTGCATGGATCAATTTACTTCACCAAGTTGGATCTTCGTTCAGGATATCATCAAATCAGAATGAAGATTGAAGACATTCCGAAAACGGCATTTAGAACTCATGAGGGTCATTATGAATTTTTGGTCATGCCTTTTGGCCTTACCAATGCACCTTCAACATTTCAAGGTTTGATGAATTCAATTTTCAAACCATTCCTTAGAAAATTTGTTTTAGTATTTTTTGATGATATACTTATCTACAGCAAGTCTTGGAAGGATCATGTTGAACATGTTGACAGGGTGCTACAACTATTGGAGGAGAAACAATTATATGCCAAAAGATCCAAATGTGTCTTTGGAGTCCAGGAGGTGGAATATTTGGGTCATATTGTATCTCATGAAGGAGTTAAGGTAGACCCTACCAAAATTAAAGCCATTAAGGAATGGAAAATCCCCACATCCATAAAGCATTTGCGCAGATTTCTTGGGTTGACAGGGTATTATCGCAAGTTTGTTAAGAATTATGGGAGAATAGCAGCACCTCTAACGACATTATTGAAGAAAGATGCATTTTCATGGACTCCGGAAGCAACAAAGGCCTTTGAACATGTTAAAGAGGCAATGTGCCAAGCACCGGTCTTAGCTACACCGGACTTCACAAAAACCTTTATTGTGGAATGTGATGCTTCAGGAACTGGAATTGGTGTTGTTCTAATGCAAGATGAAAGACCCATTGCTTTTGAAAGTCGTCCAATCAAGGGAAAGTTTCTAAGCAAAGCTATTTATGAGAAGGAAATGTTGGCAATACTCCATGCACTTAAGAAATGGCGACCCTACCTAATGGGAAGACACTTCAAGGTAAAAACGGATCACGATAGCCTTAAATACTTTTTAGAACAAAGATTATCCTCTGAAGAGAAACAAAGTGGGTCACAAAGATGTTGGGTTATGACTTTGAAATCATCTACAAAAAAGGGAAGCAAAATGTGGTGGCAGATGCACTCTCAAGGAAGGATGAGGATGTGGAAGCATTGTTGTACGCTATTTCTATCATCCAACCAGGTTGGATAAATGAAGCAAGGGAGGAATGGAAGAATGACGAAGAAATGTGGGCACTTATTCGAAAGCTACAACAAGATTCTAGTACGTCTGATACATTTAGCTGGAGAAATGATTTGTTATGGTACAAAGATCGCTTATACCTCTGTAATAATTCCCAGCTAAAACAAAAGATTCTTATGGAATTGCACACTTCTCCCTTAGGAGGGCACTCAGGATTTTTAAAAACGTACCACAGGGTTAAGAAGGAATTTTTTGGGATGGCCTTAAATCAGATATTCAAAAGTTTGTGGCAGAATGTTTGGTTTGCCAACAAAATAAAGTTGAAACAATTAAGACACCGGGTCTATTACAACCTTTATCCATTCCAAGCCAACGTTGGGAGGAGGTATCAATGGATTTTATCACAGGTTTACCCAAGTCTGAGGGAAAGAGTGCCATCATGGTGGTAGTTGATAGACTTACCAAGTATGCACACTTTTGTGCATTATCACATCCATTTAAAGCCAGTACAGTTTCTACTGAATTTATGGAAACAATTCAAAAGCTATATGGAAACCCAAAGATTATTGTAAGTGACAGAGATCCCATTTTCACTGGAAATTTTTGGACATAATTATTTTCTTGTCTTGGTACTCAGTTAGCTCATAGCTCATCTTATCATCCTCAATCTGATGGGCAAACTGAGATAGTAAACAAATGTTTGGAATGCTATCTTCGTTGCTTTGTATCTAATAAACAGACACAATGGGTCAAATGGTTGCCTCTGGCTGAATGGTGGTATAACACTTCCTTTCATACAGCAACAAAAATGACCCCATTTATGGCACTTTATGGGTATCAACCACCATCCATCACATCATATTTAAGAGAAAATTCTAAGGTTCAGGCAGTGGGACATCACATCGAACATCAACAACAAGTCCTCCAACTCTTAAAGGATAACCTCGTGTTGGCACAGAATAGAATGAAACAACAGGCAAATCAACATCGCAGTGAAAGAAGTTTTGATGTAGGTGATTGGGTATTCCTACGGCTACAACCATATAAGCAAATATCCATCAAGCAAGCTAAGAAGGATAATAAATTATCACCAAAGTATTATGGTCCGTACAAGTTGTTGCAAAAGATTGGTACTATGGCATACAAATTGGAGCTTCCTGCAGCTTCTCGATTGCACCGAGTTTTCCATGTTTCATGCTTAAAGAAGGTTATAGGCGACAAGCTCCCAGTTTAAACAATATTGCCAGAACTTGACGAGGAAGGAAAAATTATATTGGAACTGGAAGCAGTTATAGAAACAAGAACTCGACAGCTACGAAATCGATTTCAGAGCACCTTATCAAGTGGAAGAACTTATCCGCTGAAGATTCCCCATGGGAGGATGAGAATTTTATGCAGAAGTATCCAGAACTACTCAAGCGTTGAGGACAACACTTTTTTGAAGGAGAGGGGCATGTTGGGTCCCTATAATACTAGTGATTACCCCATTACTATTGTAGTTATACCCCTTATTTATATTGTTGTGCCCCCATTGCCCCCATATTGTTATTAATGTGCCCATAAAATCCCTCTATTGTTATTTTTGTGGCTTTATATTATTATTGTTAGGTCGGCTAGATTATATTGTGACTCCATAGACTCCTATATATAGAAAGGAGGTTTTGTCATTTGAATCATCGAAGAATTGTTCATTTATGTAATGTAAAGGAGGTTGCCCCCTCGAAGAGGCTGAATTCTAAGGCGTTGATCTATCTTTTCTATCTTTTCTTGAGCTGGTTTCATAACAAGTTTCTAGTCCCCAATTTTCCAAGCTAGGTATAGCAAGCCAATTCCTCGAATTTTTCACACATAAAATATCAAGATGGATTAAAAATCATGTGATGATCCAAACTTGATCAATTGAAGAGCCACAATCTTACATGCTTATCAATTCCTTCAAGATAGAGTACTTTTCACATTTCTCCCCATAGGTTTCAAGGACCCATCTCATTGAGTAATCCTCTATTGTTGGTAGCACCACTAAGGATAATGCACATTTATACATCATGGATTCTCTAGTTACAACATTATTCATTATATTTAGATGGGTCAAACATGAGCCTAAAGAACACATTTTAATATTGCAATTTATTCTGATAATTTCATGGGCATGGGAATGTTTGCCCCATTTATATAATAGATCGTTTACACAAGTATGTTTGGTTATTTTTAGATGGGATAGTTAATTTTCCTTAGGGATATGTTGTTCTTTGATTTAGATAATCACATTTCATTATTTACACATTGAATTCACCCCACAGAATCATAACATTATTCAACAACATATGCAACTACATAGAAAGACCAATATTATCATAAATTCAACAGAACATAAAGGAGAAATAGAAGAAAAGAATTCACACATAAAGACACCAGGATTTGTCGGAGACTAGGGAGAAACCCAACAAGGGGAAAATCCTTTCAAATTCTTCCTCTTATTAGTTATCATAAAATGTTCAGCAAAGAGAGATTACAATGATCAACAATTTTTAACTACAAAACTATCCAGCAAAATCAACTAAAGAACATCTAAGAGATGAACCTAGCAATACTAATAATCAAAACCTTGATTCAGAATTTGTGGTCTGATAAAATGAAACCCTAGTTTTTAACTGCACGAAGAGAGTGTGCGTGTGTGTGGCTAAAACCCTCCAACCACACAGATAATCTTGTGTGCCTGCGATTGCAACCGAAAATTCCCTATGGAAACACTATGGCTGCAAATGAAAACCATAAATCGCACGTGTGAGCTTTGGTCCCTTCCATTTCGGACCTATACGAACCAATCTCCATGAACCACTTCAGACCTATGTGAGCCAAGCCAAAGAAATATGAATGATTGATGATCTCCAAATGGGGGTCACTTGACCTACATTTATAGGCTTCCAAGGGTGTCTAGATTCTTCTTAGGGCATACCTCTCCTTTTGTGCACATGTGGGTTTCCATATTAAAAATATATAATTTTCCTTAACCAAATTAAATTCTTGCAAGGGCTAGATGGAGTGTTCCTTGATGAGGAAGATTGTCCAAAGGAGGGAATTTTTCCCTAAACTACCAAATTTAAAGGGCTACATCAATTCTCCATATGAAGTCATTTCTTATTGGTCAAAAGTCTATCTCATTAAGTAGTCTTTATAAGTGATAAGTAGGTGGCATATAAAATGATCATGTGTTTCAACTATATGATAGTTCCTAACCTCACTAATCAAGAGGAAATTGTTATTATCCAAAGTGGGGTAACAAGAAACGTTTAGGAAATTGTATAAAGACATCATTAGTTGGAAGGAACACAACATAATAAGGCCACCTCACGGCTACTTTATATCACCTCAATAGATAAGGAAAAAACATTATAAAATGGGTTTTCATACACTTATGCAACTACTTTCACGAACACTCATGTAATGGCTACCTCATGGCTACCTTATATTTCCTTAGTAAATCAAGGAAAAAATAATACATAATGGGTTTTCATACACATATGCAGCTTAATTTCACTAACGCTCATGCAAATTGTTCCACATTTCCTCAAAATACATGCATGTATGCTCACATGAGTGAACTTGAATTCTTCAATGCAGTTAAGGAATAAGGCCTATATCATGTATCTCTAGGTTGACGTGTATATAAAATTTGAGCTCTCATCCCATTTATGAAGAGTACTTTGGTCTCTAAAAGTCTTTTTTTCAATCTATGAGATCTCCGTTTTAAATGAAGAACTTTGACATTGAAACTAGTCCTTTAAAAAATTCAAAATTTCTTTATAAATGGAAGTGATGCAGGCGACCCTGGTCATATGAAAATCCCTCCCTATACAAAACACTATTGGGTCTAGACTTATGGTTATGTCCACACATCTCTATCAGAAGCGTTATAGATGCACTTTTACATTAAAAACCCCGGCTATAAAACTTTATCGAATACAAAGGGTTACATGGGAAAACCTGCATTCAAAAGCATAAGACGAATTTCAAAATACATACATCCACATCTATAAATCTCTTGGGTCTGATCATCACCCCTTTTTCATTGTTCTATCGCAATATTGCTATCGCATTTATTGGGGATACACAATATTGGAATACACAGAAATACAAAGAAATCCACCCACAAACGCATAGGCCGGATCTCAAAACTTATGCACCCTCATTAATAAACTTTCGGGTCATTTGCACTGCTCCTTTACACTCCCGATCTCCGATTTCCTTGATCCCCAATTGCCCCGATCTCTAATCTCCGATTATTGGCTATTGCTATATCGGCATTCTGTTACACTGTCCATCGACCCTTCAACTCTGCGATATGCAATCAATTCTCCATTGTTCAATCAACTCTGATCCAACGTCCACATTTCATTGCACTAACGCAATCGGCGTTGGCAAGTGGTTCGGGTCCAATCCATTCATACAGACTTCCACCGATGTGATATATTTTGTTGATGTGATAAAGTGCTCTACTTTGCCAGATTATATCCGGTCCATTGATCTTAGAGATCCAACAACCACTATGCATTACTCTTCACCTCTTCATTTTGTCTCTTTACTTTGGGTTTTCTCGTTGTTTCTTCAATATTGTTGGACTTACACCTTTCGCATGTTTCCTCTGTCTACTCCATTTTCACACATGGCATTCATATATAACAATAAGATATAATAGCTTTGAAGCGGCTCAGTTACTATTATAATGATAAGGACCCAATTATGCTTTAATGCTACGATTCATAACTTAAGGAATAAAATAGAGAAGAATGCTTCAGTTTTTCCGTAGATAAATATATACAGAGACAAGTGAAGGATTTCAAAAGAAATGGCCCATTTACACACACACGGAATCATTTATTCAACATAATGAATTTACAGAGTCTCATCCCTCTGGGTCGACTACATCAATAAAAGGCCATGTTTCAATCTTGAAACCCTCGCTCTCTCCTCTCTAGTTTCTCTTGAACCTCTAACTAACCTATCTAACCTCTTTGGCTTCTCTCTCACTAACCTATCCAACCTCTGAATTATACAAAAAGATCACAATTTATACAAAAGTGGATTCATGAACCAATTCTGGTTCATAACCAAAAATCTCTCACTCTCTCCTAAAAAGTCTCTTCAACTCCACTTTTTTCTAAACAAACACGAAATTAAGCTTTCAAATTCCTCATATTCTATTCAAACCAAATAAATCTAACTGTTTGGTCTGATCTCCACACAGGGAGGATCAATCAGCCACTATGCCCATTTCTCATATTTGACAATAAATAAACACTCTCACACATTTAAATAAATAAAATTAACTAATACCTTATCTTCCAACCCCTTGTTAGTCACAACATGTGATCATGCTATCATGTTGCTGACTAGGCCTGTATGCTCTTGTATCAGACTCCCAAAGTTGAAAGTTTCCATGACCTCCTGGTCATGTGTTTCTTCTATTGTCCATCCAATATCCCAAACTTTAATTTGTAACTGGTCATCACTTTCATCACGCTGCTGATTCAATTCTTCTACCACTGTCACTTCTGTTCCTCCAGATTTCTAAATCTTATGTTTTTTTTGCCCTATTTCCTTACTGATATAAATTCCTTTTGTTAAGTTCTCTTCTTTGCTGTCCCTCTTCTCATCTGATTTCATCTTCCACAATTTCTCAACTTCCTCTTTACAATTTGTTCTTAACTAAACTCCACTGACATCTGCCTGCTGTACATTTTTTTCCACCATAGAAATTATGAAATTTTTGTCCAATTCTTCTTCACCTCTACCATTTACAAACTATTGTTTGTACTCTACAGCTTCTCTTTCATTATCATCAAAGATAATCCTTTCCTCTATGTTATCAGGTTCATCTAATAACCTTCCCAAAAAAATACAAATTTCTTCATATTCAATAAGCATGTCATTTGCATATGACTCCTCCTTCCTATATAAAACAAAATTTCCATCACAATTGTCAGATTCAAAATAACTATGGTTTTCAATCTTCATAGGTAATTCTGCCATCAAATCTTTATACTGTCCTTCTGCATAAGTTATGAAATTGTCATCAATTTTCATTTCGATACTTTCCTTTGAATAGATCCCTATAATACTAGTGATTACCCCATTACTATTGTAGTCGTATCCCTTATTAATATTGTTGTGCCCCTATTGTCCCCATATTGTTATTATTGTGCCCCATAGGATCCCTCTATTGTTATTTTTGTGCCTTTATATTATTATTGTTAGGTCGGCTGGGTTATATTGTGACTCCTTAGACTCCTATATATAGAAAGGAGGTTTTCTCATTTGAATCATCAAAGAGTCATTCATTTGTGTAATGTAAAGGAGTTTGTCCCCTCAAAGAGGCTGAATTCTAAGGTTGTCCCCTAGGAGCATCAACAACAAGTCCTCCAACTCTTAAAGGATAACCTCGTGTTGGCACGAAATAGAATGAAACAACAGGAAGATCAACATCGCAACAAAAGAAGTTTTGATGTAGGTGATTGGGTATTCCTACGGCTACAACCATATAAACAAATGTCCCTCAAGCAAGCTAAGAAGGGTAATAAATTATCACCAAAGTATTATGGTCTGTACAAGGTGTTGCAAAAGATTGGTACTATGGAATACAAATTGGAGCTTCCTACAGCTTCTCGAGTGCACCTAGTTTCCATGTTTCATGTTTAAAGAAGGTTATAGGTGACAAGCTCCCAGTTCAAACAATATTTCCAGAACTTGACAAGGAAGGAAAAATTATATTGGAATCGGAAGCAGTCACAGAAACAAGAACTTGATAGCTATGAAATCGACCAATTTCGGAGTATCTCATCAAATGGAAGAACTTATCCGCTGAAGATTCCACATGGGAGGATGAGAATTTTATACAGAAGCATCCATAACTACTCAAGCATTGAGGAAAACACTTTTTTGAAGGAGAGGGGCATGTTAGGTCCCTATAATACTAGTGATTACCCCATTACTATTGTATTTGTATCCCTTATTAATATTGTTATGCTCCTATTATCCCCATATTGTTATTACTGTGTCCCATAGAATCCCTCTATTGTTATTCTTGTGCCTTTATATTATTATTGTTAGGTCGGCTAGGTTATATTGTGACTCCTTAAACTCCTATATATAGAAAGGAGGTTTTGTCATTTGAATCATCAAAGAATCATTCATTTGTGTAATGTAAGGGAGATTGTCCCCTCAAAGAGGCTGAATTCTAAGGCATTGATCTATCGTTTCTATCTTTTTGTAAGCTGGTTTCATAACATTTGGTATAAGAGCTTTGGATTCTAAGGTTTCGCTGCTCCAAATAGGTCATCGTGGCATTTTTTCTTTAACTTTTTTTCTGCGATATTTCAGGAGCAAAAAAAAAAAACCATTTTAGAAGAAATCTCACTGAAACTTGAGTCCAAATTTCAGAGCTTTTCACTCTATATTTGCGGAGATATGATCTGAGGAAGTTGGTATTTTTGTAGACTCCTAAATTACATTCCAAACAGGTGACCTAGGGAAAATTGTCATAACTTTCTCTCTGAGAATTGGATTGAAATTTCGTAAGACATTATAGAAAGAGGACAAACTTTAGTTTCTTGTATATATTTTTTAGAGCCAAAGGTCGAAACAGGGACACGTGGCACGTCATACAAGTTTGTTCTACTGAACTAGTCTATAATCAGGTCACTGTGGGAGATTTGGCATAACTCTTCCTTGGAAAATCCAATTTGGATCAGACTGGTGGCATTGGAAAGAGGACATAGAGGGCTACTATAGGTCACAATTTTAGAAGTGGACGATCTGAAATTACAGAGATACATCAAAGGAAATATCGAGCTCCTACAAAGTGAAAAAGGGTGTGTAGATTTTTTTAAATTTTTTCTTAAGCTTGGTTTGAAAAATCATTTCGAAGGAATTCAAAGGGCATATTAGAGCATTATTATCGGTAACTAATGCCCCGAGGAAAGAAAATGCAAACACCTAGTAAGCAACCTGAAATCTCTAGCATGGCTCGTCAAGAAGAGGAAGGAATGCTACATGATATATCAAAATTACAAGACCAAGTGCAACAAATGTGACTCTCACAAAAGCTAACAGAAGCTAAGATAAATGGCATGGAATCTAAGATAAAGGGCATGGAAGCTAAGATGAATGGCATGGAAGCTAATATGGATGATTTGAAGATATATTTGAAGACAGATTTGACAAATTTTCTACAAGAAATACTTACTAATGGTGAAAGTGTAGTAAAGGAAACTCATGATGCGAACAAAAGAAATGCTAATCATGATTTCATAGACTCTAATGTTGGGTTGAAGACCCACCATATTCCAAAAATCGATATGAGGAAGTTTGATGGCAAGGATCCTGCAACATGGATATTACAGATGGAGCAATTTTTCGATCTCAATAATGTGAAAAACACACAAAAGGTAGATATTGCAACTTTATATTTGGAACCAAATCAGTTTGTATGGTATCAATGGCTTTGCTCTCGTAAACAAATTATCACTTGGGCAATTTTTACGGAAGAATTGACAGTACATTATGAGGATACAGAAAGCAACACTTTTTTTAGCCAATTGATAAGTCTCAAACAAAAGGGTTCAATAATGGAGCACATTGAGTTCCAAAAATTGAACATAAGGGTAAAAAATATTCCAGAGGAGCATAGGATTGACATGTTCATAGGGAATTTAAGGGATAATATCCAACATGATGTTCACCTTTGGGAACCTAATTCATTAGAGAAGGCATTCAGGTTAGCAAGAAAAATGGAAAGGAAAATTATGGCAACCAGGAAGAATACCACTCACAACTATAAAGATGGAAGTGTTGTTGCCCCTAGTCTTCCACAAGCTATAACATTGACACCACAACAATTGGAAGAAAAAAGAGCAAAAGGGATTTGTTACAATTGTGACAACAAATACACTAAAGGTCATAAGTGTGCTGAGACTAAATTATTCTACACAGATTGTGAAGAGGAAGAAGAAAAGGAGCAAGAAAGGTCAAAAGAAGAGGATATACTCCAGGAACAAAGCCTAGATAAAGAATAAATGAATTCGACCATATCTTGTAATGCATTGGCTGGAATTACCACTCCTCAAACCATCAAAATAGAAGGAAAAATCAAGAAGAAAAATGTAATAGTGTTGATTGATTCAGGAAGTACCCACAGTTTTATTCATTGTAAGATAGCAAAAGAATTGAATTGATTCCTATATCCAGCACTAGAGTGTCAAGTGATGGTTTCAAATGGAGGAACGATAAATTTCTCTAGTAAGTGCCATAGTATCAAGCTATCCATGGGAGAATATGTATTGACTAGCCCAATGCTTTCCATTCCAATGGGAGGTGCTCATGTTGTACTAGGAGTCCAATGGCTACAATCCTTGGGTACAATAGCTTTTAATTTTCAAGAAATTTTCATGAAATTTTCTACATAAGGAAAGGAAGTTGAATTAAGGGGTATTGTAGGGAAACCGACAAAGATAATCAGCTCTAACGGTATGACAAAGCTTCTAAAAAAGGAACAAAGAGGTGTAATTGCACAATTATGTTCGCTAGATGTTTCCACATCGAAATCATCTATTTCTCCAGATCTCCAAAAATTCTTGGACAATCATTCCAAAGTATTTGAGACTCCCAAAGGTCTCCCACCTATGCGTGATCATGATCATGCTATTCATCTGATTCCAGGAAGTGTTCCTCCAAACATCAGGCCGTATATATATCCCTATGCCCAAAAGAGTGAAATTGAACGTATGGTTGCAGAAATGCTAGAGGCTGGTATAATTCAGCCTAGTCAAAGTTCTTTCTTTGCTCCAGTAGTATTGGTGCACAAGAAGGATGGATCATGGCACATGTGTCCAGATTATAGGGAGCTCAACAAGCTCACTATTAAAGATAAGTTTCCCATTCATGTCATTGACGAATTACTAGATGAATTGCATGGATCAATTTACTTCACCAAGTTGGATCTTCGTTTAGGATATCATCAAATCAGAATGAAGACTGAAGACATTCTGAAAACAGCATTTAGAACTCATGAGGGTCATTATGAATTTTTGGTCATGCCTTTTGGCCTTACCAATGCACCTTCTACATTTCAAGGTTTGATGAATTCCATTTTCAAACCATTCCTTAGAAAATTTGTGTTAGTATTTTTTGATGATATACTAATCTACAGCAAGTCTTGGAAGGAGCATGTTGAACATGTTGACAGGGTGCTCCAACTATTGCAGGAGAAACAATTATATGCAAAAAGATCCAAATGTTTCTTTGGAGTACAAAAGGTGGAATATCTGGTTCATATTGTATCTCATGAAGGAGTTAAGGTAGACCCTAGCAAAATTAAAGACATTAAGGAATTGAAAATCCCCACATCCATAAAGCATATGCGAGGATTTCTTGGGTTGATAGGGTATTATCGCATGTTTGTTAAGAATGATGGGAGAATAACAACACCTCTAACAACATTATTGAAGAAAGATGCATTTTCATGGACTCCAAAAGCAACAAAGGCCTTCGAACATCTTAAAGAGCCAATGTGCCAAGCATTGGTCTTAGCTACACCGGACTTCACAAAAACCTTTATTGTGGAATGTGATGCTTCAGGAAATGGAATTGGTGTTGTTTTAATGCAAGATGAAAGACCCATTGCTTTTGAAAGTCGTCCAATCAAGGGAAAGTTTTTACACAAAGCTATTTATGAGAAGGAAATGTTGGCAATACTATATGCACTTAAGAAATGGCGACCCTACCTAATGGGAAGACACTTTAAGGTAAAATGGGATCATGATAGCCTTAAATACTTTTTAGAACAAAGATTATCCTCTGAAGAGCAATAAAAGTGGATCACAAAGATGTTGAGTTATGACTTTGAAATCATCTACAAAAAAGGGAAGCAAAATGTGGTGGCAGACGCACTCTCAAGAAAGGATGAGGATGTGGAAGCATTGTTGTCCGCCATTTCTATTATCCAACCAGATTGGATAAACAAAGCAAGGGAGGAATGGAAGAATGATGAAGAAGTGTGGGCACTTATTCGAAAGTTACAACAAGATTCCAGTACATCTAATACATTTAGCTGGCAAAATGATTAGTTTTGGTACAAAGATCACTTATACCTCTGTAGTAATTCCCAACTCAAACAAAAGATTCTTATGCAATTGCACACTTCTCCCTTAGGAGCGCACTCGGGATTTTTAAAAACTTACCACAGGGTCAAGACGGAATTTTTTTGGGATGGACTTAAATCATATATTCAAAAGTTTGTGGTGGAATGTTTGGTTTGCCAACAAAATAAAGATGAAACAATTAAGACCCCGGGTCTATTACAAACTTTATCCTTTCCAAGCCAATGTTGGGAGGAGGTTTCAATGGATTTTATCACAGGTTTACCCAAGTCTGAGGGAAAGAGTGTCATCATGGTGGTAGTTGATAGACTTACCAAGTATGCACACTTTTGTGCATTATCACATCCATTTAAAGCTAATACAATTTCTACTGCATTTATGGAAACAATTCAAAAGCTACATGGAAACCCAAAGATTATTGTAAGTGATAGAGATCCCATTTTCACTGGAAATTTCTGGATAGAATTATTTTCTTGTCTCGGTACTCAGTTAGCTCATAGCTCATCTTATCATCCTCAATCTGATGGGCAAATTGAGATAGTAAACAAATGTTTGGAAGGATATCTTCATTGCTTTGTATCTGATAAACAAACACAATGGGTCAAATGGTTGCCTCTAGCTGAATGGTGGTATAACACTTCCTTCCATACAGCAACAAAAATGACCCCATTTATGGCACTTTATGGATATCAGCCACCATCCATCACATCATATTTAAGAGAAAATTCTAAGGTTCAAGCAGTGGAACATCACATCGAGTGTTACACAGTAATTTGTCACTGTCTCCCTGTCAGTCACCCTATTGTGTCAGAAATTCATAATAATCAAGTTCATGCCTTCTGAACTGGTCAAAAGCCCACTTTTCGAAAGTTTTCCTCATCAGCGCGTCTGTTTCTAAAATATCCGCGATGATTGGTGCTTTATAACAGACCGCATGCGCTGCCAGCGCGGAAGCACACGCCTTTCCCGCGCTGATCAAATTTCATGACCAATGCAACCCCTGTTTGTATTTACCCGCGCTGACATGGCCTTTTCCATTATGTCATTGCGACGTCAACGCGCCAGACTAGTTATGCACCCGCGCTGATTCAGTTTTGGCGAATTTGTTCCAACAGCCAGCCTTCCAGATAACTCCAGGCTTGGTTGTTGGCTTTGTGAGTATCGACTCCCTTCTATGGCATGTTTGTTCGACCCTTTGCAACCACTTCCCTTGAGGATAATCTCATCCTTCCACCCTTTTAGGAGGCTCCTTCTCCTATATAAACTTCCACCATTACCATGAGCAGCTAGTTTGGAATAGCTTGGATTGTGTAGAGCTTATAGTGCTTAGATTGTTGCTATTATAGGTAGTTGGTGTGATAAGTGTGGAAGAGCATGATAGCTTAGGGAAGGTTGTGTTGTGTTGCTTTTGTGAGAGAGAGAGTTTCTTGTCTTGGGAGAATCATTTCCAAAGGTGAATGCTTGAGACACTTGCTGTCTGGCCCCTCCTGAGAAGGATACTGACGTCAGAACATTTGGTTGTACTCTTCTCTGCTTGATTAATAATAGATGACTACTATTATTGTTCCATTCTCATTTGTCTATGCAATGGTTAAATGTGAATTACATCTTTTCTGACTGATGTATGGTTGCTTTTATTAGATTTCACGCTTGTGTTTGTTTCCTCTTCGTGTGTGCAGGTGTCTATTCGCGGAGATCGCGGAGGATCGTGACCAGCCAGAGCGAAGGAGTGAAGGTGGCATCTCTTCATCAAACGATAGCGCTGGAATCCAAATAGGTGCTCTTTACCTCTTGTTTAATTGCAATTAGGAACATGCATAGTAGCATTGACTGATTGTTGCTAGACCCTTGCTAGGCTAGTAGGGATCGCCTCTATCCGTAGAGGGGATTTACCTCTCCAACAATTTGGCGACTCCGTTGGGGATCAGACTTTTGTCTCTTGTGTCCATTCTTTGTGTTTGAATTTGATTTTTTCTCTCTTGTCAAGTTTTGGGGATTGTTTCTCTGCCTGTAGCCTTCCTGGGTCCATCTGGGAAGTGTCTTGATTGTTAAAAGAGTTTCTACCTTTGGTTTGGGAGTTTTGTACTTTGATTCTACTCGTTTTTACCATCAGCACGGTTTAATTCAAAACAGACGCGCTGACGTCGCACACCTGCTTCTTTGTTTTCCCTGTCATCGCTCCTGTACGATTAACAGTCGCGCTGACCTCATTTTTGAGACAGCGCGCTTTATCCGTGTCCTTCCGCACTGACACCGCAAAGTTGCTACGGGCCTTCTCCTGTCAGCGCCGAGTTGCTGAAGGCTACCCGCACTGATCCTGTAGAATTCATTTTTGTCCAAATTAGCCTCCTGAACTTGTTGCTTTGACTTTCCCCTCTTTTCTCCACTTGGCTTGTGACTTGTTTTTCATTACCTGAACTCTGAGCTACTTGTTTGCGGGGTCTTGTTCCACAAGGTTTCGTTTTTGCTCATTTTTTGGTTTTGCAAATACCTTCCTCTTTGCTTTCGCTGCTTGGTTTGTATTTCCGCCATCACTTTTACAGTTGTTGGTTTGTGTTGAATCTTTAATTGACTGGTTGGGACTCTTATCCTCCGGGTATTTGCCTTTCTCCATTGATTTTGCACTCTAGCCCTAGGGCATCTAGTGGCCGTGTGTGTGTCAAGCCTTCCGTAAGGATCTTGTTCTCTAGTTTGACCAGCCAACTTCAGATTTGATTTTACACTTGTTCGGTGATTGGTAAAGTGTTTCTGGTTGTGTTTCCGAGCGGTTTGTACTTCTTCCTTGCTTGCGATCCTTGCTTGTTTTGCTGAGCTTAGATCACATAGCTCGTGCGGTACTTGGTTTTCCTTTTGGTTTGGAGATCTTTGTTGGATGTTTTGGGAACTTTGTGTGCTTTCATTAAGTGATTTGCTTGGTGTTCCGGTTCCTCCAAATTCATTTAGATGCTTTGTGCCATTGAAATAAAATCAAACTAGTAGCTTTGCTTTTGAGAATTGAAAAGGAAAAGAACATTTCATTGATTCGTATTTTCAAAAGAAAAAGTTTCCTTTCCTTGCTTTTAAGCTGCATTAGGTTGTTTGATTGCTCGTATGCGTTTTGTTTGATCAAAAATTCTTTACCTTCTCATAGCTAGAATTCATCGAACAAAATGGTATTCTTTGGCATGCCGTTTGCATCTAGGAAATTGTGAGAGAACATACGATAGGACCTGAAATCGAAACTTAATTTCAAGATCAACTATAAAATGAACTGAATTAACCTAAAAATGCATTGGAACTAAACGCAAACATCTAGAGGTCTAGGTTAGAGACGTGTTCCGGCGTCTTTAAACATAGTCACTGTTGTTTCACATTATGGTTGGGTGATTCCTCCTTCTGTGACTCAATAGTGGTCTAACACGGACTGCGCTCCCACGTACCGTCGTGTATATAGGGAGACCCCACTAGGCTTTTATCCTTTATCCATAGGAAGCTGAGTCTGCCGCCTTGCGAACTGTAATGCACCGAACAAAGCATTCAGGAAGATTGACTGCAGTACGGAAAGTCCTTGGCTCTCATACGATTGCTAAGGTGTATAAGCAGTTTTACGGGTCGCCTGGTAAACCCTATACCTAGAGTCTCCAGAGCAGTCACTTTTGATCCTTTTCGGACTCCCTAAATGAAAAGGTGCCTGTGAGCGTCTTGTCACTTCGTGCTCATTAAACATTCGAAGGAGACTGGAGTCATCTTTTCGTCCTTTTCTCGACTCTTGAAACATGAAAAGGTCAAGTTTGGTTCTTGTGTCTTAAAATTAATTCAGCCACAATAACATCACCTGGTTAGATCTTGTGTGCGTTAGTTTTGAGTAGGGACTTTATCGTTAGTTTGCTTTAGGTTTTCTAAGGGGTCTTGTCATCCTGGCTGACCCGTCAACTCCCGGTCCAAGTGATCAAGGTTCTCCATCTTCTGTTGCTCCAGAGGTACCAGTTGTAAGCGGTACTCTTCCCATTGTTTCGAGTATCCAGCCTATCAACGTACGTGCCCCAGGCGACGAAGATTACATAGAAGATTGGAATCCTATCTGGGATCCTGACGGCGATTATACCCCTCGTACTCCTCTCGGTATGTCGTCTCCAATGTCTACCTCCCCCATGGATGAGACATCTTCCAGCACAGGTGAAACACCTGTGGTGACGGACATTGAAACTCCGATCCCGGCTTCCTCTCCACTCCCTCCGCGATATCCGTCCATGAGGGATAGGATAGCCGCTAGAACTACTTCTACGACTATATGGGATCCTAGTCTTATTGCCACCACGGGGCCCTTTATTTCGCGACCTCTTAATACACCTCTTACGTCGGGTCTTAATACGCCCGTTACCTCAGTTCCTACCAATCCAACCGTTTGTGTAGCGCACTCGACTCCGGTCGTCAGTGCTGTCACAGCATTCCTCATCTACAAACCCTGAAGCTGGGCCCTTTCCTGGTGGTGTTCCAGGAGCAGGGTCGTATGATGCCCATGGGCAGCCCATTGTGGACCCAGACTACCAAGGTCCAGTCTTTTATTATGACGCTAACGGTCAGTACCTCGAGAATGTTTCGTCCCTGCCTCGTCGTCCTTTCGAGGAGAACCAGGAACCGTTGGACGTTACATATGATCCTGTTACTCATGTTTTTCATAGGCGCCGGAACCCTCCCGGACAGCCCCAAGGACTTCCCAATCAAGGCCAGTCGCCTTATGTGCAAACCCCTCAAGGGCAACCACTTTATGGCTCGCCTTACCCAGGACAATCTGGGGGCCCACAGGGACAACCCTACCAGGGACAACCCTTGGCCGTTGGAGGTCCGTCGTATTCATACCAGAGTCAACCTACTGGATATCCAGGGCAACCTAGTACTCAGCAAGGTTACCCAACTGGACAACCCGGGCAACCTTACCTTCAACAAGGCCAACCCGACTTCCAGCAAGGGTACCCATCTGGACAAACTGGGCAAGTTTATACTCCTCAAAATCAACCAGCAGTCCAGCAGGGATATCCTCTTGGGTAGGGGGGGCAACCCTACTTACAGCAGGGCCAACCTACTGCCCAGTCTGGTCATCTTTCTGGGCAGGGTGGGCAACCCTACGTTTAGCAGGTTCAACCCACTGCTCAACCCATCCATCCTTCTCGGCAAGGGGGGCAGCCTGCTATACAGCAAGGCCAACCCACTGCTCAGCCTATGCACCAGGGGGGGCAGCCTGCTATACAGCAAGCCCAGCCCTCTGCTCAGTCTGTGCACTCTGGGGGGCAGACGGGCCAACCTTCTATGCAGCAAGGTCAACCTGTTGTCCGCCCTAATCATCCATTTGGACGAGCTGGCCAACCTCAGGGTCAACCAGCTGTTCAGCCAGCTCAGTCATCCGTTCTGCAAGGACAACCCTTGGTGGGCCACGGACAACCTAGCACCTAGCAGGTTCATCCTGCTGGCCAGCCAGGTCCATCTCAAATCCAACCAAGTCAACCTTCGGGACAAATGATTCAACCCTAGCCGGTTCAAGGACATTACTCTGGGCCTCAAACTCAATCCGGTTACCAAATGCAAGGTGGGCCACAGCCTCAACCTTCTTACCAGACGCAGCCTCCCTATCAGGCTCAGTATGGGACCCAGCAACCATATGGCTACCAGCAACCCCAGGGGCAACCTCAGTTTGCTCCTTACCAAAATTATCAGTATGGTGCACCTGTAGGACAAGTTGCTAATACATGGGGAGCTGGGGGGCAGACACAGGGGCAGCTGTCCGCATATGGCCAGAATCCGTATGGACAGAACCCCTACGGACAAAGTCCCTATGCACCAGGCCCTTTTGGGCCAGGTCCGTCGGGACAGAGTTCTTACGCACCAGGCCCTTTTGGGCCAGGTCAGTCCAGACAAAGTTCGTGGGGGCAACCACCATCTGGTTGGAACCCTAATGTTGCCTCGAATCCGCAACCACAGATGTCCTTCAACCCGCAGTTACCGTTCTTAGCAACATTGGAACTACCTGATGTGTCCAAGTTAACAAATGATCCTATTTTACATAATCCGTATTGGCCACCGGTTCCGACAAAAATACCAGGTGATTGTCCAAAGTTTGATGGCAAAGCTGGTGAAGACCCTCAGGCCCATGTAATGACTTATCACCTTTGGTGTTCATCGAACTCATGGCTTGATGATTCTATCCGGCTTCGCCTCTTTCAGAGAACTCTCACTGGTTCAGCTACTAAGTGGTATATCGAACTAAATCGCGGCATGTTTCAAGATTTCAACTCGTTGGCTATGGCCTTATTGACTCATTTTCAGTTGCCCATTCGGTACGAGACCGGGACACATCTCCTCACGTCTCTCAAACAGGATACGGCTACGCACATCTCTGATCATATACATGAATGGAGAAGGCGTCGTCGCTTGATCAAATTTTGGATTCCTGATCAACTCCTGACCGACTGGTTCAAGACTTCCTTTGTCCCTAAGATTGCAAAAGACATCGCAATAGGAGCATGTGTAACTGAAGAGCAAGCAATCGCGTGAGCTCAGTACCTCGACTTAGTGTACTCTCAGTCAGGTACTTTGTATGAGTATTTGCCAGATGCCCCGAGGCCTGGACAGCCCAAGGCTCCGCCAAAGCCTTCCGTTGATGGAGTCATTGGTTCTGTGAATTCGTCATCAAAGAAATCGGCCGCGAACCCTGGGAAGCAGAAACAGAACGCCTCTAACGAAAATGCTTCTCAGGGCCAATCAATTTCTAGGAGTACCTCCGAGGTAAACGTCGTTCATTCCACCGCGGCGGATAAATCCTCGAAAGGGAAAAAGAAAGGGAAGGCTAAAGATAAATCTGGAAAGCCCAAGCAGGACCCTCCTAAACCTCCCTCCGAGGAAGGAGCTAAGCGGAAACCTAAGTATCCTTGTCTCATCTGCGATGAGGACCACTATACCAAGGATTGCCCAAGGCGGTCCGAAGTTAGTCGACTTTTAAAAGGTGCTCCAGGGCCTCCTGCTGTGCTAAAAGAGCCTTTCCCTTCCCAGCGGACCCAAATGGTGGCAGATCCTTCTCAATCCTCTTCCTCGTTCGGTTCTCAAGTGTTCATGGCTGGAACGATCCCCATCCATGTTTCAACTCGAGCGAAAGATTATCCATCTCCAGCCGGGAAGAGCCGGAGGTTCCCTCCTGTTGTGGGGGAAAGTATCCAACTCGGAATGACCCTAACCCACTCTAAGGGTGACAGTTCCTTAGCAACAGCTGAAAGCAAAGCTATCTAAAGTTTCTTCTTTATGACATGCAAGAGATAAAAGGAATAGATCCACTTACCGATGTCTTGCGCAAATGGTCGATCCAATCTCCTTTGTTTGCCGCTTGCTCCCAGCTCCAAGTCTTTTTACGGGCCCAGCTACACGAGATCCTGCAAATAAGACAAGAAAAGGAAACTACAAGAAGCATGCATTCATAATCGATTTAAGGATTAGCATAAATCAAAGACGCAAGTAAAACAACACATCATTGAAACACATGCAAATAGAAGAACCTCAAATGCTTTATTAATATATGGAAGTAAGGTTCAGGCGGTGATACAACCATGAGAGGTCTAATCCAGCATCACCTTCCCGACGGAGAGAAATCTCTTCTTCACCTCCCTCAAGCAATCACCCAATGCTCACAACTGTAAACCAACAGCAATCCTTTGCGCTAAATTCCGGCCTCCAGATCCCATGGGATGAGATCCTTATATAGAGTTTTGGAGTGAAGATAAGTCAGCTTGATGTGTGACTTGTTGTCCTCTTCAACTCCAATTGTTCTTCAGTTCTTCACTTGGAGTTTCTGCCTTCCACTTGGAGTTTTAGAAGCTCTTAACTCATCATTAGGCGAATCTTATGATCAAGTGTCTTTCTGGAAGCTTCCTGGGCACTGGCACATTGAGAAAAAGATTCCTCCACATGTCAAAGTACGTCCAGCGCAGGTAGCCTTTGTTGTACCTGCTATGCAACGCAGGTAGCCCTTGTTGCACTTGCTATGCAGCGCAGATGCCTAGTGGAGTAGCTGCTTTGATCCAAAATTGACCTGTTTTTGAGTGTTTTTCAGTGGAGAACTGATTTGCAGTGTTGTGGTTTGCTGACCTTGTTCCTCTAAGGGTAAGAACAACATGTTTAGGGAATTTGGATCCCTCAGATTATTGACATTTCATGCTCTATGTTGTAAGGCACAAAAATTTCTATAACAGTTGCCCCCTAAAGTATGAGGTCGTTTATCGGGTGAAATGCTTTATTAGGAGGATCCGAAGTTCATTCAATCGTCGGGAGGTGACCTGTAACAAAATACAATACAATACATTATCTTTTCATACTTTCTTTTCATGATCTAGCTGATGCGGGCATTTCCCATGATCAGCTTTATAAATACATTTGTTGTACATAAACAGATGATCGTCTGATAATAGACTGATAATTCTCTGCTTTTAATTATCATCCTTTTTAGTAGGATGATCATCTGCTGCACATGTCTATGTTTTTATCTCCTGAATATATATCGCAGCCCGGATGGATGAAACTAGATCCGGGGTCTTCAAACTTGTCCGATCTTCACTCTAGTACAAGTCGATCCATGTGAGAATTTCTTGAAGTCGAACATGGAAAGACATCACTTGATTACCAGTCAATAATGTAAACTGTTAACAAGCGCGAGAGGAATCACCGATAATGATGATGACCCTCAAGGTACTGCAGCACAATTCACGTGGCGTGAATATAGGATCTGACGTCAAACACCACGCAAAGTCTCCTGGTCGAAGGTCATTAATGTATACCTATCGCCGGGAGTGAGAAACTTGCCATTGAGGCATGCAAGCTTCAAAGTACTGAGGGGGTGTTCCTAGATCAGCTTCTTGGATAATGAGCTGATGTCGACAAGAAGTGATCCGTCAAAGGAGGGCCTTAATGAATCCCACATCAGTGACACGGAACGGAGCTAGTGATGATGGTGAAAACGATTTGTGAAATATGATTCAGGGTGGCGGTCATGGAAGGATGAAAGATGATGTACGGTAGTGGATGGGACCCGGTTGACACTTTCTGAATGACATCTCTTGAACATATAACGACACTGATGTGATGGATCGGTAGCATTACCCCATGTATGGATGGTATGGCGAGACCATGGTGAAGGGACCGGTGAATGATAATAACCCAACCCGATATTTACGGAGGCAAAAGTGTCATGTTCAAGAGCGACTTGCTACCATTAAGCTTTGAGGTTCTCCCAATTTTTCCCCAGTCATTTCTGACCAGTACCTCTTTATTTTTGTCAAGCTTGAGGAGGATAACATATGCTTGTTCTATAACCTGCCCTTCGGGCAAGCCCATCGCTATGTTTTTAATGAGCCTAGCGATAGGGAAACTCGTTCTCGTCCAAAGACAAGTTTGTCGCTATCTAATATCTTTAACGAGCCCAGCGACAAAGACAACTCGGTCCTTTTCATTTTTAGAGAGTCTGAAAAGTGTACATAAAGTAGACTCCAGGGGTCCTTTTTCGTCATCTAATCCCTTAAGTCCGAAAAAGTATAAAACAATACAAAAGGGATGAATGTTCGATATCTTTATCGAGCCGAACTAGACAAGCGCTCGATCTTTTTGTGCAATAATCCCTCAGGTCCAAAAAGATTAAAATCTAGAGGAGGGATAGCTCTTCCGGTCCTTTTAACGAGCTGGAAGGCCAAAACTCGGCAAACTTTTCATTTTTTACGAGTCAGTGAAAAGAGCTCAAAGAAGACTCGTATTTTGAGGAACGAGTGATAAACAGGGATATCAGCAGATTCCAGGTACAGGTTGGAATTTTCCAATCACGGCAGTATTACAAGGATGGCTAGGTGAGATCACTCTTCGCAGCTGTTCCTCAAAATAGGTAAACAATCAAGTGGATGTGAATGATCGGCCAAATGAAAAGTGGAGGTGACGGTGCACAAACACGACCAAGGCTTTTATGGCCGATGAATTTACGGTCTCAAATGGTTATTTACCGGTTCATTTTTTCTGAATGAGCTTGAACTCTGGGGGAAGCCTACTCATAAGCTTATGTTTATTTTTTAACGAGCATGAATTTCCGCATTAAAACTGCTCGGATTTTGCGTTTATTTTTTAACGAGCATGAACTTTGCCAAAACTGCTCATTTGATAAGGTCAAATTCATATTTTACCATGACTAGTTTTTCTTTTCCAGAGATAGTACTGTTTCCATCAATTGCTGCAACAAACTTCTTAGAAACGGATATCATGAAGTAAAAATACTAATATTTCACTTTGAACTACGTAAAAAGCAATTAAAAGATGTTTTTACCTCTCATTTTACCATTTCATGTGCATTTGGTTTGTTCGAGCTTTGGAGGTGCCTCTTCCTCTCGATTTTTCACCAGCTGATTCCGGGAGATTCTGTGGACGATTTTCAGTGTCGTTTCCACCAGGTAGGAGCTAAACCCTAGCTCTATCTTTTCATGGTCTTATTTCTCAGTTTTATGCTTGTTTTCCTGCCCCCATGAGCCCCTGGGGTTTCTCTAGGGCGCTCTGCCATCAGCGCAGGTGCCCTATATCGAAACCTGCGTTGGGGTTTTTCATTTTCAAAGGCAGTTTGCCTCCCAACGCAGGTGAGACCTTTCCCCACCTGCGTTGGGCGCAGAAAACTTCTTGGTTGCATATTTTTTCATGAGAATTTTGCCATTTTCTTTACTGAGTCAGGGATCTTACTCCTCCTCTTGTTGGTTTTGCAGAGTTTATTGGAGCAGAATGACTCTTACGTGGCAAGAACGAGAGCATGAAGAGGAGGACATGATTGCCCTCCATGATCCTGTTACCGTGAGCGCGTTGCGGAACTGTGGCTTGCTAAAATTCTTCCGCATATCTAGCATGAGGGCACAGATACGTTTACTGCAGTACCTGCTTGATGCTTGGGATCCTGTTAACCAAGTGTTCCAGATTAGGGGCAAGTCCATCCCTTTGACCATAGTGGACATTTACTTCTTGACTGGGTTGTCAAGGCGGGGTGCCCCCATTTCCTTGCCCGGTTCGGCCCGAGGGAGTGATTCCGTGAAAGATTATATCCGTCAGTATTGCAGGGAGGGATCTCAGCCGAGCAGAGACGGCAAGATTTCTATCTATGATGTCACTGACAGGTCTCTCAGGTCTATTCTGTACACGATTTGTAGGATGGCCGGTAGTGCATCCCCTCATGTTACCAACAGGTCATATGTGCAGCACGCCCTGGAATGTCTTCAGCCGAAAGTTTTTAACTGGTGTGATGCAGTACTGGTTCAGATGAAAAACCAGTTGACCAAAGTAAAGGACAGGAGACTGAAGAATTTTGGCTTTGGTTCAGTTTTGACTGCCTTCGCTTTGGAGAAGATACCCCTGATGCAACCTCAGTACATTGTCCTCGACTTGCCATCTCCTACTGAGCCACGCATGCAGAGGTGGGTTGACCACATGGCTAGACATGCAGGTCAATCTAAGATTACTTTTACTGATGCCTTCTTTAGGTGGTTCGAGCGGCAGGATATGGCTTTTTCCGAGTATCCATATATTGGCATGGATTTCCGAGGTGATCCGGATTTGGTACTACCGGATGGCGAGCAGTGGGGTGATCTTGGTAAATATTTTGACCTTATCACTGTTTACTGTTTTTTATTTATAATGTCCTTGTGCTTTACTCTATCAAGACTCTAATCAAACTCATGTGTGCCTGCAGATGTGGGCCCCGTCCGTCCAGCAGTTCGTCCGGGAGTTTCGGCCGCTGCCCCAGCAGGGGAGGCTCCAGGGAGGGCTATTCTCCGTGACCTTGACTTGGCCGAGACTCTTGTTGCTATGCAGGAACAGGTCGAGGGTCTTACCTTCGGGATTCCGGATGTACGGATTGACGAGTTGCCTCTGCGATTGCAGCGACATACTGCTGGTGTTCCTAGACGATGGTCTCGTCTTCTGCGCATGATTGCACAGGCCGTGGCATGTTATCATGAGCATCACTAGGCTAGGGTGCCCCCCAGCCATTTTTGAGTTTTGGGGTCGTATGACCGATTTTGTCTTGGTTACAGAACATTATATGTAAACCGTAAACAGCTATATATATTTTTGATTTTCAGGGTTTATTCCAGTTTTTATGTGATCCATGTATGAAACATCGATGATGCTTCTCTTTTTATCAAATTTGCAAATGTCTATCTAACACATAGTTTGCTAATGAGTCGGTTAATGTGTTTAAGTTTCTGGAAATGTGTTGATATTGGATAAAATCAAACTGTCTTTCCAAGATTTTAACTCTTAGGAACTTGCGATAAATAGCTGGATTTCGGACAGAGTAGGTACCTTTGAGCTGTAGTACCACGAGCTGTGAGTCTAGCCTGACAACTAGCCTGCGTATGCCATGGGTGATGGCATCAGAGAGGAGCTCTATCAACGCGCTATACTCAGCGATATTATTTGTTGATTGACCAATACATACCCCCCTGAAACTCATTAACTCGCCGCTTGGGTTAAAAATGGCCCATGCTGCTGAGGATAGGTTCCTCGAACTACGACTCGCTCCGTCAGCATATCCAACCCATGGTTCCAATGGATTTGACATCTGCAATAAGTGTAAAAAGCGGATTACTTAAACCGGAACAAACGCTTTAGTGAAAACAAAAATGTAACAAAAGCATACAGGTTACTATTAGGCATAGTAACGCTTAAGGTACAACCCGTTGCGGGGTTGCGCCAGTGGAATTCCGTCATAATCTACCAACTCGTAGGCACCTTTTGCTAACACACTTTAACAATATAAGGGCCCATCCATAAGGACTTGAATTTCCCAGCTCCCAATTTATCGGATTCTTGGTCATAAAGCAAGACCAAATCACCTTCCGAGAAGACACGGGGTTTGACATTTTTGTCGAACTGCGCTTTGACTCGTTTCTTATGGGCTTCGTTGGCCAAGGCGGCATCATGACGGGTTTCATCCAATTGGATTAACTCCAAGAAACGAGCTTCTTCTTCTGAGGTTCCGGGGAGGAGATCAATTGCGAGTTTAAGGGACGAAATTTCACACTGGATTGGTAGGATTGCTTCCAGGCCATACACCAGTTGAAACGGTGTGAACCCAGTGGCATTCCTTACCGATGTTCGGTAGGCCCACAAAGCCGAGTACAGGATCAAATTCCATCTTCTTTTGTGAATCCCCACCATCCTTTGCAGCATGCGCTTCAGGACTTTGTTGATCGCTTCAACTTGTCCGTTAGCTTGCGGATAGTACGGAGTAGAGCTGTCGTGAGACAGTCCTAGTTTGGCAGTTAATTCAAACATCATGTGATTGCGAAAATGCGATCCATGATCTGTTACTATGGCCTGTGACACGCCGAATCTGGCGACTACATGATTGAAAAAGAATAGGGCTGCTGTTTCACCAGTGTTATCCAATGTAGGCATCGCCTCGGCCCATTTGGTAAAATAGTTAACTGCGACTATAATATACCCATGCCCCCCGGTCGAGGTGGGGTTACATTGCATGAAATCGATGCCCCACTTGGTCAAAGGCCCCACAGCTATTATTGGCTGTAAAGGAGCGGGGGGTCTTCTGGTTTTGCTATCAAAAATCTGACATGCATGGCAACTTCTAACTGCGGTTATGCAATCTTTGAACATGGTTGGCCAGAAGTATCCTGCTCGTAAGATTCTTTGTGCTGTAGCATATCCAGATTGATGACCCCCACAGGTGCCTGAATGACATTCATTCAGGGCTTTTTCGGCTTCCTCATGGGTTAGACACCTTCTCAGGACCGTATCGACACCACGACGGTAAAGCGTATCACCGACGATCATGTAGTCTTTTGCTTGGTATCGAATGCGTTTTTGTTCTGAGTGAGAGGTGTCTGGCCGAAACTTTTGGGTTTGGAGATAAACTATTATATCTCCATACCATTCATCACTTGCTGATATCAGAAACAAACTTTCGTCCACGATCGATTCTTTGGACGTTTCATCGTTGGACGGTGACGGGAGATCGCATAATAATTCTGTGAATACTAAAGCTTTCTTTGATTTGGATTTCACAAATTCCAGATCAAACTCTTGAAGGATAGCTATCCACTTTGAATATTTGCCCCCAAGCAACTGTCGCGACAGTATATAAGTCATGGGGTTGCAATCTGACAATACGGTGGTCTTCCTAAAGAGGACATAATGCCGAAATCTTTGAATTGCTTGAACAGCTGCTAATGCTAGCTTTTCAACATGAGAATATCTACTTTCTGTATCATTTAAGTTTTTACTTAAATAATATATAGGGTGTTCAATTCCATCGACTTCTTGAACTAAAACCATCACAATGGTCGTATCTGCTGCAGCCAGATACAGGTTAAAATCCCTTAGATAGTATGGGGCGTACATTAATGATGCTTTGACTAGCGCTTCTTTCAAAGCATCAAAGGAAGCTTGTGCAACCTGGTCCCAGACGAAAGGTACATCCTTTTTCAGGAGACGGGTATAACCTTTAGCAAGTTCTGCGTAATTTGGAATGAACCTCCTCAAAAAGTTTGCTTTCCCTTGGAGTTTCTGAATCTGAAGCAAGTTCGAAGGTGGAGGCAAATTAATGATTGCCTGCACCTTGCAAGGGTCGAGACGAATCCCATCCTTCGAGACTATAAAGCCAAGTAAATGACCAGAACCGACGCAAAACACACATTTGTGCGGATTGAGTCTTATCTTGTAGTGTCGGTAACGTAGAAATATTGCTCTTAAATGATGCGGATGATCGGTCCGCTTTTGCGAATGAGCCGGAAGATCGTCGAGATAAGGTTGAACGATGTTCTTGATGTCATGGAAAGCATAATTCATTGCTCTCTGAAACGTCGCCCCTGCGTTCTTTAAACCAAAGGGTAATTTTCGATAAGCGAATGTGCCCCACGGACAAATAAATGTAGTCTTTGACTGGTCCTGTGGGCGGATATTAATTTGATTATACCCTGAAAATCCATCCATAAACGAAAAGATTTCACATCCGGCGCATTCATAAATTATCTGGTCGATGAAGGGTGTAGGGTAGTTGTCCTTTGGACAAGCTTGATTTACATCCCTATAATCGACGCACACTCGTATTGTTCCTTGTTTCTTCATAACAGGGACAATATTCGATACCCAATCGGTTAGAGGAACCGGGTAGATGAAACCAGCATGGAGGAGTTTTTCAACTTCTGCCTTAATAGCAGCGGCTTTCTTTGGGTGCACCTGCCGAAGCCGTTGTCTCACTGGTTTGACATCAGGATACATCTTAATTTCATGTTCAACGATACTCGAGTCAATGTCTGGCATTTCATCATATGACCAAGCAAAGACATCTCTAAATTCGCGGAAAAGAGTTTTATATATTTCTTGTTCTGAAGGGGAACAACCTTTGCCGACATAAATATTCTCTACAATGTCTGTTTTGGTCGAGATATTTATGGCTATAGTTTCTTCTATATTGGATAGGTTTCTCTCGGAGTCCACCGTATTTACAGTATTTGTTAGGAATTCAAATACTGAAGGGTGATACAGGTCGCCTTGAGTATCTTCCTTAGGAAGGGAACGATGGTGGTTATCATCCCATGGTGCCCCCTCAATCCACATTGATTGCAGGATTCCTTCGTCACTTGCATGCACTCGTGACCAAGGATCCAAAGGGGTCCCACATTCTCCTGACCTATCTACCCACATGCTTGGCGAGCGTTGATTTGGGCTCGCCTCCCATGCCTGAAACATTGATTGTTACAATATTTCGATTGGGCTCGGGTGTAACACCATTGCCCGATCCATGACGACTTTGTCTTTTGCGACCTTCGTGGAAGATATCATGTTGCAGGTAGCCACCAATGGTACATTTCCTATGTACATATGATTTGGTAGCGAGAAAGTCCCCATCATTGTGGGGTCTTTCAACAGGCCTACTCCTATATCTTGAATTGAATGGTCGCTTTCATGGATCATGGGAATGCTTCCCGTAACTTGTGAACCATTAAGGAGGAAGTTCTTTTGGTCGACGACCATAATCCCTCCTTCAAACGGGAATGCGATCTTCCTAAAATAAGTCGACACTACAGCTGCCATGGCATAAATCCATGGTCTTCCCAGTAGGATGTTGTAATCCAGATTTCCATCTATGACTTCAACATCAATCTCTACTATTTTTCCACCTAGTTCAACTTTCAAGTTACTTAGGATACCGTAAGGGGTATATGTCCTACCGTCGAAAGCCTTTAGTGTTGTCGAAGATCTCGACAAGGTTGGTGACCCTAGCGTTTTCCAGCAGCTCATCGACATAATACATGTCGATGCCCCCTTGTCAATAATTGTTCTGTGAACAGTTTTGTTGAGGGCCTTTACCTGAATAAGGAAAGCTAGTTGAGCTGGTAACTGTGGGTCATACCCTTTGTGATCAAAGGACACAAGATTGGAATCCTTAGGATCAACCCCCCCTATTGCCGATAACAATGCCTGCCTTTGGGATGGACAATTTTGTAGTACTTCTAGAGTCGACATAGCGGATGGCGATTGAGCCAAATCTTCCACTATGTTATAATGCTGCGCCGCTCTGGCACGAGGATTAAAAGTCGACTTGTGTACTACACCCTTAGGTGGTTTTATCGTTAACTCTGGCATTATGGGTGGGACAACTTCTGTCGAAGTTGTTGTCGAACTACTAGGTTGATCTTTACCTTTTTCGTTTGACAGTTGCGGATTCCCATAATCTTTGTTCCTCGTCGAAATCAAAGCATCATTTTGCTGCTTGGAGATCGATAACATTAGCACTTGCGACGGGGAAGAATTTCCACTATCAACCATATTTTGACCTGGGTTGGGAAACGGGTCGGTCAACACAGCTGGGTTCTTTGGACTTTTAAAGAATCTCTTGAGCTCAGCTTTGTATGGACAATCTTGTGTCCAATGATCCTCATCACATATAAAACATGGACCAGGTGGCTTCCCTTTCTATTTCCCTTTCCTAGGAGAGCTTGAAGAAGCTTTTTCAGGTGACGGATCATCCTGTTGCTTCTTCTTCCCTTTGTTTTGTTTCTTCTTGCTTCCTGGTTGATTGGTTTCTTTGCCTTTATCTGCTGATATGGCATTTACTTCCGAAGCAAGAATCTCTTCATGGGCATTTCGATCTGAAGTCTTACGGGCTTTCTGAGGTGACGCCTTTTTCGACTTCGCGCTTGCAGTGCCAATCACGCCATCTCCGGCGTGAGAGTCAATATTCGATTTAGGAGGGGGAGGAATTGAAAATTCAGGCCTAGGGGCGTCAGGTATTTTGTCGTAGAGCATGCCAGACTGAGTATATACTAAGTCTAAATATTGGGCACGAGCGATGACTTGCTCCTCTGTTACGACTCCCCCCTTGGCCACATCTTCCGTTATAGCCGGAAGTAATGACTTTATAAACCATTCGGCTAATAGCTGATCAGGAATGTATGTTTTCACCATCCTTCGTCGACGATGCCACTCATGTATATGATCAGATATGTGAGTAGCTGTCGTCTGTTTGAAGTTGGTCAGTATCTCGGTTCCTGTTTCATACCTGATAGGTAATTGAAAATGGGTTAAGAAAGTCGTGGCTAAGGAGCTGAAATTGTCGAAAGTGGCTCTCGGCAATTCTATATACCATTTAGCCGCCAGACCTGCCAATGTCCTCTGGAAGAGGCGAAGTCTTATCGAATCATCGTTCAGAGTGTTCGATGAACACCACAGATGAAAGGTCATGACGTGATTCGACGGGTCTTCACCTGGATTTCCATTGAATTTAGGAATGTCCGATGGAAGTTTGTGAGGAATCATGGGCCACCAAGGGGCGTAGGCGATAGGATCGTTTGTCAACCGATGTAGATCGGGTAACTCCAGAGTTGCCACGAATGGCAGCTGCTGACTCAAGTTAGGTGAAGCGTACCCAGGATACGATGGAATCGCCTGAGAAGTTGGTCTTTGCATACCAGCATAATGTAATTGATGCTGATATGATTGATACGGTTGATGGACTACTCCACCATAGAGTGGTTGGTTTTGACCGTATTGTAGGTACAGTTGTCCATTGTTCGCAAAAATTTGCTGCTCGGTACCTTGGTACACTTGCTGGAACTGCAGTTGTTGATACTGCACTAACCATGGTTGTGATACCATTGGTTGTTGTGCGATGCTTACCACTGGGCCAAGATGAGGGGCAAGGGTACCCGTTTGTGCTTGTGTCGCCCCGCCATTCGGCGATTGTGGTTGAGTTGCAGGGTCAAAGGGTTGTTGCATTACAACCTGAGAAAACTGAGGTTGACATGCAACAGGTATTGTTTGAACTTGCGACACAGTCACAATTGCTGGTGTCGTCGGGATGTTCGTCACAGGCATCTGTTGTTGCATAGAATACACAACTCTTGGTTGCTGGGGTAGCATAGGTATCCAACCATTGGTAGTTATTCCAGTATAACCTGGGTATGGTTGTGAACTCCCGTATGGGTACCCTCCAGGAGGGGGTAATGAAAAAGCATATTGCCCCCCATACGGTGGTGGTCCGGAACTGAGAGGATTTATTACACCTCGAGGACCGGATTGCCCAAACTGATTTCCGAAAGGATCAATCTGCTGAGTTCCAACATAGGAGTTACCGGGTATTATCCCGGGAGAACAAACAGGAACAGACCATACTGTCGTCATGGCCCCTGAAGGGACCCCCTCAAGCTGTTGAGAGTTAGGGACAGATGGTATGCCGGCGAACATTGTCGGAATGACCGCAGGGAGTTCTGCGGTCACTGTGTCATTTGACACAGTCCTGGATGTCGACGGTTGTTCAGACATTTTTAGTCTATCCAGTAGATTGCCTAGTGATTCTTCAAGAACTTCTCTGGGTGATAGGCTCGCTTCTGATGCAGTAGGAAGTAGAGTGATCCCTGCTCCAAAATGCGTTGGAGTAGTTGCTTGCGGATCTTCTACAATCTCTTCTATTGCGATCAGACCGGGTGGAAGAGGAAGACCGTCAGGTCCATAGAATATTTCTGGTGCCGAAGAAGGGGTTGTTTCGACAGCGACAGTTGTTTGAGGAGCAAGACTCTCTAAACCGATCACTGATGGAACTGATTCAGTAATACAAGTATTTGCTCTCAGACTAGGATCAGTGTTATTATCCTTCTGGGGCTGTTGAACTTCTTCAATAGGGGCAGGGTTTCCAGAAATGTTTGGAGTAACCGGAACCTCAGATGTCGTTGGAACACTCGTTCTAACTTTGACAGGAGATTTGGAACCAGTTGAACGAGGTCGCTTTGCCCGGGTTGTTTTCGATTCCGGGGACAAAGACGTTTGTCTCGTATTTCTCCGCGAACGATGGTTCATCGATTGACTTTCTTCCACGATTGCGGATTACTTGACCAACCAACAATGCACAGGGTAAAATGTGTTTTCGAATTGAATTAATTTTAGACGCTTTTAAGACACAACTTGCTTTTTCATGTTTTAAGAGTCGAGAAAAAGCTAAAGATGACTCTAGTCTCCTTCGATGTATTAACGAGCCCGAAGTGACAAATGCTCGGATGGACTTTTTCAGTTATAGAGTTTGAAAAAGGCCAAAAGAAACTACTCTAGAGTTCTAGGCAAGGGTGTGCCAAACCTTTCGCGAAACCACAGAATACGTTTTACGGTACGAGTGGTCGATCTTCGTGAATGCTGTGTTCACTGCATCGCGATCAGTAGGGCGGCCAACACGGCTTCCTATGGATAAAGGCTTTGTTCCTATAGGGGTCCCCCAATATACGCGACGGTACGCGGGGGCACAAGTCCGTATTAGTGCTATCGTCCCTCAGGAGGAATCACCCACCTTCGTAGAGATCGACAGTCACTATGTTTAAAGACGTCGGTTCACGTCTCTACCTAGACCTCTACTGTGTTTCATTATGTTTCAAAGCGTTGTTAGATAAATTCAGTTCTTTTTAGGTTGATCTTGCTTAGCAGTTTGCCTTTATGGATCACCACGTGATGTATGATACAACTCCTAAATGCAGTCTAAGAATGATAAGCAAGCTTTTTCAATTATTTCAACTTATGAAAACCTTAACTACTGAAGGAAAAGAAAGACATCATCTTTTCAAACAGATCATAGAGCACACACTGATGCACTTTTCCTAAATTGACATGCAAACTGTCAAAATGCACATGCACAATGCAAGTATTTCTTTTCTTCTTCCTTAATGTTGATGTGTTACAAAAAGAAAGTTGTTGTATGATTTCGAATTCAATTTCAAGCGAAAGCAACAAGTGTTTGTCCAATAATCAAAATAACACCTTAAGATTCACTCATTTCAACACAAGAAATACTGAAATTCAAACCATATAACGAAAGCAAATGCTCAAGCAGCTATGAACAGCAATAAACTAGCTCTTAGAATCACAACAACACTTTCTCACAGGTCTAGATCTAAGAGGTCATAGCAAGACTAGTTCACTTTCGCTATGGGAAACTGTGAATGACAGCAAGAAATACAATAAGAACAATCACGGTTTCTTCATACAACTGAGGCGGAATGAAGGCAAAGAGAAGTGGTTCCAGCTGGGTATACAGGTTGACAACAGGCTGCAAAAACAATACTGAAAACTGAGCAATAGACAGTGGAGAATCCCAGCTGCACAAGGCAAAACTGGATCAGCGCAGGTGCTGCACTGTCAATCTGAGATGCAGCGCAGGTAGCCCCTTCGGGACCTGCGTTGCAGTGCAAGTAGCCTTTGTTGCAGCTGCACTGATGAGACAACTCTCGTCTCTCTCAGATTCCGGTCACAGTTTGCTCAAAAATCAACGGTTTTTGGCCAAATCAGTTGCTATCAGTCAAGTATACTCTAGAGGATGATTAAAGGAAGATGAACACTATCACAAAGAGCTAAAAAGAGTCCTTGTGGATCAGCTCTTCAAATCATAAACATGCCCAGCACTGGGCTAGAGTAGCTGCCCTCTACTTTGCATTCGAAGGACTCGAATGCAGTTCGATTCGGTACTCCTTTGTTTAAGAAATGAATAGCAAGAAACACAAGCTACCAACAAGACACGCTCCCCAGCGGAGTCGCCAGTCTGTTGTGGGGGAAAGTATCCAACTCGGAATGACCCTAACCCACTCTAAGGGTGACAGTTCCTTAGCAACAGCTGAAAGCAAAGCTATCTAAAGTTTCTTCTTTATGACATGCAAGAGATAAAAGGAATAGATCCACTTACCGATGTCTTGCGCAAATGGTCGATCCAATCTCCTTTGTTTGCCGCTTGCTCCCAGCTCCAATTCTTTTTACGGGCCCAGCTACACGAGATCCTGCAAATAAGACAAGAAAAGGAAACTACAAGAAGCATGCATTCATAATCGATTTAAGGATTAGCATAAATCAAAGACGCAAGTAAAACAACACATCATTGAAACACATGCGAATAGAAGAACCTCAAATGCTTTATTAATATATGGAAGTAAGGTTCAGGTGGTGATACAACCATGAGAGGTCTAATCCAGCATCACCTTCCCGACGGAGAGAAATCTCTTCTTCACCTCCCTCAAGCAATCACCCAATGCTCACAACTGTAAACCAACAGCAATCCTTTGCGCTAAATTCCGGCCTCCAGATCCCATGGGATGAGATCCTTATATAGAGTTTTGGAGTGAAGATAAGTCAGCTTGATGTGTGACTTGTTGTCCTCTTCAACTCCAATTGTTCTTCAGTTCTTCACTTGGAGTTTCTGCCTTCCACTTGGAGTTTTAGAAGCTCTTAACTCATCATTAGGTGAATCTTATGATCAAGTGTCTTTCTGGAAGCTTCCTGGGCACTGGCACATTGAGAAAAAGATTCCTCCACATGTCAAAGTACGCCCAGCGCAGGTAGCCTTTGTTGTACCTGCTATGCAACGCAGGTAGCCCTTGTTGCACTTGCTATGCAGTGCAGATGCCTAGTGGAGCAGCTGCTTTGATCCAAAATTGACCTGTTTTTGAGTGTTTTTTAGTGGAGAACTGATTTGCAGTGCTGTGGTTTGCTGACCTTGTTCCTCTAAGGGTAATAACAACATGTTTAGGGACTTTGGATCCCTCAGATTATTGACATTTCATGCTCTATGTTGTAAGGCACAAAAATGTCTATAACACCTCCAGCGCTCCTCCGTCCAGTTCTGGTCCCCTTCACATCGAACGGCCCAACACTGAGACGATCCCCTGACCCCCTTCTAAAGGTGTACTCAGGAAGTCGTCTTATAAACGCAATGCTCGTGTTGCCCAGCACTATAGCATTGTCGAGGACTTAGCTCAGGCTCCGTCTGCTATGTCCGCGTTAGAAGTCCTCCAGAGCTGCCCCTCTCAGAGGAAGTCCTTGCTATCAGCGATTGGTGGCATAGACCCGGCAGATTCGGATTTAATTTCTTTTGATCTTGAGGGTTTCACACAGAGACTGCCTCACCAGGTGGCTTTCCTTATACAGGTCCTCATCAATGGCAAAACGATCCATCGTACAGTCATTGATGAGGGTGCTTCAACCTGCATCATGTCAGTTGCTTGCTGGAAGGCTATCGGTTCTCCTGCTCTGAGCCAGTCTCCTACGACCCTGGAAGCTTTCGATGGAAGAGAATCTCGTCCATATGGTATCCTCCCACGGTTGCCTATCTCTTTAGAAGGGAAAACCGTAGAGGTAGAAGTTGAAGTTGTTGACGCTAATCTCACTTACAACCTCCTCCTTGGACGAAGCTGGACATACGCCATGCAAGCCGTGGCTTCCTCCTTGTTCCGTGTCGTTCGCTTCCCCCATCAAGGAAGAATCGTCACGGTGGACCAACTGTCCTTTTTTGCTTCCTCTTCTGAAGGAAATGTGCCGTTCATGGAGCATACCTCCAACTCATTAGTGAGTGTGGGTGTTGGACTGTTCAAAGATCCCTCATTGATGGGAGTCTTTCCCCTCCCACCTCCAAATCTCGCCCCTGTCAACATGATTTCAGTACGTTCTGATCCATGGGTTCTTCCTCCCTTGAATCAGGAAGACTCTTGGGGTGATATGATGCCGTTGAGTCCTGCCGAGCTCAACTACATCGAGATTGTCGCTGCATCGGCTCCCCCTCCTGAACCTGCTTTTTTAAGCAGCGTTCCTGATTCATACGATCATTTCCCTTGGCTGGGTGATGAGGCCACTTCGGATCCCTTAAAGGAAACATTTCCCTACGACGAGGCCATCATAGAGACTATGTCTCTCGAAGAGCTCCCTTGGTTAGATCACCACCATCGTTCTTCGTTTCTCCCTCCACATTCGGAAATGGTCGCTTGTCTCGAGCGGTTTGCTTCATGTGTCCCATCTCCGCCCCTCCAAACACCTGTCCAGCTATATCAAGTGTCTTCGGAGGGCAATATGGGTAACATCACGCAGACCCAGCCTATCGACATCTCTGTCAAACTAGGGATTGTCGAGAATATTTTCATTGGAGTCACATGCACTCCCGAGGAAGTTCAACTTTATACCGCTTTATTTCGTGAATTCCGTGATGTCTTCGCATGGTCTTACGAGGAAATGCCCGGCATCGACCCTAGTATTGTGGTGCACGAAATACCTACTTATCCAGGCGCTAAGCCTGTTCGTCAGCGCTTACGTCCAGTGCACCCCCGAAAGGCTGCAGCCATCAAGGCCGAAGTCAAAAAACTTCTTCGAGCTGGTTTCATCTATGCCATCCCCCTCACCGAGTGGGTGTCCAACATAGTCCCTGTGAACAAAAAGCAGGGTACTATCCGGGTCTGTGTTGACTACCGCGATATTAATCGTGCCTGTCCAAAAGATAACTTTCCTACGCCTTTTATTGATCAGCTTATTGATGACTGCGCAGGAAGTGAGATTTATTTGTTTATGGAAGGCTTCTCTGGTTATAACCAGATCAACATAGCCCCTGCAGACCAGCATAAGACCACTTTCATTTGTCCTTGGGGCACCTTCGCTTATAAAAAGCTTCCTTTCGGACTCAAAAATGTCGGTGCCACTTTCCAGCGTGCGATGTCATATGCTTTTCATGATATTCGACACATCGTACAGCCTTACCTGGATGACCTCCCAGCTCATTCAGCTAAGCGTCAAGACCCTCCATCTCATCTACGCGAAATTTTTCTCCGTTGTCGACACTACCGTATTCGCCTCAATCCGCATAAGTGTGTCTTCTGCGTAGAATCTGGCCGACTACTCGGGTTCATCGTCTCCCGGGAAGGCATCCATCTGGATCCCCTCAAAGTCGAGGCCATTTTGAATCTTCCTCCCCCTGCCTCTTTGCAGCAATTGCAGAGCTTGCAGGGTAAAGCTAATTTTCTCAGACGATTCATTCCAAATTATGCCGAGGTGGCTAAGGGTTTCACACGATTGTTAAAGCGAGACACACCCTTTCGTTGGGATGTTATCGCCCAGGAATCTTTCGAGCGCCTTAAAGACCTTCTTGTCTCAGCTCCGCTCTTAAGACCTCCAAACTATCACCATGATTACACTCTCTATCTAGCTGCCACTGACACCACCATCGGCATGGTTCTGGTGCAGGATGATGATGACGGCACCGAGCACGTTATCTATTTTCTTAGTCGCAACCTTCTGGATACGGAAACTCGCTACGCATATGTCGAGAAGTTGGCATTGGCAGCTGTCTGCGCCGTCCAATGATTCCGGCATTATATCCTGTTGCGCACAACGACCGTGATCTCTGATTGCAACCCCATGACCTACATTTTGTTGCGTCAACTGCTAGGGGGCAAATACTTGAAGTGGATTGTAATCCTCCAAGAGTTCGACTTGGAATTCACTGCGGCCAAGTCTAATAAATCTCTGGTCTTTGCTGAACTGCTCTGTTCCTTACCATCTCACTCTGCACCATCTCGTTCAGAGGAGCATATCCCGGATGAAACATTGTTTCTCATCAGCACCCTCGACCCGTGGTACGGGGACATTATCGTATATTTGTAGACGTCTTCCTTCCGTCCAAACGTATCGAAAGATGCTCGACGGCAAATTTGTCACCAAGCTCAACGTTATTGCATTTTGGGCGATACCCTGTACCGCCTCGGCGTTGATTCTGTTCTCCGCCGATGTTTGACCCTCGAGGAAGCTGAGCGGGTGTTGAATGACTGCCACTCCGGCGCTTGTGGCGGCCATATGTCCGGATATGCTACCGCCCAGAAGATCCTCCGTGCTGGTTATTTCTGGCCTTCCATCTTCAAGGATTGCATCCTTGCTGTACGTGCATGTCACGAATGCCAGGTTTATCACCGGAAGATGCGTGCACCTGTTGCACCACTGCACCCTGTTGTCACCGTAGGTCCATTTGCCAAATGGGGCATCGATTATACATCCTGTAACCCTCGTTCGGCCGGGGGGCATGGATACATCATCGTTACCGTGGATTATTTCACCAAGTGGGCCAAAGCGATGCCTACATTGAACGAAGACAGTTACACAGCGGCGCAGTTTTTATTCAATCATGTCATTACTCGTTTCGGAGTCCCTCAGGCTATTGTCACGGACCACGGAAAGCATTTCCGTAATCACATGATGACGGAACTAACAACCCAACTAGGCTTGCGTCAAGATAGTTCGACACCGTACTATCCACAATCTAACGGTCAAGTCGAAGTCGTGAACAAAGTTTTGATCACTATGCATCAACGCACCGTCAATACGCACAAGTCTAATTGGCATATGATGCTGTTCCCAGCCTTGTGGGCCTACCGGACTTCTGTGAAGGATGCCACCGGTTTCACTCCATTTCAGTTGGTTTATGGACTAGAGGCCACCCTTCCCGTCGAGTGTGAGATTCCTTCGTTGAAATTAGCTGTCGAGTTGCTTCCCAACACCACTCCGGTGGAGGAACGGCTTCTTTACCTAGAACGGTTAGACGAGACTCGTCGTTTAGCTTCTCTGGCTATCGAAGCGCAAAAGAAAAGAGTCAAGGCCCATTTTGACCAGAACATTCATCCTCGTTCCTTCGTTGAGGGAGATCTAGTACTGCTCTACGATCAAGCTAAAGATAAGCTGGGGGCAGAAAAATTCGAATCCATGTGGCTAGGTCCCTATATCGTGAAAAGAGTTTTACAAAAGGGCGCATATGAGTTGATTGATTACGAAGGAAATCCTCTTGACAAGCCCCGCAACGGGCTGTATCTGAAGAAATATTATGCATGACTTCGTGCACCCAGTGTGTACATACGCGTGTTTAGTGTGTTTTGTGTGCATGATTTCATGTTTTGCTTTGGTGTGAAGGCGTGTTTCTCTCTTATTATGTTTTCTCCTTCTTGTGCAGATGTCTAGTGCACCTTATGTTGGTTTCGCTGATGGCGCCTGCCGTAGTACTTGCAATTTGTCCTCTACGGCGTGGGCAATCTATGATCCTCACGGAGAGTTGCTAGATCTTCAAGGAGTCTGCCTCAGTCGCACCACTAATAATGTTGCTGAATACAGTGCCGTAATTGAGCTACTAGCCGAAGCAGTTGATCTCGGCATTTGAGCAATGATGGTAAACCTGGACTCCCAGCTTGTCGTTCATCAACTCAACGGGCGATATTCCGTCAGAGACCAACGTATCCTAAGGTTGTATCTACGTGTCAGATTGTTAGAAAGGAATTTTGACTATATCACATATCAACATATTTCGAGACGGTTAAACACGTTGACTGATGCATTGGCAAATCATGTGTTAGACAGACATTTGCGAAATAGATAACATCATACAAGAAAGCATAGAAAGCATAATAGAGTAAAGCATATGTAAATAAGATATTTTCTCAAGAATAGTTTTCATGCGCGCTATGTGTGCTTTTAAGCTTGCGTTAAAAACATTAAAATATATGGGTCATGTGTTGTGCAATTCATACATAAGATCACATTGGTACTGAACACTTGCATAACATAAACAAAACATCATCACATGTAACAAGATCCATCCAAAATCGGTATGTATATATACACATATCGAGTGGCGCACTAAGGCGCTCAAAAATAAATGTGTATGTCAAAAATAGCGTCACTGTCCTCAGTACATCCGATACATATGTCTCTCAAAACAACAGTAGAAGTGAACCTAGGCGACTAGTGGGCTGGGTTATGCTCTCTGTAGCATACAGCCGCTCGTGCCACCCGCCTCAAAAGGCGGTGCAGCCTGGGTGCCACCCCCACTGTGTGGATCTGGTGCTCTATAGGACCTCCTCGACCCCGTGATAGTCCGGCACTCCCTCCAGCAAACCCTCAAGGTTGCGAGCCACAGTCTCCGACGTATCCACTCCTGGAGGAACTAAGGCCAGGGCTCCAGCTTCTGGTCCCTCTCTCCGTGCCGTTGGGGCTAGGCCAACGGGTCTCACAGGTCCCACATCTACATACGGTGACATTTATTAAGACATGTACATGAAAAACCAAAAAAAAACATCAAAAAATGTTAAAATGAGATCAAGTGATATACCTCCATCATCCCAATGCTCTCCTGCGGGCAGTGGCATGTCTGGATCATTTCGGAAGTCCATACCGGCATATGGCCAGTCCTCCACAATGACAACCTGGCGCTCCAGCCACTCTCTGAAGTACACTCCCCAAGACACTGGGCGACCACCACCTCCACATGGCATGACGCGGGCCCATCGACTGGCCCTCGTCTCCCGGGGACCTCTAGGTGGATCCACAGCCATGGTCTGTAGCTATAGAACCGGCACCCGCTCGAGCATGAGTGGCAGTAGGAGCGACCCATACGCGAACCGCTTCGTCTCTCCACGACGGCAGTTGCTCAGTTGCCTCTTCATACTAGCGGTCACAGCAGTCGCCCAGTCAAAGATGGTGGGCTGTAGGCACTCCAGAGCTAACAACAGTTGGTTCTTCGAGGCCTCATGATTGGCCAAAGAACCCGCTGCCCGCGTCACTAGGAAGAGTATCGTGCGGAGAGGCATGTCCTGCACTGTCAGGATAGCAACTTTCCCGCTTCGTGTCTTTTCAGCTCCTGGGCATACTCTAGCCATCAGCTGGTCCAGAGTCTTGCCGCTGGGTCGCTGCCCCTCCAGGATGGGCCTCTGGCCCCGGCGCGACAAACCAGTCAAAAGGTAGATATCCGAGGCATCAAACTCGATATCTTTCCCGCGGATGGTGAATTTCCCATCTACTGGGTTCCAAGCTCTGATCAGGAACTCCAGCAGATCAGGTTGCGCTCTCAAGCGCGGAGTCAGAAAAAATTTCAGGAAACCGCATGCCCGCATTGCATTCTGGCATTCGGCAAGCACATATGCAGCTATATCCTCGTTATCATGGGCTCTCTCTTGCCATACGAAAGCCATTGTACCCTGCAAAGCCACAAAAAAATATTAGGTCGCTGTTTGTGGAAAAATTTACGTTCAATTTACAAAAATTCATATTTTTCCGCGCCAGCGCGACTGTTTTAAAAACAGTCGCGCTGAAAATGGCACCTTAGTTGTTTTTTCATTGGGTCAGCGCGGAAGAACACGGGTTTTCCGCGCTGACCCAAATGCTAGTACGTGTATTTCTAAATCGGTCAGCACGGTCCCGAGCGGGAAACCCGCGCTGACCGAGAGCGCACCCATGCTCAAGAAATTTGCCCAATTGGGCGAATTCCACCGTTAAAATCTAACTAAATATAATCAAAATGGAGCGCATGGCAAGGGGAACCTACCTGGATCTAGCCGTTCAACGAATGGTGTCCGCACGGGGAAGAATTTGCTCCGTCAACTTCACAGCTTCACAACGTTCTCAGAGGCTCAATATGGTAACAATGGTAAAAATGACTATTTACCTTTCTATTTATAGTAAAAATGGCTTAATTAACTATAGATTTTGCAAATGTGGGTTTTTGTCATGCTTTTACCATGGATTTAGCACTTCTGTCAATGTCGTTATGCATGTTTTAATATGTTTTTTAACATGTCGAACGGATTTATGCGGGTATTTTTATTGTGCAGGTCCTCAGAAACGGTGAAGTCATAATAATCTTAAAATCACTTGGTCCCGAAAATGTCGTCTTTGAGCTCTTTTCCGACATGAAACAAGAAAAGATGGCCGAGCTTCCTTTCAGCTCTTTAAAGGGAACGAGAGGCGGTCATTTTAAGCTCTTTTTCTGACCGTGTAACTTAAAAAGATTGCCGGGTGTTTGTCGTTTCGCACTCGTTATCGGCTCTAAAACGACGTGTTTCCGACCGCTTTTTTACTTTTTCGGGTCGAAGGCACTATTTACGAAAAGTACTCTTCGATTGTAATGGTCGGGCGGTTCTTTCGAGCATTGTTTTATACTTTTTCGGGCTCCAGAGACACAACTGTACGAAAAAGGACCCCCCTGGAGTCTCCTTTTCCGCTGTCTTTTCAGACTCTCTAAACAAGAAAAGACGCCGAGTTTTTCCTTTGTCAGGCTCGTTAAACACTTGATGACATCGGGCATTGTCGAAATGACACTCTTCAAGCATATGCTATCCCCGTCAAGCTTGTCATCCAAAAATAACCGGGGTACCTGCCAGAAATGGTGGGGTAAATGGAACTGCAATTGTTGCGTCGGCAATATGTCGCTCTTGAACATGGCACTGGTCTGCATTCGTGTCGGGTGGGAATTTCTCATTTTGTTTCACAACCGACCTCCGTGGGTATGGGTTATCCTATTTGACCTCTCATCTGTTCATTGCCATCATCATCACACCCTCTACTCATTTGATGTCAAATACTGCCAAATCCGCTGTAGTGCCGCCGATATGTTCAAGAGAAGTTGACCTCTGCAATAATACAACCTCATCTGTTATCTCACACAAATCATTTTACCTCTGTCTCGTGTCGATGATGTGGGAAACATTATGGCCCACCTTCGATCAAGGTCACTTCCTGTCGACTTCAGCTCATTATCCGGGAAGGTGACTTAGAGACTCTTTTCAGGTGCCTTAGAGCCTGCATGCCTCAATGGCAGGTTCTTCGTGTTCGACGCGAGGTTTTCATCATTGGCCTCCGATCGGATGATTCTGCGGGTGTTCGACACCAGCTCATTGATTCACACGCCGCGGATTGTACCTATAGTACCTTGAGGGCCATTGTAATTATTGGTGGTTCCTCTCGCGTCTGTTAACGGTTTTCATCATTGACTGGTAATCAGGCGATGTTCATGCATGTTCGACTTCAACTCATGTATTCACATGCTTGGACTTGTACTTTGTTTGGATCGGGACGGAGCGCAAGACCCTGGATCTCTGTCTATTATGATCCAGGTTGCGATTTTGTGGATGATCATTACATGACTCATTGATGGATGGCTGCACCCATACCTGAGTCTTCATGGATGGCTGCGACCATACCTTATCATTATTTTGGTCTCTTTAGCTGGGTGGCTGTGTCCATTCCACAGACCTTTTCGCATGTCTTTCGGATGGCTGCGCCCATGCCTAGACTGCATGTACTTGATTATCAGAGATATTCGGTCCTTCCTGGTGGTGTTCCAGTTCGGCGAGTGTTGTAAAGCATTTCACCCCTCCCACTCTCTCGGTCTTCATGCTTTAGGGGGCATCTGTTACACAGTAATTTGTCACTGTCTCCCTGTCAGTCACCCTACTGTGTCAGAAATTCATAATAATCAAGTTCATGCCTTCTGAACTGGTCAAAAACCCACTTTTCCAAAGTTTTCCTCATCAGCGTGTCTGTTTCTAAGATATCCGCGATGACTGGCACTTTATAACAGACCGCATGCGCTGCCAGCGCGGAAGCACACGCCTTTCCCGTGCTGATCGAATTTCATGACCAACGCAACCCCTGTTTGTATTTACCCGCGCTGACATGGCCTTTTCCATTATGTCATTGCGACGTCAACGCGCCAGACCAGTTATGCACCCGCGTTGATCCAGTTTTGGTGAATTTGTTCCAACAGCCAACCTTCCAGATAACTCCAGGCTTGGTTGTTGGCTTTGTGAGTATCGACTCCCTTCTATGGCATGTCTGTTCGACCCTTTGCAACCACTTCCCTTGAGGATAAGCTCATCCTTCCACCCTTTTAGGAGGCTCCTTCTCCTATATAAACTTCCACCATTACCATGAGCAGCTAGTTTGGAATAGCTTGGATTGTGTAGAGCTTATAGTGCTCAGATTGCTGCTATTATAGGTATTTGGTGTGATAAGTGTGGAAGTGCATGATAGCTTAGGGAAGGTTGTGTTGTGTTGCTTGTGTGAGAGAGAGAGTTTCTTGTCTTGGGAGAATCATTTCCAAAGGTGAATGCTTGAGACACTTGCTGACTCGCCCCTCCTGAGAAGGATACCGACGTCAGAACATTTGGTTGTACTCTTCTCTGCTTGATTAATAATAGATGACTACTATTATTGTTCCATTCTCATTTGTCTATGCAATGGTTAAATGTGAATTACATCTTTTCTGACTGATGTATGGTTGCTTTTATTAGATTTCACGCTTGTGTTTGTTTCCTCTTCGTGTGTGCAGGTGTCTATTCGCGAAGATCGCGGAGGATCGTGACCAGCCAGAGCGAAGGAGTGAAGGTGGCATCTCTTCATCAAACGACAACGCTGGAATCCAAGTAGGTGCTCTTTACCTCTTGTTTAATTGCAATTAGGAACATGCATAGTAGCATTGACTGATTGTTGCTAGACCCTTGTTGGGCTAGTAGGGATCGCCTCTATCCGTAGAGGGGATTTACCTCTCCAACAATTTGGCGACTCCGCTGGGGATCAGCCTTTTGTCTCTTGTGTCCATTCTTTGTGTTTGAATTTGATTTTTTCTCTCTTGTGAAGATTTGGGTATTGTTTCTCTGCCTGTAGCCTTCCTGGGTCCATCTGGGAAGTGTCTTGATTGTTAAAAGAGTTTCTACCTTTGGTTTGGGAGTTTTGTACTTTGATTCTACTCGTTTTACCATCAGCGCGGTTTAATTCAAAACAGACGCGCTGACGTCGCACACCTGCTTCTTTGTTTTCCCTGTCATCGCTCCTGTACGATTAACAGTCGCACTGACCTCGTTTTTGAGACAGCGCGCTTTATCCGTGTCCTTCCGCGCTGACACCGCAAAGTTGCTACGGGCCTTCTCCTGTCAGCGCCAAGTTGCTGAAGGCTACCCGCGCTGATCCTGTAGAATTCATTTTTGTCCAAATTAGCCTCCTGAACTTGTTTCTTTGACTTTCCCCTCTTTTCTCCACTTGGTTTGTGACCCTTTTTTCATTACCTGAACTCTGAGCTGCTTGTTTGCGGGGTCTTGTTCCACAAGGTTTCTTTTTGCTCATTTTTCGGTTTTGCAAATACCTTCCTCTTTGCTTTCGCTGCTTGGTTTGTATTTCCGCCATCACTTTTACAGTTTCTGGTTTGTGTTGAATCTTTAATTGACTAGTTGGGACTCTTATCCTCCGGGTGTTTGCTTTTCTCCATTGATTTTCCACTCTAGCCCTAGGGCATCTAGTGGCCGTGTGTGTGTCAAGCCTTCCGTAAGGATCTTGTTCTCTAGTTTGACCAGCCAACTTCAGATTTGTTTTTACACTTGTTCAGTGATTGGTAAAGTGTTTCTGGTTGTGTTTCCGAGTGGTTTGTACTTCTTCCTTGCTTGCGATCCTTGCTTGTTTTGCTGAGCTTAGATCACATAGCTCGTGCGGAACTTGGTTTTCCCTTTGGTTTGGAGATATTTGTTGGATGTTTTGGGAACTTTGTGTGCCATTGAAAGAAAATCAAACTAGTAGCTTTGCTTTTGAGAATTGAAAAGGAAAAGAACATTTCATTGATTCGCATTTTCAAAAGAAAAAGTTTCCTTTCCTTGCTTTTAAGCTGCATTAGGTTGTTTGATTGCTCGTATGTGTTTTATTTGATCAAAAATTCTTTACCTTCTCATAGCTAGAATTCATCGAATAAAATGGTATTCTTTAGCATGTAGTTTGCATCTAGGTAATTGTGAGAGAACATACGATAGGACCTGAAATCGAAACTTAATTTCAAGATCAACTATAAAATGAACTGAATTAACCTAAAAACGCATTGGAACTAAACGAAAACATCTAGAGGTCTAGGTTAGAGACGTGTTCCAGCGTCTTTAAACATAGTCACTGTTGTTTCACATTATGGTTGGGCGATTCCTCCTTCTGTGACTCGATAGTGGTCTAACATGGACTGCGCTCCCACGTACCATCGCGTATATAGGGAGACCCCACTAGGCTTTTATCCTTTATTCATAGGAAGCTGAGTCTGCCACCTTGCGAACTGTAATGCACCGAACACAACATTCGGGAAGATTGACTGCAGTACGGAAAGTCCTTGGCTCTCATACGATTGCTAAGGTGTATAAGCAGTTTTACGGGTCGCCTGGTAAACCCTATACCTAGAGTCTCCAGAGCAGTCACTTTTGATCCTTTTCGGACTCCCTAAATGAAAAGGTACCTGTGAGCGTCTTGTCACTTCGTGCTCATTAAACATTCGAAGGAGACTGGAGTCATCTTTTTGTCCTTTTCTCGACTCTTGAAACATGAAAAGGTCAAGTTTGGTTCTTGTGTCTTAAAATTAATTCGGCCACGATAACATCACCTGGTTAGATCTTATGTGCGTTAGTTTTGAGTAGGGTATTTATCGTTAGTTTGCTTTAGGTTTTCTAAGGGGTCTTGTCATCCTGGCTGACCCGTCAACTCCCGGTCCAAGTGATCAAGGTTCTCCATCTTCTGTTGCTCCAGAGGTACCAGTTGTAAGCGGTACTCTTCCCATTGTTCCGAGTATCCAGCCTATCAACGTACGTGCCCCAGGCAACGAAGATTACATAGAAGATTGGAATCCTATCTGGGATCCTGACAGCGATTATACCCCTCGTACTCCTCTCGGTATGTCGTCTCCGATGTCTACCTCCCCCATGGATGAGACATCTTCCAGCACAGGTGAAACACCCATGGTGACAGACATTGAAACTCCGATCCCGGCTTCCTCTCCACTCCCTCCGCGATATCGGTCAATGAGGGATAGGATAGCCGCTAGAACTACTTCTACGACTATATGGGATCCTAGTCTTATTGCCACCACGGGGCCCTTTATTTCGCGACCTCTTAATACACCTCTTACGTCGGGTCTTAATACGCCCATTACCTCAGTTCCTACCAATCCAACCGTTTGTGTAGCGCACTCGACTCTGGTCGTCAGTGCTGTCACAGCATCCTCATCTACAAACCCTAAAGCTGGGCCCTTTCCTGGTGGTGTTCCAGGAGCAGGGCCGTATGATGCCCATGGGCAGCCCATTGTGGACCCAGATTACCAAGGTCCACTCTTTTATTATGACGCTAACGGTCAGTACCTCGAGAATGTTTCGTCCCTACCTCGTCGTCCTTTCGAGGAGAACCAGGAACCGTTGGACGTTACATATGATCCTGTTACTCATGTTTTTCATAGGCGCCGGAACCCTCCCGGACAGCCCCAAGGACATTCCAATCAAGGCCAGCCGCCTTATGTGCAAACCCCTCAAGGGCAACCACTTTATGGCCCGCCTTACCCAGGACAATCTGGGGGCCCACAGGGACAACCCTACCAGGGACAACCCTCGGCCGTTGGAGGTCCGTCGTATTCATACCAGAGTCAACCTACTGGATATCCAGGCCAACCTGGTACTCAGCAAGGTTACCCAACTGGACAACTCGGGCAACCTTACCTTCAACAAGGCCAACCCGACTTCCAGCAAGGGTACCCATCTGGACAAACTGGGCAAGTTTATACTCCTCAAAATCAACCAGCAGTCCTGCAGGGATATCCTCTTGGGCAGGGGGGGCAACCCTACTTACAGCAGGGCCAACTTACTGCCCAGTCTGGTCATCTTTCTGGGCAGGGTGGGCAACCCTACGTTCAGCAGGGTCAACCCACTGCTCAACCCATCCATCCTTCTCGGCAAGGGGGGCAGCCTGCTATACAGCAAGGCCAACCCACTGCTCAGCCTATGCACCAGGGGGGGCAGCCTGCTATACAGCAAGCCCAGCCCTCTGCTCAGTCTGTGCACTCTGGGGGGCAGACGGGCCAACCTTCTATGCAGCAAGGTCAACCCGCTGTCCGCCCTAATCATCCATCTGGACGAGCTGGCCAACCTCAGGGTCAACCAGCTGTTCAGCCAGCTCAGTCATCTATTCCGCAAGGACAACCCTTGGTGGGCCACGGACAACCTGGCACCCAGCAGGTTCATCCTGCTGGCCAGCCAAGTCCATCTCAAATCCAACCAAGTCAACCTTCGGGACAAATGATTCAACCCCAGCCGATTCAAGGACATTACTCTGGGCCTCAAACTCAATCCGATTACCAAATGCAAGGTGGGCCATAGCCTCAACCTTCTTACCAGACGCAGCCTCCCTATCAGGCTCAGTATGGGACCCAGCAACCATATGGCTACCAGCAACCCCAGGGGCAACCTCAGTTTGCTCCTTATCAAAATTATCAACAACCACAGGTCACTCCTTACCAAAATTATCAGTATGGTGCACCTGTAGGACAAGTTGCTAATACATGGGGAGCTGGGGGGCAGACACAGGGGCAGCCGTCCGCATATGGCCAGAATCCGTATGGACAGAACTCCTACGGACAAAGTCCCTATGCGCCAGGCACTTTTGGGCCAGGTCCGTCGGGACAGAGTTCTTACGCACCAGGCCCTTTTGGGCCAGGTCCGTCCGGACAAAGTTCGTGGGGGCAACCACCATCTGGTTGGAACCCTAATGTTGCCTCGAATCCGCAGCCACAGATGTCCTTCAACCCGCAGTTACCGTTCTTAGCAACGTTGGAACTACCTGATGTGTCCAAGTTAACAAATGATCCTATTTTGCATAATCCGTATTGGCCACCGGTTCCGACCAAAATACCAGGTGATTGTCCAAAGTTTGATGGCAAAGCTGGTGAAGACCCTCAGGCCCATGTAATGCCTTATCACCTTTGGTGTTCATCAAACTCATGGCTTGATGATTCTATCCGGCTTCGCCTCTTTCAAAGAACTCTCACTGGTTCAGCTGCTAAGTGGTATATCGAACTAAATTGCGGCATGTTTCAAGATTTCAACTCGTTGGCTATGGCCTTCTTGACTCATTTTCAGTTGCCCATTCGGTACGAGACCGGGACACATCTCCTCACGTCTCTCAAACAGGATATGGCTATGCACATCTCTGATCATATACATGAATGGAGAACGCGTCGTCGCTTGATCAAATTTTGGATTCCTGATCAACTCCTGACCGACTGGTTCACGACTTCCTTTGTCCCTAAGATTACAAAAGACATCGCAATGCGAGCATGTGGAACTGAAGAGCAAGCAATCGCGCGAGCTCAGTACCTCGACTTAGTGTACTCTCAGTTAGGTACTTTGTATGAGTATTTGCCAGATGCCCCGAGGCCTGGACAGCCCAAGGCTCTGCCAAAGCCTTCTGTTGATGGAGTCATTGGTTCTGTGAATTCGTCATCAAAGAAATCGGCCGCGAACCCTGGGAAGCAGAAACAGAATGCCTCTAACGAAAATGCTTCTCAGGGCCAATCAATTTCTGGGAGTACCTCCGAGGTAAACGCCGTTCATTCCACCGTGGCGGATAAATCCTCGAAAGGGAAAAAGAAAGGGAAGGCTAAAGATAAATCTGGACAACCCAAGCAGGACCCTCCTAAACCTCCCTCCGAGGAAGGAGCTAAGCGGAAACCCAAGTATCCTTGTCTCATCTGCGATGAGGACCACTATACCAAGGGTTTCCCAAGGCGGTCCAAAGTTAGTCGACTTTTAAAAGGTGCTCCAGGGCCTCCTGCTGTGCTAAAAGAGCGTTTCCCTTCCCAGCAGACCCAAATGGTGGTAGATCCTTCTCAATCCTCTTCCTCGTTCGGTTCTCAAGTGTTCATGGCTGGAACAATCCCCATCCATGTTTCAACTCGAGCGAAAGATTATCCATCTCCAGTCGGGAAAGAGCCGGAGGTTCCCTCCAGCGCTCCTTCGTCCAGTTCTGGTCCCCTTCACATCGAACGGCCCAGCACTGAGATGATCCCCCGACCCCCTCCTAAAGGTGTACTCAGGAAGTCATCTTATAACCCCAATGCTCATGCTGCCCAGTACTATAGCATTGTCGAGGACTTAGCTCAGGCTCCGTCTGCTATGTCCACGTTAGAAGTCCTCCAGAGCTGCCCCTCTCAGAGGAAGTCCTTGCTATCAGCGATTGGTGGCATAGACCCGGCAAATTCGGATTTAATTTCTTTTGATCTTGAGGGTTTCACACAGAGACTGCCTCACCAGGTGGCTTTCCTTATACAGGTCCTCATCAACGGAAAAACGATCCATCGTACTGTCATTGATGAGGGTGCCTCAACCTGCATCATGTCAGTTGCTTGCTGGAAGGCTATCGGTTCTCCTGCTCTGAGCCAGTCTCCTACGACCCTGGAAGCTTTCGATGGAAGAGAATCTCATCCATATGGTATCCTCCCACGGTTTCCTATCTCTTTAGAAGGGAAAACCGTAGAGGTAGAAGTTGAAGTTGTTGACGCTAATCTCACTTACAACCTCCTCCTTGGACGAAGCTGGACATACGCCATGCAAGCCATGGCTTCCTCCTTGTTCCGTGTCGTTCGCTTCCCCCATCAAGGAAGAATCGTCACGGTGGACCAGCTGGCCTTTTTTGCTTCCTCTTCTGAAGGAAATGTGTCGTTCGTGGAGCATACCTCCAAGTCATTAGTGAGTGTGGGTGCTGGACTGTTCAAAGATCCCTCATTGATGGGAGTCTTTCCCCTCCCACCTCCAAATCTCGCCCCTGTCAACATGATTTCAGTACGTTCTGATCCATGGGTTCTTCCTCCCTTTAATCAAGAAGACTCTTGGGGTGATATGATGCCGTTGAGTCCTGCCGAGCTCAACTACATCGAGATTGTCGCTGCATCGGCTCCCCCTCCTGAACCTGCTTTTTTAAGCAGCGTTCCTGATTCATACGATCATTTCCCTTGGCTGGGTGATGAGGCCACTTCGGATCCCTTAAAGGAAACGTTTCCCTCCGACGAGGCCATCATAGAGACTATGTCTCTCGAAGAGCTCCCTTGGTTAGATCACCACCATCGTTCTTCGTTTCTCCCTCCACATTCGGAAATGGTCGCTTGTCTCGAGCAGTTTGCTTCATGTGTCCCATCTCCGCCCCTCCAAACACCTGTCCAGCTATATCAAGTGTCTTCGGAGGGAAATATGGGTAACATCTCGCAGACCCAGCCTATCGACATCTATGTCAAACCAGGGATTGTCGAGAATATTTTCATTGGAGTCACATGCACTCCCGAGGAAGTTCAACTTTATACCGCTTTATTTCGTGAATTCCGTGATGTCTTCGCATGGTCTTACGAGGAAATGCCCGACATCGACCCTAGTATTGTGGTGCACGAAATACCTACTTATCCAGGCGCTAAGCCTGTTCGTCAGCGCTTACGTCCAGTGCACCCCCGAAAGGCTGCAGCCATCAAGGCCGAAGTCGAAAAACTTCTTCGAGCTGGTTTCATCTATGCCATCCCCCTCACCGAGTGGGTGTCCAACATAGTCCCTGTGAACAAAAAGCAGGGTACTATCCGGGTCTGTGTTGACTACCGCGATATTAATCGTGCCTGTCCAAAAGATAACTTTCCTATGCCTTTTATTGATCAACTTATTGATGACTGCGTAGGAAGTGAGATTTATTCGTTTATGGACGGCTTCTCTGGTTATAACCAGATCAACATATCCCCTGCAGACCAGCATAAGACCGCTTTCATTTGTCCTTGGGGCACCTTCGCTTATAAAAAGCTTCCTTTCGGACTCAAAAATGCCGGTGCCACTTTCCAGCGTGCGATGTCATATGCTTTTCATGATATTCGACACATCGTACAGCCTTACCTGGATGACCTCCCAGCTCATTCAGCTAAGCGTCAAGACCATCCATCTCATCTACACGAAATTTTTCTCCGTTGTCGACACTACCGTATTCGCCTCAATCCGCATAAGTGTGTCTTCTGCGTCGAATCTGGCCGACTACTCGGGTTCATCGTCTCCCGGGAAGGCATCCGTCTGGATCCCCTCAAAGTCGAGGCCATTTTGAATCTTCCTCCCCCTCCCTCTTTGCAGCAATTGCAGAGCTTGCAGGGTAAAGCTAATTTTCTCAGACGATTCATTCCAAATTATGCCGAGGTGGCTAAGGGTTTCACACGATTGTTAAAGCGAGACACACCCTTTCGTTGGGATGTTATCGCCCAGGAATCTTTCGAGCACCTTAAAGACCTTCTTGTCTCAGCTCCGCTCTTAAGACCTCCAAACTATCACCGTGATTACACTCTCTATCTAGCTGCCGCTGACACCACCATCGGCATGGTTCTGGTGCAGGATGATGATGACGGCACTGAGCACGTTATCTATTATCTTAGTCGCAACCTTCTGGATACGGAAACTCGCTACGCATATGTTGAGAAGTTGGCATTGGCAGCTGTCTGCGCCGTCCAACGATTCCGGCATTATATCCTGTTGCGCACAACGACCGTGATCTCTGATTGCAACCCCATGACCTACATTTTGTCGCATCAACTGCTAGGGGGCAAATACTCGAAGTGGATTGTAATCCTTCAAGAGTTCAACTTGGAATTCACTGTGGCCAAGTCTAATAAATCTCTGGTCTTTGCTGAACTGCTCTGTTCCTTACCATATCACTCTGCACCATCTCGTTCAGAGGAGCATATCCCGGATGAAACATTGTTTCTCATCAGCACCCTCGACCCGTGGTACGGGGACATTATCGTATATTTGCAGACGTCTTCCTTCCGTCCAAACGTATCGAAAGATGCTCGACGGCGAATTCGTCACCAAGCTCAACCTTATCGCATTTTGGGCGATACCCTGTACCGCCTCGGCGTTGATTCTGTTCTCCGCCGATGTTTGACCCTCGAGGAAGTTGAGCGGGTGTTGAATGACTGCCACTCCGGCGCTTGTGGCGGCCATATGTCCAGATATGCTACCGCCCAGAAGATCCTCCGTGCTGGTTATTTCTGGCCTTCCATCTTCAAGGATTGCATCCTTGCTGTACGTGCATGTCACGAATGCCAGGTTTACCACCGGAAGATGCGTGCACCTGTTGCACCACTGCACCCTGTTGTCACCGTAGGTCCATTTTCCAAATGGGGCATCGATTATACATCCTGTAACCCTCGTTCAGCCGGGGGGCATGGATACATCATCGTTGCCGTGGATTATTTCACCAAGTGGGCCGAAGCAATGCCTACATTGAACGAAGACGGTTACACAGCGGCGCAGTTTTTATTCAATCATGTCATTACTCGTTTCGGAGTCCCTCAGGCTATTGTCACAGACCACGGAAAGCATTTATGTAATCACATGATGACGGAACTAACGACCCAACTAGGCTTGCGTCAAGATAGTTCGACATCGTACTATCCACAATATAACGGTCAAGTCGAAGCCATGAACAAAGTTTTGATCACTATGCTTCAACGCACCGTCAATACGCACAAGTCTAATTGGCATCTGATGCTATTCCTAGCCTTGTGGGCCTACCGGACTTCTGTGAAGGACGCCACCGGTTTCACTCCATTTCAGTTGGTTTATGGACTGGAGGCCACCCTTCCCGTCGAGTGTGAGATTCCTTCGTTGAAATTAGCTGTCGAGTTGCTTCCCAACACCACTCCGGTGGAGGAACGGCTTCTTTACCTAGAACGGTTAGACGAGACTCGTCGTTTAGCTTCTCTGGCTATCGAAGCGCAAAAGAAAAGAGTCAAGGCCCATTTTGACCAGAACATTCATCCTCGTTCCTTCGTTGAGGGAGATCTAGTACTGCTCTACGATCAAGCTAAAGATAAGCTGGGGGCAGGAAAACTCGAATCCATGTGGCTAGGTCCCTATATCGTGAAAAGAGTTTTACAAAAGGGCGCATATGAGTTGATTGATTACGAAGGAAATCCTCTTGACAAGCCCCACAACAGGTTGTATCTGAAGAAATATTATGCATGACTTCGTGCACCCAGTGTGTACATACGCGTGTTTTAGTGTGTTTTGTGTGCATGATTTAATGTTTTGCTTTGGTGTGAAGGCATGTTTCCCTCTTATTATGTTTTCTCCTTCTTGTGCAGATGTCTAGTGCACCTTATGTTGGTTTCGCTGATGGCGCCTGCCGTAGTACTTGCAATTTGTCCTCTGCGGCGTGGGAAATCTATGATCCTCACGGAGAGTTGCTAGATCTTCAAGGAGTCTGCCTCGGTCGTGTTAGTGTCAGTCTTTCCAGCCTTCCTACAGTGATCAAATATGCTCTTACAAAGTGGTCTCAGAGTTTCCAAGTCAAATTTTGTCATTTCAGTGAGCCTTCAAGCAAAATTTGGTCACTAGGCATTAGGTCTAGGGTTTGCCCAAATGTCAGTCCATGTCATCATTCAGCTGAGTTTATCATCATTCAGAGGGTTGTCATCGTCATGTCAGTATCTAATGGGTCATTTTACATCTTGTTCATGCTTCAGTTGTGCCTAGGCAAGCTCATTTCCCTCTCCTAGGGTTTTGAAGGCAATTTCTCTTGGATGGTCAAATCACCGGCAAAACTTGTTTCCTGATGTTCATACACCTTTCCCTATCCCTAAAGTACCTTATCAAACACTTCCCATCCCTTAGATCCGCCAAATTCCTCATTTTTGCACAAACCCTAGTTTCTAGCTACAACCTGGCAATTTTCTAGGTTTGACCTGTGTTTTTTCCTTTTCGACCCCTTCCCCTCACTCAATCTCTGAGATTCCACTTTCCCCTACTTCCTAACATCCCTCCCCACTCCCAAAAATTTCCCCAAGAATTTAGAAGCCCCCTATCCCCTTCATCTCGCTCCATTTCGACAAAATTCCTTGCTTCACACATCGGGACAAGTTTCACTCAAAAGCTGTTTCGGAGCAATCAAAGATGAATTTGGCAAAACTGAGAGAGGTTTTTGTCCAAAACATGCCAAGGAAGAAAAACCTTTTTTACTTTTTACACAGGTGTCATGGTTTGAGAGAAATGTCAAAAATACCGGCGAGAGCGAAGGTGCTCCAAGGACGGTTGGCCAAAGCACAAAAACGAAGGAAAACGCCCGATCCACTCCAAATTTTGGCCAAAGCCTCTTTGACTGAGCATGGTACTTGATTGGGGACTCCCAGCCCAAATTTCAAGAAATTTGGAGAAAATTTTGTCATTTGTGAATTTTTTGTGCAATTTACAGGTTTTTCCCGTGGAATGGTCTCACCCCGGTGAGACCATTTTGGAGGACTGCTCGGAATTTTGAAAACTTGGCATTTTTGGAAATGGCATGCAAAGAGAAAAATTACCAATACTTGGGAGAAGCCTGATTTTGAGATTTGAGCCTCCAAAAGCTCAAAATACATCAAAAAAAATGACTTTCTGCCCACTTTTTGAGTTGCAGAAAGTGACCTTGGGAGAAATGGTTTTTGAGGGGGCAAAACAACTCCAAATTCAGAAATTCCACTTGGGATGGAAAGTATACAGACCAAGCTTTCCAATGAGCCATCTTTCACCTGATTTGGATAAGTGGAACCCACTCAAAAGTAGCTGCAAAGGGGCACGACCATTTGAACAGGGGGCGCGACCATTCGAGCCAGCTTTGCCAGAATTGACCTTTTTTGTCAAAAAACACTGTTTTGACTATGGTTGACTATTTTTACTTGTAGATGATGGATAAATGTAGTATTTTCATGACACTTTGATAGATTTTATCTCTCTTTACCCTTCTAGAAGCTTCCTTGATGTAAAAAGTGAATAATTAATGCATGAATCAGTTAGCTAAGTAATAGAGGCAAGTTGTTGGACTGCCTATTATCTAGTGCTTAATTTAGAATTAGTTCAAACTACCCCTAGGAAGCTGAGCTCGACCCCTAGAGGTGGGGAAAGGAGTTAGATGGTCTAGATGGTCTATATTATGCTCTCTCCTTCTCATTTTTATGGTTGGACTCTAGAGGGAGAAGTGCTATTGTATTTTTGACTTGTTTTTTCTGCAATTTGAGGAAAAGGAAGGCCAGAATTTTGCAGACTTCATTGTGGATTCTTGTGGATTATTATGTTGATGGTGTGTCTCCTACTGTTATTGTAAGTCTGTTTATGTGTTCCATTTCTTAATCTCTTGCTGCTATTTAAACAAAAGAAGTGATAAAGTTTGAATTCATGCATGCCATGCTCAGCTTTCAATTTTGTTTAAAATTTATGTTTTCCACTGTCTAGAGAGGATTCGAATTCATTGTTCGCCCTCTTTAGCTTCTCTTCTTTCTTCCTTGATCATCTCTTTCAGCTAAAGGCATCAGCATAAACTCCTACCTTGCCCCAAAGACCCACCTGCAAAAACTGAGCTCAATCCCTGCACCCTGAATTGCACTCCCTCCAAATTGCCACCAAAAAACCCAAAAACTTTAAATCAAATCCCCTTATCAGTTTACTAGCCTAAAATCCTTATTCCTAATTGGTCAAACTCATCTCATTGAGAAATCCACCAAGTTTGACCCGAGAGAGCCTTCTCATACCTCGTAGGGCTAGCTACGAAGTGAAATGGTTTGATGTTGCCTTGAAGGTTTACCTTCCTCAGCCTAGGGTGAAATCTCAAGCGCTAACAGGTCGCACCACTAATAATGTTGCCGAATACAGTGCCGTAATTGAGCTACTAGCCGAAGCAGTTGATCTCGGCATTCGAGCAATGATGGTAAACCTGGACTCCCAGCTTGTCGTTCATCAACTCAACGGGCGATATTCCGTCAGAGACCAACGTATCCTAAGGTTGTATCTACGTGTCAGATTGTTAGAAAGGAATTTTGACTATATCACATATCAACATATTCTGAGATGGTTAAACACGTTGACTGATGCATTGGCAAATCATGTGTTAGACAGACATTTGCGAAATAGATAACATCATACAAGAAAGCATAGAAAGCATAATAGAGTAAAGCATATGTAAATAAGATATTTTCTCAAGCATAGTTTGCATGCGTGCTGTGTGTGCTTTTAAGCTTGTGTTAAAAACATTAAAATATATGGGTCATGTGTTGTGCAATTCATACATAAGATCACATTGGTACTGAAAACTTACATAACATAAACAAAACATCATCACATGTAACAAGATCCATCCAAAATCGGTATGTATATATATACATATCATGTGGCGCACTAAGGCGCTCAAAAATAAATGTGTATGTCAAAAATAGCGTCACTGTCCTCAGTACATCCGAGACATATGTCTCTCAAAACAACAGTAGAAGTGAACCTAGGCGACTAGTGGGCTGGGTTATGCTCTCTGTAGCATACAGCCGCTCGTGCCACCCGCCTCAAAAGGCGGTGCAGCCTCGGTGCCACCCCCATTGTGTGGATCTGGTGCTCTATAGGACCTCCTCGACCCCCTGATAGTCCGGCACTCCCTCCAGCAAACCCTCAAGGTTGCGAGCCACGGTCTCCGACGTATCCACTCCTGGAGGAACTAAGGCCAGGGCTCCAGCTTCTGGTCCCTCTCTCCGTGCCGTTGGGGCTAGGCCAACGGGTCTCACAGGTCCCACATCTGCATACAGTGACATTTATTAAGACATGTACATGAAAAACCAAAAACATCAAAAAATGTTAAAATGAGATCAAGTGATATACCTCCATCATCCCAATGCTCTCCTGCGGGCAGTGGCATGTCTGGATCATTCCGGAAGTCCATACCGGCATATGGCCAGTCCTCCACAATGACAACCTGGCGCTCCAGCCACTCTCTGAAGTACACTCCCCAAGACACTGGGCGACCACCACCTCCACGTGGCATGACGCGGGCCCATCGACTGGCCCTCGTCTCCCGGGGACCTCTAGGTGGATCCACAACCATGGTCTGTAGCTGTAGAACCGGCACCCGCTCGAGCATGAGCGGCAGTAGGAGCGACCCATACGCGAACTGCTTCATCTCTCCATGACGGCAGTTGCTCAGTTGCCTCTTCATACTAGCGGTCACAGCAGTCGCCCAGTCAAAGATGGTGGGCTGTAGGCACTCCAGAGCTAACAACAATTGGTTCTTCGAGGCCTCATGATTGGCCAAAGAACCCGCTGCCCGCGTCACTAGGAAGAGTATCGTGCGGAGAGGCATGTCCCGCACTGTCGGGATAGCAACTTTCCCGTTTCGTGCCTTTTCAGCTCCTGGGCATACTCTAGCCATCAGCTGGTCCAGAGTCTCGCCGCTGGGTCGCTGCCCCTCCAGGATGGGCCTCTGGCCCCGGTGCGACAAACCAGTCAAAAAGTAGATATCCGAGGCATCAAACTCGATATCTTGCCCGTGGATGGTGAATTTCCCATCTACTGGGTTCCAAGCTCTGATCAGGAACTCCAGCAGATCAGGTTGCGCTCTCAAGCGCGGAGTCAGGATAAATTTCAGGAAACTGCATGCCCGCATTGCATTCCGGCATTCGGAAAGCGCATATGCAGCTATATCCTCGTTATCGTGGGCTCTCTCTTGCCATACGAAAGCCATTGTACCCTGCAAAGCCACGAAAAAATATTAGGTCGCTGTTTGTGGAAAAATTTACGTTCAATTTACAAAAATTCATATTTTTCCGCGCCAGCGCGACTGTTTTTATCGGCACATTGGGAAGGATCCCTAACGGTCGACTGATTCCTTTGTCAAAGCCTGTTAGATTTCTCATTTCAGGCAAAAGCGATGGCGAACCAAGCGCTTTCCAAGCAGTTGAGGAAAGGATACTCACAGAAGCCCCTTCATCTATGATGGTACCGGCCATAACCATTCTATATATTTGAGCAATGATTCGAAATGGTACACTAACCGGTAAACAGGGTCTGCCTAGTAGATTCCAATCGAAGGAAACAACTAGGTTGCTTGGAGGTGGGATCGAATAGACGGCCAGATACGACTCTGATGAACTTCCTTCCTACGGTAAAGGAACGGGTAGACTGCCCCCATGTTCATCGGAGTCTGTGCTTACGAAGAGAATTTGGATGGTGTCGTTCTTGTTCTCTCCGGTGACTATATCATCTGAAGAAGGATCCTCTGAAGGCAAGATCGGGTCAACTGCCGCCTCGATCTTTTGAATTTTGTCTAGTGTGGATTCAGATGGTTTATCTTCAATGATAGATGCTTCGGCCGACCACAATGGTGTGTCAGCCGGATTTTCAACTAGTGACGGATTCGGCAAGAGCTTCTTATATCCAGGAGGAAGCCGTAACGGTGAGACCAGACGGTCGTCCAAAACTCTTTTAGCCTCGTCTAAGAAGGGACAACGATGGACGGCGTGATCGCCTTCACACAGTTTATAAGGAAATTTACATTTTCCTTTTTGTCCAGGGGCTTCACTTTCACTAGTTAACGGTGTATTTTCAACATGATCATCAGAGGTTGATGACATCGGATTGTGCAAACGAGGAGACCAGTCCCTTAAGATCTGAGGGATGCAAGGACAATCTCGATGATAGTGGTCTCCTTTGCAAATGACACATGGCGATTTAGGCCTGGACAGTGCAGAGTGTGGATTTTTGCTAGACGATGCCTGGTTGCCCCTTTTCGCCTTTGGCTCCTTCTTCTTCTTCTCTTTCTTCTTCTTCTCCTTCTTCTTCTCAGTTACTTGATTTTTGGCTTTACCAGCTTTATCAATTGAAGAGGAAGGAGGAGAGGGAGAATTGGACAAAGTAGAAGGTTGGGGGGTAACTTTGGTATCGGTTAGTTGCTGACTTGATTGTTCAGGAATCACGGTGTTCTAAATAACAGAGGTCGAGAAGAGCCATACGGGCAAGCCAATTGTCAATCCTGGAAGCGACAATGTGGCCATATGGGGTGCACCAACATCTCCCCAAGAGGAGAAAGGACTTGTCCAAGGGGAAATCCTTGGTTGGTGGACTCCATTTTTCTCAACCTAAGACCAACGTAGGAAAGGTGATGTTTATTCCGATTAAAATAAATTTTAGACGCTTTGACACAACTTGTTTTTTCAATTTTTAAGAGTCGAGAAAAAACAAGAGATGACTCTAGTCGCCTTCGATTTTTAATGAGCTTGAAGTGACAAGTGCTCAGATGGAAATTTTCCTTTAAGGAATCTAAAAAGGAACGAAAGAGACTACTCTAGAAATCTAGACAGAGGGATTACCAAACCAATCGCAAAACTGCAGAATATTTTTTACGGTATGGCAGTCAATCTTCCCAAATGTTGTGTTCAATGCATTGCGATCAATAGGGCGGCAGACACGGCTTCCTATGGATAAAGGATAAAGCCTATTGTGGTCTCCCAATATATACTCGACAGTACGTGGGAGCACAAGTCCATACTGGTACTTATCGTCTCAAAGTGGAGGAATCACCCAACCAACAATGAAAACAACAGTTACCAAGCTTTACGACACCGGAATATGTCTCTAGCCTAGACTTCTAAATGTTGTGCGTTAGGTTCCAAAGTGTTTTTAGATTCATTAAATTTATTTTACAGTTGATCTTGCTTAAGAAATTTGCCTTTCAAGTTCACCACGTGATGTAGATATACAATTCCTAAAATGCAATATAAGATGATAAACAATCGTTTAATCTTCTTTTTGCAATGAAAATCCTAGCTATTAAGGAAAGAGAGACGATATTCTTTCAACATAGAGCAGAGAGCACACACTATATGCATTGTCCTAAATCAAACCAATAAACAGTCTAAATGCAAATGCACATGCATGTATTTGTTTTCAGCCTTCTTATTGTGTGAATGATAAAAAGAAAGCTAAGCGAAAATCTGAATTATTTTTCAAAATGACATTACTAACAAGTTTCTTTTCAAGACAAAATGAAGACAATGATGACACTTTGCGATTTGGAATTGAAAACTTGCTTTCGAAACTTGAAAAACTACTAATTCAAATCAAATACAAGAGTAACAGTGTAATCAACTATCAAGAACAACCGGATTCTCTTCTATGACTGAAAATGACACTTGCGACACTTCCAGATGAAGAAACGATAGTTCAATTATGCTACTTCTTTGTAAAAGAGAACTGAAAATGGCTCACAATACATAAAAACATTTACAGTTCTTTGCACAATGGAGGTGGAATAATGGCAAGGAAGGCGGTTTCCAACATAGGTATACCGATTACAGACAGCAAAACTCCTTAATAGAGCTAAAAAGAGTGAAAAAACCAAAGTCTGAAGGCAAAATTAGCCCTTTCTGATCAGCACACCTGTTACACAGGGATTCCAGTATGCATCCCACCTACAGCACACAGGAAGTGTAATGCATACTAAGACCCTTGAAGAGAAGGTGCAATGGTATAGTGCGAGACTTTTGATCCAGTTCTTGATCACAGTTTGTAGCACAGTTCAGGGATTTAGGCTGAGCAAGTGGTAATCAGTAAACAAATCACAGGGGTAGATCTAAGGAGGTTACTAGAGCCACCACAAGGGCAATTAGAGAGTTTGTAAATCGATTGTTCAGTTCATAAACAAAACCTGGAGATAGACTAAAGCAGCATTGATCTACTTTGCACTTGCATAGAAAATGCAGTTCGAAGGCTAGCTGGCTTGACTTCAGGCTCCGTCTATAAGTTTATAAAGCAAACAAATATAGGCAAACAAACAATCTATTCACTCCCCACTGGAGTCGCCATTTTGTTATCGGGAAATCTAGTGTCTATGCAGAGCTGCTAGTCCCACTACGGCTAGTAGCTACCTTAGAAACAAACAAACTAAAACCACTTTAGTTTTCCTTTATGAGAAGTAGATAAGAGGGGAACAAAGGAGACCAACCTCTGTCTTGCGCTTGGCTCCTTGCTTGATTCCTCTCCCTTCTGATAGATCTTTGCCACTCGCTTCTTCATCTACCCAGCTTCAAAGAGCACCTGTAGAATCAAAGCAACATAACACTATCCAAGAACATAGATCTACTATCATAAACAATATAGAACCAGATATATATTGACCACACAAATGCATATATCATCAATCATACAGGAATGTGGAGGAAAACTTGAATAGCTTTATTAATAATCAAGAATAGCAAAGAGGAATACAACCAATTGTTCTGACCAAGCGTCATCCTCTCAGCAAGAAAGCCCTTCTTCACCTCATGAAAAGCTTAGATCACCCAACACTATGATGTTACACCAAGAAACCAGCAACACTTCCTTACAAGATACAAAATTCCAGCCTCTGGATCTCTGGGATGAGGGATCCATATATAGATGTTTACAAGGGGGGTGAGTCAGCTTTTGAGATTTGATTAGTGTCCTCTCTCTGATAGTTCTTGATTCCACTTGGAGATTGATGATCTCTTACTCATCCTTGTGCGAATGCAGAGAGGCAAGTGTCACAGGAGAAGTTTCTGGAAGATTCCATGATCCTCCACCTTGCAGATTGACCCTGCCATTTGTCCACTCTCGCCCATTGCACCCCATGGAAGGGCTTTTTAGTATCCATCGCACCTCTCGTGTGCATTTAGGTGGGATGCAACGCACTTTGACCATGGAGCAGGTGAGATGGTCCAATTTTGACCAGTTCTGAGTAGTTTTTCATGGAGAAATTCTGGGAGATGATGTAATCAGCTGACCTTGTTCTTTTAGGGGTTGGAACAACACTTTTAGGGACTTAAGAGCCCTTAGTTTATGGACATTTATGATTGGGGTTGCAGTGCCCGAAAATGTTTATAACAGTCTCCATTGTCTCCTTCCCCAAGGATAGATCATTTCTCTGGTTCACAGATGTATTCTACTCCTTCATCCTCAACTGTTTGAAGTATTAATTTCTCAGCAAAAAATTCTTTGACAGGCCATTTAACTCTTTTTCCCACATAAAATATTTGTTTCCATTTTTCTCTAATTCCTTTCAATACCAGCTTCTCCAAATGACTGAGTTCTACCTTCATCTCAGCCAACTCTATGTCCCTTTCTTCTTTACTCATTCCTTTGAGTCCAACTACTTCAAGACTCTTTTCCCTCTGTTTCTGAATTTCCTCTGTGCCCCTGTGATAACTATCAATAGTCACTTCCATTTCTTCCTCTGGTGAACTTTCCTTGTTCACTAGTGAGCTGCAACTAGCCTTTTCCATTTCACCTGTAACAAGCCTCCTTCATGCATCACCAAACTTTTCTGAGTTTAGCCTTTTGGCATCTATTGGTTCTTTCCTCGAACATTTCACTGACTAACAATTCTACCCAGCACTCCTCTTGCTGGAATTGTTATCTCATATCCACAATCGCAATTGTGGAACTGCCTCAACAACTTCTACCAACCACAGTTGGAAGTTGTTCTCAGCTTCTCTTGAACACTCCTTACTTTAGGCTTTGCATCTTCAATTGATCACTTCCTTCTTCATTCAGTAATTTCATTTACTGTCGAGTACTATCACCTTTACTCATCCGAGAGTTCTTCTTGCTCTATCTTCTTTAACATAGCTCATATGATATGATGTAGGTACAATTCATTCTACCTTTCAGCGATTCCACTGCTTCCATTGACCTGCACAATCTTATCTCAAGATACATCAAAGTACCTTTTAAACCTGCAATATTTCCTTCAAAGATGTCTTAAAACTAATTCCCATTCCATCAATTAAGTCTTTGCCAAAGGATTCATCTGTTCACTATTTCATTTAGACTTTCCATTCAAAAGACTCCATACAGTCAGCAACTATTTTTCCTCTTACTTTTCATAATGGACTCTTCAGCTTTCAATATCAATTAGGATTAGATCTGAATTTCAATTATTTTACCAATTCATGATAGACACTACCAATTCCTTCTGATAACCTATTTGTAAGCAAATCCTGTCTTGCTTCTATAAATTCCAAAATTAATTCCTTGTAGTGGTTCTTCTTTCAGTACTATTAGACTCAATCTTTGTTCTTTCAATCATCAATATCATTGCCTTCAACAATACTTTAAGCAATCCTCAATCATTCTCATTTTTCACAAAATTCTTCAAATCAATTAAATGACTTCAGTGCCACAACAAACCAATCTTCTATTTAGCTTTAACTTCTAAACCTTTCATCTCAATAAAATCAGTCATGCAATCAACTTACATGGAATTTTCATGTTCTTGAAAGGAAAACATCTTCTCCTTTGAAATTTCAATCCCTTGTTGTTCTTCAGACATTCAAAACACAGTTCTGCAAAATCATCAAAATAAACATTCTTACACACCTTCCTCAGAAATTCAATGATTCCCCATTTTGATATCAATGTCCTTTGTAATCTGATCCCCATCTTTATTGACCACTTCCATGTAATTTATATATATGCTAGAATTAAAATTCAGTCTTCAAACCAATCTTTACAGAGCGTTAAGCTAGCTCTGATACCAAAAATGATGTAGGTGACCGCGATCACATGCAAATCCTTCCATATTCAAAACACTATCGGGTCTGGACTTATGGTTATGTCCACACATCTCTATCAGAAGCGTTATAGATGCAATTTTACATTAAAAAACCAGGCTATACAACTTTATCAAATACAAAGGATTACACGGGAAAACCCACATCCAAAAGCATAAGACGGATTTCAAAATACATAGACCCGCATCTATAAATCTCTCAGGTCCGATCATCACCCCTTTTTCATTGTTCTATCGCAATATCGCTATCGCATTTATCGAGGATACACAATATTGGAATACACAAAAATACAAAGAAATCCACCCACAAACGCATAGGATGGATCTCAAAACTTATACACCCTCATTAATAAACTTTTGGGCCTGCTACGCTGCTCCTTTACACTCCCGATCTCCGATTGCCCCGATCTTCGATTGTCCTGATCTCTAATCTTTGATTATTGGTTATCGCTATATCGGCATTCTGTTACACTGTCCATCGGCCCTTCAACTCTGCGATATGTGATCAATTCTCCACTATTTGATCAACTCCGATCCAATGGTCCACATTTCATCGCACTATCGCAATTGGCTTTGGCAAGTGGTTAGGGTCTAGTCCATTCACATAGACTTCTGCCGATGCGATATATTTTTCCGATGCAATAAAGTGCTCCGCTTTGCCCGATTAGATCTGGTACGTTGATCTTAGAGATCCAATGGCCACTGTCCATTACTCTTCACTTCTTTATTCCATCTCTTTACTTTGAGTTTTCTCGTTGTTTCTTAAATATTGTTGGACTTACGCCTTTTGCAGGTTTCCTCTGTCTGCTCTGTTTTCACACACGACATTCATATATAACAGTAAGCTATAATAGCTTTAAAGCGGCTCAGCTATTGTTATAACGATAAGGACCCAATTATGCTTTAATGTTGTGACTCATAACTTAAGGAATAAAACAGAGAAGAATGATTTAGTTGTTCCACAAGTAAATATATACAGAGACAAGCGAAGGATTTTAAAAGAAATGTCCCATTTACACACACAAGGAATCATTTATTCAATATCATGAATTTACAGAGTCTCGGCCCTTTAGCTCGACTACATCAATAAAAGGCCTTGTTTCAATCTTGAAACCCTCGCTCTCTCGTCTTTGGTTTCTCTCGAACCTCTAACTAACTTATCTAACCTCTCTCGCTAACCTATCCAACCTCTGAATTATACAAAAAGATCACAATTTATACAAAAGTGGATTCATGAACCAATTCTGGTTCAGAACCAGAAATCTCTCACTCTCTCCTAAAAAGTCTCTTCAACTCCACTCTTTTCTAAACAAACGCTAAATTAAGCTTTCAAATTCCTCATATTCTATTCAAACCAATTAAATCTAACTGTTTGGCCTGATCTCCACACGGGGAGGATCAATCAGCCACTGTGCCCTTTTCTCATATTTGACAATAAATAAACACCCTCACACATTTAAATAAATAAAATTAACTAATCTCTTATCTTCCAACCCCTTGTGAGTCACAACATGTGATCATGCTATCACATTGCTGACTAAGCACGTATGCTCCTGCATCAAGAAGCCATGAGGTAGCATTCGAAAAAAAAGAAGAATTACAAAATTATGTGGTAATTTTTTAAAATTTCCTTATAAATGGAAGTCAGTGAGATAGCATTTGAGAAAAAAAAAAAATTGCAAAATTATGTTGTAAGAATAAGATTGAAAATCATTTATCTTACTTTTTCATCTCTATTCTTCATCACCCACATGCCTTTTTGAGTTCCTTCCTCGGGGGATAAAAACTTCTTTATTGGCCATTACTAAAAAAGGCTTTCAAAAAGCAAAAAAACCATCTCAAAAAAATGGTTGTGCATTTGCATCCTCCCATTCTTCCTAAGTATTATTATTTATATTCCTGCTTTTTAAAGGGTTATTTCTCTCTATTTTAATATTTAAACAATTTTCTTATAATTTAGTTTTTTTAAATACTTCTTTACTTTGCACTATTAATACTATATAATTAATAATTAACCCACAACAAATCATTATCCACTCTTTAACTTAGAACCTACTTTAACTAAAAATAGTAAATAATTTTGTTGAGGATGATGAGTAGGATTAGGCTTTAGAAGATAATCATTAATAAATGGAAAAGCTTGGAAAATATTACATATACATTGTAAGCTCCAAGGGTTAGCTCAATCGGTCAAGTCAGGGTTTCGCCAATGGGAGATCACAGGGTCGAAACCCGAAAGCTCTTGGGGTTAGGTCTGTGGTGACCGAGAGGTAAACCCCCTTCGGGTGAGGTCCACCCAGAGTTATCGAACCTGGAGTAGCGGATCAACTGACCAAGATACGTGAACCAGCTGGAGAAAAATAAAAAAATAAAAAAATTATATGTACGTGAAGTAATTATTGCTTTGCTTAGTAACGATTCTCTTTCATATTTATTGCTTTGCTTAATAACGATTCTCTTTCATATTTTCCTAAGTCAATGTCCATTTTAGGAGAGGCTCCAGTAGTCATGGAAAATTGAACGAATATTTTCCTTCTTAGATAATCAGTTGTCTACTCATTCATATCTAAAATTGATATTCATGAATGATTTCATTAACTTTAATTGAGATAGAGTAATTATATCAACGTAAATTAAGATAGTTAGTTGGGCACAATATTATTTTACTAAGTCAATGTCCATTTTAGGAGAGGCTCCAGTAGTCATGGAAAATTGAAGGAATATGTAAAATTGAACATACATTACAATCATGTTATATTGAATATTTATGTGGTTTATATTTTGAAATTGGAAAAGAAATCAAATTGAATGCTAGGATAGATTCAATAGTTGCTTATTCTCTTTTAATTCTCGTAGTTCTTTTTAATTTTCACACTCCAATGTTAAATGCGGAAAAAATTTGACATTTATATAGTATAATGTTTTGGAGCTTTACTTTAGAGGTTTTGAGTGGTAAGTTTTTTTTTTAAGTTTGGCAATACTACATTTTTATCATGTTTAATATATCATTTTTTCTGATCCGAGTGGGGAAATGAACGAGTGACTTTATACCATCTATCCAAGACCTCATGGACGTAATTTTTCATTGTTTAAATTGTATTGTTTAACCATAATTTGTTTTAAATGCTATATATATATATATATATATATATATATATATATATATATATATATATATATGACATTAAAATATTTTATTATTAATATATATTTAAGTATATGTCAAGTATTAAATTATTTTATTGATAACCCACTTTGAATATTTTATTATATGCAACATTAAAATATTTTAATTTAACAATTTTTTTTCTATATATAGATATATATGAACTTGATATTGACGTAAATTAGTTACCATAAAACTTCGAATAGTTTATTTAAATCTCTTGTGAATTTTCTTTAAAAATATAAGGTTTAAATATCTTACTCACATTTTTTAACTTCTAATTACTTTACAACATATTCATTTTTTCATTATAGCCAATATTATTTTTCTATTTAGAGCATAATTTATTTTTATTTTGGAGACACAAACTTACACATCCCCTCATATTGGGTTGTAGAATGAGCGTCCTCGCCCAATAAAAACCCTCACTAAGAGTAGTTTTCATGAAAGTAGTTTTCATGAATTGATGTCTATTATATTTAGAAACATATTTGACGAGTGAAGCATTTCATTTTAATTTACCTAGTCACAAATATAACACTTGTGATTTGTTATTTGGCATGATGTGATTACACTATGGAATAAGAGAGTTGTCATTTGTAAATGATAATAAATTTTTTTAAAGGAACAATTATGTTTGGCATTATAATCATTTGGTTTGAAGGCAAGAACCTTTTACAAAATGTGCTATGATATTTTCAGCTATTATCCAAAATTCTCACCCTATTACATCAAATATTTCTTCTAAACTACATACTACTATACTGGAAAAATTACACCCATAAGCTCTCCAAAAAACTCCATTAAACACTACATAATGACAAAACATATAACCAAATTAATTTTTTATGAGGTATTACAAGTCTTCCCTAGTTGGAGTGACCTAGACTCTGTTTACATCCTCGATGGATTGTTCATGGCTCTCCTAGAATATCAGCACTGGTGTTATCCTCCTCCATCTACTTTGCATTCGATGCTAACTCCTGATTTCCTTATTTGTCTTGATTGTGTGCCATGTCTTTCTCTTCCACCCTCCTCCCTAAATTTTCAACCCGAAACTCTGTCATTTTAGAGGCCAACTACAGATGACCTAACTTTATTTCTAGCAAACCCAACTGATGGGAGAACAACTCATTGCTTGCTCTTGATTATGCCAATTGCATCTCCGCATTGCATGAGATCAGGGTGATTAAGAATTCCACCGCTCCTACTATGCCTTGTTATCATGTCCATGTGAATGTCAATCTCCTTACTTACTTCACCCTCAATTCTTTCAATTTCTATGTGTAATCCTTAGAATTGATGAATCCGTGCAATGAGGAAATGAATTGCCTTCTTATTGCTTTCATATGCTCCCAAGTTCTCCATATATAGTGATGAGACTTACATCCTAGCCGTATTCAGGTAACCTATGGAATTGAATATTGCAATGTTCACCAAAGCCACTTGTGTCGGGTCCATTAAGAAGAGAGCACATAACCACTTAATTTCGAAGCAAAATCTGTTGCTAAACTAGTACTCTGGAGGAGAGATTAAGGTTTTACACATCTGAATTTCCCCATTAATCAAATCATCTATGGTCCATCTCTCCAGGGGTCCATGAGAGAATAATTATCCATGTTATCATGAGGCCTCTCTTGGGTCTTAATTAATATGGAGCTTAATTCGAGAGGCTCTTGCATTAATAATAAAATCTAATCCATGTTCCCAAGCTTAATGCACCTCGTAAACCCTATTATTTCTAAATGCTTGCTCAACATTAAGGGTGTCATGCCCCTATCCTGGCGGTAGTCTTTCAACCACACATAGGCAAGTGCGGCACCGCTACCCAATTTCTTTTCATCAATACTCTCAAGTACGGACTACGCCTAACATTCAACACTTGGAATATTTTTCAACTTTACTAAGCATTCATCTTTTAACATAGCCAAAATACATTCATCATCATCATTTATAAATATGCATAGTGGATAACTTCTTTTAATGGGAGAGGCAACTCCCTGGTTAGAGTATGCCCAAATAATAATGATAACTATATTTACAAGTAATTATACATGTACAATCTTTGCAAGGGAACCCCAAGTTTCACATTTACAATTCTGTCAAAATTCAACAACTTAGCCTTCTCGTTCAGAAGTGCCCAAATTGGTCATTCAGGGTCGCCCTCGCTTAGTCGCGCCCTTCCATCGTTTAGGGTCGCCCATGTTCAGTCGCGCCCTTCCGTCGTTCAAGGTCGCCCTGTTCAGTCACGCCCTCTCGTTGTTCAGGGTCACCCCATTCAGTCGCGCCCTTCCTGCAACTCGTCCAGGCAGAGGTGCCCCACTGCAGCTCATCGGGCAGATGCGCCCCTCCTGCAGCTCATCCGGGCAGGGTCACCCCACCGCAACTCATTTGTTCAAACTTTCCTTGCCGCAGTTCACTCGTTTAGCCACACCCCGCCTTGGTTTCATTTTCTATTTTTTGACCAAGTGGTGCGGTCCTTGGTCTGCCTGCACCTTCAGCCTTCTTGTTCGCTCATCCTCCTCACTCGTCCGAGTTTCTAACCCAAATGCTTATGCTTGAACTTGCTAATATGATTAAACATAATTCTTTTCTCCTCCATGCATGCACTACTTATATATATGAATTCTCCCATGGATAATGGTGGGTCAACCTGCCCAAGCCAACCATACACTTCGGTCATCGCACCACCAAGTTAAGTTGGCTTCACCCCAACCACACGTCAACTTCACCAACTCGGTCAGTTTTTTGACCCTCCTATAAACTCGTCACACTTCCCCACACTTAGCCAAATTTTTCCTTCTAGGTTTTTCAAACCCCATGTTGGCTCGTCGCAACTTGTGTCTTGAGCGTGTTTAACCGACCACCCAACTTGTCCCATCATCCCAACTCGTCGCACATTTGTCCGAGCGCGTTTAACCGAATGCCCAACTCGTTGCACATGTTGAATCGTCGCATTTAACCGAAGACGTTCACCCCACATATCGCACATCGCAAATGCTCAGCTCGTGGGTGTGACATGTTAGCCTCCTGCTACAGCAGGTTAATCATCTTTCATGATCGACATTTTTACATGCCAAATATGTCATACTTTGCTTGCTGCAATGCTCCATATTTGCTACAAATGGCCAGAGAAGTATCTATGAGAGTGTGCTAGTCTAAATGCCACTACTGTGTTCCATTTTTGATGAGTTTTCAGCTAAGGGAGGTCCAAACAGCTTAATCTTGGTCTCCCTAGATTTCAATTTCCTGTTTTAGAATATAGAGAATAAACATCTGTCCAAATTGTCTAATCTTGGCAGATTAGTAGATTAGGTAGAGAATAAAGGTTCCCAACTGCTTAATCTGGGGCCTTGGAAGTGATAAGGGTAGTTGTAGATAGAAACTCAAAAGGAAAAGAAAAGAAAAAGAAAAAGAGCAATTGAGGGTTTGCAAGTCTAAGTGCACCTACCCTGAAGTAACAAAAAATGCTAGGTACTAAGCTGGGTAGGTAGCCAGAAGTTGCAGAAGCCTGATTCAATTTAGTTTTGGCCTTGATCAAGAAGGCACATATTAGCACTGGCAGAGGTATCCATGCAGCAGTTTGATGATAAAATATGAAAGCATGTCTAACTTCCCCTGTTTTCCCCAGAGATTCTCTTTCTAACATCCCCTTGAGGACTTTAGGTTCTCCTTAAATAGTCCTCCTTGCATTTCTCCTTTGAAAAAATCATGACAAATTGTGACCTTCTTCTCTGAAAAGAAGCCACATTTCTTGTGTAAAATCATTCTTCACCCTCATCTACTTCTAAATCTAAGTTTACTCCTTAAACTTAGCTCTCTATTTCTCTCCCACATCTCAAAATTCATATTAACTTCTAAACTTACTATATAGCTACCTAAGTTCTCCCATTCCCTATTATTATAGCATTATTGTGCAAAAAATCCAAGAAATATATATATTTTCCCCCTTGGGCAATCTAGCCATATATCCCAAAGTTTGGAAGTGTGAGAAAGTCGGAGTCCCATGGAATATTTGTTCATACTTTATTTTTGGGAATTGAATCAACACCAGATTGATTTAATAACCCTAAACGCACGTTATAAATGGATATATCGTTTACCATTTATCCCCGAAAACCTCAGAAAACCCACAATTTCATTTATCCAAAGTTTTGTCCCGGCGCAATTTTCAAGAAATAACAATTGTTTATTAGACAGGCCCCGACGTATCGCTCTGCCATCTCGGCATCCCATCATCCGTCGGATCTGTGCCCTCCCATCCGACGGTCCTCGGTGATTTCAGACCGCACCCGCTCGCCATCCTTTAGTACCCGAAAAGTGTCAGAGGGTGACGTAGGGCCTGTGGCGCATGTCAATTTCTCGTTATATCGGGCGGCTTCCGACACAAACTGGGCCCGTACCAAAAGCGGTCCGATAAAACCGCTTACAGCCAGTCCCTTTCCGCCAGGTTCATCGCTTTTCAGAGGTTTTATGTGTTGGGACCAATGGTCCGCCCCGATGCGATTTAGCGCTAGCCGTTGGATCGTCCCGCACCGGATCCAACGGCCAGCATTCAATCTTATGAACAGTAATCGCTCCCGCCCCAATTTTGAAGGATTTTCATGTTTAAAGCTTTTTTGCCTTATAAAAGAGAAAAGGGCCATTTTCTTTTAAACAGTTCGGCGCCCATGCCCGCCCCGCCTCCAAAAGAAACATGGCATTCTTTAGTCCATATTTGATCGTTCCAGGCCCGAAATAGCTCCAAATTGCAGGATTTTGGCCTTGGCATGCCTCCAGCATCCAGTCTTCCGCCAGTTAGCAGTTGTTCATCATTTTTAGTACCATTTTTTATTGGCCAGCGCCGATAGCATTCCAATGGCCACAAAAGCATTTGCAGCAGTTATTGTGCATTAAAAGGCAAAAGGGGGCGATGGGACAGTTTAAAGAGTATCAGCAGTGAGAAAAGGCCCAGATTTAGTGCCAAAGTGTATCAGGATGTGGCAAAGTGTATTAGTGAAGGTGTTCAATGGAAACTTTGAACCCGAAGCAGGAAATCATTAAAGAGCCTCCCATCAAAGTCAATAAAGCAGCTCTGAGCCATAAAGGCTCACCAACTCACAGTTTTGGCCACTTAAGGCAGCACAACCACTTGCAGGCGCAGATGGATGAATTTAAAGCACACTTATGGCTAAAAGAGCCAGCACAGAGCCATAAGGACAGATGTTGATCCATTTTTGAGGTAGCTGCCCCAACGCAGCTGTTAGATAGATATTTATGCCATTTACTTCTGTACAAATTAGGTTAAAGGCATTTATTTGATGAGATCTATCTCAGATCTGTTGTTTGTAGATATTCTTTCTATTTAAACCACCCTCTGTTATGAAAAAATGGTTGGTTGGTCGATAACTTCCTCTAGACTTGCATTGTATTTTCTGAGAGTCTCTATAATCAAAGATCGCTGGAATGTTTGGGAGATGAACCGACTGTTGTGTTTTAATGTCTGAAGAGTGACTATGGAATCCTAACGCTTCTACATATCCCAATAAGTGTTTCTTATCTCTGTTTACAGTTTATATGTTTTGTGCCATCATGGTTTCACCATCTAAATAGCAGAAAGAAAGAATAGTTCAGAGCTCACTTAGTTGTATTTTGTTCTCAATTTCTGTGATTTATCTATGTTCTCCTCTGAATTAGTCCTGAATATGAATATTGATTTGCTCATATTTACACTAGTTCCTTCATATATGAATGTCGTTTAGGAATCCTTGATTTCTCCTATATAAATGTTCATTCACCTTCCCTCTGTTAGCATAATGAGAGCTACTTAGTTGCCTTTCATTCACTGACCTTCGTTCCATCTTTATTCTAGCTAGATATTGTTTTATGTGTAGCTATCCTGCTCTGTATTCCTCTTGTGACCAAGAAAACGCAACAACAAGCCTAATCCACAACTCCATGCCCAATGGTTTGAACTTCTCACACTATGCATCCCAACTCTGTTTGAAAGAATCCTCCATCCCACCAAAATCAAAACAAAACCCAAGAAAATCATAACTAGCCTAAAATCAACCCAAAACAAAGCTAAATTATAAAGAGAGAGCCCTCTCTGATTGCAAGTAGGCTAGGACCTGCAGTCCAAAGTTTGGTTTGTGGTTACTTGGGCCGTATCCTTTAAGGAGCTTTAAGGACAACCTGAGTGATAACATAATGGCGACTCCACTGGGGACCATCCTCAGATAATTTCACAAATCAAGTTGGAAAGCTCCACTGGGAAAGAACGAGACCTTCAAAAAGTTTCTTTCTAACCCATACATTCTTAGAAAATCCCCAAAAAACAAGCCAGAAGTTGGCTCCCAGGAAGAATTCATGTTATACAAGGTCAAATCCAGACCCAAATCCTACAGTTGCCTTTGAAAATCCGAATTTGATCCAAAGAAACCTCAGGAAATTAGAGCTAAAGGAGGATTTTGCTGATTCTACTCTTGTGATAGTTCAGCCAAACTGTGGCCCAACTCCTGCCAAAGTTTTATTTCGTTCAACCCATATTTCCCCTTGTTCTTCATCCACTCCTTCCACACCTCCATTCACTGCACATACTACCACTACTACTCCTATTATCCCAGTTGTTCCTATTGTCCCTCTTATCCCTGTGAATATGGCTAACAGATATGCACCTTTGCAATTACTTGCTAATCCTGGAGCTATGCCTTAGGATTACCAAACTAAAATCACATATTTTGATGGCACCAGTGCCTGCACAACCCTTCAGCATACAAAGAAAATGCAGGATTACTTTGAAAGCTATGAGATTGACGATGATAGTGTGAGAATGAAGATTTTTGTCCAAAGTTTGGCAGGTGATGTCAGGACTTGGTTTAGAGCACTCCCAGCTAATTCCATAGCAGACCCAGAAGCCTTATACCAGTCATTTATCAACAGATGGGAGAAAAAGAAAGACCCCTTGCACATACTAGCTGAATATGATACAATCAAAAGAGGTCAACAAGAAACAGTCTTGGACTATTGTGCAAGGTTCAATAGCGTTTATAATGCTATCCCACAAAACTTAAGACCCCCACCTGACCTTGCCTTATATAAATTCCCTGATGGATTCGACCCAGATATGGCTTACCAGTTAAAAGAAAGAGCCCCTAACAGCCTTGCAGACATGCAAAACGTGGCTGTCACTGTGGAGGCAAATTTAATTGCCAAAAGAAACAGAGCTAGAACTGAGAGAAGAACCACCTTCAAGGAAGAGCCCTCAGCCTTAGATCAAAAGCTAGATGCTATTATCAATGGCATGCACAGGCTAGGAGGCAGAGTAGAGAATGTTGAGAGGAAATCATCATGGGATGGGCAGCAAGCTAACACTTTCAGGAACCCGAATTTCAGGAAAAATCAAAATCCAAACGCTGGTAGGTCTAGCCCAGACCATGATATAAGACCTCCTTTTCAAGAAAACTACGCAGAGGCATCCACTTCTAATGAACCCATAGAAGACACTCACATGAACTTAATGGATTTGAAGGGTGAGCAACAAATTTTCCTAACTCAACAAGACCAAGATGAGCATGACTTTAATCAATTTCAGACCCAGTCAGGTGAGTCTTTTGACTTCAAACAAGGTTATGATTCAGCTGTTTATGAAGTGCACAAACAATATAAACTGAGAACTACAACAATTAATGTAATCGAGCCCATCAAACAGAAGGAATCAAAGCAGCCCAAGAAGATTAAGGACAGAGCTTCTTCCACAGAACCGACCAAACAAACAATCCCAGATTCGAAAGAAGTCACAATAGAGGATATAACAGACACACCAGACATGCAGCCTTCTAATGATCAACCTCTGCTACCTTCGTCCTCAAAGGAAAATGTAAATAGCACTCCTAAAAGCCTTCCCAAAACAGAAATACCACAAGGTATCACTCAAATAATCAAGAGGAAAACACAGAAAATACACTTGAAAAGGGGAAATCTGCTATTGCCAACACAAAGACTCCATTGGAGAAACCATTCAACTTAGAAGCAGAAATAAGCAAACTTGAGATTTCCATCCCCTTATCTGAACTTGCAAAGCATGATGTGTATAGGCAACAAATCCAAAGATCACTGCAAATGCCAGAGAAAAGGGATGATGTGAATGTTTTAGATGATACACCTGAGTTGCTTTTTGGTCCAGAAGTTGATGGCAAATCAGCACATGGAGCTGTTCTACCCTTTTATGTCAGTCTCTACATACATGATAAAGTTTTACATAATGCAATGTTTAACTCAGGTGCCTCACACAACCTTATGCCCAAAGCTGTAATGGAGAAGCTAAACCTTGATGTAACAAGACCCTACAAAGATCTATTCTCCTTTGACTCAAGTCAGGTCAAATGTTTAGGCCTCATCAAAGACTTGTGTGTCTCCTTAGTCCAATACCAAAACAAGACAATCCTCATGGATGTGGTGGTTACTGACATTCCACCAAAGTATGGCATGTTGTTTTCAAGATCTTAGGGGGCAAAACTCCAAGGATCTCTCCAATTAGACCTCTCCTATGCCACTATTTCAGTCTTTGGGCAACCAAAGAGACTGTATAGAGAAACACTGAAGAAGTATGTGGTACGTAGTGAGGAAAAGCCCCAGAATTTCCCTATCTATTCAATCCATTCTGATATGGATTCTTTTATTTTGTTTAATGATGAAACAAGTCCTCCAACTAATTAGAGGCATTTGCCTTTAGAACAAGAAACATGCATCAATCAAGAATCGGTTGCTCATACCCAGGAAACTGTCAAAACAGTCAGCGCAACCAGCATACAAGAAGAACCACATGAAGCACACAACCTAGGTCTGCCCAATCCTAAAATGACTAAAACTCCTAACGTCAACCACAAGCAAGAAATCACATGGTATTTAGAGTTTGATGGTTCTGTTAATAAGCTAGGAGCAGGGGCAGGAATATGGATTCACAATACACATAATAGCCATGCAGAGGGTCATGCTTACAGACTTAACTTCAGATGTACCAACAACATGGCAGAGTATGAAGCTCTCCTTTTAGGCCTTAAACTACTCAAAGCTTTAGGAGCTTCCAAAGTTTCCATTCTAGGTGACTCAGACCTAGTAATCCAACAAATGAAGGGAAACTTCGTTACCAATGATAGAAGGCTAAGAGCTTATAGGACTGCTGCCACTGCAATACTTGATACCTTCACTGAATCCAAACTTGCTAAGATTTCTAGAAGCAGTAACATGCATGCTCACAGCCTAGCTACTTTTGCTAGCACTTACAAGCTTCCTTTTGAGTCCAATCACCACTTTACTGTTGAGATAAAGCACAGGCCTACTGTCCCTAACAATGTTAAAGATTGGCAAGTGTTTGAGGATGATGCTCAAATCAACAATTTTCTTACCTTACAGTATGAGTTTTCAAGCCTAAACATTGATATGGATGCTATGGATGATCCACTGCAAGCAATAAACCAAATCCAGCAAACTATAACAGCTGAAACAGCTAGAAAATTGCTACATCCAACCATCTTTGATGAAGAAAACATAGAAGAGCTGAAACAGATGCATTTGGAGGAAATAGCCAAAACAGAGGCCGAAATCATTGATCTAAAGGACAATTTTCTCCTGGTTGGCCTCACTCCACTAGAAGACATGTTTGATGCAAATGATGTGCCCAAAAAGCCAAAAATGCAGTCTATAAACACTGCCATAGAAGAACACAACATTGGGACAGCAAAAAAGCCCAAAATGATCAAACTATCTCAATCTTTGCCACCCGATCAAAAGCCCAAATATGTTGATTTATTCAAAGAATTCCAAGATGTATTTGCTTGGATTTATGAGGACTTGAAGTCCTATGACACCTCAATTATTCAACATACCATTCCCTTAAAGCCAAATCAAAAGCCCTTCAAACAGAAACTGAGGAGAATCAATCCTCTAATTCTCCCTTTAATTGAGAAAGAAGTGCAAAGAATGTTTGAAGCAGGTATCATAGCACCCATTAGATTTTCTGAATGGGTATCCAATCTTGTTCCCACAAGAAAGAAAACAGGTGAGATTAGGCTTTGTGTAGATTTGAGAAACTTAAACCAAGTCTCCCTTAAAGACCACTACCCATTGCCCAAAATGGACCACATCCTACAAAGAGTAGTGGGGTCATCTAGAATCTCTTTGCTAGATGGATTTTCAGGTTTTAATCAAATATTGGTTCACCCAGATGATCAAGACAAGACAGCCTTTACAACACCGTGGGGAACATTTAAATATGTGAAAATTCCTTTCGGCCTAAAGAACGCAGGTGCCACCTTTCAAAGGGCCATGGACATTGCATTTTCCAAAGAAATCCATGATTTCCTAGTTGTCTACCTTGATGATCTTACCCCTTTCTCCAAATCTGATCAAGAGCACCTAAGACATTTGAGACAAGTGTTCCTAACATGTAGGAAATATGGCATTTCCTTGAACCCCAAGAAGTCTTTATTTGGCCTTGAAGAAGGCAAATTACTTGGACATATCATTTCAAAAGACGGGATTAGAATTGATCCGGAAAGGATCCAGGCCATTCTCCAAATCCCATATCCAAGAAACATAAAAGAGTTGCAATCATTCCTAGGAAAGATCAATTTCCTAAGGAGATTTATCCCAAATCTAGCCGAGCTGATAAGACTGTTGAGCAACATGTTAAAGAAGTATGCCAAGGTAAAATGGTCTCTTGAAACCAAGCAAGCATTTGAGAGTATCAAAATTTCCTTAACTCAAGCCCCAGTCCTCACAAGTCCTCAATTTGATAGGGACTTTATCATATTTTCATTTGCATCTGATAATACCATAGCTGTTGTACTATTGCAAAAGGATGATCAAGGAAATGAAAATCCAATTGCTTTTTTCAGCCGAGCCTTAAGAGATGCACCCCTGAAGTACCAAATCATGGAGAAGCAGGCCTATGCCCTTGTTAAAGCAATCAAAGACTTCATAATTTACATTTTATATTCACATGTGATTGCCTATGTCCCAAATGTTGTTGTAAAAGACATATTAACCCAAGAAGGATTAGAAGGCAAAAGAGGCAAGTGGATTGCTAACATTCTTGAGTATGAAAGAATCCTCCATCCCACCAAAATCAAAACAAAACCCAAGAAAATCATAACTAGCCTAAAATCAACCCAAAACAAAGTTAAATTATAAAGAGAGAGCCCTCTCTGATTGCAGGTAGGCTAGGACCTTCAGTCCAAAGTTTGGTTTGTGGTTACCTCAGCCGTATCCTTTAAGGAGCTTTAAGGACAACCTGAGTGATAACATAATGGCGACTCCACTGGGGACCATCCTCAGATAATTTCACAAATCAAGTTGGAAAGCTCCACTGGGAAAGAACCAGACCTTCAAAAGTTTCTTTCTAACCAATACATTCTTAGAAAATCCCCAAAAAACAAGCCAGAAGCTGGCTCCCAGGAAGAATTCACGTTATACAAGGTCAAATCCAGACCCAAATCCTACAGTTGCCTTTGAAAATACGAATTTGATCCAAAGAAACCTCAGGAAATTAGAGCTAAAGGAGGATTTTGCTGATTCTACTCCTGTGATAGTTCAGCCAAACTGTGGCCCAACTCCTGCCAAAGTTTTATTTCGTTCAACCCCTATTTCCCCTTGTTCTTCATCCACCCCTTCCACACCTCCATTCATTGCACATACTACCACTACTACTCCTATTATCCCAGTTGTTCCTATTGTCCCTCTTATCCCTATGAATATGGCTAACAGATATGCACCTTTGCAATTACCTGCTAATCCTGGAGCTATGCCTCAGGATTACCAAACTAAAATCACATATTTTGATGGCACCAGTGCCTGCACAGCCCTTCAGCATACAAAGAAAATGCAGGATTACTTTGAAAGCTATGAGATTGACGATGATAGTGTGAGAATGAAGATTTTTGTCCAAAGTTTGGCAGGCGATGTCAGGACTTGGTTTAGAGCACTCCCAGCTAATTCCATAATAGACCCAGAAGCCTTATACCAGTCATTTATCAACAGATGGGAGAAAAAGAAAGTCCCCTTACACATACTAGCTGAATATGATACAATCAAAAGAGGTCCACAAGAAACAGTCTTGGACTATTGTGCAAGGTTCAATAGCGTTTATAATGCTATCCCACAAAACTTAAGGCCCCCACCTGACCTTGCCTTATATAAATTTCAGGAAAAATCAAAATCCAAACGCTGGTAGGTCTAGCCCAGACCATGATATAAGACCTCCTTTTCAAGAAAACTACGCAGAGGCATCCACTTCTAATGAACCCATAGAAGACACTCACATGAACTTAATGGATTTGAAGGGTGAGCAACAAATTTTCCTAACTCAACAAGACCAAGATGAGCATGACTTTAATCAATTTCAGACCCAGTCAGGTGAGTCTTTTGACTTCAAACAAGGTTATGATTCAGCTGTTTATGAAGTGCACAAACAATATAAACTGAGAACTACAACAATTAATGTAATCGAGCCCATCAAACAGAAGGAATCAAAGCAGCCCAAGAAGATTAAGGACAGAGCTGCTTCCACAGAACCGACCAAACAAACAATCCCAGATTCGAAAGAAGTCACAATAGAGGATATAACAGACACACCAGACATGTAGCCTTCTAATGATCAAACTCTGCTACCTTCGTCCTCAAAGGAAAATGTAAATAGCACTCCTAAAAGCCTTCCCAAAACAAAAATACCACAAGGTATCACTCACCATAACACTGATAATCAAGAGGAAAACACAGAAAATACACTTGAAAAGGGGAAATCTGCTATTGCCAACACAAAGACTCCATTGGAGAAACCATTCAACTTAGAAGCAGAAATAAGCAAACTTGAGATTTCCATCCCCTTATCTGAACTTGCAAAGCATGATGTGTATAGGCAACAAATCCAAAGATCACTGCAAATGCCAGAGAAAAGGGATGATGTGAATGTTTTAGATGATACACCTGAGTTGCTTTTTGGTCCAGAAGTTGATGGCAAATCAGCACATGGAGCTGTTCTACCCTTTTATGTTAGTCTCTACATACATGATAAAGTTTTACATAATGCAATGTTTAACTCAGGTGCCTCACACAACCTTATGCACAAATCTGTAATGGAGAAGCTAAACCTTGATGTAACAAGACCCTACAAAGATCTATTCTCCTTTGACTCAAGTCAGGTCAAATGTTTAGGCCTCATCAAAGCCTTGTGTGTCTCCTTAGTCCAATACCAAAACAAGACAATCCTCATGGATGTGGTGGTTACTGACATTCCACCAAAGTATGGCATGTTGTTGTCAAGATCTTGGGGGGAAAAACTCGAAGGATCTCTCCAATTAGACCTCTCCTATGCCACTATTCCAGTCTTTGGGCAACCAAAGAGACTGTATAGAGAAACACTGATGAAGTATGTGGTAAGTAGTGAGGAAAAGCCCCAGAATTTCCCTATCTATTCAATCCATTCTGATATGGATTCTTTTATTTTGTTTAATGATGAAACAAGTCCTCCAACTAATCATAGGCCTTTGCCTTTAGAACAAGAAACATGCATCAATCAAGAATCGGTTGCTCATACCCAGGAAACTGTCAAAACAATCAGCGCAACCAGCATACAAGAAGAACCACATGAAGCACACAACCTAGGTCTGCCCAATCCTAAAATGACTAAAACTCCTAACGTCAACCTCAAGCAAGAAATCACATGGTATTTAGAGTTTGATGGTTCTGTTAATAAGCTAGGAGCAGGGGCAGGAATATGGATTCACAATACACATAATAGCCATGCAGAGGGTCATGCTTACAGACTTAACTTCAGATGTACCAACAACATGGCAGAGTATGAAGCTCTCCTTTTAGGCCTTAAACTACTCAAAGCTTTAGGAGCTTCCAAAGTTTCCATTCTAGGTGACTCAGACCTAGTAATCCAACAAATGAAGGGAAACTTCGTTACCAATGATAGAAGGCTAAGAGCTTATAGGACTGCTGCCACTGCAATACTTGATACCTTCACTGAATCCAAACTTGCTAAGATTTCTAGAAGCAGTAACATGCATGCTCACAGCCTAGCTACTTTTGCTAGCACTTGCAAGCTTCCTTTTGAGTCCAATCACCACTTTACTGTTGAGATAAAGCACAGGCCTACTGTCCCTAACAATGTTAAAGATTGGCAAGTGTTTGAGGATGATGCTCAAATCAACAATTTTCTTACCTTACAATATGAGTTTTCAGGCCTAAACATTGATATGGATGCTATGGATGATCCACTGCAAGCAATAAACCAAATCCAGCAAACTATAACAGCTGAAACAGCTAGAAAATTGCTACATCAAACCATCTTTGATGAAGAAAACATAGAAGAGCTGAAACAGATGCATTTGGAGGAAATAGCCAAAACAGAGGCCGAAATCATTGATCTAAAGGAAAATTTTCTCCCGGTTGGCCTCACTCCACTAGAAGACATGTTTGATGCAAATGATGTGCCCAAAAAGCCAAAAATGCAGCCTATAAACACTGCCATAGAAGAACACAACATTGGGACAGCAGAAAAGCCCAAAATGATCAAACTATCTCAATCTTTGCCACCCGATCAAAAGCCTAAATATGTTGATTTGTTCAAAGAATTCCAAGATGTATTTGCTTGGATTTATGAGGACTTGAAGTCCTATGACACCTCAATTATTCAACATACCATTCCCTTAAAGCCAAATCAAAAGCCCTTCAAATAGAAACTGAGGAGAATCAATCCTCTACTTCTCCCTTTAATTGAGAAAGAAGTGCAAAGAATGTTTGAAGCAGGTATCATAGCACCCATTAGATTTTCTGAATGGGTATCCAATCTTGTTCCCACAAGAAAGAAAACAGGTGAGATTAGGCTTTGTGTAGATTTGAGAAACTTAACCCAAGTCTCCCTTAAAGACCACTACCCATTGCCCAAAATGGACCACATCCTACAAAGAGTAGTGGGGTCATCTAGAATCTTTTTGCTAGATGGATTTTCAGGTTTTAATCAAATACTGGTTCACCCAGATGATCAAGACAAGACAACCTTTACAACACCATGGAGAACATTTAAATATGTGAAAATGCCTTTCGGCCTAAAGAACGCAGGTGCCACCTTTCAAAGGGCCATGGACATTGCATTTTCCAAAGAAATCCATGATTTCCTAGTTGTCTACCTTGATGATCTTACCCCTTTCTCCAAATCTGATCAAGAGCACCTAAGACATTTGAGACAAGTGTTCCTAACATGTAGGAAATATGGCATTTCCTTGAACCCCAAGAAGTCTTTATTTGGCCTTGAAGAAGGCAAATTACTTGGACATATCATTTCAAAAGATGGGATTAGAATTGATCCGGAAAGGATCTAGGCCATTCTCCAAATCCCATATCCAAGAAACATAAAAGAGCTGCAAGCATACCTAGGAAAGATCAATTTCCTAAGGAGATTTATCCCAAATCTAGCCGAGCTGATAAGACTGTTGAGCAACATGTTAAAGAAGGATGCCAAGGTAAAATGGTCTCTTGAAACCAAGCAAGCATTTGAGAGTATCAAAATTGCCTTAACTCAAGCCCCAGTCCTCACAAGTCCTCAATTTGATAGGGACTTTATCATATTTTCATTTGCATCTGATAATACCATAGCCGTTGTACTATTGCAAAAGGATGATCAAGGAAATGAAAATCCAATTGCTTTTTTCATCCGAGCCTTAAGAGATGCACCCCTGAAGTACCAAATCATGGAGAAGCAGGCCTATGCCCTTGTTAAAGCAATCAAAGACTTCAGAATTTACATTTTATATTCACATGTGATTGCCTATGTCCCAAATGTTGTTGTAAAAGACATATTAACCCAAGAAGGATTAGAAGGCAAAAGAGGCAAGTGGATTGCTAACATTCTTGAGTATGACATAGAAATAAAACCAACCAAGCTAATAAAGGGACAAGGTTTAGCCAAACTGATGTCCGAAACAAACTTTCAAGCCTTAGACATCAACCAACTGGACAATGAATAGGAGGTGGCGACTCCACATATCAGTGACACCTTTCTGCAATCCCCATGGTATGCTGATATATGCTTTGTATTGTTAAACCTGTTTGCTCCCCCAGGATTGTCCAGGACCAAGAAGAGATTTTTAAGAATGAAGGCTTTGAAATTTTGTGTCTTAGATGGTGCTTTATTTTGGAAGAATCATGAAGGCATATTGCTTAATTGTTTGACCATGAATGAAACTAATAATGTCATAAAAGAATTCCATGCAGGGGACTGTGGAGGACATCTATATTGGAAGTCCACTGTTGATAAAATTTTAAGGGCTGGTTTCTATTGGCCCTCTTTGTTTGCAGATGTAAAGAAGTTTGATATCTCATGTCACAAATGCCAAATCTTTGAGGGAAAAAGAAAGCTGCTCCCCTTGCCTCTGAAACCCATCTCAACCGAAAATCCTTTTCAACGATGGGGTCTTGACTTCATTGGAGAAATCCATCCCTCTTCCTCAGGCCAGCATAAGTGGATCCTAACTGCCACCGACTATTTCACCAAGTGGATTGAAGCCATTCCATGCAGGGAGGCCAATGACACCACCATTATCCAATTCCTTGAGTGCAATATCCTGTCTAGATTTGGCTGCCCTGAGAAGATCATCACTGAAAATGCCGCTGCTTTCAAATCCAAAGGGATGATCAATTTTTGCCATAAATTTCACATTACCTTAGGCCACTCTACATCCTATTACCCTCAAGGTAATGGCTTAGCCGAGTCATCTAACAAGAGCCTGATCAGTATTATCAAGAAGATCTTAGAAGAAAACAAGAAGAATTGGCATAGAAAGCTCACAAATGCCTTATGGGCAGACAGATTATCAACCAAGAAATCCATTGGGATGAGCCCTTATGAGCTAGTATATGGCATGGAGGCCATATTTCCATCTTCTTTAGGCATTCCTGTTATCAAGCTGTTGCAGGAGGTTCAAGCTGAACCAAATGATATTCAACGAAGGATCAATCAGACCATTCATCTTCAGCAAACCAGAGAGCAGGTGTATGACAGAGCTCAAATATTACAAGAAAGGCTGAAGAAGGCGTTTGATAAGAGAACTAAGACTGAGAATTTCTGTGTTGGCAACAAAGTTCTAAGGTGGGACTCACGAAGAGAAGACAAGGGAAAACATGCAAAATTCGATTTCCTTTGGAGAGGGCCATTTGTTATTTCTGCTGTTCAGGGAAATAACACATATTTCCTCAAATCTGTAGAGGGCAGCACTGCTAAAGAAGGCCCTGTAAATGGCCGTATGTTGAAGCATTATCATGATCCTTTTTGTTGAACATAACGCAGCTTTGTAAATATCTCTTTGTACATTGATATTTGTATATATCAGCACTTCTGTTTTTATTTTGTATAAACAGTCTGATTGTTAGAGGAGCAGCAACAAAGTTTGTGAAGACACAGCCAATGCAAGTCCTCTATTTTTAATCTCTGTCTCTGCAGTAATCTCAGCGAAACGGCAAGATTAGTGTTGTCATATCACAGTGATTTATGTTAAAGAGAAGCTGTTTGCAGCTTGTAGTCTTCAAGTCAACAGTATCAAAAAGAAAGGAGGATTTTCAGTTTACTTCAGCACCCTTTCAAAGACAAGAAAAGAAGAGCTCCAGTTTTGTTCCCTTTTTGTGTTTATTTCACAAGGCAGTTCTCAAGCAAAAGTGTATGCAATATCAAGCATGCAGAAGAAAGCAGGCGATGCTTTATTTTTCACAGTGTTTCAGTTAAGAAGGAGTGCTGCATTCAGAAGTTAAAGTTCTAGTCATTCAGCAGTTAGCACAGAAGAAACTTTCAAATAACAGCAACTACAGAGGATCAAGGCATTCTGACCTGCTGTTCTTGGCTTGTCACAAGGAAAATCCATCCCCAAGTGGAGCCAATGTTAGCCTCCTGCTACAGCAGGTTAATCATCTTTCATGATCGACATTTTTACATGCCAAATATGTCATACTTTGCTTGCTGCAATGCTCCATATTTGCTACAGATGACCAGAGAAGTATCTATGAGAGTGTGCTAGTCTAAATGCCACTGTTGTGTTCCATTTTTGATGAGTTTTCAGCTAAGGGAGGTCCAAACAGCTTAATCTTGGTCTCCCTATATTTCAATTTCCTGTTTTAGAATATAGAGAATAAACATCTGTCCAAACTGTCTAATCTTGGCAGATTAGTAGATTAGGTAGAGAATAAAGGTTCCCAACTGCTTAATTTGGGGCCTTGGAAGTGATAAGGGTAGTTGTAGATATAAACTCAAAAGGAAAAGAAAAGAAAAAGAAAAAGAGCAATTGAGGGTTTGCAAGTCTAAGTGCACCCTCCCTGAAGTAACAAAAAATGCTAGGTACTAAGCTGGGTAGGTAGCCAGAAGTTACAAAAGCCTGATTCTATTCAGTTTTGGCCTTGATCAAGAAGGCACATATTAGCACTGGCAGAGGTATCCATGCAACAGTTTGACGATAAAATATGAAAGCATGTCTAACTTCCCCTGTTTTCCCCAGAGATTCTCTTTCTAACATCCCCTTGAGGACTTTAGGATCTCCCTAAATAGTCCTCCTTGCATTTCTCCTTTGAAAAATTCACGACAGATTGTGACCTTCTTCTCTGAAAAGAAGCCACATTTCTTGTGTAAAATCATTCATCACCCTCATCTGCTTCAAAATCTAAGTTTACTCCTTAAACTTAGCTCTCTGTTTCTCTCCCACATCTCAAAATTCATATTAACTTCTAAACTTACTATATAGCTCCCTAAGTTCTCCCATTCCCTATTATTATAGCATTATTGTGCAAAAAATCCAAGAAATATATATATTTTCCCCCTTGGGCAATCTAACCATATATCCCAAAGTTTGGAAGTGTGAGAAAGTCGGAGTCCCATGGAATATTTGTTCATACTTTATTTTTGGGAATTGAATCAACACCCGGTTGATTTAATAACCCTAAGCGCACCTTATAAATGGATATATCGTTTACCATTTATCCCTGAAAACCTCAGAAAACCCACAATTTCATTTATCCAAAGTTTTGTCCTGGCACAATTTTCAAGAAATAACAATTGTTTATTAGACGGGCCCCGCCGTATCGCTCTGCCATCTCCGCATCCCGTCATCCGTCGAATATGTGCCCTCCCATCCGACGGTCCTCGGTGATTTCGGACCGCCCCCGATCGCCGTCCTTTAGCGCCCGAAAAGTGTCTGAGGGTGACGTAGGGCCTGTGGCGCGTGTCAATTTCTCGTTGTATCGGGCGGCTTCCGACACAAACTGGGCCCGTACCAAAAGCGGTCCGATAAAACCGCTTATAGCCAGTCCCTTTCCACCAGGTTCATCGCTTTTCGGAGGTTTTATGTGTTGGGAACAATGGTCCGCCCCGATGCGATTTAGCGCCAGCCGTTGGATCGGCCCGCGCCGGATCCAACGGCCAGCATTCAATCTTATGAACAGTAATCGCTCCCGCCCCAATTTTGAAGGATTTTCATGTTTAAAGCTTTTTTTCCTTATAAAAGAGAAAAGGGCCATTTTCTTTTAAACAGTTCAGCGCCCCGCTTGCTTGCTGCTTGCCGAAGGTAGAGATCTTGTTATCCCTCCTGGAGATGAAGAACTTTGGTTGCTTGCTTTCTCATTGCCCCCCGTGCCCGCCTCGCCTCCAAAAGAAACATGGCATTCTTTAGTCCATATTTGATCGCTCCAGGCCCGAAATAGCTCCAAATTTCAGGATTTTGGCCTCGGTGTGCCTCCAGCATCCAGTCTTCCGCTAGTTAGCAGTTGTTCATCATTTTTAGTACCATTTTTGATCGGCCAGTGCCGATAGCATTCCAATGGCCACGGAAGCATTTGCAGCAGTTATTGTGCATTAAAAGGCAGAAGGGGGCGATGGGACAGTTTAAAGAGTATGAGCAGTGAGAAAAGGCCCAGATTTAGTGCCAAAGTGTATCAGGATGTGGCAAAGTGTATCAGTGAAGGTGCTCAATGGAAACTTTGAACCCGAAGCAGGAAATCATTAAAGAGCCTCCCAGCAAATTCAATAAAGCAGCTCTGAGCCATAAAGGCTCACCAACTCACAGTTTTGGCCACTTAAAGCAGCACAACCACTTACAGGCGCAGATGAATGAATTTAAAGCACACTTATGGCTAAAAGAGCTAGCACAGAGCCATAAGGACAGATGTTGATCCATTTTTGAGGCAGCTACCCCAGCGCAGCTGTTAGATAGATATTTCTACCATTTACTTCTGTAGAAATTAGGTTAAAGGCATTTATTTGATGAGATCTGTCTCAGATCTGTTGTTTGTAGATATTCTTTCTATTTAAACCACCCTCTATTATGAAAAAAGGGTTGGTTGGTCGATAACTTCCTCTAGACTTGCATTGTATTTTCTGAGAGTCTCTATAATCAAATATCGCTGGAATGTTTGGGAGATGAACCGACTGTTTTGTTTTAATGTCTGAAGAGTAACTATGGAATCCTAATGCTTATACATAGCCCGATAAGTGTTTCTTATCTCTGTTTACAGTTTATATGTTTTATGCCATCATGGTTTCACCATCTAAATAGCAGAAAGAAAGAATAGTTCAGAGCTCACTTAGTTGTATTCCGTTCTCAATTTCTGTGAGTTATCTATGTTTTCCTCTGAATTAGTCCTGAATATGAATACCGATTTCCTCATATTTACACTAGTTCCTTCATATATGAATGTTGTTTAGGAATCCTTGATTTCTCCTATATAAATGTTCATTCACCTTCCCTCTGTTAGCATAATGAGAGCTACTTAGTTGCCTTTCATTCACTGACCTTCATTCCATCTTTGTTCTAGCTAGATATTGTTTTATGTGTAGCTATCCTGCTCTGTATTCCTCTTGTGACCAAGAAAACACAACAACAATCCTAATCCACGACTCCATGCCCAATGGTTTGAACTTCTCACACTATGCATCCCAACTCTGTTTGAAAGAATCCTCCATCCCACCAAAATCAAAACAAATCCCAAGAAAATCACTAGCCTAAAATCAACCCAAAACAAAGCTAAATTATAAAGAGAGAGCCCTCTCTGATTGCAGGTAGGCTAGGACCTGCAGTCCAAAGATTGGTTTGTGGTTACCTCAGCCGTATCCTTTAAGGAGCTTTAAGGACAACGTGAGTGATAACATGACATATTCATCCACTCTAAATAATTGTCATTCTCGACAACGCCATCATATAACATCGCAAAGTGTCGCTAGCTCCAACATCTGTAAAAATTTCCATGCTCCCCATCTCTGCTCCAATATTGCATAAACCATCAAGGTTCATGTCTCTGTGAATAGGAAAGTCTCCTTAGTCCATGATCATAAACCACATCTATCGCAAATCCACACGCTGTCCCACCATGGAAGGTTGGTCCCTCCAACTCAAGCTACATGCCACCACTGCAACATATATGGTGTCGAACCCATCATGTATCGTCATCATGTGAACTATTGCCATGATACTTCAACCCAACTCAACACATATGATGATACAGATTTTAACAAGAACACAACAAATTACATATATAACCACACATATAGAGATGCAGCAGAAATAATACTTCATTTCATTATTGTAAAATACTGAAATATGCTTACAAATAGAAATGGAAATAAACTACCCAGGGCGATGGTAGCTTATCTCTAAGAAGAGATGTGGCGGCTACATGCTTCTGAACTGTGTTACAATGAGGCTTGAAGGATTATTTATTGTTTAGAAACAATGGAAAACCCTAAACATCCAAAAACCTAACCCTAGAAGATGAAACGCCAAATTGTGGACACCGTTTGGATAAATTGGTACATCAACTTCCCATGGTCGTAATTTTTGCATACGATCTCTGTTTGACATGCAAAATATCTCGTTAGAAAGATCTATCTGAGAACTAAAAGTTTCGGAAGAAAAACATCAATCCATGGACCTATGTTGCTCCTAGGTTTCCGAAAAAATGCCATTTGGGGCCTCAAAACAGCTCCAGAAGTTCAGGACCTGAAAAACTACTAAAAATAGTAAATTGTGCTACAAATAAGGAAACTGAAAAGCTGAAAGAAATAATGGTGGGGGTCCAAGTGGACTTGGTGGGTGGCCACCAATATCCACTTGGATCATTCCTCCCCCCTTAAGAAGTAATGGTCCCCATTTCATTGAGTTCCTCCATGAGATGAGGAAACTTCTGCCGAACTTGGTCCCTGGTGAGCCACTTGCCCTGGTAAAGGAGTTGGCCTGCTTTGACAATTCGATACAGTTAGATATTCTGCTAGCGAGTGTTCTTGATCTGTGTGTCCATGATCCGATCAATTGCAGATTGTTCCATGTAATCTGGATTTAACTTTGTGGGTGTGAGTTGTTCTACAATGCCGGATGTGTCTAGTAATGGTGGGAAGTATGGTCGAAGGTGATCCACATGAACACTGGGTGCATACCAAGGAATGGGGGAATGCTGAGCTCAAATGCATTGTCGCCCACCACCTTGGTAATGGTGTAAGGACCATATCGAAGAGGTATGAGTTTCCGATAGGCTCCGGTAATGCGTTCCTTTTGAAAATGCAACCAGACTTTGTCATCCACCCGAAACTTGTGTGGCACCCGATGTTGATCATGTCGCTACTTTTACTTGGCATTTGATTCCTCCATAATGTTTTCAACCTACTGGCGAATATGTTGGATGTGCTCAATGAAGTTGTTCGCCTTATATATTTCAAACTGGACTTGAGTTGAATCTATGTGAGTAGCTACAAATGGCATGGCCACATCAATGGGACATAGTGGTTGGAATCCCAAGCCCACTTGAAAAGGGTTGTGGCCAGTCGAGTTGTGGAGAGCCCGGTTGTAGTTGTGTTGAACATAGGGGAAGATCTCATCCCATGTGTGTGGATGCTTTGAGCTGTACATGAGCAAAATGTGTACGATCATCATGTTCACAACCTTTGTCTGGCCATCAGTTTGAGGATGGAAGGTTGTGGACTTAGTGAGTTTGGTGTCCAACATCAACCAGAGACTAGACCAAAAGGTACTAAGGAACCTGCTATCCTAATCTAAGATGATAGACTGTGGGATCCCAAAGTGTACCCACACTCGTTCAAAGAAGAGTTTAGCAGTGGCTTTTGCTATGATATTCTTCTTGCAGGCTGCCATAATGGAAATCTTTAAGAACCTGTCGACGACCAGAAAAAAACAGTCCTTTCCATGCTTAGTAGAAGGAAGGCTCGACATGTAATCCATGGAGATGGATTCCCAAGTTCGACTAGGGGTAGGCAGCGGGGTATAGAAGCCTTGCTTCTTGATGGTCAATTTGGCAATAGCGCAGGCAGTGCATGATCTAATGTACTTCCCAACATCCTATCGAAGATTCAGCCAATAGAAATACTTCTACAGTACTGTCATCGTTTTCTCAACCCCAAAATGCCTAGTATCCCAACTATAGTGTGCTTCCCAAATCATCTTGGCGCACTCGCTTGAAGGAACACAAAGGTGACCTAGGTGCCATAACAGGGCACCCTGGAGGTGAAAATATGGAACATGTTGACCGTCCAAGAGTGTTTGGTATGTGTGGCCGAATTCTGGGTTGCTTTTGTAGAGAAGTGGCCAATCAGAAGTCTCGTACCCACAAGAGTTAGGCACGGTGGTTAACGCCATGATTGGTGGTCGACTGAGGCAATATGCAACATTATCTTTATAATTTATATTCAAATGGAACTGTTGCAGGTATGTGGACCACTTCTAATGGAGATAATTCTGAAACTTTCCTTGGGTTTATATGAACTGCAGGGGTCGGTGGTCTATGTGGATGACCATTTCCTTCCCCAAAATGTAATGCTTCCATTGTTGGCAGGCTTGCACAATGGAATATATCTCTTTGTCATAAGTGGGGTACTTCTGGGCTGTGTCTGAAAGTGTCTCACTGTGATATGCCACTGGATGCCCATGTTGAGTAAGGATTGCCCCAATAGCATAGTTAGAGGCATCTGCCTCGACCTCAAATGGTTGTTGCAAGTCTGGTAATGCGAGCACTGTTGTGAGTAGAGGCGATCTTTCAACTATGTGAATGCCTTCTGTTGAGATTCATACCAAAAGAAGTTTGCTTTCACTTCTCCCTTGGTGAATTGACTCAAGGGCCAAGTGATATGAGAAAATACCAACACGAACCTATGGTAGAAGTTGGCAAGACCTAGAAAGCTGCGGAGTTCAATCAGAGTGGTTGGAGATGGCCAATCCAAAATGACTTGGATCTTGTTTGGATCCACATGCACCCCTCGTTCATCAATAATGTATCCCAGATACTAAACCTGGGTCATGCCAAAAGTGTATTTCTCCAAATTGGCACATAATTTGAGTTGCCGCAGTGTTCGGAGAACCTATCGAATGTGGTGGAGGTGCTCTTCCCAACTCTGGCTGAAGATCAGGATGTCATCCAAGTATACCACTACAAATGAGTTGGTGAATGGCCACAAGACGTCATCCATTAGCATCATGAAGGTTACAGGAGCATTCATCAATCTGAAAGGCATAACCAACCATTTGAATAGGCCCTCCTTGGCTTTGAAGGCAGTTTTCCACACATCGGAGGGTTTAATTGGTACCTCGTGATATCCTGACTTCAAATCAATCTTGCTAAAATATTTTTCCCCCTTTAGTTGGTCCAGGAGGTCATCAATCCGTGGGATCGGGTACCTATTATGGCAGTGATCTTGTTCAACACCCAATAGTCAATACAAAGTCTCCAAGTCCCATCCTTCTTCTATACCAACATGATCGAGCTCCCACAAGGTGATGAACTCAGATGGATGTGACCTTTCTGCAACAGCTCTTGAATCTGCCTCTTGATTTCATCATTCTCAAGAATGGAGCGTCAATAGATTGGTCCATTGGGCAGTGGTGCACCTGGGGTCAAATTGATGGAGTGGTTGACCTAATAGTGCAAAGGAACTCCTGCGGGGGAGGTGAAGATGTCCTCATACTCCTCCATGACCTTGTCCATATGTAGTTGTCGTGTAAAGGGGCTTTCTTTGGAGGTCGTGGCCATCATCTTCGTCTTTCCTTGAGGGCGTATAATCAGGAAAACAAATTTCCCTGTTTTGGAAATGAGCTTACTACATTATTTTGTGGTAACCTAAGAGATGGTGGTAGGCAGTGCTATCTCTGGTATCCTGTACAACTTATTTCCCAAAGTAAAAATAACAACACGGGACCTTGATTCATACACAGCATGTTGCTTCCATAAGTATGGTTGTCCTAATAATACATCACAAACATCAAGGGGAGAAACATCACACAATACCTCAGCCGTGAAGGGCTTGATGTTGTATGGAAGGTGACACTACTGGCTTACGCGAAGATCTCATCCTTGGTGAAGCCACCCGATGGTGTACAATTGTGGATGTTTTGTGGTCAGTAAGCCCAGCCACTTCATGACCTCTGCCGAAACCAGCTTCTTTTGGCTCCCGCTGTTGACAATGAACTGTAGCGGGGAGCCCTTTACCCACATCTGGGAGTAGAAGAGACGCTCCTCCTCCTCTGGATCTTTGGGTTCCTCCTTCTGGATATTCATGGTGGCAACAGTGGTGTTGGGCTCTGCATCGATAATTTTCTTCCCTTTTTCATTCCCCTTGTTGGGTTCTGAATTAGAGTCGAAACATGCATCTAATTTTGAAACCCTTAGCTCAGCCACCAGTAACTGCTTGGCCCAACACTCACTTGTGTTGTGAGTGGAGCTTTTATGGAACTCACACCACTTTCCTGTGTCCTTTCTCAGCTTTGCGGCGTTGTTCTTTGCTTGCAGCTTTAGCAGGTTGTCTTGGGTTGTCCCGCCTTGGCTTTGTCATTTGTTATGCCATTTGGGGGCACTTTCCCTTGCTTCAAATTCACAGATCCACATTCTCACTTCTTTTGTTTAAACTTTTGCTCGACCTTGATGGAATATCAGTATGCCATTCCGAGCGAGGAGATGTTCAGGAATTTTATTTCTTCCTTGATGTACTTGTGCAAGAAGCCGCGTATTTAATTAGCAAATGCTGCTCTAAATAATTGATACCCAACTTTGTGCGAAGGGTATGGAAAATATTGGTAAACTCTGGCACATCTTGGTCCCTTCCCCGTTGCAGCATGGTCCACTTTATGTATTGATCCTCATAGCTTTTGACAGGGTAGTACTGCTCCTTGATGGCAGTCCAAAATGAATTCCAAGTGGGTGCGGCTGAAAACAGTGAGGCCTTACTTTCATCCTTCTACACACAGTAGGTTTCCCACCAATCCTTGACGTGGGGGCAGCTTTGTGAAGAGAAAAAGTAATATTTTCCCGGTCGAAAAAGTCATGAACAGAAAAATACCCTTCTAGCAAATTAACCATTTATTTACAGCGTCTGCATCTATCTGACCCTCAAATATGGGAATTTCAAAGTTAACTTGTACCTTAAAGGGTGTGGTGCTTCCAGAATAGCTGCTGGAAGTAGATGTGTCACCCCTAGTTAGCCGCTGAAGGATCTTGGCAAAGTTGTCCATCATTGTGTTCCTTTTTCCCTCGAGAGCCTCTTCGAGCAAGATTTTGATAGGATCTCCTACCCCCTCGTCTTTCTTTTCATCCACCATGGGAGGCCATCAGGATTTACGAGGTTGGTCCTACAAAGGTTCAAATAGTTCAAGCCCTAACTCCTTATATCCCGGCCTTGTTGGGGACATGCAAAGAAAGACAGAGAAAGAGCATACCGCTCTGATACCACTGATCCGGATTTAAACAGGAATGCAACAAATTACATATATAACCACACATATAGAGATGCAGCAGAAATAATACTTCATTTCATTATTGTAAAATACTGAAATATTCTTACAAACAGAAATGGAAATAAACTAGCTAGGGCGATGGTAGCTTATCTCTGAGAAGAGATTTGGCAACTACATGCCTCTGAACTGTGTTACAATGAGGCTCAAAGGCCTATTTATTGTTGAGAAACAATGGAAAACCCTAAACATCCAAAAACCTAACTGTTATAGACATATTTGGGCACTCCAACCTTAGACTTATATGTCGATAAACTAGGGCTCATCAACACCTAAAAGAGTTGTTTCATACCCTAAAAGAACATGGTCATTTGATTACATCATTCCCCAAAAGTTCCACCTGAGAAACCATCCAAAAATGGCCTAAACTGAACCATATTGATTGCTACACTAGCCAGGTGTGATGCATACTGAGTGGTACACTACTCAGGTGCGATGCATACTGATTAGGCCTTCTATAGGGTGCGATAGGTGAGGATGGACAAATGTTCGAGACAGTTTGTTAGGTGGTTGCACATGGAATCTTGTAGAAACTTCTCCTATGACACTCGCCTCTCTGAATTCACCCAGGGATGAGTAAGAGATCTAAGAAATCTCCAAGTGGAATGACACTAATCAAAACCCTAGAGATGACTCACGCCCTTGCACACATCTATAAATGGATCCCTCATCTAAGAGATCTAGAGGCTGGAATATTGTGAATTGCCAGGAAGTGTTGATTTGTAATTGAGGAAGGAGCATTGTATTGTTGGTGTTGTTATAGCTCCAAATCTCACTCTTCATGTTTGTGATGTTGCACTCATGTCCTAGGACAACCCCTCCTTCCAGACCTGGTCCAAATATTTAAAAAACAGTGTTTTACTCCCTATACGTGACATTTCCCTGAGCTAAACGCATGTGTATGTGGGTCTGTGTATACCCAACCCACGTATATGTTTTAAAACACTTAAAAAAATTAAATCTCCTTAATTTTAGGTGGAGATCACAGCTTTTACCTATTGATTACCTATTAGTGCCCGTGGCCCAACTGTTCCCAACGAAATCCCAACTAAAAAACTACTTTGGGAGAATTATAAAAGGCTTCAATGGGAAGGCCTAAAGGAGGAGAAGATAGAGAGAAAGACCACTCTGCTCAGATTATCCCTGACCAAGTCTGAAGATCCTTGTGCTTCCAGCACTTCCCCCATTACAGGAAACCCTTGTTTCCTTGTGTTATGATGTCTTTCTACTACTTGAGATATCTTGGAGTAAGTCATGGAAGGATTTTGTTGAAGGCTTGAGACTGGATGAATCCAGAGGACAGTTCTACTTGGAGCCTGCAAAAGGAAGACTCAGGTCAAATCATTCCTTTCTGTACTTTAGTTATCTATAATAAAAGAAACACTTGTCTTGTTCCTGATACGAATCTTCTTCATGTTTATGATATCAATGCTATGATTCACATATGGATGGTTATTTTAATTGTATAACTAACTACCTTTCAGTATGCTATGAAGATGATTTCTTTATGATGCTTGGTCAATATACTGTTGTGCTTTCAAAAACTAAGAGGGTCTTCACCAGAGTTCAGCCTGCTAAGCCACAAAAGGAGATAAAAAAGAAACACTTTCTAAGGCCGGCATACCCATGCTCAGAGAAAGTAAAGTATGTTCGCATATCAAGTACAAGCAGATCCATTAAGTATACAAGTATAAACACTGGAAAATACATAATGGATCATATGATCATGATCGAACAAGTACATGTTTGAATATCACATATAAGAATGTCAATGATGCTAAAGGATGAAGCGGATCACTGATATCAAAGACTGATCCCAAAAAGTACCAAATGAACATGACGGAGTGAGATGGTACTACACTGCAAACTCAGGTGCCAGCATATAGAATGTCTCCATGAATGACTGCAACATATAAGGTGGAGTGGTATCAACCAATAGCAACAGGAGCAACTGTCAAGTGAACAAATGAATGCTGATGCAACCTGAGGTCTTCACCGACTGCCATGGTACATTTCTACACCATGGGAATAAATGATCTGAAGTCGACCATGTGAGAAATCGTTTGATTACCGGTCATTGATATAAAATGTTAACAAACGCGAGACTACTGACCGATAACGATAATGAGTGTCAAGGTACCCAGTACAATCTAACAAGTGTGAATAGATGAGCTGGAGTCGAACACCTGTAAGAATCTATCGATCAGGAGACAATGATGGTTTCCCACTGTCGATAGCGAAGGATCTGCCACTAATGACTACAAACCCCAAGGTACTACCAAATGGACTCTAGATATTTTCCCCATAGTAATGAGTCGTAGTTGATAGGGAAAGATCCGCTAGAAGGAAGGCATTAAGGCATCCTTCATCAATCTAGTGTGAGTGTAACCCATAGGCCAATAATGTGGAGGGAATCTGACAAAAAAAGATGTAGTAACCCGACCGAAGCATGTTTCCGGCGTACACAAGATGTGGCTAGTGCATGAAAGAAACCCTCTTAACCAACCAATAATGAAAGCTGACACAGAGGCGAGATATCCACCAATAGGGTCAAATGGAAACCAAGGTACTGCACAAATCCCAATGTATGATAGTGTAGGCTGATGTCGAACACAAGGGAAACGACTCAGTCAAAGACCCATGATACTGATCAATGTTGAGCACAAGGTGACCTATCAATAATGAAAATAGGGCCAAGGTGCATCTCTAGGCCTATGCCCAGAGCAAGATGTCATCGTCGATAAGGACAAGACCCACTAGCAAGAAGTCATTGGAGACCTTCTCAAACTGGCACGAGTAAAGGACCAATATAACTGATGTGATGATAAACAAGACACTGACAACTAAGGATGGCCGACTGAAAAATTATTCAAGAGACACCGCAGAGAGGCCGACTCAGGCTAACTTCCCTTGAACAAAAGCATGACTCAATGTGACTATGTGGTAGCATATGATGACTCTGTATAAGTTCGTCATGCAGGAGGCACGAATGAACCCTCCATATGATTGGAAGAGATAACCAATTGGGGGAGAACTGACTCAATAACAAGGTTAAGGCATACCTAAGTCAAACTGAATCCCACCTAAATGGAGGAGACTTTGTTTTGAGTGCTTTGTTCAAGGGCGACATGACTGACTCTAGCTACCAACAATAAATGGAAATATTGTCTTGTTCCCGCTCTTTTTGGAATATATAATTTTCTTGTCTTTTTATTTAAGCTGGAAAAAGAATAAAATAATGTTATAGTACAGTGGAGAGAATGAGTGTCAATGAAACATATGATCTAGTTCCTGGGATTGGAACAATCCTATGCTCAATGCAGGGAGGTGAAAACTGGTCAAAGACACTCAAAGGTGTGTTCCTTCCACGAATCAAGGTGTGTCAAGTTGCAGAAGTCAAAGGAATGCAAGTTTTATTTTGCAGTTGACATGGTCAAAAGTTGGCTTAAACACGAGTCCAAGTGAAGCTGACTCAAGGCCAAAAGGTGAAAATAGTCAAAATGCAATGCAGTAGTACAACTCAACACAAAGGAGCCTATAGGGTATAAGGCCAGAACAAAGTGGAGAAGAAAAGAGGAATGAGTCTTCATCGCATAAGTCATGGCAAGACTACAGAGGACTCCCGAGCCTAGGGACAAAAAATTAGCATGAGTGCCAAGTGACAACAAGTTACTAACTAGGGCACCCATGATAAGGTAGGCTCTACCACTCAAGTCATGATACTTCTAAGCAATGAGAAGGTTCCACACCATAACTTTTTGGGGTCGATCCTAAGGCCAAAATGGGAAAGGAAACTGATAATTGTACAATGTAGGTAGAAAAACCTAACATATATGCCAGTTTCGAGAACCAATACCTGTCAGAATGGACCAACCATAAAAATTCCCAAAGCAAAATTCTTCCAAGTTTTGTAAACATAAATAGGAACACTAGACAAGAAGTTAATACATCCCACATATAAACTTCATATAAAATCTTGTGTTATAGAATACAAAACTTGAAAATGTGTACCTTATATATACAATATGGTACAAGGAACCACGCAACCTTGCGGCTTACGTATAATAGTTCTTCTAGACAAACCACTTGCAGGGATCAGGCCAAGGACTCCTTTGGTAGTCAAAACTCATGGCTTCAAAGAGTTCCTCCTGTGAAGGCAAATCAAGTTCTGAGAAATCATGAGAACTACAAGGATCAAAAGAGGGAATTAAGGGGTCCCATGTCCCTATAGGAAGAATCTCTCGGTCAACTGTTGGGACCAAGTCCCAAGAAGGAGAATAATAGGTCAAAGGATCCTTCTCAGAAGTGATTGAACATTGAGGATTCAATGCCACATAATTCACCCATGGCGGGGTAGAGTCTACTTGAACACTCAGAACAAACCAAGGGGCATTCTGCAGTAAATTCGAATTAGGGTGGTAATTATCAGATGCAAGCTGATCAATAGTGACAATATTCCCTTCATGAGGAAAGCACATCACTCGAAAGAGTGAAGACACAGCATTCATAGCATAGACATAATCATGCCCAAGTAGCATATTAAAGTCTAAAGGGCTATCAACCACCATCATATTGATTAAGACAGTCTTCCCACCTAAAGTAATAGGCAATTGAGGAAGAACACCCATAGATTCACTAGGTCTTCTATCATAGGCTAACAACTGACTCTGATTTGTCAACAACTTTGTGGAACCCAAAGCTTTCCAAGTCAAAGAGGATATAATACTTGTAGAGGATCCTTCATCCACCATACATCAATAGACATTTGTGGAATTAACTCTGACCTTTATTTGGAAAGGTGCAGCGGAAGGAAGATGAGGCTCGACAAGACTATCCCAATCAAAGGAAACACTCCTAGAACTTGGAGGGGGAACATTCGAAGCAACCAAAATGCCCCCTATACCAAAAGACTTTGTACTAGAAATCAAAAAAACTATTTTGTTAAGGACTTCACCCCCCAAAAGAGGAGTGTAATCAGCCATAGATTTCACTGTCGCAACCGCATTATCAACCAATGGTTGATGGGACTGATGAGGAACCATATCAGATGCAGGAGTAGAAGAACTTTTAGACTTGGGCCATATCTTTTGTACCTCTAGGATACCAGGGCATAAATGAGTAAGATGGTCTCCCTTGCATATCTTACAAGGGAACTTAGGTTTAAAACTTCTACATCCAAGTTTCTTATCAACCTCCATTCCGCCAACATGACTAGCAGTGGTTTGCGGAGAGTCATGAACATGACTTGCAGATGATCCTGACTCTTTACTAGTATGACTTGCAGTGACTATATTTATGCCCCCAGCATGACTTGCAGCGGCTGAAGACTCATCTTCAACATGACTCGCAGAGGTTGATGATGAAGTGCTAGTATGACTTGCAGTGACTAGACTCATGCCCCTAGCATGACTCACAGCAGATGAAGGCTCATCTTCAACATGACTAAGAGGTTTATGATGAATGGATAGAATTATTTTTCTTCTTTGACTTCCTCATTCTCCTCTTTTTAGATTTCTTATTAAAAGAGGAGGAGAAAAAGGAATCCCAAATTTCTCTTTGAAAGAAGATGAAAAATTAGCACCCATGTGATGCCTCTAAAATAAAGCATTCATATGAGAAGCTTCAAGAGCATTGGGAATATTCAAAGTGGACCACAGCCAAACTGGTAGTCCAACATTCAATCCAGGAATATTCAAAGTGGCCATCAAGGGAGTACCAATGTTTCCAAAGAAAGGAAAAGCACAAGGATCCCCTTTTGGGAGGGTACTTTGGTTGGTTTCCACAGGAATATTGGCCATATCTAACTGATTCGCAAACCCTTCCCTTATAGTAATGTAGAAATGAATTTTCAAGGAAGATAGATACATAATCAAAACCTTTGCCCTTGAGGAGGAAACTCCACAACTTTCGAAAGAACGACCAAAAATCCTTTCAACATCAGCGGAGTGGTAAGTTAGTCACTCAGAACAAGTCCAAAAAGTGATTAGACAAAAATACCTAAAGCCAACTATATACAAAGAGCAAAGAGAACTCAACTAAAAAGTCCCTAAAAGAAGTGAGCCAGTAAAATAACTTCCAAGTATTTCGGCTACGGGTGATTAGTACCAAACACCAAAATACAAGAAAGTGAAGTAAGGGACCTTCCGAAGATAGTCTGGGATAATAAAGGCCCAGTACTACTAGAGAAGGTAACAGAGGAAGTTACGATGACCTCCTAACAATAGCCTGTGCTGGTGCAAGCCCCCAAGCATCGCAAGGGTACCCTCCGGTAGTACCGTTGAGAGTGATACAACGTCGACCTCAAGTGCCACAGGATTCCCCTCCGCAGCCACCTATGTAGATCCCTAGGAGAAGCAACTAAGGTTACCAACTCGTGTCAGAAGCCAGGCGGAACAGTCTTGAGGTAAGATCCGACAAGTAGGAGAGGGGGTATCTCTCTTCCTTATCTTCAAAAACCCTCGTGCTTAACTCCTAGATCCGGAGCTTTCCTAGTCTTCCTAATGCTATTGGATTTGCACTCACTATTTAGACTCCTATGTTTTACAATTTAAATGGCCTTGGAGAGTTTTCTCTCCACTCACCTAATCCAAGACCCTAAAATATCCTAAAACTTGTTGGTGTGTCTAACTTGACAATTATAAAATGTTCTAGTGTATTTTAGTTAGCGCTTGTTTTTATATGGGTTGTTCTTTAAGTCAAGGGATAAGTGGAAGTGAAACTTGTGGTGTTTTGACACAAAAGAAATTAATAAAAACCAAACTATATGCAAATGCACTTGTTTTGTTCTTCGATGAAAGAAATTTCTACTAGGTTCTAAGGAACTTCTAAGAAAGCAATAAATTCTTCTTTTATTTTCTTTTACTTAAGCTTCACACTCACAAAAATTAACAAAACTATGGATGCCCTAAAAAGATGCACAAATTTATCCTAATGCAATGAGGACATGCTGATGCAAAACTTAAGACTACTCTAAATCAAGAAATGAAAGTAACTTGTTTATCAATTTTAATTTGCCACTTAAGATGTTTAGATAGAATATAAGTTGCTAATGCTTATTTTCATCCAAACACTAAAAGAAAGTTTCAAGACAAACAAAAATGCACTTTCACTCGCAAAAAGGGAACTAAATTCAAGCAAGGCCAAAGAAAGCAAAAACCAAGTTCTCAAGAAGTTTTCTTCAAAAGCAAAAACAAAATGACTTTTCAAAAGTGCTCCAACTAAGACTGAAACTTTATGATTGAAGAATAGGCAACAAAACACTTTGCAAGTTTACAACAAAAAACGGGTGAAAACTCTACAAAAAGTGTGTTTTAAGATGCTCTTAACAATCAGAAAGTAGCCCAAAAAGCTTGGTGACAGCGATCAAAAAATCAAGAAAGAGAACTCTCAAAACCGTCACACAACAACTTTCAAAAAGCAAGAAAGTAAATGGTCATAAAGATGCAGTTTTGACATGCAAACAAAAATATCACCAAAACAAGATTTGCCACAAAGATTGACACCAATCTTTCTGTACTGCAAGACCAAAACAGCGAAGATTCCCAAAAAGAAATCTGGTGTGTTTAAACAAAAAGTGATGACGCTTTCAACAAAACAAAACAAGACCAATACTCTCTACAACCAGAGAGAATTTGAAATCATGAACTTGCTGTAGAAATAAAGACTGACACAGAAAAGTAACTATTCAAGACAGACTTAGACCAGCAGAAAAATCTTTAGAAACAAAAATATTTGAAAAATATTGAAAATTTTAGGGTATACACAACTGTGTTGATGCACAGTTGCATGTATACGCTATTAAGCCGAAGGAAACCTGCGTATACACGGGTTCACTTATGGAAACATGAGTATATACGCTTCTGTAAACTAGAGAAACAGCATATATAAAAGATTGCAAGAAAAAACAAAAAACAGGTTGAATAAACTGATCAAACTTACAATTCAAGTTCCTACAGGAACAGACTACACAGTCACAGCAAGCAAATAAACAATTGAGCCCTTATTGGCTTGAACAAACCCAAAATAGGAACAACAATACTATTGTCCCCAGTGGAGTCGCCAATTCTGTTAAGGGATAAATTCCCCTAGGGTCTTGGGTTGATACCCTAGCAGATCGGAGGTTATCTACAAAGAAAAACACACATTCCACACAGCCATGATGCTAATATAAACAAACTATATGAAGAGAGGTGCACCTAGGGGTCCTTCGTTTGGGAAGATCCAGCCAGGGTCCAAACCCTCTTGGAGTTCCTTTTAGTCCTTCAACCTACAAAACAATCAATTCCAGAAAGCACAGCAGTATATTGACCAAGCATCATAAAGAAATCATCTTCATAGCATATTGAAAGGTAGTTAGTTATAAAATTAAAACAACCATCCATATGTGAATCATAGCATTGATATCATAAACATGAAGAAGATTTGTATCAGGAACAAGACAAGTGTTTCTTTTATTATAGATAACTAAAATATAGAAAGGAATGATTTCACCTGAGTCTTCCTTTCGCAAGCTCCAAGCGGAACCGTCCTTCGGATTCGTCCAGTCTCAAGCCTTCAACAAACTCCTTCCATGACTTACTCCAAGATATCTCAAGTAGTAGAAAGACATCATAACACAAGGAAACAAGGGTTTCCTATAATGGGGGAAGTGCTGGAAGCACAAGGATCTTCAGACCTGGTCAGGGATAATCTCAGCAAAGTGATCTTTCTCTCTATCTTCTCCTCCTTTAGGCCTTCCCATTGAAGCCTTTTATACTTCTCCCAAAGTAGTTTTTTAGTTGGGAATTCGTTGGGAACAGTTGGGCCAGAGGCACTAATAGGTAATCAACAGGTAAAACCCGTGATCTCCACCCGAAATTAAGGAGATTTAATTTTTTAAGTGTTTTAAAACATACACGTAGGTTGGGTATACACAAACCCGCATACACACATGTTTAGCTCAGGGCAATGTCACGTATAGGGAGTAAAACACTGTTTTTTAAATATTTGGACCAGGTCTGGAAGGAGGGGTTGCCCTAGGCCATGAGTGCAGCATCACAAACATAAAGAGTGAGATTGGGAGCTATAACAGGTGTCATCTTGCTATTTCATGAGGTGAAGAGGGATTGATGTTAGGAGGATGATGCTGGATGAGACAACTGGGTTGTAATTCTCCCTTCTATTTAATAATGTTCTTCAAGTTTTCTTCCATATGATTGTGAAATTATGAATGTTATCATTTGTGAATGCTATTGTATGTTCATTATATATCTGATTATGTAATGTTTATGTTATAATAGATCAAGATGCTTTGACGGTTCTTTGTTACTGTGTTTCTACAGGTACTCTCCAAGTGGGTTAAGTACAAGGAGGAGTTTCAAGCTCTGTCGAGGGGGAGAGAGATCAAGCAAGGGATTAAGTGGAAGTTCCAGTTTGGTTCTATTATCTTTCTCTTATCTATTATACATAGAAGAAATTGTTGAATTACTTTAAACTGTTGTTTCTAGGGTAGCTACCAAACCTAGAGGGCTAGTCATTCGAAAAGACATTAGTTTTCCTAGAAACAAATTGGCGACTCCACTGGAGAATGAATAGATGTTTGTTTGTTGTTATTGTTTGTTTTATAAACTATAGACAGAGCCTGAAGTCAGCCAGGTAGCCTTCAAACTGTGCTTGCTCTGCAATTGCATAATAGATGAATGTTGTTTCAATCAATCTCTGGTTTAGTTTATGAATTAAACATTTGACTTACAAGCATTCTAGATGCCCTTTTGGTAGCTCAATAACCTCTCAAGTCATTCCTCTGTACTTTTCTCTTTACTGTCCATCATAGCTCAGCTTAACCCACTGAAAACAGCTGCATATCTGAGCCAAAACCCATTTCAATTGTGCTCCCTGGCCCATCGCATTGTCTGTCACTATAAATCAATTTGCATCGCACCTCCCGAGTGTGTAAAGTGCGATTCATCCCTATTTTTGTGAAGCCCAGGTGCGATGACTGATTGAACCTATTTCCATTCTAGAAATTGGGGGTTTTTGTCCTTGTTTTCAGTTTTGTTTAGTTGTTTTTGCTACTTATGAACAATGCCTCATTACTGAAGCCTACTTGCATCACATAGATCAGCCTCCATTAGTTTAGGATTAGTATATGTTTTTGATGTATTTGTTCATCATTTACAATCCTTTGTCGAAAAGTTTCTTAAATCGATCTGTCACTTTTGTACAAAAAGTGTCGTAACTGTCGTTTTGTGTCGAAAAGAGAAGTGTCGTGGATTCTTCCATCCTTGAATAGTCGATTGAACTTTTTGTCATGTATTTGGTTTTATTTGTTGATATTCGAAGTGTCAAAAGCATTTTTTATTCAAAATTGAAAAGTGTCGTTTAGTCTTCCTTTCTCTTTTGAAAAAGAAATTGTCGAAAATGTCATTTTGAAAGAAATATTTCAGATCTTTGCTGCATTTAGTTTTCCTTTTTGGCATTTTTTACATTAAGGAGAATGAAAAACAAATACATGCATTTGCATTTGCATTTAGTTTGTGTGCAAAAAATGATTTAGGAAAATGCACTAGTGTGTGCTCTTTGCTCTTTTTTTGAAAGAATTGTAATCTTCTTTCCCTAGTAGCTAGGATTTTCATTGCTCAAAATAAACAAAGATTGTTTATCATTGTAGATTGCATTTTAGGAATTTCAAATCAACATCACGTGGTGAACCATTGAAAGGAAAACTTTAAACAAGATCAACTCTAAAATAAATTTCAATGAACCTAACAACACTTTGGAACTTAACGCAACACATCTAGAGGTCTAGGCTAGAGACGTGTTCCAGCGTCGTAAAAACTAGTAACTATCGTTTTCATCGAAGGTTGGGTGATTCCTCCTCCTTGATATGACAAGTGCTAGCATGGACTCATGCTCCCCGTACCATCGATTATATATTGGGAGACCACAATAGTCTTATATCCTTTATCCATAGGAAACCGAGTCTACCGCCTTATTGATCGCAATGCACTGAACACAGCATTCAGGAAGATTGACTGTCGTACATAAGTCCTTGGTAATTTCTCTTTAATTTATCACCAAGGTGTATATTGTAGTTTTGCAATTGGTTTGGTAATCCCTCTGTCTACATTTTCCAGAAGAGTCACTTTCATTCCTTTTTGACTCTTTAAAATAAAAGGTCCATCTGAGCACTTGTCACTTCAAGCTCATTAAAAATCGAAGGAGACTAAAGTCATCTTTAGCTTTTTCTCGACTCTTAAAAAATGAAAAATCAAAGTTGTGTCAAAGCATCATTAAAATTAATTGAATTCAGAATAACATCATTTTTCCCCTTAATTTTGAGTTGGTCAATTAATCTGCAATTGTGGAAGAAAGTCAATCAAAACCCCGTCGTTCGCGAAGACTAGCGAGTCAACCATCTTTGACTCCAGAAGCGAAGCCAATCCGGGAAAAACGGTCTCGTTTAATTGAGTCCAATTCATCTGGTTTATTTGAAACTTTTGTTTCAACATCGTCAAAGACTACATTTACTCTAATCATTTATGGTACATCTGCCTTTAGAAAATAAGTTCTGCATTTACAAGAGGACATTAGAACTGATCCTAGTGTAACGGTAGACACTTCTATACCTGAAACAACTCCATCTAGAGTTGATCCAAAACCCATCTCAGTTCAAACCGAGGCTACATTTGAACCAGTAGTTGTTCAAGAACCTCCCTTTGAGACTGAAGTTCACTTACCTGAACATCTGGAAGTTGAGTTTCAGAATTCAGAAGGTGTCACCCCTCCAGTATCTATCATTTCAGAAACTATACCTTCTTCGGCTCCAGAAATATTTTACGGACCTAACGGTTTACCTCTTCCACCTGGTTTGATTGCTATAGAGGAGATAGTAGAGGATCCTCCATCTAGTACCCCATTTCATTTTGGAACTGGGATTCATTTGTATCCTTCTACTCCTGAGTTTAGTTCTTTTAATCATCCTTCATTGCAAGTTCCTGTCGAATCACTAGGAAATCTTTTGGATAGACTAAACATGTCTAAGAAACCATCAACATCTAGGACTGTGTCATCTGATGCAGCCACAATAGAACTTCATGCTGCCATTCCTATAATGTTTGCCGGTATACCATCTGTTCCAGCTAGTTATCAATCACTAGCTGGAGTCCACTCAGGGGCTGCTTCGGCAACATGGTCTGCTCCTATTTATTCATCTGGAGTCCCATTTAGTATTTCTTATGTTGAAACTCAGCAATTTGATCCTGCATGCCAGTATCAATTTGGGTAGACCAGTCTTCAAAGACTGGTATATCCTTTAAACACTGGACTGCCGCCATATGGAGGGCAATATGCCTTTTCATTGTTCCCTCCTGGGGAACAACCATATGAGAGTTTACAACAAAATTCAGGTCAAACTGGAATTACATCTAGTGGTTGGGTACCAATACTGCCACAACAACCAAGGGTTGTATATTCAATGCAACCAATCCAACCTGTGTCAAATATTCCCACTACACCTGCTATTATGACTGTGTCGCAAATACAAGAACTGCTTGTTGTGTCTCAACCTCAAGTCTCTCAGGTTGCGATACAACAACCACTTGTCTCTACGGCTCAATCGCAACCTCAAGTTAGTGTTTCCTTATCTGGAACGACTCAAACACAAATGGGTATTGTCAATCCGCATCTTGGTCAATCTTCCAGTATTGGGCAACAGCAAATGGTCCAACAACCATGGCTGGTACAATACCAACAACCACAATTCCAACAAACCCAACCTCAGTTTGGGCTTAGTTTACAAGCTCAAACTGGATTTGGTCAATATCAAGCCTACTGAGGACCTGAGCCTCAAAATGGTTATCAACAACCACACTATACTAGTTATGTCCAACAACCTTATCAAAGTTACCAGCATCAAATACATTATGCTAGTATGCAAAGACCTACTGCTCAAGCAATTCCATCTTATCCTGGGTACACTTCACCTAACCTGAATCAGCAGTTGCCTTTTGTAGCAACTCTATAATTACCAGATTTTAACCGGCTGATGAATCATCCAATTGCATACGCCCCTTGGTGGCTAGTGATTCCTCATAAACTTCCCTCCGATATTCCTAAATTCAATGGAAATACAGGTGAATATCCATTGAATCGTGTAATGACTTTTCATTTGTGATGCTCATCTAACACCCTGAATGATGATTCAATTAGGCTTTGCCTTTTTCAGAGAGCACTCACTAGTCCGGCAGTGAAATGGTATATTGAATTGCCTAGAGCTTCGTTTGATAACTTCAGCACCCTTGCCACTACTTTTCTAACCCACTTTCAGTTACCCATCAAGTACGAAACAGGAATAGAATGTAGAAATTTTGAATAATATAATTCACAGAGATTATCCTGATTATACACTATTTACGGAATGCATAATACATAAACTCCTCTACTATTGATCATCAATTTGTAGTATTCAAAAACAATCGCATGCGCACATTGAAGCATCAAACACACATATCAACACAGTATATCACAGGGAAAGCATACAGCTGAAAACCCACAACTATCTGTATATTATATTGATTGAGAACATGTAACAATACATAGTACAATACTCCTCACAAGTACTCAGTACTATCTCCACCTGTTACACACAAACTAGCTCAGATCTGAATCAATCACAGGTTCAAATCTCCTCCGCTGCTTACCTACCTCCACTGCGCAATCCTGCATGAGAATGGATGAGAATGGTTGATCCAAACTCGTATTTCCCTTGGCTAAACCACGCAATCCTCATTGGCAATACTCAATCCATTGATTGTGCAAATCTCATGCACAACTATAGTCACAACTGACAGTTGTCTTGCCCTTTCACTCACCTCTAACACATGTCTCCACTGAACTGTCCATGCACTGAGTTAACTGATGTATTCTTTAGTTTCTTTATGAGTTAATAATTAGTGAATTAATTAACAATTAATTCACATCACTCATCACTAGTGTATTCTGCAGTTAGACTAAATACAAGTAGTTCAACTAAGTCAAACTGAACACAACTCCATCAACTCCTCAATCAACTCCACCAAACTCAATCAATTGAGTTCTAACTGAAGTCCATCATGCAATAGCTCAACTGACCCATAAGAAAAGTGTATTTCCTTCTAACAGTTGCATGTGCCACATCCATAGCTTGAACTGAAGTGCTCCAAGAGGATAAGATAATGTTTATAGTCCAAATATTATTAAGAGCTAATAATATTCGATTGTTCTATTTTTAGCCTGGCAATCTAAAAATAGACTCTGCCCAGATGTCTAAAAATAGAAGTCCATCTATTTTTACCAACATGACCAATCATCCACAAATAGCATCCTGCAACTCATAGACCATGATCCATATGTCTAAAAATAGACTTTGCGCCAAAAATAGCCTGCGAGCCCACTTAGTGAAGGCGACTTCTTTTCACTAAGCTCCATCATCTTGTTGTATTTTCAACACTCCCTCTCAACAAGATATGGATTACCTACAACCCCTATCCTGCAACTTTGGAATGTTCTGCATGCAACACATTTGCCCGGTCCACTTGCTCCAACAACACTTGGAACAAAAAACACTCCCAACTAACCACTTTATTGGGCTAGGAACATATTATAATGCTGAAGCTCTACCTGCTGCTAACAAGTTCTCCCTCTCTGACATCGGCACTACTGCAACATCTCCATGCATCTCGCACCATTTCACACCTCTCTGTGCCACCTAGCACTGTGCAAAACACTTGTGCCTCTCACATTGCTTCACCCTGCTAGCTATGCGCTATCCTGGGATTCCCTACACTGTCGCTCTCTCTGCCACTCCATCCGCAACTATCTCTACCCAATCAATCAATTCCTGCTACTCCACATCGGGGCTCCCGTAGCAAGGTCGCATCCAAGAGGTTGGGTACCTTAAGGATCCTGCCCCACCTCCTACCTGGAGGTATGGCTGCATGTGATCCCTCAGCCCACTTGGCTCGAAGTTTCCCCCTACTGGAGGTCTCTGCATGAGTATATGTCTCTACTCGATCTCCTCTCAGCTTCCCTTTGTTGTGGCTGCTCCACAACCTCCTGAAGTTGCTGCACCAATCATGGCTCCTCCACAATAGTCTGAGACTTCTTCTGGCTCTGCATGTTGAGAGGTAATATACGCTCCCTCTCAACCACCAATTCTCCATCAGTTGCCTCGCTGCTCAAGGCTTTGCATGCATCTTGAACCTCAATAGCATACAGGTTCTTGACCCGTGAACCAATCTGCTTCACCTGTCTAGTGATGATCTGTCTAAGGAAAACCTTTCCCTTACTGAAGACTACATCATAGCCTTCGTCTTCTAGCATCGCGATCGACACCAAGTTTCTATTCAGTCCTGGTACATACTTGACATCGGTCAAGGTAAGGCGAGCTCCATGCTCCCTCTAAAAAATAACCGTGCCTACACCTGAGACACTATACTTCTCATCATTACCCATCGCCATGAGTATATGGAGATCTTTCTCCTCCAAAGTACTGAACAAACTCTTGTCACTGGTCATGTGGAAAGAAGCTCCACTGTCAAGAAACCAACCACTTCCCACCATGGATGAAACCATGCATGCGAAGAGTGTGAAATCCAACTCAAATTGTGAAGCAAGTGCCTCACCTTCATATCCTTCCCCGAGTCCCTTCTTGGATTTCCTCTGTGGACAATTTACAGCATAATGGCCCACCTCATGACAACGAAAGCATCACACTTTCGATTTGTCAACATTCTTCCCATCATTGGAAGAACTGTATTCGGAAAGAGAACCCTTCTTCTTCCCCTTCTTTTCTTTGGCAGCCAAAGCGCAATTTTCTTCATCAGATGCCTTTGATGAAGATCCGTCCTTGGTATTCCGCCTGATCTCCTCCTGCACAAGATCTGACCAAAGTCTCTCCCATCCTGGAAATTTCTCCCGACCACTGACAGAGTCCTAATAGGAATGCCAACTCTTCGGAAGACCAAGGAGAGCCAAGCTCACCAAGTCCTCATCATCGACAGTCACCCCCACACTTCCCAGCTCATCCTAGCATTGGGTGAACTTCGTGAGATACTGGGGCATACTGCCTCCATTCTCACACTTAATGTTTCTCACCAACTTCCTCTAGTGGCTCTTGCTTTGGAATAGATCTGTCAACACTTTCCACATCAAGTATGGAGAAGCCTTTCCATGCAGGCTGGACACAATGTGATCCTTCACGCCCTCCAACAAAATCCTTCAACACTTTGCTGTCTTCTTTTTCCAAGCCACAGCTTTAGCAGTATTAGTAGGTTTTGGGACTTCAGCATCTATGAAATCTTTCAACCCATTGTCATCTAACACCACCTCCATCCTGTCTTTACATGTAATATAATTCGAGCTGCCTTCAAGAACATACTCCAATCGCAATCCGTTGAAAGACATTTCAACTTTGACACCAAGAAAACACTGTTGCAAATTCGAATTCCACCAGCTCAAAACTCAACCGCTAAAATTCGTGAGAACAAAGTATTTCTCGTACAGAGATTGGCTATATGGGCTTTTACCAGATATCTCACCTTCCAAAGGAAGGATGAATCTAGAGGCTACTTGGCCCGATTACAGACTCTGCCTGAAGAAATAAAATGTAAACACTTTCTGAATAATAGATCTGATGATCAACTCTGCTCTGATACCATGTAGAAATTTTGAATAATATAACACTTATTCATAGAGATTATCCTGATTATACACTATTTGTGGAATGCATTCATAATTCATAACCTCCTCTACTATTGATCATCAATTTGTAGTATTCAGAAACAATCGCATGCGCACATTGAAGCATCAATCACAAATATCAACACAGTATATCACAGGGAAAGCATACAGCTGAAAACCCCCAACTATCTGTATATTATATTTATTGAGAACATGTAACAATACATAGTACAATACTCCTCACAAGTACTCAGTACTATCTCCACCTGTTACACACAAACTAGCTCAGATCTGAATCAATCACAGGTTCAAATCTCCTCCGCTGCTTGCCTACCTCCACTGCGCAATCCTGCATGAGAATGGATGAGAATGGTTGATCCGAACTCATATTTCCCTTGGCTAAACCACACAATCCTCATTGGCAATACTCAATCCATTGATTGTGCAAATCTCATGCACAACTATAGTCACAACCGACAGCTGTCTTGCCCTTTCACTCACCTCTAACACCTGCCTCCACTGAACTGTCCATGCACTGAGTTAACTGATGTATTCTTTAGTTTCTTTATGAGTTAATAATTAGTGAATTAATTAACAATTAATTCACATCACTCATCACTAGTGTATTTTGCAGTTAGACTAGATACAACTCGTTCAACTAAGTCAAACTGAACACAACTCCATCAAATCCTCAATCAACTCCACCAAACTCAATCACTTGAGTTCTAACTGAAGTCCATCATGCAATAGATCAACTGACCCATAAGAAAAGTGTATTTCCTTCTGACAGTTGCATGTGCCACATCCATAGCTCGAACTGAAGTGCTCCAAAAGGATAAGATAATGTTTATAGTCCAAATATTATTAAGAGCTAATAGTATTCGACTATTCTATTTTTAGCCTGGAAGTCTAAAAATAGACTCTGCCCATATGTCTAAAAATAGAAGTCCATCTATTTTTACCAACATGACCAATCATCCACAAATAGCATCCTGCAACTCATAGACTATGATCCATATGTCTAAAAATAGACTTTGCGCCAAAAATAGCCTGCGGGCCCACTTAATGAAGGTGACTTCTTTCCACTAATCTCCATCATCTTGTTGCATTTTCAACACAAAACTCCTTACCAACTTTAAATAGACCACGGCCACTCATATATCTGATCATATTCATGAGTGGTGGCGTCGTCATCGAATGGTAAAGACGTATGTTCCTGATCATCTTTTAGCTAATGTTTGGTCAATTTAGTGTGTTCTAAATTGCTATTTAAAATGTCAATCCGGGGTTCGTAAACTGATAAAGTGAAGTGTACTATATGTACTAGATAACCATTTCCTTAGTCTTTTGTCGTTTTTGAGTTCTTTTTGGTTGTTTATGGATTTATCTTTCCCTAATGCGTGATGGCGAAAATGAAAGTTAAGTATGAAATATGGATGGATGGTGATGGTGATTTCTACAGTGATTTTTCAAAACTTAAAAGTGCTCAAAAAGAAAGCTTTAAAACAACTGTAATGAAATCAATTCTTAAGAAAAACAGTGAACTAATGACAATGGCCCAGTATCCTTGCTGCTGAATGAAAAGAAAGTAAAAACTGAACTTAAAGCAACTCAAAGTAAAGAAACTAATTCACACTACTTTAACTTTTCTGATCCTTTACCCTTCAGCTCAATCTACCTTGTGGGAAGCAATCATGAACAAGTCAAGAAATATGATATCTAAATGGCAAGAAATTAAATTGCAGAAAAGAAACTAGTCACACTACTTCAACTCTTCTGATCCTTTACCCTTCAGCTCAATCTACCTTGTGGGAAGCAATCATGAATAAGTTTAAGCAATATGATAACTAAATTGCAAGAAATTAAATTGCAGAAAGGAAACTAATCACACTACTTTAACTCTTCTGATCCTTTACCCTTCAGCTCAATCTACCTTGTGGGAAGCAATCATGAATAAGTTTAAGCAATATGATAACTAAATTGCAAGAAATTAAATTGCAGAAAGGAAACTAATCACACTACTTTAACTCTTCTGATCCTTTACCCTTCAGCTCAATCTACCTTGTGGGAAGCAATCATGAATAAGTTTAAGCAATATGATAACTAAATCACACTACAATAAGTAATATTCTGATTTCTTACTAATAGAGTCACTTGACTATAGAAAGAAACCATAAACTAATGAGTAGTATGATGTCTAAATAACAAAAAAGCAAATCACAACTTGAAAAAGGACAGTGCTGGAATTAAACTTCAGAAAATGAAAGTTAGCAGGAAGGACAAGATGATCTCATATGCCAATAGTTATCAAAAAGATGAAAATTTGCCCGGGCTGCCTAAGAAAACCTGCAGAAAAACATTGATCAACTAACAGCTACAAGAAAGCAGAAGTGAAAATATAAATAGCGGTGAAACGTAAGGAAATCAAATAACAACTATACATGGCTTTAGTGCGCAGGGGCCCTCTGCCACCTCAGCCAGTCAATGAACAGTCACAAGAACGAGCTCAGCAAAGTAGTCTTCTCATGTATTACAGCAGCAACATATATAAAGCAAAGTACAGTGGGGTAATAACGACAACAGTTCAGAAATTACATATCAAAAAGCTCCTCCACAGTGTTCATCAACGCGTTATTTATAATGAAAAAAGTGCTGAAACTAACTAATTGAATCCTACGCCATTGACTGTGTTGCCAAAGACACGTAGATCTCCTCAGCCGAGATCTAGCGTAACTGTTATCATGTCTATTAAATCTTCGGAGTGGTAGCTGTTGGATTCAGGTTACGGGGATGATCTCCAGGTGTGCCGGTGTCTTCGTGGGCTAAGGATTGTGCCACGTAAACGTTCACATGCTCAAAACAGAGACGTGCCACCACTGAATTCCTTGGTTGGCTTTGCCTTTGACCCTTGTTGATCGTGACCTTCCATGGCTGACTTGGATGATTTGAAGGGACACGTTCCATGTACCCGTCACCTGTAGCTTGCCCATGTGGCTCATTTCTTCATAGGACACCTGTAGCACAGCTTTTAACAAAATAGCTGCGGAATCTTGTGCTGGCTGCGGAAACTTGTTCTAGCTTCGAAAACCGACAAGTTTCCACAGCTGCATGAACAAAAACTAAACCAAACAACAGTCATAAGCATAGTCAGAAAACCATGTAAAAAGTTCTTTTTAGACTATAATGCAATGATTTAACAGCTGGGTGGATGAAGTAAGTGGAAAAAGAAGGCTGAGAGGGTGTATAGGAAGGTGTAGGTTTGAGGCTCAACATACCCCCACTGTGAAGGTGTTGCATGTCCTCATGCACCCAAAATTGAGTTATTTCCCTCTAATCCACTTGTTCTGAGGCTTCTGCAAGGACATCTAGCCCTCTTTTCTTCATCTTTGATGCTAATATCATCATCCTTGGTTTCCTGACTAGACATTTGAACTTGAGGTTAATCAATGCTCTGCTTAACTTTTTGCACTTCTTCTTCAGTTTTCTATTTTCCTTTTGCCACAGTCCTAAATGAAGCATAGTGTTATCATGGAAAATCTTGTCTACCTTACTCTGCTCTTTGAGTGCTTCATTTTCCTGTTTGATATGCTTATTTAGGACTTCTAACTCAAATACCTCCTGTTTCAAAGACTGAACTTGTGCATCAAGTGGCAGAGTGGTACTCGGTCCTGCAGCTGATTGTTCTAAGGATTCCAGGTAGTTATATGCCTCTTGCTGATTAGGATCTACCTCAGGTGTCTTTCTTGGACTAGGCTCAAAATCTGGTGGAAGAGGAAGACTGCTCTCTCACTCCGGCCGAAAAGGGCTTTCCTCACGTGGAGGACTTGATTCAATGCTTGGCTGAGCTGGAGATTTCTCAAGTGTCTCTTCACCTAAATCAATAAAGTGAGACTGTTTTTCTTTGGTTTTATTCCCCTTTCGTTTTAGCCTATTGCTCCTTCTTAAGTATGAACTAGTACTCTTCTCTTGTGCACTCTGTTTTCCTTTTTGCTTTTTCTTGGCTATAGCAGCAGCCTGAAGATCTATTAATCTTTCTGACAGAGGATGATAATCCTCTTCTATGGATTGTTCAGGGGATGGATAAACTTCTTGGATGGTTCTTTTGCCTTTTTCTTTCCTCTGTTTCTTACTTTTAGCTCTATCTTCTTCTTCTTCTTGGACAGTTTCTTGAATTTTTATTATAGGGGAATCTTGGACTGTAATGTTATTTTGTTTCCTCCTACTTTTTCTTGGCATCTTTGGTGGACTGCTTCCAGAGGCCTCAGACGGATCTTGGAAGTAGTTTCTTGTCAAGAATTGCTCCCAAGTATTCTTAGTTTTCTTTAACTGGTCCTCAATAACAATTTTTATGAGCCCATGATGGTAGAGATGAGGTTCAATATTGCCTACGTGTTTTTGAACTGTAAAACTCATCTTTTTCAAACTTAATAGCAGAAAATGAGGCAAATTAAGAGTGTGACCATCTATGAAATTAATCATCACTCTAACATGATACATATACATAGAGCCAAAATGACCTTCACACGTGATAAATTTCTGGATGACTAACAGTAGACTAGACCATTCTTCTTTTAGTGCATGAACAGGGATGCCTCTTGTAAATACGGTGGTATCCATACCTTGGTTTTGTAGCATGATTCTCCATATTTGACCGTCCACACTTCTATTTTTAAACCACCTTTCACCTTCTTGAGGTAGGCCCGTGGCAGCTGCTATAGTGGCCTCGGTCACTGTGAATTTCAAGTCTCCAATCTCCAATGTTTGTCCATCAAAATACCTCGCAAAAGCTTTGGTCACCTCCTTGTTATGGCCTTTAAACTTCTGGATGAATCGTAGCCATCTGACTTTCTTCAGCAATTCCTTAGTTTGAGGATAACCCTCCAAGTATTTTGGTCCTTCCGGCTCAGCTCTCAGTAATTTTCCCATCCTCTGTTTTAAATTCCAACTGAGAGTTTTTCTGCGTGTGAGGGTTAAGGGAAAAAAAAATAGCTCTGTTACAGGGTTTAGGATAGACTGTAGTGACTGCAAGCGGGGTTTAGGATGACTGTAGTGACTGCAGTCAGGGTTTAGGATGACTGTAGTGACTGCAGTCAGGGTTTAGAACGAACTGTAGTGGCTGCAGTTAGAAATGGAGAACAGGGGATGGAAGTATCCAAATTACCAGAGGAACAGAGGGTGAGCAGCAGTGAACAAGTTTAAAATAAAATGTGGATGCATGTGAGGAGTATGGTATAAGTGGAGTTGATAAACGAGTGGAGTAACGGCGGAATTCTTCGAATCGGATGACTGTGTATGAAATTTTACACGTCTCAACAGACGGCTGTGGAAATTACGGCTAAGAAGAGCTGTAACACAATAGGTCACATCTCAAGAGTACGGGTAATAAATGGAAGTGCAGTCAATCTTGAGTTTAAACTCGGAATAATCATGAGACCGTTAGGGAAATGAATGCGAGGTGTGTGGAGTGGTATCGTGGAATAGGAGTGGTAATGGAGCTATTGTATCAAATCATTGCACATAGTAGAACTTGTTATGGTTTAATAACTATGCGTAATTATGACTTGAATTGTTATTTGATAAAGATTTTTTATCATACCTTTGTAAATTTTGTCATTTCTTGCTCAAGGCTTCTAACCAATTGCTCTTCTTTGTTGTCTTGGAGATGCCCCATGTCTTTAGCTCAATTACACTTGCATTTTATGATTATGGCACTAACATTTGATTGAAAATTTTGAAAATAGAGTGATGTTGGCTTCGGAAATCGTTTCTGGCTGCGGAAACTGTTTATGGCTGCGGAAATGGTCTCCAGCTGCGGAAACTGAGACAACACCCCCTTAACTGCACAAAGATAGTTATAGGGAAACCAACTGAATGAAAATAGCCCTGAAGGGGACTTTTATTGATGGAGTGAAATGGAATGAGTGGAGTGAAATGAAAGTGAAGTGGAGTGAAGTGAAATGGAAATGAGATGAGATGGAGGTGAAGTGAAATGGAAATGAGATGAGATGGAGGTGAAGTGAAATGGTAAGTGAGATGAAGTGAAGATGAAAAGAGAAGGAGAGGAGATATTTTTTTTTGGAAAATATAGAGTGTCAGGTGTCCCTGATTTTCACTCTATATTTTCTGTATAAGACCGCCAATCTATGATTGGTTTTCGGGCTTATACACATATTTTTTTTTTATTTTTTTTCAAAAACTGAAAGAAACAAAGATTAGGCTGGTGGGGGAGAAGGATTCTTCTCCACCAGCCTGATTGCATAATTATCTTGGAATATTTTGACAAACTCCTCTTTTGAAAGTGGCTTATGATAAATTTTCAATTGGTGGCCATTCATAATAAGAGGAGTCTGAAATTCATCAATGGTCTTGATTCTTACCGCTCCATTATTAAAGACTTTGTCAATCTCATATGGCCCAAGCCAATGAGTCTGAAATTTTCCTTTGAAGTCTTTAAACTTGGAATCAAACAGTAAATCCCAATCTCCCTCTTGAAACTTTCTTTCTTTGATATATCTGTCATGCCACTTAGCTCTTTGATGTTGAACTAGATCAGTCCTTAAAATTGCATCTTGTCTGATCTCATCTAGCTCATTCAGCTACTCCATTCTTTGCTTTTGGACTTCTGATAGATTCATCCCCAACTGAACTGCCATCTTGAAAGTCTTGACTTGAAACTCAATGGGGAGCAGGACTTCTTTCCCATAAACAAGTTCATAGGGAGAATGTCCTGTTGTGTTCCTCCATGTAGTTCTGTAGGCCCATAAGGCTTCAGGAAGCCTTTCTACCCAATCTCTTCTGTGTAGATGAACAGTTTTGGTGATGATGTTCTCAAGAAATTTGTTTGTAGATTCTACTTGGCCATTTGCTTGCGGATGGTAAGGAGTAGATTTTATGTGCTTGATTTTGTATTCTTCCATCAGCTTCTCCATCAAATTAGATGTAAATTGACTTCCCTGATCCGTCACAATTCCTCTTGGGACACCAAAACGAGTAAAAATATCCTCAAAAAGAAATTGAACAACTGAATTTTCAATGGCAGAAGGCAATGTTTTGGCTTCTACCCATTTAGTGACATAATCAGTGCAAACCAATATATATTTCTTTTGTCTAGATGGTGGATTAATGGGTCCAATGAAATCTAAAGCCCATTTTTCAAAGGGTTCCATGAGTACCTATGGCTGTAATGGAATTTCATTTGAAAGAGTCGGTCTCCCAACTCTCTGGCAGCTGTCACACCTTCTGACATTTTTTTTTGCATCTTTGAAGAGAGAAGGCCAATAATATCCTAAAGAAAGGATTTTATAGGCCTTCCTCTTGTCAGCAAAGTGTCCACCGCATGGTTCATCATGACATGCCTTGAGGATGTCAGGCATTTCATCTTCCCGAACACATCTTCTGATCACACAATCTAGCCCTGTTTTAAACAATTCATTAGAAATCCATGAATAACTTGAACTCTCCTGAATAATTTTTCTATTTTTATTAGGAAATAAATGTGGAGGTAGCTTCCCTGTAACCAAATAGTTAGCAATATCTGCATACCAAGGAGTCTTAGTAGTTACTACAAACAAATATTCATCTGGAAACTTATCCTCTACAGGAGAATCTTCGTTAGTATTTTGGATTCTAGAGAAGAAATCAGCTACTGTATTTTGTTTCCCTGGCCTATCCAACACAGTAATATTGAATTCTTGTAAAAGTAAAATCCATCTTGTAACTCTGCCATTAGTAACAAGTTTGTTCATGAGATATCTAATTGCAGAATGATCAGTATGGACAAAAGTTTCATAGCCTGTTATATCATGTCTAAACTTTTTGATTGCATGAACAACAGCTAAGAAATCTTTCTCAGTCACAGTATAGTTTAATTCAGTGGGAGTCAAATTTTTACTGATGTAGTAAATGGCATAAGGAACTAAATCCTTTTGACCCAACACAGCTCCTAGAGTTGTATCTGAAGCATCTGTAGAAATATGGAAAGGAAGTTTTCAATTTGGCCCTCTCAAAATGGGTGCTTCAGATATTCTTGTTTTCAAAGTTTCAAATGCAGATTGACAATCGGGATCCCATTTGAATTCACAGTCTTTTGTAAGTAATTTGAAGAGTGGAGATGCTATTTTGGTGAAGTTTTCAATAAATATTCTATAGTATCCAGTAAATCCAAGAAAACTTCTAACATCTTTTTGACAATTTGGAATAGGCAACTTGGAGATGACCTCAACTTTTGATCTATCAACTTTAATCCCATCTCCTGAAATATGATGTCCTAAAACAATCCCTTCAGTAAACATCATAAAGCATTTTTCATGACTTAATGATAGATTTGTTTCTTTACATCTTATAAGGACTTTTTCCAAATTCTCTAATGCCTCTTCAAACGAATTACCATAAACTGTAAAATCATCCATATAAACCTCTACACAATCATGGATTAGATCGGAAAAGATTCCTAGTACTGCTCTTTGAAATGTTGCGGGTGCATTACATAACCCAAAAGGAAGTACTCGGTAAGAAAAAGTTCCCCATGGATAGGTAAATGTGGTCTTGTCCTGATCTTCAGGTGCTACCTGAATCTGATTGTAACCACTAAAACCATCCAAAAATGAAAAATACTTTTTGCCTGCTAAAGTATCTAATACCTGATCGATAAAGGGTAAAGGAAAGTTATCCTTCAAAGTTTCTTTGTTAAATTCCCTGTAATCAATGCATACCCTCCATTTACCATTCTTTTTAGGTACTATAACCAAAGGAGAAACCCATCGGCTATCTGAAATTGGATAAATGAATTTCACATTAAGTAACTTTTGGAGCTCTTCTTTCACTATCTCCCTAAGGTTTGGATTCATCCTTCTTTGAGGTTGTCTGATTGGTCTACTGTTTTCCTCAATGTAGATGTGGTGAATGCAAGTCTTAGGGTCAATAACTTTCATATCGGTACACTCCCATGCAAATGCAGTAGAATGTTTTTGCAAGATTTTGGTTAGCTCTTCCTGTTGTGATCTTTCCAAGTTTTTGTTGATATTCAATGTTTTACCTGGAAAGATCTCAATGGCGGAACTACCAAACTCTTCCATAGAGAAAAGAGACATTTTTCTAGATGATAGATACTCAATGTCAGAATCTAACTGAAATTGTGTGTGGTCATATTCTGAAGATGTTTCAAAATTTTCTAATGTGTCCAGGATTTGACTATCTTCACTAACTTTAGAAATTGTAAAGACTGGTTGTATAGTATCTTCATCATCAACCCACTCATTATCTCCTATTTCTGTAATTTCTTTTGCTGGAGGATACAGATTGAATTTCTTTGTCGAATTACCATCAGAAATATACATATCCCCAGACCTACAACTGATAAAAGCATCAGCTGTGGCTAGCCAAGGTCTTCCTAAGATGAGAGGGTGTCCTCCTAAATTACTCTTGGGAGTTAAAATCATGAAATCTACTGGATATTCCCAAGAGTCTAAGGAGACTGAAATGTCTTCTAATACACCATCTGGTTTAATAATTGATCGATCTGCAAGTTGCAGTAAAGTAGGTGTAAAGAGAAGGTTAGGAAGTTTCAGCTGTTCCATAGTTTGTCTACTCATAATGTTGATAGCAGCCCCTAAATCAATCAAAGTATTTGGAATTTCTACCCCATTGATATGTGTTTTGACAATTGGACTACCGGGATCTACATACTTCTGCATAGTAATTTTTCCCATCATGATGTCTGCAATTTTCCCTACCAGGTGGATTCTCCTTGTATCTCTAGGTTTCCTTCCTGGTCTTTTAAGACTCAACTCCTTTATTGTTTTTGCTAGAATAGGAATCTCTTTAATGGCTTGTAACAAGGGAATCTTGATACAGACATTCTTCAATTCATCTAGAAAATCATAGTCAGGCAACAAGATTTGTTTTTCCACCCCTTTGTCAATTTGTAATCTTTCAGGAAAAGGAGGTGTGGATGAAGATGCAGGTTGCTCAACTATAGGAGTTGTGGGGGTTAGTTCTTTTTCTTTTTCTTTCTGAGTGTTTGGGTTTTGAAGAGATGCTTCAGAACCCTTATTGGCTTCAAGAGATTCTTCCTCATAAATGCTTTGATTTTGGGCATCTATAGAAGGTTTATCTAAAACTCTACCAGATCTGAGTTGTACATCATTGAGAGGAACAATCATATAGGCAGGAAATTGTTGACCTTCTATCATGTAAGCATTTTGAGGGTTTTTATTATTGGGGTTTGGCAATGGCTGAGAAGGAAGTTGATTTGACTTCTGTTGGAATGGGAGCAAGAGTTGAGAATTTGGATTCTGTTGAGAAGGTTGTTGTTGTTGTGGAAATGGCAATGATAATTGCGGATTTTGATTTGGAAGTTGTGGAGCTTGTTGATTTTGAAAAGATGGAGGATATTGATAAAATTGAGCAAATCTCCCATAAGGATTTTGCATACCTTGTACCCATGATTGAAAAGGATTTTGAGGTTGGGACCAAGGTTGTTGCCAAGGATTCCAATTTGGTCGGGGTTGAAAATTCATAGAGTTGTTAAACCCTTGATTTTGCTGCCCCTGCCAAGGTCTCCTTGCAACAAAACAGAGAGACTCAATTGTATTTGGATCTTCTTGAAAGACAGCTTTGAGCCCAGGAATTGAAGGACAATCCTTGGTCTCATGATTCTCTGAACAGATCACACATGTTTCTACAACTTTTGCATCCAAGGGACATTCCCTGAGAGCATGTTTTTTCTACATTTTGGGCAAAATATGGCTAAAGCTTCAGCTTCTGCTTTCTGTTTTATTGTGGATCTTAAGAGTATCTAGTTGCTCACTAAGACTCCCTAAGATATCAGTTTTGAATTCATCAAGCATGTTGCCAATCTCAGCCCTACTTACTGATCCAGTTGCAGATTTGTTTGCTCTGATGAGAGAAGGATCTCTAGGCCCTTTTTGAGTTTTAGATTTCCCCCTTAAGAGATGGACACATAGTTCTGCAATATCATGAAGTGGAAGTTGAGATATGTCTCCTTTTCCCATCATGTTCAAAATATCTATCCATTCATCTCTAATGGCTTTTAATAAAAGGGCTTTCAAGGTTTCCTCATCTAAGTTACTCATTTTTGCTCTTTTCAGATTGTATTGAAATCTTTCAAGTAAATCCTCCAAGTTTTCATCTTCTTTTTGTACCATTTTGAATACCTCATCCTTGTGATTGGTGGGCATACAATAGTCCAGATACCTATCCAAAAATGTTTGTTTCATATCATTCCAAGTCCTAATGGATTGAGTGAGTAATCCCATGAACCATTTCAAAGCTGCTCCTTTCAATGTTGAAGGAAACAGTTTGAGTTTTTGAGAGTCTTCCAGATAATCATAGGTTCGACACACGACCTCAAACTCAAATAGAAATGTTTCAGGATCCTCGTTTCTTAACCCATGAAAGTTTGGGAGGACAGATGGTGAAATATTTTTCATTGTTGCTCGAGAATCCTCATCGACTATAGGAAATCCAAATGAGTTATTTCCATCCCTATTTCCCCCATTGTTACCTCTACCTCCTCCATTATTTCCTCCTCCTCCTCTACCTCTACCAAATCCGTTTACTCCTTCTTCTGTCATGGTAGTTTCCCTGGAGACTTCAGAGTCCTCTGGTTCCTCTACTAAGGGCGAACGAGGAGGAATTTCTCCCTCTTCTTCCTCAGGTGATTCTACTTCTTCAATTACAATTTGTCTCCCTGTAGAAGGAAGGAAAGGATCTCTTCCTAATTCAGATTCGATGGATGGTGTGGGAGAGTCAACTACTGCCTCTTGAATTCCAGGAATCCTAGGGCTAAGAGTGTAGGTTGGAGATGATGGAGGTGTCTCTTGTCTATTCCTTGAAGTAGATGGAGTTGTAAAAATCGAACTCTTGGCTCTAGCTAAAAATCTTCCCCTAGAATCTCTTGCTCTATGCATGTCATTTTTTTTTTCTTCAAGTCGGGCTAATAATTCTCTTTCTGATCTTCCAGGTCACTCTGAGTGCAAGAAGAGAGCATACTCAAGAAACTATTAAACCAATAACTTTCTCTTTTCTGATCCTCCAGATCACACTAAGTGCAAGAGGAGAGCATACTTTGAGAGGTTATCAATTTCCCTTCCTTGAAATTTTCTTGTTTTTTTTTAAGAAATTGGCTACCTAATTTCACTTCCCTGGAAACGGCGCCAAAATGTTTGGTCAATTTAGTGTGTTCTAAATTTCTATTTAAAATGTAAATCCGGGGTTCGTAAACTGACGAAGTGAAGTGTACTATATGTACTAGATAACCATTTCCTTAGTCTTTTGTCTTTTTTGAGTTCTTTTTGGTTGTTTATGGATTTATCTTTCCCTAATGGGTGATGGCGAAAATGAAAGTTAAGTATGAAATATGGATGGATGGTGATGGTGATTTCTACAGTGATTTTTCAAAACTTAAAAGTGCTAAAAAAGAAAGCTTTAAAACAACTGTAATGAAATCAATTCTTAAGAAAAACAGTGAACTAATGACAATGGCCCAGTATCCTTGCTGCTGAATGAAAAGAAAGTAAAAACTGAACTTAAAGCAACTCAAAGTAAAGCAACTAATTCACACTACTTTAACTTTTCTGATCCTTTACCCTTCAGCTCAATCTAACTTGTGGGAAGCAATCATGAACAAGTCAAGAAATATGATATCTAAATGGCAAGAAATTAAATTGCAGAAAAGAAACTAGTCACACTACTTCAAATCTTCTGATCCTTTACCCTTCAGCTCAATCTACCTTGTGGGAAGCAATCATGAATAAGTTTAAGCAATATGATAACTAAATTGCAAGAAATTAAATTGCAGAAAGGAAACTAATCACACTACTTTAACTCTTCTGATCCTTTACCCAACAGCTCAATCTACCTCATGGGAAGCAATCATGAATAAGTTTAAGCAATATGATAACTAAATTGCAAGAAATTAAATTGCAGAAAGGAAACTAATCACACTACTTTAACTCTTCTGATCCTTTACCCTTCAGCTCAATCTACCTTGTGGAAAGCAATCATGAATAAGTTTAAGCAATATGATAACTAAATCACACTACAATAAGTAATATTCTGATTTCTTACTAATAGAGTCACTTGACTATAGAAAGAAACTATAAACTAATGAATAGTATGATGTCCAAATAACAAAAAAGCAAATCACAACTTGAAAAAGGACAGTGCTGGAATTAAACTTCAGAAAATGAAAGTTAGCAGGAAGGACAAGATGATCTCATATGCCAATAGTTATCAAAAAGATGAAAATTTGCCCGGGCTGCCTAAGAAAACCTGCAAAAAAACATTGATCAGCTGACAGCTACAAGAAAGCAGAAGTGAAAATATAAATAGCAGTGAATTATTATGTACAGACTAATGATTATGAAAACAGAAACGTAAGGAAATCAAATAACAACTATACAGGGCTTTAGTGCGCAGGGGCCCTCTGCCACCTCAACCAGTCAATGAACAGTCACAAGAACGAGCTCAGCAAAGTAGTCTTCTCATGTATCACAGCAGCAACATATGTAATCAAAGTACAGTGGGGTAATAACGACAACAGTTCAGAAATATATCAAAAAACTCCTCCACAGCGTTCATCAACGCGTTATTTATAATGAAAAAAGTGTTGAAACTAGCTAACTGAATCCTACGCCATTGGTTGTGTTGCCAAAGACACGTAGATCTCCTCAGCCGAGATCTAGCGTAACTGTCATCACGTCTATTAAATCTTCGGAGTAGTAGCTGTTGGATTCAGGTTACGGGGATGATCTCTAGGTGTGCCAGTGTCTTCGTGGGCTGAGTACTGTGCCACGTAAACGTTCACATGCTCAAAACAGAGACGTGCCACCGCTGAATTCCTTGGTTGGCTTTGCCTTTGACCCGTGTTGACCGTGAACTTCCATGGCTGATTTGGCTGATTTGAAGGGACACGTTCCATGTACCCGTCACCTGTAGCTTGCCCATGTGGCTCGTTTCTTCATAGGACACCTGTAGCACAGCTTTTAACAAAATAGCTGTGGAATCCTGTGCTGGCTGCGGAAACCTGTGCTAGCTGCGGAAACTGACAAGTTTCCGCAACTGCATGAACAAAAACTAAACCAAACAAAAGTCATAAGCATAGTCAGAAAACCATGTAAAAAGTTCTTTTTAGACTATAATGCAATGATTTAACAGTTGGGTGGATGAAGTAAGTGGAAAAAGAAGGCTGAGAGGGTGTATAGGAAGGTGCAGGTTTGAGGCTCAACAGCTAAGTGGTTTATTAAGTCATTATTTCCATCTATCACTGAGGACGTGGAGAAAGGAGGAGTTGTCACTGAAGAGCAAGTCATTGCTCGTGCCCAATATTTAGACTTGATCTATACTCAGTCTGGCACACTCTACGACAAAATTCCTAACGCACCTAGACCAGAATTTTCTGTTCCACCTCCTCCTCAATCAAATAGGGACTCTCATGTCAGTGATGGCGTGATCGGTGCCTCAAGCACGCAAACCGCAAGGGCTCCATCTAGTAAAGCTCTTACTGTTTCTAGTCAGAATGAAAATGACAAACCTCTTGCCTTGGAGGTTAATGTTGTGTCATCTGACAAAGGCAAAAATCCAAAACAACCAAGGGGCAAGAAGAAAGGGAAAAATAATAAGAAGAAATAGGAGAATTCAACTCCTGAAAAATCTTCTGAAAAACCTACTGGGTCAAAAAAAACCTCCTCATTTTCCATGTTTCATATGTAACGAGGAGCATTATACGAGAGATTATCCACATAGAGCTGAGGTTGCAAAATTTATAAAGGATTCAAGTACCTTAGCGATGTTGACTGATCCATTTCCGAACCCAGAGACTAATCTGGGTGTTATCGATCATGCTTCCACATCCCAAGTGCTTATGCTATCCATCTCAAAAAATAAAAATGATGCTTTGATATCAACAAGGAATAAAGATTATGGGAATCCATCGTCGTCAAACAACCAAGCTACAAATCAACCTAGTGGTTCGACAACGACTTCGCCAGAAGTTGTTCCACCCATTATTCTGAATTAAATATAAAGCCGCCAAAGGGAGTCGTACATAAATCGACATTTAATCCTCGTGCTCAAGCTGCTCAAAATTATAATATAGTTGAAGATCTGGCTCAATCGCCATCCACTATGTCGACACTTGAGGTATTTCAAAATTGTCCCTCCCAAAAGCAGGCTTTGATATCAGCAATAGGTGGGAATGATCCAGCGGATTCAAATCTTGTGGCCTTTAATCATAAAGGATATACACCTCAGTTACCAATCCAACTCACTTTCCTTATACAGGTAAAACCCCTCAATAAAAATGTTCATCGAACCATCATTAATGAGGGGGCATCTACATGTATTATGTCAATGAGTTGCTGGAAAACTCTTGGTTCACCACCCTTGTCACGATCATCAACAACATTAAAAGCGTTCGATGGAAGAACTTACACTCTGTATGGTATTTTAAGTAACTTGCAAGTTGAACTGGGGGGAAAGACATTAGGGATTGAAGTCGAGGTCATTGATTGAAACCTTGATTACAATATCTTACTAGGAAGACCCTGGATTTGTGCTATGGCTGCCATTGTGTCTACATATTTTAGAAAGATTGCATTTCCCTTCCAAGGTGGAATTACAATCGTTGACTAACTAGCCTTTTTTTCCTAACAATTCACAAGCTACTGGAAGTATTCCATTGATCCATGGAAGTCTCAATCGCTTCAAAATGTCGGAGTAGGTCTCCTAAAAGATCCTTCCTTAATGGGTACTTTTTCCCTCTCGCCTCTAGCTGGTCTTGCGGAAGTGGCCATTGTGGAAACCTGTCATATGATCTCTTCTACATCATCTGAGTTTAAGAGGAACTCCGACCATTTCGATAGTGCGGATCACCGCAAGGTGTTGCCACCAAGCCCCATAGAATCTTTGTAGCAATCAATTTTCTGGGCTTGGGCGACAAGCCCGAATCAGCACTCGACGAGTGGTCTTATTAGCCAACGTCTTCACAAAATTCACCATGTTTTGAGAAGTTCCAAGATTACCCAGAACCAGTTGCTACCCTAGACACCACTCATTCCTCAAAATCGAGTCTCCTTTAAACCCTTTTCATACTCGTTAAATATGAAAATATTGTCGAGCAATTGGTCTTTCCAACTCATTAAAATGCTTGGAAATATCATCCCTCCCATATATTTTAATATTTTTTAGACGTGAGGGATTATCTCACAAAAAAGTTCGAGCGCTTGTCTTTTTCGGCTCATTAAAGTGATCGGAAAAGTCATCCCTTTTGTATTATTTTATCATTTTTCTGACCTAAGGGATTATTTTACGAAAAAGAACTTTTGGAGTTTTCTTTTCATCCCTTTTCAAACTCTCTAAACATGAAAAGGACCAAGTTATCCTTGTCATTAAACTTGTTAAAACAATAGCGACAAACTTGTCCATTCTAGACAAGACTGAGTTTCACTATCACTAGAATCGTTAAAACATAGCGACAGGTTTGCCCGAAGGGAAAATTATAGAACAAGCATAAGTAATCCTCCTCAAGCTTGACAAAAATAAAGAGGTACTGGTCAGCAATGGCTGGGGAAAAAGGGGAAAAAACTTGAAGAACTTATGGTAGCAGGTCGCTCTTGAACATCCATTCCTGTACCATATGTCGTCAGATCATTTTCACCTCCAAGAATCATTTGCTTCATTTCGTGTCGTAGATGTGGGATAAATGAAGGCCCTCCTACGACAAGTCACTTCTTTTCGACATCAGCTCATTATCCAAGAAGTCAACTTAGAAACACCCCTTTCAGTGCTTTGAAGCTTGCATGCCTCAATGGCAAGTTTCTCACTTTCGGCGACAGGTTGACATCAATGGCCTTCGACCAAAAGATTTTGCGTGGTGTTCGACATCGGATCATATATTCACACCATGTGAATTGTATTGTAGTACCTTGAGGATCATTATCATTATCGGTGATTCCCCTCACGTCTACTAACAACTCACATTATTGGCTAGTAATCAGGTGATGTCTTTCCATGTTCAACTTTAGAACATCTCTTCACATGTATTGACTTGTACATCGGGCGAAGATTGAACAAGTTTGAAGACCCCGGATCTAGTTTCATCCATCCGGGCTGCGATATATTCAGGGATATAAAAACATCAAATGTACAAAGGCGTTGTACAGATGGTCATCTGAACCAGGGATGATGACTCTAAATCTAAAGGATCATCAGTCTGCATCTACAGACGACTATCTAATCTATGTACATGAAATGAATTTATAAAGCTGAGCATGGGAATGCCCACCTCAGCTAAGATCATGAAAATTATATTATGATGATGTATTGTATTGTAACTTATGCAGGTCACCTTCTAGTTTGAAACCTCGGATCCTCATGATAAAGCATTTCACTCGACATCAAGATTTACGACTTCATGCTTTAGGGGTCAATTGTTATAGAATTATTTGGGCACTTAAATCCCAAAATTATATGTCAATAAAATAGGGCTCATCAACCCCTAAAAGAGTTGTTTCATACCCTAAAATAACATGGTCATTTGATTACATCATTCCCCAAAAGTTCCACCTGAGAAACCATCCAGAAATGGCCTAAACTGAACCATACTAACTGATACACTAGCCAAGTGAGATGCATACTGAGTGGTACACTGCTCAGGTGCGATGCATACTGATTAAGCCTTCTATAGGGTGTGATGGGTGAGGATGGAAAAATGTCCAAGACAGTTTACTAGGTGGTTGCTCATGAAATATTCTAGAAACTTCTCCTATGACACTTGCCTCTCTAAATTTGCAAAGGGATGAGTAAGAGATCCAAGAAATCTCCAAGTGGAACCAATTGTAACAAGTGGAATGAAACTAATCAAAACCCTAGAGATGAGTCACACCCTTGCACACATCTATAAATGGATCCCTCATCTAAGAGATCTAGAGGCTGGAATATTGTGATCTTGTTATTTCATGAGGTGAAGAGGGATTGATGTTGGGAAGATGATGTTGGATCAGACAACTGGGTTGTAATTCTCCCTTCTATTTAATAAAGTTCTTCAAGTTTTCCTCCATATGATTGTGAAATTGTGAATGTTATCATTTGTGAATGCTATTGTATGTTCATTATATATCTGATTCTGTAATGTTTATGTTATAATAGATCAAGATGATTTGACGGTTCTTTGTTATTGTGTTTCTATAGGTACTCTCCAAGCGGGTTAAGTACGAGGAGGAGTTGCAAGCTCTATCAAGGGGGAGAGAGATCAAGCAAGGGATTGAGCGGAAGTTCCAGGTTGGTTCCATTATCTTTCTCTTATCTATTATACATAGAAGAAATCGTTGAATTGCTTTAAACTGTTGTTTCTAGGGTAGCTACCAAACCTAGAGGGCTAGTCATTTGAAAGACACTAGTTTTCCCAGAAACACTAACCCTAGAAGATGAAACGCCAAACTATGGGCCCGTTTGGGTAAATTAGTACATCAACTTCCCAGGGTCGTAAATTTGGCATATGATCTCCGTTTGACGCACACAATATCTCGTTAGAAATATCTATCTGAGAACTACAAATTTGGGAAGAGAAACATCAATCCATGTACCCATGTTGCTCCCAGTTTTCCCAAAAAATGTAATTTAGGGCCTCAAAACAGCTCCGAAAGTTCAGGACCCGAAAAACTGCTAGAAATAATAAACTGTGCTACAATTAAGGAAACTGAAAAGATGAAAGAAACAATGGTGGGGGTCCAAGTGGACTTGATGGGTGGCCACCATTATCCACCTAGATCATCTCAGTACACTTCTAGCTACCATGACTAGAACTAGTCGGGTGACTAGTCCAATTGTCACGCTCACATCACAAAAATGCACCTCCTCATGTCACCATCAGTTGTTTATCTCAACATCCTGTCACAACATCAACTCGATCAAGAATCCATCCCATCTCCATCAAATGTAAGTAAGTCATGCCCATGTCCATGAATTAATCTCCATCTCATTTGTAACATGTTCTCCATGATGTTGGTGTTGATGTGATGCATGTCAAACATTCACATCTATCCAAACATCATCATCCATATGTGTGTGTAAGATCCATATCCTCAAAATGAAGAGATCCTCTCATCAAACCAACTCTCAATGTGCCACATCCAAGTCCATGAAGCAACCTCCATCACATCTCTATTATGCCATACCTCAAGTCTGTCAAAGGACAAGTATACACATGTCTCATCATCCATGTGTTTCCCATGGTCATAAACCAATCAGCTACCATGTATCAAAAGAGGTTAGGTCTTAGCTCAACCCATGCCCAAGTGTTTCCACCAAGGCATCAACATCGCTACAACTCCATCAACTCCAAAGTGTCTCATCTCGATCATCTCCATCAAGTCACTCTCCTGAACACACCCATAGATGTGCTCAAAAGTATGCACCCCATACTACATCAAAGTCAGGTACAGCATTGACCTCAACTCCTCAACGCATTAGATACTCCAAGACCACTATAATATGAAATCTCCAATGGTTGCAACTATCTTAAGTCATCATGAGCTCCATGAATCATCTCCCTCCAACATCTGGGAAAGCATACATGTCTCAACCTCAAAGGCCACTACAAGATGCCCATTGGCTTGTATGGGCCTGACCCAGGTTCAGAGGTGATTTAACCAAGAAAATCTCAGTATTACTGGCCCTTTCGGCAATAGTCCATGGAGTGTGGACTGAGGTCTCACCTGAAGTAGTATGGGAGGGTGCTAGAACTAGGTTTTCGCACCCTGGGGATGTCTAATGAGCTTCTGGAGGTCCGCTGTTTGACCCTACGTGCACATTGCTACACGCACTTGTTATTCCTTCGCAACCTGTGATGATGCTTATGCGCGGTCCTACTCGAGGCAACCCATATTATACCCAAGTTCCTTACTATTTAATCTATTATTACCTGATTACTTAACTTATTTGTGTAAGACTAGTGATTATTACAGCATATCCAACAATCATATCAGTGCGTGTGATAAATAAAATAGTATAAATGTAAAGAAGGCAATTCACAAGCAGATACATAGAAATAGGAATCAACTTCTCTTTATTATTCTTCGATCAAGATTACAGACTCGACACTACCCTGTGCACTCAGCTGCAAGGGTCCGCGCACTCAGCTACGGACTCTACTAGGCCTTTGCACACTCAGTTGCAGAGCCTCTTCCTACCACTATGACAAAATACACTTAGACTCTTACTCTATGCTTGAACCATGTGTATTCATCTCTCCTCTTCCCTCCCTTTACAACTTAGAGCCTCGCTCTATTTATACAATCCCATGGTCCGTAGACCATGGGTAGGCCAACATGACTTTACATTAAATTACAATACTTTAGGGCCGAAAGCCCTATGACTTAACCTAACTTCGCGCTCTGTGCCCACAATTTGCAGAGGCATATAATACATTTGACCAAAACTTGGGCTTTGAGCCCCAAAACATGTTGTGGGGGGATTCCATGCCCAACAGGCCCCCAACACAATCATTGTGACCCGTCCCGAGTCACTATGTTGGTGTGGTGATCTTGGGACGAAGCCCCTCCAACTGGTCCCGTACTGCTCAGAGGCCCATGGCGCACTGTTTTGCGGTTTGATGGACTTGTTGCATATGCTCTTCTTATGCTTCTTTGTGAGGATTAGCTACCTACCTTAGCACGTAGAGTCCCTGCATCTGTGCAAGCTTTCTCTTAATATTTGTCGTAATGGTGAAGGCCTCATCAATCCATGGCTAGATGAATGCTTTGAGAAGTGCCTCTTTCTGTTTTGTGGCATCCACCTGCTCTTTCAGTGCCCTTACTTGCTGCATCTTTTACAATCGTTTGGTGAGGATGACTATCTGCACAATTCCCCTTACATTATCATACTTCTCCTGAAGCTCGCGTGCCTCTATTTCCAAGTGTTGTATGTTGGGGTCCTCCTCGAAGGATGTGAGGACGCTAAAGGCTTTGTCCAACATACCAGTACAGTCCTACACTGCCCATCCAATTTCTTCCAATCCTTTTTGAATAACACTAACGTGTTGCTCTCTAACTTCTAGAGGAGTGGAAGGTTGCGCCTTCAGCTGCAGCTCGGCAATATGGAGATTCAACTCTAGTTGTACACGCATTTTTTCCTCGCATGCGTTTCGGGCTCCACTTACCAAACAGTGGATCTGCATCTCTTTTGGTAATTCTGCAGCAATGGACAACTCTGGGACTCATCGGCATGCTTCATCAACTGTCTGCACAATCTACTAGTTCTGTGACACCAGTTTGTCACACTGCAGGCTGAGATATTCGATGTTGATATTTTTCTCACTCATCACCTGAATCGCGCGGCCCTCCCTCAAGTGAAGCTCTACTGTTATGGCATCCTGTAGTTGGTACAATGTGTCTCGTGGAAGGGCAGCCAAATTGAAGCCAAGTCCCTTGATCCTACCCATCACGGCTCTATCGTCCTCTTTCTCTGATGTTAGCACTCCTTTCAGTAGCACTATGGTGTTGGCCATCTTTGCACGTAGCATCTGCTCCGCTGCTGATGTGCCTGCTGCGCCGTAGGTGGCTATGGTTCCTTCCTGTGGGGGTTGCACCTGTAGTTCCTGCAGCTGCACCCTTAGGGCCCCCAACACAATCTGCTGCTCCGACATGGCTTCCTAGAGCGCTTCCTTAGTGACCTCGCGAACTGTGTCGCCGATGTCATAGAGGTCACCTTCTGTTAACGTGATCAGGTAGATGGCCAATTTGGATGCCTTGACCTTTTTTCATGGACCCGATCTCTCTGTGATGCATGGCCTTTTCAATTGGGTGGAAGTTGTGCTCGGGTATGCGCCTTCTTCTGTGAGGTCTGTGTCTTCCTGGCCTGTAAACAACTCTTGGCCCTCCTCGTCCTGCATTGCGGTGGCCCCTGTTGCCAGCGCTACTGCTGCTACTTTGGTGGCCTTTGCCTGCTTTTTGACTGCCCTTGCTACCTCGTGGGCAGCCCTTACCTCCACAGCCGCTTTTTCATTGCGCCTCTTCTCAGCCAACATCGCGACGTACAACTTGGCCTCATCCTTTTGTTTCTGTGCTACTACCCTATCCATCTCTGCCAGATCTGGGGTGCGCCACTTGGGGGGCCATGATTCTAACACTAAAAATATTTCATCATCAATGGCGATGAAGGGGAGCTTGGTCCATTGCTGTGTCAGATCCTTACGTGCCTTGATGTAAACATTATGCATGTCCACCTTGAAGTCTGAAAAGCTCCGTAGACTATTGTGCACTATGGGGGTCAAGGTGCGGCCATCTATTGATCCACATCTCAATGCTCACCTCCATGAGCACCCAGAAGATCTTTGTGTCGAGAACCTGCTTTGTTTCCTTGGTGGCCCAGAGCAATGTGTACTTTTCGGCCTCTGGTAAGTATTGTTCAATGCTAGGGAATTGACTGTCCTCAAGCAGTTCTCCTATTAGCAGCAAAATGGACAAGAGCAACCATGCATAGTGGAAGGTCTTGCCCTACTCCTGGGCTTACTTACAGTTGTTCAAGAATTCCTCGCAAAGGAACTTGGCCCAGTTGAATTGGACCCCCTCTGGCATTTTTCGGCCAGTGAAACTACTGGCGCTAGTACCTCATTGCCGCGACATTTTCTCATTACCTTCCTGGCCAGGAGTTGGGTGACTACGAACACCCCTTTATCTTTGATGTTGCTGATTGCGTAACCCCTCTTTTCTTCTCAAGCTTGTATTTTTTCTTCATGGCCTCCACAAGCGCCAAATCTCCACTTTTTCCTGCTACCGTCATGGGGTCCTTTCCCTTATAGGGGAGCTGGGAAATTTTATGGATGAGATCGCCTGTGATGGGAATAGGCTCCTCCAGCCATAAGTACCCATCGTGCACCAGGAAAATCAGCTACCTGATGAAGAAAATAGTGATAGGCGCGCGGTGAAAGTGTGGAATCCATAGTAGATGAAGTAATTCGTCCTTCTCCACACTGCGCAACCATTTTCGTGGCTCTAGTGTTGTGACTGGCCCCTCCGTGCTCTACTTCATGAAGCTCTTTTTCTCTAAGTGTGGGAACTTCTCTCTATCCATGAGGTCCCAATATTCAAACTTCATTGTGGGCACGCAACCTAGGTGCGAGCCCTCAAACACAATTCCATCGGGGAGGAGCGGGGTCTGGAGTGCGCTCTTAGTGGCATCCAGGTCCTTTGGTATCTTAGTTTTCCCTTTCCGCGAAGGGACGTACTTGGGAAATTTCGCTACAGAGCGCACCGGTTGGATGTCCTCTTCCATGTCTTCTACTTCCTCTATCTCATCAACAAGAGCCTGTAGGTCCTCCTCCTCATCATCTGTCTCAATGGTGACAACCTTGCCCTTTTCTTCCATTGATAATTTACTAAACCGCAGATTCCTCGGGGACATGCGAACTCGTCCCTCTGCCTGCTTATCTTTCTTGGGCCTCGATGTTCGAGGTGATTTCGGGATTTCCGGCACGACCCCAGTGTCTCCGGGAACATCATGTACCATGGGGTTTTGCGCGGCCTCGTTGGTGGTTCCTTCTACAGAGCCCAAACCTCTCCTGGTATTCGTCATCCTGTTTGAACTGTCTATGGTCATTTGCGAACTTCATGGCTTAAATATTACTCAGAGCTCAACGCTCTGTGCTCTAATCAACTGCTCAGATCTCAAGTGAACAAGTGTTGTCTTGTGGCTAGCCCTTAGAGTTTTATAGGGCCTTTTGAATTCAAATTCGACCGTTCCCCCAATTTTGGGCCATCATTGCTTTCTTGGTGGCAAATTGCCCCAAATCTTGCACTTAATTCGTGTCTTAATTGCCTGTCGCCCACTCCCTTTTGCCTTAAATCAGACATCTTGTCATGGATAGTGACACCAACGGTCACTTCCCAGCCTACCTGTGTGGCAGCGTGATCGCGACCCTTGTGACATGTTGATTCTTCACGCACCTCCTTCATCACACACCTACCAAACAGACTCTTATATAGTCCCATGCTCTCTTTCAACTGTCTGGAGTGTTGAGACTATGCTCCCTACTGCTAGTCAGGTGGTCGTACCACCTATGTGAGACTTCAACTCACCTTTCAGTATAGCCCGCAAAAACTCCTCAATTGCCTTCATGACAGCTAGCGCTGCGCATTCTACTGTATGTAGTGCGCTCCCCTGGTTACTGCATTTGGTGAGGTGCAGTCGTAGCCATGGCAGCAGAGTAGTAAATTTCCAGCGACACGCTTCTAATCCAGTGGTATGATCATCCACACCTTGTCTTGTTATCCTTGGTTGATCAACGAGACTTGCTTACTTGATCTCTTTTTAAAGCCTTTTGATCTTGGTATCCATCAAAATTCTTTTCTTTCGCAGTCGTACCCAGTCCTTTTCAAGTTTGTGAAGTCTAAGGTTCCCTCGCTGAATGGCTTCCTAAATCTCTATGTGTTTAACCTCGCATAGTCGTGTGATTTCTTCGTCCTGGTCTTCACGTACTATCACAACTACGAGAGATATTACGTGCAGATACCTGGTTGCATTCTCTTCAGAAATTATGGTCCCTACTATGTTTCGCACCTTCGGAATATTTTCCACGATCAGGGTTTTGCACATGGTCCTATAGGCCCATCAAACCACTGGTACGCACAGGTCCCAATCAGTGCGTCTTGCCTAGTGAACCTTGTTCAGTACTTTGCACACCCTATCGAATGCTTTGTCATGGATAATTGGTAGTGCGCGTCGCCTTTCCTACTATTGTGGTTTGTTCTGATTCTCTATTATGGGGGTGGTGTGCACTTGTGCGGGTTGTACAACATATGTCTGTACCCATCAAGAAAGGTGGGTGCACAAGTTGTTCCACCCCTGTTGATTGGCTCTTGTTCGGAGCTGGGGTTTTCCAAAATGTAGGCGCATCAACCTTCTACATCCACACTAGTCCTCAAAACTTTCTTGATGCATACCCCACCTTCGTGCGGGTGTTGCGCGCAGTGCCCATTTCATAGCATCGACTCACTACTGTTCTGGTACTGCGCTTTCAAATTTGCTCAGAAATTCATCCACCGTTGTTAATCCATTATATGTCGGCAGCTCCCTTGCCTCTGTTGTCCCACAACGCAGTGATCTAATCATCATCTTGCAATTAATCGTTGTTACTTCGTGCAGTTGATTCTGCCATCATTCTACTTCTTCATCTGAATCTAAAGTGCGGGAGCTTTTGCGCTCCCACGAAATTCTTCCATCTGTAGTCGGATTCACCCAATCCTGTACTCATGCAGTTATCTTGTAAATAAAATCGAGATCTTCATCACTATCTTCGTCGCGCACTAGTTCAGTGTATTGTGCTCCTTCGACTAGATCTAGCGGTACTACTACGCGTAGTGACTTTTTCTCAAAGATCATTTTGTGCTTCTTCAGATTTATGGCTCTGTTCATATCAGTGGCCCAGTCTATTCCTAGTAGTGTAGGATAGGGATTACTGTCATCGAAAATCTCTATGACTTCAAAATCCACCTGTGTGCTCACACCTTCAATATCTACTGTTACCCCTTGCATTCTTCCCATGGGCAAAATCTTTTGTTGGTTCACCATTCGTAACTGGATAGGAGACCACTATAGCACGGGCTTGCCCATGTGTTCCCATGTTTGTTTTGGTAGTACATTCGCATCCGATTTGAGACCTAGGATTACCTGATCAATTTCATACTCGTCGATTTGCGCAGTCAACCTCATTTCCCTTCCTGAGTATAATGCATGCTTTCCAAGTTTCCTGACCCCACGCACCTAGTGATAAGTTCCTGTAGTCCTTTGACTACCTTGCTGTCACGCTGCAATTTCATGCATGTATCCAGAAAGGTAGTGAGCATTGAAGGATCCATCCTTGGTTCTAGTTGATCCTTACTACCTGAAGTGGAGGCCTCTGTGAAGCTCTTCTTAGCTTCCATGAATGTCTTCTTCGTGCATTCTAAATCAAATTCGGGTTCCTGTATAGGAGCCTTGAAAACCTACGCACTTTCTTTTGGCTACTTCCCTTTATCATCGCCTGTGGTCATACCGCTCTTGAGCATCATGTTTACATTTGGGTCTTCTTCGCACGGCTCAGACCTCATCATCTGCAAATTCTGAGTCGGAGGGGGCTAGAGTACCCCTTTTTCGCGCATCCTCACTATCAGCGAAGGGCAGTCTTCTGGCTCATGATCAAACTGAGTAGAGTACCAACATGATGTCCTTGTTAGGTTTGTACAATCACAGGCATAGTGCCCTAGCCCTCGACAATTGTAACAAATTAGTTGTCTGCGACCACTTCCTGGTCCTATTCCACCTCGACCTCGACCGCGCCCTTGAAATCCAGTGTGCGCCATCCCTGCATTTGGGTCAAGGGCTCGTGTTTCAGTCTGCACCCTATAGGCAGGAGTCTGATCCATCATTAGTTCGTAGCTTTGGCAGGTGCGTTCATCATGGCCTACTGACCTGTAAAAATTACAAAACAATTGTTGGGACATCTACGTATACTTCTGCAATAGATGACAATTATCCATAGTGTGTTTTCCTCCTATCTGACATATCGCACACCATAATGCAAGTGTTGTGCTCAATCCTACCTATGCCTCAGGTATTAATTACATTGGCCCTCCTCCTGCCAAGTAATTCGCGAACACTGGACAGTGGTCCTTGTCATGCCCTTGGCCTTTACATTTTATGCACCATACCTCCTCCCACACCTCTGGTCGAGGTGTTTTGTCCCATTTCAAACTCTGCATTTCCAAACACAGATTCTGTAGTTGCGCATGGATTTGTTGGACTCCCAACCCATGGTCTTGTATAGGGGTTTCATGTAATCTCATTGTCATCTCCAAAGCTTCGGCCTGGATGGAAAGTTTTTTCTATGACAGCGTTGTCCTTAAGTGCAGTGTAAGTGATGCTACAAAACATGTGTGGTGTTTTCCATCCATCAAAGTCATATTGGCTTCACAAATCGTACTCTTTAGCCTTTGGTCCAAATCCCAGGGGGTCTCTCCCGGGAGCATCGTGATCTCTTTAAACCCAATGATTGATTGTGTATCTGACTTTGGCATGCTAAATTCCCTGTTCAGCGCAGCCTAGATTTATGTGATTCCTACTTTTGGGTGGTCATTAGAATGCTTGATATACCATGTTAATCTGCGATCCTGTAGCACGCTCACCAGCGTATCCTTCTTAATATTGTCATCCACGATACCTTGTGCTTCCCATATTGCTCTTACCACGAACCAGAATTGGTCCGGATCTTCATTCCCCACTCCTCTAAATACTGTTAGTTTGATCGCACTCACCATACTAAACTGTGGTGGTGGCAGAGGTGAGGTGGGTGGAGATGGAGGTGAGGAGGGTGAGACAGGTGGCAGTGTGGGTGGAGGTAGTAAACATGGAATTTGTTGCCTTATCAAACTGACCGCGCTTCTTGGAGAAACTTTCGCGAGCTCTTCCTCGCTTTCCCGCAAGGGTGAAATTAAGGGATTGGTTTATAATTCTTCACTACCTCCACTTCTGTAGATCCTCCCACTTTGCGTAGCTCCAAACATTAATTTATTCGCATAACCCACTTTTCACACAATAGCATCTTAATCCAAGTGTTCAAAGATTTAATATACTTACCTCACATTCCCTTGAGCAAATGTCGCTCTGCCTCACTATAGCTGGCGGTCGTGTCTACCGCAAACTCAGTGATAAATCCTCCTATTATTCGGTCGATCTAATGGTCCATAGCTCACGCAATCTTATCTCCTAACGCTTCTAGTCTGCGCACTAATTTCGAAGTCCACACTATTGGTTTGTCGAGCCTACACCTTCCCTAGATGTCTGCTAACTTCGCGATCCAATCATACAACTCAAAAGGAAAGGATGGAAATAAAATTTCGCGGACTTCTGTATACAAGTAGCGCTCCAACCACTATTCCTTAGATACTCACGGAGTTTTGTTTTCCTGTATCGCGAAATCGTGAATATTCTTATCCAACCACTCTTTAATTTCTTTCTTTGTTGGATTCCAATGGCACGACATCAGACATCACTTATGCAGATCCCGGTCTCGACAACGAAACCATTTGTTGGCTTATATGGGCCCAATCCAGGTTTAGAGGTGATTTAGCCAAGAAAATCCTGGTACTACTGGCACTTCCGGCAACAGTCCACGGAGCACGGACTGAGGTCTCACCTGAAGTAGTATGGGAGGGTGCTCGAACCGGGTTTCCACACCCTATGGATGTCTGATGAGCTTTTGGAGGTCCGCAGTTTGACCCTGTGCACACATCACTATGCGCACTTGTTATTCCTTCGCAACTTGTGATACTGCTTCCGTGCAGCCCTACTCGGGGCACATCCAGTGATGCTGCTTCCACGCAGCCCTACTCGAGGCGTAACTCGTATTATACCCAAGTTCCTTGCTATTTAATCTGTTATTAGCCGATTACTTAACTTATTTGTGTAAGACTAGTGATTATTACAGCATATTGATCAATCATATTAGTGCGCGCGATAAATAAAACAGTATAAATGTAAAGAAGGCAATGTACAAATAGATACACAGAAATAGGAATCAACTTCTCTTTATTATTCTTCGATCGAGATTACAGACTCGACACTGCCCTACGCACTCAGCTGCAGGGGTCCGCGCACTCAGCTGCGAACTCTACTAGGCCTTTGTGCACTCAGTTGTAGAGCCTCTTCCTACCGCTACGACCCAATACACTTAGACTCTTACTCTATGCTCGAACCATGCATATTCATCTCTCCTCCTCCATCCCTTTACAACTTAGAGCCTCGCTCTATTTATACAATCCCATGGTCCACGGACCATGGGTAGGCCGACATGACTTTACATTACATTACAATACTTTAAGGCAGACAGCCCTATGACTTAACCTATACTTCGCGCTCCGCGCCTGCAATTCGCGGAGTCATACAACACATTTGACCAAAACTTGGGCTTTGAACCCCAAAACATTTTGTGGGGGGATTCCATGACCATCAATGCCTCTACTCTCCATGTGGTAGGAATGCTCTCATAGAATACTCACAAATCCAACTAGTCTATGGCCTTGTTGTACAAAAGTGCACAACATCTCCATCGGCTCATAAGTAAAATGTCTCCATGTCACATCAACAAATCCATCCGCACAACATCCCTGCCTTGGCACTCCTCATTGGATGCCCATAAGTGACATCTCTACAAGTGCACCTGCATAATTTCCATGCATAGTGTCTTCCATGCTCCATCTATCCAACTTGATGTCCATGACTCAAGCTGCCCATGTTGTCTAACTAAGTAGACCCATCACAACATCGGTCATCTCATCCTAGTCCTCAATCAGGTTTAGTGCCCTCAGTCACTCAAACCATATATATATCACATCACACAGGTTCCTTCCATCATTTCTCCCCCACTAAAGGTCCACCAAGACTGCCTCTTGGTCTCAACCATGAAGAAGTCCACCCAAGTATCATATCATCAAAACTCAAGTGTGTGTCCTTTCTCTAATATGTCCATAATTCATGCTAGGAACTTAGCCAATTCTCCATATGGCTAGAACGCATGACCCATCCTCTGCAATGATCATCATGTTCCACCCTTTTCACAAGCATTTGCACCCCCTGCCATGAGGTCACAAACTACTCCAACAAGCCCTGCAACAATCAATGTTCCTTGCTTCTACACACAAGGTTTCATCGTAGACATTCATGGTAAGGTTGTCCATCGTAACGGAAAAATATTTTTTCCTTTCACTGCATATGGCTCATCCTCCAAAGCTCCAACGAAACACAAGTAAAATTATTACTTACTTCATCATGAGGCTCCTCCATGTGAGTGCCTTCATCCATCAATATCTGCAACATGTACAATCCTGGTTCAATTTTAGCAATTGGAAGTGCCTCAAGTTCTTCCTCCATCATTGTCACATAGGCAATATCTTCATACATCATGACTTCCTCTTCTTCATCATCAAAATTTGCAGCTACATCCTACTCCATTGCCCAACCAAGTCTAAGAAGTTCATCTTCAACATTCCTTTCCAAGACCTTAAGTTCATCTCAAATCTGTGGGTTCTCTTCTTTCATCAGCCTCAACCTGTATAAGGTAAGCAAGAGCATCCCTTGGCATTCTTCCCAACTTTCCATGTCTCGTCATTCAACTTGGCCCAAGCACAATTCTTCACCTGTGCTAAACCTGTCACAAAGGGTAGTAGTAACATTTCAATCTGTGAAACTCGATTCTCTGAAGCAAGCCTCTGATATTGATTTTCATGAAGTGTAGTTGTATCACTTCTCTTCAAATATCCAATGGCCTATGATACCAACTATCACACCCCTATCCTGGTGGTAGTCTTTCAACCTCACATAGGCAGGTGCGACACCGCTACCCAATTTCTTTTCACCAATACTCTCGAGTACAGACTATGCTTAACATTCAACACTTAGAATATTTTTCAACTTTACTAAGCATTCATCTTTTAACACAACAGAAATACATTCATCATCATCATTTATAAATATACATAGCGAATAACTTCTTTTAATGGGAGGGGCAACTCCCTAGTTAGAGTCTACCCAAATAATAATGCTAACAATATTTACAAGTAATTATACATGTACAACCTTTGCAAGGGAACCCCAAGTTTCACCTTTATAATTCTGTCAAAATTCAACAACTCGACATGCCCATTCAGTAGTGCCCAAAATGGTTGTTCAGGGTTGCCCTCGTTCAGTCACGCCCTTCCATCGTTCAGGTTCGCCCACGTTCAACCTCGCCCTTCCATCGTTCAAGGTCACCCCACTCAGTCACACCCTTCTGTCATTCAGGCTCGCTCCATTCAGTCGTGCCATTCCATCGTTCAAGGTCACCTCGTTCAGTCGTGCCCTTTCATCATTCAAGGTCGCCCTGTTTAGTCATGCCCTTCCTGTAGCTCGTCTGGGCAGAGGCGCCCAACTGCAGCTCGTCAAGTAGATGTGCCCCTCCTGCAGCTCATCTCAGCAGGGTCGCCCCACCACAGCTCGTCCATTTAGACTCGCCCTGCTACAACTCGCTCGTTCAAGCGTGCCCCGCCATGGTTCCATTTTCTGTTTTTCAGCCAAGTGTTGCGGCCCTTGTTCCACCTGCACCTTTGACCTTCTTGTTCGCTCATCCTCCTTGCTCGTCCAAGTTTCTAGCCCAAACGCTTATGCTTGAACTTGGTAGGATGATTGAACTTGATTCTTTTCTCCTCCATGTGTGCACCACATATATGTGTGTGTGGGTGTGTGTATGTGTGTGTGTGTGTTCTCCCATGGATAAAGGTGGGTCGGCGTGTATGTGTGTGTGTTCTCCCATGGATAATGGTGGGTCAGCTCACCCAAGTCGACCATACAATTCGGTCATTGCACCACCAAGTTAAGTTGGCTTCACCCCAACCACACGTCGGCTTCACCAACTCGCTCAGTTTTTTGGCCCTCCTATAAACTCGACGCACTTCCCCACGCTTAGCCAAATTTTTCCGTCTCGATTTTTCGACCCCCGTGTTGGCTCGTCGCAACTCTTGTTTTGAGCACGTTTAACCGACCGCTCAACTCGTCCCATTGTTGCAACTCGTCGCACGTTCGCTCGGGCGCGTTTAACCGAACGTCGAGCTCGTCGCACATGGTGACTCGTCGCCTTTAACTGAAGATGTTCACCCCACCCGTCGCACATTGAAAATTCTCACCTCATGGGCATGACAAAGGGAGTGGCTTAAATATTATTTCCTCATCATTTACCTTTAATTCTTTAGGCTTTAATAACACTCCACAATTTTCCATGAAGTCAACTTCCTCATTCAAAATCCTTTTGATATGATAAAAATCTATATTGTCAAATTGCTCTAACAACAATTTGATTTGATGCAATATTGGAGGAAGCCATGGATCATTTTTCTCATGATATTTGATCACTTGTTGGATGAAAATCTTAGAATCCTAAAATACCTTTAATTGTCGAAATTTGTTGGTGAAGACAAGTTCCAATCCTTGCCATATGCAAGATACTCCGCCTGATTATTAGTCGATACCCCTAGGCCCCATGCGAATTTCAACACTCTTTCTTCATCAAGGTGAAAAACAACCTCCCTGATTTTTAATTATAATATTATAATATGATTATTTTCAAGTAATAATATTATAATATAATTATTTTTTGTTATTTATTGAAATTAATTTATTATTTTTTATATTTTTTTATTTGAAGAGAAAAATATTTTATGCTTTTAATAAATTAATAATTTATTAGAAATTAGAAGTTGGCATAAAAGAAAGATAAATTCTATTCATCGTTGGTTTAGTAAATAGAAATAGAGGTTTTCGATGATTTGATGAAATTCTGAGTAAAATTTTGGTAAATTGTTGAAATTTTAGTTTAGTTATCAAAGTTTTATTTTTGCTTAGAAATTAATGTATAAAATTAATGGAAATATCAATATTGGTTAGTCATTTAACTTCTACAACCATTTAATTTATATAAACACATTTATTTATTTATTAATAATTACACCAATCTCATATGAAAATATATAATAGACACATTTAAATACATGTATGTTAAAATATAGTTCTTTAAACTATAAAATACTAAAGAATGTGTTAGTAGATAACTTATTAGATTAGTTCTAAGAGTTAGTTTAATTGGTCTTATTAATATGCTTTTGCTATTAAAAGATTATAGATTTAATTCTCTCAAATAATTATCACTAATCTAGGGATTCCTTAATCACATAGGAAAAAAATGACTAACCACATTGAAAAATAAGAAAAAGCTATGGACAAAAAAATAAGAGAGATGGCTAGCTAGATTGGAAAAATAAGAAAAAGCTATTATCTAAATAATCAAAAGATTGTTAACTTAGATGTTAACAACCCTTTAAAAAAATACTTCCTAAAATTAATATATAATCAACACATTTAAATACATGTATGTTAAAATAGAGTTCTTTAAACTATAAAATACTAAAGAATGTGTTAGTAGATAGCTTATTATATTAGTTCTAAGAGTTAGTTTAATTGATTTCATTAATATGCTTTTGTTATTAAAAGATTATAGATTTAATTTAATTCTTTCAAATAATTATCACTAATCTAGGAATTCCTAAATCATATTAGAAAAACCCATATTAAAAGATTATAGATTTAATTCTCTCCAATAATTATCACTAATCTAGGGATTCCTAAATTATATTAGAAAAAAGCATATTAAAAGATTATAGATTTAATTCTCTCCAATAATTATCACTAATCTAGGGATTCCTAAATCATATAGAAAAACTAAATTGGAAAAATAAGAAAAACTAAATTGAAAAAATAAGAAAAAGTTATGGAAAAAAAAAATAAGAAAAAATTATGGAAATAAGAGATAGCTAGTCAGATTGGAAAAATAAGAAAAAGCTATGATATAAATAATCAAAATGTTGTTAACTTACATGTTAACAACGCTTTAAAAAAACACAGCCTAGACATCCTTTAGTGCATGTTAACTTTAAAATAATGGAAGGACGTGTTTCTACATGAAAGATCATGGGGCGGTGAGATCAGCATAAGTAGATAGGATCTATCACATTTATTCCGATTAACTTCTCTGAGAATCTGGCTTTCATGGGGCGGTGAGATCAGCATAAATGAGTAGATAGGATCTATCACATTTATTCCGATTAACTTCTCTGAGAATCTGGCATCATATATAGTTATAACCAGGACTACATAAATAACAAGTGAACAATATGGCCGAGAGCCATAGCGATGGTGAATACGTACCCAGGGAGTTTTTCTGCCCAATAAGCAAACAATTCATGAAGGACCCCGTCATAGATCCTTCAACGCAGCAAACATGCGATCGCCTGTCTCTCATCAGCAACAACAACCTAAACGACCACGAAAATTTAAAGGCTGATTACGACCTGAGAGAAAAAATCAACGAATGGCGGGGACAACACACATTGGCTCCAACCTTTGCCTTCATCTCAACCCCCTCTCATCTTGCAGCAGCAGTCAAATCCTTATTAAATCCAAAACAAATCAATCAGATGGAAAGTTTAGAGTTGCTGGAGCTGCTGCAACAATTGGAATCGGCCATTAAATACAGATCCTCAGTTATTCTCTCCAGTCACAGTACTTTTACCCTGTGCAGACTTATAGCAGAATGCCCATTTCCCACAAACTTTGAATTTCGTGCCCAATGGGTGAAACTCTCTGTGAGTATTTTAAGTGATGCCCATGACATTCACCATATAGACTTCCATGAAATTCAAACCAAAATGCTAACCCTAATTGACAATGTATGCCATCAGTTTACAGAAGTTACAACTTTTCAATCAGGGTTGGTAAACCTAATCTATTCTATTTGGACAGACAATAACAAGAAGCAAATTCTTGGGTGCCATGGAATAATTAATTCCTTGACTTCTACGATACTGTCACTCAACAGTGACACACCTGAAGATTTTCGCAAAAAGCTTATGGACAAGCTATTTTTCATAATTACAGATCTTTACAGTTCAGACCCTGCAGGCACTGAACACTGTAAAATTGCACAGGCACTGGTTTCACTGGTTTGGCCCATGAATGGGAAACTGGAGGCAAACCAGTACCTTGATTTATTAGAAACATTAGCCTCAAATCTCGGGGACCAGGAAGAAAATTCCACAGCCCTGCGAATCATGACTCGTGCAGGGCTGGTTACTCACATTTTTTCTGTGTTGGAATACCTAGAGGCCGAGGATGGTGAAATTGAGACTGCTTTAACGAATGAGAATGCCAAAAAGCAAATCCTCAGTTTGAGTTCAGAGATACTTCTTTGGTTGAGCTTGAGCAGAATAGGGCGTTTGGAGATTCTGAGAGTGATACAAGCCCATGATTCCATGTATTTGAATTTTTTCACCTTAATTCTTTCTGGTAACGATGAAGGTGCTATAATGTCAGTGCTGACTATTCTTTTTAACTTACTGGAAAGGTCTCGATATAGCCTACTAGGTGAAATAATTTCCATCGTACCAGAGCTTGTCAGTCATTCCAACCCCGATGTCCGAGAACTGGCAACAGATGTACTCAACTCGTATGGTAGCATAATTTTAGGGCAAAATAATTGTATTCCGCCAGAATTTTAATAGAGATAAATTACCATGATCACAATTAATATGATATTTATTAATATAATCTTATGGTGGTCATCTTATATCTTTAAAATTAGTGGTTTTGGTGTGTAATTATATGTAGATTTCTCTTTATTCCGAATCTTTTAAGTATTTAGAGAGTTCAAAATATTCTTTACTCTAAAAAGATGAGATTTGACACTGGATAGATGGAGTGTTATGATGCATCTACACTGGTTTATTATTTAATAATTTACATAATAATTAAAAGAAATATAAATTTAAAAATGTATGTGAGATAATATTTAAAATTTCATTTATTAATTTAAAAAGATAATAAAATATGTCAGTATCTTTCATTTATAACTATATGCTAAAATTTTGAATTAAAAATTTTTATCTGAAATTATTCATTAAAAAAATACCTTCCAACTTAATTTTATTTATTGATTTAAAAAGATAACCAAATGTACTAATATATTTTTATTTATAATTATATTAGCAAATATTTAATTTTATATATATACTATGTAAAAAAATTCATTTGTTTAAATTGCATTTTTGAATATATAAATGGATTTAATCTCTTGAAAATCTTTTTGGTACTTGGATTTTGTAATTTGTATAGGTTAAAATTTCAATTCCAACAAATCCTTTTTGAATTTTAGAAGAAATTGAACAAAAAAATATACCTGAAAAGAAATGTATTTTAAATATTTAAATCATAATAATTTTTTTTTCAAAATTACTTTACATAATAAAAACACATTTTTTTGAAAAACCTATATATAATATATACATAATGAATTGAAATCTTTAGTTAAATAAGAGTAGTGAGATATTTTATTTATAAACTACATTATATATAGTGAAATGTTTTTTCTTACTACTATATTTAAATAGGTGTTAATATTATTTATTGGTAAATATTGAAATATGTTAATTATGGCTTAATTAAATTATTATTATTACTTTTAGTATTTTAAATGAAACATATTAATTTTATATTTTAAATTTGAATGAATCATCTCTCTTTTATTGGATAGTTGTTGGAAATTTTTGGAATTAAATTGTGTAATATTTTTTATTCATTTTGGATGGTTACTTCATCTATCATTAGCCAATAAAAAACTTATTGAGTAAACTAGTGCTTAATAGTCTATTATATAAGAGAATGAAACTAAGTATCACTTGGCATAAAGTGCTTAATCTATTTTTATTGATTATTTTAATCTATTTTAATATTTGTAATTATATTATCTTGATATTTAATTTTATTTTAATAACTTTATCTTTCTTTAAATTTGTTAAACATTACATCTTAAAAATATTGAAATATTTTGTTTATGGTTGAGAGTGAGAGAGTGAAGGATTTTTGAGGTAACCAAACATGTATATTAATTATTTAACTTCAATTATTTCATTTTTAATTTAAAAAGGCACATGTTAACTCAAAGTTGAGCATGGACTAAATCTGAAATAGCCTTTATACGAGAATGTAGAATGTGCCTCTCAATATAATTATTTTTTTAAAGAGAATGACCTACTACTTAATGTCCCTTGGACCTGAAGTCTGGCATTTTGTTCTAAATGAGTACCCAATTCCCTCCACTCTTCCAACAGATCAATACGAGAGGAAAGCCTACATTGCAAATGAAAAAGCCCTGAACTCCATCGCTAATGGGATCACTAATTCCAAGTTTACAAAAGTCATGAACTGTAACTCTGCTAAAGAAATGTGGGATAAGCTACTTAGCTTATACGACGGGGACTCAAAATTCAAGAAGGCAAAGCTTCAAACTCATAAAAGGCAATTTGAATTCGAATCATGGATATTACAATAGATACAAACCAGTATTCCATCAAAGGCCCATCTCAAATCCAAATAATGAAGCGGGAGTAATTCCAAGGAAGGAAGTTGACTCAAATCGTGGCTACTACAACAGGTACAAAACTATCTTTCTTGGACATTTTTTTCATTGTAAAAACTTTGGTCACCAAGCCAGACATTGCATGGCTCGCAAGAGTGAAACACCAAAGATAAAGCATCAAATAATCAAACCATATGGCCCCAAAAGGCAGGGACAAGTTGAAACCTTCAATTCGTTTGATCCCTTGACCACATTGCTGGAAGTGGATCTGCCAGAATTGCTGGAAAGGGAACTATTACTCTTATCAATGGAAAAGGAAAAGCCCAAAATGCTCTGCTAGTAAATGGGCTCAAACACAACCTGCTAAGTGTTAGCCAAATCTGTGATCAAGGAAATAATGTTTTCTTTAGCACCAAATACTGTGAAATAAGGAACTCTTCCTCAACGGAATTTGTGGAAAAAGGAGTTAGAACACCAGAGAACATTTACATTCTGAATAAGATTCAAGAATAAAAATGATACTTAAGTCAAACAGATGAAAGTTGGTTGTGGCACAAGTGACTTGGACATACAAGCTTCGAGAACTTGATCAATATCAACAAGAGTAAATTTGTATGAGATATCCCAAATCTATTCAAACCAAATCAAGGAGTATGTGGTCTGTGTCAACATGGAAAGCAAACTAGAACCAGCCACAAGACCAAGGAGCTTTCTACATCAAAGCCTTTGGAGATCATCCATGCTTATTTATGTGGACCAACTAGAAATGAGGCACTCCAAGGAGAAATGTACTTTGTTTTATTTGTTGATGACTATACCAGAATGATGTGGATATATTTTTTAAAATATAAATCTGAAGCATTTGAGTGTTTTAAGAGTCTTAAATCTCTTATAGAAAATGAAAAGGACACAAAGATTAAGTGCCTCATAACAGATAGAGGGGGAGAATTCACATCAAAAGAATTTAATGAATTCTATAAAATACATGGAATTAAAAGAGAATTCTCTACTGCTAGAACACCCTAGCAGAATGGGGTAGTTGAAAGAAGAAACCGAACAGTTCAAGAAATGGCAAGAACAATGCTATTAGCAACAGATTTGTAGCCAAAATTCTGGAGAGAAGCAGTCGGGACAACTGTCTATACCTTGAATCGAACTCAATTAAGACCAAATAGTGAAAAAACTCCTTATGAACTATGGAAAGGAAGACTTGCTTCAGTAAAGTACTTCAAGGTCTTTGGAAGCAAGTGCTTCATAAAAATCAATGATGGCTCACTAGGAAAGTTTGATTCTCGGGTCAATGAAGAGATCTTCCTTGGATACTCTACATGGAGCAAAGCCTACAAGTGCTACAATCATTGACTAAGGAAAATAGTGGAAAGCATTGATGTAAAGATTGATGAAGACCTTCTAGAAGAAGAAACTAAAGAACACGAAGTTGATCCTTTCATTGAAGAAGAAGAAGAGCTAGAAAAAGAAGAAATAAATCAAGAAGAAGAAGAAGAGGAAAAAGAACCACCTTATACCCCTTCAAAGATGAAGTTTCTCTAGAAATATCATCAAGAAGAGCAGATTCTTGGCAATATAGATGAAGGGATGCAAACCCGAAGAAGGATGATAAGTACACCAAAGAAAAATGGTATTGCTCTTCTATCCATGATAGAACCAAAAACATATACTCAAGCAAGTAAGGATCCTCATTTGGTAAAAGCCATGGAAGAAGAGATGTCCCAAATTGAGAAGAATGAGACATGAGACTTGGTACCTCGTCCAAAGGACAAAAACATTATACGAACCAAGTGGGTATTCAAAAAAAAATGAATGAAGATGGACAAGTCATCAAAAACAAGGCAAGGCTTGTTTGTAAAGGCTATTCACAAATTGAAGGAATTGACTTTGAAGAAACATTTGCACCAGTAGCTCGTGTGGAAGCTATCAGGATGTTCTTGGAATTTGCTTGCTCAAAAGGATTCAAAATCTATCAAATGGATGTAAAATCAACATTTCTGAATGGGGAACTCAAGTAACAAGTCTACATGGAGCAATCAAAAGGGGTTGATCTAACAGAAGGATAATACTTAGTCTATAAGTTGAAAAAGGAACTATATGGGTTGAAACAAGCTCCTAGAGCATGCTATGCAAAATTGGATCACTATCTACAACAAAAAGGATTCAAGAAGGGAGTGGCAAGAAGTAATCTCTACATAAAGATGGATGAAGGTAAGTTACTAGTCACACTTGTTTACATTGATGATCTGATTTTTGCTAGCAATAATGATGAGATGAGCCATGAATTTTCTCAAAACATGTCAAAAGATTTCGAGATGTTGATGATAGGAGAGTTATCTCACTTTCTTGGACTACAAGTATTTCAAACCAGAGCAGGATTGTTTATATCTCAAGCCAAATATCTTAAAGACATGCTTAAAAGATATGGAATGGAAGACTGTGCACCCATGAGCACACCTATGACCACAAATTACAAATTGATCAGAAACAATGACTCCCCTCGAGTAGATGCAACTCATTACAGGTCAATAATTGGAGCCCTTATGTACTTAGATGCTACAAGACCCGACGTAATGCAGGCAGTAGGAAAGCTGAAACAAACAGTCAGAGGCATCAGGAATACATAAAACAGGAAAAACAAGGAAAGGATTGTGTGTGTGTATAATCAGAGCAAGAGGAAGCCAAAGTTCAAGCAAAGGAAGCAGAGGCAAGAGAGGCAGGAGAAGTAGGAAAACATGAGTGAAGCAGAAGCTTAGCACGCTTGGGATCAGAGAACTACAACAAAATAGTTTATACTAGGTTAGGGTTGGAGCCCACGAGGTTGGAGCCTCAGAACTAAAAGGATTGGAATCCTTGGGAGTTGGTGCTCCTAAGTGCATAAATATTGCCTTGGAAAATCAGAGTTGGTTCTCTGGAGGTTGGAGCCTCACAAAAGTCCAAGTTGGTGCTTGGCAACTGATTGCAACTATTTATATATTGTATCTATTTCATTGCATTGTTTGTGTTAATAAAAGCATTTATTCCAACTATCTATTTTTGTGTTCCATATATACATGTTTTGATGATAAAAAGAACAATTAAAAAGAAATACTGATCCACCCACACCCCCCCCCCCCCCCCACACACCCCCGCAACCAGTATTTCCAACATGTATTTTATAGCAAAATAATGTCAAAAAAAGAGATATTGAGAGGTATTTATAAAAGTGTTTTTTTTTTTTTGTATTTGTGGCACAAATCAATACATTTGTACTCAAAATTAAGAAGACAGCCAATTGAATGAAACTTTGTAGTCCTTAGGTGAGGAGCCCTGAAGCTGCAATAGTCATGGCTTTTCATTGAATGAAAAAAATCAAACAATACATGTCTTATACAAATGATTTTAGTTAGGGAGATGAAACAATGTCTTAAGTAATGGGATCTAATTCCTAATTACAACCAAAATCCAAATAACCTAACTATTCATTTCTCTATTTTTCAAGTTTCTCCCTTAACAGAGAAAGGATTGATTTCCAAACCTAACATCTCCCTCAACAATTCAAATTTTATCTTCCCAAGGGGCTTTGTTAAAATATCAACAACATTTTCACAAGTATTATAATATTCAAGAAAAAATTCCTTAGACTATATCTTCTCTCTAATAAAATGAAATTGAGCATCAACATGCTGTGTTCTTTGATGATACATAGGATTATTCGCCAACTTTATTGAGATCTGGTTGTCACATTTGATCATTGTGGCCTTCTTTTGTTCTTCTCCAACATCTTGAATAACTCTCCTCAACCAAACCACTTCAAAAGTTGTTTCACACAAAGCTTTATACTATGCCTTAGTAGATGACAAAGATACAGTAGGTTACTTCCTACTACTCCATGAAACAATCTTGGATCCAATGCTAAATACATAACCTGTAGTAGATATTCTATCATCTGGATTACCAACCGAATTTGAACATGAGTAACCTATCAGCTCTACATCAAATGAATCATTATATTTAAGACCAAAATCAATTGTTCATTTAAGATACCTAAGTACTCCTTTTGTTGCTTTGCAATGGCTTTCTAGAGGTCTCACCATAAATTCACTTGACACACTAATAGAGTACGTTAAATCAGGTCTAGTTGCAGTGAGATAATTCAAGCTTCCCACCAGCTGTCTATACAATGTACCATCTACCTCCTTTGAGCCATCATCAAAATGAAGTTTCACATTTTGTTGCATTGGAACAAAAGTAGCTCTACACTAATCCATTTTAAACCATTTAAGCACTTCTCTGACATACTTACCCTAAGTAACAAAACTTGTATCGGCATCTGTCCAAACTTCAAGACCTAGAGAGTTGTAACAGTCCTGGTGAAAATTCCATGTGAAAATATATAAATACCATGGATGATGGGACATGCATTCCAAGATGAATGTTGGGCAGGACATCCTAGTGGGTGTTCATTTGGTTGTTTATGGCGAAGGAAATTGGCAACGGCAATGGCTAAGGCATTAAAAAGGCAAAAAGGTATTTTGGCACATTTATTTCTGAAAATAATAGAAATTAGGAGAAAAGGAAGATGAAAGGTCACATTTTGCATGTGAGGAGGAAATTGAAGGAAAATAATGGAAAATGAAGAAAATAGAGGCCTCATTCATAAAAAGACTTTTGAGGATCAGTTGGCAAGACTTGGTTAGTTTAGCTTTGGAGCTCTCTCATTATTCTCTCTCTCTCTCTCATACTCTTGAAGACTTAGAGTTTTCTTGGAACACTCTTGGAAGGTGTGGCATACTTGGATTCTTGGAGCAAGAAGGCAAATGAAGAACATGAAAGTGCAAAAAGTCATCGACATCAATAGCTACATCAGATTTTCTTGCAGGTATCAAGTTGCATGTATGATTTATTCACTAGTTTTGACATGCATGGCATGTGCATGTGGTTTCTTGGTTGTGATCTGTCATTGGCATGGAGGATTTCCTGGATCGACAGTGGATTGCCTAGCCTTTCCATTTCTTGGATAGCCATGGTGATTGTGGGTTTACTTTCATTGCTTTGTTTTTGTTGGTTCTCATGTTTCCTTAGCTTGAGTTGAGTTATTAGTCCTGGAAGCCCTGGTTGAACAAACGCTCTAGAACCCCTGTAACAACTTGGCTTGAGTTACTAGTCCTGGAAGCCCTGGTTGGACAAACACTTTGGAAGCCCTTGGTGAGTTGAGTTACTAGTCCTGGAAGCCTTGGTTGGACAAATGCTCTGGAAGCCGTGTATAATTTGTGGGTTGAGTTACTATTTTTGGAAGCCTTGGGTGGACAAACACTCTGAAAGCCCTGGAAGGCTTGGATGGAGACCAATCTGATGATGGTTTTTGGTGATGTCTGATCGTGAGGTGGAATCACTGTTTGATGGGTTGAGGTGGCTGGCCTCTGGAAGCCTTGGATGAGTTTTGATTGATGTGTTCTATGGGATCTCACATTCGTGCTTGGAACATGGCACGAGGGTGATTGGCTGAAGAGAGACTTGGCTCAGCCAATCTATGGTCAGGTGGAACATGTTAGTCCCATCTCCGATTGGTTCATTACATTTATTAATGAAAAAAAAATTATTCCCTTGATTTTCATGTGCAAATGTATTGATGTATATATGGATTTTGATTGCTAATATGTTTATTGTATTTCTGTTCCTATTAAGTTTTTTTTTATATGAACATTTACCCTGGAGGTTGTTACAGAGTGGTATCAGAGCATGGCTCAAACACTTGGACTGGATGGGCTCTATCATAGGTAAAATGAAGAAGAAAGGTTAAATTTTAGACCTTTCTATCATATCTGTTATAACTTTTCTTCTGTGGACTATTAGAAGTCTAAAATTTGTCCATACTGAAGGTAAATGCTACTGATAATGTGGTAAAAATTTCAGATATTGGTTCACAATACTTTAGGAATTATGATCTAAGGAAGATGACCTTCCTGAATGCACCTTTAAACAGGTCACGTTGGCATTTCTGCAATAAATTTTCTTTTGTAGGCTTTCAAAAGCTAAAAAATCGTCCACATTGAGGGGAAATACAAATTATTATGTGGTAGAAATTTCAGATATTGGGTCGCAATATTTTAGGAGATATGAGTAGAGAGAGTCGAGCATTTTGAATGCCCCTAAAATCAAGTCTCAAACAGGTCACGCTGAATTTTTTTTTATAACTTTTATTCTAGGCACTCTCAGAAGCTGAAATTTTTTCCACAATGATCGTAAATCCTGCTTATATTGTGATAAAAAATTCAGACATTTATTCACTATATTGTAGGTGATATGACCAATGTAAATCGAGATTTTTGGATACTCCTAGAATTGTGCACCAAATAGGATTGTGTTGGTATTTTGTTATAACTTTTCATCTATGAAATCCAAAAAGTTGAAACTTGAACCATAGTGAGGGAAAATACCATTGATCATATGGTTCAGTTTCCATAACTTTTACTACTACAGTTTAGGATATATCCATTGAATCATTCGCTATATTAGTTTACATGCAAAGTTTTTGATGAAATGCTTAAATGGTTCAATGATTAATTGCATACAAATTGTTTGATAAAATGCCCCAATGAGTATGTCGTTTGTGGTTGGGGATAGTATTGATGTGCAATAGTATTGTTGTAGTTGATATATGCTTACTTCTATGCAAATAGTTTTCTATATTAGTTTGCATGTAAAGTGTTTGAAGAAATGCTTACATGCAAATGTAATAGTATAATAGTTGTTTGAAGAAAATGTAAAAGTATGGTAATTGCTTGAATAAAATGTTTTTTTTTATGGGATAGTATTGTAGTGTGATAATATGGATGTAGCTGATCTATGCCTATTTGCATGCAAATAATTTGAAGAGTTGCATGTAGAGAATTTGAAAGGTTGCATGCAAGGAATTTGAAAAGTTGCATGTAAGGAAATGGAAAAGTGGCATGTTTTTAGCTATTATGTTACAAGTGGAATAATTGCAATGTTTTTGACTTAGTCTCATACAAATGTATGAGAAATGAAAATCATTTTCTTTTCAAGTGTGGTTAAATTTAGTAGAACTTTGGAGATCCTATTTCCGTAATTGGACATTGGAGATCGAGCTATTATAGTAGCTTCCTCCTTCTACCTTAGTGTGGACCATGGATAGTAAGCGGGTATGATTATAGGTTGTTATATTGGTGAATGTTGATTTCAAATTAATAGACACAATGTCTTGATTTTTAGAACATGTGGCTGATTGTGTATGAATTATATGTCGCTTACATGTTGATTTCATGTCACCTACTTACATCCTTGTATGTTAGGTTACATTCTTGAATATTTTGGATTACATGTATCAGCCTTGTAGGTTGATTACAAGAATTGATCGCTTATGTTCGACTACATGCATTTATGCGTAGGTGTAGCTAATTCGGCATTGCTTAGCCATATTGTTGGTTGCATGTGGCAATGTGTACAATGGAGTAATGGTTGTTGTCATGCATGCGGTCATGGTTTATATACTTGATATGGTCATACATTGATGACTGGACTCTAGGTGGAATGATGTGTATATGGTTTGGTACTCATTTTTATGTGTGTATATGCAGTTGTTATGCATGTATGGTCTTGTTTATGATTATGCATGTATAATAGGTGAAACATACCTTGTGAAGTCATTGTATGCAATTTAGGTCATCATGATGCTAATGAGCTAGTTGAGATAGAGCAAGGGATGCATATCATCATAATGAGGTTGCAACATTGGACTTTGGGATAAGAGAATATTTTCATACATGTATTGTATGTTTAGCATGTAGGTATGTAAGTTAAGGATTTTTATATGCATTAGGTGTATATACATTAGGTTTATGTATGTCTTTTGATGTTATGGTTACATTCATGATAGATGCTGGTTGATTAGTGTAGTTATATGCACATGTGTCAGATAGTCAAGAATGGTAGCAACCTGTAGTTGTATACATTGTTATTGTTGTTTTATATTAGATAACTTGATGATTATGCTATATGTTATTGATAAGTATGTTATAATTTAACTTGTTGATTGTTATATGAAAGTTAGCTTGATGATTCAGTTTTATGTTGTTGATGAGCATGATATATAGCTTATTGTTGTTACATGCTATTAACTTGATGATTAGGGTTATTTGATTGAGATATTGATGTTATAATTTGGATTGGTCATATGAGTGATGGTTATGTTCATTGCCTTAAAGATCTTGATGTTATATGTATTGTGTTAACCTGGTTTGACCTATGAAGATGGTTATGGTTGCGATATTTAGGTAGGAACCAACATATTTGTGAGATGGTGTCATATTAATCTAGATTGACTTTGCATATGTGTGAATGGTAATTGTGTATGGGTTTACGATGTGAACATGTTAGTTAGATATTGTTAAGGATGTCATGATCTTATGAGTGCTTGAGCTGATGTGTTGTAAAGTTATATTGTGCTAACTAGATTGATTGTGTAGACAATATCACCTCTCCTAATGTACAATAAGGTATGAGTTTTATTATGTCGTATATTTGGTGCTTGGTTGTTTGATTATGACGTCTATTCGGTGTTTGAGTGTTTGGTTCCTAGTTGATTTATTTAACATGGTATCTTTGCAATTGGTTGAATGATCAATGAATTGAGTATGTGTTCAAATTATTTTGTTTTAAGATGATTTTACTAATACATATGTGTTAAGATAGTTGATAGATACTTGAGTGTAGTAGGTGATATTTTTAGTATTATGCCTAATGAACGTGAGTTGACTATGGATTATGGCATGATGGTTAGTCTTGGTAAAGGTTAATTTCAAATTTATAGATATGATTGTCTTGATATTTGGAACATGTAGTTGACACTTTATGTTTGTGGAAAAACCTGTGAACAGTTTGTGAATCCAACGTTTCGAACTAGCTTAGTGAGTCCATCATCAGGGCAATGTGAGCATGATGTAGGGAGTTGCATGGCAAGAGAGGTTACCATGAAATCTTGAAGAAGGCTCAAGTTGAGCTTTCCTTGGGAACCATGGGGATTGAGTCATGGTGTTTGTTGTTAGCCTAGTGATTTTTGTCTTTTATGAATTTTTGAGCTTGATTTGTGGCTTTGTTTATGTTTAGTGTATGGCCATACCACTTTGTTTACAAAGTCATGTTGTTATTGGTTTTTATGGTCTTCTTCTTGTTTATTTCTTATCTTTCCTTTCATGTTTTGAGTCTTGGGAATTGGTTGGGAAAGAGAAAATTTGATGGAAATCGGGAGAGATGTGTGGTAACCAACCGATGGTATAAGACCCAGATGCAACTTTGTGCATGAGTAAGCACAGTGGAAGATAAGACTATGACATTCGGTTGGACTGGTTGGGTCTATTGTGGTAAATGGATAGAAGTAGTGCACACATGAGAAAGGTAACCAAAAAAGGTAAAGTAAATGGATCTGAGGTGTCATATGCCTTGGCTATGTGGGGAATTATTATTCTCAATATCATGCATGTTGTGCATGAATAAAGGAATTTTTATTAACCTTGACCTTAATATCTGGTAATTATTTTAGGATCATGATTATGTTGAAGTTTATATATGTATACATGTATGTATGTATGTCGTTGTCTGACAAGATCATGATTGTTTTATGTTAACGTTTATATATGTGTGTATGTATCCATGTATCTATGTTATTATCTAACAGGGTTGTCAGGGATCATTTTTATGGAAGAATGATTGCTTATGCAGGAGAATGGCATGACGAGGTTCCTAGTCTTATGAGAAAACAATTGGGAAAAGTAGTCATGACAAATATATGAGGTCAATATCATGTGAATATTAACTTATATTATATTCTTGTATTATTCCTATGCTTATGTTATGGATAGGTCATACCGAGGGATACATCAGCAAAATGAAAGAAGTGTGGTTTGCAGCATCTTAGGATAAGCATGGATAAGACACAGAAAGCAAGGTTTCATGGTAAGAACAGTGGGGTTTTGGATGTTTGGTACTATTGTTGAGCATATGTTGCACATGTTGCATCTAGGATGTGTACACTTGTGGTGTTGTGTATACATAGCATGTGTACATGTAATTTATGCAATGTTATGTACAGGATGGTACAAATAGGGTTGTGTGAATATTGCATATGGGGTGTTGTATACATATTGTATTGTCTTCATTAGGTATATGCGGTGTGTGTACATATGGTGCTATATATATGTTGGATATGTGGTATTGTGTACATATTGTACTGTGTGCATGATGAATATGCAATGTTTTTTGCATATGGTGCTATGCACATGTTGGATATGTGGTGTTGTGTGTAGATGATGCTATGTACGTGTTGGATATGCAGTGTTATGTACAAGTGGTGTTGTGTGCATGTGGTACATTGGTACTATGTACATATGGTGTGGTGTGCATGATTGTACAAGTGGTACCGTGTGTGTGAGGTGTTGTGTACACACATTGTACAAGTGGCGTTGTGTGCATGTGGTGCTGTGTACATGTCGTGCATATGGCGTTGTGTACATGTGGTGTCATGTACATGTCGTGCATGTGATACTATGTACATGTGGTATTGTGTACGCATTCTATAGTGGTATAGTATACATGTGGCGTTTTGTACACGTTGTGCAGGTGGTGCCATGTACATGTGATGTTGTGCACACATTGTGCAGGTGGTGCGGTGTACCGGTGGTACTGAGTACATATTGTACATATGGTACTGGTGCACAAGTGGTATTATGTTCATGTCATGCATGTTGTGTTGAGGGCATGTAGTATTATGTTTATGAATCATGTAGTCGTGGTATTACGGTGTGTGTACTTGTTGTGTTGTACTTTGTGTAGATACATGTATTGGGTGGTATTTCAAATTGGGTATAGATGATGTAATGTGTTGTACACTGGTTGTAAGTGTATGAGTTGAACATCAGGTGTAGGTTCATGTATTGCATGGTGTTGTGTGTCAGGTACGGTTGTATGTGTGTGATGCACACTATGTGTATGTGCACCTGATAAAGGAGAAGGCATTGGGTGTTTGCCAGGTGTGGCAACTGATCCAGTGTTTATACAAAAGAACAAAGGCATAAGTAAGGGTCGATGAAGGATAGGTATCTGTATTTTATTTCAATTTTATTATGCATAAGATTTATGACTATGGTATATGATGATTACATGTGATCTATGATTTTGATTTATGATGGTTACATGTCATTTATGATTTTGATGGTTAATGATTTGAGCTAATTTGATGTGATATTTTATACATGCTGATTTGGTCAATTATGCTAGTTTGATTTGTTGTGACAGGAAGCGAACAAGATTGCAAATGTACCTTATTGATGAGCTACCAATGAGGTATGATGTGAATTTATTTTAATTTATTTTAAAATTGATGGAAGCTATGTGTGTGGTACAGGAATCATGAACATGCCTAGTTGGGTAGTTGAAATCAACTACAAGAATTAGCAGCTTGATATGGTGGTTTGGTGGTTGCTTATGGTTGTTTAGTATTTTCTTTATGTTGGTTTAATATATGCTTTATGGTGATTGATATATGATTTATGATGGTTGATATATGCTTTCTGATGATTTGATATATGTTTTATGTTGGTTCATACATGCTATATGATGTTAGTATATGTTTGATATATGTTTGGTATATGATTTGGCATATGTTTTGGTATATATATTTTGATGATGTTTTTATGTGTACACCCATGTATGGATGTAAATACCGTAATGAGTTGTGTTATAAAGCTCCACTATACGTATGGGTGTTACGTTATTATGCTATCATGTGGTTATATTATCATGATGTTATGATGTCATATGAGTTTTCTTTAGCAGGATGATCATTGTAAATATCGTAATGAATTGTGTTATAAAGCTCCACTATGCGGTATGTTGTCATGCTTTCATGATGTTTTGATTTTGAGCAGATCTTTCATTGTAAATACTGCAACGAGTTATGTTATAAAGCTCCATGGACAGTATGTTTTGTTTTTAGAAGTCTTGTTGGTTATAGGTGTCATTGAACACCGAGGACAGTGTTCCCCCAAGGGGGAGGGTTTTATAACAGCCCTGGTGAAAATTCCATGTAAAAATATATAAATACCACAGATCATGGGATATGTATTCCAAGATGAATGTTATGCAGGAAATCCTAGTGGGTGTTCATTTGATTGTTTATGGCGAAGGAAATTGGCAAAGGCAATGGCTAAGGCATTAAAGAGGCAAAAAGGTATTTTGGCACATCTATTTATGAAAGTAATGGAAATTAGGAGAAAATGAAGGTGAAAGGCCACATTTTTCATGTGAGGAGGAAATTGAAGGAAAATAATGGAAAATGAAGAAAATAGAGGCCTAATTCATAAAAAGGCTTCTAAGGATCAATTGGCAAGACTTTGTCAGTTTAGCTTTGGAGCTCTCTCATTATTCTCTCTCTCTCTCATACTCTTGGAGACTTAGAGTTTTCTTGGAACACTCTTGGAGGGTGTAGCATACTTGGATTCTTTGAGTAAGAAAGAAAAGGTAGAACATGAAAGCGCAAAAAGGCATCGGCATCAACAGCTACATCAGATTTGCTTGCAGGTATCGAGTTGCATGTATGATTTATTCACTAGTTTTGACATGCATTGCACATTCATGTGGTTTCTTGGTTGTGATCTATCATTAGCATGGAGGATTGCCTGGATCGATAATTGATTGCTTAGCCTTGCCATTCCCTGGATAGCCATGGTGATTGTGGGTTTACTTTCATTGTTTTGTTTTTGTTGGTTCTCATGTTTCCTTAGCTTGGGTTGAGTTATTAGTCTTGGAAGCCCTGGTTGAACAAATGTTCTAGAATCCCTGTAACAGCTTGGGTTGAGTTACTAGTCCTAGAAGCCCTGGTTGGACAAATGCTCTAGAAGCGCAAGGTGGGTTGAGTTACTAGTCCTGGAAGCCTTGGTTGGGCAAACGCTCTGGAAGCCCTGTATAAGATGTGGGTTGAGTTACTAGTTCTGGAAGACTTGGTTGGACAAACACTCTAGAAGCCTTGGAAGGCTTGGATGGAGACCAATCTGATGATGGTTTTTGGTGATGTCCGACCGTGAGGTGGAATCATTGTTTGATGGGTTGAGGTGGGTGGCCTCTAGAAGCCCTAAATGAGTTTTGATTGATGTGCTCTATGGGATCCCACATTCATGCTTGGAATATGGCACGGGGGTGATTGGATGAAGAGATACTTGGCTCAGCCAATCTATGGTTGGGGGGAACGTGGTAGTCCCATCTCTGGTTAGTTCATTCCATTTATTAATGAAAAAAAAAAAATCATTCCCTTGATTTTCATGTGCAAATGTACTAATGTATATATGGATTTTGATGGCTGATATGTTTATTGTATTTCTGTTCTTATTATGTCTTTTTTATATGCACATTTACCCCGGAGGTTGTTATAAGAGTAATGTAACTCACCAAGGTCTTTCGTCTCAAATACTTGTGACATTTTCTCCTTAATTACATCAATTAGTTTGACTAAATTTGTTGTAATAATTAGGTCATCAACATACAATGAAAATAGTACTACATGCCGCTTCATATAAAATTTGGTATACATATTCATATCACTTTGACTTCTCATAAAACCCTGCTAAAGAAATAAGGAATCTATTTCCTCATACCATGACCTAGGTTCCTGCTTTAGCCCATACAAATATTACTTTAATATATAAACTAGATGTTCTTGTCCCTTTTTCACAAACCCTTTATGTTGTGTCAAATACAGCTCCTCCTTTAAATCACCATTCAAAAAAGTAGATGTTACAACTAATTGGTGAAAATTCCAATGGTACTTTGTAGCTATGCAATTAACAATCTAATAGTATTTAGTTTAGCTATAGGTAAAAATGTTTCTGCATAACCAATGCTCTCTTTTTGTGAGCACCTTTTTTCCACAAATATAGATTTATATTCATCTATACTCCCATCTAATTTAAACTTGGGTTTGTATAACCATTTGCATCCTATTAGCTCTTTTCCTTCAGGCAATTCAGTCAATTCCCAGTTTTTCTTTTAATTATAGATTCATATTCTTCCTTCACTGCTTTTCTCACTCTTCATGTTCATTAGCTTCATTAAAACTCATGGTTCCTATGACATTCAAAACACTGGTCATCGGGGCATAATCCTTATAAATTTCAGGTAGGTGAATCTTCCAAGTAGATCTCCTTCTTACTTCACTATTTTCACCCATGTTACCTAAAGGTACTTCTCCACCTCTGGGTGGGCTCTGACTATTGTTGATGTCCATATCACTGGATTATTCCCCAATATTTTTTTGCTCATTGTCTTGTTCTTTATTATCTTCAACTTCAAGTAGGATGTGCCACTTTTCATAACTGATGTTCTTGTTGCCTTCATCTGCGTGATCATGAAAAATTACATTTCTACTTGAAAATATTTTTTAAGTAAATGGATCAAACATTTTATATGCCTTAGATTCTAAATAGTATCCTACAAAAATACATTTGATACCTTTAGTATCAAGTTTATTTTTGTTCTCCTTCAGAATATGTGCAAAGAACTTACACCCAAACACCTTCAAATGATGAATTGTTGGTTTAAAACCATACAAGGCTTAAAATGGGGTCTTAAGATCAAGATACCTTGTTGGACTTTTGTTATTTAAACAAACAATAGTACTAATGGCTTCTGCTCAAAAATCATTGAGAGGTTCTTACCTTTGATCATATTTCATGCACACTCCACCAATATCCTGTTTTTTCCTTTCTAAGACATAGTTCTATTGTAGAGTGTAGGGTATTGTAAATTAATGCACTATTCCATGATCCTTGTAATACTTGGTGAATTGCCTACACCTGTACTCTCCCCCTTGATCTAAATGGAGTATATTTATAAACTTTCTTATTTGCTTCTTTGCCATGTTTTTGAATTCTTTGAAATACTAAAAAACATCTCTTTTTTCAAGGGAAGTACACCCAAGAGTACTCCGTGAAATAATTAATAAACAACATAAAATAATAAGCCCATCCTAGGGATTTGGTCTGCATTGGTCCACAAACATCAAAATTCACTAGTTCTAATACATCTCTTCTTCTCCTATCAGAATTAGAGGGGAATTAATCTCTGTAATTTTTTTCTAATGCACAACCTTCACAAGCGGCATACTCATTCTTTAACATAGGGAGTCCTTCAACCATTCTTTTTTTGTGCAACAAGAAAAAATCATGATAATTGAAAAGAAAATACCCATGATGCCAAATAATTTCTGTTGAAAAAGTTGTAGAAGATAGTGTTTGACGACTCTTTCTTTTGACATCAATTTTGTACAGGCCTCCAACCCTGACTCCTGAAGAAACTGGTTTGCAGTGATCTAGCAAGTCCTTTACTATGAAATGTGTTTTGAAGAATTCAACCTTCACATTTTGATCTATAATTTTGGACATAGATATCAGATTCTTCTTGATCCCAGGCACATGCATAACATTATGAATGCGCCTAACACTACCATTTGGTAAAGTCACTGGAATATGTCCATATCCCATGATTTGATGTGCACGATCATCACCAAGATAAAAAAAATTCACCATTGCTTATTTTCTTTAAGTTCTCAAACCAATCCTTATTGCATGTCATGTGAATTGAAGCTCCAAAGTCCACAAACCAATAATTAACATCATCTGTTTCAGCAAACAACACAACATTGCACATAAATAAGTTAAGATCTTTAAGATCAGAGTTCAGAACTTTTCTTGTGAAATGTATTGAATGTTTTTTATGCTTATTATGCCTAGCTTCATCACTTTTATTCTTATAGTAGTTTTTGGTAAGATGCCCACTTTTACCACAATAAAAACATTTCAATCTAGAATCATTTCTAATAGGTGACATACCTTGATTTTGTTTTGGAAATGGCATTTTCTGAGATGAACTGCCACCTTTACTTCCTCCTCTTTATTTCCCTTTGAATAATTTCTTCTTCACTTCCTCCTCTTTATTTCCCTTTGAATAATTTCTTCTTCACCACAAGTGCTAGATCCAGATTCTCAAGCTTCAAGTTCCTGCACCTCTTTTCTTCCTGCATCAGTATACTTGTCAATTCCTCAAAATTTGGTGCTTTCTCCCTTGCTGCAAGACATGTAATAAACATCTGATAGTCCTCTAACATTCCATTTAATGTGATTGTCACAAGATGAGTACTAGGTACTAATTCTCCTATGTCTCCTAGCTTATCTTTTAAATCCTTGATTCTTGAAATAAAGGCACTAACATATTCATTCTCTTCCATTTTAATATACAAGAGCTTATTCTTCAGAAAGAGGACTTGATTTGTATTTTTAGTCTCATGCAACTCCTTCAATGTATTCGAGGTTGCATTAGAAGTCTTACAATCACAAATATAAGGAATTATATTATCTTTCACCCACATTCTTAATAATACTTTACTTTGTTCTCTTGTTTTTCTTAGTCTTGAATTAATGCAATTGTAGAGCCTACAATAAATTTTTCTTCTTCTTCATTTGTAATGGTCCAAATCTCATAGCCTTCCAACATTGTTACCAGCTTGAATTTTCCATTTAATGTAGTTGTGCCATCTAATATATTGGCCTCATTCAAATATATTTCTGCCATTCAAAAGTTTGACCTCAAACCCAATCATTTGAGAACGCCTTGTTTTTCGTTCCGTACCTCTCGAGCTTCACCGACACCATGCTTCTCCATGTGGCTTTAACAGAGAGCACACTTCTTAAAGTGGATTTCATTCTCAATTGAAATTATACACAAAAAAAAATTGATTCTTGAAAAGAAAAATATCAACCCATTAAAAAAATGTATCTTCAACATACGGAGAAGATAAAATATGCGTATTTTTTATATTCACGGTGAACCATATTATTACTCACGGTGGGCGCTGATACTTGCTTTAAAAGCTTACACGTTGATCAAAGTTCAACGCTCAGTCAATGCATATTTCGATGCTTACCACCAGCGACGCAAAGCAGAATTTTACAGTCTTTGAAGGTTTCTCTCTTCAACACACCTTTCGTTGAGTAGCCACATGCGTTGATCCCAGATATCAGCGTTCATTAATCGTTGATCTCCCTCACCATCGATATTTCCACTTGGCGCTTCTCAATGCCTTTACACAGATGCTCCAATCGACACTCACAACAACCCTCCGCACTCACACGATCAGATCGACTCTCTCAGCAGCCACACAAAACCATTCAACCTGATTCGAAGGAATCCTCACACGTTGGCCGCTCCTCGCCGTCGAATCAGCTTTCCCTTTCCAAACTCGACATATATTTTGAGCAACCTAATCACTCGTCGTTTGAAGCACTTCCACGAACACAGCTACACACTTCGTGATTTATGTAGCTGACATATATAGGCTCCACATGAGCCGGTCTTCATGATACATATACGCCTGGCATATTTCCACCTCTTTCTTATCTTCTGTAATCCTAGCATGAAGGTTCTTATACTGGACAATGCTCAACTCACCACACTTCCAATCTGTATGATGTTGGGCTCACGGCACCACCAATATTAACTTGTTCACAACACAAAAAACCATGGAGAAGACATGTTCACACCTCCCTTTGTCGGATCGCGTCTGCAATCAACCAAATTAGTGCATGTTTCCTAATGAAGCATGTTTTTCTCGGGCTGAAACACTTGCTAAATAGTCGATCAAGTGATCTGGAAAATTGGTGCACGTCTCCTAATGAAGCATGTTTTTCTCGGGCTGAAACACTTGCTAAATAGTCGATCAAGTGATCTGGAAAATTCCAGGCAGCCTCACCCAACAGGATCGATCACATAACCTCAACCACAGGACAATTTCAACTCTTCTCTAGTGCTTTGATACTAACTCAAAATTAGAAAGACAACCAATTGAATGAAACTTGGAAGTCTTCAGGTGAGGATCCCTCGAGGCTACCACAGGCCGGGTTTTCATTGAATGAAAAAGTCAAACAATACATGTCTTATAAAAATGAGTTTAGTTAGGAATATGAAACAACCTCCTAAGAAATAGCATCTAATTCCTTATTACAACCAAAATCTAAACAACTTGACTATTTGTTTCTCCATTATTTTCAAGTTTTGTCATGATGAACTTATCTAAAAAGGAACCAACTCAACAAACATGTATGTTAGCATTGGCACTCCCTCCTAAAAAATTAAAAAGAAAAGAATGTGTGTTTGGTGTAAAGTGCATACATGTTCCTAAAGAGCATGTGTGTTTTAAAGTGCATACATGCTTGTGTGCCTAAGTTTTTAGAATGTAGATATGGAGGTAAACAAAGAGAGAGAGAGAGGTAGTGGGTGAGGAAAAGGAGGAAGAGATGGACATATCTAGGGGTGTTTTTATGAGAGGAGAGAGGGAGGAAGAGAGGGATGATGGGAAAGACTTTAGTCTTGAGACTAGACCGAAGCATGTTTTGAGGCACTTTTTGAGGTAGAGATTCGAGTTCTAATTTTTTTAGTTATTCTAAGGCAAATCTGAATTACTAAAATAGATCTTAGTCTTAGTCTAAGGCAGTTTGAGTTTCTGAGATAATCCAAGTTCCTAAGGTAGTTTGGGTTCCTGAGGCAAAATCTTATGGGTAACTTTGGCCCCGTAACATGCCTATATTTGGCCCCTATGGCAGCCCACAATCTTGTCTATATCACAACCAGTCTTATGTTAATTCAATGTTGATTGATACATGATTAAAGGATGATCCAAAGTCTATTATGAATCATAATTAAAGGTTGATTAAGGTAACCTTTGAAGGAAGAGATAAGAACAAATATTAGGGCGTATTAGTGAGCAAGGAGGCACATACGCAGTCCAAAAATTCTACAGTAGCATTAATTATATGAGGTATGAGTTAGAATATTTCTCGTTTGTTGGATTGTATATCTCTATAGATTGAAAAATAGAAGTCAATGTTACAACAACATATACATTAGATATTTAAGGAGATCTGAAGAAAAGGTAGCAGTGATTAAGTGTTGTTGTTATTGGGTCACACTCCCTAGTACAGGATCCCAAAAAGTTCTTATTCTATCTTTTATTAAGGGTAACAAGGAGGTGCTATGAAAGGAAGTTGTAGATTCCTTTAAGATGTTGTCATCTCCTTCTAGTGGATGTTGGTAAACTAAGGGTTGTAGCTCCTTCCAATAGTGGCAGGTAAAACTGGAAGTTGTAGTTTCCTTTATGATATAAATAAATTGTTAACATAAATCTTATGTTCCTTTAATGTGATGTGATTAGTTAATTCTTTGTGATACTAAATTGTTGAAAAAGTGAAATATTGATTCACCCCCATCTTAGTACTTCCAAAAATTGGTATTAGAGTCAATTTGCCTCAAACAATTAATCACTAAAGGGAAGATTGTGATCAAATATGAATCAAATGGAAGGCATCTCTACAAGAAAAAGTCAGGTATCAAGTGGAAGCTATTATCCATTATGGAGCAGTTGCATGGAAAAATACTTTAAGGATTTAGGAGTGGACGTTTGTCTCTCCATTGTTAATGGATACATAAATCCTAAAACTCCTCAAGTTAATATTGATGAGAAGAAGTTATTTAGTTTAAATTAAAAATCTCTTCATGCCATCATAGGCGGATTGTCAAGAAAAACATAGAGCATAGTTTGAAAATCTAAAAATGGATGAAAAAGAAGATATTGCAACCTATTTTCTTAGATTCGATGAAGTTGACAATTCCATTAGAGAATTAGGAGAAGAAATTAAATATCCCTTTATCATACAAAAGGTATTGAGATCGCTTCCTTTGTGATACAATTCTGAGGTATCATCCATAGAAGAAACCAAGGACTTGACGAAAATAACAATGGAAGAATCACATAGTACCCTTACAACATACAAAATGAGAATAGATATAGAAGTTTCTCATTCAACAAAAATATAGCCTTTGAAGCCATGAAGAAGATATAAAACAAAGAATCAAGGTAGAAGGAACACAAGGTTATGAATCAGATGAAGAAGAAGTGAATTTAGTTAAAAAACTTGATAGGAATTAGAAAAAAAAAAGATAAGTTACTCTCTACATGTTTCAACTGTGGTAGAATAGTTCATTATGCTAGGTGATTCACTTCTGGGGAAATTAAAAACTTCCACGAGGAAAATCTTTATTCTAAATAAGATAATTTGTTAGGTCCTTATAATATTAGTGTAACCCCTTATTGTTATTAGTGCAACCCTCTCATTATATTATTGTTCCCATATAGTCCCCATGTTGTTATTATTATGCCCCATAGAAGACCATTATTGTTATTTTTGGGCCCCTACAATATTATTGTTATGTAGGCTCTGATTGTATTAGGACCCCTTAGACTCCTATATATAGAAAGGAGGTATTTTCATTTGTATCATCCAAGAATTGTTCATTTGTGTAAGGTAAAGGAGGTTTTCCCCTCGAAGAGGATGATTTTTAAATCATTGATCTATCTTTTCTATCTTTTTGTTGAGTTGGTTTCATAACATTTGGTATCAGAGCTTTGGATTCTAGGGTTTCGCTGCTCCAAACAGGTCATCATGACATTTGCACTATAACTTTTTCGCGATGAAGTTTCAAAAGCTAAAAAAAAACTCATTTGAGCTAAAATCGTTTTGAACCTCGGGTACAAATTTCAAATTTTGTCTCACTACATTTTTGGATATATTATCTGAGGAAGTTAGGGTTTTTGCAAGCTCCATAATTCCGTCTCAAGCAGGTCATCGTGGAATTGTCGCTATAATTTTGTTTCTACGAAGGTTTAGACTCTGAAATTAAAACCCATTTGATCTTAAATCTTGGTGAAGCTTGGGTCCGAATTTCAGATCTTGTTTCACTATATTTTCGGAGATATGGTCCAAGATATTTAGCGTTTTTGTAGGATCCCAAATTACATCCCAAACAAGCGACCTTGGGAAAATCGTCATAACTTTCTCTCTCAGCATCAGATTGAAATTTCGTAAGAAGTTACAGAAATAGGAAGGACTATACTTGATGTATCATTTTCTTGTCCAAAGGTCAAAACAGTGACACATGGAACTTTGTACAAGTTTGCTCTACTTAAAAAGTATATAATCAGGTCATCTTGGGAGATTGGGCATAACTCTTTCTTGAAGAATCCAATTGGAAGGAGGACGCAGAGGGCTACCGCAACTCCCAATTCTAGCCCTTGGAGATCTAAACTTTCAAAGATACAATAGATTCAATATCGAGGTCCTAAAAGAAAAGAAAAAAAGAATGACTCGAATCAAGAAAATAGAGACACCTAGTAATCAAAATTGGATGGACGATTTGAAGAATGTGATCGAAGCTAAGATAAGTAGTTTTATCTATGTCATGGAAGATGATATCGATGGTATGGAAGCATATTGGAAGAAATGCATGGAATATTTGAAGAAATACATGGAATATTTGAAGGAAGGCGGGACAAAGTTGCTACAAGAAAGGCCTCCTAATGGTGAAAAGGTAGTAGATGAAACTCATGATGAGAACAAAAGGAATGATAATCATGATTTCATATAATCTAACATTGGATTAAAGACCCAGCATATTCCAAAGATAGATATGAGTAAGTTTGATGGCAAGAATCCCATAACATGGATACTACATATGGAGAAATATTTTGATCTACATAATGTGCAAAACACACAAAAGGTATGTATTTCATCTTTATATTTAGAACCAAATCAGTTTGTATGGTATAGAGGGATTTTTTCTCATAAATAACTTGTCACCTGTTCTACTTTCACGGAGGAAATGATAACACATTATGAGGATACAAAGAGCAACACCTTCTTTATCCAATTGATAAATCTCAAACAAAAGGGTTCAATGGCAGAGCACATTGAGGACTTCCAAAAATTGAATTCAGGGTAAATGATATTCCAAAGAAGCATAGGATTGAAGCCTTCATAGGGACTTTAAATGATAACATCCAACATGAGGTTCGCCTTTGGGAACCTGATTCATTGGAGAAGGCATACAAGTTGGCAAGAAAAATTGAAAGAAAAATTATGGCAACAGGGAAGAATACCACTCATAACTATAAAGATGGAACTGTTGTTGCTCCTAGCTTTTCACCACCTACAAGGTTGACACCAAAACCATTGGAAGAAAAAAGAGCGAAAGGGCTTTGTTACAATTGCGATATAAAATACACTAAAGGTCATAAGTGTGCTGAGAAGAAATTAATTTACATAGATGTGGAAGAGAAGCAAGAAAAGGAACAAGAAACGTCAAAAGAAGAGGATATACATGAGGAACCAATCCCAAAGAAAGAAGAAATGAATCTGACCATATCTTGTAATGCATTGACAAGAATTACCACTCCTCAAACTCTTAAGATAGAAGGGCATATCAAGAAGAAAAAGGTAATAGTTTTGATTGATTCGGGTAGTAACCATAATTTTATTCATTGTAAGATAGCCAAGGAATTGAATTACTTCCTATATCCAGCACCAGAGTGTCAAGTAATGGTGACAAATGGAGGAACCATCAATTCCTCTGGAAAGTGCCATAATATCAATCTATCCATGGGATAATATGCCTTGAATAGTCCAACTCTTTCCATTCCAATTTGTGGTGCAGATGTTGTATTAGGAGTCCAATGGCTACAATCTTTGGATACGATAGCTTTTAATTTTCAAGAACTTTTCTTGAATTTTTTTTGGGAAGGAAAGGAAGTTGAATTAAGGGGTATCATAAGGAAATTGGGAAAGATAATCAGCTCTAACAGCATGAAAAATCTTCTAAATAAAGAACAATGGGGTGTAATTGCACAATTATGTTCACTAGAGGTTCCAACATCGAAAATGTCTATTTCTCCATATCTCCAAAACATTTTGGATAATCATTCCAAGGTATTTGAGATTCCCAAAGGCCTCCCACCTATTTTTGATCATGATCATGCTATTCATTTGATTCCAGGAATTTTTCCCCCAAACATCAGGCCTTACAGATATCCATATGCCCAAAAGAGTGAAATTGAACATATGGTTGTAGAAATTCTAGAGGTTGGTACAATTCAACCTAGTCAAAGCTCTTTCTCTGCTCTAGTGGTATTGGTACACAAGAAGGATGGATCATGGTGCGTCTGTCCAGATTATAGGGAGCTCAACAAGCTTACTATTAAAGATAAATTTCTCATTCCTGTCATTGATGAATTATTGGATGAATTACATGGAGAAATTTACTTTACCAAGTCGGATATTCGTTCGGGATATCATCATATTAGAATGAAGATTGAAGACATTCCAAAAAAGACATTTAGAACTCATGAGGGCCATCATGAATTTTTGGTCATGCCTTTTGGCCTTACCAATGCACCTTCTACATTTCAAGATTTGACGAATTCCATTTTCAAAGCCTTCCTTAGAAAATTTGTGTTAGTATTTTTTGATGATATACTAATCTACAACAAATCTTGGAAGGATCATGTTCAACATGTTTACAAGGTGCTCAAATTATTGGAGGAGAAACAATTATATGGAAAAAGCTCCAAATGTTTCTTTGGAGTACAAGAGGTGGAATATTTGGGTACTCAGTTAGCTCATAGTTCATCTTATCATCGTCAATTTGATGGAAAACTGAGATAGTGAACAAATGTTTGGAAGGATATCTTCATTGCTTTGTATCTGATAAATAGACATAATGGGTCAAGTGGTTTCCTTTGACTAAATGGTGGTATAACACCTCTTTCCATACTGCAGCAAAAATGACCCCATTTATGGCACTTTATGGCTATCATCCACCATCCATCACATCATCTTTAAAAGAAAATTATAAGGTTAAAGCAGTGGAAGATCACATCGAGCATCAACAACAAGTTCTCAAACTCTTAAAGGATAACCTCACTTTAGTGAAAAATAGAGTGAAACAACATGCAAATCAACATCACAGCGAAAGAAGTTTTGATGAAGGTGACTAGGTATTTCTATGACTACAACCATACAAACAAATGTCCATCAAGCAAGCTAAGAAGGCTAATAAATTATCACCAAAGTATTATGGTTCGTAAAAGGTGTTACAAAATATTGGTACTATGGCATACAAATTGGAGCTTCCTGTATCTTCTCGAGTGCATCCAGTTTTCCATGTTTCATGCTTAAATAAGGTTATAGGTGAGAAGATCCCAGTTCAAATAATATTTCCAGAACTTTACGAGGAAGGAAAAATCATATGGGAATCGGAATCGGTCACAAAAACAAGAAATCAACAGCTACGAAATCAATCAATTTTATAGTATCTCATCAAGTGGAAGAACTTACCCGCTGAAGATTCCACATGGGAGGATAATAATTTTATACATAAGCATCCAGAACTACTCAAGCATTGAGTAAACCCTTTTTAAAGGAGATGGGCATGTTAGGTCCCTATAGTAGAGTGTAACCCCTTATTGTTATTAGTGCAACCCCCTTATTGTATTATTGTGCCCATATAGTCCCCGTGTTGTTATTATTATGCCCCATAGAACCCCACTATTTTTATTGTTGTTCCCCTACAATATTATTGTTATGTAGGCTCTGATTGTATTGGGACCCCTTAGACTCCTATATATAGAAATGGGGTCTTGTCATTTGTATCATCCAAGAATTGTTCATTTGTGTAATGTAAAGGAAGTTGCCCCCTCAAATAGGTTGATTTTTAAGTCGTTGATTTATCTTTTCTATCTTTTTGTGAGTTGGTTTCATAACATAATAGTTCTTCATATAAGAGTGATATAGAAGAAGGGGATGCAAGAGAAGTTATTTTCATAACCCAAGAAAACCAAAATAATTATCATGATGATAAAGAGGTCATTAATTCAAATGAAGAAACATAAGAACCAAACATGAAAATGGATTCTTTTGAGGGACTCAAAAATGGTTCAGATACTGAACAAGAAGATGAAGATCTTAAAGAAAAATTGAAGAATAATGAAAATTAAAATGCCAAGCTCAAAAACAAAATTAGGGAATTGGAAATCCTACATGAAAAATGTGATCAAGAAAATATCTCTTTAAAATTCCACCTTGAAAAAGAAAAAATAGTTGAGGAAGTAATAAAGATCTAGATGAAGAAGAAAGAAGAAGATTGCAAGAAACTGGAAGAGGAAATTGTGTCATTGAGGGTTGAATTTGATAAGCTCAATAATAACTTGAATAGATCATTATTGTTGGATAACATTCTCAATTTTCAAATACCACTAGGTGATAAAACAAGTCTTGGCTATCTAGGTGCATATTCAAGTAAAGAGGACACAATATCCAATCCTCCAAAGGAAGAAACTAAAAGGGTTTTAGCAATGCTACTACTTCAACAATTTATGTTGGTCAACAATGGATTGAACCAACTCCAAAATTGGAAAATTACCAACAAAATATGAAATCCCTATTTGAAAAAAAGGCCAAGGATCGACCTCTTCAACTGGGAGATTTAGTTTTCCAATGGGACGTCCAACGGGAAGAAAAGGGTAAACACAGAAAGTTTGATTCCCTTTGGTTCGACCCTTTCAAAATTTCATAAGAAAAAGGAAACAATACGTACCTACTTGAAAATATAGAAGGTGAATAGTTGGAGCTTCTAGTAAATAGTCAGTTCCTCAAACTCTATTTCCATAATTAAAAGGTATTGTCTTGCACTCATTATAAGTACAAGTGTGTGTTTTAATTATCATATGAAATTTCCAATTTTCTGTTTAAAAGTTCCACTTTCACAAAATTTTCACTTGTTTAAAAAGACTCCATGCCCAAAAAAGAGAATTTCACAGTATGCAGGTTCTCAACACCTTGCTAGCAAGGCATTGTCCCTAGGTGGAGCCAATGTTGTCACCTTTTGAAAACAGAGTTCCAATTGTACAAAGAGAACAAAAGAAATGATAATTTTGCAGTCATTTTCCAAGCTACATAAGCTCTCAATGCTAAATTGGACCCTCTCCACTGGATAGTGCTCAGAATAAGCTTTCCAACAGTACCTGGAAGTCCAAAAATGGACTTCTAGATCAGAAGTTAGAGCAGATTGAAGCTACCCTTTGAAAGCCCGAAAAACAAAGAGAAAAAGACCAAGGATAAGGCTCATTGCAAATCGCAATCAGAATTCCCAGCAGCATCAGGGGAGGGCAGTGATATCAGCAATCAGCGATCATTGATAGCATTGATTGAAAATTTTAGAGGTCTGGTGTAAATTGCATATCATAGGTTCCAGCGATCCCGCATATCGATGATCGCACTCAGAGTTATATCGCAGATCGGTGTTTTCAAAGGTTGTGAATAGATATTGTGTCATGAAACCATTGAATTCCAATAACATTAAAAGTGTCAGGACTTGAGCCTATAGTGTAAATCACCGAGGAAGGACGGATTGTGATTACCAAATAAATTCAGCGAAAAGCCAAAGGCAAGCGGGCTCTTTCTCTCTCCTTCAATAGGGCCACGTGGCAGCACAAGATTGGTCCCGAGAAAGACAAATAGCAGCTAACATCAGCATGATGTGATCGTACAGAGGACACGAGGCATGCATATTTGGAATGTTAAGGGTTTATAAGTGGCCAAAATAGGGTGACACATGTCACCACTCACAGGGTGACACGTGGTAAAGGATGTTGTCATCTCGCAAATCGACAATCGCAACCATGGAGTAGCATGTAATCGGCTTTTTATAAAGGTGCATATTGGGGAAGCCACCGATATTTTGGGCCCGAAGCGAGGGGTACAGGTGGCATAAGGTGGGTCACATGATTATGTGCACTTTATGTATCAATCAAATGGTTGGGCGAACAAGTTATCAAAGGTTTTTATGCGCTAAAGTCTTTGCGTTGACCCTCCCTTATCCTCTTCCCATGTGGATCAAACCACATCGCATATCGCAATCGCAAGTTTTGGGAGGGTGCAACCGAAGCAAATATTAAAGATTCCTAATCTCGAGCTCCGATATTGGAAATGGGTCCTAGGCGCATATGTAGTATGGTCCCATGTATTATGCGTTGGGACTGATTAAAATGCAATATATCAAAGAATCAGCTCCCATCCCAGCTAAAGGATTTTAGTTCCATAAGGATTATGTCTTGAATTTTCACTTAAGCCCCCAGAGCTAAGGCATAAGGGGCCAAAGGAAATTGGCAATCGCAGCTTTATGAATCCCATTCTGTTTAAAGTTCCTAAATGGGTTGAGTCCCGATACACTTGTATGATTTGTTCCGCAAGGTTTTCCGCAGGGCACGATTGGTTATGTTGGATTAATCAAGATTGTAAGAAGGGGCGGATGAGATGGCAGTTGTGTTCAGAGTCTGTTATGGCCATTATGCGTGTCACTCCCGGTTCCTGCAAAAGAAGAATTAAAGTCGTTAAGGCCGAAAGCGATAGGGAACCTACCAAGAGAGTATGAGGCGTAATTTAGCAGAGACATGTTTGGACCAGATGCCGGCGAAGAAGAGTGGTGTGGAGGTATTTATAGGACCATCATTTCAGTTCATTTATGAATTCCGTTTTGTTGTTTTTGTTGATATTGTCATGTTGTTTTATTTCCAAGAAAGGTATCTTTATGTTGTAATAATTGGAGGTGACAGAGCCAGCATGCCAAGATAGCTAGTCATGTAGGCAGTTGGAAGTTCAGCTTGATATATTTTGTAATTTTCTTATTCTCCCTCTCCTTATAAAAGGGAGGAAGAAACACTTAGAAAAGGTTCTAAATTTTGAAGAAAAACTACATTTGATTTCTAAAACTGTATGAATTCCCGATTTGCATATTTTAGAATATAAATGAAATAGTGGCGATTCCAACCTTTGAGTACTATAGTATGTTACTTCTTTGTTAAAATCCATTATGTTCAAATTCCCTCTCTGATTTCATGTAATGGTAGCTGCTAGAAATGTCTCATATGTTCTTACGATTCATTTGTCTTGACTAGTTAATGCACATGCCTGTATGTATCTTTGAGATTATATCTTTAAATTTGCATTCCATGAATCATAACATCCAATTCTCCTTCATCCATTATGTCTATCTTTAACTCAGATAAGTGTATGATTCTTGATGTTTCAAGCTCTATGAGATGATTTAGTCTATCTCCTTCTCTTCTTTCATTACTCTGCAAAAGCTGATTAAACTATAGGTCCTCGAATTACTCAACCTCCACTAGTTTATACCTATATTCCTATGAGTTGTATATGTGAAAGGATACTAGAAATACACGGCTTATGTCCTTTGATGAAGGAACCAATCCATGTTTTTTATTGTATATTTATATTTACTATGTGTATAAAATGTATATGATGTCTCTGGTTTACTGAAAATCATATAAGACACATAAAAGATAGATGTTACGAGGCACTGGTCTTGTAAGCAATCCAAGGTTGTCTCTGGAAGCGACAATATCGTATGTGTGTGGAGTAGGTTGGCATGTGATATTACCTTGGTGCAGATAGTATTGGTATTGACATAACCATGGTATTATTATTGGAGATTACCATGGTATAGGAGTCTGTGGTATTGGCATAACCATGGTATTTACCTATGGTATTGACTTGGATATTACCATGGTACAGGGATCTGTGGTATTGGCATAACCATAGTATATACATGTGGTATTGACTTGGTTATTACCATGGTATTTACCTGTGGTATTGACTTGGAAATTGCCATGGTAAAAGGTTATGTGGTATTGGCATAACCATGGTATTCACCTGTGGTATTGACTTGGATATTACCATGGTACACGTGCCTGTGGTATTGGCATAACCATGGTATTTACCTGTGGTATTGATTTGAATGTTACCATGGTATAGGTGTCCTATGTATTGACAAAACCATGGTATTTTCCTGTGGTATTAGTTTGGAGATAATTGGGGATAATTTGGCATATACCAAAAAAATGAAAAAGCACTGAGTTGTTTTTTCTTTTTCTTTTTGGTGATGGTTGAGTGAGTAAGGAAGAGCGTGTGTGAGAGAAGAGCCTGTGTATAATCTATGTGAATTATGTGATGTGGAATTTCTGAAGAAATTTTCATGTGTTGCAGCAAATAACCAATGCTTATTTCAGCCAACATATTATGTAGAGAGTGAGGAGATAAACTAATGATTGGTTGCAGTTATTTTGGAGATTGGTAGCAGTTAGTTGTATGCAGTAGTTGTTTGTGAGAAAATTGATTATTGTAGAGAAAGTTTTTGTTGATGCATTTTGCATATTATTTTATGTAGCGTTGGTGTTGATTCATTGAGAGTTCATTTGAGAAAGAAATTTGTTGTTGTTTTGTGAAGGAGTCCAGTTTGAAATATTCTGAAATGTGGCTCTAGTTGATCAATATATCGAGATATCTTGGTGAAGAATGGATGTATGTTCCTTTCCGATGATGATCGGCAGCTTCAATAGAGGAAGTAATATTCTCATAATCCAATGGGTGTTGGGAGAGGCTTGTTGGGAATAGAGGTCTCTAGTGGATGGGTGTTCAGAAAGTCAATTTAGAGTGAGAAACTTCCTTGCTGGACATAGCCAACTATGATGATGTAAAATGATTTTTTTGATTAATAAAATTTGAAGCAGAGTAGTAGTAGCAGCAAGGGTGGTCTTTTTCCTAGAAAATGGTTTTCCACCAGAAATATTTGTGTCTTTTGTGTTGAATGATTGCATGGTTTTATTTGTGGTTGATGCTCTAATATTTTCTTATGTGTTTCAGCTTATGCATGGTTTGAAATTTATCAATTGAATAAAAAGCTCATAATTTCCATCACTACTGATTCACTCCCCCCCTCTCAGTGGTGATCTAGTTTCCAACATATGATCCCAAAGGTTAAAAAATTAAGTTTAATTGAGAGTTCATTCCATTTAAATTCAATAAATTGTTTTTGTTGATCTCAATTACTTTTGTCCTTATGTCTAGTTGTACTAACCAAGGTTTTATTTTTTTTTCCTTCTTGACCTCACATTTTTCAATTGTAGCAAGGGAAATGTAACTTAAGGTAGATTCATGGTCTACTAATACTGAAATTTATGTTTAGACATTTTACCTTGGAATTCCACCATTATTGATTGGTAGTTTGCCTATCTTTCGTCTAATATTGCACTGATCATTGGAACGTTGCAGTCAATGTTATTAATAGTTGAATCTTCCTAAAGATTATTTGTTATCCTCTTTTTGTTTGTTGGATTTTTTGTACAATCTCTCCATAAGTGGTTTTCACTACAACCCCGGCACATAATTCATGTTCTAGTTACATCTGCAAAAATTTTATTCCTTACTCTAGTTCCTTGTCCAATTTTCTACCCAAAATTCCTTAGTTGATTTACACTGCTTCTATAATTTCCTCCTTGATTACTCTTGGAAGCATTTGAAAAAATTGTTTTCTTAAACCCTTTTTTCTTATTGTTGAACTTCTCATGCTTTTTGTCCATCCAATTTTTTTAGTTGTCACATTTCTTATGGTTTTTTACAAAACATAGTTTTTCCTTTCTTATGGTTTCATCCATAGTTTTGGGTTATCAAACTCAATTATTTCTCTGTATGAGAAAGGTAAACAACTAAAAAATATTTGTATTTTGGTTTTCTATTCCTTTAATTATAGCACATACCTCAGCAAGCTCATAAATTTATTCACAAACTCATCCATAATAGATTCTCCCAATCTAAACTCATGAAATTCCCTCTCTTTTTCATTGAAATACCTCTCAGTTAGATATTTCTTCTTGAATTCGTTTTTAAAAAGTTTCCAAGTTAAAAAATTTACTTCTGATTCTCTTGGTGTCTTTGTTCTCTTCCCACCATAAGGTTTCCTTACCAATCAACTGGTAGGTTTTCAATCTTGCCTTCAAATTACTTGGATAATTGTATGCCTCAAAATATTTGGACGTATTGAGAAGTCATGCCTCCCGTCCTCCTTCAGATTCACCATCAAAATTAGGAGGCATAATCTTCTTAATTCTCCTTGTAGTTGAGATGTGGTCCTCTTCTTTCTAGATAAGGAGGTGTTACTTTCAAATATTTTTCTCCTTTCTCTGCAAATTCACGAGACTCGTCTCCACTAAAAGTTAAAGAATCAATAGTGTTTGTTGATTCACTCCTAGCTCTCTTCTTATGATTCTCTTTCGCTTTCTTATTGCCTTTGTCTTATTCCAATTTCCTCAACAAATAACGATTAGTTTCTTCTTATTCTTCTTTAGCTTTAGATAACCTTTCTTGATGTGCATTAATGTCATCTAAGTCTACCTTAAAGCTTTGTATTAGTTGCAGTAACTCAAGTCCTTGATTTTCTGCATTACTTGTTCCACCATCCATCATTCCTAGTTCAGTGTCAGGTTCTTCACCACCCCTTAGTGATCCTATGGAAGTTTGTCCATTAAATTCTTTCACCGCACTTCAAAATCCTAGTATTCCTTTGAAAGATATGTTAACGACATATATAATTGTTTTATTTTAGGATTCATAAAAGACCGAATGTTATATTTAATAGGTATTCATAAAAGACCGAATGTTATAACCTACAACTCTAATACCACTTATAATGTACCTAATTTTCAACTCCATTTTTTTATATATACAATTATATATAGATATTGTAAAATTTATCTATCTATAAATTTATATACTCTTCTGAATGTATCTATTTTCCTTTCGTTTTATTACATTGTTTTTTAATATTTCTAATTCACCATTAGAAACCTTGGTTTTACATTTTCCTTTCGTTTTATTACATTTTTTTTAATATTCCTAATTCACCATTAGAAACCTTGGTTATAGTAAAAATGGTTTGAGTTTGTTAACAAAACATGAAACCTTGGTTATAGTAAAAATGGTTTGAGTTTGTTAACAAAACATATGGTATATATCCCACCATTACTTTCGATTTATATATATATTATATAAAATTATCACTTTAATTTTCCAAAGGGTTTCGACACATAGTTATGCACACATACATGATTCTCATCATGCCTTTAATCCATAAATATTAACACATACATATCACTTATTTATAACCTTTCATGTCAAACCTATATAAATTTGTATGGTTCAAATTGGTTATATGAATGTGGTATTATTTATATGTTGTAACATAATACTTTGGCTTTTGGTATCTATTACAAATTATATAGGCCATTTATGCGACACCTTATAGAATTTTTTGTAAGTATGCATGTTATCATATGGTGACTCCATGATAGGTCCTTCTGACCTAACGCATCAACGGTGATAATAATCCCTCTCTAAATTAACGATTATGATGAGTTTAGGGTTTCACGGTATCACATAGTCTGTTCAGTCATCATTTTTTGTTCATCTAAAACCCTTACGATGCTCTGAGAACGTGTTATTTGGGAACCCTTTGTTACCTCTGTATTTTTTCTGGTATAGAATGGTTTTCATGAGAATTTTGAGTTCTCCAAACTAATGGTTGTTTTTTAAATTTGGAATTTTGCGAGATTTGTAATAGAGGTAATGTTGTATATTTGGTAACAATCTTTCGCAATCAAATTCATTTTATGGTGAAAATTTTTTAACAACTACATTGAATTGTTTTCAGTGTAGTAACATTGTTTGTTGTTTCTTCTTGTATTTCTATAGTAATTATGGTTTTGTTTGGATATTGTTTCGCTCTAGTTTGAATGGAGGTTGACTATAGGAATTACACTATTAATTAACCTCAATTCAACAAGTGTCTTTTTCTTTTTTTTTTCACCAATGACCTTAGGTAAACTCTTACTTCAAAGCTTTTAATTTACCTATTAGTCACTTTTTATTATTGTTTTTAATTTGGTCTCATTGTTTCAAAATAATGTTTGTATGAATCCATTTCATAGTTTAAAATTGTTTATCATTCTTGTATAGAGAAAGGGAAATAATAGGGTATTGATACTCTTAGTTTTTGTTCCTTTAATTCTTTCATATCTTGACTAGGGTTTTGTCTAGTATTTAATTTACAAAATAGTTTTGTTATATTTTATTACGATTTGGGGTTTCTTCAAACTTTAAGTACCAATTTACCAATTAGTAACTGTGGGTTTTGGCTTTTCATACATCACTATGTATTATCATGCGAGGGTATTCCCCTATTAATATTCTTTGCAATTGCTTTTAAATGTTAATTTCCAGAGTTTATTCCCTCTTGCTTTGACAATAAAATAATGGAATTGTATGGTGTTGGGCGTATTCGTCTTGTTTTATTACCCGCGGTGGTCTTTTATTTGTTTGTAATTCTTCTAGTTTTTACACATAGAGTTTAATTAATATTGTTTACTTAAGTGGTAACCCTATAGTTACTGGTTTACAATACTTCCCATTCCATAATTATCTGATTGCATTTATAAGTTGCAAGCAACACTACTATTTTCTTTTAGAAAATCACTCCCTTTCTGTTCATCATACTCATTCATTTCATTTCTACATAAATAGAAGGAATAGTCAGAATTTTGCAAATCGTTCACATGTAATTTTGTTTAAAAAAAATAACTTCATCGCCTCTTTTTTGTACCACTAAATTTCCAGTTCGATGTATCATTACTAATTTTTAGTTTTACATAGCTTTTCTCCAGGTATTGTTTTCTACCTCGAATAAAGTGTTTTTTTCCTTGATATTTCTAGGGTGTTGGGCATCCTCAACTCATACAGAGTTTGTTTCCCTCACCAGGTCATACATCTTGCTCCTGGTTTTTGTGTTCATGCTTCCTATGCTAGACTCCTTATCTTTATTGTATATTATTAAATTATAAATAATTTTATTCCTAATTTGGAGGTATCTAAAGGCATAAAGCATTTTTATTGTACAAACACTTTTGTCTACTTGTCTTTTCTTTTCTTAAGGGTTCTTAACAACCCCTTGATATTTTTTTTGTATAATTTTTATAGCATCTTTCAACACTCCTGTAGACAGGATGCTCTTGTATGGCCTGGGAAGCTCCATTTCCCCTTGCAAACTTGACTTGATCTTAAAAAAATGTTTTTCAAAATCCATATGTGACTCTGCCCACTACAAAAACACATACATACATGGTTCCCATGAACTATATCCATGTACAACATTTTAAATTTAAAACAAAAACCACAACAACAACTATTTTTCGGTTAGGGTTTATGGGTTTACTGAAATACAACCTACAAGAGCTTGTGGCGTAACTGAAATAACCAATTTGAGGTGGTATATATACACCCCTTGGGTAGGCCTAATGGAGATCATATGAGAGGTATCGATACTATAACCGAATTCCCCTAGATCAAGTATGCATTTTTTTGTGCCTCCTGCACTCCCAATCCATAGGAAACTCTTGTTTCTTTGTAGAGATGTGTGGTTCTCTTATCTAGCATCTCCTTTGAATTTATTATAGAGGAAGTGTATGTTGGCTCATGATGGACGGATCCATAGGTCCTCCACAAGGAAACAAGGGTCTCCTATATACTGGGAGTGTAAGAGGCACTGGAATAATACAGACTTGATCTAGGGGAATTTGGGTATAATATTGATACCTCTCATATGATCTCCATTAGGTCCACCCAAGGGTGTATATATACCACCTCAAATTAGTTATTTCATTTATGCCACAGGTTCCTATAGGTGGGATTTCAGTAAAACTCGTAAACCCCGCCCGAAAAATAGATTTATTTATTTATTTTTTCAAATTTAAAATGTTGTACGTAGATATAGTTCATAGGAACAGCATATGTACTCATTTTTGTAGTGGGCAGAGTCGCGTATGGATTTTGAAAACATTTTTTTAAGATCAAGTCAAGTCTGCAAGGGGAAAGGGAGTTGCCCATGCCATAAAAGAGAATTTGGACTACAAGAGTGATGAAAGATGCTATAACAATAATACATGAGTCTTCAACTAAGTTTTTATCTAAAATATGTTAAATATTTATAATTACGACTTCCTCTCATATTGTGTTCTCAAATATTTCTCTTTTTTAATTAAATATTCTCGTGTTTGATTTCATATTCCCACTATGAATAAAGTATTTATTTAGATTCTAATATTTATGTTTCTAAGAAAATTCTGAGAAAAAATTGCTTTTCTTTATTGCTACTAGTTTCAGACTAAAATGAAAATATGAGAAATATTTCTTACAAATGTACAATTTTTTTATTACCTATGTAATTAGTCCATTCATAAGAATATATATATATATATATATATATATATATATATATATATACTTCATTATTTTCCATTATATAACTATGTACTCTTGCAAGCATTACTTCTTCTATTTGAATATTATATTTGATTAAAATACTAGATTTATATCCTAAAGATGATTAGTTCTAATGCAGAGGTTTAAATCTTCTTTGTAAATGTTCGTATAAATTCAAGTAAGAATAAACTAGTAAATATATCCAAATATCTATATTACATAAGTATTCTGCTTATGTCAATATACAAGATTTATAAATAATATTGTTATCATTGTATTCGTTTCCTTTCACTATACAAGTTCTAGAATTAACATGTAGACAATTCATTTCATTTCACACTTCAAATTCACAAATAATATACATAACTCATTTCTTTTCCTTTTCACTATATAAATTATGGAAATAAAACATATTCATTTGTTTTTCTTTGATCAAACAAATAGTATGGTAGGTAGAGATACCGAATTGAATAGTTATCTAGAATATTAATAATCAAGTACTTGGCTCCTCCGAACCTTCGTACTGAAAAATAACCAATATCCCCCCAAGAAAAGCAGGTCTTTAAATTTATTTTTGTCTCTATTTTCTTGCTTCTCTTTAGTCTTCTCCCCTTCTTAGAATGAGGCAAAAGAAAGTAAAAATAAATAAAATATTTATCCAAACCCCATCTACCACTATTTTGGTGGATAATAACTGCCTCCACCTCACCAACAGGTGGAAGGTGGTTATTAGCTCATTAATGAGCTTTTGTTTCCCACTCTTGAAGATAACTCCATGTATTTTAGGAAATAATTAATTGGCCAATATCATAATTCCTTAATAAATCTAATCATCTAGATGAGATACCTAGGACTTATTAATGGGTGATAATTATTCCAACAATAATTTGTAGCCTCTTGTCTTTCATCCATTTGTACTCAAAAATTAATTTTCCATATTTCTTAATCAGATTTCTTAATCACAATTACATATTTATAATCAGTTATTATCAATAGTAAATTACTGATAATTAAAATTTTCAAAAGTCTTTCAAACTAACACATTTAACTAGAAACACACATATGCACATGTAATTACATTAAATATCAAGCCATGGATTATCACACTGGCCTAAGGAATAAATGTGAAGGATACAGTAAATCGAGTAAAGACCGAATGAGTTGAGGATGCTAAGACATCAAAGAGACAAAAGTGTAGAAGATATAAGAAGGATAAGAGTGCACACATCAATGTAGGAGAAGAACATGAAAAAATAAGTTAGCAAAATGTTGCACAATGAAGTAAGATTTTAGCACAGTAGTGAGGTATGGGAGATATATGCATTGGATTCTACAACAGATAGAAGTATGATAAGAAGAATCATAAAAGGTATAAGAAGGAAACGTAGTAGTGAAGATTCAGAAGTTATATATCAAGAATAAGAAATTTGTGCAGATCACCTAATTGACAGAGTACCACACAAACGATAAAGAAGAATTGTGCAATTAAAGAGGAAAGAATAAGGAAGAAAATCACTATCTCAACTCAATACAAGAAGAACTAGTGTATCCCAGTGACCCTCTTCAAGCCATACCTTGCACTAAACCCATGACCTAACACATGCCTCCAAGCTAAGAAGTAAGATCACCTAACAAATTATTGGAGATCATTTTAGTCAGTGAAGGAAGTATGGATAGTAGTAAAGATAGTAAATATAGTGGGATTAGTAAAACAAAAGGGACAAAAACCAAAGTACAAAAAAAATAGTCAAGAGTATCACAAGGTAATACCACAAAAAACACCATAATGGGCATTGATCCTACTCTGTGAATGCCTATCTTTCATGGAATTGGGACAGAGGACCCCAAAAAACATCTCTTTGTTTTTGAAGCAATATGGACTATAAAACAGGTCTAGGATGAATTGAAAAATATTTCATAATTGGATACCACCTTCAAGGATCACACATTAACTTGGTAAATGAAATATAAGGCTACTGCACCAATAGGACAAGCTAGATCATTGTGAGAAATTAGGTTGTTGTTAGTAAAAGAATTCAAGAAATCAAAAGTAGAATCCCAGTGTATCATTGAGATTAAGGATATTAAACATAACTCAGATGAATCGGTATGGGAATTCAATTAGAGGTATAAAGTCTTGTTGGATTGACTAGCATTTCAAATTCTGGATGCATGGCATAAGGAATGCTTTATTGCGGGATTGTTGCCTCATAAATGCATCCCACTAACTCAAAAAAATATTGAATCATAGCCTAAGGCCTTAGAAATTTCCATGAAGTTGGAAGCATCTCCTATTGGAAGCGAAAATAGTGCAGGGGTCGGACAAGTTCATTCATAGCTAGTAGCCTTGAAAATACAATTGCAAGATCTAGCAAAAGGTAAGGAAAAGTGTGAGGAATCTTAATGTACTATATGCAGGAAAGAAGTACATCATAGGAATGAATTCCCAACTATGATAGAATACATGGCCAAAGGGGCTGCAAATCCTTTAGCTCAAGGTAGGGGACTATGGTGCGAAGTTTGCAAAGTAACGATTCATAGATCGACAACTTGTCCTATGATGTGAAAGTACCAAAGTTCAGTCAGAAATATGTTCTGGACCTTTTGCAAATCAATAAGACACAACATTCATATATGTCACATGTTGGATTTGATGACAAAGTGCACTACGAATGCATACAAGGTATAAGAGGTAGAGGGAGCTAAAGTAGAAGCATTGATTTATAACCATCCCAGAGCTAGGGTAGAGGCCAAGGGATGCACAGAAGAGGAAAAGGATTTCAAGGCCAAGGTAGAAGAGGATTTAGAAGAAGCAAGGGCCCAATAATCTATTATAAATGTGGGTATCCATGATGCATTGCGCAAGATTAACCCAACCCCTGCACAATGTGTGCATACTATAAGTAATGGGATCATGCTACAAACAATTGTCCTTATAATATTGCAAAATGGTAGGAAAGGAGAGGTCAAAATATATAGATAATAGCTGGTAAATCACACACAGGTCATCCAAAAATAGGAACAGTTACACACAGAGGGACGATGACAAGAGAAAATGTAACCAATTAAGGGAGCTAGCCACACCAATGGGTAAGAAAAGCCAAAAAACTATCTCCAAGGTTTGATCCTATGAAAGAGAAACAAACATACAAGGAATCTAGAAGGGAGTTGGTTGTGAAAAAATGGGGTCCATCAAGCCAACTACAAAACAAGGACTCCTTGTCTATGACATGCCACTAGTATATAATGAGTCTGCGCCTAGAGAAACTATTGAAGAGGTAAACCCTATCAAACGATTTATTGAGTTATTTGAAACTATTAAAGGATGGATCGACCCTAGACAAGTTGTGCAAAATTATTGATCAATGCACGTAAAAGTGAGAAGTGCCTACCACGCAGACTCCAAGGCACATAGTTATGCAAGTTACACATAAGAAGAAGAAGAGCAGAGACTTTAGGTTTAGCATGTAAATTGGAGATTATGAAATGGACAATATTATTTTGGATCTCTCTTCAAATGTAAATATTGATAGATTGACAAGGGTAGAGGTCAACATTGATGGAGTAAGAAGTATTGCTGATTTTGAGGTCATAGAGATTATGGATGATACCAAACCATACCCAATGTTACTAGGAATTGATTGGGATTTCGATAACTAGGTCATAATCAACTTGCAGAAAACATAAATGACATTTGAGCTAGAAAACCCAAAGGTCACTGCACCATTAGATCCAAGAAAGGGAGACCATTATGTAGAACCTGTGAGGGAAGGATTCAACACGAAGGGTCTTGACAACATCTAGAATATGACTGCACACAAGGGTGAATATGTCAATCAAATTTTCGATGGTTTTTTAAGTTAGAGAAGTATTAATTGATGTGCCTTGGATTCAAATGAAGCACTTGAGAACTGGAAGTAAAGGTTGCATGAAGTATCCACTAGAATATGTGCTCATGTTACCCCCGTAGTATGTTAAATGGGAGAAAATGTATGTGATCCCCTAAAGTTTGATGGTGTAACATATGTATATGACTTTGTGAAATAATCTGAATTGCGGGTACCTAAATAACTCATATTGAAATCCATAAATGAAGCTCTGAAAGAAACTCCTGTGTGTTGGTGGACTACGCATAGGGACAGGATGGAAAATCCGTAAACATGCAAGAATTTGTTGCAAATCAGGTTTGTATTGGATGTTGAAGACATTGGATCGAAGTATATTCGACAAATTTTCCCTACCATCCATATCAATACTTATTTCACAACATGGACTAAGAGGAAGATCCCAAAAGAAGAGTGGGTACATAGGTTCATATATACATTGGAAAGTATCCCTATTAATTGGCATACATAACTAGAATTGTGCAAAGGAACAACAGATCGGGGAGAGATGACTCAAAACTTCAAGGTGACTTTCAGCTTTAAATTAGATGATCCTTCAGTGGATATAGCTTTTCATATTGTAAAAGAGAATATTTTTACACCAGAACGTGAAACTATGTAGAGTTCAATACCTTTGTGTGTTGTGCATAAACACTCTCATAATGTTAAACAATTCATGGAATGTTACAATTTCACCAAGGAATGTGAAGAATAGGATGACCAAAGACATTTACAGTTACCATAAACAAAATGGGAGCATGCAGTAGCAAGTCCAAAAATAGAATACACATATTATAGCAAGCATATTAAAACATGTGAACTGAACATTGGGACTGAAGAGAATCCTAAGATTTCCATTATTGGAGATTATTGGGATGATGAAATAGTAGGGAAGATAACTAATTTACTACGTGAATATCACGACATGTTTGTAACCACTTTTTCAAAGATGAAAAGTATAGTTGGAGAGCTAGGAGAAATGAATATCCCTTTGAAACTAGGTGCAAAGCCAGTCAAGTAGACATTAGAAACATTCATTACGATAACAAAGGTAAAATTTCCCTCATTAGAATGACAAAAATAATAAGTGGCTTGAGGACAAGCCACAAGTAAGTGTTGGGGTCCAGTTGGAGCAGCATTTTGGGGTACAAGTTTTGGGTTCTATGCAAAGGAGCATCGCACAAAAGGTTACCACATAAAAGGTCAACCAAAGGTTAGCACGCAGGAATGCAAAGAATAAGGAAATTCATTAGGTATATTTTGTATGTTCTAGCCATGGTAATATTTAATGCCCATAATAAAAAGGGTATTTTGGGTCAGCTTGTGCCTAAATGTAAAACTTTCAATAGATAAATTCATGATGTAAAAGTGATGTCTATGTCCCTCGCATATGGTCTTGAATTATTATGCATATATTTAACTTTATGTATGTTTGTGTTGTAAGGAGATAATTTATTAGGCTAGTGATTCACAACACTTGAGATTGTAATAAATACATTATAGTGATAATAAAAGGATATATTTTGGCTTATTTTTTGTGTTTGTGCATTATGAAATGGGTTTTCTGTTTTAGCATTTTTTGGTTTTGATAAGATAGAATATTTGAAAAAAATGTTAAGTTAGGATATGGACATAACAATAGTGAATAAAATGTTTTAGAAATACATCTTGATGATGATGTCCATATCAAAGAAAATGATAGGTTAGATGTCCTAAAAAATGAAGACACAAGAAAATGTTAGGTTAGAAAGAAAAGAAAACAAATAAACTCTGAAAGTGAGCAAGTCTAAATGCCACTACTATTGTTTCTGCAAAATAATGGTTGTGTGCAGCTTGTCTTAAATGCCACAACCCATGAAAGTCAAATAGTTTAATCTTGACTACTTCGTGCTTTAAATTTGATGTTATAGTTAGAAAATAAAGATCTAGCCAAACTGTTTAATCTTGGCAAATCAGTAGTTAGGTAGAGAAAAATAAGGTGCTCATCAGTTTAATCTGAGCCCTTGGAGGTTATAAGGATAGATTTAGATAGTTTGATTTTGTAAAATAAAAAGAAAGTAAAATGGTTTGCTAGCTTAAATGCACCCATTAAGTGAAGAAAAAATAACAGGATAAGTAAAGGGTAAGTAGAAGAAAGGTTACAGAAGTTTGATTATTGATTGGACAAAATGTACATTCATCATGTTTCTATGTCCATGAGGCAATTGCACAAAGCAAATGAAGGTCTACAAGATCAATTAATTAACCTCCCTCATCCCCATTCATCCGTGTATTTACTAATTTCCCCTTCCTACCTTCATACACTCATATTCACTCATTTTCCATAAAAACCCCTTTTCCTAAGGTCAAAACCCTTTTTACCTAGGAAAAGTAAAAACCCATGTAAAATCCCCTTTTACCCAAAAAACCCACAAAAAGTTGTTTAGCCTAAGTATTGATATCTATATATGTGTGTGTGTGTGTGTGTGTGTGTGTGTGTGTGTGTGTGTGTGTGTGAAGGCAAATAACTTATTAAAAATCATAATACTTAGTGTATTTCTCTTTTTCGCCTATAATTCTCTTTTCCGCCTATATTTCCCCTTTTCGCATGTATTTCCCCTTTTTCCGCTCACATTTTCATATTAACTCTAACTATAGTATTAAACTCCTAAAGTCCCTTTTCCCATATATATTAATTCCCTTTAATAAAATAACCTGAAACCTTAAGTTTTATAATAAAACTATGCATTTTCATAACATATCACAATATTGGTGGATCGCAACCTTTGAACGTGCATCCACATTCCCCGATTGCGATATGCGATGTACAAAGGACCCAGACCTGATGCTATATATATCACAATCTATTGCCATATCGCATCCGCCTCCATCACAAGTCCCGCTAATATCATAACCCTCCACCATTGCGAAATGTGATTGTGATGGGCCTGGACCGGACGCGATATATATATAGATATATATATATATATATATATATATATATATATATATATATATATATATATATATATATATACATATATATATATATATATATATATATACATATATATATATATATATATATATATATATATATATATATATATATATATATATATATATATATATATATATATATATATATATATATATATATATATATATATATATATATATATATATATATATATATATATATATATATATATATATATATATATATATACATATCCATATCGCATCTGCCTCCCTTCGCAAATCTTGACTGAAGCAATAACCCTTCGCCATTGCAATCTCCGATTGCAATGGGAACCCAAACCCGATGCAATACATATTACAGTTCATACCATATCGCATCCGCCTCCATCGCAAGTCCTGCTAATAGCAATAACCCTCCACCTTTGCGATATGCAATTTGCGATGGGTACCTGGACCTGATCGCAGTATTAACCATGTTTTATTTCCACGTCGCGTCATGCCCCTATCACATTCCTTTGCGATGGGCCTTCCTCCGCTAAACTGCGATTGCGATATGCGATATGAACCCGGACCCAAAGTCACTTATTCGCCTGAGTTCATAAAATTTCAAGTCCGCCATGTCGAGTTTTACAAAGGATTTCTTTGTTAAATCATTTTAACGATATAAATGAAGAAATAGCCTAAAACCTCCATTTAACTGCTAATCTCAATTTTAATCCATAATAAAGCCATTGCTGCCATAATTAATCATCGGAACCCCCCACGCTGCTCTTGCGCTCCACCACTGTTCGTTGTGCCAGATAATTCAAAAGGTTAACTATTTTCTCGTTTAAACAAAAAATCACCATTCTCGCTCTGTTTTGCTAGTTTTCATAGTAAGCCCTCCATAAGCCTCTACAACTGATAAAACCATGGATTTACCTTCCGATAGGCCCCAGACTACTTCCGATATCCTTTAAAGCTCAATAAATCCATTAAAGCCCTCCTCTGTCATCTATGATTTCTTAACAATTTATGTGTTTTGCAGGTAAAGACTTCTATTCCAGGCTTACAAAGAAAAGCCTGCATACAGTTTGAAGATAAATATAAAAGGATTAACTATTGAAAAACACAGTAAAAACCCTGAAATTCACAGTCAAGGAAAAAAGGAACACAGTAAAGATTAATCAGCAAGGTTCAATGATTTTCACAGAGTTTAAAGAGTATCAGATGAAAGATCAAATGAAGAAATCAACCAAGCGTAAACGATTCAAACAGTGAAGCAGCTTAAAGGGGCAAAATATCAAACAACAAAGACAGCACAACCTGAATAAAAGGGGACAGCAAGAAGCAATTCAACAGTTGCACCTATCTTCTTGTATGAAGATCTTTCATTTCCTAGAATAAATCTTAATCAATTTTTAGGATATTTTCTAGTTCATTCTTGTATAAATAACTCTCTTCTCGAGTTGTTATGGGTTCGAATTTCAAGATTCATTGTTCATTGTTTATTAAGTCTTGACTGTTAATTCCACTTTGAACCTAGTTGCACCTTTAAAGGAAGATTGTCTAAACACTTGATCTACTCAGTCTTTCTGGAACCTTAATACAAAGTAGAGGATTCTAAATTTGGTTTCACACAGTTTGTGTTATCCTGTAAGTTTTTCCAGTTTTCAATCATCATGTTTTTCTTCATATGCTTATGACAGATAGAGATATCTAGGTAGGAACAATTTGTGTTTCAATTGATTCCTATAAGCTCCTGAAGTGATCATCTATTAAGAGAATGGATTAATGAACTGTCTGTTTAGCTAATCCCCTCTAATCAATAAATCATCAGCGTCTTGTGTAAGCTTAAGTATACTACCTTGAACCTTTGGAACGTAGTTTAGAAGGTTTTCACACTTATGATTGTTCTGTTTTATAGTCTAGAAACTGTGATAATCATATTATTTGTTATCTTCTTCTCACCACTACAAATTCTTCAGAGACCTAGCAATGATCAACAGGTTCCTACTCCTCTATTGATTGATGACCAACAACCTGATGATAATACTATGACAATTACTGAAGATATTAATAATATGGATTCTTCTTCCAATCAAATAGCCATCATTCCTCTCTCACAACAGAATCGGGTTCAAGAAGATCAGGGAACTTCACAGATCTCTAAATATCATGCTTTTTCTGAATTTTTAATTGCAGAGTTAAACAAGAGGTATGATCTTAGGCCTAGGGCCGGTCCTGAGAGACCTCCAAAGGAAACCCCAATAATTGAACCACGTACCAAAACTGTTGAAGCTCAAACAACTCTTATTCAACCCTTAGATCAGTGAATTGATACTACCCAAACTGGTAAAAACATTTTGACTGCATTTAATGTTGAAAAAGAATTAGAGATGTTAAGATCCGAATTCCACTATCAAAACTTTCTTAAAACCCTAGTTACAAAAGCCAAGTCACTAAATGGATTCAAAATACCTAGGTTGATGCTGAAGGTAATGTCATAAGTCTGCAAGATGAAGAACCAACAATAGTTTTTGGCCCTAGTTTAGACATGATAGATGAGATAGTGCCTCCTTTCTATGTAACTCTTAACACAAATGATTCCATGTTGTATAATTGTATGCTTAATTTAGGAGCATCACACAACCTTATGCCAAAATCTATCATGGACCATTTGAAACTCGACATAACTAAATCCTACCATGACTTGTACACCTTTGATTCTAAAAGGGTTCCTTGTTTAGGATTGATCAAGGATCTAGTGGTTACCCTTGCCCAAATTCCAGTGAAAAGTGTAGTACTTGATATTGTTGTCACAGATATCCCTCCCAAGTTTGGAATGCTCCTTTCTAGGTCTTGTTGTGCCAAATTAAGGGGAACTCTACAGAAGGATATGTCATATGCTACTATTCCTATTTATGGAGGAGAGCAATTAATATTATATAAAGAGGTAAGATTTGTACATATTGTTTATAAGACTGTCCAGCCAAGGAACCATCCAATTTATGCAATATATCAAGACTTTGGTTGTTTTCAACTCACTTCAAACCAACATAAAACTCAAGTAAAAATTAAAGAGGTAGTTGAAAGTCCTGAACCAAACCAAACTGATATTTGGAAATTGTTCTTTGATGGCTCTTGTATGAAATATGGGGCAGGAGCTGGAGTTGTTTTAATTTTACCTAAAAAAGAAAATATAACCCAATCATGTAAATTAGACTTCGAAGTTACGAATAGTGTGGCTGAATATGAAGCTTTCCTTTTAGGATTTCAATTAGCTAAAAGCTTAAAAGTTTAGAAGTTAAGCATTTTTACTTATTCAGAACTTATTGTTAAGCAAGTAAAAAATGTCTACCAGAAAAAGCACCCTAGACTTAGGTCCTACCAAAATGAAGTATGGGATTCAGTTGAAAACCTCTTTGATGCTTTTAATTTGACTCATATTCCCAGAGATCAGAATATTCACGCAGATGCCTTAGCTGTCACAGCTAGCTCTTTTAAAATTCCTGATCATACTGATGTACTCTATCAGATACAAGTCAAATATAGGCCATCTATCCCAGATAATCTGAAATATTGGCAAATATTCGAAGATGATGAACATTTGAAATTATTTCTGCAGGTAATCAATGATTTTTCATTTCTACAAATTGACGAATATAGAATTGAAACAAACGAAAATGATACTTCAAATTTTAAAACCCAAATTGCTAATCACGACATTATTCAATTATCTAATAATTTTATTCCAAAAGGACTCATTCTTTTAGAAAAAATGTTTGATTAAAATGATGTTTTCCGCAACCCTCAGTCCATTTCTTCAAAAGATGACATAGAAGAGATTGGCATTGGAACAGATGAAGATATTAAAAACATCAAAATATGCGCATCTCTAGACCCTGATATCAAAGATCAATATCTTAAGTTACTGCAAAATTATAAGGATGTTTTTTCTCGGACTTATGTTGATCTAAAGACCTATGATACTTCATTAATACAGCATAAGATTCCTTTGAAACCAACAGCAAAACCTTATCAACAGAAGCTTAGAAGGATAAATCTAGCCCTTCTACCAACTATAGAAATGGAGATTAAGAAAATTCTAGATGCGCAGTTCATCCTCCCTCTTAGATATTCTAATTGGGCTGCAAATCTAGTTCCTGTTAGAAAGAAAAATGGAGAAATAAGACTCTGTGTGGATTTTAGAAATCTAAACAAGGCATCATTAAAAGATAATTATCCTTTTCCCAAAATGGATCAGTTACTTCAAATGGTTTCAGGAGCACAAAGACTTTCTATGCTTGATGGTTTTTCAGGTTACAATCAGGTAAATGTTGATACAGCAGACAGAGAGAAGACAGCCTTTACTACACCCTAGGGTACATTCATGTACGCTAGGATGCCATTTGGCTTAACCAATGCTGGAGCAATGTTTCAGATAGCTATGGACATCGCTTTTATGGGTCAGGTAAATAAATTTGTGGTTATTTATCTTGATGACATAACTGTTTTTTCTAAATCAAATAAGAAACATCTAAAGCACTTGATGAAGGTTTTTTACAGGTGTAAAAAATTTGGAATATCATTGAACCCTAAGAAGTCCTTGTTTGTTGTTAAATAAGGAAAACTGTTGGGCCATATTATTTCAATGGAGGGAGTAGTAATTGACCCCGAATGAGTATCTGCTATTGAAACGTTGACCTTACCTAGAAACAAGAAGGAGATTCAAGCTTTTCTAGGAAAGATTAATTTTCTAAGGAGATTTATTCCAAATTACGCAGAGATTGTAAAAGATATAACTGACATGATCCGAAAGGACCATGAAGTCAAATCGACTCCCTCTTCTAAGCATGCATTTGAACAAATAAAAAGGGCTATCTCTGAAGCTCCCACCTTAGCCAGCCCTGATTATACTAATCCATTCAGTATTTTCTCTTTTGCCTCTGAAACAACCCTTGCTACTATTATGTTACAAAAAAATGAAAATTCCCATGATCAACCCATAGCCTTTTTTAGCAAGGTTATGAGAGATGTTGAGCTTAAATATGAAATCATTGAGAAGCAAGCCTACGCCCTTATTCAAGCCATGAAATCATTCAGAATGTATGTCTTACATTCACCTATTACTGCTTATGTCCCTAATAGTGTTGTGAAAATTGTCCTAACTCAACCAGACACTAATGGGAAAAGAGGTAGATGGATCACTCAAATTCTGGAGTTTGATCTAATTATTAAGACTACCGAGCTAGTAAAAGGTCAAGGATTAGCCAAGCTTCTAGCTGAATCCAACTGCAAAGTTCTTGGAATCAGTTCTATTTTAGAAATACAAGGGAAGAATACACAAGAACCTTCAGTCCTTGCAGAAGGGGAGAATCCATAAGAACCTTCCCTTCATCCTAAAAAAAATAACCCACAAGAACCTTTTCCTTTAGAACAGATCAGTCCTATACACATTGATGAAAAATTCTTGTTGTCAAACTGGTATCAAGATATTGTAAATTTCTTGATCCATTTTGAGTGTCTAGCATCATTCTCCAAAACCCAGTGTAAAACCCTCAAGTTAAAATCAATCAAGTATTGTATTATAAATGCAAATTTATACTGGAAAGATCCACTAAATATTTTTTTATTATGTTTAAAAGAATCATAAACTAAAGGAATCATTGATCAGTTTCATACAGGATTTTGTGGGGAACACTATGCTTGGAGAGCAACAGCATACAAGATTCTAAGGGGAGGATTTCATTGGCCTACATTGTTCTTTCAAGTAGGGGCAAAGGTCAGAGGTTGTGTTCCATGTCAAATGTTTGCTGGTAAACAAAAATTAGCACCTCTTCCACTCATTCCATCAATAGTTTCAGCTCCTTTTTCTCAATGGGGATTAGATTTTATTGGAGAGATTCACACCACTTCAAGTAATCAGCATAGATGGATCATCACTGCAAGAGATTACTTTACTAAATGAGTGGAAGCAATTCCAGTCAGAAATGCTACTAATGCAGTAGTAATTAATTTTATTGAGGAGAATATCTTATCTATATTTGGTTGCCCAACTCAAATTGTCACTGATAATGCAACTTGTTTTTCTAGTGTTAAATTGATTGACTTTTGCCAGAAATATCAGATTCTGTTACATCATTCAACAACATACTACCCTCAAGGTAATGGCCTTGCAGAGTCATCACACAAAAGTCTTGTAAAGGTAATCAAAAAGACTCTAGCTGATCATAAGAAAAGTTGGGATTCACATTTGATTTATATAGTATGGGCAAACAGAATTACTCCAAAGAGGTCAATTGGAAAATCCCCATTTCAATTAGTCTATGGTAAATATGCAATCTTCCTTAAAAATTTGGCCTTCCTTGTTTTAAAATTTCTGCAGGATTCAACAGATGAACTTAATGATTTTTCAAGAAGAATAAATGAGATTATTGAACTTAATGAAAACAGAGATGAAGTTCAACATAAATTGCAAAAATGTCATAATAAGATGAAGGTCTTATTTGACAGAAGAGCCAGGGAAAGGGATTTTAAGGAAGGTGATCTAGTTCTAAGATGGGATGCCAGGAGAGAAGAGAAAGGAAAGCATGGAAAATTTGACAACCTATGGTTTGGACCTTTAGAAATTGTTGAAGTGAAGGGTAACAACAATTTTGTGCTACAGAATCTTGAAGGGCTATATTCCACTTATCATGTAAATGGAAGGTTTCTCAAACATTACATTCAATACTAAGAGTTGAAATAGTTTCCATTGTAAATACTCCGGTTTTCTTTTACCTTTCAACATGTTAGTGTGATTTTTCTTATAGCAAGAACTCCATAGCCCGAGGAAAAGGCACATGGATCTGCAAGTTCTCTGCATTCCACAGGAGAAAGCAGTCCCCAGTTGGAGACAATGTTGTAGCATTTTTTGGTTTTGATAAGATAGAATATTTGAAAAAAGTGTTAAGTTAGGATATGGACATAACAATAGTGAATAGAATGTTTTAGAAATATATCTTGATGATGATGTCCATATCAAAGAAAATGTTAGGTTAGATGTCCTAAAAAATGAAGACACAAAGAAAATGTTAGATTAGAAAGAAAAGAAAACAAATAAACACTAAAAGTGAGCAAGTCTAAATTCCACTACTATTGTTTATGCAAAATAATGGTTGTGTGCATCTTGTCTTAAATGCCATTATTAGCTCTGAAGTGCAGTGCTGACTTTTTGGAGGTCAACGGAAAGATTCAGTCGTCTTTGATGTTCTTAAAGGGGTCCTACATGGGCCATTTTCCACTTCTTCCCTTATCTCGCTCACACTTTACCTTTCCCGCTTCCTTTTTTAAACTTCTAATCCTGACAAAACATCCCTTTGGCCTTAGCCCCAAGCTTGAAAGCTAAAATACCCATAAAACCTTACCCAATGTCTTACGTTCTTATAGCACATTCCCCGAAGAAATCTTGTACCTTCACCACATCTCCTCTGACGATCTACCCCACCAATCCAATGGCCCACATTTCACCCGATCAATGCAACATGCCTGATCATTCTCCGCCATTAGATCATCCCCGCCAGATCTAACGGTCCTCGCTCATATCACACGGGCAACTAGCATGAAAAGTACCTGCCCGATGAGGGTGGTTTCTCTCTCTCCTCCACCGCTACATGTCATCCATTGAATGGCATCGGGCGAGTTCTGACACTTTCCGCTTACCGCCTGAGGCCCTTCCGATAAAAACCATTACCACTCAAATCAAACCACCCCTGGGTGATATCACCTGCGCGCCTCTTCCACCCGATAGCCGTCTGATTTGTCCACCTGAGATCTAACGGTCCGGACATGTCCTGCTCCCACCATGACCTCAAATTCCCTACACACGATCTCCACCGTACGTCTCCCTTGGTCTGACGGCCATCATTCACAATCACTCCCAATTTTCTATCCGCCCATGCACTCCATACCCCACGTCATGTCTGTTACACGAAGAAGAAGATGGCCAACTCTGTCATTTTGGTGATAGTCTAACCATGAAACTGAATTAGCAGAGAGCACGTCCGAAGGAGCAAAGGACACAACACGTTTCAGCAACCGAATTAAACAATCATGGAACTCCACTACCATGATCAATCTGACCACCTAGAGGACAGCACAGTACCAGAACTAATCAGGTTTTCATAGTGGAGAAAGCAACTATGTTCAAAGACGCTATCAAACAGTTAATGGTAGTTGGTGGTCAATTAAGACCCCTCCATCCCTAAATGGCTAAGGGCCATTGTAATGATAGATCATAAATAGACAGAAGAAAGATGTAATCAGTGTTGGAAATTCTGTTTCGGTTCAACTTCTGGAGACTGTAGATATTTTGTAACTTACAGCGTCTCATCTTCATTTTCAGTAATGCAAGCTTCTTTTGTTGTTAATTTCTCAGTGCCCATTTCTCTTCTGTTCTAAGCTGGTGCCTGAAGTGTTGTATTCATGATTTCTTCTACGTCTAATGCTAGATAATTGTCATCTTATTTTGGGATTAGACAATTGAATGTATCAGTGAGTAGGTCACTCAGGTTTCTTCTGTATCAAATGCAAGATAATTGTCATCTTATCTCTGCATTGATAGATTAGATTTGCAAGTTTCTTTACTAGTTGCAGCTGGCCATCATACATTATGTATGCATCTACTGGTGTGGTTAGTATTCTTCATCTATTCACCTAATTCCCAAATTGTTGAGCATTGGTGGTCTAAAGCCTTGTATTCTGAGGGTGTTTGTGCATGTCTGGAGTGAAAAAAGAGTAGAAGTGGTTATCTAATTTGAACCAAACCATCACCCATCCCAATAAGTTCCTAGAACCATATTGAAGATTATATGTTACCAGGCATCTCCAAGCTACAACCTAGGAGAGTTTTCTAGAGCCCTAACATAATTGGCGCTGTTGCCGGGGAGAGGAGATTGAAGCTCAGCTTCCTTGGGAGAACAACACAGATCCAGCTTTGATGATAGACAAAGTCTGGACACATTCTATTGGAGGCCGAAACTCTTGGCGACTCCACATCACAGTTCTAGCTCAGTTTGTGAGGCACACTCAGAAAAATCCTCAGAAATCTCCAGTTGACCTGGTGCCTGACCCTGAGAAGATTATCAAGGAAAGAAAGACATCACAAAGGGGAGCATCAGGATCAGGTAAACCTAAACAAGCTTATGCATCTCTTCGAGAAGGGCTTGTAACAGAGCACATACATGTTGAGAATATAACCTTTAGCACTAGCAGTGAAGAAAAATCTTCGGAGATTCTTAAAACTCCTTATTCTTTAGGCCCTCCTTTGGATTTCAGCCCAAAGGAAACCTCCGATCATATTCATTTAACCCTGTCAGTCATTTCTCAACTCCCTACCTTTTAGACTGCCAACACTCTTTCATCTACCCCAATCATGGCAGGCCCACAAGCACCCACCAAAATGGAAAGAATCATAGCTGCTAGGTATGGGCCCTTAGTATTGCCTACTCCTTTGAATGCCATGCCTGTAGGAGAATATCAGAAGTACATGCCTAAGTTCACTAGGACCAAAGAAGTCACAGCAGAAGAACATCTTGAGTCATTCTATAGCTATGCTGATAACCTAGATATTAGTGAAGATGATGTATGGATGAGAGTATTCGTCCAAAGCCTAGATGGAGAGGCTAGAAAATGGTTTATAGAATTAACCCCTAGGTCTATAACAGAAATTGAGGCATTAGATGATGTGTTCCTAAAGCATTGGAGGGATAAGAAAGATTTGCTCTATTATCATACTGAGTTTGGAAACCTAAAAAGGAAAATGGTGAGTCATTGTTCAATTTCAATAAAAGTTTCAACCGCATGTATAGCAAGATACCAGCTGAAGTGAAACCTACTCCCACCTCTACCAAGCTCACCTATGCCAATGCCTTTGATTCTGACTTCTGCCTAGTATTGAGAGAAAGAAGATGTGCTTCTTTGGCTGAAATTCAAGATGCAACCTTGGAAGTAGAGTCCAACATCATGGCTACAAAGAAACTCAATGGACATGTTGACCGAAGGAGACAGAGGGGTGAATCTTCCTCATCTTCAGACCCCAAAATAGATAAGATGACCAAGATGATAGAGTCACTAGCCTCTGAAATCTCCAAATTAAAAGTTGAGCAGCATCAAGGGAAGGGAAGAGTTCCTAACACCTTTGGTCCTAGAAATATGATTCCATATAGAAGAGCAAATGAGCAGTTGCAGATCATGCAAAGGGGAAAAGATGCTAATCAAGACCAAAGAGTGAAGACCCCTTTCCGGAATGCAGTCATGGAGGAGGAGAAGTTCGATGAGGAGGATGAGATCCACTGCATGGAAGACGAAGGCAGTGCTTCCTTTTTTACATTAGTTGCCTATGAGGAGTCATTACTCAAGGATCGCCCCAGCCAAGAGTGGAACAGAGAAGCTGTTCTGCAAACTGAATATCAGCAGAGATATAACCTGAGGTCAAGGATGAGTAATGGCAAAGAAAGCCCTGTCCAAAGAGCTGTTGTTCCCACAGAGCAGCAGATTAGCAAGAAAAAGTGACCAGTAGTTGATTCCAACATCCTCAAAGCACCAACTGAAGAGGTAAGAAGTCCTGACAAGTCCCCTTCCCCTTTCAGTTTTGAATTAGAAGTCAAGAAGTTGAAAATATTTGTACCTCTAATAGAACTAGTAAAGAATGAGACCTTTAAGAAACCCATCCTTGATGCCCTTGAGCTCAAAGCCACACAAGCATCAAACGACTATGTGAATTTACAAGATGACAAACCTGCAGTTGTGCTTAGCCCAATGACTGAACCTGCTGATGACAATTCCCCGTTATGTCTCCTTGACTATTCATGACAAAACCCTTCACAACTATCTGCTGGACATAGGTGCTAGCCATAATCTAATGCCAAAGGTTGTAATGGATGAGTTAGGCCTTGACATCACTAGGCCTTATCATGACTTATTTTCTTTCGATTCTAGGAAGGTGAAATGTTTGGGGTTAATCAAAGACCTGGCCATCACCTTATCTCAACTACCCATGAAGAGCATGATGATGAATATTGTAGTGGCAGATGTCCCCCCCAAGTTTGACATGCTACTTTCTAGAGGATGGATTAAGAGGTTGGGTGGGACATTGCAAAATGACCTATCCTATGCCACTGTCCCAGTTTTTGGAGGAGAAAGAAGGAGATTATACAAAGAAGCTCAGCTAGCCTATATCATTAGTGATGAGAAGCATCCCACTAATCATCCCATCTATGTTGTTGATACTGACTTTGGAGCTTGTATTCTCCAAATAGAAGAATCTCAGTTGGCTTCCATGCAGCTCAGGAAATCAGCTTGTAAGGTCACAGAGGAAGAAGGTCCACAAATTTGGGACATGTTCTTTGATGGAGCTTGCTCTAGGGAAACTGCAGGAGCAGGTGTAGTGCTGGTATCCCAACACAGGAATGCATACATCTGTCTTTCAAGCTAACTTTTCAAGTCACAAATAATATAGAAAGTATGAGGCTTTGATCTTAGGCTTGAATGCTGCTAAAGAAATGGGAATCAGAGACATAAAGGTGTTTGAAGATGTCGATCTCATCATTCAACAAGTGAACAAAATGTTCCAAGCAAAGCACCCAGGGCTGAAAGCATACAGAGATGAAGTATGGAGGCTCAAATATTCTTTTAGTAGCTTTCGTATCTCATATATTCCCAAAGTTAAGAATCAGCTTGCTGACTCCCTTGTTGTGTCTGCTAGTATGTTTGTTCCTCCTTTACCCCCTAGATTGACTTATGAAGTCCAAGTGAAATATAGACCATCCTTGCCCGAAAATGTCAAGAACTGGAAAGTTTTTGAGGATGATGATGAATTCAATAGGCTTCTACAGTTCATTGATGAATTCTCTGAAATGCAAATTGATCAAGAGAATGAAGAAATGTAGGAATGTCATCAATCCCAGCTACGAAACAAAATTGGTCAGGACAGCATTATACAGCTGCCTAGTAACCATATACCTAAAGGGATGATACTTCTAGAGAAGTTGTTTGACCATAATGATGTACCTTATAAGCTTGCCCAACAATAAATGAGTCTACAGTCCATAGACACAATATAGGGATTCCAGATCATCCAAATTACATAAAACTGTCCACCCACTTGTCTGTTGCCAAAGTTCTGAATATTGCAACCTGATGAAGCAGTTCGCTGATGTCTTTGCCTGGGAGTACAGTGACCTTAAGACTTATGACAAAAACATCATCCAACATAAGATTCCATTGGAGAAAGACACCATCCATTTTAAGCAGAAGCTAAGGCCTATCAGCCCTCTATTACTACCTTTCATCGAAAAATAAATTAAGAAACTGTTGGCTGCCAAGATCATAGTTCCCCTAAGATACTCAAAGTAGGTGGCTGAGTTGGTGGTAGTAAGGAAGAAAAATGGAGAAATAAGGCTTTGTATTGACTTCAGAAATCTCAACAAATGCTCTAAGAAAGACAACTACCCCCTGCCCAAAATGGAACATTTGCTCCAAAAAGTTTCAGGGGCTAGAGTTATGTCTTTCTTGGATGGATTTTCAGGCTACAATCAGGTTGTTGTACACCCAGAAGATCAAGAAAAGACTGCCTTCACTACTCCTTAGGGCACTTTCATGTACTCCAAGATGCCTTTTGGACTGATGAATGTTGGGGCTACCTTTCAGAGGGCCATGGACATAGCCTTTGTGGGAGAGAAGGACAAGTTTGTCCTTATCTACCTGGATGACATAACAGTTTTCTCCAGCAGTCACGAGGATCATTTGCAGCATTTGAGGAAGGTGTTTCTTAAGTGCAGAAGGTTTGGAATCTCAGTGAATCCCAAGAAGTCACAGTTTTCTCTAGAAGAAGGCAAGCTTTTAGGGTACATTGTTTCTGCCACAGGTGTCAAGATCGACCCAGAAAGAGTTAAATAAATCCAGACATTGTATGTCCCAAGGTCAAAGAAGGACATTCAATCCTTTTTGGGTAAGATCAATTTTGTAAGGAGGTTTATTCCCAATTTCGCAGAACTAGTGAAGCACATCACCTCCATGTTAAAGAAGGGGTCAGAGATAAAATGAACAGAGGCTGCAAGAAGATCTTTTGAAGCCATCAAAAGAGCTATCACAGAAGCTCCCACTTTTGTCAGCCCAGACTACATTAAGCACTTTTGTATTTTCTCTTTTGCTTCTTATGATACACTTGCAGCAGTCTTATTGCAGAGAAATGATGAAGGTATAGAACACCCAGTAGCCTTCTTCAGCAAAACCTTGAGAGATGCTGAATTAAGGTATGACCTTACTGAGAAGCAGGCCTATGCTCTCATAAAGTATTTAAAGGCATTCCAATTTTACATTCTGCACTCCAAAGTGGTTGCCTATGTACCTTCAGCTTCAGTAAAGGATGTCCTTACATAGCCAGATGTTGATGGAAGAAGGGTCAAGTGGGTTGCAAAACTCATAGAGTTTAGTATAGACGCAAAGCACACCAATCTTGTCAAAGGCCAAGGCCTGGCTAAGCTTATGGCTGAGGAAAATTGCAGTCTGCTGGACATAAATTGCATGGGTGCAGATTCAGAGGTTGAACAAGCAGAGGAGGCAACAAAAGAACGAAAGCAGAACTAGTCATTAGCTGAGAATTTGGCTTCTTATGATTGGTATTCCAGTATAGCTCATTTCCTGTTGAAACTAGAAGTCCCTCCAGGGCTTAGCTCAAGTCAAGCCAGAACCATCAAGCTCAGAGCAGCCAAGTTTTGTATTAATAGGAACCTACTTTATTGGAAGGACCCAGCTAGAATCCTCTTAAGATGTCTAGACAAAGAGCAGTCTGTGGAAGTCATGCACCAGTTCCATTCTAGCATCTGTGGAGGACATCATTATTGGAAAACCACAGCCCACAAGATCTTGAGAGCTGGGTATTATTGGCCCACTCTATTCTCTAATGTGTTTTCATTTGTGAAATCTTGTGACAAGTGCCAGAGATTTGCAGGAAGGCAACAGCTGAAATCCTTGCCCCTGAAGCCAATACATGCTAGTGGCCCTTTCCAGTAGTGGGGTTTGGATTTCATAGGGGAGATTAATCCACATTCCAGTGGCCAGCATAGATGGATTTTAGTAGCCACTGATTATTTTACCAAATGGATTGAGGCCATCCCCACTAAGAAAGCTGATCACCAGGTTGTCATGAAATTCTTGACAGAAAACATTTTCACTAGGTTTGGTTGCCCAACCAAATTGGTTACAGACAATGCAACAACTTTCAGGGAAAAATAGTTGGTGGACATGTGTGAATCAATGGGCATTAAATTAGTGCATTCCACCTCATATTATCCTCAAGGTAATGGCCTAGCAGAATCATCCAATAAAAGCCTAGTAAGGATAATCAAAAAGCTACTGGAAGACAACAAGTGGAGCTGGGATTCCAAACTGAAGTTTGCATTGTGGGCTGACAAAGTTACCATCAAGAAGTCCATAGGTAATTCTCCATTCAAGCTGGTATATGGCACTGAGGTTGTTTTTCCAATCCAATTGATCCTCCCTGTGGCCAAATTCTTGCAAGAAGAGCAGAACGAGATAAGTGACATGGCAAGGAGGATGAGTGACTTGGCTGAAGTTCATCAGATCAGAGATCAACTGATTGAGAGGTCTGCAATACATCAAAGGAAAATCAAGGAAGCTTTTGACAGAAAGGCAAAGATGGACAATTTTCAGGTTGGTGACTGGGTTCTCAAATGGGATGCACTGAAGGAAAAGAAAGGAAATCATGGTAAATTTGATGCTCTATGGACATGACCATTTGTTATCTCTCAGGTCCAAGAGAACAATACTTTCATGCTGCAAAGTTTGAAAGGAGAAACTATTTTTGATGGCCCAATCAATGGGTGATTTTTGAAAGTTTATTTTGTTTAGGGCTTTTAGGCCTCAGTATTATGAATATGTTATTTTTCAAAGTTTTAGTGTAGGCTTAGATAGACTCCATACCCAATGGAATACTAGGTAATATTTCTGATCTTGTTTCTTATGTAAAAGGCAGTGGTCTACGGTTCTTGAAAGCTCACAGGAAGGATTTCATCCCCAAAAGGAGCCAGTGTTAGCCCTGAAGTGCAGTGTTGACTTTTTGGAGGTCAATGGAAAGATTCAGTCATCTTTGATGTTCTTAAAGGGGTCCTACACAGGCCATTTTCCACTTCTTCCCTTATCCCGCTCACACTTTACCTTTCTCGCTTCCTTTATTAACCTTCTAATCTTGCAAAAACACCCCTTTGCCCTTAGCCCCAAGCACGAAAGCCAAAATACCCATAAAACCTTACCCATATGTCTTGCGTGCTTATAGCACATTCCCCGAATACATCTCATACCTTCACCCCATAAAACCTTACCCATATGTCTTACGTGCTTATAGCACATTCCCCAAAGACATCTCATACCTTCACCACATCTCCACCGTCGATCTACCCCGCCAATCCAATGGCCCACATTTCACCCAATCAACGCAACATGCCTAAGCGTTCTCCGCCGTTATATCATCCCCACCAGATCTAACGGTCCTCACTCATATTTCACGGGAAACTAGCACGAAAAGTACTCACCTGATGAGGGCGGTTTCTCTCTCTCCTCCACCACTACGTGTCATCCATTGAATGGCATCGGGCGATTCTGACACTTTCCACTTACCACCTGAGGCCCTTCCGATAAAAACCATTACCACTCAAATCAAACCACCCCTGGGTGATATCACCCGTGCGCCTCTTCCACCCGATAGACATCTGATTTGTCCACCTGAGATCTAACGGTCCAGACATGTCCCGCTCCCACCACGACATCAAATTCCCTACATACGGTCTCCACCATATGTCTCCCTTGATCTGATAGCCATCATTCACGATCACTCCCGATAGTCCATCCACTCATGCACTCCATACCCCACGTCTTTTCTATTACACAAAGAAGAAGATGGCCAACTCTATCAGTTTGGTGATAGTCTAACCATGAAACTGAATTAACAGAGAGAATGGCCGAAGGAAGAAACGACATAGCACGACTCAGCAACTGAATTAAACAGTGATGGAACTCCACTGCCATGATCAATCCAACCACCTAGAGGACAGTACGGTACCATAACTGATCAAGTTTTTATAGTGGAGAAAGCAACTATGTTCAAAGATGCTATCAAACAGTTAATGGTAGTTGGTGGTCAATTAAGACCCCTCCATCCCTAAATGGCTAAGGGCCATTGTAATGATAGATTATAAATAGCCAGAAGAAAGATGTAATTAGGGTTGGCAATTGTGTTTCGGTTCAAATTTTGGAGACTATATATATTCTGTAACTTGTAGTGTCTCATCTTCATTTTCAGTAATGCAAGCTTCTTTTTTTGTTAATTGCTCAATGCCCATTTCTCTTTTGTTCTAAGTTGGTTCCTGAAGTGCTATATTCATGATTTCTTCTACGTCTAATGCTAGATAATTGTCATCTTATTTTGGGATTAGACAATTGAATGTATCAGTGAATAGGTCACTCAGGTTTCTACTGTATCAACTGCAAGATAATTGTCATCTTATCTCTGCATTGATAGATTAGATTTGCAAGTTTCTTTACTAGTTGCAGCTGGCCATCATACATTTTTTATGCATCTGATGGTGTGGTTAGTATTATTCGTCTATTCACCTAATTCCCAAATTGTTGAGCATTAGTGGTCTAAAGCCTTGTAGTCTGAGGGTGTTCATGCATGTTTGGAGTGAAAACAAAGTAGAAGTGGTTATCTGGCTTGAACCAAACCATCACCCATCCCAATAAGTTCCCAGAACAATATTGAAGATTATATGTTACCAGGCATCTCCGAGCTACAACCTAGGAGAGTTTCCTGGAGCCCTAACATCCACAACCTATGACAGTCAAATAGTTTAATCTTGACTGCTTCGTGCTTTAAATTTGATGTTATAGTTATAAAATAAATATCTGGCCAAACTGTTTAATCTTGGCAGATCAGTAGTTAGGTAGAGAAAAATAAGGTGCTCATTAGTTTAATCTGAGCCCGTGGAGGTTATAAGGGTAGATTTAGATAGTTTTCTTTTGTAAAATAAGAAGAAAGGAAAAGGGTTTGCTAGCTTAAATGCACCCATTAAGTGAAGAAAAAATGATAGGATAAGTAAAGGGTAAGTAGAATAAAGGTTTCAAAAGTTTGATTATTGATTGGACAAAATCTACATTCATCATGTTTCTATGTCCATGAGGCAATTACACAAAGCAAATGAAGGTCTACAAGATCAATTAATTAACCTCCCTCATCCCCATCCATTCCTGTATTTAATAATTTCCCCTTCCTACCTTCATACACTCATATTCACTCATTTTCCATAAAAAACCCTTTTCCCAAGGTCAAAACCCTTTTTACCTAGGAAAAGTAAAAACCCATGTAAAATCCCCTTTGACCCAAAAAACCCACAAAAGTTGTTTAGCCTAATTAATGTTATATATCAATATATATATATAGATAGATAGATAGATAGATAGATAGATAGATAGATATATATATATATATATATATAAGGCAAATAACTTATTAAAAAGCACAATACTTAGTGTATTTCCCTTTTCCGCCTATATTTCCCCTTTTCGCATGTATTTCCCCTTTTTCCGCTCACATTTTCATATTAACGCTAACTATAGTATTAAACCCCTAAAGTCCCTTTCTCATATATATTAACTCCCTTTAATAAAATAGCCCGAAACCTTAAGTTTTATAATAAAACTATGCATTTTCATTACATATCGCAATATTGGCAGATCGCAACCTTTCAACCTACATCTGCTTTCCCCGATTGCAATATGTGATGTACAAAGGACCTGGACTCGATGTTATATATATCACAATGTATTGCCATATCGCATCCATGTCCATCGCAAGTCCCGCTAATAACATAACCCTCCACCATTGCAAAATGCGATTGCGATGGGCCCAGACCTGACGTGGACATATATATATATATATATATATATATATATATATATATATATTCCATAGCCATATCGCATCTGCCTCCCTTCGCAAGTCCTGACTGAAGTAATAACCCTTTGCCATTGCGATCTCCGATTATGATTGTGATGTGATTTACGATGGGTACCCGAACCCAATCGCAATATTAACCATCTTTTATTTCCACATCGCATCCGGTCCCTATCGCATTCCTTTGCGATGGGCCTTCCTCCGCTAAACTGCGATTGTGATATGCGATATGAACTCGGACTCGAATTCATTTATCCGCCTGAGTTCATAAAATTTCAAGTCTGTCATGTGAGTTTTGCAAAGGATTTCTTTGTTAAATCGTTTTTACGATCTAAACGAAGAAATATCCTAAAACCTTCATTTAACCACTAATCTTAGTTTTAATACATAATAAGGCCATTGCCACCATAATTAATCGTCAGGACCCTCCGCGTTGCTCTTTCACTCCACCACTATTTGTTGTGCCCGATAATTCAAATGGTTAACTATTTTCCCGTTTAAACAAAAAATCACCATTCTCGCTCTGTTTTGCTTGTTTTCACAGTAAGCCCTCCATAAACCTCTATGACTAATAAAACCATGGATTTACCTTTCGATACGCCCTGGACTCCTTCCGATATCCTTTAAAGCTCAATAAAGCCATTAAAGCCCTCCTCTGTCACCTGCGATTTCTTAACAATTTATGTGTTTTCCAGGTAAAGACTTCTATTCCAGGCTTACAAAGAAAAGCCTACATGCAGTTTGAAGATAAATATAAAAGGATTTACTGTTGAAAAACATAGTAAAAACCCTGAAATTCACAGTAAAGGAAAAAAGGAACACAGTAAAGGTTAATCATCAAGGTTAAATGATTTTCACAGAGTTTAAAGAGTATAAGATGAAAGATCAAATGAAGAAATCAACCAAGCATAAAGGACTGAAATAGTCAAGCAGCTGAAAGGGGAAAAATATCAAACAATAAAGCCAGCACAACCTGAATAAAAGGGGACAGCAAGAAGCAGTTCAATAGCTGCTCCTATCTTCTTACATAAAGATCTTTCCTTTCCTAGAATAAACCTTAATCAGTTGTTAGGATATTTTCTAGTTGTGGAGCGATAAAAAGGTGTCTTGTGAACTCCTAATTACCTCACATTAATTATCAACCCAGGGACAACTTTTTATTTCAAGGGTGTACTCTGTCTGAGGCGGCTATTTTCTTAAGAGTAATGTTTCGCAGTATAGTGCTTAAAACCCAAAAGTAAATGAATGCTTGAAACGAAATCTAATTGAAACAGCAAGAAACTAAAATGTCTTAAACTAAATCATTCATTCAAACAACCATCAATCGAGGATATAGTAGCAATAACTCATTCCTCTAGAAATTGATGAAGGAAAAGGAATTAGAGTATGGATCATGGATCTGGGAGCATAATAGCGTCTGCTGTGTCTCACGACAGCCTTGATCCTCCTCCCACACTAAAACAGTAAATGCAAGTAAATGGAATGGAAATTAGAGCATGGACCAAAGATCTGGGAGCTAAGCAGCGGCTTGCTGACTCACTACAGCTTTAGACCTTCTCTCACACCAAAGCAATAAAGGCAAGTAAATAAATCAGCAGAAAGTAAAACGGAACAGCGAAATGGAAATGGGACAGCAATAAATGATGCAGCAGTAAAATGGAACAACAATAATCAAATGGAACAACAGCAATCAAATGGAACAGCAAACTCTGATGTATGTACGCGTTCTATACTATTGTAGCGATCCAAGAGTAATGTATGATGTGACTATGTTTCTGAGCAAAGTGATATTATCTTCAAGCCTCACAAATACTTATTTTATATGAATCCAATAATGATAACATTCATACCAATATCTTGCTGTAGAAATGGATGCAATTCGAATAGATTCAGTTTGTGTAATACAGAGACGTGAATTAAAGAACTTATTCAGCTTCAGATATTAATTAAGAAGCATAGTCTATCATATAAAAGATATATCGGATTACTGAAACAAGAGAAATAAGCAAACCACACAAATCACCGTATGATACAAAGGCAAGTGTCCTTCGGAGCCGGGCCCTTAGCTGCCGATGGTACACCGCCTTAGATTACTCCAGACGCAGAGACGGAATGAACACCAAGTCTTTTATATTAATTGCATCCACAAAAGTATAACAAAGTCAGGTCTCAATGAGACTCAGCGATCAAAGTTTATTCCGAGAGTGTAAAATTACAAAAGCAAATCTTCCCTCCTCTGATCTTTGGTTTCATTTAAATAAAGAAAGATCAGAGCATAGATAATTACAACATGATAAATTTGGATTGATTCTAACTAGATGATCAACAAGAAAATATATTCCCTCTCATCTCTTCAACAAAAGCAAGACGAATTTGGGTTTACAGCTGAGATTTGGAGCGCGGCCGCAACTGCAAATCTGAGAAAATCGTGCTCAAAGAACCCTGCATTTCTCCCTGTACAAGCCGAATTTGGGCAATCTGTTCTTTGAAAGAAGATAATTGGGCCCGTTCTGGACAAAACCCATGTTCCGGATTTTCCAAATTCGTCTTCATTTGCTCATAATCTTAACCGCAAAACTGTCACTCCTTAAACCAGCGAATTTCTGAGTTGGCTGATTTAAAAATCAAATCTTCAATCTGGAAGTTACTTTGGAGGCTAAAAATGGTAAATAAGGTTACAACCAACTTATTAGAACTATCATTGGTAAAATAATGCATAATAATCAATTTATTAGAAATAAAGGAGAATAAATAATATTTATTCATGAGAGCATAAATAATTAATAAAATGGATTTAAATGATAAATTATAATAAATGGCATGATGAAGAATGGTAGAAATGGGTGAAATAAACGTTCACAAGCGACAATAATAATGGTATATTAACGACTCTACACACCCCCACACTCAATATATTGCATGTCCTCATGCAACGAAAACTGAATATATTGCATGTCCTCATGCAACCCAAAGACAAAAACCCATGTGTTAACCAAGCAATAAAAAAAAATATGTTCATCTCAGCTCATGAAATGGATAGAACAAATGAATTCTTCCTTAATTAATGAATATTCAATTTTAGTAATCTTGATGAAGGCATAACAATTTTTACATTGACATTCAATTATATGTATATATGAAGTTGCAACAAAATATGATATATGTAACAGCAAACTTCATGAACCATTTTCTCAAAAACTACAAACCAGCTTTTGTTGAAATTTGGCAAGTAAATTTATAATATATGAATGCCTTTATGATCCAAAAATCATATTGTTTTGATGCATGGATCATGAGATATAAACAAAATGGCTGTAGGTGAGAGTGCATGATTTCCGAAATTTTATGAACCATTATTTCTTGAAATTGTGTGGGTTTGTATTAATGATAGGTATGTGTTTTCCAAAAATTACAAGAATTGGGTTCATAGTTTTTAAAAAATATGTGGAAATCAAAAAATGAAATTGTATGCCTTAAATAAGGAAGAAAGTAGAAAATATCCATCATGCATAGCAATTCCTCCCCCTCTCTGAAAAATTAGCATGTCCTCATGCGATGCTAGAAAACAAATAGAGGTGGTTGCTACCAGCTGTTGAATTCTATGCTTGGTGTAAAACAACATGGAATAAGGGCGGTGTTGAGAGTGAATAAGAATAGCAATGGATGATAAAGAATATAAATGGCGTGGTGATAAGAAAAAAATGAAGGAACACGCCCCCATACTCGGAAATGATATGCTGCTGAAAAATGGGAAGTGGTAGAAATGAAGGATGGTAAATAATGCTCAAAATGGATTTTCATTAGATTCTCCCAAATTTATAATAAATTAGAAAACTATGCAATTTTACCTCAAGTTTTACCTCCAAAAATGTGGAATGACATATATGGACTGGCAGTTGTTGAAGCTGATGTAGATAGATTTGGTGTTGAACGTGATGCAAAAGGTGGAATCCAGAGAAGCACATCATGTCTGAAGAATTGTTCACGTTCGCGAGCCTCTACTGTGAAGTGCAATAGTGTGGTCATGCTACGAATAGAATTTTTCTCATACTTGTTGTTCTCTTGTAAACAAAGCACTATTTTGCATACAAGGTGCTTGAATCCATAGTGTTAGCTTTGAATAGCAACAGATAAGATGCATGCAAAATTGCAATTAGAAAAACTTATGTATACATGCAACACTAATATGTTGTCAAATCAACAAGGTATGGCAAAGTGTAGTAATCATATCGCATGCAATTCCATAATGCATACATTCCCCCCCTCCAATTGGAAAATGGATTCCATAACCATAAAGCATATGAAAGGGGTGGTGTTGATGGCAAGGCAAGGGAGTGAACAATACAATAGTAAATGAAGCAGAGTACACTTATCAATGATAGGACGGTGAAAATTATGGTTATTTTGAGAGCAAAGTGTGTAAAGATAGTTATGAATAAGAGATAGGACGCTTTGGAGTGATGATAGTTTATGCAAAACGAAAAAGGACAACAATATGCTAAAAAGATGCTTTGCTGACGGTATTCTAGTTGAAAATGATGTGATTGATCATAAAACAATTTCTCATGCATAAAGGTTCAAACAGGGAAAAAGTTAAGGAAATAACTTCTCTGATAAAAATAAAATAAGAAAAGGGTATTATAATAATAATTGACGAAAAGATATAACTTCAATACCATAAGCAGAGCCCCTGCTGCCAGCAGGCGTCCATAGCCTCGGCAGGGTTGCTTTTTAACCCATATGAGCCAGAATCCTCAATTTATAAGTAGAGAGTTTCAGTGTTGTTCTACAGAAGAGATCAATGTGCTGGCATGGTAACCAGATAATCACACTGCCATTCACTGGGATGTAGCAAAAGTGATCAGGCCGGCTCGTGATGAGACCTCCTGTTCCAAGGATAATTTGGCTATCCAATGGATCATAACCCTGGTGTGGTGGCCATAATGGGAATGTCACTTTGTTACAGCCTTATGAACATGGTAGGCTGGCTCGTAATGAGACCCCCTATCCTCCATCTGCGAACAAAATTTTGTTGTTATTGCATATTTTTATGATAAAATGAGGGAGGCTCAGTACTCCTTAAGAGCAGGGATGGCAGAAGAAGTTGAAGATGTCAATAGAAAAAAATATACCCATAATCTCATTTATTACAGACAGAGAAGATTATAACCAGGAAGGGTGGAACCAACATGGTATTAAGATGATCAATCAGTATCATGTACAGCAGAAAACAATGCAGTAAAGTAATATATAAATAATTGTGTCTCTTTTGAAAAAAAATCTATCATCAAGGAGCTGTCCTGTTAAAGATCATAACGTGAATGATAATACTTGCTTCAAAAGAATCCATAATTCTTGTCCTCATAAAAATAGTGTACTTCATGCCATGAAAGAGAATCAGGAGAATGTGGTTGAGCTGACTATGAATAATCCCACAAGAGAAAGGAAAGGGGTTGCCCTCAAAAATATTCCCAAAGTGTTGCTCTTTTGAATGAACAGCAAAAACACTCAAAAAGTGGTGTTCTGTATAGGGAACATTAAAGAAAATGCACACCAAAAACACAGAAAACGCGAAAATGCAAATGTCGTTCCTTTTGAAAGAGAAGAATCCATGCAAGCAAAAACTCGAACTGCTGTTCCTTTTGAAAAAGGAACAGCAAAAACTCAAACTGCTGTTCCTTTTGAAAAAGGAACAGCAAAAAACTCAAATTGTTGTTCCTTTTGAAAAAGGAACAGCAAAAACACACCAAATGCTGTTCCTTTTGAAAAAGGAACAACAAAAAACTCAAACTGTTGTTCCTTTTTCAAAAGGAACATCAAAAAACTCAAACTGCTGTTCCTTTTAAAAAAGGAACAGCAAAAAACTCAAACTGTTGTTCCTTTTGAAAAAGGAACAGCAAAAACACACCAAATCCTGTTCCTTTTGAAAAAGGAACAGCAAAAAACTCAAACTGTTGTTCCTTTTTCAAAAGGAACAGCAAAAACACACCAAATGCTATTCCTTTTGAAAAAGGAACAGCAAAAACACAAACTGTTGTTCCTTTTGAAAAAGGAACAGCAAAAAACTCAAACTGCTGTTTCTTTTGAAAAAGGAACAGCAAAAACACACCAAATGTTGTTCCTTTTGAAAAAGGAACAGCAAAAAACTCAAACTGCTGTTCCTTTTTAAAAAATGAACAGCAAAAAACTCAAACTGTTGTTCCATTTGAAAAAAGAACAGCAAAAACACACCAAATGTTGTTCCTTTTGAAAAAGGAACAGCAAAAACACAAACTGCTGTTCCTTTTGAAAAAGGAACAACAAAAAACTCAAACTGTTGTTCCTTTTAAAAAAGGAACAGCAAAAAACTCAAACCGTTGTTCCTTTTGAAAAAGGAACAGCAAAAACACAAACTGTTGTTCCTTTTGAAAAAGGAACAGCAAAAACACAAACTGTTGTTCCTTTTAAAAAAGGAACAGCAAAAAACTCAAACTGTTGTTCCATTTGAAAAAGGAACAGCAAAAACACACCAAATGCTGTTCCTTTTGAAAAAGGAACAGCAAAAACACAAAATGCTGTTCCTTTTGAAAAAGGAACAGCAAAAAACTCAAACTGCTGTTCCTTTTGAAAAAGGAACAGCAAAAACACACCAAATGCTGTTCCTTTTGAAAAAGGAACAGCAAAAAACTCAAACTGCTGTTCCTTTTAAAAAAGGAACAGCAAAAAACTCAAACTGCTGTTCCATTTGAAAAAGGAACAGCAAAAACACACCAAATGTTGTTCCTTTTGAAAAAGGAACAGCAAAAACACAAACTGCTGTTCCTTTTGAAAAAGGAACAGCAAAAAACTCAAACTGTTGTTCCTTTTGAAAAAGGAACAACAAAAACACACCAAATGCTGTTCCTTTTGAAAAAGGAACAGCAAAAACACACCCAACGTGAAAGTGCAGAAGTGTTGTTCCATTTCGAAAAGGAACAGCAAAATGTAAAAGTGCAAAAAGTGTTGTTCCATTTCGAAAAGGAACAGCAAAATGTGAAAGTGCAAAAAGTGTTGTTCCATTTCGAAAAGGAACAGCAAAATGAACTGTGAATAAGGAACAGCAAAATGAATGGTTGAACCAAAAAGTGTTGTTCCTTTAGAAAATAAATAGCAAAACGAAAATGATGTCCCTTTGAAAAAGGAACAACAGGAACGACAAAAATGCACACAAATGCTGTTCCTTCAGAAAAGGAACAGCAAAATATACAACCATAAAATGCAAGCACGCAAAGAATGAATTAGCTGTTCAATGTATTGAAGCTGAGGATGGGTCACAGTTTGAATGAAGCAACACCTGAAACACAAAATATAAAAGAAATTAGAAAAAAACAACATTTTATTTAAAAAACAATATGTAAATTAAGTTACAACAACTATGATATTATGTAAAAAAAATGATCTTTTTGAAAAATGTTTTGGCAGCAGTGACAAGACATGAATCTTGAAATTGAAATCAATTCTTCATTTGTTCTATTATGAATCCGTTGGGTAATGATTTGGATAAAATTCCTTTGTTTTATAAAAACTTCTTTGAAAAATCACTCGTCCATAAATTGACCTTCTTTATTTTCCCAGGACCTGCAAAAAACGAGTATCTACCTGCAATAAAGCATTAAATCATGAAGAAAGAGAGGTGTACGGGCTCCCTTAATCCAAGAATTATGCAAAAAACAACAAGTAGTTATTCTGTATAACAAATCCATAGAGAAAATAACAAAATAAAATTTATTTGTTACCTGCGGGGGAGCAGTGGTCGACCATACTAACCAGCAGTGTTTTAATTACAACTTCTTTGTTTTTCGTCCAAATTGAGTGATTCCAAAGCCAAATGAAAACTAATTCAAAGGTGTATCTCCAATAGAAACAGGTTTTAAAAACTCAATGATATGATATGTCAAATTTGTTTAGAACAACCTGCATAATAGAGTCATTGTCGATTACCCGGCTTAGACCAACAGTTGATATTTCAAGCATAACTTTTTCGTTTGATGTCGGATTCGAATGATTAAAATTGGAGATGAAAGTAGATTCATTTATTGATATCCAGTAGAAATAGGTTTTGAAGACAAGAAGAATTGATAGGTCAAATACTTTAAGGAACAGCTGGAAAGACATAGTTTTAAGAGTGCTGATTTACGATAAATAGTCAGTATTTTGATCATAACTTCCCCATACGATATAGAAAATGAGTGATTCCAATTGCATTGTAAACTAGATTCATAGGGGAATCTACCATAGAAACAGGTTTTAAAAATTCATTCATTTAGGCCTCCAAAAACTGACTGTCCCAACTCTGTTCCTGAGCTACCCTGCTAGACATCCGGTCAATGTTTTGGCTCTAACGTTTTCGTTTCAAATCCAAATTGAGTGATTCAAATTGGATTGGAAAGTAGAAATCAAGGGCTACCTAGGGTAGAAACAGGTTTTAAAAATATTCACTTTTGGTCCCTCAAAACATGACTGTCCCGACTGTTTTTCCAGAAAGTTCATCAAGCCCGCAAGCCAAAAAAATGAAATTCAAGCATTTTTTCAAATTGGTGATAAAAAATGAAAATGAGTGTTTGTAGAAATTATTATTTCCATTGTAAATCATCTACATACACAAATTATAAAAAATTATCACCGATGTTGATTTGCATAGCATGTTGCAACAAAAACCCTAGTTTTACATGAAAAAACAAAATGCATTTATTTATTCCCTTATTTTGTTTTATTTTATTCACTGACCTACTTTGATTGAAGGATGAATATGACTACGTGTATGAGTACTTCCAGTGAAGCCATTTTCGAAATACGGCTTCACATATGCACATACCCAAATTTGAAGAATGCATGTTAATGGATATTAGGGTATGAGAAGTCAACTTCCCTTCAAAAAATGGTATCAAAAATTGTTGAAGCATGGAGTGATGTTGCAAACAAATGATGGAGTGAAACCAATCTTCAATGTATCCTTTATTTTGTTGATTTATCATATCCATCAAATCATGAAGTCCTTGGTCTTTTAAAATGGCTTGTTGATGCAACCTACAAGAAACCTCATTTTCTTCCATAGCTTCTACAATTTTTGAATTTGAAACATTCTGAATCTCATTGTAGGTTTTCTTTAATGGCACATGTGAGATAGAATGGGTGGGAAGGGTGGGTAAATTTGCCAGCTCAACATTGTAAGCATGTTGTACTGGTTTATTATGGTGAGGGTGTGGAATTAGTTGAGCAGGAAAATGTGTAAAGAATGGAGCATTGTGATGATGTGGTTGGTTGGGTTGGGTGAATGAATTTGGTATGCAAGCAGGATGTTGTGAAAGAGCTGGTGAAAAATATGGAGAATATGTTTGTGCTACAAGATGAGGGAGAGTAGTCATGCCATCATAAGATGAACCATGCCCAACTTGTAAACAAGATAGGTGGTTATATTGAAATTGACATGGCTGCCCTAACACATTAACATTCCATAATGGATTATGCAAGTATGACAATGGAGAAAAAATGTTTTGAACCATACCTGTAGGCCATGATTTCCATGGTTTTGACCTTGTTGCAGCTTCCTTACTTCTTTGATATGCCACTTCCATCATAGCTAAGGAAGAGTGAGTATCTATGAGATGCTCCTTTCGGTCATGAGAACAAAACACTTCATCAAATTCTTCATTTTTATGAACCTGCAAAACATCCAATTTTTCATTTAGAGAGCTAATAAAATCAACTTTAAAATTGTCAAATAACACATTGATTTCAGCTCTTATGTCTCCTATTCTTGTAGCAGATTTGGAAAAGAAAGAAAAAACATCTCTAGGATTCTTACCAGCCTTGGAGATTCCTCTTGAATACCTTATGCACAACTCACAAACATCATCATATGATAACTGAAAAACATCACCTTTTCCTATCAAATTTAAAAGTTCTAAAAATTCATCTTTGATTCCTTTAAGGAGTGTTTTTAAGATCTCTTTTTCCAAATGCTTATGCTTTGATTTTTGAAGGTTATAATGAAATCGATCTACATAGTCCTCCAAACTTTCATCTTCCCCTTGTATCATATAGAAAATATCTTCATTGGCTTTGCAATAGTCTTGGTACTTCTTCAAGAATATGTTCTTCATGTCCTCCCATGATTGGATGCAATTCCCACCTAGGCTCATGAACCATCGGAGAGCTGCTCCTTTTAGAGTAAGAGGAAACACTTTCAATCTTTGATCATTAGTACAATAATCATATCCACTACAAAGTATTTCAAACTCAAACATAAATGTATGTGGATCTTCATTTGCTAAACCATGAAAATTTGGTAAAGATGGGGGAATTATGTGCATTTGTGTCACTCCTAGATCTTTGATAGGAAATTCAAAAGTAGAAACGTGAGCCATTTCTTACCATAATAGAAGATGTTCTTCATGTGTTTTCTTCAAGGCTCCTTCTTCAAATGTTCCTGTCAATCGGTTAGTGAAATGGGTGGTGCTTACATCACCACTTGCGTGAGATCATGTGATTCATTTTTTTTTTAAATTTCTATTATTTCCCTAGTCATTCACAAAAATTCAAACATCTACTTCTACACAATAAAGCAAGAGAAAATCTGTTAGGAAAGCGGACAGTGGAGCAGGGCTTTTACATGCTCCGTACGCAGGTTCTTACCTTCCGTTTTTAAGATCCAACTCTTCCCTAGCAGGCACTCATCAGATTCACACTACTCTTTAGAAATGGCTACACTCTCCCCGGCAACGGCGCCAAAACGTGGAGCGATAAAAAGGTGTCTTGTGAACTCCTAATTACCTCACATTAATTATCAACCCAGGGACGACTTTTTATTTCAAGAGTGTACTCTGTCTGAGGCGGCTATTTTCTTAAGAGTAATGTTTCGCAGTATAGTGCTTAAAACCCAAAAGTAAATGAATGCTTGAAACGAAATCTAATTGAAACAGCAAGAAACTAAAATGTCTTAAACTAAATCATTCATTCAAACAACCATCAATCGAGGATATAGTAGCAATAACTCATTCCTCTAGAAATTGATGAAGGAAAAGGAATTAGAGTATGGATCATGGATCTGGGAGCATAATAGCGTCTGTTGTGTCTCACGACAGCCTTGATCCTCCTCCCACACTAAAACAGTAAATGCAAGTAAATGGAATGGAAATTAGAGCATGGACCAAAGATCTGGGAGCTAAGCAGCGGCTTGCTGACTCACTACAGCTTTAGACCTTCTCTCACACCAAAGCAATAAAGGCAAGTAAATAAATCAGCAGAAAGTAAAACGGAACAGCGAAATGGAAATGGGACAGCAATAAATGATGCAGCAGTAAAATGGAACAACAATAATCAAATGGAACAACAGCAATCAAATGGAACAGCAAACTCCGATGTATGTACGCGTTCTATACTATTGTAGCGATCCGAGAGTAATGTATGATGTGACTATGTTTCTGAACAAAGTGATATTATCTTCAAGCCTCACAAATACTTATTTTATATGAATCCAATAATGATAACATTCATACCAATATCTTGCTGTAGAAATGGATGCAATTCGAATAGATTCAGTTTGTGTAATACAGAGACGTGAATTAAAGAACTTATTCAGCTTCAGATATTAATTAAGAAGCATAGTCTATCATATAAAAGATATATCGGATTACTGAAACAAGAGAAATAAGCAAACCACACAAATCACCGTATGATACAAAGGCAAGTGTCCTCCGGAGCCGGGCCCTTAGCTGCCGATGGTACACCGCCTTAGATTACTCCAGATGCAGAGACGGAATGAACACCAAGTCTTTTATATTAATTGCATCCACAAAAGTATAACAAAGTCAGGTCTCAATGAGACTCAGCGATCAAAGTTTATTCCGAGAGTGTAAAATTACAAAAGCAAATCTTCCCTCCTCTGATCTTTGGTTTCATTTAAATAGAGAAATATCAGAGCATAGATAATTACAACATGATAATTTGGATTGATTCTAACCAGATGATCAACAAGAAAATATATTCCCTCTCATCTCTTCAACAAAAGCAAGACGAATTTGGGTTTACAGCTGAGATTTGGAGGGCGGCCGCAACTGCAAATCTGAGAAAATCGTGCTCAAAGAACCCTGCGTTTCTCCCTGTACAAGCCGAATTTGGGAAATCTGTTCTTTTGAAGAAGATAATTGGGCCCGTTCTGGACAAAACCCATGTTCCGGATTTTCCAAATTCGTCTTCATTTGCTCAGAATCTTAACCGCAAAACTGTCACTCCTTAAACCAACGAATTTCTGAGTTGGCTGATTTAAAAATCAAATCTTCAATCTGGAAGTTACATTGGAGGCTAAAAATGGTAAATAAGGTTACAACCAACTTATTAGAACTATCATTGGTAAAATAATGCATAATAATCAATTTATTAGAAATAAAGGAGAATAAATAATTTTTATTCATGAGAGCATAAATAATTAATAAAATGGATTTAAATGATAAATTATAATAAATGGCATGATGAAGAATGGTAGAAATGGGTGAAATAAACGTTCACAAGCGACAATAATAATGGTATATTAACGACTCTACACTAGTTCATTCTTGTATAAATAACTCTCTTCTCGAGTTGTAATGGGTTTGAAGTTCAAGATTCATTGTCCATTTCTTGTTAAGTCTTGACTATTAATTCTACTTTGAACTTGGTTGCACCTTTGGAGGAAGCTTTTCTAGACACTTGATCTACATAGTCTTTCTGGGACCTTAATACAAAGCAGAGGATTCTGAATCTAGTTTCACAGAGTTTGTGTTATCCTGTAAGTTTTTCCAGTTTTCAATCATCATATTTTTCTTCATATGCTTATGACTTATAGAGATATCTAGGTAGGAATAATTTGTGTTTCAATTGATTCCAATAAGCTCCTGAAGTGATCATCTATTAAGAGAATGGATTTATGAACTGTCTGTTTAGCTCATCCCCTCTAATCAAAAAAATCTTCAGCATCTTGTGTAAGCTTAAATATACTACCTTGAACCTTTGGAACGTAGTTTAGAAGGTTTTCACACTTTTGATTGTTCTGTTTTATAGTCTAGAAACTGTGATAATCATATTATTTGTTGTCTTCTTCTCACCACTATTTTGATCTATATCACTGTGTAAAGTCTTTTAGCAGCCCTTTGCTGAGATATTAATACAACCCAAAGGATTAATTACTTCAATTCTACATTTGTCTTCATTCATTTCTCTTCCAAAAAACTAAAACCAAAAACCCCAAAACAATTATTTGAGATGCTTTGGCATTGGTAGATGACCTACTACTATCTCAGAGGTACAACATCAAACTGGCACCGTTGTCGGGGATACTTCGAATTTCTTTTAAGTTTCCCTTAGGAAAACAATATTCATTCATTATTTTCCTTTAACGGTGACTAAAGGATTTAGAAAGGTTAAAATCATTCACCTAGGCAACTCAACACTCCCAAGATGGAACCTTTTAAACATACCAGATCTCATTCAAAAGGTGACATAGTTAGTCCTTTGTCAGATCCTGAAAAGATTCTGAGAAAAGCCAGGTCTAAAAGGGGACATCAGCCATCTTCTTCTTCCTCTTCAATCCTACAATCTGAAGAATTAGAATCATTTGACCCCTACAGTAATATCCCATCTGATCATGATTACTCCCATTTATCACCTAGGGTTGCTAACTTCTAAATAAAGGAGTTGATTTTAAGTCATCCTACCTTATTCATTCATAGAATCTCCTCCAAGACCCACACTACCACCAGGATCACCTAAAAATGAATCTGATTTGGGTGTTAATCTACCAGAATATAAACCCACAGATTTCATATCCCCTACCACCTATCCATTTCCTTCCATTTTTGACCAACCTGAAGCTTCTTCTTCTGAAAAACCTAAGGAGACCTTTTCTATATATACCAATCCTCTCTTTGAAACAAAAGAAGGTATTCCTTTACAGGTCCCAAAGTTAGTTCTTAAGACTCCTTTGAAGTCTTTCAAAAGATCTCCTCCTCCTTCACCTCCAACTAGTTCATTAACCCCTAAATCACCATCTTCCTCCTCTATTTCTTCTTCATCCTCTACATCCACACAAACACCTCATACTCCACCTGGACAACCTCATACACCACTTGCTGTCATGGCTTTCCAACCTATTGTACAGGCTAGATATGTTGCCTTAGTCTTACCTAATAACCCTGATGCATTCCCAGCTGTATACTTAAAATACCTTCCCAAGTACAATGGAGAAACTGGTCCCTCAGCTGAGGACCATCTTCAAGCTTTCCTAGACTTTGTAGACAACATGAATATTGAACAAGAAAACGTTTATATGAGATTGTTTGTACAGTCACTTGAAGGAAATGTGAGGATTTGGTTTAGGCAATTACCAGCAGCTTCCATTAGAAAGTGGGAAGAGCTTACAACCATATTCAAGAATCAATGGGGTGTGAAAAAGAATCCTCTTTACTTCCTCACAGAATTTGAGGAGCTTAAGCAGAACTTTGGTGAGCCAGTGTCAGATTTTATCAAAAGATTCGATAAACTCTATCACAAAATGCCTGCTAATTGTAAGCCCCATGTAGCAGCAGCTAAGTCTAGATTTTCTAAAGCTTTTGATGATGACTTTGTTGTTATGCTACGTGAGATAACTTCAAGAAATCTTGAAGATATGCAAACAAAAGCTATAGAAGTAGAAGCAAATAGGGCAGCCTCAATATATTTAAAACTTAAGGAAGAAAAGATCTGAAGAAAACTCAAATCTGTTCAAGAAGCCTCTAGTTCCTCTCAGACTAAATCAGAAGATTCAAAAATAGATGAAATAACATCTCTTCTTAGAAACCTATGAAATAGGATTTCAAAGATTGAGACCCAACCTAGGACAATACAACAAACAGTTACTAGCCCCCAAAACCAAACTCAAGGTCAGTATAAAAGAAATCCACCACTACAATTCTTCAGAGACCTAGCAATGATCAACAAGTTCCTACTCCTCTATTGATTGATGACCAACAACCTAATGATAATACTATGAAAATTACTGAAGATATTAATAATATGGATTCTTCTTCCAATCAAACAGCCATCATTCCTCTCTCACAACGGAATCGGATTCAAGAAGATCAGGAAACTTCACAGGTCTCTAAATATCATGCTTTTTCTGAATTTTTAATTGCAGAGTTAAACAAGAGGTATGATCTTAGGCCTACGCCCGATCCTGGGATACCTCCAAAGCAAACCCCAATAATTGAACCGCATGCCAAAACTGTTGAAGCTCAAACAACTCTTATTTAGCTCTTAGATCAGTCAATTGATACTACCCACATTGGTATAAACATTTTGACTGCATTTAAAGTTGAAAAAAGAATTAGAGAGCGTTAAGATCCCAATTCCACTATCAGAACTTTCTAAAAGCCCTGGTTACATAATCCAAGTCACTAAATGGATTCAAAATACCTCAGTTGACGTTGAAGGTGATGTCATAAGTCTGCAAGATGAAAAACCAGCAGTAGTTTTTGGCCCTAGTTCAGACATGATAGATGAGATAGTGCCTCCTTTCTATGTAAATCTTAAAACAAATGATTCCATGTTGTATAATTGTATGCTTGATTCAGGAGCATCACACAACCTTATGCCAAAATATATCATGTACCATTTAAAACTCGACTTAACTAAATCCTAAAAGGGTTCCCTATTTAGGATTGATCAAGGATCTAGTGGTTACCCTTGCCCAAATTCCAGTGAAAAGTGTAGTACTTGATATTGTTGTCACAGATATCCCTCCCAATTTTGGAATGCTCCTTTCTAGGTCTTGCAATGCCAAATTAGGGGGAACTCTACAGATGGATATGTCATATGCTACTATTCATGTTTATGGAGGAGAGCAATTAAGATTATATAGAGAGCTAAGATTTGTACATATTGTTTGTAAGACTGGCCAGCCAAGGAACCATCCATTTTATGCAATATATCAAGACTTTGGTTGTTTTCAACTCACTTCAAACCAACATAAAACACAAGTCAAAATTGAAGAGGTAGTTGAAAGTCCTGAACCAAACCAAACTGATACTTGGAAATTGTTCTTTGATGGCTCTTGTACGAAAGATGGAGCAGGAGCTGAAGTAGTTTTAATTTCACCTGAAAAAGAAAATATAACCCAATCATGTAAATTAAACTTTGAAGTTACGAATAATGTGGTTGAATATGAAGCTTTCCTTTTAGGATTGCAATTAGCTAAAAGCTTAAAAGTTCGGAACTTAAGCATTTTTACTGATTCAAAACTTATTGTTAAGCAAGTAAAAAATGTCTGCCAGACCAAGCACCCTAGACTTAGGTCCTACCGAAATGAAGTATGGGATTCAGTTGAAAACCTCTTTGATGCTTTTAATTTGACTCATATTCCTAGAGATTAGAATATTCAGGCAGATGCCTTGGCTGTCTCAGCTAGCTCTTTTAAAATTCCTGATCATACTGATGTACTCTATGAGATACAAGTCAAATATAGGCCATCTATCCCAGATAATCTGAAACATTGACAAATATTCGAAGATGATGAACATTTGAAATTATTTTTGCAGGTAATTGATGATTTTTCATTTCTACAAATTGATGAAGATAGAATTGAAATAAATGAAAATACAGACGAAAATGATACTTCAGATTTTAAAACCAAAATTTCTAATCACGACATTATTCAATTATCTAATAATTTTATTCCAAAAGGACTCATTCCTTTAGAAAAATTGTTTGATCAAAATGATGTTTTCCGCAACCCTCAGTCCATTTCTTTAGAAGATGACATAGAAGAGATTAACATTGGAACAGATGAAGATATTAAAAACATCAAAATATGCACATCTCTAGACCCTGAGTTCAAAGCTCAATATCTTAAGTTACTACAAAATTATAAGGATGTTTTTGCTTGGACTTATGCTGATCTAAAGACCTATGATACTGCATTAATACAACATATGATTCCTCTGAAACCAGAAGCAAAACCTTATCAACAGAAGCTTAGAAGGATAAATCCATCCCTTCTACCAACTGTAAAAAGGGAGATTAAGAAAATGCTAGATGCACAGATCATCCTCCCTCTTAGATATTCTAATTGGGCTGCAAATCTGGTTCCTGTTAGAAAGAAAAATGGAGAAATAATACTCTGTGTGGATTTTAGAAATCTGAACAAGGCATCATTATAAGATAATTATCCTTTGCCCAAAATGGATGAGTTACTTCAAATGGTTTCAGGACCACAAAGACTTTCTATGCTTGATGGTTTTTTAGGTTACAATCAGATAAATGTTGATACAGTAGACAGAGAGAAGACAATCGTTACTACACCTTGGGGTACATTCATGTATGCTAGGATGCCATTTGGCTTAACCAATGCTGGAGCAACGTTTCAGAGAGCTATGTACATTGCTTTTATGGGTCAGGTAAATAAATTTGTGGTTATTTATCTTGATGACATAACTGTTTTTTCTAAATCAGATAAGAAACATATAAAGCACTTGATGAAGGTTTTTGACAGGTGTAAAAAATTTGGAATATCGTTGAACCCTAAGAAGTCCTTGTTTGTTGTTAAAGAAGGAAAACTATTGGGCCATATTATTTCAAAGGAGGGAGTAGTAATTGACCCCAAACGAGTATCTGCCATTGAAACGTTGACCTTACCTAGAAACAAGAAGGAGATTCAAGCTTTTCTAGGCAAGATTAATTTTCTAAGGAGATTCATTCCAAATTACGCAAAGATTGTAAAAGATATAACTGACATGATTCGAAAGGACCATGAAGTCAAATGGACTCCCTATTCTAGGCATGCATTTGAACAAATAAAAAGGGCTATCTTTGAAGCTCCCACCTTAGCCAGCCCTGATTATACTATTCCATTCAGTATTTTCTCTTTTGCCTCTGAAACAACCCTCGTTGTTGTTCTGTTACAGAAAAATGAATATTCCCATGACCAACCCATAGCATTTTTTAGCAAGGTTATGAGAGATGTTGAGCTTAAATATGTCATCATTGAGAAGCAAGCTTATGCCCTTATTCAAGCCCTGAAATCATTCAGAATGTATGTCTTACATTCACCTATTACTGCTTATGTCCCTAATAGTGCTGTGAAAATTGTCCTAATTCAACCAGGCACTAATGGGAAAAGAGGTAGATGAATCACTCAAATTCTAGAGTTTGATTTAACTATCAAGACTACCAAGCTAGTAAAAGGTCAAGGATTAGCCAAGCTTCTAGCTGAATCCAACTGCAAAGTTCTTGGAATCAATTCTGTTTTAGAAATACAAGGGAAGAATACACAAGAACCTTCAGTCCTTGCAGAAGGGGAGAATCCACAAGAACCTTCCCTTCATCCTAAAGAAAAGAACCCACAAGAACCTTTTCCGTTAGAACAGATCAGTCTTATACACATTGATGAAAAATTCTTGTTGTCAACTGGTATCAAGATATTGTAAATTTCTTGATCCATTTTGAGTGTCCAGCATAATTCTCCAAAACCCAATGTAAAACCCTTCAGTTAAAATCAGTCAAGTATTGTATTATAAATGCAAATTTATACTGGAAAGATCCACTAAATATTTTGTTATTATGTTTAATAGAATCAGAAACTAAAGGAATCATTGATTAGTTTCATACAGGATTTTGTGGGAGACACTATGCTTGGAGAGCAACAACATACAAGATTCTGAGGGGAGGATTTTATTGGCCTACATTTCTCTTGCAAGTAGGGGTAAAGTTCAGAGGTGGTGTTCCATGTCAAATGTTTTTTGGTAAACAAAAATTAGCAACTCTTCCACTCCTTCCATCAATAGTTTCAGCGCCTTTTTCTCTATGGGGATTAGATTTTATTGGCGAGATTCACCCCACTTCAAGTAATCAAAATAGATGGATCCTCACTGCAACAGATTACTTTACTAAATGGGTGGAAGCAATTCCAGTCAGAAATGCTACTAATGCAGTAGTAATTAAGTTTATTGAGGAGAATATCTTATCTAGATTTGGTTGCCCAACTCAAATTGTCACTGATAATGCAGCATCTTTTTCTAGTGTTAAATTAAATGACTTTTGCCAGAAATATTAGATTTTGTTACATCATTCAACTCCATACTACCCTCAAGGTAATGGCCTTGCAGAGTCATCAAACAAAATTCTTGTAAAGGTAATCAAAAAGACTCTAGTTGATCATAAGAAAAGCTGGTATTTATATTTGATTTATGCAGTATGGGCAAGCATAATTACACAAAAGAGGTCAACTAGAAAATCCCCATTTCAATTAGTTTATGGTAAAGATGCAATATTCCCTACCAATTTGGCCTTCCCTGTTTTAAAATTTCTGCAGGATTCAACAGATGAACTTGATGATTTTTCAAGAAGAACAAATCAGATTATTGAACTTAATGAAAACAAAGATGAAGTTCAACATAAATTGCAGAAATATCAGAATAAGATGAAGGTCATGTTTGACAGAAGAGCCAGGGAAAGGGACTTTAAGGAAGGTGATCTAGTTCTAAGATGGGATGCTAGGAGAGAAGAGAAAGGAAAGCATGGAAAATTTAACAACCTATGGTTTGGACCTTTAGCAATTGCTAAAGTGAAGGGTAACAATACTTTTGTGCTGCAAAATCTTGAAGGGCTATATTCCACTTATCCTGTAAATGGAAGGTTTCTCAAACATTACATTCAGTACTAAGAGTTGAAATAGTTTCCATTGTAAATACTTCAGTTTTATTTTACCTTTCAACATGTCAGTGTGATTTTTCTTACAGCAAGGACTCCATAGCCTGAGAAGAAGGCACATGGATCTGCAAGTTCTCTGCATTCTATAGGAGAAAGCAGTCCCCAATTGGAGCCAATGTTGTAGCATTTTTTGGTTTTGATAAGATAGAATATTTGAAAGAAATGTTAAGTTAGGATATGGACATAACAATAGTGAATAAAATGTTTAAGAAATATATCTTGATGATTATGTCCATAACAAAGAAAATGTTAGGTTATATGTCCTAAAAAAGGAAGACACAAAGAAAATGTTAGATTAGAAAGAAAAGAAAACAAATAAACTCTGACAGTGAGCAAGTCTAAATGCCACTACTATTGTTTTTGTAAAATAATGGTTGTGTGTAGCCTATCTTAAATGTGACAACCTATGACAGTCAAATAGTTTAATCTTGACTGCTTCGTGCTTTAAATTTGATGTTATAGTTAGAGAATAAATATCTGGCCAAACTATTTAATCTTGGCAGATCAGTAGTTAGTTAGAGAAAAATAAGGTGCTCATCAGTTTAATCTGAGCCCTTGGAGGTTATAAGGGTAGATTTAGATAGTTTGTTTTTGTAAAATAAAAAGAAATGAAAAGGGTTTGCTAGCTTAAATGCACCCATTAAGTGAAGAAAAAGGGTAAGTAGAAGAAAGGTTGTAGAAGTTTGATTATTGATTGGACAAAATGTACATTCATCATGTTTCTATGTCCATAAGGCAATTACACAAAGCAAATGAAGGCCTACAAGATCAATTAATTAACCTCCCTCATCCCCCCTTTATTTACTAATTTCCCCTTCCTACCTTCATACACTCATATTCACTCATTTTCCATAAAAACCCCTTTTCCTAAGGTCAAAACCCTTTTTACCTAGGAAAAGTAAAAACCCATGTAAAGTCCCCTTCTACCCAAAAAACCCACAAAAATTTGTTTAGCCTAAGTATCGATATATATATGTTAAGGAAAATAACTTATTAAAAAGCTCAATACTTAGTGTATTTCCCTTTTCTGCCTATAATTCTCTTTTCCGCCTATATTTCCCCTTTTTCGCATTTATTTGCCCTTTTTCCGCTCACATTTTCATATTAACGCTAACCATAGTATTAAACCCCTAAAGTCCCTTTTCCCATATATATTAACTCCCTTTAATAAAATAACCTAAAACCTTAAGTTTTATAATAAAACTATGCATTTTCATAACATTTGCAATATTGGCGGATCGCAACCTTTCAACCTGCATCCACTTTCCCCAACTGCGATATGCAATGTACAAAGGACCCAAACCTGACGCTATATATATCACAATCTATTTCCATATCGCATCTGTCTCTATCTCAAGTCCCGCTAATAGCATAACCCTCCACCATTGCGAAATGTGATTGCGATGGGCCCGGACCCGACACGGATATATATATATATATATATATATATATATATATATATATATATATATCCATAGCCAGATCGCATCCGCCTCCCTTCACAAGTCCTGCCCGAAGCAATAACCCTTCACCATTGCATCTTCGACCTAATGCAATATATATTACAGTTCATACCATATCGCATCCACCTCCATCGCAAGTCCCGCTAAGAGCAATAACCCTCGACGTTTGCGATATGCGATTTGCGATGGGTACACAGACCCGATCGCAATATTAACCATGTTTTATTTCCACGTCACGTCCAGCCCCTATTGCATTCCTTTGTGATGGGCCTTCCTCCGCTAAACTGCGATTGCGATATGCGATATGAACCTGGACCCGAAGTCATTTATCCACCCGAGTTCATAAAATTTCAAGTCCGCCATGTCGAGTTTTGCAAAGGATTTCTTTGTTAAATCGTTTTTACGATCTAAACGAAGAAATAGCCTACCTCCATTTAACCGCTAATCTCAGTTTTAATCCATAATAAATCCATTGCCGCCATAATTAATCGTTGGGACCCTCCGCACTGCTCTTTTTCTCCACCACTGTTCACTGTGCCCGATAATTCAAAAGGTTAACTATTTTCCCGTTTAAACAAAAAATCACCATTCTCGCTCTATTTTGCCTGTTTTCATAGTAAGCCCTCCATAAGCCTCTATGACTGATAAAACCATGGATTTACCTTCTGATATGGCTCGAACTCCTTCTGATATCCTTTAAATCTCAATAAAGCCATTAAAGCCCTCCTCTATCACCTGTGATTTCTTAACAATTTCTGCATTTTGCAGGTAAAGACTTTTGTTCTAGGCTTACAAAGAAAATCCTGCATACAGCTTGAAGATAAATATAAAAGGATTTACTGTTGAAAAACACAGTAAAAACCCTAAAATTCATAGTAAAGGAAAAAAGGAACACAGTAAAGTTTAATCAGCAAGGTTAAATGATTTTCACAGAGTTTAAAGAGTATCAAATGAAAGATCAAATGAAGAAATCAACCAAGCTTAAAGGATTCAAATAGTCAAGCATATTAAAGGGGAAAAATATCAAACAACAAAGCCAACACAACCTAAATAAAAGGGGACAGCAAGAAGCAGTTCAACAGCTGCACCTATCTTCTTGCATGAAGATATTTCCTTTCCTAGAATAAATCTTAATCGGTTTTTAGGATATTTTCTAGTTCATTCTTGTATAAATAACTCCCTTCTCGAGTTATTATGGGTTCGAAGTTCAAGATTCATTGTTCATTTCTTGTTAAGTCTTGACTGTTAATTCTACTTTGAACCTGGTTTCACCTTTGGAGGAAGATTTTCTAGACACTTGATCTACTCAGTCGTTCTGTAACCTTAATACAAAGCAGAGGATTCTGAATCTGGTTTCACACAGTTTGTGTTATCTTGTAAGTTTTTCTAGTTTTCAATCATCATGTTTTTCTTCATATGCTTATGACTTATAGAGATATCTAGGTAGGAACAATTTGTGTTCCAATTGATTCCTATAAGCTCTTGAAGTGATCATCTATTAAGAGAATGGATTAATGAACTACCTGTTTAGCTAATCCCCTCTAATCAATAAATCATCAGCATCTTGTGTAAGCTTAAGTATACTGCCTTGAACCTTTGGAACGTAGTTTAGAAGGTTTTCACACTTATGATTGTTCTATTTTACAGTCTGGAGACTGTGATAATCATATTATTTGTTGTCTTCTTCTCACCACTATTTTGATCTATATCACTATGTAAAGTCTTTTAGTAGCCCTTTGCTGAGATATTAATACAACCCAAAGGATTAATTACTTCAATTCTACATCTATATTCATTCATTGGTCTTCCAAAAAACTAAAACCAAAAACCCCAAAACAATTATTTTAGATGCTCTGGCATTGGTAGCTGACCTACTACTATCTCAGAGGTACAACATTGTCAAAGGATATATTTTGGCTTATTTTATGTGTTTGTGCATTATGAAATGGGTCGCCTAGCCCCAAGGGTTAGCTCAGTTGGTCAAAAACTGTGCCTCACCATCAGGTGGTCACAGGGTTGATTTGGCCTGAAGCCCTTGGGGTTAGGTCTTGCCAGTAGGCCGAGGGGCGATTAGCCCAGATTTTTCTGTGGACGTAGCGACCACTCACTAACCAAGGTGTTCGTGAACCACACTAAAAAAAAAATGGGTCGCTTGCTTTGAATATTATGATCATATTAATTATTTATGAATTATGGATTTATTACATGGAATAGGGGTATACCTGAATTTGTTTTTATGAGTAACAAGAAGTATGATATGTTGAATATAATAGTGATAGTGTAGGATCTATGTCTCCTTCATCACTACAAAACCTTCCGAGTTCATACAGCCCCTCATAGATTCCTTGTGTAAGACTTCGTCTATTTGGAGGTGTTTCAAAAAAGGTTGGTTTTTGAGGAATTTTGATGGAAAACTCATTTTCAAGCTAGTTCTCCCCTCTATGTGCCCCCTAAAAAGTGAAAGAAATACCTTGAGGAAGGTCACAATAGACTAAGAGAAAATGATAACCATCAATGTAAAGTAATGGAACATGAACACAACCATAGACGTCTATAATCCAATTTCAACGTATGATATGCACTAGACTATATTAACATTAAATGAGCTCTTGAAGGCCAAAAATGGTTAATTTACCTCACAATAGATGACTCACCTTCATCGGATGAGGAGGGTAGAGTACTAACAAAATAATGGGTGAGAGGCATCTAAATTTGGCTATTTTTGGATCATGGTAAGGGTTGTTGGCTAGCAATATGCATCATAGGAGAAATAGTTTTTGCTAGGGTTGCCCATGTATGTGAATGGGTAACAATCCTGAATTGAAAAAGAGGGTTGGTAAGGTGACAATCTCCTCCCTCTTTCTTGCACTCAAAACACACTTGAGCTTTAGGTCTTTACTGTAAGAAGTGTGAGTTTGTGTGATAACAAATTATTTTCCACTTAGTGAGAGTTTTAGCATAACATGCTCCATCCATACCATCTTCAAATCCTTTAAAATGTGTGATGAAAATCACAAGCGCACCTAATTTGTGATGAAAATTGCAAGGGATTTAATGAAAATCATGGTTCACGTGATGAGAATCATGAGGGAAAGGCCTCAGGGTAACATGGGGTAAAATATCCCTAAGCCTTATTTTCCTTCTTTGTAAGTAGAAACCAAATTGAGTCCTTTGCACCCTATTGAGCCTCAACAAACCCCTTTATTATTAGCAAAAAAAGTAAGAGTCGTTGTTAAATTTTTGAAATCATTACCCATTTCTGATATTTGATTTTTTCTTGCGTGAATATTGAGGATGATTTGATGGTTTCTTTTCTTAGATGTTTGGTTTTTTCATGGTTTTTGTGCTTATTATTATGATTTGTTTGGCTTTTCTTTCATGAGATGGGGATTTTAGTGATATTATACTATCAAAATAAAAACCATTAGTGAAATCCCACCCATGCATCAAGCTTAATTATAGTGATTTTGGTGATGGGATTTTTGTGTCGCATGAACTTGTTTCGTTGCATATGTAATTATTGCATCATTCGAAGTCTTTCTTCTCTCTAATCATTTATCATTGGTATGCATGCACATAAGAACTTATGCAAATTAATTCCATGCGTTGATTTTCTTGAAATTGGATTACCATGATTTTTTTGTCAATTTTATCAAGGTTTTTTTTTTCAATACATTAATGAGTTACATGAGCAACTCAGAAAATTGAAATAATTTAATTGAACCCCATTAATAAAAATTTCAATTTTTGGTTTAAAAGGATGTATATAAAACTAATAGACAAATCTAAATTTGAGCAAACATATTAACTATACAAGCATTAATTTTTTGTTCAAAAATCACATTATTTTCTCATTTTGTATTTTTCCACAAAAAGAAACAAAATCATTAAGACTTACCTATTTTAAGTTATCTACCTCTTTACAAACTATACTTGAATAATTAAGAACAATGTAAAGGTTTTTAATTTTAACTAATTATCAATTTTTTACAAGGTTCCTAGCCCTTACACTTTTGACCAGTATAATTATTTTCACTAAATAACCAAAATCTAATGATAACAAATAAGTTATATGCTTATCTTCATATAAAATAATGGTTATATTTGGAATATTCATCACTTATATCATAGTGCATTGCTATTTGCTCCATTGAATATGTCATATTCTTTTATGTATTACTTTCTTTAATAATTTATGGTTCTTTGTTGTTAGAAGTAAGTTTGGGCAAGAAGAGAGAAGCAAAAACTTTTACCACAAGATGATACAAGTGACAATTCTACAATGATACAAAGTCAATGCGTAAAACCATTCACCGAAATACAAACAATTAACCCATCAAAGATAAGACGTACAAAAATGTAAAAAAATGTCACAAACCAGAAGCTTATGGAAAGATGCTTAGGCTTTTTTTCTTTAATTACTTTAGGTTTTTATCTTTTCTTTTCTTTTAGTTATAATTTAGTGTTGTTATAATTTTAGTTTTGGTTTAGTTTTACTTAGTTAATTTGTATAGCTTTGACTTATTCCTTATAGTTTTTCTTAATTTTATTACTCTTATTTTAGTATTCAAAATTACTAATTTAGTTTGTCTTATTATTTTATTTTAGTGAGTTCAATTTAATTTTAATAATTAATTTGAATTCTTTTACCTTAAGATTAATCAGTTTTAATCTTATTATTTTATATTTTAGTGTGTTCAATTTAATTTTAACAATTAATTTCAGTGATTTTTCCTTAAAATTGATTTAGTGTATAATCTACCATGAATTTAATTAATTGTATTTCTTTTATTTCTTTTATTCTAATTTAGTATTAAATTTATTTTATAACATATTTAATACTAATTTTGTTTGACTTTTTTTTATTATTATTGAGTTTAGAATTTGTCAATATTTTTTTATTCAAATTAGTTTACACCTAAATACATTTTATCTCAAATTAAGTCACATCTAAATACATTTTATCTCAAATTAAGTCACATCGAGATGTATTTTCACTTGGATAAATACATTTTATCTCAAATTAAGTCCCATAGACATGTATTTTCACTTGGATATGCATTTATGTATTATTTTATTTATTTTGTTTTTTTCCTGTATTTATTTTACTATAATTGATTTATGAGTTCATGTTATTATTTGAATTTATATAGATCCACATATCTAGGAATTTATGCATCTTAAGGTTTCAAGGTTGTGAACATTGGAATTCAAGCATCTGGAAGTTTCAAAGTTGTGAACATTGGTTTCACCTGATTCTCAGATATCTTAATTTACGTGGATTTTTAGGAACAAGAATATGTGCATGCATGCAAAATATCATTATGGATTCCACATTTTATACCATCCCTAACTTCTTATAGAATTTATCATCATAGGCTCTACATTTTATACTTTCCATAACTTTTTATACAATTTATGATGGGAGCAAATAACAACATGAAAATCGTTAAATACATTCCCATAATACATGTAAGCTATTAAATTAAATTTGTAGATCCACGATTAAGATTAACTCATTAATTAAATCAATGGTGGTTGAGCCTTCTCTTTAGAAGGTCAATATTGAACACGAAATAGCTCTGTGGAAAGCTTAAATTCTAAAGAACATGGTGGAATAATTGTTTTTATTAAATTGATAGTGGAAATGCTTACAAAAATTGAAATAAATCAATAAACATTTTAGATTTTATTTTTAATATTTTATAATGTTTTATTTATTTTTAATTATTTTTTTTATTTTATTAATGTGGAAGTAATAATCTAGAAAGACAAAAGAAGATGATAAAGTGAGAAGATAAAAGAAATGATACCAAAGTAATTTTCGAGGGAAAAGAAAATGCGTCAAATCTCAAGTAAGCAATCAGGAAGAGAATAAGCAACAAAAAGAAGCAAATAAAGAAAAAGATTGGATTTTGAGCTTTATTTGCGAGAAAATCTTTTAGAGAGATAATAGATTTAATAAATAAGAAGATTGGATTTTGAGCTTTATTTTCGAGGAAATCTTCTAAAGAGATAATAGATTTTTATATAATAAAAAAAGAAAATAAAGAAGAAAATTGGATTTTGATCTTTATTTGCCAAAAAATCTTTTAGGGAGATAATAGATTTAATAAAGAAGAAGATTAGATTTTGAGCTTTATTTACGGAAAAAAATCTTCAAAAAATTAATATATTTTTATATTTAAAAGTCATTTTGAAAAAAAATAAGAAGAATATCTCTCTTATTATTTTCATATTCTCTATTATTCATACAACTTGTTTCAATGAAGAAGTTGGAAATTACTGCACTACAATCAAAACTAATATTTTTTATTATAAATTATTTTTTTATATCTATATTTGTTTTCCATTTCTACATAATTTCATTCATTGAATTACTAAATATTAAAATGCTTCTTTATTTTATTTTAAAATAATATACACAAATATTTAAGATTAATTTTGAGTCTTTGAAAAAATCAGTTTTTTCATTATCTGATATTCACCTGCTGAAACTTTCTCTCACTTAGGAGAGAGTTTTATTTTTAGTAAAGTAGATTTAAAAATGGTTGCGATTAAACCCATAAAATTAGAAAAAAATATAATTGATTAAATCTCTCGCATCATAAGAGTAAAAAGTGGCAGCGACTCATCAAATTCTCTTGTCATCCATGGTAAATGTATTTACTCTACCCTTGGTTAGAGTGGGTGGGACTTAATCTAAAAAAATTGATATGCTCATTGAATAGAGGAATGAAATTAATGATTCTGATATTCATCTTGCTTTATCAGTCTTTTCGTCACCCTTCTAAATATTTCTTTGCAGTTATGGTTTATAAGCTTCAGATTCGCTCGAAATTCAGTGGCGTGAACTATTTAATGGCCTTTAGTGCTCTCCTGAGTTCATATGGGATTCTCTTCTTTCTTGATAATTGGTGTAAGGTTGGTAAGGTGCTTAGTTGTATGCAACTGAAGCTCTAGAAAATGGTGAAGACAGGAAACGGTGTCAGGTTGGTAAGGAGCTTAGTTGTATGCAACTGAAGCTCTACAAAATGGTGAAGACAGGAAACGACAACATGATCTTTGACCAAAGTATGGATGGGGCTAAGGCATGGTTGGATGCTTAGCAGAAAGACAACGTGAGTCTTGTTGGACAGTTGGCAATGTTTAGATGGCTACTAAAAAGAAGTGTGCTTGTATTGATGTCAACCATATTAGCGTTGATGTGCATGGTGTGCCAAGGAGTCTCATGGTTGCTATAGTCTCTTGTATAGAATCATCATAGTAGCAAGCTTAGTGGAGAATCCATCATAAGATGACTATAGTGGTTGGGGAGTCCCATGCTTTGAAGGAATTCATGCCTCTATAATTTAGCTCAGATGCTCTTAGAAATGGCATAGTCAGATTGTGCTCAGAAAGACTCATTACATTCATCAATGACTCCAAACATATCAAGACTAAACTCCCTTAGACTCTTCTAAGACTTCCATTTTTATAAAATCCCATGGTTTATAGACCATGGGTAGATCTCCTAAAGCCGACTTGACTTAAATAAACTAAGGGCGAAAACCCTTTATGACACTTCACATCTTCACGCTCCATGACCACAAAATGCGAAGACTTTACACTTCTTATACAAAATCTTGGGCTTTCTGCCCCAAAACCTGGGCTTTTAAACCCAAAATTGACCCTAGGGGACCTGTTCCCAACAGGACCCCAACACAAATATGGTGAATCGCCCCCGATTCACTCTGCTAGCGCGCAGATATTTTCGCGAAGACCTCTCAGCTCCACTTGTACCACTACAACTTTGACGGCACACTGCATCGCCGCCTACTTAACCTGTTCCAACAGCTGCTCTGTTGTTGGTCTTATGATATCTACCGTGATTTGTTGTTGTGTTGCCTACAGGTTTGCCAGTTTTCCTTCAATGGTGGCAGTGAGCACATAGGCTTTATCTAGCCAAGGCCCCAATCTAGCCTTTAGTACCACCTCCCTGCATTGTGTTGCGTCCACCTGTTCTTTTAGTGCCTTTGCTTCCTGCATCTTTTCCAACCTCTGTGTGATGGAGACGGTGCGCGACATCGCTCTGACCTCGTCGTACCTCTGCTACAATTCCCTCGCCTTGGTCTCTAATCTCTATAGGTTGGGATCTTCATGAAGACTGGTAACTACTTCCAGCGATTGCTCAAAGAGTGCAGTGCAATCCTTCACTGCATCATCCACTATTGCAACTGTATCCTTTATAGCTGCCTTGCGCTGCTCTTTGACCTCTGGTGGAGTCGAAGGTTGGGCCTTCAACTCAAGCTCTGTAATTTTAAGGTTTAGCTCAAACTGAACCTTAGCCATCTTTTTCTTGGCATCGCGCACACTTGCAGCGAGCTTCCGAATTTTGGCATCCACTGGCGCTTCTTTTAGGATATGCAGCTCTGGAACGGTTCTGCATGCTTCAGCTACCACAGCTGCGATGCACTCATTCTTCTCCTGAATCTTCTTAAAGGTATCGATATCAGAAGTCTTCTCTATGAACATTTGTGCATTGTTGACCTTTTGTTCACTGATCACATTCAACGCATGCTACTCTCGGGCCCGAAGTTCCGCGATCACATTGTCTTGCAAGGTATGAAGGACTTCACTTGGAAACACGGCCAAGTTCAACCCAACCTTTTTTAGACCGCTGACAATAGCCCTATCATCTTTTGCTTCGGCAGTCAAAGCTCCATCCGACAGCGCGACGCCCCGGGGATCCAGAGAGCGAACCATCTTCACTGCTTCAGAGGTTTCTAGTGCCAAAGTAGTCTTTCAACTGCTCATAGGAGGTAGTCTTTCAACTACTCAAAGGAGGTGTTGCACCACCACCCGATTTCTTTTTAACAATACTTTCAAGTGTGGAATATGCCTAACATTCCATAGTTAGTTTATTTTTCTCTTTCTAAGTATTATCATTCATATACACAACGGAAACATTCAATTAAACATCTTTCATCTTCATTATCATTTTACACATATGCATAGCGAATACAATAATTAATTGGGGGGGAAACTCCCTGAAGATGAATCTTCCCACAACAATAATGATAATTCTTTAAAAATATACAATAACAGCCTTTGGAGAGGAACCCTAGCTTCCTTCTCACAATAATAGTCAAAATACACAATTCGGCCTGCAACCATGCAGCCTACCCGAACCCCCATTTAGGAGCGCCCACCCTTCACCGGGTCAGGTCACCCAACTCATCGGGCAGAGGTTCCCTCCCTCGGGCCAACCTCTACACCGATTGTTGTGCCAACCCTCCTACTGCCCTTCACATTCACCAACTCGTCTGTCCGTTCAGTCGTCCCACGGCGTGTCGCCCACCCGCCACCCACCTGCCTTTCACCCGACTGTTCAACAAAACTCGTTGATAGTTTAGTGCTCGCCTGAACTCCATCCAGAATTCACCTAGCTCACAGCTTAGCCCTTCGTTTAGCATTCATCCTAGCCACAGCTCGCCGTCGTGCAGCTATGCTTGCAGATTTCCCGCAGACCCATTCCACCCGCCCACTAAACTGTCCAACTACAGACCTGTTCCGCCCACCCACCAACCACAAACTTGTTTCGCCTGCCCACAGAACTGTCCAACCCGCCCGCTATGATTTAGCCTGACTCGTCGATTCGCCCTTCATGCAATGCACCCGTCGTGGGTCGCCTACTCAACCTGTGGCTCGCCAACTGAACTCTGTGTTTATGTCCAACCTGGCTCGATGCTTCAGTCAAGTTACCCACATGCACCTTGCCACTCGCCTTATGCACCAACACTTGTTTGCCCAGGTCCACATATCGAACTCACACGATATAAGCTTACCTTTGCGAAGACTCCATGGACACAAAGAAGAACTTGGATCTCTGTGGTAACTCTGCTTACACCTCTAATAGAAAGGAAAAGGATCTAGATGAATGGATATATTTAAGAAAAATGTTGATCTATGCTCTAAAAGAAATCAAGGAGATATCATAAGAAAATCTCGAGAAGAAGGATTAGTTGCATGAGTATGAGCTTGAGAATGAGAAGCTGAGAAAAACAATAGTTGATCTTAATTTTTAACAAGAAGTGGCTACCAAACTTAATGGGATGTTTACCAATCAACAAAATAATAGAGAATCCCTTTGTAGGAGACTACAAGTTGAAGTTGTCTCATTGCGACATGACCTAGGAAGGGCAAGCAAAGAGTTATCTAATTATCATAAGCTTGAGGAGAGCAGAAAGGCCTTGGATGATATGCTTGTTAAGCAGAGATCTCCTCTCATCAAAGTTGATTTTGTTCCCAACAACAAAAAGGAAAAGAAGTTGTTGGGTAGCAACAACAGTAAGAGAAGAAAAGGCAGCAGCAGAATGGGAAGTAGTAACAACGAGAAAAGCAGCAGAAAAGAGCTAAGCAACAGCAAGAAAGAGTGAAAGTAAACAATGAAAACTACCATGGAGAGCATGTGAAGAACCATTAGAGATTATTCCCCCCTCAAGGACAAATTCCTCAAAGAAAATGTATCTTCAGTTCTCAAAATCATTTTCATGGTTATTGTTTTTCTTACATTAATTTTGAACATAAAGCCATGCATTGTAGATGGCATGCAAGAAAACGAAATATGTTGGGTAGTAGCAACCTAAGCACAAAGTGTCTAGGAGAAATCATATTGCTAGTTGTAGCATCCTTGACAAGAATTATGTAAGATATAGCAATTCTTTTGCTCCATTCTTGAGCCATGTCAAATGCTATAATTGTGGTAATTTTGGGAACAAGATAGAAAGCTACAGAAATGAGAATATGAAGCATGCCTATTAGCATATTCATCCAAATGTAGCAGTTCATGCTTTGAAGACAAAAAGGAACAATAGAACAAAGGAATATGAGTTTGTCTTCGATGCTTTTTGTCATAGGAGCAAGGAGAAAAGAGGAGAAAGAAATCAGAAGAAAAGCAAGAAGAATGGTCCTCTTATCCATATGATGGACCCCTATGTGAGTATTAGTTGTGCTCAATATAAATCGCAGGGAAACAAGAGCAACAACAACCCAACTACTTCTCTCTTGCAAACAAATAAAAGAGGTTGCAAGAGTATCTGTGTGAAGAAAGGAGGAGTGCTCTTTGTCCATGAAAAGTCAAGTGAGAATCCAAACATCGACAAAGGAGAAACCGGAGAGAAACGTTGTTGTTAGGACTCAGGGAGTAAAGATGTTGAAGAAAAAGGAGGACATTCTACTCAAGGGGAGTAGATACTATAGTTATCTTCATTAAAGAATAGAATGGCCTCAAGTGAGACCAAATAAGTCATATGCAAGAAACCAAAGAAGAATAATCAAAAATGCATTTGAATGTTGAAGGTATGATTGAATCCCCATGTTGATTACTGTGATAAATCTATATATTTCGAATGTATCAACATTTCATGTGTAAGCAAAAGGAAAATGCATCTAGCATGGTCTCAGGGGGAGTACACAACAATACTCTATGTTTTGGAGTAATAGGAGTTGCAGCAAAAGTGTGGAGTGATAAGAGGCCCAAAGTTAAATCAAGTCCACATGATCAGTCCCCATATACAAGAAAAGAAGTAGTTTCTGGAGATCATAGAGCATTAGCTAAAGGGGAGTTTCTTTAATAACAGTAGTAGGCAATAATCGATAGCCTCAGGAAGAGTGATTATTCTGGAAATGAAAGGTTTTCATCTTGGGTGAAATACCCTTATTTAATTTAATTTGTGAATTTGATTATGCCTAGCAATATTGTGTTCATAAACATAATTGGTACAAGATTTTAATGTTCCTTCATTTTCAATTGATATTGCTATGTCAACTAGAGGCCTTTGGTTCATGTGGATGAACCTTTTCATGAAATTGGACATTTCTTTTTGAGTTGGAGTCATAAGAATTTTCCTGGTACATTATCCAATTTGTATCAATCCTTTGGTGCAATTGGTATCAGTTAAGCAACAGTCCCTATCTGTAGGAGTATGATCTTAGGGGGATAAGATCTTAGCATGCTCAAGTGAAGTTAGCACAGTGTTGGAAGTAGAAATAGCAACAGTGAAGAGAAAGTTGAAATGCATCACTAATGGTTGGAATTTGTAGCAGAAACAATACCATTTGCAGTTTTAATTGGTATCAATTTCCTTTTAATTGGTACAAAATATGCATTGGTAGAGAGAGTATTCATTTAGTAGCCATAAGGTGTCCAAAACTGGAGGCATTCAAACAAGAGGTAGTATATGTTCAGGGGGAGCATATCACATGTGTCTAGTTTCTAAAGAAGTAGTAGTATCTACAAAAATCATTTTGCAAAGAAGAATGCACATCATCAGCCAAACAAGGAGAAAAATATAGCCATATTCCATTGATGTCAAAGTGAGAGAGTAATTTGTGATGGCCCATGCAGAGGATAGAAATCCATTGGTGGCTCATGCAAGGAGAAATGAGGACTAGCCATCAATGTGGAGAAGTGATGAGGTGTTGTCATCAATGCAAAAGGGGTAAATTGTTGGATAGTTGGCATTGTCTAGATGCCTACTGGAAACAAGTTTGTTGGCATTGATGTCAACCAGATTAGCATTGATGTGCATGGTGTGCCAAGCTCAGGTTGACTCCCATGGTTGTTGCAGTCTCTTATAGAAGCCATAATAATATGACTATGATGGTTGGGGAGTCCCATGCTTTGAAGGAATTCCTGCCTCTATAGTTTATCTCAGATCCTCTTGGAAATGGCATAATTGGATTGTGCTTGGAAAGAGATTTCCAATGGTATATTGAAGTTTGGAAATGGCCTCTGATCGCAACTTAGTGCTAGTCAAATTTTAGGTTTCCCAAAGTCAAAGGTGCAGTGTTAAAAGGATTAGAGGATCCCTTGGAGCATTTCAGTTTGGTAGTCTAACAAAGTTGGTAGAGTCATTTTAGTGGAGAGTGCTAAGTAATGTACCGGGCAGATGTGGCAAACACAACAGTGGAGTAGAGTCTTTTGTTTGGCCAGAAGAAGGTCCCACTTGACAACTTAGCCTGTGGACTCTTTCCCTGAATTTTTAAAGGGCACACACCATTAAAAGCTCGGGATGGAAGCGCTGGGCTAACGTGGCCAGACAACGTAATGGAAACAATAGTTTATATTGGTTAGTAGGTGGAGCCCACACCACACCCTAGCCTGACGGAGGAAGCCTGCAGAGAGTACACCGAAAAAAACTTAAGGAAATCTTAAATATTGAGCAGGCAAACACAAATCAACAAGGTAACGGGGAGCATTGTGATTGGCCACCGGTGGAGCCCACATACAATATAAGCCCATAGCAGTGACTCCAGTAGGTGCGTCCCAATGAAAGTGTAAAGGAGCACAAAGGGAAATGAGTGGGTAGACATGATGCATTCAACTGCAGAAAGCCTTCCTATTGGCTCATGGTGGAGCCCACCTCGCGGAGGTTTCCCGAAAGTAATACCCTAGCAAGACCTTAAGCAGTGCTCAAAGGAATGAGATGGATGACACTAGCAACTGACACATGCCCAATGGAGGGAGCTCGGAAAGGATATCTCAGGTGCGATATTATTGGCTCTGATTAGAGCAGGTAGAACCCACCTGAAAACACATCTAACTAAGAGGAGCCTGAAGGTTTAAGAAGGAGGCACAAATGATAGCACCGAGATAGAGGGCTATGGGCTAAATCATTGGCACGAGGTTATATATATAGAAAAGAACCAAGGGCACGGAAGGTTAATGAAGGAATTAATCCCACGCGGACCAACAAAGAATCTTAGCACCTAGAGGCCTAGAAGGAGGTCACAACACCTAGTCCAATGGCTGAAAATGGCTAAAGGTGACAATGGAAAGGTGTTAAGGCATGTCGATAGGTGGAAAGTGGTCCAATTTTGGTGCTTATAACATATTTGGGGTCCACTAGAGATCTAAGGGTTTAGCATTCCATATTCTTCCTTCTATGGATTTTGAACGAGTCGGCAGCTCTAGGGCTTTGTGTGCCATATTTTGCAGATATTCCAATTTGGTTATTCGCCATAAGTTGATTATGCAAGCATGGATGAGTTGGTAGTTGGTTAAGTGCTTAGCACCTCTGAGCATGAAAATGAGTCATAAGTTGAGTAAATGCACACATTAAGGTTGGTGCCTTAGATTAGTGGAAACTGCAGAAAAGAATTGTTGGTTGAAGAACAGAAAGGACCACATTTATGCATATGATTTAATGGAGTCAATGGTGACTATCGAAGGAAGGAGACTGAGATAGAGAAGACCGTGATTTGCAAAGGTAGTAGTTGACTCTAGAACAACCATGCTTGAGCTTTCTAGCACACGATAGAAATATTAAATGGAAAAGATGGCCAAGTGCAGGAGTTTTGAATACAGTCCAAGAGAGCCATGCCTGAAGTAAAATTTGAGCTCTGTGGGAAATTTAGAAGCAATGGAGAGTCATGTTATTTGTGCAAACAGAATTCATTAGTGGTACTCCCTGAGTGTGCAGGTCGACTAAGATTTAATTCTCAGTATGGATAATCACACATGTTCCCATCCTCATGTTAAATATAGTTGTATCGACCAGGAAAATTGATGTTACAACAGGAAGGACAGCCACCCGCAAAGTACACTTAGGTAGTATGGAGGAAAATAGAGACAATGTCATTCCCTATGCAGTAGAGGAACAAAACCTAGGATTTCCATTGAGTAAGGTGAGGGGAAGCAACATTGTGATGAGTAAGCTAAGTGGAGAGCTTTAAGGTGAGCATTGCTAAGAGAAGTTCAAGTGTTCCTATGTTGTTGTGAGAGGTCGAGGGACCCTATGGAATAGAAGGGACTGAAAGCTAAGTGTACGTTTTTTAGAGAAAGGGGTCGAGACCTGTGAGAATGTGTTGTTGCAGAGTTAGCAGAAAGCAGAGTGTTGCATGGGCCGAATAAAGAGGATGTTGCAGAACATAACAGAGGAATGAAAGCAGAAGAGAAAAGAGGTTCGAATGCAAAGGAGAACTAAGGGCCAACTGGATTAAGGCAATGTTGAAATCAGGCAAAGTGGCTACCATTTATAGTAAGAACTAAATTTCCTTATCGAGTGTAGGTTGGATCCTGCATACAGGGAGTTGATGCTTCCAACTCAGTGGGTATCTGAAGAAAGCTTGAGGGTTGGTTCCTCCTACAAGTTGGTGCTTGCATAAATCCAAGGAGATGCAATTTGTCGCTTGCAACAAATCCATGAAATCATTCCTTCAGATGGTGCTTCTAGTAAGATGATCAAGTGTCTACAAAAGAAGGGAGTTGGTGCTTCTTGTGAGTGGTGGCTCATACACAAATTGATGTAATAGTGTAGGATCTCATATTTACATCAAATAACAAACAAGCGTTTTTGGTTTTTCTCCCGGAATGGTCTCCAAGTTAAACCTAGGTGTTCATGTGTATGTCGCTCATGGTTTGTGTGTGTTTAAGTGTTGATTTTATATTGTTGCCACATATATTGTTGATTATTATATGGATGGTTACCAAGATTGAATGTGTGCCAACACTTGTTCGCCCTTGTGGGCTAACTAAGAAATCGGGTGGTGGTGTCACACCTCCTATGAGCGGTTGAAAGACTACCACCCAAATTCTTGTGTAATTCTTTAAAATATACAATCACTATCCTTGGAGAGGAACCCCAAATTCCTTCTCTCAAAATCTGCCAAAATACTCAACTCAGCCTGCAACCATGCAGCCTACCAGAACCTCCGTTCAGGAGCTCCCACCCTTCGCCGGGTCGGATTGACCAACTCGTTGGGCAAATGTGCCCACCCCTGGGTCACCCTCAGCACCGCTCATCATGCCAACCGATTAACCACTTGTCGTGTTTCACTAACTCATTTGTCCGTTCAGTTGGCCCACAGCGTGTCACCTAGTTGGCACTCCACTCGCAGCTCGCCCAACCGTTCAACCAAACTCATCGAACGTTCAATTCTCTCCCACTCGTAGCTCGTCATGCAGCCTTAACTGCAGACCGCCTGCTATTGCAAACTACCTGCACCATGTGTGCCTGCCCAGTTGCAGCTCATCGTCGTTTCATTTTGTCTGTCGACCGCCTGCACCACAGAACTATTCCACCAACAGTCCCATTCCACCTTCCCACAGAACTTTCCAACCGCAGACCCGCTATCGTTCAGCGCAACTCACCATTTTGCTCGTCGTGGATCACCCACCCAACCAAACTTTGCGTTTCTATTTTACCTAGCTCGGTGCTTTGGTCAGGTTACCCACTTGCACCTTGCCACTCACCTTATGTGCCAACACTTGTTCGCCCTTCACCCTTGAGCTCACTTATGTTGATCTTTCAAGACTTGAATGACTGCCTTCTCCATCCAAACGCCCGCCAATATATATGCTTTGCCATGGATGTCTCATGGGTCGACTTGCGCAGGCCGATCTGTCGATTTGGACAACTCACCCACATAACATGTCGGCTCGCCCATCCTTCATGTCAGCTCACCCACATCGTCGCCCCGTCGGGTCCACATGCCCAACTTCGCATGATATAAGGTTGTCATCGCAAAGTTGCCATACTTAGCCAAATTCTTGACTTTTGATTTTTCGACACCTTCGTCGGCTTGCGCGCTTGTGTCCTGGGTGCCTTTAACTGACCACCCTAGCTCGTCGCTCTCCTCCAACTCGTCCCATCTTCACAACAAAACGTCGCAACCAATGTGCCCCCTCGCCGACTTGTCACACCCGCTAACTCATCTCTCACCCAGCTCATCACGTTTAACCAGGAGCACTCACCCACTCGTCGCACATTGCATCGAAAACTCATGGGCTTGACATACTCCCCCACTTCAAATGGTTATCGTTCTCGACAACTCCTCATCTCGGAAACCACCACTGCCAAGACTGCCAATCAACCCTCATCACAAAGTGCTACTAGCTCCAACACTCAAAGATGCTCATGCTACCTGCCTCTGCTCCAATGTCACATAAACCACTGGTCTATGCCCTCATAAACAGGAAGTCCCCTCAATCCATGACTTCGGTCAGTCCATATATTGCAAACATCCCTGCAACATATATATCCGAACTGTCTCCATCATGTATCGTCCATCGTGTGAATCTCTGCATAATAGTCCATCCAACACAACATCTTACTCAAAACCAAGACATTTACCTAACACAAACTCGGTGCACTATATGCCCCCATGTCATCGAACTAATTGAGCAGCTAATCCAACCGTAATTCTCAACCCATGAGAATGTACCTTCTCCATGCCACCGTTGGTTATTTCTCAACATCCTATCACAATCTCAACTCGATCAATAATCCATCCAAACTAAGCCATGCTCAGGTACATGGTATTCCCATCTCATCTACAACATGTTGTCCATGATGCTAATGTTAATATGCTACTATGCAGTCGCATACATCCAAGCATCATCAACTTGTAAAATAAAGAATCCTTACCCCCAAGGCCCCCTTTTCAAGGTGGTGCAGCCCTCCTAAATGTCAAGGCCACTACACCAACCCATCTCCAAGGTTGTCTATCAAGAAAGAGGGCCAAGAAGTTCCCTCCTTGACTCTCATCCACCCATGTATCAAATTGATGTTGCATCCTCAAGTACTTGTGCACAGCCTCAACCTCCTCATGTGTACAACCAAGCTTATCAAGCTTGTCTTTCGTCAACTGAAAGTTATATATGCCCATGGCATATCTGCAAAACTCCACTATGCTAGCTGGATTTCTACCCATGTAATATTCCCCAACTACTACCATTGAAGAAGTATTCGAACTTCCTTCATCTACAACTCCATGGTGAAGATCCTCTGTAGAAGATGCTTCTATCAAGTGCCTCAAGATGTGTGAAATCAGTTTTCCACCTCCATATTTCCTTCTAGCTCTTGCAAAAAAGTCTACTAACTTCCCTTCCTTCGTTGTTTGAGTCATACATCCAAGTCCTATTTACTCCACATTGTCATGCTTCACATTCAGATCCTTTAGATACAAATTCATAGAAGCTATTCTTGGTCTATATCCCAAGCAACTCCACCTATTCATCGGAACCAACAAGGTTCTCCCTTCAGCTGTAACCAAGAGAATGTCTCAGTCCACCATTGGTATGGCTTGCACAACCTTCAAAAATTTCTTGCCCTGGCACCATAGAATGATCATCCAAGTCCACAATCCTCAAGTCCACTTTCCAAACCAAGAGCCCACTCTCACTTGAGTGTTCTCCATTACACCAGTCACAGCCTTCATGGTAGATTTTACTACTTTGAAAGCACTCCACTCATTTCCCATTTCAGCTTTCCTCCCAAAAGACTTTGTTGCTTTCTTACTAAGGAAACTATGAGTAGCTCCCATGTCCACCAAACCTACAAACCTTTTGCCATGCACAGTTACTTGCACAAAACTCAACTTATAGGTATCTCCATCCTCTTTTGGCTTTATCTTGTGCCTTACTTCAACAACCTTCTTGAACAATTCAGCCTCAGAAGAGTCTATTGACTTGTGCTTTGACTTGACTTCTTTCTTAAGATGCTTCAACTCCTTTCTTGGCTCATCTAATTAATTTGATCCTAGTTAATCTTGAGTTCCTTCAAGCTTGTCCTCCATCGCATCCTACTTAAGTGTACCAATCAAGCACACATTGACTCCTTCCATTCAAAGTGAACTAATCCTCCGAACATCTAGCTGCATGTTCTGGTGATGGTCCCCAAGTTTTTCAATGTAATCAAGCTCATCTTGCTTTATCACAACGGTATTTCTACCAAGAAAGTCCTTCTTAATACCGTCCTCAATCTCCTTGACTTTAGCTTGCGCCATGGTGATTTTCTCCCTTAGTCGAACTTGTTCATTCATGAGTTCTTGGAGTCTAAGATCATCCTGTCGAATCCCTTCATCAAGCTCCTTGAGTCCATTGGTCTCCACATGAAGATTATTCAAGTCCTCCTACAAATCTGTTATCCTACTTCCCACATGTATCAAGGATTCCCACTCTCGTACAAAATCTTCATAGTGTCTTTGTGTTTTGTCTTTCCTATAAATTACAGATGGTCTCCCAACGAAAAACACTTTTCATTCTAAGAATTGAGGTGTTGAGCTCTCAGGCGTGCATAAACCTTGAGAATTTTGAGGCTTTGGTGGCCAATTCAGTATTTGAAAAGTTTCCTAAACAACCCAGGAGCTTCTTACTAGCCTCATGTCATTGCCTGTGGAAACCACAAGTGCTGGAGGATCGATGGCCTCTGAAGGAGCTGGCCCTGAGGTCGTAAGTGTAGAAGTGCCCGCATAGGTACCAAAGTCGTCGAGGTCACGCAGGCTGAGGCCTACGCCGCCAAAAGAGGGACCTAAGACAAAGAAATACAAGCAGAAAGCGACAGAGCCAGTGCGTGAGTCGCCAAGAAATCACCAGAAGAAAGACGAGCCTACCACGTAAGAGAAAGGAAAGGTAGTAAACCTAGAATCTGATGAAGGTGTGGAAGACACTGGTATGGACACAAAGGATATCGATACTGAGGGGGTAAACCTTATTTCCAAGTTACCAGAATACATTCCTCTATGCCAAGGCAAGGTGAATGTCCCAAAAGACCCAAATGAGGGCAAATTTTTACTTAACGCACCATTGCTACTAGAAAATATCATATTCGAAGGTCTGGAATTGGCGCGCGTGCCACATCTAAAGTTAGAGGATTGGGACTTGGCAGATACTGAGAGGTTCCCCCACTTGGCGACTGATACATTTATGACCCGCGTCTTCTATAAAGATTCTGGTGTCACTGCATTGAAGCCGAGGTAGTGGATTAAAGGGGTGAACAAGGGAAGACTATTGAACCTGCTATGGGTGCCGCATTACAACCATGGGCCCATCACTTTGATAGTGATCAAACAATTGTTGTGCTTGGTGCACGATGGGTGCCTATGGTTAGGAGAATCGATACTGATCACCGATATGCTGATCCATAGGATCACATTGCTACCGCACTCAAGGATGAATATGGCTAAGACATTTGGTAGAAATACGGGAGAGTGTGACCTTGTCAAAAGAATGAAGTACAAGTTTAAACTTGTCAAGAAGTCGTGCGGCTACTCAATTTCTAGCATAACCGACCCCACAGTTAAGGTAGCCACCCAGATCCTAGCTGGGAAAATATTGAGGAAGTGTCACGTAGATGAAGTGTCGGCACCAGTTGTGTCATTAGCAGCCTAGTCCGTGGAGGGCATACTATTCAATTTGGTGCGCTACCTTTGCAACGATTTCCTCGCGAACTGCAAAGAAGCATAAGACCAGAGTAAGACCTTCCATTATGCATGGATTATGTTATCAATTGTACTGATCACATGGGAATTACCGGAGGACAGTCAATTTCCTCTGATCACATCAAATCTGCCAGAAGCAAGGAAGTTCGCTTTTCTCTGGGCCACAAAGGACCCCAAAAGGGTCAAGGACTGTCATATATTTTGGGTGTTACTGGAGGCAAGCATCCATGTCGTGATAAACTGCAACCCGCAGCTATCACCAATTGTCTTTGAGCAATTGTCGGGCTATGTGGAGTTCAAAGCAGACTTCCATTGTGTCTCCATGCGGGCATGGAAGGACCCTGAGCAGAAGTGGCATGACCTCCCATACCTTGCAACAGATGATGCAATCACAGCGGTCCTTGATCATTGGCTAGCAGAGTAGCGCACAGCCTCAGATTTGTCAGCTGGGTCCAGTAAGTCCAAAGGAAAGCAGAAGAAGGAAGAGGCTTGGTTGAAGATGCAGCAGTTGACTAACAGGAGGTATTCTAAACAATGAAGGTACACCTATTGGCATGTCTTTATGAATTTTTAATCAATGAAGCGTAGTCATATGTATTATTACCTAAAGCGACTTGCTAACTTAAGTTTTCACACAGATTTGAAGAAATGATGATCAAAGGCATGATTCAGCGTATGATGGCTATCGAGCTGGTAGCGCTATCTTTGGATGTCAGCTACAATGCTGGTTCAACCTATCAACCAGCACAAGTGCTATCTTTGTATTTTGTTATATCTCAAGAATCGATATGTATTTGCAGGAAGATAGTTGTCGTAATCTTAGGCACTGTTAGTTTTTAATGAAATGTATAAGTAGTGATTACGGGGCTGGGAAAGCCACTACTAGGAGATATGCAATATTTTTTAGTTGTAACAGCAGACCTCTATAATGATATTTTGATAAATACAATTGTTGATATTTTGAGTATTTTATAGGTCTCGATCTTGCCAAAGCCCTGATCAGGGAGTTGGGCCCAGTCTCCTAACCAGGTGTTGTTGGATTAGATGTGTGTGTGTACGTTTATTTTATGTTGTGTTATCTCTTTTTTGTGTAATGATTTCAATGTGTTTTTGTGAGTCTTAACTTCTTGTTACTCTTATCATTGTTACAGTTATAACTTGTTGTTACACATTGTTATGTTATGATTAATGTTCAATGCATATACCTTGCATGATAGCCTTGAAATAACCAGTCGAGCCCTGGGTTGACAATTAATGTGGAATTGAGTGAATTACATGATTCATATCTAAACACCAACAGGAGGCACTAGACTTAATCATCTACTACTTCTCTCTGGAGGAGATATGTAGTGGTACTTTCCTCACAGCTAGATAGCTAGCTATATATAGTAACCACTAAGAGTTAGTAGAGATAGAAAATAAATGCTCATTTGGAAAAGTGTTGTCTACAGTAACTACTTGACCTTCATTATTCATTCAAGAAAGGAAATCAGCGACAAGGTTAGTTTTACCATGTCTATCTAAAATAGTAATATTGAATTTTTGTATCAACAGCAACCATATAGTCACTCATTCATTAGTTATCAGTTTATTCATCAAGTACTTGACAGCAGAATGATCTATATGCACAAATACCTCATATCCTATAACATAGTGTCTAAACTTATTGATTGCATAAATTATAGTTGAAAACTCTTTCTCTGTTACTGTATAATTCAATTTAGCGGGCGTAATATTTTTACTAGCAAAATAAATTGCATAAGAATATTTTCCTTCCTGTTGTCATAAATTTGCCCCAACAATTGTATATGAGGCATTCGTAGAGATGTGGAATGCAAGCGACCAAATTGGTCCTCTCAAAACATGTGCCTAAGTAACTTTATCTTAAATCTCTTCATAAGCATGTCACATTCATAATTCTGAGAAAATTCAATATCCTTAGAAATAAAACAAAAAAAGGAGCAATTATCCTAGCAAAATGCTCAATAAATCTCATAGAATAGTTGGCATGGCGTAAGAAACTTCTTACCTTTGTTTGTGATTTCAGCTCTAAAAGATGACAATCACCTCAAATTTAGCAAGATCAAATTGTATGCTTAAACTAGAAATAAGATGACCAAGCACTATCCATGCATTTTACATCATACGACATTTAACATTAATCAAAGCACGGTTATCGTCTTGATATCTTATCGAGACATTTTCCAATTTTTTTAAGGGTTCATAGAAATAATAACCATGAACAGAGAAATCACCCATGTATATATCAACGCACTTAATATTAGAGAAAAATAGCTAAAAAATCTCTCTAAAATGTAGTAGGGGAATTACATACACCAAAGGGAAGCACCCTATAAACTTATGGTCCCTATGGGAATGTAAAAGTGGTTTTGTCTTGAACTTCTAATGTGATTTGTATCTGGTTGTATCCATTGAAGCCATCAAGAAAGGAAACGTACTTTTTACTAGCCAAGGTTTCTAGTACCTGGTCCATAATGGGAGAGGAAAATATTCATTGAGGGTGGTTTTATTAATATCTCTATAACCCTCGCAAATATGCCACCTACCATCCTTTTTTGGGATTATTACAAGAGGAGAAACCCACCAACTAATGGATATGGTGTAAATGAAACTGGCATCAAGGAGCTTCTGAAGTTATTCTTTAACAATGTCTTTAAGTGTAGGGTTCATCCACCTTTAGGTTCCTGAATATATATATGATGCATGCATGTTTCAAGAGGGATACGTTTCATATCTTGATAACTCAAAGCAAAGGTGCTAGTATGTATTTTCAACATTTTAATCAAATTTTCTTGTTGACATGATTCAAGTTGAAAACTTATGTATAAATATATGTTCGAACTAATCTCAAAAGGGTAGCGCCATATTGTGATGTATCTATGGTTGTCACTAGATTCTGCAACAATGATGAAACATTAGGAACACAATTATCAAAATTATTGGGCAATTGGCTTTATCTGAATGGTTGGTGGCATCCAGTGTGTAGGCATTAATGTCAACCAAGCTAGAATTAATGAGAAAGATATGTCAAGCTCAAGGGGAGTCCTATGGTTGTTACAATCCTTGGTAGAGAAGCAAAGCAAGATGAGGTGTGAAGCTAAAAATATTATATCTATGATGGTTAGGGAGTCCAAGGCTTTGGAGTATATTTTTCCTTAGGATATCAGCTCATATGCTCTAGGATGTGGCTTAGTTGGATAATTCTCAAAAAGAATGTTCCAATGGTATGCATAAGTCCACAAATGGCCTCCTAGATCAAGGGTTATGGCCAATCAAAGTTCAGGTACTACAAAAAGTCAAATGTTTAGCCAAACTTGGTTAAAGGCCTTAGTAACAATTAAGCTTGGCATAAGGCCAAAGTTGGCGGAAGGTTGGGGGGGACCGATGGTTTAAGAAACAGGCATGTTTGTGGCCAGATGTTTTGCCATGTGTCCCCTCTAACGCATTGGGAGTATTGCGTCGAGATTATTTTCTCAAATTTTAACATGAAGAAGGGGTGGCACAAAGTGGGTTTTCCATACTGTCGATTGTAAGATCAACGATGGAGATTAATTGCGCCACCTCCCACCCCAAAACCACAAACAGAATGCAAAGCGGGGGGCACAAAACCACAAACTATTTTCACTAATAGTCGAGTAGACATGAGCATGATGTCATCCAAGCAGGCTGATCCCAGAAGGTTAAAAGGGAACACAAGAGGCTAAGACAGAGGTGACATTAGCATGAGGTGGCCAGTACAAAGAACACGTGGCACATAGCTTCATAATTTTTGGGTGGCCTAATGGGACAAATATGGGTGACACATGTCACCACTATGAAGATGCCATGTGGCATTGTCAAAAAGCATGACGACATCTCATTCGCAAGACACCAGAAGGTTTTGGAGCGAGGCACAAAGGAGCAGCAGGTTGACTAGGCATCGGGCCAGTGCGATAGAGCGGAAACCAATAGGAGAATAGGAAAGGCTCTGGGTGGAGCCCACTGGGACAACTCATTATGTAAGGAAGACCCTTGCTGATTATAAAGGGTGCACAGTGTTGAAGAAAAGCATAACTAGGTATGGTTGTAAACGTAATTTTGATCTTTGTACTTGTCAAGAAAAAGAAATATTATTTTGTAAATTATTCGAATGAGTTTCTTGCTCATTCCATAGGTCTAGGAAAGTCAAAGACTCAAATTCATGTGTAAAAATCTCTCCTTGAGAATATATGTAAAATGTATAGTAGTCAAGAATATCCCTCCAAAACAAGCACAATCCTCCAAGATAAGCGCGAAGAAGTCTGCCTGCAAAAAAATGAAGAAAACAATTAAGTTAGCCTCAAAATGTATATTGAAGAAAATTCATGTCGACCCAATTAAAGTGGCATGTCTAGTCATGAATACAAGTCAACTTACCTACACATAGACCAATATATATACCTGGATGGGGTTGCCATAGAAAAGATATATTCGAACACCTCTGCAACTTTGGATGTTACAGGAATCTCGGTCAACCACAGGAGGATAGACACTTCTATAAGTAAATCAAATTTTCTCGAATGGGTACAAGGATATAATATGCATTACAGGAGGACAGCCTCATGGAAAAAATTCAATGAGTAGATTACAATCTCAGCCTAACTATGATGATAATCTCGGTGCAAGTGTACAGTCACTGTTTCAGTATAAATAAGATAATGAAGACCACAATGCCAATCACTGTCTTGACATATCAGATGGAGAGGATACACTCACTTTCTCAGCACAATTGGGATCCCACAAGTAATACACTCTCAACATACTAAACATAGTTAAGACCTCAGCATAATGACAGTCATCATCTCAATCATAATCCTAATGAAGACAAGGTCATAATGAAGATTTCAGTGCATGGAATCAAGGTCATGATGAAGATCTAGCAATGGTGCAGCAAGTGGTGCAGAAGTGATGGCCTTAATGATGAAGCAACAGTGTTGATGATGATCTCAACAGTAATGAGAGGATTGGTGCCTTAGTCTTGGAGTGGCCTAGTAGGTCAAGGGTCATGGTCTTGGTATTCATCAATTGGAATCTCTATAAGAAGAATTATGTGCAATTTTCCTCTCCAAGAGGGAGAGGTTTTGGCCCTGGAAGAATGCCAACATCTTGTGTTCTCGTTTCTTTGTTTTGGCAGCTATTTGATGAAATAAGAAACACACACAGCTAAAAACGTCAAAGAGAATATTGTGCTAATAACAAAATTAAAAAGGCCTCTCAAATAGTTATCGTGCCTAGAAGAATCTCATTAATGCTAGCTACCCTAGATTCTTCAATATGGTATGAGAGTTATGGTTGCAATCTAAGGAAGGGAAGAAAAGTTACATACAAAGATTTGCCTTCAGTGATCTACAAGTCTACAACAGTACATGGAATATCAACTTCAGTGATTACAGTCATGCACTCAACTCATGTTCAGTTTGATGGAATATATCAGTACCATTCCTGGGATCCTCACTTCTTGATCACTGAACCTTCTCTATGAAATAAATTACAGTCTTGGAATATATGGAAGAATTGATCCAAGGAGTGCCTCTCACAATCCATATTATACCATTGTCTCAATATAGTCACTGCAAGAAGGTAGTTTCAGTGATAAGACAGTCTCTCTATACAGTGCCTCTCTACACAAAGACATCACTGTCTCGATACAGTGTCATAACAAAATACTTGTCACAGTCTCAGATCTTAAACAACATGATGCTTAGATCAAAACATAAGCCTCTCTATATCACTATCATGGTTTGGATAATGCTCGATGTAGGTGTTTGCTGATGCACTCCAAGGAATACTGAGTGTGATAAAGTCCACTTGTGGGATAGCAGTATCACTAGCATGTCAACAATGTGCTCAAATACCTTAAAGATGAATTGGGAGTCAAGATGATCCCAAGATCATAAAGCAGTCTTGGTGATGTCAAGATCACAAATGTCATGATGCTAGAAGGTCTCCAAAGAAGTTTTGGTAAAAGGATACTAGTGGTTCATGATGGGAAGCTCAAGCAAAAGAAGCATCAAGGTGAAGATCTCCTCTTCACATGCCAAGTAAGTATCTTTCATGTTTTTGGTTTAATAACTTTTTTTTGCAAGGAAATAGAAATATTGGAGGATAGCCATAGTCCTCATGAAAAAGGTCCTTGTATGAAATAAGGAGGATTGTCATAATCCTCATAGAAAAGAGAAATCATTCATGTCTATGGAAAGGTCTCTAAAGATCAAAAAGCACTTGAATGTATCAAGAGACTCATAGGAATCATGCGAAAGCACTCAAAGGTCCTCACATGTTAAAAGAGGAGACATAAAGAGAGATATATGAAATTCTAGAAGATATATTCTCTGAAATTATAGTAAAGAAGGTCACATCACTTAGACCTACTTAAAAGCTTGGTCCTCAAGCAAAGAAATACATAATAAGTATAGCTAAGACTCAATGCTATAGAAATATTTTGGAAGCTAATATCACTAAAAGATGGAAGAAGCTGAAGAAAAGGGACAAGGAAAGAGGGAGTAAAAAATCTCTCCTATGAGTAAGATAGTATCCCTCACAAAAAGGGTCCTATCATAACCTCCTAAATCTTGTGCAATAAGATATGACGATGATAATAAGATGCATCGTGGCATCATGGAAGCATTAGAATCAATATCTCATGGCATCACCATGGGAATCATGAAAGACAAAATCCATGGGAAACAAACATGTAGGATATAGCTTTTGGGAACCTCAGTAGACATTGAAGGAAAGGACGAAGTCATCTAGGACAAGGCTCATCATACATCAAAAAGGAAACATCTGCCAATTTGGGATATACAAGATCCTCAAAATTCTTTGATGGAAACCTCATCATAAGGTTCACTAATCTAGAGAGGAAGCAAGTGTTTCAACAAGAACTCCAACTTATGAAATCCATGAGATGATGATGTCATGACATGAAGCAGATCAAGGGATTGAAGAATTTTTCAATCAAGGAAGTTGTTGGAAGAAGCCTTAATGACCTGAAGGTAAAATAAGGTATGTATGCTTGTATTTAAAATAATAACATCATTTCATATGGTTGTAGGTAACATGGATCATTGCTTCTACCTTAAGAAGCATGATCAAGAGAAAAAGTATATCCTCCTCCGAAAGGATGCAAGAAGGCATAAGCATACTATATGAAATCAACATAATATGTCCTCATATGAAGTATGAGGTGATTGACTAGAATGAAGAAACTCTGATTAAAAGATACTGGGAATGGAATGTGTGAGGAAGGAAGAGATCATGAGATATGCAACCATCATGAAGGCAATCAAGATCCAAAAGACCAAGAAGATTTGACTAGGAAATCTCCCGAAAAGATATGAAGACTCTAATGAAAGTCTAGAAAAGATGAAGACACTTGACAATGGATATCTTTGGGAGATGTGTCAATATGTGTGCAGGATGCTAATACCTACAAGAAGATGTCATGATGAAGAGCCATCTCGTAAGATATTATTTAATTTAATATGATGCTTTGATTTATTGAATAATATCTAGATAATGCAGGACTACTTAAACAAGAGTTGTAAATACAAGTACAACTAGCATTCATGTGGCGGATGGAAGAAGCATGATGAGAAAGAAGTAGTCATATAACGAAGGTTCCATACATGAATAAGGCCACTTTCCATGAATAAAGGAATGGCATGATGAACTAAGGAGGAAAGTGATCGATGGATGTTGCCCTACAAGGAAGAATCTCAACTAAATTTATGACATCAAGGACAGAAGTTGATCAAGCAGTTGAAGGACCCACGGAAAAATAAGTTTAGGATGTATAGAAGAGTCCCTAGCTAAGAGGTATCTCTTATAGGTCCCTGATCAAGAGGGAGCTTGGATTGAATCACCCTTGATTAAAAAGGAGTGACAGTTGTGTTTTTCTATGTCATGTGGCATGCACTAGACCAAGACTAACAGTCGTAAGTCTAGGTGAAGGCCATGAAGAGAAATGAAGACACGTGATATCCTCCCTAGTTGAGAGGGAGAGATAGACACAACATTCTTGTCTTCACTTTGGAAGAAATAATGGAGGATTGGGTAATCATCTGGCATCCGATGCTCTTTGAGGATGTGTAGGGAACCCAAGACAAGAGTAGGCAAGAGGACCGATATTCTTTGAGGGATGGGAACCCAAGATAAGAATATTCCTAGAAGGTCATACTCAGTGAACACCCGGGTGGGTACGTGTTGAAAATAGCAACAAGAAATGCTAAATATAGAAGTGCTAAAAATAGCATTTCGGGATACATTCCAATTTTAGTTAGTCCATGAACTAAAATTGAGAATTAAAATTCGAATTTGATCTTAGCAGCTATTTGAAAAATAATTAATTAATTCATCTTGAGTTAATTAGTTGGAGAAAATCAAACATGAAGTCTATGTGAAGACATGCAACAGTTTTCCCTTTGATTAAGGAAGTTATACCTTAATTAAGAGATCGAGATGAGTTGTACTTTGAGTTGTAATTAGTTAGCTCAGTTAACTAAGTTAAGTCCAATTAGATTAGTTCCAACGATTTGTGGAATTGATTGTGAGTTCAGTTAGTTAATGCATGCATGCATGTAACTAGTGTACTTCAGATAACTAAATATTCTCTCATAAATAACTCGTGCATGTCAGTTCAGTCAGAGACCCAGTTGAGATCAGAGGATGGGACAGTGTACTATCATTTGCAGGAATATTCCATTGAGGATATCTCTTGCATGCAGAAGGAATTCATTCCTTGAGGACTACGTAGTTATTTTTTGAGTTTGGTGAGTTGTGTGAGAGGTGAATTCACACAGGTGGCAGCCAGAGGACCCAGGAGAAACTACACAAGGAAATCGGAGGCTTGGAGGACTAAAGGAAGGCATATCTTGTGTCTATTCAGTCTATGAGCAACATTGAGGGATTGTAGTGAGAGCTGGATAGCTTGTGAGCTAAAGCATTGTGTAATTCGGAGATATTTCCACTTGTATGATAATACAAATAGCGGGGTTTTTAGCTGAGGCTTTCCCCAGAGTATTCTTATGTGTTCATGTGTGATTGATTTCTCATTCTCTGGTATATGTGTTCTATTTAATCTTGCTCAAAATCGATTAAGCATCCACAGGTTTGTTTGTAGAAGTAGATCAAGTATTTTGCTTTAGTATATTGCATTATCAGGTGATCTACAGTGGGAATTTCTACAGTACATACCTTGAGAGACAATGATAAAAGTGTATATAGTTATTGGTCTTGCCAACATTGTGCTCTGATCTTATGAGAGATAGAGTTGTCAGTCAAGGCCTTGTTGTGGAAACAATGTTGGTTACTATGATGCTATATAGATGGATTACCAATCTGATTCTTCTTATGAGAAATTCTTCAGATTGAGAATGTCCAAGTACCATTGTAAATACCTCCCTAATTAAGAGGGAGTGTTGAAGAAAAGTGTAACTAGGTTAGGTACTTGTAAACGTAATTTTGATCTTTGTACTTGTCAAGAAAAAAAAAATATTATTTTGTAAATTATTTGAATGAGTTTCTTGCTCATTCCATAAGTCTAGGAAAGTCAAAGAGTCAAAGTCATGTGTAAAAATCTCTTCTTGAGCATATATGCAAAATGTATACTAGTCAAGAACAACCCTCCAAGACAAGCACAATCCTCCAAGATAAGCACAAAAAAGTATGCCTGCAAAACAATGAATAAAACAATTAAGTCAACCTCAAAATGTATATTGAATAACAGTCATGTTGGTTCAGTTAAAGTGAAATATCGAGTCATGAATACAAGTGGACTTACCTACACATAGACCACTATATATAACCCGTTGGGGTCACCACAGAAAAGATATATTTGGACACCTCTGCAACTTCAAATGGTGTAGGAATCTCAGTCAACCACAAGAGGACAAACACTTCAATAAGTAACTCATATTCTTTTGGATGGGCATAGGGATATAATCCACATTACAGGAGGATAGTCTCGTGGTAAAACTTCAGTGAGCAGATTACAGTCTCAGCCTAACTATGATGATAATCTCGATGCAAGAGTATTGTCATTGTTTCAATATCAATAAGATAATGAAGACCACATTGCTAATCATTGTCTCGACATATCATATGGAGAGGACACACTCACTGTCTCGGCACAATTGGGATCTCACAAGTAATACACTCTCAACATACTAAATGTAGTCAAGGCCTCAACATAATGACAATCATCATCTCAATCATAATCCTAATGAAGACAAGGTCATAATGAAGATTTCAGTGCATGGAATCAAGGTCGTGATGACTATCTCAATGAAGGAATAGTCATGGTGCAGCAAGTGGTGCAGAAGTGATGGCCTCAATGGTGAAGCAACAGTGTTGATGATGATCTCAGCAGTAAGGAGAGGACTGGTGCCTTGGTCTTGGAGTGGCCTAGTAGGTCAAGGGTCATGGTCTTGGTATTTGTCAATTGGAATCTCTATAAGAATAATTATGTGTGGGTTTTCCTCTCCAAGAGGGAGAGGTTTTGGCACAGACAAAATGTCAACATCTTGTGCTCTTGTTTCTTTGTTTTGGTAGCTATTTGATGAAATAAGAAACACACAGCTAACAACTTCAAAGAGAATAGTGTGCTAATAAGAAAATTAAAAATGTCTCTCAAATAGTTATCATGCCTAGAAGAATCTTATTAATGCTAACAACCCTAGAATCGTCAAAACACAGGAGGGAATAGCGCTGAATAGGCACCAAGACAGCATGACAAAGTGACAACAAATAGGAGAATATGAAAGGCTCTAGGCAAACCCCACTGGGGAAACTCGTCCAATAAGGAAGACCCTGGTGTATTATAAAGGGAACAGAGGAGGGAGAAGTAGGTTGACTAGGCACCAGGCCAGCACGTAGAGCGACAACCAATAGGAGAATAGGAAAGGTTCCAGGCAGACCCCACCTTGAAACGTAATCCCGAAGGAGAAGATCAGAGGCTAAATCTAGGTCAAGATTTGGTCCTGTGGGAGCCATGTATCCATGGGCACGAAAGGTAAATGCGTGGTGTTTATGCCCTTGGGGCCTACAGTTCAAAAAGGACCCAGCAACAGTTTGCAGTTTTTTTTGCAGCATTCTCACCTTCCATTATGACCAATGGACTTCGAGCTAAATACAAAAAGGTGTGACAGGTGTATGTTTAAAGGCATGAAATGGGTTAGAAACTAGAGTTGGTTTATGTGTCATATTTGGTAGATATGCCAAATTGGCTATGGACATTGTTGGAGTTAGCAAAACCTGGGTGGACAGGTAAATGCACACAATGATTTTGGTGCAAGTGATTAATGGCGACTGCAAAGGTTGTTGATTCAATATAGTAAGGACCACGGTTTGCAGGGGTAGAAGTTGACTCTAGAATAGCCATGCTTGAGCTTTCTTGCACGCTGTGAAGAATTGAATAGAAAATATGGTTGGGTGCAAAAGTGTTGATTACAAAACAAGTATGTTATGTGTGGGGTACAAATTGAGCATTGTGATCAAATTAATAAGCATGGAGAGCCTTGTTGTAGCATGCAATTTGGATGAGAATTAATTATCAGTATGGAAGAACACTAAGAAAGTCAATCACATAATTAATTCAGTTGTAGAGGCTAAGTAATCAAATGTGTCAACAAAATGGAGACCATACATGTGCCAGAGATAGAGTGAACTAGTCCCATACGTAGGATTTTAATTAAATACCAGTGTGCCATAGTATGCATTGAATGTGGTGGCTAATGATTTAATACATAATGTTGAGTATTTTGTCTCCAGTGAACAAAAGGTGGAGAAATCATTAAGTCTGGTGAGAAGCAGTATTGAGTGTTGTGTGAAGAGTGTGAAGTGTTGTATGTGAGTATGTGAGTATGTGAGTAGAGAGGTGATGGTGGATGTGAGGTGATAATCAAACAGTGAAATTGAGGTTCGAGACCAAAATTATTTGAGCAGTGAAATGAGCAGTGCAAAGAAGGACTATAAAGCAGAAGGGAAGGTGCTATGTGGAGCAACTAACCAAGATTTATATTTCTGTGTATTTATATGCGCCTATGTTTCTCCTAGAAAGTAGTAACTTTCTATATTAGCGGAGTTGGGGCCTCTTGTGAGTGGGTCCTCACAAACAACTTGATGTAATAAAGTAGAAGCTTAAATTATATCATAATAACAAACAGATTGGTGGTTTTCTCCCTTTGGGTTTCCATGTAAAAATACATGTGTCAATATGTGCATGTTGCTCAATTTATGGATTGTATGTTTAAGTGAATGGTTTACATTGATGACATGTATTGTATTGAGAATGCTCACATAAGTAATTTTCAAGAGTGAAAGGAAACTGTCAATTGGAATTAAAAGCTTAAGAAACTAACTAATAATTGATTCACCCCTCCCCCCCCAGTAATTCCTTATTCCAACAAAAATCAAAACTAAAAATGTGATTAAAAAAATCAAAATTTTGCAAAGAATCAAAATTAACAAGGAAACCATGGCTCTGACTATCTTCATTGCATTCTGTAAATTGAAAATTTGATCAAAAGAAAAACTATACTAAATGTCTCCATCATTATTACCTTCTTCAAACCATATTGTATTTTCAATTTCTTGAGTGGATTTGGCAAGGGGATATAAAGTTACCTTCTTTCTTGACTCCCCATGTGAAATAAGCATGTCACCAAAGCAAAAACCAATGTAAACATCTATTATGGCAAGCCATGGTCATCCTAGAATCAATGGATGTCCTCCTATAAGATTCTTAGGTTGCAAGACTATCAAATCTACGTGGTATTCCTCAGAGTCTAGTGAAACAATCACATCATCCAACACACCCTTCAATCTGATTTAGATCTATCTGCTAGTTCAAAGATGGTGGGTGTATAGCGAGGGTGAAACAATTGTAGTTGTTCTATGGTTTGTCTAGACATAACATTCATCACAACCCCCAGATAAAGCAAAACATTAGGGACAAGAGTGTCATTGATATGGACTGAGACAACTAGATTACTAGGGTATGTATATTTTTCTACAAGGTCCCATGCTATCATCAAATAAGTTGTCTTCCCAACGAACTGAATAGTTTATGTTTCTGCTCTCTTCCTCCATGGTTTCTTTATGCAAACTTCCCTAATGATTTTAGTGTAAATGGGGATTTCCTTTATAGCTTGCAGTAGGGGAAATTTAATACAAAAGTTTATAAGCTCATAAACCAAGTCATATGTTGGGTAATTTAATTTTTAGTTAATTTACTTGTCATTAAATTGTCAAACCTAGTGTTCGTGAACTTGTGAAGTATAATTTCACAATATATGCTAGCAATCAACTTTCAATTAAGAGTGAATTAACCTATTTAAATGATGACAAACCTATTCATGAAAAATGTCTAAGATGAGTATGCACACACTTTCTTTTTCAAAAGTCTCAAATTTGGAGCTTGGGAATCAACCTTTTAATCTATGAAATGGAAATGGCAATTGAGATGAAAGTAAAATTACTCTATTAACATGAAAATAAATTTATTCTAGTGACATGAAAGTAAATCTATTTTACCAACAGGGAAGTAAATCTATTCTAATGACTTGAAAGTAAATTTAATCTAGAAAGCATCAAATCTTATACTAAGAAAGAATTGAATTCTTAAAGTATGAAATTTAAATGCAACCTATTCTGAAAGCAGAGAGAGAACAATTGAAATTGCTAATGTGTGTATTGTCAAATTAGAATCATTCATGAGTATTTATCAAATAGATTGAAAAGCAATGAATCTATGAAATGAGATAAATAATGCTTAACCTGCAAAAGAACATAAATGGAATGAGCATGAAAAAATGTAAACAATGCATCTAATCAAAAGACTTAAAATGAACATAAAGAAACTAAAAAAATAAAAACATTAGAATACATCCCATACTCATTAGGTGGTCATCCCAAAGTGCATGAGAGGTGGAAAGTTGAGAAAAATCTTGATCAAACACCAAATGAAGGCACAACCATATCAAAGTGAACTACAATGGTATTCATTACATCAATCATAAGCATAGTGCCAATCCTTAACATCCAAAACTCTACATTGAAGCATGAGCATAGCTCCCAAACTTTTCACACCTTTTGAGAGGAGAAGGCACTCCTATTTATACAAAAACTAAGATAACTAATTCATAAATGTAGATCCACAAATATCTCATGTGGTTACAACCATGTGTTGACATCTAGCAATTAGAATCTCTCCATAACTTCTCAAAAATCTCTCCTAGCTTTGATAGGAGACACTTATGAAAACTTCCATGGTCTTTCTCCATGAAATGTGTTTGACCAATGATCTCAAATCTGTTGAAAATGGCAACAAGAAATTGCTAAAAATAGCAGTCTGGGTACCAGTGCTGGATTGGGCAACAGGGAATGAAAAAATGGAAGTGCTAAAAATAGAAGTTATATTTTTAGCAGTTCAGTGTGGATTCCTATTTTAGTCAGTCCCTGAACTAGAAATAAGAAGTAAAATTCGAATTTGATATTAACAGCAGTTTGTAAATTAATTAATTCATTCATTTTGAGTTAATTAGTTAAGGAATTATGAACTTGAAGTCTATGTGAGGACATGCAACAGTTTCTCCTTTGACTGAGGGATTTAACCATCAGTTAAAGGATGAGGATGAGTTGTAATTATGAGTTGTAATTAGTTGGCTCAGTTAACTGAGTCAAGTCCAGTTAGATTAATTTAACAAGTTGTTAAATTAATGAGATTCAGTTTGTTAATTCTTACATGCATGTAACAACTGGTATTGTCAGATAACTGAGTATTGACTCATGGATAACTCATGCATGTCAGTTCAGACAGAGACCCAGTTGAGATCAGATGGAGGGACAGTGTACTATCAGTTGCTAGGATATTCCTTTGTGAATATTCCTTGTACGCAGAAGGAATATTATTCCTAATGGATTGTGTAGTTGGACCTGAGGTTACAGCAGGTATGATGTGGCCAATTCACACATGTTATGACATTGGACCCCAGTCAAAACTGCGCAAGGAAATAGGAGCTTGGAGGACTTGTGGAAGGCCTAGATAGTCCATTAGCTACATCATCATAGTACAGAGAGAGCAGGATAGCTTTTGAGCTAATTCTTTTTGTATGTTGTTGAGGATTTCCACTTGATTGATAATACAAAGATGGGGTTTTAGGCTGGTGCTTTCCCCGGGTTATATCTTCTGTGTTATGGTTGATTACTTCTCATTCTCAGTTATCTCTGTTCATGCTTGATGTTGCTCATGTTCAATTAAGCTTCTGCAAAGTTTATGGTAGATGTATATCTAGTATTATGCTTTGGCACATTGCATATATCAGTTTGATCTGCAAGTGAAATTTCTACATGATATCAGTGAGCTAGCTGATTTGTAGAGAAAATTATACAAAATCTTCGAGAGTTTGAAGAGGAAATTCGAATTTGAGTCTTGGAGGCCAAATATGATTGTCTTGGAATCTTCAAATATTCCTACACACATCACAAAACTCATCCAACTTTTATATATAAGTGAATACATGTTATTTTTATAATATTTAATCATAAATTCACTTAAAATACCAAAATAAATGTTTTGGAAAATAATATGTCTCAACCCATATTTAATCATGAAGATGGTCTTAGTGTATGGTTATGAAGCTACAGAATATGGAAAATTTTGAGGCAAATTGAAAGAAAGGAGGGTGAAATGAATGACATTTTGGAGACCCAACATCATATTCATGGAATGGGTCAGAATTCTCCAAATTTAACCTCTATGGATAGAGAGGTGAATTAGAAGATGGTAAAGGCTTGGAATTTTGAGAAGTGTGTTTTATTGCAGCATCATTTTGTGTAAAATCAAGAGTTTCCTCCTTTGTTTCCTCCTCAATGATGATAGGAGTTTTTTTTTTGTTTTTTAAGAACCCTTCCCAATCTTAGTTGGATTCCCTATACCCCAACTGGCATGATTAGTTATGTAGGAAAGGTTGGTAGCTCAGCATTAAAAATCTACTAAGTTGTTTTATTATTAGGGTTGGGAACTAGTTGGGCGGGAAACTATATGGGTTTAGGAGGCTGAGTAGGTGGTAGTTGAGGTAGTGAGGGTTTCATTTTCTAAGACAAAATAACAGGTTGGTACTATTGAGTTTGTAAATATAATGGATAAGGCATGGGGTATGATTGTTGTGGTGGCATAGAGTAGGAAACAGTGGGCATATTTCCATAATTGAGGCCTTGCCACCTTTTTTTCCAAGGGTGAATCTAGACCTATTGTTGAGGATATCCCTGCCACGACATAGAATAATTAAAATATTGAAAAGAATTTTTCTATCCAAAAAAATTAGAATAACGAGGTGTAGGATCATATCGTATACTTGAGCCCCCAAGTTGCCAAGGCCTCTTTGCTCCCATTACATGCAGTTGCTTTGGTGCTTGAATTATTCCTTCCTATATTTCCTTTAGGCTAGGAAATGATGGAAAGTGCTTCATTGTATGATTCTCTACACAAATGGAACACACGTTAGTGAGATCTATAGGAAATTCCCATAAGGGGGGTTTTTATCTACATTTAGGACAAAAAAATGGAAAGCATTATCCTCACTTCCTCTTGCTTCTTTTTAAATTTCAACACATCTAGTTGTAAGTTAAGGTTTTCAAGCAAGTCACTCTTAAGGCTTTCTAATAAGTGTCCTACTTCATTTTTAGTTACTCCACTAGTCATATACTTGGCATTTTTAGGTAGAACATCCCTAACTCCTCTACTAAATCTTTCTTGACTACAAGAGTGTCTCATGCACAAATATGATCAAAAGGTAATTGAGAAACGTCACTAGATCTAACGAAATTTAACACATTAATAGATTCATCTAAAAGACCCCTGATAAAAATAGTCCTAATAGCATCAAGGTCAATTTTATGTTTTTTTCATCATTGAATATTATACTAAAACCTCTCGATATAGTCTCCAAGAATCTCATCTTCTCTATTTCTCATTTTAAAATTCTCTTATCTCAAATCATAGGGTTTTCAATACTCTTGATATTTCTTAAGGAATTTTCTATGGATTCCATCCCATGTCTGGATAGTGTTTCCTCCCAACCCCATGAACCAACGTAATATTGTGTCCTTAAGGATAGTAGGAAACAATTAAAGCTTCTTAGCATCAATCGAGTAATCATAACTCCTACATAAAATTTCAAACTCAAATAAGAATGCATCAAGGTCCTCACAAATTTTACCATAAAATCTGGTAAGACTAATGGGGGAGTGTTTTTCATTTACACTATCTTATCTGGATCCATGATAGGGAATCATAATTTGATTTCCTCATTTGCATTGTTTTCTCCTCGTCCTTCACCATGTCTTCCATTAAGCACTTCCTCTTCCTTTTCCATATTGTTGTATCCAAACATATTGTACCCTACATCCAAAGGTGGTAGCTGAGTATGATTAGTTTTTTCCTTTGGATTTGTCTTCCCTTCCAACAAAACAAAGATATAGGAGTTAGCAATAAATATTTCCCCTTTTCCAACTATAGATTTAGATGCTCTAGAGTTGTTCTTGTCAGACTCCAAATGCATGCTTATGGATTTGCTTGTTTGGGTCTACTTGGACAAGTTACTTGGAACATATCCAACATCAGAAAAAGGTCTTTCAAAAATATATGATTTACCCTTACCCTTAATTTTATGATTAGGACCTTTTCCTCTAGTCATAGATATGTATATATATTAGAAGAGGAAAACAAGGTAAAGAAGAAAATCAATCCTATGAAATTTATGGTGATACTGACTCAATAGGATAAACAACAACAACAACAAAAAATCCAAAAATGAGAATCACACCAAACAATGCACTTTTGTTGTTACTTGAGTTGTGTCTCTTCACCTAGTAAATTGGATAAGAAAAAGACTCACTTGTAGGAATAAAGAAAATCATGCACTTACTAGCATGACAAGGGCTTGTAAGGCACACTTGTGGTGGTTGCATAAGTTCATACCTCTCGTCTTATCTCCCCTCCTCTTCTGAGTCTTAAATGTTGTGGAATCCAATAAAAAAACATATCACCAATGCTCTATGCTTTGAGCGACTCCCCGGAAACGGTGCCAAAATGTTGGGTGGAATAATCGATAAACAATTACTCAACATTTAATTGTCAATCTGGGATTGTATACTTTAAGACAATACACTATTTTTGTGTGTATTGAGACACTAGTGATCTACTACACGAAATACCTAATTCACTGCGTAAGGAAAGTCTTACATAGGAAAAGCATCAAAAACTTGCATTACCCTAAGTTTTCATTGCAAAGTATTTTCGTGAGATGTCAATCAATTAGTATACCTTTAATGGTAGAGAAAATCACACAACTAAAACAAGAAACCCATCTAAGGGACCACTGGTTTCTTTTAGTTAGGCCCTCCTAGACTAATTGACATAAATGTTCCCTCAAGTCTTCAGGAAGTCACAAAGCTCAAGAACTCACTATGGGTTGAAAACAAACCTTGCATGAATGGAAATTAAGGCATTAAAAAAATAATTCCTGTCAAATATCCAATGTCGGTATCACACGGTTGAATGAAGAAAATATTAAGCCTAACTTTCCCCCAGGGTATACAATTGTTATATACTCATTTGTGATTTAAAAGTAGGATAAATGAAATCAAGTGTGAAGTTTGCAATAGTAAAATAAAACCATGTTCCAAACCACTAGAAACATTGATCATATTTGAAAGTTATTAGTAGTTAAACAATATACATAGATCACTCTTTTAATAATAAAGAAAATGAACAAAGCATCATCATTACTCCAAGCTCAGAATTTAAACCAGTAAACTCACAACCTATAAATAGCACAAGACCTTTGTTGATCTAATACACACACAGGCACAAAATAATATTTAATGTGCATGAACTAAGTGATATCCTTTAACGAAAATGAACCCTTGGTGTTAATGTTGCAAACCATAAATAGTAAATATGAATAGAACATTACAGGGTTACTCACATTGTTCTTACATACATAAAACAAAGTTATCCTGGACTAATGAAAATGCACAATGGTAGAGGACCTTAAAACATGATCCTATAATCAATCACTTAGATCGTGCACTCTCAAACCAACAATCCATATATTAGATAGCAGAAGAACATAGATTTAATATACACGATTCAATATCAGATATGGTATAAGAGCTTGAATATACTCCATATCCAAACCATATGCATGCAACTAGTCCTTAATTTATTATTTTCAATCAAAATAAAGCAACCTATATACAAATAAATCATGCATCCACCAATCAACCATATGATATGTTCTCTATAAAAATGGTCTATGGAAAAAGAATATCCCTTATGATATTCAAACCACACACTATAAGCTAATATTAAATGGCATAGGAATGAAGGGGAAATGTGTTGCGTTGGTGGGCCCAGGCCAACCAGCAACGTTGCCTCCTAAAGGAAACTTAAATCACAATGAAATCAACGTAGCCAATAAAAGAACTTGAGCATCAATAGTTTATATTGACAAATCCATAGTTTACATAGGAGCAATATAAAAATATTCGACCCAATGGCCACACTATTGAGGGTAAGTACAAATCTAAAACAAAAAATAAACCTAGTGACCTCACTGCTAACATGGCTTAAGGTCAGAGTTAATATTTTATATGAAATAAAATACATAATAATCCTGATGCATGCCATGCACAGATCCTATTAAGAGTAGAGACTTGAGAGATCCGACGGTCTCTCCAGATTTCATATCATAGCAATAGCTAGCACATCTAAAACAAGAGTAAATATGTGTGATTCAATTGAAGAAACTTGAGCAAACAAACCCTGAATCTTGACCTTAACACTTAACTGACTTCCAGAGTGGTAGACCAACCAGGTGTGCAATGTTGACCAAAGATTTTCTCAGATGCGTGATGGAGCATATTGATGCTATGCTTTAGAGAAACCACATGTTGATTTTCTATTAGAGGTTGTGCACACAAGCCAAACTTGGACTCTGGTTACAGGACCCCTTTGAGGATTGCAGGGTTTGTAAAACCCTCAGTAGTAAACCCTAATAATAATAATCAAGCCTAATAATGCATCCAAAACATATATTTCTGACATAAATTAAAGATTTATCTTGCAACCCTCTAATTGTCTTAATTTAGCATATTATCCCTTTGTTGCGCATGAAAGAGGACTATAGGAAGATAAAATTAGGGTTTTGAGGGGTCAAAATGGGGCATTTAACAACAAATAGTTCTTCAATTTCTAACCTCAACAAACCTTATTTTGAAAATTTTGGTGATATGCCTCTATGCTCTTCAACTACTTGTGAATAAGAATCTCGACATAGATAATATTTTGAGCTCGAATGTATTAAAAGAGAATGAGGAAAACATTGTTCAATTAGCAGAAAAAGTGGTAATATTAAACATTTTTTATCTTACTTAGATGAAAGTTGAGTTGATTTTGATAGGGTTGATAATGTTAATATGTTTCTTAGATCAAAGGTTTTGGATGATGCATTAACATAATTATTTAAGAAATGATATTTCTTTTGAGACCCCTGGTAGAGAAACTCATAATTCCTTGATTTTCGATAGCCATTATTATTTATATCCTAATATGTTTAATGCTTCTCATGTGTAGATAATTATACCTTACATTATTATGAGGAGTTAACTATTAGTGACATATATTTTGCAAATGAAAAAGATTAACTGGTGGCTTTGGAATCATTTCAACTCCTAATCATTTGGAATATCAATTACAAGATAATAAGGAGCATTTGTGTTGTGTCAATTTCTTAGTTTTTTACTTTAGAAACAAATGACATTTTTGATAGTATGAAGTGATATATCAAGTTGAATATAAATCATCATCAGGATACTTTCAAGGAATTTTACTTATATTTTCATCTCTCATAGTTATTTATCATCTTACTCATAATTACATTCGTTAAATATTTCTATTTAATTCCAACCTTTGATGTCTCGTTATCAATTAAGAATTATAAGGACTTATTTATGAGATGTTTAGTGTGATTATTCTTTTTTAAGATTGTGAAGCAAGAACAATTTTAAGAGAACAAATTGATGGAACCAAATTGATGAAGATCTTAACATTGATATCATAACTATGCATTTAATTTGGAATTTATATTTAGGATTGAAGAAGTTTTTATATTAGATTTGTTTGTCTTGTTTAATTTTAATAATAAAAAAAATCCCCAAATATCTCACAATTTCCTCCATTGGTAAAACAATTTTCATCTATCTCAATCTTAATTTAAAGGAGAGTATGTATTTATATCCAATTAAAGGGTTGAAGGATCTAATAGGGACAAGACTTCAAATTTACAATTCATCATATCCCTAGTTCCTCATTTCTATTTTGATTTAAGATATTGGTTTATACATTTTTTCCTTGATTAGGATGTTGGTATATTTAGGGGTTTATTTTATTGGTTTAGGTTGCATTTTTGTATTTAGCCCTATGTTTTATTTTTCTTTATGTCTCAATAAAAAGTCTGATAAAATGCACATATCATATTATAATTTCTTTGATATCTTTTTTTATATGATTAAGTATTTGGGGTTAATTTTAGTGAAGGCATGTACATTTTCTTCTATTTTTCCTTTGATTTAGTTTCAAATTTTTAAGTTTATTATGTTTTCAAGTTTTTATATAGGGAAACTTATCAAGGCTACACAAATAAGATATATCTTTTGTTATGGGGTTTTATTTATCGAAAACCTTCTACGTTAAATTCCATTTCTTTTGCATTGACTAGAGATCATGGAGGAATGCTAACACATACTTCATATTGTAATGGTTCAGTAGAGAAAAGATGTCTATGACAATCTTTTCGTTGAATCCCAAACAAATTATTTATATTGATAGTACAAGGGAAACTTTTGCAGTCAAAATTTTAAAGTAGTACATCTATTATATAAAATAAAATCATCTCTTGAACCACATCACTCTCTTCACCCAATTGTGTATTGCAATTTTCTACAAATTAAATCTAAAGGGTGAAATTTAATATAGAGGAGTTGAAAGCACTACAAAGTGTGAGAAGTACAAGTAAACTCATCAAGGATATAGACATTCGTTGGAAGGTGGATTGTACTTGTATGGTACTTAAACACCTTTGTCAAGGCTATGTATGCTCGTGGGAAGTGAAGCGATGTCAAAAAAAGAGGCAAGTTCGACACCTAATAGATGTGTACTTATCATAAAACCCCATAGTTGTACATTTTCTATTCAAAGAGTATGAAAAGAGTATAAACTAAATTTTCCTATTTTGGATTCATTATTTAAAGATAAAGTAGACATCAAGTACTTGAAATTTTTAAATTTATGCTATTCAATTTGTCTTAGGTGGGACCTATGAAACCTTATACAATGTCTAAGAATTTTACGAAATGTATCATTTAAATTTTATAAACTTAAACCTCATTATATCAATACCATATATAACTACTTCGCCTAGTGTGTCACCATTTTTTGAGCCTCAACAAACTCCTATTTTTAACAAAAATTGTAAGGGCCCCTATTAAAAATTTTGAAATCAACGTCTTTTTCTTGTATTTGATTTTGTCTTGCTTTAATATTGAGGATGATTTGATGGTTTCTTTACTTATATTTTTAGTATTTTGCACTTCTTATTACTGATTCATTTGGCTTATCTTTCTTGAGATGGGGATTTTAGTGATGTTATATTATTTTTTTTTAACAAGATCGGGTACTTATATATTATAAAAACTACGAGGAGCCAAGTCCTGTTACATATGTAAGGAGAAATGAAGAAGGAGAAATCCAAAAAGGGTTCGCAGACCCTGACTCCTTGTTGGAAGACTTGAGAAGAACAGATTGAAAAAGAAAACGGCTATATTGTCGTACATACAGACCTGCAAGAAGACAAAATTTACAAGACATAAGACAGATTGCTAAAGCTGGTTAACAGAGTCATCAATCTGAGGTTCTTTCTTTACACTAGCTCTCGTTGAGGTCTCGGCTTGCATACTCTGAGTGATAGATTTGATGTGAGCGATTGCTTCCTCCATGTGGTTACATTTTTCCTTTAAACTTTCTATCTCTGCTTTCTGTTTTTCCAACTTCTTTCTCTTTGATCTGTTGTCTGCTTGATATTCCTCTTTGAGTTCATTGAAATGCTTAACGAATCTTGCTATCATAAAACAATGGGCTTTACATAACGTGCAACTGCTATTTGCGATCACTCGATCCAGAGGATTCTCAGCTTGATCTTTGTTTTCCGGATTCACGGCCATATCAGAATGCTTTTGGGGGAGGGGATGCAATAAAGGAACAGGGAGAAGAATCTGGGGGAGTAAAGAGGGAGAGGGAGACAGGAAGAATATGAGGAGAATAACTGGAGGCGGGCACAGACCAGAGAAGAGACCACGCAGATGTATAACGACCGAGCACTGTGTTTTACCAAATTAAAGTACCTCTGGTTAGCAAAGAACAGAAACAGAGCCTGGAGATTACAGAAGTTACCCCTGGAGGCTTTTGAAGGCGGCCTCTCGACTATGCTGGACTGATGGCGACCACGCTTGCTACAGGACTCCTGGTGCTGGTTACCAAAGACTGGACCTTTGCTCTTCTGCGAATTAAAGAGTGAGATTCTGATATGCGCATAGAGGGAGAGGTTCGGAGATATATAAAGCGGAGAGGTAGGCTGAGCAAGCAGGAAAGACGAAATATACTCAAAGATCTGGCCGGGCTTGGGATCATACTTAGGATCTTTGATGCAGTCTATGGGGATTTTGAAAGGACTCCTACCTAATTTATTCTTGGGAGAGTCATGAGAGGCCTAAGGGGTCAAGGTCCCATAATCGATCCAGGTTAATTGAGTGGCAAGTGAGGAGAAGGAAGGGACGAAGTCGAGATGTGGCAGACTGCGTGCGACTTGTCTAATTTTGGATAGAGAGCACAAGAGGAGATATGATGACTGATGAGACTTGAGTTCGAAGACATACTGATATGACTAATCAGAGGATTTGAAAGGCAGCTAAGCCAACTACGGCATTGATTTTTCATAGATGGAGTCATTTTCCCGAACTTGACCATTCTGTCTGTTGGAGGCCTTGGTGGCATAGGAATCCGCTTCTGTATTGTTGTCTCTTAGGACATGTTTGAAAGTCGTGTCCCCCATATTTCTGATGTTGTCCACAATCCTGAGCTTTATATTATTGAGGGCCGCTTTTTTGAATTCTGCCCCCGAAACCAAGGCTGCAATAACGATGGCCGAGTCTCCCAGGATGATTGGATTCCTAATTCTCAACCGTTTCAGGATGATGGTACCTAGGAGAAGGCTGTAAGCTTCTGCCATATTATTTGACATTTGGCCCAATCCCCATTCATAGATTACAAGAATTTTGCCTTGATGGTCCTTTATAATACCCCCTGCTCCAGCTTTCCCCGGATTGTTTTTAGAGGCTCCGTCAAAATGCAGAGTGGGACGATTCTGGTCTAGAATCCATTGACTTACTTCTTCCTTGGTGCCTCTGAGCTTCCAGTGAATCCTTCTCGTGTATGCTTTGGGTTGAGCTTGATGATTATTAATATAACTGATGCAGAATTTGTTGTACCAATCAGTCTCTTCTTTGTGCCAGCTTGATTGATCTGGGGGAGCGACGGAATTAGCACTTATTGTTTCAGAGATGAGCGCTATAGTTTTTGCCAGTATGCGGGCTGGATTTGGCTTCTTGTTATTGAAAATACAATTATTCCTAGCTAGCCAGATTTGCCAACTGAGAGTAGCTGGGATGCATTTCCACAAGCGGATGATGTTGTTTTTGCCTTTCTTAGGAAAAGGATAACATTTCACCCAGTTTTTTTGGAGAGAGGAGAGCTGGTCAAAAGTCTCTCCAATTTCCATTGGTCTGATAATCTGAGTCCAGCAGCTTTGGGCGAGAGGACAGAGGAAGAAAAGATGATGACTACTTTCCTCCTCAGCACGACAGAAGCAACATATTGAGGGGCCCGAAATCCCTCTTTTCCTAAGATTCTCAGCTGTGAGAATCTTGCCTTTAAGAAGAGTCCAATTGAAGTGTTTGATCTTTGGTAGGCACTCTGATTTCCAAACAGTTGTGTAGAGGTTCCATTTGACTGTTGAAGTGGATGCCTGAAGAAATTTGTATCCCTCTTTGACAGTAAATTTTCCTCCGCTGGGATCCCAGATGTACCTATCTTCAGCCCCTATGTTGGTGGGGGCGGAGCCTGTGAGAGAGACCTTAAGATTGGACCAATGATCTCTGAGTTCATTGGGAATTTGGAGGTCCTTCCAATCTTGCCAGATGTTGTGGTCCCATATTGAGATATCATACAAGGAGGTTAAATTTTTAGCTTCCATCCAAATTTGCAGAGGTCTGAGGTCTTGAAGGAGGTTTCTTGGTTTGGCACCCATGATTCTATCAGTCCAGATGTTTATATCCTTATCGTTTCCAGGCACTTTGGAGATGTTGTCTCTGAATTGAGGGAGAACTTTTTTGATGAGCTTCCAGACAGGGGTGCAAGATCTTTCAGCTATTGTTTCGGAGAGGAGATTAGAGTTCGGTCCATTGAGATATTTTCTTTTCAAGACCTCCACCCACCAAGAGCCTTTGCCATTGAGAATTCTCCAGATCAGCTTGAAACCCATAGCACGGTTGGAGAGGCTCGAGATTTTAATGGCTAGGCCTCCTTTTTCGTATGGAAGAATTACTTGATCCCATTTGACAAGGCTGAATTTTTTAGAATCTTGCTTTCCTCCCTGCCAGAGGAAGCTTCTCATAATTAGTTCCATATGCTTATGAATACTGGCAGGAGCCAAAGTAACCGCATATTGATAGATGGGGAGAGCAGAGAGGATAGCCTTTATAAGGGTTGATCTACCAGCCAAATTTAGCCAAGACACTCCCCAGCTTTGAAGGAGACCTCTCATCTTTTCTATATGTTTGGCCCAAATCTCAGCCTTGACTGTTTCTTTGGCTAAAGGCAGGCCCAGATAAGAGAAGTAACTCCAATTCCTTTGCACTGGGATGTCCAATATCAAGGAAATTCTTTGCCTGATTTGGTCAGAGACATTCCAAGTATATATCTTGCATTTTTTGTTATTCAGCATCCCTCCTGAGGCTGCTAGGAAGGCATCCAATACTTTCTTGAATCTTTTTGCCATTAGACTTGAGGCTCCCCCAATGAGTAGGGTGTCATCCGCAAAGAGCGAATGGTTAATTTCTTTAGTCCCTCTCTCTATACCAATTCCAGTGATCTCTTTTTGCTTGCGAAGATTTTCTAAGTGAATGCTCAAGGTTTCCGCCATTATGATGTATAAGAAGGGAGAGAGAGGGCAGCCTTGCCTCAGTCCCCTGGTGCTTCTAAAGTAACTGCTTGGACGACCATTGATCAGGGGAGCAGTCCAGGGATTGGAGATACACCCAATGATGATGCTTATAAAAAATTTTGAGATCCCGAATTTTTTGAGGACTGCTGTTAGAAAGTGGTGATCAACTCTGTCAAAAGCGTTTGCCATGTCTAGTTTGATTATCATGCCTCGTTCTTTCCTGCTGATGCTGCTGTGGATTGCTTCTTGTATCAGGATGACGTTATCAGTGATTTTCCTATGAGGAAAAAATCCCCCTTGATTCTCTGAGATTAGATGGGGAAGGAGCTTTTTGAGCCTATTGGCTAATATTTTGGTGATGATCTTGTAAGAAACATTACAAAGGGAGATTGGCCGAAAGCGGTCAAAAGAAAGGGGGTTAACGTCCTTAGGGATGAGAGCGAGGTGTGAAGATTTGGTGTTTTCTCCCATCTTCTGATTTTTGACGACATTTTTTACCATTCGCACAAAGTCTTTTTTAACTGTATCCCAATGGTTTCGGAAGAAGGCGACCGTGAAACCATCAGGGCCCGGGGCCTTATCCTGCTGCATACTGAAGGTTGCCAATCTAATTTCCTCTTCTGAGATGTCCTGGTCCAGCTCTCTATTTTGAGAGTCTGTGATTTTACTCTCGACAACGCTGAGAAAATTAGAGCTATCCGACTGCTGGGGGGTTGCAGTAAGAAGAGATTTAAAATGATTGAAAGTTGCCTCTTTAATTCCTTCTTGATCACTGATCTCTTTTCCTTCTGCCACTATTTTGTCTATCTGATTTCCGGCGCGCCTGAGCTTTATGTTATTGTGGAAGAAAGAGGTATTTTTGTCTCCAGCCCTCAGCCACAGGCACCTCGATTTCTGCCTTTGTTCCTCTTCCTCAGCTCTATTTTGTCTGTATAGTTCCCTGTACATTTCATTTTCGTGGATTATATCTTCACTTGTGTATTGGTTGTTCTCTTTTTCCTGATTCCACTGCTCCATCTGCGTATAAAGATCTGCTTTTTTTCTGTTTTCCATAGCTGCATTTTCCTTTGCCCACTGTTTGATGACTGCCCTTAAAGATTTTAATTTGGTTTCCCAGATGTAATGGGGCGATCCAAATACTTCCTTGGCCCACTGTTTTTGTATGAGGATGCGGAAATCTTCTTTAAAATCCCAGATTTTATTGTATTTGAAGGGGAGAGGCCCCAAATTTCTCCCTTTATCCAAATTCATCACCACAGGTTTGTGATCTGAAGCCGAAGCTTGAATAATTTTGCTCTTAATTGATGAGAAGCTTGCTGCGATTCTTTCCTGAACGAGAAATCTATCTAACCTCTCTTTGATATTGTGGCTGCCGGTTCTTTTGTTACTCCATGTATATTTCCCGTTGAAGGGGGGAATGTCAATAAGATTATAGGTCTGGATTATGGCCTCCAGCGAGTCTCTTGAGGGATCCGCGTGAAAGTTTCCTCCAAGCTTTTCATCCACATTTCTTATTAAATTCAAATCTCCTCCCAGAATTATGCTCCTGTCATGTGCGGATTGTAAATCTAAGGATAAAGAGTCCCAGTAGAGGGCTTTATCCCTATAATGGTTTGGAGCATAGATGTTGTATATAGTGAAAACTTCTTGAAAGACTTTGTTTTTTAGATCTGTTCTTATCCATCAATTACAAGATTGGAGATTGATGTGATCCCATTTATTCTTGTTCCAAAGAGTTCCTATACCTCCTGAGGCAACTTCTGAACCTGTTGAGTAACCTGCAAAATTTTTAAATCTTTTGGCTTGTTTTTGAAAATCTTGTTCTGAGATTTTGGTCTCCTGGATGAGGAGAAGGTCTGGCTGCTCCTGATTTATTAAATCACGGACTGCATTTGTTTTTGAGGAGGAGCCCATCCCCCTACAGTTCCAAGAGACCAAAATCATCATTTACCAATTTTTAGATGAGTCCCGCTCCTCTCCTTTGTTTTTTCCCCGCTTCCTTTTTGCCTGTCTAGATAGGAATCCATTGGTTGCTGTGCTCCAGTAGCCATCTCTTTCGCTGTTGTTTCGTCTATGAGTTCTTTATTTGACTTTCTACCTGCTTTTCTCGGGGGGTCTAAGGGTTGGCTGGCTTCTTTCAATTTATTTCTAGTGAAGATTCTCTCTATAGTTGGGGGAGGAGATGACAGCTAAAGAGTTGTCACAGGGGGAAGGGGGGGGGGGGGGAGATGGGATCTTCAACTTCCAGAGATTCAAAGGGGTTGGAGGAGGAGGGAAAGGAGGGGGCTGAGCTAGTAGGGGGAGGAGGGGGAGGAGGGGGGATTTCCGGGAGGGGCTTAGAGCTAGGCCCTTGAGAGGAGGAAGGTTTTTTCTTTTTTACTTGTTCCCAGGGGCCATCCAGAGATTCTTCATTTTCAATAGATTCATTTAATTTTGACTTGCTACATCTATTTGCGAAATGTCCATATTCATGGCATACCTTGCATTTGAAGGGTAGCTGCTCGTAGTCCAGCTGTTGGATGTGCGTCCATTGATCGACCTTGATCTTGATAGCTTCCGGCAGGCCTTTCCCGAGATCTACTTCTACGCAAATCCTGGCACACGCATGCATGTTCTCCCTTGGCTCAGATCTGTCGATGTATTTGCCGACTGCATTCCCTATTGCCTTTACTGATTCATCTCCCCAACAATGGAGCGGCAGATGTGGAAGACGGACCCAAACCGGAACTGCATTTGGGATGTCCATTTCCGGATCGAAGTCTGGTGACCATCTGTTCAGATAGAGGCCTCTTGAATCCATAAAATAAGGGTCGTTTCTGAATATGAGGTTCCTGTCTTCTTTTGTTTCAAAAAGAAATGTGTAATAGCCCCTTCCACAGAATCTGATGGCTATTTTCCCTTGTGTCATCGCGTTCCAGTTGCGTTCCACCCATTTTTGAACTGATCTTGGAGAGGGCCAAAGACCAGTGAACTGACCTACGAGACCTCTTTCAGCGAGGGTGATTGCTGACTTCCTTGGTAGGGATGGAGGGAGAGAAACCTCAGGGATTTCATCAAGTTTCTTGACAAACTTTGTCACTGAAGGACGAGTTCTTGATGTAGCATTGTCAGGGATTAACGAAGCAAACAGTTTCTCATAGTTCTCTGGATCTGGAGGGGGGGGGGTCGTTCCCAGCCATTCAAGAACTGAAAAGCCAGCGCAGAAGGCCGATGGGACAAGAACAGAGGCTATGGGCCCCAACGCGGGACCGGGCAGGAGGCCCGAGGGGTTGAAAGCTAAGAGCGCAGGTGAGAGAGGGGCGACGGGGCTGGCGGCGGCCCTGCCAGGCAGGGCCTGAAGCTCAGAACCAGGCAAGCGCGGGAGAAAATTTTAAATCGCCTCCAAAGCTCTCCAGCAAAAAATCCTAAAAGGATTCCAGTGATGTTATATTATAAGAACAAAAACCATTAGTGAAATCCCACTCATGCATTTAACTTAATTATTATGATTTTGGTGATGAGATTGTTGCATTGCATTTGTTTCATCACATAAGTAATTATTGTGCCATTTGAAGTCTTTATGGTCGTTAATCATTCATCATGAGTATGCATGTTTTGTGAACTTATGCAAATTAATTCCATGCCTCGATTTGCTTGAAATTAGATTATCACGATTGTTCATCACTTTTGTCAAGGTTTGCTTTCAATACATTAATGAGTTACATGAACATCTTGAAAATTGAAATAATTGAAACCCATTAATAAAAATTTCAATTTGTATCTTAAAATGTTGTACACAAAACTACAAAAACAAGCGGTGATATTTAAATTTGAGCAAACACATTAGTTATACAAGCATTAAATTTTTGTTCAAAAATAACATCATATTCTCCTACAAAAAGAATCAAAATGATTAAGATTTTGCTTATTTAATTCAGTCTATGTCTTAAGAAAATATACTTGAAAAATAAGGACTACTCAATGGTTTTCAATTTGAACGAAATATCGACTTGTTACAAGGATCCTACTTTTGATAAAAATAACTCTTGCATTTTTATAAGTATAATTACTTTCACTGACCAAAATATAACAACAACAAATAAGTTATATTCTTATCTTCATATAAACTACATTTGGTCATATTTGGAATCTTCATCACTTTTATCATAGTGAAAATGGCATTTGCTCCATTGAACATGTTCTCTTCTTTATGTATTACTTTCCTTATTTATTTATGGTTCTTTGTTATTAAGTGCAAGTCCACATAGTAAGAAGAAGCATCATAGCAATTGAACCCATCTATTATGTATCCACGAGCTTTCGAATGCTAAAAAGCTGATGCCTAAAATCTTACACCAAAGTATAAGCAATTAACCCATGAAACATAAAACATACAAAAATAAAAATAAAAAAGGTAAAGAAAAGTGTAGCGAAAGATGACAAGGATAAGATAAAACATATTAAAAAAAATAAAGAAAAGTGTATCGAAAAATTACAAGGATTTTGTTTTTATTTTATGATTTTTATTTTTTATTTTTTTTCTTTAAATTGTAATTTAGTTGGGCTATAATTATAATTTTGGTTTAGTTTTACTGAGTCAATTTGTACAACTGACTTGTTTTTATGATTTCTTTTAATTTTAATACTAAAAACTATTAATTTAGTTTTAGCCTTATTTTAATTTAATTTTTAAAATTAATTTTAATTATTTTAACTTTCAATATTTATTTTGAAATTTATGATTAGTTTAATTTAATTGTCTCTAATTTAATTATTTTATTCTAATTTAATATTAAGTTCTTGGATTGGATGCTCTTCTGTGATTCATGATTTAGGCCAAGATCTTCTGGAAAAATCACATATAAACATTAGGGTCGACGCAAACCCTCATTTTAATATTGTTGAGATTCATTTTAATATTAATTTTGTTGGACTTTTAACTTTATTTTTAATTTCATTTTAAATTACGAGTTTCAAAATGCCAAATATAAACGTTAGGGTCGACGCGAACCCTCATTTTAATATTGTCGAGGTTCATTTTAATATTAATTTTGTTGGACTTTTAACTTTAGTTTTAATTTCATTTTAAATTACTTGAGTTTCAAAATGCCAAATTAAGTGCAAAATAGCTCATTGGAAAGCTAAGAGTGAGTCTGAGGAATATGTTGGAAATTTTGTTTTTATGAATTTACCATAGAAATAATTGAAAAAACTGGAAAGAAATCAACGAATGTTGGGGTTTTATTTTTTATATTTTATTTTGTTTATTTATTTGTAATTTTCCTTTTGGTTTTATTAATACATACAAGTAATAATTTGGAAAGGAAAAAGAAATTGGACAATGTGAGAAGATAAAAGAAATGATACAGAAGTAATTTTCAAGGGAAAAAAAGAAAATGAATCACATTTCAAAGGAAAAGAAAATGAATCACATACGAACAATTCAGGAGGAGAATAAATAACAAAAAAGGTAAATAAAGGAGAAGATTAGATATCTAGATTTATTTATTAAAAAAAAAATCTCTGAAAATAATATATTTGTATATTTAAAAATCAGTTCGAGAAAAATGGGAAGAATATGTTTTTGTTAAACACACATGGCAAAAATATAATCTGAAAGATAAAACATGAGAATACATTTTTATTAACAAATGATATACATTTATAGTACATGGTTTGACTGTTGGGTTCTACATCCCAAGGTCTCTCAGACTCCTTTTGTGTATTCGACTTCCACATTAACCCATTGAGGATTAGGTCTCCAACATTCCCCCCTTACTCTGAAGGGTTATGTATGAGTCCAAGAAGAGAGTTGTAATACAAAATGTGCAAAAATGCATGGCAGCACTAGGCTGAATGTGCTCTCTGAAATGTTGGTATAAATGGTGGTGGTTTAAGGATGACCACCAACACTGGAACGCTTGGTGCAGTGCCCTGAACTCTTCCAAAACTGGCAAGAAGCTGAACTCTTTTGCTAGAGGAAGTGCTCCTCTTGTTTTGAAGAGGAAAACCTTCAACCATGAAAGGGAGATCTCACCCCGCATAAAAGGGAAAACTTCAACCTGAAAAGGGAAGTCTCGACCTGTGATGGTTTAAGGATGACCAACAACTCTGGAATGCTTAATGCAATTCCTAGAACTCTTCCAAAACTAGCAAGAAGCTGAAGTCTTTTATTAGAGGAAGTGTCCCCAATTTTGTTCCTGGAATTCTTCCGAAGCTGGCAAGAAGCTGAAGTATTCTGCTAGAGGAAGTGTCCTAGATTACCAACTGAAGGCATGCTCAAGGGCATCTTTGTTTCTGGCTACAACTCTGAATCTGGTATGGCAGGTTGTGGCTCAGGTTCGCTTGATGTGGCTTTGAAGCTTGTAGATGACCATCATTTCCCCCCTGTCAGATACAAGGTGAGATGATGGAGAAAACTCAACTGCAAGATTGTTCAATACTCTGGAACAAGTTCTAACATGTGATTGAAATATCTTCTTGGTTGTTGATGCCCATTGCCAAGAAGCGATCCATCCAAGATGAATCTTTGTTCTTGCAGGAGGTTTGTTTCTGAAGCATCTGTTTGAAGAATGACTGGTTTTATGACAATGCTTACATGGATGAAGATCAAAACAGTGATCTTTCAGATGGCCAACTTGGTTACAGTGTTGGCATTTCACAATCTGTTGTGGTGGCTGTTGTTGTTGCTGTGGAAGAGAACCAGAATCTGAAACAGCTGAAGTGGAACTGTCATGAAGGACAGGTGAAGATGAATCATCCTCAAGAAATCCAGTAGTTTGAAATTGGATTGGTTTTGAGTAATCTGGAATATGCAAGGACAATTCCTTTTCATATCCAAGACCAGTTCTGTGCTTGTTATGGACAAGCTGTTCCCAAGGTCTGATGATGGGCTTGGGAAGTGCAGACTGAGTTTCTGCTTCTGCATGTACAACTGCTGCTTTATTGGGCACTGGATCAGAATGAACTTGCTTCTTATGGGATTCTGTTTTAATGTTCTGAACAGAAGCAGGTTCAGAATGATGACTCCTCTATTTTAATTCCTTTTGTTGAAGTTGAGATTCAAGCTCCAAAAATTCTATCTTCTCTTGTGCATTTTGCAGACAAATTCTAATGTCAGCCAGAGAGGATTTGTTGATTTTCACTATGTCATTAGTAGTAGACTGTATCAGAATTTTCAAAAACTCTAATACTTCATAAGCTTTCCCCATTTTCTCCATTTCAAGAGTGCCAAGAAAAATTCAGAATAATGACAACAATTTTAAGCACTTGAATTCTCTAGAAAGAAATATGTAGACACTTGCAGCACGGCCGATATAAAACAATCTTGTCCCCTTTGAAATAATTCCCTTCCTCAATTTAATGGCTTCATATTTCGAGTATTTGAAGGAAATTGAAAGCACTTCAAGTTAGCACATGCTGGAACTTATACATGTATTTGTCCTTTACTGTATTGCAATACCGAAAACAACAAGCAAAACACTCGTAAATCTGAATTGTTGTTGCAAACAAATAGCAAGCAATTTGGTGCATATAACACTGATATGACCCCAAAAATTAAAGCAACCTTCTCATTAGAACCTGTTGAGAAAAACAAATTTGTTTGTTGCACATAAATTTATGCCCAAACTGCACAACAGGAACAAGTAAATTGAACAAGCAGCAACTTTAAATTGAATTGGATCTTTCAAATACTCCTTCACTTTCTCGACCAGTGGAAAATAATAGTCAAGTTCAATAGCGACTGCTAATACATTCTTGTAACCATTGATGATAGCATGTGGAACAGCTGCAATTGTGGGATTAGAGATCGCTAGAGAAAGAGTTGTACATAATCTCATAAACTGCAAATTGCTTGTTGTGGTGTGCCAAAGATGGTCTTCCAGAACTATTCGGACACACGCATATGCCCAGTAGTTAATTCATGCATCATATGATACTCGGTCTTCAAAATACAAATACCAAATATAGCCCTTCAAAAATTTCAACGCAACATAGTAGGAGTTATGCATGGACTTGGCTCATCACAGGTTGAGAATGCAACGAATAGCTCTGAGCGAAAGTTATGTTTGGCAGAGTAACGCCTACTGCAGTCGAACCAGTATGTAGATTGATAGAACGCATCAAAGTTGGTAATATTTTCTCTGCTTTCTTAATGTAGGTATGCAGGTGACGGTTGGAGGGTGGACTATTCATAGAGAATAAAATGTATACTGACACCATCAACGGGGTATTATATGTCAGAGCAAAGCAGAGGAGCAGTGCTTTTATATGCAGGTGAATAAAAATGGCGCTGGAGAAATGACAGGTTGCAGCTAAAATTTAGCTAAGAAAATATTCATGAAATGCAGAATTGATGGCAGAAATGACCTGCACAAAATGGCCATAAAACAAGTGACTTAGAGAAATTATGTAGGGCAGGAATACGCCTGCTCTAATACCATGTTAAACACACATGGCAGCAACATAATCTGAAAGATAGAACATGAGAATACATTTTTATTATCAAATGATATACATTTATAGTACATGGTTTGACCATTGGGTTCCACGTCCCAAGGTCTCTTGGACTCCTTTTGTCTATTCGGCTTCCACACTAACCCATTGAAGATTAGGTGTCAAACAATTTTCCTATTCCCTATTATTTATAGAGCTATTTTCAATGATGAAAGGGTTGGAAATTAAGGTACTGCAATCAAGGTTGATATTTCTTATCAAAATATGTAGTTAAATTTGTTGTTTTCCCATTCTCTATTATTTATAGAGCTATTTTCAATGATGAAAGGGTTGGAAATTAAGGTACTGCAATCAAGACTGATATTTCTAATCAGAATATATAGTTAAAAATTTTAAGACATGGGATTCAATGTGGTGAATTTCTCTCTGCATGGAGTATGGTATTTTTTATCATTCTTTTATATGCATCTTTGTTTTCCCTTTTCCATAAGGTTTCATTCATTGAATTACTTTCTAAAACCAGATATTAGAACGTGTCTTTCTTTTCTTTTGAAACAAAATACACAATGTTTTATTGTGTTATTTAAAGTATTTTGGATTAATTATGAATCTTTGAATATATCAATTTTTCATTATCTAATATTCACCTGTAAGTACTGACACTTGCTCTCACTTCCAAGATAATTTTATTTTCTGTAAAGTATTAAACATTGAATAAAACCCCTAAAAACACAAAAAGTATAGTTTGTTAAAGTTCCCTCACCAAAGCACCCACTTCTCGTGTGGCTAACTAAACCCGCATATCAGTCAAAGAGACTACTATCCCAAACAACTGCAGAACTCTTAAATGTCTGCATTTGGGTAATTTTTCCCTTACCCTTGTTGATTGTTGATTGGATAAAACAAGCCCATCTAAAATACCAGCAATTTATATAGATTAGGTAATATTTACTTGTAAATATTTGTAAGTCATATATTTTCCTTAATTTAGATTAGATTTTATTATTTTCTTAGATTGGATTAATACAAGCAACCAGGCTTATATACTGGTGAATATCACCACACCAAACTAATAAAGGTCTAATTGATGCCGTAATCGAGTGATATCTCCCCTATTTCTAAGTGGAATTTTTCTGCCTATCGACAAACTCAAACACACTGCCTCCTTTGAGGAGTAGACTATTTTCTAAGCTACGAGTTCAAAATAATTTTACTGGCCTAACTTTAATGACCAACAATAATTAGAAAGAAGACATATCAACCTTTTGTCGAACACTTTCAGAGCATGAATAATCAGTCACAAATAATTAGGACTGTTTGAAAGAGCATAATTAAGCATTTTTAGCTTCCTTGATATGTGCACACTCTAGAAGGCTGAGCTTATTATTTCCTTCAACTTTTATATAAGAAAGGAAGCCAATCACTCACCTAGACGGGTCTTGCTATCAAGGTGATGTCTAAGTATTTCAAGAGCTCCACATTAACCTGAAATCGCACCCCCGGCTTGGTTGCAATTCCCAACATTCTTTCCTTGGACGTGGAGTAAATAGAATATTTGATTTGTCAAAGTCAACTTTTTTGGGAAGTTCCACAGTCATCTATCATAAAGGTTTGTTTCCAAGTTTGGACTCCTTCAATGATTTCATTGCCCATGAGAATTGTACCATCAGCAAACTGGTGGTTGGAAATTGACGAACTATTACAAATTGTATACAGTTAAGACCCAAAATATTGGTTAACCAAATAAAATGACCCGATAGTCCAATCAACACTTAAATAAAAGGACAAGGGAGAGGGCATCCTTGTCTCAAACCTACCGTTATTTGAAACAGTGAGGTTAGCACTTTATTGGCACGAATGGATATATGTATTGTTTGAAATAAAGCTGGGAGCAACAAAAGGTTACGTCATTTGCCCCCTTTCTTTACCAGCATGCCTAAAACAAATCCCTTTCAACACTGTCATAAACCTTCTGCATGTTCAGTTTTAATAACATAACCGGTTCCCTTCTTTTATTACAAGAAGGCAAGGCCTTCACCACTCTTGTAATGCTATTAATATTTTTCTACTTCTGAGTTCTAACAAATGCTGTCTGGTTATGGGAAACCAACCATTCCATGTAGGCCCTAGGGCCCTAATCTATATGGCAATACTTCATAATATATTTCTTGCTCAACAGTGACGAAAATGCTACAATGGATCTCATTAAAATGAATGCTATAAAGAGTGGATGTTGCTTGTCAACGTGAATTTTGCAGTAAATGTTTGGCAGTTGCAGAAAATTCTTGATATGAAAACGTTACAGTAGAAATTAGAGTAACTACTTACTTCTTGGCTTTGATAGGATTGGTCAAAATGTTAGCAATCCATCCCCAATGTTTATACAGGCTGATGGGAATGGAACAATTCTACGTCACTGCTATATTTCCCTTTCCCTTTGTGACAAAATCTGAATGTGATGTTTTATGAATATAGTTCTAAAAATATATACTATATTTGTTGAGACTATATAAGGAATCCAGAAAGTGACAAGGTTTGATTTTGTCAAACACATCAGCATTGACCTCCCCTTCTATTATCTGATTAGGGTTCAATAGAATGGGATCTAAAATATTCCTCATTGTTTAAGACCTTAGGTGGTGCCTGGCAGCAGTAAAATATTTGAATGTTATTTAAATTCTGCCAGAAAAGTAAATTTTCTTTGTGCACAAACTAGGTTCTGACTATTATACATTTGATATGCACAACTAGTTGCCACTGCAGAATTTAAACGCAAGCCAATTTTCGGAACTAATTAACGATGCAATGGGCCAATGAATCAGTTTTTAGTTCTCTTGATTCTGCGAAAGTTGGGCTTGAGTCTTGGACTTGAGCTTGGGCTAGGAAGTTGAGATTGCGGAAAAGGCACCAGAGGCTTCTTTGTAGCAGTAAAACTCTTTGAGGTTTGGAATGCAGAAAGAGCTTCAGCATTTTGGGAATAATGTTTTGGCTGATTTGCTGATTCAAAATTTGGTGGCGATAAGCTAGTGTTCAACTTATTGAAAGTTCTAAGTGGATCCATTCTTTCAAGAATACTAGGAATCTGCTTCTTTGCAAATTGGCTAGGTGACATTTTCATCCTGTCATGTACTTCTGTGACAACGTTATCTTCTGGAGGTCTCCCCTGTTCAGCTTTATGGCTATAGATCTCTGAATTCAGTTCACCAACTGACTTTGGCATTGGCATTGGCATGGATCTGCATAGGAAGACAACCAATCAGATATTTGGTTTCCTTTTAATTGACATAATGCTTGTACATGAAGTTCCTGCAAATGAACTTACCGGAACTGTAAGCTTTCCTTAACAAGCCAGTTCAATTTTGTGTGGTAACCCCGCTCATGGTGTAGAGGGTTATAATCATGAAACCCCATCTGCATAAAACATCCCAAATCAAGTTCATTAATGATCTCTGCTGAAGGTCCTTATAAGTCCAGAAATAATGCAAAGATGTGGCATTATAAAGGAAAGACCTTTGCCAAGCTTGAGTTGATGGAGGCTATCAATTCCTCTGATACAGAAGTATCCATTGCTTCAAATGCATCCGGCACGGGCAAAAACTCTTCGGCAGCAGCGATTTTCTTCAATATGAATGTATCAAACTTACCAGATTAAGAAAGACCACAAAGGACTATCAAAACAATAATAGTCAAATCTATCTAGACTCCACAGGTGCAAATTAAGTAGCATTCACAAATACACATCCACCAAAAATCAAGAGGAAGTGCAAGAAATTACTCGGAGTAGCATTGGTCCATTATCAGATGGTTGAAGTAGATAAAAGCATGGAAGTGTCACTTCACACATGCATTCAATATCACAGGTTGATGTACAAATCAAACCGCAGTCAATCGAGTTAAGAACTTGACAAAGGCCAGAAAAAACTGTCAAAGGATAAATTGGTAATGTTAGACACATTCTCAGATCCTCCCTATGAACTTGTGACCATTGATATGATAGTTTCTTACTCTGATGATTTGCCTCTGTTTGATCTCCATCTTCAGTTGTGACATCCATCTCATGGTTCAAAGAAGCAAGTACAACATACGATGACCCAAAGAACAGGCCTTAAAGAGACAACAACATATAAGTACAAAATTGAAACAGTTATAACATACTTAAAATTTAAGGGGTAAAAGGTATTTTGTCAGAGTAAAGACCTTCACTTAAAGAAGGCAATCTTATGCACTCAATAATGTTGAATACTACTGTTGTAAAGACAGTTTCAAGTTTGGGAATCTTCTTAAATGACGGTAGAAGCAGAATTGTTTCCAATCCAATCTTCACGCCATTTTGAGTCAAGTCAAAAGTATCAAGGTCTTGGCCTGTAACTGGACATACAGATTTTCTCTCTCTTTGTTTCACAGCCGCTGTTGTGTCTATAGCTGCTCCATGGCATCTGCATGTCTGAATACAAGAGTCTATACCCATTACCACTTTATCTCCAGTTGAAGGTAATAATTAAAATGCATCTATAATGAAAGAAAAGCAGAAATATAACATTTCATGTCCCCACTAGCATATAACCCAAACTACAGAAAGGAAACATAAAAGCATCGGGCCTTGACTAAATTCCAAAGTTTTGACAGCCAACCTTGTATTCAGCAAAGACATGAGCTCTCTCAAAATTAAAGCAGCACACTTGATAATATGATTTGTCTCTATATTGATATTTGAATTGACTGTTATCAAATATGATATCCTTCCATTCACAGAATGTTTGATAATGATATACTTCTAATTTACCCATTTGAAGACAGTTTTAAGGAATAACAGGCAGCCTTAAAAGATTTGATAGTTTTCAATATAATTATTAGCACATTTTATTTCCTAGAGACATTAGTTCCTTGAATTGGTCAGATGGGTAGTGTAGCCAGATACAAATTTCAAAATGATTGGGTTGCTTCAAAATGCATGTCAAAGCCAATCCAGCCGAATAAGCAATACGCATTCATGAGAAAGAGAATAGCTCCATAAGAATAGGCTGTCACATCCAAAGAGGTTCCTAAAAGCAATGCCACATTTCTGAAACATCAGCCCCATGATTTGAACCTTGGTTTCATGTACTACCTAAACAAGCACTTCATGTCAATCACAAGATCAATTCTTGGAAGATTACATTCCAAAATAGAGGTAATGAAAAAGCAAGACAAAGGAGCAAAAAGTTCGAGACTGTCATTGCGTTGTGGTATCATAAGAAATTGTGCAGTTAACAAAAATTCAATTATATTTTCTAACTTCCGTAGTTAGGGGACATAACACATAAGTTCCACTGTAACATAATAAATATGGATGTACATTGTACCTATTATCTGAGCACGTGGAGAAATATGACATTTTCAAGGAGCTGCTCAACACTGAAGTCATCCAGCAAGAAAACTCCTCACCTAGGACTGTTGCATTATAGTATAGTAAGGCATGGAAGTAAGAGAGCAATAAGGCAGATTGATTCATCTATAGATGAGGAATAGTGTAATCCAACAGAGGATGTGAGAGATTTATCTTTGCATGAGGAGACACAGATGAGTCCAGTCAAACATTACCTCTATTTGATTCATTGTTGCACAATGCCATGACTCCCATTTGGAAGGCTATGAGGAGAAGCAATTTAAGTCAAAATGTGGTCACTTCTTTGTTAAAGGCATAATTGTTTGGGTCTTAGTTCGTTGTATGTGTTTTATTTTATTTGTGATCAAGAGAAGATATTGTTAGCACAAAATCTGGCAAGTCTAGCGCAACGACCCACTAGGCAACCTAGGCCTTATGGCAACAAGAGATCAGCCACCACTGTCACCTCAGTGGCTTCTCTCCAAGTGGTGAAAATAATCCCAAAAGCAAGGCTTCCCTACAAAAAGTCTCCAAAAAGGTTTTCAATTTAAGAGGGCTCAATGGTGATGCAAGGTCTAATGATAGGAGGAAAGGTATCGGCAAAGGCTGAGATAAGAGTTGCCCAAAGTTCAAACACACTTCCCTAAGACCTTTACAATTTAGAACAGAGGTATTATAAGTTAGGGTTTGTAACATATGCAAATTTAGGGCACATGATGACATATAACACCTCAAAAATAGCTTATAACAGATAAGATCAACAAAGAACAACAGTATATGAGAAAGGCAAACTAGGGCTAAGTAAATGATAGTTTTAGATGGCTGAAAATGCATATAACAGCAAAACATACCAAGATGTCAGCCCTGGTTTTAGAGTTAAAATATGCAAGTAATGCTAGATTTTTCATTTTTTTTTATTTATTATATGCAATCCCTTCCAATAGGGAAATAACATATGGACATAGAATTGCTATAAATTGCAAATTTTAAGCTAACACTAACTCTAATTACCATAAAATTAAAGAAGAAAAGATAATTTAAATGATCAACACCTACTACAAAAGTGTCTATATCCAATTGGGCAATGTAGTCAATTAGCGCAATGTCAATGATAGAGGGCCTTTGATGAAGAGGGTGGAGGAATGAATTTCCTCACATAGAAACCATAGGTATTTCTCTATGTGTGAGATTTTAAGGTCAAAGGATGCATAAGCCAAGCTCCTTTGATGGATTCTTGCAAGACAAATTTTACATACTAAAGAATCAAGATTTTGCACTTTTCACTATGGCACACATAGAAACCATAATTTCATAACTATAGCATGCAAAATAGAAGAAAATGACACGAAACTTACAGAATTCCAATGAGAATCACTTCAATCAATGTCAAATGTCTCTCCATGCAAAAACTCCCTCCCAAGACAATTCGCTCCACCAAAGATCACATTGTATCCAAGAAGAAAGACAAGAGCTAGGGTGCACTACTTTAAAGGAGAAGTATAATGAATTATGATGATAATTAATGGAAAGTGAATCTCCTATATTTATATGAGGGTAACCAAGTAAAATTTCCAACATTTTACAGGAAATGCCCTAAAATTTTGCTTTAAGTGTTCAACTAGGTCAAAGGTCACAAGTCGACCTTGACATAGCTCAAAAACATAATAAGAATGCCAAAATAACCCACACATGCTGAAAATGACAACAAGAAATGCTAAAAATAGCATTGCTATAAATAGCATTTCAAGATATACTCCAACTCTGTTGGAAATAGCAAAAAAAAGAAATGCTAAAAATAGCATTGCTATAAATAGAATTTCAGGATATATTCCAATTTTGATTTGTCCTTGAATCAAAATTGAGAATTAAAATTCGAATTTAGTCTCACTAGCTGTTTGAAAAATAATTAATTAATTCATCTTGAGTTAATTAGTTGGAGAAAATCAAACATGAAGTCTATGTGAAGACATGCAACAATTATCCCTTTGATTGAGGAAGTTATCCCTTAATTAAGGAGATAAGGATGAGTTGTATTTGAGTTGTAATTAGTTAGCTCAGTTAACTGAGTTAAGTCTAGTTAAATTAGTTCCAAATAGTTGGAGGAACTAATTGTGAGTTCAGTCAGTTAATGCATGCATGCATGCAACTAGTGTTCTCCAGATAACTGAATATTCTCTCATAAATAACTCATGCATGTCAGTTCAGAGAAAGACCCAGTTGAGATTAAAGGAAGGGACAGTGTACTATCAATTGGAGGAATTTTCCTATAAAGGAAACTCATCCATGCAGAAGGAATTATCTCCTTCAGGATTGCACAGTTATTTCAGAGGTCAGAGCAGTGTTTGAGGTGAGAGACACATAGGTTACAGCTGGAGGACCCAGGAGAAACTGCGCAAGGAAATAGGAGGCTTGGAGGACTGAAGGAAGGCATATGTGTTGTCTATTTTGTCTATGAGCAGCAGTGAGGGATTGTACTGAGAGCTAGATAGCTTGAGAGCTAAAGCTTTGTGTAATCCTGAGATATTTCCACTTGTATGATAATACAGATAGCAGGGTTTTTAGCTGAGGCTTTCCCCAGAGTATTCTTCTGTGTTTCATGTGTATGATTTCTTCTTCTCTGTTATATGTGTTTCGATTGATCTTGCTCAAATTGATTAAGCTTCCACAAAGTTTGATAGTAGAAGTAGATCAAGTATTTTGCTTTAATATATTGCATTATCAGCTGATCTAAGGTGAAATTTCTACAACACATGTGGTAAATAAGACTCCACCATGACAATGTCCTCCAAGAATGATCAATCTCCATCAACAAGTGATGAAATGGTCCACTGAATGCTTCTCGCTCTAGGAAATCATTAAAGTGGATGGGCACATCTCCAAAAGGCACCTCCTCCACCACGACATCATCCACAAAGAGGCTTATGTCACCCTCCTAGGGCACGTAGGGATGACATGGTATCATCTATGGCAAGTGTTAGCATCAAGGAATGGTGTCCTAGCCCTCCAAAGTCATCTTGATAACATCCATCCTCATATGGGCTCTCGAACATGGAAACATCCATTAAACAAGGTCAAGGCCAACCTGGCGAAGTCCTGAGTCCATCTAGGCCAATGTTGAAAACATCAACATTAGGAAAAAATCGATGAGGGTCCAGAAAACATCTACTTGGAAACATCGATGAAAAAGTTGACAAAAATCAATAAACCACAACAAACATTAAAAAATACAAAATATATTCATTTTCATTTAATTTTAAACATATAAAGAAACAACAACTTGAGATAAATACATTAGCACATAAATATCGAGAAAGAATTGGTATATATGATGCAGTGAATGCCAAATAAAAATGACACATCAAAGTTGGTTCTGAATCCTAAACTCTAGTAATTGTCCAATCAAGAACTCAAAAGTGGAAAATCAATACAAAATAACATCAAATATATAAATTTATCTCATCATCATCAGGTGTTGGGCATGGAATCCCCCCACAGCAGGTTTTGGGGCTCAAAGCCCAAGTTTTGGTCAAAGATGTCGTAAAACTCCGCGAATTGTGGGCGCAGAGCGCAAAGTGTACAATTGAGTCATAGGGTTGTCTGCCCTAAACATTGTATTGTAAATTAGTGTAAAGTCAACCTACCCATGGTCTGTAAACCATGGGATTGTATAAATAGAGCGAGGCTCTAAATTTTAAAGAGAGCGATTAAGAGAGAAGAGAAAAAGAATGGTTCGAGCTTAGAGTAGAGTTCTAAGTGTCTTAGATTGTGGTAGGAAGAGGATCTACAGCTGAGTGCGCAGAGGCCTAGTAGAGTCTGCAACTGAGTGCGCGGACCCCTGCAGCTGAGTGCGCAGGGCGGAGTCGAGTCATGTAATTGGGACAAAAAGCTAATAAAGAGAAGTTTATCTTAATTCTGTGTAATTGTTGTGCACTATCTGCTTTATGTTTATATTCGCTTATGTATTGCACGCACTGATATGATTGTTGATTATGCTATAATAACCATAAATATTACACACATAGTTTAACCATTTAATTAGCAAGGATCTCGGGTATTGTACGGGTCGCGCCCCGAGTAGGGCTGCGCGGAAGCTGCACCACAGGTTGCAAAGGGATCACAAGTGCGCACAGCGACCGGTCAGACCGCGAACCTCCAGAGTTCCATCAGACATCCCAAGGTTGCGGAAACCTGGTTCTAGCACCCTCCCATACTACTTTGAGTGAGACCTCAGTCTGCGCTCCGCGGACTGTTGCTGAAAGGGCCAGTAGTACCAAGATTGCTTGGCTAAATCACCTCTGAACCTAGGTCAGGGCCCACTAAGCCACCAAATGGTTCCGTTGTCAGGACCGGGATCTGCATAAAGGATGTCTGATGTCATGCCACTGGAACCCTACAAAGAAAGAAGTTAAAGAGTGGTTGAACAAGAAGATTCGTGAGTTCGCGGCGCAGGAAAACAAAAATCCACGAGTATCTAAGGAACAGTGGTTGGATTGCTACTTGTACACTAAAATCCACAAGATTTTCTTTGCATCTTTTCCGTCGAAGCTGTATGAGTGGATCGTGAAGTTGGCAAACAGCGAAGGAAGGTGTAGGCTCGACAAACCAATAGTGTGGACTCCAGAACTAGTGCGCAGACTAGAAGCCTCAGAAGATAAGATAGCGCGAGCTGTGGACCATTGGCTCGACCGAATAATAGGAGGATTTATCATTGAGTTCATGGTAGACATGACCGTCAGCTACAGCGAGGCAGAGCAACGTTTTCTCAAGGGACCGCGAGGTAAGTATATTAAATCTTTGAACACTTGGATGAAGATGTTGTTATGTGAAAAGCGGGTTATGCGAATAAATTAATGTTTGGGACTATGCGGAGCAGAAAGATCTATAGAAGCGGAAGGAGTGAAGAATTAGAAAACAGTGCCTTAATTTCACCCTTGCGGGAGAGCGAGGACGAGCTCACAAAGGTTTCTCCAAGAAGCGCGGTCTATTTGATAAGGCAATGAATTCTGCGTTTACCACCTCCACCCACACCGCCACCTGCTTCACCCCCCTCACCTCCATCTCCACCCACTCCACCTCCGCCACCTCCACAGTTCAGTATGGCGAGCGCAATCAAACTACCAGTATTCAGAGGAGTAGGGAATGAAGATCTGGACCAATTCTGGTTCGTAGTAAGAGAAATATGGGAAGCACAGGGCGTCGCGGATGATAATATCAAAAAGGCTACGCTGGTGAGCATGCTGCATGATCGCGCATTAACATGGTATATCAAGCATTCTAATGACCACCCGAACGCAGGAATTGCAGAGATCCAAAATGCGTTGAACAGGGAATTTAGCAGGCCAAAATCAGAGACGCAGTCAATCATCGAGTTTAAAGAGATCGCGATACTTCCCAGTGAGACCCCATGGGATCTGGACCAAAGGGTGAAGAGTACGATCTGCGAAGCCAATATGACGTTAACAGATGCACAGCACCGCGCATGGTTTGTGGCCTCACTTACGCCACACTTAAGGATAGCGCTGTCACAACAAAAACTTTCCACCCAAGCCAAAGCGTTGGAGATGGCAATGAGCTTGCATGAGACCCCTATACAAGACCCTGGATTGGGAGTCCAACAGATCCATGCGCAGCTACAGAATCTGTGTCTGGAAATGCATAATTTGAAACAGGATAGGGTACCTCGACCAGAGGCACGCGAAGAAGTATGGTGCATAAAATGCAAAGGTCAAGGCCACGACAAAGATCACTGTCCAGTGTTCGTGAACTACTTGGCAGGAGGAGGGCCAATGCCATTAAGACCGGAGGCACAGGTGGGGCCAAGCGCGGCATCTGTGTTATGGTGCGTGATCTACCAGATAGGAGGAAAACATACCACGGATAATTGTCATCTGTTGCAGAAGTATACACAAACATCACAGTAGTTGTTTTGTAATTTCTGCAGGTCGGTAGGCCATGACGAACGCACCTACCGAAGCTATGAACTAATGATGGATCGGACTCCTGCCTACAGGGTGCAGGCCGAAACGTGAGCCCTCGACCCAAATGTAGGGATGGCGCGTGCTGGGTTTCAAGGGCGCAGTCGAGGTCGAGGTGGAATGGGACCAGGGAGGGGTCGCGGACAGATAATCTATTACAATTGCGGAGGGTCAGGGCATTATGCCCACGATTGTACGAACCCGACTAGGATATCATGTTGGTACTGTAATCAGTGTAATCATGAGGCGGAAGATTGCCCTTCGCTGATAGCAAAGATGCGCGAAAAAGGGGTACTCCAGCCCCCTCCGACTCAGAATATACAAATGATGAGGTCTGAGCCGCACGACGAAGACCCAAATGTAAACATGATGCTCAGAAGCGGTATGACCACGGGAGATGATAAGGGGAAACAACAAGAAGAAAGTATGTGGGTTCGCAAGGCTCCTACAAAGGAACCTGAGTTTGACTTAGAATGCGCAAAGGAGACATTCATGGAAGCTAAGAAGAACTTCACGGAGGCCTCCACTTCAGGTAGTAAGGATCAACCAGAACCAGGGATGGATCCTTCTTTGCTCACTACCTTTCTGGAGACATGCATGAAACTGTTGCACGATAACAAGGCAATCAAAGGGTTACAGGAACTTATCACTAGGTCCACGGGGTCAGGAGAACCGCGCGTGGTCTGAAAACTTGGGAAGCATGCATTGCGCACAGGAAGGGAGATGAGGTTGACTGCGTAGATTGGCGAATATGAAATGGATCAGGTAATTCTAGATCTGGGTTCAGACGCGAATGTACTACCAAAGCAGACCTGGGAACGCATGGGCAAACCCGCGCTACAATGGTCCCCTATTCAGTTACGAATGGCGAACCAACAGAAGATTTTGCCCATGGGAATATTGCAAGGGATGACAGTCGATATTGAAGGCACGAGCGCGCAGGTGGATTTTGAAGTGATAGAGATTGTCGATGATAGCAATCCTTATCCCGCGCTACTAGGAATAGACTGGGCAACCGATATGAACAGAGCCATAAATCTGAAAAAGCGCAAAATGATCTTCGAGAAAAGGTCACTACGCGTAGTAGTATCATTGTACCCAGCCAAAGGAGCATGATACACTAAACCAGTGCGCGACGACGATAATGATGACAATCTCAACTGTATTTACAAGATAACTGCGCAAGGAGAGGATTGGGTGAATCCAACTGCAGATGGAAGGATTTCGTGGGAGCGCGAAAGCTCCTGCACTTTGGATTCAGATGAAGAGATAGAGCGATCACAGAATCGGCTGCACGAAGTAACAACCCTAAACTGCAACATGATGATCAGGTCATTGCATTGCGTAACAACAGAGGCAAGGGAGCTGCTGACATATGATGGATTGTCAGCGGTGGATGAATTTTTAAGCAAATTCAAAGGTACAGTACCAAAACAGCAGCAGTTCGATGCGTTAAAGTGGGCACTGCGCGCAACACTCGCACGATGGTGGGGTACGCATCAAGGAACTTTTGAAGACTGGCGCAGATGCAGAAGGATGATGCGCCTGCGTTTCGGAAAACCACAATTACGGCTAGTAGACAAATATGATGAACGAGATGATCCACGCACACACCTCGCGAAATGGACCAAGGTCTACGGGGAAGAGCCACAGCCTAAATGGGTGCATTTATTCTACCATACCCTGGACGTCATACCCATGAATTGGTATACTGAGACGGAACTACGCCATGGTATGGGCGAATGGGATGTTTTGCAAGGGATTTTTGCTAACATTCACATTTGAAGATCGGTGGTTAGATACTATTGACGATGCGCTACAAGCAGTAAAAGCCGCTATCTTCAAAATACCACAGGAGCCAATGGGAGTACTTCAGCCAGACTGGGCGACATAGTTAAGCAGTGCACTGGGTGTTATAACGTAAATGTTGAAGAGGATGATGAGGACCCACGAAACATTAACATTTCAGAAACGGAAGGCTCTCGCGAGGTTCACGGACCATCACTTGAAGACCCCGACATCACCATGCCACTAAAGACAAAATAGGTCAACATTGGAACGGAGGTAGAGCCGAAGTACGCAACGCTTGGGGACTATTGGGACGATGCCACGGTCGATAAAGTCGCTGAGTTACTCCGCGAATACCAAGACTTGTTCCCAACAAAAATTACGGACTTAAAAGGGATTGTGGGCGATTTAGGGATGATGAAGATCTCCCTGAAACCCAACACAAAGCCAGTTAAGCAGTGACCATACCGCTTGAACCCAAAGTACAAAGAAAAGGTCTGTGACAAATTAGACAAAATGCTCGCAGCAGGAATTATTGAACCAGTGGAAGAATCCGACTGGGTGAGTCCTATGGTAGTACAGGAGAAAAAACAGAAGGGTGAAATAAGAATATGCATGGACCTCAGGAAGCTTAACGATGCCTGTGTACACAATCCATTCCCGACACCATTCACAGATGAAGTATTGGAGAATGTTGGTGGTCAAGAAGCTTACTCATTCACGGATGGCTTCTCAGGGTACCATCAAATCAAGATCGCGCCGGAAGATAGGAGCAAAATGACCTTCACAACAGAATGGGGCTGCTTTCAGTACACCATTATGCCCTTTGGACTAAAGAACACGCCAGCTATATTTTCGCGCATCATGGTGGCCGCGTTCAAAGAATACATCCACAAGTTCTTGGAGGTCTATCTGGATGATTGGACTGTCTTTGGATTAGTTAAACACCATGTAGCAAGCTTACGTTTGATGTTGGATACTTGCCGCCGACACCAAATCACGCTGAACCTTAAGAAGTGCACCTTCCTTGTTCCCTTTGGGAACCTACTGGGACATGTGGTCTGCAAACAAGGTCTGATGGTGGACCCTGCGAAGATTGTTGTTATTCTAAATTTGGAAGCACCGTGGGGTGTTAAACAACTGCGCGCTACTCTGAGGCACACTGGATACTATAAGAAGTTCATCAAAAGTTATGCCCAAATAACAGCACCGATGGAACAATTGTTGAAGAAGGATGCTACATATTGTTGGAATGATGATTGCATGAAAAGTTTGGATGTCCTCAAGGAGAAACTGGCATCCGCTCCCATCTGGTCTTCCCAAAATGGGACGTGGAATTTCATGTACATGTTGACGCATCGTGTATTGCGTTGGGAGCCATACTCACACAGGAAGGCGCAGAGGGCGTGGATCACCCGATCACGTTCGCAAGTCGGAGACTCTCCAAAGCCGAAAAGAACTACTCTACTACTGAGCATGAAGAGCTGCAATGGTCTACGTGCTCCAAAAATACCGACACTATTTGCTTAGTGGACACTTCAAGATGTATACCGATCATTCCGCGTTAAAATACCTAGTGAACAAGATTGTGTTGGGGTGGCGCATATGCAGATGGCTTTTACAATTTCAAGAGTATGATTTTGAGATCATAGACAAGCCGAGACGCTTAAGTGCAGGACCAGATCACTTGTCACGAATTGAGACGGGCGAGGAACCAACAAATTTGAAGGAGGGACTACCTGATGCACAGCTCTTCGCAGTCTGCGTCGTGGACGGCCACTTCAAAGATATAATCCATTTTCTAACCACAGGGACTACGCCGAAGGAGTACTCAATCTAGCAGAAGAAGGAATTGGTGGTGCACGTGGCGGACTTTTCTGTCATCGCAGGGCACCTCTACAAGATGGGCAACGATGAGATATTACGAAGATACGTACCCGAATTTGAACGAGGTCAAATCCTCGCAGAAGCACATGGTGGTGCTGTAGGAAGACACTATGCAGGACGCGAGACCGCACAAAAGATTCTTCGCGGGTTATGGTAGCCGACCCTGCACCAAGATTCGAAAGCACACTATAAGGCTTGCAATATATGTCAAAGGACGGGGAAACCATCATGAAGCGACGAGATGCCATTAAATCCACAAATGACACTGCAACCATTTGAGAAATGGGCAATTGACTTTGTGGGCCCAATCAAACCTCAGGGGAAGACGGGTGCACGCTACATCATCACCGCGACAGAGTACCTAACACGATGGGCGGAAGCACAACCGGTCAAGGAGTGCACAGCCGCTACGATTGCAAAGTTTTTGTTCGAAAACGTGTTGACGTGATTTAGCTGTCCAAAAATCTTAATGAGTGATCGTGGCACACATTTCTTGAATGAAACCATCAGCACGCTCACGGAAGAGTTCTAGGTTTATCACCAGAAAAGTACACCGTACCATCCACAGGCCAATGGAACAGTAGAAGCATTCAATAAAACACTGGAGACTGCGTTGACCAAAGTATGTAACGCGCGGCGAAACAACTAGGACCTGCACGTACTTGCGCTGTTATGGGCATACAGGACAACGTGCAAGAAATTGACGGGACAGACACCCTTCCAGTTGGTCTATGGTACGGAAATTGTCATGCCGATGGAATACATCGTCCCTAGTCTGCGAATAGTAGCACTCACAGGCATGACGGGCCGTGAAGCTCTAGAAGAAAGACTTGCGCAATTAGAGGAGCTCAAGGAAGAACGATTTCTGGCCAGATTTCACCAATAGGTACAAAAGTAGCGTGAAAAAGCCTAGCACGACTGCCATATCAAGTTGTGCACCTTCAAGGTAAACGACTTAGCGCTACTATATGATAGCAGGTTTGAAAAATTTCCGGGAAAATTCAGAATGCACTGGCTGGTACCATATGTGGTAAAAGAGGTCACCGACAGAGGCACGGTCCAGCTAATCAAACTCAATGGAGAACCCTTCCCAGGCAAAGTCAATGGCAGCCGCTTGAAACCCTACGCAGGTGGGCCAACTCTCTGGCTAATTGGCCGAAGCAAAGTCTTGCAGCTCGAGGAGCCCGACAAGGGTGCAAGACTATAAACACAAGCACCAGAAGCTGGTACCAAAGAAGAGACACGAGTCAAACACGGATGATTCAGAAGCAGGAACGTAGCAAATCCAGCAGACTGCAGAACAGTGCCTTGCAGACCTCCGCGCAGTGCAGGATTGGTTGGAAGGGCTCCATGCCAAGATCATCGCACCAGCAAAGTGACTCGGGACGAGCCACGATGATTGTTTTGGGGGCCTATTGGGCATGGAATCCCCCCACAGCAAGTTTTGGGGCTCAAAGCCCAAGTTTTGGTCAAAGATGTTGTAAAACTCTGCGAATTGCGAGCACGGAGCGCGAAGTGTACAATTGAGTCATAGGGTTGTCCACCCTAAACATTGTATTGTAAATTAGTGTAAAGTTGGCCTACCCATGGTCCGCGGACCATGGGATTGTATAAATAGAGCAAGGCTCTAAGTTGTAAAGAGAGTGATTAAGAGAGAAGAGAAAAGGAATGGTTCGAGCTTAGAGTAGAGTTCTAAGTGTCTTGGGTTGTAGTGGTAGGAAGAGGCTCTGCAGCTGAGTGCGCAGAGGCCTAGTAGAGTCTGCACCTGAGTGCGCAGGGCGGAGTCGAGTCATGTAATTGGGACAGAAAGCTAATAAAGAGAAGTTTATCTTAATTCTGTGTAATTGTTGTGCACTATTTTCTTTATGTTTATATTCGCTTATGTATTGCACGCACTGATATGATTGTTGATTATGCTGTAATAACCATAAATCTTACACACACAAGTTAAGTAACTGGTTAATTAGCAAGGATCTCGGGTATTGTATCAGTCGCACCCCGACTAGGGTTGCGTGGAAGCCACACCGCAGGTCGTGAAGGGATCACAAGTGCGCGCAGCGATCAGTCGAACCGCGAACCTCCAAAAATCCATCAGACATCCCAAGGGTGCGGAAACCTAGTTCTAACACCCTCCCATACTACTTCAAGTGAGACCTCAGTCCGCGCTTCACGGATTGTTGCCAAAAGGGCCAGTGGTATTGGGATTTGCTTGGCTAAATCACCTCTGAACCTAGGTCAGGCCCCACTAAGCCAACATCAGGTATATGTCCAATGATAGAAGAAACAATACTAGCAACTAGCTATCTAATATCAATGCCCTCTCCCTTTTTATGAGAAAAGATTATGGGATGTTTTCCAAGCCTACTCCTAATAGCAGAAGGCCCTGGCCCTACACCAAATTTCAAATGATGTTTGATGGGTGTAGAACTATGCTCAATATTTGTAGAAGGTGGTTCTCATGCTAGCACATTCTTCTCCTCCTCCTCCCCCTCCTGTTCCTCCTCCTCCTCCTCATGTTCCTTCTCCTCCTCCTGCACTTGCTCCTCTTGTTGTTGTACTTGTTCCTCCTCTAACCATGCAAGTGACTCCTCCATGATATGAACCTTAGACTCCACAGTCCACTTAGACAATAAATAAATATTGTTAAGTAAATGGCATCCACGGCCGACGTTGTCTCCATTTTCTTTATCCATAGTTGAAGATTGTAATGGATATAAACCAAGTCATTGAGACATGAGAACTCCAACTTGTAAAAGGGTCATAAAAAATTGAATGTCTTCACTCTTGAGGGTCATAAATTACAATTAATGTAATTGCTCTACTGAAGTTCAAAATTATAACTTGTGTTTATGAGTGTTTTTTTCAAATACACTCGAATTCCGCTCACATCCCGAAGTGCTACAAGTTTGACGATTCTGATGGCCAATTTCTGTAAATTTGGTGCCCTTAAACCATAGTTTCACTACCAAACATCTCCAAAAAAATAAGAAAAAAGGAGAACTAAATTACATTTCATTACAGTGGAAAACACAAAATAAAGAAAACATAATTAAACTTTCAAACAAAACATAATTGAATTTAAAAAATTTGAAGTTCTATATTCTAATGACTTGTCACTTATGTGGAACCGAAGTGATCCTTTCACGACTAACATCATCAAAGTAGAATAGTCTAGCACCATCTCGATATCTCTCTATCTCGCAATTGATTGTACTACGAATCTCGAGATCAAGTACCATCCTATGAAGATAAGTATGGAGCCTTTCCATCACCTTGCCATCAAAATCAAAGGCAAAACCCACTACGGGGAAAACCATTTCAAATTCCTCTTATTAGATTTCCATTGAATGATTCAACAAAAGAGAGTACAATGATCCATATCTTCATCCATACAACGATCCAGCAAAATCAACTGAATAATATCCATTAAATGAACCCAACCATGCCAATAATCCAAAAACCCTGATTCAGGAACCTATAGTCAATTGTCATTCTCTGTAGTCAAATGTTGAACTCTACAGTCAATCAACAAAAACTTCGATCAACTGAAAAATTCAACCTTTAGGTTCCAGTCGTAGGGAAGATGTGTCATGCATGCGGCTAAAAGTCTTCAGTCAAAATTTCTCCATGACATGCCTATGATTGCAATCGAAATTTCTCCATGACATGTCTGCCGTTGAGACCCAAAACCCTAAAAATAGAGATGTGAGCTTCGGACCCTGTAATTTCACCTTCGTGTGAGCCTATTCCTCCGCGGACCTACTTTAGACCTGTGCGAGCCAAAAACAAGAAAGAGAAAAATAGAAGAATGATCCAAGATGATTGTCCAAATGAGGTTGAGGTCACTTGTATTTATAGCCTTCCAAGGGTGTCCAATTTGCTTTAAGGCCAACCTGATCAAATATGCACATGTGGGCTTATAATTCAAAAATACACTTTCCCTTGTCCAAATTGAGCGCTTCAACAGTCTAAATTGGTCCTCTCGAAAAGAAGAATCTCATACCATGGTTGGAATTTGTCACTGAGCTTCCAAATTAACGCACCCTCTCAGCTAGGGAGAAATTCCAACTGCATCATGTAATCATCGCAAGTATCAAATAAAGCTTATCTCAAGTATCGCAACATCAAATGTCAACACTGATCATCTTGGTTCATCTTTGTCTATTCAAGCTTATCTCTTGATTGTCATTACTCATATGTTGAACATTCTTGAATCTAAAAGAATAATTTGATATCAGAGGGGAGCTTAAGCTACCACCCTTTATTCATCAGGGAGCCACTACTACCACCCGGAATCACTGCCAGTAAGGAGCCCAATGCTACCACCTGGGAAATATCAATGGGGAGCCAAATATATGACCCACATCAACATCAAAGAGCCTAGCTCAATTCGGAACAACATCAGGGAGCACATCTCAACCTAAAACCATATAGGGGAGCTTAGTCTCAACCCGGAACTGCATAAGGGAGCACATATCAACCCAAAATCGCATCAGAGAGCACATCTCAACCCGAAATCTCATGGGGGAGAAAAACATATTCAACCCCATATCTAGCAATAGGTGATATAGTGGAGCACATCTCGACCCCCCATATCAAGCAATAGGTGATATAGTGGAGCACATCTCAACTCATCCTATTGCCCACTGATCTTCCCAACAAAAACACTCAATAGTCATGTTGTAGAACACCTGCATCATAGTCTGAGCTTGGGCGAGATACTCGACTTACCAAAGGTAAGGATCACACACCCCAAGCCTCCTCAACCCGTTGGCCAGACAAGGACGGACAATCCCAACAAGGCCAACTTGTGGGTATGATGCCAACTAGGGTATTATCTGCATAGACCAAGATAGCGCGAGATACCCAACTTGTCGAAACAGACAAGGATCACACATACCCTATGGGTGACAATAGCGAAGATACCCGACCTACTACAAGAGTAAGGATTAAGTACGCCTATTATTCAGAGTTCCCTCAACCCTAGGAGCCCTCTATCTCAATTATTCACCCTAGGAACTCAAACAGGAGGAAAGAGTTGGCTCAGTGTTCTCAATCAGTCCTAACCACTATAGATCAGAAACACATCATCGTGCTCATATCATGTCGCAAATCGCAGCAGTCTCTTGTTCATGTAGGACATCAAATCAAATATTATATTAGAACAAAAATATATATCACAAAAGGATACCTTATTCATCCTCCCTCTCATAGAGGCAACAACCACAAGTCTAAGCTTATCTCGTGCAGCATTGTCTCAATATATGAACAGATCTCAATCTCAGTGATATACGGGTTTCTCTGCCAATTGGATCCCACTCAATATTATCACAATGTATCCTTGTCATATCTAGAACCTTCTCAAAGAGCTTCTTCGACCCGTCTCACCTCGACCATGCTTAAAGCTACAGACTTCTCATCCAAAAATATCACAACAGATCTCATACTAAGGAAACACCCAGATGTGCTCATCTCATCAATAACGATCCAAACAGAATTAGTATATATATGTAGTCACATATCATAGGAAGAATGTCTTAGACCAAAAATCAGTCATCCCATGAAAATATCTCAAAGTATGCTTAGCGACATCTCAATGTGTATGAAGAGACTCAATCATGAATTCACTCAAGTTGATCTATGCAAGACATATATATAAGGATGGGTGTTCACATGGAACATCAATGCTTCAATCGATTGTCGGTCTCCAAGGCAGGTTCAATAATATCTCTTCATAGCTTCTTGAAATTCAATCGAAGTGCCCAAGGATTTGCATTTCCACTTTTCAACAACTCTTTAATAGCTCTTCACAATTTAGATTTATTTTCCAAACTTCAGAAAGAGATTCATCATGCCATGATTCATTATTTCAAGCTTTAGAAGCCAACTCCCTCTTACTTTGATCATCGGAGGCTCATTACCTGTCAAGAGTAGACCATTAGCATATAAAACCAAAATCAAATTCATACCTTGGACCCCTTTGAAGTAGATGTTCGGATTGGCACATCTTCCTGTTGGGAATCACAATTGCCAATAGACCAAAACCCGCAGGTGTTAATCAATGATCGCATTGCCAGAGTTAAGGATCCAAGAGAGGCAGTTAGTCCATGTCGCGAAACACGCGGGGAGCATTGGTTTATCTAATGTCCAACAATCTGTGAGAATTTCTAAATAGAAATCCAACTGCAATGATTAATATTATTTCTTCTATTTATTAACTCAGAAATAAGTTATTCATAGTGTTTCTACAGCAAATATCGAAATAAATTCTACTACAGCCTTCACAATTAAAATACTTCGGAAAGTGAATGCAAAGAAAAATACTAGCACAAGTATAACCACGATGACACAGTTATTTTTGGACAATTGTCCCTAGAAAAACCCAATGTGAGAAAAGCGGTGCAATAGATGAGGATTTCTTTATTATTCTTCAACAAAAAAATCTCATGTACAAGATACAACCAGCTAAGTAGAAGAAGATTCTCTGTGAGAAATTTTACAGAAACTTCTCGATTAGTTTTTGATCCAAGAGAGGACCTGTTGGCCCCTCTACGTCTCACTGCATCAACATCTGCGTGAGAACTGCGCAGTCCCAATGTCACATTGTCTCTGCGTTGTCCTCCCTTTGCTCTGTGTCTTCTGCTCCTGACCTTCAGACTGATGTTGATACCCTCTCTCTCTCCTTCTCACCTGCAACTCTCCCTCATATTCAATTTTCTCTTGCCTAACTTTGACCAGTGAGAAAATCAATCTTACTTGAGTAACTAAGTATCTGCCTCTAGTGTATATTCCAAATGCCCCTCGATGTCCTTCTTATAATCTTCCAGTTGAGAACCAACGGTCCAAATTAGATTCTAATCAATGGCTCAGATCATTTGGACTCGATCATCATCTTCTTCTAGAAGTTACACCCACAGTTTAGATTAATACCCATTACTTATTTTAATTTCGTCCCATTAGAAATAATTAATTATTTTAGTAAAACGGTCTCCAAGTGGAATTTCCCAAAACAATTTATGGGTATTGTGGAATACATATGTCTAAACCTCCCTGCAAAATTTGAGACTTAGAGCACATCCGATGCTACTAGAAATCAACACTCCCTCTTAGAGAGGAATGTGCTCTAGCAATGCGACCTGCCGAAGCATTACCCTGTTCTGTAACATCTCCCTCTGCGTTGTTGATGTTTGACATCACTACCCACCAAATACCGCGCAAATGCTGCATCTGTACTACTACTGACCCTGCCACTACCAACATTGCAACTCTCTCTTGTTCCCTACCACTGTGACTGAAAAATTATATGTTTCTGCTATTGAAATGGATTCTCTACCATACCCATCTTCTCTCTGAACTGAATGAACTTAGATCTTCCTAGAGCCTTTGTGAATACGTCTACTACCTGATCTCCTGTGGGGACATACTGCAATTGTATTGCCCCACACTGAACACAACTTCTGATAAAGTGACATTTGGTATCAATGTGTTTCGACCGTTCATGAAATATTGGATTCTTAGAGAGTTTAATACAACTCTGGTTATCGCAATAAATCCCGGTCGCTTCCATCCTTTCTCTGAACAAACTCACGAGCAGTTTTCTAAGCCATATAGCTTTGCACAGAGTTGTGTTGGTTGCCATATATTCAGCTTTTACTGAGCTCAGAGCTACCAACTTTTGCTTCCTGCTCCACCAAGAGATCATTCCTGACGCAACATTGAAGCAGTACCCTGAGGTACTTTTCCAGTCTACTTAACTACCTGCCCGAGTTGCATCTGTGAATCCATTCAATCTGACATCATCCCCTCGAGAGTATCTCAACCCATATCTGACTATTCCATGCACATACCTCAGAATGTGCCTAATTGTTGCCCAATGCACCCTTTTCGGTTCCACCATGAGTGACCCAATGAGTTGTTTGTACAAGGTGTGGTCCACCTCCTTGTCTCCTGATGCATCTATCTTCTTCCAGTTGGTGATCATAGGAGTAGCCATGAGTCGACAATCCTGCATTCCAAATCTCTTCAGGATTTTTGTTGCATATCTTCCTTGCCCAAGGAATATCTCCCCATCATTCTGCCAAACTTCCAACCCTAGAAAATAATGCATGAACCCCATATCCTTCATGTCTAATTCTGCTTCGAGATTCTTCTTGCAGTCCTGTATGAGCCTAGATGACCCTGTTAAAAACAAGTCATCTGCATATAATACTAGAATAAGTGGCTCATTTTCTCCCATTAAATAGTAGAGATTGGGATCATCATCACTCTTGACGAATCCCAACTGCTGCAAGTAACTATCAATCCGACCATACCATGCTCTGGATGCCTACTTGAGCCCATACAAGGCTTTCTTTAATTTGCACACAAGAGTTCTCTTTTCATGTGTTTTGAAGCCTTCGAGTTGTTCTATATACACCTATTCTTCTATCACCCCGTTCAGAAATGTTGTCTTGACATCCATCTGGTGAATCTCCATCCCATTTGAGCTACTAGGGATATAACGGATCTAATAGAGGTATATCGGGCTACTAGGGCAAAGATCTCTTCGTAGTTTATTCCTTCTTTGTATTCGTACCCTGTTGCCACGAACCTAGCCTTGTAATTCCTTATAATGCCATCTGCAACATACTTGATCTTGTAGATCTACCTTGATCCTACAACTAATCTATCCTCTGGTCTAGGTACTACTTCCCAGACATCATTCGTCATGATAGAACTATACTCTTCTACCATGGCATCCACCCAAACTTGGTGTTGAATAGCTTCCTGAAAGCTAGAGGGTTCTTCAACCTATGCTACCAAGGCCTGGTATCTGTCAGGCTATCTACGCTACCTCTTCTCGGTTCTAGGAGCTCCAACAAACTCCTCTGCATCCCTCAACGTCTGTCGTACTTCCCTGTTGGTTCTACCACTAGTGATGGGAGGCTCAATCAACCCCTCCTCTTGGTCCTATCATTCCATCTCCTGAGAACTATCTGGATTTCCTTCTTCTGAGGAAATTCTAGTACTGGTCACTGTACTAGATCCAGGTGTTTGTCCTCCTGCCTATCCTACTTGCTACCCCTGCTGCTGCTGGACTAATGGAACATCTACTGACTGACATTCTACTGGCATCTCTCGATATTTCCTGAAAGCTCTATCCTCCATGAACTTCGCATCCTGTCTCACTACAATCTTCCTTCTGCTAGGAATGTAGATTATGTATGCCTTTGAGGTCTCGCTATATCCTACGCAGTACCGCTTTTCTACAGTTTGATCCAATTTACTGCGCTTTTTGTCTAGATTGTGTCAATATGCCACGCTTCCAAATATCCTGAGATGACTTACTTCCGGCTTCTTCCATGTGAAGACACCTTCAGGTGTTCTCTTCCCCAATGCTCTGTGAGGAGTTCTATTCTGGATATATACTGCTATGTTGCAAGCCTCTGCCCATAAGAATCTAGGCAAGTCTTGATCATACAAAATAGTTTTTGCTGCCCCAACAATAGTTCTATTTTTCCGCTCTGCTACTCCATTCTGCTCCGTTTTATATGGAGTTGTCCATTCTCTTTTGATGCCCTCCTTTGTGCAGAAATCTGCAAAGCCTTTGTCAATATTTTCTCCACCATTATCTGAACGCAATACTTTTATCTTTTTCCCTATCATGTTTTCAACAAAAGCCTTAAACTCTCTGAATTGATCAAAGACCTCATCCTTGGTCTTTAAGAAATAGATCCAAGTTTTTCTAGAGTGATCATCAATAAAGGTGACAAAGTATTTGCCACCACTAAGAGCTCTTGTGGACATTGCACCACAAATATCTGAGTGTGCCAATCCCAATACACATTCTGCTCTATTGTTGTTTTTGGAAAGAGTTGCTTTAACATACTTCCCCAGTAGGCATCCTCTGCATAAATCATCATGCTCAGTACTAAGGACTGGAACTGTTGGCTACGTCGGGCTTGACCCAGGTTCAGCAGTGAGTTTAGCCAAGCAAATCCCGGTTCTACTGGCCCTTTCAGCAACAGTCCACGGAATGCGGACTGAGGTCTCACCCGAAGTAGTATGGGAGGGTGTTGGAACCAGGTTTCTGCACCCTAGGGATGTCTTGATGAGGGTTCTGGAGATTCACGATCCTAATCTGCGCGCTGCACTGCTCCGTGCAGCTTTCTATTCTTCACAACCCGGGCACACCTTTGTGAATACAGTATTATTCTGATCCGATCCTTACTGTGTTATTATATTAGTTCTCAACTTAGTTTGTGCGGGCCCAATACTCTTATTACTTATTCAACTTTCAGATTAGTGCGCGTACTTGAAAACAATATAAATGCATAAAGATAACCAGAACATAGAAATACAAATCTACAAATAGACGCACAATTTTCTTAATCAATCTTATCTTTATTAATGCACAAGTTCGGTTATAGACGCGCCTCCGCCCTGCGCACTCAGCTGCAGGGGTCCGCACACTCAGTTGCAGACTCTACTAGGCCTCTGTGCACTCAGCTGCAAAGCCTCTACCTACTACTACGACCCAATACCCTTCAGATTCACTCCTATCTTCTAACCATGCATTCGCATCTATCTATTACTTGTCAAAAACTAAGACTATATTTACACTTAGAGCCTCGCTTTATTTATACAATCCCATGGTCTGTGGACCATGGGTAGGCCGACCTACTATACATTGAATCAAATTATTTTAGGGCAGACAACCCTCGACTCTTGCGCTCTGCGTCCGCATTTCACGGGGTCTTTACATTACATTTGACCAAAACTCGGGCTTCAAGCCCTAAAAACATGCTATGAGGGGATCTGTTGCCCAACAGGCCCCCAACACAATCATTGTGACTCGTCCCGAGTCACTCTACTGGTGCGGTGATCTTTGCACGAAGCCCCTCTAGTTGTGTCTGTGTTGCGCGAAGGTCTGCAGCGCACTATTCTACCGTCTGCTGGATCTGCTCTACTCTTTCTGCCGAATGCTCGCTTTTAAGGGCAAATCCCTGTCTTAAAGCATGCATCACCTTCATTTGTGCGAGCTTTCGTTTGATATCGGCAGTGATGTGGAAAGCCTCATCAATCCAAGGCTGGACGCGCGCTTTAAGTACTGCCTCCTTCTGTCGTGCGGCATCCACTTGTTCCTTCAATGCCTTCGTCTGCTGTAGCTTCGCCAGCCGCAAGGTCAAGAAAACCGTTTGTGTTGTTCCATGCACACTATCATACTGTACTTGAAGCTCCCACGCCTCTATTTCCAGGCGTTGTATGATGTGGTCCTCCTGTAAGGAAGTGTGGACCGCGAAGGATTCTTCCAACATACCCGTACAGGTCTGCACTGCCTGTCCTATTTCCTCCAGCCCTTTTTGGATAGCGTCTGCATGCTGGTTCAATGTAGCGTGCTCCTTCGGCTGGGTCTAAGGGGACTACTACGCGTAGGGACTTTTTCTCGAATATCATCTTCTGCTTCTTTAGGTTGATGACTCCATTCATATCAGTGGCCCAATCTATTCCTAGCAACGCGGGATAAGGATTGCTGTCATCGACAATCTCTATTACTTCAAAGTCCATCTGTGTGCTTGCACCTTCGATATCAACTGTTACCCCTTGCAACCTCCCCATGGGCAAAATATTCTGTTGGTTCGCCATTCATAATTGAATAGGGGACCATTGTAACGCGGGCCTGCCCATACGTTCCCATGTCTGCTTCGGTAATACATTCGCGTCCGAACCCAGGTCTAGGATTACCTAATCCATTTCATACTCGTCAATCTGCGCCGTCAATCTCATTTCCCTCCCGGTGCGCAATGCATGCTTTCCCAGTTTCCGGACTACGCGCGGTTCTCCTGACCCTGCACACCTGGTGATCAACTCTTGTAGTCCCTTAACTGCCTTATTGTCGTGCAGCAGTTTCATGCATGTCTCCAAAAAGGTAGTTAGCATAGAAGGATCCATCCCTGGCTCTGGTTGATCATGAAGTAGAGGCCTCCACGAAGCTCTTCTTAGCTTCCATGAACTTCTCCTTTACGCATTCTAAGTCAAACTCAGGTTCCTTTGTAGGAGCCTTGCGAACACATGTATCTTCCTCGGGCTGCTTCCCCTTATCCTCCCCTGTGGTTGCACCGCTTGTGAGCATCATGTTCACATTTGGGTCTTCTTCGTGTGGTTCAGACCTCATCATTTGAATATTCTGAGTCGAAGGAGGCTGGACTACCCCTTTCTCGCACATCTGCGTGATCAACGTAGGACAATCTACTGTTTCATGATCAAACTGAGCACAGTCTGAACAGGATATTCTCATCGAGTTGGTACAATCGCGGGCACAGTGCCCTGGTCCTCCACAATTGTAGCAAATTAACTGTCTGCGGCCTCTTCCTAGTCCCATTTCTCCTCGTCCTCAACCTCGCCCCTGAAATCCAGCGCGTGCCATCCCCGCAGCTGGGTCGAGGCCTCGCCGTTTTGTCTGCATTCTTAGGCTGGGGTCTGGTCCATCATTAACTCGTAACTGCGACAAGTGCACTCGTCGTGGCCTACCGACCTGCAAAAATTACAAAACAGTTGTTGTGGAGTCTATGTGTACTTCTGCAACAAATGATAATTATCCGTCGTGTGTTTTCCTCCTATCTGACAGATCGTGCACCATAGCGCGGGTGTCGCACTCGGCCCTACCTGTGCCTCTGGTCTCAATGGCATTGGTCCCCATCCTGCCAAGTAGTTCGCGAATACTGGACAGTGATCCTTGTCATGGCCCTGGCCTTTGCATTTTATGCGCCATACTTTCTCGCACGCCTCTCGCTGCGGTGCCCTATTCTGCTTCAAGCTCTGCATTTCCAGGCAAAGATTTTGTAGTTGCACGTGGATTGTTGAACTCCCAACCCAGGATCATGTAACAGGGTCTCATGCAACCTCATTGCTATTTCCAACGCTTCGGCCTGGGTTGAAAGCTTTTTTTGTGACAGCATCATCCTCAGGTGAAGTGTCAGAGATGCCACAAACCATGCGCGGTGTTGCGCATCTGTTAGCGTCATATTAACCTCGCGGATCATACTCTTCAGCCACTGATCCAAATCCCAAGGGGTCTCGCCTGGCACGGACACGTCGATCAGGTGCTACCCCTTTCTGCCAAGAAAAGGGGGTGTACTGCATGGGTAGTTGACCGGTAGTGGTCAACAGGGCTTAAAGCCCGAATTTTGGTCAATGTAATGTAAAGACTCCGCAAAGTACGGGCGCGGAGCGCAAGAGTCTAGGGTTGTCCGCCCTAAAATAATGTAATTTAATGTAAAGTGTGTCGGCCTACCCATGGTCCGCGGACCATGGGATTGTATAAATAGAGCGAGGCTCTAAGTGTAAAGTTAGTCTTAGTTTTTGACAAGTAATAGATAGATGTGAAGGCATGGTTAGAATATAGAAGTGAATCTGAAGGGTATTGGGTCGTAGTAGTAGGTAGAGGCTCTGCAGCTGAGTGCGCAGAGGCCTAGTAGAGTCCGCAGCTGAGTGCGCGGACCCCTGCAGCTGAGTGCGCAGGGCGGAGTTGGGTCTGTAACCGAACTTGTGTATTAATAAAGATAAGATTGATTCAAAATATTGTGCGTCTATTTGCAAATCTATATTTCTATGTTCTGGTTATCTTTATGCATTTATATTGTTTTCGAGTACGTGCACTAATCTGAAAGTTGAATAAGTAATAAGAGTATTGGGCCTGCACAAACTAAGTTGAGAACTAATATAATGACACAGTAAGGATTGGATCAGAATAATACTGTATACACAAAGGTGCACCCGGGTTGCGAAGAATAGAAAGTTGCGCGGAGCAACGCAGCAGGCAAATTAGGATCCCGAATCTCCAAAACCCTCATAAAAACATCCCTAGGGTGCAGAAACCTGGTTCCAACACCCTCCCATACTACTTCGGGTGAGACCTCAGTCTGCGCTCCGCGGACTGTTGCCAAAAGGGCCAGTAGTACCAGGATTTGCTTGGCTAAACTCACTGTTGAACCTAGTTCAGGCCCCACGTAGCCATCAAATGGTTCCGTTGTCGGGACCGGGATCTGCCTAAGGGATGTCTAATGTCATGCCACTAGAACCTGTTGACCACTACTGGTCAACTACCCATAGCAGTACACCCCTTTTTTTCGCAAAAAGGGATAGCACTTGATCGACATGTCCGTGCCATTCGACAGTCATCGTCAACTTCATCATATTATGTTGTAAACCCAGTCTACATGTGTAAATTGTAAATAATCTTAGCAGATATGAGTCATGTATGTAAATTGCCTAGGTGGACCTAACTTTCTAGTGATAATCTACGTTCCGGAAGGTTTTTCGTCTCACCGATCCATGATCGGCAGAGTTTTCCTTCAGCCTAACCCCAAAGCCGGAATGGATTTTGTCATTAGAATCTTAGGAGAATCCTAGTGTGTTAATCTGCTAGATTATAGTTGTGTCGCAGAACTGTCAAATGGGTTTTCCCCCTTGAGATGTAAAGTTGTAAAAGTCATGATGTAAAGTGTCTTGAGGGTTAAAAAATGTTTTAATCCCCTCATTAGTCCTAAGTCCTAGGTCCTAGGTGATTTTTCCAAAGGCTAAGTTCGAGGATCCATTTAAAAAATAAATTAAAAATTAAAAAAATAACTAAATAAATAAAATAAAAAATATATATATATAAAAAAATAATAAAAATAAAAAAGTAATTAATAAAATAATATTTTGAGTAAATAAATGCAGAATTTCAATTTTTTAATGCATTAAAAATTCGACGGATGAGATTAAGAGATATCTTGATCCTCATCGACGGTCGAGATCATTTTGACGTGGATCACTCGAACTAGCTGTTGGGAATTTTTCCTTTAAATAGGGTGCTAGGGGTCATTTGACATCATTCGATCTGTGAGTCTTGTGCTGAAGAAGCTCTCTTGTAAAATTTTTCTGGTGCTAATAAAGAAAGACTTTGGAGTTGAAATCTTATTGGTGTTGCTCTCTGGAAGTGTTGTGAGCTATTTTATTTTCTGCATATTTTAATTTTCAGCCATTAGTAACAGCTTATTGAAGAGTATTGTTGAGCATAGGTATCTTGTTCACTTGCTAGGATTTGAATGGTATTAGATTTTCTAAAGTAATGGCAAGTATCTCTATTGCATTTGAGATCTAGTACTGCTTTTTCTCTCTTTATTGATGGTTCTGGTGCTAATAAAGAAAGACTTTTGGGTTGAAATCTTGCTGGTGTTGCTCTCTGGAAGTGCTGTGAGCTATTTTATTTTCTGCATATTTTAATTTTCAGCCATTAGTAACAGCTTATTGAAGAGTATTGTTGAGCATAGGTATCTTGTTCACTTGCTAGGGTTTGAATGGTATTAGATTTTCTGAAGTAATGGCAGGTATCTCTATTGCATTTGAGATCTAGTACTGCTTTTTCTCTCTTTATTGATGGTTGAAGTGAGCTGTGCAGGAAACCCTTATCGAAGAAAACCAGTGGGCGTTTGGGGAAGTTCTCGGCTGAACCAGCCAACTCCTGCAAGCATTTTCTTGCAGAGCCCAGCCAGTTTCGATCCTCGGTTTATCGTTTAGTTTGTTTTTCTGATTTGCATGAGAGTTTTTTCTAAAGCATCTTATAGTAAATTTGAAATTCTTAAGTACTTTTGTGGATCATTGACAAATCTGACTGTTGCAGAGTCACAAAGCTGTAAATTTTGTAGCTGGTTTGTAGGGTTTTAGGTTTTTATCCTTGCATATATTATCTCTAGGTGTTTGTTCTGCCATTGCAAGTTGCAGATCTGAGGGTGAGCTAAAATCTTGAAGCCAAATCTAGGCCCTGGAGGGTAAGATCTGGCCTCAGAATCAGTTTTCTGCAGGGACATAGTTCTGTTGTTTGGAGTTTCATTTGCGTTACAGGAAAAGAATTTTATTGTGAGGTGGGTTTCTCCACATTTATGTACAACTACCCTCATCGTTTCATTAAGCCTATCACTGCCCAGCTGTAAAAGAAAAAAATAAAAAAAGGAGCAACATATTATCCCAGCTCCCATCTCTGCGCTTCAGCCTTTCCCTCGTGGCTGCCTTCTCAAGTTACCCAAGCACTGCCATAAACTGCTGCGCACAGCCTCCATCTGCATTCAAGCCCCATGTTGTCTATCGCTCTACTTCCTCCACACACAAGCTTCCACAATGCTCCAAACCTGCACACCCATTCTTCAAAAAAAAAACTTCGACCCTCTCTGCCTGCGTGCCTCCCTCCAATCCTCAGCCCTCAGATCGATCCCGCAGCTCCATGCGTTGATTTTTCCTGCGCATTTACTCCACGCTGCTGTATCCATGCGTCCCCATTTCCCCCGCCATCTCAACTTTATTTTTTACACGCTCAGTCCTTCACGCAGCTCTCCCTTCCATCATCGGGTTTTCATCTAAGCCATCTGCAACCAATCCGCTGCCCAGCTCCGCTTCCTTTAAGCCCGAGCTCCTCATTCGCTTCACTGTTCCCTCTGGCCGTCGATTATATGCACGCAATAGTCTCTCAAGCGATTTATGGTTTTATGTATAAGTAGGTTGACGTAGTTTCTTTTTTCTTTTGTTAAGTTTTATTTCAAATTACATAGGGTAGCGTAGTTTCTTTTTTGTTAGGTTTTATTTCAATTGGAATTAAAATCTTTGTTCTAGCTGGTTTAGTTTGGTTTTGTATCTTTTAATTTTAAAGAAAATCAGAAAATAATAAAAATAATTTAAATTTTAGATTAAGATTTTTTTTTAGTTCTGTAGATTTTATTTAAATTTAGTTTTTTTTTATTTCAATAACAATATAACTAAATATATATATATATATATAATGATAATAATAATAAAGAAATAAATTCAAGAAATTCTTTTTTTTAGGGTTTTAGCTTTGTATCTAGATTAGATTTTAATAGTTAAAATTTTTGCTCGCTTTAGCTTTAGTTCAAATTTTAATTTTAAGCTTTATTTTAAAATATAACAATAAAAACTTATAAAACTTTGAAAAGACATATAAAAAAGAAAAATAATAATAATAATAATAATAATTCTTATAGTTTAGGTTTTGAATTATTTAATTTTGTTAGAAGTAAATATTTTCCTTTTTTCAAATTTTGGATTTAAAGTTCCATTTGCTTAGTCTTCAGTTTTGTTTTATTCAAAAAATTAAAATCTTTTGAGAAGGCTTCACAAAATCTTGGAAATTTCATTTTGGGCGAATTTTGCAATTGTTTATGTTCCATTTCTCTATGGCTAAATGTACTTAAAGGTTTAATTAAAGTTAGCTATGTGAAAGTGGCACCTGAATGATCTTTTAAAGCATTTAATTTTCTTTAAGTTCAATTGCTAGATCATCTTTAAAGCATTGTGAATTTACTGGATATCTTGCATCGTTCAAGTTATTTGATGATAAATGATTGTTGTACATGGTTTACATTTCTGCGACATCTAGTAAGTAATCGTTTAAACATCAAACCCATAAGGCACTGATCCATTAAATTAATAAAATCTATTTAGTGTTGGTTTCCTTTCGTGTCTCCCAACCCAACTGGTTCACAGTTGGGCATCCATTTTCCTACAGGGTCTACCCCCCTTAGCCGCGGGAGACAGGCTTAAAAGGAGAGATCGGGGATTAGGTTGTCGTGACGATCTGTGCCCCAACAACATTTTTTGGCGCCGTTGCCAAGGATAGAGTTTTTTTGTCCTTGGTTCTTTCATTTCGAGCTTTTCCATGTTTCACTTCTTGTCTAGGTGGCGACTCCACTTCATATATTATCTTCAAGAGTGTATACTAGAAGACATCCAAGCAGTCTGTGCAATCCTACTCCTGATCCTGACAAGGTCCTCAGGGTACGATTACACAAACTCTCTTCTCGTACACTTCTTGTTAACCTTGGACAAGAAGCCCTCTCTGATATCCATTTTCTTTTTACTACTCAAGTTAGGCACAGCATCATGGATATGTATGCCCCTTGCAATTTTTCTAACATTCCAGGGTATCCCAATGCTCTTCCATCAGTTGGGATAGATAAGTTGCCTAGCTTTCAGGGAGATAATGCGATTAGTGCAAATTCTCATCTGAGGGATTTTAGTATATGGATGGCTAAGTATGCAAGGTCCCCTGATTTTGATCATGAAGATGTTAGAATGACTCTTTTTATTTTAACCTTGGGGGGCGATGCTCATGAATGGTTTACTGAAAAGCCTCAGAATTCATTTGATTCCTTAGAATCAATCATTAATGCATTTAAAGAAAAATATGGAGATAAGAGAGAAGGAAGACACCTTGTAAAAGCTATTAGCCTAATAAAAAAGAGAGAGGATGAAACTGTTGAAGAATTTAATAAAAGGTTTAATCGTATTGTTAGAGAATTACCTCAAGACTATAAACCTACAGACAAAACTCTCCAAGATTTTTACATTGATGCCTTTAGTCCTGAGCCATCTTATGAATTAAGGCGTGCTAAACTTAATGATTATAGAGATTGCCAAGCCTTAGCTATAGAGCTTGAAAAGGACAAGGCCGCGTCTGGGAAGTCTGAGATCCCAGGTTTCGATAGGGTTGCTACGAAACTAAAGGAACCTAAAGGAAAAGCAGTTCAAGAACCTGAAAGCAAACTTGTTCTCAAATTGCTCCAAAAGATCGAAACCATGGAAATCAATCATAATAAGGAGATAGCTACTTTGTAGAATAGGTTGATCCAAATGGAAAGAACGCAAACGCAAAATTTTCAGCCTCGAAATAATAATAATAGAAATAATAATTGGCAAAAGAAGGGTCAATCTAGTGAGCAGAGACCTCCTAATCCGCTAACTAATTTGGTTGATAATGCTCCTCCTTACTGTCGGGTTTGCGATGCCCTTCATGAAGAGGCCACTTGTCCCATTGTTAGAAGAATTTTAGATAATGGAATGTTTGGGAAAGGTGATCAAATAAATGTAGTAGGAAGCAAGTTTCCTTTGTCTATGGATGATTGGATAGAGGTCAAGGAAAAGAGTCGTGACGTTATGAATCCTTCATCAGCTTTTAGTATAAATAACCTGGAAAATGAAGATGACATTTTGGCTAGATTATATGGTGAAAAACCCTCTCCTGAGCAAATCCTGGAAATTGCTAGAGATAAGGGTTTGACCCATCAGAGAAAGGATAAAGATCAAAGCAGGAATCAAATTCCCCCTCTAACTTTTAACCCTGGTGTAAACTTTGGATTAGATGTCGATTTGGGAAGTTGGTTTAACAATGCAAAAATCTGGGTTCCTGTCTCCGAGATTGCTAAAATCCCTTCCCAAAGAGTCAAGTTACTAAAAGTTATTCAAGGTCCTCAAGTAAATACTTCTCAACAGAAGACTTGGGAAGTTGACTATCATGATGCTCCCATATATTTGCAAAGCTTAGATGCTGATAACAAAGATCACCAGCCTTTCTTTATCACCTTATTAGTTAATGGATATAAATTGAATAATTGCATGTTGGATTCTGGTGCATCAGCTTGTGTAATGACTAAAAGGGTCATGGCACAGCTTAACTTAAGAGTTTCTAGACCCTACTATAACATATGTGCCATGGATTCTAAGAAAATTGAAGTGCATGGTTTAATCAAAGATTTGCAAGTTCATCTATCAGTTTACCCAGACATCATGATTGTCATGGATATTGTTGTCGTGGATGTGCCTGATGCCTGGGGTATGCTGTTATCCAGAAAGTGGGCCTCTGATCTAGGAGGAAGTATTCAAATGAACTGGTCATATGCTATGATTCCTTCCCCTAGGGGTGATGGTTTTGTAAGACTAAATAGAGAGCCTGAAAGAAAATTTCATGTCGAAGATCCTAAGAGACCTCACAACGAGATAATCAAAGAGCAATCTGACATTGGGAACTATGCCATCATGTCTAATTTCATAAATCCTCCCGATGATAAGATTAAGGATCTCAAGGATAAAGTCTGGTATATGTACTTCGATGGTGCATCATCTAGGCATGGTAAAGGTGCTGGAATAGTGCTTAAATCTCCCCTTGATCACATTTTCAAGTTTGCCTATCGATTAGAATTCGAAGCAACCAACAATGTCGCTGAATATGAGGCTATATTGTTGGGGCTTGAATTGGCAAAATCTTTGAAGATCAAGTTGCTTAGCATTAAGAGGATTCTGATTTAGTTATCATGCAGCTTAAGAATAAATTCACATGCAAAAATCAAAGACTAAGGAATTATCGAAATGTTGTGTGGGATACTATGGAGCACTTTGATGCCCTTGACCTCGAAGCAATTCCAAGAGAGCAAAATAGTTTGGCAGATGAACTTGCCGTAGCTGCTACTACTTTCCAGTTATTTGATGAGCTAATTAAAGATAAGATCAAAATGTAAGTAATATTCAGACCATCTGTTCCAGATAACTCGGAGCATTGGCAGGTCTTCAATGATGAAAAGCAAGTCATTCGTTTTCTTAATAGTCTGGATGAGTTTGAAGATTTCCAGATAGATTCTCAGGAGGATGGATGTTTAAATTATGAGCATATCATAAATCCTACTCCTAGGAATGTGGTTGCCTTAGAGCAACATTTTGATCGGCATGATGCCAGGAAGTTGAGAGAAGAAAATAAGATGGACCTAGGCGAATATCTCGAGATACACATTGGTACTTCTGAAAACCCAAAGATTGTTAAAATTGGTAGAGGTACTAGTGTGGAGGAAAGAAAAAAGTTAACTGATTTACTTCGCGAATATAGAGATGTTTTAGCTTTTTCTTATGATGAATTAAAGGGCTATAGGGAAGATGTCATGGAACATACTATCCCCTTAAAAGATGAAAATGCTAAACCCTTTCGCCAGAAACTTAGGCAAATTAATCCTAAATTAGCCCCTTTAGTTCAGAAAGAACTTGCGAAAATGCTTGCAGCAGGAATTATCGCTCAAACAAGGCATTTGACATGGTGTTCAAATCTGGTGATTGTTAGGAAAAAGAATGGTACGATAAGGCTTTGTGTCAATTTTCGAAACCTTAATCTAGCATGCAAGAAAGATAATTACCCTTTGCCAAACATGGAGACTTTGTTGCAAAGAGTGACCGGTTCTGGAATGATGTCATTGCTAGATGGTTTTTCTCGGTACAATCAGGTATGGGTTAAGAAGGAAGATCGTCATAAAACCACATTCACCACACCATGGGGTACCTTTGAATACATCAGAATGCCGTTTGGATTAACAAACGCTGGGGCTACATTCCAAAGGGCTATGGATTATGCCTTCAAAGGGTTAATCGGGAAATTTATTGAAATTTACCAAGATGATCTTACTGTTTTCTCTAAAGATGGTATCAGTCATGTAAATCATCTTAGGCAGGTTTTCGATAGATGTAGAGAATATGGGATTTCTTTGAATCCAGCTAAGTCTGTTTTTGGAGTAACAGAGGGGAAATTACTTGGCCATATCATTTCTAAGGAAGGAATCAAGATTGATCCTGAAAGAATTGAAGCAATTCAAAAGATTCCTCTCCCTCATAATCTTAAATCCCTTCAGTCTTTCCTTGGAAAGATAAATTTTATTAGAAGGTTTATTCCAAATTACGCAGAAATAGCTAAGCCTATTCAAAGTCTTCTAAAGAAAGATGCAAAATTTGTTTGGCAAGAAGACAGCAAAAAGGCTTTCCAAGAAATCAAATGTGCTATTGCAAGAGCTCCTGTCTTAGTTAGTCCCGATTATTCCAAGGATTTCATGATTTTTTCTTTCGCTTCTGAAGATACCATTGTTGGTGTCCTGCTCCAAAAGAATAAAGATGGTCATGAGCAGCCTATCGCTTTCATGAGTAGAGCACTTCAAAATTCCGAATTGAAGTACAATACCATGGAAAAGCAAGCTTATGCCTTGGTCAAGTCTCTTAAGCACTTCAAAACTTATGTGGGTTATTCTAAAATCATTGCTTTCGTCCCACATTCTGCTGTTAAAGATATATTAACTCAAACCGATTGCTTAGGGACTCGTGCTAGGTGGGTTACTAAAATACAAGAATATGATTTAGAAATCAGACCCACCAAGCTAGTCAAAGGCCAAGGTTTGGCTCAGATGTTGACTGAAGGTAACGAAAAGACTCTTGGTTTGTTTAGTCTTAGCGATCTATCTTCGCCAGAGTTGCAAAGATTAGGAGAGCATGAGTGGTACAAGGACATAGTTTATTACTTGATGAATCTTGCATGTCCTAACCATTTAGTTGCTCATAAGAGAAGGGCTCTTAGACTGAAAGCCACTAAGTATTGCCTTATGAAGGATGGCCTTGGGTGGAGAAACCCTGAGGGCATAGTGCTTAGGTGTGTTGATGACGTTGAGTCTAAGAAATTAATCTCTGAGTTTCATTCAGGATTTTGTGGTGGTCATTATGCTGCTAGAACTACTGCCCACAAAATCCTGAGAGCTGGTTATTATTGGCCTTCAATTTTTTCTGATGTGCACAAGTTTGTTAGAGCTTGTCAAGCCTGTCAACTATTCACTGGGAAACAGAAGCTTGCTGCCTTGCCCCTACAACCTGTCATTGTAGAGGCACCTTTTCAGCATTGGGGTCTGGACTTCATAGGGAAGTTCCATGAAAATTCTAGCAATGGCTACTCATGGATTTTGACTGCTACAGATTATTTCCTGCTAAGAATGCCACTGAAAAGGTTATTATGGATTTCATTGAAAATAATATCATTACTAGATTTGGTGTCCCTGCTAAGATCACTACTGAAAATGCCAAAGCTTTTAGTTCCTCAGAGTTTTCATCTTTTTGTTTCAAGTATGGCATTGTTTTATCTCATTCGTCAAATTACTATCCTCAAGGTAATGGTCTAGTTGAATCAAGTAACAAGAATCTCATAACCATTATCAAGAAGATAGTAGGAGATAATAAGAGATCATGGGATAGCAAAATCAAGTATGATTTATGGGCAGATAGAATCACTAAGAAGAAAGCTACTGGTAAATCTCCCTTTGAATTAGTTTATGGCTTGGATGTGACTTTACCTGTGCACCTAAAATTGCCAGCTTATCAGCTCCTACAGAGTTTTTCTGCTAATAAAGATGTTGTTCAGAATAGAATAGATCAGATTGTAGAGTTAGATGAAGCTTGTAGGACAGCTTTTGATGCTATATGTAAAAATCAATCTAACATTAAGAAAAGCTTTGATAAATTCTCTCGATCTAGATCTTTGCAAGTGGGAGATATGGTACTTCTTTGGGATCGCAAGAATGAGAAACCGGGAAAACATAAGAAGTTTGACAGTCTGTGGCTGGGGTCGTACATCATTCGAGACATAGCTGGACCAAACTCATTCCATTTGAGCAGATTGGATGGTGAACCACTTGATCTACCTGCGAATGGCCAAATTCTCAAGTTGTTCTTCAAGGATGATATCTGATGCCATAGGGCATCCTTTGTATTGTATTTCTGTCCCTACTCCTTGTCATTTCAGCATTTCATTTCTGTTTTAGCATTAGATTTACCTTTCATGTTACTAGATAGTTAATAAATGAAGAGCTTTTATCTTTCCTGTGCTTAATGTTATATGATGATTTTTGGATGGACACTACTTATTTTTATTGCGTGTCGCGTGGATGCAGATTCTGGATTCTCACATTCCTTCAATGCAGCAACGTGTTCCCAAGTAGAGCCAGATGTTGACCACTACCGGTCAACTACCCATAGCAGTACACCCCCTTTTTTTCGTAAAAAGGGATAGCGCTTGATCGACATGTCCATGCCATTCGACAGTCATCGTCGACTTCATCATATTATGTTGTAAACCCAGTCTGCATGTGTAAATTGTAAATAATCTTAGCAGATACGAGTCATGTATGTAAATTGCCTAGGTGGACCTAACTTTCTAGTGATAATCTACGTTCCGGAAGGTTTTTCGTCACACCGATCCATGATCGGCAGAGTTTTCCTTCAGCCTAACCCCAAAGCCAGAATGGATTTTGTCATTAGAATCTTAGGAGAATCCTAGTGTGTTAATCTGCTAGATTATAGTTGTGTCGCAGAACTGGGTGGTTTATGAGGGTCTATGTCAAATGGGTTTTCCCCCTTGAGATGTGAAGTTGTAAAAGTCATGATGTAAAGTGTCTTGAGGGTTATAAAATGTTTTAATCCCCTCATTAGTCCTAAGTCCTAGGTCCTATGTGATTTTTCCAAAGGCTAAGTTCGAGGATCCATTTAAAAAATAAATTTTAAAATTTTAAAAAATAACTAAATAAATAAAATATATATATATATATAAAATAATAATAAAAATAAAAAATAAATAAAAAAATGAAAAATAAAAAAGTAATTAATAAAATAATATTTTGAGTAAATAAACGCAGAATTTCAATTTTTTAATGCATTAAAAATTCGACGGATGAGATTAAAAGATATCTTGATCCTCATCGACGGTCGAGATCATTTTGACATGGATCACTCGAACTAGCTGTTGGGAATTTTTCCTTTAAATAGGGTGCTAGGGGTCATTTGAGATCATTCGATCTGCGAGTCTTGTGCTGAAGAAGCTCTCTTGTAAAGTTTTTCTGGTGCTAATAAAGGACTTTGGGGTTGAAATCTAGCTGGTGTTGCTCTCTGGAAGTGCTGTGAGATATTTTATTTTCTGCATATTTTAATTTTCAGCCATTAGTAACAGCTTATTGAAGAGTATTGTTGAGCATAGGTATCTTATTCACTTGCTAGCGTTTGAATGGTATTAGATTTTCTGAAGTAATGGCAGGTATCTCTATTGCATTTGAGATCTAGTACTGCTTTTTCTCTCTTTATTGATGGTTGAAGTGAGCTGTGCAGGAAACCCTTATCAAAGAAAACCAGTGGGCGTTTGGGGAAGTTCTCGGCTGAACCAGCCAACTCCTGCAAGCATTTTCTTGCAAAGCCCAGCCAGTTTTGATCCTGGGTTTATCGTTTAGTTTGTTTTTCTGATTTGCATGAGAGTTTTTTCTAAAGCATCTTATAGTAAATTTGAAATTCTTAAGTACTTTTGTGGATCATTGACAAATCTGACTGTTGCAGAGTCACAAAGCTGTAAATTTTGTAGCTGGTTTGTAGGGTTTTAGGTTTTTATCCTTGCATATATTATCTTTGGGTGTTTTTTCTGCCATTGCAGGTTGCAGATCTGAGGGTGAGCTAAAATCTTGAAGCCAAATCTACGCCCTGGAGGGTAAGATCTGGCCTCAGAATCAGTTTTCTGCAGGGACATAGTTCTGCTGTTTGGAGTTTCATTTGCGTTACAGGAAAAGAATTTTATTGTGAAATGGGTTTCTCCACATTTATGTACAGCTACCCTCATCGTTTCATTAATCCTATCACTGCCCAGCTGTAAAAGAAAAAAAAAAAAAAAGGAGCAGCATATTATCCCAGCTCCCATCTCTGCGCTTCAGCCTTTCCCTCGTGGCTGCCTTCTCAAGTTACCCAAGTGCTGCCATAAACTGCTACGCATAGCCTCCATCTGCATTCAAGCTCCACGCTGTTTATCGCTCTACTTCCTCCACACTGCTCCAAACCTGCACACCCATTCTTCTTCAAAAAAAAAAAAAAAAACTTTGACCCTCTCTGCCTGCGTGCCTCCCTCCAATCCTCAGCCTTCAGATCGACCCCGCAGCTCCATGCGTTGATTTTTCCTGCGCATTTACTCCATGCTGCTGTATCCATGCGTCCACATTTCCCCCGCCATCTCAACTTTCTTTTTTACACGCTCAGTCCTTCACGCAACTCTCCCTTCCACCGTCGGGTTTTCATCTAAGCCATCTACAATCAATCCGCTGCCTAGCTCCGCTTCCTTCAAGCCCGAGCTCCTCATTCGCTTCACTGTTCCCTCTGGGCGCCGATTATCTGCACGCAATAGTCACTCAAGCGATTTATGGTTTTATGTATAAGTAGGTTGACGTAGTTTCATTTTTTTTTGTTAAGTTTTATTTCAAATTACGTAGGGTAGCGTAGTTTCTTTTTTTTACGTTTTATTTCAATTAGAATTAAAATTTTGGTTCTAGCTGGTTTAGTTTAGTTTTATATCTTTTGATTTTAAAGCAAATCAGAAAATAATAAAAATAATTTAAATTTTAGATTAAGATTTTTAGTTTCTAGATTTTATTTAAATTTAGTTTTATTTTGTTTAATTTTTTATTTCAAAAATAATATAACTAAAATATATATATATATAATGATAATAATAATAATAAATAAATTCATGAAATTTTTTTTTTAGGGTTTTAGCTTTGTATCTAGATTAGATTTTAATAGTTAAAATTTTTGCTCGCTTTAGCTTTAGTTCAAATTTTAATTTTAAGTTTTATTTTAAAATATAACAATAAAAAATTCCTAAAAATTATAAAACTTTGAAAAAGACATAATTTTTTTTTTTTCTTATAGTTTAGGTTTTGAATTATTTAATTTTGTTAGAAGTAAATATTTTCCTTTTTTCAAATTTTGGATTTAAAGTTCCATTTGCTTAGTCTTCAGTTTTGTTTTATTCAAAAAATTAAAATATTTTGAGAAGGCTTCACAAAATCTTGGAAATTTCATTTAGGGAGAATTTTGCAGTTGTTTATGTTCCATTTCTCTATGGCTAAATGTACTTAAAGGTTTAATTAAAGTTAGCTATGTTAAAGTGGCAACTGACCAGCATTTAAATTCTGTGATCTTTTAAAGCATTTAATTTTTCTTTAAGTTCAATTGCTGGATCATATTTAAAGCATTGTGAATTTACTGGATATCTTGCATCGTTCAAGTTATTTGATGATAAATGATTGTTGTACACGGTTTACATTTCTGCAACATCTAGTAAGTAATCATTTAAACATCAAACCCATAAGGCACTGATCCATTAAATTAATAAAATTTATTTAGTGTTGGTTTCCTTTCGTGTCTCCCAACCCAACTAGTTCACAGTTGGGCATCCATTTTCCTACAGGGTCTACCCCCCTTAGCCGCGGGAGACAGGCTTAAAAGGAGAGATCGGGGATCAGGGTGACAGCCCCCGATCTGTGCGTTGTCGTGACAATCTGTGCGACAACAGAACCCAACAAAGAAGGAAATTGAAGAGTGGTTGGACAAGAAGATTCACGAGTTCGCGACACAAGAAAATAGAACCCCACAGGTATCCGAGAAGAGGTGGCTGGATCACTACGTGTATACGGAAATCCACGAGATTTTCTTTGCATCCTTTCCTTCTGAACTGTATGAGTGGATCGCGAGGTTAGCCGACAGCCAGGGAAGGTGTAAGCTCGACCAACCGATAGTGTGGACTCCGGAATTAGTGCGCAGACTAGAGGCATCAGAAGATAAGATCGCGCGAGCTGTGGACCATTGGCTCGACCAGATAATAGGGGGATTTATCACTGAGTTTGCGATAGACACAACCGTGAGCTACAGCGAAGCAGAATGACATTTTCTCAAGGGACCGCGAGGTAAGTACATTAAATCTTTGAATACTTGGATTAAGATGTTGTTATGTGAAAAGCAGGTTATGTGAATACATTAATGTTTGGAACGACGCAGAGCGGAAAGATCTACAAAGGTAGCGGGGAATTAGGAAACAGTCCCTTAATTTCACCTTCGCGAGAGAGTGAGGAAGAGCTCGCTCGGGTCTCTCCGAGAAGTGCAGTCAGTTTGATAAGGCAGCGCATTCCGCAGTTACCACCTCCACCCACGCCACCACCCGCTTCACCTCCTTCACCTCCATCTCCACCCACTCCACCTCCACCAACCCCGTAGTTCAGCATGGTGAGTGCGATCAAGCTACCCGTATTAAGAGTAGGGAATGAGGATCCGAACTAGTTCTGGTTCGTGATAACAGCAATGTGGGAAGCGCAAGGGGTCACAGATGACAACATTAAGAAGGCTACATTGGTAAGCGTGCTGTAGAATTGCGCGTTGACATGGTATATCAAGCACTCTAATGACCACCCAAATGCAGGGGTAGCAAAGATCCAGAATGCGTTGAACAGAGAATTTAGCCAGCCAAAATCAAAGACAGTCAATCATCGGGTTTAAAGAGATCATGATGCTTCCAAGCGAGACCCCTTGGGATTTGGATCAGCGGCTGAAGAGTACGATCCGCGATGCTAATATGACGCTAACGAATGCGCAGCACCGCGCATGGTTTGTGGATCTTGACACTGCAACTGAGGACAGCGTTGTCACAATAGAAGCTTTCAACCTAGGCCGAAGCGTTGGAAATGGCGATGAGGTTGCATGAGACCCTGATACAAGATCCTGGGTTGGGAGTTCAACAAATCCACGCGCAACTACAGAATCTCTGCCTAGAAATGCAAAGCTTGAAGCAGGATAGGGCACCGCGGCCAGAGGCGCACGAGGAAGTATGGTGCATAAAATTCAAAGGCCAGGGCCATGACAAGGATCACTGTCCAATATTCGCGAACTACTTGGCAAGAGGGGGACCAATGCCATTGAGACCAGAGGCAGAAGCAGGGACGAGTACGACACCCGCGCTATGGTGCGCGATCTGTCAGATAGGAGGAAAACACACGACGGATAATTGTCATTTGTTGCAGAAGTATACAGAGACTCCACAACAACTATTTTGTAATTTTTGCGGGTCGATAGGCCACGAGGAGCGCACTTGTCGCAGTTACGAGTTAATGATGGACCGAACCCCAACCTATAGAATGCAGACAGAAACGCGAGGCCTAGACCCAGCTACGGGGATGGCACGCACTGGATATCTCGGCTCTTGTTACGATGAAGAACGTAGCGAAATGCGATACTTAGTGTGAATTGCAGAGTCCCGGCAACGGAACCATTTGTTGGCTATGTGGGGCCTGACCCAAGTTCAGCAATGAGTTTAGCCAAGCAAATCCTGGTACTACTAGCCTTTTCGGCAACAATCCGCAGAGCACGAACTGAGGTCTCACCCAAAGTAGTATGGGAGGGTGTTGGAACCAGGTTTCCGCACCCTAAGGATATCTTGATGAGGGTTCTGGAGATTCACAATCCTAATTTGTGCGTTGCACTGCTCCACGCAGCTTTCTATTTTTCGCAACCCAGGCACACCTTTGTGAATACAGTATTATTCCGATCCGATCCTTACTGTGTTATTATATTAGTTCTCAACTTAGTTTGTGCAAGCCCAATACTCTTATTACTTATTCAACTTTCAGATTAGGGTGCGTACTCGAAAACAATATAAATGCATAAAGATAACCAGAACATATAAATACAGATCTACAAATAGACGCACAATATTCTGAATCAATCTTATCTTTATTAATGCACAAGTTCGGTTACAGACCTGCCTCTGCCCTGTGCACTCAGCTGCAGGGGTCCGCGCATTCAGATGCAGACTCTACTAGGCCTCTACGCACTCAACTGCGAACTCTACCTACTACTACGACCCAATACCCTTCAGATTCACTTCTATCTTCTAACCATGCCTTCGCATCTATCTATTACTTGTCAAAAACTAAAACTATCTTTACACTTAGAACCTCGCTCTATTTATACAATCCCATGGTCCACGGACCATGGGTAGGCCGTCCTACTATACATTAAATTACATTATTTTAGGGCAGACAACCCTCGACTCTTGCTCTCCGCCCCCGCATTTCGTGGGGTCTTTACATTACACTTGACCAAAACTCGGGCTTCAAGCCCCAAAAACATGTTATGGGGAGATCTGCTGCCCAACAGGAACCCCTGTAACAGTTTCTCTGAACATCCTCAGTGCTCCGTGGTGTAAGTGTCCCATTCGTCTATGCCATAATTCATTCAGTTCCTTTTCACCATTATCACTGCTTCCTATCAGTGCCATTGGAGACTTGTGCTGCAACCTTTATAGTCTATCGCTTCGAGCTCCAATTTGTCTATTCTTCTTTTAGCATGGATGTTTGGCGTATACTTTCTTTCCAATGAAGTATACATCGTATCCCTTGTCCTGTAAATGGGACACTGAAATCAGATTCATTCCTAACCCGGCACATGTAGAACATTGGTGGCTCAAATGTTGGTTCCTGCTTCCGTCTGAAATGCTATGGTGCCTCTCCCTACTGGAGTACACTTCATTTTGTTTCCCATAGTAATCTGGAAGTCCATTTGTTCTTCTTGATAGCTCGAGAAATATTCTCATACTCCAGTCATATGTGCTGAAGCCCCGTTATCAATGTACCAAACCTCTGTTGACATTGAACTTGCTAAGCATGTGAATTCTTCTTCTAATCTGGAAGATAATTTGAAGACATCTTGAGTTTCCATCTTTGTGCTACTTTTATAACTCTCTGACGCTATCCTGCCCTAGCAACTACTGCAGGAAAAAACTGCGTCTTCTCCTGAAGACTATTCTGCAAGGAGAAAATACGCTGCAGGTTCTGCCTCTGGAAGTTTTTGAACTAGAAATCGAATTTCTCTCTTGACTCTCTTAGAGAAATCAATTTCTCCTCAGACTTCGCCCTTCAAGCCTTCGAACTGCGCTGCCTCCTTGGGTTTCGAATTGCTGCCTCTACAGGAGTTCGAACTCCCTCTTCCTTTTTGCTTCCGAGCTCATCTACTCAAAATCTATGCTCCGATACCATGTGAGAATTTCTAAATATAAATCCAACTGTAGTGATTAATATTATTTCTTCTACTTATTAACTCAGAAATAAGTTATTCACAATGTTTCTATAGCAAATATCGAAATAAATTCTATTGTAGCCTTCACAATTAAAATACCACGGAAAGTGAATGCAAATATAAATACTAGCACAAGTATAACCACAATGACACAGTTATTTTTGGACAATTGTCCCCGGAAAAGCCCAATTTGGGAAAATCGGTGCAGTAGATGAGGGTTTCTTTATTATTCTTCAACAAAAAATCTCATGTACAAGATACAACCAGCAGAATGGAGGAGGATTCTCTGTGAGAAACTTTACAAACACTTCTCGACGAGTTTCTGATCCAGGAGAGGACCTGCTGCCCCCTCTGCGTCTCACTACATCAACATCTGCGTGAGAACTCCACAGTCCTAGCTTCACACTGTCTCTGCGTTGTCCCTCCTCTGCATCACAACCTTTGCGTTGTCCTCCCTCTGCTCTACGTCTTCTACTTCTAACCTTCAGATTGATGCTGATACCCTCTCTCACTCCTTCTCACCTGCAACTCTCCCTCTAATTCGATTTCCTCTTGCCGAACTTCGACCAGTGAGAAAATCGATCTTACTCGGTGCGTATCTGCCTCTGGTGTATATTCCAAATGCCCCTCGATGTCCTCCTTATAATTTTCTAGTTGAGAACCAACGGCCCATATTAGATTCTAATCTATGGCTTGGATCATTTGGACTCGATCTTCATCTTCTTCTAGAAGTTACACCCATAGTTTAGATTCATACCCATTAATTATTTTAATTTCCTATGGGTCCCATTAAAAATAATTAATTATTTTAATAAAACTGTCTCCAGGTGGAATTTCCCAAAACGATTTCTGGGTATTGTGGAATACATATGTCTAAGGCTCCCTACAAAATTGGAGACTTAGAGCGCATACAATTCTACCAGAAGTCAACATAATCTCCCCCCAACACGAGTCGAGTGTGTATCGAACTCGTGACCTACGCTCTGATACCACTTGTTAGGAATCACGATTATCGTGAGACGAAACTTCCAAGTGTTAATCAATGATCGCATCGCCCAAGATAAGGATCCACGAGATGCGATTATTCCATGTCGTGAAACACACGAGGAGCGTTGGTTTATCTAATGTCCAACACTTCCTAGCTTCACCAGATAAATTTCAATGCAGACATAGCACGCTCGGGGAGCTTTCTTCATAGAATTCTACTTGACCAAACCAATATGCTTAGTCTTACACAAATCAATATTGTGCAATCAAACCAACCAAGTCAGCTTATCAAGCCTTAGATGACAAATCAAAACTAATTTCAAAATCATAAAAGTTTATGCCAATATCACTGTAATAAATTCTTTGGACCAGGTGACAGGTAGAGCTCATATCCAAATACCAAGTCATGACTTCATCTATTGTCATGTCAACAAATTTAAGCAATATCAAATTCCATCAGGCCATTCACATAATCATAATATGAATTATTTTTGTCACTAGATGTGAATGCATATACCAAGGATAAGTCACAATTGTTTATACTTCAACCAATGTGCCAAAGCCAATGAAGCCAATACAAAATTAATGTCAACATCAATCACTGAAAGTCACTATGCCCACATAGCATTGTCATCAAGGCAAATCATTAGCCATCAAATATCAAATCAGATCCAAAACTCTTAACTTGTTATCACTGTGAATTCAAACAATCTATGAGCCAAAACATGTCTATGAATCATCAAGCATCATGTCAAAGTTCTAAGGCATCATCAATTATCCAAGCCAACTAAGTTAAATCAATAAGCCAAATCTTGTCAAACCCTTGCAATTGTTATCAAATACTGTCATATACTAATTTCAATGATCAAATCAAAATAACATACTAATATGCATATTATGGTCCCTTGCATGTTGAAATTTGTAACTAGGTTCTGTCTTCATAATTGTATTTGAGATGTACTTGTCAAAAGAATGAAGAGAATATTTTTATTATTATTTCTATGACTTTTTAAAGCATGGGTTTCATGCTTGGGTCATCATGTTTTAGGTCAAAGTCCCCATTGAGTTCTTCTAGGATTTATTTTGAGTCATTAGAATCATTGTACATTTAAAGAGACCTTTCTTGGGCTTTCAAATAATGTAAAAAGAATTATTTTTGAGTAAAAAATGAATTTAGTCTCCTCCACACCAAGTCGGCCTCAAGACAAGTAATTCGACCTCCCTGGAAGGCTATAAATACAAGGCAGTTAAAATTCATTTGGAGCATCTCATTCTCTCTCACATAGTTCGATCTCTAAAACTGGAAGTTGGAAAAGTGCGAAGTTGGTTAAGGGCTAGAAAGAAGTGCGAGTTTCTGGAAAGGGATAGAAGACCTCAAGATCAGAATTTTGGGACAACTCTCATTTTGTTCTGAGGTGTATCAAGGGAGATTGAAGTTCTTCAAGTTTGGTTGAAGTTGCTACTGCTACTGCCCCTGGGTCGAAGCGGCTACTAGGTCAAAGTTGTTGTTGATGTTGTCAGGTCAAAGTTTCTTGTGAAGGTTTGTCATCTACAAGAAGGATTGAGGGTTGACTTGGTGTGGAGGGAGTCTTTGTCTGAGTCTAGAGTCTTGGATTATCTCCAGAAACTATTGAAGGAAGAATTGTTGATTGGGTTTTCCCCTAGATAGGGGTTTTTCCCTAGCTGTCGCTACATCTGTTTTCCTTATGTTATCGTTTTGGTAATTGCTTCATGAACTAAAAGATAAAAGAAGAACACAAAGATAAAAGAATCACAAATAATTATCTATGTTGACACCTAATCTTTGGGATTAGGAAATTTATGTAAATAATGTAAGTAGAAAATAAGGAGATTAGGAATATGAAGAGACACTGGGAGGTGAAGCCCAAGAGTCTCTCCCTCCATGTATATATCCATGAGAAATCTTAATGCAAAACACAATTCGCATTGTATAGTTACCTCCTGGCCTGACATGGTATCAAAGCCAGCTCCATTTTTAGCTTTCCTACCCTTGTAACTCCCTTTTGCCATTTCTGCAATCTGCCATATTCTTTGTCCTTATGTATCTACGTTAGCGTTGAATGCAAATCTCTGCGGTATTTCCAGTTCTCCTCCTCACACAGTCAGCACTCCCGGTCACCCTCCATTCTAGCAGAACATAGACTGTTGGTATCCTCCCCTCAGTGCATTTTGCCAAAAATTACCAGTCTCACCTCACAGTCGGCCTACACATAGTCGGCCTGCACTATTGGCCCCAATACTCATCCACGCTGCTCTTTGGAATACTTCTCTCCTCACCGCTGTTGAATGTTGCCTTCTGCGTGGATTCTCCTTCAACTAGTACGCTGCCACCCATACCAATCCCTCTCCCATTTTTTTTACACTACGATTGAATAATATTCCACTCTGGTTTCACTCCTCAACTCCGGTCCATATTACCATCATGGCTCCCACCGTTAATACCTCTGGTTTCCTCCATACCTTGTTGGCTCCGAACCACCCTCCATACAACGCTCCCATACCATTGTTTCCCATAGATTACATACCATCTCACTCCGCTCCAAACGTTCTTACGTTATTGTGTTTGTTATATGTGTTTGTTATATGCGTTAATACCAAACCTTACGAAGGTTTCTGTTGCAAGTTACCACTGCTTCATAGTTTATGCGTTCATAGCTCATATAATACCACCACGCTCCAGTTTTGTTAATATATTATGCTCCTCACTATTCTGACACCTCCCACCACTTACCGTGATGCGCAACACATATAACACCTCGCCCATTTATACCCCTGACATATAGCACCTCCCCCACATACAACCTCCCTCAAGTAATACCTTTGTCTCATATATCAGAGTGCAATTTTTTACACCATAAGTGTATTTTTTGCCACCAAAATTTCACTTTTTTTGCCACCAGAAGTACAATTGTTTTTTTACAGTATACATTTTTAAATGCATTCATTTATATCTATTGTTGGAGTAGTTCTCTCTAGAAAAGAGAACTATCCTCAATGGTCGTGGAAGATAAAACACACTCTCATTTTCAATGATTTGTGGAAAGGAGTTTGTGTAGGAGAAGAAGATAATGAACCGACAAAGCCCACCTTAGATAAGGAGATCGCCATTTGGGAAAACAAGAACAGCAAGGCCTATGCTTTTCTTGCAGCCTCTATAAATGAAGAGGTGAGTCACCATATTTCACCATTTTCAAATGCTTTTAAAGCCTTAAAGAAGTTGAAGGAACTCTATGACTCACACTCTGAACTTGAAGTTGTCTAATTGATGATTAAATTATTCATTCTTGAATTAAAAAATTATGACCCTCTTTCTTTAGCATCAGAAGTAAGATCTATTATGCATGATATCAAAACCACCAGTGTTCAAATAGGCATTCCTCTTATAACTTATGTCAAGGCACTATATCCCACTTATTCAAATTATCTTAAGTCATTGCAAGCAAGTGGAAACCTCAAGGAAATTACCTTTGACTCCCTTGAAAAGAAGTTTGCTAAAAGAGAGAAAGCTTTTGGAAAGAAGATAGTTCCTCAGTCTTCTGAAGAAGTTGTGTGCCTTGCACATAAAGAGAAGAATCATACACAAGATTCTTCTAGAGGAAGAGATGGTCGAAGAGGAAGAGGAAGAAAAAATTTTAGAGGTAGAGGGGTAGACAGTTTAAAGAGAAAAGTCTGATCTTCATTGCATACGTTGCAATAGAGATGGACATGATGCATCCACATGTAAGTTGCGTCGGGACAAAATTGAGCAGGAAAGAAATGAAGCCAAAGGTAAAATCCATGAGAAAGAGAAATGTAAAGCACTGAAATCCGCTCACTATGTTGTGGCACATTGCAATATTGGAATAACTGAAGACTTATTTAATGCTTCACTTGCTTCTTGGAAAAATAGTTGGTTGCTTGATTCAGGAGCAACTTGCTACATTACTTTTAGAAGAGATTTTTTTGAAGAATTTACTGACAATGTTGATGGCGCAGTATACTTTTCAGGCAAGTCAAAACTCAAGTCATCAAGGCTTGGCACCATTAGGCTCAAGTTGGCTAGTCTTCCATACTTTCTTCTACATGATATTCTAAACCTTCCGAACTTGAGGAGAAACTTGTTGTCCTTAGTCCACATCCACCAGCAAGGACACTTGTTAATTTTAGGTATGTTCTATGCTAGAGCAATTTATTCAAATTTTCATAGTTAGCAATCACATCAGCATTAAGATAAACTGCAGATAGAACATAAATATAAATCACAGAAGACAAGCCAAGACAAGAGGACACAAGATGTGGCGCGAGCCAGGGAAAAACCCCACAATGTGTGGGAAAACCCTTTGATCAAATCTTCTTTTATCTTCAAAGTTCAGCAGAGAAAGAGAGAGAGAGAGTACATTTACAATAGAAGTCAACACTTTGACTTATCTAGATCTAAGCATAGATCATCTCCTAAAGCGATGAGATCAGTTGAAGACATTCTGCTTCAACTGATTCTCCAAGGTGACTCCTTCACCTATCATCGTGCTGCATCAGGTCCTCAAGCTGCACCACTACATATTGCACCATGCTACACTAATCATGATTATCATCATGCTGCCCATGTCCATGATCTTATCCATCATAATGTTGTTCGAACTAAGGTGCATCATCATCATGTTATTGCCCCTGCTAATGTATCATTGTACTGCCCATGCACATGATCTCATAGCGCTGCCCATCATGCTGTTGCCTCTGCCTTCTCGTTGCTTTATCATGCTGCAACAATTTTCTTCCGATGATATCAGCCTTCGTTGTTTGCTATGGCTTGCAGCCTAGCAAAGCAGCTAGGCTATAGATCCTATTCAGCAGACTTCTTTTCTGCGTTAACAGATCTCTTCTATTACAGCGTTGACAGGTCTATAGGGTTTCTCAGCATGTGAACAACGTGTATGATTCTTCAAGGTGCGTATAGACCCTTTATGTTCTGTCTTCACTACAGCGTGTTCCTTACCTAGCTGCCTTGACTGCGTTCATTACGCTGTGTTCCTTATAATATATAGATTATATGAACGTGGTTCCATATTCCATATATGATCTTGGTTCCATATCCCTCCTATGACTACGTGTATATATGAACATGTTCTCATATGACTGCGTTTACATGTATGCATTCCAGTGACTGTGTTCCATGTATAAGACTGTGTTAAGATGACATGAAAACATATGACTGTATTGTCATTTGCTGCGTTTAGATGCTATGCATATGACTGTATTGCAATTTGTTGCGTTCATATGCTATGCATATGACTGTATTACTATTTGCTGCGTATACATATTCATTTCCAGCATATATATGAACTCATACACAGCGTATTGAACAACGTATATATAATGCCCAACGTATATGCAACCATGATTGTGTTTACCTTTACAGCGTGTAAGTCTCTAGCGTGTAAATCTTCCTGATCTTACGTATATGCATGACAACATATAGAGTATTTGCTGTTCGTATAGGTCTCCATTGCCAACGGATTAGAGATTGTTGTGTGTATAGGTGACAGTGTATCTTTTCATTTTGCGTATAGTGGTTGCGTACTTTTCCTTTGCTGCGATTAGGGCTTCACGAGACTGTTATTTAGGTCTGCATTTAATGCCTTCTCCTTTACTGCGTTTTTCACTGCGGCTAGGGCATTGCACTGCTTCTAGGGCATCATTTAAGGCCAGCGTATTCTTTTGTTCTCTCCTTCTCCAAAAACCCAAGACGTGGAGAGGAGATCACCTGAAGAAAACCCATATAAAATGACTTCAAGCCCTCACCAATTTATACTAAAACGCGGATGATGAATAGACACGACTATTGGGCTTTCGAGCCTACATAAGATGCTGGTCGGCTTGATAATAATTACATAATCAAAATAAATTCATATCTCCATAAATACTTATCGGAATCAGATGATCTTTAGATCAATCCTACACCTCTCGACGAGAGGGATCTAATAAAAATATTAGCTGCCGTAAATAAGTGACCCACATGGATTTTGGCCCTAGTTGCCAATTTAACACTCCCTCTCAACTAGGGGGAACTCCATCTGCTGATCCATATGTCCGACTGTACTATCTCTGCCATCAGTGCCCTGCACTGCTCTGCCCATCTTTGCTCAGCTCTGCTGGCTCTGCTCTACTCTACTCAGCTCTGTTGGCTTTGCTTAGCTCTGCTCAGCCCTGTTGGCTCTGTTAGCTCTGCTCAGCTCTGTTGGCTCTGCTAGCTCTGCTCTGCTTTGCTCAGCTCTGCTCAGCTCTGTTGGCTCTGTTAGCTCTGCTTTGTTGGCTCTGCTTGGTCTGCTCTTCTCAACTCTGCTCAGCGCTGCTGGTTCTGCTAGCTCTACTCTGCTTAGCTCTGCTGAACTATGAAGAAGAAGAATTGATCGAGAATGTCTCATACCATTCTCCACTGACCAGAAGTCAGACTCAGAGTGCGTACCACTGGTCCCAGACCAGTCTCAACTGACCCAAAGTCAGCGTCATAGTAGGTACCACTCCTACTACTGGTCCCATACCAGTATAGCAGTCTCAGAGAGTGTACCACTGGTCCCAGACCAGTCTCAACGGACCCGAAGTCAGCGTCATAGTATGTACCACTCTCACTGGTTCCAGACCAGTCCTGCACTGACACGAAGTCAGTCTCGGAGTATGTACCACTGGTCCCAGACCAGTCTCAACCGACCCAAAGTCAGCGTCATAGTATGTACAACTCCTACCACTGGTCCCAGACCAGTACTATTGATCCCAGATCAATGGAGGACATCCTAGCGTAGGGAGTACAGTAGATACAACGATGCGTCCATCGGTACTACTATGGTCCCTAACTTCATTTCCCTGCTCATTGATCAGATGAGAGGTACTTCCCATGAGTCCCAGACTGCATGGGTAGGATGCCTCGACAGGAGAACTTAATCAATCCTGTCCTCACAGGAGAACACATCAATCCTGCTACAATCGCCATGGAGAACACATCAATCCAGGCCGCCATGGAGAACACATCAATCTAGGCCTCACAGGAGAACACATCAATCCTGCTACACAGGAGAGCAAATCATCCTGTTCCACAAGAGAGCGAATCATCTTGTCCCACAAGAGAGCGAATCATCTTGTTCCAGTGCGCACCACCAGGGGAGGGTGAGTCACCCTGTGGTCGTATGTTGCTCCAGTAGATTCTGCAAGCCCCCCAAAGCTCACAGAGCTCAATGTATGCAACATGTAGGACCCTTTTACAAAGGTCTCTTGATGACTCCAAGTCATTCGAAAAAATCACAAATTTGATCTTTCCCCCGGGGTTTTAGCGACCTGTATATCATCTCAGTGCGATGGAGCCTCCTTGCTCATCGACTTTCCATATCCCAGATAAGGCATTATCTGATGTCTGTCCGCTGGAGCAATTGTCGAATACAAGATTCCTCAATAATCGAAAACAGCTAAGAAATTCCGCAACCATGCAGCTTCATACAAGATCATACTCGTAGCCATGTATTCGGTCTTGGCGGTGCTTATAGTGACCGACTTCTGCTTCCTGCATCGAAGCAGAATCCAAAGAGAACCAACACTGAAAAGTGCTCTAGTGATCCTCCACACTGCCTGCCCACTCATCATTCGAATAATCATGTGGTTTCATATTTTCGGCAGTGTATCTCAATCCATGAGAGATTGTGCCCCTGAAGATATCTCAGAAGATTCTTGGTACCAATCCAGTGAGGCTCAACCAAATATGAGCTCACCATGCTAACTGCAACACATATGTTCGAACGGAGGTTCTCCAAGAACATCAATGCGAATGAGTTTATGAAACTCAAAGGCATTTCCCAAATCTGGTCTGACATCATTACCATATAACTTCTGAAAGTTAAGATCCTCGAGGCAGTCACAAGCTTGCAGCTTATCTTCCCACATTCAGAATCCAACTCCCTCTGTCTCCTATAAATGAGAGGGTCTGCACCTGTCAGACATAGGTGTCGGTACGAGAGGTTTAGCATCCACAACCTTCGAGTAATGGTTTTGGATCGGTTTCACTCCTAGTGAATCTCAGCTGCATTAGACAGCTATCAATCCTCTCATACTACGCCTGAGGTGATTTGCTTCAAGCCATAAAGGGCTTTCTTCCACCTGTATACATGAGATTCCTGATCATGAGTCTCAAACTCCTTGGGTTGTTCCAAGCCTGTGGACCTGCTGTAAGAGGGGAATGGTCCCCTTATAATATTTTCCTTCGGTACATTTCAAACATGTACCTTCATGCTTCTTTTTGAATTCAGGCATCCTAGTGACCATCTGACTCACAGACCTCCGGAGTTGAGTCAAAGGACATGGTCCCCAGTGGACTTCCTGTAACTTGATACAACCCTGAACTCAAAAACATCTTTAAAAGATCTATTTTCAAACACGTACCTTTCCATCGATAAGTGCCACCCTGTAACCAGGTTCGATTTCGTGGAAGAGTCAACCATTTCCTTGATGACCTGCATTACCAGTCATTCTTTTGATCATTGAGGATGTCCCAGGGATGATTGTTATCTTCATCAAGAGATGTGTCTCTGCCACTCCTTCGCATAACGGCCGAACTTATTTCAACAAGGCATCCGCCTTTCCTTCCACCCTTAGATCCGAACTTCCCAATGAAGTGATCTTAAGATGGACCATCAGAATCTTCCGCTGCGCCATTCTGATAACATTCTCTGCTTTGACTTCACCCTAGGTGAATTATGAGGAACCCATTGATCCTTCTGTCTTGTCCCAACTGTCTTCAGTGATTGCTCTTTCACTCTTGCTTGGGCATTGTCTTCACCTCAGCTCTGATACCATGTTAATTTTAGGTATGTTCTATGCTAGAGCAATTTATTTAAATTTTCACAGTTAGCAATCACATCAGCATTAAGATAAATTGCAGATAGAACATAAATATAAATCACAGAAGACAAGCCAAGACAAGAGGACACAAGATGTGGCGCGAGCCAGGGAAAACCCCCACAATGTGTGGGGAAACCCTTTGATCAAATCTTCTTTTATCTTCAAAGTTCAGCAGAGAAAGAGAGAGAGAGAGTACATTTACAATAGAAGTCAACACTTTGACTTATCTAGATCTGAGCATAGATCATCTCCTAAAGCGATGAGATCAGTTGAAGACATTCTGCTTCAACTGATTCTCCAAGGTGACTCCTTCACCTATCATCGTGCTGCATCAGGTCCTCAAGCTGCACCACTGCATATTGCACCATGCTACACTAATCATGATTATCATCATGCTGCCCATGTCCATGATCTTATCCATCATAATGCTGTTCGAACTAAGGTGCATCATCATCATGCTATTGCCCCTGCTAATGTATCATTGTACTGCCCATGCACATGATCTCATAGTGCTGCCCATCATGCTGTTGCCTTTGCCTTCTCGTTGCTTTATCATTCTGCAACAATTTTCTTCCGATGATATCAGCCTTAGCTGTTTGCTATGGCTTGCAGCCTAGCAAAGCAGCTAGGCTATAGATCCTATTCAGCAGACTTCTTTTCTGCGTTAACAGACCTCTTCTATTACAGTGTTGACAGGTCTATAGGGTTTCTCAGCGTGTGAACAACGTGTATGATTCTTCAAGGTGCGTATAGACCCTTTATGTTATGTGTTCACTACAGCGTGTTCCTTACCTAGCTGCCTTGACTGTGTTCATTACGCTGTGTTCCTTATACTATATAGATTATATGAACGTGGTTCCATATTCCATATATGATCTTGGTTCCATATCCCTCATATGACTGCGTGTATATATGAACATGTTCTCATATGACTACGTTTACATGTATGCATTCCAGTGACTGCGTTCCATGTATAAGACTGTGTTCAGATGACATGAAAACGTATGATTGTATTGTCATTTGCTGCGTTTAGATGCTATGCGTATGATTGTATTGCAATTTGCTGCGTTCATATGCTATGCATATGACTGTATTACTATTTGCTGCGTATACATATTCATTTCCAGCATATATATGAACTCATACACAGCGTATTGAACAACATATATATAATGCCCAACGTATATGCAACCATGAATGTGTTTACCTTTACAGCGTGTAAGTCTTCAGCATGTAAGTCTCCAACGTGTAAATCTTCCTGATCTTACGTATATGCATGACAACATATAGAGTATTTGCTGTGCGTATAGGTCTCCATTGCCAACAGATTAGAGATTGCTGTGTGTATAGGTGACAGTGTATCTTTTCATTTTGCGTATAGTGGCTGCGTACTTTTCCTTTGCTGCGATTAGGGCTTCACGAGACTGTTATTTAGGGCTGCATTTAATGCCTTCTCCTTTACTGCGTTTTTCACTGCGGCTAAGGCATTGCACTGCTTCTAGGGCATCATTTAAGGCCAGCGTATTCTTTTGTTCTCTCCTTCTCCAAAAACCCAAGACGTGGAGAGGAGATCACCTGAAGAATACCCATATAAAATGACTTCAAGTCCTCACCAATTTATACTAAAACGTGGATGATGAATAGACACGACTATTGGGCTTTCGAGCCTACATAAGATGCTGGTCGGCTTGATAATAATTACATAATCAAAATAAATTCATATATCCATAAATACTTATCGGAATCAGATGATCTTTAGATCAATCCTACACCTCTCGACGAGAGGGATCTAATAAAAATATTTTAAACTGCCATAAATAAGCTGACCCACATGGAGTTTGGCCCTAGTTGCCAATTTAACAACACTCCATTCATATGTTCGATGGCAAGGTTGACGTCAAAAAAGCATCAAATCGCTCACTTGTCATGATGGGGATAGAAGAAGAAAGACTTCTAAAGCTGCAAGGTACCTCTGCTCGTGCACAAAACTTTGCATACAGTTCTCATTATGATGAAGGTACATTTCCATCAAGTCTTTTATGTCATGCTAGATTTGGACACTTGAAGTATGACAACCTTCGTATGTTGAATAAAAGTGGTGTTACTGATTTGCCTACAATTCTTAGGAAACTTAAGCAATATGATGCTTGTATTCTAAGAAAGCATAGCAAACAATCTTTTCATGATTCACATTCCAGAGCACATAGAAAACTTGAACTCATTCATTCAAATTTATGTGGCCCAATGCCTGTTCCTTCTGCAAATGGACATAAATATATGATGACATTTATTGATGACTACACCAGAATGTGTTTGGTTTATTTATTGAAGAACAAATTTGATGTTTTCCAACATTCAAGAACTTTCATGCATGGATTGAAAATGATGCACAATCTCATATTGGCTCTATTTGCAATGACAATGGAAAAGAATACACTTCAAATTAATTTGAAAACTGTCTTCGTCGGCATGGGATCAAACATCAAACAATTGTGCCTTATAATCCCCAACAAAATGGAGTATCTGAAAGAATGAACAGGACAATCTTAAATATGGGCTGATGCAGTTCTATGTGTTGTGTATGTAAAGAATAGGTGTCCATCTAATGCTATTAGAAACAAGACTCCTTATGAAATGTGGTATGGCCACATTCCTTCGAAAAGCATCACAGGGTCTTCGGTTCCACCTATTATGCCTTGATACCTAAGGAACAAAGAAACAAACTCGGTGCAAGGAGTCGTATGCGTATCTTCTTGGGGTATTCAAATACCTCTAAAGCATACTGTCTCTATGATGAAGTTAATAAGAATTTTGTTGTATCTAGAGATGTGATCTTTCTTGAATCTTCCAAGGCTGACAATGTTGTTGAGCAGCAGCTTGATCGCTTGGATAGATTCAGACATGCAAAGTCGTTTCAAGAATTTGATAATCAGATTCCACATCTTGAAGGGGGGATTCCTATACTGGATCAATCTGTGGAATCTTCTTCTGAAGCACTCTCTCCCCCACATGAAGCTCCAGCCACTAATGACAATTTGAGTGATGTGATTGACAGAATTGGGAGACTCAATCTTGATTCAGTCCCAACTCAGTCAACTGAGCAACCTGGGCCATCTCAGAAAGGTCCTCCAAAATGGCTGACAAAGACACTTGAAAGTGTTCATCCTGATGAGGTTGGAAAAATGGGAACAAGAAATTCAACCAAGCAAAATGGAGGTGTTGTAGATAATTCTGATTCACCTGTTGATATGGATGTTTCTTATGATTATGAACTAAATTTGTCTATAGATTTTGAACCAACTTCCTTCAAAGAAGCCTCTTCTCATGATGAATGGAAAGAAGCGATGCAGAAAGAGTATGATGCCTTGATAAAAAATGGCACTTGGAAGTTGGTTGATCCTCCATTGGGAACCAAACCAATTGGCTGCAAGCGGGTCTACAAAAACAAGTATAAAGTTTATAGCTCACTTGAAAAGCACAAAGCCAAGCTTGTGGAAAAAGGTTTTGCACAGAAGGAGGGGTCAATTATGAGTAGACTTTTGCCCCCAGAGCAAAATGGGCTATCATCCGGACACTCTCTTCCTTGGCAACTCAGAACGGTTGGAAAGTCCATCAAATGGATGTAAAAACTGCTTTCTTGAATGGAGATCTGAAAGAGAATGTTTTTATGTCCCAGCTAGAAGGATTTGTTGGGAAGGGCCAAGAACACAAGTGTGCAAGCTTGTGAAATACTTGTATGGATTCAAGCAAGCACCGCGGGCCTAGTATGAGAAGATAACGAAGCATCTTCTGAAACTCAACATCAAACATTATGATGCTCATGATGCAACTTTGTTTGTCAAGAAAGTTGGCAAATCAATTGTATATCTTGTGGTGTATGTAGATGATCTTTTGATGACAAGGAACACCGAGAGCTACATTGCATCCATAAAGAAGGAATTGAGGAAAGGTTTTGAAATGACTGACTTGGGCAATGTTCACTACTATCTTGGTATTGAAGTAACTCAACATCCAAAGTTTATATTCCTCTCTCAAAAGAAGTACATTGGAGATTTGTTGAACAGGTTTGGCATGGCTGAGTGCAATCCTTTGACTACTCCAATGGACCAGAACTTGAAACTCATATCCATTGAAGGAAAAGAATTTGAGGATTCAACAAAGTATGGACAACTTGTAGGAAGTCTCAACTACCTGACTACTACCAGACCGGACATTTCATGTGTTTTTGGAATCCTCTCCAGGTTTATGCAAAAGCCTTGTGAGGGACATTGATCTGCTGCAAAAGGAACTCTAAAGTACTTGAAGGGAACTCAAGACTTTGGACTCAAGTATACACAAGTGGGCAACCTCAGCTTGAATTGGATACTCTGATTCAGACTTCGATGGAGATAAAGAAACTGGGGTATCTACTTCAGGTTATGATATGAGTCTTGGATCAGGAGTTGTCTCCTGGAGGTCACACAAACAATCAGTTCCAGTAGATTCCACAATAGAGGCAGAATATGTGGCAATAGCTAAAGCAACAAAGGAAATTGTGTGGCTCGGGAAAATTATGGAATATTTGCAAGCGAAACAAGTGCATTCAACTCCACTGATGATAGACAACACTTCTGCAATAAAGTTGGCCAAGAACCCAAAGTTCCATGATCGAACGAACCACATCAATACAAAATACCATTTGATTCAACATCATGTTGAGGCCAAGAAAATCCATCTACTCCATTGTTCCACAAATGAGCATATTGCAGACATCTTCACCAAAGCGCTTGGAAGAGAAAAGTTCAAAAGATTCAGAATGATGCTTGGATTAACCAACATCCCTTCAGATTAGGGGGGGAATGTTGACACCTAATCTTTGGGATTAGGAAATTTATGTAAATAATTGTTAAGATTAGGTATGTTCTATGCTAGAGCAATTTATTTAAATTTTCACAGTCAGCAATCACATCAGCATTAAGATAAACTACAGATAGAACACAAATATAAATCGCAGAAGACAAGCCAAGACAAGAGGACACAAGATGTGGCGCTAGCCAGGGACAAACCCCACAATGTGTGGGGAAACCCTTTGATCAAATCTTCTTTTATCTTCAAAGTTCAGCAGAGAAAGAGAGAGAGATAATACATTTACAACAGAAGTCAACAATTTGACTTATCTGGATCTGAGCATAGATCATTTCCAATAATGATGAGATCAGTTGAAGACATTCTACTTCAGCTGAATCTCCTAGGTCACGACTTCACCTATCCGTTTCGTTCATCTGTTGCACCTTACCGTGTAGCATCATCATGCATCTTCATGTTGCTCATGATCACTGTGTTGCCCATACATCAAGTTGTCCATCACTTCATACTTCATGCTGCTCATGCATCATCATGCTTCATGCTGCCCATGCTGCCCATGATCTCATCATGCTTCATGCTGCTGTTCTAACAGATGGCATTCTATCACTGTTGTTCATTGTGATAGGGCTGCTACAGGTATGCCCTTCTACCACTGTTGTTTATCATGTTGCATCTTTACCTCATCATTCCTTCCGCTCAGATCATCATGTTGCACAATCATATTAGAGCCATCGAGATCATAAGAACATACGAAGATCATATCCCTATGAATGTCAAGATATATATAGTGATCTTCTATGCTATAATAGTTATGCAGAGAACGTAGTCCTTCTGCTTCAAACCCTAACCACTGTTGGCTTGCGGGTTCCATACATGACTGTGTTCTTCATATATGACCTGCGTTCCATATATAAATCGCGGGCTTCATGTATTATCTGCGTTCCATATATAATTCAACTACGGATAACCATGACTGCCCAGCGTATATATATCTCCAGCGTATATATATATAACCTATATACTGCAGCGTATATACTCCAGCGTTTTCTGCCAAGCATATATACTGTCCAACGATACTGCAGCATATATACTCTAGCGTTTTCTGCCCAGCGTATATACTGTCCAATGGTTCTACAGCGTATATATTCCAGCGTATAGATTGCCTGCTTAGCGTATAGGAACTGCGTGGGTGTTTTCAATGTCTACGGGATTATGACTTCTGTTGATGCGAACATATATATCTTCACTGCACTGCCAGAATGACTGCGTATGTATATGTCCACATATCTCTTAAACTACGCTGTCAGATTTAGGGCCTGCGTGATATGGTTATTGACTGCGGCTAGGTCTTTGATGAGCAACGTATTTTATTCCTTCACGACTGCATATAGATCCTTAAACCACGCTGCCAGATCCATTGTTAATTTCTGCAAAGCGCTTTGTTGCTTCTTCATTTCCAAGGTTCTTGTCTGGGTGATATTTCAAGGCCAGTTTCCTATATGCCTTCTTCATCTGATCTTCCGAAGCACCTCTTGGAACTTGTAAGACATCGTAGAAATTCTTCCCAGCAAAGGATCTGTCTACGTATGAGACTGCGAAGAGAAACAGCAGGAGAAGACCCCTCGCGAGCCTCATTGGGGGTTTCGGATTCAAAACCTCTGTTAATTGACGGAATATATGATCAAGCTATTGTATTCCTTGTAGTTTAGGCTGCCTGGTCTGTCTCTCCGTCGATTAACGCTGTGGTAGACTGCATAATCCTCCTGTGTTATAAATATATTCATTGAGTTGCTGCATGTAATCCATGTAATATCTATTGCCATTGCTGTGTGCCATTGACAGCGTTCCATTGACCGTGAATCATGAACAGCGTTATGTGCGACTCTTCAAGAGCAGATTAGGGCAACGTATCACTACGGCTTCCATGGCTCCTTTCTACTGCATCTTCCATCTACCGTGGCTGCGTATATGGCATCATGTTTTACTGTGTATGTTGTGCATTAGAATTAGGGCATCATAGGCCAGCGTACATTTTCATGGTGTCTCTCTCCTGCTCCAAAAACCCAAGACGTGGGGAGGAGGAGATCACATGAAGAATATGAGTGATCTAAATGACATCAAACCCTCTCTTATTTATACTAAAAATGTAGAGGTTGAATAGACACGTCGGTTGGGCTTCTAGAGCCTACATAAGTGCTGGTCGGCTTGATAATAATTACATAAACAAAATAAATTCATATCTCCATAAATACTTATCGGAATCGGATGATCTTTGGATCAATCCTACACCTCTCGACGAGAGGGATCCAATAAAAATATCAGCTACCATAAATGAGTCGACCCACATGGAGTTTGGCCCTAGTTGCCAATTTAACACTCCCTCTCAACTAGGGAAAACTCCATCCATTGATCCATAAGTCCGACTGTACTATCTCTGCCATCAGTGCCCTGCACTGTTCTGCCCAACTTTGCTCAACTCTGCTAGCTCTGTTCTACTCTGCTGGCTCTGCTCTCTGCTCTGCTTAGCTCTGCTGAACTTATGAAGAAGAAGAATTGATCGAGAATGTCTCATACCATTCTCCACTGACCCGAAGTCAGACTCAGAGTGCGTACCACTAGTCCCAGACTAGTCTCAACCAACCCGAAGTCAGCGTCATAGTATGTACGACTCTTACTGGTCCCAGACCAGTACTGCACTGACATGAAGTCAGTCTCGGAGTATGTACCACTGGTCCCAGACCAGTCTCAGCCGACCCGAAGTCAGCGTCATAGTATGTACAACTCCTACCACTAGTCCCAGACCAGTATCATTGATCCCAGATCAATGGAGGACATCCTAGCGTAGGGAGTACGGTAGATACACCGATGCGTCCATCGGTACTACTATGGTCCCTAACTTCATTTCCCTGCTCATTGATCAGATGAGAGGTACTTCCCATGAGTCCCAGACTGCATGGGTAGGATGCCTCGACAGGAGAACTTAATCAATCCTGTCCTCACAGGAGAACACATCAATCCTGCTACAATCGCCATGGAGAACACATCAATCCAGGCCACCATGGAGAACACATCAATCCAGGCCTCACAGGAGAACACATCAATCCTGCTACACAGGAGAGCAAATCATCCTGTTCCACAAGAGAGCGAATCATCTTGTCCCACAAGAGAGCAAATCATCTTGTTCCAGTGCGCACCACCAGGGGAGGGTGAGTCACCCTGTGGTCGTATGTTGCTCCAGTAGAACTACAAGCCCCCCAGAGCTCCCAGAGCTCAATGTATGCAACATGCAGGACCCTTTTACAAAGGTCTCTTGATGACTCCAAGTCATTCGGGAAAATCACAAATTTGATCTTTCCCCCGAGGCTTTAGCGACTTGTATATCATCTTAGTGCGATGGAGACTCCTTGCTCATCGACTTTCCATATCCCAGATAAGGCAGTATCTGATGTCTGTCTGCTGGAGCAAATGTCGAATACAGGATTCCTCAATAATTGAATCACACCTCTGGTTGTCACAGAGAATCACAATGGTATTCATCAAGTGTACAAACAGCTCACTGAAGAGCTTCAGCAACCAGACTGCCTCACAAAAGGCCATACTATCAGCAATGTATTCTGCCTTGGTGGTGCTCAGAGTCACCGACTTCTGCTTCCTCTGCTCTTCCAGGATATCGAGGCAGATTCCAAAGAGAAACAGCACTGAGAAGTGCTCTAGTGATCCTCCATACTGCCTGCCCACTCATCATTCGAATAATCATGTGGTTTCATATTTCCGGCAATGTATCTCAATTCATGAGAGATTGTGTTGGAAATAAACTTGAGAGGGGGGTTGAATCAGTATTATCTAGCAATTTAATAAATCTTCCTTATTTGATCTTTGAATTATTTTTGCATGTCAGTACCATAAAATAATGAGCATGAACAAAGAAAACAGATAGTCACACCAAAGAACACAAGATGTAAGGTGGAAACCCAATGTGGGTGAAAACCACCTGCTGCAATATGTCTCTATCTTCTTTCAACTTAGAAACTTCTTTTACAATGATTTTGTACTGGTGCAGTCCTTTACCAGTACGCAGGCTGCAACCTGCAGAGAGCTACAACTCTCTCTCTCTCTCGTTTTCAGTCTACTCCTGGAAGGGAGCTACAACCCCCTACTTCTTTTCATAAAGCATCAGATGATCAACAAGTACATAACAGTTACAGTCCACTACAGATATCAGATCAGCAATAACAGAACTAACCCAGAACACTTTATCAACAGAGAAATTCAATCAACAGAACATCTTAAGACAGAGACGCAGTTTTTCCTTCTGTGGCCTGCAACCAGACGCAGTTAACCTTCTGCTACCCTGCGTCCACACGCAGATATCCTTCTGCTGCGCTGCGTGCCCACGCACTGTTCCTTTAACTGCTCAGCGTTCTGTTGCTTCAGGGACGCATCCAGAAACACTATCGCGCCGCGTCTTTTTGCTACAGGGACGCACCCAAAAACACTATCGTGCCGTGTCCTTTTGCTTCAGAGACGCACCTGAACCTTGATCGCTCTGCGTCCCCACGCAGATCTCTAGTCACTCAGCGGCGTCCCAGACGCACCTGAACTTCGTCTGCCCTGCGTCCCCACGCAGATCTCCAGATTCTGCACTACGTCCCGGCGCGCTTTCCTTTCACTGTACCTGCGTCCCTTCGGGTATGAATGATTTCAAGACTTTAAGTGTAACCCAAACAGTCAGATCTACAGATCTGATCTTGCGCCAAAGAGATCTCAGTCCCTTAGTAGATTCGCCTTTTGGATCTAGACCAGATCTCACCCAATAAGATATTCAACCAAAGACATGCCTAAGCCAAATGATCTCCTTTGCTTTATATAGGCAAGCTCCTCCTCAAATCATGGAACAATACCACGAGCCGACACCATAATAACACAATACAGTCGGCGGATACCAAGAGTAAAACACAAGAAACCCCCACGTGGGCTTTTCTCTGCCTAGAAATGTGTGCACTGGGTGGACGCACCTCCTGAATGGCTGGCCTGCGACTCTGGACGCGGTCCCTGCATGGTGTACCTGCGGGTACGCACCTTCTGAACTGATATCCTGCGTCTTTCTTAATTTTTCATAAATTGAGAGCCTTGTCATGGGAGTTGCCATCAAGTACAACATCTGTAACATATAGCCATACCAGAAATCATAATGCCAACAGATTGTGCCCTGAAGATATCTTAGAAGATTCTTGGCACCAATCTAGTGAGGCTCAACCAAATATGAGCTCACCATGCTAACTGCAACACAGATGTCCGGACGGAGGTTCTCCAAGAACATCAATGCGAATGAGTTTATGAAACTCAGAGGCATTTCCCAAATCTGGTCCGACATCATTACCATATAACTTCTGAAAGTTAGGATCCTCGAGGCAGTCACAAGCTTGCAGCTTATCTTCTTGCATTCAGAATCCAACTCCCTCTGTCTCCTATAAATGAGAGGGTCTGCACCTGTCAGACATAGGTGCCGGTACGAGAGGTTCATCATCCACAACCTTCGAGTAATGGTTTGGATCGATTTCACTCCTAGTGAATCTCAGCTTCATCAGACAGTTGTTGATCCTCTCATACTATGCCCGGGGTGATTTGCTTCATGCCATAGAGGGCTTTCTTCCACCTGTCTACATGAGATTCCCGTTTATGAATATCAAAACTCCACGGGTTGTTTCAAACCTGTGGACCTGCTACTTGAGGGGGAATGGTCCCCTTGTAAGATTTTCCTTCAGTGCATCTCAGACATGTACCTTCATGCTCTTTTTGAATTCAGGGATCTCTGTCACCATTTGACTCACAGACCTCTGGTGTTGTGTCAATGGACATGGTCCCCAATGGACTTCCTGCAACTTGATACAACCTTGAACTCAAAAACATCTTCGAAAATTAAATTTTCAAACACGTACCTTTCCATTGACGAATGCCACCATAAAACCTTTGACTTCCATTCCCTTTTCGGGATAGGTGGCATCGGCTCCAAGTGTAATCCCACGATTGTTTCCATCTCTACCAAATTAGAGAGTGCACCCTTCTATCCAATGAAGAGCCTTGAAGAGTCGACCGTGCCTTTGATGACCTACATCTCTGTCATTCGGACACTCCTTCACATAAGGGCCGAACTCATAACTAAGACATCTACCTTTCCTTCCACCCTTAGATCTGAACTTCCCAATGAAGTGATCTTTAGGCATGCCATCAGAAGTTCAGCTACGCCATTCTGATAATATGCTCTGCTTCGACTTCACTCTAGGTGAATTATGAGGAACCCATTGATCCTTCTATCTTGTCCCAACTGTCTTCGGTGATTGCTCTTTCACTCTTGCTTGGGCATTGTCTTCACCTCAGCTCTGATACCATGTTAAGATTAGGTATGTTCTATGCTAGAGCAATTTATTTAAATTTTCACAGTCAGCAATCACATCAGCATTAAGATAAACTACAGATAGAACACAAATATAAATCGCAGAAGACAAGCCAAGACAAGAGGACACAAGATGTGGCGCTAGCCAGGGACAAACCCCACAATGTGTGGGGAAACCCTTTGATCAAATCTTCTTTTATCTTCAAAGTTTAGCAGAGAAAGAGAGAGAGATAATACATTTACAACAAAAGTCAACACTTTGACTTATCTGGATCTGAGCATAGATCATTTCCTATAATGATGAGATCAGTTGAAGACATTCTGCTTCAGCTGAATCTCCTAGGTCACGACTTCACCTATCCGTTTCGTTCATCTGTTGCACCTTACCGTGTAGCATCATCATGCATCTTCATGTTGCTCATGATCACTGTGTTGCACATACATCAAGTTGTCCATCACTTCATACTTCATGCTGCTCATGCATCATCATGCTTCATGCTGCCCATGCTGCCCATGATCTCATCATGCTTCATGCTGTTGTTCTAACAGATGGCATTCTATCACTGCTATTCATTGTGATAGGGCTGCTACAGGTATGCCCTTCTACCACTGTTGTTTATCATGTTGCATCTTTACTTCATCATTCCTTCCGCTCAGATCATCATGTTGCACATTCATATTAGAGCCATCGAGATCATAAGAACATACAAAGAACATATCCCTACGAATGTCGAGATATATATAGTGATCTTCTATGATATAATAGTTATGCAGAGAACGTAGTCCTTCTGCTTCAAACCCTAACCACTGTTGGCTTGCGGGTTCCATACATGACTATGTTCTTCATATATGACCTGCATTCCATATATAAATCGCGGGCTTCATGTATTATCTGCATTCCATATATAATTCAACTGCGGATAACCATGACTGCCCAGCGTATATATATCTCCAGCCTATATATATATAACCTATATACTGCAGCGTATATACTCCAGCATTTTCTGCCAGGCATATATACTATCCAACGGTACTGCAGCATATATACTCTAGCGTTTTCTGCCCAGCGTATATACTGTCCAGTGGTTCTACAGCGTATATATTCCAACGTATAGATTGCCTGCTTAGCGTATAGAAACTGCGTGGGTGTTTTCAATGTCTACGGGATTATGACTTCTGTTGATGCGAACATATATATCTTCACTGCACTGCCAGAATGACTGCGTATGTATATGTCCACATATCTCTTAAACTACGCTGTCAGATTTAGGGCCTGCGTGATATGGTTATTGATTGCGGCTAGGTCTTTGATGAGCAACGTATTTTATTCCTTCACGACTGCATATAGATCCTTAAACCACGCTGCCAGATCCATTGTTAATTTCTGCAAAGCGCTTTGTTGCTTCTTCGTTTCCAGGGTTCTTGTCTGGGTGATATTTCAAGGCCAATTTCCTATATGCCTTCTTCATCTGATCTTCCGAAGCACCTCTTGGAACTTGTAAGACATCGTAGAAATTCTTCCCAGCAAAGGATCTGTCTACGTATGAGACTGCGAAGAGAAACAGCAGGAGAAGACCCCTCGCGAGCCTCATTGGGGGTTTCGGATTCAAAACCTCTGTTAATTGACGGAATATATGATCAAGCTATTGTATTCCTTGTAGTTTAGGTTGCCTGGTCTGTGTCTCCGTCGATTAACGCTGTGGTAGACTGCATAATCCTCCTGCGTTATAAATATATTCATTGAGTTGCTGCATATAATCCATGTAATATCTATTGCCATTGTTGTGTGCCATTGACAGCGTTCCATTGACCGTGAATCATGAACAGTGTTATGTGCGACTCTTCAAGAGCAGATTAGGGCAACGTATCACTACGGCTTCCATGGCTCCTTTCTACTGCATCTTCCATCTACCGTGGCTGCGTATATGGCATCATGTTTTACTGTGTATGTTGTGCATTAGAATTAGGGCATCATAGGCCAGCGTACATTTTCATGGTGTCTCTCTCCTGCTCCAAAAACCCAAGACGTGGAGAGGAGGAGATCACATGAAGAATATGAGTGATCTAAATGACATCAAACCCTCTCTTATTTATACTAAAAATGTAGAGGTTGAATAGACACGTCGGTTGGGCTTCTAGAACCTACATAAGTGCTGGTCGGCTTGATAATAATTACATAAACAAAATAAATTCATATCTCCATAAATACTTATCGGAATCGGATGATCTTTGGATCAATCCTACACCTCTCAACGAGAGGGATCCAATAAAAATATCAACTGCCATAAATGAGCCGACCCACATGGAGTTTGGCCCTAGTTTCCAATTTAACAATAATGTAAATAGAAAATAAGGAGATTAGGAATATGAAGAGACACTGGAAGGTGAAGCCCAAGAGTCTCTCTCCCCATGTATATATCCATGAGCAATCTTAATGCAAAACACAATTCGCATTGTGGAGTTACCTCCTGGCCTAACAATCTATATAAGAAAATCTTTCTGCCTTTCTTATTTTCTAACATGGTTTCAGAGCTAAGGTGAAGAAGGAAAAAGGAAGTCTACTAGAAGGAATCTAAAGGATTGATCTAGGGATCATATACGGAGCTCTTATAAGAGAAGCATCTCACTATCTTCAACGACAATGTCTAACACATTAAAGAGTGAGAATGAATTGGAAGGAGCATCAAACTACAGATCTTGGAAAAAGAGAATTGACCTCATTCTTGAAAAAAACAAGGTCTTGGATGTGGTCAAAGGAAAAGTGAAGAAACCTACTAAAGAATCTAGTGATGCAGACAAGGGGAAGTATAGAATATTGGAGATATTGGCTATGATTCTGATGGTAGAAAGCATAAAGGACAATCTTGTCCCATACATTTCCAATATAGACCATGCTCAAGAAATGTATGAAGCATTGACAAAATTATTCACTATCAAGAACATCGTTCAAGTAGCAAGCTTGAAGAATGAGTTAAGGACTACAAAGATGACAAAGGATGATACTGTCACTTCCTTCTTTGCAAAAATATCAAGGATTAGAGATGAACTTCAAGCCATAGATGAAATAGTACTAGAAAAGAAGCTAGTAATCACTGCACTATTGGGATTATCACCTACTTGGAATTCTTTTGCTTCAGATCTCAATAGTTGGAAAGAAGCTCCCACCTTTGAACAATTGTAGAATGCTTGCACCCAAGAAGAAACAAAAATTTCTTTAGTACCCAACAACGAAGAAGAAAAGGTGTCAAATGCATACTTCACCTCTCACAAGAAAGGACACTCCAAGAAGACAAGAAGGCCAAGAAAGAAGGTTGATATGTCCAAAATAGAATGCTACCAATGCCACAAGATGGGTCACTATAGAAGTGAATGCCCTGACAATCCAGAGAACAAGAAAAGAAGCAGGGATCAAGCCAATATAGTTGAAGAAGGATCTCCAAAGAAGACTAAGCCCAAAGAAATGCATATAAGGGACTTACACTACTAAATTCCTTTGATCTAAGCTTTTGTTATTTCTTTTTTATTTCTAGTTTTTAGGTTAAACATATTTTGGAAAAACATTTTTATTTGTTTTTAAGGTTATAGGTATCCCTCAAGCTTGGAGGGAGCCCTCATCAATCTCCAAAGATAAGTATCCTATGACCATTTTCATTTTTAGTTTTCCTCACTTATCTAGTTTTGTTTGCGTTAAATACTAATCACATTTCTACACTTATTTTCCTTGTTTAGGAAAACTTGTTGAAGATTCGAGGAAGAAGGCCTCACAAAAACAAGCATTGGAATTACAAGGTTTGTTAAGAAACAAGAGTTATGTTTTGAATTACAAGTTTTGCTCTCCCTATATTCATTCTTGATAAACTATTACTAATATCTTTTTGTCTAGCATTCTTGAATAAGATTTTTGATTGTGTAATTCACCATTAGATAAATCTACCCTTCTCGTATCTTTGATTACTCTTGTGGAACCCTAGAAAGAATCATTGTGAAAAACACTAACCTAAGGGTATGTTGATTATGTGTGAAACCCTAACCTGCTTAGGGTTATTTTTGAAAGAAAATGTTTGGTGTTCTAATGAAGTCATGTTTGGGGTTTTGGTAAGGTTATGGAAACCCTAACTTGTTAGGGTTATGATGTCTAAAATCCCAAACCTTTGAAGTATTGATAATTTAGGGTTTGCTATGTTTTCTATTGAAACCCTAGATCATTAGGGTTTGGTAGGGTGTATAAGCAAGACCCTTATAATGCTCTAGAAATGAAATCATTGGTGTATGTGTGTTTGTCCAATCAAACCCTAGTCTGATCAAGTATGTTATATCTCTAACTCTTATTGATATTGGTGTAGTTGGGTTTGACTAACACGTGTTATGATATGATTGTACATAAAGGAATCCTAGATGTATGAGTTGACCAAATTGTTGATGGTCATGAGTCTTAGGGTTTGGAACTAAGCCCTAGTCAAAGTTTGATTCTCTAGGATGATAGTATTTGTGAATTGTGGGGTTTTGTAAACAAACCTTAGTAGAAGTCCAAATCTCTGATATATGATGACTGTGATAATTTGACATTTGCGTAAGATTGTTGAAATCTGAGTTTTAGTTATGACGGATGTTTGATTGTTTGAGAAAAATCTAGGGTTTGCAATAAACCCTAGTAGAAGCTAGGTATGTTGTTGATTGAGTTGTGATTGATTTTGATTGTTGAATCTCATGTATGGAATCTAGGGTTTGTATTAAGTCCTAGTAGGAAGTCTAACATATGAACTCTGAGAGTTGTTAATAGTTAGATACATTGTAGTTATATATTTGTCTGAATTATTTCTAGGGTTTGCAATATGATGTAGCAGGGTATGTCATACCTCTAGAAGAAACATTGAAACCCTAGATGTAATGGAAGTGGTTATGAAATGCTCAAATTCTTGATGAAGTAGTCTGGGATTTATGGCAAAAACCCTAGTAAGAAGTTGAAGAGTATGTGTCTCTTGTTTGTAATTAAGTTTGGGCATTTTATATATAAAGTTGAATGCTTCTGTGATTTTGATATGGTTAACTTCATGCTTCTATAGATTTGGTTGTACTTGTTATCTAAGTTGTGCAGGAACATAATCTTCAGGATGATGAAGAATTTCATAAAGTAAAGTTGATGTGATAAGCATGATGTGAATGATGATGATCATGATAACTCTAATAAGAAGGATGAAAGCAATGAAAGATTCTTCGATGACGTAGAAAAAGAAGTAGAACTCCCTAAGTTAAGAGGGAGCCTGGATGAAATCTCCCTAGGTTGAGGGAGCCTCAATGAAAAAAATCTCCCTAAATTGAGAGGGACCTTGGATGAAAGGTATCTCCCTAATTGAGAGGGAGGTCATATCATATTCATGATGGACACTTTGATAAAAGAAATTGGAGAATGTATTTTGAAGAGCTGTTGAGATAAGAAAATTTGAATCAATCTGTGGAATATGTTGTTGACGAATCTTCTATCAAGATTCATTGAGAAAGCTCTAAGTCCTACTATGAAAAGTTGAGAAGAAACATCAAGTTGTCTAGAAGACCCCGGAGGTTTGTATCTATTTACATTTGAAAATTTGTTACTGATCCGGGATGTGTTTGTACATGTAAATCTTTCGAAATTTTGATAGCATATTTTTACATGTTGAGTATTGTCAATCAGTTTGTTTGAAGAGATTTGTTGTCAATCCACTTAATCGAGGAGGATTTATTATCAATTGTAATAGTCAAGATGTTGAGGCTTTGTGTGAGACATTTCTTGGGAAGGCATATGGCTAGCACTTTGTGTTAGTTCCCAAAGTAGGGAGGGTGGTGTTGGTCATGGAGATCTGACCTCAGATACGCACCTAGATCCCTGAGTTGATGGTTAGTAAGTAAGCTTGATTGTACCTAGAGAGGCTGAAAGCTTTAGTCCATCTTAGTCCCACCTGGATATATTGCCCTGGTCAGGAATCTAGTCCATGGCACTACGGTGCCTAAATGTTGAGAGACCTTGGATAGATTGCCCTAGTCAAGAATCTAGTCCATGGCATTTCTGTGCCTAAAATTCTTCATGGTTCATGTGTTCTGAGATCTTTCTTATACTTGTATTGATGAATACCTCCCTAGTTAAGAGGGAGTGTTGAAATTTGTAACTAGGTTAGGTCTTCATAAATGTATTTGAGATGTACTTATCAAAAGAATGAAGAAAATATTTTTATCATTACTTCTATGACTTATTAAAGCATGGGTTTCATGCTTGGGTCATCATGTTTTTGGTCAAAGTCCAAGTTGAGGAATTCTAGGATTTATTCTGAATCATTAGAGTCATTGTACATTTAAAGAGACCCTTCTTGGGCTTTCGAATCATGTAAAAAGAATTATTCTTTAGTCAAAAATGAATTTAGTCTCCTCCAAACCAAGCAAGCCTCAAGAAGATCAAGTCGGCCTCAAGACAAGTAATTCAACCTCCTTGGAAAGCTATAAATACAAGGCAGTTTGAATTCATTTGGACCATCTCATTCTCTCTCACATAGTTCGATCTCTAAAGCTAGAAGCTAGAAAAGTACGAAGTTGGTTAAGGTATAAAAATGAAGTTGGAAAGAAGTGTGAGTTTCTAGAAAGGGATAGAAGACCTCAAGATCGAAATTTTGGGACAAATCTCACTCTGTTCTGAGGTGTATCAAGGGAGATCGGAGTTCTTCAAGTTTCGTTGAAGTTGTTGCTGCTACTGCTGCTTAGTCAACGCTGTTGCTAATGCTGTCAGGTCGAAGTTGGTTGTGAAGGGTTATCATCTACAAGAAGGATTGAGGGCTTAATTGGTGTGGAGGGAGTCTTTTTCTAGGTCTAGAGTCTTGGATTATCTCGAGAAACTATTAACGGAAGAATTGTTGACTGGGTTTTCCGCTAGATAGGGGTTTTTCCCTAGCTGTCCGCCTACATTTGTTGTCCTTGTGTTATTGTTTTGGTAATTGCTTGATTAACTAAAAGATAAAAGAAGAACATAAAGATAAAAGAATCACAAGTAATTATCTATATAAGAAAATATTTCTGCCTTTCTAATTTTCTAACACTGCAAACACAAGTTTAGTCAAGACTTTTACATTCTCTATAGTAAGTCAAACATTCAAACTTCCTTGCTCATATGACATTCTGATGTCTGCTCCAAATATGTAGGACTTTCATACTTATGGTGCATTCCTGATTTTATGCATAAAGCTTTAGTTTTGTGATCTACAAGCATAACTGCACCCATAGCCTTTCTTCCGTGGGGTTGAGAGGCTACAACTGCACTCTTAGGCTTTCTTCCGTGCAATTGTGGCTTTGACCAAGGGAAACCCTCTCTTCTCAAACCAAAACTTGTTGCAGACGAAAAATGACAAATATTTGTCTATTTATGTCCAAAAAACTTATTTCAACAGTAAAGAATCTTCCATATATTCTATGCAAATGATAATAGATGAAGGGATCTTATGAGGAGTCTCCCTCTTAATGAGAAGCCACTTCAGCCATCATCATTCAAGTTAACAATATGTCTATTATAATATTGTTATGCATCAACATGACCGTTAGATCTTGAAATCCGACTATATCGGGTTCTACCACATATATTCATCATAGCCATAACCTATTAGCATCAACTACTACATCATCACATATGAACATGCCATCAAATTTCATCAAGAGTTAAAGTCATATGATTAGGGAAGCTGACAGGTTTATCATCATACTTCAACTATCATAATCACTGCATCAATTCTTTATATCTATTCATTCGTCAAATCAGGTCATTCAATTTTTCCATATAGTAAGAATTACTAAGCCAAGGTCAACAAGGAGATCCTAAGCAATAATCATATTGTTACGCTTATATCATCATCGTTATCATGCTTATCACAATCATTATCAACAGTATCAAGATCAATGCATCTAGGAGATCCATCATGTCTAAGATGTGAGATGCTTTGCCAAATATCAAGTATACCAATATATCAAAAATAAATGTTTCTATGTAGCTTTACCATGACTTAATAGAATGTAAGATACTTGTCCAATACCAAGTGCACCATCTCATCATAAGTACCATGAATCAAACTTACTTTCATATGCATGCATGAGCCATTTGTGAAGGTGATATTCATCATACCTTAGGGTTTACCTAGCCATCCAATGTTGTTGCTGAAACATAACATTGAAACAATGTATCATATATACCTTTAGCATTCAGATGCCTGTGCGCCTTGATAATGGCAACTGGAGCACTTTGTCAACTTTTTCATCGGATGCCTCCTTTCCCCTTTTTTTTCTTCTTTTTTTTAGCGTTTGCTCTTCTCTTCCTGCATTAACCATCTTTTCCTACATCTCAGATGATCCTGAAGAAGGATCCTCTTATCACATCTCATCAAGAGGTTAGATGTATCCAAATACTCAAATATACATGTAGGAAGTATAAGTAACTATCAAAGCAATAAACTCAAACAGAAATAGAATCACAAAGAGGTAACATAAATCTAAAAGGTACTTATCTTTTAACGAGAGGAGATCAGCTTCCTCTTGAACCAGCGTTCAAGATTCATTACTGTCTCTTATCCATATGACAATGTAGCCTTCACTATTTCAACCAACTTCATCAACAACCAGGTCTAATAGAGACTATCCCATCTAGAGCTTCATCAAATCTGTCACAAGTGCTTAAACATCTTAACTTCAATCGTGCAAGGGTTTCTAAATTGCATGTCTCAAATATTTGCCATAAACCAAGGTTTCTCCCAAACCTTGACCTCATAATATCCATCAAACCCTAATAACCAAACTGCCTAGGGTTTCCTTCAAACCCTAGCATTCTTTTAGGTCTCCTCCATCTTCTCTTGCTTCCATTAATAGTGACTTCATAAGGGTAATCCTCAATGACTTTTCTTCAGCCCAGCTTTGATACCATGTTAGTTTTTCTTATGGCTATATTGTTCTTTGCTTTGATAATTGCATTTCTTCATTTACACATTAAATTCAACCCATAACATCATAATAGTATTCATATTTATATCATTACTCAACAACATATGCAACTATGTAGAAAGAACAATATCATCTGCAATGCAAGGAAATATAAAGGAATAATCGAAGAAAATCATTCACACATAGAGACACCAGGATTGGTCGCAGACCAGGGCAAAACCCACTATGGGGAAAAACATTTCAAATTCTTCTTCTTATTAGATAGTCATTGAATGATTTAGCAAAAGAAAGTATTATGATCCATATCTTCATCCATACAACTATCCAGCAAAATCAACTAAACAATATCCATAAGATGAACCCAACCATGCTAATAATCCAAAAACCCTGATTCGAGAACCTGTAGTCAATTGTCACTGTCTGTAGTCAACTTTCGAACTCTGCGATCAACAGGCGAAAAACAATATCCATAACATGAACCCAACCATGCTAATAATCCAAAAACCCTAATTCAGGAACTTGTAGTCAATTGTCACTGTCTGTAGTCAATTGTCGAACTCTGCAGTCAACAGGAGAAAACTTTGGTTAGCTGAAAAATTCAGCCTTTAGGTTCCAGTCGCAGGGAAGATGTGTCATGCATGCAGGTGAAAGGCTTCGGTCGAAATTTCTCCATGACATGCCTACAACTGCAATCGAAATTTCTCCATGACATGCCTGCGGCTGAGATCTAAAACCCTAAAAACAGAGATGTGAGCTTCGAACCCTGTAATTTCACCTTCGTGCAAACCTATTCCTCCGCGGACCTACCTCAAACCTATGTGAGCCAAAAAAAGAAAAATAGAAGAATGATCCAAGATGATTGTCCAAATGAGGTTGAGGTCACTTGTATGTATAGTCTTCCAAGGGTGTCCAATTTGTTTTAAGGCCATCTAGATCAAATATGCACATGTGGGCTTATAATTCAAAAATACACTTTACCTTATCCAAATTGAGCGCTTCAATAGTCAAAATTGGTCCTATTACCCAACACCTGTCGGTAGTGTATATAGGAGAAAAAATTTCTCCTAAATGGTCCTCAGCTGGCAGCCACCAGATAACTCAATGTGCCATTTTCTCTGCCACCTGAGCCAGCCATGTGGTCCCTCGACCACTTGTCATGAATGTATGCTTGTATGCTTGAGGGTTGTTTTATCTTGCTGTTTGGAGGCTGAAGTTGACCAATTTGCTGAGGATCAAATCTTCCCTGTTGACCAGCGTTGACTTTTCTGGTTAGGTCTCTTTGGTTGCTGCTATAAATTATCAGATTTGTAAATTGTACTCTCTCTCTGCTGAACTATTGAATACTAAAAGAAGATTTGATCAAGGGTTTCCCCACATTGCGGTTTGTCCCTGGTTGGTGCCACATCTTGTGTCCTCTTGTCTTGGCTTGTCTTCCACTATTTATGTTTATGTTCTATCTACATTTTACTATCATGTTGATGTGATTGCTAATTTGAATATTGATAGTGGGCTAATAAAGAAATTGAAGTAAAATTGCTCTAAAGCATAGAACATACCATTGTTGCCTAAAATTAAAATGGTATCAGAGCTGAGGTGAAGACAAAGCCCAAGCAAGAGTGAAAGAGAAATCACCAAAGATGGTTGGACAAGGACAAAAGGCTCAATGGGTTCCTCACCCTACTTCCCGACTAAAGACAAGCTCCATGATAAATCTGACTATCATGGATGGAAGATGTCTCTTGATTTGACCTTGGAAGAAAAAGAAGTGTTGGACTATGTGCAGGGTAAAATCCCTGAACCTCCTTCAAATACACTAGTTGCTGCGAAGACCAAGTACAATAGGGCTGAAGTCAAAGCAAAGGAGATTATCAGGGATTCCATTGACAAGAATTTGGTGGCCTACATCTCCGAATTGGAGACCTCCAAGGAGATCTACGATAGGTTGGTCAGCATGTTCAAGGTTAGTAATGCTAATCAAATTCTATTTCTCAAGAATAAGTTGAGGGATATTAAAATGGGCAAGAACGAGGATATTTAATCCTATTTCTTGAGGATTACTAAGATCGATTGGAGAATTCATTCCTGACAGGAAACTTACTCTCACCACCCTTGGAGGACTCCCACCTGAGTGGTATGTATTTAGAACCACTGTCCTCAACAATGATCGAATTCCAGGGTTTGAAGAATTGATGTCGAGATGCATTCAGGAAGAAACAAGAATGGTGGAGGAAGAGATTCCTTCTAATATAAACAACCCCACTGCATTCTCCGCTCATGCCAAAAGGAGAAATAATGCAGGGTCTAAAGGTCATTTCCATGGAAAGCTTGGATCTAAGAGAAGAAGGAAGGGCAGCGGCTTTGTTTGCAATAAGTTTGGCCATTGTCCAAGGGAGTGTCCAAATAGAAGGGACATGTCGCATGATGATGATCACAATCATTCCAGGGGCAACTTCAACAACAACGATCAAAGGAATGGCATGTCAAATGGCAAAGCAAAAAAGGAATGCAGGACATCAAGGAATTGGTCGACCCTCCAAGAAATCAAGGAACTCCAGGTATGAAGAATCAAATGTTGTTAACAATAAGCAAAAAGAGTATTATCTTATATCGGCCCTTGTCAAGCCAGGGTAACTCCAGAATGGTAGAGAAAAACTGATTGCTTTAATTCATTAGCTAACTATCATTTATATACAGAAATAGGACGGATCAGTTCATCTTCTTGATGACTGATCGCGTTCCAGTTCACCCATCCGTTGAGGATTAGGTGTCAACATTCCCCCCCTTAATCTGAAGGGATGTTGGTGAGTCCAAGCATCGTTCTGAATCTTTCAAGCTTTTCTCTTCCAAGCGCTTTGGTGAAGATGTCTGCAATTTGCTCGTTTGTGGAACAATGACGGAGATGGATTGTTTTGGCCTCAACATGATGTCAGATCAGATGATATTTAGTATTGATGTGCTTAGTACGATCATGGAACTTTGGGTTCTTGGCCAACTTTATTGCAGAGGTGTTATCAATCATGAGTGGAGTTGATTGTATTTGTTTTACCTGCAAGTCTTCAAGAATTATCCTGAGCCACACAATTTCTTTCGTTGCTTCAGCTGCTGCCACGTATTCTGCTTCTGTTGTGGAATCTGCTAGTACTGATTGTTTGCGTGATCTCCAGGAGACAGCTCCTGATCCTAGACTCATAGCATATCCTGAAGTAGATACCCCAGTTTCTTTGTCTCCATCGAAGTCTGAATCATAGTATCCAATCAAGTTGAAGTCGTCCACCTGTGTATACTTGATTCCAAGGTCTTGAGTTCCCTTCAAGTACCTTAGAACTCTTTTTGCAGCAGACCAATGTCCCTCACAAGGCTTTTGCATAAACCTGGAGAGGATTCCAACAGCAAATGAAATGTCTGGTCTGGTAGTAGTGAGGTAGATGAGACTTCCTACAAGCTGTCTATACTTTGTTGCATCCTCAAATTCCTTTCCTTCAATAGATGTGAGCTTCAAATTTTGTTCCATTGGAGTAGAAAGAGGATTGCACTCTGTCATGCCAAATCTGTTTAACAAATCTCCAATGTATTTCTTTTGAGAAAGAAATATGGATTTTGGATGTTGGGTTACTTCAATGCCAAGATAGTAATGAACATAGCCCAAATCAGTCATTTCAAAACTTTTTCCTAATTCTTTCTTTATGGATGCAATATAGCTTTCATTGTTCCCTGTCATTAAAAGATCATCTACATATACCACAAGATATACAACTGTTTTTCCAACTTTCTTGACAAATAAAGTTGCATCATCAAGATCAAAATGTTTGAAGTTGAGTTTCAGAAGATGCTCAGTTAGTTTTTCATAACAGGCTCGTGGTGCTTGTTTGAGTCCATACAAGGACTTCACAAGTTTGCATACTTTGTGTTCATGTCCTTTCACAGCAAATCCTTCAGGCTGGGACATAAAAACATTCTCTTTTAGATCTCCATTCAAGAATGCAGTTTTTACATCCATTTGATGGACTTTCCAACCGTTCTGAGCAGCGAGTGCAAAGAGTGTCCGGATGGTGGCCCATTTTGCTGTGGGGGCAAAAGTTTCCTCATAATCGACCCCTTCTTTCTGTGCAAAACCTTTTGCCACAAGCCTAGCTTTGTGCTTGTCAAGTGAGCCATCGGCTTTGTACTTGTTCTTGTAGACCCACTTGCAGCCAATTGGTTTGGTTCCAAATGGAGGATCAACCAGCTTCCAAGTGCCATTCTTTATGAGGGCATCATACTCCTTCTGCATCGCTTCTTTCCATTCATCATGAGAAGCAGCTTCTTTGAAGGAAGTTGGTTCAAAATCTGTAGACAAGTTCAATTCACAATCATAAGTAACATCCATATCAACAGGTGAATTAGAGTTATCTACATCACCTCCATCTTGTCGGTTTGTATTTCTGGTTCCTGTTTTTCCAATTTCATCAGGATGAACACTTTCAAGTGTCTTTGTCAGCCACTTTGGGGGACCTTTCTGAGATGGTCCAGGCTGCTCTGTTGATTGAGTTGGGACTGAATCAAGATTAAGTCTCCCAATTCTATCAATTACATCACTTAAAGCATCATTCGTTGTTGGAGTGTCATGCAGGGGAGATTGTTCTTCAGAAGAAGATTCCACATGTTGATCTAGTATAGGAATCCCCCCTTCAAGATGTGGAATCTGATTATCAAACTCTTGAAATGATTTCGGTTTTGTGAATCTATCCAAGCGATCAAGTTGCCGCTCAACAACACTGTCAGATTTGGATGATTCAAGAAAAATGACATCTCTAGATAGAACAAACTTTTTATTTACTTCATCATAGAGACGATATGCTTTAGAGGTGTTTGAATACCCCAGGAAGATACACTTACGACTTCTAGCACCAAGTTTGTTTCTATGTACCTTTGGTATTAAAGCATAACAGGTGGAACCAAAAATCCTGAGATGTTTTACCGAAGGAACATATCCATACCACAATTCATAAGGAGTCTTGTTTCTTATAGCACTAGATGGACATCTATTCTTTATATATGCAGCACATAGAACAGCATCAGCCCAAAACATTGTCTTTACATTTTTGAAGAAAAGCATGGATCGTACCATATTCAAGATTGTTCTATTCATTCTTTCTGCTACACCATTCTGTTGGGGATTATAAGGTACAGTTGTTTGATGTTTGATCCCATGTTGGCGAAGATAGTTTTCAAATTCATTTGATGTATATTCTTTTCCATTATCAGTGCGAATAGACCCAATATGAGATTGTGCATCATTTTCAATCCACTTATGAAAATTCTTGAATGTTTGAAAAGCATCAGATTTGTTCTTCAATAAATAAACCCAACACATTCTGGTGTAATCATCAATAAATGTCATGATATATTTATTTCCATTTGCAGAAGAAACAGGCATTGGACCACATAAATCTGAATGAATGAGTTCAAGCTTCCTATGTGCTCTTGAATGTGAATCATGAAAAGACTGTTTGCTATGCTTTCCTAGAATGCAAGCATCACATTGCTTATGTTTTCTAGGAATTGTAGGCAAACCAGCAACACCATTTTTCTTCAACAAGCGGAGACTATCATAGTTTAAATGTCCAAATCTAGCATGCCATAATAAACTTGACGGAAGTGTACCTTCTTCATGATGAGAAATATATGAGAAATGTTGTGCATGAGCAAAGGTTCCTTGCAGTTTAAGAAGTCTTTCTTCTTCTATACCCCTCATGAGAAGTGAGTGGTCAGATGCCTTTCTTACCTCAAGCTTTCCATCAAACATGTGAATGGAGTGACCTTGCTGGCGGATGTGGACCAGGGACAGCAAGTTTCTCTTGAGCTGTGGGAGATATAGAACATGATCCAGAAGAAAGTCTGGAAGATCAGGCAGTTTAAGCCTGATTGTGCCAAGCCCTGATGGCTTGATTTTTGACTGATCTGCAAAGTATACTGCTCCATCAACATTGTCAGTGAAATCTTCAAAAAAATCTTTCCTATGAGTCATATGACAGGTTGCTCCTGAATCAAGCAACCAATCATTTTTCGAAGAAGCAAGTGAAGCATTAAACAAGTCTTCATTTACTCCAATGTTACATTGTGCCTCAATATAGTGAGCGGATTCAGGTGCTTTACCTTTATCAGTGTCATCAGTTTTACCTTTCTGTTGATTTCTTCTCTGCTCAACTTTGTCCCATGGTAGCTTGCATGTAGAAGCATCATTTGATCCATTTCGTTTGCAGAAAATGCAATGCAGATCTACCTTTTCTGCTTGAGAATGTCTGCCCCCCCTGCCTCTGAAGTATCTTCCTCTTCCTCTTCGTCCACCTCTTCCTCTTGTAGAATCTTGAGCAAGATGCTTTTCTTTATGAGCAAGGCAAACAGTCTCTTCAGAAGATTCAGGGACTGTTTTCTTTCCAAAGGCTTTCTCTCTTTCAGCAAACTTTTTCACAAGAGACTCAAAGGTTATGTCTTTAAGATTTCCATTTGCTTGTAAAGACTCAAGATAATTGGAGTAGGTAGGGTAGACTGCTTTGAGAAAGGCAATAAGTGAAATATCCAGCTCAACCTTAGTGGATTTAATATCATGCATTATAGACTTTATTTCAGATGCAAGAGCAAGAGGATCATTATTTTTCAGTTCAAGAGTGAAGAGTTTAATCATGAGCTGAACAACTTCAAGTGCAGAATGTGAATCGTAGAGTTCTTTCAGCTTTTGTAAAGCTTCAAAGGCAGTGGAATAGGATGAAATATGACGACTTACTTCTTCATTTACAGATGTTGCGATCAATGCATAGGCTTTGCTGTTCTTGTTTTCCCAAATGACAAGTTCTTTATCTGATGTAGGCTGCACAGGGTCTTTGTCTTCTTCTCCGACACACACTCCTTTCCACAACTCATTGTAGATGAGGGTGTGTTTTACCATCCGAGACCATTCAGAATAGTTCTCCTTGCTAGTGAGAACTATTCCTACCATAGAGATGATTGAATGCATTCTGTAAAAAATAACTTCTGCTTGATTAAAAAAACTTCCTTACAGCCTTATGCACTATATTTTCTACAAATCCTTCTATTGTTTGACAGAAGCATTAGTATCTCATTGAAATATTATGTACATATTACTTCAATATATTACTTTATGCTTCAACGCAGCATTACCATTCACATAAAATCGTGCAATACCAAACACTTTGATTGATGAAAAACATCGCAATACTCTGAATGCTTTGCACAATACTTTGACTACTTTGAAAGACTGTTTATATTGACTGCGCAATACTGTGACTCACAGCATTACCATTCGGACATTCACACTCACATGGAATAAAACGCACAATACTGAATCAGTTACCATATCCTTGCTGTCGTGGGTTCGGCCCCTTCTTGACGGCTCTTCCTCTGGTGGCCCGGACTTATTTCTGCGGGTCGCTGGTCCACGCAGGTAACAGCAGCAGTGGTCCACGCAAGCTCTGGACAGGGCTCAAATACAAACTGACATTGAATGATCAAACAATGAACTAAAATCAGTTTCATAAAACTTCTCGGACTTACTGTCAATGTTACAACAGATTGGCTTCAGCCATGTCTAATCTTACGTATGACAATATGCTTGCCATTGGAACAGATATGCTCATCTTGAGACTGACTATTAATTATATGTGCTGCCTTTGAAAACGCATCGGTCGCTGAACAAACCGATGAGCCTGGTTGCCTATTTGGTTTGAGACGTAATTCTGAGCATGGGGCTCATGATAACCACGGTTGGATAAGTGGCTATCGCATTGATTCTTAGCACTGTAAAAGGTATTATCAGGCCAGCAAACGGGCACACGATGAGCCGAACCTACACGACGCCGCTGCCGGTTTCCTCCGGGTTCAATCCGTTAGTGAAGACGGTAACTCTTCCCCCGGGGAGATTCAAACCTTCGATGCCAGTGCTCCGGATGATCAGCAACATCATAGCGGCATTGTCACAGTGGCGGTTCCGTCCGTGAGAGCAAAGAAGATGATAAATTAATATCTGAGTCCACGGCAGACAATGAAAAACCTGAGGATATTGGTAAGGTTACAGAAGAGCTTGCAAAGAAAGACGGATGCACAGGACAGAGCGGATGGCCGGAGCGAAAGAAACCTTTCAAGAACAGGTGAAATGTGAGCCAAGCTGGGCAAATCAGAGATCAAACGGAAGCAGAGAGGAGCATGTCAGTCCAACGTTTAATTATGGAATATGGACAGACTAGCGTTAAACTGCTCTGGCAGAGGCAGTGCTGGTGCGCCAGAGAACATTATGGAATATGGACAGACGCGTTGGCAGTGCTCAGGGCAGAGGACAACAGCAGAAATGAAGGAGTTACGGCTATTCTAAGGACTGGGACCTGTGCTCTGATACCATGTCAGGCCAGGGTAACTCCAGAATGGCAGAGAAAAACTGATTGCTTTAATTCATTAGCTAACTATCATTTATATACAGAAATAGGACGGATCAGTTCATCTTCTTGATGACTGATCGCGTTCCAGTTCACCCATCCGTTGAGGATTAGGTGTCAACAGCCCTCGCCACTGCCTCTCCTTCAGACACTTTGGGAAATTGGCTAATTGATAGTGGTGCCTCAAGGTACTTCACCGGATACAAGGAAACCCTCTCTAATCTAATAGAAAATGAGGCAAACTTGGAGATCATCCTTGGAGACGATGCCACCTATCCCGTGAAGGGAGTAGGGAATGTTACCCTTCAATTGAATCAAGGTAACACTATTCATTTGCAAGAAGTACTATATGTACTTGATCTCAAGAAGAACCTGGTGTCCATTTTAGCCATGGAGGACAAAGGATTCAAGGTGGCATTGATCGATGGAAAGGTGCGTATTTGGAAAAGAAATTTTAAAGATGCTTTTACTCTTGGGTTCAGGGTTGACACTTTGTATCAAGTTGGAGGAAGTCCATTGGGATCCATGTCTTGTGACACATCTCTACAATCTGAAATATGGCACCGTAGGTTTGCCCATCTTCATTAAAAGGCCATGCCCGATGTGAGATAGATGGTGATAGGTATGCCTAAGTTTAAAGTAGAGCATGAAGGTGTATGTCTGGGATGTGCCGAAGGAAAACTTACAGGGGGACCATTCCCCTCAAGTAATAGCAAGACCACAGATATATTGCTTATGATCCACTCCAACATATCTGGTATGATGCCCGTAAACTCTTTGGGAGGATACTTATATTATCTCACCTTTACGGATGATTATTCTCACAAGACCTGAATCTACTTCTTGAAGAAGAAGGATGAAGTGTTCACCTGGCTCCGACACTTCAAAGCCTTGATCGAAAACCAATCCAAGAAGAAAATCAAGATATTGAGGACTGATAATGGGAACTCGTATGAACCCAATGAATTCCAAGATTATTGCAGAGAAGTTGGCATTGAGAGGGAGACTACAATGTCATACACTCCTGAGCAGAATGGTGTGGCTCAAAGGAAGAATCGCTCTATTGTAGAAGCAGTTCGTGCCATGCTTCATGATCAAGGCCTTCTGAAGTTCCTATGGGCTGAAGCTGCAAATACCACCGTGTATGTTCAAAACCGATGCCCTCATCAAGCATTGGATTCTAAGACTCCCGAAGAAATGTTCATTGGTAAGAAACCCGATGTCTCTCATTTTAGAATTTTCGGAAGTCCCGTATATTTTCATGTGCCGAAAGAGAAAATAAGCAAATTGGGTGCATCTGGGAAGAAAGGAATCTTTGTGGGCTATAGTGAAAATTCTAAGGGATATAGAATTTATGTGGCTGGTCAAAAGGAAGTTGAGATAAGTCATGATGTCACTTTCTATGAAGATATGGCCCTCAAGAAAATCAACAACCCCTTCCTATCCTAAGGAATTACAAAGAAGCTCACACTGGAAATTAGGGTGCAAAAGAAGATGAAACGATTCTTGATGTTGATGAACCTATGGATCCTATTGATCCTCCTCCTCATGAGCCCTCCTCCTCCAAAAGGAGACCCTCATGGCTAAGGGAGACTCTCGAAGATGCCAAGAGACACATTGCACCAAGGGGGAATTTCCGAGAAAGCAAGAAGCCGAATAGGTATCAAGGATATTTGACTGCCATGAGCACTATCATTCAAAATGAGCCTTCATCATTCCAAGAAGTTGTGAAGCATCAAGTATGGAAGGATTCTATGAATGAAGAGTACAAGTCAATGAGATGAATGATGTCTGGGATGTGGTCCCTAGACACCAAGACAAATCGGTTGTCACCTCTAAGTGGCTCTACAAAATCAAGCATGGAGCTGATGGAAGTGCAGAAAAGTTGAAGGCTTGCTTTGTTTCTCGAGGCTTCTCTCAAAATGAAGGTGTAGATTACAATGAGATATTTGCACTTGTTGCCTGATACACCACCGTCCACTCGATCATAGCCCTTGCTGCCTCGCAAGGATGGAACCTACATCAAATGGATGTCAAGACTGCTTTCTTGCATGGTTCAATCAAAGAGGAAGTCTATGTGGAACAACCCAAGGGGTTTGAGGTTCATGATCGAGAATCTCATGCATGCAAGTTGAAGAAATCTCTCTATGGATTGAAGCAAGCACCTCGGACTTGGTATGAGAGGATCGATAGCTATCTATAGAAGTTGTGATTCACTAGAAGTGAAGTCGATCCGAACCTTTACTTTAAGGTTGAAAATGATAAACCTCATATTCTGATACTTTATGTGGACGACCTCTTTCTGACAGGTGCAGACCCTCTCATTCACAAATGTAAGAGGGATTTGGCTTTTGAATTTGAGATGAAGGACCTAGGACCGATGCATTATTCCCTAGGGTTGGAGGTCTGGGAAAAACCAGGTGAAATTTTCCTCTCTCAAGGAAAATATGTTGTGAAGATATTAGAAAGATTTGGGTTGGTGGACTGCAAGCCCATGACTACTCCGATGGAACTTAACTCTCAGAAGTTATGTGGTAATGCTGCTAGACCTGAATTGGGAAATGCTTGAGTATCGTCAACTCATAGGAGCACTAATGTTCTTGGTGAACTCCCATCCGAACATATGTTTTGTAGTTAACACATTGAGCCAATATATGGTTGAGCCTCATCATATACATTGGATTGATGCCAAGAATCTTCTGAGATATATTCAGGGCACAATCACTCATGGACTAAGATACATTGTCGAAGATGTGAGGCTGCATGGTTATTCTGATGTTGATTGGGCTGGCAATGTGGTGGATTGCAAGAGCACTTCTGAATGATTTTTTTCTTTGGGTTCTGCTTCGATATCCTGGATGAGAAGGAAGTAGAAATCGATTGCCTTGAGCACCATCGAGGCCGAAAACATAGCTGCTAGTATGGCCTCCTGTGAAGTTGTCTGGTTGAGGAAGCTCTTCAGTGGTTGTTTGGACATGTGCTGTGTTGTCACTCACTGCTTTATCAGTCTTCAATTGCCTCAAATACACAAAAGAACTAAAGTTTGATGCCAATTTTTTAGCCACAAATGCTATCAGATCTTAATCGGTCCCTCTCCATTGCCTAGTTTTTGGCAAGAGCTTTCCAACGGTATATAGAAGTCCAAAAAAGGACTCCTCGAGCAGAAGATAAAGCATTTTGAGGATTACCTTGGAAAAGCTGAGCAAATAAAGAAAAATGGCTAAGTGTTGAAGAAAAATCGCAATTGGGACTTGGGGCAACTCATCGCAATCACATATCGGTGTCGGCGGTCCAGGCACGTAAGGAACACTGGCGAAATGAAAAGCAGCGATCCGTTGATCGTCGATATCGCATATCAGCAGTCGGCGAGTCCGGGCGGAGCATTTATCGCAATTGGTCATCAGCAGGATCCCTAGGGCACACAGCTAAGGTTATCGGCACGTCGAAGTGCTGAACGTCAATATTACATCCTGCATCCCGCATCCCTCAGGTCCCCTGCATCTAGCAAATCCAATATTCCGGTAGTCACAGCATACCCCAAACCATGCAGAGCCTGATTTGCGATATATTGTTGCACCACTAGGGAAGGGCCGAAAAGAGTTAAGGAAAGCATGATAAAACAGGAGTGGGTGGCCCCCTTCTCTCTCCTCCACGTGACAGGTTCTCGCATCTCGTTGACCCCGCAGTGCCGCATCTCAGTAGTCCCGTGATCCCACAAGATATGTGTATCAGCAAGTTCCAAATCTGAAGGACCGTGCGGGCCGATATTGCAATTTAATGCAAAATCGTCGGGGGACTGAAATTCGCTAACAAAGGAAATTCCTACAAAACAAGGCTCAGCGGGCCTCTTTCTCTCTCCTCCAGGGCAGCCATGTTGCGGCCTCTAATTGGGCCACCGAGCTGACATGGAAGTTGACGTCAGCAACGAAGTGCCAAGTACAGATGTTGATGTGCTGAGTGGACACGTGTCACTTAGTTTCAGCTTTGAGGGGTCAAATGGGGCCATTTCTGAGTGACACGTGTCACCTCTCACAGGGAAACACATGGCAGTAATGACGTCACCCATCGCAATCGGAAATCACGCAATATAAAGCTTTCTCTTCCGTTGAAATTCCTTCTCGGCTGCGATTGCGATACGGAAAGAGGCCCCTGGATGCGATAAGGTATTGTGATCCATTTGATAGGATTTTCACATCCCAACCAATCGGCCTGTGCTATGGAAAAAGGGTAAAGAGCCTCCCTGCCCGTGTTGCAATCGCCAAGTCCTGGGTGGGCCCAATCCCCCGTATTGACTATCGCCATGTCCTGGGTGGGCCCAATCCCCCGTATCGACGATCGTCATGTCCTGGGTGGGCCCAATCCCCTGTATTGGCAATCACAGTTGTCCAAGGGGAAAGCCTAACGAAAAATGCACTCAGCATTGGGATGCGAGATTCCGATTAACAAAGGAAATAAGGCCCCCGCGCAGCTGTCAAAAGCCTTAGCACCCAAAGGGCTAAGCCCCTGGTCGTAGCCCCCGGTCATATGATAAGAAAAGCACCAAGGGGCTGAAAGCATAGGGGGCTAAAGGGGGAGATCAAAAATGCCCGCATGTTCGTCATATTTTAAGGTAAAAGGCCCGCAGCTGAGAAACTTCGTTGTTACACTACAGCAAGGCCCGAGGGCACAGTACAGAGCTTTAAAGGTGGATGGGTCGGCAACCCCGGCATTGAATAAAGTAGGGGGCAGTGCATAAATGACAGTATGGGGGGCTTCTACGGAGACTTAATGCCTCGGCATGGAGTCTCGCTCCTCTGCACAGCGCATCACTGCCCAGAAACACTCCATCCCTTCTCCACTGAACAACTCACCCACGCAGTAAAGGGTAGAATTGACATAAGCTGGCCGAGCAACAGTGAACCGCCTCAAGCAGCTGAAAAGAGCAGGACGACAACAGGGACATGGCTCTATCCAAGGCCTCCACTGAAGTAGCAAGGGGACACCTCCTTCCTCTCTCGACTTTCTTTCTCTGAATATTTAATTTTGTATTTTTCCAAGAAAGGAATTCGATCCTTGTTGTAATCTTAGGTAGGTGGTAGCAGAGCCTCACAGAGCTATGATAGCTAGTCTATCATGAGAGATAGGGCTCAAGGTCAGATATTTTGATTGTATTTCAAAGCTCTCCCCCTCTTCTTATAAATAGGGGATGAAACATAATACTAGGTGTTAGTGTCAATGTTGTTAGCCTGTCACCTGGATCAAAAATGCTTTTACTATGTTTTCCAGGCTTTCAAAATCAAATTTTTATGTTGCTAGGTTTACACAGCAAATTTGGTCATTGTATGGTCAGTTTAAAGATGAACTCATTGTTTGAAAATTCACTCATGCTAGTCGCCTATCACACTTTATGAAGGTGTCAAAATGAAAATGGATCAGTCATCATCATCATTTCATTAGGTCTTAGGTCATCCATTAGGTCACTAGGGTTTCCAAGGTCCATCATTTCCATGAATAAAACCAGCAGTGAGTCAAACATGACAAAGCAACTTTTGAAGAATTGATCTTGATTTTCCACACACTCCTCATATTCTCATGATATCAAAGGTTCCAGAAAAAGAAGCTCCAGCACTCAGGAAAGCAAAAGGACATCTCAGGTTTGCAATGGTAAAGGTAAAATCTGTCTTCATAAAGTGAAAATCAGTTTCTAAAGGAGGGTGGGTCCCATTTCTTTTTGAAAAAGTGAGGAAATTTCCCTATATAAACTCAAAAAGCCCCATAAATCTTTCATTCATATCCTATTCACTCTTTACCATCAAGATCTCTCGCCCAAAAAAGCAAAAAAATTGTTTTCCTAGGAGAAATTAGCAAAAATTTGAAGGCATTGCACGTAGAAGCACTACGTTGCGCTTAGGAGACAAGTGTTGCACATAGAAGCACTGCACCGTGCTTTGGCGCTGCGCGTAGGAACACTGCGCTACGCGCAGGACAGAGTGCCCCGAAATTCATCAAAACTCTCCCAAACTTCAATTTTTCACTTGCAAGCTTGGTTTTACTGACTTCTAAGCTAAGGAACAAGTAAGTACACCATCATCCTCCATCTTTTGCTTTCCCAATTTCATTTCATGTCAATAATTCTTCAAGTTAGGGTTTGTAGCAAATTTTGCATGGGAAATGTTAGGGTAAAAATGGCCATCATAATTTTTTATTTCCAAAACATGTAAAATGATATCCTACACCTACATACATGTTTAATGAGCCATTTTGACCATTTTATCCACCTCAAAACAAAGTTTAAACACTCAAAAAGCAAAACCCTAGCTCATTCCTAGAGGTTTTTTTGGCAAATTTCATCATAAACCCTCTTGTTTCCACCTGCAAGAAAAGCATCTTTTCACTATTTCTCCACTCATTTTCATCAGCTTTCAAAGTCATCTCACCTTTCCTAAGACCCCTCCCATCATTTCGTCAAAATCACCTACATATCACTTCATTTCCATTCACACCTCACCCCTTATTTTCACTTCCTACTGCTAGGGTTTTATGTCATCATGGAGGCAGGATCTTCGCCAAAAAGAAAGAAACAACACAAAGGAGGGAGGATCCTCAGATATGAACCATCAGACTGCAACACAATCAACTCCTATCCTTTCATCAAACAATGCTTTGAGGATGTCCACTGCTTGGAATTTTGCAAAAGGGTGAGCGAGGCAGGATTTCATGAGAAACTAACAAATTGGGTAGCAACACACCTGAAAGGAGAGACTGTTGTCATTGCTGGTATTGATTTCAATTTCTCAGTGGCCTCCATCTCAATAGCAACTGGGTTACCAGACAATGGTGAATATTGGTTCAAAGGAATGAACCTAGATCTTGAAAACTACAAGCCTTTCTTAAAGATGCCATACAGAGATACACATACTCACCTCTTGCCTTTCAGATATTTATTGGAGAAATATGCCCCTTTAATGAAAACTGTCATGAGGTTCTTCACTTGTGAAGGTAGATTCTCCAGGTTGTATGCCTATCATATTCACCTCCTGATGCATTTCACATCTCAAAAGCCACTCAACATGTGTAATTATCTATTCAGGAGCATTTCCAAAATGTCTGAAAAGATACAATTAAAGGACAAGGAACACTCCCCAAGCTTGTTCCATCACAGTCTCATCAAAACCATTGTCCTTCACCAGCTGGCAGAGAGAGGTATGGCTTGGGAAGCCTTTTTGGAAGCAGCCTTGAAATGGCATGAGGAAAATGCAGCATCTCAGTCTCCAAGTGCACCAAAACAACAAACAGAGGTGGGGTCATCTAGCAAAATAATGGAGAAGACTCAGCTATCCAAACCTGAGGTGACTAGAGAGTATAAGAAAGGGCAAAGGCCTATTTTTTCTTCTCACAAAGAGAAAGGGGCCAAGCCTTCTTCATCGACAAAGCAAGAATCGACAGCAAAGGATAAAGACACAGTAGAACATGAGTTTGAACTAATTGATCCAGAGACTGAAGATCAGACCACAAACATGAGACAAACTATCAGGGATAAGGACTACCAAATCAAGGAGCTCGCGATCAATTTGGAAAGGGAAAAGTATGTTATATCATTCCTTGAATAGGAAAACAATCAACTCAAAGCAAAGGAGTTGATAGTAGAAAAGGAAAAAAGCTAAGTTAATACAGAAAATTGGCAAAGATAAGGAGATCAAGACATCAAGTGAGCCAGAAGCATCAAAGATGAGAGGAAAAAGGAAAATACCAAGAACAATATGCCTCAAGAAAGATTTGCAAGAGGAACAAGAACAAATTCTGCTGAATGAGGATCTTGACCTAAAAGATAGGATCGCCCTAGAGGTTCATCAAGATAAGGAATATTGGCTTAATAGGGTGAATGAACACTTGGAGAAGCTCCTTGAGAAGGCAAAAAGAGACAATCAATTGCTCAGACACATGGCGCACCACTACCAAGCTCAAAACATGATTGCCAATGTCAAAGTGAAACAACTTGAAAACAAGCTCAAGGAGGCCAAAAAAGACCAAAAAGATGAGGGAAACTTGGAGAGGCTTGCTGAAGCATCCATGAAGCTATAACAAACTTATTTTTACACATTCCCTCCAATTTTGAGCAAATTTTGATCATTTTGAGTTTTTTGAGAATTTTTGGTCTAAGTTCAAAAATTCAGCTGCTCCAGAAGCGCAGTGCCTTGGCGTTGCGCTTTTTCTTCAGGCCTCCATTTGAGGAAAGGTTTACATTTTTGGAAAGGTTTTGCCATCCTCTAAAAACCCATTTGCTCAAATTTTGCAGAGGTGGCTTGGTTTTGGAGAAAAATGCAAAAAAGTGGCAAAAAACTAGCATTCTGGACCATTTTTTGATAGGGGTTGCGCTTCTGGAGCGACCTTGGGAGAATTGATTTTTGAAGGTCTTCCCATGCTCCAAATTCATAAATTCAAACTGTTCTAGAAACTAGACTTCAAGGGCTAGTTCACCGTTCTCTCAGATTTTCATTTTGACCCCTAGAAAGCACATGAAAATCATCTCAAAGTCAGCACTACACTTCTGCACTTTTTGTATTTTTATTTGGAAAATTTCACCGTGTAACATTTCTAGTTTCTAGTCTGACTTGATCAAAGTCAATATTCTCTATGTAATGGCACTAGTTACGAGGCTAGGTGATGTAGGCATGAATAAATGTACATCATAGGTTGTTTTTGATGTTTATTAGGCCTCATAAAAGAAGCAAACTCCTAAACAAACTCTTCATGAAGTGTTTGAGTTTCACCTTCTCACTCTCACCTGTTGGTTGAGAGAATCTTGGAGTCAGTTCCTCCACCAAGGAATTCGACTCCTGAAGGTGGGCAAGTGGTCAAGGAGAGTCTATATGTATCATTTCACTTCAGGAGAAGAAAGTTCAAATTTTTGTGAAGGAGGCTTGCATTGTAATCATCTTTTAGCTAATACACATACAGGTCGTAGCTATTTTCAAGGAACTCTAGCCCAATGAGTTCATGGTGCTTGTACTTCATTCTTTTTGTTTTCTCATGGTCTAAACATCTTTATCTACATTATATCTATTCTTTCTATGAATACCTTGTGATAAAATACTCAAAATTCTTGTTTTTCAAGCTATGTTATCTGGTTTTCATAGTTTTGTGTTTTTGTGACTTGTCTTCCTAAGCTAATGAAATCATGATTATTTATGCTCATTTGTTTCTTCCACACTATATCCTCTATACTACACTGAAAAATACTTAAATTACACCATGGCTTCTAACATCTAGCTCCTTCTTATGTTTGCTCCTGCATTCCCACAGCCTAGACCTACTTGTGGCTTCAAACCCTAAGTTCAACAAATCCTAAAAAAACCAAATTTTTACAAACAAACACACATATCTAGCCTAAAATTCATTTGCTTTAAAGTCATATCACTGATAAGAGACTTAGAGAGGTCCCTCTCATGCTCAGTAGGGCTAGCTACTGAGCTGAAGTGGTTTTGAGGTTACCCTTGTCGATTTCCTTTTCAGCCTAGAAGATTGTAAGGACTAACATTTTTGGAATCATTGCCGGGAACGACTGTTAAATTATTCCTAGGAAATATCTAAGAGCTTTCAAAGAACTAGTTCTGTACCTCTCAATTTCCAGTATTCGAAGTTAGGCTGAATTCACAAATGTCATCAGTTTAGGGTGTATACATTCTAGTTTCCAAAAGGCATACCAAGTCAAACCCTGATCCAAACCCACCCTTTACTGTTGAAGATCCAGAAAGACTGCTCAGAAAACTTATACTACCCATCACTAAAAGTGTAGTTTGTAAAATTAAAAGAACAACTTCTCTGCCTAAACACCTGTTCGCCTTTGAGAAAATTCCTTTTGAAGAGCAGATAGAATTATCACTTACAAGATCCAAATCTGACTCTTGTATCTCTGAAATAACATTAGAACCTTTAAAGGTCGAAACTCACTCTATTTCTTCAGAATCTTTGTCTGCTAAGACTGATCATGAACTGTGGTTAAATTTTGATAAGCTTCAAAGCCTTGCGGACCAACTCTAGATCACTACTGAAAAACGCTTTTGTTCAAGATCTGTTAAATTGGCAACTAGGGCCAAACTCCATGTGGGTCGGCTTATTTATGGCAGCTGATATTTTTATTGGATCCCTCTCGTCGAGAGGTGTAGGATTGATCCAAAGATCATCCGATTCCGATAAGTATCTATGGAGATAAGAATTTGTTTTGTTTATGTAATTATAGTCAAGCCGACCAGCTCTTATATAGGCTCTAGAAGCCCAACCAACGTGTCTATTCATCACCCTCATTTTAGTATAAATATAAGAGGATTTGATGTCATTTAGACACACTCCTTAAGTGATCTCCTTTCCACGTCTTGGGTTTTTGGAGAAGGAGAAACGTTAAAGAGTACGTTGGACCAAGTATGATACCCTAGCTTATATGCAGATGATGCCCTAGCCTACATGCTGTTCAAGAAGCACTAACACTTCTGAACGCAGTCCTATAATGGAGTCTCCTAACCGCTGTAAGGGAAGACAATACACAGGTGGACTTCATGACTGTATATATTTTCAAGAAGGCATAGACGCAGTCATGAAGAAAGCCCTAGCCGCAGGTAAAAGAGGAGACTTAGCCGCAGTTAAGAAGAGCCCTAGCAGTAGTCAAGGAAGAGGGTTGGCCACAGTCAAAGGAGGAATAAATCCGCAGCCTAAAAGGGAACTCTAATCTGCAGTTTAGTGATGCCCTAATCCGGAGTTATGAAGAAGCCTTATCCGCAGCAAAAGGAGGGCTGATCAGCAGTGAAACATAAGCCCTATACGCTGTAATGAGGAGGCCCTAATCCGATGTCATAATGGAGACCCTAGCCACTGTATTGAGAAGAATTTAGGCAACAGCAAAAGAAGGCTTCTATACGCTGTCTAGAGGAAAGTCATGAAGCCCTAACAGCAGTGAGGAGATCTGGCCGCAGGCAAAAAGGGAGACGTATTACGTTGTCAATCTAGCCGCAGTTTGATGTGTGATTCATCAACTGTCTAAGGAACTTCAATATGCTGCATAAGAAGCCCTAAAGAGCCCTACACGCAGCATTAAAAGGACCCATATATCAGCGTCTAGCAGCATGGAAATCTCTGTGACATTACTACTGTTTAAAGGCTGATTGGGTCACTGTGTGAAGGGACAAGGTTATAGTTAATTGTTGGGCTAGGCCGCAGGCCATAGCCAGCAGTTGGAGGCCTCTTTAAGTGCTGTGTTCAGACCCTACAAGGCATCATATCATTGGAGATCAGTGTGAAGGCTATCCTCGGTAAATAGGTGGACTGTGGAGAATGTTTAGGGTGCAGTAGCTATCAGATCTTGTGCCCTGGCCAGAGATCAAGTTTGCCAAGATATGCTTCAGTCCTTTCAGAATACACAAGTTCCCAGATGGGCAGCCTTGACATGATCAGTGATGCAGCAAAGGAAGGAGAGTTTTATGGAAGGAAAGCTTCAGTATGTTGAGTAATTGGTTGAGCTGTTCTAGGCCTATCATCTGCTGCTTTTTGTCATCTTCATTGTGAAGATCTCTGATGTCTGATCTTCTATTTTGGCAAATCAAGTATTGACATCAAATGTATTTGTACTATCTCTTTCTCTGCTGAACTTTGAAGATAAAAGAAGATTTGACCAAAGGGTTTCCCCACACATTGTGGGGTTTGTCCCTGGCTCGCGCCATATCTTGTGTCCTCTTGTCTTGGCTTGTCTTCTGTGTTTTATATTTATGTTCTATCTGCAGTTTATCGTAATGCTGATGTGATTGCTAACTGTGAAAATTTAAATAAATTGCTCTAGCATAGAACATACCTAAATTTAACATGGTATTAGAGCTGAGGTGAAGACAATGCCCAAGCAAGAGTGAAAGAGCAATCACCAAAGATAGTTGGGACAAGACAGAAGGATCAATGGGTTCCTCATAATTCACCTAGGGTGAAGTCAAAGCAGAGAATGTTATCAGAATGGCGCAGCGGAAGATTCTGATGGTCCATCTTAAGATCACTTCATTGGAATGTTCGGATCTAAGGGTGGAAGGAAAGGCAGATGCCTTGTTGAAATAAGTTCGGCCGTTATGCGAAGGAGTGTCCGAATGGCAGAGACACATCTCTTGATGAAGATAACAATCATTCTTGGGACATCTTCAATGATCAAAAGAATGACTGTTAATGCAGGTCATCAAGGAAATGGTCGACTCTTCCACGAAAGCAAGGAACCCCAAAATCTCTTTTATGTACCTGATTGAACCTGGTGTCCATCTCGGAAATGGAAGTCAAAGGTTACAGGGTGGCACTTATCGATGGAAAGGTACGTGTTTGAAAATAGATCTTTTAAAGATGTTTTTGAGTTCAGGGTTGTATCAAGTTGCAGGAAGTCCACTAGGGACCATGTCCATTGACTCAGCACCGGAGGTCTGTGAATCAGATGGTGACTTGGATGCCTGAATTCAAAAAGGAGCATGAAGGTACATGTCTGAAATGTACCGAGGGAAGATATTATAAGGGGACCATTCCCCTCATGCAGCAGGTCCACAGGTTTGGAACAACCCGAGGAGTTTGAGAATCATGATCAGGGAATCTCATGTACTCAGGTGGAAGAAAGCCCTCTATGGCTTGAAGCAAAACACCTCGGGCGTAGTATGAGAATGTAGCTGAGATTCACTAGGAGTGAAACTGATCCAAACCATTACTCGAAGGTTGTGGATGATAAACCTCCCATACCGGCACCTATGTCTGACAGGTGTAGACCCTCTCATTTGTAGAAGACAAAGGGAGTTGGATTCTGAATATGGGAAGATAAACTGCTAGCCTATGACTACCTCGAGGATCTTAACTTTTAGAAGTTATATGGTAATGATGTCGGACCAGATTTGGGAAATGCCTCTGAGTTTCATAAACTCATTCGCATTGATGTTCTTGGAGAACCTCCGTCTGGACATCTGTGTTGCAGTTAGCATGGTGAGCTCATATTTGGTTGAGCCTCACTAGATTGGTGCCAAGAATCTTCTAAGATATTTTCAGGGCACAATCTCTCATGAATTGAGATACACTGCCGGAAATATGAAACCACATGATTATTCGAATGATGAGTGGGCAGGCAGTATGGAGGATCACTAGAGCACTTCTTAGTGCTGTTTCTCTTTGGAATCTGCCTCGATATCCTGGAAGAGCAGAGGAAGCAGAAGTCGGTGACTCTGAGCACCACCAAGGCAGAATACATTGCTGATAGTATGGCCTTCTGTGAGGCAGTCTGGTTGTTGAAGCTCTTCAGTGAGCTGTTTGTACACTTGATGAATACCATTGTGATTCTCTGTGACAACCAGAGATGGGATTCGATTATTGAGGAATCCCGTATTTGACAATTCTCCAGCAGATAGACATCAAATACTGCCTTATCTGGGATATGGTAAGTCGATGATCAAGGAGGCTCCATCACACTCAGATGATGTACAGGACAAAGCCCTGAGGAAAGATCAAATTTGTGATTTTCCCGAACGACTTGGAGTCATCAAGAGACCTTTGTAAAAGGGTCCTGCATGTTGCATACATTGAGCTCTGGGGGGCTTGCAGTTCTATTGGAGCAACATACGACCACAGGGTGACTCACCCTCCCCTGGTGGTGCGTACTGGAACAAGATGATTCGCTCTCTTGTGGGACAAGATGATTCGCTCTCTTGTGGGACAAGATGATACGCTCTCTTGTGTAGCAAGATGATTAGTTCTCCTGTGAGGCCTGGATTGATGTGTTCTCCATGGCGATTGTAACAAGATTGATGTGTTCTCCTGTGAGGCCTGGATTGATGTGTTCTCCATGGCGATTGTAACAGGATTGATGTGTTCTCCTGTGAGGCCTGGATTGATGTGTTCTCCATGGCGATTGTAACAGGATTGATGTGTTCTCCTGTGAGGCCTGGATTGATGTGTTCTCCATGGCGATTGTAGCAGGATTGATGTGTTCTCCTGTGAGGCCTGGATTGATGTGTTCTCCATGGCGATTGTAGCAGGATTGATGTGTTCTCCTGTGAGGACAGGATTGATTAAGTTCTCCTGTCGAGGCATCCTACCCATGCAGTCTGGGACTCATGGGAAGTACCTCTCATCTGATCAATGAGCAGGGAAATGAAGTTAGGGACCATAGTAGTACCGATGGACGCATCGTTGTATCTACCGTACTCCCTACGCTAGGATGTACTCCATTGATCTGGGATTAATGATACTGGTCTGGGACCAGTGGTAGGAGTTGTACATACTATGACGCTGACTTCGGGTCGGCTGAGACTGGTCTGGGACCAGTGGTACATACTCCGAGACTGACTTCGTGTCAGTGCAGGACTGGTCTGGGACCAGTGAGAGTCGTACATACTATGATGCTAACTTTGGTTCGGTTGAGACTGGTCTGGGACCAGTGTTACGCACTTTGAGTCTGACTTTGGGTCAGTGGAGAATGGTATGAGACATTCTCGATCAATTCTTCTTCTTCATAGTTCAGCAGAGTTGAGCAGAGTAGAGCTAGCAGAACCATCAGCGCTGAGCAGAGCAAAGCCAACAGAGCTGAGCAAAGCAGAGCAGAGCTAGCAGAGCCATCAGAGCTGAGCAGAGCAGAGCTAGCAGAGCCAGCAGAGTTGAGTAGAACAAAGCAAAGCCAGCAGAGCTGAGCAGAGCCAGCAGCGCTGAGAAAAGATGGGCAGAGCAGTGTAGGGCACTGATGGCAGAGATAGTACAGTCGTACATATGGATCAGCGGATGGAGTTCTCCCTAGTTGAGAGGGAGTGTTAAATTGGAAACTAGAGCCAAACTCCATGTGGGTCGGCTTATTTATGGCAGCTGATATTTTTATTGGATCCCTCTCGTCGAGAGGTGTAGGATTGATTGAAAGATCATCCGATTCCGATAAGTATTTATGGAGATATGAATTTATTTTTTTTATGTAATTATAGTCAAGCCGACCAGCTCTTATGTAGGCTCTAGAAGCCCAACCGACGTGTCTATTCATCCCCCTCATTTTAGTATAAATATAAGAGGATTTGATGTCATTTAGACACACTCCTTAAGTGATCTCCTCTCCACGTCTTGGGTTTTTGGAGAAGGAGAAACGTTAAAGAGTACGTTGGGCCAAGTATGATGCCCTAGCTTATATGCAGATGATGCCCTAGCCTACATGCTGTTCAAGAAGCCCTAACACTTCTGAACGCAGTCCTATAATGGAGTCTCCTAACCGCTGTAAGGGAAGACAATACACAGGTGGACTTCATGACTGTATATATGTTCAAGAAGGCATAGACACAGTCATGAAGAAAGCCCTAGCCGCAGGTAAAAGAGGAGACTTAGCCGCAGTTAAGAAGAGCCCTAGCAGTAGTCAAGGAAGAGGGTTGGCCGCAGTCAAAGGAGGCATAAATACGCAGCCTAAAAGGGAACTCTAATCTGCTGTTTAGTGATGCCCTAATCCAGAGTTATGAAGAAGCCTTATCCGCAGCAAAAGGAGGGTTGATCACCAGTGAAACATAAGCCCTATACGCTGTAATGAGGAGGCCCTAATCCGCTGTCATAATGGAGACCCTAGCCACTGTATTGAGAAGAGTTTAGGCAGCAGCAAAAGAAGGCTTCTATACGCTGTCTAGAGGAAATTCATGAAGCCCTAACAGCAGTGAGGAGATCTGGCTGCAGGCAAAAAGGGAGACGTATTACGCTGTGCAGTTTGATGTGTGATTCATCAACTGTCTAAGGAACTTCAATACGCTGCATAAGAAGCCCTAAAGAGCCCTACACGCAGCATTAAAAGGACCCATATATCAGCGTCTAGCAGCATGGAAATCTCTGTGACATTACTGCTGTTTAAAGGCTGATTGGGTCACTGTGTGAAGGGACAAGGTTATAGTTAATTGTTGGGCTAGGCCGCAGGCCATAGCCAGCAGTTGGAGGCCTCTTTAAGTGTTGCGTTCAGACCCTACAAGGCATCATATCATTGGAGATCAGTGTGAAGGCTATCCTCGGTAAATAGGTGGACTGTGGAGAATGTTTGGGGTGCAGTAGCTATCAGATCTTGTGCCCTGACCAGAGATCAAGTTTGCCAAGATATGCTTCAGTCCTTTCAGCATACACAAGTTCCCAGATGGGCAGCCTTGACATGATCAGTGATGCAGCAAAGGAAGGAGAGTTTTATGGAAGGAAAGCTTCAGTATGTTGAGTAATTGGTTGAGCTGTTCTAGGCCTATCATCTGCTGCTTTTTGTCATCTTCATGGTGAAGATCTCTGATGTCTGATCTTCTATTTTGGCAAATCAAGTATTGACTTCAAATGTATTTGTACTATCTCTTTCTCTGCTGAACTTTGAAGATAAAAGAAGATTTGACCAAAGGGTTTCCCCACACATTGTGGGGTTTGTCCCTGGCTCGCGCCATATCTTGTGTCCTCTTGTCTTGGCTTGTCTTCTGCGTTTTATATTTATGTTCTATCTGCAGTTTATCGTAATGTTGATGTGATTGCTAACTGTGAAAATTTAAATAAATTGCTCTAGCATAGAACATACCTAAATTTAACAAGATCAACTTGAATACCTAGCCACAGCTTCATCCTCTGTTTCACCTCCAAGCACATCTACCACATCTCCCAATGTTTCAGTTTCCTCATCCTTCCTACTCCCCCATTCGTTCCAACTTTGCCTCCACAACCCATTTTAGTAGTTCCATCATCCTCATAAGCATCTCCACCCTTACTTACACAATCCGTTGTAACACTTTCATTATCTCCAATAGTCATGGCAAGATTTGCACCTCTTTTACTGCCTGGTAAACTTGCTGCTTTGCCTCAGAACTATGGTCAAAGACTTCCTTTGTTTGATGGAAGTGCAGAAATTACAGCTCAATAGCATGTTGACATGTTAATAGACTTCATTGATTTAGAAGAAATTGACGAGGAGAATGCCAAAATGAGGATTATAGCTTAGAGTTTCTCAGGAGATGCTAAGAAATGGTTTCGAAACATGGCCGCTAATTCTATTAACAGTTCTCAAAGATTGATTAAATTATTCTTAGCTCGTCGGCAAGAGGAGAAAAATCCATTACAGATATTTGTTGAGTATAATTCAATGAAAAGGAACCAAAATGAAACAGTTCAAGAATTCACATCAAGATTTAATACAGTGTACAATTCTATACTTGATGATATGAAGCCTCCTCCTGGTTTGGCTCTTCTTCATTATCCTGATGCTTTCGATCCAGACATGACCTACCAGCTCAGAGAAAGAGACCCCACTACTCCTGAAGAGATGCAACAGAATGCAATCAGTGTTGAAGCCAATTTGCTCATTAAGAAGTCAAAATCAAAGCCAGAGAGAGTAGAGAAGAAAGTTGTCTTCAAAGAAGAGCCTGCATCATCTTCTGATGCAAAGCTTGACAATCTGATAAAAACTATGGAGAGGATTATGGATAGAATATCTATAACTGATCGACAAGATGAACCTTCAATGAGGAATCCTAACTTTCGTGGACAGCAACAACAGCAGTTCAGAAATCGACAAAAAGAGCAGCAAAACCAAGATCCTCAAGGTCAAGTAAGAGCTCCATTCCAGCAAAATTACACTGAAGATCAGGGAGAAGAGGAAGAAGAAATTGTAGAAGCAAATCACTTCTTTTAAGAAGATGAACTGCCTACTTTCCTAACAGATGAAGATCAGTTTTCTGAAGACTCTCTCATACCAAATGATTAGCAATTTGTGTTCGCAAGCGAAAATCTGTGGGCTGATAGGACTAAAGAGTACCAAAGAGGATATCAGAATGCTCTCAGTCATCTCCAAAAGCAATACAATTTGAGGAATAGAAATGTACCTGTCACTCTAACTCAGAAAAGACAAAATCTACAAAAGGACGCACCAAGCAAAGAAACCACTCCTGCAGCCCAGAATAAAGACAAAGACATTGTCATACTAAATTGGGATAGAACAAATGAAGCCTCCACTAGAAATGTGAGGACAGATTAAGAACTGCGAACTGAAAGTCAAAGGAAGGAACCTCGAGCTAAAGGCCAAATAGAAAGGAAGGACATCACTTCAAAAGAGGTAGAAAAGCAATCTAATCTTTTTAGCTTGGAGAATGAAATTTCTAAATTGAAAATAGCCATTCCCCTCACCGAATTGGTAAGGAATGACAAATATAAATTTCAGATTGCAAAGATGCTTAGGGTTGATCAAATGTCTGATACAGTTAATGTAGCTGATGATGAGCCAGCAATCGTTTTTGGCCCAGCCTTAGAAGGAGCTCCTGAAGATAATGGAATTCCTCCTTTTTATTTGAGTCTCAAACTTCATGATTTTATCCTTCATAATGCTATGCTAGATCCTGGCGCCTCCCATAATCTGATGCCTAAAGCCATAATGGATAAACTAGGACTGAGCATCACCCGACCTTACCATGATCTTTATTCTTTTGATTCTGGAATAGTGAAATGCCTTGGCCTTATTAAAGACTTGGTAGTGTCCTTGGACCAAATCCCGGCCAAAAATGTACTTATGGATGTCGTGGTTGCTAATATTCCTCCTATATTTGGCATGTTGCTTTCGAGGTCTTGGGGGGCGAAATTAAAGGGCACTCTGCAGCTTGACTTTTCATAGGCCACTATCCCTGTTTTTGGACAGCTCCGGAAACTTTATAGAGAAAAGAAGATGAAATTTATGATCACCAGTAAGGAGAAGCCAGTCAATCATCCTATACATGTTGTTCATACTAATCTTGACTTTTTCATTTTGTTTAGTGATATCAATTCTGTTGATGACGAAAGTCAGTTAGTGGAAATTTCAGAAGTTCGGGCAACATACATGAAACTATTACAGCAGAAGGTAAAGAGGTTGGCGAGGAATATAGGCAACTTGCAAATCCTATTGAGGAGATTCAAAGAATAGTGCAGAAAACAGAAAGTTTTGAAATAGTTGTTCAAAATCTTGAAAATCAAAAAATTCAGTCTTCAGAAATCCTTTTTCCGGATGAAGAAAATGGTCTTTGGACCATGGAGTTTGATGGTGCATCGGGAAGAGGAGCAGGAATTCGTGTTTGGATACATGGTCCATTACATCAGTCAAACAAAATCCCTCAAAATGTGAGAATGAGTTCTTACAAGTTGGCTTTTGAATGTTTAAACAATGAGGCGAACTATGAGGCATTGGTTGCTGGCCTCAAAATTCTGAAAAAAGTTGGGAGCAAAAAAGATTTTTGTTTATGGCGACTCTGAATTAGTGATCAAGCAAGTCAAAGGGGAATACCAGGCCAAACACCCAAGGATGAGAGCTTATCGCAATGCTGTACTTGATATTCTCAAAACTTTTTCAGAATATACTTTATCTCTTATTCCTAGAACTTAGAACGTCATAGCTAATTCACTCACCACTGCAGCAAGTATGGTGAAGATCCCTATTCATCCTAATCATAAGTACTCCATCCATGTTAAACATCGCCTAGCTGTCCCAGATAATATGAGGTTTTGGCAAATGTTTGGTGATGATAAGTAAATAAACAGTTTTCTGCAATTGGAGGGAGAATTTCATAATTCTCACATTGACGATGCATACAACTTTGATGATCCCAACATCCATTCAGCTGACACTGAAGTATTACAGCTCAAGGACAACAACATTCCAAGAGCCTTGGTGCCTTTGGAAGAGTTATTTGACAGAGATGATATTGCCAAGAAGCCCACCATGGTTCCTACAGAAAAGGGAGTTGAAGATGTAAACATCAGCACAGCTGAAAATCCTAAATCGGTTAAGTTATCAAAGTCTTTATCTCCTGAAAAAAGGGTAAGTATATGCCTTTAATGAAGGAATTTGCTGATGCTTTTGCTTGGGATTACTCAGATCTGAAAGTTTATGACAAAAGTATCATTCAACACACCATTCCTATTAAGCCCGATCAGAATCCATTTCGCCAGAAATTGAGAAGAATCAATCCCAAGTTGCTGCCATCAATTGAAAAAGAGGTAAATAGACTCTATAAGTCTGAAATAATAGTTCCCATTCGGTTCTCTGAATGCATGCCTAATCTAGTACCTGTGAGAAAGAAGACTGGGGAAATTCGTTTATGTATTGATTTCAGAAATCTCAATAAGGTGTCCTTGAAAGACAACTATCCCCTGCCTAAGATGGATCACATACTACAGAGGGTGGTCGGATCCTCTAGGATGTCACTGCTAGATGGATACTCTGTATACAATCAAATTCTGGTACACAAGGACGATCAACGCAAGACAGCCTTCACAACACCATGGGGTACATTTATGTATGCCAAGATGCCTTTTGGGCTAAAGAATGCAAGAGCTACCTTTCAACGGGCTATGGACATAGCATTTGCAAATGAAAAAGATGTATTTCTAGTTATCTATCTAGATGATCTAACAATATTTTCAAAATCTAATGAAGATCAATTGCATCACCTACGGATTGTTTTTCAGAAAAGCAGAAAATTTGGCATCTCACTTAACCCAAAGAAGAGCTTGTTCACCATGGAAGAAGGTAAGCTACTAGGACACATCATCTCTAAAGATGGCATCTGCATTGATCCTGCCAGAGTGGAGGCCATTCAGCAACTAGACTTCCCTAGGAACAAGAAAGAGATTCAGTCGTTCAATGGGAAAATTAATTTTTTGAGGAGATTTATTCCTAATCTAGCTGAGCACTTGAAAGAAATGACAAATATGTTGAAGAAAGACAGCGAGGTAAAATGGTCTTTGGAGGCTAAGAAATCATTTCATGCGGTAAAGTTTGCATTATCTACTGCTCCTATTTTGATTAGCCCAGATTATACTTCAGATTTCATCATTTTTTCTTTTTCTTTTGAGCATACGTTAGCAGCAGTCCTAATGCAGAAAAAAGATCAGAAAAATGAGCAGCCTATAGCATTCTTCAGTCGCACTATAAGAGATGCAGCATTGAGATACAATATCATTGAGAAACAGGCATTGGCGTTGGTAAAATCCCTCAAGGATTTCCGAGTTTATATTCTACATTCACATACCATTGCTTATGTCCCTACTGCAGCAGTAAAAGAAATTCTTGTGCAAACAGATCCTGAAGGCAGAAGAGGAAAGTGGATTGCAGCCATGTTGGAGTATGACTTGGAGATAAAACCTACAAAGCTCATCAAAGGACAAGGGTTAGCCAAACTTATGGCGGAATCAAATCTACATGCACTGGATATTAATTTAATGGCTGCACTATCAGAAGAACCAGAAGAAGACGACCCTTTCCTGCAGGTGTCCGACATGTTCATGTCCTCACCTTGGTACTCTGATATTGTCTGTCTTGCAGCACTTGAATCCTCCTCTGGAAATCCCCAAAGGTAAAGTTAGATCACTGAAACTCCAAGCTTCAAAATATTGTATTCTAGATGGTGTCTTATTTTGGAAAGATCCTGGAGGTGTGCTGCTAAATTGTTTGGTAGAAAATGAAGCTAAAGATATAATGATGGATTTTCATAAAGGAGATTGTGGCGGTCATCATTTTTGGAAAACTACAGCAAACAAGATCTTAAGAGCTGGCTTTTATTGGCCTACCCTCTTTTCCGATGCATATAAAACAGTCATGAGCTACCATGAATGTCAAATTTTTCAAGGAAAGAGGAAACTTCTACCATTACCACTACAACCAATTTTGATATCAGCTCCTTTCCAGCAGTGGGGTCTTAATTTCATTGGCGAAATCCATCCTTCATCTTCAGCACAACATAAATGGATATTAACAGCGACCGACTACTTTACAAAGTGGATTGAAGCTATCTCAACTAGGCAAGCTACTGATTCTGTCATAATTCAATTCCTATTGTCTAATATTTTATCTAGATTTGGCTGCCCACAGAAAATAATAACAGACAACGCTGTTGCTTTCAAATCAAAAAGAATGGTGGACTTTTGTGCCAAATATCATATTGTGCTAGGACACTCTACTACTTATCATCCGCAAGGGAACGGCCTTGCTGAATCTTCCAATAAATCTTTGGTTAACATCATCAAAAAGGTCCTGGAGGTAAACAAAAAGAATTGGCATAAAAAAACTCATCAACGCCTTGTGGGCGAATAGGGTCAACACCAAAAAATCAATAGGTATGTCTCCTTTTCAGCTGTTATATGGAGTTGATACAATATTTCCTTCATCTCTTGCTGTCCCAATAATGAATATCCTATAGGAAATGGATAGTAAAACTAATGACATACAAAGGAGAATAAATCAGATGATTCATTTACACCAGACAAGAGAATAAGTTTTTCAGAACACACCCAAACTTCAGGAAAAGATTAAAAAGATTTATGACCGCAAAACTAAGGAGGACAATTTCAATCTGGGAGATGTAGTCTTTCAGTGGGATGCTAGAAATGAAGACAAATGCAAACATGGTAAATTTGACAACTTATGGAAGGGACCATACAAAAATTTTTCCTTCAGAGGAAAGAACGCTTTCTTGTTGGAAGAAATGGATGGAAAAGATTATTCAGGAGGGGCAACCAATGGTAGGCTTCTCAAGCACTACTATGTCTAAAATCCTGAAAGGTCATCATCATTGTACATACCGGTGTGTATTTTACTTCTATCATTTTAGATAGTTGTCATAAGATTTTGAAGCCCGAAGTGAAGGCCCTAAGGCTCTTTAAATGAGTATTGTTTTTTCTTTCTTTCTATTCAGTTTTTCTGTCATGTCAAAAGGTCTGTCAGTCTCAAGTCAAAAGTCAGTTTTTATACATGTTGACTCCATTGCCCAATGAATAAGGCTACTTGGTCTACGGTGTTCTTGACACCTCCAAGGAGCTGCCATCCCCAGTTGGAGCCAATGTTAGTGTCAGTCTTGTTAGCCTGTCACCTGGATCAAAAATGCTTTTACTATGTTTTTCCAGGCTTTCAAAATCAAATTTTTCTGTTACTAGGTTTACACAGCAAATTTGGTCATTGTATGGTCAGTCTAAAGATGAAGTCATTGTTTGAAAATTCACTCATGTTGGTCGCCTATCACACTTTATGAAGGTGTCACAATGAAAATGGGTCAGTCATCATCATCATTCCATTAGGTCTTAGGTCATCCATTAGGTCACTAGGGTTTCCAAGGTCCATCATTTCCATGAATAAAACCAGCAGTGAGTCAAACATGACAAAGAAACTTTTGAAGAATTGATCTTGATTTTCCACACACTCCTCATATTCTCATGATATCAAAGGTTCCAGAAAAAGAAGCTCCAGCACTCAGGAAAGCAAAAGGACATCTCAGGTTTGCAATGGTAAAGGTAAAATCTGTCTTCATAAAGTGAAAATCAGTTTCTAAAGGAGGGTGGGTCCCATTTCTTTTTGAAAAAGTGAGGAAATTTTCCCTATATAAACTCAAAAAGCCCCATAACTCTTTCATTCATATCCTATTCACTCTTTACCATCAAGCTCTCTCGCCCAAAAAAGCAAAAAACTTGTTTTCCTAGGAGAAATTAGCAATTTGAAGGCGCTACGCGTAGAAGCATTGCGTTGCGCTTAGGAGACAGGCACTACGCATAGAAGCATTGTGCTGCGCTTTGGCGCTACGAGTAGGAACATTGTGCTGCGCGCAGGACAAAGTGCCCCGAAATTCATCAAAACTCTCCCAAACTTCAATTTCTCACTTGCAAACTTGGTTTTACTGACTTCTAAGATAAGGAACAAGTACACCATCATCCTCCATCTTTTGCTTTCCCAATTTCATTTCATGTCAATAATTCTTCAAGTTAGGGTTTGTAGCAAATCCTGCACGGGAAATGATAGGGTAAAAATGGCCATCATAATTTTTTATTTCCAAAACATGTAAAATGATATCCTACTTCTGCATACATGTTTAATGAGCCATTTTTACCATTTTATGCACCTCAAAACAAAGTTTAAACATTCAAAAAGAAAAAACCGTAACTCATTCCTAGAGGTTTTTTGGAAAATTTCATCATAAACCCTCTTGTTTCCACCTGCAAGCACAGCATCCTTCCACTATTTCTCTACTCATTTTCATCTGCTTTCAAAGTCATCTCACCTTTCCTAAGACCCCTCCCATCATTTTGTCAAAATCACCTACATATCACTTCATTTCCATTCACACCTCACATCTTATTTTCACTTCCTACTGCTAGGGCTTTGTGTCATCATGGAGGCAGAATCTTCGCCAGAAAGAAAGAGACAACACAAAGGAGGAAGGATCCTCAGATATGAACCATCAAACTGCAACACAATCAACTCCTATCCTTTCATCAAACAATGCTTTGAGGATGTCCACTGCTTGGAATTTTGCAAAAGGGTGAGTGAGGCAAGATTTCATGAGCAACTAACAGATTGGGTAGCAACACACCTGAAAGGAGAGACTATTTTCATTGCTAGTATTGAGTTCAGTTTCTCAGTGGCCTCCATCTCAATAGCAACTGGGTTACCAGACAATGGCGAATATTGGTTCAAAGGAATGAACCTAGATCTTGAAAACTACAAGCCTTTCTTAAAGATGCCATACAGAGATACACATACTCACCTCTTTCCTTTCAGATATTTATTGGAGAAATATGCCCCTTTAATGAAAACTGTCATGAGGTTCTTCACTTGTGAAGGTAGATTCTCTAGGTTGTATGCCTATCATATTCGCCTCCTAATGCATTTCACATCTCAAAAGCCACTCAACATGTGTAATTATCTATTCAGGAGCATTTCCAAAATGTCTGAAAAGATACAATTAAAGGACAAGGAACACTCCCCAAGCTTGTTCCATCACAGTCTCATCAAAACCATTGTCCTTCACCAGTCGACAGAGAGAGGTATGGCCTGGGAAGCCTTTTTGGAAGCAACCTTGAAATGGCATGAGGAAAATGCAGCATCTCAGTCTCCAAGTGCACCAAAACAACAAATAGAGGTGGGGTCATCTAGCAAAATAATGGAGAAGACTCAGCTATCCAAACCTGAGGTGACTAAAGTGTATAAGAAAGGGCAAAGGCTTGTGTTTTCTTCTCACAAAGAGAAAGGGGCCAAGCCTTCATCGACAAAGGAGGAATCGGCAGCAAAGGATAAAGACGCAGTAGAACATGAGTTTGAACTAATTGATCCAGAGACTGAAGATCAGACCACAAACATGAGACAAACTATCAGGGATAAGGACTACCAAATCAAGGAGCTGGCGATCAATTTGGAAAGGGAAAAGTATGTTATATCATTCCTTGAACAGGAAAACAGTCAACTCAAAGCAAAGGAGTTGATACTAGAAAAGGAAAAAGCTAAGTTAATACAGCAAATCGGCAAAAGTAAGGAGATCAAGACATCAAGCGAGACTGAAGCATCATCGATGAGAGGAAAAAGGAAAAGACCAAGAACAAGAAGCCTCAAGAAATATTTGCAAGAGGAACAAATCCTGCTGAATGAGGATCTTGACCTAGAAGATAAGATCGCCCTAGAGGTTCATCAAGATAAGGAATATTGGCTTAATAGGGTGAATGAACACTTGGAGAAGCTCCTTGAGAAGGCAAACAGAGACAATCAGTTGCTCAAACACATGGCACACCACTGCTAAGCTCAAAACATGATCGCCAATTTCAAAGTGAAACAACTTGAAAACAAGCTCAAGGAGGCCAAAAAAGACCAAAAAGCTGAGGGAAACTTGGAGATGTTTGCTGAAGCATCCATGAAGCTATAAAAAACCTATTTTTACACCTTCCCTCCAATTTTGAGAAAATTCTGAACATTTTGAGTTTTTTGAGAATTTTTTGTCTAAGTTCAGAAATTCAGCTGCTCCAAAAGAGCAGCGCCTTTTTCCTTAGGCCTCCATTTGAGGAAAGGTTTACATTTTTGGAAAGGTCTTGCCATCCTCTAAAAACCCATTTGCCCAAATTTTGCAGAGGTGGCTTGGTTTTGGAGAAAAATGCAAAAAAGTGGCAAAAAACTAGCATTCTGGACCATTTTTTGACAGGCGTTGCGCTTTTGGAGTGACATTGGGAGAATGGATTTTTGAAGGTCTTCCCATGCTCCAAATTCAGAAATTCAAACTGTTCTGGAAACTAGACTTGAAGGGCTAGTTGAACATTTTCTCAGATTTGCATTGTGACCCCTGGAAGGCACCTGAAAATCAGCTCAAAGCCAGTGTTGCGCTTCTGCACTTTCTGTGTTTTTATTTGGAAAATTTCACTGTGTAACATTTCTAGTTTCTAGTCTGATTTAGTCAAAGTCAATATTCTCTATGTAATGGCACTAGTTACGAGGCTAGGTGATGTAGGCATGAATAAATGTACATCATAGGTTGTTTTTGATGTTTATTAGGCCTCATAAAAGAAGCAAACTCCTAAACAAACTCTTCATGAAGTGTTTGAGTTTCACCTTCTCACTCTCACCTGTTGGTTGAGAGAATCTTGGAGTCAGTTCCTCCACCAAGGAATTCGACTCCTGAAGGTGGGAAAGTGGTCTAAGAGAGTCTATATGTATCATTTCACTTCAAGAGAAGAAGGTTGAACTTTTTGTGAAGGAGGCTTGCATTGTAATCATCTTTCAGCTAATACAGATACAGGTTGCAGCTATTTTCAAGGAACTCTAGCCCAGTGAGTTCATGGTGCTTGTACTTCATTCTTTCTATTTTTTCATGGTCTAAACATTGTTATCTACATTATATCTCTTCTTTCTATGAATACCTTGTGATAAAATACTCAGATTTCTTGTTTTTCAAGCTCTGTTATCTGATTTTCATAGTTTTGTGTTTTGTCTTCCTAAGATAATGAAATCATGTTTATTTATGCTCATTAGTTTCTTCCACACTATATCCTCTATACTACACCGACAAATACTCAAATTACACCATGGCTTCTGACATCTAGCTCCTTCTTATGTTTCCTCCTGCATTCCCACAGCCTAGACCTACTTGTGGCTCCAAACCCTAAGTTTAGCAAATGCTTAAAAAACCAAATTTTCACAAACAAACACACATATCTAGCCTAAAATTCATTTCCTTTGAAGTCATATCACTAATAAGAGACTTGGAGAGATCCCTCTCACGCTCCGTAGGGCTAGCTACTGAGCTGAAGTGGTTTTGAGGTTACCCTTGTCGATTTCCTTTTCAGCCTAGGAAATTGTAAGGACTAACACTAGGGTTTTGGATTCTCAGACCCGCGAGGGTTGAACTCTGTAATATGATATTGTGGCTCATAACTCTGTAATTGAATGACTATTATCTTAGATTGTATTACTTTACACAGGTAGATCTTGAGACTATCACAGAAATGGAGGTGATTCCTGCTTCTTAGCATTACCATATGTTTTTCCTTCTGTTAATTCCATTATGTTCATATTCTTCTCTGCATGTGTGCTACAATAGCTGATAAAAATTATTTCATGCTTCCTTACAGATCCATGTGTATTGATTTATTAATGCATAATGCCTGTATGAAGGGTTGAAGTATATCTTTAAACTGCTCTATAAGAATCATAGCACCCATCTTCTCTCCAATCCATTAATTCTGCTTGTAACTCAAACAAGTGTAGAATTTCCCATTGCTTACAGCTCTATATGTTCAATATAGAATTTTGGATGTTTTGGGCTCTATATGATGAGTTATGCTTTCTCCTAATCCTCTTTCATTTACTCAACAAAGCCTATTAAGTTGTAATTCCCTTTGAAGTAATCGGCCTCTGTTGTTCTATGTGATACTACTGGGAACTGTGTTTGTGAGGGAGTACCTGAAATCCATAACTCATACCTTTGGAGGAATGAACCAAGCCCCCTCATTATCTTTCATTACGTAACAATTGGAGTGTTGCAAACCCCTCTCATACCATCTTACAAGCACTCCTCTATTTAAGATGTCCTAAGCACTGGTCTACAATCAACCCATACAATTTGTCTAGGGAGCTTTCCTTGCCTCCTGTTGCACTTGCGCTGCATGGTGCAAGATTTAGCCACAACATCTTTCTGGCGTTGTTGTTGGGGAACAAATTAGAATATTTTTCCCTGGGTACGACAAAGCTTTACATTTCCCTTGTTAGGTGAGCTAGGGAAGTGTGGGTTGAAGATCTCTCACCTTGGCGACTCCACTGTCAATTTTATGGTAAACATCCTGGCGACTCCACTGTCCATATCTCTATTTTGATCATCCTGGCTTTCAAACAGCCCCATACTCACTCTGATGTTGCAGCAACCAAAGATTTCCCTACCTTTGAACCTACAATCACTCATATAGGGAGGTTTTCGAGATGGCCATTCCTGCATTCCTGGCCAACAAATTTGCCCCACTGGATTTCTCTTCTATTGCTGGTTATCCCAATCATGTCCCTGCATTTCATGAATGGAATACCTATTTGCCTAGATTCGGTGGAAGCACAGCTAGAAGGCCTGACCAACACCTCAAAGAATTTCATGAATGCATGGAACAACAGGGCATTTTCCTTGAAGATGTACAAATGAAATTGTTCATGTATTCTTTAGAGGAGGGTGCTAGAGTCTGGTACAGAACAATACCTCGTGGCAGTATATCTTCCCTGAGATGTTTTCATATAGCATTCAATCACTATTGTAAAGAATTATATCCACCGAATGCTCTATTTGAAGATTGTTGTGCGCATTTTAACGATGAAGACATTCCTGAGGTCGAAGACCCGACTGAAGATGTTTGTGGAGCTCCACTCCAAGAAAACATCCTCTTGCATCAAGAAGCATCACCCACTGAGCTAGAAGGTGAAGAAAGAAATATCATCGAGCTTCCTACAAACCCTCAGGGGTCTGATTCGGCCGAATGCGATGTTTCCCCTTCTTATGATGAATACGACTTTGGTGAAGAGTCAAGTGATGCAGAGCCACAATGCTTCCAGTCAGGGGAAGTTGCGCAAGAAGAGGAAGCCCATCAAGAAGTCAGCGAAGAGCCTCCAGTTTGCAATGCTCATCCTTCACCTGGAGAACAAGATCGAGCCCCCCCTCCAATTTGTGATTCATATTATTCAGAGGAGGGAGAGATGGTCGCCGAGGTCCAGAAGGAGTCGTTTACTAGCAAGTGGGGAGAAGGCTCCCAACAGCAACAAGCTTTTCCAGAAAATTCTAAAGTTGTGGAGCCGAGAAGTGTTTGTGGCTGCCCTGGCCAAGAGGATATTGGTCAGCAGATTGTTCATGAAAAAGAGGCAGCTACAAACATTCCTTGTCTATTCCATGACCCTGTGGCTGCGTACATGAGCCTATTCTTAAGTCAGCAACAGAGGTTATTTCTAGAGCATGTATCAGGATCCTTGTTTGAAGATTTTTTATGGTGCATGCCTGTTTTAATTTCTCTTTTTCAACAATATGAAGGCATGTGGTCCAGTACTCTTATGCTGGCCTGGCTATATTGGAGAGTTGAACATACTTAGCTGAATTAAGTACTGTGCATAAGTAGGATTGTACATAAATAAGCTCACTAACTGAGCATTTACTTTTCAGTTGTTAGAATTTTTATTTTCTACATTTAGATTGATGAGGAAAGTCCCATGGAGATTTTGTTGGTTACAAAGCTCATATATTACTGACTCCATGCCCAACGGTGAAGGATACTGGTCTGCAAGTTCTCAGCACCTTCCTAGCAAAGCACTGTCCCCAATAGGAGTCTATGTTATCACTCACTGCGTCATCACTCTTCAATTGCCTCAAATACACAAAAGCAGTAAAGTTGGATGCCAATTTTTGAGCCACGTAAGCTATCAGAGCTTAATCAGTCCCTCCATTGCCTAGTGCTCAGCAAGAGCTTTCCAACGGTATATGGAAGTCCAAAAATGGACTCTTGGAGCAGAAGATAAAGAATTTTGAAGATTACCTTGGAAAAGCCCAACAAATAAAGAAAAATGGCTAAGTGTTGAAGAAAAATCGCAATCGGGACTTGGGACAATTCATCGCAATCGCATATCGGCGTCAGCGGGTCCAAGCAGGCAAGAAACACTGGCAGAATGAAAAGCAGCGATCTGTCGATCGTCGATATCGCATATTAGCAATCGGCGAGTCCGGGGGGAGCATTTATCGCAATTGGCCATCGACACGATCCCTAGGGCACACAACTAAGGTTATCGGCACGTCGCAGTCCCGAATGTCGATATCGCATCTCACATCCCGCATCCCTCAGGTCCCCCGCATCCCGCAAATCCAGCAGTCCTGCAGTCACAACATACTCCAAACCATGCGGGGGCCGATTTGCAATATATTGTTGCACCGTCAGGGAAGGGCCGGAAAGAGTTAACAAGGAAAGCATGACAAAATAGGAGTGGGTGGCACCCCTTCTCCCTCCTCCATGTGGCAGGTTCCTGCATCCCGGTGACCTCACAATCCCGCATCTCAACAGTCTAGCAATCCCGCAAGATAGGCGTATCGGCAAGTTCCAAATCTGAAGGACCGTATGGGGGCCGATATTGTAATTTAATGCAAAATCATCAAGGGGACCGAAATTCGCTAACAAAGGAAATGCCTGCAAAACAGGGCTCGACGGGCCCCTTTCTCTCTCCTTCAGGGGGGCAATGTGGCGGCCTCTGCTTGGTCCACCAAGCTGACACGACAGCTGACGTCAACAATGAAGTGGCAAGTATGGATGGTGATGTGGAAAGTGGACACGTGTCACTCAGTTTCAGCTTTTTCAGGGTCAAATGGGGCCATTTCCAGATGAAACATGTCACCTCTCACAGGGTGACACATGGCAGTAACGACGTCAACAATCGACAATTGGCAATCAGCGATTGCGCAATATAAAGCTTTCTCTTCCGCCGAAATTCCTTCCCGACTGCGATTGCGATAAGGAAAGAGGCCCCCAGATGCGATAAGTTATTGTGATCCATTTGATAAGGTTTTCACATCCGAACCAATCAGCCTATGCTATGGAAAAAGGGTAAAGAGTAGTGTTGTGAAAATCGCGATTTTATCGTTTGTAAAAATCTCTGTTTTCCCACCCCGGTTTTTAGTTTTTCCTTATTTCTCCCATGTGGTTAAATGTCCATTCCTATAACCATACATTTAACAAACTGAAAAAAATAAATATTGCTGAAAACACAAATTCTAGAAATTTTTCAGAATGCTGGAAATTGCAGAATTAAAAATCAGCAATCAAAAACAGCCATTAAAACACTGATATTTTTGGTCAACTTGACCCTGGAAAAACCCCCTACAACTCTTGGGGAAAACCAGTTTGAGAGCTCTTCTTTATTTCTGAAAATTGCCTTTTGCAGTGAGAATTATTCAGCAAAAAATCAGCAAGCAAATTTACAACTTATCTCATTTCCCGTGCCATACAGCAATCTGGAAATTACAGCAAACAGGACAGCAATAAATGCTGTACAGCCTCCGTTTTGTGTGCAGAAAAATCAGCAAACTGCTCCTCGATTTTTGTGCAAAAATCTGTCTTTCACTATGTGCTGAATCAGCTGTACAAATCTGCTCAACTGCTGCCTTGGAATGTGTGCCAAGCTGCTGTCTCCTTCTCCTCCCTGCTCAGAAATCTCTCTTGCTCTCTTGCTCTCCTTCTCCCAATCTGCTCATGAAAGAATGAATGACCTTTTCCTCCTTTTCCTCCTTTAATATAACTCCAAGTGACTTTTGGGTGATCCAAGTGACTTTTGGGTGATCTCTAAATCCAATGGCTGAAATAGATTTAGATCAATGGCTGAGATTAAATGTTCATTTAAATCTCACTTTCTATTTTTTAATTCACCCCACTTTAATAAAGACCCACTTAGTCATTTATTTCCAAAGTCACTTTTCCTTTCTAATTTTTCATTTACTTTATAAAAGTTACTTTAAAATTAGACTTAGTAACTTTATCACTTAAAGTCACTTTTAAATTAGATTTAACTTTATAAAATTACAAAGTCACTTTAGGAGAAAAATTAAATTCTTTTGGACACTTTTCCCTAGGCCAAAGATCAAAGCCTAAGGGAACCACCTGTCCTCCGGTACCAAATTTCAACACTCCCTCTTACCGAGGAAGGTGTTCCTCACCACACCCATCTTGTCTCTGAAGTAGACATGCTTGCCCCGTGGTAAGGCTTTGGTAAGAATATCTGCAACCTGCTCATCAGTGGAAATATACTCAAGTTTCACAACTCCCTTCTGAACATAGTCTCTGATGAAATGATATCTGATCCCGATATGCTTTGACCTGTCATGAAATACTGGATTCTCCGTGAGTTTAATGCAACTCTGATTATCACAGTAAATCACTGAAGGTCTCAACGGCTGACCAAATAAGCCAAACAACATCTTGCGAAGCCAGATGGCCTCACAACTAGCTAGACTGGCTGCCATATACTCTGCTTCCGCTGAACTCAGTGCTACTGACTGCTGCTTCCAGCTGAACCATGACACTACTGCTGAACCCAACCCAAAACAACACCCTGAAGTGCTCTTCCTATCAGAAGCACAACCTGCCCAATCAGAATCAGTGTATCCTGCCAATCTAACTCCATCTCCCTGCCTGTAGTCCAGACCATAATCCACTGTCCCCTGCAAGTACCGCAAAATGTGTTTTGCAGCCACCCAGTGAACCTTCCTAGGCTCACACATAAACTGACTCATCGTGTTGACTGCAAAACAGATATCTGGTCTAGTGTTGACCAAATACATCAAGGAACCAATCAGCTGCCTGTACAATGTGGGATCCACCAACTCGGAATCCGAAGCATGAAGCTTCTTCCAGTTGGTGATCATCGGTGTCGACATAGGTCTACAATCCTCCATGTGGAATTTGCTAAGGATGTCCACAATATACTTCCCCTGCCCCAGGAAGAAATGCCCCTCCTCCTGCCACACCTCCAAACCCAAAAAGTAATGCATCAGGCCGATGTCCTTCATCTCAAACTCCGCCGCAAGATCTCTCTTGCAGTGCTCTATGAGTCTCTCTGCACCTGTAATGATCAAGTCATCCACATACAGCACCAGAATGAGAGGCTCCTCACCAATCACAATAAAGTAAAGGTTCGGATCTGCCTCACTCTTTGTGAAACCCATCCCCTGCAAGTATGTATCTATCCTGGAGTACCAAGCTCTGGGAGCTTGCTTCAGGCCATAAAGGGCCTTCTTCAGTCTGCACACATGGGACTCCTTCCCATGCACCTCAAAGCCCTGTGGCTGCTCAATGTACACCTCCTCCTGTACGAAGCCATTGAGAAATGCGGTCTTCACATCCATCTGGTGGATCTTCCAACCCATCTCTGCTGCTATCGATATAATGGAGCGGATCGAAGTATATCGAGCCACGGGAGCGAAGGTCTCCTCATAATCAACTCCCTCTACCTGGGAGAACCCTCTAGCCACAAACCTCGCTTTGAATTTCTCAATGCTGCCATCTGCAGCATGCTTTACCTTGTAAAGCCATCTGGAAGTAACCACGGATTTTCCCTCAGGCCTCGGCACCACCTCCCAAACATCATTCTTCATGATAGAAGAATACTCCTCCTGCATGGCCTCTCTCCAGACCTGCTGGCTAGCTGCCTCATAGCTAGAAGGCTCAGAGTCAAGGATGCTGGTAACCATCGCCATATAGCTACAAAACCTCTCAGGTGGTCTACTCTCTCTGACCGGCCTCTTCGGCTCAGCAACAGATGTGGCATCTCTCAAGGTGTCCTGAAGCCACTTGGGCTTCCTCTTCCCTGAGCGCACTTCTCCCACTGGAGAATAAAACTCCTCCTCCTCATCATCATCAGTAGCCTGAACTCCTGACTGTCTGTCTGTTGTCCTCCTGCCTGCACCTGAACCTGTAGAAGCTGAGGTACCGTGTGAACTGTCCATCAGTGGACTCCCTAGTGAACTGCTCTGTGAACTGCTCTGCATGCTGCCCGGAGCACCACCCCTCTGGCTCGGCGAGCCACTGCTCACTGATGGACCTGACATCCTCATAGATGTACCTCCGGATCCTCCTGATCCCTGCCCACTAGATCCCTGCGACTGACTCAACTGCTGCTGAGGGTCTAGCTGATCCAGATACTCTAACTCCCGTGACCTCCTAAAGGCCCTGTCCTCCTCGAACTTCACATCCCGTCTGACAACAACTCTCCTCTGTGCAGGAATGTAAATCAGAAAGGCCTTTGAGGTCTCGCTGTAGCCCACAAAGATACCCTTCTCTGTGGTGGGCTCTAGTTTAATCATCTTCTCCTTGGGTATATAGGAGTATGTTATGCATCCAAAGATATGAAGATGACCAATATCAGGCTTCTTCCCAGAAAAAGCCTCCTCCGGAGTCATGTGCCCCAAGGCACGATGCAGACTCCTGTTCTGCAAGTAAACAGCTGTGTTGCAGGCTTCTGCCCACAAGAACAATGGCAACCCCTGATCATGTAACATGGCTTTGGCAGCCCCTATGATGGATCTGTTCTTCCTTTCTGCAACTCCGTTCTGCTGGGGGTTGTAAGGAACAGTGAACTCCCTCCTAATGCTTGCCTCCGCACAATAGTCAACAAACTCTCCAAGGGTGTACTCTCCTCCATTGTCCGACCTCAAGGACTTGATCTTTCGACCTGTCTGAGTCTCCACAAGAGCTCTGAACTCCTGAAACCGCTTGAAGACCTCACTCTTGGTCTTCAAAAAATAAATCCAGGTCCTCCTGGAGTGATCATCAATGAATAACACATAGTACTCATATCCACTCAAGGAAACATGAGACATCCGACCGCTCACATCGGAATGAATCAAATCAAGTATCCCCGTCGCTCTGTTGTCACTGCTGGGAAAAGGGGATTTGGCAAACTTGCCCATCGCACAACCTCTGCAAGTATCAAAGTGATCAGTACTGAAATCTGGCACACCTGTAGTGATCTCCTGCAATGTCCTCAAGGCTCCATGATACATATGTCCCATCCTGCGGTGCCAAATCTCACACAGCTCAGAACTGCTAGCTCTGCTGTCGGTACTACTGCTCAATGCCAAAAGGGGTTGGAATGCAAACTTGTACACCTTTGCATTGCGTACACCTATCACTCTAGCTGAATCAGCTGGAGTGCCCCTGGGATACATCAACACCTGTCCTCCCCTGAATAGTACCTCATATCCTCTGTCCTCCAAAGCTGAGACGGATATGAGGTTCTTCCTCATCCCTGGCACATAAAGAACCTCTGACACCTTCAAGGGAGGTTTGGACTCCCTCTGAAATGTCACTGTCCCCACCCCGACTGCTCTAACAACTCTGTCATCACCGAGTACTACCTCAATATCAGTGCCACTCTCTGAAAGCTCTGAGAAGTACTCACGGACTCCTGTCATATGACGTGAAGCCCCACTGTCCACATACCAGATACCTGAAGATGCTCCGCTAATCGAGGGAAAAGCATGCTCCCTCTGAACCTGTGTGGCAGGTGATCCTACACTAGAGGACTCACACTTAGTGAACGCAAACTCCCGGTCAAAACGACCTGCAAAGTCCTCAATCTTTGCTGAAGCTGCCACGTCCTGGTTCTTCCCCTTCTTCTTCTTCTTCTCCGGACACACAACTGCATAGTGTCCCATCTTTTGACAATTCCAACACTTCACCTTGGAATAGTCCTTTTGTGTGTTCCCCTGTTTACCTTTACCTTTGCCTTTGCCCCCACCACTGCTTGTGGAAGCCTGCTTCTTCCCTTTGCCTTTCTTGCCTCCTGCCACCAGTGCTACGTCCTCATCCTGCTCAACTGGCTTGGCTGCCCCAAGCTGTCCTTTTCTGATCTCTGTCTGAATACAATCATCTCAAAACCTCTCCCATGTGGGAAGGGTCTCACGTGCACAAACCCCATCAGCAAAGTTCAACCATGAACGGGGGAGGCCATTCACTGCAATACGCACCAACTTAGTGGATGGAATGGCCTCTCCAATCGCTGCCAACTCATCTCTCACATTGGTAATCTTTGTGAAATATCCAGCTGCACTATCATTCCCCATCTTAATGTTCTTCAGCTTCTCCTTCAGGACCATCTTCCGGTTCTCATTGGTACTCTGGTAGAGATTGGACAATGTTGTCCACATCTCATGGGCATTGCTCTTTCCTCTCACATGAGGAATGCAATGGTATTTGATTCCGTCTAGAATCAGCCTCTTACCCTTATTGTTCTTCTTTTTATACTCAGCCAACTGAGTAACATCAGTGGGCACAACAACAGGGTTCTGTGCGGTATGCACCATGATATCCCAGACTTCTGCCTCCTCAAAGATACTCTGCATTCTCTCCTTCCAAACGCTGTAATTTATATCCCCATCCAGCCTATCCTCCACCCTCAATCCCAATGACATCCTGCTGTCCTAAAACTGAAAAATAGCACTGTTGTAGTAAAGATAAAACTGTTGTTTATGAAAAAATCAGTTTGCTGGAATTTTCTGAGTGAAAAATCAGCAACTGTAATTTTTCCTTTTGCTGTCCCAAACTGCCCTTCAGCACTCAAGCTCTGATACCATGTAAAAATCTCTGTTTTCCCACCCCGGTTTTCAGTTTTTCCTTATTTCTCCCATGTAGTTAAATGCCCATTCCCATAACCATACATTTAACAGACTGAAAAAAATAAATATTGCTGAAAACACAAATTCTGGAAATTTTTCAGAATGCTGGAAATTGCAGAATTAAAAATCAGCAATCAAAAACAGCCATTAAAACACTGATATTTTTGGTCAACTTGACCCTGGAAAAACCCCCTACAACTCTTGGGGAAAACCAGTTTGAGAGCTCTTCTTTATTTCTGAAAATTGCCTTTTGCAGTGAGAATTATTCAGCAAAAAATCAGCAAGCAAATTTACAACTTATCTCATTTCCCGTGCCTCACAGCAATCTGGAAATTACAGCAAATAGGACAGCAATAAATGTTGTACGGCCTCCGTTTTGTGTGCAGAAAAATCAGCAAACTGCTCCTCGATTTTTGTGCAAAAATCTGCCTTTCACTATGTGTTGAATCAGCTGTACAAATCTGCTCAACTGCTGCCTTGGAATGTGTGCCAAGCTGCTGTCTCCTTCTCCTCCCTGCTCAGAAATCTCTCTTGCTCTCTTGCTCTCCTTCTCCCAATCTGCTCATGAAAGAATGAATGACCTTTTCCTCCTTTTCCTCTTTTAATATAACTCCAAGTGACTTTTGGGTGATCTCTAAATCCAATGGTTGAAATAGATTTAGATCAATGGCTGAGATTAAATGCTCATTTAAATCTCACTTTCTATTTTTTAATTCACCCCACTTTAATAAAGACTCACTTAGTCATTTATTTCCAAAGTCACTTTTCCTTTCTAATTTTTCATTTACTTTATAAAAGTTACTTTAAAATTAGACTTAGTAACTTTATCACTTAAAGTCACTTTTAAATTAGATTTAACTTTATAAAATTATAAAGTCACTTTAGGAGAAAAATTAAATTCTTTTGGACACTTTTCCCTAGGCCAAAGATCAAAGCCTAAGGGAACCACCTGTCCTCCGGTACCAAATTTCAACATCGTTTTATCGCGAGTTTTTCAGCAGAACAAAAATATCGTGAGTTTTATTCGAAATTATCGCCGGTATTTTTTTTGCCCGATTTTTTGGAAATTATCGCGATTTTTTGGAAAAAAATCGCGAGAAAATCGGAAATTATCACGGGCAGTCGGGGCAGCGAGGTTTTATAAGGGATGTTAAATGTTTGAAATGCAATTTTTTTTTAAAGAAACAAATAATTTTTGAGTGGGGCAGCTTAATGATCAAGTCTAGGCCCTAGTATTGATATGCTATTCACGGTAATGTTAAATTCTTAAAGTAAAAGTGGCATTCTCCTTAATCTTCATTTTTATCCTTTTACTTAAATTTTTAACATTACCAGGAAATGACTCGGGATGTTTGAGAGTGGTTCCGGCCTCATTGGATTTCATATGGAGAAAGTAGAATTTTAGGTTTCATTCAAAATCCAGCAGACTTTTCAGTTTTTCAGGATTTCAGGATTGGGAGATTGTAATGTTTCCAGGTGACACCACCTGCCCGAGCTACCCCTGCCACCAGTAGAAGGCGTGGTCTACCTCCTATAGCTCCTACTTCTAGTTCTTCAGCTTCTAGAGCATAGCAGACTCCACTGCCAACTCCACCAGCACCAGCATCTACATCTAGAGGGAAAGGGAAAGTTGTGGCATTTTCTCGCAAGATGGGCAGAGGAAATCAATAGGATTAGACTTCAGTTATTTTCTTCATTTTATTGTATATGACATTATGACATGATGAGATACATTATTGTATTTTTTGTTGATATTTTGAGGCTGAGTTGGGACTCAGGAGTCAGGACTTACTATTCAGGACATGATTCAATGTTATGTGTGATTTTAGCACTAGAAATGATATTAAACACCTTATATATTAGTTCTTTTATCATATATATGTGTCAATGTATTTATTTTATGTTGTAGATGGTTTAGATATTAAAAAAATTGAAAAATAAAAGAATATTTTTGTACCAAACAATTTTTTCCCGATAATTATGATTTTTTCCTCGCGTTGATATTATCCCGATAACGATTAATGCAACATTGGTAAAGAGCCGCCCTCCCCGTGTTGCGATTACGATGTCCTGGTTGGGCCCAATCCCGTGTATTGGCGATCGCAGTTGTCCAGGGGGGAAAGCCTAACGAAAAATGCACTCAGCACCGGGATGTGAGATTCTGATTAACAAACGAAATAAGGCCCCCACGCAGTTGTCAAAATCCTTAGCACCCAAAGGGCTAAGCCCTGGTCATAGCCCCTGTTCATATGATAAGAAAACCACCAAGGGCCTGAAAGCATAGGGGGCTAAAGGGTAAGATCAAAAATGCCCACCTGTTTGATATATTTTAAGGTAAAAGGCCCGCGGCCGAGAAACTTCGTTGTTACACTATAGAAGGGCCCCGAGGGCACGTACAGAGCTTTAAAGGTGGATGGGTCGGCAGCCCCGACATTGAATAAAGTAGGGGGCAGTGCATAAATGACAATATGGGGGGCTTCTACGGAGACTTAATGCCTCGGCATGGAGTCTCGCTCCTCTGCACAGTGCAGCACTGCCCAGAAACACTCCATCCCTTCTCCACCGAACAGCTCACCCACACAGTAAAGGGTAGAATTGACATAAGTCGGCCAAGCAGCAGTGAACCGCCTCAAGCAGCCGAAAAGAGCAGGATGATAGTAGGGACGTGGCTCTATCCAAGGCCTCCACTGAAGCAGCAAGGGGACACCTCCTCCTTCCTCTCTCAACTTTTTTTCTTTGAGCATTTATTTATGTATTTTTCCAAGAAAGGGATTTGATCCCTGTTGTAATCTTAGGTAGGTGGTAGCAGAGCCTGATAAAGCCGAGATAGCTAGTCTAGCATGACAACTGGGGCTCAGGCTCAGATATTTTGATTATAATTCAAAGCTCTTCCCCTCTTCTTATAAATAGGGGGATGAAACATAATACTAGGGATCCGGACTCTCAGACTCGCGAGGGCTGAACTCTGTGATACCATATTTTGGCTCATAACTCTGTAAGTGAATGACTATTATCTTAGATTGTATTACTTTACACAGGCAGATCTTCAGACTATCACAGAAATGGTGGTGATTCCTCCTTAGCATTAGAGGATGTTTTTCCTTCTCTTAATTCCATTATGTTCATATTCTTCTCTGCATGTGTTCTACAATAGCTGCTAGAAATTATTTCATGCTTCCTTACAGATCCATTTGTATTGATTTATTAATGCATAATGCCTGTATGAAGGGTTGAAGTATATCTTTAAACTGCTCTATAAGAATCATAGCACCCATCTTCTCTCTAGTCTGTTAATTCCACTTGTAACTCAAACAAGTGTAGAATTTCCCATTGCTTGCAGCTCTATGTGTTCAATATAGAATTCTGGATGTTTTGGGCTCTATATGATGAGTTATGCTTTCTCCTAATCCTCTTTCATTTACTCAACAAAGCCTATTAAGTTGTAATCCCCTTTGAAGTAATCGGCCTCTGCTGTTCTATGTGATACTACTGGGAACTGTGTGTGTGAGGGAGTACCTGAAATCCATAACTCATACCTTTGGAGGAATGAACCAAGCCCCCTCATTATCTTTCATTATGTGACAATTGGAGTGTTGCAAACCCCTCTTATACCATCTTACAAGCACTCCTCTATTTAAGATGTCCTAGGCACTGGTCTACAATCAACCCATAGGCTGTCTCTAGGGAGCTTTCATTGCCTCCTGCTAGACTTGTGCTACGTGGTGCAAGATTTAGCCACAACATGTTGAATACGATCATGATCCTCTGCGACAACCAGAGTGGGATCTGATTATCAGAGAATCCCATGTTTCATGATCGCTCCAAGCATATAGATATCAGGTACCACTTTATCCGGAATATGGTACAATGAGGAGCAATAAGGCTCCATCACATTGGGACTGATGAGCAGGTCGTCGATATTCTGACAAATCCCTGAGGAAGGTCAAGTTCTTGGCCTTTCGAAAATGACCTGGAGTCGTGGAGAGACCCTCTTATGAGGGTCTTGTATGAGATGGACATTGAGCTCTGGGAGCTCCGGAGGGCTTGGGGTACTTCTTGGAGCAATGAGCAACCATAGGGTGAGTGGTTCAACCTTCCACTAGTGGTTTGTTGTGTACAGGGTGAGTGGTTTAGCCTTCCCCTGCGATACCCCTTGGCAACATGTAAGCAAGATGAGTGGTTCATCCTTCTCCTGCTGAGACATCCTACACATGCAGTCTCGAACTCATGGGAAGTCCCTCTCATTTGGCCAATGAGTAGGGAAATGAGGATAGGGACCATAGTACTACCGATGGACACATCGTGTACTACCATACTCCCTATGCTAGGATGACTGATATTGATCTGGGATCCATTAGAACTGACTTCGGGTCAATAAGAGTGGTATCAGACACTCTCTTTTGATTGGAACTGACTTCGAGTTAGTAAGAGTGGTATGACACACTCTCCTTTGATTGGGATTGACTTCGGGTCAGTAGAGAATGGTATGATACATTCTCAATCACTTCTTCTTCTTCATAGTTCAGCAAAGCAGAGCAGTGCATTGATGGCAGAGATAGTACAGATTTGCAGATGGATTAGCAGATGGAGTTCTCCCTAGTTGAAAGGGGGTGTTAAAATTGGCAACTAAGGCCAAACTCCACATGGGTCATCTTATTTATGACAGTTGATATTTTTCATGGATTCCTCTCTCCGAGAGGTGTAGGATTGATCTAAAGATCATCAATTCTGACATGTACAAATGAAGTTATGAATTTATTTTGATTATGGGTCATCTTATTTATGACAGTTGATATTTTTCATGGATTCCTCTCTCCGAGAGGTGTAGGATTGATCTAAAGATCATCAATTCTGACATGTACAAATGAAGTTATGAATTTATTTTGATTATGGGTCATCTTATTTATGACAGTTGATATTTTTCATGGATTCCTCTCTCCGAGAGGTGTAGGATTGATCTAAAGATCATCAATTCTGACATGTACAAATGAAGTTATGAATTTATTTTGATTATGGTCAAATTGTCAAGGTCGGCCAGCAAACTTATGTAGGCTCAGAAGCCCAACAGTCACATCTATTCCTCCTCAACGTTGCATTTAAATAGAAGGTGACTTGACCTCATTTGGACACACTCATCTTCACACTTCTCTCTCTCTCTTTCCTCATTAATTGGGTACAGATTTCTGGGCCTCTATCTATCCACACGTCCGAAATTTTAAGAGGCCGAAATTTTGAGAGACCGAAATTTCAGAGAGCGAAATTTCAGAAGGCCACAATTTCAGGAGAGCGAATTTCTGGACAGTTTGACCAAGCGTTGACCAGCATGTGTTGACCAACGTTGACTGCAGCTAGGGATGACTGCAGATGGGTTGTTTGACCAGACTTTGACTGGGTTGAATTTTAATGCTTTGAGGGTTATTTTATCTTGCTGTTTGGAGGCTGAAGGTCACCGATTTGTTGATGATCAAATTTGCCCTATTGAGCAGCGTTGACTTTTCTGGTTAGGGCTCTTTTGTTGCTATAAATTACCAGATTTGTAAATTGTACTATCTCTCTCTGCTGAACTATTGAAGACTAAAAGAAGATTTGATCAAGGGTTTCCCCAAATTAGAGTTTGTCCCTAGCTAGTGCCACATCTTGTGTCCTCTTGTCTTGTCTTGTCTTGTCTTCTATTGTTTATGTTTATGTTCTATCTACATTTTACTATCATGTTGATGTGATTGCTAATCTGAATATTGGTACTGGGCTAATAAAGAAATTGAAGTAAAATTGCTCTAAAGCATAAAACATACCATTGTTGCCTAAAATTAACATCATGGCACCCCTTGGACTTTATCAGGCCTCCTCAAAGGCCCGATGACTCACTTTATTGATCATTCAACCCTCTTGAGAGGCTTATTCATGTATTATTGAGCTATTTGGTGGGATTATGACCAAAAGTATTGTTATTATGCACAATTTAGTTAAATCGAATTCATTAGAGAGTGAGATGATTCATTTTCATCATCATCACTTGGATTGGATCATTCTCCCTTGTGAGATTTTCGCTATTCTTTTTGGAGGACAAAATTGGATGGATGGAAGAATTTTGATGTTTGGATTTCTTCATTTTTGTCTTAGAGATTCATTATTGGCATATGATGATGATTGGATATACTTGTTCTTACATGTAATTACTCTTTTAAGGCTATTTTGTCACTTTTTTTATGTCACATGCATGTTGCTGGGAATTTTCGCTACACCAGACTGAAATTTGTTGCTTCTCTTATGTGAAACGGTGGAAATTTGTCTTTTTATAGTGTTACATCATGTCATGGGCCATGTATGAATAAGTGAATGTTCCTAGAGATATTTTGTCTAAATTTTATCTTGATAAGTCATCATATATTTCATATTGAAATGTAAAGACCTTGAGCAATTATCCCATGCCCTAATTGCCATGCAAAATTGTTCTAAAGGCCTCCTTGACGAAGTGAAATCATCCCAAGCATTGGAATCTTCTTGACTCCATTTCTCCCAAAGGATTAGGCACTGATCCTCCATAGGTGATAACTTTAAAGCATATTTTTCTCCTTTCTCTTTCTCTTCTAGGCCTAGCCTCCATAGGTGACATAGGGTATTGATTTTCTCACGTTTCACACATCCAAAAAATTTGATCTCTTGCCCTCTACTGCGCTAATGTGTCTCCTAAGTGCCCTACAATTTTGAGGCAATATCGACGATGGGATCTTGATATATTTCAAGCCCTAGCTCTGAGATCGATTCTTGCCCTTGGTTTCCTTTGGCTAGTGACCTCATTGGGATCATTGCATCAAGCTCAAAGAAAATTTCTATTTTGATCCCTTTCTCCCCCTCAATTAGTTCAAGCACACCCTTGGTTTATCAATTCCATCCCCTTGACCTAATTTTGGGTCTACTTGGTCTTGTGTGGTCCCACTTCTTGTCAAAGCTAATTCTCCAAAGACCATCTAGAAACCAAGTTTCCACTAGGATTTTAAGGTCTAGGAATCTTCTTGGCAAGTCATATACTCAAACCCTAGCCCTTGAAATTCTCTTAGCCCTTCCTAGAGAGCTTTTCATCCTGCTTTCCAAGCATGCAAGCCATATATTTGAGCCTCACTCGTGAATAGGCTTTTCGGATCACCTTTCAGCCTATCATTGATCTATTCATTATCTTGATCCTGGTTATACCGAGTCTACTCCAATCATTGAAAGTCCGTAAAGAGCAGGGAGATTTAGCTGAGGTGACAATGGGTTATCGCTCCATTGTTTCCCTTGACCTAGTAGTTTCCCTATAGGATCCCCTCTTAGGACCCCTGCTAGTTTGAGCGGTAACAGTCCTCTCGAAAAGAGGAATATCGTCCCATGGTTGGAATTTGTCATTAAGCTACCAAAGAAACAGCCCTGGCTGTGAGCCTAATCTTGGTGTCTCTTGTCTCTTATTGTTTATTGTTTACTGTGATCTCTATTTACTGCTCTTGTTGAAGATTTGAATGGTTGAAGTTTTTCATGTATAGCTACTTGTTGATTAAAGTATAAAGAAGAAATGGATTGCATCAATAGAAGTAGTTATCAATTGTGACAAACTATTCTAGTCCTTGCAATACTAGAATTTCAACAATCATGTCCACCGACTATCAATCAAATCCAATAACATAATTTTTTTATTAAACCTAGGCATACCCTCGCCCAAATAATAAGCTTGGATAGTTTATTTGGCCATATCCAAGGCCTCATACAAATATTCCATTGCAGGCTTATCACTACCAACCAATCTTAGAACCTTTACTAAAATTTCACTAGCTAAGCACACTTCTAGTGTTACCTGTTCATGTCCACATGGAAGGGAACAAGTACCCCATTGCCCAATGGAGGAGGCACCTAGAATATTTTCAAATGACCAGAAGTCCAGCAGGGCATTAATGTCAATGTTGTGAACATCGTCATAGGGATAAAATCGGCAAGGGCCTGGAAAACCAAAAAATCGGGAAAATCGGGAAAATATCGGTAAAATCGGCAAACATCGTCAAATATTGGCAAAATTAAGATACCATAAAAATATATTTAAAAATCGGCAAACAACGGCTAGGCCAAAAAATCATGATTTCGAGATACAATCAGGATGTTATCAAGATGTTTGCAACACTGATTAATACCCCTTATTCTCTCTCTTCTACTTCTTTATTCTCCCAAATTCCATACCCCCATGGGGGAATTGTAATAATGAACGCTAGCATGATGAACTTATGTAACATGCATAGGAAATTTAGGACCTGGTTACTAAATGAGTCCACTCTGGGGTGTTTTTTTCACTAGACTAATTATTTTCACTTTTTAGCTAATTATTTTCACTTTTTAGCTATAAATAACTAGTCAATTTTTTCACCCAATATACCTCCAAAGCTAGAGAGTGGCTTAATAACTGGGCCTTGAATGTGTGCTAATGCCTAGGGTTAATGTATATTACCATGCTAGGTCATATCTAGAACCTTACGGAATTTGACTAGGTCTTTCTAGGAGTTTTTTTAATTAAAAATTCCCGCAAAATGGGATTTTTAATCAAATTTCTATGTAATGTTGTGAATAAGTGGCCTTTAAAAATGTTGGTGGCATATAAAAGCTTGAAATTCATGCTTAGGATGCCAACATTCTCCTATCCACTTTGGGGGTCAAAATAATTATTATTCCCCCATTAAAACCCACTTTTCCTAACGTGAAGACACAGAAGGGGGGAGAAAATTGTCAAAAATTAATATGTGGTGACACATAAAAAATTATTTTCCAATGTCAAAGGCAAAAGACAAAAGTCAAAGTGATGGAGATGTGCAAAGGATGAGTTTTAAAGGGGATTTGGAAGCTAAAAAGAGGTTTACAAAAACGGGTACATTGGCCAAAAATCAAGGGGTTGACAACCCTCTTATGACAGTCCCCACACAGCACAAAAGGAGGGATGACAGGCCTGTTATAACAGGCAGCACGCAAGCTTGATTTGATGGGTATGACAGCCCCTAAATTAAGGGGATACACTCAGCAATACGTAGCATTAAAGGGGGCCTATGCAGGCCTGCCATATGCAGCCCATACTCAGCCAAAAAGGAGGGATATGCAGGCCTGCATTGTGACAGTCAGTGCACTCAGACTAATGTAAAGAATTTGCTGCCTCTTGACAACAATCAATCAAGGATTCATTGGGCCTCTTTGGCCTCTCAAAAATTCTATATAACTCATTAATTTTCTCTCATTGGAAGAAATGGAAGCTTGAAGAGCTTGGGAAAACTATACCGTAATTTTGTCTTATTTTTTGTTAATAAAAAGACTTTGGAGGTCCATGATCTTGTATCTTGTCTACTTTGCTTGGAGCATATTGAGGTAACCTTGTTGTGTTTTCATGCTAATGCTTTGAGTTTGTAGCTTAGGCCTTGATAGGGACATTGTTGTCCAAAGAAGAATGTTAGCAATTATTTGTTAGCATCTTGTTAGTTTACATTCTAGAAATGAAATTCATATGTGATTCTTGGTTGAATAGTATGTTGATTCATTTCATTGTGTAAACTGATACCTATGTCTACTAATTCTTTGAAAAGATTGTAAGTGTTTTATGGGTTCCTCAAGCTTGGAGTTGGGAAAGTCCTTGGTTGGATCATCCACCTTCAAGCATATCTTTGAAGCATTATTTCCACCCGGATCAATGGCTTCCAAAGAATTCTAAAGGATTTTCAAATGCTATCAAAGTGCTTTCAAAGAACCCACCATCTCTCTTCCCTCACAAAATTTTATCAATATTCTTGGTTCACATTCAAGCATTACGTTGTCCAAATTTAGCAGACTAAAAGCTTAAATTGTTGGTTTTCCTAAGTTCCTAACAGTCACAATTCAGTCAAAAAGAGCTTATTCAAATCATCTCTTCTTAGTTGTTTTAGAGAAAACATTTTATTTGATTTATCTAATATTTTCTAAGAAATTGTTGATCAAAATTTGGTACCGATATTGCAGGTGTCCAAAATTTGTTTTGGCATCTATCATTTGGCTTGTTTGCTGGTTTGTTTTGCAGGCCATAGAGTGCAAAGAGGAGTAGCATTGGTGGATTGAACCAAACTTTGGAAAATAAACCCATCAAGACTCACTCTTCCAACCTTTTACCTACAATTTAAAAATTCTTAATATTTCCCTTTGATCTTAATAAAAAATATCAAGCATTAAGGCTTTCATTTGGATTGTTATCTTAACAACAATCCATTCTTCTAAGAAAGACCAAGTTTACTTTGTCACTTCTTAGCAAATTGTTAAAAATCTAAAAGTTCTATGCAAAAACTTAAAAATTCTTTGCAGAAAGTTGAAAGATCTATGCATAAAACTCAATGTACTTTGTGGAAAGTTGAATGTATTTTGTAGAAAACTAAATGTTTTATGTTGTTACAATTACTTAAAATCCATATTTCTTCTTCAAAAAATTTCTGATCAGCAAGTGTAGATAGAACATAAACATAAGGATCATATGAAGACAGCCAAGCACAAATATGAGACACAGAGATTTAGGTCTAATGACCAAGAAAAACTCCCTCAACGAGGAAAACCCAAATGATTCTTCTTCTATTAAATTTCTTCAATTGTTCAACAGAGTACAGAGAGAGAGAGAGAGAATGAGAATGAATAAAGTCATCAATGTTTGATCATATTGCAGTTGAAGTGCTCTTGTTCTTTGGTTGAAGAAGTCCTCCTCCTCTTGATCAGATCTTGTCCTTCACACTTGTTTCATCTCTTTCCTTCCTCTTGCTCTTTACTCTCTCACACTTCTCTTGCACAGACTCAACACTTGTTCTCCTTCTTCACAATAAACATGCTAATCTCAACTCGCACTTGCTCTTGCTTAAATAGATGAGAAAGTAGATGAGAAAGGAGAGGAGTTACAAAATGAATCCATGCCTTGAGCCAACAATAAAATAATTGAATTCCATGAGGGAGGAGTTACTTGAGGAGAAGTGTAACTCATCCCAAGCATAGAGAGAGAGGTACACTTGTCTTGAGGGGTTACAATTTGAATTAGGGAGAGAGAGTTACACTTAGACATGAAAGAATATTTAGTGAGAGTTACAAACCGAATTGAGTGAAGGAGTTACAAATGCATTTAATGAATAGTAGTTACACTTTTGCCATACATCGAATTAGTGAGGGAGAGTTACATTCTCTTGAGTGTGGAGTTACTATTTTATTCCAATAGAGGTTTTTGATTTTCCAAGTAAGAGATTCTCAATTTAATTGACTTATTCCATGAGACTGTTGAGAATTCGTTTTTTTTATTATCCATTAAATGTGAATGAATTTAGACTACTTTATAAATAATAGTATCATAATAATAATAATACTAGTAAGGATAAATATTAACTCTTGACTTTGTTGGAATTTTTAAGTCTATTCGTTAGAAATTCTTCCTGTACTATCTGATTTATTTCTTCCTACTTATTCAGTTACTTAACAAGTTATTTACCATGTAAATACTGAAAATAAATACAAGTACAGTATCAACACATACAGATCATCAACTGAAAAAAACAAGCACATAAGTGACACAATTATTTTTGGACTAATGTCCCTAGAAAAAACCAATGCGAGAAAATCAGTGCAGCTATCAAAGGGTTTTATTATTAAGCAGTTTCAGAATACAATCTGGGTGCCAGAAATGGCTCACCCAACAGAGAATGCTCTCGGCAGTAGTACCTCTCAGTCGAAGACAGATATCAGCTCCAATCTGTTCCACGAAATCTCATAGCGTCAGCCTCTAGGGTCTGCGTCAGCCTCTCTGGCCCAACATCAGCCCAGAGTCAGCCTATTTGGCCCAGCGTCAGCTTCTCGGGGCTCTGCGTCAGCCTCTGAAGCCTCTGCATCTCCCACGTTAGCCCTCCTCAGGCTTTGCGCAGCTCCTGTCTGCCTCTACGTGGCCTCTAGATGCCTCTACGTGGCCTCTAGTTGGCTCTATGTCAACCCTCTCCTGGCTTTTGCACTGATGCTCCGGATACTATCTTTGCCTCTCTGCTACTGTATTCACTGCCCCTCAGCTGCAACTCTAATCACTCCTTCGATTTCCTCAGCAAGCCCTACCCCAGAAAATCGAATTCTTGATCAACTCAATGTGTTCTCCAACTGACCCTCAAGCCTCTGCTTATACTTTTCTCGTTGACAATTCAACCGCCCAGATTAAATCCCTAATCAATGGCTAAGATTAGATCTGCCTTGATCCATGACTTTTGGACCATTCTAACTCAGTTTTATATCAATTCACATTAATATTTTATTTTCCTTAAGTTTAGACGTAGGGACTCCATTAAAAATATTATTATTTTAATATCTCCCAAACTGGTTAGATTATGCCCAAACCATTTTTGGGTCTTGAAGATCTTATGTGCTATAGCCTCTCCACTAATTTTTGTGGCTAGAGCACATCCGATGCTACCCCAAATCAACACTCCCTCTTAGCGAGCACTGTGCTCTAGTAATACTCCTCACTGAGTATCACCCTGAACATCCAGCATCGGTCCCTGTGCTAATTTTAGGCGTCCCTGCCCAACATCCTCTGCACTGCTACATCATGTATTGCTACCCATGGCCCTACCGCTGCCACTACTGCATCTGTACGGCAGCTCCCTCTGCAACCGTGCTACTGTCCATGGCCCTACCACTGCCACTGCTGCATCCGTGCTGCTGCCCATGGCCTTGCCATTGCCACTGCTGCATCCATACGGCAACTCCCTCTGCATGTGTGCCGCTATCCATGGCCCTGCCACTGCCACTGTTGCAGCTGCACTGCATCCCCTCTCATCATGCTGCCCATAGTACTGCCACTACTAACTGCTGCACTACAACTCAGTCACTGAGAAGTAAGTAACTGATCATCCCAACTCTAACATCTTTGTTAGGCTAGAGACACTCCCGATGTTGAAACTCCCTCTGTCGTTGACAAGTGCTCCCTCGCTGACCTTTGTGCTACTGCAACAACTCCATGCATCTCGCATTGTTGCCTCACGTTGTCCTGGGATTCTTGCACTGTAGCACTCTCTGTCGCTCCATCCGCATCCGTCTCTACCGACACCCGCTAGTCCTGCTACTCCTCTTCGGGGTTCCCGTAGACAGGTATAATCCAAAGGTTGGGTACCTCAAGGATCCTGCCCCTCATCGCCTGTAGTTCATCTGACTACAGCTCGATGTCTCCCCACCTCTTCTCTCGAGGTGCGTGAGCACTCATGGCACAGTTGTCATCATTCTCCACTTCCTTCTCTGCCTTAGCCGGCACAGCCTTGGTCTCAGAAGCCTCTCCCTTGCTCTTCTTCCTAGCACACTGGTTCGCATAGTGACCCAGTTCCCCACAATGGAAGCACTTGACCTTGGAAATGTCCTTCTTTCTTTTCTCCTACATCCGTGCAGATGTGAGAGCTGCATCTTCTTCTTCCTCCTTGATTCTGACCCCTTTTCCGCTACTCCCCGCCTTGGACACCCGTCTAATCTCTTCTTGACGAAGAGTCACCCACAGTTCCTCCCAATATGGAAGGCTCATCCTGCCCAGTATGCTATGGACAAATACCTCCCAATCCTCTGAGACTGCGTTCAATGCGGTCCTCACCATCAATTCCTGATTCCGTGTGGCCCCTATGGAAGTTAGTTGATCACGAATCTCCTTCAATCCACAGAGGAAGACATCTATCTACTCTCCCTTCTGTATTTAATACGGCCGTAGCTGGTTTTCAAGTAACATCCTCCTCTGCACAGAAGTATGTTGGTACAATTTCTTTAGGGCTTCTTACATCTCATTTTTCGTCTCCTTCTCGGCAATGTGTGGCACCACATGATCCTTGACACCATCAAGGATGATGCACTTTGCCCTGGCCATTACCTCCTCGTACTTATCATTTTCAACTGGGTCAATTGAGATCGCTATTGTTTTCAAGGCGAAGTGTTTGATGCAATACCTGTCTAGTTTATCATGATCTCTTAGCCCATTCACTGCCATTCCGCTGCTTCCTCTTTTGACTCTTTCAAGTCTCTCTACTTCCCATCTAGAAGTTCACGGTTTGACTCCCTCTGAGCCTTGATTTCCCTTCTGGAAATCCCTCTGCCAATCCTTAGCAGCAACTCCCTCTTCCTTGGTCTTGCCCTGTTAGGTACTGTTCTGACCACAATACCCCACCAGCTTCGCTCCGCAATTTACCCACAACCTCTTATGCCCCAACAGTCTGAAGGTTAGAGCCTCTAGGCTCTGCGCAATCCCGAAACCGACACAATCTGCATCTCCTAGCCATAGCATCGATCCTTCCTGGCTGAGAAAGATGACTGGGCATTGCATAGGTCAGGTCTGCTCCTCTCTGCCTCAACGTTGATCCGCCTCCTAGCTCGAATTGATAACGCAGGCCCTCTACGTCACCCCTTTCTTACTGCTTTCTGCTAGGAACAACTTCTGTCACTCGGGAGAGTTGTTTCCACTGCTGTTGCTCTGCTCAGCTGACGTCTTCAATTATCCTGTGATTTGCAACCACGCTCTGATACCATGTTGGAATTTCTAAGTCTATCCACTAGAAATTCTTCCTATACTATCTAATTTATTTCTTCCTACTTGTTCAATTACTTAACAAGTTATTTACCATGTAAATATTGAAAATAAATACAAGTATCAACACATACAGATCATCAACTGAAAGAAACAAGCACACAAGTGACAGTTATTTTTGGACTAATGTCCCCAGAAAAACCCAATGCGGGAAAACAAATGAAGTTATCAAAGGGTTTTATTATTAAGCAGTTTCAGAATACAATCTGGGTGCCAGAAATGGCTCACCCAACAGAGAATGCCCTCGGCAGTAGTACCTCTCAGTCGAAGACAAATATCAGCTCCAATCTATCCCACTAAATCTCCCAGCGTCAGCCTCTAAGGTCTACGTCAGCCTCTCTGGCCCACATCAGCCCAGCGTCAACGTATTTGGCCCAGCATCAGCCTATTTGGCCCAGCGTCAGCCTCTTGGGGCTTTGCGTCAGCCTCTCGGGGCTCTGCATCTCCCACGATGGCCCTCCTCAGGCTCTGCGCAGCTCCTAGCTACCTCTGCGTGTCCTCTGGCTGCCTCTGCATGGGCCTCTAGCTAGCTCTGCGTCAACCCTCTCCCGGCTTCTGTGTTGATGCTCCCGGTACTATCTCTGCCTCTGTATTCACTGCCCCAAAGCTGCAACTCTGATCACTCCTTCGATTTCCTTAGCAAGCCCTACCCCAGAAAATCGAATTCTTGATCAACTCAATGTGTTCTCCAACTGACCCTCAAGCCTCTTCTTGTACTTTTATCGTTGACAATTCAACGGCCGAGATTAAATCCCTAATCAACGGCTAAGATTAGATCTGCCTTAATCCATGACTTTTGGACCATTCTAACTCAGTTTTATATTAATTCACATTAATATTTTATTTTCCCTAAGTTTAGACTTAGGGACTCCATTAAAAATATTAATTATTTTAATATCTCCCAAACTAGTTAGATTCTGCCCAAACCATTTCTGGGGCTTGAAGATATTATGTGCTATAGCCTCTCCACCAATTTTCATGGCTAGAGCACATCTGATGCTACCCCAAATCAACAGATTTGTATAATCACAATTGATTTGATTTTAAAGTGGATTCCATATGTCTAGATCATCATTGATCATTTAAACATGACTTCTATTTTTTGGAAAGTCTCTTCCAAACTGAGATGTGACTTACTATTTTTGGAAATTCATATTAGAATTGTCATAAATGAAATTCTATTATAGGTGGTTCAAACAGAACTGAAAGATATGATTTCTTATAGGAGAAATTCATCCCTGAGTTGCCAAATTTTAACACTCCCTCTCAGCTAGGGAGGAATTTCTTTCTGCACCAAAGATCTTTGCTCCCTCTGATCTCTTTCATTCAGCTCATTTCAGCTCTACTCTATAACATTTGTAACAATGAAGTCAAAATATAAAGAAGAATCATCCACTTGAAACAAATTTGGAAAGGAAAGGATCAGCACATGTCAAATAGACAAGGATTCCAGTCAACCAATTTTCATCTCAAAAATAAAGTGATAGAACACAGGCATCACATAGACAAGACTTAAAAAAGTCACAAAAACAAGAATTAGACACAACCAAGTATCAAGTGGTGGAACACCTGCATCCTAGACAAGTCTCACTACACCTATTCGCTAGATAAATCGTTGTTCCAAGTTCCCACATCCCAAATGTGAAAATTTGGAAACCTGAATCCTATTGCAGCAACTGGAAATTATTCAACTAATTGTTATTTTAATTAACAATTTATTTACTGCTTCCTACAGTAAATACTTAATAACTCACACAGCAACCTACACAAATAAAACTGCGAAAGAATAAACGTTGGAAGAAATGCTAGCACACACACATAAATTTACACAGTTATTTTTGGACCAATGTCCCCAGAAAAACCCAACTTGGGAAAGCCGGTGCAGCAGTGAGGAATTTATTTTATTATGCAACAGTGAAATCTGAGTACATCTATGGATGCTCAGCTGGAAATCCAAATAGCAAGAAAATCTAGGCAAAATACTAAAGGAAATTACCCTTCTCACACAAGCAATTTCTGGCATGGCTTTGCCTATCAAAACTCAACCTCCTGAAACTCTGTGTCAGCCTCTGCGCTGCTTTACGCTACTAGCTGGATGGCTTGCCTCGGACTAGGCTCTGATGAAGTCATTATGCCTCTGGACGCTGAGGAAATCGTCTCCTCAGCCCTCTAGGACTTCTTTCCGACTTCTGGAACTGAGAACAATTTTCCTTCCTCCAAATCGCACTGTCTGGCTGAAGCAACTATGTTGTCCCTCATCGCTGCCTCTCTAGGATAATTCAGGCCTCTTGCTACTGCCTCTCCAGATCCGGAAATATTCCCTCTGGATCATTTTCCCTACTCCTCACTCATTGCTTCGATCTCACTGGCTCTCTCTCTAGCAAATCATTGTTGCCTACTCTGGAAATTGATATGCTCATAAAATTGAACTACTCAAGTGTATTCTCCAATACCACATTGACCTCTTATAATCCTTTGTTGGAGCACCAACGGCCAAGATTAAAACTTAATCAATGGCTAGGATCATCTCTAGATCGATCTGTGTGAGTTTCTAGATGATTCTCGCCTTGACTTAATTAATATTGATTAATTAACCATATTCCCTAAGTTTAGACTTAGGAAATATTTAAAAACTGGTTAATAATATAATTAAGTCATTTATAGGCGGAATTTCCAGAAATTATTTATGGGTTTTGGAGATCTCATGTATTCTAGCCTCTCCACAAAATTTCGTGGCTAGAACACATCCGATGCTACAAAAACTAACACTTCCTCTTAGCGAGAAATGTGTTCTAGTGCTACTACACCCCGTATAGCAACACTATCTCTGCATCATCTCCTATCACGTTGCTGAGGTGTGGCCATACCGCCAACCAACCACTGTGCAACTAGAATATACGCTGCATCTATGTTGTTGTTGACACTGGAATACTGCTGACAACATTGCATCTACACTGCAACTCCCTCTCATCTATTGTTGCTACAACTACAACATTTGCAACTGAAAAGCATCCAAAATACTGAATAAATGTGATCAGTATAATGCATCTATCACCTGAGTCTCTAACTACAGCTAGTATATGCACTATCACTGAAGAATTTGCGTTGCTGCTGACTTTGCATTGCTGCCAACTCTGTACTGCACTCCCCAACATCTGACTGCTACTAGTCTCTGCAACTGTCTCTCTAGCATCTAACTCCATCAATTGTCATTCATCCATCCTGCTACTGTATATTGTGGGCCCCCATAGCCAGGTAATGATCCATGAGGTGGACTCCTCATGGATCCTGCCCATTTGTAGCGCTCTGGGGGTATAGCACCAAACCTCCCCACCTCACTCCTAGAGGTATGTCAGCAAACATGGAAAAGTCTTCCTCCAGCCTGGACGACAACCTATCTACCTCTGTTGATTCTACCTACTTCTCCTCCTTGTCCTTCTTCCTGAGAGGACACCGGGTACTGTAGTGACCAAGCTCACCACATCTGAACCACTTGACCTGCAACAGGTCCTTCTTCTTTCTTTGCTCCCCTTGTCCCTAACTGGGACCCTTCGATGCGAGGGCCACGTTCTCCTCCTCCTTCACCTACTTTGTTAATTTAAGATATGTTCTATGCTTAGAGCAATTTATTTCAATTTTCATAGTTAGCTCAATATCTTTTCCAGATTAGAAATCACATCAGCATTAAATTAAATTGCAGATAGAAAATAAACAAAGATCGCAGAAGACAAGCCAAGACAAGAGGACACAAGATGTGGCACTAGCCAGGGACAAACCCCAATGTGGGGAACCCTTGAACAATTCTTCTTATATGTTCTTCAATAGTTCAGCAGAGAGAGAGAGAGAGATAGTACATATACAACAGAAGTCAAGTCGACATTTTGACTTCTCTAAATAAGAGCATAGATCATCTCTAAGTAGATGATACATGAGGTAGCTGAACTCAGTCGAAGACATACTGCTTCAACTGATTTTCCATTGCCTTGTTGCACCTATCATTGTGTTGCTCCTCATCATGTTGCACATCACTGTGTTGCACCATGTTGCACCCATCATCACTATGTTGCACTTCATCACATGCTCCCATCACTGGGCTGCACTCGATCATTATGCAGCACTATACTACTGTCTCTAACACCATCCTGCATCCAACTGTTGCATCTAGATATGTAGCTGCATCCATAGGCTATATCTTAACATGTTACATCAACTGTTGTAGCCAACCGTAATGCTTCATCAATATTATCCAACATGTGACCTTGTTGTCCCATGCATCTTTGCAACACCATGTATCTTTGCAGCACTATGTAGCCCCGTTGTCCCATGTATCTTTGTTGTACTAATTACCTTGTTGTCCCATGCACATTGCTGCACTAGTTACCTTGCTGCCCCATGTACATTGTTGCACTATATACCTTGTTGTCCCATGTACATTGCTGCACTAGTTACCTTGTTGTCCCATGTACATTGCTACAGTAGATACCTTGTTATGCCATGTACATTGTTGCACTAGATACCTTGTTGTCCCATCTTCCTTTGCTGCCAACACACCATACAAACGTTGTTGTTTGTCGCTTCATTACTGTTGTAATTTCTGGGACTGGTTAGGGCATACAACAATCCCTAACCGTCCTCAAATCTGGCCCAGAATTTCCCTTATGAAATGCGTCCTACCCTAGTGTGAACATACCTCATTTAGATGGTTGCGTCTAGAGTATTCTAGGACGGCATCTAGGGCTTCATTAGGACTGCATCTAGGGCTTCCTTAAGACTGAGTTTAGGGCTCCTTTAGGACTGCATCTAGGGCTTCTTTAGGACACCGTTAGGGCTTCTTTAGGACTGCGGCTAGGGAAGATTGTTAAGCCTCCTTTCCTCCTGTGTCTTAGGGCTACTTCCTCCTAGATTTCTCTCACACTAAAACCCAAAACAAGTGGAGAGAAATCAAGAGAGAAGTGTGTGTGAAATGACTCTCAAGTCATCTCCTTTTATCCTAAAATGTTGAGCACATGTGGGTGTTATTTAGTTGCTAGGCGACCTTGACGAATTGTCTTATAACACAAATAAATTCATAACTCCATGAATACTTATCGGAATCGAATAATCTGTAGATCAATCCTACACCTCTCGATGAGAGGGATCCAAGAAAAATATCAATTGCCATTAATAAGATGACCCACATGGAGTTTGGCCCTAGTTTCCAATTTTAACACTCCCTCTCAACTAGGGAGAACTCCATCCGCTGATCCATTTTCCATATTGTATTATCTTTGCCATCAGTGCCCTGCACTGCTCTGCTCTGCTGAACCATGAAGAAGAAGAATTGATCGAGAATGTCTCATACCATTCTCTAGTGACCCGAAGTTAGTTCCATATGAAGAGAATGTGTCATACCACTCTTACTGATCCCAGATCAGTTCCAAGAGAGTGGGTCATATCACTCGTACTAACCCAAAGTCGGTTCCAATTGATCCCAGATCAATATCAAAAGAGAGTGTCTCAAACCACTCATACTGATCCCAAATCAGTTTCATTGATCCCAGATCAATATCACAAGAGAGTGTCTCGAACCACTCATATTGATCCCAAATCAATATCACAAGAGAGTGTCTCAAACCACTCATATTGATCCCAAATCAGTTTCATTGATCCCAGATCAATGGAGGTCATCCTAGCATAGGGAGTACGGTAGATACAACAATGCGTCCATCGATAGTATTACTATGGTCCCTAACCCCATTTCCCTACTCATTGGCGAGATGAGAGGTACTTCCCATGAGTCCCAGGTTGCATGGGTAGGATGCGTCGATAGGAGAACCACTCATCCTGTCCATAAGTCGCCACAGGGTATCACAGGAGAAGGTTGAACCATTCACCCTGTACACAGCGCACCATTAGGGGAGGGTGAGTCGCCCTATGGTCGCCTGTTGCTCCAAGAAGTACCCCAAGCCCCCCGGAGCTCCCAGAGCTCAATGCATGCATCATGTAGGACCCTCATAAGAGGGTCTCTCAACGACTCCAAGTCATTCGGGAAAGTCACAAATTTGACCTTTCCCCGGGGCTTCAACAGAATGTCTGCGACCTGTACGTCAGCCTCAATGCGATGGAGCCTTCTCGCTCATCAATGTATCATATCCCAGATAAGGTAGTATCTAATGTCTATATGCTGGAGCAATCATAAAATACGGGATTCCTCAACAATCGAATCCCCCCCTGGTTGGCATAGAAGATCACGGTGGTATCCATCATGAGCTCACTGAAGAGCTTCCCCAACCAGGCAGCTTCACATGAGATCATACTCGTAGCTATGTATTTGGTCTCAGCGGTGCTTATAGCAACCGACTTCTGCTTCCCGCTCATCCAGGATATCAAAGCAGAACCCAAAGAGAACCAGCACTTAGAGCTTCAGAAGTGCTCTTGCGATCCTCCACACTGCCTACCCAGTCAGCATTCGAATAATCAGCTTCACATTTCCGGCAGTGTTTCTCAATTCATGAGAGATTGTGCCCCGAAGATATCTCAAAAGATTCTTGGCACCAATCCAGTGAGGCTCAACCAAATATGAGTTCATCATGCTAACTACAAAACATATGTCCAGACGGAAGTTCACCAAGGACATCAATGCGAATGAGTTTATGAAACTCAAAGGCATTTCCCAAATCTGGTGCGACATTACTACCACATAACTTCTGAAAGTTAAGATCCTTGAGGTAGTCACGGGCTTGCAGTTTACCATTCAAAATCCAAAATCCAACTCCCTCTTACTTTTGCAAATGAGAGGGTTTGCACCTGTCAGAAAGAGGTCGTCCTCAGAAGGTGTTGGTATGAGAGGTCTATCATCCACAACCTTCAAGCAATGGTTTGGATCGGCTTCACTCCTAGTGAATCTTAGCTTCAATCCTCTCATACTACGCCTAGGGTGTTTTGCTTCAAGCCAATCTCAAACCCCCTGGGTTGTTCCAAACCTATGGCCCTACTACATGAGTGGAATGGTCCCCTTGCAAGATTTTCCTTCAGTACATCTCAGACATGTATCTTCATGCTCTTCTTGAATTCAGTCATCCCTGTCACCATCTAACTCACATCGGGTAGGGCCCTATAATAAGTAGACCTCCAGTGCTATAGATGAGATGTGTCAACTGACATGGTCCCTAATGGACCATCCTGCAATTTGATATAAATTGCCAACCCTGAACTCAAAAGCGTCTTTGAAAATTCCATTTTCAAACACGTACCTTTCCATCGATGAATGCCACCATGAAACCTTTGACTTCCATTGCCAAAATGGACACCAGGTTCTTCGTGCAATCAAGTACATAAAAGAGATTATGTAAATGAATCGAGTTACCCTCATTCACTTGAGGGGTAACATTCCCTACACCCTTTCTGGGATAGGTGGCATTGACTCCAAGTATAATCTCAGGATTGTTTCCATCTCTACCAAGTTAGAGAGAGCACCCTTGTATTCGATGAAGTGTTATGAAGCACTACAATCAATAAGACAGATTCCCAAAGAGTCTGAAGGAGAGGGCCAATACAAGATAACGTTTCTTTATCTTATCAGAAACAACATTTAAATTTTCATATCTGGGGTTCCTTGCTTTCTTTGAAGAGTCAGTTGTTTCCTTGATGCCTGCATTCCTTCGATCATTGAAGATGTCCCTGGAATGATTGTTATCATCATCAAGTGATGTGTCCCTACCATTCGAACACTCCTTAGCATAATGGTCAAACTTATCACAAACAAGGCATCTCCCTTTCCTTCCACCCTTAGACCTAGACTTCCCATTGAAGTGATCTTTAGGTAGGCCATCAGAAGCTTCTCTTACACCATTCTGATAATATTCTCTGCTTCGATTTCACCCTTGGTGAATTTGAAGAGGGATGAGGAATCCATTGATCCTTTTGTCCTTTCCCAACTGTCATCAGTGATTGCTCTTTCACTCTTGCTTGGGCTTTGTCTTCACCTCACCTCTGATACCATGTTAATTTAAAGTATGTTCTATGCTTAGAGCAATTTATTTCAATTTTCATAGTTAGTTCAATATCTTTTCCAGATTAGCATCACATCAGCATTAAAGTAAATTGCAGATAGAACATAAACATAGATCACAGAAGACAAGCCAAGACAAGAGGACACAAGATGTGGCGCTAGCCAAGGACAAACCCCAATGTGGGGAAACCCTTGATTAATTCTTCTTATATGTTCTTCAATAGTTCAGCAGAGAGAGAGAGAGATAGTACATATACAACAGAGGTCAAGTCAACATTTTGACTTATCTAAATAAGAGCATAGATCATCTCTAAGTAGATGATACATGAGGTAGCTAAACTCAGTTGAAGACATACTGCTTCAACTAATTCTCCATCGCCTTGCTGCACCTACCATTATGCTGCGCCTCTTCATCATGTTGCACCTCACTGTGTTGCACCATGCTGCACCCATCATGCCAATATGCTGCACTTCATCACATGCTCCAATCACTGGGCTGCACTCGATCATTATGCAGCACTATAATGTTGTCTCCAACACCATGTTGCATCCAACTGCTGCATCTAGATCAATGTTTTTAAAACCAGAACCTGTTTATCGACTGGAACTGGTCTAATCGGGACTGGTTTCGTCTAAACGAACCGGTTTTAGAAAAATAAATTAAATAGTTAATTTTTAATGAAACAAAACTATTTTTAAGATTTAAAACCATGATTCCAAGCCAATAGAGACAAAATATGCGAAGTTTGCTCATTTATATACCATGTAAAGGTGAATATATCAAAATGGCACCGAGTGCAATACATATCATCGACAAAATAGCAAAATACATAAGCAATGTGTAATATCCCTTTTCAGGGATATTCCTCAAACTCAAGCAAACTCCAACCAGTATAGGAGAAAAACACACAAGTGGTATAGTAGTCGGGAAGCTCCAAGAGATAAAAATAACAATAGTGCAACATACAATAACGTATACATGAAATATAAGCAGATAATCAAGAGAAATGCTAAGCCATTTTATTATTCTGAGTAATGGATGGAATACAAGAGGTGATCAGAAAGATGACATCTCGACTTGCACAAGGCAAGTGAAGAAATACACCTAGAATGGTAAGGAAACGGCCTCTCTCTGAACCGCGTCCAAGCTGTCGGAGAACTGTTGTGTTGTTGCTACTGTTGGAATCAAGTGAGGATTTGGGGCTGTTCCCCTCCTCAGAAAATGCTGAAACTCTAGAATCCGCCTCTACTCAAGAAACCCAGAAAATTCCAGAAAGATTTTCCAAAATGGCTGACCTCCGAAAATCACCCCCTTGGGGATCTACGCTATCCCTCAAGGCTCTGCGCTGCTGCTGAAGAGCATCCTCCAAAACTCTGCCCGAAACTTTGCCGAAATCCTCTAAGATGCAAGGGTTGATCCACTGCTCAATCTCCTAGCTCGAATCCTCCACAAAACCCCAATCCCAAACTCCTACCCAGAGAGACTGCGTCATCCTCTCTCAAGACTGCACAGTCATCAAGATGCTCAACTCCAAAAATCGTTCCTCCTGCAAAATATTGTTGAAAACTACCTTGCCCGAGCAAGCACTCGAAGTCCCCCGGGGCTAAGGGTGAGATCTCCGAACAGAGACACTTGATGCACTAAACAGTGTTGCAAACAGGCTAAACTGTCAGCGTGCTCTAAGTCGAAGTGACTAGCTCAAATGCACATAATCGAATGCCAAAATGAGGAGGCTCCTCTCTCCTTTATAGTGTTGGCCTCTCTCAACCCTAAGGCCCACCTCCTCCAACGTGGCCTCTCTCTTGCCACGTGCTCCTTTCCATCTGCGTAGTCCCTCCAAGTGTCTACGTGGGCCCCTTCTCTACGTGTTCCTTTGGCCCCCTTGACTCCCCTTTTAAGTTACAACATTGTGCTACTAGGGAGTGACTTTATTCAAAAGTGAATTATGTCCCCCTTTTCTCACCTTTTTATTTATAAATAACTATAGAAGGCAAAATTGAGCAAAATCAAATATTCTAATTAGCCATGGCTAATTAGGAATATTACACAATGAGGCTCTAAATGGCCTATAAAGTCCAAAAACAATGCTGCAAGCTATGAGGCCATTGGCCCACTACAAGTCTACCATGTACACATGATAAATCATCAAGTTCATCACCACTACTAGCCACAGGATCATCATCAGGAGCTACATAGACATCATCTGGTTCAGGATCTGAGGATGCCTCAGCCTGATCTACAACCTCAGTAGCAATGCCACCAATAACAATAGAAGTGGACCTAATGGAAGCACGAGTTTGTCGACCTGCATGACTAGTGCCTTCCATTGGTTCTTTGCCTTTCCTTGATGCCGCCACTGATCCTAGTTCTGATGCCGCCACAAAATCTACTTCATCCCCCACTAAAGCCATGTCGATATCAAAATCAGCCTCAAACACAAGATCTTCAGTCTCCTCCACCTATTTTGATGTTGGATCAATATCGTCCAACACAATGGGATCTAGATCAGGTGTTTTGTTCATCATTTGGTTCCTCCTCAGTCGAAGGTTGTATTGCATGAAAACAAGATCATTTAACCGTTTGTGTTCCAAATGGTTTCTCTTCTTCGTGTGTATGCGCTCAAAAACAGACCAATTGCGCTCACAACCTGAAGCACTGCAATTTTGACTGAGGACTCTAATTGCAAACCTTTGCAATTGAGGACATTGGCCACCAAATGACTCCCACCAATGTGCTGCAAAGGAAAAGACATTAACTAGTAACTTAGTTTATATTTTGAATTGTAAAGAACGTAAACAATTTTAATTTGAAAAGAAAAACAAATTGAAAATTGGAATTGCTTACCTGGTTGATCCACATCTCTTGCCATCTTTGCCAAGTTTTTGCCAAAGGTACCACCTGCCATAGTGAAAACAGTAAGTTGTCTATGCATTTCCAATTGGTCTGCATGGGTAGGGACCATGCGCTGCAAGCAATCAATCAATCCAACTATGACCTCCCCATCATGCAGATCTCCTAGCTGATTTTTATAATGATACTTTGGGTTCAAAAAATACCCAGTTGCATGTATAGGACGATGGAGTTGATTGTTCCATCTGTTATCAATGATCTCCCATATACGACCATATTTAGCTACCCTGTCCTTGTAAATTGCCCGTATCTACTCCTTTTCCTTATCCATAGCCTCATAAATATAGCCCATGGCCAATTTTTCCCCATCCACCATCCTTAGCACCTTAACAAGGGGCTCGGTAATTTTCACAAGCTCTACAGACCTTTTCCAAAAATAATTGTCTAACACTTTCTTTTTGGTGTCTTTTCCATCTTGTCTATGAGCCCATCGAGATTCAGACCATTCTTCAGAAGAAAACATTTTCTGCAAGTTTTTATGTTGACCATTGAGACATTGCAACGTGAGGAAGTGAGTTGCAAATCTCGTAATTGCAGGCCTAACAAGCTCTTTGCCCCCAGTGTTTTTCCTCATTAGGCTCAATACCCATGAGTGGTTGTAAATGTATTTTGTAATGCACTTGGCATGCTCTACAGTGTTTTTTACCCACTCCACTTTGCCTATGTCCTCAAGCATGAGGTCTATGCAATGTGCAACACATGGAGTCCAAAATATGGTCTTATATTTGGACTCAAGCATCTTTCCAGCAAGAACATAGTTTGAGGCATTATTGGTGATGACCTACACAACACGCTGCTCCCCAACTTCCTGAATAATGTCATCCAAAAGCTCAAATAGAAGGGTTGCATCCTTCACCTTATCAGATGCATCAACTGATCTCAAAAACATGGTTCCTTGAGGGCAAGAAACAAGGAAATTAATGATAGTGCGGTTCTTTCTGTCGGTCCATCCATCTGACATGATGGAACAACCTGTTTTGAGCCATGAATGTTTAAACTCGACCAAATAATCATCAATGGAAGATGTCTCTTTTTGCAAAAGAGCTCCCTCAAGTCATGCATACTAGGGCCTTTGGAGCCTTTTCCTACAACTATAACAAAGTCCCACATAGCTTGGTAATAAGGTGAGTGAGTAGCATTAAACGGGATATCTGAATCATACCACCATCTAGCAATGTATTGATGAGAAGTTTCTTTGCATTGTTTTTTCCAATGTTGTCAAAAGTGGGTTGACGACTTGGCTGGGAGGAAGTGGGATTAGAAGAGGCAATGTTGGCAGAAGATGAGAAAAAACTTTGGATGTTTGTTCTCTTTGTTCCTTTTGATGGTTGGTCACAAGAAGGATGAAGATAATGAAAGGGGTCATTGGTGGAAGGGATAGAAGTTGAGTCATGAATCTCATAATCATCGTACCCACTCTCTTTCATGGCTTCTAATAATTCCCTCTTCCTTGCAATGTCATCTTGGATGGCCTTCTCCCTAGCCTTATCCTCATAAAACTTTTCAAGCTTGGAAATGTATTCTGCCCTAATAGGACCTAATACTGCATTTGGTGCATCACATGGCTTTACTTGGCCTCTTACCCCAGCCAAGTGTTGTTTCAATTTAAGAATACCCCCACCTCCAATAGATTTATGGCATAATTTGCATATCATTTCTCCATCAATTACATCACAATGAGCCCATGCACTGTCATTTCCTTTTGGAGCCATGTTTGCTTGAAATAATTACAATTTGCAAAGAAATTTGCCATTAAAAAAAAATTGCAGCTAAGCAACATGGAAAACCAAAGCTAAATTTAGGAAAACAAATGCACATGCAAACTACAAAATTTGATAGCATAGAACTAGAGATTTGATAGCATAGATGATATAAGTGAGAAATTTATAATTTTATAACACATAAAAAAATTTAATTCATGGACAGCAATCAAATGAGGAATTTTCAAGTGAAAATCCTTACCTGGAAATGCAAACTAGCTTCCTTAACCTCCTCTTGAAGATGCCAACTCCACTGACAGCTACAAACTATCTCCAGAATAGCTCCAACTCCAAGTCCAAGATGACTACTCCAGCAAAAACTCAACTCTCCAAGCTCCCAAACAAACTCACAAACACTCATAAACACTCCAAATCAGATGTTGGAGACAAATGAAGTGGAGAGGGGCCTCTTAAAGGCTTGGAGAGGGTGTTTTTGGAGGGAAAGCACCCTTAGTTTCCCTCCAAAACGCCTAAACTTCATTGAGAAAGTCGCTTTGTGGGGCCTCAGTGGGCATGGCAGGTAACCAGCCGATTTAGGATGAAACCAGCCGATTAGGACTGGTTAGCTAGGCCGATTTTAAAAACTATGATCTAGATATGTAGCTGCATCCATAGGTTGTATCTTAACATGTTGCATCAACTGCTGTAGCCAACCATAATGCTTCATCAATATTATCCACCATGTGACCTTGTTGTCCCATGCATCTTTGCAACACCATGTATCTTTGCAGCACTATGTAGCCCAGTTGTCCTATGTATCTTTGTTGTACTAGTTACCTTGTTGTCCCATCTACATTGTTGCACTAGTTACCTTGTTGTCCCATGTACATCGCTGCACTAGATACCTTGTTGCCCCTTGTACATTGTTGCACTAGTTACCTTGTTGTCTCATGTACATTGTTGCACTAGATACCTTGTTGTCCCATGTACATTGCTACACTAGATACCTTGTTGTGCTATGTACATTGCTGCATTAGATAATTTGTTGTCCCATCTTCCTTTGTTGCACCATGTGACCTTGCTGTCCCATCTTCCTTTGCTGCCAACACACCATACAAACGTTGTTGTTTGTCACTTCATTACTGCTGTAATTTCTGGCACTGGTTAGGGCACACAACAGTCCCTAACCGTCCTCAAATCTGGCCCAGAATTTCCCTTATGAAATGCGACCTACCCTAGTGTGAACATACCTCATTTAGATGACTGTGTCTAGGGTATTCTAGGACTGCAGCTAGGGCTTCCTTAGGACTGCGTCTAGGGCTTCCTTAGGACTGCGTCTAGGGCTTCTTTAGGACTGCGACTAGGGCAGATTGTTAAGCCTCCTTTCCTCCTGCGTCTTAGGGCTACTTCCTCCTAGATTTCTCTCACACTAAAACACAAAACAAGTGGAGAGAAATTAAGAGAGAAGTGTGTGTGAAATGACTCTCAAGTCATCTCTTTTTATACTAAAACATTGAGCACATGTGGGTGTTATTTAGTTGTTGGCCGACCTTGACGAAATGTCTTATAACACAAATAAATTCATAACTCCATGAATACTTATCGAAATCAGAAGGTCTTTAGATCAATCCTACACCTCTCGATGAGAGGGATCCAAGAAACATATCAGCTGCCATTAATAAGATGACCCACATGGATTTTGGCCCTAGTTGCCAATTTTAACATACTGCGATCCGCTATTGCTGCCATTGATGGAGCTCTTCAATAGAGATCGTCTCAACTCCTCTTGATGCAAATCGACCCACATCCTGTCCCAACTTGGCAAGGTATCTCTACCAAAAATACTTTGGACGAATACCTATCACTCCTCACAGACACTATTTAGTGCCAATCGCACTAGCTCTGTGGGTTGAGGCACTGCCCCAACAATTAACAACTGGTCTCGTACCTCCTAAATTCTAGTGAGTAAGGGGTCTATGATTTCCCCCTTCTGCATCCTGATGCATCTCAGCTTCTCCTCTACATACATTTTCCACTACTCGGAATTGCCTTGGTACAGCATGGGGAGAGTCTCCCACATCTCTTTGGCAGTACCTTTGCCAGCTATGTGTGAAACATTCTGATCCTAGACTCCATCTAGGATCAACATCTTCTCCCGCGCCATCTCCTTTGTGTACTCCTTCAGTTGATCTACATCCATGGGAATTGTTACCACTGCATCAATATATGTCTTTAGGCCATATTCATCTAGAAGGAAGGACATCCTTGCCTTCCAAATTACATAGTTGGAAGCTCCATCCAACCTATCCTGATCTCGAAGCCCAGCAGTGGCCATCTCAACAAATTTCAAAAATCTCCTCTTCCCTTCTGCTTAGTTGTTGCTCAGCTATTCGCACACCCTTCTAGAGTGAGAAACTCTGCTCACAACGACCGTTGATCTGTAAGGGAAATCGAACTTCTTAAGGCTAGAAGTTCTCCAAGGAAAATTTTCCCTCAGTGTGTCCTCTTCTTCCACCCAACGCTAGCTTCGCTCTAGCAAACTGCTGCAAAACTACTGCGTCCAGCTAGAGATCTGTTCTGCGAAAAAACTGGGTTGCTCCCTCTAACCCTGGAATCACTCCATCTGGTAGAATCGAATTTTTCAACCCCTCACTTAGAAAAATCGAATCTTCTCAAGAAATTCAGCCTCATGGCAAAGTGACTGCGTTGCCCTTGGGAATTTCGGCCAGCTGCACTAAGCAGCCAAATTTCTTCTTTCACTTCTGAGCTCTTTGGTTGATTAACTGCGCTCTGATACCATGTGAAATTTGGAAACCCGAATCCTATTGCAGCAACTGGAAATTATTCTCCTAATTGTTATTTTAATTAACAATTTATTTATTGTTTCCTATAGCAAACACTGAATAACTCACACAACAACCTACACAAATAAAACTACAGAAGAATAAACACTAGAAAAAATGCTAGCACACACACACAAGTTTACACAGTTATTTTTGGACCAATGTCCCCAAAAAAACCCAACTTGGGAAAATTGGTGCAGCAGTGAGGATTTTATTTTATTATGTAGCAGAGAATTGAGTACATCTATGGATGCTCAGTTGGAAATCCAAACAGCAAGAAAAACTGAGTAAAATACTAAAGGAAATTACTCTTCTCCCACAAGCAATTTTTGGCACGGCTTTTCCTATCAAAACTCGGCCTCCTGAAGCTCTGTGTCAGCCTCTGCGCTGCTCTACGCTACTAGCTGGACGACTTGCCTCGGACTAGGCTCTAATGAAGTTGTTTTACCTCTGGATGGTGAGGAAATCATCTCTCCGGCCCTCTAGGGCTTCTTCCCGGCCTCTAGAACTGAGAACGATTTTCCTTCCTCCAAATCGAATTGCCTAGCTAAATCAACTGTGTTGTCCCTCAGCACTGCCTCTTTCGGATCTGGAAAATATTTCCTCTAGATCACTATCCTTGCTCCTCACTCACTGCTTCAATCTCACTGGCTCTCTCTCCGACAACTCACTGTTGCTACTCTGGAAATCAAACTACTCAAGTGTATTCTCCATTACCACATCGACCTCCTCTTATAATCCTCTATTGGAGCACCAACAACCAAGATTAAAACTTAATCAATGGCTAGGATCATCTCTAGATCGATCCATGTGAGTTTCTAGATGATTCTCGCCTTGACTTAATTAATACTGATTAATTAACCATACTCCCTAAGTTTAGACTTAGGAAATATTTAAAAACTGGTTAATAATCTAATTAAGTCATTTCTAGGCGGAATTTCCAAAAACGATTTATGGGTTTTGGAGATCTCATGTATTGTAGCCTCTCCACAAAATTTTGTGGCTAGAATACGTTCGATGCTACAAAAACTAACACCAGACTGTGGGTCAGATGCATACTGAAGCCTACTCTTATGGCACACACTACACAAGAGGTCCCTCATCCTCAAGAGCAATGTTCTCAATCAGTTGTGACCGCTTCCTGTAAGGGTCACATCCATAAGTCCAAGTTGCTCTCTAAAAACCAAGAACTTTCCTTTCAGTAAAGGTTCAGTAAGAATGTCATCTACCTGATCATCAGTGAAGATGTAATGGAGCCTCACTGCTCCTCTCTATACTTGTCATGAAACAAAAGATTTTCTGCAAGACGAATCCCACTTTTATTGTCACGACTCACAATACATAACTATTGTGTCTAGAACTTAGTCAAATAGTTCCTCAAAAAGCTCTCTCAGCCAAACTACCTCACAGCTAGCCATGCTAGCAGCAATGTACTCAGCTTCAGTTGTACTCAGTGCAACAGACTTTTGTTTTCTTCTCATCAAAGAGATCATGGCAAATCCCAAGTTAACGCAGCACCCAGAAGTGCTCTTTATATCAACAAAGTTACCAACCAAATCAACATCAGTATAACCATGAAGTCTTACATTTTTAGCAGTGTATTTCAATCCTAGATTGATAGTTCCATGCAAGTATATGAGTACATGTTTTGCAGCGATCCAGTGGACATGAAAGCGATCAATCATATGTTGATTTAAAGTGTTTACAACAAAGCATATGTCAGGCCTAGTGTTTACCAAAATCATCAAAGCACTAATGAGTTGTCTATACTCCATGGGATTTGACAATTTAGGCCCTGCAGTGTTGCCACATAATTTCTTAAAGGTCATTTCCATAGGAGTATGCATGGACTTACATTCTACCATAGCAAATCTTTCAAGAAGTTTAACAAGATATTTTCGTTGATAAAGATAAATTTCACCAAGTCTTTGCCAGACCTCTAGACCCTAAAAGTAATGCATCAAACCAAGCTCTTTCATTTCAAATTCAGAAGCTAACTCCCTCTTACACTGGAGGATAAGAGGTTCTCCTCCCGTGAATAATAAATCATCAACATACAATACCAAAATCAAAGGTATACCTTGGACAGTATTGATGTAGAGGTTTGGGTCTACATCGCTTCTGGTGAAACCAAACTTCATTAGGTAGCTATCAATACGAGCATACCAAGCTCGTGGAGCTTGCTTCAACCATATAAGGCTTTCTTCAGTCTGCATACATGAGTTTCTCTGTCATGCTCTTCATAACCTTGTGGATGTTCCACGAATACCTCTTCCTTGAGGAAACCATGCAAGAAAGTAGTTTTCATGTCCATTTGGTGAAGAGTCCATCCCTGGCTAGCAGCTAAGGCAACAACAGATCAAATAATAGTATATTAAGCTACAAGTGCAAAAATCTCATCATAATCTATTCCCTCTTTTAGAGAGAAACCTCTAACTACAAATCTAGCCTTATATTTTTCAATACTGTAGAAATTTTGAATAATATGACACTTATTCACAGAGATTATCCCGATTATACACTATTGCGGAATACATGCACAATACATAATTTCCTCTATGTTGATCATCAATTTAGCAGCATTAAAAACAATGAAACATCAATCCCATGCGCACATTAACACAGTATGTAACCCGGGGAAAACATACCGCTGAAAACCCCACACTATCTGTATATTATAATGATTGAGAACATGTAACAATACATAGTACAATACTCCTCACAAGTACTCAGTACTATCTCCACCTGTTACACACAAAACTAGCTCAAATCCGAACAAGTCACAGGTTCAAATCTCCACCGCTGCTTTGCCTGCCTCCACTGCACAATCCTGCAAGAGAATGAATGAGAATGGCTGATCCAAAATCACGTGAGCACAAGCTACAATTGCTTGGATATTGGACCACACTGCGCAGTCCTCATTGGCATTACTCAATCCCATGCATGTGCAAAATCTCATGCACAACTGATAGTCACAACTCACCCTTTCACTTACCTCTAACACCTGTCTCTGTTGAACTGTCCATGCACTGAGTTAACTGATGTATTCTTTAGTTTCTTTATGAGTTAATAATTAGTGAATTAATTAATATTTAATTCACACAACTCATCACTAGTGTATTCTTTAGTTCGACTAAATACAACTAGTTCAACTAAGTCAAACTAAACACAACTCCATCAACTCCACATCCAACTCCACAGAACTCACATGCATGAGTTCTAACTGAAGTCCTCCATGCAATAGCTCAATTAACTCATAAGAAACCACGTGATTCCTTTTGTCAGCTGCATGTGCCACATCGGTAGCTCGAACTGAAGTGCTCAAAGAGGATAAGATAAAGTTTATAGTCTAAAATATTATTATGAGACAATAATATTTGACTTTTCTATTTTTAACCTGGCAGTCTAAAAATAAACTCTGATCACTTCACTGTGAACCAAAAATAGAAGTCCATCTATTTTTCCCAACATGACCAATCATCCATAAACAGCATCCTGCAACTCATAGACCATGATCCATATGTCTAAAAATAGACTTTGCGCCAAAAATAGCCTACGGGCCCACTTAGTGAAGGCGACTCCTTTCCACTAAGCTCCATCATCTTGTTGCATTTTCAACAAATACTACCATCTGCACCATGTTTAATATTAAACAACAATTTGGAAGTGAATAGATTTACCTTGAGGTCTAGGAACCACTTCCCAAACATCATTCTAGATGATGGACTCCTATTCTTCAGTCATGGCATCTTTCCAGACTTGTTCTTTTGCAGCTTCTTCAAAGGTGAAAATTTATGCCTTAATGATGTTGCTCATGGTAGCACCATAACCTTGAAACCGACTTGGCTTCTTACGTTCTCTAAACTTTCCTCCTTGGGCAGCATGTTGTTCAGCATCTTGCAAGGCATCTCACAGCATAGTGGTCTCTTTCTGGTAGGAGGATCATGTGGTGGAGGATCTAGAGGATCCATGGAACCCATGGGATTATTAGCAAGATCATTCTCAGGTTCCAGTTTAGACTTAGATGCAAACTCTTTTTCATTAACAGCGTGTCTTTCAACAATGGCAGGAGGAGGAGAGTCTCTTACTTTTCCAAGAGTTGCATCTTCATCAAATGTTACATCACTGCTAAACTATATAGTTCTTTGACTAAGTACATAAATTCTATAAGTTTTTGAATTATCACAAAAACTAACAAACATACATTTCTTACCTGAAGCTTCCAGTTTGTCCCTTTTCAATTTTCAGCACATGGAAGTACACAAGACAGCCAAATATTCTCAAATGACTCACCTCAGGCCTTTCACCAGTGAAGACTTCTTCAAGAGTCTTATTGTCTAATGCTTGATGAGGAGTTCTATTTTTCACATAGACAGTAGTATTTGCAGCTTCTCCCCGTAGAAACTTTAGTAGCTTTTGATCATGCAACATGGCTTTGACCACTTCCATAATGGTTATGTTCTTCCTCTTAGCCACACCATTTTGTTGTGGATTGTACGACATAATGGTTTCTTTCTTGATTTCGACGTCTTTGCAAAGATCATTAAAATCATTGGAGGTGAACTCTCCCCCATTATCAGATATGAAAGCTTTGATCAACTTTTTAGTTTGATTTTCAATCAAAGCCTTGAAATCTTCGAACATGTCAAAAGCTCTCCCTTTATTTTTCAAAAATAATATCCATGTCTTGCGAAAAAAATCATCAACAAAAATTATGAAATACAAATAACCACCAAGATAAGTAACAGACATAGGTCCACATAAATCAGAATGTATGAGCTAAAGTACCTGACTAGTTTTTGTTCTGCTTGAAGGAAATGGTATCTTCACCTAATTTCCGCTTGCGCATCTTGGACGAACTCCTTCATGATCCATTATGATCTCAGACATTCCATAAACCATCTTCCTTACATGAGGTAAGGCTTTGTAGTGTAGGTCAGTGAATCTTGTGTGCCATAGCACACACTGAAAATCAGTATCATAGACTAGTGCGCGAATGGGTTTACCATTGACTTTGTAAAGCCCTTCACATCTTGATCCAAGAGTGAAGGCTTTTTTCATACTTGAGTTCAAAAGCTAGGTTATAACTTTTCTATTAATAAAAACAACTTCGATTTATTTATGTTCTAGAGTAGATATGGATACAAGATTCTTTTTCAAACCAGGTACATACAAAACTTGTTGCAGAAAATAGATTTGCCATCATCTAACTAAAATGAATCTGAACCATAACCTTTAATTTAATGAGTAGAATTATCTCCATGGATAACATTTAAATCAATCCCCCTCTAAACTAAATTAGAGAGTGCTCCTTTGTAACGAGTAAAATGTGTTGAGAAATCTAAAGCATCGATATTAGTTGATTTCTCTAAGAGATAACTGCTTGTGAATGTTTTTTACCTTTTAGATTAGATTCTTCTCTTTAGATTATTATTGTGTTTTTTTCATCCAACAATTACCAATGCATAAACAATGAAGAGACAAGAGACAAGAATGTAGGCTATTCGCCAGGGCCAAAACCTCTCCCACTTGAGAGGAAAACCCACAAAAATTCTTCTTCTTATAGAGACTTCAATTGACAAATAACAAGACCAATACCTTTGACCTATTTGCCACTCCAAGATGACACAAATCCTCCTTGATGAGATTCTTTTTACAATGATCAAATCTTTGCTTCTTCCTCCTTCACGGCTACTCTTCAAAATTTCGATCCCTTGGTTCAGTACTACTCTCCTTGTTTCTAGTTCAGAAACCCTTCGCACATGAGATTGACCAACTTTGACCTTATATCTTCTTCGCTCTAGAAGGAGACTTCTTCTTGACACTTCGACTTTGTTTTTCACCCGAAATCCTCTCTCACTGTGACTGTAATGCCTCGGCCTCCTTTCTGCAATACACAAGTCTGCCATCTGGCACGTGTGGAGGTGATTTGGCCCAAAAACAATCCAAGAACAACACTAGAGACCCCGTTGCTCCTTTCCTTCTTCCTCACTGGTTATTACGATACCTTGATGACCTTCGCACTTCTTCCTAGCTTCAGATCTTGACCGAATTGCTTCTATAAAATTCTACTCTAAAATGGAATCTGAACTGCCCTATATATAGTTGTTTGCCCATGTATATAAGCCGACATGAGATGATTGTGAGCCGACATGTCTATTTGAGAGATTATATTATTCTTTTGAATCCGACTTGAAGGAGGTGACTTTGTCTTGGTCTTAGAGGGCCTTCTTATACTTTTTATGACTCATACAAAAATGTAAGGTGCCCAAGAAGGGTCCTTCATACATAACATAGACTCAAATTGACTTTTATGACTAGATGACAAATCCTAAAGGCTCACAATGGGAGCCATCACTAAAAATAAAATTCCTTACTCATGAAACCCATGAGACAAGCCATACAATAATAATTTTATTTTTCTTTTTTACATCAATTACATAAAATCACAATTACACATGTCATTATGAAGACCGAACCTAGTTACACTTTTCAACAATCCCTCTTAACTAGGGCGGTATTCATAATGGTACTTGGTCATTCTCAATTTGAAGAATTTCTCATAAGAAAAGTCAAATCGGTAACCCATCTATTTAGCATCATATCAAACAACATTGTCACATAGCAAGGCCTTGACTAATAGCTCTATCTCTCCACGAGATCTGAGCACAATGTTCGTGAAACCAATGATGTATAAACACCCTCAAGATTGTCTCTCTCGTAACATACCCCACCCGGGTTCTCTGGGTGTGTTCCACTAGGATTGTTCTTATCTTGGATTCCCAGTCCTCAAAGAATATCGATCCTCTACAACTACTCTTATCTTGGATGCCCTAACTCATCCTCAAACAGTATCGGATGCCAGATTTTTACCCAATCCTCCATTCTGTCTTCCCAAGTGAAGATAAGAATGATGTGTCTATCTCTCCCTCCTAATGAGGAAGGACATATCTATTCCAATAAAGGAATGTACTCATTCCTACAGAAGAAATGTACCTAAGCTCCCTCTTGGCTCAAGAATTTCCAGGTTTCTTCCAAGTAAGAAACTTGTTTCCAAGCTCCCTCTTAATTAGGGACCTACAATAGCTCCTCAGGTGGAGATGATGGGACAACCAGTTGCTTTAAGAACTCCTCACGATGTCATGAACTTATTTTCATTTTCTACGAGTCTTCATGTTTGGGACTTCTACATAGGGCACCGACCATCCATCACTTTCATCCATGATTTAGCCATGTCACCATCGAAAAGTGATCCATCAATCCATATTTGGCCTTCCTTCATGCCATGCTTCTTTCTTCGTGCCATGTTTACTTAAGGATCTTTCATCCTACTACATGTGTATCGGTGGTGGAAGACATCCATAAATCTTCCCTCGGCAACCCTGCATAAACCCATCCAGATATTTGTTCAAAAATAAAGGAATTAAAATTGATATTACCTTTGTGATGGCCTTTCATCATGACATCTTCTAAATTTCATCAACATCCTGCATACATATCGACACATCTCCCAAAAATATATATTGTCAAGGGTCTCTTTCTTTTTCAAACTCCATTAGAGTCTTCGTATCTTCCATAGAGATATCCTAGTCAAATCTTCTTGGTCTTTCGAATTTTGATTGCCTTTACCATGGTTTCATATTCCATGATCTCTTCCTTCCTTTCTTCACACATTTCATTCCCAAGAGCTTTCAATCAAAGTTCCTCAATTGTAGTCAACCACCTCATACATCATATGAGGACATATTATGTTGATTTCATCTAGTGAATGTGTGACACATGCATTCCTGCATCCTTTTGAGGAGAATATCCTTTCTTTTGATCATGCTCTTAAGATAGAGCATTGGTTTATGATATCTGCAACCATATGACATGAATTCCACAATATCAAATGTAAGCCTTCATTTTTCCTTTGGGTCATCCAGACTTCCTGTCGCAGCTTCCTTGATTGAAAGAGCTTCAATCCCTTGATCTGCTTCACTTTTATGTCATCATACCATCATCCCATGAATTCCACAAGTTTGAAATTATTGATGAAACACTTACTTCCCCTCATGATCAGTGAACCTTTCAATGAAGATTCCATCAAAGAATCTTGAGGATCTAAAGTATCCCCATCAACAGATGTTTCCTTTTGACAAATGTATGATGAACCTTGAACTAGATGAAAGGAACTAATAATAATGTCACAACCTTGAACTAGATGAAAGGCACTAATAATAATGTCACAACCTTGAACCAGAACCAGAACCTTGAACATTTTCCAACTTACTTCCCCTCATGTTAGAAAATTAGAAAGGCAGAAAGATTTTCTTATACTTGATAATTACTTGTAATGTTCTTGACTTCTTATTAGGTTTCTTTATATCTTCTTTCTTTTAGTTCACCAAGAAATTACCAAATAAATAGCACATAATACACCAGATATAGGCTCACAACCAAGGTAAACCCCCTCTCTAGGGGAAACCCCAGTCAGTAGTTCTTCCTTCAATAGTTTTCCGGAGATATTCCAAGACTCTAGACCTTGACACAAACTTTCCTCCACAGTAAGTCAGCCTTCCTCTTCTCTTGCATATGATCCAACTTGACCTGGCAGCAGCTGCAACTCTTTCTTCAACCCAACAACTTCGACCTTGCTTTGGAGACTTCAATCTTCACTGAAAGACTTCGATCTTCACATAGGAACTTCGATCTTGGCCCAATGCAACTTCCTGAGGCAGCAGCACCCAGCACCAACAACTTCAACCTATACTTTGATCTGGCAACAACAACACACGGCAACTGGCTACGACATCAACAAGAGAACTTTGATCTTCCAAACCAGGGCACGAGAGAGAGACAGATGCACCAAAATTTCGATCTTCTTCCTTTCCTTCTCCTAGACCAAACTTCCTTTTATTCCTTCCTCTATTTTGCACTTTTTCTAGCTTCAAGAGATATTGAACTAGTTTGTTGAGTGAGTGCTTCAAATGGAAATTGAACTGCTTCATTTATAGTCCTTTGGTGAAGTTGAATAGCCCTCTTTGAGGCCGACTTGATCATCTTAAGGTCGTTGGTGTGGAGGCAACGTGATTCATATTTAACTCAACATTTAACCTTTTTACATGATTCAAAAGCCCAAGAAGGGTCTCTTTAAAAGTACAATGACTAATAAACTCAGAAGAAATCCTAGAAGTCCTCAATGGAGACTTTCACCTAAAACATGATGGCCCAAGCATGAAACCCATGCTTTAATAAGTCATAATAATAGTAATAAAAATTATTTTCTTTATTCTTTTGACAAGTACATTATAAGATGACTCAAACACATTTAATGAAGATCAAACCTAGTTACATTTTCAAACAATCCCTCTTAACTAGGGATGTATTCATCATATACAAGTACAAGGAAGATCTCAACTATATGAACCATGAAGAACTTTAGGCACCACAGTGCCATGCACTAGATTCCTGGCCAGGGGAATCTATCCATTGATCTCTCAACAGTTTAGGCACCACAATGCCATGGACTAGACTCCTGACCAAGGGAATCTATCCATGTGGGACTAAGATGGACTCAAGCTTTCAGCCTCTCTGGGTACCATCAGGCTTACTTACTAACCATCAACCCAAGGATCCAAGTGTGTATCCAAAATAGAGCTCTATAATCAAAACCACCTTTCCAACTTCGGGACCTAGAAATCAACACAAGGGATCGGCCAGATGTCCTCCCAGGCAATGCTTCACTCACAAAGTCTCAACACTCCTTGATCCAGCGGATCAAGGATAACTAATCTCTCCCAATCAAACTAATTGGTAACCAGCATGCTATCAAAACTTTCGAGAGATTCACCTGTACAAACACAACCCCAATCAATAGTATACTTTCACATGTACATAATCAAATACAAACCTTTGGGGTCTTTCAGACAACAGATGTTGCTCCTCAACATAGTATGATTATCTACCGAATATTTTAACAGAAGATTCCTTTTTCCTCTCCTACTTTATATAGAAATATATCTTTCAAAAAGCATTCTCCAATCAAAACTATGCTATGCCCTCCCTCTCAACCAGGGAGCTTCCCTTTATCCAAGTTCCCTAGAAATATCAGGCAGATCTTTCTTCTTTAGGCTCCCTCTTGACCTAGGGAGATCAACTTCTTTACTTCGACATCAAAGAATTCTTTGTGGCTTCCAACCATTTCATCAGAGTTATCATTACCATCACTTATCCATATCATGCTTATCACATCGCCAAACGTCTTCACCATATTGAAGATTGTGTACCTGCACAACTTAGATAGCAAGTACAGCCAAATCTATAGAAGCATGAAGTTAGCCATATCAGAATTACGGAAGCATTTCAACTTTATATATATCAGATACCCAAACTTACTTATAAACAAGAGACACATACACTTCAACATCTTGTTAGGGACTTTGTCATAAACCCTAGACTACTTCATAATAACTTTCATTACATATAGGGTTTCAATGTTTCTTCCAAAGGTATGACATACATTACTACAACATATAGCAAACCCTAGAAATAATTCAAACAAATATAGATCTACAAGGCATGTAACAACTTTCAGAATTCATATATTAGACGTTCCACTAGGTTTTCATACAAATCCTAGATTTCATACATGAGAATTAATCAATCAAAACCAATCACAACTCAATCATCAACATGACCAGCTTTCACTAGGGTTAGTTGCAAACCCTAGATTTTTCAATCAAACATCAATCACAGCCAAAACTCAAATTTCAACAATCTTATACAAATATCAAATTATCACATTAGCATCATACATCAGATATTTTCTCTTCTACCAAGTTTTAACTCCAAAACCCTAGAATTTCACAAATACTATCATCCTAGAGAAACAAACTTTGACTAGGGCTTAGTTCCAAACCCTAGGATTCATGATCACCGATAAACAGGTCAACTCATACATCTAGGACTTCATCATCATGCATAGGTATTTCATATCATGTGTTAGTCAAACCCAACTTCACAAATATCAATAAGAGTTAGACATACAACAAACTTGATTAGACAAGGGTTTGCATGGACAAACACACATTCCAAGGAAATCATTTCTAAGACATTATAAGGGTCTTGCTTACACATTCCACCAAACCATAATGAGTTAGGGTTTCAATATAAGAACATAGCAAACCCAAAATTACCAATACTTCAAAGGTTCGGGATTTTAGACTTTATCATTCAACCCTAACAAGTTAGGTTTTCCTGATCATACCAAAATCCCAAACATGACATCATCAATAAAAACTTCAAATAGCATTTCTCAATAACCCTAAGCAGTTTAGGGTTTCAAACATTCACATTAACATACCCTTAGGTTAGGGTTTTCTAGAGAACCTGTCTAGGGTTCTATAAAATCAGTTAAGAATATGAGTGGGGTAGATTTATCAAGTGATGAATCACCCAAAATAAGAATCATTATGATTCAATATAGCTAGACATAACAATGTTAGTAATAGATTGTCAAATGAATAAACATTTATTATAAAGAAATCAATGTTTTGTATTTTAAGGAATACCTTTGTTTCTTAACAAACCTTGTCTAGGGTGGCTCTCTTCCACACTCCTTGAGGATATAGCAGATGTTTTCTTAATCAAGACAATAGAGGGAGAAAGATGATTAGTATTTAATATAATCAGAACTTAAATAAATACATAAAACCAAAAATTAAAAGGAAATGAAATACTTATCTTTAGGAGATGTTGGGGGCTCCCTCCAAAGCTTGAGGGATACCTATAAACTTACAAAAAGAATGTCTTTTCCAAAAAAACCGTTAAAAACCTATAAATTCTAAAACATCAAAAATACAAGATAGGATATTTAAGGCTACAAGCAAAGGACTTAGTAGTGTAAGTCCCTTATGTCAGATGCTTTGGGTTTGGCTTTCTTTGGATCTTCTTCGGCAACTTTAGCATGACCTCTATCTCTCTTCTTATTCTTCGGATTGTCGGGGCAGTCACTCCTGTAGTGACCCTTCTTATGACATTGATAGCATTCTAACTTGGACATGTCTACTTTCTTCCTTGGTCCTTTCGATTTCTTTCCTTTGTGTTGAGTAGTGTAAGCATTTGAAACTCCTTCAAGATTGGCAACTAGTGAGATCCTTAATTCTTCTTGACTGCAGGCAGTCCATAGTTCTTCAAAAGTGGGAGCTTCCTTCCTACTGTTAAGTCCTACAGCAAATTCACCCCAAGTAGGTGGCAATCCTAATAGAGCAGTGATCACAATTTCTTTGTCTGGAACAATTTCATCAATGGCCAACAGATCATCTCTGATTTTTTATATCTTCACAAAGAAGGAGGCCACTGTGTCTTCTTTAGTCATCTTTGTGGTCCTTAGTTCATTCTTCAAGCTCGTTTCTTGACCAACGTTCTTAATAGTGAATAACTTTGATAGGGCCTCATACATTTCTTGAGCATGATTTATGTTGGCTACAAATGGGACAAGGTTATCCTTTATTCCTTCTACCATTAGGGTCTTGGCAAATAATTCTAATTCTTTGAACTTCACTTTATCAGCATCACTGGAGTCATCTGTAGGCTTCTTTACTTTTCTTTTGACCAAGTCTAGAACCTTGTTCTTTTTAAGGATGAGGTCAATCCTCTTCTTCCAAGACATGTAGTTTGAGGCTCCTTCAAGTTTGTTCTCTCCCATGATTTTGTTAGACATTTTCTTTGAAGATAGTATAATTCTTCCCTTGAATAATCATTTTGAATGATTCCTTGATCAAGTGCTTGAGACTGAGTTTTCCTTCTTTCTTCACCAAATCTCTGATACCATGTTAGAAAATCAAAATGGCAGAAATATTTTCTTATACTTGATAATTACTTGTGATGTTGTTGACTTCTTATTAGGTCTCTTTATATCTTCTTTTGTTTAGTTCATCAAGAAATTACCAAAGCACTAGCACATAATACCCAAGATATAGGCTCACACCAGGGAAAAACCCCTCTCTAGGGGAAAACTCAATCAGTAATTCTTCCTTCAATAGTTTTATGGAAATATTCCAAGACTCTAGACCTTGACACAAACTTTCCTACACACCAAGTCAGCGTTCCTCTTCTCTTACATATGATCCTACTTGACCTGGCAGCTGCAACAGCAGTAGCAACTCTTTCTTCAACCCAACAACTTCGACCTTGCCTTGGATGCTTCAACCTTGAGTGAAAGACTTTGATCTTCACATATAAACTTCAATCTAGGCCCAATACAACTTCCTGAGGCAGCAACACCCAACACCAGCAACTTCGACCTATACTTTGATCTGGCAGCAACAACACATAGCAACTGGCTACGACATCAACAAGATAACTTCGATCTTCCAAACCAAGGCATGAGAGAGAGAGATGGATGCACCAAAATTCTGATCTTCTTCCCTTCCTTCTCCTAGACCAAACTCGCATGTCCTTTTATTCCTTCCTCTATTTCGCATTTTTCCAACTTCAAGAGATATCGAACTAGCTTGTTGAGTGAGTGCTTCAAATGGAATTCGAACTGATTCATTTATAGTCCTTTGGTGAGGTCGAATAGCCCTCTTTGAGGCCGACTTGGTCTGGAGGCAACATGATTCATATTTGACTCAATACTTAACCTTTTTACATGATTCAAAAGCCCAAGAAGGGTCTCTTTAAAAGTACGGTGACTCTATTAACTCAGAATAAATCCTAGAAGTCCGCAATGGGGACTTTTACCTAAAACATGATGGCCCAAGCATGAAACCCATGCATTAATAAGTCATAATAATAGTAATAAAAATTCATTTTCTTTATTTTTTTGACAAGTACATTATAAGATGACTCAAATACATTTAATGAAGACCGAACCTAGTTACATTTTCCAACAATCCAGACTTCATGTAGCAGCTTCCTTGATTGAAAGAGCTTCAATCCCTTGATCTTCTTCATTTTTATGTCATCATACCATCATCCCATGAATTCCACAAGTTTGAATTCTTGATGAAACTTACTTCCCCTCATGATTGATGAACCTTTCAATGAATATTCCATCAGAGAATCTTGAGGATCTAAAGTATCCCCATCAGCAGATGTTTCCTTTTGACAGATGTCTAATGAACCTTGTACTAGATGACCTTTCCACTTATGTTTCCAATGAGATTCCCAAGGACTATATCCTTGACTTCCATAGATTCTAACCATCTTTCATGCTTCTCTACAATGACATTCCGACCTCTTGCTTTCAATGCTTCTATGATGCCTTGATGCATACCATTTAGTGAATCATGATGGCCATATCTACAACAGAAGACTTAGGAACTTGAAAAGAACTTAGGTGATGAAGATTATCTCAATAGTGGAGATCTATTACTTCCTCGTCATTCAATCTCTTCTTTTCAGCTTCCTTGTGGGGTTGTGTTATATTCTTTCCACGACTAACCCACCTAGTTAACCAGGGGGTTAGACCGATTGCGCAGCGGGGAGTCACAGGGGGGTGGGGGGTCCCCCTTCATTGCACCGATTGCGCAGTGGGGGGGGGGGGAGGTCACAAGGGGAGCAGTAGCCACCCTCTACGGGGTCCGAGGCAGCGCCCCAGGGAAAAAAAAATTGGACCCTATTTAGGTTGGGCGAACCTACCTATGGTTTTGTGCATGGTTTTGGACGCGATGGTTTTCGGTCCATGGTATTGGATGCTTCGGCATGTATAAATATGTATTGTAACATTGAAAGAACATAATGAAAAATCAGTCTAGTAGTCTCAGTTTTTGGGATCCAAGGGAAAATATCTGTGTATATGTGTTTTACGTGTTATGCTCTCGCATTGTTTATTTTCTGTGTTTTAGAATTCGTATGCAGATAATTTTTGTACAGGGTTAAAACCTACATTCCTCCACTTCCTTGGTGATGTGGGCTTCTTCTCTTCCTCTTTTGTTATTGTCCTTCTTGAGCTTAGGACAATCTCTCCTATAGTGCCCATATTCTTGACATCCATAGCATTGTATTTTAGCCATGTTCTTATTCTTTTTTTGAGAACTAAACTTTCCAAATTTTCCCTTTCTTTTTGTCATTGTAGCATATGCTTGATTTTGCTCACCTGCTCCCACATCAGATTTGGCCTTTAGTCTAGATTCTTCAATCTTGCATAGTGACCATAGATCCTGGAATGGAGTAGCTTCTTTCTTCCCATAAATACTTGAAGTAAAGTTACCCCACTCCTCCAGTGATGCATTTAATACAACTGTGATCATTTCTCTATCAGACATGACTTCTCCCAGATCCTGTAGTTGATCTCGGATTTTAGATATCCTCATAAAGTACTATTCCATCTTCCCTTAACATCTTCCGCTTGTAGATTTCTTGCCTTAATGAGATGAATTCTCCAGCAGTGCTTACGGAATACAACTCTACCAGTTTGTCATAGATTTCTTTTGAAGTTTCAAGTTTGGATACATATGGGATGAGGGGATCCTTGATAGATTCTATGAGAATCCTTTGAGCCAAACTTCTCCTTTCATATACTTTGCAAGAGCTTGAGCGTCTTCCTTTCTTAGTTTAGTGATAGATCCTTTGACATATGTTGAAATTTGGTACCGGAGGACAGGTGGTTCCCTAAGGCTTTGATCTTTGGCCTAGGGAAAAGTGTCCAAAAGAATTTAATTTTTCTCCTAAAGTAACTTTATAATTTTTATAAAGTTAAATCTAATTTGAAAGTGACTTTAAGTGATAAAGTTACTAAGTCTAATTTTAAAGTGACTTTATAAAGTCAATGAAAAATTAGAAAGGAAAAGTGACTTTGGAAATAAATGACTAAGTGGGTCTTTATTAAAGTGGGGTGAATTAAAAAATAGAAAGTGAGATTTAAATGAGCATTTAATCTCAGCCATTGATCTAAATCTATTTCAGCCATTGGATTTAGGGATCACCCAAAAGTCATTTAGGGTTGGGTTAAGGGAGGAAAAGGAGAAAGAGATCATTCATTCTTTCATGAGCAGATTGGGAGAAGGAGAGCAAGAGAGCAAGGGAGATTTCTGGACAAGGAGGAGAAAGAGGCAGCAGTTTGGCACACACACCAAGGCAGCATTTCAGCAAATCTGAACAGCATAAAGAACAAGCAGAAAAAGGCAGATTTAGTGAGCAAAACAGTGAAAAAATTATTTTTCAGCACGAATATCGAGGAGGCGATTTTCTGCACTTTTCCCGAGGGCTGTCCGTACAAGTCCGTACGACCGTCCGTACAGTCCGTACAGTCCGTACGGTCCGTACGTCCGTACAGTCCGTACATCCGTACGGTCCGTACAGCTCTTCCAGCAGTTTTCAGATTGTCGTTTGGGCTGAAAACAGATAAGTTTTGCTTGCTGGAAAAATTTCTGTTTTGCTGATTTTTTGCTGAAAATATTTTCTCTGTAAAAGGCATTTTCCAGAAATAAAGAAGAGCTCTCAAACTGGTTTTCCCCAAGAGTTGTAGGGGGTTTTTCCAGGGTCAAGTTGACCAAAAATCACTGAGTTTAAATGTGTTTTTATGGCTGTTTTAATTGCTGATTTTTTATTTCTGCAATTTCCAGCACTCTGAAAAATTTCCAGAATTTGTGTTTTCAGCAATATTTATTTTTTCAGTCTGTTAAATGTATGGCTATGGGAATGGGCATTTAACTATATGGGAGAAATAAGGTGAAACTGAAAACCGGAGTGGGAAACAGAAAATTTTACATGGTATCGGAGCTTGAGTGCTGAAGGGCAGTTTGGGACAGCAAAAGGAAAAAAATACAGCTGCTGATTTTTTCACTCAGAAAATTCCAGCAAGCTGATTTTTCATAAACAGCAGTTTTATCTTTACCACAGCAGTGCTATTTTTCAGTTTTAGGACAGCAAGATGTCATTGGGATTGAGGGTGGAGGATAGGTTGGATGGGCATACAAATTACAGCGTTTGGAAGGAGAGAATGCAGAGTATCTTTGAGGAGGCAGAAGTCTGGGATATCATGGTGCATACAGCACAGCACCCTGTTGTTGTGCCTACTGATGCTACTCAGTTGGCAGCTTATAATAGAAAGAACAACAAGGGTAAGAGGCTGATTCTAGACGGAATCAAAGACCATTGCATTCCTCATGTGAGAGGAAAGAGCAATGCCCATGAGATGTGGACAGCATTGTCCAATCTCTACCAGAGTACCAATGAGAACCGGAAGATGGTCCTGAAGGAGAAGCTGAAGAACATTAAGATGGGGAATGATAGTGCAGCTGGATATCTCACAAAGATTACCAATGTGAGAGATGAGTTGGCAGCGATTGGAGAGGCCATTCCATCCACTGAGTTGGTGCGTATTGCAGTGAATGGCCTCCCCCGTTCATGGTTGAACTTTGCTGATGGGGTTTGTGCACGTGAGACCCTTCCCACATGGGAGAGGTTTTGGGATGATTGTATACAGACAGAGATCAGGAAAGGACAGCTTGGGGCAGCCAAGCCAGTTGAGCAGGATGAGGACGTAGCACTGATGGCAGGAGGCAAGAAAGGCAAAGGGAAGAAGCAGGCTTCCACAAGCGGTGGTGGAGGCAAAGGCAAAGGTAAAGGTAAACAGGGTAACTCACAAAAGGACTATTCCAAAGTGAAGTGTTGGAATTGTCAGAAGATGGGACACTATGCAGTTGTGTGTCCGGAGAAGAAGAAGAAGAAGGGGAAGACCCAGGATGTGGCAGCGTCAGCTGAGATTGAGGACTTTGCAGGTCGTTTTGACCGGGAGTTTGCGTTCACTACATGTGAGTCCTCTAGTGCAGGATCACCTGCCACACAGGTTCAGAGGGAGCATGCTTTTCCCTCGATTAGCGGAGCATCTACAGGTATCTGGTATGTGGACAGTGGGGCTTCACGTCACATGACAGGAGTCCGGGAGTACTTCTCAGAGCTTTCAGAGAGTGGCACTGATATTGAGGTAGTACTCGGTGATGACAGAGTTGTTAGAGCAGTCGGGGTGGGGACAGTGACATTTCAGAGGGAGTCCAAACCTCCCTTGAAGGTGTCAGAGGTTCTTTATGTGCCAGGGATGAGGAAGAACCTCATATCCGTCTCAGCGTTGGAGGACAGAGGATATGAGGTACTGTTCAGGGAAGGACAGGTGTTGATGTATCCCAGGGGCTCTCCAGCTGATTCAGCTAGAGTGATAGGTGTACGCCATGCAAAGGTGTACAAGTTTGCATTCCAGCCCCCTTTGGCATTGAGCTGTAGTACCGACAGCAGAGCTAGCAGTTCTGAGCTATGTGAGATTTGGCACCGCAGGATGGGGCACATGTCTCATGGAGCCTTGAGGACATTGCGGGAGATCACTACAGCTGTGCCAGATTTCAGTACTGATCACCATGATACTTGCAGAGGTTGTGCGATGGGCAAGTTTGCCAAATCCCCTTTTCCCAGCAGTGACAGCAGAGCGACGGGGATACTTGATTTGATTCATTCCGATGTGAGCGGTCGGATGTCTCATGTTTCCTTGAGTGGATATGAGTACTATGTCTTATTCATTGATGATCACTCCAGGAGGACCTGGATTTATTTCTTGAAGACCAAGAGTGAGGTCTTCAAGCGGTTTCAGGAGTTCAGAGCTCTTGTGGAGACTCAGACAGGTCGAAAGATCAAGTCCCTGAGGTCGGACAATGGAGGAGAGTACACCCTTGGAGAGTTTGTTGACTATTGTGCAGAGGCAGGCATTAGGAGGGAGTTCACTGTTCCTTACAACCCCCAGCAGAACGGGGTTGCGGAGAGGAAGAACAGATCCATCATAGGGGCTGCCAAAGCCATGTTATATGATCAGGGGTTGCCATTGTTCTTGTGGGCAGAGGCCTGCAACACAGCTGTTTACTTGCAGAACAGGAGTCCGCATCGTGCCTTGGGGCACATGACTCCGGAGGAGGCTTTCTTTGGGAAGAAGCCTGATCTTGGTCATCTTCATATCCTTGGATGCATTACATACTCCTATATACCCAAGGAGGAGAGGACCAAACTAGAGCCCACCGCAGAGAAGGGTATCTTTGTGGGCTACAGTGAGACCTCAAAGGCCTTTCGGATTTACATTCCTGCACAAAGGAAAGTTGTTGTCAGACGGGATGTGAAGTTCGAGGAGGACAGGGCCTTTAGGAGGTCACGGGAGTTAGAGTATCTGGATCAGCCAGACCCTCAGCAGCAGTTGAGTCAGTCGCAGGGATCCAGTGGGCAGGGATCAGGAGGATCCGGAGGTACATCTATGAGGATGTCAGGTCCATCAGTGAGCAGTGGCTCGCCGAGCCAGAGGGGTGGTGCTCCGGGCAGCATGCAGAGCAGTTCACTAGGGAGTCCACTGATGGACAGTTCACACGGTACCTCAGCTTCTACAGGTTCAGGTGCAGGCAGGAGGACAGCAGACAGACAGTCAGGAGTTCAGACTACTGATGGGGATGAGGAGGAGGAGTTTCATTCTCCTATGGGAGAAGCATGCTCAGGGAAGAGGAAGCCCAAGTGGCTTCAGGACACCTTGAGAGATGCCACATCTGTTGCTGAGCCGAAGAGGCCGGTCAGAGAGAGTAGACCACCTGAGAGGTTTTGTAGCTATATGGCGATGGTTACCAGCATCCTTGACTCTGAGCCTTCTAGCTATGAGGAGGCAGCTAGCCAGCAGGTCTGGAGAGAGGCCATGCAGGAGGAGTATTCTTCTATCATGAAGAATGATGTTTGGGAGGTGGTGCCGAGGCCTGAGGGCAAATCCGTGGTTACTTCCAGATGGCTTTACAAGGTAAAGCATGCTGCAGATGGCAGCATTGAGAAATTCAAAGCAAGGTTTGTGGCTAGAGGGTTCTCACAGGTAGAGGGAGTTGATTATGAGGAGACCTTCGCTCCCGTGGCTCGATATACTTCGATCCGCTCCATTATATCGATAGCAGCAGAGATGGGTTGGAAGATCCACCAGATGGATGTGAAGACCGCATTTCTCAATGGCTTCATACAGGAGGAGGTGTACATTGAGCAGCCACAAGGCTTTGAGGTGCATGGGAAGGAGTCCCATGTGTGCAGATTGAAGAAGGCCCTTTATGGCCTGAAGCAAGCTCCCAGAGCTTGGTACTCCAGGATAGATGCATACTTGCAGGGGATGGGTTTCACAAAGAGTGAGGCAGATCCGAACCTTTACTTTATTGTGATTGGTGAGGAGCCTCTCATTCTGGTGCTGTATGTGGATGACTTGATCATTACAGGTGCAGAGAGACTCATAGAGCACTGCAAGAGAGATCTTGCAGCGGAGTTTGAGATGAAGGACATCGGCTTGATGCATTACTTTTTGGGTTTGGAGGTGTGGCAGGAGGAGGGGCATTTCTTCCTGGGGCAGGGGAAGTATATTGTGGACATCCTTAGCAGATTCCACATGGAGGATTGTAGACCCATGTCGACACCGATGATCACCAACTGGAAGAAGCTTCATGCTTCGGATTCCGAGTTGGTGGATCCCACATTGTACAGGCAGCTGATTGGTTCCTTGATGTATTTGGTCAACACCAGACCAGATATCTGTTTTGCAGTCAACACGATGAGTCAGTTTATGTGTGAGCCTAGGAAGGTTCACTGGGTGGCTGCAAAACACATTTTGCGGTACTTGCAGGGGACAGTGGATTATGGTCTGGACTACAGGCAGGGAGATGGAGTGAGATTGGCAGGATACACTGATTCTGATTGGGCAGGTTGTGCTTCTGATAGGAAGAGCACTTCAGGGTGTTGTTTTGGGTTGGGTTCAGCAGTAGTGTCATGGTTCAGCCGGAAGCAGCAGTCAGTAGCACTGAGTTCAGCGGAAGCAGAGTATATGGCAGCCAGTCTAGCTAGTTGTGAGGCCATCTGGCTTCGCAAGATGTTGTTTGGCTTATTTGGTCAGCCGTTGAGACCTTCAGTGATTTACTGTGATAATCAGAGTTGCATTAAACTCACGGAGAATCCAGTATTTCATGATAGGTCAAAGCATATCGGGATCAGATATCATTTCATCAGAGACCATGTTCAGAAGGGAGCTGTAAAGCTTGAGTATATTTCCACTGATGAGCAGGTTGCAGATATTCTTACCAAAGCCTTACCACGGGGCAAGCATGTCTACTTCAGAGACAAGATGGGTGTGGTGAGGAACACCTTCCTCGGTAAGAGGGAGTGTTGAAATTTGGTACCGGAGGACAGGTGGTTCCCTAAGGCTTTGATCTTTGGCCTAGGGAAAAGTGTCCAAAAGAATTTAATTTTTCTCCTAAAGTAACTTTATAATTTTTATAAAGTTAAATCTAATTTGAAAGTGACTTTAAGTGATAAAGTTACTAAGTCTAATTTTAAAGTGACTTTATAAAGTCAATGAAAAATTAGAAAGGAAAAGTGACTTTGGAAATAAATGACTAAGTGGGTCTTTATTAAAGTGGGGTGAATTAAAAAATAGAAAGTGAGATTTAAATGAGCATTTAATCTCAGCCATTGATCTAAATCTATTTCAGCCATTGGATTTAGGGATCACCCAAAAGTCATTTAGGGTTGGGTTAACGGAGGAAAAGGAGAAAGAGATCATTCATTCTTTCATGAGCAGATTGGGAGAAGGAGAGCAAGAGAGCAAGGGAGATTTCTGGACAAGGAGGAGAAAGAGGCAGCAGTTTGGCACACACACCAAGGCAGCATTTCAGCAAATCTGAACAGCATAAAGAACAAGCAGAAAAAGGCAGATTTAGTGAGCAAAACAGTGAAAAAATTATTTTTCAGCACGAATATCGAGGAGGCGATTTTCTGCACTTTTCCCGAGGGCTGTCCGTACAAGTCCGTACGGCCGTCCGTACAGTCCGTACGGTCCGTACATCCGTACGTCCGTACAGTCCGTACATCCGTACGGTCCGTACAGCTCTTCCAGCAGTTTTCAGATTGTCGTTTGGGCTGAAAACAGATAAGTTTTGCTTGCTGGAAAAATTTCTGTTTTGCTGATTTTTTGCTGAAAATATTTTCTCTGTAAAAGGCATTTTCCAGAAATAAAGAAGAGCTCTCAAACTGGTTTTCCCCAAGAGTTGTAGGGGGTTTTTCCAGGGTCAAGTTGACCAAAAATCACTGAGTTTAAATGTGTTTTTATGGCTGTTTTAATTGCTGATTTTTTATTTCTGCAATTTCCAGCACTCTGAAAAATTTCCAGAATTTGTGTTTTCAGCAATATTTATTTTTTCAGTCTGTTAAATGTATGGCTATGGGAATGGGCATTTAACTATATGGGAGAAATAAGGTGAAACTGAAAACCGGGGTGGGAAACAGAAAATTTTACAACATATTCCATCACATCATTTTCAATAGGATTCAAATCTGTCATTTTCTTCCAAGCAAGATAGTTTGAAGCCCCAACCAGTTTGTTGCTTTCCTTGTGAAAAGACATTTTGACAGATTCAGATGTGGACATAAATATACTTACTCGATAGGATGCTCCTTCTCCTTGTTGCTTCCTTGATGTTGATGATGATATAGAGAGTAGAAAACTTCTCCTTGATGAAGGTAGTTTTCTTCAAGAGTAATCCTTGATCCCATAGAGAGTGAGATCTCTTTGAATCCTTTGATGAAGATCAATGATGACTTCTTGGTGATGTCTTCAATGGCAAGGATCTTGATGATGATTCCAAGACTTCTTTGTAGACTCCTTCTTCGATCTAGGGTTATAATGCTTCCTTTGTAGATCTTGTCTTAAAGATGATCTTTGCTTTGATGCCTTTAACGAGATTTGATCCTTGAGTGTCGCTTGATAAGATTCCCTTCCTTGACTTTGTCACCCTAGCTCTGATACCATGTTGAGAAATCTAGGGCATCGATATTAGGTGATTTCTCTAAGAGATAACTACTTGTGAATGTTTTTTACCTTTTAGATTAGATTCTTCTCTTTAGATTATTATTATGTTTTTTCTTTCATCAAACAATTACCAATGCATAAACAATGAAGAGACACATAATGTAGGCTATTCCCCAGGGCCAAGACCTCTCCCACTTGAGAGGAAAACCCGCACAATTTTTTCTTCTTATAGAGACTTCAATTGACGAATACCAAGACCAAGACCAAGACCTATTTTCCACTCCAAGACCAAGACACAAATCCTCCTTGATGAGATTCTTCCTGCAACGATCAAATCTTTGCTTCTTCCTCCTTCATGGCTACTCTTCAGAATTTCGGTCCCTTGGTTCAGTACTGCGCTCCTTGGTTCTAGACTTCTAGTTTAGAAACCCTTAGCACATGAGGATGACAAACTTTGACCTTATATCTTCTTCTCTCTAGAAGGAGACTTCTTCTTGACACTTCGACTTTGTTTTTCACCCGAAATCCTCTCTCACTATGATTGTAATACCTTGACCTCCTTTCTGCAATACACAAGTCTACAATCTGGCACGTGTGGAGGTAATTTGGCCCAAAAACAATCCCAAAGCAACACTAGAGACCTCGTTGCTCCTTTCCTTCTTCGTCGCTAGTTATTAGGCTCCCTTGATGACCTTCACACTTTTTCCTAGCTTCAGATCTTGACTGAATTGCTTCTCTAAAATTCTACTTGAAATGGAATCTGAACTACCCTATTTATAGTTGTTTGCCCATTTATATAAGCCAACATGAGATGATTGTGAGCCGACGTGTCTATTTGAGAGATTATATTATTCTTTTGAAGCCAACTTGAAGGAGGTGACTTTGTCTTGGTCTTGGAGGGCCTTCTTATACATTTTATGACTCATACAAAAATGTAATGTGCCCAAGAAGGGTCCTTCATACATGAAATAGATTCAAATTGAATTTTATGACTAGATGACAAATCCTAAAGGCTCACAATGGGAGCCATCACTAAAAATTAAATTCCTTGCTCATGAAACCCATGAGAGAAGCATTGCAATAATAATTTTATTTTTGTTTCTTACATCAATTACATAAAATCACAATTACACATGTCATTATGAAGACCAAACCTAGTTACACTTTTCAACAAAATGTTTGGAAGCACCACTATCAAATAATCAGCTATCAAATGAATCTGCAAAAGAAGCACTGGAAAGAACAGAAACAAGAAAATATTATGATTGAGTTTCCACTGCATTATTTCTATTCCTTGGATTTCTTGTTTTCTTAGGATGGTATTTTCTTTGATTTTCAGAAGTGTCTTTTCTATAATCAGATTTGTTTTTGAATATAGGTGTTCTACTTTCTCTACAGTCACGAGCAAAGTGACCATGCTTTTGACAGTTAAAGCATCTAACTTTTCACATGTCTAGATTCCCTTTATTTGATTTGAAAATCGATTTCTTTTTATTACCTTTCTTTCTCTTCTCATAGGCTGAAAATGCAATAGGTTCTCCTTCTGCATGAAGTGAAATTCTCCCTCTAGAGATCATTCTGACCTCCTATTGGATACACTTTCCCATGAGCTCATCAAATGTGGGAATAGTGTTGATATTGTTAGTGGTGGTGATAAAGGTATCCCAAACAGGAGAAAGGTCTCCAAGCGCAATCAACATCAATTATTTGTTGGCTACAACTTCACCAACTGTTGACAGTTGATTCCTGATTTTGGTCATTCTTAGGAAGTATGGTTGAACTGTCTCTCCTCTGTTCATCTTGATGTCCTTCAGCTGATTTTTCAAGGCAATAATCTAGTTCAAATTACTAATTGCAAACATTCCAATTAGTTTGTCATACATTTCTTTGGCTTTCTTCTAACCAAAAACATAAGTAGTGAGATGATCACTAAGATAATTAAGGATAATTTTCCTAGCTTTGATTTCACCCCGTTTATGTTTGGATTTGATAGCAGAACTTGCATTCTCTGGTGGATCAGATAAATTTTGTTGTTTAAAAACCACCAGAAAATGCAAGTGCTGTTGTAAAATCCAAACATAAATTGTGTTGTTTAAAAACCCCAATTTTTAATATAAATTGATAATTTAAAAGTAAGGATTATTCAAGCCCTCCAAATTTAGCCATAGGTCATTTTGTTAGTTTTTAGAGCATCGAAGGTGTTCTAATCTCGAAACTTGGTGAAGAGGCTAAAACACAAGAGGTCCCCATAACCCAGTAATCATTTCTGGAAATTCCACCTAAAAGTTTCTCAATTAGATTATTGGCCTATTTTTAAATATTCCCTAAGTCTAAACTCAAGAAAAGTGGCTAATTAATCAATATTAATTGAAATAAGGTGTGAATCATCAAGAAACTCACACGGATCGACTGGGAAAAAATCTTGGTCCTTGATTAAGTTTTAATCTTGGTCGTTGGAGTCCCAACAAGAGATTATAAGAAGTCGATGGGTAGATGGAGAACACACACAAGAGATCAATTTCCTTAGAGAGTTTGATTTTCCAGAGGCAGTAACTGGAAGAGTTCGAGCTTCAAAATGAAGCAATGCGTGGACACTGAAGTCAAAGGAATATTTTCCAGATCCAACGAGTACAATGCAGAGAGGTCGAAATATCTCCAAGAGGTTGTGCAAAGGCAACACAGAAGCCTCGGAGGGAAATTCAATTTGCTGAAGGAAGAAGACGTTTTCAGTTTCAGAGGCCAGGAAGGTGTTCCAGAGTGCCAGAGAAGCGTTTTCCGAGTCAGCAGCAGGAAAGATGGCTTGATTTGCAGAAGTTCCAAGCTGAAGTGTTTGAGGGACTGCGCAGACGTGATGTAGGGCCTGTCTAGAGCTAGGTGGACAACTTGCTTTTCAAGGGCAGTCAAGTGCCGAGATTGGTTGGAGTAAGGGTAATTTCCATAAGATCATTTTTGCCAGTATTTTCTCTGCAGGATTGCTAGTTTTCAGCATCCAGATTGTACTCAAAAAATTTCACTGTTGCATAATAATAAAAACTCTCAGTTGTTGCACCAGTTTTCCCAAGTTGGGTTTTTCAGGGGACTTTTGTCCAAAATTAAGTGTGCCAAATTTTTATGTGTGTATGCTAGAATATTTCTTAGTTTCCAGCACTATTATTTATTGTAGTATTTTTGTGAAGATTTGTTAAGTTTAGGTATGTTCTATGCTTAGAGAAATTTATTTCAATTTTCACAATTAGCTCAATATCTTTTCCAGATTAGCAATCACATCAGCATAACAATAAATTGCAGATAGAACATAAACATAAATCGAGAAGACAAGCCAAGACAAGAGGACACAAGATGTGGTGCTAGCCAGGGACAAACCCCAATGTGGGGAAACCCTTGATCAATTCTTCTTATATGTTTTTCAATAGTTTAGCAGAGAGAGAGAGAGATAGTACATATACAATAGAAGTCAATACTTTGACTTATCTAAATAAGAGCAGAGATCATCTCTAAGAAGATGATACATGAGGTAGTTGAACTCAGTTGAAGACATGCTGCTTAAACTGATTCTCCAAGGTGACTCCATCACCATGCTACACCTATCATTGTGCTGCACCTCACTGTGCTACACCATGTTGCACCCATCATCACTATGTTGCATCTCATCATGCTTCACTAATCATGACTGTACCCATCACTATGCTCAATGTATATTGCAATGTATCATACTATCATCACACTGCATCTATCATTGTGTTGCTCTTCATCACAAGCTCCCATCACTGGGCTGCACTCGTCATTATGCTGCACTACATTGTTGTCTCTAACACCATGCTGCATCCAACTGTTGCATCTAGATATGTAGCTGCATCTATGGGTTGTATCTAAACATGTTGCATCAACCATGTAGTATCCAACCATTCTATTGCATCTCCTAGAATGTTGTCCACCTCTTGCATAAGAAGGGACAGTACTTCTGTCATGCTACCACACTGCCTTAGCTGTTAGCTATGGCCTATGGCTTAAGCTATGATCCCACAGTCCTAGGATACACACAAGGTTGTCATCAATATGTGGCCCACTAAACTACAATGTTGATCTGTGTGCTATTAGAGCTTCTTCTCATCAAGGTATGGAGGTTTCTCATTGTTGTAGCAGTTCCTTTAGCCAACGTAGTATAACCCTTCTAAACTGCTGATAAGAACCTCTTGTGACAGCATATATAATCTCCTCAGAAAATATCTGAAGAGACCTCTCCCTTCATCGTGCCTGGTCTTTAAGACTGCCAAGATGTGCACCTAAAACACATTCTTAGGATTGTTAACAATGTCTCTTTCTTACAGCGAATAGGTGGTATAGAAGACTGCAATTAGGGCTTCATTTGAGGCTTCTTTGGATAGCATATGGAGGCCTCCCTGCTGCATTGAGGAGCCTTCTTTTAAGGACAGAGACCGAGTCTCTATCTACAGTGACAAGACCTATGGCTAGGGTAAGATAGGACTGCGCATTAGGGCAACGTGTATAGGTGTCCTTCATTGTGCTAGATCTCCAACTTGAACTGCGTCTAGGCATCATGAACTGCGGCTAAGTCTCCTTGATTGAATGGCGGTTAGATCACCTTCTTTAGGACTGCAGCTACGGCAGTATTAGATCTCTTCTTGACTGCGGTCAGACTATGGCTAGGGCTCCTTGTTTAGTCTCCTTTCCTTCTACGTCTAGGGCTTCCTCCTCTTAGACTTCTATTCCACTAAAACCCAGAACAAGTGGAGAGAAATCAAGAGTGAAGTGTGTCCAAATGACTTGCAAGGCACTTGTATTTATACTAAAACGTGGAGCACAAGTAGGGGAAGTTTGGTTGCTGGCCAACCTTGACGAATTGTCCCATAACACAAATAAATTCATATCTCCATGAATACTTATTAGGATCGGATGATATTTAGATCAATCCTACACCTCTCGGTGGGAGGAGTCCAAGAAAAATATCAGCTGCCATAACTAAGATGACCCACATGGAGTTTGGCCCTAGTTGTCAATTTTAACAAGATTGTCGTGTGCTTATTTCATTGTTGTCATAGCATTAAATTTCTAATTTAATTAACAAATAATACTAGTTGCTATAACAGGATTTCAGTAGTTGAAATTTTCACATGGTATCAAAGTGATTTTGACCAGTGGAGAAGCTCAGATCTGGAAGAACAAAATTTCGTTGTTCAGAAGGAGAAGTAGGCTGAAATTTTCTAGTGTTGCGCAGTGCCTAGCCAGGCAATTTTAATCATTGGGCAAGGATTCAATTTTCATTTGCAGGGTGGCAGAAAATTCGATTTTCCCGTAATAATGATTCCAGCAGGCAAAGAGAGCAGCAACAGCTTAGATTTTCACTGAGAAGATTCCTTGGTTGGGCGCAGAGGATTTTGCAGTAGTTTGCATGGCAAAATCAGTGCCTGGTGGAAGAGAAATAGCACACACAAAGGGAAAATTTCTCTAAGGGGATCTCGAGTTTTAGAGATCTAATTTTTCCAGTTGTAAAATGGTAGTAGTTGTGAGCAGATTTCCTCACTCCAGAAGAGAGTGCGTGTAGCAAATCTAGCAACTGAGCAGAGAGAAAGAGGGAGATTTTGGACCAGTTTCACAGATGGCCACTGCTAGGCTTAGAGATCAGGATAGGTTGGAGGGAGACTCCAACTATGTCATTTGGAAGGCTAAGATGTCCTTCCTTCTAGATGAACATGGCCTGAAAGCCTATGTAGAGAATGTGGTAGCAGTACCCCAGGATGTCGATCAGCTCAAGGAGTACAGGAAGGAAATGGAGAAGGCGAAGAGAATGATTTTGGATGGAGTCTGAGATCATCTAGTCTCACATGTGGCAGAGAAAGGGACGGCCAAGGAGATGTGAGACGCTCTCTCCATGCTATTTCAAAGTTCTTTCAAGAAGCAGAAGATGTTTCTCCAGGAGAAGCTGAGGATCATAAGGATGCAGAAGGGCGGAGGCATAGATGGCTTCCTCACCAGGATTCAGGAAGCCCGAGACCAGCTTGCAGCCATTGGGGAGGCACCCTAACTCACAGAGGTTGTATCGTTGGCACTGAATAATGTCTCAGATGAATGGCAGGTATTTGTCCAAAGTATCTTGGGCAGAGAAAAATTGCCTAGTGGGATAAGATGTGGGTTGATCTATAACACGAGGAGTTTATTGGAAATATTGTGAGGGGGGTGAATCAGGATTTCTTTTCAATTGTTATATTTTACCAGTTAGATCACTTATAATTAGAACACAAAATGAACAATGATAGAATAATAATTTTATTAATCAATTATGAGGACTCCAATCCTCTTTACAATAAATACAATACAATAATGTGTAGGGCTCAAACCCTAGATCAAGGCACCAATCTTCAATCTTCCAGGCTCCAACCTGCGTTTTGCCAAGCTCCGACTTGGACTTTACAAGGCTCCAACCTTGTCAACTTTGATGCACCAACCTTTAGGGCTCCAACCCTATCTCTGGTATAGGCTCCAACCCTCTCCTGGTATAGGCTCCAACCTGATATATTGAGGTTCCAACCTCCTGCTTCAATTTGCCGAGATAGGTTTAGTAATAGTTCATAGCTCCCAATGTCTTCTTCAACGAGCCTTGGCAATCTTCAACAATGTTTCCTCCAAATTACGTCATCAATGACAACCTTGCCTTTACATGAAGGAGTCTCCACAACTCTTCATTTTACCCAAACAGGATCTACAAAGTTACCTCATGATGATTTCAACAATGAAACATGGTCTCCAATGATGTCTTCAAGATCTTCTAAAGCTTTTCAAGAGGATATCTTCAATAGGTTGTGCTAGGCCTCAATGTCTCTATTTTGAGCCTTTGTTCACAATGTCGAGGTGACTACTTCAGGAGTGACTGCTTCAAAGGTTTGTGATATGCTTACTTCACAAATACTTCAATGTTGGTATCATCTTCAAATCCCTTCAAATGATGACAAATGTAACCTTACTTCACTGGTCTGAGGTCATACAGATCCGAGAATTAATCTTTTCACAAATCCGTGACAGCAGTATAGAACTGAACCGAGCTACTAAATGAACCTCCACAGGATTGTTCTTCAGGTCACGGTCTGCACTTCTTCTACAAATTAATTCATCACAGGTCCGAGCCTTCCAAAGATTAATTCATCAAGTTTAACCCAATCAAAAAAATATTTTCCTTCTCGGCCTTAAAGTCTCCTTTCTTTTATTCTTTCAAGTTCACGAGTTGTGAACTGTATCTTCCTCTTTGTGATAGATGATTGAGATAGATACTAGATAATGAAATATTTGACTTGTATTTATATGGGTTTCACCAATAAAAGAAAAGACACATTTATTAGAGGAGAGACCGAGTTTTGCATGACGTGGCACTTTGACAATATATTCAAGAGTTGTCGAAAGGGGTCTTTTGAGAATAGTGGACCTAATATGACATCGTTTCATTGAATGGAAACCATATTATAATAGATGTCGAGAGGTCCCACATGCGACATCATCACTTTACTCTCGCATATGCAACTACATGAATATCGGAGATTTTTAAGTTGTCCTCATGCCAAAGTTCCGACATCAAAAATGTCGATATTCCTATAACACATATCGCCCCTACTTGTTCTGACATCTGATTCAGTGGACGCAGTATTATATTACAAACGTTATGATCAAGCCACTCAGGTCTGCAACCATATTGCAATCGGAGGTTTTAACATGACATGGCCTACAAAAACTTGCGATAGGAAAGTTGTGATGCGGCAGATGCGATATCACATTAAAATGTTATAATAAGGCCAATCGGGTCCGCAAAACATATCGCAATCGGAGATTAGGCTTCATCAGAGGATCTTATCGGAGATCCCATTCCAAAAGCTCTGATAAAGGGCGGATGCGATTTAGTAATTAAATTGTTATTAAAACACATCAGGCCTACATATTGGAGATCAAAGTTTTTGGGTGGAGACACATAACTAAAACGCCGATATGATTTCTTCGATTTGGTTCTAGATATTTCGTCGACATGTTTCTCTTTGCTCCTCTGATGTCATTGTTTCTACCCGTTGGCTCTTCCTCTTTGGATGTGCTCCTCCTTGGCTTGTCACTCCTGCTCCTAGCTTGCATATGCTTTTCTTTGGCTTCTAATGGCTTCTCTTTGATGGCTTTGATGGCTTCTAATGACTTCCCTCCTCTTGCTTTTGATGGCTTTCCTCTTATGGCTTCCAATGGCTTCCGATGGCTTTCCTCCTTAGGACTGCTCCTTGGGTCCAACGCTTCTATTATGTCTGTATATGGCTTATGCTATATTCAATCCATATGGTCCTCCATCTCATCATATAATCTCCAACCATGTTATCATATGTCATCAAATCCTTCATCAAGGATATCATAATATACATGAGGTTATGGCATCTTCATAAGAACTTTCATCACTATGACAAATGGGCAACATCATGGATCACAAGAATTTGCCATCACAACCAATGCCATATTGACATCAATGATAACCTTGACTAATAGTCTCCCCCTTCGTCATTAATGGCAATATTCTTGCCCTTCCAACATTCTCTCCCCCTTTGACATCAATGGAAAACAGGGTGCCCAAGTACTCCCCCTATCACATTGCTTCTTGTCATGTTGCTTCTTCCACTGTTGCTTAGACAGTAGCTTGTACAACTCCCCTGAACCTGTGCTCCCTTTTCTGTCATCATCATACTGCTCAATCACCTCTGTCATTTTGTTCTATAGTTCTCCAATGGTGCTATACTGATCTGGGTCTAATTTACTCCATCCGTCAAGTATTATAATATTTGTTTTTATATTCTTCTTATTCAATTGCCATCTGCTTCCACAAATGTCATTTCCATATTTTAGCTCTGTTCAGAATCTTTTGAGATCAATTTCAATTTTCTATCTTTACCAAGCATCTATCAGTCTGATCTCAGCAGCCCGTAATTTTCCAACGTTAGTGATTGTCTACAATTCAATTGTAGATGATCAATCGGCTCCATCTACCTGCATAAACTCCTCTAGCCTTTTGTTTGCTTCAAACACGATAAATTGTTGTAAGTGGAAGGTATCTTCAATCAATGGATGATTTTCTTCAATGGAGTTACTTCCGAGAGATTATCTATCGGGAGATATGCCTCATAGCACAATTGTCCATATGTGACTCATAGGTCTCTTCACAGATAGCTTTTGCAAGAATAACAAGCTCCCCCTACTTGTATGGATGGTCTCTTCTTGGCAGAATCTCATCATCAAAATCTGTCAAAGATGTATTCATCAGATCAACAACATGTGTTGTTGGCTTCAGTGTTCGAGAGGATTTCTAATCCAAACTGCTTATTTCTCCAAACTTGTGTGACTTTCTTGTTTGGCTTAGTAGTTATGGTTTGAGCTTGTTTAGGAACCCCAGAAAAGTTACAATCACGAGCCACATGTCTAATGTTATGACATTTGAAGCACTCAGTCTAAAACACTGTTGATAATATTGGCGATATATCGACAATATTCGAAAATATCGCAATATTTTCGGCAAAACGATATATCGCCGAGAAAATATCGCGATGTTTTCTGTTTTGAAAATATCGCAATATTTTCAAAATATCAGCAAATATCGGCAAAATATCACGATATTTTGAAAATATCGGCTATGTTTAAAATTTTGAAAATTTTATTTTTTTTATGTTTGTCGATATTTGCCGATATTGCCGAGAAGATGTTTTCTGGACCCTCGTCGATATTTTGCCGATATCGATATTTTCAACACTGGTCTAAAACATGAAAGAGAGAGCATAGTTTATTTTTGTAAATCTTGTTCTAGAGAACTAATAGGGATCTTCATAGGCTCTGCAATACTTAGCCATGTGTCCAAAATTTGAGCAGGAATAACAATAACCATGAAATAAATTTTGGTACCTAGGAAATGATGATTGCCTTGATGCACTTCTGAAAGAATTCTACCTCGAAATTCTTTGATGATATCCATTTCCTCTTGTATCCTTGACACTTTCTGCATAGTTTTGTCTCGATGTACTTCTAAAGTTATTCTGTCCTGGAAACCTTTGATCAGATTTATTGCCTCTTGTAGTCTTGACACCATCTTCACATCTTCTTGGAGCAATGTCATCTAGACTCTTCTCTTTGCCTTTGCTGGAACTAAGGACATCAATGTTTCTTCCAGGTTTCTCCATATCTCTGTTGTTTGAAGCAATAAGAGTTGCTTCACTTCTGTTTGAGGATTCACCTGTATAACCGAGACCTGTTTTATCAAATGGAGATCTTTGATGGTTGAGCAAGTCATCCAAGGCTTCAGAACTTTTCAAGCTTTTGTTCAGCAATTCAACTTCTTTCCTTAGTGAAACAATCTCTTCTTTCATCTTTTCACAGTCATCATTTTTCATAGCTAGTTGTTTCTCAATTTCTTCCTTGACTCGTGTTGCTTCATTAGCTTCTACTTTAAGGGAGATGATATCTGATTTCATCTTGAAGATTTCTTCATTCTCCTTTGCTAGACTAATCTCCATTTCTTCCTTCATCCTTGTTGCTTCACATATTTCGGCCTTGAGAAAGTTGATATCTGATTTCAGTTTGAAGATCTCTTCATCCTTTTCTTCTAGTTGGCATATCATGGTCTTTATTTCCTTTTATGCATCATCAACTTGTCCTTCTATGAGTGCCAAAGCTTCCATCACCTTCTCACCTCCTTGTGCTTGTTTCTTTGTTTCTTCTAGTTGAGATCTAAGGGAGGAGACCTCTTCCTTGTATTGACCAATTTCTGCTTCAAGTTTGTTCAAGATCTTGTGTCTTTGTTCAAGGTGGCTTGACAAAGTTTCTTCCCTTTTCTTTGCCTTATCCAATTGATTTGTCATGGATATGACTTCTTCATGATGCTTTCTCTTGTTTTGATGCTAAGTTGCAGGAAACGCAGGTACAGGGTCCGTTTCCGTACGGAAACGAAACGGAAACGCGTTTCCGCGTACCGTACGGCCTGGAAACGCGTTTCCGGCCGTACGGCCACGTTTCCCGAAACGGAAACTTGGCCGTACGGCCGGAAACGCGTTTCCAGGCCGTACGTGCCACGTTTCCCCAAAAAAACACTTGTTTTTTAATTTTTTTTTTTTTTTTAATTTGTTTTTAATTTTTTTTAGGGTTTCCAGGTAGTAAATGTGATGTAAATTTAATCTTAATGTTTAAATGTTTATGTAAGTAAATGTATCATTCATGCTTTATGATTGCACATATATATAATAATAATTTTTAAATATTTTTAATATATATATGTATATATATTATTATATATATTCGCGTTTCCCGTTTCCAAAATTTGGGGAGGTCGCGTTTCGTTTCGCTTCCCGTTTCGTTTCGCTTCCGCGTTTCCCCGTTTCGTGCAACTTAGTTTTGATGAAATTCCTCCTTATGCTTGGTGAGCTCCTTGTCTCTTTCTTGAACTTGAAGATTGAATAGGTTAACTTCCTTCCTTGTCTTGTCAAGGTCATGGTCACCATCTTGTGATTGCTTCTTGAGCTCCTCATTCTCCTTTTTCAAACTGCTTATCTCTTCTAGGGCAGCTACAAGCTTCGCCATGAGATCTTCTTCAAAGTCATATTTACTCTCTTCATCTTCTAGGTCTTCCTTGGCCTTGATGTCTTCACTCATGTTTTCAGCTTCCTTAATGGATTATGGATTTCCTTCTTGCTTTCCATCATCTTCTTGACTAACAGTCATGGTCAATGCTTCTTTTGAGTGAAGATCATGAAGTTTGTCCCACATACCTTTTGCCGATGAACATTTCTCCACTTTGGTTTTTATAGCATCTGGTAGCCCATTCAAGATTTCCTTCATTGCTTTTGTATTATATTCCTTGGATTCTCCTTCCATCATGCTGTCAATAATCACTGATTCCCATACTTCAACACCTTGATCCATTAAGAAATTTCTCATTCTTACCTTCCATACATCAAAGCTTCCATTGAACAATGGAACTTTCCCAGTATGATTGTATTCAATTTTCATAGCTGAAGAAAAGACATCTTTAGAAGGATTGGAGGCTTTCTTCCTTGGCTTTGTCATTTGTGTTCTAAGGATCAACCTTCAAGCTGTTAGGCTTTGAGAGAAGGTACTAGCTCTGATACCAATTGTTGGAAATATTGAGAGGGGGATGAATTAGTATTTATTTTCAATTGTTATATTTTACCAGTTAGATCACTTATAATTAGAACACAAAATTAACAATGATAGAATAATAATTTTATTAATCAAAGACGAGGACTCCAATACTCTTTACAATAAATACAATACAATAATGTGTAGGTCTCCAACCCTAGATCAAGACACCAATCTTCAATCTTCCAGGCTCCAACCTGTATTTTTCCAAGCTCCGACTTGGACTTTCCAAGGCTCCAACTTTGTCAACTTTGAGGTACCAACTAGGGCTCCAACCCTATCTCTGGTACAGGCTCCAACCTGGTATATTGAGGACTCCTATCCTCTAGGGCTCCAACCCTCTCCTGGTATAGGCTCCAACCTGATATATTGAGGACTCCTATCCTCTAGGGATCCAACCCTCTTCTGGTACAAGCTCCAACCTGATATATTGAGGAATCCTATCCTCTAGGGCTCCAACCCTCTCTTCTAGTACAGGGTCCAACCTGATATATGAGGCTCCAACCTCCTGCTTCAATTCGTCAAGATAAGTTTAGTAATAGTTCACAGCTCCCAATGTCTTCTTCAACGAGCCCTATCAATCTTCAACAATGTTTCCTCCAAATTACTTCATCAATGACAACCTTGTCTTTACATGAAGGAGTCTCCACAACTCTTCATGTTACCCAAACAGGATCTGCAAAGTTACCTCGTGATGATTTCAACAATGCATCATGGTCTCCAATGATGTCTTCAAGATCTGCTAAAGCTTTTCAACAATATATCTTCAATAGGTTGCGCTAAGCCTCAATGTCTATGTTTCGAGCCTTTGTTCACAATGCCGAGGTGACTGCTTCAGAGGTTTGCGATATGCTTACTTCACAAATACTTCAATGTTGGTGTCATCTTCAATTCCCTTCAAATGATGACAAATGTAACCTTACTTCACTAGTCCGAGGTCATACAGATCTGAGAATTAATCTTTTCACAAATCCGTGACGGCAGTATAGAACTAAACCAAGCTACTAAATGAACCTCCACAGGACTGTTCTTTAGGTCACGGTCTGCACTTCTTCCACAGATTAATTCATCACAGATCCGAGCCTTCCAAAGATTAATTCATCAAGTTTAATCCAATCAAAAATTTATTTTCCTTCTCGGCCTTAAAGTCTCCTTCCTTTTATTCTTTCAAGTTCACGAGTTGAGAACTATATCTTCCTCTTTGTGATAGATGACTGAGATCGATACTAGATAATGAAGTATTTGACTTGTATTTATATGAGTTTCGCCAATAAACGAAAAGACATATTTATTAGAGGAGAGGTCGACTTGTGCATGAGGTGGCACTTTGAAAATATATTCAATAGCTGTCGGAAGGGATCTTTTGACAATAGTGGACCAAATATGACATAGTTTCATTGAACGAAACCATATTATAATAGATGTCGGGAGGTCCCCACATGCCACATCATCACTTTACTCATGCATCTCGAAACTACATGGATATTGGAGATTTTTAAGTTGTCCCCATTCCAAAGTTCCGACGTCAACAATGTCGATATTCCTATGACACATAGTGCCCCTACTTGCTCTGATCTCCGATGCACTAGACGCGATATTATATTACAAACGTTATGATAAAGCCACTCAAGTCCGCAACCGTATCAGAATCAAACGTTTTAACATGACATGGCCTACAAAAACTTGCGATAGGAAAGTTGCGACGTGGCGTATGCGATATTACATTAAAATGTTATAATAAGGCCAGTCGGTTCCGCAAAACATATCGCAATCGGAGATTAGGCTTCATCGGAGAATCTTATCAGAGGTCCCATTCCAAAAGCTCCGATAAAGGGCAGATGTGATTTAGTAATTAAATCATTATTGAAACACATCGGGTTCGCATATTAGACGTTGGAGCAAATTGCATATAAGAGATCAGAGGTTTTGGGTGGAGACACATAACTAAAACACCGATATGATTTCTCTGATTTAGTTTTGGATATTTCGTCGATATGTTTCTCTTTGCTCCTCTGATATCACTGTCTCTACCCTTTGGCTCTTCCTCTCGGGCATATGTGGTCTTCTCTATGGATTTGCTCCTCGTTGGCTTGTCGCTCCTGCTCCTGGCTTGCATATGCTTTCCTTTGGCTTCCGATGGCTTCTCTTTGATGGCTCTAATGGCTTCTAATGACTTCCCTTCTCTTGCGTCTGATGGCTTTCCTCCGATGGCTTTCGATGGCTTTCCTCCTTGGGACTGCTCCTTGGGTCCAACGCTTCTATTATGTTTGTATATGGCTTGTGCTATATTCTATCCATATGGTCCTCCATCTAATCATATGATCTCTAACCATGTCATCATATGCCATCAAGTCCTTCATCAAGGATATCATAATATACATGAGGTTATGGCATCTTCATAAGAACTTTCATCACTATGATCAATGGAAACATCACGGATCACAAGAATTTTCCATCACAACCAATGCCATATTGACATCAATGAAAACCTTGACTAAAAGAGTTGAGGGGGGCTCTCGTAAAGAGTACGATTAGCGGCAACAGCAGCAAGGGCGTGAAGGGTGAGAAGGAAGAAGAAAATGTGGCCCTTGCATGTAAGGGTCCTAGTCAGGGATATGGGGGAAAAGAAGAAGAAGAAGGACATGTCAAAGGTCAAGTGCTTTAGATGTGGTGAGTTCGGCCACTACAGTACATAGTGTCCTCTCAAAAAGAAGGACAAGCAGGAGAAGTTGGACCAAGTAGCAGCATCCGCTGAGATCGATAAGTTGACATCCAGGCTAGAGGAAGATTTCACTATGTTTGTGTCTATACCTCCAAGAATGATGTGAGGCGACATGGAGTTGTATTCCCATAGTTGTAGAGGTTGGGCAAGATCCTTGAGGTGTCCTCCTCGTGGATCATTACCTTGCTACAAGGTCCCATGGTATTTAGGATGGAACAGTGTTAGTGATGCATTCAGATTCCAGAGTGACAATTGCAGACTAGTTGCAGTCAGGTGCTGAGGAGCGCAGTGTAGTGTTGGCAGCAGAGCAGATGGCTCAGTAGCAGAGTCAACAACAGCACAAGTACCCAGTAGACAGTGCAAAGGCTAGTAGCAGTTAGGACTCAAGAGATGAATGCATCACACTAAACAAAGTTGATTTAGTATTTAGGGTGCCTCTTATTTGCAACAGTTGCAGTAGCAGTAGCAATAGATGAGAGGGAGTTGCAGTGCAGATGAAGAGTTGGCAGCAGCATAGCAGAGACAGCAACAGCACAGATGCAACATCATAGTTGCACAGTAGTTGGTGGGAAGTGGCAGGCAGTCATAGTGACCAGACATCAATAGCATGACAAAGGTACAGAGACAAGGTGTTGTGACAAAGTGTGCAGCACTAGAGAGAACACCTTCCTCGCTAAGAGGGAGTGTCAGTTTTTGTAACATCGGAGGTGTTCTAGTCTTGAAACTTGGTGAATAGGCTAAAATACAGGAGTTCCCCATAACCCAGAAATCGTTTCTGAAAATTCCACTTAGAAGTGTCTCAATTAGATTATTAGCCTATTTTTAAATATTTCCCAAGTCTAAACTTAGGAGAAGTGGTTAATTAACCAGTATTAATGAGATAAGGTGTGAATCATCTAGAAACTCACACAGATTGATTGGGAAATAATCTTGTCCCTTGATTAAGTTTTAATCTGGGTCAATGGAGTCCCAACGAAAAATTATAAGAAGAAGTTAATGAGTAGATGGAGAACGCACACAAGAGATTGATTTCCTTGGGGAGTTCGATTTTCTAGAGGCAATAGCCGGAAGAGCTCGAGCTTCAGAAGGAAGCAGAGATAGAGAGGGGCAGGGACAATGAAGTCGAAGGAATATTTTCCAGATCCCGCAAGTACATGCAAAGAGGCCGAAATATCTCCAAGAGGTTGTGTAGAGGCAGCGCAGAAGCCTCAGAGGGCAATTCGATTTGCTGAAGGAAGAAGACGTTTTCAGTTCTAGAGGCCGGGAAGGGGTTCCAGAGAGTTGGAGAAGCATTTTACTAGTCAACAGCAGGCAAGACGGCTTGATTTGCAGAAGTTCCAAGTTGAAGCGTTTGAGGGATTACGCAGAGGTCATGCAAGGCCTGCGCAAAACTAGGTGGACGGCTTGATTTCATGGGCAGTCAAGTGTCGAGATTGCTCGGAATGAGGGTAATTTCCCTTTGTTTTTGCCAGTATTTTCTCTGCAGGATTGCCAATTCTTGGCATCCAAATTCCACTCATATAATTTCACAGTTGCATAATAATAAAAAACCCTCAGCTATTGCACCGGTTTTCCCAAGTTGGGTTTTTCCAGGGACTTTTGTCCAAAAATAAGTGTGTCAAATTTGTGTGTGTGTGTGTGTGCTAAAATTATTCTCAGTTTCCAGTGCTATTATTTTATGCGGTATTTTTGTGAAGATTGCAGTGTGTTTATTTCATTGTTGTCGTAGCAATAAACGGTTAATAATTCCAGTTGTTGCAATAGGATTTCAATAGTTGAAATTTTCACACATTTGAACTCATTACCTTGAATTATCTCTAATCTCTCCTGCAACCCTACTTTATCAAACATTCTCATTGGGTGTTTTACTTAGCGACACCCCTGAAGGGCATTTAGCCTAGGAGTTCTTGGGTTATCTAATCTTCAAAATCTTCTAGGGAAGCCTCCCTTGTGGGGATAGTATCCATCCATAGAATAGCAAGGAACGATGGCTAAGGCGACATTGGTGGTTGATCATGTTGTTTCCCTTAATCTAGACTCTAGAGTAATTAGTGAAGATTTGCATTAAGGTGCTTTATTTTTCCATTGCTTAAAGAGGTTGACTACCACTTGCAAGTCTTTCAATCTACCATCAAAATGTGAAGAAAATTTCAAATGCTTTCTCCCACATCTACACTTTCTTCTAGATTCTTACATACATGGGTAGATTCTTAAAATTGATTGTCTAACTAAATACAATCCCTTCCTTAAATAATGAGTCCAAAGAGGTCTAATATACCAAAGAAAGAATTACTTTTGTCTCTTTTTCTTGTATTTCCAAATCTCTTTTCCTTCTCCTTGTGAAGAACGGAAGAATGACAAGTTTTCTTTAAAGCCCCAACATAAGAATGGCTTTTAGAAGACTTGGGTAAATGAACCTTATGTGTGGAAGGAATTCCTGGAGCTTGATCTACTTCTTGGAGGGATATTCCGATTTTGAACACTTTCCACCTCATTTGAATCCTTTTCTTGATCCTTCTATTTTTGAGTTGAATCCTCTTTCGATGCTTTGGAATTGGCATTCTCATTGCTAATCCCTTTCTTCCTTATGATCTCATTCATGGGGGTCTCTAAGATTATCCTTTTAGGCAACAATTCATCTTGTTGGGGTATAGCTAAAGCCATCCTTTAATTATAGATAGTTACATCTTCTCCACATCCCCTAAAATTTCATACCAATTGTAACATGAGGGAATAGAAATTTTCTAAGGATTATGGGGGAGAGGGGGGATTTCTTCTTCTTCAAACTAGCAACAAACTGGAAAGGAGGTCCATCACATTTAAAGGGGGGCATTGAAGGGGAAACACACTAGAGAAGGAAATCTTAGGAAAAACTTTCACAAAGTGGTCATACTCGTGACAAATATTGCACTGAAAGGGAAGATGTTCATAGTCCAAAGGTTGATAATGAGACCGACCATCTATTTTAACTTGAATGGATTGTAACCCTTTCTCCAAATAACCCTAGCGACTCAAGATAGGGAGAGAGAGATCAAGCACATGTGAAGACACTAGAGAGAGAAAGAGAGGGAAAGAGGCTAGTGTGAACTCTTTTCTAGGTCACATCTCATCACAAGAGTGAATACAAGTGAATGAATGAATGAACATATATGAATGGAAAGACTCTCTCCTTCCTCTTTTTATATGAGAGGTAAGGGAGACCAACAATATAACATGATCCTTACTCCTTATAACCAGCCTGCAATGAGCACTTGTATGCCAACACAAATGAGACACTGCACTCTAAAGTATATGTGTCATGCTCCAAGGCAATGTCGTGTACAATAAAGGCTCTAAGGTGATGTAGCCATGCAAGGTAAGTCCACATTCCTCCATCACTATCATCAATCCTCCTAAGCAATGGCCTCTATTGATTCAGCTCCAAGAATACTATTGAAGACCCAAGCCTCCTTGAGCCATTCCAATGCTCCAAATAGAAATCCAAGCTGCCACATGCCAATTAAGGCCAGACCTCCTCCAATATGCACAATCCTCCAAGATAGACAATGCTCCTCGTCTCGTGTAGGTTGCTTTCCAAGCAAGTAGAGCAAGTAGATCCTTCATGGGGCCCCAATGAAGGGCGTCCACTAAACTGTCCAGAGAACTCCAATGCCTAACAGAAGAGCATTAAGCCCATAACCATCATAGGTCAAACACCCACTAATCAAGCTATCTCGATTCTCAACTATGCAAATCCATAAAGGGCTGTCTCTTATGCACCTATCCATCTTGGATCACATAGGGGCTAAACATACATGATGGACCCAAATCTCGTGAATCAACCCAAGCATGGTGTAAACATTTAGGACTAACCTCGAAAATTAACAATTTATGTGTCCACCCAAACAATGTCTCGCTGAGAAAATAGCTTCTACCAAAAGAGAACCATTCATCTTCCATCCCCTTGTAGATAAAAGTGGATACTAAGTCCCCCAAGTCTCAGACAAGGATGGTTCTTATCCCTAATATCAAAATAGATCAGGACAATAAGATAAAATATATCTTATTGTATGCCTCTAGTACAAATAGAATGCATGGTCTAAGGGAATAGAAACACAACTTCAAACTCCAGTTACTGAAAGCAAACTAAGTCCAGCAATAGGAATTCTTATACCTTGTGGATATGAAGGCATCGGTACTCACAGTATCCGACAAAGTGCTTATTCATGATCCTTAAAGGAACATTCAACGGAAATATTAAGTATCATACATGCTATAGTCTCTTTTACTATGTCCATTTATTATCAGCCAAACAAAGAAAACATCGTCTTTATGTTAAAACTTAATTAGAATACTAGTTATATTGTATTGTGACAGTCTAGACATATGTTTTCAAGACTTCCCCACTCGGACATGACGATACAGAAACATATATATATATATATATATATATATATGTGGAGAAAGTAAAAATTAGGTATATTGATATTAAATCTAAGCCTACAGTAAATGCTATAGATCTGGCTCTCTTGATATATAAGAAGGAAATGAACATTCAGAGAGATTCAAAAAATCAAACTTCATAAGCTTAATGGTTTCAATTTAAAAAACCCACAGATTATTGCAAATGACCGCTTATGTCCATAAAAATGAAAAATATCAACAGTTCAATTTTATAGAACCTATTTTTCAACGTCAAATTGTCTTCACAATGCAGATAATAAACTTAGCAGAACCACAAATTCCAATGAGCTTCTGTACGACTAGATCATTCACCCAAGGCAATATTTGGGTTCCCATGCGTTTCCAATTCTAAATTTCCCATTCATCAAAGTATTGAAGCAACATAGCCAACAGAAAGATCTACACGACAGAAGCAGTATGTTCTATACCTGGCAAGGTCTGAATTGGTCTGCAATCTGCATTATTGAAGGAAATAACTGGCAAAAAATCTTATTTGTGCATTTCACCACGTTATCTTTGAAAATGAGGACTGCTTGCAGAGGTTCTTCCAATTCATCTTTGATATCTTGGAGCCACCGTTTGAAGAGAGTCCAGAAACTCCAATAATCTGCATAAAGCAATTGGAGCGCAAAAATATTAGAAACTGTAAAGTGAATGACAGTAATATAGAAGTATTGCATCCTGAAAAAGAGATGAAAAAGATTCATGACAGAAGGCCCTGAAAAATCTAAGCTAAGCTAGGGTACCTGGCTGAACTCTGCGGAACAGACAATTTTCAAGCTCAGATATACTATTTGTAAACTCTTTCGTCTTTTCCGAGAGAATAGTCTCCGTAAAATTTCCCCTTTGGGCATTTGGCTGAACTTCCGATTCAATCTGAATGAATTCTATTGTCACGCAATGATCAGCTGCATCCTATAAAAATGGTGTTCCAATCAAGGCGCTAGTACCAAGAGATATGAGGAGTAACTGGCAGCCAAAGAGTATAACTACCTATTCCAACACTCGAATTTTGCAGAACAGAAAACAGCTTCCATTTTTTCCAACATACCGTCACTGTTTTTCGGAAGGATGCAACACTTTCCATGAAAAAGCCGCTGATCATAATTATCTTCCTGCTGATAGTTTCAGGACCCCAAGAATACAATCCCTCACTTGTCAAAAGTGTACCTAAACAAGACACTTTTCAATTCCACATTCAACAAATGTTAAGCCTCAATAGTGCTTTGGTCCTTTGCTTCAATTGAAATTTGTCATCCTAAAGTACTCTTTAGGAACTCTTCACAGCAGGCAAGATAATCACAGTAAATTGTTTTCTTTCTTTAGGAGTTAATGGCACAGAATCATTTGGCTGTCAGATTCTAAAATCAAGCACTATATAATTGATGCAACTCGTCTGGCGTGTTCCTTGTTACCTTGGTCATAAATTTGTGAGCATTCAAAGGCCTTAGTTCTTGGAATAAAATGATCTGCGCACAAGCTGTTGACAGCGTGGTGGAATTCTCTGAGATTGAAAGTCCCTTTCGGATGGTACGCAACCCTGAGCTGCTTTCAAAGAAAAAGCATCCAGCCATATATTTCAGACAATTGCACAAACAAACATAAATGATTTCAACTCGTTTTAAAAAAAAAATCTCCACAAAGACAACAAATTTCGTCAAATGTACTTGTAATCCTAAGTTTCCATGATTCCTTTTATTCAATGCAAACTGTAAGTTAAAATGATGTCTAATAAGGCGGTTTTTTCAATTTCTAACATATCGATCACATTATGCCCCAGTACTGTTGTGAAGTGGGACACGCATTTTGTACCAGAAATGTGAATTGGACCTCATGTTTAATGCACTAAACCTTCTTCCCCACTCTACACATTTACGGTTTACCTGAATCATAATATGGAAATAATATTGATGCGCGTCTCCACAGGTTGTTTGTGTCCATTCCATTTAAATATTAGATTTACTTTCATGTTCACCATCTTTCCGAGATTTTCTATCATATTCCTTTCAAATTAATTTCAAAAATTTAGAAAGATAAAGGATAACAATAGCAATATTTTCGAAGATTCAAAAGAATAAAGGATGACAATGGCGACTCGATCGAAAGCACCTTTATTTTCGAAGTTTCAAAAGGACAAGTATGACAATGGCGATTCGATCGAAAGACCAGAGCTGCTGGAGAGCCAGAAAGAAAAACTGACATATTTGTCATATTTAAAATACTAAGAAAGTTTAACCAAGTCTCTGAAAGGAGGACATTGTTACCATTTTAGGTCGGTTAAACCTCTGTCGGAGCAGCTTCCCTCGATGAAGTCGTTATAGAAGTGATGACACCGTAATCCTACGTCGGGCCAGCTTCACCTCACACCTCCCAATATCAAAGGGAATCCCATCACTTGATAAAGGGTAAATGGGAGAGGCAATTGACGCCTCCTCCTCTCTCGTAAAGCTCAAATACATGAGTTTTCACAAAAGCTCATATACATGAGTTATCAATTTCGATGCAACTAAAAATTTTCAATTATTCTTTTTCTTTAACAAAATTTTTTTGAACGAACATCTCATTCAGCCTGGCACCCTAACTATTAAACGGCTATCATCTCAGGAGATGCCTTCCTTCGAAATTTCTTCGTGGGCCTACATTTCATGATAAGTTCTTACGTTTTTGATAACGTTCGTTTTTTTTCTGAAAAGGCAGCAGACACCACTTCCTCTATGGTAAGTTAATATAGTGGAATTTCTTGGAAATTTTGATTCATATGATTGTTTAACTTCGATTATGATACCTTTCGCTTTTCTGACGAGGCAAGATACACCTCCTCTCTCGTGAGTACAAATAGTTCATTTCCTAAGGAAAATAATTCATATGGTTGATTTATCAACTTCCATGAAACTAAAAATTTCCAATTATAATGACTTTAACAAGATTGAATGAATATCTCAGCCAACTGTAAACCCTAACTATGAAATGTCTGTCATCCCACGGTAGGTTTCTTTGGCTAACCCCAAAAAACATTAGATTAAAAGTTTAAACCGGAAAATTTGATGAGGCCTTTATACCGTACTATCTATGTATTGTGATTAGACCCGTTTTGCATGTTACTCCATTTTGTCATGGAAAAGGCATTGCATGACATTTTTTTAAATTTTCCGACTTAGACTTTGTTTATCTTTGCCATCAAAAAAAACTCGCGCTTAAACCTTTTCCAAAATTAAAATAAAATTTATAATTTTTGGCTTTATTAATTGCAAATGCCTTAATGAAAAAAATCCATAATATATTTAAGGATTCTGACTTGGACTTCATATTTTCTGACGCTTGGATACCCTTTCATATTTTGTCACGCTTTAATTCAAGAATTACTGGTTTGTCGGAATACCGTGTCCCTAACGATTTTAAACCGGTTATAGCTCCCGAAAGATCCTGTGATAGCGTCAAAACTTTGATGCAACGTGCTTCTGGTTTGATCTTTTCGCAATTGAAGCAACACAAATTTATCAGTGTTATTTGTGCATATGAATTTATTACTTCTTAAGTAGTTTGGCAAAAAAAAATATCGGACTGAATCACGAGAAGAAAACAACAAATTTATCAGAATAATTTGTGATTTTAAATTTATTATTTGTTAAAAAGATTTGGCCAACAAACATCAAAGTCAAGCGCCCGAGAGATACAAAGCCAAAGAATTCCATGCATCTATTTAAACGAAGGAAAAGAGTCACACTTAACCTCATTCGAACCGGAGAGGTTATTTTTCTGAATGCAACATAGACCGATTGGATTGTAGCTGCGAGTCTCAGCCCGCTCATCAGCTTTTCTGATTGCATAAAAGTTGGCAAGCTGAAGCAAGCACTGCATTTGCATAATACAGCAACGGTATCAATCATTCACATGATTGAGACTCAAAGAACTTCAAATCAAATCAAAGGAGTTCAAACTAATGGCACAAAGAAGCGAATATTACCTGCTTTAATTCTCTTAGCAGAGAAGGTTGAAATGAAGACAAATCTAAGACAAAGCAAATGAGCACCATTACGGCTCCGTACAAGCGAATTAAGGCGAAATACCTGGATCTCATTAACTTCAGGGACCTAGTAGATATTGAGCAACTACTTAAATGGTTTCCCAATCTCCACGCGAAGTATTTGCATCGGGCTAAAATTCGAGCAAAGACACATGCACAGGAAGTAATTACTGGAGGATCAATTAAAAAATGAGCGAAGGGGATGCATGTCAATTTATGAAGCCATTTGAAGCTTTCTTGTGGGACAGAATCCGTGCCTCACTACAATTCGTCTAAATGCATTTTATAAGGCATAGTTCCCTGCAATTGTGTAACCCTCGTAATTAACCTTTTTGTTTCTTTTGATTCTATGGAAATTAAATTTTATTTTATAAATTTAAACATATAATGATTTAAAATAGACTTATATGATGAATTTATATTGTCAACCTGCCTTGCCCCGATGGCAGTCAAATATGGTTGTCTTCGGTACTGGTTTGACAACTGAGTTATCATAGATTTTCCCACCCTGTAAAAAAAAAAGATGAATTTATATTTTAGTTAATTATATTATCTTTTAGAGATATTAAATTTAAAAAATGAATGGAAAAGTTTTCATAGTTTAAAAAAAATAAAGAAATGTAGTAAAAAAAATTATAAATATAATGATAAATTGTAAATTTTTGTTTTAGATTTTCTTTTAGAATTATATGGCTAAAAGGTTTTATGTTAAATTGGATGGCTGGCCAAATTAATATTATTTTATCCGAGTGAAATTGATATTAATTTTGGAGTTGAAACTTGGGAGCATGACCTCCGTCACATAGATGGATTCATTTTGTGGTGCTTGGAACAATAAACCTTCTCATAGAGAAATTAAAATTAAGGAATAATATGTTTTATTAAAGAGAGTGTTTATCCTCGCACTTGGCTCCACAAGATAGACCCCATACCTTTGGATAGAAAAATCTGACATTAATGCTAAGAGGATTTATATCACAATCTGTTATTTTGCACCCATCGACTCTATCTTTTATAAGAAAAATAATCTAGATGAGAATTTCCTTTAGAGCAAGATATCCATAGTCTAAGGAATGAAGGTAGTATCCTCTTGTTAGGAGACTTTAATGCTAGAAACACATCTAACCAATCTATTCTCCTAAATAATGATTCAAATCCTTATCCTCTTTGGCTAGCTGAGGAATTTTACTTAACTTGTAGATTCAAAAGAAACTCTGAAGACCTAACCTATAATTTATTTAGTATTGAATTAGTCAAACTCTGAAGTTCTCAAGACCTTATAATTAGCAATGGTGTGATCAAGTGGACAAACTCCAACCAAATGACTTGTATTCATGGGCTTGGAAGTAGTGTCGTGGATTATCTGCTATTTGATATCCATGTTTCCAACCAAACTGTGAACTTTGACCTCTTAAATGACCATGAGCCTAACTTTGATCATAGACCTTTAATTTTAACTCTAAATTGTGTCATGCAAAACAAGCACATGCATGACAATTGTGAGAGTCAAAATCACCCTCCTTTTGGCAAGCGTAAAATGGATCTCTTTTTAAAAGATTTAAATAGAGATTTAGACTTCTTAACTTATAAGGATAACAATGAAAACCCCTATCATAATTTTACTACAACTCTCGCTACTACCATTGGCAAGTTCTCTATCAATGTGTTACATAAAAAGAATAATAGAACTATTAACCCTTGGTATGATAATAATTGTAAAATTGCTAGAAAAGTGATTAGGGGTACTCCTAATGAAACCTTAAAACTTGATAAGGTAAATGTGTAGAAATGGGCAAGAAATTTGCTACTACTAATGAATTCGTACTGAAAACAAGAGACACAAATTTCTTCTAAAATTTTGCGGAAAGGAAAACACTCAATAGAAACACATGCAATAAAATACGGTCATTCAATCACCAAGAACACAATGATTTTATAAGGGAACCCAACTGGGGAAAACCCCTCCTTTGTTTGTATTATATCAATGATAAAAAAATGGCCTATTACAATGACAACTTCACACATGAAGCACACCCTGCACTGTAATCTTGATCTCTTTCTATTGCTACTGCTCTGCAAAATACTTAACCAATTCTTAGCCTCCTACTCCTCCTTTTTCCTTGCAAAATTCTTGAGGAAATTAGCTCCTAAAGAATAGGAGAAGCCCCTATTCGCTTGTGCAATTCCCAAGAGGAAAACCTCACCTACTACATACAAATTGTGTACACTCTCTAGTATACAATAATAAATACATTGATGCCTATTTCCTCCACATCGAAAAAAGTGTAACTAGGTTCAGTCTTCATAAGTATGAAATATATTCTTGTAAATATAAAATTAAAAAGAAATTGTTATTATTATTGGAGCATGGGTTTCATGCTCAAGTTCTTTTATTTTACAGGTCAAGCACCTATTGAGTGCTTTTAGGGTTTTTCCTAGGTATAAGAGTCATTGTCATATATTGAAGACCCTATGGGCACATTGTAAACTGTAAAGAAAAAATTATTTTGTCTTTAAAGTGTCAAAATACCTCCAAGATCAAGTCGGCCTACATGAAGAGCCACGTCCAACCTTGAAGAAGTCTATATAAGAGGAACTTGTCCTCCATTTGGATCACTCACTTCATCATCTCTTATGCGAAGAAACAGAAGAAGAAGAAGTCGAATAAGGAAGTGTGAAGAAGAGGAATTCGAAGAAGTCAAAGTGTTTCTACGTCGATTCTATTTTTCTGGGAAGATTGAAGTTAAGGTTTTTGCATTGGGATCTTTGGTGGTTTGATTTTAGAAGCAGAAGAGAAGGGAAGGCAAGACAAGGTCTCTTAGTGCATCTTACTAGCCCTAGGACTCAAGTCGAAGCAAGTGAAGTCAAGAGGAAGGCTATTAGAGGGAGATCGAAGTCTCCTAGAGAAGCAGCAGCATTTGCAGTAGTTGCTAGGGAGCAAAATTTTGGATCTACTAGGAGGTCAAAGAGATTGCAACAGGAGGCCATGGTAGACTTGATCTTGTAGGGTATTTGTCTGAGTCTAGGTCATGGTATTCATCAATTGAAAGATTTGAAAGATAAATAAGATATTACAAGTTTCCCCCTCAAGAGGAGGGATTTTGGCCCTAGCTTGCAGCCTATTTACTATGTCATTATTCTTACTGTTTTGGTAGTTGTTTGATGTATTGCACATTGGAATAATAAAGAACAAATCTAATAAGTAAAAGGTAACATGAGCAATTATCAAGTTAAGAGAATCAACATGTTCATTTCCCTATTGAATTCTCAACATGGTATCAAAGCATTGGTTCTCTAAGGGCATCATGAAGATCTCCCCTACAATGAAGAAGTTCATCAAGAAAATTAGAAGCCACCTCAAGAAAGTTTTCAAGGAAGCATGGAAGCTCTTATTCTCTTCAAAGAAAGCATCAATCAATGGAAGAGATGAAGGTCTCTTCTTGGCTCTCCCTGGTACATTCCAAGACAAAGACATATGGGTAATTGATAGTGGTGCATCAAGGCACATGACTGATCACTCCAACCAATTGAAGACCTTATCTAAAGGAAAATTCGCTTACTCTGTGGAACTTGGAGACAACAAAAGCTATCTGGTGAAGGGCATTGGATCAACTTGCATAAAACTCAAGGATGGAAGCGACATCCACCTCAACAACATTCTATTTGTTTCAGGTTTGCACAAAACATTACTTTCTATTTCAAGTTTAGAAGATAAAGGAGATAGAGTAGCCTTCATTGATGGAAAAGTAGTTGTTTGGGGAAAAGACTCAAGCATAGATCAAGCTAAAGTTATTGGCATCCAAGAAGGAAGGCTTTACAGATTAATATCTCCTGTAAACCAAGCCCTAGTTCACACTGAGATTAATCCATGTGAACTTTGGCATCAAAGGTTTTGTCATATACACTTCAAAATACTTCCAAATTTAAATTCCATAGTAGGTGGAATACCGAATTTGAAGGAAGATCATGAAGGTGTCTGCAAGGGATGTGCATTGGGAAATAATACCAAGAGACCATTTGGAAGTAGTGCTTCGCGGTTAAAAGAAATCTTGGATCGCATTCACTCTTATGTGTGTGGCCCTATGACTCCAAAATCACTTAGAGGCCATATATACTATGTCACATTCATAGATTATCATTCAAGGAAAACCAGGGTTTACTTAATGAAAACCAAGGATGAAGTATTTACAAAATTTCAAGAACTCAAATCTAAAGTAGAGAACCTTACAAAAAGAAGAATCAATATAATGAGATCTGACAATGGAGGAGAATATAAATCCAAAGATATTATAGCATTCTGTAAGAAATCTGGGATTAAGAGGGAGTTGATAGTCCCATACAATCCTGAACAAAATGGAGTCAAAGAAAGAAAGAACATGTACATTGAAGAAAGTGTAAAAGCAATGTTACACGGTCAAGATCTACCTAAGTTTCTGTGGGGAGAGGCAACAAAGACAATGATCTACATTCAAAATCGATGTCCTCACAGATCTCTAGATAATAAGACTCCAGAAGAAGTGTTCACTGGAAAGAAACCATATGTAGATCATCCCTGAATATTTGGGTGTCCTATGTATATTCATATACCAAAGGACAAAAAAAAAGACGCTGGATCCTTCCAATATGAAGGGAAAATTTGTTGGTTATAGTAACTCATCAAAGGCCTATAAAATCTATATGAAAGATGGACATCACATTGAAGTTAGTCATGACGTCATATTTGATGAGAGTATAACATTCAAGAAGTCAAAAGAACTTTCCATAGATTTTGATGACAAAGAATTTCTGATATTTGAAGAGGAAGCTGACAAGGAAGGAGAAGGATTACACCATGAAAAAGAAGGGTCAAGTGAACCTCTTCAACCCGTGATCATTCCCAAAACAAAGAAAATACCTAATTGGTTGAAATCCACACTACTTGATGCAGAAGGTGATGGGGCAGCATCAATATCATTTAAAGAAAGTAAGAGACCCAAGAAATATTCTGGGTATGCTGCATACATGACAAAATTAATATAAGCATAACCATCCACCTTTGAAGAGGATGTAGAACATTGAGAGTGGAAGGATGCCATGAATGAAGAATGTCAATCTATAATGAAGAATGTCAATCTATAATGAAGAATGGAGTCTGGGAGATCGTACCTAGGCCCGAAGACAAATCGGTGGTTACTTCCAAGTGGATCTATAAGATCAAGCATGCAGCTAATGGAAGTATACATAAGTATAAAGCAAGATTTGTGGCTAGAGGGTTCTCTCAACTTGAAGGCATCGATTATCAAGAAACATTTGCTCCTACAACAAGATATACAACGATTCAATCATTATTCTCTCTGGCAGTATCGATGGGATGGAACATCCACCAAATGGATGTCAAGATTGCGCTTTTGAATGGAACTATAGATGAAGAAGTCTACATAGAAAAAATCCTTGGGATTCGAAGTCAAAGATAGGAAGGCATATGTTTCATATTGAAGAAAGCATTATATGCCCTCAAGCAAGCACCAAGGGCATGATATGATATAATGGATACATACCTACAAAGAATAGGCTTCATAAAAAGTTCTGCTGACTCAAACCCTTATATTAAGGTTGTAAACAATGAACCTATATGTATTCTTCTGTATGTAGATGATCTTCTCTTGACAGGTGTAGAAGGTTGAATTGAAGAATGTAAGAAGAAACTGGCAGCAAAATCTGACATGAAGGATCTTGGGTTGATGCATTACTATTTGGGACTATAATTTTGGCAAGGACCAAATGAAATCTATTTGGGTCAAGGAAAGTATGTGATCAAGATTTTAAAGAAGTTCGACGTGATGGACTGTAAACCTATGACCATTCTGATGATCACAAACTTGAAGAGACTGAGGAGTTATGAATTAAGCCGTGTGGATCCTTCTAGGTATAGACAACTTGTTGGCTCATTAATGTACTTGGTAAATACTCGATTAGACATATGTTTTGCAGTAGACTCAGTCAATTCCAAGTGGAGCCGAAGCATGATCATTGGATAGTAGCAAAGCATATTATGAGATATCTGGGAGGAACCATCAACTATTATCTGAAATATGATAGAAGGAATGATGTCCAATTGATTGGTTATACAGATTCTGATTAGGAGGCAGTGAACAGGATGGAAGAAGAAATAAGGGAGGATGTTTCAGTTTAGGATCCTCCATGGTATCATGGATGAGCAGAAAGCAAGACACTGTTGCTTTGAGTAGTGTTGAGCCATCAACATGACCAACTTCCACTATGAATAGTTGCAAACCCTAGATTTTTTAATCAGACATTAATCACAACTAGAACTCAGATTTCAAAGATCTTACAAATATCTTAAATTATCACATTGTCATCAGAGATTTTTACTTCTACTAAAGTTTAACTCCAAAACCCTAGGATTTCACAAATACTATCATTGACTAAGGCTTAGTTCAGAACCCTAGGATTCATGATCACCGCTAAATGGGTCAAACTCATACATCTAGGACTTCATCATCATGCATAGGTATTTCATATCATGTGTTAGTCAAACCAAACTTCACAAATATCAATAAGACTCAGACATATAACAGACTTGATTAGACTATGGTTTGATCAGACAAACACACATTCCACATAAATCATTTCTAAGACATTATAAGGTTCTTGCTTGCACATTTCACCAAACCCTAATGATCTAGGGCTCGATGTGTGGCATTGAGCGGGACTTAGTTAAAACTGCTTACCGCCTCGAAGCCTTCCGATATCTTGTCGGTTTGGGGAATCCCGCGCTACGGAACCGAAATAGTTACTTTTCCATTTTTTTATAGCGATTTCAAGTCTGAGCACTTCGGGGCTTTCCTTCACTAAGGGGGACGCCCTGCGATACGTGATTAGCGCTAATCGCGTATCAGAAACCACCCCCGTTTCTTGATTTGGCCTTCAGTTTTGCCAGTTTGCGCCAGTGCGCGTTACCATGGGCCAACGGTCTGCGCGCTCGACCGAGGGTCCTCGTTGCTCCGCTCTGGACACAACTGCAACTATTACGAGGATTCCTTCTGATAGCTCTGATCTTTTCTAGGACTTGAATCTTTTAACATAATTTGAAACAGTCATGAAAACTAAGAGAGTTTTTAGGATCCAATTCGGATCATCCAGATATATCACAGGCCTTATATAGATGAGGAGGCAGGTACCCAGGATTGATCGACAGGATCAATCCTTTTTTGGTTTCTCTGGTTTATTTTGCTTTGTTTTGTTTTTATTATATGTAGAACAATCTACCAAACAGTATGTATACAGCTCTTGCACCTTCAAGTAAATTGAAGGATTTTGTAATATTTAAGCAACACAGAACTCCATCATCTGACAGTAGAGAAAGCATAACACAATGTTGGCATACAACATGTAATTTCCTTAAAATATTAATAAAAATTATGCTTTTTCCTTGGAAAAAAAATAACATCGACATATCAACATCATGCATGATAACACAAAACTGCAATAATGACCACATGCATGATAACCATAACCATCACAATGAATGAATAAATGACACATATACACTTAACATGCATGTATAACAATATGCATTTAGCCCATCCAGTCCAAGTGTTTGAACTTGGAAGCTCTGATACCACCCTTTGGTATTAGATATTATCCAAAGATAACAAAACCCGCTCTGATACCAACCTTTGGTATTAGATATCACCTAAAGAGAATAGAACTCATTCTAATACCACCTTGTAATGCTTCCTCCCACATTTACCCACTTTTACAAGCTCTCCAAGGTAAACATGAAATGAGTGCCACTATGATATGAGCCGACGTCCAAAATCCAATTATGGAAGTTAGACCTACAAACCGAAAGTAAACTGACATCCCTCAGAGACTACAAATCACTTAGGAGCCTACCAACCACCCCAGGTGATCAATCCTTGAACTAAAACTCTTCTCACTAGGTTTACTCTCGAACCACACCCATAACGCTTCATGTAGGTGGTTGGGAGGCTATAACCACACCCACAAGCCTATTTGAATTCGATTATGACCCAAAATCCCTTATTTTGTGCATGTGATCTTAAAATCTATGCCATTTTTTAGGCTAGTCTCTAGATCACTGCCCAAAACTGCTTGTAACTTTTCAAAATCATGACAATGATGATAACAATGCCAAACAATCAAAGCTTAAGCAAGATCTTGACCAATACATGCATAATGCAAGATAGAAATTTCATCAAACATATAGTAAACATGGAAGCTACATGTCATGAATGAATATTTGATAATAAACTTTTGAAATTCATCTGAAAATCACCAAGAAGGCTCCATGCCCTCTCTAGCTAGCTGCAAGAACACTTGCTAGTCCATGGATTCATCAACCATCCAATAACTTGTCAAATAATGAACAAGAGCCATAACTAGAGCACATGATAGAACCATGCATATAACCAACATATAACCAAAATAGAAACCATCACAATCCAGCCATAATATCACCATAATAATTAGTACAAATGTTCATAGATCAGAATAGGAAAATAGCTCATATTAACATATGAAAATATCAACCAAGTTAGGGACTTCCACGTACCACTCAACCATAGATTGGATGAACCAAATCCCTCTTTCAGCCAATCACCGTCACTCCATATTCCAAGTATGAATGTGGGAACATAAAGGTTAAAACAAAACAAAACCAACCGAGGCTTCTAAAGGCCAAACCACCTGAACCCTCAAGCACAATTGTCTCACCTATACGGTCAAGAAATCACTAACATAAAAGAGATTGGTGTCTCCTAAGCTGTTCAGGGCTCCAGGAACTAGTAACTCAACCCACAACCTCTAGGGAGCCCAAGTTGTTATAGGGCTCCAGAGATCTACCATCTCAACCCACAGCCTCCGGGGAACCCAAGCTATTCTAGGGCTCTAGAGAATTTATTCCAACCCACAACCATAGGAAACTTGAGAACCAATTAGAAAACCAAATGGGGAACCCACTACACCATGGTTATCCAGGAAATGGAAAAGCAAGGCTGGAACCACTGTCACTCGAGGCAAATCTCCACACCAATGACAACAAAAGAACAAGGAACCACATGCATATACCATGAATCCAAAAAACAATAATGAGATCACACAAACAACCTTTTACCTACAGATTAATCTTGTTGTAGTTGTTGATCCAACTGTCTTCTTGCACTTCCTTGATTTCCTTTGCTTGCTTTCTCCAAATCCAAGTGAATGCTAAAAAGCTCCAAAAAATTCTCTAAGTGTGCAAGAGTGTACGAGAGAATGAGAGTGTGGAAGGAGAGAACCAAAACTGAATTGACAAAAGTTGTAATGACAAAAGCTGTGTATTATTTCTCTCATGTCGTTTTATTATTAATGTCTCATTTTTCTTTCATTTTCCTTCATTTTTCCTCTAATTTTCCTTTCATGCAAATTTGTGTCTCTTCACCTTCCTTTTATCCTATTTTCCTTTATTTTCATAATTAAATGCAAATTATTGCCTCTTTTCCTTTGCCAATTTCCATAGCCATCAATAAACCACAAGTGATTCCCACTATAATGTTTTCCCACCATTCAGCTTGGAATATGTGTCTCATGACCTTGGTCTTATTTTATTTACATGGAAAATCAACTAGGGCTATTACATTGCACATAATGTGGATCAAACTACTGCTCCATCTATAGAATCCATGTTGTCGAATCCTTGCCATGAAACTTCCTCATATCGATCTTTTGTATATGGTTTGTCTTCAACCCAAATTTAGATCTCTAAAATCATGATTCATATTCCTTTTGTTCTCATCATGAGTTTCATGGACTACCTTGTCACCACTAGGAAGCCTTTCTTGTAGCAACTTTTTCAAACCTTCTTTCAAACCTTTGATTTCTGCTTTTATGTCCGCTTTTATGTCTGCTTTTAAGCCTTCCATTTTTGCTTCTAAACTATCAATATTATCTTCCAATCTAGTTGCTTTTTGTGATAGTGGAAATTTTTGCACGGTCCCATAAATTTGATATCTCATGTTGCATTTCTTTTCCTTCATGTGTCATAGTAGAGCTTTTTGAGGGCTTGATGGGGGTAGATTTTTTTGATTGGGAGGAATTTTAGAATCAATCATTGATATCTATGCTTCACTGTGCCATTATAATCACTTCAAACTGATTTTTCAAACAAAAGTTACACAAATTTCAAAATAGACACCTTTTAAGAGCTTGATTTTGAACTTTTTGATAAGGTTGACATTGAAATTGTTGTATCTTTGTGATTTTTTCCTCCAAGATATGAAATTGCGTCTTGTGGTAGCCCTATATGTCTCCTTTCCAACCCCACCAATTAGACTGAGATTGGATTCTTTATGATGAAGTTATGCCAAATCTCCAACGATGATCTGATTATGGATTGGTTTAGTAGAGCGTACTTGTACAATATTCCATGTGTCGCAGTTTTAATCTTCGGCCCTAAAATTGATATAACAAAAACTGTAGCCTGTCCACTTTTAGTCACTTTTTACAAAATTCAAATTGATGCATGAAGAGAAAGTTATGATAGTTTTCCCCGTAACACATGTTTGAGACTGAATCCTGGAGCATGTAGAAACCCTAACTTCCTTGGACCATATCTCTGAAAATATAGCGAACCAAGGTCTAAAATTATAACCTGATGTTCATCAAGATTTCACCTTCACATCGTATCAATTTCACAGTTTGAAGCTTCACAAAAAAAAATATTATAGTGAAAATGCCATGATGACCCTTTTAAAGCAACACAACCCTAAGATCCAAAAATCTGATTCCAATATTATGTATCCAAATAAAAAATAGCACAAAAACATAAGAAAATATTGATCAATGAATAGATAATAAGCCATTTCGAGGGGGAAATATCCCTTTACATCACATGAATGAACAATTCTTGGATGATTCAAATGATAATCCTGCCTTGGTATATATGGGAGTCTAAAGGGTTAAAATATAATTAGGGCTTACATAACAATAATAATGTAAGGGCTCAACAATAACAATAGTGAGCTTATGTGGGGCACAACAATAACAATATTTGGGGCTACACTAGTATTATGGGGACCTAACAATCTCTGAGAAACTTAAGTGCTCCATGATGGATATGACCCATCCTCCTATGCCATAGCTATCCCATATCTCTGCTATTGTTGTTGCTAACTAGTGCCTTTGGAGCTTCAAATTGCAACTTATACAACTTGTTGCTTCTAGCCCTAATTTTGCTTTCTCGATTTCCAATCTTAATGTTTCAGATACACCTTATGTCCTCAAAAGAGTACATTGTACCCTTGATCCTAAATAGTAGATATTGAAATTATATTCATACCCATACCTGGCATATGCAACACTTCTGATATTTGGATATTCTTGCCTGACTTCCTCTTAAATGTGATTGTCCCTCTCCAAACTAGAGTAAGTTTGTACTTGTTTTCCATTTTTATCTGGAATCTCATCTTCTATGCTTGGTAGATGGAGAAATATTTTGTAACTCTTGTCATGTGACATGATGTCCCATTATCAATGTACCAAACACACGTGGTGGTTGAGCTAGATAGGCAAGCAATGAGAGCGAACTCATCCTCAAGTCTTGAAGACAGTTCATCAATGTCTGTTGAAGTTGTTGTATGTTGCTTCTTCATCCTTTCACCTTTCTTCCTATTAGGACATTGACTGACATAGTGTGCCTATTGATGACAACCAAACACTTAATTTTAATCATATCTTTCTACTTCATTTTTCCCTTTGGGTTAGACCCTTTGCTTGAGCCTTTCTTGGGTTTGTCCTTTCCTGCAAGAGAAACATTCTCATCATCCTCACCCTTATGGATATTACTATTGACTGCATTGACATGTCCCCACCTAAGCTCTTCCTAAGTGAAATCGCTCTAAAGACGATCCTAATTAGGAAGGTCTTGTCTTCAAGTAATCACCTAGATAAAGACGTCCCACTACTTTGAGAATCCATTCAACGTAGTTCTTATGAGCTCTTCATCTTCCACTTTTTCTCTGACAGCTGCCAACTCATCTCTGATTTGTCTGACCCTGGTAAGGTAGCTGACAACACTTTCTCCCTTGTTCTGTTTGGTGCTTTGTAACTTCTCTTTGAGGCTCAATTTCCTATTCACATTTACACTCTGGAAAAGATTCAAGATGGCATCCCATAACTTCTTACATGTATCCAACTCTACTATGTATGACACAATACAATATTTGACCCCATCTTGGATAATACACCTAGATTTGGAATCCTCCTTGCAGTAGGTAGCCAACTACGCTGGATCTGTCAGTACAATAACATTAGACGTTGCATACTCCTTCATTCTATGTTCCTTCGACAACAAAAGTATCCTAGATTTCCATAAATCAAAGTTTGATGCACCATTAAGTCTATCTTGATCTCTCAAACCAGTTGAAGATATTTTTAAACCCTCAAACAAAAAATCCCAACAGAACTGAAGAAAATGAACATGTGTGATGAAATCTTTGATTTCTCTCTCGAAACCCTAACTCTTAAATAAAGAAACACCCCAACGTTGTAATGAGCTATGTTACCATGTGAAATTCCACTACCCAAAAGTTGCTACTTACCCAATAAACTATTCCAATTACTTATTCACAACAAAATTATTTTTTTAGCTAGAAGTAATGAATTAAAAACACAAACAACACCATTCACCAAATTAAAATGCAACAGGATATACGAGAAATCAATCACACAAATGACACAAATATTTTTGGACAAATGTCCTTGGAAAAAAGCCAATGTGGGGAAAACCAATTTCCAGTATGAGGATTTTATTATTAAGTCTTCAACAAATCTGCTAATGAGAAATCACATTTACTACTTCCCTAACACCAACAATTCAATCTCCTCTCTAGCTGATCAAATCGACTAGGAAAATCCACACAACTCTGCTTTTACAAATCGCTAAGCCTTTCCTGGAACTTGGACAAACCTTTGGCAACTTGCACTACTCTTTTGGCAATTCGCATTGCCCTTTCGATAACTCGCAATGCCTCTGACAACTTGCATGACCCTCTCGCAATTGGCAATGCCTCTAGAAACTCACAATGCCTTCTCTGTAGAATAATTCAGCCAATAAAACATCCCTCTGAAACTCAAAATATGGAAGCCTCTCAGATGAATAAATAAACTTGGAAATCTACTTCTCAGTTATTGTTGTTGAAACCCTCTTGGTGTCTTATTGAAAACTCACCCAACTCGATGTGCTGCAATGCTACCCATCATTTTCCCTTTATAATCTCTCATTCACAAATGAACGACAAAGATTATGAGTTTGTCCCAATCGATGGCTAAGATCATTTTAGAAACTTTCAAGAAACTTCTAGAGGAAAATCGACCTTATCTCAACTAATGCCAATTTTCTTAAGTTTTAACTTAGGAAATATTTAAAAATCACTAATTGACTTAATTAAGACATTTTCCTTGGGTGATACTTAGGAAAAATTACATGGTCTTGGAGATAATTCATTTCTTTGTGTTCCTAGCCTCAACAACACCTCTCAAAGCTAGAACACATGTCCAAACAATATTCAACATAATCAACTCCCATCAAGTGAGAAAGATGAGGTCCACATAGAGGGCAAGCATGCATACCTAACTCCTCATTTTTTTTGCCTTGTCTTGTGCATTAGTTGACTATTTTTCTCTAGCTACCCAATCCTTTGAATTCTTAGTGAATTGCTTAATCTTTTCCTAGCTGACTTCTCAGTCGACCTCCTAGTTAACTTTCCTAGTGGATTGTCCATCGTTAGTTTCTCGAAGATCCAATGATGAGATGCAACTACAAAACCTACCACTTACAACACCTAGGAGGGTAAGATAATGCAACAAACATAGAATATAGAATAATTAATAATAATAAACTACTAAGGCCCATAATCCTTTATCATAACCTTTACCTCACGACGTCTCAATCTGTATATATGTCACTATAAAAGTCAGTGTAAATCAATTGTCTTGTTCACCATCAATTATATAAATATAAATATATATATATATATATATATATATATATATATAGAGAGAGAGAGAGAGAGAGAGAGAGAGATAAAATTGATGGTGAACCCATGAAAGGAAAATAAAGGACCCTTGAAATGATAAAAGTTGATTCATAGTGGAGATTCCTAGAAATAGGAACCCATGAAAGGAAATAAAGATAAAGACAATCATACGAATAATCTTAAAAGTTATACATAGGGGAGATTCTATACTGAGGAATCCCCGAAAGTTAGATGATCACCAGCCTTGACCTTTGGGACTTCTGTCAGAGTCATAGTCTGAAGCATCATTGTCTAATGACTCCTTCCGAGGAGGGAAAGAATGCATAAGTAGATCCATCCATTGGCTCCAAAACCTAAAAGGGGAAGTTACATCCTCGCAATACATAACTATGAAAATTTCTCTCCATGCTCTAGCATACTGCATAATACCATAATAATCCATCCAAGATGAATTTGGATCAATGATGTATACAGTTCTAGGATCTGGCTCGTGCCTGTCCTAAATAGAGATGGTAATTATTGATAATATTCCAATCAATATTATAACTAAATCTCCTTTGATTAGAGTTATACCACTTTTCTAGGATTATTTTCTGAATATCTTTAGGTAAGGTTAAGATATTTTGAGAAAAAAATCCCCAATAAAATTGGTAACGACAAGAGCTATAAAGGCTAACTTGGGATCTTTATCTGGAAGAAGAACATTCTCCTACTTCGAACTTTTTGACAATAAACTCTTTATGTCATCTTGTTCCTTCTCTGGTCAACATGTCTGCAAGATAAATTTCTTTTCCTGCTTTGTAAACAATGTTGAAGTCAAATCCTTCAAGCCCGAGTGCCCATCGGAGTACTCTTTAATTTCCCTGCTAGTTTTCTGTTCTGCAGCATTCCTTTCATATGTTTAAGTTCAGTCTTTACAATGAAAGAAACACTTTTTAGGAAAAACCTAAATCTTTTGATTCCATTTTTCACAGCCAATATTTCTTTGTGGGATGAGGAATACTTCCTCTCAACCTCTGAAAAAGTACCTGAAGCATAAGCATGGACTTCTTTTTTTTAGAATGTTTCTGTAGGAGCGTAGCTACTCAGATGCATCAGTTTCTAGGATAAAAGGCAGGTCTTGTTGTGGTAATGATAAGGATGGAAGGTCTTTAATTCTTTTCTTAATATTTCGTACAACGATAGGTGCCTCTCTTGGACAAAAAGAAAACTTGTTCAATTACGCAATATACTTTATAAGTAAGAATCTGACACCTGCATAAATGAACTACACAGTAACAGAAAAAGAAATGTTAGTCGTCATACATGCAGTAAATAAATTCAGGCATTATATAACAGGATATCAAGTTTTTATTCACACAGATCATTCAACAATAAAATACTTGATGAATAAACCCATCACCAATGGACGAATTACAAGATGGCTCCTGTTATTGCAAGAATTTAATATCACAATACAAGACCGGCCAGGCAAAGAGAATCAAGTGGCTAACTTCCTGTCCCGCATACAATCACCTGACGACCCAAATCCAGTTATAGATAACTTTCCAGATGAACATCTGTTTGCCATAACAGTAAAGACACCTTGGTTTGCAGATATTGCAAATTATTTGTCATCTGGAAAATTTCCAACTCAATTCACTAGCAAGCAAAGAAAGAAAATTGTTAGAGAAAGTTCTAGGTATAGCTGGGTGAATGGTGATTTATTTTATACTGGTTTAGATCTAATGATTAGAAAATGTGTGCGTGAAGATGAAATATTAGACATTCTCAGAGCATGTCATGATGAACCATGTGGTGGTCATTTTGCAGACAAACGAACAACATATAAGGTGCTGCAATTGGGCTATTACTGGCCATCCGTCTTCCGAGATTCTAAGGCATATGTCAAGCAATGTGACAGTTGCCAAAGAATAGGGAGACCAATCATGTCAGATGAGATGCCGCTCAAGCCACAGGTTCTTATTGAGCCATTTGAGCAGTGGGCACTTGACTTTGTTGGACCCATTAATCCACCATCAAATGGAAAAAGGTACATTCTAGTATGCACGGACTATGTAACCAAATGGGCGGAAGCCAAAGCAGTGAGCAGAGCAACAGAAGATACTGTGGTCACCTTCCTTTTTGAAGAAATTTTTGTGAGATATGGAGTACCTAGACAAATTGTAACAGATCAAGGAACACAATTTACATCAAAGTTAGTACGGGATCTGACAGAGAAATACAAGATAAAACACAGAAAGTCTACACCATATCACCCTCAAGCAAATGGTCAGGTAGAATCCACAAATAAGGTCCTAGAAAATATCATGACTAAGACAGTGCAGCTGAACAGAAAAGATTGGTCTGAAAAGTTAAAGGATGCACTATGGGCCTACAGAATCACATGGAAAAATACAACTGGTTTTAGTCCATACCAGTTGGTCTATGGGAAAGAAGCCTTATTGCCTATCGAATTTCAGATACAAACATATAGACTAGCAGCTGAATTGGGAATGGACCTGACTGAAGCACAACAACAGAGGATCATGGAATTGAATCAATTGGATGAGCATTGTCAACAAGCTATAGAACATACTACATTGGTGCAACAACAAAGAATGAAGTGGCACGACAGATACATCAAAACAAAGACATTTCACAAGGGAGACTGGGCCTTACTTTTTGACTCCAAATTCAAAGACTTCAAAGCAAAGTTTACAACACACTGGCTAGGCCCATATGAAATTGAAGAAATCTTTGACAATGGAGCAGTAAAGATCAAGACAATTGACCAGGACCCCACCTCATTTGTTGTAAATGGACATAGGCTGAAAGTTTATCATCAGCCTATCAGTAAAGAAGCATTCATGAAACAACTGGTAGAAGAAACAGGACTGGAAATCATGGCTTAGCCATCTTCCAGTTTGGAAAATGAATAAAAATATAAAAAATGTATATAGAAAAAAACAAAACATAAAAAATAATTTGTTTGCTGGTGAAAACCAGGCAACTGGCACCATTCAAACACAAATTCATAGGGGAAAACCAGGGTAACCTGGACTCTATAAATTCTATATTCTTGTTCTACTGTTCTCACACAATTTCAATGCAGGGCCTTTCCACAATTGACTTGAGGACAAGTCAAACCTTCAGCAAGGGAGAGTATTGTAGCAAGCTTTTAGCTGGAACAGCTAAGGTATTGTATTGTCCACACAGGAACCTGAAGCAAACTTGTTGCAGCAGAACCTGAAGGGACCTGAGCTGAGACATTATTACAGAGGGACCTGAAGCAAACTTGTTGCAGCAGAACCAGATCAAAGGCAACACAACATTCCAGAAGCATTGCAGAGGGACCTGAGATGAGACATTATTACAAAGGGACCTGAACAATTCAAGAAATGGAGCATGGTGAACAAGGAGCAGTAATAAAAGTCTACTTTTCATCCATCTACAACATTTTGATTCCATTCCACCTGTACAAACAACATTCAAGGGAGTATATTCATAGCCATTTTGTGCTTGAAATTCAATTTTTTTTTAGGAACTTTTAGTTTTTTATCTAATTGAAGTTTGTACCTGAGGATATTCATTAACATTCATTCCTTATATATATCCCAAATTCCCTATACATATTCCATTTCATTCATATACATTCCCTATACATCTTCTTATAACCCTAGGTATTTTCTTTAAAAGCAAAAGACCAAGCTAGGACAACTCTTTTCACCTGCACATAAACTCAGAGCATTAGAAATGGTTATAATTTTAAATATGACCTCAATGGTCATTTTAAAATTATAAAATTATGTTATAAAAATTATGCGCTATATGGAAATCGAAAATCATTAACATATATATCATAGTTTATGAATGCGCTAAAGTCATTTCCCAAATGCGCATAAGCTACATGGTATAAGGTATCTATAAATCAAATGCGCATATCAAATGGGATATAACATAGTTACAAAGGGCCGAGGGTTATCATATCAAAGTATACGGGTTGCAATGGAATGATATATGGTGGAGGCCGTAAGTATTAAAACATGACAGCAGAAGAATGGTATTCAAACAAAAATCATTGCAACCAACGATCATTACACCATAAGCGGAGAATGGTTATACGATGGGTATAATGACAAAGCAATTGCAATGAGTCAAAACGATAAACACCATACAGCATACAGGTACGACTGCACACGGTGTCATGGCGGTGTATTATCTATGCAGGGATCGTGTGTACAAAACCACGACTTGGCCAATCCTTATGACACAGTCGGGCGACTGGTCAATAGGACGGCCATGTAAGCCACGAAATTCAAAACAACTCAATGGATATACAAGGGCCTGTACAGCCCGAAACGGTCATGAACTGACCGAGCCATTGCACCGATTAAAACAACAATCCCACCATCGTTTAACCCATAATCTTCATCGCCCATAAGCTCAGAGAAATGGTGTTGCAACTGTAGCTTTGTGAAAAGAGAAGTGAACCGAGTTGAGAGAGATTTAAAGAAAAAACATCCCGGGTTTAACGTGCAGAGATAACGGATTCTCAGGGATTCATTAAGGTAAGATGTTGGTCGTTTTAAAAGCTCGGCACAATAAATCAGTGATTTAAACTTTCAGTCATTTATGATAACAGTTGTTTGTTTGCCACCAGTCAAACTGAAACGGGTAAATCAAATTTGGAGCGCCGATATACCTCCAGGTGCTCGGTGATCCAAGGTAAGCCGAAATCATAGCCCCAACTCGGTGATTTGCTGCATAAATAGTGGGATAAATCCTTAGTGGATCAGGTTTCATTTAAATACGAAGGATTTGCATGGTCAACACGTAAGTTTTGGTAAATGAATGTGGAGTTGTATGCTGCTGCACCGTGTCAATAATAAGCCCATAAACTAAGGAAACACAGTGCAGTGTTATGGCGGTGTATGTTAATAAGGAGTGCTGTAGAATGCGCCGATTTAAAAACAAATGACATGCATTCATGCCCTTGCTGCGCGCTTGTGCACTGTGATTTCCATTTGTTTGTGCCATTTACATCAGAACAGAGGATTGAAATACGTGGGGACTGGTTGCATAAACGCTGTGTGTAGTCCTGAGTGAAGTTTTGACTGCAAAACCACATGAAAATTTAGTTGATGCCGATGATTTGTATTGTCCTGTGTCTTGAGGCCGAGAGCCTTTTTCAAAGATTTTGAAGCCGAGAACTGTTTGTTGAAAGGCCAAGAATTGTATTCTGCGTTTTTTAAAAATTTGTCATTTGTTTATAGGCCGTGAGCATGATGTTATTTATTTTTAGAGGCTGAGCGCATGTGAATAGCCCTCTAGCTCATAGCTCTGTTGATTAAGGCCGTGTGCAATATTTTGCCACATTACACAGTCAAATTTTTTTGAAAAACGATAAATTGGGATTAGGCCGAGAGTATTTTTGAATATCTGTTGTTGAGGCCGAGAGCCAAATATATGGGTATTACACAGTTTTTTTGTTAAAACATAAACAGTCATCAACTATGTGAATTTTGGCAAAAGAAATAAGGATCAGGGGCACGTATAAACATTGTTTGTATGTGTATTTTTGTTTTTAACAATAGAGGACAACATATTAACAGGGTATACAGGCATTGATTGTATTGAACAGGGATTCAAAGAGTGTTGTTACAGAAGGCAGAGTCAAACAGAGGTGAATTGAGTAGATTGAAAAGGGGAAGGTAAGATTCTTCGGCTTCACAAATTTCATTCTGAAATCAAACAAATAATTGCATCTTACTTTCAAAATGAAATTAGTAACAGCAGAGGAATTTATTGATTGGTTTACAGAAACTATGACAAACCGAGTAGAGCCAAGATTTCAGATAGAAAGCTGGGGAAAAGAGACTGTAGAAAAACTTTATCAGTCAGGGATGATAGGCTTCTTACAGAAATTTAATGGCCATTCTGAGGAGATAACCAAAGACTTTATAAATAATTTCAGTCAAGACCAGACTCGAGTAGGAGAAATCATTGTCCCGGTAACCCAAGAATACTTGTCCAAAGCCTTAGATTTGCCAATGATAGGGGAGAAGTATTATAAAGGTTTACACTTGAAGGAGAAAGCGTGGACTTTCTTCCTTGATAAAAACCGGAAGGGGACATTTGATAGGACAAAAGGGATACCCAGGGAGTGGTTTAATGAACCATGGGGGGAATTGGTCTTGGTTATCCAAAAGTTCTTGACTTGTGATCGCGGATACAGTATTGCCCACTTGTATCATGTTAGACTTCTGCAGCACATCAGAGGGGAGGATAGGATTAATCTACCATATTTCCTATATAAGAGTCTTGTGAAAATGATTGAAACAGTAAAACAGGAACATAGGCCTAAAGCAGCACAGATATACCATCAAGGATTAATCAAAATCCTAGTGGAGTACCAGGTGAGATCACAGGGCATAGTGTGGAGAGAATTCATGAATAAAAATCATTTTACTGAACAGATTATTGAGGTACAGGACAAAGTAGAACAGGAAAACAGGAGCTTGATGACTTCTCCCTTATATCCAAGAACAAAAGCTAGAAATATGGCCATGCATGAGACTGAAATATCTGTCATGTCTATTCCTAGGAATAAGAATTCCATTGACTTGGAAAAAGAAGTAGAGGCATATTCTCCCAGAAAACAAGAAGAACATGATATTGCACAAGAAGCCCTTGAAAGGGATTCCACATATGATGATGATGCAGCAGCATCATTAATGAAAACAACACAAGACTTTGAAAAGGAAATCAATTTGGCCAAAATCCAAGACTTAACTGATCAAATGGAAATTAGCAAAATCTTGGAAAAGCAATTAAAAAGAGAGAACAAGGCACATAAAAAGGACAATGCTAAGCTGATCAAAACAAATGAAAAGTTAAAAGAAGAAGTAGGCAGATTTGTTGAAAAGTGTGCAACAAGAAATGCTTGTTGAGAATACAACAAGATGATGGAGCTTAGTGAAAAGAGTCGCCTTCACTAAGTGGGCCCGCAGGCTATTTTTGGCGCAAGTCTATTTTTAGACTATGTCTATTTTTAGACATATGGATCATGTCTATGGATTGCAGGTTGTTGTTTATGGATGATTGATCAAGTTGGGAAAAATAGATGGACTTCTATTTTTGATGAAAGTGTGAGTGATCACAGTGTGAGTGATCAAAGTCTATTTTTAGACTGGCTGTCAAAAATAGAAAAGTCAAATATTATTATCTCACAATAATATTTGGACTATAAACTTGATCTTATTCTCTTGGAGCACTTCAGAATGAGCTACGGATGTGGTACATGCAGATCCCACAAGGAAATACGTGGTTACCTATGGGATGACTAATATTTGCATGCAGGACTTCAGTTAGAACTCAAGTGAGTTGAGTTTAGTGGACTGGAGGTGCAGTTGATGGAGTTGTGTTCAGTTTAGCTTTGTTAAACTGGTTGTATTTAGTCTAACTGATCAATAGACTAGAGATGAGTTGGGTGAATTAGTTATTAATTAATTCACAAGTTATTAACTCATAATACAACTAATGAATACATCAGTTAACTCAGTTGCATGTCAGTGCATGTTCAGTTCAACAGGGACAGGTGGTAGAGAATCAGATTGCTATCAGTTGTGACTATAGTTGTGCATCAGATCTTGCACAATCAAAGGATTGAGTATGCCAATGAGTTTGCTCACGTATTTGGCCCACATTTTAGCCTTTGCTCACGTCCACAAAGAGTGAGTGACTATTTTGCAGGTGAAAAACGAGTTTGGGAAGCCATTCTCATCAGTTCTCGAGCAGGTTTGAGCAGTGGAGGCAGGCAAGCAGTGGGATAGATTTGGAGATCAAATCTGAGCTGTATTGTGTGTAACAGGTGGAGATACTTGTGAGAAGTATTATGCTTTGTATTGTTACATGATTCAATCAATATAATATACAGATAGTGTGGGGTTTTTTAGCGAGATGCTTTCCCCGGGATACATACTGTGTTTATGAGTTTGATTGATGCTTCTATGTGTGCCTGTGGATGTTTCTGCTTCTGTAATTTGATGATCAACGTAGAGGAGATTATGTATTATACATGTTCCGCTTAAATTGTATGATCAGGATAATCTCTGTTGAATATGTGTCATATTATTCAAAATTTCTACAAGATTGAAAAGAAGAAATGAATTACTTTCCAAGCAAGCATTCAAATGGTTAAAGGACAAAAATATGTGGCAGGCCAAATATGAGAAACAAAAGGTTAAAGCAGCATTGTTCAAGGTAAAGCATGAATCAAGATTTGATTGTTTGGGCAGGGAAACAGCTACAGGTACAACATCCACTACAGAAGGTAGAGGATCCAAGAGGAGCAAGCAAGCATGGGGACATGCTTGATGATAAGCAAGGGAGAGATGTTGGGCCTTAGTTTTGGTCTTATTTTGCTTTAAGAAACTTACCTAACCATCTATTTATCATCCATTTTCACTCCATTCATTCCATTTTAATGAATATTTGATGTCCAATCAGGTATTTAGCTTTAATTTGTCAATTTCTAAAGTTTTTATAAAAGTTTGATTTTAAGTGCAATTTTGGCAATTTCAGAAATTCTCGTAATCACTTCATGGTTGATATGGATGCAGGCCACTTCAGCACGAATGGGATACATGAATGTAAAGCTTGGGAACTAGGACCAAGCCACCTATGCTTGGTTCCAACAAAACGAGCTTTATTATGCCTATTTGGAGCTAGTCAATCATGACTAGTCATCCAGAAATCCCATCTAAATAGGGCAGTTTTGAGATTCCATGATATTGGTCATATTTCTTGGGATGAGGGTAGTGAATTCGACTTGGATAGATGGATTAGAGTAGCTGGGTTTGTTAGAGTGAATGTAGATCAGTTTGTTTCATGTGACTCCTTATTTAAGAGCCACAACTTTGATGGCTCATACATTGACTTATTATACTTTTATGTTGTAATACTTTTGGTTTGAAGACTTAATTTGAAGACTTGTGCTATTCTCATTTTGCTGCTCAATGCTATGGATGTGTGACTGATCTAAGCTTCTGATATCATCTTTCAAAGTGTGCAAGGCAAGGGTGGAGGGCCCCCACTCCAAGCTAAGTACACTTTCATGTTAAACTAGTTTTATTTCATTGCAATTTGGTTGATTGTAGCATTAGTTTTTCAAAGCCTTATTTCATATTGCTTTATGGTTTATGCATAGTGATTGATTTCATTTGTTAATAGTTTATTCATCACTTTATTGAGTTGGAAAACAGATGTTCAAGTTGGGCATCCCTTCTACTAAATGATGAATCAAAACTAGTTTCTTTTATTTACATGCAAGCAGTTTTATTTCCATTTAGATTTAGATATTGAGATGAATGAATTATGATCGAATATCTTATGTGTCTCTTAAGTTAAGAGCTTCTTTCATTTATAATTTATGCATCTTGAGCTTTTGGTTTCAATCTCTAATTCATTAAGTAATAATTGAGGTGAAGGTGGACTTCTTGAGGTCAAGAACCCTTTCAATGTTTTTTTTCTCTTTTTGAGCTGATTGAATTAGAGTTATAAGATGTATTTTCTTTAGCTTTTGAATAATTTATCTTTCAAGGTTTGGTTATATCAGATCTTCACAAATAGTGAACTTGCCTCAAAGCATAAACAACCCGGATTGATAATAAATAATTGTGTTAGTTTAGGAACATAAATTAGCCCAACAATGGATGTAATGAAGCTAATGACAATGTATCTATAGAGATACTTTGTGATGTGAGTCTTTGGTGGACAAGCTCTGGAATCCTTCCTGGCATAGATGCTATATAATGTCATAGATATGCAATATTTTGATGGTCAAGAATCTTGTAATAGATCTTTTGCATTGTGCAATAATATTCACTAAGCAGGTCAATACTACATAGACGTTGGCTCATGAACATTTGTTCATAGTGCTCATTGTCTGTTGGAAGTATTCCTATAAATTCGTGGGCTAGTGCCATAAGTATGGCTCTAAGTGGGTCTTCATCTTCTAAAATTCTTGACTGGTCTGACCTGTTTAAAACTTCCCACCATAATTTTTCATTGCTGTCAAAGCCCAAGTTATCTGTATAACTACTTCTTTCCATGTAGTCTTTAGGTATGCTTTTCTCTGGCTAGCCCAAGTATTAATCTTTTGAAGAAGAATCAAGGCTTGCTCTCTATCTAAACAGTCAAAATTTATGAAAAATGTAGAACCAAGCTAGCTTGGTGTAGTGACTGAATCATCATGAGTTTCTGTTGTTGATATGTGCTGAGCCCATTTATAGAATGGACTTGATTGAGGTTGGGAGCCAACATCATCTCCTATGGTTCTTGCTTCCTTGTAAGAGAAACTAAAGGGGTCATCTCTTTTATTCTTAGAGGATTCACCCACACTTTCTCTTCCAGACATCTTAATTTCAAAAGTTCTTAGCTGATTTATTTTATCTTTGAGTAGACACAACTTGTTTTTTGCTAGGCTAATCCCTTTTTCTAGCTGACTCATATCTATAAAGTCATCAGAGATAACTTTTAGAGTTAGTGTAGAGGATGATTGGGATGCCTTAAAATAAGAAAATTTAGGACCTTCTGCTTCTATTTCTTCATAGTCTAGGGGAGATCTTGGCCTGGAGAGAGCATCTTTAAAAGTAGAAACAACTCTATTTATAGATTCTAATTGACATAATATTTCTTTTAGTTGTTCTTCCCGGTTATCTTGGCGAGCATACATCATATCATGTGTCATATGTGTTGGGCCTAGGAATTATCCTTAAAAACATCCACTTTCACTCCATTCACACATTTTCTCACCTCTATTCCACCACCATGTCACTGCATTAGCTTCACTTTCATCATTATATGGGTTACCTTTGTGTCTTCCAAAACATTATTAATTCTTAGTATTTTTAAGAGAATTTATGGTTAAACTTTAGAAAATAATCTCCATATATTTATACCTAACAACTAGAATGAATTTGTTGACATGTGTAGGTACAAAGGAAGCTTCCAAGGCATCTTTATGTGGCACTCTATGTTCAAATTCGAATTTGAGGAGATCATGGACCTCATGGAGAAGATCACGGACCTCATGGAGGAGATCATGGAGGATAGGGTTATGTGTCACCATTGGTTGAGAAATATGTGGGTCAAAGAAGGGAATAGTGGATTTACATTTATGAGTTTGTTATCATAGCTTTTGTATAAATAGGAGTGTTATCTCCTTCATTTGTAATCTTAGTATCTTATAGGTTGGTAATGAGAAGTTAGATTGGAGAATCATTGTAATGGTTGTAATTGCAATTTACAATTGATGATGAATAAAACAGAGTTTCTTTGATCCTCTACATTTGACTTCTCTTTTGGTGTGCTTGTGAATCCTTGGAAGGATCCCCATTGCTTGGCAAGTACACTTTTATTTTAGTAGGCTTTTATTTTATGTTTGTTTGTGAATTTCATTAGATTAAATTATTAGATTCATATGTTTGGAATATTAACGAATGACCTTTCGTAAGAGAGTATTAATGTTTCCTTCAATGAATTTGATTTGTTATTTAATGTTTGATTTCATTAGTTTAAGTTTTTGATTTAAATGCTTGAGATATAAATGAATAGTCTCTTGTAAGAGAGCTTTAATATTTCAAGCAATCAATCAGAATTAGGTTTAAGTGCTTTAATTTCATCAGTCTAAGTAGTTTGTTGACTAAGATGTTAGAAATATTAATGAACAGTCTCCTGTAAGGGAACTTTAATATTTCTTACACCTATCACAATGTCTTTAGATTTCATTTTGTTAGATGACTAAATAGGTGTTGAAGATCCCAATGAAGGACCTCCTGTAAGGGAGCTTTGACATTTCTTCACCTAGCTCAGTTTAGTTTGTCTCTAAGTCCATATATATTGGATGATCCTTGAAGTTTACTTACCTGGATTGATAGTAAATGAAACTCTAATTTGCATCCGCATTTTAGACCAAACATTTTGGCGCCTTTTCCAGGGAGAATGATTTGGAGAAAGACTTAGGAAGTTATTTTTATTGCAATTTCTTTGTAATGGACTAACTTGTGAAACCTGGTGACAACATGATCTTCATAAAGAGTTCAAGTTTGAGCTTTTTGATTTTATTTTTTTCGTACTTAGTTAGTTTCAAATTTAGTTTTATTAAACCCCACATTTCTTACTAATTCATCTACGGATGAGAAATTTGAAGATGTTAAACAGGTACTTCTTGGAGAGCAAGGATAATATCAAAGACTGGTTTCAAAAGAACCTTGCGCTAAATCCAAGGATCAAACAGGTTACTCACATACTTGCAAACAATCAAGTAAGAATTTTAAATTTAGATGTGAGCATTTTTGAATTTTTAGTCCGTAGATGGCTTCACTGGAAGCATTCTTTTACCTAAGAAATAAAAAAACTTTCAAGTTAAAATAGAATATATTAGCAAAATAAAACCAGATCTGGTAGAGTTTTCTTTTAGTCTTAGCTTTTTTTTTTTTTTTATAAAAAAAAAAATCATCACCATTTTTCATAAAATAAATTTACATCCACGCTAACCTACAAAAATAAAATAAAATAAAATAATCAATATGTTAGTATGCTCTCTTCCTGCGCTTCGAGCGATCAGGAAGATCAGAAAATATATTGATTTATTTTCAAAATTAAATAAAAAAATTCTTGCTGGGAATGTGCTTGAATCATTTCTTCAAGCAAGCCAAATCTGCATATAAACAATTTAAAATTAGTGTTTAAGAAAAAAATTTGCAATAAAAATCCATTACACGATTAAACTATTCTTTGTCTCGCAATTTCAAGTTAAAACTGAAAGCAATTATAAAGGAATTGAAGCAGACAAGCGGCAAATAAATCTTGTTTGTAAAAAATTTAAAAAACTTCTTACAACAGCATTGATATGACCTGGAGAACGTTAGCCCTCAACTCATCCTCATTGAAAGGCCTGCATTGATTTACAAGTGGAAAATACTCGAATAATTGATTTGACTAAAAGAAAAAGTGGTAAAAGGTTTCACAATGCCTCCATGCGCAATAAATTCCTAATCCTCAAAATAACTGAGATTTAAATTTCCAAGCAAATTGCCTTTGCTTCTACCATTCAGATTGAGCATTTTGTTTATTTACTCATGGATGCCCCCTCATTTCTTTTCAATACGAAAAAAACACAATTTATATTAATATCCCAGGAGAAATTTACAAAAGATAGCAGTTGTTCCAGCAAACCATAGACAATTAACAAACAACATGTTGAAAAAGCAGGTACCACCTACCCTCAATAAGGAAATAGCAGAGTGATAATCTATTCTCTGAATAAGCTATGTATGGGGGACTGTATGATATAAATTGAAAAACAGAAGTAACAAAATTACAGCCCTCAGTGGTATGCCTGATTTAGGATACAGTATAACCCTGTTGAGAAAGAAAACACCATCTACGATGGAGAAAAAATCCCACCTCGCAGAGGACACTGTTTTATGCCCAGTGGCCAGGCAGTCGATTATCCATCAACAAGAACAAAAACAGACCTCAGTATTGCCCAGTAGATAGCCTATATCCCTGGAAAAAGAAGGTCCTCCATGACATAGATGTTGTTCTCCCAGAAGATATCCATATGCCATTTACCAAGTTCTTGGGACAAACCTTTTTTTGATAGTTTGTCAGCTTGCTCGTTTTGAGATCTGCCTATGTGCTGGATTGAGTAACCATTTTGAAGTTGCCAGTAGATCTCGATTCTCTTCATCCATTCTAGTAAAAAAGGGTTGTTTATGGAGGCCTGTTCTAATACATGGTCGATTATGATCTTGGAATCTCCATATACATGTAAGACATGGATGTTTAATAAATTGTTGAACCATAATAGGCCCCAAAGATCCATTGCTTTCTGCTTTGTTTTTGGTTCCATTTCCTCCGTTCCAGTATAGACTGTAAATTAGTTGTTCATTTATGGACATCCAAACCCCACAAGCATATACTCCTTTTTGTGCAGCTCCATCAAAAAATCCCATAGGATACTTTAGCAGTGAGTTACTGTGCCCATAGGGATTGCTACTTGGTTGTTTGGGCTGGGAAGAAAGACATTGTAGTTTGTTGTAATTTTGTGAAAGATTTGTTGGAACTCCTCACTCATGTTATGGAACAAGAAGTTGTTCCTCCATTTCCAAATTGTCCATAAACAGAAGTTGTTCCTTTACCCTCTTTGCTTATCCAGAACAACATAGCTGCTAATCAATTCCACGACTTCGTGTTCCATCCGAACGTTTTATTGAAGGGTAGAGTCTGTTGGTGGCTTCCGAAAGTTTTATTGAAGGGTAGAGTCTGTTGGTGGCTTCTTAGTTTCAAAATTTCGCAGCGATGGATTATTTGGCAATTAGGGACCACATTTTTCTTTTGCACAAATTTTCATTGGGACGAATTTTGCTATAGAAGCTGAGCCGCCATTTTAAAAATAAGAAATGTCGCACTCAAACTCAATACAAATTTGTCATGCAGCATGTTGACTACTTTCCGCGTCTCATTAATAGACAACATGTTGACCCCTTTACATTTTGGCAAACCATTTACCCCATTCAATGAACCATTTCCTCATCTGAATGCATGGGATTTGATCTATTTTTGGTAAGATTTGATTGTTTGGCTGAGGCTGTATAATTCTTGTCGAATACATTCAAACCACCTGAACGTTAGGGATCATACTCAGATTCGAACAAACCCAAGTCTATGAGTTTGGGATTCATTTGATTATGGCAATATAAAAGTGATAGACCCTAGCGGAAATCACTCCAAAGTTAAGGTGTAAAATCTCGACATCAACAGTAAAAAAATTTAACGCGTTTCAAGAGTTGTTCTGCTATTACATTCCATCCCTTAGTTCTTTCATCTCAACAAAATTCCCTGCCTTCGACTTTCATGGTGAACCTCCTGCTTAAGAATATCTTTTGAAGAGTTTGTAACAGAGCTGAAAACATTAGCAGGGCTAAACATGTTGGTTCAAGCAGTTGGAATTGGTAAAGGAAACCATGATCTGACAGCAAATTTTATGGACCCCACGAAGACTAACCAGGTGGTGTCTGCTCGTAAAATTCCTATGGGTAGAGCATGCTCTTCCCTTTCTACTCATGAGATTGTCAAATTCTTGACTGGAGATTACCGGCTTAGCAAGGCACGGGCAAATGACTTGTTCTGGGAAGCAGTGTGGCCTCGACTTCTAGCTAGAGGATGGCATTCTCAGCAACCTGAAGATCAGGCAACATCGGGATCTAGACACTCGCTAGTTTTCCTCATCCCTGGTGTGCAAAAGTTTTCCAGAATTTTAGTGAAAGGGGTTCATTACTTTGATTCTGTGAGTGAGGTTTTGAATAGGATAGCGTCAGAGCCAAGGTTGCTTGATCCTCCACAGCTAGAAATGGGTGACATGACTGGAAGCAAAGTGCAGCCAGAATGCCACTGGACTGGTGAGATTCTAAAGGAGCAAAATGATCACTTGCAAGACCCCCTTGCTATCTTCGACCAAGATATTGCCCAAGAAATATTGATTCATATGCATTCACTGTAGTTGATACCAGTTTGGTATCACAAGGAGAGGAGCCTACTCGTTTTTGGGAGAGCAGAACATTGCCTGTAGAAGACCTGTCATCATGTCTTCAATGTGTTTCTGCAGAAACAGAAGGTTTGAACTCAGAGTTGCTGCTGAGTAAGGTAGCTCAAACTTGTGAACCTTTGGTAGTTGAAGATCCGCTAAATGCCTATCCAGCTGAGACTGACGCAGTTGCAATCAACAAGAAGAGCTTTGGTGGAGTTGATAGGATATGCACAGTGTCAACATTGCATAGAAGTGATCCTCCATTGTTACAATCCGAGGAAAGTAATTATTTAAGCAGTAATTTAAGGTTGTTGATTAGTCCCTCATCACCCATTTCGAAAGAAGGCATAGTTAACTCATTAGTTGGTGGTAGAGGTGGAATTTGGGAGCTTAATCAACAAGAATGTAACTATGGTCAGAATGATAGAAAGTCTCCAGTGGTTAATGATGCAACTGCATGTAGAGAGACCCCTGTTTCCTGCAATAGTATGTCCTCTCTCTAAATGAAGGGACATTGAGGTTAAATAATAATGATGAAAGTGAAACAAGAGATTTTGGGCTGATAGAATCTAGTGATACAAAAAAGCATGGAGTAGTCACACCTGCACTTAGCCTTATGATCAAGTCTAATGACAAGGAAGAAACCCCTGTGTTTGTTGTAGGAACCGGCACAGCCGAGAAAAGCCTGTGCATAGCACCTCTAGGTCAAGTTGACCAAGAGAATAGCGAGAAAGATCTTTCTACCCTCATAAGCAGAAATTAGCTCTCTTTCAGTAGGACTAGCAATAATGCGCTATATTCCAAGTTATGTAAATTCAAACCGCAGGTTGTACATGCTTTAGCTTCTTATCAAGATAACTCAGAAAGTTTGATCCTCAATTCTTTTCCAGTTTCAAGCGCTACATTCTAGGAAGCTCCAAAATCAAAATAAAATTTCATCTCGGAACATGATCCTGCATGTCCTCAAGAGACACCAACTGATTCAAAACCAAGAACAACAAAATGATTCAAAACCAACACAATCACTGGGAAATGACCCTCTTTTGGAAGCTGCGAATTCTGAATTTTTTGTAGTTTTCCACACCTCAAATTTTGCATCTCTGAAACTGAAATATTTTCTTTTTACAGAATCTGTTTGTTTATGGCCGCATAGAATCGTGAAGCACCAATATGTTGGAGATTTCAGATATGACGAGAAGAGAAAATTGGTGTTCAAGCATAGAAAATTGGAGTATATCTACACTCACCTGGGTTATTCTATTTGGATATAGGAGTGAAGCCAACTTTGACAATGACCAAATTCACAATCCTACAAGACTAGTCGAAGGAAGACAGTTCTAGCTTGTGTTCTCCTCCAGGATGACTGTGCAGGTTTTGATTGCTGGGGGATTTGGTTTTGAAACCGGCTTCAGTCACCCTGCACATTACAAGCGCACACCAACAAAAATTGATCCATTGTCTACACCAAGCGCACAAAAAAAAAGGACGGATGACTGAAGAATTGGAGTGAGCTATTGAAGTTTGGCTGCCCCACGGGAGTGAGCTATGAAGAATTGGAGTGAGCTATTGAAGTTTGGCTGCCCCACAGGAGTGAGCTATTGAAGTTTGGAGCCAACGTTATCAAGATCTGAAAAGAAATTGAGGTTTTATTTTATTATATTGTTAATATTAATTTAATTTAGGTTGAACATTTTAGAATTTTATTTATATTTTTATTTTCAGTAGGCAAAATTCATTTATATGTGATAGAGTAGAAATAAATAATTATTTCAGTTAAAAAAAAAAATCAAAACAATTAATTTAAGAAAGAACAATTAAAAAAAGATAAAATAAAAAGCAACTACAAAATTCAGGCACATGAGTATCAAATCAAGTTTTACATGTTTTATTATGGAATTGCAAACTTTGTTTTTCTTGTCACTTTCAAGATACCACGAGAAAGTTGGCAATTTGAAGGAAATTTAATCCATTAAAACTTTTCTAAGATTGATCACTAAAGTTATGAATTGGCCTTTCTGAGATTTCATTAATTAAAAAATGTGCCATGCACCTTTTAAAAATTATGGAACACTTGGAAGCAAATCTCACAAAGGAGGATTCATTTATCAAACATTTGAAGGATTATGCTTAGAATAGGCATTAAAATCTATGCTCTCATCATGATTGTATGCGTTTATGAGACAAACTAATTTGCAACGTATGCTCTTTGTCATGCACATTCGAGGAGACATCTGACACAAAGAGGGAGATGAGTTAAATTTCATGGTTATTTTTATAAAAAATGGACTGTTATCCACATCAGGAATTATCCATAATCTGTTTCATTTGGCATTAATTTTTGCATAAGAATCATCAAGGAATTGGCCATTCCTTGTTGACCACACTAATGTTTTTTATGCCAAGTTTTTTTGCAAATTTCAGAAGATGAACTGATCAATAAGGAAACTAATTGTGTGCACAATTGGTCTTCAAAAGACTAATTCCATGAGAAATCCTAAAGAACAAGTCCATGAACATAAATGAAAGTTTATGAGTTATTGAACTTCCAGCAATAGTTTAATGGTTTGAAATGTTGCATGACAGAAAAGCAAATTCGAAGACCTGGGGTTTGTTCATAAAGGTACAAGGATGGTGAAATACCTATCCACACTTGAATTCTACATGAAGATTTGTGATATTTGAGAGATTGCATGCCATAATTCTTTTTTTTCCCAGCAAGAGTCATTATCCATTTCCCATTATCTACATGCACTTCATTACATTTTCATCAATCCTAACCCACTTCTCATTATCCACACACACTTCATTTACAAGTTTTTTGTTCCATGTTACGTAATCGTTGTCAGTTTCAATTTCACTACCCTTGCAAATAAAACCTTGCTTCCATATACCATTGAGTCCATAGTCCTTGAATCTAAATATTTTTCTAAAAACACCTTGAAGCTTGCATGCCTTAAGGGCAAGCTATCATGATGTTAAACAAGGGAATACATCAATGTCCCTTGTTCGTCGAATCTTTTGAGTATTTGACAACAACAAATTCATTCATACTTAGAAAGATGTGTTCGGGGCATCTTGACTCTCATCCACATCAAAGACGGGAGCTCTCGTGTTGACTAGTGGCATCCATCAATGGCCACTGATTTAACAATTTCTTGTTATGTTTGACACCGAAACATTTAATCACATGACAAGAATTGTGCCAAAAAGTTGAAGACTTGAAGACCAATCATTTTGTAGCAGAGGAAGCATATTTACTTTCATTACTTTACAGTTTTTGATATAAATGACTTGAAGACAAGTCAATCAATAAGGCTCAGGGAGGAGTGTAAATTCTAAATTTTGTATACCTTCCAAGCCTTAAACATTTTCAACCGCATTCAACAGCAGATTCCGAACATTAAGTAGAAGATCCAGCAGCAAATTTAGCAGTAGATGTAGCAACAATAAAAGATTCACTTTTTCGACTTCATCCACCATTTTCACTGCCAAGTGAAGAAGACTATGATAAGAATTTTGCAGCCATGCATGCACAACTCTCATCCATTTTTGAAAGGGTAAGTTGAGGTATGATATTTTCTAACTTTTAACCATTTAATTCCTTGAAAGCTAGAATGATAATTTTTGGAAAAAACTTCCTTTCCTCATTTCATAAAATTGCCAAAACCATCAGTTTGGGGGAGGGATACATTTACATACATACTTTGTCACCTTCATATTTTTCCATATTCATATATCACATTCTAAAACCCACATACCTTCAAAATATATTCACTATTACATGAGCATATAAATGGCTTTGTCAAAAGTACTTAAAAGCTAATTGGATGCAACACAATCATGGTTGTTACACAAGAACCAACCATGATGCATTCCAACAAAAATACTTTGCAATAAAAATCACATTATTATTATGCAAAGATCATACATTGAATTTGAATGCAACAAACAAAATACAGTTGAAACACAAGAACCAACCAAGTTGCAATTCAACAAACACACTTTGCAAAAGTTAAGCAAATGATATCACACAAAGTCTAAGCCAAAGCTCAAGTATCAAAAGTAATGTAATAGATTGCATGAGGACATGCAATACCTTCAGTTTGGGGGTATGTTGGGCCTAGGAATTATCCTTAAAAACATCCACTTTCACTCCATTCACACATTTTCTCACCTCTATTCCACCACCATGTCACCACATTAGCTTCACTTTCATCATTATATGGGTTACCTTTGTGTTTTCCAAAACATTATTAATTCTTAGTATTTTTAAGAGAATTTATGGTTAAACTTTAGAAAATAATCTCCATATACTTATACCTAACAATTAGAATGAGTTTGTTGACATGTGTAGGTACAAAGGAAGCTTCCAAGGCATCTTTATGTGGCACTCTATGTTCAAATTCGAATTTGAGGAGATCATGGAGGATAGGGTTATGTGTCACCATTGGTTGAGAAATATGTGGGTCAAAGGAGGGAATAGTGGATTTACATTTATGAGTTTGTTATCATAGCTTTTGTATAAATAGGAGTGTTATCTCCTTCATTTGTAATCTTAGTATCTTATAGGTTGGTAATGAGAAGTTAGATTGGAGAATCATTGTCATGGTTGTAATTGCAATTTACAATTGATGATGAATAAAACAGAGTTTCTTTGATCATCTACATTTGACTTCTCTTTTGGTGTGCTTGTGAATCCTTGGAAGGATCCCCATTGCCTAGCAAGTACACTTTTATTTTATGTTTGTTTGTGAATTTCATTAGATTAAATTATTAGGTTCATATGTTTAGAATATTAATGAATGACCTTTCGTAAGAAAGTATTAATGTTTCCTTCAATGAATCTGATTTGTTATTTAATGTTTGATTTCATTAGTTTAAGTTTCTGATTTATATGCTTGAGATATAAATGAATAGTCTCTTGTAAGAGAGCTTTAATATTTCATGCAATCAATCAGAATTAGGTTTAAGTAATTTAATTTCATCAGTCTAAATAGTTTGTTGATTAAGATGTTAGAAATATTAATGAACAGTCTCCCGTAAGGGAGCTTTAATATTTCTTACACCTGTCACAATGTCTTTAGATTTCATTTTGTTAGATGACTAAATAGGTGTTGGAGATCCCAATAAAAGACCTCTTGTAAGGGAGCTTTGGCATTTCTTCACCTAGCTTAGTTTAGTTTGTCACTAAGTCCATATACATTGGATGATCCTTGCAGTTTACTTACCTAGATCCATAGTAAATGAAACTCTAATTTGCATCCGCATTTTAGACCAAACAATATGTATGCATCTTACATGTTCTTTGACTTCAATCACATCTTTAGCTAAATCATCAATATTTTGGGACAAACATATTGTCTGATAATTGCTATAATTTAGCATTTTCACTGGCTCAGAAGGCTCTGCTTCTGTTGGAGATCTATAATGCAGAAATTGTAAATCTCCTTGCATAGAACCATCTTTAAACTTTGGAACAGAGTTAATAGGTTCTAAATTCCTTTCTGGAAGCATAATTTTGCTACTAGACTTTTCTCTTGGAAGATTTATCATCTTGATATCAAGAGTTGGTACCATTATACAATCGGGGCAATTTGGATGCTGGCCATGATGTGACTGTGGACTTGAAATGACTTGATATTTTTTGGATTTTTCTGGTATATCTAAACAATATTCACATGACTTTCTAGAAGGGTTGTCCTTCTCTGTATATTTACTGAAATTTGCAGCTGGAAAAGAAGAAACTGAAAATCTCGGAGGGATGATATTTCTTTCCTGTGCTATTGAAAGACTTCTTTCAATCCGTCTTGGTCTTTGAGAACAAAGACTCGAATTGGGATTTTGAAATCTCAGGCTAGTGTGACCATCTCTTGTAGACACAACTTTGAGCTCGTTTGTTATATTGGCTAGTTGTGGGTATTTCTGAGAGAGTGGTTCATAATTACTGGACCATTCATTTGGTAGGGTTAATTCACTGAATCCAACTTGGAGAGGAGTAGCATTACCAGGGTCGACAATTACTCCTTCTTTTAAAGCTCTTTGTTGCAGTTTGGGATTGATAGGTGACATGCTGGATGACACAAAACGAATGCAAACTCTGGTATGTAATTGAGCTATTTGGGTATTTGGAGCAAAGTTAAAACCAAGAAATTGTGTGAAAGTTTGAAAGAATTGATTTATGTATGGATCTGTCAGAGAGACTTGATATCTTGGAATAACAGATGACCAGACCAGACCATTATTAAGAGGGCTCTGAAAACCTCCTATTAATGTGTCACTAAATTCATTGGCTCTAGAATCTAGGACACATGTTAGGCAAGATGTATTTAGTCCTGGCCTTACAAGTGGATTGATTCCAAATTGAACCAAACCAATGTGGATATATTTATAGCCATTCTCTAAACCCCATTCCACATCTTCACGATTAATAAGTGGGACTTGATAAATCTGCTGTGATAATGAGATTGGAATATTCACTGAGGAAAATTTGAACAGACTAGTGGCATGAATTTGAATAAAGGCATATTGTAGATCTTATCTACATTTATCTCTGGAAGAGACCAATTAGGTTGTGGATCGTGATCTTGGAATACTATATATATATATATATATAGATATATATATATATATATAGATATATATATATATATATATATATATATATATATATAGTAAAATAGTAAATCAAATTTCTTTTTTCAAATTGGAAAAACCTATATCGACTTAGTAGTCAACTAGCAGTGAGTACAACCATCGCTTTTTGCTATCCATGAGTACATGTTGACTCATCATTGTTACTCAAGGAAAATTACATCAACGAAAATAATCTATTGGTGGTTTGTAAAAGTAGACTTTCACTCTTACTAGATGCCTATGAGTCATGGATTGTTACCATGTTTCCTTATGTTTGAGGAAGACAAACCCTTAGCCAATAAAAATAACATTTTTAATTATTCATTAATTATATATAATTAATTTTCAATGTTTTCATATTTTCATATATATATATATATATATATATATATATGAAAAAATATATATATATATCCTTTATATATGGGATAAATGTAATGTACTATAGTTTATTAAGCTAGTATCAAAGGAACTTACAAACCTCTCGAATTGCAGGATTTTTGTTATTATAGTTAGGGTTATCAACCTAATAACATCCTCAAATCTACCTTGATTCGACATGCAACTACATCATTGTGTTGAAACTAATTTGGACACTTGTAATAACCCATTAGTGGTTTGTAAGGGGAATGATTTTTATTCTACTTGATACTTTTACGTTTTAACTAGTTATTCTATTAAGGGGACTCATTTTTATTCTGATTGGATACTTCTGGATATATTATATATATAGTCGTGATAGGTTTTTCCAATTTGAAAAAATAAATTTGATTTACTGTATATATTTTTCCAATTTGAAAAAATAAATTTGATATATAGTAAATCAAATTTATTTTTTCAAATTGGAAAAACCTATCACGACTTGGTTGTTAACTAGCAGTGAGTACAACCATCACTTTTTTCTATCCATGAGTATGTGTTGACTCATCATTGTTACTCAAGGAAAACTGCATCAAAGAAAATAATCTATTGGTGGGTTGTAAAAGCAAACTTTCACTCTTACTAGATGCCTACGAGTCGTGGATTGTTACCATGTTTCCTTATGTTTGAGGAAGACAAACCCTTAGCCAATAAAAATAACATTTTTACTTATTCATTAATTATATATAATTAGTTTTCACTGTTTTGATGTATATATATATATATATATATATATATATATATATGGGATAAATGTAATGTACTATAGTTTATTACGCTAGTATCAAAGCAACTTACAAACCTCTTGAATTGTAGGATTTTTTTTTTTTGATAGTTATCAACCTAATAAAATCCTCAAATCTACCTTGATTCGACATGCAACTACATCATTGTGTAGAAACAAATTTGGACACTTGTAATAACCCATTAGTGGTTTGTAAGTGGACTAATTTTTATTCCTACTTGATACTTTTACGTTTTAACTAGTTATTCTATTAAGGGGACTGATTTTTATTCTTACTCAATACTTCTAGGTTTAACTAGTTATTCTATTTCCCAAAGTGTAGATAAAATGATATCTTAACTAATCAAAATGAATATAGATCTTACTCCAAACCAATAATATAATTTCAACTTAAATATCTAAAGAAAACCAAATATCTCAAATTTTTTTCATTATTAAATTGTACTTAGGTCGAGACCAACTCACATGTTGGATGGAAAAATGATTTGCTATCCATGAGTATGTGTTGACCTCTCTTGTAGACACAACTTTGATCTGGTTTGCTATACTGGCTAGTTGTCGGTATTTCTGAGAGAGTGGTTCATAATTACTGGACCATTCATGCTGGATGACACAAAACGAATGCAAACTGTGGTATGTAATTGAGCTATTTGGGTATTTGGAGCAAAGTTAAAACCAATAAATTGTATGAAATCTTGTAGGAATTCATTTATGTATGGATCTCTTAGAGAGACTTGATATCTTGGAATAACAGATGACTAGACTGGACCATTATTAAGAGGGCTCTGAAAACCTCCTATTAATGCGTCACTAAATTCATTGGCTCTAGAATCTAGGACACATGTTAGGCAAGATGTATTTAGTCATGGCCTTACAAGTGGATTGATTCCAAATTGAACCAAACCAATGTGGATATATTTACAGCCATTCTCTAAACCCCATTCCACATCTTCATAATTAATAAGTGGGACTTGATAAATCTGCTATGATAATGAGATTGGAATATTCACTTAGGAAAATCTGAACAGACTAGTGGAGCGAAATTTGAATAAAGGCATATTGTAGATCTTATCTACATCTATCTCTAGAAGAGACCAATTAGGTTGTGGATCATGATCTTGGAATACTAATTTATCATTATATAAAATTATATATATATATATATATATACTAAATCAAATTTCTTTTTCAAATTGGAAAAACCTGTCACGACTTAGTGGTCAACTACCAGTGAGTACAACCATCGCTTTTTGCTATCCATGAGTATGTGTTGACTCATCATTGTTACTCAAGGAAAACTACATCAACGAAAATAATCTATTGGTGGTTTGTAGAAGTAGACTTTCACTCTTATTAGATGCCTATGAGTCATGAACTGTTACCATGTTTCCTTATGTTTGAGGAAGAAAAACCCTTAGCCAATAAAAATAACATTTTTACTTATTCATTAATTATATAATTAATTTTCAATGTTTTCATATATATATATATATATATATATATATATATATATGGGATAAATGTAATGTACTATAGTTTATTACGCCAAATAATCTATTGGTGGTTTGTAGAAGTAGACTTTCACTCTTATTAGATGCCTATGAGTCATGAACTGTTACCATGTTTCCTTATGTTTGAGGAAGAAAAACCCTTAGCCAATAAAAATAACATTTTTACTTATTCATTAATTATATATAATTAATTTTCAATGTTTTCATATATATATATATATAGGATAAATGTAATGTACTATAGTTTATTACGCCAGTATCAAAGGAACTTACAAACCTCTAGAATTGCAGGATTTTTGTTATTATAGTTAGGGTTATCAACCTAATAACATCCTCAAATCTACCCTGATTCGACATGCAACTACATCATTGTGTTGAAACAAATTTGGACAGTTGTAATAACCCATTAGTGGTTTGTAAGGGGACTGATTTTTATTCCTACTTGATACTTTTACGTTTTAACTAGTTATTCTATTAAGGGGACTCATTTTTATTCTTACTGGATACTTCTGGATATATATATATATATATATATATATATATATATATATATATATATATATATATATATATATATATATATAGTCAACTAGCTGTGAGTACAACCATCGCTTTTTGTTATCCATGAGTATGTGCTAACTCATCATTGTTACTCAAGGGAAATTGCGTCAACGAAAATAATCTACTGGTGGTTTGTAAAAGCAGATTTTAACTCTTACTAGATGACTATGAGTCATGGAATGTTACCATATTTCCCTATGTTTGAGGAAGACAATCCCTTAGCCAATAAAAATAACATTTTTTACTTATTCATTAATTATATATAATTAATTTTCAATGTTTTCATATATATATATATATATGGGATAAATGTAATGTACTATAGTTTATTACACTAGTATCAAAGCAACTTACAAACCTCTTGAATTGTAGGATTTTTTTTTTGATAGTTAGGGTTATCAACCTAATAACATCCTCAAATCTACCTTGATTCGACATGCAACTACATCATTGTGTAGAAACAAATTTGGACACTTGTAATAACCCATTAGTGGTTTGTAAGTGGACTGATTTTTATTCCTACTTGATACTTTTACGTTTTAACTAGTTATTCTATTAAGGGGATTGATTTTTATTCTTACTCGATACTTCTAGGTTTAACTAGTTATTCTATTTCCCAAAGTGTAGATAAAATGATATCTTAACAAATCAAAATGAATATAGATCTTACTCCAAACCAATAATATAATTTCAACTTAAATATCTAAAGAAAACCAAATATCTCAATTTTTTTCACTATTAAATTGTACTTAGGTCGAGACCAACTCACATGTTAGATGGAAAAATGATTTGCTATCCATGAGTATGTGTTGACCTCTCTTGTAGACACAACTTTGAGCTGGTTTGCTATATTGGCTAGTTGTGGGTATTTTTGAGAGAGTGGTTCATAATTACTGGACCATTCATTCAGTAGGGTTAATTCACTGAATCCAACTTGGAGAGGAGTGGCATTACTAGGGCTGACAATTACTCCTTCTTTTAAAGCTCTTTGTTGCAATTTGAGATTGATAGGTGGCATGCTGGATGACACAAAACAAATGCAAACTGCGGTATGTAATTGAGCTATTTGGGTATTTGGAGCAAAGTTAAAACCAAGAAATTGTATGAAAGCTTGTAGGAAGTGATTTATGTATGGATCTGTTAGAGAGACTTGATATCTTGGAATAATAGATGACTAGACTGGACCATTATTAAGAGGGCTCTGAAAACCTCCTATTAATGCGTCACTAAATTCATTGGCTCTAGAATCTAGGACACATGTTAGGCAAGATGTATTTAGTCATGGCCTTACAAGTGGATTGATTCCAAACTGAACCAAACCAATGTGGATATATTTACAGCCATTCTCTAAACCCCATTCCACATCTTCGTAATTAATAAGTGGGACTTGATAAATCTGCTGTGATAATGAGATTGGAATATTCATTGAGGAAAATCTGAACAGACTAGTGGCGCGAAATTTGAATAAAGGCATATTGTAGATCTTATCTACATCTATCTCTAGAAGAGACCAATTAGGTTGTGGATCATGATCTTGGAATACTACTATATCATTATAAAACTATATATATATATAGTAAATCAAATTTCTTTTTTCAAATTGGAAAAACCTGTCACGACTTAGTGGTCAACTAGCAGTGAGTACAACCATTGCTTTTTGCTATCCATGAGTATGTTGACTCATCATTGTTACTCAAGGAAAAATGCATCAACGAAAATAATCTATTGGTGGTTTGTAAAAGTAGACTTTCACTCTTATTTGATACCTATGAGTCATGGATTATTACCATGTTTCCTTGTGTTTGAGGAAGACAAACCCTTAGCCAATAAAAATAACATTTTTACTTATTCATTAATTATATATAATTAATTTTCAATGTTTTCATATATATATATATATGGGATAAATGTAATGTACTATAGTTTATTATGCTAGTATCAAAGGAACTTACAAACCCTTCGAATTGCAGGATTTTTGTTATTATAATTAGGGTTATCAACCTAATAACATCCTCAAATCTACCTTGATTTGACATGCAACTACATCATTGTGTTGAAACAAATTTGGACAGTTGTAATAACCCATTAGTGGTTTGTAAGGGGACTGATTTTTATTCCTACTTGATACTTTTACGTTTTAACTAGTTATTCTATTAAGGGGACTCAATTTTATTCTTACTCGATACTCCTGGATATATATATATATATATATATATATATATATATATATATATATATATATATATATATATATATATATATATATATATATATATATATATATATATATATATATAGTCAACTAGCAGTGGGTACAACCATTGTTTTTTGCTATCCATGAGTATGTGTTGACTCATCATTGTTACTCAAGGAAAACTGCATCAACGAAAATAATCTATTGGTGGTTTGTAAAAGTAGACTTTCACTCTTACTAGATGCTTATGAGTCATGGAATGTTACCATGTTTCCTTATGTTTGAGGAAGACAATCCCTTAGCCAATAAAAATAACATTTTTACTTATTCATTAATTATATATAATTAATATTCAATGTTTTCATATATATATATATATATATGGGATAAATGTTACGCTAGTATCAAAGCAACTTACAAACCTCTTGGTCCGCATGGGGTAGCTCAAGTGGCAATGGCCGTGGAAATGAAGTCTCACCGAACCGGAGATCTTGGGTTCGATTCTTGTGCTACCCTCCCTGGAAATGGGGTGAATAACGGACATGTAAAAACTCGAAAATGAGAAGGTCCCACCTAAGCTTACAAAAAAAAAAAAAACTTACAAACCTCTTGAATTGTAGGATTTTTTTTTTTGATAGTTAGGGTTATCAACCTAATAACATCCTCAAATCTACCTTGATTCGACATGTAACTACATCATTGTGTAGAAACAAATTTGGACACTTGTAATAACCCATTAGTGGTTTGTAAGTGGACTAATTTTTATTCTTACTTGATGCTTTTATGTTTTAACTAGTTGTTCTATTTAGGGGACTGATTTTTATTCTTACTCGATACTTCTAGGTTTAACTAGTTATTCTATTTCCCAAAGTGTAGATAAAATGATATCTTAACTAATCAAAATGAATATAGATCTTACTCCAAACCAATAATATAATTTCAACTTAAATATCTAAAGGAAACCAAATATCTCATTTTTTTTTTCATTATTAAATTGTCACTAGGATTGTGCAAGACTTGGTCAAGCATAGACACCCCTTGGGATAGTTTTTATTTTGATATTTAGCCATGATAATCAATAACTTATTGGAGTGATTTAGGCTAGGTTTGGAATCAAACCTACGAATTGCCACTATAACTCAAGAGTATATCCAACAATTTGCAAGCTAGATATATTGATAACTTATGACATAACAAGGGCCAAGGTGTCCTAAGGCACATTGATGTGGACCTCTACCTTAGGGGGCGTTTACCCTTATGGCCTTATCACAATAGACTAACATGTCAATTATGAGAATTGAGCCTAGGTGGGGAGGAGATCAACCAGTGCACCCAACATCTCAAGTTATGAACCGAGACCCCTTAGATAATTTTAATTAATCATAACTAACACTTTAGCATAGGGAACACACACCCATGAGGTATACACCAATTGGTTTGTGTGAGGTTACAATTCAATAAGTCTTATGTTCAAACCTCATAGGGAAAGGTTGAGAATAAGAATCACTTATGGGGACAATTAACTATCACATGAGACATTTAGACTTAAAAAGAAAAGAAAAGAAATTATAAACCATAATCCTAAAAACACTTAATTACCATTTGTAAAATTAAAAATTTATAACACTAGAATAAAAATAAAGATTTAAAACAAAAAAAATCTAAAAATGCTTAATTTTATGTATTAAATGGTATATACAACAAAAATATTTTTAACTTATCAAATCTATGCCATCCACACTTTTTATTTTTATTTTAAAATAAAAATACTAAAACTCCTTTCTAAAATATACCATGCTTATGGACATAATAAAACCCCAATTACTTTTAATTACATTTAAAGCTAATGCAAATGCGGATTGAACCCACGTAAACACATTTACGAGCAAAAGACTAATCAATTAAACATTCATCCACAACAATTAAATGTAATGTACTATAGTTTATTACGCTAGTATCAAAGGAACTTACAAACCTCTAGAATTGCAGGATTTTTGTTATTATAGTTAGGGTTATCAACCTAATAACATCCTCAAATCTACCCTGATTTGACATGCAACTACATCATTGTGTTGAAACAAATTTGGAGAGTTGTAATAACCCATTAGTGGTTTGTAAGGGGACTGATTTTTATTCCTACTTGATACTTTTACGTTTTAACTAGTTATTCTATTAAGGGGACTCATTTTTATTCTTACTCGATACTTCTGGATATATATATATATATATATATATATATATATATATATATATATATATAGGAGTTGTCTATAATGCGACTTTTTGGAGATTCTGGTGACGGAATCCGGCGGAAGAAATTGAGATTAAATCTTGATTTCTTGCAGTTAAAATGGTTTTTTAACTGCATATTTGGATTCAGCACCCTCGAAAACCCCTGGGACGCTTTCATTGTGCAGAAACTAGCTATCAAACTTGCGATTCCAATAAATTCCTGCTGGATTTCGACCGGAAAAACCCGCCGAAAAAACTTTCAAAAAGTCGCGTTACAGACAACTGCTATATATATATATATATATATAATCGTAATAGGTTTTTCCAATTTGAAAAAAGAAATTTGATTTAATATATCTATATATATATATATATATATATATATATATATATATATATAGTCAACTAGCAGTGAGTACAACCATCGCTTTTTGCTATCCAGAGTATGTGTTGACTCATCGTTGTTACTCAAGGAAAACTGCATCAATGAAAATAATCTATTGGTGGTTTGTAAAAGTAGACTTTCACTCTTACTAGATGCCTATGAGTCATGGATTGTTACCATGTTTCCTTATGTTCGAGGAAGACAAACCCTTAACATTTTCATTAATTATATATAATTAATTTTCAATGTTTTCATATATATATATGGGATAAATGTAATGTATTATAGTTTATTATGCTAGTATCAAAGCAACTTACAAACCTCTTGAATTGTAGGATTTTTTTTATAGTTAGGGTTATCCCCCTAATAACATCCTCAAATCTACCTTGATTCGACATGTAACTACATCATTGTGTAGAAACAAATTTGGACACTTGTAATAACCCATTAGTGGTTTGTAAGTGGACTAATTTGAATTCCTACTTGATACTTTTACGTTTTAACTAGTTATTATATTAAGGGGATTGATTTTTATTCTTACTCGATACTTCTAGGTTTAACTCGTTATTCTATTTCCCAAAGTGTAGATAAGAAGATAGCTTAACTAATCAAAATGAATATAGATCTTACTCCAAATCAATAATATAATTTCAACTTAAATATATCTAAAGGAAACCAAATATCTCAATTTTTTTTCATTATTAAATTGTACTTAGGTCGAGACCAACTCACATGTTGGATGGAAAAATGATTTGCTCAATAGTGGGATGTTGTCACTAGGATTGTGCAAGACTTGCTCAAGCCTAGACACCTCTTGGGATAATTTCATTTTGATATTTAGCCATGATAATCAATAACTTATTGGAGTGATCTAGGCTAGGTTTGGATTCAAACCTACGAATTGCCACTATAACTCAAGGGTATATCCAACAATATGCAAGCTAGATATATCGATAACTTATGACATAACAAGGGCCGAGGTGTCCTAAGGCACATTGAAGTGGACCTCTACCCTAGGGGGCGTTTACCCTTATGGCCTTATCACAATAGACTAACATGTCAATTATGAGAATTGAACCTGGGTGGGGAGGAGATCAAACAGTGCACCCAACATCTCAAGCTATGAACCCAGACCCCTTAAATAGTTTTAATTAATCATAACTAACACTTTAGCATAGGGAGCACACACCCATGAGGTGTACACCAATTAGTTTGTGTGGGGTTTACAATTCAACAAGTCTTATGTTCAAACCTCATAGGGAAAAGTTGAGAATAAGAATCACATATGGGGACAATTAACTATCACATGAGACATCTAGACTTAAAAAGAAAAGAAAAGAAACCATAGTGGTCAAAACACTTAATTACGATTTGCAAAATTGAAAATTTATAACCCAAAAATAAAAATAAAGATTTAAAACAAAAAAAAATCTGAAAACCCTTACTTTTATGTATTAAATGTTATATGAAACAGAAATATTTTTAACTTATCAAATCTATACCATCCACACTTTTTATTTTTAAATAGAAATACTAAAACTCCTTTCCGAAATATACCATGCTTATCGACATAATAAAACCCCAATTACTTTTAATTACATTTAAAGCTAATGCAAATGCGGAGTGAACCCACGTAAACACATTTACGAGCAGAAGACTCATCAATTAACCATTCATCCACAACAAATAATTTTAAGGAATATGTTGGAAAAGCAATAAGCCACCTACCTCCTCACCGTGCATCGAAGTCTATGTGCATTAGAGTCAAAACAGAAATGGTCATCACGCATTTTTGAACCGAGCTAGCCTTGACACAGCCGAAGCCCAATTTGCCACAATGCATAATTGACAGGAGAGGGCCTCAACAATGCCAACCCTTTGTCAAACGATCCTCTACCCAGTGCTGCTACTCTCATTTTTGCTGTCTACGACGTCGTCTCAGATCCCTTATAATTTGCCACTGGTAATCCTCTGCAGGAAATGATAAAACATTTTATGATGTATTTGCCATAAAGTGGATTTTCTGAGATGGGTTTGTTACATATAATTCTTAATTTTGATCTTTGATTGGCAGGAACTCGAGAGAAAGTCCCCGCTAGTTATTAGCACTTGGCCTTTCAGGGAAGCAGTCCGGGCAGCCTGGAATGCAGTGGAGAGTGGATTATCTGCTGTTGATGCAGTGGTAGAGGGCTGCTCAACCTGTGAAGATCTCGGCTGTGATGGCACCGGTAATTCTTTTTTCAGTAACCAGGCAATTATACCGGTTATTTTATTCTCTTTTATAAGTAATTTCGCTTTTGATTGATCGTTAGGAGATAGGAATCCCAACTTGTAATAATACGGAACAAATCTAGTTAAACTGATAGTTTATTTGGAACCTCTAACACGGATATTCGAAAAAAATAGGTAAGGAAATTTGTAATTAAAAGTATTTGCCAGAATCTGAGAATTTTTCTTCAGAAATGTATAACTTCTGGGTTCGCTGGATGTCAGTGCTGGCCTCTTTCTTGGAAAAAAAAATTTCTGCAATGCTTTGGGCGGTGGGTTCTTGCGGTCTTCGGTGGTTTATATTGCTCTGGCCGTGGGCTGTTACAGTTTATGCTGCTTTTCTTGCAAGGATTAGTTGGATCACTGAGCGCTGGCAGCGGAAGAGAAAGAGAGAGGCTAGCAGTGGCAGAGCAAGCTCGGGAAGTCTAAGCGTGTATACATCTCTTGCTGCTTGGCATGAGAAAATTACTGGGTATAATATCATGATTGTGGACTAACATTGCACTATGTGCCAGACGAATTACGAATAAACTCACACGGAATCGTTCGCACACAGAGTCGAATGTTTCAGTTTTCCTATTATTTGAGAAAAAATGGATAAATTAAGGAACTACATTTTAATATGCAGACAAATTTGAATTTTCACCTCTTTTAAAATCAACACCTTTACCCCAAATATATAACAAAACTATAACAATTACAAACATATTGATTATCAATAAAACGTTCGTTTAGACTCAGAAACTACGAAACTGTTAATTTGACTTAACATGTTCTTTGCTCAGGTTAGTTACGTCAGTCAACCATTTGCTCATTAGTCCATTAGCAATCACATTAAACATTATATGACAGTAACTAACGAAAGAACATAAATGATAGATGCTGAAGACAAGTCAAGACAGAAGGACACGAGAATATGGCTCAAGCCAGGGAAAAACCGATCAATTCTTCTTATAATTAATCATTAAATTTTCGGAAGAGAGAGAGGGGTAAAGTACAATGATTCAAAGTCAATACTGACTTGCCAATCTGAAGATCTGATCATCACAGTCCTTAGACAAATAAATGATTCACTCAAAACTGTAATCCTGGCATGAACTGGAGACAAACAGCTGAAGAGGGTAGGTCTGGTTAGGGCTGCTTAGGGATAACTGTTATCCATTCTGATTGCACCAAAACACCTCCTCATAACTGCGGCTGAGCTTGATATGCAAGGGGCTTCCCTTAGGGCTGGTCTCTGCTCATATAAGGCATCTCGGCCTCCTTTATTTAGGCTATATAGACTGCGGCTCTTCCGGAGATAATAGGTCAGTGATGCATCCTCATAAGGAGAGGGTTTCTTTTTTATCTTAACCACAGACAAGCCCAGAAACAATTCTACTAACTCGGCCTGCCATTCTGCTCCTGAACATGGACCTGCTAGGATAAGATTGCCCACACAAAATTGCCCAGACCTGCGGCTGTCCATCTGAGAGATTCTCGGCCCTAGTGCAGAAGATAACCCAGAAACTGACCTTCATTTGATCTCCTTGAAGACCTCGGTTGCCTCAGACATGCATCCAAGCCTTTTTGATGTGTCCAAAATGAGGGAAAAGGCACCTCTATATATACAATTTGATGGAGGTCAAGGGATGTGACCATTGGGTTTGATGAGCCGACATAAGGGAGAGGCTGACCTTCATAATATACTCGTGTTAAAATTGGCAACTAGGCCAAACTCCACATGGGTCATCTTATTTATGACAGCTGATATTTTTCTTGGATTCCTCTCTCCGGGAGGTGTAGGGTTGATCTAAAGATCATCCAATTCCGACATGTACAAATGAAAATATGGATTTATTTATATTATGGACAAATTGTCAAGGTTGGCTAGCAAGCAAAACAGGCACTCAAACCCCCAATTCATCCTCAACATTGCATATAAAAAGGAGACCTCAAGTCATTTTACCATCATCTCATTTCACATTTCTCTCTCCTCTTGTGATTGGGTACGCATTTCTGGGCAATCTTCTCTCTCACATGTGTGAAGGAAAGGAGGACAGATTTTTGTTGATTTCATTGACCAGCGTTGACCGAGCTGCAGGGAGGCTGTTTGACTGCATTGACTTGATGTGCTTACCTGTTTTGACTTCAGTTTGGGTGAGGTATCTCTGTCTTAGCAGGCCGCAGATTTGGGCACAAAAACCAAGGCAATCTGACCTCTCCTTTGACCAGCGTTGACTGTACGAGGGTTGGCCGCAGGGTGGACTTTCATTGACCAGTTTTGAATGGACTTTTTCGGACTGTTTTGGGCTGATTAGACTTGCTGTTGGAGGTTGAAGTTGATTGGGTTTGACCGAGCTAAATTGAGGAAGAATTCTGCCTTGTTGACTGGTGTTGACTTCTTTGGTTAAGGCTCTTTTGCTGCTGTCATAAATTATCAGATTTGTAAATTGTACTCTCTCTTTTCTGTTGAACTATTGAAGAATATAAGAAGAATTAATCAAGGATTTTCCCACATTGGGGTTTGTCCCTGATTGGTGCCACATCTTGTGTCCTCTTGTCTTGGCTTGTCTTCTACTGTTTATGTTTATGTTCTATCAGCTTTTTACTATCATGTTGATGTGATTGCTGAATTGGATATTGATATTGGGCTAATAAAGAAATTGATGTAAAATTGCTCTAAAGCATAGAACATACTATTTTTGCCTAAAATTAACATGGTATCAGCGTTGAGGTGAAGACAAAGCCCAAGCAAGAGTGAAAGAGAAATCACCAAAGACAGTTGGACAAGGACAAAAGGCTCAATGGGTTCCTCATCCCACTTCTCAACTGAAGACAAGCTCTGTGAAAAATTTGTCTCTCATGGATTGAAGATGTCTCTTGATTTGACCTTGGAAGAACAAGAAATGTTGGATTATATGAAGGGTAAAATCCCTGAGCCTCCTTCAAATGCACCGGTTGCTCCAAGACCAAGTACAATAGGGCTGAAGTCAAAGCAAAGAAGATTACTAGAGATTCCATTGACAAGTGTCTGGTGGCCTACATCTCCGAACTGAAGACCTCCAAGGAGATCTACGACAGGTTGATCAACATGTTCAAGGTTAGTAATGCTAATCAAATTTTATTTCTCAAAAATAATTTAAAGGATATTAAGAAGGGAAAGGACGAGGATATTTAATCCTACTTCTTAAGGATCATTGAGATCAAGAATGATCTACTTTCGATTAGAGAGGTCATTCTTGAAAGGGAACTTACTCTCACCACCCTTGGAGGACTCCCACCTGAGTGGTATGTATTTAGAACCACTATACTCAACAATGGTCGAATTCCAGAGTTTGAAGAATTGATGTCGAGATGTGTTCAAGAAGAAACAAGAATGGTGGAGCAAGAAATGCCTTCTAATAGAAGCAACCCCATTGATGGTAAGGTATTTCTTGCTCCACCATTCTTGTTTCTTCTTGAATGTATCTCGACATCAATTCTTCAAATCCTGGAATTCGATCATTATTGAGAATAGTGGTTCTAAATATATATTAGTCGGGTGGGAGTCCTCCAAGGGTAGTGATAGTAAGTTCCCTGTCAAGAATGACCTCTCCAATTGAAAGTAGATCATTCTTGATCTCTGTGATCCTTAAGAAGTAGGATTGAATATCCTCGTCCTTGCCCTTCTTAATATTCTTTAACTTATTTTGAGAAATAAAATTTGATTAGCATCACTAACGTTGAACATGCTGATCAACCTGTCGTAGATCTCCTTGGAGGTCTTCAAATCGGAGATGTAGGCCACTAGACTCTTGTCAATGGAATCTCTTATATTCTTCTTTGCTTTGATTTCAAACCTATTGTATTTGGTCTTCGCAGCAGCCGGTGCATTTGAAGGAGGCTCAGGGATTTTACCCTTAACATAATCCAACACTTCTTGTTCTTCCAAGGTCAAATCAAGAGACATCTTCCATCCATGATAGCCAGATCTTTCACGGAGCTTGTCTTCAGTCGGGAAGTGGGATGAGGAACCCATTGAGCCTTTTGTCTTTGTCCAACTATGTTTGGTGATTGTTTTTTCACTTTTGCTTGGGCTTTGTCTTCACCTCAACTCTGATTCCATGTTAATTTTAGGTAGCAATGGTATGTTCTATGCTTAAGAGCAATTTTACTTCAATTTCTTTATTAGCCCAATATCAATATCCAGTTAGCAATCACATCAACATGATAGTAAAATGCAGATAGAACATAAACATAAACAGTAGATGACAAGCCAAGACAAGAGGACACAAGATGTGGCACCAGCCAGGGACAAACCCCAATGTGGAGAAACCCTTGATCGTTTCTTTTTATATTCTTCAATAGTTTAGCAGAGAGAGAGTACAATTTACAAATCTGATAATTTATGACAGGAGCAAAAAGCCCTAACCAGAAAAGTCAATGCTGGTCAACAGGGCAGAATTCTTCCTCTATTCAGCTCAGTCAAACCCAGTCAACTTCGGCCTCCAACAGCAAGTGTAATCAGCCCAAAACAGTCTGAAAAGTCCAGTCAAAACTGGTCAACGAAAGTCAACCCTACGGCCAGCCCTAGTACAGTCAACGCTGGTCAAAGGAGAGGTCAGATTGCCTCGGTTTTAGTGCCCAGATCTGTGGCCTGCTAGGACAGAGATTCCTCACCCAAACCGAAGTCAAAACAGGTCAACACATCAAGTCAACGCAGTCAAACAACCTCCCTGCAGCTCGGTCAATGCAGTCAACATAAATCTGTCCTCCTTTCCTTCGCATGTGTGAGAGAGAAGAATGCCCAGAAATGTGTACCCAATCACAAGAGGAGAGAGAGAGATGTGAGATGAGATGATGGTGAAGATGACATGAGGTCTCCTTTTATATGCAACATTGAGGATGAGTTGGGGGTTTGAATGCCTTTTTTGCTCGCTGGCCGACCTTGACAATTTGTTATAAATAAATTCATATCTTTATTTGTACATGTCGGAATCGGATGATTTTTAGATCAATTCTACACCTCTCGGAGAGACGAATACAAAAAAAGTATTAGTTGTCATAAATAAGATGACCCATGTGGAGTTTGGTCCTCGTTGCCAATTTTAACAATATGTCATCAATAGTAGGGGCAGGTGAACCACTCACCCTTCACACAACGCAATGATAGGGAAAAGTGAACCACTCACCCTGTACACAGCGCATCAATAGGGGAAAGTGAACCACTCACCCTATGGTCGCTCATAGCTCAATAAGTACCCCAAGTCCTCAGGAGCTCCCAGAGCTCAATTTTCAACCAAGGATCCCTTCATATAGGGAATAGTGCCAATCTGCGTCCTGAAAGTCAAGACTAGATCAATAGGAGCCTCACAGCTCCATTCAGCAGCATACAGATGTATATATATAGCAGAAATATTGATTTACAGCAGAGAGCTTGGCAGCACTTAGCAATCATCTGCTTCTTATATATCTTGATGAAGAAAATATTTGACAGATCTTACTCCTTACTCAAGGAGACCATAGCCTAAACATGACTTTCTAGGGTACACAGTGTCCACCAGACAGCCTGCTCATCATGAGATCTTTCTACTCAAACATGCCATAAAACAGGAGTGTCCTTTGCTGTACCATATAAAATGGTATGTGAAATACTGGATTTTCGGAATCTTCTTCTGCAATATATAATGACGGTGTGCACAAATGGCTCACTGAAGAGCTTCTTCAATAGATTGGCTTCATAGTAAGCCATGCTTGCTGTTTTATACATTCTGCTTCAATGGTGCTTCCAGAGTAACAGACTTAAGTCTTTGATTTGTTCAAGAAATGAAGGTGGTCCCCAAGAGATATAGTACTACTTAGATGAGCTTTCCATTTATCAGACCAGCAGTGTACTTCAGATCATACTTGATCTTAATGAGCAGCTATCCAATATATATATATATATGAGGCTTATCCTTAAATTGTCTTAAAGTCTTTGTATCAAGGCATACACCAGTGTTGACTATGACCGGTTCAGCAACTTCTCTATTTTATCAGACCTTTAAGCTTAAGAACAAATCTAGGTCTTTCATCAACTCCCTCTTATATAGATAAATGAGAGGATCTTTATCTGTTGGACAAACATCATTAATAGCTGAACCCAAACACTATAGCTCCATCTGAAGCCTTGCTTTGGGTAATCAGAGATGAGACTTTCCATGAGGTTATTGCAACATCAAACTTTGAAGAACCTTCAGGTTAAAGAAGAGAATCCTGAAGTCCTCCTTCATTCAGAGAGAAGGAATCCTCCTATGAGATTATCTCAAGACAGTTGTATTATCTTTCATTGCTAGATGAGAGCTACCAATATATCAAATTACTGGATCCATGAAGAGGAGAGGTCCTTTTATATTAAGACCATTCATCATAAGATCCTTACTTAATGCAACCAAGATGTCAAGGATCTGTAGTGCATTTTCATCAAGGCACCTCCGCTGACAAGGGTTGTTACAAAGAACTGCACCAAAGTGCCATGCACTTCTTCTCCTAGCTGTTCTTCAAGATTGAAAGCTTCAAGTGTGCTGCAATTTCTTTTACTGTAGGATCCCTGTAGCTTCTTCTTAGACTGTCATGATATCATGCATAATGCAGGACTGAAAGGAGACCATAGATGTGGCTGAGCTAAATATGTTGAGATGCCATACATATAGAAGAGTTGATATAACCAAGCATCTCTATTGTGCAGACTTTTATTTCAGATCCTTCAGGACCGTTCCCTTCAGAGAGATCCAGGATTTCTGCCTACTGACATGTCTTCAGCAGAACCTCTGCTCTGAAAGTTCAATTAATTCTGTTAAAGATGCCAGAAACTATCCTTCTTTCCAATGTAACCAAAAATCTATATATAGTGGGATCTGTGTAGCCTTTGTAAATAAAAGAAATCTCAACAGGTGGGCTCAACTATTGAAAGAAATATATGAGCTGATGTAGATTGTGCAAATCAAGGATCTCATACAGAGGCATATATTCTTATCTTTGTATAGATGCATTAATCCTTTTATAATCTATAAGAAGATAAGAGATTTGTGGTTTTTCCTTTCAAGTGGAGAGGTTTTGGCCCTGGCTTGCAGTCTATATCTTGTGTACTATTGATCTTCTTGTTTTGGTAGCTGTTTGATGATAAGACTAACATAATAATACAAGAAGAAGCTAATAAGTAAGAAAAAGTAAAAGGACATCACAAGCAGTTATCAAGCTAAAGATAAATCATCCTATCTATTGCCCTCTAGATTTCTCAACATTATGATGATTGCCAATCACTTTCAATCCTTTTATGCTATTATCCAAAACGATGATGAGCCTTTACTGATGATTCATCATCCTATGTCTCTTTTTCTAGCCTCTTTTTGTATGGAGAAGATTTTGAAGAGAAGCTCGGAAAATCAACAGAGAGGTACAAATGTCAATATACTATCCATGGCCATGAATTTTTCACAACTTAGATTGTGAACAAATCTTATCATCATAATGATACTATCGTTGAAAACTTGTCAAAATGCCATGACTGCTTTGAACTTATCTTAATGTTGACTGCATGTATGAATGTAAGATAATGTCAATAATGGTCTGCCTGTAAATATGATGTCATGCCAATAGAAATCTTTATAGTAGAGGGATAAGAGGGCACACGTACTGCAGAAGCTATTTCGATATATATATATATAAAACCATAGTGACTTCTTATAACTGGAGTAACAATGCATCCAATACGGATCAACTTACACGTCTGAGATGATATCCATACCATAATATTCTGAACCCATACTCTGATTGCTATGACTTATATATATATGGTTCAGCCATACTTTCATGTGCTGAGAACTCGAGATTGCAAAGAAATGCGATGAGAGCAGAATCATACAAGATGCTGAACAGTGATAGAATCACATCTGTAATGTAAACTGTAGGACCGTTCCAATTGTGTCAAGACATTAAAAAAAATTTGAGTCCACTGTATTATGTCATGTACAAAAGGGACCATGCTAAATGAGATTGAGCAATACCATTTTCAGAGGAACTGAGCCAACTGAGTGATGCGACATAAAACATTGTTACTGTTCTAAGACAGATTTCCCTGGCATGTAAGTATAGTGAGAACTCCTTGAAGATGGGATCTCTTCCAAGGATCTCAGAGAAACATCTACTACTCTATCCCTTTTTGGGAGTACACGGCTTCATTCTGGCTGCAAGCCTGATGATTTGATCTTTCAAAACAGTTATTTTAACCCTTCAAGCAGGGCACCACAGTGGCTCGACCCTATCACAGAAGATTTCTATCTTCAAAGCGAAGTATCCTTCCAAAAACAAAGGCACAGAAGAGTCAGACTTTACCAGGGATAAAGAGAATTAGCACTGAACTGCTGATACGAACAGTGATCATAGTGATTATACCCAGAATTTGATGGAGGAAATTTGGATTCATGGAACCTTCTGAAATATATTCCGGCCTAGGGTTTGGTACTCTTAAGCGATGCCTAGGACTGTGATTTCTTAGATAAGAAACTCGGCTTCAAATGTAATGAACCAAAAGGGATAAGATGAATGCAAAACCATACCTGTTATCTGAAATGTTCCAGAGATCTTAGATTAAAACGGGGATCTCAGAGATAGATATCTCCTGCACTTATTCTTTTGGGATCAGTCCTCTAAAATGAGTATTGTAATACTTCAAACAAATATCTGTAGTGGCTTGGCCTTACCTCCAGGGATCATAGAAGATTTAAGAATATCCTTCTATATGCTTACGATGATGATACAGTCTCAAGCTTGACTGAATAGGACTGCTAAATAATCCTCCAAAAATATATTACAAAGCACTGGAACATACCTTGTTGACTTCCAACTTTTGCCCATGATGATTGAGTTGCTCTTGGATTGGTGCCCATGTTCACTGATTAGGGCTTGTAGAAGGCCTTAAGAAAATACCACAGATTTGTCATTCTTGAACTCGGACTTGCCCTACCACAGAGGGCTGAAGGTATCAATGAAATTCTTCAGATGCTTCTTAGTGATTGCAATCTCTTTAAGCTTGGGCTTGTCCTCACCTGAGCTCTGATACCATGTTAATTTGAGTTAACATGTTCTTTGCTTAGGTTAGTTACTTCATTCAACCATTTGCCCATTAATCCATTAGCAATCACATTAAACATTATATGACAGTAACTAACGAAAGAACATAAATGATAGATGCTGAAGACAAGCCAAGACAGAAGGACACGAGAATATGGCTCAAGCTAGGGAAAAAACCCAAGATGGGGAAAACCCTTGATCAATTCTTCTTATTATTAATCATCAAATGTTCGGCAGAGAGAGATAGCTAAAGTACAATGATTCATAGTCAATAATGATAGATGCTGAAGACAAGCCAAGACAGGAGGACACGAGAATATGGCTCAAGCCAGGGAAAAAACCCAAGATGGGGAAAACCCTTGATCAATTCTTCTTATTATTAATCATCAAATGTTCGGCAGAGAGAGATAGCTAAAGTACAATGATTCATAGTCAATACTGACTTGCCACTCTGAGGATCTGATCATCACAGTCCTTAGACAAATAAACGATTCACTCAAAACTGTAATCCTGGCATGAACTGGAGACAAACAGCTGAAGAGGGTAGGTCTGGTTAGGGCTACTTACGGATCACTGTTATCCATTCTGATTGCACCAAAACACCTCCTCATAACTGCGGCTGAGCTTGATATGCAAGAAGCTTCCCTTAGGGCTGGTCTCTGCTCATATAAGGCATCTCGGCCTCCTTTATTTAGGCTATATAGACTGCGGCCCTTCCTGAGATAATAGGTCAGTGATGTGGCCTCATAAGGAGAGGGTTTCTCCTTTATCTTAACCACAGACAAGCCCAGAAACAATTCTACTAACTCGGCCTGCCATTCTGCTCCTGAACATGGACCTGCAAGGATAAGATTGCCCATACAAAATTGTCCAGACCTGTGGCTGTCCATCTGAGAGAGTCTCAGCCCTAGTGCAGAAGATAACCCAGAAACTGACCATCCTTCGACCTCCTTGAAGACCTCGGCTGCCTTAGACATGCATCCAAGCCTTTTTGATGTGTCCAAAATGAGGGAGAAGGCACCTCTATATATACAATTTGAAGGAGGTCAAGGGACGTGACCATTGGGCTTGATGAGCTGACATATGGGAGAGGCCGACCTTGATAATATACTTGTTAGAGTACATAAATTCAAAAACCCACTTCTCCTTATCCAAATTGACGAGCTTTAGGTCAATTTTGGTCCTCTCAAAGAAAGGAATTCAATGCCATAATTATCTTCTTCAAAGGATCAGTCCAAAGTGGAATTTGGCTCTAGTTGCCAATTTTAACAGAAACTGGTAAAGTGTACAATTGGGTGCACACCTGTTGCCATTGTAGGCACTCCCATTTCCGACGAGTCCACAGCCCACTGACCGCTATCTGATACAACTATATCATTCCAGAAAACCCTTAATTTCTGCTACTTTTGAACTAGCCATTATATACAATTGAACATATAGCAGCAGCCATTTGTTTGGCATGCACAGATTTGCTAGCGTGTTTTTCAGTAATCAAAAAACTTTTTGCATATTTCTATTAAAATATTTTGAGCAAACATACCACTTGGGAGTGTTGTTACAAAGACAGATAACATAATTCACATTGGCTTGCAGGTCTAATTCTGGTCTGTTGAAGTTTTCTATATCTACTCTTGCTCTTAAGGTCTGAGCTTTTCATCGCTTGCCTTTCTTTCTTTACAGATTTCTTGGATAACATTCCAGCCTTCTTCTTGGTGTCAGATTCAAAATTCAATTGCTGACGTGCTTTTCTGGGTTATCAATCTCCTGCTTCCTTGCCTCTCTGTCTCTTTTGGCAGAGGGTTTGATAAAATCTGATCCAATGTCGAAACTGGAGGCACAGGCTGGCTCATTGCCTAGATTTATTGATGTTCGCTCAGTGTTTTGTCATAATTTTAATACTTTTTTTCATTAATAGTTTACAACTTGTGTGTGCTGCAATTTTTCCTGTATGCTTTGTATGCCAAATGACATCTATCCAGATTTGTGAGTTAGCTTTCCCAACATATTAATGTCTTTAGAATTTTGTTTCTGTGCTTAAAATGAGCTTTTTTTATGATCTTTACAGTGGGGCCAGGTGGTAGCCCAGATGAGAATGGAGAAACTGCCCTTGATGCCATGGTCATGGACGGGGTAAGACTGATAAAATCCCTCTCTGTTTTTAAACTTTTCCTTATTTATGCCCAAATTGATAAATTTGGATTTTATTATCCCAAGGGCTGTCTCAGATGACTATGGAGGTTGGAGCTGTAGCTGGCATGCGATTTGTCAAAGGAGCAAGTAAAGCAGCAAAACTAGTGCTTCAACATACCAAACACACTCTGCTTGTTGGTGATCAAGCTTCAGCTTTCACTCTCTCTATGGGGCTACCTGGACCAACAAATTTGAGTTCCCCAGAATCACAGGCAAAGTGGACAAATTGGAAAGAACATGGCTGTCAACCAAATTTTCGGAAGAATGTAGTTCCTGAGAATGGATGTGGACCTTACCATCCTTCTATGAGGACATCTGAATTGGAAACTGGTCATTCTGCATCAGATGTCAACACATGTTCGAAGCACATTAGCCGTCTAAACCATGATACAATTTCTATGACAGTAATTGATAAAGTAACTTCAGAACCTACAGTGCCATATGAATATCTGAAATTGCATTACTAATTCTTAATTTTAAGGAAAAGTTTTATGAATTGGATATTATTTCTACAGCTGGGACATATTGCTGCTGGAACGTCTACAAATGGAGCCACCTTTAAGATCCCTGGCAGGTAAAATCTGCAATCTGTCAATCCAAGCATTTGAATTATGAAGGGACATGTGACTACTATTTATTAAAACTGGTTTCTGCAGAAATTTAGGTGTCGAAGTACAAGGGAAATCAAAGGCTATTATTTTTCCATACCTTTTAATATTTAATATTATGGGCTGTAAAAGGAACTCTTTTTGCTTCTCATATTTTGTCAGGGCAACACCCTATTTATCATCTTCTCTGGGTTATCTTTCATACTCAACATGGATAAGCGAAGTTTGTGACTCCTTAAAGTCAAATTTACATCTCTGACTTGAATAAGTATTGATACAATGTGAACTGCAAATTGAAGAAACTTGTATTCTAGGTTAATTGATCATTATATGTGTACTGTTATTAGAGAATTATAGAATATGTCTTAAGCTAAGTCACATGACACAAGGACACGGGACATGGAGGACACGAAAATACAAATATCCGACATGTGACATGGCGGCCCCCCGAAACATGAAATGGAGGACACGTTATATATTATATATTAAAAAATATAAAAAATTAGTGAATTACACATTAAATATAAAATTTATAAAACATTTACAGGATGATAATACAAATTCAATTACACAATCAATGCATATAACCAAAATAGCATTGAGTGCAAATGCAATCCATCTCTGAACCAAAAAATACATCAACAAAGAGGCCCTAAATGGCCTGCACAGTTCAAAAAAGTCATGCTTTGAGACTACAACAAATAACTAGCACTATATATCATCAAAATCATTGCCTATATTGGGATTCTCATCATCAATATCATCCTCTAAGCATTAAAATAAGATAGAAAAAGCTTAACATGTAAAATCAAGATTTTGTTTGAATGATGGGTGTTTTTTTACTCTGGCCATGATAGAGGAGTTCGACAATCAATGGCACCAACATCAAGGTACATAGAGGGTTTGGTTCTCTTAATTAAATGCTAGTTCCATAACCTCATACATGATAGACTCCAATGGAAACGTTGTATACCCCCAATCCTGAAATCCCAAAAGCTGTTAAGTCTACTGGATTTTGAGTGGGACCTAAAATTCTACTTTTTCCACATGAAATTCAATGAAGTCAAAACTACTCTCAAACATCCCGAGTCAATCATTAGTAATGTTAAAAATTTAAGAAACATGAAAATGAAAGATAAAGGAGAATGCCACTTTTACTTAATAGCATTAGTAGGGCCTGGACAAATCCACTTCCCAACGCTTGGAATCCCTTCTAACATTGCTTAATTACCCTTAGATGCACTCCAAAACCTTTGAGAGTTCCAAAACTATGACTGAATTGCATGAGAATGAGGCAATAAATAGATTTTAGGATGTTTTTTCCATAGGACGCGTGTCCAAATTTTGGGACACTAGTAGGGCCCCTATCCAACACTGGTGAAACTTGTGTCCTACGAATAGGACATGAGTCAAACTCATGTCGGATGTGTCATGCACGTGTCGTGTCCAACACCAAGGATTCAAGACATGAGGGGAGGGGGGAGGATGTGTTAGGTGACTTAGGTCTTCAGGTAACTTCTAGCATTGTCCATTTCCAAAATGTGCATTGTTTTTCTAAGTTGGTGTCGATACTTTCTTTGAATGTCACTTTTACTTATTAACATTAGTAGGGCCTGGACAAATTCACTTCGAAACACTTGGAATCCCTTCTAACATTGCTTAATTTCCCTTAGTTGCACTCGAAAACCTTTGAGAGCTCCAAAATTGTGATTGAATTACGTGAGAATGAGGTAGTAAATGGATTTCATGATTTTTTTTTCACAACATCCGTGTCCAAATTTTGGGACACCAATAGGACTCTTGTCCGTTACTAGTCGAACTCATGTCATACAAATAGGACACGAGTCAAACTTGTGTCAGACATGTGTCACCCACGTGTCGTGTCCGACATGAAGGATTCAAGACATGAGGGGGGGAGGATATGGCAGGGGACTTAGGTCTTCAGGTAAGTTCCAACATTGTTCATCTCTAAAATGTGCATTGCTTTTCTAAGTTGGTGTCACTACTCTCATTACTTTATTTACAAACCAATAGGTTCTTAATACTTTGCTTCAATTGATTCATAGTTATTTTCTAACAATCTTCATAATTTTGATCTTTCTTAATTAATAAAAAGGCTTGCTCAATATCAACACCAATTGTTGATTTTTTTGTAGCATCGAGAGGTATTCCCGTATGTCTAAAGGGTCTTCAAGTCGACCCTAGATGAATTGTGCAAATTATTATTTTGGAAAAGTCAATTCGGCCAACTAGTGAAGGGACGTGTCCCTTGGGTTGTCACACTCCTTAGACGAGCATCAATAGATGATGTGACATCTCATTTGATCACCAACGAAGAGCAAGTATGAGCAAAGAGAAATTTGTTTCGGAGATCATCTTTTCTATACTTTTATCTCTTTCCCTTGGTTGCACGTGTGAGAAGAAGGAAGAGTTTGACCAACGAGTTTTAACTTTGTTTGATCAAGTTGACTTGACCTTTGACCGAGCTGCTTTGACTAAAGTTGATTGCAGGAGGGGCTGCATGGGATTTGATTGCAAATCAAAAGGATTTGACTGTAGACCGCAGGGCTGAAATTTGATCGCCAGCGAATTTGACCAGGGTGAGTTGACTAGCATTGATTTTCTTCTTTTTTTGGCTAGTTTGACCAGCATATGTTTTGACTAGGTTTGACTAGAATTCGACTTGGATTATTGGCACAAATTTCTAGACAAACTGTTGATTTGTAAACCTTGCTGAAGAATAATTTCTCCTAAGAAAAGTTGTTGGGTTTTCTCCCAGGGTAAAAATATTGTCTCTTTCGTGCATGGCTATCTTTCTGTGATCTTTACTATTTCCGGTACATTTACTATTGAGATTTTCTAAAGTGTAATTATTCAATGATAGCAGTGGCATAAAACACTGATTGAAAATCATTAGGAAGTAATTACCTGGCAAAAAATTGTATTCTATTGCGCTAGCCTTAGAATATCAACATGGAATTAGAGCCTTATTGAAAGAGCAACCATTGAAGTAAACCTAAGAGACAATAATTAGCAGCTTGATTGAAAATGTTGCCAAGTCTCAGAGTAGAAGACAAGCTGGATGGTGCTATTAATTTTAGATCTTGGAAGACTAGGATACTTCTTATCTTGGAAGAAAATGACCTTTAGGATCATGTGAAGGAAGTCATTCTAGAGCCAGAGGGAGCTAAGGAGAAAGCCAAGCATAAGAAGAATGAAGCCAAGGCTAAGAGAATCTTGATATATTCTATAAAGGACCACTTGATTCCACATGTAGCTGATTTGAAGACTGCGAAAGAAGTGTATAATGCTTTGGTGAGATTGATCTAGAGTGACAACACTAGTAGGAAGTTAGCCTTAAGACATCAACTCCATATTATCATGATGACTAGATCAAACTTCGTTGTCTCTTATCTTATGGAAGTCTCTTATTTGAGAGATGAACTTGGAGCCATTGTAGATACCATTGATGATGCAGAGCTTGTTACAGTGTCTCTCAATTGATTTCCTTCCTCATAGGATCCATTTGTTCAGGGAATTTGTGCACAAGAAAAGTTGCCCAAGTTTGATAAGCTATGGGTTGATTGTGTCCAAGAGGGGGTTAGATTGTTGTCTAAGGACCCCTTACGAAGACCTCAGCATGATGAACCTCAAGCACTTGCAACTCATGTAAGGAAAGGAAAAGGAATAAGAAAGTTTGGAAAGTTTGATAAGAAGAATATAGGTAGAAGACCAACTCCTATTCAGGATCAAAAGAAGAGGTATATGTCAAATATCAAGTGCTTCAATTGTTATGATTTTGGACACTATGCTTCCTAGTGTCCTCAGAAGAAAAGGAAGGAAAAGCAAGATGCATCAACAATCGATGTTGATGATGATGATGGACATCAACCTCAAAAGAAGACAAAGAAATCTAAACTTGATAAGATTACAGATGGACTTTGGAAAGAGTACTTCTTTTGACATTCATTAATGATTTTTTCCCATGAATGCCAAGGATGAGGTCTTCAACAGGATCCAAGAGTTTAGGGCTCAAGTAGAAAACTTGACAAGGAAGAAGATCAAGGTTTTTGAGGTCAGATAATGGAGGAGAGTATACTTCCAAGGACTTCAATGATTTCCTACAAGGAGGCAAGAATCAAGAGGGAGTAGTTAGTTCCCTATAGCCCTCAACAATTTCTTCCTTGATCAAGAGATGAGTAATTCCAATCATATTTTTTCTCCTTTTTATTTTTGGTCAACCTATTGTCCTTTTATTTTGTATGCTTTAGATACTAGAAAATGATTGCTTGGTTATGATTTTTCCTCTTTCCATGACCTCCTGAATGGGGTTTGCAGAAAGGAATAACAAGTCCATTGGAAATGCTGGCGATGATTCATGCAGTAGATGGAAACATCGAGAAGTATAAAGTGAGGTTTGTGGCGAGAAGGTTCTCCTAGAAAGAGGAAGTGGACTACAAGGAGACTTTTGCTCCAATTGCCAGATGGTCAGGTTCTTGTATGGCCTAAGGGCTCGAGCATAGACTTAGTAGGAGTGATTGGTGTTCAAAAGGGATGATTGTGTAGATTGTTAAGATGTCCAAGACCATGTCAGATGATTGGAAGAGCTTCTGTTGAAATTTCTAAGTCTATTCGTTAGAAATTTAATCTATATTCTTTTGGTTTATTTATTCTACTTGTTAATTCTGAACAAGTTATTTAAAACATATAAATAACAAAATAAACACAATACAATCTCGACTCTCAACATCTACAGATCAACAGCTGAAAGAAAACAAAGACACAAGTGACACCGTTATTTTTGGACAACTCGTCCCCAGAAAAACCCAATGCGGGAAAACCAGTGCAACAATTCTGAGGGTTTATTATTATGCAGTATATCCTTGAGTACAACTGGGTGCCAAACTGGCTCACCCGACAGAGAAAAACAACCAACAATAATACCTCTCTATTTGAAAACAGGCAGTCATAAACCCGGTCCCATGAAACCCTCTCCAACAACTCTGAAGCACTGCGTCAGCCTCCTGCTGCTTTGCGTCAGCTTTAGAACCCTCTACGTCAGCCCTCTGAGGCACTGCGCAACCTCTGGGACCCTCTGTGTCACTCCTGCTGCCCTTTGCGTGGATGACGCAGGCCCTCTCGCCTTTGCACTGTCTCTGTTGGGCTTTGCGTGGCCTACTCTGGCTTCTGCGTCTCGCTCTCTGCCTCTGTGCTGGTCTCTCGGCACTATCTCTGCCTCTGCACTGGTCTCTCGGCACTATCTCTGCCTCTTTGTCCAGTACTCACTGCCCCTCACTGTTGATCACTGATTCAACTTTGCTTAGCAACCCTGCTGTAGGAAATCGAATGACTGATCACTCTCGTGTATTCTCCAACTGACCCTCAAACCTCCTCTTATACTTTTCCTGTTAGTCCTTCGACGGTCGAGATTACATCTTTAATCAACGACTAAGATTAGATTTGGCTTGATCCATGACTTTTGGAACCTTCTAACCCAATTTTATATCAATACCCATTAATATTTTATTTTTTCTAAGTTTAGACTTAGGAACTCCATTAAAAATATTAATTATTTTAATATCTCCCAAATCTGGTACAATCTACCCAAACCATTTCTGGGTCTTGGAGATCTCAGGTGCTTTAGCCTCTCCACCAATTTTCATGGCTAGAGCACATCCGATGCTACCCCAAATCAACACTCCCTCTTAGCGAGGACTGTGCTCTCGTAATACTCCACCCTGAGCATCACTCTGATTATACGGCACTGGTACATGTGCTGATGCTAGGCCTCCCTGTCTAACATCCTCTGCACTGCTGCATCTTGTACTGTTGCTCTGCCACTGCCACTGCTGCATCCGTACGGCAGCTCCCTCTGCATCCGTGCTGCTGCTGGTCCTTTCTCCCAACACTGCATCTGCATTGCCACCCCCTCTCATCATGTTGCATTGTGCCACTGCCAACTACTACTGCACTGCAACTCAGTTACTGAGAAGGAAGTAACTGATTCACCCAACTACTGACATCCCTGTCAGGCTAGAAATGCTCCCGATGCTAAAGCTCCCTCTGCTGCTATCAAGTGCTCCCTCTACAGCCTCTGTGCTGCTGCAACAACTTCCTGCATCTCGCACTACTGCAAACCTCTCTATGCCATTCTGCACTATTGCAACACTCTTCGTGCCTCTCGCACTGCTGCAGCTTGCTAGCCTCACGCTGCTTGGGAACTCCTACATTGTAGCACTCTCCGCTGCTTCATCCGCATCCGTCTCTACCGACATCTGCCAGTCCCGCTACTCTTTCTTCAGGGCTCTTGTAGCAAGGTATAATCGAAGAGGTTGGGTACCTCAAGGATCCTGCCCCTCATCACCTGTAGTCCTCCTGACTACAGCTCGATGTCTCCCCACCTCTTCTCTAGAGGTACATGAGCACTCATGGCACAATCATCATCCTCCTCTACCTCCTTTTCTGCCTTCGCTGGCGCTGCCTTGGAGTCAGACGCCTCTCCCTTGTTCTTCTTCCTCGAACACTGGTTCGCATAATGACCCAGTTCCCCACAGTTGAAGCACTTAACCTTGGAGAGGTCCTTTTTCTTCCTCTTCTCCTGCTTCCCCGCAGATGCCAGAGCTGCATCCTCTTCCTCTTCCTTCTTGATCCAGACTCCTTTGCTGCTACTTCTCATCTTGCTTAGCCGTCTGATCTCTTCTTGGCGAAGAGCCGCCCACAATTCTTCCCAATCTGGAAGATTCGCCCTGCCCAATATGCTCTGGACAAATGTCTCCCACTCCTCGGAGATTGCGTTTAGTGTGGTCCTCACCATCAACTCTTGATCCGGCGTGGCCCCTATGGAAGTCAGTTGGTCTCGGATCTCCTTCAACCGACCGAGGAAGTGATCTATCTACTCCCCCTTCTGCATCTGATATGATCTCCGCTGATTCTCAAGTAACATCTTCCTCTGCACGGAAGTATGCTGGTACAACATCTTCAAGGTGTCCCACATTTCCTTTGCAGTATCCTTCTCGGCAATATGTTGGACCACACGATCCTTTACCCCATCAAGGATGATGCATTTTGCCTTTGCCATTGCCTCCTTGTGCTTCTCATTATCAGCCGGATCAACTGGGATAGCCATTGTTTTCAAGGCGAAGGCCTTGATGCGATGTCTATCTAGAATGGACAGGATCCTGGCTTTCCAGACCACGAAGTTGGACGCCCCGTCCAGCCTGTCCTAATCCGAAACAAAAATCTTCTGATACGCAGAAATAGATATATAAATAGTTTATTAAAAAGGTGAATTACCGATGATGTTGATTACAATTGGGGTTCCTGGCTTATATACTGCCATGGACACCCTTTGGGGAAAGGGCATGATCTTATGATCGTGCCCTTTCGTCTAATTTAACTGAAAATTAAATAATAAACCTAATCTATTTACATAACATTGCCTTCCTCTCGAAAGAATGCTTTGTCCTCAAAGCATACGTAATGACAGATGTTGTTGACAAAATGCTTCATTCTCCCAAGAAACGTCTTCTTCGGGAAGTCCTTCCACTTGATCAGATATTCCAAGATGATCAATGTCCCACACTTTAAAAGGTCTTGGATTAATCTTGTAATTTCTGTTTTTTGGTGATGTGGATATTGGTATGGCTTGATGTTGACGGGGTCTGTTCTTGTCTTGACTTCTATTGTATGCTCAATTTCCTTATTAGGCGGCATCTTCATAGGTAGGTCTTGAATTACTTTTTCATGCTTCCGAATCAGATCTTGTATCTCTGGTGACCCTTCTCTGGTCATATTTGCAGATAGCATTTCTAATTGGTGACATTGTACTACATAAGCGGATGCTCCTCTTTGACTCAACTTCATCATCTGAGATGATGATACAACTTGATTTTCTGGTGCTTGGAATCCGTGTAGTTTGTACTTTTGACCTCCCCATTTGAATTTTATAAATTGTACTTGATGGTTGGCGGCATAAGTACCTAAAGTTCGTAGCCATTGGATACCTAAGACTACATCTACTCCTCCTAACGGTACCGTGAAGAATGGAGACTCTAAATTAAAGTCTTGAATCTGCAAATTGACCTTATGGCATTTCCCCACCTTTTCAATCTTCTTACCGTTAGCTACCATCACTTTCATGTTTGGTAAGGGAAATGAAAAGATATTGAGTCTCTTTGCCACGGTTGCATCTAAAAAATTGTGTGTGCTTCCAGAGTCGATGAGAACCACTACGTTGTTCTTCTTTATGTGTCCTTTTAACGTTAAGGTCTGAGGTTGTGATATACCTGTCATAGCTGATAATGACACTTGTGGAATACTTCCGTCATCTAATTCTGGTGAGAGTTCTGGGGCATCTTCTGTTTCTTCTATGTCATAATCTTCACTGTTTGAATCATTGGTTGCTTCACAATTATACAGGTTCTTTGGTTCTTTTCCTTTAGCACATTTATGTTTGGGGTCCTACTTCTCACCACAGTGTTTACATTTACCTTCTTTTATCCTTTGCATTTCCATATTAGATTTTTCATCTTCACGACGATGTGGTGGAACATATCTTGTATTATTTGAGTCCATATACTGGGGTATCCTTCATCTTGAATATGCTTTTTTTGCTTTTGACCAAAATATTGGTTCGGATTTCTTTTCCGCTGTTTTTGCTTTTCGTCTTGCTACTTCTATTGATGTAATGTCATGCATCTCAAGTTTTGCTTGTAAATGGGATTTGAGTCCTGAGATGTATGACTGAATTAGACAAGATTCTGATAACCCAGGTACTCGTGTTACTAAGGTCTCCCATTCTTGAGTGTATTCGTCCACACTTCCTTTTTGTCGTAATTTGATGAGTTTTGAAAAGAACTCTTCTTCCTTTACACCTTGGAATCTTTTAAAGAATGCATCTTTAAATTTCCTCCAGCTAATGACGTGTGTTGTCTTTTTCCACCACATATACCAGTTATATGCTTCTCCTTCCATTTTCATGGATGCATGCCTGAGCTTTTCGTCATCGTCATTGATGTCATATATCTCAAAGTATTCTTCTGCTTTATTTATCCATGCAACATTGTTTTTTTTGTTTCCATCGAATTTAGGCATCTCGACTTTTGCCCTTCGCTGGTATGTTGCTAATGGTTGAGCGAAAAAAGGGTGTTGATTGGTAAAGTTATCCCAGAGTTTCTTGTTTGTAAAGGCTGTGTTACTCACTTCTTGGTGGGGTGTCGCTGATTTTCTTGGGGTTTCAACTTTTTCATGAGAGTGTGTTGACTTTGTTGAATCTGATGAGATGTGTTCTTGATTCTCTTCATTTTCTTTTAGTAGTTGTTCGGGTGTACAATTCGACCTTTTACACAGAAGCTTCAACATTGTTAAGGCATCTCTGATGTTTACCTTTGTTTGGACATGTTGATTTTCCATCTTTATTTCTATTCGATTTGTTGTATCGCGAAGATTTTTGATTTCGTCAGCTTGCTCCCCAAGCTTGATCTGGAATTCTTTTAATCTTTTACTGACCTCATCATGGTTGCTATTTATCTTATGCTCCGCGTCCAACAATTTTTTTTGGAAATCCGCCATTGTCATTGTCGACATCGATCGGGTTTGCAGGGGCGTGTATTTATTTGCCAACTTAATTTTTTTTGAAATAATTAAATTAAATTAATTAATTTAATTATTTAACATAAGTTAGTTTTTTTTAATTAATTAAAATAAATTTAATTAATTAAATTAATTGTATATATATATAACTTTTAGTTAATTAAAATAAATTTAATTAATTAAATTATGTATATAATATATAATATGATTATGTATATATGTTATATATATTATATACTTCATGTTATATATATAAATAAATGTTATATATATATATTTGAATATATATATTTGAATATATATATATATTTGAGGTTATATTTAAATTTATATACCGTCACGGCTGCTGGTGACAGTCACGTTCCTTGGAAATATCACGCAGCCACCGTAAAGGAAGGAGCCCACAGCTCACAGCAGGTCACCGCAATGTTATTCCACACAGGTCACCGCAATGTTATTCCACGCAGCCACCGATTACACAGAACTTGCCGCGGTTCTTTTTTTTTAATGACAGTAACAAAAAACGACTGGCGGAGGGGCGGAATTCTGGACAGCAGCAGGTTGTCGTACAGCAGGCGGTACTTAATACGACGCAGGGTCAACAGTGATGGCAGCGGAACTATGGATAGCGTAAACAGGGGTAGCGTAGGTGGATAAGGTGGTAGCAGAATAGGGATATGACGGGTGACGCAGCGGCGATGAAAACTGGTGATTGCCAGGCGAGAAGATCGTTCGCTTTGATACCAGATGAAACAAAAATCTTCTGATACGCAGAAATAGATGTATAAATAGCTTATTAAAAAGGTGAATTACCGATGATGTTGATTACAATTGGGGTTCCTGGCTTATATACTGCCATGGACACCCTTTGGGGAAAGGGCATGATCTTATGATCGTGCCCTTTCGTCTAATTTAACTGAAAATTAAATAATAAACCTAATCTAACTAATTTTTACATAACATAATCCCTCAACCCATTCATGGCCATCTCTCTGCTCTTCTCGTCGACTCCTCTGAGTCTCTCTACTTCCCTCTGGAAGTTCTCTCTTCGACTCCTGCTGAATCTATCTACTTCCTGCCTGGAATTTCTCTACTAGACTCCCTTTGAGTCGCGATTTCCCTTCTGGAAATCCTCTTGCCAATCATCAAGTTGCACCTCTCCGATCTTCTATGCACTTGCAACACTGATCCAGATTCCTTGGCTAGAAATCTGCCTCGGTAGCAACTCCTTCTACCTTGGTTTTGTCTTGTTAGGTACTGTTCTGTCCACAGTACCCCACCAGCTTTGCTCATGTAAACTGCCAACAACTTCCTATGCCCCAACAACTGAAGCACTGAGCCTCTAGGCTTTGCGCAATCCCAACACTGGCAAAACTGCTCCCTCAGCCAACTGCGTCAACCCTCCTGGTCTCTGTGTGGCTTTGCGTGAGCCCTTTTCTGCCCTCAGCTTCTGCGTGAGCCCTTTTTTGCCCTCCTTAGCCTATGCGCTGGCCTCTCTCTGGCTCGGACTGATGACGCAGTCCCTCTATTGAAGAAAGTGTAACTAGGTTTGGTCTTCATAATGACACATTCCATTGTAAATGATGTAAAATTGTATCTAGCAAAATATATTTGTAAATGTGAGTCATGGGTTTCATGCTCAAAAATGTATTTGTTTTAGTAGCTCTCATTATGAGCTCTAGGCTAGGTAATAGGCTTGTGTCATTGATGTAAATGTTTACACTTGAAAATGTACAATGTATGACTCCAAGATCAAGGGCAGAATCATGTGACAATTCTCCTTCAAAGGCAGATCAAAAGGTTAGCAAATGACCCCTCCAAACGAGCTCAAAAAGGAAGCAATGTATTTTTTGGTACAAATATATATTTATATTTATAAATGATCATGTCGGCTTCAAGTCGGTAAAGAGACAGGTTATGTCGGCTTGATAGAGAGCCCTAATGCACTATAAATACAAGCCTCTCCTCACTCATTCGAAGACACAATTATCACAAGATCATTCGGTCTTCAATTGATGCGAAGGAGATTGTGCTTGGGTGCGAAGAAAAGGAGACAAAGGTAGCCGCAGAGAAGTCTATCCATAGCCGCAGAGAAGTCTGTCCATGGCCGCAGAAGTCTGTCCATAACCGCAGGAAGGACTGTCTCACGTGCAAGGTTGGGGCATCACTTTGTCTATCCTCAATATCAAAGAAAATGCTCGGTCTTGAGTCCAGTTGAAAGGTAGATCCATGCGAAGAAGGTTGACCATTGAAACGAGGGTTTAGGAGGGCTAGAAGAGCCCTAAACCCCTCTCACGTACGAAGGTGCAGATCTGGATTAGGGCTGAATTACAGTCCTAAGGTCTCTTGATGATAAAGGCTGGTTCTAGGCCTAAAGAGCTCGGTCATTGGGCTAGAAGATAGCTCCAAGCACAATGAGGAAGAGGAAGACCTTGAAGAGCAAAAGGGTCATTCACACGTGGAAGAAAAGTGTCATCTTCAGGTCTGCAACTAAGATTTCTGAGCAGTCCATTCCAGGAAGCAGATCTCATTGTCTCAAGACAGCGTTGAGGAGATCCACTAGGCTAGTGAACCATCTTGAGCAAGGGAAGCTTGAAGGACAACGAAGAAGGAAGGAGGAAGCCAGTCCATCCATTCATGACAACAGATCTGATCCATGTAACAGCAGACTTGCAGTAGCAGTATGATCTAGCCTTGATCTTGGAGTCACATTGGTAAGAAGAGTCTTGTATTGGTCTTGGAAATTTTTGTCAAGTGAAGATATCATAAGAAGAATTACTGTGGGTTTTTCCTCTCAGATTTGGAGAGGTTTTTGCCCTGGCAGCTGCCTATATCTTGTGTCACTGTTCTTTTATTTGTCATGCATGATAGCTGGTTGATGAAGCTAACAATATCTAACATGTAAAAGGTCTTGTTTGAATAAATCTAAAGGAAAATTTACTCTACAAGCAGTTATCAAGATAGAGAAATCATTAACTAAATACAGGCCCTTAGATTTCTCAACATGGTATCAGAGGGATGGTTAGCAGATCAAGAAAGAGCTGATATAGAACATTCAGGAAGAGGCAAGGCCGCTGAAGTTGAAGGCAAAGCAAGATTCAGAATTCAGATCCACATTCTGAAACTCCAAGATCTATCAAAGTGAGGGATCTATAAGAGGAAGTTATCAAGAATCCTCTTACTTCAGTTGAACAGCAGATCCTCAAGGATAAGGCAAGCATAAGGGAGCCACAGTAGCCACAGTCAGATCTGCAATTACACCAAGAGAAAGATTTTGAATACCTCTGAAATTTTCGGATGTCAAGGCAAGCCGCAGTAGGGTTTGACTGCATCTTGTTTGGGTTCTAGGTGCAGTCACAACCTCAACACATATAGCAGTGAAAAGACTCAGCATACCTGTGTGTTAAAGGAAGCATCCTCAGATAAAGAAACACAGAACTCACAATTCTTCCTCTTTGAAATTTCGTATGGGTATAGAGAAGATCCGCACCACAGGAAGGCTAATTTTTTGGTCTCGGATGAAGGAATGTCACCATGCTTCGGATAGGTATGGAGCAGAGATTCGAATCAAGGTCTGACTGCACCTCCACTAGGGTTTTAGGATAGTGCTGCAGTGAACTATATTCTAGGCTAAATACTCTCGGCACACCTATGAAATGGAGGGATGAATGAAGCAGTGAATACTTCGGACAAGGGTACAGTATTATCATGTCATATAGATCTCGGTGGCATCATCACAGCAGCCTAAACCTATTGAACCACAGTGACTCGGATTACAGTCTTGACATCTTCTTGAATACTGTGATAATAATCTCTGCATATGCACAGTCATGTATCAAATATATGGAACAGACAAGGCTTTACATTAACGTGTAATCTGGGAGATCAAACAATAAAGTGATGTCTCTGTTTTAGTTTCGGTATGTGTCTCAGTGCTCATACAATCTCTCATAACCACATCAGATCTCAGTTTTGGTGTAATAAGAAGGAGCAGCCTCGTCATAATGAAAAAGGGGCAGTGTGAAGGTCTTGGTGTCTCAACATGATCTAATAAGATTACCTCAATCTATATCAATGTACAATCATGATGCTACATCAGTTATGATCTTGTTCTTGTAGATCATGATCTAGATGAAGGCTACAACAGTAATGAAGATCTTATTGGAGCTATCATAGTGCAGCAGTGACTTAGCTGGAGGTGCAGCAAGATGATGATTTCAACAGTGACACGAAGAGAATTGATGGTGTGTCAAGGATCATGGTCTTGATGGCTTGGTCTTGATATATGGATTCTAGGTAGAAATAAGATTGCTATGTATAGTAAAATGCTAAGATGAGAAAAATTCGATTCTCCGAATCTTTGAAGGATTTTACAAGCAAATATTCTATGTGGAGAATCTAGGTCATGACACCAAGAGAATCTGTAGGGATCCAGTCAACCTCAGTGCAGGTGAAAAAGTTCCTAAAAAGGATGAGTGCAGAATCTGAGGTATGTAGTTGTATTTATATTTGATATGATGATAACATATTATGTGGTTGCAGACTAAATCAGGCATGATCAAAAGGAAAGGATCTCCTCCTCCGAAAGAAGCAAAGAGACAGAAGTCAATCTAGATGAAATCAACATAATATGTCCTCATATGGATTATGAGGTAGTTGTCTACAGTTGAAGAACTCTGATTGAAAGCTCCTGGGAATGAAATATGTGAGGAGATCGTGGGATATGAAACCATGATGAAGGAAATCAACATCCAGAGGATCAAAAAGACTTGACCGGGAACTCTCCCAGAAAGATGTGAAAGACTCTGATATAAGTCTGAAAGAATGAAGACCCCTTGACAAACAGATATCATTGGGAGATGTGTCAACATGTATGCAGGATGATTGATGCCTACAAGAAGATGTCACTGAAAGAAGGCCATCACCTAAAAGGTAATATCTATATGATTTGGTTTTTGATTTCTAACCTTTGATAAGTCTGGGTATGTATGCAGGGCCATGGAGTTGTGAATGATATCACAACTGTGTACCTCGTGATCTAGAGCAATCACCGCTGAGAGGAGATGGAGCTAGATGGCCCTATGAAGAAAGACCCAGATGCAAATCTAAGGAAGATACTTTCCAGGAAAGAATGAATGACATGATGAAGGAAAGTGATGGATGGCTGGACCCTACATATGAAGAAATTGATGACATCGAGGCTATGGATCATCAGGCAACTAGAAGACCCTATAAAGTACTGATGATAGAGTCCCTGTTTAAGAGGGAGCTCTAGAAGGTTCCTATGAGTAAAGGAACTTGAGTAAGTTTCTGAATAAAGAGAAACTCAGAACTAATCCCTAGGTAAGAGGGAGAGTTAGACACGACATTATTGTCTTCAGTTTGGAAGAAAGAATGGAGGATTGTGTAATCATCTGGCATCCGACACTCTTTGAGGATGTGGTAGGGCATCCAAGACAAGAGTGGGCAAGAAGACTGATATTCTTGAGGGTTGCGAACCCAAGATGAGAATAGTCCTAGTAGGGCATACTCAGAGAACACATGGGTGGGTATGACCCTAAGAGAGACAATGATGATGCGTGTCTATCAGTCATTGGTCTCGCCAACATTGTGTGCTTTGATCTAAGTGAGAGATAGAGTTGTTAGTCAAGGCCTTTCTATATGGAAACAATGTTGGTTGAAATGATGCTATAACAGATGGATTGCAAATCCGATCTTCTTATGAGAATTCTTCTGTGAACTTGAAAAAATTGTCCAAGGATCATGTATGTATGAATACCTCCCTAGTTAAGAGGGAGTGTTGAAGAAAGTGTAACTAGGTTCGGTCTTCATAATGATACATTCCAATGTAAATGATGTAAAATTGTATCTAGCAAAATATATTTGTAAATTTGTGTCATGGGTTTCATGCTCAAAAATGTATTTTTTTTAGTAGCTCTCATTATGAGCTCTAGGCTAGGTAATAGGTTTGTGTCATTGATGTAAATGTTTACACTTGAAAATGTACAATGTATGACTCCAAGATCAAGGGCAGAATCATGTGACAATTCTCCTTCAAAGGTAGATCAAAAGGTTAGCAAATGACCCCTACAAACGAGCTCAAAAAGGAAGCAGTGTATTTTTCGGTATAAATATATATTTATATTTATAAATGATCATGTCAGCTTCAAGTCGGTTAAGAGACAGGTTATGTCGGCTTGATAGAGAGCCCTAATACACTATAAATACAAGCCTCTCCTCACTCATTCGAAGATACAATTATCACAAGATCATTCGGTCTACAATTGATGTGAAGGAGACTGTGCTTGGGTGTGAAGAAAAGGAGACAAAGGTAGCCGCAAAGAAGTCTATCCATAGCCGCAGAGAAGTCTGTCCATAGCCGCAGAAGTCTGTCCATAACTGCAGGAAGGACTGTCTCGCGTGCGAGGTTGGGGCATCACTTTGTCTGTCCTCAATATCAAAGAAAATGCTCGGTCTTGAGTCTAGTTGAAAGGTAGATCCACGCGAAGAAGGTTGACCATTGAAATGAGGGTTTAGGAGGGCTAGAAAAGCCTTAAACCCCTCTCACGTACAAAGGTGCAGATTTGGATTAGGGTTGAATTACAATCCTAAGGTCTCTTGATGATAAAGGCTGGTTCTAGGCCTAAAGAGCTCAGTCATTGGGCTAGAAGATAGCTCCAAGCACAACGAGGAAGAGGAAGACTTTGAAGAGCAAAGGGTCATTCACATGTGGAAGAAAAGTGTCATCTTCAGGTCTGCAACTAAGATTTCTGAGCAGTCCATTCCAGGACGTAGATCTCATTGTCTCAAGACAACATTGAGGAGATCCACTAAGCTAGTGAACCATCTTGAGAAAGGGAAGCTTAAAGGACGACGAAGAAGGAAGGAGGAAGCCATTCCATCCATTCATGAGAACAGATACGATCCATGTAACAGCAGACTTGCAGTAGCAGTATGATCAAGCCTTGATCTTGGAGTCACATTGGTAAGAAGAGTCTTGTATTGGTCTTGGAAATTTTTGTCAAGTGAAGATATCATAAGAAGAATTACTGTGGGCTTTTCCTCTCATATTTGGAGAGGTTTTTGCCCTAGCAGCTGCCTATATCTTGTCATTGTTCTTTTATTTTTCATGCATGATAGCTGGTTGATGAAGCTAACAATATCTAACATATAAAAGATCTTGTTTGAATAAATCTAAAGGCAAATTTACTTCACAAGTAGTTATCAAGATAGAGAAATCATTAACTAAATACAGGCCCTTAGATTTCTCAACACCCTCTGCGTCAACCCTTCTTCTGTCGCTTTCTACAAGGATCAGCTTCTGTCACTCGAGACAGTTGATTCTGCTACAAATGCTCTGCGTCAGTTGATGCCTTCAACTCTCCTGTGATCTGCAACCACGCTCTGATAACATGTTGAAATTTCCAAGTCTATCCATTAGAAATTTAATTTGTATTCTTCTGGTTTATTTCTTCTACTTGTTATTTCTGATCAAGTTATTTAAAACATATGAATAACGAAATAAACACAATACAGTGTCAACATCTAGGGATCAACAGCTGAAAGAAAACAAACACACAAGTGACACCATTATTTTTGGACAACTCGTCCCTGGAAAAACCCAATGCGGGGAAACTGGTGCAGCAATTCTGAGGGTTTATTATTATGCAGTGTATCCTTGAGTACAACTGGGTGCCAAACTGGCTCACGCGACAGAGAAAAACAACCGGTAGTAATACCTCTCTATTCGGAAACAAGTATTGAGAAAACCTGTCCCATGAAACCCTCTCCAGCAACTTTGAAGAACTGCGTCAGCCTCGAACCCTCTGCGTCAGCCCTTCGAGGCACTGCGCAGCCTCTGGGACCTTGTGTGTCACTCCTGCTGCCCTCGGCACTGTCTTTGCTGGGCTTTGCGTGGCCTGGTCTGGCTTCTGCTTCTCGCTCTTTGCCTCTGCGCTGGTCTATCGACACTATCTTTGCCTCTTTGTCTAATAATCATTGCCCCTCACTGCTGATCACTGATTCGACTTTGCTTAGCAACCCTGCTCTAGCAAATTGAATGACTGATCACTCTAGTGTATTCTCCAACCGACCCTCAAGCCTCCTCTTATACTTTTCCTGTTGGTCCTTCAACGGTCAAGATTACATCTCTAATCAACGACTAAGATTAGATTTGGCTTGATCCATGACTTTTGGAAGCTTCTAATCTAGTTTTATATTAATACCCATTAATATTTTATTTTTCCTAAGTTTAGACTTAGGAACTCCATTAAAAATATTAATTATTTTAGTATCTCCCAAACCGGGTACAATCTGCCCAAACCATTTTTGGGCCTTGGAGATCTCATCTGCTTTATCCTCTCCACCAATTTTCATGGCTAGAGCACATCTGATGCTACCCCAAATCAACAGCGTCTAGTTTAGAGGGAGTTGACAGTTAGGCAGAGTGGAAGAAGCAACCTTCCAATAGGATGTCGTGGGTTGAGATTGTTAGAGTAGATGCTTAGAGACAAGAGGTCTCTAGGAGCATTATGCCTTTTATGTGGGGACCATGTGTTAATTTTAGCTTAACATGTTCTTTGCTTAGGACAATTACTTTATTAATCCATTAGCCCATTATTATTTCATTAGCAATCACATTAATCAATATCATATGACAGTAATTGATGAAAGAACAACAACCATAAATGCAGAAGACAAGCCAAGACAAGAGAACACCATGATTTAGGCTTAAAGCTAGGTTAAAACCCCACAAGGGGGAAAACCCACAGATCTTTTCTTCTTGATAGCATCAAATGTAGAGAGAGAGAGAAATCCATAAGTACAATGATATAATAGTCAAAGTCAACAGACAAGTTTTAAGATCTAAACATCTCTACAACTAGGTCAATTTGATGACCTCTTCCATCTCTGCAATTTTGTCTCTGGTCAACAAAAGTCAACAATAGTCAACAACAAACCCTAACCAACAAATGTGAACGATCAACGCAACAATAGCAATCAACAAAGGAGCTTGGTCAAAGGAGAGAGAAACTCGCTCTTCTAGCCAATCACAACGTAGTCACGTAGCCACAAAATTAGGTCAAACCCGGTCAACGTGGTTAAACAATCCTGCAGTCAAATCTGCCTCAAAGTTGTGGTCAACCCTGCAGTCAACATAGGTCTAACATCACAGATTGCCTCTATCTTTGTGCCTACAAGTGTGACCTAGCTGGCAGAATCCAAATCCACAAAAATCATAGTCAAAGGTCTTGGTCAACGCTGCTTTGTGCACTAGAAAAGTCAACCGCAGGAAATCACAAAAATTACAGTCAAACAGATTTGCACGTGTGAAGAGGAGAGAGAAAACTCATTGTCCAAGAAGAGATGTCGAATTGCCTAATCATGTGAGGAGAGAGAAGAAGATGTGTGTTGTGGATGAGCCAAAATGATCTCAACTCAACTTGTATTTATACAAGTCAATGTGGGTTAAAGGTCATGTCTCTTGGGCTTAATAAGCCTACATGACTGTGGGGTTGACCTTGAGAAAATCCATCTCTGTGGGCTTGACTTCAAAAATACATTTATGCTTGTCAGAATCCATTGTGCTTTAGGTCAAAATTGATCCTCTCAAGAAGAGGAATCCAATGCCATCATCATCTCATGCAAATGAGTTGTCTATAGTGGAATTGGACCATAGTTGTCCATTTTTGACACCATGCCAAACAATAAGGTATGCTTCAATGATAGAGAGAGCAACAATGGCAGGAGGATGTGCTTCCATGACAAAGGGAGTAGCCGGGATTGCCACAGGAGGATCTACTTCAGTGTTAGAGGGAGCACCCAATCAGGGTGACTAGAAAGCAGTAGTGGTGATGGATCTAGTGAAGGAGGTTGGCCAGTTTATGGTTGACCTGAGACATTGTGCAGAAGGGAGCAGTGAAGCTCCAATACATATCCTCAAGATAAGCATATTACGAACATTCTCTCCAAGCCTCTGTCTAGAGCATTGTTTGTATACTCTAGAGACAAGCTTAGCGTGACGTAGAATGTCTCCCTCATTGAGAGAGTGTGTTGATGTTTCTGCAGCTTGGAGAATAGGGCAGACATTCTCCCATGGGGTCATGCTAATTTGACTAGGGAATAATGATACATTCACCTATTGGGCCATGTTGATTTGGCTAGGGCTGAATGGCTCAGAGTGTTGATGCTTGTGAGGTAGGGCAGGCATTCTCCCATGGGGTCATGCTGATTTGGTTAGTGGGGGAATGATACATTCACCCATGGGGCCACGCTGATTTGGCTAGGGGTGAATGGCCCAGGTTAACTACAACATAGGGCAGACATTTTTCCATTGGAACTATGATGGTTTGGCATCCACATGGTCATGTTGATTTGAGCAGGGAAGAATGATACATTCAGCTAAGAAGCCATGTTGATTTGGCTAGGGGTGAATGACCCAAGGGCAAACTTTCTCCTAGGAAGCCATGTTGATTTGACCAGGAGAGATTGGTACATTTACCTGTGAGACCATATTGATTTGGCTAGGGGGTAACTGGCCCAAGATACTCACATTGCTTGCTCCAAGATGGAGTGATCTATATCTATAGATGTGCATGTTAGCAGACACTACATCAAAATATCAAGCTCATGAACTTTCTAGTGGAGGATAAATTTTAGCTAAGGAGAAATATGTTTTTTCAACCAAGGAGAATACCTCCCTCGCTAAGAGGGAGTGCTGATTTTTGTGTAGCATCAGAAGGTATCGCCGTATGTCTAAAGGGTCTTCAAGTTAGCCCTAGATGAGTTGTGCAAATTATTATTTTGGAAAAGTCAAGTCGGCTAGCTAGTGAAGGGATGTGTCCCTTGGGTTGTCACACTGCCTGGATGAGTATAAATAGATGATGTGACGTCTCATTTGATCACCAATGAAGAGCAAGTTTGAGCAAAGAGAAGTCTATTTCGAAGATCATCTTTTCTATCTTTTTATCTCTCTCTTGGCCACACGTGTGAGAATAAGGGAGAGTTTGATCAACAAGTTTTATCTTAGTTTGACCGAGTTGACCAGGCCTTTGATCGAGCTACTTTGATCAAAAGTTGACCGTAGGAGGGGCCTCACATGCAGACTATTGACTGCAGACCATAGGGTTGACCACAGGCTGAAATTTGACAGAAACCTAGTTTGACCAAGTCGAGTTGACTAGCGTTGAATTTTTTAATTTTTTCGCTGGTTTGACCAGCATTGATCAACAAATGTTTTGACTAGGTTTGACTGGTATTTGACTTGGATTATTGGTACAAATTTCTAGATAAATTGTTGATTTGTAAACCTTGCGGAAGAATAATTTCTCCTAAGAAAAGTTGTTGGGTTTTCTCCCAAGGTTGGCTTTCCCAGGGTAAAAATATTATCTCTTTTGTGCATGGTTGTCTTTCTATGATCTTTACTATTTCCATTGCATTTACTATTGAGTTTTTTTGAAGTGTAATTATTGCACCGAGAGGCACTCTACAACCTAATATGGGGGAGATGTGTAGGCGTTAGGCATATTGTAAGAAACAATCATATGTCAACATTTTTAAAATATTTTATAAATATCTTATTTTAATTTAATTTATGAAATTTTTAATATTAAATCTGAAGGCATAAATGTATGGGGGAGATGTAGTGGTGTAAACTAATTATTTTGTAGCCATATTTAAATTTAATTAATAAAAACTTAATACTTACAAACTTACAATATAACAGGATTCTTAATCATGTATATTTACCCCCATTTTACCATGAATATTATTAACTTGTAAATAGGCTTTGTTACAATACCACGGGCCAATACTACAACTTATCAATACCACATGCCCAAAAAACATTACTCATTTCAAAATCAAAATATTTTATTTTATATTTATTTTTTAAATTATATGTAAAAGCAAACAAGTATGGGGGAGATGTTGTAATGCCTTGTAAACATTTTGATTCACTCAAAATAAAATTAAAATAAAATAAAATAATGAATAATTATAATTATCAATAAAACATTTTGACTTGGTCAAATTACATAAAACTAAAACTAAAAATAAAATAAAATTAAAAAAAAACATAAAATTATTAATTATATTTGTAATTATAATTAATAACAAAACCAACTTAGATCTATCTTAACTTCGGATCTACCAAGCGTTGAGAGGGATCAAATCCCTCGAGATGCAAACCTCTTTTAGAGTGACAAGATATTTGATCCCCTTCGGCACTTGGTTGTTCGGAGTTAAGATGGATCTAGGTTGGTTCTATGTTAGCCGTGGCATAAATTATTAATTGAAAGTCACTAGGAGGTAATTATTTGGCAGAAAATTGTATTCTATTGCGCTAGCCTTAGAATTTCAATACCAACTACATTATGTATTTTGATAGCCTACTTGGCAGGAAGAGTTGAAGCTACATAAATGACAACAGAAAAAAGTAGTTGGAAAGACTGAGATTGCTCATGAACTTGAATAACTGATGAAAGGATTGGTACTCCTTGGGACTTGTTATCTCCCATGCTTGCACCCCACTGCAAAACCCTCACAAGGTACAATGGATGAGTGCAACATGGAAGTGTTGACACTGTCATCTAGACAAACACTTCCCTCTTTTTAGTGTGGGACTAACCCAACTCAAGGGACGCTTCCCTCATAGCACGTAGGGCTTTTAAGGCATAGACAAGTCAAGTCTAAGGTCACCTATCTTACTACACAATTACAACCAACTTATTATGATATGAAAGATGTGAATTGGGTTGATTACTTAAAGTAAATTCCAGATTTGGCTTATGTACTTTCTAGGGCCATCTTAAGGGGTTTGTTAGATAATTATTAAGTGAAATTCATTCTCAAAATATTCTAGATCTGAAATTTACTATTGGCTATTGCAAAACTTGATTAAAAGATGTAAAAATTGCAGCATTCAACAAGAAATAACAATGGTAAACTGTAATGTCCTCTTTGAATTAATTTCCCAAGGAAGAACATAGTAGCCTATCTAACCCCATAGGCTATAGGGGAATTATTATTTAATGTTACTTAGGTAACATTATATAATAAAAATTAAATTGGGGAAATGGAGGGAAACTTGCAAGTCATTCAAATTTGAATTTAGAAGGGAAAAGCTCCAAAGAGAAATTACACAAGGGAGGAAAGTCACTATGACTGATGAGCCCCATAAATGGGTAATTATATGGGCTCATTCAGCCTCGTAATTCGACTTAATCCACCATTCTTATTAGTTTATTGCATGTTTTTTATTATATTTATGCTAATAGAGTGAATTGGGTTAGTCATTATGTCAACAAGTCTAATGTGTGCTTCATGTAGTCTTTTTGGTCAATTTGGAAACGAAATCAAAGGTTTAAATGAGCACTTGGCAGCCAAATTCGTGGAGAGGATTTGTAGGAAGGTGTCCCCTTCATTTATGAGCCCTTACCTCGAATTCTCCACCAGCAGCTCGGAGTTCAAGGGCCACCACATCGATTATCACAAGGGCAGCCGAGCAAGGGCTAGTAAAGTTGCTGTTAACTGCAAGTTTTGGCAGCCGAGTCCCTAAAGTTTAGGAGGACTGTTGGGGTCCTCAATTTGTATAAATAAGAGGGCTTAGGGCCTCATTTGGGTTGGTCAGAAGTTAGTCATTTTTTAGTTCGATTTTAGTCAAATGTTAGTCATTTTTTAGGCAGTAGGTTAGCTCTGCATTTCAGCACATTTGCAAGCTTTTTCTTGTAGACAGTTTTTGGGATGTAACTATTCTTTTGATCAATAAAGATGAATCCAGCTTTGCACCAACTCTAATCTTCCTTAGGAGGCTGTAGCTCTTGGGGTTGGGCCCAACCCAAGTGCCCAGTACCTCCTTTGTGTACTTTTATGTGTCTTTGCTGCATTCTTAGAATAAAATCTGTTATTTAGAATAAGATCTTGCTTTGTTACTTAGGTTGTTTTTGATGATTGAAATAGCTTTTCATGCTCCAGGTTGATTTGATAGATTGGTAAAGGAAAAGATCTACAAAAAGGCCATCAAGCAATCCTTGATCTCATCTCTCCCTCCTTGGGACCATGAGCTGAGACCAAGGTGTCCTTGCTGCCATAAAAACACTGTTCTTGCTTCCTCATGCAATTATTAGTGTTAGATTTTTTAGTTAGGAAAGTTGATACCAGTTGTACTTGCATGTTTAGAATATGTTCTTGCTTAGTTTCCATAGTTATCTTGCATGATTTGCTGCCAATAAACTTTTGTTCATCATATTTCTGGTTTCTAGGTCAAAATAGGTCAAAATAGCTAGATCTTTGGTTTGCATAGCCTTTGTTTGGTCAGTTTTGGAAAATAATGTGCAGAACACCTGTGATGCCTTCCTGCCTACCTTCCCCCCATCAGACAACCTGCTCCAACCCCCTAACTCAGATGCCTCCCTTTCATTTGCCACCCCTTTCCAATTTGACCTAATTCCCATATCTTGGTGCAACCTTGCTCCCTCCATCCTTGAACCAAATCCGATTGCCTTAACCACTCCTCATCCTCATTCACCAAGTCTTAGACCTCCTCACACCCTTATCTCACCTCCATACCCACTTCTTCACCTTTTTTCCACTATCAGCCCTTCAAAATTCCCTTTCGGAACATCCTGTAGAAGCTACAGTACATCTTGTAGAACCCCTGCAGACTTCCTGTAGAAGCTCACGAAAGCGGTTTCTTGAGATCCGATCACTGTGAAACTCTCTGGAAGGGTGCTAGGGACCCCTTAGGCCCTCTTCTCACCTTCCCAACCTCTTGTAAGCATTTCCTTTCACCAATCAACCTCTGCACAGAAAAAATAGTTAAAGCACATGCATAATAATTCTGACAACTTACTCAAAAATACAAAAAGATGTTTTTTCCAGATTTTATTGTAGAAGTAGCTTAGTCACATGCATTTTACCTTCCTAGAAGTCAATGGCATCCATTTCCACTACTTTCATCGCTTTTCTTGCACCGGTAGGGTTAGTCGGTAAAACTAGGGTTTGCTAGGGTTTGCATTTCCTTTCAGCTTTCATTTTCTTTCTGCAAGTAGAATAGCCCTTTTGAGATTAGCTTTCTTCCATCATGATTAAAAGCTTCTTTTGAGAACTTATAGAAGTTGGCTTGAGCTCCTAGTGGACTTGTGCCAGCTGATCAAGTGACAGCTGCGGCAAGAGCTAGTACTTGTGCATATAGCACCGTCGCTTCCAAGTTTGTTACGAACTACCGGGTTGATAAAAGTAAAGAAGGGAGCCCTAGGAGTTGCAACATTATTGCTGCAATACTGGAGCCCACCAATGACCATCATGGATTGTTATTCTTTTGATTTTGGGCTAAGGCTCTTAGAGGGTTTTAAGATCCCTTTCTTTGATTGGTTTCAGTTCTGAAATATTCCACCCTAGCCAATCTCTCCACTTTTCCTTGCTATAGGACTGAATTTTTGGTTGGAGTTTATCTTTTTGAGGAAGTGGAACGCTGGAGTCTATCTTTTTGAGGCAGCGAAGGGCGGTTGGTATCTACCTTCTGAGGCAACAAAAGGTTGGAATCTACCTTTCTAAGGTAGCAAAGGGCTGGTATCTACTATCTACTTTTCTGAGGCAACGGAAGGCTAGGATCTATCTTTTTGAGGCAACGAAGGGTTGGATTCTGTCTTCCTGAAGAAACAAGGAGTTCGTATTTACCTTTTTGAGGTAGCGAAGGGCTGATATACATCTTCCAGAGGCATCAAAGGTTTGAGATCTAACTTTCTAGGGTAGTGAAAGGCCAAGAAACTAGCTTCTGAGGCAGTGAGTGGCCTAAAGGGCCACGATCAGGAAACAACAAGGGTTTAAAGGTAAATTCAGGGTGTTCGCTAACTAGGGATTAAGGTAGCAAGGGTGAATAAGGATGCAATGCAACATTGAGGCTTGCTGATGTGATTTTGTGGCAACAAGGGGGATGGCTACAATTTGTAAGCCTAGAAACCATGTTCGTGTTGATATCCTTATTGGGAGACTATTGATCTTTATAAGTTTGTTATTTGCTTGTTGAATCAACCCTACTTATATAGTGGATGCTTGTGGAATCAATTGTTGCTTGAGTTCTTTACTATACTACTTTCGTATTCACTAAAGATCCTCATTGTTTTATAGATTGATGAGTACTGCAACATTGTCATGAGATACAATTCTTTCATGGGTTTATTGAAAACCCTACCTTAGGATTGCATCACAAGGGTAATCTCTCCAAGAGGGATGTTGTAGTGGTATTAGAGTTGTGCATCTTACTAGCTTGTGAGTATATGATTTCTAGATGCTCTTGGAGGATAGGGGAAATATTACAACCAGGGAAAAGAAGGGTAGCAACAATTATATAGATTCAATCATGGCAAACAGGGAAGAGCAACACCATATGTTAGCCCCTTAGACATCTTGGAAAAGCTAGCAAGAGGGCAGTGACAAATGGCTCGACAGATGGCACAAGGGTAGTAGAAGGTGGCCCAATTTCTTACCCAAATTTTGGTAAATATGAGTAATGTGGGTAACAATGGTGCTAGTGGATCTAATGGAGGCAGCGAGAGTCAAGTAGAGGGAAGTAACAACTATATTCTTGGTCCTTTTAACATCCTTGCACAAACTAGCATAGGGGCAACCAGTAGGAGGACCCCTAGGCCTCTACTACCTCAGTTTCTCGATGGTTAGGGAGAAGTAAACCTAGGACCACTCGAAAAGAACAAAAAAACCAAAACTTGAAAAGAACTAGGTGAAGAAGACTATCTCAATCATAGTAGAGATCTCTCGCTTCCTCTTTCTTAGATTTCTTCTTTTCAACTTCTTCCACTTCTTCTCTTCCTCTTTTGTTATTGTCCTTCTTGAGCTTAGGACAATCTCTTTTGTAATGCCCATATTCTTGACATCCATAGCATTGAATCTTAGCCATGTTCTTCTCCTTTGTTTGAGGACCAAATTTCCCGAATTTTCCTTTTCTCTTTGCCATAGCAGCATATGCTTGATTTTGCTCATTTGATCCTACATCAATTTTTCCTTCAGCCCAGTTTCTTCAATCTTGCATAATGACCGTAGATCTTGGAATCTAGTAGATTCTTTCTTCCCATAAATGCTTGAAGTAAAGTTACCCCACTTTTCTGGTAATGCATTTAGTACTACGGTGTTCATCTCCTTATCACACATTATTTCTCCCAGATGTTGAAGTTGATCCCTTATTTCAGATATCTTCATAAAATATGAGGCTATTCCTTCTTCTTTTGATATCCTTAGCTTGTAGAGTTCTTGCCTTAATGAGATAACTTCTCCTGCAGTGCTTATGGAAAACAACTCTACTAGTTTGTCATATATTTCTTTTGAAGTTTCGAGTTTAGATACATATGGGATGAGGGGATCCTTGATGGATTCTATGAGAATCTTTTGAGCCCTTACTTCCCCTTTTGCAATTGCTTGAGCATCTTCTTTGGATGGCTTGGTAATAGAGCCTTTGACATGTTCCATAGCCTCATTTTCAATGAGATTCAAATCTGTCCTCTTCTTCCATGCAAGATAGTTTGAAGCCCAAACAAATTTGTTGCTTTCCTTGGAAAAAGGCATTTTGACAGATTTAGATGTAGACATAAACATAATTACTTGTGAAGATGCTTCTTGCACTCGCTACCTCCTTCAATTTGATGATGATATAGATAATAGAGAACTTCTCCTTGATGAAGATAATTCTCTTCAAGAATGATCCTTTACTCCACAAAGAGGGAGATCACTTTATATCCTTTGATGGCGATGTCCTTGTGATCAATGGTGACTACCTGATGATGTCTTGATGCTTCTTGGATGATCTTCTTCAATGGTAAGGACCTTGCTTCAACGAAAGGGAGATTGAAGATGATGACAATGTCCTTGATCTTGCTTCTCTAGGATGAATAGTGTTCAAGAAACTTTAACTCCAAGTCCTTTCTTTCTTGAGTGGAAATAGGGTCTTTGAGGTCCTTTTCTTTGATGATGACTTGACTGAGGATCCCGAGACTTCTTTTGGTGAAGACTTCTTCGATCTATGGTTTTGACACTTCTTTGTAGATCTTGACTTCAAGATGATCTTTTAGATTTGCTTTGATGCCTTCCTCAAGATTTGGTCCTTGAATGCTTGAGTGTCCCTTGATGAGATGCTCTTTCTTTGATTTTGTCACCTTAGCTCTGAAACCATGTTGAGAAATCTAGGGCAATCGTATTAGGAGATTTCTTTATAATGATAATTGCTTGTGAATGCTTTTTACTTCTTTAGATCAGGATCTTCTCTTTAGTTAGATTATTATAGTGTTCTTCTTCATCAAACAATTGCCAAAGCATAAACAATAAAGATACAAGAGACATAGAATGTAGGCGATCAACCAAGGCCAAAACCTCTCCAACTTGGGAGGAAAACCCAAACAAATTCTTCTTCTTATAGAGACTTCAATTGACAAATACCAAGACCAAGACCCTTGACCTATTTGCCTCTCCAAGACCAAGTCACAAGACCCTTCTTCTAAGTCAACACAAGTCAACCTGCCTTCTTGCACTGCACTTCTCGGCTACCCTGAAATTTTCGGCCTCTTTTCCACAGACCTGCAATTCATACTTCTGCAATTTCGCACGTGAGAGGAGATGGAACGAGCTTGGAGGTGTTTCCCTTCTTCGCTATACTTGGAGACTTCTCTAGATGACCTCGGTTAGCAATGGTGCTAGTTTGGAGACCCTTTTGGTGACTTCCTCTTGGATTGTTTTGACACTACTGCAAAAACCCTAGTTTTCTGCCACACGTGTGAAGATACTAGCCCAAAAACAATGCTAAACAACTTCGATAAGATTCCTCCTTCCTTCGCTTGGCTATAGGCTTCCTTCTTCATGAACTTCGCACTTCTTTTTTGCCTTTTTATCCTTGACCGAAAATGTGTTACTAGAATGAAGGCCGAGTTGCCTATTTATAGTGGTTTTCTCATCAAAATGAGTCGACATCTCCCAGTGACAAGGCCGACATGTCTTTCTAGAATTTTCTTAAGGCCGACTTCAAGGCGACCTTGTGACATGGCCTTGGAGGGTTCACAAAGTTTCTTTTACAATAAATTACACGCGCAAATGGGTCTTTCATCTTTGACATTAACTCTATAGAATTTTATGACATGATGACTAATCCTAAAGGCTCACAATAGGAGCCTTAACTAAAAATAAAATTCCTTAATCATGAAACCCATTACCCAAATGGGTCTTTCATCTTTGACATTGACTCTATAGACTTTTATGGCATGATGACTAATCTTAAAGGCTCACAATAAGAGCCTAAACTAAAAATAAAATTCCTTGATCGTGAAACCCATGATTCAAGTATTACAAAAATAATTTTATTTTTCTTCTTTACATCAATTACATAAAATCATAATTACACGTGTCATTATGAAGACTGAACTTAGTTACAATTTTCAACAGTCAGGAGCAATTACCAATGCTATAGATATACTGCATTTGTCAAGATTGGATATAAACCTGATATCAGTATCCCAACTACAGGATAAGAGATACGATGTCCACTTCGTAGGGAAGAAGGTGTTTGTCAAACACCCAAGCTGGAAGAAGGTGAGACAGATTGGAGTTCGAAGCGACATGTTGTACAAGTTGCAGCTCGATTCGCCAATGGCACTAGTAGGCAGTGACAGTAGCAGTGGAGAGGAACTGAATGAGATATGGCATAGGAGAATGGTACATTTACACCATGGAGCACTCAAAATGCTTAGGGAGATAGTAATAGGAGTTACAGAACTTTGCACAGAACACGATGATGTGATGCAGGGGGTGTGTGCTTGGGAAATATGCTAAGTCAGCATTCCCAAGAAGTGACAGCAGAGCAAATGGCGTGTTAGGACTTATACACTTAGACATTTGTGGCCCAATGTCCACTAGAGCTCTTAGTGGGGCTAAATATTTCATCATCTTTATTGATGACCATTCCAGGAAAACATGGATTTACTTCTTGAAGACCAAGGATGAGGTCTTTGATCATTTCAGGGAGTGAGGCTCTCGTGGAAAATGCGACAGGGAGGAAGATCAAGGTGCTTCACTCAGATAATGGCGGAGAGTATATTGATAAAGACTTCACAAAGTTTTGTGTGAAGGAAGGTATCAAAAGAGAGTGGACAACTCCATACAATCCACAATAGAATGGGGTAGCAGAGTGGAAAAACAGAACTATAGTTGGGGCTGCAAAAGCAATGTTATATGACCAAGATTTGTCTAGGTTTCTATGGGTGGAAGCATGTAACACAACGATAGCATTGCTTATTGCCATGTGCCAGATGAGAAGCGCGCCAAATTAGATCAAACTGTAGAAAAGGGGTTTCTCGTTGGGTATAGCGAAACCTCAAAGGCATACAAAATTTACATTCCTAGCAATAGGAAGATTGTAATGAGAAGGGACCTAAAATTCATGGAGGACCGAGCCTTCAAAAAGTTTTGTGCAATGCTAGTAGGAGATCAGAATGAGCCAACAGAAGCTCCATTGGTCCAGCAGCAAGGGCAACCAGTGGGACTGCCAATAGGACAATCACAGGGATCCAGTACATTGACTAGTAATAACATTTCCTCAGGTGCAGGGAATCCAGTGAGTTCACAACAAACGAAGCAACCGAGGCAAGACGAGGAGGAGCTGGTTGAACCTCCCACCACTAGTGGTCGAATCAATAGAGAAGTTTGTTAGACATTGAGAGATGCAGAGGAGTTCGTTGGAGCTCCTAGGATGAACAAGAGAGAGCGCAAACAACTTGATAGGTACCAAGCATTGGTGGCTCAGGTTGTAGAACCTTCCTGCTTTCAAGAGAACACACAACATCAGTTGTGGGTAGATTCCGTGGTAGAGGAGTGCAACTTTATCATGACGAATGATGTTTGGGAGGTAGTGCCAAGGCTTGAGGACAGGTCAGTTGTAGGTTCTCATTGGATCTACAAGATCAAGTATGTTGCAGACGACAACGTGGAGAAGTTCAAGGCTAGATTCATCGCAAAGGGGTATCTGCAGAAAGAAGGGATAGATTATGATGAGACCTTTGCCCCAGTTGCCAGATACACTTTTATCCGGTCAGTTATATTTTTAGCAGCTCAAATGGGGTGCCAGATTCACCAGATGGATGTCAAGACAACATTCTTGAATGGGGTGATAGAGGAGGAGGTGTACATAGAACAACCAAAAGGATTTGAGACTCATGAGAGGTGCACACATGTGTGCAGGCTTCTCTATATGGGCTCAAGCAAGGTCTCAGGGCGTGGTATGATCGGATTGATAGCTACTTGTAGCAGATGGGATTCGTCAAGAGTGACACAGATCCAAACCTTTACTACTTGATGGTAGAGGATGAACCACTCATACTAGTATTGTACGTGGATGATCTCTTCTTGTCAGGATCATCAAGGCTCATAAAAGACTGCAAGAGAAACCTGGCAACAGAGTTTGATATGAAGAACTCGGGGTTGATGCACTATTTCCTATGATTAAGTGTGGCAGAAGGACGGGGAGATCTTCCTTGGTTAAGGGAGATATGCTACAGATATTCTAAAGAGGTTCAAAATGCAGGATTGTAGACCCATGTCTACGCCCATGATCACCAATTGGAAGAAGATAGATTCATCAGATGACAAGGATGTTGACCGCACCTTGTATAGACAGCTCATCAATCTCTCATGTATCTAGTCAACACTAGGCCAGATATAATTGCTTTGCGGTCAATACTCAGTCAATTATAGTGGAATCGAAGAGAGTACATTGGATAACAGTGAGGCACATTTTGAGGTATGTGCGCAACACAATAGAGTATGGGTTGGAATATACCCGAGGGGATGACGTCAGATTGTGTGGGTTCACAGATGCAGATTGGTTAAGCAGTTCAGTGGATAGGAAAAGTACCTTTGGGTACTGCTTCAGTGTTAGATCAGGGATGGTTTTTTGGTGCACTAGGAAGTAGATGTCAGTAGCACTGAGCACTGTAGAGGCAGAGTATATGGCAACTAGCATATCTACATGCCAAGCTATATGGCTTAGGAAGTTGCTGGTAAGCTTGTTTAGGTAGAGGATGGAGGCGATGAGTGTCTACTGTGATAATCAGAGTTGCATCAAGATCTTTGAGAATCTAGTGTTTCATGACAGGTCAAAACACATAAATATTCGGTGTCATTTCATCAGAGATTGTGTGCGTGGAGTGATCCAACTACGATATGTTCCCACAGATGAGCAGGTTGCAGATATACTCACGAAAGCTCTAGGGAGAGCTAAGTTCGTCTATTTCAGAGAACAGATGGGTACAATGGAGAACCCATTTCAGTCGCAGGGGCATAGTATTTCGGATGCTTCTCAGTTGCAGTAACAACAACAACAATTGAGAGAGTTGTAGTGTAGATGCAAAGTTGGTAGTGGTATAGCAGTGTCAGCAACAACATATATGCATCATCATAGTTGCGCAGAAGTTGGTGGTTAGTGGCAGGCAATCACAGTGGCTAGACATCAATGGCGTGTATGGAGGATGATGCAGAGACAGGGTGTTGTAGCAGTACGACACTAGAACATCTTCCTCACTAAGAGGGAGTGTTAGTTTTTGTAGCATCAGATGGTGTTCTAGTATCGATAGTTGTCAAAGAGGCTAAGAAACATTAGGACTCCAGAACCCAGAAAAGGTCTCAGGGAAATCTAACTCTAAATGCCTTAATTAAGTTAATTAATCAGTAATTAAAATTTTCCTAATTCTAACTTAGAGAAAATGATTAATTAACAACAAATAATTGAGGAAGGTGAGATTTCTCTAGAAACTCACACAGATCAACTAGGAAATGATCTCAGCCATTGATTAAATTGCAGTCCCAACTAGAGATTATAAGAAGAGGTCAATGGGTAGATGGAGGATATACCAGTGCAGATACTCATTGATCTGGGCAGTTCGATTTTCCAGGTAGGTTTTCAGCAGGAGAAATCGAGTAGAAAGTGGCAGAGCGGCAGTAGAGCAGTATTCCAGAGGAGATTCTAGTTCCGGAGAGTCAGAAAGAGGAGGTCGAAATCATTTTCCAGGAGGCTGCGCAGAGCCTCAATTGAGCAGTTCGATTTAGCTTAGGAGAAGCTCGTTTTTAGTTCTAAAGGCCAGGAATATTCTCCAAAGTGCCGAAGAGACAGTTTCCCAGTCTACAGCAGGTAGGACGACTTGATTTGTGGGAGTTCCAGGCTGAGCGTGAGAGGTTTTGTGCTAGGGTGACGCAGTGCCTGCTCAGAGCTAGGTGGACGACTTGCTTTTCAGAGGCAGTAAGTTTTCGGGATTGTTTGGAGAGCGGGTAAAATCCCTCAGTATAGTTTCGCCAGTATTTCTCTTGGGTAGAATTGCTAGTTTGACGACATTTCATTGTACTCGGAAATTTTGTTGCTGCATAATAATAAAAACCCTCACTGTTGCATTAGTTTCCCACATTGGGTTTTTCTAGGTACAATTGTCCTAAAATAACGGTGTTATAATTTTTATGTGTGCTAGCATTTCTCAGTTTCCTACATTTTTATTTCTGCAATGTTTATTTTATTTTGTGAAGAAATTGAAGTGTGATAAGCTGAATAATCAGTTAGGAGAATTAATTCCAGTTGTTGCATTTCAAGGAATTTTCACATCCTAAACATAGAAACTAAATGTTTGAGTCGAGTGGTTAGAAATGCTCCTTCTCATGCCTATTTATAGTTAGGGCCAACTTGTCGACTAGCTAGGCCAACTAGTGTAATTGGCAGAATGTATAATGAATATCAAAAATTCATTTCTCCTCAACATGAGGAGTTAGAAGGCATGCCACATAGCGTTGGAAGGGTCTCAGAATAAGCTTTCCAACCATATATCCTATGCTCCCATTTTAGCTAGATAATTGGAGTAAAAATACCTTCAAAAATAGGGTATCCAAATGGGACTTGCTTGTACTTTGGTTGGATCATGTGGACAAAATATTTCATATATCATTCCTATTTGAATAGGTAATTTCCGCTTTCATTTGGACAACCTTTGACATCAATAACAACCATTTTTCAATAGTGGTACCTGCTACCCACCAAAAGTGGGTGACATCATAGGATAATTTTTCTCTTAGTCATCTCTTCCAGCCAGCAACCCCATGAGAGCCACCTTCTAGCCGATGTGATGTGCCATTTTATCTCCGCCACTGACATCAACCATATGTTTTCTCACCCATTTGTCAAGAACACATGTTAGAAGGTGCGAAATGCGATCCATAAGGTATGTTATTCATCGTGCAATTGGGTGCTTATGATTGTTTTTCATTTGGGCATTTGGCATGGATTATTCAGTGACTTCGAAGAAGGAAGGGCTTTGACTGTAGTTTTGTTCCCTCGCCTTAAATGGGGGGTTAATCTTCAACCCTAGTTTAGTGGGACCTCCCTTAATAGCCCATGGCTTTAGGAAGGGCACTACTTGGTAAACCTTGATTGAGATAACATAGTCCCATTTTCCCCATTCCATACCTATCACTTCCCTTCATACAATATGATCCCTATACTCCACTTCCCATCTTTGGGTCCACATGACCATGGGTCCACTGGGTTTTAGCACACCCCTGCCCTTTATCCACATATTTGGGTCGAGCCTTGAAACTTTGCCCCAGAAGGTTGATGTAGCCAAAAGAAAGATAAAAAGCATATCATGGCCACAAGCAAGAAGCAAAATAAAGAAAATCATAAAATGCAAAAATTGGTCTGGACAATATTAGCACATGACCAAAACCCAAGCATGAGCTCTACTCCTTATCATTACGACCATCGCCCTGTTCCTGGGGCCAATGTTGCCCTATCACATTAAAAAGGAAACCTTGCATGTCCCAACCCTTGGTGGATGATGAACTGCCCCACCTTTAAGGGGGTGATCCACTAGTATGTTAGAAAATTAGAAAGGCAGAAAGATTTTCTTATTCTTGATAATTACTTGTGATGTTATTGATTTGGTATTATGATTCTTTATGTCTTCTTTCTTTTAGTTCATCAATCAATTACCAAAGCAATAGCACATAAAACAATGGACACCAGATGTAGACACTATGTTAGGGAAAAACCCCCCTCGAGGGGAAAACCCAATCAAAATTATCTTCTTTTAATAGTATTCTTTGAGAGTCTTCACCCCAGACAAAGGCCAAACCTTCCCTCCACACCAAGTCAGCCTCCCAGATCTTCGACCTCCTTTCCAACAACTTCGACTAATATAGCAGCTTCCAGAATCAGAGAAACTTGGAAGATTTCGATCTCCCAAACTAGGGCACGAAACAGAGAGAGAGAGAGGTACCAAAATTTTGCTTTTCTTCTTTTGCTTAGACTCCACCCACTTCGCACTTTTTCGGCTTCCTTAGAGATATCGAACTAGCTTAAGATGAGATGCTCCAAATGAATTCGACTTGCTTCTATTTATAGGCTTCAAGGGAGGTTGAATTGATGTCCTTAGGTCGACTTGATCTCTTTTAGGCCGACTTGATGTGGATGATACATAAATTATATTTGACTCAATACTAAACCTTTTTACATGATTTAAAAGCCCAAGAAGGGTCTCTTTAAAAGTACAATGACTCTATTGACTTAGAATAAATCCTACAAGTCCTCAATGGGGACTCTGACCTAAAACATGATGACCCAAGCATGAAACCCATGCTTTAATAAGTCATAATAATAATAATAATTCTTCTCTTTATTCTTTTGACTAGGACATTACAAGATGACTCAAATACATTTAATGAAGACCAAACCTAGTTACATTTTCCAATGCTCCCTCTTGACTAGGGAGGTATTCATCGTATACAAGTACAAGGAAGATCTCAACTATATGAACCATGAAGAACTTTAGGCACCGCAATGCCATGGACTAGATTCCTGACCAGGGCAATCTATCCATTGGTCTCTCAACAATTTAGGCACCGTAATGCCACATACTAGATTCCTGACCAAGGCAATCTATCCAAGTGGGAATAAGGTGGACTCAAGCTTTCAGTCTCTCTAGGTACCATCGAGCTTGCTAACCACCAACCCAAAGATCCAGGTGTGTATCCAAAAACAAAGCTCTATAATCAACACCATCTTTTCCAACTTCGGGACCTAGACATCAACACAAAGTGTCGGTGAGATGTCTTCCCAGACAATGCTTCACTCACAAAGCCTCAACACTCCTAGATCCAACAGATCAAGGATAAGCAATCTCTCCCAATCAAACTGATTGGTAGCTAGCATGCTATCAACACCTTCGAGAGATTCACCTATGGAAACGCAACCCCAATCAATAATATACTTTCATAATCAAATACAAATCTCTGAGGTCTTTCAGACAACTTGATGTTGCTTCTCAATTTTTCATGGTATGACTATCAACTAAATCTCTGACAGAAGGGTCCTCAATCATACACTTTCCTTTCCTACTTCCCATGCAACAACATATCCTCTAAAATTCATTCTTTAATCAAAACCAAGTTATTCCCTCCCTTTGAACCAGGGAGCATCTCTTTATTAAGACTCCCTCTTAATCTAAGGGCGATATCTTCTATTTTCGTCATTGGAGAATCTTTTGTGGCTTCCAATCATTTCATCAGAGTTATCGTCATCCCCATCATGCTTTTCACATCAACAAACATCTTCACCATATTGATAATTGAAGATTGTGTACCTACACAACTTATATAGCAAGTACAACCACAACTATATAAGCATGAAGTTAGCCATATCAGAATTACAGAAGCATTTCAACCTTACATATATCAGATACCCAAACTTAAACAAGAAACACATATTCTTCAATACCTTGCTAGGGACTTTGTCATAAACCCTAGGTTACTTCATAACAACTTTCATTCCATCTAGGGTTTCAATGTTTCTTTCAAATGTGTGACATACCCTACCACTGTTGATTTGGGGTAGCATCGGATGTGCTCTAGCCACGAAATTTGGTGGAGAGGTTGGGGCACATGAGATCTCCAATACCCAGAGAGGGTTTGGGCAGATTCTTAACAGATCAGGAGATATTAAAATAATTAATATTTTTAATGGAGTCCCTAAGTCTAAACTTAGGGAAAATAAAATATTAATGTGTATTAATATGAATCTGTGTTAGAATGGTCCAAAAGACATGGATAAAGCCAGATCTAATCTTATCCATTGATTAGAGACTTAATCTCGACCGTTGAGATGTCAACAAAAAAAGTATAAGAGGAGGCTTGAGGGGCACGTGGAGAACACACTGAGGTAGACCAGTGAGTTCCGGGGTTTGCTGAGAAATTGAACCAATGGTCTGGAGAGTAGTTAGGAGGCAGCAAGTACGGAATAGAGAGACGTGAGATCAACGCAGAAGAGGCAGACACAGAGCCAGAGGAAGCCACGCAGAGGCAGCAGAGACTGCGCAGAGCTAGAAGGGCATGCGTCATCCATCCAGAGGCTGCAGGAGTGACACAGACGCTGAGAGAGGCTGCGCAGAGCCTCAACAGGTTAGCGCAGAGGGTTTCAGGTTGTAACAGAGGTCAATAGGGCCTACATTGGGTTTAGGAAAGTGTTGAAAATTTTGTCTATCTGTGGGTAAGCCAGTTTGGCATCCTGTTGTACAAGAAAATTGCTGAATATAAAATCTTCCCTTGCTGCACCGGTTTTCCCACATTGGGTTTTTCCGGGGACATTAGTCCAAAATAACTATATCAATGTGTGCATATTTTTATTTCTGTATTACGATGTGATATCCGCAACAATGTTTATTTTAATGATTGTTGAAGTAAATTAATGAATAACTGATGATGAAATAAGTAGGGAAAGTAAATCAGTTGCCACAGTGGTAGAATTTTCACATGGTATCAGAGCAAGCAATTAGAGACAGAAAGGGAAAATCAGTTATGGGTCGAGACCACGATGCAGAGGCATCCACCTTAGGGGACTCACGCAGATTTTCAGAAGATTGCACAAGAGAGAGAGATTTCGATTGCTCTATGCTGGCTTCCAGGTTGGAAGAAGAAGTGGCGTGCATGACTAGTGCTGCATCATCAGAAGTATGGTATATAGACAATGGAGCCTTGTGGCATATGACTGGAATTAGGGAGTGTTGCTCAGAATATCGAGAAGAGAAGATGAACTTTCAGATCACCATGGGGAACAAGGCAAAGTGTACTCCAGTAGGAAAGTGTACCATAGTTTTTCAGACAGAATCGGGAGAGCGGTTCCGTACCACAAATGTGCTACATGTGCCAGGATTGGGGATGAACTTACTTTCCGTGTCACAACTACAAGGCAAGGGCTATGATGTCTACTTCATCAAGGAAAAGGTATACGTCAAACACTCGAGCTGGAAAAAGAAAGTGCAGATTGGGATCAAAAGTAATTGGTTGTACAGATTACAACGAGAATCTCCAATGGCACTAATAGGCAGTCATGGGGACAAAGACTTGAATGAACTATGGCATAGAAGGATGGATCACTTGCACCATAGAGCTCTGAGAATTCTTAGGAGCACTGTAACAGGAGTTCTGGATCTGAGTACGGAACGAGATGATGTATGCAGGGGATGCGCTCTAGGAAAGTATGCCAAGGCGACATTTCCTAGGAGCAACCATAGGGCCAAGAGTGTACTAGGATTGATACACTCAGATATCTGCAAACCTATGTCCGTCAAAGCTCTCAGTGGTGCCGAGTATTTCCTTACTTTCATTGATGACCACTCGAGGAAAACTTGGATCTATTTTTTGAAAACCAAGGATGAGGTTTTCTGTCGATTCAAGGAGTTCAAGGCTCTAGTGGAGAATCTGACAGGTAAGAAAATAAAAGTCTTGTGCTTAGATAATGGTGGAGAATATGTCGATAAGGACTTCACTAATTTTTGCGCTAAGGAGGGCATCAGAAGAGAGTGGACAACTCCCTACAATCCGGAGCAGAATGGGGTGGCAGAAAGGAAAAACATGACTATTGTAGAAGCAGCTAGGGCCATGCTGTATGATTAGGATATGCCAAAATTCCTGTGGGCAGAAGCATGCAACACAACTGTCTACATTCAGAATAGGACTCCTCATCAGGCATTGGACAAGATTACTTCGGAGAAAGTCTTCACTAGGAAGACACCTGAAGTCAGTCACTTCAAGATATTTGGGAGTTTGACATATTGTCGCATACCCAAAGAAAAGAGGAAGAAGCTGGATTAGATTGCAGAAAAGGGGTATCTGGCAGGATATAGCGAGAACGCTAAGGCATACAGGATCTTATCTTTCCGGGAGCAAGAAGGTAGTAGTATAACGAGATGTCAAGTTCATGGAGGACAAAACTTTCAGAAGATCTCGCGAAATGCCTTCCAAGGAGCAGTCGAAAGAAGTTCCGTTGGTCATGCCTCTTCAACCAATAGAAGTGAAGAATCTTTCCTCAGATCAGGAAAATTCTCAGGATGAGGAAGAGGAGCAAACAAAAGCACCTGCTGGCAGAGGAAGAACTAGCAGGGAACTTCGTCATATTTTGCGTGTTTCTGGGAACTTCATCAGAGAGCCAAGGAACAATAAAAGGGAGCGAAAAAAACTAGACAGGTATCAAGCGTTAGTAGCTCAGGATGGAGAGCCTGCCAACTTCAAGAAGGCAGCTCAGCATCAGGTTTGACTAGATGCGATGGTAGAGGAGTATAACTCCATAATGGTAAACGATGTCTGGGAGGTGGTGTCAAGGCCTCAAGACAGATCTGTGGTAGGTTCAAGATGGATCTACAAGATCAAATATGCTGCGGACGACAATATTGAAAAATACAAGGGTAGGTTTGTGGCTAAGTGGTATGCTCAAAAGGAAGGGATTAACTATGAGGAAACCTTTGCCCCGGTAGCCAGGTATACATCTATTTGGACTGTGATATCTCTTGCAGCCCAGATGGGATGAGAGATCCATCAGATGGACATCAAGACGACATTTCTGAACGGGGTAATAGAAGAAGAAGTATACATTGAACAACCAGAGGGATTTGAAACTCATGAGAAGAAGTCTCATGTATGCAGACTGAAGAAAGCCTTGTATGGGCTGAAGTAGGCACCAAGAGCGTGGTATGGTCGAATAGATGGCTACTTGCAAAAGATGGGGTTTGTCAAGAGTGATGTGGATCCGAATCTCTACTATCTGGTTGTAGAGAGCGAGCCACTTATCTTAGTATTATATGTGGATGATCTCTTCCTGACAGGATCATCCAGACTCATTGAAGACTGCAAGAAGAATCTAGCCATAGAGTTCGATATGAAGGATCTGGGACGAATGCACTATTTTCTAGGGTTGGAAGTTTGGCAGCAGAAAGGAGAAATCTTCCTTGGGCAAGGAAGATATGCTACAGAAATTCTGAAAAGGTTCGGGATGGGAGACTGTAGACTTATGGCTACGCCAATGATCACCAACTGGAAGAAGATTGATGCATCAAAAGACAAGGATGTCGATCCCACCCTATACCGACAGCTCATAGGGTCCCTAATGTATCTAGTCAATACCAGGCCAGATATTTGCTACGCTATTGTCAGGCCAGGGTAACTCCAGAATGAGCGGAAGAAAAACTGATATATCATTTCATTAGAGAACTATTGTTTATATACAAAAAGGAGACGGAACAGTTCATCTTCTTGATGACTGTTCACGTTCCAGTTCACCCATCCGTTGAGGATTAGGTGTCAACATTCCCCCCCTTAATCTGAAGGGATGTTGGTGAGTCCAAGCATCGTTCTGAATCTTTCAAGCTTTTCTCTTCCAAGCGCTTTGGTGAAGATGTCTGCAATTTGCTCGTTTGTGGAACAATGACGGAGATGGATTGTTTTGGCCTCAACATGATGTCAGATCAGATGATATTTAGTATTGATGTGCTTAGTACGATCATGGAACTTTGGGTTCTTGGCCAACTTTATTGCAGAGGTGTTATCAATCATGAGTGGAGTTGATTGTATTTGTTTTACCTGCAAATCTTCAAGAATTTTCCTGAGCCACACAATTTCTTTCGTTGCTTCAGCTGCTGCCACGTATTCTGCTTCTGTTGTGGAATCTGCTGGTACTGATTGTTTGCGTGATCTCCAGGAGACAGCTCCTGATCCAAGACTCATAGCATATCCTGAAGTAGATACCCCAGTTTCTTTGTCTCCATCGAAGTCTGAATCAGAGTATCCAATCAAGTTGAAGTCGTCCACCTGTGTATACTTGATTCCAAGGTCTTGAGTTCCCTTCAAGTACCTTAGAACTCTTTTTGCAGCAGACCAATGTCCCTCACAAGGCTTTTGCATAAACCTGGAGAGGATTCCAACAGCGAATGAAATGTCTGGTCTGGTAGTAGTGAGGTAGATGAGACTTCCTACAAGCTGTCTATACTTTGTTGCATCCTCAAATTCCTTTCCTTCAATAGATGTGAGCTTCAAGTTTTGTTCCATTGGAGTAGAAAGAGGATTGCACTCTGTCATACCAAATCTGTTTAACAAATCTCCAATGTATTTCTTTTGAGAAAGAAATATGGATTTTGGATGTTGGGTTACTTCAATGCCAAGATAGTAATGAACATAGCCCAAATCAGTCATTTCAAAACTTTTTCCTAATTCTTTCTTTATGGATGCAATATAGCTTTCATTGTTCCCTGTCATTAAAAGATCATCTACATATACCACAAGATATACAACTGTTTTGCCAACTTTCTTGACAAATAAAGTTGCATCATCAAGATCAAAATGTTTGAAGTTGAGTTTCAGAAGATGCTCAGTTAGTTTTTCATACCAGGCTCATGGTGCTTGTTTGAGGCCATATAAGGACTTCACAAGTTTGCATACTTTGTGTTCATGTCCTTTCACAGCAAATCCTTCAGGCTGGGACATAAAAACATTCTCTTTTAGATCTCCATTCAAGAATGCAGTTTTTACATCCATTTGATGGACTTTCCAACCGTTCTGAGCAGCTAGTGCAAAGAGTGTCCGGATGGTGGCCCATTTTGCTGTGGGGGCAAAAGTTTCCTCATAATCGACCCCTTCCTTCTGTGCAAAACCTTTTGCCACAAGCCTAGCTTTGTGCTTGTCAAGTGAGCCATCAGCTTTGTACTTGTTCTTGTAGACCCACTTGCAGCCAATTGGTTTGGTTCCAAATGGAGGATCAACCAGCTTCCAAGTGCCATTCTTTATGAGGGCATCATACTCCTTCTGCATCGCTTCTTTCCATTCATCATGAGAAACAACTTCTTTGAAGGAAGTTGGTTCAAAATTTGTAGACAAGTTCAATTCACAATCATAAGTAACATCCATATCAACAGGTGAATTAGAGTCATCTACATCACCTCCATCTTGTTGGTTTGTATTTCTGGTTCCTGTTTTTCCAATTTCATCAGGATGAACACTTTCAAGTGTCTTTGTCAGCCACTTTGGGGGACCTTTCTGAGATGGTCCAGGCTGCTCTGTTGATTGAGTTGGGACTGAATCAAGATTGAGTCTCCCAATTCTATCAATTACATCACTTAAAGCATCATCCGTTGTTGGAGTTTCATGCGGGGGAGATTGTTCTTCAGAAGAAGATTCCACATGTTGATCTAGTATAGGAATCCCCCCTTCAAGATGTGGAATCTGATTATCAAACTCTTGAAATGATTTCGTTTTTGTGAATCTATCCAAGTGATCAAGTTGCCGCTCAACAACATTGTCAGATTTGGATGACTAAAAAAAAATGACATCTCTAGATAGAACAAACTTTTTATTTACTTCATCATAGAGGCGGTATGCTTTGGAGGTGTTTGAACTTTGAATACCCCAGGAAGATACATTTACGACTTCTAGCACCAAGTTTGTTTCTATGTACCTTTGGTATCAAAGCATAACAGGTGGAACCAAAAATCCTGAGATGTTTTACCGAAGGAACATGTCCATACCACAATTCATAAGGAGTCTTGTTTCTTATAGCACTAGATGGACATCTATTCTTTATATATGCAGCACATAGAACAGCATCAGCCCAAAACATTGTCTTTACATTTTTGAAAAAGAGCATGGATCGTACCATATTCAAGATTGATAACATTGTCTTTACATTTTTGAAAAAGAGCATGGATCGTACCATATTCAAGATTGTTCTATTCATTCTTTCAGCTACACCATTCTGTTGGGGATTATAAGGCACAGTTGTTTGATGTTTAATCCCATGTTGGCGAAGATAGTTTTCAAATTCATTTGATGTATATTCTTTTCCATTATCAGTGCGAATAGACCCAATATGAGATTGTGCATCATTTTCAATCCATTTATGAAAATTCTTGAATGTTTGAAAAGCCTCAGATTTGTTCTTTAATAAATAAACCCAGCACATTCTGGTGTAGTCATCAATAAACGTCATGATATACTTATTTCCATTTGCAGAAGAAACAGGCATTGGACTACATAAATCTGAATGAATGAGTTCAAGTTTCCTATGTGCTCTTGAATGTGAATCATGAAAAGACTGTTTGCTATGCTTTCCTAGAATGCAAGCATCACATTGCTTAAGTTTTCTAGGAATTGTAGGCAAACCAGCAACACCATTTTTCTTCAATAAGCAGAGACTGTCATGATGAGAAATATATGAGAAATGTTTTGCATGAGTAGAGGTTCCTTGCAGTTTGAGAAGCCTTTCTTCTTCTATTCCGCTCATGACAAGTGAGTCGTAAGATGCTTTTCTTACCTCAAGCTTGCCATCAAACATATGAATGGAGTGACCTTGCTGGCGGATGTGGACCAAGGACAACAAGTTTCTCTTGAGCTGTGGGAGATATAGAACATGATCCAGAAGAAAGTCTGGAAGACCAGGCAGTTTAAGCCTGATTGTGCCAAGCCCTGATGGCTTGATTTTTGACTGATCTGCAAAGTATACTGCTCCATCAACATTGTCAGTGAAATCTTCAAAAAAATCTTTCCTATGAGTCATATGACAGGTTGCTCCTGAATCAAGCAACCAATCATTTTCCGAAGAAGCAAGTGAAGCATTAAACAAATCTTCATTTACTCTAATGTTACATTGTGCCTCAATATAGTGAGCGGATTCAGGTGCTTTACCTTGGTCTGTATCATCAGTTTTACCTTTCTGCTGATTTCTTCTCTGCTCAATTTTGTCCCATGGTAGCTTGCATGTAGAAGCATCATGTGATCCATTTCGTTTGCAGCGAATGCAATGCAGATCTGCTTTTTCTCCTTGAGACTGTCTGCCCCCCCTGCCTCTGAAGTATCTTCCTCTTTCTCTTGAAGGCATACTGTAACAAAAAAACTTCTGTTGATAGAAAAAATACTTCTGCTGGGAAAATGTGTTTCAAAAATAATACAGCCTTATTCTTCCTTCTTGAATTAATATACAAAGATCAAAACCATATAGAATATCACCAATTTTTTTTTTTTTACAATATGGTTGCAATTCAAGAGACATAGTATCAACTGCTCAAAAGAGAATCAGAATTCTGATGTAAATCAGAATTTTCCAAAAACTTAGACGGAAATATTATAGGCAATATCATCCCGCGTGTAACTTGCATGAAAGCTCAAATCCTATGCTTTACAATCCTCTCACCATACAACGCTGTCTCAGTCTATGCGATAGCACTGCTCCAATGAGAAATTGTAACTTAGTATGCATTAGTAGAATTACGAGCCATACATACATTGTTGCATATCGAACAAACTCGTTGCTCAAAACTAAAATCGTGCAGACATTATTTGCCAAACAGATGGTACGTCTGAGGCTTTTGCCAAGAATCCTCAAACTTGACCTTTGATGCAATACAGACCAATGTGAAAAATTTCTTTACGCAAACGGAATTCCACCACCAGAATACTCAATTGGTAAGAGCCCTAATGTATTCAGCTTCCAGATTCCTAGCAGCAACGATGCTAAGTTCAAGGTAGCCAAAGAGTAGAGAAAGTAATCCCAATACTAAACAAGTGCACCGTACATAGATACACAACCAGAAAAATAGGGATAAGGTAGATAGCAGGTGGAGCAGCGATTATGGACAGATAATAGGAGCAGTTATACCAGCGATTCTTACAATGCCAAAACAACGTTATAATACCAGCGTTCTTCAACAGGGGCAGCGTACAAATCAACAGTTTCAACAAAGCGTTCTTCAAAAGCTTCAATCATATAACATGCAACAGGAATGTCAGCCTTATATGCCAAAATTTCAACGTGTATGCCAAAACTTCCGCATCAATCCTTTCACGTGCAGATCGTTCTTCAGAAGCTTTGATAAAGCACGCAGGTGGATAGCTATCAAGCACACAGGATTCAAAAAAACTTTATGCTGATTGTATGAAATCGTCGAGCAGGGCGTTTCTTTGTGGGAGCTGGGCGTTCATCACAAAGATTCAACGCTCTTTTCTGTAAAACAGAGAGATGTTGTACCCAAGAAAAAAAATGTGCCAACAATGAGCACAGGGAGGACAATTATGAACGGTCCAGGGAGCCAGAGGGCGCAATCAATGGTTGAAGGCAGTGTAGCAGACAAGCGTACAGGTGGGTTGGAGAGAGAATGTCAGGCACTGACACCGCAATTGTTATATGGGCAGCGCTCAGGTATTTATGCGCAGGACAGAGGCAGCTCAAGGCAGAGGAGCACTCAGGAGTTACAACTAATTTTAGAACCTGGGACCTGTGCTCTGATACCATGTCAAGCCACGGTAACTCCAGAATGAGCGGAAGAAAAACTGATATATCATTTCATTAGAGAACTATTGTTTATATACAAAAAGGAGACGGAACAGTTCATCTTCTTGATGACTGTTCACGTTCCAGTTCACACATCCGTTGAGGATTAGGTGTCAACAGCTATCAACACCCTTAGTCAGTGCATGGTGGAACCAAAGAGGGCTCATTGGGTAGCAACCAAGCACGTTCTCAGTTATTTATAGGGAACAATTGATTATGGGCTCTTGTACAACAAGGGGAAGGATATCAGGTTGAGTGGATTTACTGATGCAGATTGGGCAGGAAGTTCAGTGGATCGGAAAAGTACCCCTGGGTACTGTTTCAACATTGGATTAGGAATAACCTCCTGGTGCAGTAGGAAACAAAAGTCCGTGGCTTTGAGCTTGTCTGAGGCAGAATATATGGCAGCAAGCACAACTTCGTGTGAGGCCATATGGCTTAGAAAACTGTTGGTAAACCTATTCAGAAGAAATATGGAGGTGATTAGGATCATGTGTGATAATCAGAGTTGCATCAAACTCTCTGAGAATCCAGTATTTCATGATAGGTCAAAGCATATTGATATCCGGTGTCACTTTGTCAGAGATTGTGTCCAACGTGGAGCTGTACAGTTGAGCTACAGTCCTACAGGGGAACAAGTGGCAGATATCCTCACCAAGGCCCTTGGAAAGTCAAAATTTGACTACAGAGAAAAGATGGGGATTGTTAAGTTATGGTATGTTCTATGCTTATAATAGTTTACTTCTTTTCCTTATTATATTCCAAAGATTAGCAATCACACGTACATAAAGTAAAGTGCAGATAGAACATTAAACGATCGACAGAAAACAAGCCAAGACAAGAGACACAAGATGTGGCGGCTAGCCAGGGACAAACCCCACAATGTGTGGGGAAACCCTTTGATCAAATCTTCTTTTATCTTCAATAATTCAGCAGAAAGAAATAGTACAATAAATCTGATTCATATCAGCAGTAGCAAACCCTAGATCAGCAGCATCAGCATTAGCGGCTTCATTATCAAACTAGGGCAGACGATATCTCACAAACCGACCGTCGGATTGACTTCATTCCACCACCAAAAGTTTCGGCCTCTAGAGGAGGTTCAGATGAACGTACAGCGCAGTTCAGATGAGGATATATTCTAGGCCACGCAGGTCAATCTTTACTTCTGCAGTTGCAGCTTCAGTTTCAGCAGTTTTCGGCTTCAAACTAGGGCAGTTGATATCTTGCAAACCGTTCATCGGATTGACTTCATTCCACCACCAAAAGTTGCGGCTTTCAGAGGAGGTTCAGATAAACCTACAACGCAGTTCCAAAGAGGAGATCTTCTAGGCCATGCAAGTCAATCTTTACTTCTGCAGTTGCAGCTTTAGATTCAACAGCTTCCGGATTCACATGTGTGAGAGAGAGACCCATTTCAGCGCAGTAGAGAAGAGACTCATTTCTGCGTAGTAGAGAGAGAGAGATGTGATGAGATGAGTGAGTCCAAATGAGGAAAAGTCCTCTTATATTTATACACAACGTTGGTGGGTGAATAGGTGCGACTGTTGGGCTTCTGAGCCTACATGAGTTGTAGGTCGGCTTGATAATAATTCCACAATCAAAATAAATTCATATCTCCATGAATACTTATCGGAATCGGATGATCTTTATATCAATCCTACACCTCTCGACGAGAGGAATCTAATAAAAATATTATCAGCCATGAATAAGATGACCCACATGAAGTTTTGCCCTGGTTGCCAATTTTAACACTCCCTCTCAACCATGGAGAACTTCATCTGCAATCTGTCTATCGGTCGTTACTATTCATCCATCAAATGCATTGCCCTGTACAACATGACCCTTGCCCTGCTCTGCTTTATTCTGCCTGTTCTGCTTTGTCTTGTTCTGCCCTGCACTGATCTGTACCGTTTTGCTCTGTTCTGCTCTGCTCTTGCATTGTTCTGTTCTGCTCTGCTTTTGTCCGAATTATGAAGAAGAAGAAATGATCGAGGATGTATCATACTGACTCAAAGTCAGTCTCAGAGTATGTACCACTGGTCCCAGACCAGTCTCAACCAATTTGAAGTCAGCGTCATAGTGAGTACAACTCCACTGGTCCTAGACCAGTATCATCCTCCACTGACTCAAAGTCAGTCTCAGAGTGCGTACCACTGGTCCCAGACCAGTCTCAGCCGACCCGAAGTCAGCTTCATAGTAAGTACCACTCCTACCACTGGTCCCCGACTAGTATCGCAGTCTCAGAGAGTGTACCACTGGTCCCAGACCAGTCTCAATCGACCCAAAGTCAGCGTCATAGTATGTACCACTCTCACTGGTCCCAGACCAGTACTGCACTGACACGAAGTCAGTCTCGGAGTATGTACCACTGGTCCCAGACCAGTCTCAACCGACCCGAAGTCAGCGTCATAGTATGGTACAACTCCTACCACTGGTCCCAGACCAATATCGCAGTCTCAGAGAGTGTACCACTGGTCCCAGATCAATGGAGGTCATCCTAGCGTAGGGAGTACGGTAGATACAACGATGCGTCCATCGGTACTACTATGGTCCCTAACTTCATTTCCCTGCTCATTGATCAGATGAGAGGTACTTCCCATGAGTCCCAGACTGCATGGGTAGGAAGCCTCGACAGGGGAACTAATCAATCCTGTCCTCACAGGAGAACACATCAATCCTGCTACAATAGCCGTGGAGAACACATCAATACAGGCTGCCATGGAGAACACATCAATCCAGGCCTCACAAGAGAACTAATCATCCTGCTACACAGGAGAGCGAATCATCCTGTTCCACAAGAGAGCGAATCATCTTGTCCCACAAGAGAGCGAATCATCTTGTTCCAGTGTGCACCACCAGGGGAGGGTGAGTCACCCTATGGTCATATGTTGCTCCAGTAGGAACCGCAAGCCCTCAGAGCTCCCAGAGCTCAATGTATGCAACATGCAGGACCCTTGTACTAGGGTTTTTGCCGACTCCAAGTCGTTTGGGAAAATCACAAATTAGATCTTTCCTCGGGGCTTTGACAAGGTGTATCAACCTGTACATCATCTTAATGTGATGGAGCTTCCTTGCTCATTGACTTACCATATCCCAGATGATGTCTATCTGCTGGAGCAATTGACGAATATGGGATTTCTCAATAATCGAATCCCACCTCTGGTTGTTACAAAGAATCACAGTGGTATCCAATGTAAATCCAAACAGCTCACTGAAGAGCTTTCGCAACCAGACTGCCTCACACGAGGTTATGCAAGCAACAATATATCTTGCTTCGGCGGTGCTCAAAGCCACCGACTTCTGCTTCCTGCTCATCTAGGATATCGAAGCAGATCCCAAGGTGAAACAGTATCCGGAAGTGCTCTTACGGTCCACCACACTGCTTGCCCAATCAACATCAGTATATCCAAGTAGTCTCACATCTCCGGCAGTGTATCTTAATCCATGAGAGATTGTGTCCTGAAGACATCTCAGAAGATTCCTGGCATCAATCCAGTGAGGCTCAACCAAATATGAGCTCACAATGTTAACTGCAAAACATATGTTCGGACGGAGGTTCACCAAGAACATCAATGCGAATGAGTTTTTGAAACTCAGAGGTATTTCCCAAGTCTGGTCCGACATCACTACCATATAACTTCTAAAAGTTAAGATCCTCGAGGTAGTCACAGGCTTGCAGTCCATCATACCGAATCTTTCCAATATATTTACCACATATTTTCCTTGAGATAGGAAAATTTCCCTTGGCTTCTGCCACACTTCAAGTCCTTGGTCCTTCATTTCAAATTCAGAAGCCATCTCCCTCTTACATTTGTGAATGAGAGGGTTTGCACCTATTAGAAAGAGGTCATCCACATACAACACCAGTATGAGAGGCTTGTCATCTTCAACCTTAAAGTAAAGGTTAGGATCAACTTCACTCCTAGTGAATCCCAGCTTCATCAAGTAGCTATCGATCCTCTCGTACCATGCTCGGGGTGCTTGCTTCAGCCCATAGAGAGCCTTCTTCAACCTGGATACATGAGATTTTCAATCATAAATCTCAAATCCTTCAGGTTGCTCCACATAGACCTCTTCTTTGATAGAACCATGCAAGAACCCGGTCTTAACATCCATCTGATGTAGGTTCCATCCTTGTGAAGCCACAAGGGCTATGATCAAGCGGATGGTCATATATCTGGCAACATGTGCAAATATCATAGTCTATACCTCCCTTCTGGGATAAACCAAGAGCAACAAAATGAACCTTATACTTTTCCATACTTCCATTTGCTGCATGCTTTATCTTGTAAAGCCATTTTGAAGTAACAATTGTCTTGTCTAGGGTTTGGGAACTACTTCCCAGACATCATTCTCCATAATAGACTCTTATTCTATGGTCATAGCATCCTTCCATAGTTAATGCTTGATGACATCTGAGAATGATGAAGGTTCATTTTGTATGATCGTGCTCATGATGGTCAGGTATCCCTGATACCTGTTAAGTTTCTTACTTTGATGGAAGGTTCCTCAGGGTGCAGCATGTCCTTCAGCATCATCAAGTATCCCCCTAAGCCATGAAAGCCTCTTCCTAGAAGAGGAAGGCTCATGTGGATGAGGATCAATCGGATCCATGGGTTCTTCTACATCAGGCATTGATTCATCATCCTTTTCTTTCGGTTCCCTGGTGTCGGCTTCTTGAGAGCTACTCAAAGTCAACAGATTGTCAGCCTTGCTGAGAGCCATATCTTTGTCAAAGGTGACATCATGACTAATCACGACTTCCCTTTGATCGGTGGTGAACATTTCTTCAGGAGTTTAGGAACCCAATGCTTGATGAGGGCATCGATTTTGTACATATACGGCGGTGATTGCAGTTTCAGCCCATAGAAACTTTGGAAGTCTTTGATCATGTAGCATGGCCCGGACAACTTCCATCATTGTGTGGTTCTTCCTTCCCACCACACCATTCTGCTCAGGTGTATGTAGTGTAGTAGTCTCCTTCTTAATGCCAACCTCAGGTATGCCTGAGTAAACCAATTGTAATATATCGGAGGTCTTGCTTTGGCTTGAGGGGAATGGTCCCCTTTTGAGCTTTCCTTTGGCACATCCCGGACATACACCTTCTTTCTCTACTTGGAATTTGGGCATCCCTATTACCATCTGTCTTACATCGGGTAGAGCTTTGTAATGAAGGTGGGCAAACCTCCGATGCCAAAGTTCGGACTAAAGAGTTGTGTCACAAGACATGACACCTAGCAGACTTCCATCGACCTGATATAATGAATCAACACTAAACCCAAGAGTAAAGGCAACTTTAACATTATTTTTCCATATACATACCTTGCCATTGCTGAAGGTTACCTTGTAGCCTCTGTCTTCCATTGCCAAGATGGACACTAGGTTCCTTTTGAGGTCAGGTGCATTTAATACATCCTAGAATTTCTAGCCTTCTTGAATGCTTGTCCTCTTCCTTGATTCCCAGCTCTCCTCTTACCTTTGCTGTTGAATTTGTCATTCCTTTGATTGCCATCAGAGGGATTTCGAGTTGCACCACTGCATATTGTACCATGCTTCTCTAATCATGATTATCATCATGCTGCCCATGTCCATGATTTTATCCATCATAATGCTGCTCAAACTAGTGTGCATCATCATCGTGCTATCCTATATGTCCATGATCTCATGTTGCCCTTTATGTCCATGATCTCATTCATCATGATGCTCATGATCCCATACATAGTGACTTGCTTTATCGCAAATGTAACATCGTCATTTTCTTCTAGCCTTAGGTCCAACCTTTCCTTTTGGTTTAGTCCCGGAATTATTTTTTTTCTTTGCATGAGAAGAAAAGGCAGCAGGAGGACCTTTAGGCATGGGCATTTCTTGCACTTCTTCCCTTGTTTCTTCTTGAATGCATCTAGCCATTAATTCCTCGAAACCAGGAATTACATTATAGTTCAAAAGAGTAGTCCTGAACACATACCATTCAAATGGTAATCCTCCGAGAGTTGTGAGTGCCATTTCTCTGTCAGTAATAGTTTCCCCAATAGATAGGAGATCGTTCTTGATCTCGGTGATTCTTAAGAAGTATGCTTGCATACTTTCATCTTTACCCTTCTTGATTTCCCTCAGCTTATTTCTAAGAAACAAAACTTGATTTGCATCATTAACTTTAAATAAACTCACCAGTCTATCGTAGATTTCCTTGGAGGTGTCCAGTTCAGAGATGTAGGTCACCAAGTGCTTGTCGATAGAGTCCCGAATGATCCTCTATTGTTTTAACTTCTCCATTTTTTCATTTGTTCCAGGTAGCAGTGGATGCATTTGATGGAGGCTCAACAATATTGCCTCTCACATGATCCAACACTCCTTGATTCTCAAGGGTTAGATCGATAGACATCTTCCATCCGTGATCGTCAGCTTTCTCACGGAGCTTGTCTTCAGCAGGAAAGAGTGTTGAGGACCCCATAGTTCTTTTAGGATAGCCTTGCCAATATTCTCTTCGATGATTGCTCTTGCTCTTGCTCGGGCTTTGTCTTCACCTCAGCTCTGATACCATGTTAAGTTATGGTATGTTCTATGCCTATAACAGTTTACTTCTTTTCCTTATTATATTCCAAAGATTAGCAATCACACGTACATAAAGTAAAGTGCAGATAGAACATTAAACGATCGACAGAAAACAAGCCAAGACAAGAGACACAAGATGTGGCGGCTAGCCAGGGACAAACCCCACAATGTGTGGGAAAACCCTTTGATCAAATCTTCTTTTATCTTCAATAATTCAACAGAGAGAAATAGTACAATAAATATGATTCATATCAGCAGTAGAAAACCCTAGATTAGCATCATCAGCATTAGCGGCTTCATTATCAAACTAGGGCAGACGATATCTCACAAATCGACCGTCGGATTGACTTCATTCCACCACCAAAAGTTTCGGCTTCCAGAGGAGGTTCAGATGAACCTACAACGCAGTTCAGAGGAGGAGATATTCTAGGCCACGCAGGTCAATCTTTACTTCTGCAGCTGCAGCTTCAGTTTTAGCAGTTTTCGGCTTCAAACTAGGGCAATCGATATCTTTCAAACCGTTCATCGGATTGACTTCATTCCACCACCAAAAGTTGTGGCTTTCAGAGGAGGTTCAGATGAATCTACAACGCAATTCCAAAGAGGAGATCTTCTAGGCCACGCAAGTCAATCTTTACTTCTGCAGTTGCAGCTTCAGATTCAACAACTTTCGGCTTCACATGTGTGAGAGAGAGACCCATTTCAACACAGTAGAGAAGAGACTCATTTCTGTGTAGTAGAGAGAGAGAGAGATGTGATGAGATGAGTGAGTCCAAATGAGGAAAAGTCCTCTTATATTTATACACAACGTTGGTGGGTGAATAGATGCGACTGTTGGGCTTCTAAGCCTACATGGGTTGTAGGTCGGCTTGATAATAATTCCATAATCAAAATAAATTCATATCTCCATGAATACTTATCGGAATCGGATGATCTTTATATCAATCCTACACCTCTCGACGAGAGAAATCTAATAAAAATATTATCAGCCATGAATAAGATGACCCACATGAAGTTTTTCCCTGGTTGCCAATTTTAACAGGGATGGTAAAGAACCCCTTTCAAAAGTAGTGTGTTACCAACACGAATGAAGAGGGAGTTGCAGTGCAGATGCAGTGTTGGGAGAAAGGACCAACAGCAGCGCAGATGCAAAGGGAGTTGCAATGCAAATGCAGTGTTGGGAGAAAGGACCAACAACAACACAGATGCAGAGGAAGGTGCAGTGTGGATGCAATGCTGGGAGAAAGGACCAGCAACAACACGGATGTAGAGGGAGCTGTTGTACAGATGCAGCAGTGGCAATGGCAGAACCATGGGTAGCAGTACAAGATGCAGCAGTGCAGAGGATGTTGGGCAGGGAGGCCTAGCATTAGCACAGGTACCGATGTCGGATGATCGGAGTAATACTCAGTGAGGAGTATTGCTAGAGCACAACCCTCGCTAAGAGGGAGTGTTGATTTGGGGTAGCATTGGATGTGATCTAGCTGCAAAATTTGGTGGAGAGGTTGGAGCATATGAGATCTCCACTACCAAGAAAGGGTTTGGGCAGATTCTAAACAGATTAGGAGATATTAAAATAATTAATATTTTTAATGGAATCCCTAAATCTAAACCATAGTTTTAAAATTCGGCCGATTCGAAACGGAAACGGCCGAGTTGATCCGTTTCATTGCCCAGAAATGTGACTCGGTGGAGGAAACGGTTCAGTAGGCCGAGTCAGCCATGACTCGGCCAAGTCATTGAATGACTCGGCCGAGTCATGGCTGACTCGGCCAACTCGGCCGTTTCTGTATTGACTCGGCCGAGTCATAACCAGAGGCCTGTAACCCCATCAAAACAGTGATTTGACATTTTTTTAATGAAATTTTGAAGTGTTTGCTGATTGGTTTGAACTCCAATGTGTTTTATGAATTAGTTAAATGTTATTTGGGGTCCATTTCCTCCTCCCAAACCCTATTTAACACACTCAAATGCTCTCTACTATTGATATGCTATTCAAATTTCATGGTAATGTTAAATTATTAAAGTAAAAGTGACATTCTCCTTAATCTTCATTTTCATCATTTTACTTAAATTTTTAACATTACCATGAAATGACTCAGGATGTTTGAGAGTGGTTTCGGCCTCATTGGATTTCATATGGAGAAAGTAGAATTTTAGATTTCATTCAAAATCCAGCAGACTTATCAGTTTTTCAGGATTTCAGGATTGGAGGATTGCAATGTTTCCATTGAATTTTGTCATGTATTAAGGTATGGAACTCGTATTTAATCAAGAGCACCAATCCCTCTATATACCTTGATGTTAGTGACATTGGTTGTCGAACTCCTCTGGGATTCGCTCCCAAACCAGGAGCTTCTGAAAATGTCGCTCCCGCTCCCTTTTTCGCTCTCGCTCCCCACTTTCGCTCCTGCTCCCAACTTCCAAGTAACACTGAGCCAGATGATGTTGGCAACTCTTGCAGTAGCCAGCAGTACTGGTCACAAACTTTTGTTGTAGAGGCCATTTATAGCCTCCATGGTTATGTGTTTTTGTTTTGATCTCTATATCATCATCGTGTATGTATTGGACAATGCATTGGGTGCCATTTTGATATAATGGATATATTCATGAGCCTACTTTGATCATATGTTGTCTTCTATCTATATTTTAATGCTGTGTGTTTGGAAACATGAATGAAAATCTTTAAAATTATGTGTTTTTATAAAAAATAAATATTTAATGTATTTTTTACAATGACCGAGTTATTGAAATCGAGCCGGCCGAGTCGATACCGAGTCGGAGTCGACCCTTGGTCGAGTCGGAGTCGGAGTCGGAGTTTTAAAACATTGGTCTAAACTTAGGGAAAATAAAATATTAATGTATATTAATATGAATATGTGTTAGAATGGTCCAAAAGACATGGATCAAGCCAGATCTAATCTTAGTTGTTGATTAGAGACTTAACCTCGACTGTTGAGATGTCAACAGGAAAAGTATAAGACGAGGCTTGAGGGGCACTTGGAGAACACACTGAGGGAGACCAGTGAGTTTAATTTCTGGAGCGGGGTTTGCTGAGAAATTGAACCAATGATCTGGAGAGTAGTCAAGAGGCAGCAAGTACAGAACAAAGAGACGGGAGATCAACGCAGAAGAGGCAGACACAGAGCCAGAGGAAGCCACGCAGAGGCAGCAGAGACTGCGCAGAGCCAGAAGGGCCTGCGTCATCCACGCAGAGGCTGCAAGAGTGACGCAGAAGCCCAGAGAGGCTGCGCAGAGCCTTAGTAGGCTGACGCAAAGGGTTTCAGGCTGTAGCAGAGGTCAGTTGGGCCTACGCTGGGTTTAGGAAAGTGCTGGAAATTTTGTTTATCTGTGGGTAAACTAGTTTTGCACCTTGTTGTACAAGAAAATTGTTGAATAATAAAATCCTCCCTTGCTGCACTGGTTTTTCCACATTGGGTTTTTCCAGGGACATTAGTCCAAAATAACTGTGTCAATGTGTGCATATTTTTGTTTCTGTATTACGATGTGGTATCTGCAGCAATATTTATTTTAATGATTGTTGAAGTAATTTCATGAATAACTTATGATGAAATAAGTAGGAAAAGTAAATTAGTTGTTGCAGTGGTAGAATTTTCACAACTACAACATATATAAAACCCTAGAAATAGTTCAAACAAATATAGATCTACAAGGCATCTAACAAATTTCAAAATTCATATATTAGACTTCCACTAGGATTTCATACAAATCCTAGATATCATACAAGAATGTCAATTAAAACCAATCACAACTTACTCATTAACATGACCAACTTCCACTAGGGTTAGTTGCAAACCCTAGATTTTCAATCAAACATCAATCCCAACCAAAACTCAGATTTCAACAATCTTACGCAAATCTCAAATCATCATATTGTCATCATACATAAGAGATTTTTACTTCTACTAAGGTTCAACTCCAAAAACCCTAGAATTTCACAAATACTATCATCTTAGAAAGACAAATTTTGACTAGGGCTTATTTTCAAGCCCTAGGATTCAGGACCACCGACAAATAGGTTAACTCATACATCTAGGACTTCATCATCATGCATATGCATTACGTATTAGTCAAACCCAACTTCACAAAGATCAATAAGAGTTAGACATACAACAAACATGATTAGACTAGGGTTTGATTAAACACACACATACCAAGGAAATCATTTCTAAGACATTATAAGGGTCTTGCTTACACATTCCACCAAACCCTAATGAGTTAGGGTTTCAATATAGCAATCCCAAGATTACCAATATTCCAAAGGTTCGGGATTTTAGTCTTTATCATTCAGCCTTAACAAGTTAGGTTTTTCCTGATCATACCAAAATCCTAGACATGACATCATCAATAAAAACTTCAAATAACATTTCTTAATATCCCTAAGCAGTTTAGAGTTTCAGAGATTAACATTATCATACCCTTAGGTTAGGGTTTTCCAGAGAACCTATCTTGTGTTCTATAAAATCAGTTACGAATAGGAGTGGGGTAGATTTATCAATTGATGAATCACCCAGAACAAGAATCAATATGATTCAATATAGCTAGACACAACAATGTTAGTAATAGATTATCAATGATTAAACATTTACTATAAAGAAATCTTTGTTTTGTAGTTTAAGTCATACCTTTGTTTCTTGACAAACCTTGTCTTGGGTGGCTTCCTTCCATACTCCTTGAGTTCATGGCAGATGTCTTCCTAATCAAGACAATAGAGGGAGAATGGTGATTAGTATTAATATAATCAAAACTAAAAGAGTGCATGAAACAAAAAACTAAAAGGAAATAAGATACTTGTCTTTGGGAGTTGTTGGGGGCTCCCTCCAAAGCTTGAGGAATACCTACAAAACTTATAAGACAAAAGAAAAAGTCTTTTCCAAAAACATGTTAAAACCTTTAAATTCTAAACATCAAAAATACAAAATAGAATATCTAAGACTAGAAGCAATGGACTGAATAGTGTAAGTCCCTTGTATCAAATTCTTCGGGTTTGGCTTTCTTTAGATCTTCTTCTTCAACAACATGTGCTTGATCTCTTTCTCTCTTTTTGTTTCTTGGATTGTCAAGACAGTCACTCCTGTAGTGACCCTTCTTATGACATTGACAACATTCTACTTTGGACATGTCTACCTTCTTCTTTGGTCCTTTCGATTTCTTGAAGTTCCCTTTGTGATGAGCTGTGTAAGCATTTGATACTTCTTTAGGATTGGCAACTAGAGAGATCCTCAATTCTTCTTGACTGTAGGCAGTCCATAGTTCTTCAAAAGTGGGAGCTTCCTTCCAACTCTTGAGTCCTGTAGCAAATGTACCCCAAGTAGGTGGTAATCCTAATAGAGCAGTGATCACAAGTTCTTTGTCTGGAACAATGTCATCAATGGCCAAAAGATCATTTTTGATTATCGCTATCTTTACAAAGAAGGAGGCCATTGTATCTTCTTTAGTGATCTTTGTGGTCCTTAGTTCATTCTTCAAGCTTGCCACTTGACCAATGTTCTTAATAGTGAATAACTTTGACAAGGCTTCATACATTCCCTGAGCATGATTGATGTTGGCTATAAATGGGAGAAGATTGTCTTTTATTCCTTCTATCATTAGAGTAATGGCCACCAATTCTAATTCTCTGAATTTTACTTTGTCATCATCACTAGAGTCATTTGTAGGCTTCTTTACTTTTCCTTTGACCAAGTCCAGTACATTGTTCTTTTCAAGGATGAGGTCAATCCTCTTCTTCCTCGCTATCTTTACAAAGAAGGAGGCCATTGTATCTTCTTTAGTCATCTTTGTGGTCCTTAGTTCATTCTTCAAGCTTGCCACTTGACCAATGTTCTTAATAGTGAATAACTTTGACAAGGCTTCATACATTTCCTGAGCATGATTGATGTTGGCTATAAATGGGACAAGATTGTCCTTTATTCCTTCTACCATTAGAGTCATGGCCACCAATTCTAATTCTCTGAATTTTACTTTGTCAGCATCACTAGAGTCATCTGTAGGCTTCTTTACTTTTCCTTTGACCAAGTCTAGTACCTTGTTCTTTTCAAGGATGAGGTCAATCCTCTTCTTCCAAGACCTGTAGTTTGAGGCTCCTTCAAGTTTGTTCTCTCCCTTGATTGTGTTAGACATCTTCCTTGAATATAGTAGACTCCTTCCCTAAGATAATCCTTTTGAATGGTTCCTTGATCAAGTGCTTGAGATTGCCTTTTTCTTCTTTCTTCACCAAAGCTCTGATACCATGTTAGAAAATAAAAAAGGCAGAAAGATTTTCTTATTCTTAATAATTACTTGTGATGTTCTTGATTTGTTATTACGATTCTTTATGTCTTCTTTCTTTTAGTTCATCAAACAATTACCAAAGCATTATCACATAAAACAATGGACACCAGATGTAGGCACTATGCCAGGGCAAAACCCCCCTCGAGGAGAAAGCCCAGTCAAAATTATCTTCCTTTCAATAGTATTTTTGAGACTTTTCACTCTAGAAAAACACCAAACCTTCCCTCCACACCAAGTCAGCCTCCCAAACCTTCGACCTCCTTTCCAACAACTTCAAATATGTAGCAGCGTCCGACATTAGAGAAACTTGGAAGACTTCGATCTCCCAAACTAGGGCACGAAATAGAGAGAGAGACACCAAAATTTCGTTTTTTCTTCTCCTTAGCCTCCACCCAACTCACACTTCTTTTGGCTTCCTTAGACCCACTTCGAACTATTCCTGCTTCCTTAGAGATATCGAACTAGCTTGAGATGAGATGCTCCAAATGAATTCAACTTGCTTCTATTTATAGGCTTCAAGGGAGGTCGAATTGATGTCCTTAGGCCGACTTGATGTGGAGGGTACATAAATTATATTTGACTCAATAATAAACCATTTTACATGATTCAAAAGTCCAAGACGGCCTTGTTTAAAAGTACAATGACTCTATTGACTGAGAATAAATCCTAGAAGTCCTCAATGGGGACTTTGACCTAAAACACGATGACCCAAGCATGAAACCCATGCTTTAATAAGTCATAATAACAATAATAATTGTAAGAGTCGTAAACAGATGTATAGAAAACAGTAAGGGATTTAAAGCATGAACTTGTAACATTTTCAACAAAAACCTGACAAAATCAATTAACGGTACTCTTGAGGTACCTACCTGAACTCTTGCAGTTGAAGATGCCTTCGGCTACGCTGCTCCAGTTACTGAGAGACCGAATCCTCCCAGCTAGATTGAGCAGAGCCTGGCTGCTCAATCCAGTAAGCTTCTTAACCGAAGCTGACTGTTCCCCTGTGCCCAGAACCTCAGAACTCTCAAGCTCTTCCAATGGCTGATTCCCCTTCTCCTTCCGAATCTTTCCCTCTGGTTTTTGTCCCCCTTCGAATTCCATGTCCTGTGGTTTTTATGCTCTGGCTTGGCGGTGACCGCCCTTCCATCTGCAGCCACCGCTCTCCCTGGTGAGGACATGCCTGTGCTTACGCATCCCTTCCTGGTCTTCCTTCAAGTCGTGAATGAATACGCCTTTATGTTTTAAGCCATAAGGTATGTATTAATTATTCTTTTAAATATGACCATTATATGGTGTATACATGTAGCTTTAAGACATTATAACGTTTAAAACATTATACCTATATCATTATAATATTATAACGTATCATTATAACTATATAACGTATCTTTATAACTTTATAATATTTAAAACATATCACATTGTTTTATATATATTTGTTTTAAATATAACATTATAAACTTTATACTTGGATCCCCCCCTTTTTAAGTAATTACTTATATTAATATTTAACATTTATTTTATTAATTTATTAATATAATTTTGTCAATAATCTGGAACATATAATATGTATAGTCCTCTTTTAAGATCTAACCATGCATTAAGCAATATTGATGAATGAGTAGAACTTCTATTCCAAGAAGTGTCATGGTATTTAGCACTTATAATCAATTTAGTATAAAATACTAGTGCGGTGTATGCGACACATGCATATGTAGTTATCATATGCATGTACCGTATACCTGCTATTATGATTGCATTCTTTGTATTTATAGATGGGTCGTTACATACACTCCCCCTTCAGAAAACTTCGTCCCGAAGTTAGAGTTTTTATGTTATCTGATTACTTATGGTAGTAATTAGTACACCCTTCTTAGGTTTATAAACCGAGGTTTAAATTTTTTTATTTTAATATGAAGAGACTATAAAATTAGTGTTTTAGGTTTATGATTTTAATGGTCATGCCTTGCCCTATCCAGGTTCCCAAGCTATTCTAAAATCATCCTATCATTCCTAATCTTTTCCGCTCCCATCCTATCTGTCCTCTACTGGAGTATAACATGGCGTCAGTTTTACTGACCTAACCATTCATAAACTCTAATGTGACAGCGTCGGTTGTATTGACCTGATTCCCAGTAGGCATCCGACAGTCATCATCGCACGTTTAGGGGAGCGTGATTCTCACAGTCCTCCCATGACTCCAGGGTTCGGAGGATAAACGGTGGGCAACACCTCCACCCGTCCCAGTAGAATTAGGGCTAATACCCTATCATAGAATCACTTTGAGCTTTAATTAGTCTGAAGTTCGGTCATCACGTAGTCATCCTGATAACTGTTTATTATCTGCAATCATACACTTATCCATGCATTTGTAAAATGTGCATCAGCATATTCAAAATAACTCATGTATTATTCACATATGTCACTACAGTATAACATATTTTGCCATATTCTATGCATGTCGTTTGATTTTCATTTAAAATGTAATTATTCCCTGATTTCTATTCCATTGATCATATTGACATGTATAAATAAAATAGATTTGTAATATTTTAATTCCTATCAGAAATAAAATCATTTAACTGTCTTAAACTTTACTTTGACAACTATAATTTAGTAAGATCAACAACATATATCGTTGTGGTATCCATGTACTAGCAGAAGTTAATCATATATTATGTCACAAAATTTCACGTTTATATATAATCATCCAAAAATGGTTCTGAGTCTCTGATTGCAGTGAAGTAAATATATATTAAACATAGTTTAAAGTTCTTCAAAATTGACATAGATTAGGGTATCTTTGATATATGTCCTCTGTATTTTCCCAAGTAGCTGATCCAGGACTATACTTGCCCCATTGGACCTTAACTTGGTCCACCAGGCGATTCCTGAGTTGTCGAACCCTATGTTCCAGTATACGTAATGGTTCGACCGATACGACTCCCTCTTCCGATACCTGCAATTCCTTCCATTGAAGGTTATGAGATTGATCAGCTAAATAATGTCTTAATACAGAAACATGAAATACATTATGAATTCTATGCAAGTGAGGTGGCAGGGCAAGACGATAGGCAACAAGTCCAATTCTGTCTATGACTTTAAATGGTCCAATAAATCGGGTTGACAACTTTTTCCCTTTTCCTAATCGAATAGTACTTTTATTCGGTTTGATGTGGATGAAAACCTGATCCCCTACTTCCTACCTCCTATCAGTTCTGTGAGCATCAACATAACTCTTTTGTATATCCTGTGCTTCCTTTAATCGTTGTCTAATTTGTCTTATCTATTCCTCCATTTCATGGATTAATTCTGGTCCTATTATCACTCGATCTTCTAACCTGTCCCAACTTAACGGTGTTCTGCAAGGTCTGCCGTATAATGCTTCAAATGGAGGCATTCCAATCGAACTGTGGTAACTGTTATTGTATGCGAATTCGACTAGAGGTAAATACTTTTCCCAGTGTGATTGCTGATCCATAACATACATTCACAACATGTCTTCAAGTACTTGATTTACTCTTTCTGTTTGCCCATCAGTCTTAGGATGGTAAGCAGTGCTTAAATTTAGCTGAGTTCCTAAGGTTGTATGCATGCAAGTCCAAAATCTAGAAGTGAATTGTGAATCTCTATTAGATATAATCTTCTTAGGTACTCCATGAAATCTGATAACTTCATTAATGAATACTCGAGCTACGTCAGCGATATCGTAAGTATCTCTTACGGGAATGAAATGGACGCTTTTTGTTAATTTATCCACTACTACCAAAATGGCATTGTGTCTTTGAGAAGTAAGAGGTAGCCCAGTGATAAAATCCATAGAAATGATCTCCCATTTAGACATAGGAATGTCGTGAGGTTGTAAGAGACCCACTGGGTGACAATGATCTGCTTTTACTTGCTGACATTCCAAACATTTTGCAACAAATTGAGTGATATCACGTTTCATGCCTGACCAAAAGAAGGGTTTCTTGGTATCCGCATACATTTTCCCTACTCCAGGATGAACACAATATACTGCTCTGTGGGCTTCCCCAAGGAGTGTCTCGAAGATCCTTATTATCAAGAATATACATCCTTCCATGGAATCGTAAGATTCCATCATTTTCTAATTCATATCCCTCAAATTTAGATTCTTTTGGTTTTTTACCCTCAAGACTCGATCTCACCTTTAAATACCAGCTATCTTTTATAAGATGTTCCAGTACTCGTTGTCTTAAGTCTACTTTAATGGGTATGAGAGAAAATATCCGAGGTCTTCTGCTTAAAGCATCTACTACCACATTTTCTTTTCCCTTAATGTATGATATTCCGAAGTCATATTCACTTAGGAATTCACTTAGGAGGGGATACGTGGGCGTGGGTCTGTCATCAGCAGGGTGAGCGGTGGCTGCAGATGGAAGGGCGGCCACCGCCAAACCAGAGGATAAAGACCGCAGGACAGGGATTGAGCGGGGGATCGGGAAAAACCAGAGGGAAGAATTCGGAAGGAGAAGGGGAATCAGCCATTGGAAGAGCTTGAGAGTTTTGAGGTTCTGGGCACGGGGGAACGGTCAGCTTCTGTTAAGAAGCTTACTGGATTGAGCAGCCAGGCTCTGCTCAGTCTGGCTGGGAGGATTCGGTCTCTCGGTAACTGTAGCAGCGTAGCCGGAGGCATCTTCAACTGCAGGAGTACAGGTAGGTACCTCAACAGTCCCGTTAATTGATTTGTCAGGTTTCTGTTGAAAATGTTACAGGTTCATGACGTTATATAGTTATAATGATACGTTATAATATTATAATGATACAGGTATAATGTTTTATACGTTATAATGTCTTAAAGATACATGTATACACCATATAATGGTCATATTAAAAAGAATAATTAATACATACCTTATGGTTTAAAACATAAAGGTGCATTCATTCACGATTGGAAGGAGGACTAGGAAGGGATGTGTAAGCACAGGTGTGTCCTCACCAGGGTGAGCGGTGGCTGCAGATGGAAGGGCGGTCACCGCCAAGCCAGAGCATAAAAACCACAGGACATGGAATTCGGAGGGGGACAAAAACCAGAGGGAAGAATTCTGAAGGAGAAGGGGAATCAACCATTGGAAGAGCTTGAGAGTTTTGAGGTTCTGGGCACAGGGGAATAGTCAGCTTCGGTTAAGAAGCTTACTGGATTGAGCAGCCAGGCTCTGCTCAGTCTGGCTGGGACGATTCGGTCTCTCGGTAACTAGAGCAACGTAGCCGGAGGCATCTTCAACTGCAGGAGTTCAGGTAGGTACCTCAACAGTCCCGTTAATTGATTTTGTCAGGTTTTTGTTGAAAATGTTACAGGTTCATGCTTTAAATCCCTTACTGTTTTTTGTACATCTGTTTACGACTCTTACATATGGTATCAGAGCAATCCTTCATTTATATATATTATAGGTTTAATCCATATCTAAGTAATATATTCAAAAATATAAATATGTATAGTCCTCTTTTAAGATCTAACCATGCATTACGCAATATTGATGAATGAGTAGAACTTCTATTCCAAGAAGTGTCATGGTATTTAGCACTTATAATCAATTTAGTATAAAATACTAGTGCGGTGTATGCGACACATGCATATGTAGCTATCATATGCATTTACCGTATACCTGCTATTATGCTTGCGTTCTTTGTATTTATAGATGGGTCGTTACAATAATAATAATTCTTTTCTTTATTATTTTGACAAGTACATTACAAGATGACTCAAATACATTTAATCAAGATCGAACCTAGTTACATTTTCCAACATGCTACACATCATTCAAAGCATCCTCTCATTTCCTAGAGCTTTGAGCAGTAATACAAAGAAAAGTCAAGAAAAGAAAAAAGACAATAAGAGGGGTGGAAAAACAAAGGCCAGGGTAATTCATGTATCCACGATTACTCCGTCCTCACATCTGTATGCTCAAAATGTGGATTTCCTTATCATTGCTACCCTTTTGACAATGGCATATGGTCTTGAGACCTTTGCCCCCCATTCTTTCCATCATTAGTCACATGACACCTATTGATAAAGGGATGTACCAGGGACTTGTCTTTCCCCTTAAGGGTTGGGAACACCTAATAGAATTGTCCATTAGCCACTCCTACCTAGGGAGGTAACACTATTACATGATCAAAGCCCCAAATTTAGAAGAGAAATCTTGTATGAAGTGTCAATTCTCCCTTGAATAACAAGCTTGGTCCACTTAGATGCACTAATGATCATTGTACCTGATGGTAAAGATGCAACTCTGGACATTGTGTGTGATTGGCAAATGGTTTTCATCATGGTCTAGGCAACTTAATTGGCGCCCAAGTCCACTAGAGGAGCATTATGATACCCTACAGGTGAAGCATTGAGACCCATGGGACTCCTTCCACTTGCTGAGCATCATTCCATTCCATGGGCACCTACAACACCCCCAACAATCTGCACTTTGCCCCACATTATTCATGAGATGATGCACTTGGACCAGTGCACCCCATCTGACTTTAGCGGTGATCACATTGTTTGGTAGCTGATTTGAGGCCCAGATGAGGTTTGTCTCATTAATTGAGACATCGGAGGACTAGCAGCATCCTCAGAGCCCTCAACATTGGAGCAGAATCAAGCTATTCTATCACATGGAGACCCATGAGAGCAATTTTTGCCCCAAAACACATTTTGGGCCCACAAGATGATTTTCACTGAGACAGAGGGGCCACCCCCCATCATGATTTTAGAGGCTCTCTTCACGTGACTTGGCACCATTTGAGCCCAATGCATGCCCTCTAGAGGCCTAGGCATGCATGTCATCAACATTTTGACCCTCCTATGAGTTAATTTTTATGTTTTTGTATTGGCTATGAGGTTGGCTTGTGAACTCACCTAGTATTTGCCCATTATTTTATTTTCAAGGGGCTAGTAGGCTAAAATTAGGTCTTATTAGACACATAAATTAGAGAGACCTCACTTGATCTCTCTTATCATCAAACTTGTGAATTTCGGACCTCTTAGAGAATACACACTTGCTTCTTGTGGGTGATTTTGGAGATACTTGGATGCATTTTGATGTATGGAAGCTGATTTTGACATTCTTTGGAGTTTGTTAAAATTGGAAACTAGGGCCAAACTCCATGTGGGTCATCTTATTTATGGCAACTGATATTTTTCTTGGATCCCTCTCATCAAGAGGTGTAGGATTGATCTAAAGATCATTTGATTTCGATAAGTATTCATGAATTTATCTGCGTTATAAAACAATTCGTCAAGGTCGGCAAGCAACCAAATAAACCCCACATGTGCTAAACGTTTTAGTATAAATAGAGGTGGCCTTCAAGTCATTTCAACACACTTAGAATCTCTTCGTCTCTCTACTTGTCTTTGGGTTTTAGTAGGAGGAGAGATCCTAAAGAATAACGTTGCCCTGATTCAGAGGCCAGAAAGCCGAAACTATCGGAAAAGTCGGAACTGCCGGAAAAGCTGGGAAAGCTGGAAAAGCCGAAACTGTCAGAAAAGCTGGAAAAACAGGAACTGCCGGAAAAGCCGGAAAAGCCGGAACTGTCGGAAAAGCCGGAAATGCCAGAAAATCCGGAACTGCCAGAGAAGCCGGAAATGCCGAAATTGCTTGAAAAGCTGGAACTGTCAGAAAATCCGGAACTGTTGGAACTGCTGGGATTGCCGGAACTGTGGGGAACAACCGGAACTACTAGGAACAGCTGGAACTGCCAGAACTGCCGGGAACTACCGAAACAGCCGGAGCATCTGTCTCCGAAGGAGAGCAGCATGCAAGGGACAACTAACTAACATTGGGACAGTTGTATGGTACTTAGCAGCAAATACACCAAGCATGCTATGGACAACAAGCAAGCAAGGTGCAGCCAACACATAGGTCAGGATGGCAACATAGTGCAGCAATGGCACATAATGCAGTACAATGATGGGTACAATCATGATTAATGAAGCGTGATGAGATGTAGCATAGTGATGATGGGTGCAGCATGGTGCATTGCGGTGAGGTGCAGCATGGTGACGAATGCAGCACAACGATAGGTGAAGGAGTCACCTTGGAGAATTAGTTGAAGCAGCATGTCTTCAACTGATCTCATGTATCATCTGCTTAGAGATTATCTATGCTCTTATCTAGATAAGTCAAAGTGTTGACTTCTGTTGTAAATGTACTCTCTCTCTCTCTCTCTCTGTTGAACTATTGAAGAACATATAAGAAGAATTAATCAAGGGTTTCCCCACATTGGGGCTTGTCCCTGGCTAGCGCCACATCTTGTGTCCTCTTGTCTTGGCTTGTCTTCTGCGATTTATGTTTATGTTCTATCTGTAGTTTACTTTAATGCTGATGTGATTGCTAATCTGGAAAAGATATGGGGCTAACTGTGAAAATTGAAATAAATTGCTCTAAGCATAGAACATACCTAAAATTTTCAGAGTTATTTCTTGGTCTAATGGAAGGATATATTGCATGTTATCTTGTAAGTGGAATCTATTTGTTGAATATATTTTTCTTGAATGTCTAATGCATGGAACTATTGATTCTAGGTTAAAATTTTGTGCCCTAAATTGTTGAAAATCAATTTATCAAAGAAATTCTAAATGAGTGTTGTATGCATTACTCATTGTAACGTAATAAATGTTCCTAGTGGAGTACTTGGTATTCTCCATCAAAATCCATTTTTCCATTAAGTGGGTAATTGTTGAAATTTCGATAGCTTTCAACCTCCTTAGAAGGGAATTAGGCTTATCTAGCACATTCTTGACTTTGTATACCCACAGGACAAGGCACTGGTTCAATCACTTGGTGATCAACCTTAATTCGGTCCTTTTAAGGCTAGGGAGAAAAACTAGGGCTTGGAGCAAAAATTTAGGGAGGAGGTTTTTTGGTGATTTGAGAGCTAAATCATCAAAAGATAGGTCTAGGCTACCTAACCTATCAATTTAGTGGGCATCCACTCAAATTGCATCCACAAAATATCTTTCCCTAGGTGTTTCCCTAAGAGGGAAACCCTAGTTTCTTTTCCATCAACTTGAGGATTTTCATGAAGGTTTCATGAGCCTTGTATTAGCTTACATCCATTATAGAAACCTTTTCCCTCAAGCCTTAACCTTGAGAACACGTATTCTCATCGAAAACCTCAAAACCCTAGGTCTTGAGCCTTGTATTCTAAGGCTTTTCTTTGAGAGCGACTTGCTTATTTGAAGCCTTGTACCATTATTGTGTTTGTCTCTTGAATGAGCCCTAGTGTGGTCATCTTATACCTTACCCTCTGAATATCTTTCATAGGTGATCCTATCCTACTGGGACTCCTCCCATCGGTAAAACTCTGTGAAACGCGGGGGGTTTTGGATGAGGTGACATTGGGCCTCTACCCCATTGTTAACACTTTGTCTAACTTTTGTCTTTTAGGGTTTCCCTCTCCAAGTCCTGCTAGATTTTGTGGTAATATTTTGGCGTCGTTGCTAGGGACCAAAGCATGTTTCTTGTCCCCATATGACAATTAGATCCTTATTTTCTGACTCCATTCGAAGAACGAATCCCATGTTCTCAAGGTCAATGCTTGTAGGGTGAAGCAAGCATCTCTCAAGGAATTTTGAATTCACCCTAGCGACTCCCCCTTTGGTTGTTATGCGAAACTCGAGGAAATGGCTCCTTGGGATCCGCATGATGTTGACATTTATGAATTCCTATATATAGAAGAAGGAAAATGGGATATTGGTCATCGTTTTGACAATGATCCAATATATGACACTGATGATGACCTTATCCTTCCCTTATTTCCCTCATCATATCACTCCCATAATGTTTCTAAGGACAATGATGAGAATGATATGCTTGCGGTCGCTCTTCATCGAAAGTTCATGGGCTTGATTGTTGAATTCTCCATTCTTTCGTTGCAAGAAAGGATCCAATGGCACAAGTTGGATTCCACTTTTCCCTCCTCATCAGTGATCCTTTGTTCATGCTCATCTTATTTTCCCAACTCCAACCCGTGTGGCTCATCATGCCAATCTTGCCAAGGAAGAAGTGATGTTTGATGTTTGGTTGCGCTATCTCTTGATCACTCATTGGGGCAAGTTTTGTTACGTTAATCTAATAAGGTGTTGGTTACATTGACTCTATGACTATACATAGCTCGTACATAGTCTACATGTTATTCATAATAGGGTAAGTGCATTGCATATTGATATTATGTTTGCATAGCTAACCATTTTAAATTGGCAACTAGGGCCAAACTTCATGTGGGTCATCTTATTTATGGCAGCTGATATTTTTCTTGGATCCCTCTCATTGAGAGGTGTAGGATTGATCTAAAGATCATCCGATTCCGATAAGTATTAATGGAGTTATGAATTTATTTGTGTCATAAGATAATTCGTCAAGGTTGGCCAGCAACCAAATAAACCCCACATGTGCTCAACATTTTAGTTTAAAAGGAGACGACTTGAGAGTCATTTTACACACACACTTCTATCTTGATTTCTTTCCACTTGTCTTGGGTTTTAGTGGAAGAGAAATCTAGGAGTGGAAGCCCTACACGTTGGAGGAAAAGAAGGCAGCTCTAACGCTACAAGGAGGACAACCCTAGTATCTACGCAGTCAAGTGAGAAGCCCTAGCATCTACGCAGTCAAGTGAGAAACCCTAGGACACAGTCAAGTGAGAAGCCCTAGGATGCAGTCAAGTGAGAAGCCCTAACGCAGTCAAGTTTATGGGCCGTAGTGAGGGTTTGTTGTAGGTGACAACGTGGTAAGTAAGGGTTGTTCCAAGTGCGAATTGCTGGGTAGATTAGGCTGAGGAACAACATGGAGGCTGCCCTAGACAGCGTGAAGGGGCTAAGAGATAGCGTGGCCATAGCCACAATATGAAGGACTAGAAGTACAGTGTGGAGGCTGCCCTAGACAGCGTGAAGTGGTTATAGAGATAGCATGGCCTTAGCCACAGTATGAAGGACCAAAAGGAGACAACGTGAAGGGGCTGTAGGGACAACGTGGCCTTAGCTATAGTCAAACAAAGCCAAAAGGGACAGCGTAAGGAGACAACGTGGAGGGTTGTGATAGGAGCACCTGCTATAGGTGACAGTGGATCTATTAAGGGCTAGTTTAGGGTTGTTTCTAGAGCAGAAAAGGCAGCAGCCAGGCCGAGGAGAATAGGAGAAATACGCTGCAGTTTGTGGACTGATAGTTGGGTGTGTAAGGGCTGCCAGATACCCTAACCAGTCACCATATAAGCAGTAGTGAGGGCAGCATTGGAACAACAGTGTTGTGGACAACAGTGCTAGTAAATGGAACAGCTAGGAGCTTGGTGGAGCTAACATGCATGGGACAACAAGGTGACATAGTGTTGCTAACATGCATGGGACAACAAGGTGACATAGTGCTACTAAGACATATGGGATAACAACAAGGTATGGCAAGGCAAAGTGGGACAACAATTGTGACATGGCAGAAGGCACATGGTATAACAAGAAGCATGGACAACATGGCTATCATGGACAACATGGATAGCAGTGGCAAGCATGGTGCTGCAAGCACATGAGACATGTTGTATGACAACATGGTTCAACAATGGCACATGGGACAATAGTGCAGCATAAGGTGCGACAATCATGAGGTCCAGCGTTGTGATGATGGATGCAGCATGCTGCAACACAGTGAGGTGCAACATGATGACGAGATGCAACACAATGATAGATGGAGTCACTTTGGAGAATCAGTTGAAGCAGCATGTCTTCAACTGATCTCATGTATCATCTTCTTAGAGATGATCTATGCTATCATCTAGATAAGTCAAAGTGTTGACTTTTGTTGTAAATGTACTATCTCTCTCTCTCTCTCCTGAACTATTAAAGAACATATAAGAAGAATTGATCAAGGGTTTCCCCACATTGGGGTTTGTCCCTGGCTGGCGGCACATCTTGTGTCCTCTTGTCTTGGCTTGTCCTCTGCGGTTTATGTTTATGTTCTATCTGCAGTTTACTTTAATGTTGATGTGATTGCTAATCTAGAAAAGATATTGAGCTAACTGTGAAAATTGAAATAAATTGCTCTAAGCATAGAACATACCTAAAATTAACATGGTATCAAAGCTGAAGTGAAGACAAAGCCCAAGCAAGAGTGAAAGAGCAATCACTGAAGACAGTTGGGAAAGGACAAAAGGATCATTGGATTCCTCATCCCTCTTCAAATTCACTGAGGGTGAAATCGAAGAAGAGAATATTATCCGAATGGCGCAGCAGAAGCTTTTGATGACCTACCTAAAAGATCACTTTATTGGGAAGTCCAGATCTAAGGGTCGAAGGAAAGGCATATGCCTTGGTTGTAATAAGTTCGGCCATTATGCGAAGGAGTGCCCGAATAGCAGGGACACATCTCTTGATGAAGATAACAATCTTTCTAGGGACATCTTCAATGATCAAAGGAATGACAGGTAATGCAAGTCATCAAGGAAACATCTGACTCTTCAAAGAAATCAAGGAACCCCATGTATGAAGAATCAAATTTTGTTTCTAATAAGATAAAGAAGAGTTATCTTGTATTGGCCCTCTCCTTCAGAGTCTATGGAAATCTCGCTTATTGATTGTAGTGCTTCAAGGCACTTCATTGGATAGAAGGGTGATCTCTCTAATTTAGTAAAGATGGAAACAATCGTGGGATTATACTTAGAGCCGATGCCACCTATCCCGGAAAGGGTGTAGGGAATGTTACCCCTCAATTGAATGAGGGTAACTCAATTAATTTACGAGAATCTCTTTTTTGTACCTGATCACAAGAAGAACCTGGTGTCCATTTCGGCAATGGAAGTCAAAGGTTTCAGGGTGACATTCATCGATGGAAAGGTATGTGTTTAAAATAAAATTTTCTAAGATGCTTTTGAGTTCAGGGTTGGCAATTTGTATCAAGTTGCAGGATGGTCCATTGGGGACCATATCAGTCGACACATCTCATCTATAGCACTGGCGGTCTACTTATGGGGCCCTACCCGATGTGATGTGAGTCAGATGGTGACTCAGATGCTTGAATTCAAGAAGAGCATGAAGGTACATGTCTGAGATGCTCCAAAGGAAAATCTTACAAGGGGACGATTCCTCTCATGTAGCAGGTCCACAAGTTTGGAACAACCCGAGGGTTTGAGATTCATGATCGGGAATCTCATGTGTGCAGATGGAAGAAAGCCCTCTATGGCTTAAAGCAAATCGCCTCGGGCTTAGTATGAGAGGATTGATAGCTGTTTGATGAAGCTAAGATTCTCTAGGAGTGAAGCTGATCCAAACCATTGCTCGAAGGTTGTGGATAATAAACCTCTCATACCGGCACCTTTTGAGGATGACCTATTTCTGACAGGTGCAGACCCTCTCATTTGCATAAGTAAGAGGGAGTTGGATTCCGAATGTGGAATGGTAAACTGCAAGCCCGTGACTACCTCGAGGATCTTAACTTTCAGAAGTTATATGGTAGTGATGCCGAACCAGATTTGGGAAATGCCTCTGAGTTTCATAAACTCATCTGCGTTGATGTTCTTGGTGAACTTCCATCTAGACATATGTTTTGCAGTTAGTATGATGAACTCATATATGGTTGAGTCTCACTAGATTGGTGCGAAGAATCTTCTGAGATATCTTCGGGGCACAATCTATCATGGATTGAGATACACTGCCGGAAATGTGAAGTTGCATGATTATTTGAATGCTGACTGGGCAGGCAGTGTGGAGGATTGCAAGAGCACTTCTGAGTGTTGGTTCTCTTTGGATTTTGCTTCGATACCCAGGATGGTTCTCTTTGGGTTCTGCTTCGATATCCAGGATGAGCAGGAAGCAGGAGTTTGTTGCTATAAGCACCACTGAGACTGAATACATAGCTACGAGTATGATCTCGTGTGAAGCTGCCTGGTTGTGGAAGCTCTTCAATGAGATGTTTATACACATGATGGATAGCACCATGATCTTCTGTGTCCACCAGGGGGGATTCGATTGTTGAGGAATCCTATATTCTATGATTGCTCCAGCAGATAGACATTAGATACTACCTTATCTGGGATATGGTACGCCGATGAGCAAGGAGGCTCCATCGCATTGAGACTGATGTACAGGTCGCAGACATTATGTCAAAGCACCGGGGAAAGGTCAAATTTGTGACTTCCCCGAACGACTTGAAGTCGTTGAGAGACCTTCTTATGAGGGTCTTGCATGTTGCATGCATTGAGCTCTGGGAGCTTTGAGGGGCTTGGGGTACTTATTGGAGCAACACATGACCATAGGGCGTCTCACCCTCCCCTAATGGTGTGTTGTGTACAGGGTGAATGGCTCAACCTTCCCCTGTGATACCCTGTGGCAACTCAGGGACAGGATGCGTGGTTCTCCTGTCGAGGCATCCTAACCATGCAGTCTGGGACTCATCTGAAGTACCTCTCACTTGGCCAATGAGTAGGGAAATGGGGTTAGGGACCATAGTAGTACTATTGATGGACACATCGGTGTATCTACTGTACTCCTTATGCTAGGATGACCTCCAATGATCTGGGATCAATGAAACTGATTTGGGATCAGTATGAGTGGTTTGAGACACTCTCTTGTGATATTGATCTGGGATCAATGGAACTGACTTCGGGTCAGTAGAGAATGTTATGAGACATTCTCAATCAATTCTTGTTCTTGATGGTTCAGCAGAACAGAGCAGTGCAGGGCACTGATGGCAGAGATAGTACAGTCGGACAGATGGATCAGCGGATGGAGTTCTCCCTAGTTGAGAGGGAGTGTTAAAATTGGCAACTAGGGCCAAACTCCATGTGGGTCATCTTATTTATGGCAGCTGATATTTTTCTTGGATCGCTCTCATCGAGAGGTGTGGGATTGATCTAAAGATCATCTGATTCCGATAAATATTCATGGAGTTATGAATTTATTTGTGTTATAAGACAATTCATCAAGTTCGGCCAACAACCAAATAAACCCCACATGTGCTCAAGGTTGATTTGGGGTAGCATCAGATGTGCTCTAGCCACGAAAATTAGTGGAGGCTAAAGCACATGAGATCTCCAAGACCCAAAAATGGTTTTGGCAGAATTTAACCAGTTTGGGAGGTATTAAAATAATTAATATTTTTACTGGAGTCCCTAAGTCTAAACTTAGGGAAAATAAAAAATTAATGTGAATCAATATAAAACTGAGTTAGAATGGTCCAAGCGTCATAGATCAAGCCAGATCTAATCTTAGTCGTTTATTAGGGACTTAATTTTGGCCGTTGAATTGTCAACGAGAAAAGTATAAGAGGAGGCTTGAGGGTCACTTGGAAAACACACCGAGTTGATCAAGAATTCAATTTTCTGGGGCAGGGCTTGCTAAGGAAATTGTAGGAGTGATTAGAGTTGCAGCTGAGGGGCAGTGAATGCAGTAGCAGAGAGGCAGAGATAGTACCGAGAGCATCAGCACAAAAATTGGGAGAGGGTTGACGCAGAAGCAGCTAGAGGCCACGCAGAGGCAGCCAGGAGCTGCGTAGAGCCTGAGGAGGGCCAGCGTGGGAGACACAAAGGCTCCAGAGGCTGATGCTGGGGTGACGCTAGGCCAGAGAGGCTGACGCAGACCCTAGACGCTGATGCTGGGAGATTTCGTGGGGCAGATTGGAGCTGGAGCGTTGGATAGGGTGACGCAGTACTTATCTGGGTGACGCAGAGCAAGCAGAAGTGTTGCAGTGTTGCTGTGGGATTGTTCATTCAGTGATTTAGCCGGAATATCTGTCTTCGACTGAGAGGTACTACTGCCGATGACATTCTTTGTTGGGTGAGCCATTTCTGGCACCCAGATTGTATTTTGAAACTGCTTAATAATAAAACCCTTCGATAGCTGCACCAGTTTTCCCGCATTGGGTTTTTCCGAGGACATAAGTCCAAAAACAATGTTTGCTTGTTTTTCTTTCAGTTGATGATCTATATGTGTTGAGACTGTACTTGTATTTATTTTTAGTATTTACATGGTAAATAACTTGTTAATTAACAGAACAAATAGGAAGAAATAAATCAAAAAGTACAAGAAGAATTTCTAACAAATAGACTTAGAAATTACAACACTCAATGTTTTAGTATAAAAGGAGATGACTTGAGAGTCATTTTACACACACACTTCTATCTTGATTTCTCTCCACTTGTCTTGGGTTTTAGTGGAAGAGAAATCTAGGAGTGGAAGCCCTAGACGTTGGAGGAAAAGAAGGCAGCTCTAACGCTACAAGGAGGACAACCCTAGTATCTACGCAGTCAAGTGAGAAGCCCTGGGATGCAGTCAAGTGAGAAGCCCTAATGCAGTCAAGTTTATGGGCCACAGTGAGGGTTTGTTGTAGGTGACAGCATGGTAAGTAAGGGTTGTTCCAAGTGCGAATTGCTGGGCAGATCAGGCCAAGGAACAACTGTGTGGACAACGGAGTCTTAGCCGCAATATAAGGGGTCAAAGGAACAACGTGGAGGCTGCCGTAGACAACCTGAAGGGCTATAGAGATCAATGTTTTTAAAATCGGAACCGGTGACCGGACCGGTCCACCTAATGAACCGGTTTACCGACCGGAACCGGTCTAACCGGGACTGGTTTGGTCTAAACGAACCGGTTTTAAAAAAATACATTAAATAATTAATTTTTAATGAAACAAAACTATTTTTAAGATGTAAAACCATGATTCCAAGCCAATAGAGACAAAATATGCAAAGTTTGCTCATTTATATACCATGTAAAGGTGAATATATCAAAATGGCACCGAGTGCAATACATATCATCGACAAAATAGCAAAATACATAAGAAATGAGGCTCTAAATGGCCTATAAAGTCTAAAAACAATGTTGTAAGCTATGAGGCCATTGGCCTACTACAAGCCTACAGTGTACACATGATCAATCATCAAGTTCATAACCACTACTAGACACAGGATCATCATCAGGAGCTACAGACATCATCTGGTTCAGAGTCTGAAGATGCCTCAGCCTGATCTGCAACCTCAGTATCAATGCCACCAATGACAATAGAAGTGGACCTAATGGAAGCACGAGTTTGTCGACCTGCATGACTAGTGCCTTCCATTGGTTCTTTGCCTTTCCTTGATGCCGCTACTGATCCTGGTTCTGATGCCACCACATAATCTGCTTCAACCCCTGCTAAAGCCATGTCGATATCAAAATCAACCTCAAACACAGGTTCTTCAGTCTCCTCCACCCATTTTGATGTTGGATCAATATCGTCCAACACAATGGGATCTAGATCAGGAGTTTTGCTCATCATTTGGAGCTCTAATTGCATTTATTGTTTACCCCCAAACCATGAAATCCTGAAAACCATTAAGTCTGCTGAATTTTGAGTGAAATCTAAAATTCTAGTTTCTCCATATGAAATCCAATGAGGTCGAAACCACTCTCAAACATCCTGAGTCATTTCATGGTAATGTTAAAAATTTAAGTAAAAGGATGAAAATAAAAATTAAAGGAAATGTCACTTTTACTTTAAGAATTTAACATTACCATTAATTGCCAACATTGTTAGGGTTGAAACCAATGTTTTTAAAACCGGAACCGGTGACCGGACCGGTCCACCTAATGAACCGGTTTACCGACCGGAACCGGTCTAACCGGCACTGGTTTGGTCTAAACGAACCGGTTTTAAAAAAATACATTAAATAATCAATTTTTAATGAAACAAAACTATTTTTAGATGTAAAACCATGATTCCAAGCCAATAGAGACAAAATATGCAAAGTTTGCTCATTTATATACCATGTAAAGGTGAATACATCAAAATGGCACCGAGTGCAATACATATCATCAACAAAATAGCAAAATACATAACAAATGAGGCTCTAAATGGCCTATAAAGTCCAAAAACATTGCTGCAAGCTATGAGGCCATTGGCCTACTACAAGTCTACAGTATACACATGATCAATCATCAAGTTCATTACCACTACTAGTAGTAGACACAAGATCATCATCAGGAGCTACATAGACATCATCTGGTTCAGAGTCTGAGGATGCCTCAGCCTGATCTGCAACCTCAGTATCAATGCCACCAATGACAATAGAAGTGGACCTAATGGAAGCACGAGTTTGTCGACCTGCATGACTAGCGCCTTCCATTGGTTCCTTGCCTTTCCTTGATGCCGCTATTGATCCTAGTTCTGATGCCACCACATAATCTGCTTCATCCCCCGCCAAAGCCATGTCGATATCAAAATCAGCCTCAAACACAGGTTCTTCAGTCTCCTCCACCCATTCTGATGTTGGATCAATATCGTCCAACACAATGGGATCTAGATCAGGGGTTTTTCTTATCATTTGGAGCTCTAATTGCATTTATTGTTTACCCCCAAACCATGAAATCCTGAAAACCATTAAGTCTGCTGAATTTTGAGTGAAATCTAAAATTCTAGTTTCTCCATATGAAATCCAATGAGGTCGAAACCACTCTCAAACATCCTGAGTCATTTCATGGTAATGTTAAAAATTTAAGTAAAAGGATGAAAATGAAAATTAAAGGAAATGTCACTTTTACTTTAAGAATTTAACATTACCATTAATTGCCAACATTGTTAGGGTTGAAACACCCTTAGTCCCCCCCAAAACCCCTCAAACACAGTCAAAAACATGTTTTTTTAACTTTATGGTGGTTGTGCCTAAAACCGGCCGGTTTAGGACAAAACCGGCCGGTTTGTAACAAACCGGCCGGTTTTGTCCTAAACCGGCCGGTTTGTAACAAACCGGCCGGTTTTGTCCTAAACCGGCCGGTTTTCACCGGTTAGGGCCAAAAATCGGGCAAATGAAGGGCCTGACCGGGTTTTTAGGCCGGTTCGGACCGGCCAGCTAGCTAACCGGCCGGTTTGACCGGTTACCGGTTTTTCTGAGCGGTTTTTAAAACTATGGTTGAAACACCCTTAGTTTCCCCCTAAAACCCCTAAACCACAATCAGGAATACACTTTTTGCAAGTTTTGGTGGGCATGCCTAAAACCGGCTGGTTTAGGACAGAACCGGCCGGTTTAGGACAGAACTGGCCGGTTTGATACAAACCGGCCGGTTCCGTCCTAAACCGGCCAGTTTTTCACCGGTTAGGGCAAAAAATGGGCGAAAGGGCCTTTCCAACCGGGTTTTTTGGCCGGTTTAGACCGACGGCCTTGCTAACCGGCCGATTAGACCGGTAACCGGTTTTTTAAAACGGTTTTGAAAACTATGATAGAGATAGCGTGGCCTTAGCCACAATATGAAGGACCAGAAGGACAGCGTGGAGGTTGCCCTAGACAACGTGAAGGGGCTGTAGGAACAACGTGGCCTTAGTTGTAGTCAAACAAATCCAAAAGGGACAACATAAGGAGATAGCGTGGATGGCTGTGATAGGAGCACTTGCTATAGGTGACAACCACTATTTTCAAAACCGTTTTTAAAAACCGGTTACCGGTCTAACCGGCCGGTTAGCAAGGCTGCTGGTCTAAACCGGCCAAAAAACCCGGTTGGAAAGGCCATTTCGCCATTTTTTAGCCCTAACCGGTGTAAACTGGTCGGTTTAGGACGGAACCAGCTGGTTTGTGTCAAACCGGCCGGTTCCGTCCTAAACCGGCCGGTTTTAGGCACGCCCACCGAAACATGCAAAAAGCAGATTTTTGACTGTGGTTTAGGGGTTTTGGGGGGGAACTAAAGGTGTTTTCCCTCCAAAAACACCCTCTCCAAGCTATAAGAGACCCCTCTCACTCTCATTTGTCTCACACAACTAATTTGGAGTGTTTGTGAGTTTGTTTGTGAGCTTGGAGAGTGTGGAGTTTTTGCTGAAGTTGTCATCTTGGAGTTGGAGTTGGAGCTATTTTGGAGATAGTGTGTAGCTGTCAGTGGAGTTGCCATCTTCAAGAGGAGGCTAAGGAAGTTAGTTTGCATTTCCAGGTAAGGATTTGCACTTGATAATTCCTCATTTGAGTCTGCTGTCCATAATTTTTTTTTTATGTGTTATAAACTTCTCACTTCTATGATCTATCATGTATGCTATAAACTCTTTAGCTCTATGCTATCAAATTTTGTAGCTTGCATGTGCATTTGTTTTCATACATTTATCTTTGGTTTTCCATGTTGCTTAGCTGCAATTTTTTTTTTAATGGCAGATTTCTTTGCAAATTGTTATTATTTCAAGCAAACATGGCTCCAAAAGGAAAGGACAGTGCATGGGCTCATTGTGATGTAAGTGATGGAAAAATGATATGCAAATTATGCCATAAATCTATTGGAGGTGGGGGTATTCTTAGGTTGAAACAACACTTGGCTGGGATAAGAGGCCAAGTAAAGCCATGTGATGCACCAAATGCACTGTTAGGTCCTATTAGGGCAGAATACATTTCCAAGCTTGAAATTTTTTATGAGGATAAGGCTAGGGAGAAGACCATCCAAGATGACATTGCAAGGAAGAGGGAATTATTAGAAGCCATGAAAGAGAGTGGGTATGATGATTATGAGATTCAAGACTCCTCTTCTATCCCTTCCACCAATGACCCCTTTCACTATGTTCATCCTTCTGTTGGCCAACCATCAAAAGGAACAAAGAGAACAAACATCCAAAGTTATTTCTCATCTTCTGCCAACATTGCCTCTTCTAATCCCACTTCCTCCTAGCCAAGTTCTCAACCCACTTTGGATCAACATTGGAAAAGACAATGCAAAGAAACTTCTCATCAATAATTGCTAGATGGTGGTATGATTCAAATATCCCATTTAATGCTGCTCGCTCACCTTATTACCAAGCTATGTGGGACTCTGTTATAGCTGCAGGAAAGGGCTTCAAAAGCCCTAGTATGCATGACTTGAGGGGAGCTCTTTTGCAAAAAGAGATATCTTCTGTTGATGAGTATTTGGTTGAGTTTAAAGATTCATGGCTCAAAACAGGTTGTTCCATTATGTCAGATGGATGGTCCAATGGAAAGAACCGCACTATCATTAATTTCCTTGTTTCTTGCCCTCAAGGAACCATGTTTTTGAAATCAGTTGATGCATCTGATAAGGTAAAGGATGCAACCCTTCTATTTGAGCTTTTGGATAACGTTATTCAGGAAGTTGGGGAGCAACATGTTGTGCAGGTCATCACCGATAATGCCTCAAACTATGTTCTTGCTGGAAAGATGGTTGAGACCAAATATAAGACCATATTTTGGACTCCATGTGCTGCACATTGCATAGACCTCATGCTTGAGGATATAGGCAAAGTGGAGTGGGTAAAAAACACTGTAGAGCATGCCAAGTGCATTACAAAATACATTTACAACCACTCATGGGTATTGAACCTAATGAGGAAACACACTGGGGGCAAAGAGCTTGTTAGGCCTGCAATTACGAGGTTTGCAACTCACTTCCTCACGTTGCAATGTCTCAATGGTCAACATAAAAACTTGCAGAAAATGTTCCTCTGAAGAATGGTCTGAATCTCGATGGGCTCGTGACCAGATGGAAAAGACACCAAAAAGAAAGTGTTAGACACTTATTTTTGGAAAAGGTCTCTAGAGCTTGTGAAAATTACCGAGCCCCTTGTTAAGGTCCTAAGGTTGGTGGATGGGGAAAGATTGGCCATGGGCTACATTTATGAAGCTATGGATCAGGCAAAGGAGCAGATATGGGCAGCTTACAAGGACAGGTTAGCTAAATATGGCCGTATATGGGAGATCATTGATAACGGATGGAACAATCAACTCCATCGTCCTATACATGCAGCTGGGTATTTTTTGAACCCAAAGTATCACTATAAAAATCGGCTAGGAGATCTGCATGATGGGGAGGTCAGAGCTGGATTGATTGATTGCTTGGAGCGCATGGTCCCTAGCCATGTAGACCAGTTGGAAATACATAGACAGCTTACTGTTTTCAATATGGCAAGTGGTACTTTTGGCAAAAACTTGGCAAAGATGGCAAGAGATGTGGACCAACCAGGTAAGCAATTCCAATTTCCATTTTGTTTTTCTTTTCAAGTTAAAATTGTTTACGTTCTTTACAATTCAAATTATAAACTAAGTTACTAATTAATGTCTTTTTCTTTGCAGCATATTGGTGAGAGTCATTTGGTGGCTAGTGTCCTCAATTGCAAAGGTTTGCAATTAGAGTCCTCAGTCAAACTTGCAGTGCTTCAGATTGTGAGCGCAATTGGTCTGTTTTTGAGCGCATACACACGAAGAAGAGAAACCGTTTGGAACAAAAACGGTTAAATGATCTTGTTTTTGTGCAATACAACCTTTGACTGAGGAGGAACCAAATGATGAGCAAATCACCTGATCTAGATCCCATTGTGTTGGACGATATTGATCCAACATCAGAATGGTTGGAGGAGACTGAAGATCCTGTGTTTGAGGATGATTTTGATATCGACATGGCTTTAGCGAGGGATGAAGCAGATTATGTGGCGGCATCAGAACCAGGATTAGTAGCGGCATCAAGGAAAGGCAAAGAACCAATGGAAGGCACTAGTCGTGCAGGTCGACAAACTCGTGCTTCCATTAGGTCCACTTCTATTATCATTGGTGGCATTGATATTGAGGTTGCAGATCAGGCTGAGGCATCCTCAGACTCTGAACCAAATGATGCCTATGTAGCTCCTGATGATGATCCTATGTCTAGTAGTGGTGATGAACTTGATGATTGATCATGTGTACATTGTAGACTTGTAGTAGGCCAATGGCCTCATAGCTTGCAGCATTGTTTTTGGACTTTATAGGCCATTTAGAGCCTCATTTCTTATGTATTTTGCTATTTTGTCGATGATATGTATTGTACTCGGTGCCATTTTGATATATTCACCTTTACATGGTATATAAATGAGCAAACTTTGCATATTTTGTCTCTATTGGCTTGGAATCATGGTTTTACATCTTAAAAATAGTTATGTTTCATTAAAAATTAATTATTTAATGTATTTTTTTAAAACTGGTTCGTTTAGACCAAACCAGTCCCGGTTAGACCGATTCCGGTCGGTAAACCGGTTCATTAGGTGGACCCGTCCGGTCACCGGTTCCGGTTTTAAAAACATTGGTGACAACGGGTCTATTAAGGGCTGTTTCTAGAGCAGAAAAGGCAGCAGGCAGGCTGAGGAGAATTGATGCAATACGCTGCAGTTTGTGGACTGATAGCTGGGTGTGTGAGGGCTGCTAGACACTGTAACCAGTCACCATATAAGCAGCAGTAAGGGTAGCATTGGAACAACAGTGTTGTGGACAACAGTGCTAGTAAATGGGACAATTAGGAGCTTGGTGGAGCTAACATGCATGGGACAACAAGGTGACATAGTGCTAACATGCATGGGACAGTAAGGTGACATAGTGCTGCTAAGACATATGGGACAACAGCAACGTATGGCAAGGCAAAGTGGGACAGCGGTTGTGACATGGCAGAAGGCACATGGTACAACAACAAGCATGGTACAACAACAAGCATGGACAACGTGGCTATCATGGACGACATGGATAGTAGTGGCAAGCATGGTGCTGCAAGCACATGAGACATGCTGTATGACAATATGGTTCAACAATGGCACATGGGACAACAGTGCAGCATAAGGGGAAGCAGTCATGAGGTTCAGTATTGTGATGATGGATGCTGCATCGTGCAGCACGGTGAGGTGCAACATGATTACGAGATGTAGCACAATGATAGGTGAAGGAGTCACCTTGGAGAATCAATTGAAGCATGTCTTCAACTGATCTCATGTATCATCTTCTTAGAGATGATCTATGCTATCATCTAGATAAGTCAGAGTGTTGATTTCTATTGTAAATGTATTGTCTCTCTCTCTCTGCTGAACTATTGAAGAACATATAAGAAGATTTGATCAAGGGTTTCCCCACATTGGGGTTTGTCCCTTGCTAGCGCCACATCTTGTGTCCTCTTGTCTTGGCTTGTCTTATGCGATTTATGTTTATGTTCTATCTGTAGTTTACTTTAATGTTGATGTGATTTCTAATCTGGAAAAGATATTAAGTTAACTGTGAAAATTGAAATAAATTGCCTTAAGCATAGAACATACCTAAAATTAACATAACATCATCATATCATGTTCTCATGCTATAGTAGTTGCATTTAGACTAGACTTGCATCTTAGTATAGATTTGTTTTTTTGCATGGATTATTATTTCTATGAAAAACATTAGCGATTAAAGTATGCCTAGTGCACATGCTTCGATCAATTGTTTTGTGATGTGCACGTTATGGGTTTGCGGTCCCTGGAGATTGTTGGAGTTCTCTTGAACTCACTGTTCAAGTACATGGATCATGCGCTCTACGGTGAGCTCATGACCGTGTTGGAGCTAGATCTTACCCACCAAAAGTGGGTGACCCCATAGGAGATTTTTTCTCCTAGTCATTTCTTCCAGCCAATGTTATCGGAATCAAAACGATCATCGAACCGAAAAACCTTGTGTACCAAGAACCGGTCGGAACCGGATTGGAACCAGAAAAAAACCAGTTTACCCAAAATACATAAAATATTCATATTTTAAAGAAAAAACAGATATATTCATGTACATCCATATGAATCCAAACCATTTATACACAAATATGCAAAAGTTCTCATTTATACAGCAAGTAATAGTGCATATAACCAAAATAGCACTTAGTGCAAAACATCACTGAACCAAAAATGTTACAAACATCAAGAAGTAAGCTCTAAAAGGCCTTTATAGTCCAAAATAACATGCTAGATCATAGTATTATACTACATCCTACAATGCTACAAGCTAAAACTATAGCAAATCAATGATCAAATCATCAATCATCATCCTCATCTAAAGAATGAGTAGCATCCAAGTCAGCAATGGGATTACGACTTAATTCCCCTGGCCTTGAAGCTGCTACTGGTGCTTCTGATATATCTGCCTCTGCATCCTGTGGTGGTGGGTCCAAAGCCAGCCAAGAAAGGTCTTCATTGCCAAATGCTGCTAGTTGACTCTCAACAACCCATTCTAATGTTGGATCAAAGTCACCCAAGACAATGTTGCTTGTTTCAGGGGTTTTATTCAGCAATTGATTGCGCCTCAACCTAAGGTTGTACTGAACAAAAACCATGTCATTCAACCACTTTTGCTCCAAACGGTTCCTCTTCTTAGTGTGTATACGCTCAAACACACTCCAATTCCGCTCACACCCAATAACTCTCCATGACTCCAATCAGTGCTTCAAATCTGCAAAAAATGTCCCTTGGAACAACCCTACAAAAAACTCTCCAAATTCTTCTCACCGAACTTAGCTCAAAAAATGCAAGAGACTCGAATGAATAGTGTGAGTAGAATAAAGAGGGTGGGGGAGTTTAAATAGCTTTAGGGGGGGCTAGATTAGGTTTAAAATTTAGGAAAAATATTAATAATAAAAAAACCCAAAAAAATGAAAAAAAAATCAATTTTTTGGCCTACCTGGCCTGGCAGAACCGGTCTAGACTGGTTCGGTTCCAATAACATTGCTTCTAGCTGGCAACTAGCAACGCCTTATAGCCACCTTGTAGCCGATGTCATGTGCCATTTTACCTTTGCCACCTACATTAGCCATATGTTTCCTTGCCCATTTGTGAAGAGCCTATGTTAGAAGGAGGGCATTTTGATCCGAAAGAGATGTTATTCATTGTGCAATTCAGTGCTTATGCCTATTTTGCATTTGGGCATTTGGCATGGATTATTCGATGACTTGGAAGAAGAAGGGCTTTGACACTAGTTTTGTTCTCTCACCTTAAATGGGGGGTTAATCTTCAATCCTAGTCCAGTCGGACCTCCCCTAATGGCCCAGGGCTTTAGGAAGGGCACTACCTGGGAAACCCCAATTGAGATAGCATTGTCCTATTTTCCCCATTCCATACTTATCGCTTCCCTTTATACATTACGAGCCATATACTCCACTCCCATCTCTGGATCCACATGATCATGGGTCCACTGGATTCTAGCACATCCCCTCCCCTTGTCCACATATCTGGGTTGGGCCTTGAAACTTTTGTTAATTTTAAGTATGTTCTATGCTTAGAGCAATTTATTTCAATTTTCACAATTAGCTCAATATCTTTTCCAAATTAGCAATCACATCAGCATTAAAGTAAATCGTAGATAGGACATAAACATAAATCATAGAAGACAAGCCAAGACAAGACGACACAAGATGTGGCGCTAACCAGGGACAAACCCCAATGTGGAGAAACCCTTGATCAATTCTTCTTATATGTTCTTCAATAGTTCAGTAGAGAGAGAGAGAGAGATAGTACATTTACAATAGAAGTCAACATTTTGACTTATCTAGATAAGAGCATAGATCATTTCTAAGAAGATGATACATGAGATCATTTGAAGACATGCAGCTTCAACTGATTCTCCAAGGTGACTCCTTCACCTATCATTGTGCTGCATCTCGTCATCATGCTACACCATGCTGCACCCATCATCACAATGCTGGACCTCATGACCATGTTGTACACATCATACTGTTGCACCTTATGTTGCACTGCTGTCCCATGTGCCATTGTTGCACCATGATAGTCACTGCTATCCTATGTTGCATACTGCTGTCCCACTATTAGTGACATAGCCATTCCATGTTAGCTTGCTGTCCCATTGTTTTTGTTGTTGTCCCATCAATGTCATTGCTGTCCCATCATAGTATGCTGCTGCCCCATCACTGTCATTGCTGTTCCATCATAGTATGCTGCTGTCCCATCAATGTCATTGCTGTCCCAATTGCTATTGCAGCACCATGTCTTGCTGCTGTCCCAATTGCTATTGCAACACCATGTCTTGCTGCTGTCCCAATTATTAGCATTGCTGTCTTGGGCATATTTGAGTCCTCAAACTCTCATGCTGTCCCTTTTTTGAGGGTCACCTACAGCCCACCTTTTCAGCCGTATTAGGGTTGCATCTAGGGCACCATAGGTTAGTGTTAGGGCTGCCTTTAGACAACGTTTGGGCTGCCTTTAGACAACGTTTAAGGCTGCCCTTTAGACTGTGTTTAGGGCTTCTCTTAGATTTCTTCTAGGGCTACATTTTGGACAGCGTTAGGGCCTTTCTTAGACTACGTTTAGGGCTGCATTTTGGACAGCGTTTCTGGCTGCTCTTAGATTGTGTCTAGGGCTGCATTTTAGACAGTGTTTAGGGCTGCTCTTAGATTGTGTCTAGGGTTGCCTTTTGGACAACGTTAGGGCCTCTCTTAGACTGCATCTAGGGCTGCCTTTTGGACAGCGTTAGGGCCTCTCTTAGCTGACATAAGATTCCTCCAAGACTGCGGCTAGGGCATGCTTCCTTGACAGCATTTTTGACTTCTTTGACAATGTCTAAGGCTAAGGCATCCCCTCTAGGGCAGCTCCCTTAGTCTTATTTCCTCCAACGTATATGGCTTCCACTCCTAGATTTCCCTTCCACTAAAACCCAAGACAAGTGGAGAGAAATCAAGATAGAAGTGTGTGTGAGAAATGACTCTCAAGTCATCTCCTTTTATACTAAAACATTGAGCACTTGTGGGGTTTATTTGGTTGCTGGCCGACCTTGATGGATTGTCTTATAACACAAATAAATTCATATCTCCATGAATACTTATTGGAATCGGATGATCTTTAGATCAATCCTACACGTCTTGATGAGAGGGATCTAAGAAAAATATCAGCTGCCATAAATAAGATGACCCATATGGAGTTTGTCCCTAGTTTCCAATTTAACACTCCCTCTCAACTAGGGAGAACTCCATCCGCTGATCCATTTGTCCGACTGTACTATCTCTGCCATCAATGCCTTGCACTGCTCGGCTCTGCTCTGCTCTACTCTGCTCTGCACTTCTCTGTTGAGCTCTGCTCTGCTCTGTTGAACCATGAAGAAGAAGAATTGATCGAGAATGTCTCATACCATTCTCTACTGACCCGAAGTCAGTTTCATATGAGGAGAGTGTGTCATACCACTCTTACTGACCCGAAGTCAGTTTCATTGATCCCAGATCAATATCACAAGAGAGTGTCTCAAACCACTCATACTGATCCCAGATCAATGGAGGTCATCCTAGCATAGGGAGTACGGTAGATACAACGATGCGTCCATCGATAGTACTACTATGGTCCCTAACCCCATTTCCCTGCTCATTGATCAGATGAGAGGTACTTCTCATGAGTCCCAGAATGCAGGGGTAGGATGCCTCGACAGGAGAACTATTCATCCTGTCCACAGGAAAATGAATCATCCTGTCCATTGGTTGCCACAGGAGAACTTATCATCTTGGCCCACAGGAGAACTAATCATCCTGGCTCACAGTCGCCATGGGAGAACTAATCATCCCAACCCACAGGAGAACTAATCATCTTGTTCCATAGTTGCCACGGGAGAACTAATTATCCCGGCCCATAGGAGAACTAATCATCCCATTCCATAGTTGCCACGATGTATCACAGTGAAAGGTTGAACTTGTCACCTTGTACATAGCGCACCACCAGGGAAGGGTGAGTCGCGCTGTGGTCCTATGTCGCTCCAGTAAGTACCTCAAGCCCCCAGAGCTCCCAGAGCTCAGTGCACGCAACATGTAGGACCCTTATACGAAGGTCTCTCAACGACTCTAAGTCGTTCAGGAAAATCATAGATTTGACCTTTCCCGGGGCTTTGACAAAGTGTCTGCGACCTGTACATTAGTCTCAATGCGAAGGAGCCTCCTCGCTCATCGACTTACCATATCTCAGATAAGGTAGTATCTGATGTCTATCTGCTGGAGCAATCATCGAATACGAGATTCCTCAATAATCGAATCCCCCTTGGTTGTCATAAAGAATCATTGTGGTATTCATCATGTGTACAAACAACTCACTATTGAGCTTCCACAACTAGACAACTTCACACGAGATCATACTCGTAGCTATGTATTTGGTCTCGACAGTGCTTATAGCAACCGACTTCTGCTTCCTGCTCATCCATGATATCGAAGCAGAATCCAGAGAGAACCAACACTGAGAAGTGCTCTAGCGATCCTCCACACTCCCTGCCCAGTCAGCATTCGAATAATCATGCAGCTTCATATTTCCGGCAGTGTATCTCAATCCATTAGAGATTGTGCCCTGAAGATATCTCAGAAGATTCTTGGCACCAATCTAGTGAGGCTCAACCAAATATGAGCTCACCATGCTAACTGCAAAGCATATATACGGATGGAAGTTCACCAAGAATATCAATGCAGATGAGTTTATGAAACTCAGAGGCATTTCCCAAATCTGGTCTAGCATCACCACCATATAACTTCTGAAAGTTAAGATCCTCAAGGTAGTCACAGGCTTGCAGTTTATCATTCCATATTTGGAATCCAACTCCCTCTTACTTCTTCAAGTGAGAGGGTTTGCACCTGCCAGAAATAGGTCATTTCTCAGAAGGTGCCGGTGTGAGAGGTCTATCATCCACAACCTTCAAACAATGGTTTGGATCGGCTTCACTTTTAGTGAAACTCAACTTCATCAGACAACTATCAATCCTCTCATATTAGGCCCGGGGTGTTTTGCTTCAAGCCATAGAGGGCTTTCTTCCACCTGCATACATGAGATTCCTGATCATGAATCTCAAACCCCTCAGGTTGTTCCAAATCTGTGGACCTGCTACATGAGGGGAATGATCCCCTTGTAAGATTTTCATTCGGTACATCTCGGACATGTACCTTCATGCTCTTCTTGAATTCAGGCATCCCTGTCACCATTTGACTCACATTGGGTAGGGTCCCATAATAAGTAGACCTTCGGTGCTATAGATGAGATATGTCAATTGACATGATCCCCAATGGACCATCTTGCAACTTGATACAAATTGCCAACCATGAACCCATGAGAAAAAGTATCTTTGAAAATCTCATTTTCAAACATGTATCTTTCCATCGATGAATGCCACCCTGTAGCCTTTGACTTCCATTGTCGAAATGGACACCAGGTTCTTCTTGTGATCAGGTACATAAAAGAGATTTTGTAAATGAATCGTGTTACCCTCATTCAATTGAGGGGTAACATTTCCTACACCCTTTCTGGGATAGGTGGCATCGGGTTCAAGTATAATCCCAAGATTGTTTCCATCTCTACCAAATTAGAGAGAGCACCCTTCTATATAATGAAATGCCTTGAAGCACTATAATCGATAAGCCAGATTCCCAAAGAATCTGAAGGAGAGGGCCAATACAAGATAGCGCTTCTTTATCTTATCAGAAACAACATTTGATTCTTCATACCTGGGGTTCCTTGCTTTCTCTGAAGAGTCGGTCGTTTCCTTGATGACCTGCATTACCTGTCATTCCTCTAACCATTGAAGATGTCCCTGGAATGATTGTTATCATCATCAAGTGACGTGTCCCTGCCATTCGGACACTCCTTCACATAATGGCCGAACTAGTTATGTGCCTTTTCTTCCACTCCGAGATTCGGTCTTCCCAATGAAGTGATCTTTAGGTAGGCCATATTCCACCGCCCCATTCTGATAATATTCTCTGCTTCGATTTCACCCTCAGTGAATTTGAAGAGGGATGAGGAACCCATTGATCCTTTTGTTCTTTCCTAACTGTCTTTGGTGATTTCTCTTTCGCTCTAGCTTGGGCATTGTCTTCACCTCAGCTCTGATACCATGTTAATTTTAGGTATGTTCTATGCTTAGAGCAATTTATTTCAATTTTCACAGTTAGCTCAATATCTTTTCTAGATTAGCAATCACATCAGTGTTAAAGTAAACTGCAGATTTAACATAAACATAAATCGCAGAAGACAAGCCAAGACAAGAGGACACAAGATGTGGCGCTAGCTAGGAACAAACCCCAATGTGGGGAAACCCTTGATCAATTCTTCTTATATGTTTTTCAATAGTTCAGCAGAGAGAGAGAGATAGTACATTTACAACAGAAGTCAACATTTTGACTTATCTAGATAAGAGCATAGATCATCTCTAAGAAGATGGTACATGAGATCAGTGGAAGACATGTTGCTTCAACTGATTCTCCAAGGTGACTCCTTCACCTATTGTTGTGCTGCATGTCGTCATCATGTTGCACCTCACTGTGCTGCACCATGCTGCACCTATCATCACAATGCTGGACCTCATGACCATGATGTACACATCATACTGCAGCACCTTATGTTGCACTGCTGTCCCATGTGCCATTGTTGCACCATAATAGCCACTACTGTCCTATGTTGCATACTGTTGTCCCACTATTAGTGACATAGCCATTCCATGTTAGCTTGCTGTTCCATTGTTTTTTTCGCTGTCCCATCATAGTATGCTGCTGTCCCATCAATGTCATTGCTGTCCCATCATAGAATGTTTTTGTCCCATTATAGTATGTTGTTGTCCCATCAATGTCATTGTTGTGTCATCATAGTATGCTGTTGTCCCATCACTATCATTGCTGTCCCATCATAGTATGCTGCTGCTCCATCAATGTCATTGCTGTCCCAATTGCTATTGCAGCACCATGTCTTGCTGCTATCCCAATTGCTATTGCAGCACCATGTCTTGTTGTTGTCCCAATTATTAGCATTGCTATCCTGGGCATGTTTGAGTCCCCAAACTTTCATGCTGTCCCTGTTTTGAGGGTCACCTACGGCCCACCTTTTCAGCCGTATTAGGGCTGCATCTAGGGCACCGTAGGTTAGCATTAGGGTTGACAGCGTTTGGGCTGCCTTTAGACAACATTTAGGGCTGCCCTTTAGACTGCGTGTAGGGCTTCTCTTAGACTACTTCTAGGGCTGCTTCTTGGACAGCGTTAGGGCCTCTCTTAGACTGCGTCTAGGGCTGCATTTTGGACAGCGTTTAGGGCTGCTCTTAGACTGCGTCTAGGGCTGCATTTTGGACAGCGTTTAGGGCTGCTCTTGGACTGTGTCTAGGGCTGCCTTTTGGATAGCATTAGGGCATATCTTAGACTACGTCTAGGGCTGCATCTTGGACAACGTTAGGGCCTCTCTTAGCTGAGATAAGATTCCTCCAAGACTGCGGCTAGGGCATGCTTCCTTGACAGTGTTTTTGACTTCTTCTTTGACAACGTCTAGGGCTAGGGCATCTCCTCTAGGGCAGCTCCCTTAGTCTTCTTTCCTCCAACGTCTAGGGCTTCCACTCCTAGATTTCCCTTCCACTAAAACTCAAGACAAGTGTGGAGAAATCAAGATAGAAGTGTGTGTGAGAAATGACTCTCAAATCATCTCCTTTTATACTAAAACGTTGAGCACTTGTGGGGTTTATTTGGTTGCTGGCCGACCTTGACGAATTGTCTTATAACACAAATAAATTCATATCTCCATGAATACTTATCGGAATCGGATGATCTTTAGATCAATCCTACACCTCTCGATGAAAGGGATCCAAGAAAAATATCAGCTGCCATAAATAAGATGACCCGCATGGAGTTTGTCCCTAGTTTCCAATTTAACAACTTTGCCCTAGGAGGTTGATGCAGCCAAAAGAAAAGTAAAAAGCATATCATGGCCACAAGCAAGAAACAAAAGAAAGAAAATCATAAAATGCAAAAAATTGTCAGGGCACTAATATTAGCACATGGGAAAAAGTCAAGCATGAGCTCTACCCCTTGTCATTACAACCATCACCCATTTCCTTGGGCCAATATTGCCCTATCACATTAAAAAGGAACCCTTGCATGTCCCTGTTGAAGAATGTAACTAGTGTCTGTCTTCATAATTGTATTTGAGTCATGATGTAGTGTATTTATCAAAAGAAAGAAAAGAAAAAATGTTATTATAAAAGAAAATATATTTTTAAGCATGGGTTTCATGCTTCATTTATTTTATCTCTAGGTCAAAAGCACCCATTGAGTGCTCTAGGGTTTGTGTCTTGTGTCGAAGTCAAAGACATTATATATTAGACCCTTCTTAGGCTCATTAGGCTCATTGTGTCAAAGTAATAAGTTCATTTTTTTGACATCGGTCATGTAAAACCTTCCTACATCAAGCCGGCCTCAACATTTGTCTAGTCGACCCTCATGAAGGAGGTGCAACCACTATATATAGAGGAGCACTTCGACCTTGTGGAATTATGATCACTCATTAGCTCAATCTGAAACTTTTTCTAGTAAATGAAGGAATGCAAAGACTAAAGGAAGAAGAGATGTTGTCTCTACAATTAGAATCTTTGCTTAAGATGATTGTACAACAAAGAAATCTAATTGTAGAGATTGCTTCAAGAAATCTAAACTTACATACCTTTCAAGATGATTGTTTCTCACTGAATATAAATTCATGGCAATATTATCAACTCAACTTGCCAATATTTATTGGAGGATTGCAGTTTTAAATTTTTATCATCTATATATTATTAAATATGAGCAAATCTACATTTTCACTTGGTGGTAAATGATGTTATCTTTTCTTCTCTAAAGTCACGTCTTACAGAAACCTAAGCCGAGTAATCCATAACACCTGCTTTATGTGTATTCTTTTGGGGTTCCTCTGTTTTTTTTGGAGGGTTTGGCAATGTGATCAACCATAGATTTTAAATTTTACGATTCCTCCCAGTGATCTGGTACTCTCGATTGATAATTTATTATTCATCAAGATATCATCTATTATGAAATCCGATACCGATCCTCTCTACATTCATAATTTGACATTGTGATAGATTCCGACTGCTGTGGAGAACTTGGCACAATTTTAAGCTCTGGTCTTTATTTTGTTCAAAGTCACAGTTACAATCTCAAGGCACTAGGGAATTTCTGTAACTCAATGTCCACCTAACTCTGGAAAGCAGCCTAGCATATTTGATAGGGAATATTAGTGATTTGCATATGATAGGGATATTTAATTATTATTTACATGCCATAGGTTGATTATATTCATTATATTGTTTTTATGAGTAAGCCAGTGTTGTCATACTCTTCCCAGATTTGTGAATCTGGCTGAATCTCGCCAAGTCAGCTCTAGGCGTATTACTTGCCTTAGACCCCGCTGGCAAACTCCCCACTCTGCTGTCTTGGCTGAGACTTAGCAGATTTGCAAGTCCAATCCAGGCTCAGCCGACTCAAAAACAGCAGTCATGAAGATTTCAAATACGGATTTTAATATTGCAGTAGGTGTATACACATAAATGTACACTTCTAGGAGCATGGTGATTATGTGGTACCTCTTCTTGTATTTGATATATAAGAAACGTATACTTTATGGTTGTTCAAGAAGTACAATTTACATCTGATGTTAGCACAAAGCAATAAAGGTTCTGCAGAAGTCAAGTTACTTTTAGGAGTATGCTTTCAGTACCTGATGTCATTTGACACACATTATTGTCATGCTTGATGCTATATTTGTCAAATAACTTTGCTTTGAAAGTCATTTAACCAGTAGGGAAAGTCTTGTGCAGGTCAGGACATATTGCTGATGCAGCACCTCAGATATTTTAGTTCTTTATTTATATGATTTAAGAAAGCAAAACGATTTTATACTTATTTTCTATTCATTGTGCTCTTGTATAATAACCATGAGCAGCTACAAAGATACCTCACAAATGGAAACTTCTGACTATTATTGTGCCATCTCCTAAAGTTGTTGAGACTCTTGACATTTTTCTACCACCCTTGGTTGGTTGTGGAAGGTCATGAGATCTTCTCTCATTGCATGAAGCTCAAATATATTCGAATCTATGCTACATGTTACAAGAGGAACAAGCAGTGAAGAGTATGCCACTTTGCCCACTCAAGTAGACCATTGTTAAATAGAGAAAAGACTGAGTATCAAATTTGGGTCGTGCTGCGGTAGTAAGCACTCCAGTACAATATATAACTCACAAGCATTGCATAAACAGTGATTATAATTCGTTAATTATTGAATATAATGTGCACATCTGTGTATTTTCTTACAAGTTATTTTGTTAATCACCTATCCCACATACCAAGTGGTATTAGAGATTAGGTCTCTCTACCTCGAAATTTCTTACCAATTTACTAACTGCTTTCTTTTTGTTCCATGTTCTATTTCCTTCCACCAACTCTCAAAGTGCAAATCAAACACAACTCACATACAGATATACAGGCCTGATCTTCTGAATTTCTGCAGAGACTGGTTTGATAACATATATGGATTGGAATGTCATTATCATATTTTTTGTGCACAAAATTTACCATATTTTGAGTTTTCTTTTCTTTGCTCAGTCGCCAAGTATTTATGAGTCCTAGGCTAGTCTTTGCCGAGTTGCGAAGTCTTGTTGAGTCCTAGGCCAGCCAAGTCTGAGTCTGACAACTTTGGAGTAAACATCAATACAGGAAAATATTGTTATAGGTTTTATCTATTATTGTAGAGTAGTTGACATTGATTTCTAATTATCTCTATTATTGCACTTTGTTGCTAGTTCTCATGATCTTGTTGAGCATTTTTCTCCTACTTTGTTGAGGTAGTTCTCTTGAAGTAAAGGTATATAAGCTAGTGCTTTATTCAATAAAAATTAGCCAGAGGTTTGTATTCCTACATTTCATGTAGAACTCTGCTAAGGAGTGATTGGTATCAGAGATAGATATACATAATGCATACATGTCAAAAAGAAAACTGTGGAGGGTAAAGTTGCACTGCCAAAAGCTTAAAGATCAGGAGTTCACGAAATGTTTTACAAGATTGTGTCAATTCACATTTACCTACCTTGAAATTTGGTAAATGTTTTCTTTCATAAATTGTCTTCAAACACTATATTGTTTAGACTTCGAGCTTCTTTGTGACACCGCCTTTTTCTGGTGATTTTGCCAGATTTGATGCATTTTCATAAGTATGCTTTGGTATTCATGACTAGGGGTCTGCATGCCTTCTTTTGGTAGTCATTCATGCATTCAATGTCCCCATCCTAGCTTTTTGTTGTATCTTTTGGAGACATGGAATACCTCCGTTATGCTTCAATGACTTTGTCATTTGCATCACACTGCTTTATATGGTGTTATAGGTTTTTAGAAACTTATTTGATAGAAGTGCTTCAGTGGGATTCGAGCATTCTTCTGATCCAATTTGGGTTTGGGTTCAATCTTGTTGATCCACATCACTGTGACAGAGTTTCTTCATTCTGCAATTATTTGCACGACTTTGTCTCGTTTGGCTCTTGTAGGGCAAAGGTTGGTTTCTGCAATTTCAATTGTATGCTGTCTTATCAAAATTGTCTAGATCTACTACTTCCTACCTTATCACTCAGCAAGGTTTGGCATCTACATCATGCTACATCAGCATTTTCCTTCTCTCCTAAAAGCATTGGAGGCTTCTATGTTTGGGAGGAATGATATTGAATTTTAGTGCCTAGCCTTTGATAAAGATATTTAATTCATTATTTATATGTCATAGGTTGATCATATTCTTTATCTTGTTTGCATGAGCGAATATCAATGTAGAAAAACATGGTTATAAGTTTATCTATTATTGTGCACTAGTTGAGATCCCATCTCTAACTATTTCTATTATTGTACGTTTTGTGTTAGTTCTTAGGATCTTGTTGAGCATCTCTCCTAGTTTGTTGAGACAGTTCCCTTGATGTAAAGCCCTGTTGGTGTTAAGTTAGTGTTTTGTTTGATTAAATTTAGTTAGAGGTTTGTGTTCACAACTCTGCTCGTGACTGGTTAATACCACATCATTATTATGTTTTACATCACATCTATTCTATAGGTTAGGCCGCCATATCTAACCTAGTAGTTCTAACATTGTTATAAAATTCAGACTAGTTATTGTAAATTAATATAAATTGGACATCAATTTCAGGGTAGGTGATGGGCCAATTGCAGGATCTTCAGCATATGCTGACCAGGAAGTTGGTGCTTGTGGTGCAACAGGAGACGGTGATGTGATGATGCGATTTTTACCATGGTACAGTTTTATGTAGCTACATTTAGTGTATGGTCTCTGATCAACCTAGGGCTGCTCAAATGGCTCTTTTGGGTAAAATGTGTCATTTGATGTATGGTCTCTGATCAACTAGCGGCTTCTTTTTTGCAGCTACCAGGTTGTGGAGAGCATGAGGCAAGGTATGACCCCCGAGCATGCTGCTGTTGATGCCATTTCACGGATCAAGCGAAAAAATCCCGATTTTGTTGGAGCTGTGTTTGCTGTTAATGTTGAAGGAATTCACGCTGGTGCCTGTCATGGTTGGATTTTCCAGTATTCTGTAAGAACTTCAGACATGGAGGATGTTGAAGTTTATACTGTTTCCCCACAGAGTGTCTAATATTGAGTCGCATCTTATTTGAATCATGGCATGCTGTACTTGAAGAAGCAAAGGCTTATTATTTTACTTCTAACAATTTATGATGTGCATCTACCGATCAAGTTTCACTGTGAGTGAAGCTGGTTCTATGTTTAACTTGTAACTAATTAATCTAAATCAGGTCAGACTAAACTAGCTGTTGAAAGTCCCGCCTGAGTGCCCACAACTGCTGAAGGAAACTTAAATGGACAAAGGAAATTTTATGCTTCTGTGTAGTTATTTACATTGATGTATGAGTATATGGGTATCATTATGATAAAATGGAAGTCCTTTGAATTAGAAAATGTTTGAATAAAATTATTATGTAGAGCTCTGCTGAATATTTTAACTACTAAAATCAATGTGTTTCAATGATGGGGTTTACAAAGTATTTCACGGCGGTTTTGGGTTCAAGATGTACAACGGGATTTTTTGTTTTTCAGTTATATATACTTTAGTACCTGTAGATGGGATCTCTTCTAGGTCTCATCATTAAATTTCCTGGCAATGAAATTTGGAATGTGGAAAAATTCCGTAAAGAAAATTAAATAAATTTTATATAATGTGATATATTCAAATATAATTTCAAATTTGGTTGAAAAGTCCAATTAAATGTTCACATGAACATGTTAAGACAAATACTGTTTTTTTGTAACTTCATATTTGAACTATGTTCAATTAAATGTCTACATATGAACAAAACCTAGCTCTCCAAATCCTAGCTAGGGAAAATCAAGAAAACCCTAGCATCCAATAATATTCATGTACAAGGGTCACTCCAATGCATAGATGTCATTTTCTTCTCTTCTTCATGTTGGGGTTTTATCAATGTACGGTGGAATTTGTTGAGTGGGTGGCCCAAATCCCACTTGTGCAAATAGTTGCACTGCACACAATATAACAAAGATGGTTAGAAATAATTACAAAACATAAACATAATATATTGCATCCAAATATGAAGGACCAAACATGAAGGACTAAACATGTAAACAAAACAAACAAACAAACACAATATCAAATGGGAAGCAAAACTCTTTATTGATGGTGGATCAAGATGACAATGGTCTGCAAAATGAGACACTAAGGAAGATGTAGAGTTGGAGTAGCCCTTTCCAGGCCTCCAAAGGAGGCTCCTTTCTTCTCCTTCTATAAGTCCTCTGTCTCCTTAAGAAGTTTGCAGTTGCAAGTTAGCAATGTGCATGCAATCACGTTTGAAAGTTTGAATGAACTCCAACAAGATTTTGACAACATGACAATACAACTCTTCTCTTGCTAAAATGGTTGCCCAAGATTGTCATTTATAATCTTACTTCAACAACTTCATAGGACTAGTTCATTCAACAGAGGTTTATTCCATTGTGTGCTCCTCATGCTTGAGGGGAACATGATATAACCCTTGGAGTGTCCAAGTACTCGTCCTCTAGTGTGTGGGAGCCCAAAGAGAGCTTATTCAAACCTTGTACTTTCCTTTGACAAGATCTATGTGTTTTCAAGCACTGCATTTTATGGAAGTGTTGCTTTCTACGGATCCACATGATTGTCAAGAAACAATCGCATGGATTGTGTAAATCTAGAATCGGTGACTCTGTACAAATGGAAAAGGACTCATTTAATAAAGTTTGATCAATTGCTTACACAATGCTAATTAATTGTGTTAGGGAAGCCTTCTCTTGATGAATTAATGAAGTTTTTCAGTGATAACTTGTATAGTTGTGTGAGCAATTTTTAGGTGATAACAATTACAAAACCTTAATTTCCAATTTATAGGGGATAAGCCCTAACACTAGACCTCCAAGATGCTCCAAAATACTTGAAGATCAAGAAACCTTATCGATGAGAGAGAGAGAGAGAAAGAGAGCACATGTGAAGACTCTACAAAGAGAGAGAGAGAGAGAAAGAGAAAGAGAGCACATGTGAAGACTCTACAAAGAGAGAGACAGAGAGAGAGAAAGAGAGCACATGTGAAGACTCTACAAAGAGAGAGAGAGAGAGAGAGAGAGAGAGAAGTCAATGGACACTCTTTCTAGGTCAAATCTCATCATGGGAGTGAATAAAAGTGAGTGAATGAACATGTATGATTGGAAAGACTCCCTCCTTCCTCTATTTATATGAGAGGTAAGGGAGATTCTAGGTTCCGCTAGCGCTCTGGCGATTTGAATCTGCCTCCCGCGCACCTGTTCCTGCCCCCCAGGCCCTGCCTGGCCGGGCCTCTGCCCTCCTCGATCCCTCCCCGACCCTGTCTGACTCCGCTGGTCCCTGTCGTTGGGGCCCAACTTTCGATTCTCCCCTGTGCTGATCTTACCCCGCTGCCCCTTGCGGGCCTCTAATGGCCGGGCTCGCCCCCCCTCCTCCAGGCGCTGAGAATCATGAGGAAATATTCGCCTCCCTTTTCTCTGAATCAGCAGATGCCAGACCCCGCCCCTCTGTGACCAAGTTCATCAAAAAGCTCGATGAAATCCCTGAGGTTAATCTTCCTCCTTCTCTTCCAAGGAAGTCTGCAATAACTCTTGCGGAAAGAGGTTTAGTAGGCCAGTTCACTGGCCTTTGGCCCTCTCCGAGATCAGTTCAGAAATGGGTAGAGCGCAACTGGAGCGCGATGATACAAGGGAAGATCGCCATCAGATTCTGTGGACGTGGATACTATACATTTCTTTTCGAATCGAAAGAAGACAAGAACCTCATCTTCAGAAACGGCCCTTACTTCATGGATTCAAGAGGACTTTACCTGAATAGATGGACTCCGGACTTTGATCCGGAAATGGATATTCCAAATGCAGTTCCAGTATGGGTTCGGCTTCCTCACCTGCCGCTTCATTGCTGGGGAGATGAATCAGTAAAGGCAATAGGAAACGCAGTAGGTAAATACATTGACAGATCTGAGCCAAGGGAGAACATGCATGCGTGTGCGAGGATCTGTGTGGAAGTAGATCTTGGGAAAGGTCTGCCGGAAGCCATCAAGATCAAGGTGGATCAATGGACCCACATCCAGCAGCTGGACTACGAGCAGCTTCCCTTCAAATGCAAGGTATGTCACGAGTATGGTCATTTTGCAAATAGATGTAGCAAGTCCAAAAAAAATGATGAATCTGCTGATAATGAAGAAAATCCTGAGGGCTCATGGGAACCAGTAAAAAGGAAAAAGCCTTCCCCCACCCAAGGACCCAACTCCAAAACCCCTCCAGAATCCCTCCCCTCTCCTCCTCCTCCCCCCTCCAGCTCAGCTTTTCCCTCATCCTCCAACCCCTTCGAATCCTTGTCTGCCGAAGAACCTTCCTCCCCTCCCTCTTCCCCCCGTGCTGCTCCCTCTTCCCCCCGCACGATCCTTCCCCCTTCCCCTCCTCCTATCGTTGAGAGAATCCTTACCAGAAACAAATCGAAAGAAGCTAGTCAATCCACAAACCCTTCGAGAAAACCTGGCAGAAAGTCAAATAAAAAGCTCAGGGATGAAACAGCGGCAAAAGAGATGGCAACGGGAGCGCAACAACCAATGGATTCATACTTAGGCAAGCTAAAAGGGAGTGGAGAAAAAGTAAAGGAGAAGAGTGGACCTCACCCAACAAACGGTAAATAATGATTTTGGTCTCTTGGAATTGTAGAGGGATGGGCTCTTCCTTAAAACTAAAAGCAATCAGGGATTTATTAAAGCAAGAGCAGCCAGACCTTCTCCTCATCCAGGAGACCAAAATTACTGAACAGGACTTTCAAAAACAACTACAAAATTCCAAAAACTTCACAGGGGTATCAATCGGCTCAGAAGGTGCTTCAGGAGGAATAGGAACAATATGGAACAAGAACAAATGGGAAATCATCAATTCCCAATTTTGCAACTGGTGGGTCAGAACAGACTTGAAAAACAAAGGAAATCAGGAAATCTACTATATCTACAACATATATGCCCCAAACCACTATAGGGACAAAGGCCGCTGTTGGGACACTATAGCCTCAGATCTACAATCAGTGCAAAACAGGAATATAATAATGGGAGGAGACATGAATGTAATAAGAAATGTGGATGAAAAGCTAGGAGGAAACTACCATGCAGACCCCTCAAGAGACATGCTAGAAACAATAATACAGTCCCACAATCTGATGGACATCCCCCCATCTAATGGGAAATACACATGGAGTAATAAAAGATCTGGCCACCACAATATCAAAGAGAGATTGGATAGATTTTTGATACAGGAAGGAATTGCAGCAAGTTACCAGTCCATTAAGAGTCAAATAATTCATGCATCGGCCTCAGATCACAAGCCTGTGCTTCTAAATTTGGACAAAGGCAGAAACTTGGGGCCACTCCCCTTCAAATATAATAAAACTTGGGATCTTCAAGAAGCTTTCCGCTCCCTCATTCAAAACCAGTGGGCCAAGGAGGTAATCGGATCGCCCTACTATATCTGGGAAACGAAACTAAAAAACCTAAGAGCAGTAATCAAACAGTGGGCTAAGGAAGCAGCGACCTTGGAAAATAAAAAAAAATCAGATCTACTCACGAAGTTGGAGCAGTGGCATAAAGATAAAGAGAATTTACAAAACACCAGTGAAGACATAGAGCAGGAAAAAGAAATGTATAGGGAACTCTACCGACAAAATAGAGTAGAGGAAGAGGACCAAAGACAGAAATCCCGGTGCCTTTGGCTGAAAGCCGGAGACAAAAATACATCCTTTTTCCACAACAACATCAAACTCAGGAGAGCAGGAAATCAGATAGAGAAAATAGAGGCCGAAGGAGAAGAGATCATCGACCAAGAAGAAATTAAAGAAGCAGCTTTCAATCACTTTAAATCCCTTCTCTCCGCTGCTCCTCAGCAAACGGACAACTCTGAATTCCTTAGTGCAGTTGAGAGTAAAATATCAGACACTCAAAACAAAGAGTTGGACCAGGACATTACAGAAGAGGAAATTCGCGCTGCCACCTTCAGTATGCAGCAGGATAAGGCCTCGGGTCCGGATGGGTTCACGGTTGCCTTCTATCGAAATCATTGGGAAACAATCAAAAAAGACTTTGTGCGGATGGTAAAGAATGTTTTCAAAAACCATAAGCTGGGAGAAAACACCAAGTCTTCCCATATTGCCCTGATCCCTAAGGAAGTGAATCCTCTCTCGTTTGACAGGTTCCGCCCCATATCCTTATGTAATGTCTCTTACAAGATTGTAACAAAAATTCTAGCCAATAGGCTAAAAAAACTCCTCCCTCTCTTAATATCTGAAAACCAGGGAGGCTTTGTCCCTAACAGGCAAATAACCGACAATGTCATATTGATTCAGGAAGCTATCCACAGCAGCCTAAACAGAGGAGAAAGAGGGATGATAATCAAACTCGACATGGCAAACGCTTTTGATAGAGTTGACCACTCCTTCCTAACAGCAGCACTAAAAAAATTTGGGATCTCAGAAAACTTCATAAGCATTATCAATGGGTGCATCTCCAACCCTTGGACCGCTCCCCTGATTAATGGTCGCCCCAGCAAATATTTTAGAAGCTCCAGGGGACTGAGACAAGGATGTCCTCTCTCCCCATTCTTATACATCATAATGGCTGAGACTTTGAGTATTCATCTAGAATCTCTTCGCAGACAAAAAGAGATCACTGGAATCTGTATAGAAAGAGGGATCAAAGAGATCAACCACTCGCTCTTCGCTGATGACACACTTCTCATTGGGGGAGCCTCCAGCTTAATAGCAAAAAGATTCAAGAAAGTGTTGGATGCCTTTTTAGCAGTTTCAGGAGGGAAGTTGAACAATAGAAAATGCAAGATATATACTTGGAATGTCCCCCTTCAAATACAACAAAGAATATCATTAATTCTGGACATTCCAGTGCAAAGAAATTGGAACTTCTTCTCTTATTTAGGTCTGCCTCTTGCTAAAGAAACAGTTAAGGCGGAGATCTGGATCAAACATATAGAAAAGATGAGAGGCCTTCTTCAGAGTTGGGGAGTGTCTTGGCTCAATTTGGCAGGCAGAACGATCCTTATCAAGTCCATCCTCTCAGCACTTCCAATCTATCAATATGCGGTCATCATGGCCCCGGCCAGTATTCATAAACATATGGAACTCATCATGCGAAGTTTTCTATGGCAGGGAGGAAAGCAGGAGACCAAAAAATTTAGTCTTGTGAAATGGGACCAGGTAACCAGGAGGCCTTTCCATTAAAATCCCAAGTCTCTCCAATCGGGCTTTGGGTTTTAAATTGATCTGGAGAATTCTCTCTGGCAAAGGTTCGTGGTGGGTGGAGGTCATCAAAAGGAAATATCTTAGAAACACGAACTCTAATCTTCTTACTGAATCAATAGTTGACAGACCCTGCACACCGGTATGGAAACTCATCAAAAAAGTGCTCCCCCAATTCCGAGAAAACACATCCAAACTTCCTGGAAATGGTAAGGACACTAATATTTGGTCAGATAGAATTATGGGCTCTAAGCCGAGAAACCTTCTTCAAGCCTTCAGACCTTTGCAGGTATGGATGGAAGAAAGAAATTTAACCACCTTGTTCGACATATCAATATGGAACCAAAACAAATGGCAGGATTGGAAGGATCTTCAAACCCCCATTGACCTCAGAGATCTTTGGTCTAATCTCAAGGCCTCTCTCTCTGGCTCCGCGCCTTTCAATATTGGGATTGAGGACAAGTATATTTGGGACTCCAGTGGAGGGAAATACACGGTAAAAGAGGGATACAAAACATTGCAGGCCACAACTCTCTCAGCAAACTGGAACCTCTACACAACTGTCTAGAAAACAGAGTGTCTTCCAAAGATTAAACATTTCAATTGGACCCTCCTGAAAGGCAAGATACTAACTGCTGAGAACTTAAGGAAAAGAGGAATCTTGGGTCCTTCAATGTGCTGCTTCTGTCGAGCAGAGGAGGAAAACATACAACACATTTTCTTACTCTGCCCCTTCGCTCAGAGCTGCTGGAAGCAGGTGACAAGTCCCATGGAAATTAGCGAAAGTTTTGACCAGATCACCTCTCTCCAGAAAAATTGGGGGAAATGTTACCCCTTTCCCAGGAAAGGCAAACACAACATCAGTAGAATGTGGAATTGTATTCCAGCCACTCTATGCTGGCATCTCTGGCTTGCCAGGAACAACTATGTCTTCAATGACAAAAAGCCCAATATGGCCAGTATCCTTGCTAAAACAACTGCCACCATCTCAGAAACAATAAGCACAAACGTCATAGCCCTTCCAGATCAATCAAGCTGGCATCAAGAAGAGATGGACTGGTACAACAAATTCAGTCTCAGTCACACCAAAAATCAATATCTCCAAGCAAAAGCCCACAAGAAAAGGACGCACTGGAAACTCAGAGGATCCAAGGAAGAGGTTAATAAGTGGATCCTAGATCAGAAGCGCCCTACACTTCATTTCGATGGCACATCCAAAAATAATCCAGGCAAAGCTGGAGCAGGGGGCATCATTAAAAATCATAATGGGGAAACTATTCTAAGCTATGAATGGGGCCTGGGGAAAGTCTCCAACAATGTGGCTGAAGCATACAGTCTTCTTCTCGGCACCTCTATTTTGAATAGAATGGGAATCAGGAACGCAATCATTCTAGGGGACTCGGCCATTGTCATCGCTGCCTTGGTTTCGGGAATGGAGTTTAACAAAGCAGCCCTTAACACCATAAAACAGAGGATTCAGGACAATCTCAAGAATATGGAAGAAACAATGTTTAAGCACGTCTTAAGAGAAAATAACACTGAAGCGGATTGTTTTGCCTCCAAGGCAGTCAGCAGACAGGTTGGACAGATCAGAGAAAATGAGCGCATATACATCAAGGCAATCCCATAGCAGAATAAGCTGTCAGACATCCCCTCTGAACAACAACCGCAGAATATCTCTGAGAACAAGTCATATCAGCTGTCATACTCCTCTCGACTTTCCCTCCCGCAATACAGATAAGCCACTCCCAATCTGTCCCATCGTAACCTGTGTAATTTTTCGCCTCCATTTCGCATCCTGGCCTGCTCCAAAGACCCGATCATCCCATGCTCCACGTGATTCCCTCCCTCGGAAATCTGGTAAGTGTCCCCTCTCAATCCGCATCGACTGCATCAAGGATCCTTTGAATGAACCGGAGCCTGCCCAAATCCTTGAAAAAATCTCGCATCCCCAGCACGCTCAGCCTTCCTTGATGATATATACTTCCCCTCCCCCCCTCGATCATCTCAGAACTCTTTCGCCCTCTCAGAAGCAGAGCAGAGAAGCAGTGCCCGGCTCCCTGCACTTAGAAGTCCTCATTTATAGAAGCAGTAAGCAGCTCGGTTCTTTCAAGTATCCTTCGCCATACATTCGGATCTTGAGGCTCTACATCAAGCGAGGCAGCCCCCAAAGCAGCATCGAAGTGCGCTTTTCTTCAAAAGCTCACAGGTATAACTTGTGTTTTTTTCAGGCTCTCTTATCGCTGACTCTTCTCTTCTTTAAGGCTGTCTTCCTAGCCATGGCAGAGCCTTCTGAAAATAGAATGCAGAACGAGGCTCAGGAAGGCCGAGATCATCCGGAGAATCCACTGGATCGTGTGCTCGGCAACAATACTTGCACACTCTGCAAACAACATTGTTTCATGATCGCTAGGTTCATCAAGCACTTTAATGAACTTAAAGATGACTTCCAGGCAGATAGCCGATCCAAGAGGAAAAAATTGGAAAAGCAGAGAGCCGAGATAGAAAGCCTCAAAGAGAAATGCAAACACATGGAGGAGGCTATATCCCACATTAAGAACATCACCCAGAGCATGCAAGCTGAGGCATCATCCAAAGCAAGCCTCAAAAAGGAACCTCAGGTGGAAGACTCGGTCAATCAGTTCTGGTAATCAGCCAAATGTCCAGTAAATTTTGCCTACTCGCTGGTCTTTTTGTCAGGCAATATAGCCGTTACTTATTTCAATTTATCTCCTTCAAGCTTAATCTCAAGAAGTCAGGGTCTGCGTACCCATTTTGGACTTCCTCTCTTCTTCTTCTCTTACTCTATGTAACAGCAATCGCTTCTAGCAGTTTTTTTATAATATAAAAGTATCCGACTGCGTTAAAAAAAAATATGAGAGGTAAGGGAGGCCAAGAATACAATGTGGACCTTAGCCCTTACAAGAAACCTATAATGAGCACTTGAGACCAACACAAGTGAGACACTATACTCTAAAGTACTTGTATCATGCTCCAAGGTAATGGTGTGCACAAGAATGGCTCCAAGGTGTGATGTAACTATGCAAGGCAAGTCTACATCCATCCATCACAAGTATCCACAGAGTTCATCAATCCTCCTAAGCAATGTACTCTGTTGGCTCACTGGACCCTGCAAAAATGCTTTGGAAGCCCATAGGATCCTTGAGCCATTTCTAATCATTTGAATAGGAATCCAAGTTGCCACGTGCCAAGGAGGAACTGACACCCCTGTCCAAGTTGCACAATGTCCTTCATACAATGTAGGGTGCTCTTCAAGCAAGTGTATCTTTCATGGAGCCCCATTGAAGGACATCCACCAAACTGTTAAGAGAAATCCAATTCTCAACAAACGAACAGTAAACCGACAACCATATGAGGTTGAACATGTTGATCAGTGGTTGTCAATGATGTCAACCCAAGCAGCACCGAGGGCTACCCTGATCTTGCATGGGAATTTTTACTTGACAAATTACTCTATTTTGAGCCAAGGATCTTCTAGATGGATTTTACTCGTCGAAATGTTTCCGTAGATATATGGCACGCCACATAATTCTTCACGTTTAGAGAGATATTCATGTTTGAAGTTAGTAACCCCAGTTATTGGTCTAAAACTCTATGGGGTTGTGGCATGGCACTCATAATTGGTTGTAGTAATTGAATAGTCAATAATTAATAATGTTTCTTTTCTCCTAAAATCCCTCCAAAGTTCACTTGTTGAGGACCCTCTCAACTCAAGACATTCATATAAATAGTGACCCTCATATCCTCCTCTAGTAGGGATTTTGTGGCTTCAAATAGGTCATCGTGATTTTTTTGCTCCTAAAATCCCTCCAATGTTCACTTGTTGAGGACCCGCTCAACTCAAGACATTCATATAAATAGTGACCCTCATATCCTCCTCTAGTAGGGATTTTGTGGCTTCAAATAGGTCATCGTTTTCTTCTTTTTTTTGCCAAGCTTCAGAAGCTAAAATTAAACCCATTTGAGCCAAAATCTTGATGAATCTCATGAATGAATTTTAGATCTTGGTTCGCTATATTTTCAAAGATATGATCTAAGGAAGTTAGGGTTTTCGCAGACTCCCAAATTCCATGTCAAACAGGTGATGTTGGGAAAATCGTCATAACTTTCTCTCTGAGCATTGGATTCAAATTTCATAAACAGTGACAGAAATAGGACGAACTGTAGTTTGTTGGGTATCATTTTTAGGGTTGAAGGTCGCAATAGTGACACGTGGCACTTCGTACAAGTTCGCTCTACTAAACCATTCTATAATCAGGTCATCATGGGAGATTGAGCATAACTCTTTCTTGAAAAATCCAATCTTGATCAGACGCGTGGTGTTGGAAAGAGGACTCAAAGGGATACCATAGGACGAAATTTCAAACTTTGGAGATCCGAAATTACATAGATACAACATATTCAATATCAAGCTCCTAGAAGGAAAGAAAAAGCATGCATTCAAGGATCACTGTAGTAAGGACCACACATCAACAGTCAAGGGTAAGTCTCTTACAGCAAGGTATGTATGATTAATGTTTACATTTGAATTTTGAGTATCATCTCTTTCATATGTTTTTGCAGGACAACGCAAGTATATACAAGGTCTCGGATATATCTCTATGTCTCTATATGTCACAGTTAGTCTTGATACCACATTTCGGATGTCCTATTCTTGATACTACACATTTGATGCTACACCAAGTCTGCTAAATTTATATGATGTTGTATGTTCATGTTACTTGCCTTGTCATAGTTGATAGAATGGTCTCTATTGTTGTACTTAGAACTTGGTCCATCACAAGTCTAGGGTTTGTCATCAATTTTTATTGTATATATCTTTAGGTCAGTTTTGGATATAGTCTTGCATAGAGTTCAGGCCTATATCAAGAGTGAGTCTTTGTCTACTGCTACAACAAGTCAAAAACAAAAGTGACAAGCACACTTCAGGTATGCATTGTAATTTTAATTTGTATTTATTCATTATTATGCACTTACATGTGTTTTGCAAACATAAGTAAGTTGAAGGGTATTTTGTTTTGTTTTGGGATTGGTTTCGTCGGGAAAATTTTGCATGCAGGTAGAAGAAGATTCAAGTACAACATCAAGCAAGAATTCAAGAGCAGAAGTACCAAATCAAAGGAAGCATTGTAGCGAGACATCCTTGAAGACATGACAACCATCCAGATATTGTGAAGTATTGTTAAGTCCAACAGTGATCATTGTATAGTTGTAAAAGAGTCATTTATAAAAGAGTCATCATTGTAAAGATTGTAAAAGAGTCATTTTGCTTAGAGTCGAAGAGACAATGTTGGGAGGTATAGGAGTCACTATTGGGATGGTGTCATGGTTGGGTTGCAGGTCATAGAGTGATTAGGTATTTGGTCAAGTACACGAAAATCATTGTACATCTTATTATATCGTGGATTGTTGTCCCTGGTTTGGGAATCCACAGTCTTGTCTTATTTCAGTCATTACTGGGTGTAGGGTGGTGCTAGGGCGAGTTGTGGATCGCTAGGGTGTTAGGGCATCCATTCAGTTGATTACTGAAGAAACTAGGGCATTGGGGCATCCTTCCAATGGGAGCTGCAGAAGAATGTTTTTCTAGAATTCTAGGAAGTTGTTGCTTTCATTTATATTGGGGCTGAAGATTAAAGAATTTATTAGAAAAAAGTTTGGCGGTTTTAGACCCAGAGGGGGCTTTACACCTAAAATTGTTGTGTCTACTATGTTCTTTTATTTACTGTTATTATTGCATAAACATTATTAATAATTGAAGATTAACTAGTGCTCTGAAAATATTTAAAAGTGTTAATTGTTAAGGAACACTGATTCACCCCCCCCAGTATTTCCAACAATTAGTATCAGAGTTTGGTTCCTTCAATATCAATCTAACTACTGGAAGGAGATCATGGAGTATACTAAGAATAGAGTTCCTTTGTTCAATGAAAATAACTATGCACTTTGGAGTGGAAGAATGCAGGTTCATTTGCTAGCGTAAGGATACAAAGTATGGGAAATTGTTGACAAAGTCTTCAAACCGACCTAGGATGAACAAGGTAAGAAAAATATGGTATTATGATGCAAAGGCTAAAGATCTTATTATAAGTGGGCTTATTGAATCTGTTTATTTTAATGTATTGAGTTGTAAAACTGCTAAAGTGGTATGGGGAAAGCTCGAAAATATATATGTAGGTGACTCAAAGGTGAAAGAAGCAAAGCTTCAAATTTTTAGGGAAAAATTTGAGCAACTCAAAACGAGGGAAGATGAAGATATTGCTACATACTTTCAGTGTGTTGATGAAACAACAAATACATTGGAAGGTTTGGGAGAACCTGTTGAAACAAAAATTGTTGTCTGAAAGATCCTCAGAACCTTGCTAGCAAGATTTAACCCTAAGGTATCTGTCTTGGAAGATAGATCGAATCTAACCAATCTCAGCATAAATGAATTGCATGGAATTCTTACGGCATATGAAATGAGGATTGAAGAAGAGGATGGCACATCTGACTTAGAAACAACATTTTCTGCATCTAAGAAGAATAGTAAGGACAAGCAGACTCCGAAAGAAGGAAAGAAAACTTGCAATTGTAAGGATGAGTAAAAGGAAGAAGATGAAGAAGAATTTTTAGATAAAGAATTTGCCTACTTCATGTGGAAAATGAGAACAAGTACGTGAAAATTCAAAGGTAAACTTCTATTAATATGTTTTGATTGTGGTGAGGTTGGGCATTTTGTAGCCAAATGTCCTCACAAAAATGAGGGTGTTACGAAAGGGAAGAAAAGTCCTAAGAAGTTCAACAAGCAAGGCAAGAAGAAATGGTTTAAGAAAAGTTTCTTCTCCAAAGAAGATAGTTCCTCATTCGAAGAAGATAGTGATAACGAAGAAGAATTCAATGGAAGAGTATTATTTATGGCCAAGCACATTAAACAAGAGGCACCTCACGAAGAAGGAGACGAAGAAGAAGAAATGACTGAAGTCGAATTTCAAAATGAAGTAATCAGGGTTATCAAAGAGGTCAAGGCCGAAATGAAGCATGTTAACGCTCTTGAAGACGAATTGAAGACATAAAGGGAACATGTCCTCAATCTTAAAATCAAGTTTGAAGAATACAAACGAATTGAAGAATCACTCAGGAAAGAAGTAAAGGAAAGCAACAAGGAGAGAGAAGCATTGGAAGTTGAAATAGTTTCTCTACTAAAGGAAGTAAAAAGTGGAAAACTGTTCAAGACTACGCCAACAGTTCAAAGGCTTTGGATGAACTCATCAGCAACCAGCGATCATATAGTGACAAGACTGGTCTTGGTTATAAAGAAAAATCCAAAAAGGATTCAAATCCTTCTATGACAACTAAAGAAGATGGATATGCAAAAAGGGTAGATCCCCTAGCTAGATCAAGAGATCAAGACTCACAAGAAGAACCTTGGAAGACAGTTCCTCGAAGTAGATTTCCTCCCAGGTATCAACCTATCGTTTATGGTCACTGTTATTCATGCAGAAGGTTTGGACATAAAGCTGTAGAATGTCGCATGTATGAAAATTATTCCAAGAGGTCTTTCAGAAATGGATATTCCAGAACTCGGCAAGATATCAACAGATTTGATTATTTGAGAGATGATGTTGAATGTTACAAATGTAAAAATTTTGGACACCTGGCTAAAGATTGCAAACTTGGAAGCTCTCCAAAGGAGTTCACGCAAAATCGAAATGAAAAAATATGGAAAAAGAAGACTGAAAGGTGTGCTCTCGCTCTCAAGGCTCAAAGCAACAGAAACGTGTGGTATGTTGACAACGGTTGCTCAACGCATATGACTGGAGATAAAAATAAATTCATATCCTTGAAAGAAAAGAAGGATGGAACAATGTCTTTTGGAAATGACGGGGCTTCAAACGTCATAGGAACAGGTACGGTCACTCTTGGAAGCAAGGATGCATTAGCAAAGGATGTGTTGCTGGTTGAAAATATGAATCACAATTTGCTCAGTGTTGGACAAATGTGCGATCAAGGGCACACGATGTTATTCAACTCGAAGAAATGTGAAATCAGGAAAGGCAAGTTTGGTAAAATTGTGGCTACAACAAGCAGAGCTCCAAATGACATATACATTTTGGATGAGACACCTAAAGGGTGTTTCTTGGCAAAAGAAGATGAGAGCTGGTTATGGCACAAACGAATGGGACATATAAATTTCGACAATTTGGTCAAGATCAACAAAAAGGAAGCAGTTAGAGAAATGCCAAAAATTTCGAAACCTTCCAATATGACATGTGAATCTTGTCGGCACGACAAACAGACAAAAGTTGAATTCAAGACAAAGGAACACTTTGCGTCACGTCCATTGGAATTAATACATACTGATCTATGTGGTCCTATGAGAACAAAAGGCTTAGACGACAAATTATACTTTATGCTAATGATAGATGATTACACCAGAATGACAACCATCGATTTCCTGAAGAAAAAGTTTGAGGCATTCGAGTGTTTCAAAATCTACAAGGAATTGGTTGAAAATGAAACTGATTTGAAGATCAAATGTTTGAGATCAGATAATGGCGGAGAATTCACATCCAAATCATTTTAGCAATACTGTGACGAAAATGGAATAAAAAGGCAATTCTCAATAGCCAGAACACCACAGCAGAATGGAGTTGCTGAAAGGAAAAATAGAACCGTATAGGAAATGGCTAGAACAATGTTAAAGGACTCAAACTTAGATGATAAATTCTAGGTTCAAGAAATTGATACTATTGTATTCATATTAATCAAAGCCCTGCTCAGGAACAACTGTAACATGACTCCGTATGAACTATGGAAAGGAAGACCAGCTAACATCAAAATTTTCAAAATATTTGGAAGTAAATGTTACATCAAAAGAGAAGACCAAAAATTGGGCAAATTCGATTCCCATGTTGACGAAGGTATTTTCGTTGGTTATTCATGTAAAATAAAGTCTTATAGATGCTCCAATCTGAGGCGAAAACAAATAGTTGAAAGCATAGATGTTACTTTCAACGAAAATGGTGTTCTAAAGGATAACAATGAGATCATCTCTCCAACCAAATCTAAGGGGCTCCATAACAAGACCAATCAAACTAAGGAAACAACAGTCAACCAAGAGGAAATAAGAAATGATCAGCAGGATTTACAAGAAACTTATCCAAAAGTTTTAAAAGAATGGTGTCAAAAGAATCATTTGTCAAATCAAATCATCGACAACATAAATGAAGGAATTAGAACCAGAAGAAGTTGACAACTTCGTTCATCACAGCAAGCCCATCTTTCTCTATTAGCGACTTTTGAGCCTAGCAATTTTGAGGAAGCTAGTCAAAATGAACATTGGGTAGCAGCTATGAATGAAGAACTGGATCAAATTGAGAAGAACGACACTTGGGAATTGGTTCCATGACCAAAGGATAAAAATGTTATTGGAACTAAATGGGTCTTTAGAAACAAATTGAATGAGGATGGACAGGTTACCAAGAACAAGGCAAGATTAGTCTGCAAAGGATATGCACAAGTTGAAGGAATTGATTTTGAAGAAACATTTTCTCCCATTGCCAGAATGGAAGCTATCAGGATGTTTCTCGCTTATGCTTGCTCGAGAAAAATCAAGGTCTACCAAATGGATGTTAAGTCAGCTTTTCTAAATGGTGAATTGGAGGAAGAAGTTTACATTGAACAACCCAAAGGTTTTCTGCTCTCTGACAAAGAAGACTACGTCTGCATATTAAAGAAGGCTCTATATGGTCTCAAGCAAGCTCATAGGGCTTGGTATGCTCATCTTAATGGATACCTACATCAACAAGGAATCAAGAAAGGAAGTGCTGACAATAATCTTTATGTGAAAGTGGATCGAGATAACCTAACAATTATCGAAGTATATGTGGATGATATAATATTTTGAAGCAGTGATGACAGATTAAGTAAAGACTTTGCCACAAAAATGCAAAGTGAGTTTGAAATGTATATGCTTGTCGAACTAACATACTTTTTAGGGCTTCAGATTTCTCATCAGGATAAAGGAATATTCATATATCAAACCAAGTACATCAAAGAAATGCTCAAGAAATTCCAGATGGAAGATTGCAAGTCAGTCCTTACCCCCATGGTAACAGGTTGCAAGTTAAGCTTAGAAGACTCATCAAACGATGTGGACCAAAGTTTATATAGAGCCCATGATTGGTAGTCTCCTATATGTGACAACCTCCTAGCCAGATGTGATGCAGGCAGTTGGACAAGTAGCATGATTCCAAGTAGCACCAAAAGAATCTTGTATCATTGTCATCAAAAGAATTATTCAATATCTTAAGGGCACAGCGGAATATGGTCTCTGGCATCCCAAAGGAAATGATTTGGTCATCCAAGCTTATATAGATGCAGATTGGGCAGGGAGTGTTGATGATCTTAAGAGTACCAGTGGAGCAACGTTATACGTAGGTGGTTGCCTTGTCTCACAGTTAAGTAAAAAGCAGTCTTCAATCTCGTTATCCACAGCAGAAGCAGAATACATCATGGCAGCAACTTCTTGTACTCAAGTTCTCTGGATGAAGCAAACCTTGCAAGGTCTTCAAGTTTGATGAGCCTATTCCCATCTTCTGTGATAGCACCAGTGCCATCAGTATCTCCAAAAATCTTGTGATGCATTCCAAAACAAAGCACATTCTGATCAAATATCATTTCGTTAGAGAGCAGGTCACCGAAAAGAATATCAAGCTTGAATATGTTGGCACAAAGGAACAAATTTCTGACATATTTACCAAACCATTACATCGTGAAGCATTTGAGAATCTTCTCCAAAAGTTTGGGATTCTCCCAAGTTCTCATTAGAATCTTTCTCTTATCTAACTAAGTAGAAAGGGGGAATGGAGGTGTGTACAGGTCCGCAGGATGAAAGTTTGTTAGGGGGAGTTACCTTTTGCCATTGATAACAAAGGGGGAGAGAAGGCAGTAGGAAGAGGTGTCATGATCGCAGGGGAAGTACTTGTGTTTCCATAAATGCCAAAGGGGGAGATTGTTGATCAGTGGTTGTCATTGATGTCAACCCAAGCAACACCAGGGGCTACCCCGATATTACATGGGAATTTTTACTTGACAATTTTCTCTATTTTGAGTCAAGGATCTTCTAGATGGATTCTACTCGTCGAGATGTTTCCGTCGATATATGGCATGCCATGTAATTCTTCACGGATTGAGAGATATTCATGTTTGAAGTTAATAACCCCAATTAGTGGGCTAAAACCCTATGAGGTTGTGGCATGGCACTCATAGTTGGTTGTGGTAATTTACTAGTCAATAATTAACAATTTTTTTTTCTCCTAAAATCCCTCCAATGTTCACTTGTTGAGGACCCTCTCAACTCAAGACATTCATATAAATAGTGACCCTCATATCCTCCTCTAGTAGGGATTTTGTGGCTTCAAATAGGTCATCGTGGCATTGTCGCTATAAAAAAAATTATGCGAAGATTTAGAAACTGAAATTAAAACCCATTTGAGCCAAAATCTTAATGAACCTTGTGGCCAAATTTCATATCTTGGTTCGCTATATTTTCAGAGATATGATATGAGGAAGTTAGGGTTTTGGCAGGCTCCTGAATTCCATGTCAAACAGGTGATGTTGGGAAAATTGTCATAACTTTCTCTCTGGGCATTGGATTCAAATTTCGTAAATAGTGATAGAAAGAGGACAGACTGTGGTTTGTTGGGAATCATTTTCAGGGTTGAAGGTCGCAACAGTGACATGTGGAACTTTGTATAGGTTCGCTGTACTGAACCTGTCTATAATCAGGTCATTGTGGGAGATTGGGCATAATTCTTTCTTGAAGAATCCAATCTTGATAAGACCTATGGGGTTGGAAAGAGGACTCAAAGCGCTACCATAGGACGAAATTCAAACCATGGAGATCCGAAATTACATAGATACAACAGATTCAATATCGAACTCCTAGACGGAAAGAAAAAACATGCATTCAAGGATCACTGTAGTAAGTACCACACATCAACAGTCAAGGATAAGTCTCCTACAACAAGGTATTTATGATTAGTGTTTACATTTGAATTTTGAGTATCATCTCTGACATATGTTTTTGCAGGATAACATAAGTATATACAGGGTCTCGGTTATATCTCTATGTCTCTATATGTCACGGTTAGTTTTGATACCACATTTCGGATGTCCTATTCTTGATATTACACATTTGATGCCACATATTTTTGATGCTATGCCAAGTCTGATAAATCTATATGATGTTGTAAGTTCATGTTACTTGTCATAGTTGATGGAATGGTCTATGTTGTTGTACTTAGAACTTGGTGCATCACAAGTCTAGGGTTTGTCATCAGTTTTTATTGTATATATATCTTTAGGTCAGTTTTGGATATAGACTTGCTTAGAGTCCAGGCCTATATCAAGAGTGGGAGTCTTTGTCTACTGTTGCAATAAGTCAACAAAAAAAGTGACAAGCACACTTCAGGTACGCATTGTAATTTTAATTTGTATTTTTTTATTATTATGCACTTACATGTGTTTTGCAGGCAGAGGTAAGTTGAAGGGTATTTTGTTTTGTTTTGGGATTGGTTTTGCCGGGAAAATTTTGCATGAAGGTAGAAGAAGATTCAAGTACAACATCGAGCAAGAATTCAAGAGCAGAAGTATCAAATCAAAGGAAGCATTGTAGCAGGACATCCTTGAAGACACGACAAATATCCAGATATTGTGAAGTATAGTTAAGGCCAAAAGTCATCATTGTAAAAGAGTCATCATTGTAAAGTTGTAAAAGAGTCATTGTAAAGATTGTAAAAGAGTCATTGTAAAGATTGTAAAAGAGTCATTTGTGAAAGAGTCATTCTGCTTAAAGTCGAAGAGGCAGTGTTGGGAGGTATAGGAGTCACTGTTGGGATGATGTCATAGTTTGGTTGCAGGTCATAAAGTGATTGGGTATTTGATCAAGTACATGAAAATCATTGTACATCTTATTATATCGTGGATTGTTGTCTCTGGTTTGGGAAGCCATATTCTTGTCTTATTTCAGTCATTACAGGGTGGTAGGGTGGTGCTAGGGTGAGTTGTGGCTTGCTAGGGTGTTGGGGCATCCTACTAGTGGGCACTGGAGAAGAATGCTTTTCTAGAATTCTAGGAAGTTGTTGCTTTCATTTCAGTTGGGGTTGAAGATTAAAAAATTTATTAGAAAAACATTTGGTGTTTTTTTACCTAGAGGGGGTTTTCCACCTAAAATTCTTGTGCCTACTGTGTTTTTTTATTTACTTTTATTACTGCATAAACATTAATAATAATTGAAGATTAACTAATGCTCTGAAAATATTTAAAAGTGTTAATTGCTAAGGAATATTGGTTCATCCCCCCCCCCCCCCCCCCCCCCACTCTCAGTATTTCCAACAGATCATCCACTAAGCAATTTATCTCAATTATGCAATTCCATCAAGGAACTTTTCTTATGTGTCAATCCATCTTAAACTATCCAGGGTTTGAACATATGCCATGTACCCCAAATCTCATGAAGCACCCCATACATGGTGTAAGCACTTTCAAACTTATCTTGAAAGTTAACACTCCTTTTTATTAGGAAAGTGTTAGTATTGACACATGTTGACTCTCTTTGTAACTCCACTGAATCTGTGACTTGCAAATCTATACTTGTTATAGTCCTAGAATCAACCATTGTCATATGTAAGGAGCCTATCCCCTATGTTATCATGACATCTTGATCCTCCAATGAACAATGACCACCTATGAATATGAAGGAATATCTCTGTAGAAAAAAAGCCACATGTCAAACTTCATCATCCTTCAAATCAACATCAAGATCCAAAGTCAATGGACACCACATCATGAGTTATCAAGAACATCTTGTAGAGAAGATCATATCTCCATATAATATGAGGACAAGTGTATCACATCTATCAAAGCCACAAAGAGAGGGATCCATACAAGTCAACTCCTCAATCATGTAGTACAAAGCTCATGGGATAGGCAACAATCCATGCAAGGCCATCGTCACCTTATGAGCACAAATCCCTCTCGTGCAACTCAAATCCTCTGACAAATGGACCGGTCTAAACTAGGTCATCCTCCTCATATTGATAAAACCTCGAGGTAAGAGCAACATCAAGGTAAACTTCCTTTGTTTTAGGGAATCCATCATCCTTGGCAAAAGGATCATCATAGGCAACTCTTTCAGTCTAAGAGAATCCATGATCCCTAGGTCTACATTATAATACTCACATTTGTTGCAACAATGGAATCTATCTCAACATTATCCTCTACCAATGGAAGTCTCACAGATGGAAGAAACCAATGCAACATGATTATTACATCACGCAGGAGGTCTAGTCACCCTTAGTAATATTCTATGTGCTCCTATAATCTCTCGAGCCTCTAAATCTAAAACAACAACCTCCACATTCTCCTCAATCATTGAAGGAGAATCCTGCCAATTGAAATATTTCACATCGTCATCAACACAAGATGTCAAAGCATTTGCAAATGGTGTTGAACCTAGGTCTATGATCTCTTACAATTCATGTGCCTTCTCAAAGCTATAAGGATCTTCCATTGTCCCACTAGAATGTACACATGATACCAATCAACAAATAACTTGTAAATGCCACCCTCTCTCACCCCTCTAGCTAAAACTTTCATCGTACTTGTTAGACTACAACCATTAATGATGCATTATTATCCCTCAAAGGTAACTCTCTAACGTGTATATGTCATACAAGACATTGAAAGGAGCTTCTTCCTCAAACTAAGAACTAATAAAATGTGATCCAGTGTAAGAACATCATTTGATGTCATTCGAAATGAAATAGAACCAAATCCTCTCATAGGAAAAGTTACATCATCACTAATTTATACACTTATGCCTCCCACTTGCTTATAAACCTTGTTGAATAAATACTTATCATATATAATATGTCTTGAGACTCCATTTAGTACACAACAACCAATATTAGACATGATGTTAGAAGATAAACAAGAGACCAATGTCATATCCATCTTGCAAAATCTACAATATGAAGAAGAAATCATCCTTCCAAGGGTCAGGATACTATTCTTAAGCAACTTAGGGTTTCTTATCCAATGACCTCAAGTAGGTAAAGTACCCATTCCAAGGAAACTCTAGCTAACATTGAAATTCCCTCTCATTCAAGAGTGATCCCAACCATAATAGGCTCTGATACAATGTGGAAATTTTTCAAAATTTAAAATTCAACGTAAAATAGAAAATCCACCTTTAAGCTGGAAGGTTTCTTCGATCTTAGCCTTATGAATTGTTAGTGTTAACATCGTTGTAGAACAAGGAGATACAAAAAAACAATGAGATGAGTATGATGTTTTACTTCCAAGCATTGCAAACATCCAACAATTTAAGGAGAAAATATACCAAACCAAAGGGATAAGTTTCAATGCTTTTAGAAAAACTTATAACCAATAAGAAAATGTGAAAATATGTTTTTGAATAATGATTATGGTAGTATAGCATTAGTATGAAAACAATAAATCAGTCCCTTAGAGTCTTTGTTTAGATGTCAAATCACTTAACAATTTTCATTTTACTTATGCTAAATCAACAAGATCTATATGGCTATAAATAGCAAGCATAAATAATGTATATAGCTAAAAACCAAATATAAAAATTGCATAAGTTTTGGATATATGGAAACTTCATTAATATGCTCAAGATGAAGTACATGTACATACCATAGCCTTCTCTCAGGACTATCACAAATTCTTCTAGTTCTCTAAACAATAACTGGGGAAAATCAACAAAGCCCTAACAACCAAGAAGATCTAGTGTGCGAGAATCACTCTAACACATCCTTCAAAATAAAGATGTACTCTCCTCCTCTTCTTCACAATTCCAACCTATGGTTTTATCACAAAACCCTAATTTTCAATCTCCAAGGGACAAACCCTAGCCGTAAACCTCTAAAATGATCCAAGATACTCCAAGAATACTAGGAAACCCTAATGAATTTAGAGAGAGAGAGAGAGAGAGAAGCTTGCGTGCCCTCATCTATGGGTCACATTTCATCACAAGAGTGAATATGTGTGATTGGAAAATGTCTCTCCTTCCTCTATTTATATAATAAGCGAGGGAGGTCAACATTATGATGTGGGCCTTAGCCCCTACAAGCAATCTATAATGAGCATTTGTGGATGAACATAAGTTAGATGCTACGCTCTAAAGTACATTTGTCATGCTCCAAGGTGATGCCACACACAATAATGACTCTAAGGTGATGTAGTTATCCAAGGGATGTTTACAATCCTCCATCATAAGCCTCCATGGACTTCATCAGCTCTTCTAAACAATGTACTCCATGAAATTAGCTACCATTGCAAGGAAACTTTCAAAGCCCCGAGCATTTGCAAATTGTCTCTAATCCTCCAAGTAGGTATCCAAATTACCACATGCCAACAATCGCCCATTGCACTCCTCCATGCGACACAATGCTCCTTGTCCCATGTAGGATTCTCTTCAATCAAGTGGATCCTCCATGGGGCCCCAATGAAAGGAATCCACCAAATTATCTTGAGAACTCCAAGGCTTAAGGGAAGAACACTAAGCCATAATACTCGGAAGTAAATCATCCATTAAGCAAGTTAATTAATTGTGAAAATCTATCAAGGATTTTCTTCCATGTGCGAGTCCATCTCATACCATCTAGAGGATGAACATACACCTTGTGCCCTAAATGTCTTGAAGCACCCCAAGCATGGTGTAACCACTTTTAAAGTAACCCAAAAATTAATAAAGGATGGAACTATAATGACAATATTGCACTCCCTTTTGGTGAAGAGTATTACCATCCATAGTTCAATACTCATGAAGAAGAATGTTATATATTAAATGATACAACTAGGGAAAAGCTTGATAGTGTTAAGCACTCTTATATGGTCCACATTAGTATCATTATAATATATGTTAGATTTTGGAGAAGTAATAATTATATTGGTGGAGATTTTAAAAATTGGCTTTCTTTTTAATATGAGATGTATACTTCCATGTTTTTGGTCCAACAATATTTTTTAAATACATTTTTTTTATGAATCATATCGAATTTCAATCCATATATAATAATCATAGACTAAAGATATATTATAGTAAACCTTGCTTAGGATCTTAAATCTTAAATAATGAAATTGTATACCAATACTTAATGCACGTTGAGGCATGTATGTTGCTCTCCTTTGTCAATAGACATCCAATATTCATTCAATGATATTTAGTGTTAAATATGTATCCAAAATCTAATGCACAAATGTGCACAATAGGAGATATGTTAAGGGTTCCCCTTTGAATGTAAACATAGGATTACATATAGATGCTTTATGTTGCTACATGTTAAAAGTGCATTTCACTTTTTACTAAGTATTATCTCTTTACCTCCATAAATCTTTTATCTCAATTTACAGATTGGTGATCCTTATGATTAGAGTTTGCAATGATAATAGAGAGGAGCATTTTGTTTAGTGCACTCTCTTTCTATTGAATTGTGTATTTACTTACAACCAATTATAATCAAGGTGGTGATCAATCATGATGCACAACAATGCTTGCATGAGTTATATGTTGAATCACATAGAATACAATTGAAAAGAAGGAACTTTTATTCCATTAACATATGAAAAAATATCTTTTTCTTATGTGACTTATTATAATGTACCTTAATATTTGGTTTAATTTATATTTTCAAGATGTTTTCAATTTGTCATACTTGTTATATTTATATCTACTAGATGTGAGTTATTATGGAGATGTTATTTCAAATTGTGGAATCAACTTCAACATTCGCATCTTGATCAATAGTTGAGTCTTGAGGGTTTCTATTTAAAAGAAAATATAATTGGTGTCCCCTTTAACCCAACTAAAGTGAAATTTATAGTAGGATTTTCACATATGGCTAATGTAACCATGCTACCACGACACCTACATCTGACAAAAATGTTTTTGGACAAATGTCCCTGGAAAAAAAACCAATGTGGGGTAAATCAATTTTTAGGATGAGGTTTTAATTATTAAATATTCAACAAATCTGTTAATGAGAAATAACATTCATTGCTTGCCTAACACTAGTAATTCAATCTTCACTTTGGTTGATCAAATTAACTAGGACAATCCACATGACCCTCCTTTTGCAAATCGTGTGGCCTTTCTTAACACTTACAATGACACTTTGGAAACTTGCATTGTTCTTCTGGCAATTCACATTTCCCTTCTAGAAATTTGCACTGCCCTTTCGACAACTCGCATGACCTCTAGCAACCTGCACGACCCTCCGAAAACTCACACTGCCTCTAGAAACTCACTTTGCCTTCTTTGTTGAATATTTTGGCCAATGAACCCCCCTCTAAAACTCATAAGTTGGAAGTCTCTCGGATGAAGAATAAACCTAGAAATCTCCTTCTCAATTACTACTGCTAAAACCCTTCTTATGTTTTATTAAAAACTTATCCAACTCGATGTGATCCAATGCTACCTATTGATTTCCCTCTATTATCTCTCATTCACAGATGAACTGTCAAGGCTAGAAGTTATCTTGTCCCAATCAATGGCTAAGATCATCTTAGAAACTTTCAAGAATATTTTAGAGGAAAATCGACCTTGTCTCAACTAATAACTATTAATTATCTAGTTTTCCTATGTTTTAACTTAGGAAATATTTAAAAATCACTATTTGACTTGATTAAGTCACTTTCCCTAGGTGAATCTTAAGAAAAATCACATGGGCTTGGAGATACTTTTTCCATGTTCCTAGCCTTAGTATCACCTCTCAAGGATAGAACACTTGTCCGAGCTACAATTTTTAACACTCCCTCTTAGCGAGGAAGGTGTTCCCAATAACACCCAACTTGTCCCTAAATAAAATAAACTTGCCTTTCACCAAGGATTTCGTCAGAATGTCTACCACCTATTAATATGTAGGCACATATTGTAGTTGAGTTGATCCATGTTGTACATAGTCCTTGATGAAATGGCATTGTGTGTCAATATGTTTTGATTGATCATGAAACACTAGATTCTATGATAACTTGATGCAACTCTTATGATCATAGTGAATGATGGTCGACTCTATCTCTTAACCAAATAGTGCCACTAGAAACTTCCAAATCCATATGGCCTCACATGTTTCCATGCTTGTTTCTATGTATTTTTCTTCAGCAAAGCTTAATTCAACAGATTGTCGCTTCCTATTGTACCAAGAGACAACCCCTGATCCCATGCTGAGGTAACACCTTGAAGTGCTTTTTTGGTCTACTGCATTACCTACCTAGTTTACATCAGTGTAGCTAATTAACCTAACACCATCACCCTGAGTATATTTCAACCCATACTCAACTAGACCTCATAGATATTGCAACACATGCTTTGTCATTGTCTAATGCACTATCTTTGGTTCCACCATGAACTAACTAAGAGAATTGGCTACAAAGCAAAAGTGTGGCCTTGTGTTGACCAGATACATAAGAGAGCTAATATGTTGTCTATATAGAGTGGGGTCCACTGCCTTATTCTTTGAGGCATCAATATTCCTCTTATTAGTTACCATAGACGTAGACATGGGTCTACAATCCAACATCCTGAATTTATTGAAGATCTACAAAGTATAATTCCCTTGACAAAAGGAAAATTCCCTTGACCAAAGAAAAATTCCCCATTTGTTTGCCACACCTTTAGTCCTAGAAAATAGTGAATCAACACCAAATCGTTCGTCTTGAACTGTATTTCGAAGTCCCCCTTGTAGTCTTCTATGAGCCCTAGTAACCCAGTTAGAAATAGATCATCCACATACAAAAAAAGAGTGAGTGGTTCACCTCTAACCACAAGATAAAAGATATTAGAATATGCCTCACTCTTCACAAAGTCCATCACGTGCAAGTAGCTATCAATATGACCATACGAAGCCTTGAGAGCTTGATTTAGCCCATATAGTATTATCTTCAATTTGCATACATCTGTCTCCCTGTTGTATACCTCAAACCTCTATGTTTGCTCGATGTACACCTCCTCTTGTATGACTCTGTTGAGGAACTTCATCTTGACATCCATCTAATGAATCTGCCATCCCATTTGTGTTGCTAGTGATATCACAACCCTAATAGAAGTATACCTGGATACGGGAGCAAATATATCCTCATAATCTATTCCCTCTTTCTAAGATAATCGCTTAGTCGTAAACCTTGCTTTTATGTTTTCTATGCTACCATCTGCAACATGCTTGACCTTATAGATCCATCGAGAACCAACCATTATCCTATCCAATGGTTTAGGCACCGCCTTCCAAACATTTCTCTTCATGATGGAGTTATACTCTACCACAACATCTTACCAAACTTGTTGTTGTGCAACCTCTTAATAACTAGAAGCATCACTATCAATGAGCTGGCTCATCAACACCATATAACCAAAATACCTCTATGGTGATATTTTGTCCTTGGTGCTTTATCTAGGAGTTCCCACAAACTCCTGAGCATATCTCAACGTTTGAAGCACTACACGATTCCTCTTGCTAGCCAAAGTTGGTAGAGCTTCTTACTACTCATCATGTTTCTACTCCATATTATGTCAACTCTTCTCAAGAGCTATACTTGTGCCTGTACTAGTCATTCTACTTACACTTGTGCCCTATGCCTGAGATTGTTGTTCAACCCTTAGAGCTTTTGTCTATTGACTCTACCAACTACTGGAAACTCACTAAGCGTCCTTAAGCTTAACGATCATCTCACGATGATCTTCCAACTCCCTGGAATATAGATCCTGTATGCATTGGATGTTTTGTTGTGAATAATGAAATACCCTTTCATTACAGTTGAATTCATCTTGGTATGCTTCTCATTTAGAATGTGACAATAAGAAATACTGCCAAAAATCCTGAAATGAATGACTTCTGGCTTCTTCCCTCTAAATTCCTCCTCGGATCTCATATTTCCAAACACCTTATGTGGGGCCCTATTTTGAATGTATATAATTTTTTGTGCTACACACCTATGCCCAAATATGTTTAGGCATATATTGATCATATAGCATGGCCCTTGCTGCTTTGATGGCTCTATTAGTGTGTTCTACAACCTCATTCTGTTGCAAGTTGTATGGAGTTGTCCATTCCGTCTTGATTCCTTTCCTTGGAATAAAACTCCTTGAAGACTTTCTTGATATACTCACTGCCATTCTATGTTCAAAGTACCTTTATCTTCTTACTTGTCGAGTTCTGCACAAGAGCCTTAAACACTCTTGAAAGTGACTGAAGACTTCATCTTTTGTCTTCAAGAAGTATATCCAGGTATTCCTAGAGAAATCATCAATCAAGGTCACAGAATATTCATAACCCTTGAGAGATCGCGTGGACCAAGGACCACAAATATCATAATGTATCAATTATAGAAACCCTTGGTTCTAATGTAATACTTGGAAATGTTGCTTTTGAAAAAATTCCATGTGCACGCCCTTTACATACTTCACTATGCTTTGTACTCACCTATGAAATACCTGTCACCATTTATGTTTTGTATCCAGATCAAAAATAACACATAAACATAAGAAAAAATAGATCAACAATTAGATGATAAGCCACTTCAAGGGGGAAACCTCACTTTACATCACATAAATGAACAATTCTTAGATATTTAAAATGACAATAGATCCTTAGTATATCTAGGAGTCTAAAGGGCCAAAATATAATTAGGGGCTACATAACAATAATAATGTAAGGGCACAACAATAACAATAGGGAGCTTCTATGGGGCACAACAACAACAATAGTAGCCTTCTATGGGGAATAGTAATAATAATATGGAGGCTACACTAGTATTATAGGGATCTAACATACCCCTCTCCTTTAAAAAAGTGTTGTCCTCAATGCTTTAGTAGTTACTGATGCTTCTATATAAAATGCTCATCCTCCCATGTGGAATCTTTAGCAAGTAATTTCTTCCACTTAATGAGATACTCTGAACTTGATCGATTTTGTAGTTGTCGGATTCTTATTTCCATTATTGCTTCAGGCTCCAATACTATTTTTGCTTCCTCGTCAAGTTTTTGCAATATAGTTTGAACTGGGAGCTTGTAACCTATAACCTTCTTTAAACATGAAACATGGAAAACTAGGTGTACTCGTGAAGATGCAGGCAACTGAAAATTGTATGCCATAGTACCAATATTTTTCAACATCTTATAAGGGCCATAGTACTTGGGTGATAATTTATTATCCTACTTAGCTTGCTTGAGATACATTTGTTTATATGGTAGTAGCCATAAAAATACCCAATCGCCCACATCAAAACTTCTTTCACTGCAACATTGATATGCATGTTGTTTCATTTGATTCTACACCAAAGTTAGGTTATCTTTTAAGAGTTGGAGAACTTGTTGATGATGGTCAATGTGATCTTCCACTGCTTGAACCTTAGAATTGTCTCTTAAAGATGATGTGATGGATGGTGGATGATATCCATAAAGAACCATAAATTGGGTCATTTTTCATGTGGTATGGAAAGAAGTGTTATACAACCATTCTACTAGAGGCAACCACTGGACCTGTTGTGTTTTCTTATTAGATGCAAAGCAATGAAGATATCCTTCCAAACATTTGTTCACTATCTCAGTTTTCCCACCACATTGAGGATGATAAGATGAGCTATGAGCTAATTGAGTTACCAAGGCATGAAAATAATTTTGTCCAAAAATTTCTAGTGAAAATGGGATCTTTGCCACTTACAATAATCTTTGGGTTTCAATGTAGCTTTTGAATTGTTTCCACAAATGCAGTAGCGATTGTACTAGCTTTAAAAGGATGAGATGGTACACAAAAGTGTGCATACTTGGTAAGTCTATCAACTACCACCATGATGACACTGTTTCCTTCGGACTTGGGTAAACTTGTGATAAAATCCATTGAAACATCCTCCCAACATTGACTTCAAATGGATAATGGTTTTAAAAGACCTCGAGTCTTAATTGTCTCCACTTTATTTTGTTGGCAAACCAAACATTATGCCACAAACTTCTAAACATCAGATTTAAGTCCATCCCAAAAACATCCTTCTTGACCCTATGGTAAGTTTTAAAAAATCTTGAGTGCCCTCCTATAGGAGAGGTGTGCAATTGAAAAAGAACCTTTTGTTTGAGTTGGGAGTTCTTACATAGATATAAGCAATCTTTGTACCACAAAGAATAATTTGTTTAGATAAATGTATCAAATGTATTGGGACCTTGCTACTACTTTTGAATGAGTGCCCACACCTCTTTATCATTCTTCCATTCATCGCTTGCTTCAATTACCCAATAAGGTTGGATAATAGAAATGACACAAAGTAATGCTTCCACATCCTCCTCCCTTCTTGAGATTGCATCTGCAACAACATTTTTCTTCCCTTTTTTTTAAATGATTTCAAAGTCATAACCCAACATATTTGTGACCCATTTTTGTTGTTCTTCTGAAGACAATATTGTTCCAAGATGTATTTAAGACTATCATGATATGTTTTTACCATGAAGTTTCTTTCCATTAGTTAAGGGTTTCATTTCTTCAGATCATGTAGTATTGCCAACATTTCCTTCTCATAAATAGGTTTGTGTAAATACTTTCCCTTGATTGGATGACTCCTCCCTTGATCATGTACTCTTCATTTGTCACATAACCCATATTCAACTTGTATAATTCCTTGGCTTTCCCGTCATAATATCTCTCAGACAAGTACTTATCCCTAAAGAGTCTTTTAAACTCATGCCAACTCAACTCCTCTATCTTGATGCCTTTGACTCGCTTAACATCTTCCCACCAGATGTTCGCTTTCCCTTTAAGATTAAAGATCGTTATCTTGTCTTGCGTGTTCTCTAAATAATCATGCAATGTGAAGAACTTATTCATCCCAAACAACCATTATTTTGCATCTTTTGATTTATTCACTTCCCCATCAAAAGTAGGAGGCTTGGATTTCTTGAAATCCTCTGGAAATTACTACTTTTCACTCCTACTATAGGGGTGATAGTAATGATGTCTCTTGAAACTAGAACTGGAATAAAATCCATGAGTGCTAGCCTGTTTATCAGGTGTATCCAAGGATCTTCCACCTCTGATTGTATCATCTTTGTCCAACCTATATCCTAATCAAGACCTGTTACCATATGCCCCATTAATCTTTTCCTCTTGTCCATGATTTATCTTTAGCTTCCCCTATCTCTACAAATATGAAAGACTTTGAATGCTAACTTCATCAACCTCTGCTTGATTTTCCTAAGTTATTGCAATTCTTTCATGTGCCTTAATCAACCTAATATTGTATGCCTTGCAACTTCTAATGTCTACCTTCAAACTTCTCAGTGCGTCTGCTAGATCAAGAGAATACTCTTCTCCTTGCTAGCCAACTGACCTGTCTTATTCCATTGAATTCACATCATGTCTATAAGGGAAGTTATGTGGATTGTAGTCCACCATTTTTCTCTTCATCTCTAATCTTCTCTCTCCTGCAACATACTATTAGAAAATCAGAAAGGTAGGAAGATTTTCTTATACTTGATAATTACTTGTGATGTTTTTGACTTCTTATTAGGTTTTATTTATATCTTATTTCTTTTAGTTCATCAAGAAATTACCAAAGAAAAAGCACATAAAACAATGGACACTGGATATAGGCACTATGCCAGGGAAAAACCCCTCTCGAGGGGAAAACCCAGTCAAAATTCTCTTCCTTTCAATAGTATTCTTTAAGACTCTTCGCCCTAGACAAAGACCAAACCTTCCCTCCACACCAAGTTAGCCTCCCAAATCTGCAAACTCTTTTCCAACAACTTCGAATATGTAGCAGCTTCTGGCATTAGCGAAACTTGGTAGACTTCGATATCCCAAACTAGGGCACGAAAGAGAGAGAGATAGGCACCAAAATTTTGTTTTTCTTCTTCTCTTTACACTCCACCCAACTCACACTTCGTTTGGATTCCTTAGACCCACTTCATACTTCTTCGGCTTCTTTAGAGATATCGAACTAGCTTGAGATGAGATACTCCAAATGAATTTGACTTTCTTCTATTTATAGGCTTCAAGGGAGGTTGAATTGATGTCCTTAGGCCGACTTTGTGTGGAGGATACATAAATTATATTTGACTCAATACTAAACGTTTTTACATGATTCAAAATCCCAAGAAGGGCATCTTTAAAAGTACAATGACTCTATTGACTCAGAATAAATCCTAGAAGCCCTCAATGGGGACTTTGACCTAAAACATGATGACCCAAACATGAAACCCATGCTTTAATAAGTCATAATAATAATAATTATTATTATTTTCTTTATTCTTTTGACAAGTATATTACAATATGACTCAAATACATTAAATGAAGACCGAACCTAGTTACATTTTCCAACACTCCCTCTTAACTAGGGAGGTATTCATCATATACAAGTACAAGGAAGATCTCAACTATATGAACCATGAAGAACTTTAGGCACCGCAATTCCATGGACTAGATTCCGGACTAGGGAAATCTATCCATTGGTCTCTCAATAGTATAGGTACCACAATGCCATGGACTAGATTCCTGACCAGGGTAATCTATCCATTGGTCTCTCAACAATTTAGGCGACGCAATGTCATGGACTAGATTCTTGACCAAGGCAATCTATCCAGGTGGGACTAAGATAGACTCAAGCTTTCAGCCTCTCCAGGTACTATTAGGCTTACTTTCTAACCATTAACCCAAAAATCCAAGTGTGTGTTAGAGTTCAATGACTAATGCCACCTTTCCAACTTAGGGACCTAGACATCACACAAAGTGTCAACTAGATGTCCTCCGAGGTAATGCTTCACTCACAAAGCCTCAACATCCCTTGATCCAACATATCAAGGACCACAACTGTCTCCTAATCAAACTGATTGGTAACCAACATGCTATCAAAATTTTCCCGAGAGATTTACCTATACAAACACAACCCCAATCAATAATATACTTTCACGTGTACATAATCAAATACAAACCTTCAGGATATTTCAGACAACAAATGTTTCTTCTCAACATAGTAGGACTATCAACTAAATCTTTCACAAAAGATTCCTTAATCATACACTTTCCTTTCCTACTTCACAATCAGCAACATATCCTTCATTCTCCAATCAAAACTATGATATGCTCTCCTTCTCAACTAGGGAACTTTCCTTTATCCAGGCTCCCTCTTAATCTAGGGAGATCAACATCAGAGAATCTTTTGTGGCTTCCAACCATTTCATCAGAGTTGTCATCATCCACTTCATGCTTATCAACGAACACCTTCACCATATTGAAGATTGTGTACCTACACAACTTAGATAGCAAGTACAACCAAATCTATAGAAGTGTGAAGTTAGCCATATCAGAATTACGAAAGCATTTATGTATAAAATACCCAAATAAGAGACACATACTCTTCAACATCTTGCTAGGAAATTTGTCATAAACCCTATATTACTTTATAACAACTTTCATTACATCTAGGGTTTCAATGTTTCTTCCAAAGGTATGACATACCTTTCCTCATAGCAACCATAGAAACAATTCAAACAAATATATATCAACAAAGCATCTAACAATTTTCAGAATTCATATGTTAGACTTCCCTCTAGGGTTTCATACAAATCTTAGATTTCATACATAGGAGTTAATCAATCAAAGCCATTCACAGCTTAGCCATCAACATGACCAACTTCCACTAGGATTAGTTACAAACCCTAGATTTTTTAATCAGACATTAATCACAACTAGAACTCAAATTTCAAAGATCTTACAAATATCTTAAATTATCACATTGTCATCATAGATTTTTACTTCTACTAAAGTTTAACTCCAAAACCATAGAATTTCACAAATACTATCATTGACTAAGGCTAAGTTCCAAACCCTAGGATTCATGATCACCGCTAGACGGGTCAAACTCATACATCTAGGACTTCATCATCATGCATAGGTATTTCATATCATGTGTTAGTCAAACCAAACTTCACAAAGATCAATAAGAGTTAGACATATAACATACTTGATTAGACTAGGGTTTGATCAAACAAACACACATTCCACATAAATCATTTCTAAGACATTATAAGGTTATCGCTTGCACATTCCATCAAACCCTAATGATCTAGGATTTCAATATAAAAGCATAGCAAACCCAAAATTACCCAAAATTCAAGGGTTCAAGATTTTAGACTTTATCATTCAACCCTAACAAGTTAGGTTTTCCTGATCATACCAAAAATCCCAAACATGACATCATCAATTAAAAACATCAAATGGCATTTCTCAATAACCCTAAGCAGTTTTAGGGTTTCATACATTCACATTATCATACCCTTAGGTTAGGGTTTTCTAGAGAACTTGTCTAGGGTTCTATAATATCAATTAATAATATAAGCGAGGTAGATTTATCAAGTGATGAATCACCCAAAATAAGAATCAATGTGGTTCGATATAGCTAGACATAACAATGTTAGTAATAGATTCTCAAATGAATAAAACATTTAAATAAATCAATGTATTGTAGTTTAAGGCATACCTTGTTTCTTGACAAACGTGATCTTGCGTGACTCTCTTCAAATCCTTGAGGGTATAACAAATGTTTTCCTAATCAAGACAATAGAGGGAGAATGGTGATTAGTATTAATATAATTAAAACATAATTAAGTATATGAAACTAAAGAATGAAACGAAAAGAGATACTTATCTTTGGGAGATGTTGGGGGCTCCCTCCAAAGATTTTGAGGGATACCTATAAAATTATAAAATAAAATGTCTTTTCCAAAAGCATGTTGAAACATATAGATTCTAAAAAATATAAAATAGAACATATAAGACTAAAAACAGAGGACTTAGTAGTGTAAGTCCCTTATGTCAAATTATTCAAGTTTGGCTTTGTTTGGATCTTCTTCTTCAGCAATGCTAGCATGATCTCTTTCCCTCATCTTATTTCTTGGATTGTCAGGACAAACACTCTTGTAGTGACCCTTCTTATGGCATTGATAACATTCTACCTTGGACATGTCAACTTTCTTCCTTGGTCCTTTCGATTTCTTTCCTTTATGTTGAGAAATGTAGGCATTTGAAACATATTCATATTTGGAAACTAATGAGATCCTCAATTCTTCCTGACTGCAGGCAGTCCATAGTTCTTCAAAAGTGGGAGCTTCCTTCCAACTGTTAAGTCCTGCAACAAATGCACCCCAAGAAGGTGGCAGACCTAATAGAGTAGTGATCACGAGTTCTTTGTCTGGAACAATTTCATCAATGGCAAAAATATCATCCTTGATTCTTTCTATTTTCACAAATAAGGAGGCTACTGTGTCTTCTTTAGTCATCTTTGTGGTGCTTAGCTCATTCTTCAAACTTGCTACTTGACCAATGTTCTTAATAATGAATAACTTTGACAAGGCTTCATACATTTCCTTAGCATGATTGATGTTAACTATGAATGGAAGAAGGTTTTCCTTTATTCCTTCTACCATTAGAGTCATGGACACCAATTCTAGTTCCCTAAACTTTACTTTTTCAGAATCACTGGAGTCTTCTGTAGGCTTCTTTAATTTTCCTTTGACAAAGTCTAGAACCTTGTTCTTTTCAAGGATGAGGTCAATCCTCTTTTTCTAGGACCTGTAGTTAGAGGCTCCTTCAAGTTTTCTCTCTCCCTTGATTGTGTTAGACATTGTCTTTGAATATGGTAGAATTCTTCCCTTGAATAACCCTTTTGAATGATTCCTTGATCAAGTGCTTGAGACTTCCTTTTTCTTCTTTTTTCACCAAAGTTCTGATACCATGTTAGAAAATAAGCAAGGCAGAAATATTTTCTTATACTTGATAATTACTTGTGATGTTCTTGAATTCTTATTAGGTTTTCTTTATATATTCTTTCTTTTAGTTCATCAAGCAATTACCAAAGAAAAATCACATAAAACAATGGACACCAGATATAGGAACTATGCCAGGGAAAAACCCCCATCGAAGGGAAAACCCCGCTTGAGGGGAAAACCCAGTCAAAATTATCTTCCTTTCAATAGTATTATTTGAGACTCTTTGCCCTAAACAAAGACCAAACCTTCCCTCAACACCATGTCAACCTCCTAGATCTTTGACCTCTTTTCCAACAACTTCCAGCATCAGTGAAACTTGGAAGACTTCGATCTCCCAAAGTAGGGCACGAAATAGAGAGAGAAAGGCACCAAAATCTCGTTTTTCTTCTTCTCTTTAGAATCCACCCAGCTCACACTTCCTTTGGCTTCCTTAGACCCACTTCACACTTCTCCAACTTCGTTAGAGATATCAAATTAGATTGAGATGAGATACTCCAAATGAATTTGACTTGATTCTATTTATAGGCTTCAAGGGAGGTCGAATTGATGTCCTTAGGCCAACTTGGTGTGGAGGATACATAAATTATATTTGACTCAATACTAAACCTTTTTACATGATTCTAAAGCCCAAGAAGGGTCTCTTTAAAAGTACAATGACTCTATTGACTCATAATAAATCTTATATGTCCTCAATGGGGACTTTGACCAAAAACATGATGACCCAAACATGAAACCCATGCTTTAATAAGTCATAATAATAATGAGCCTTACCCTCAATTTATAGCAAATGAGAGGGGACAAGCATTCCTGTAGGGCATCAGACAGGTGGAAGGAATCATTGCTTTCGGGTAACACCGAAGTGACATCTGCACAAAGATTCCAGTCTGGAAAAGTAAATCCTACGGGAGGATATGCTACTTTCCACTATTTATTTAGTGGATCAACTGTTTACAAAGTGGATGCTTTGGTACAACAAAGCCCACGAGAAAGCTGGCCACAATTAAGTCCTTGTGACTAGACAACATTATTACAATAATGGATGCTTTTATGGATAAGCCCATGAGAACCGTCAGAATACAGTGATTTCAGGGAATCTATTTCTTTTGTACAACAATTCATCCCAAGCTTTAGTAAAAATCCTGCGGACTATCATTGGTTTTCCCAGAACAATTTGATGTTTAACTTTGGTTAAGACCAACCATTCATAATGACCACTCATGTATTCTTTGAGAGAATGATTATAAAAGGCTGACCATTCCCTAGTTGCCATTGGTTTGTCAGTTTTATAAATGGTGTGAAAACATTCTCCAATATTATGCTCAAGACAACTCACAATGATTTTTGCAATATGACTCATGGTAGACTGGGTCCATCGTCGTTCTGTTGACACCATAATCTCACCACCAATCTTGGAACCAGTCACATTGTTGGTTTCTTTGAAAAGTACCCGTTGTACTAAATTTTAGTTTAGTATAGTGGGTCTCTTCTTTATCGTCAAAATTAAGAAAATCCCACTGGTGAGTTCCAGTATTGCAGCAATAATGCTGCAACTCCTGGGACTCCCTTCTTTACTTTTATCAACCCAGTAGTTCGTAACAAACTTGGAAGTGACGATGCTGTATGCACAAGTACTAGCTCTTGCCGCAGCTGTCACTTGGTCAGCTAGCACAAGTCTGCTAGGGGCTTAAGCCAACTTCTATGAGCTCTGAGAAGAAGCTTTTTAACTGATGGAAGAAAGCTAACTCAAAGAAGGCTGATCTTCTTGCAGAAAGAAACTGGAAAGCTAAAAGGAAACGTAACCCTAGCAAACCCTAATTTTACCAGCTATCCCTACCAATGCAAGAAAGAGGATGCAAGCTACTGAAAGAGAGCCGTTGACTTCTAGGAAGGTAAATACATGTATCTAAGCTACTTCTATAGTAACATCTAAAAAAACATCTTTTTGTATTTTTGAATAAGTTGTCAAAATTATCATGCATACAATTTGACTGTTTTGACTGTGCAGAGGTCGATTGACGAGGGGAAATGCTTGGATGAGGTCGGGAAGGTTTAGAGAGGGCCTAAGGGGTCCCTAACATCCTTCCAGAGAGTTTCACAGAGTTTGGCTATCAAGAAACCTCATTCGTGAGCTTCTACAGGAAGTCTGCAGGGGTTCTACAAGATGTCTGTGATTTTCTACAAGATGTTCTGTAACTTTCTATAGGATGTTCAGAAATGGGATTTTGGAGGATGGATGGATGGAGAAAGATGAAGGAGTGGGTATGGAGGTAGGATAAGGGTTGGAGGTGGTCCAGGACTTGGTGGATGGAGTTGAGGATAGAGGTAGATGGCTGGATTTGTTCAAGGAGGACTGAAGCAATGATGCACAAAAACTAGGGTTATGTGAGCAAATGGCAAACGTAAGGCTAGAAGTTGAGCTGAGGGATGGATCAGATGGGTTTGATGGAGTATGGGCAGGTGGAGGAGTGGTACAGGTGCTCTGCAAGTCGTTTTTCCAACTGAACCGATGAAGACTTGTAAAATCAAAAACCTAGTTACGTTGACCTAATCTGATCTAGCTGTCAGTAAAAAGAATGAACAGAAGTTGAACTGCAATGAAACCATGTGTACTAACTCATGCAACTAAGCAAGCAAAAGTCTAAACTTGTAACCAACTTCTATACATGAAAATCAAACACTAGTGATTGCATGGCAAAGCAAAATCAGTGTTTTTGTGGGCAGCAAGGTGTCCCTGATCCCAGCTCCTGATCCCACTGAGGGAGAGGTGAAACCAGTGATGTTTGATGGCCCTTTTTTGGAGCTTTTCCTGTTAACAACCTATCAACTAAATCTGAGCATCAAAAAGTCTTTCTAACCATTAACAGTGACCTAGTTAATCAGCAAGATTTAATCTACTTAACATAAATAATTTTGCAAATGCATGAAGAACAAATAACAATACATAAAGGAGGCCTTAGCACTCAGGTTGGGCCCAACCCCAAGAGCTGCAGGCTCCTATAAAGAACTCAGATCTGATGCCAAGTAAAACTGCTTCTCATTACTCAAAAATAATCATCACAAGAAAGTGTACAACAGTAGCTAAGAAAAACGAGCTGAAGAGAGGGCAGCACTATAGTGAAAATACCAACAGTTCCAAAAGTAAACTATCAAGGCTAAGGCCTTCTTATTTATACAATACAAGGGGGCTAACAACCCTCCTAGATTCAAGGGACTCGGCTGTTCCAACTGCAGTAAACAGTCACTCTTTCCAAAGCTGCTTGGCCGCCTTTAGAACTCGTTTTGGTGGCCTGTTGAGCTCGGAGTTGAGGGTGGAGATTTCGAGGAAGGGCCACTTAATGCCACAGACAACCTCCCTACGAATCCTCACCTCAAGCTTGGTTGTCTCCTGGGCCATAATTGCTTGGTTTTGCTCCAAAATCTGTCCAAAAAACCTGAAATGACCACGTATTAGCCTCCTAGGTAGAGTGACCACCCTTATTCGTTCAAATAACATAAACATACTATAAAAACATGCATAATCTATGAAAAATGGAGGATTGAACAAGGACAATTAGGCAAAATGAGCCCAATAAGTTACCCAATTCGGGGCTCATCATCACCCCCTGCTAAATGGGTTGCTCATCCTCTGAGAAACTAGTCCAGCTCATCATCCTTTATGGCTTTGATCGCCTCCCTCACGTCCCAAGCCTCTGCTGTTCATCAGGGGTATCTTTGGCTGTTGTGGGCTCCTCCTGTTGCTGTTGTTCTCCCAAGATATGAGGCCTGTCTTCCTTCCTTTGTCCCTGTAATTGTAGCTGGTGTCTAAGCAGCTAATTTTCTTCCTGTAGCTTGACCCACTGGCTGCTCTCCACATGCCGTACTAGAGCCAATTCCCTTCTTGCCTCCTTGAGTTGTTCCTCCAGAGGACCTATATCCTCCACACCCTTGGTCTTAGCGATTTTCATCCAAGTGTGGGTCCTCACTCTCTCTTCTTCTAGTGCAAGGAAAAGAGGCACTGTGAATTTTTGAGGAATGATCTTTCCAGCCTCCAAGAAGTTATAATAGGAGCCCAAGCTGGGCTGGGGGCTAGGTTCCACAATGTTTTCTACCTTTTCTTCCTCCTGTGGTGATTTAGCTGCCTCACCCTCCATTGCTTCGGTCTCCTTCAACCTAGCCAGTGTTTCCTATAGAATAGTCTCAGCATCCTGTAGAGAGGCCTTTGTGTCCAACATTTTCATTCTCTCCCTCCAGGTGGATGTCTTCAGGCTTCCCAGTTCATAAGTGATGGATGCCTTGGAGGGGGACCTCTCATTTTCTGTGGTAGGCGTGTCTACAATTGTGATTGGTTCTTTTGACGGAGGCTGGGGTCTCCTAGTCTTAATCCTCACACTCCTTGCCTTAAAATACAGGGGAGGCTCCCTCTTTCGCTTTCCTTCTGCTTGGGAGATGTGCTTAGGGTGGCTAGCACAGCTGCTACCTCCCTAGCTAAAATTTCCGGTAATTTTTCCCTCTTTTGATCCGTCTTCAGACTTCCTGTAGAAATTCCTGTGCTGACTGTTTTCTGTCTTCCTGTAGAAGCAGTTTTCGGGCTTCCTGTAGAAACAGTTTTCACTGTTTTGGCCTGCTTAGCTGGGGGTGCCTTCTCCTTCAATTTTGTTGTGGTTTCCTTGGATGTGCCCTCACTTTCATGGACCTTTTCAGTCCTTTCTGCCCTGATTTGCAACCGTTTCTCCCTTGGCGTTTGTACTTTTATTTCACCCACAACTTTGGCCTCAGTAGCTTGGCCTTTTTCTTGCTTTTTCTGTGGGGGCCTGTCCTGGGTTTTCTTATCCTTAATTTCTTTACCCTTAGTTTGCTTCTCTGCCTCAATATGCTCCTTTTCCTCACTGCTGGATGAAGTGAGTTCTTCGGCCAAAATCTGGATATCATCATCCTTGGTCATATTGTGAAAAATCTCCCAGGAAAGAGGGACAGTATAAGTATGGAGGGAATCTTCTACTAGAAGCTTGATAAGCCCATGATGGGCCAGCTGGTCTGGTGTCCCTTCCTTCAGTTTTGTGCCGCACTCAATCAATGACTGTAGGAGGAAGTAGGGGGGTCTTAGCTTTTGTTCTGTGGGTAAATCCATCTTATGCCTGAGCTCAGTTAACAACCGGAAGTGATAACCATATACAATACTAAATCGCCCCTCACAGGTAATGTATTTCATAATCTCAAGGCTGAACTCGCTCCAAAATGGATGTAGGCTAGCTCTCCGGACCCCATTTTTATCCTCTGAAAACTGTTCTTTTGGTAGGAAAAATTCCTTTTTGGCCTTTTGGCTGAATTTCCTTTCCTCTTTATCCCAGGGTATCCCCAATGGCAAGTCAGTGACCCGAATAATGAGTTGTGGGGTGAGTCTTAAGGTCAATCCTCGGAAATTTACAATGGCCAGTATCTTGGATTTGGGTTTCAGGGACCTTAGGAACTCCTCTGTTATTTCATCATCGTGACCTTGAATTCTGTCACAGAAGGTCATCCAATTTGCACGGGTAAATAGGTCTACCACCTCAGGAGTTTCTCTCAACTTCTTGGAATCTGAGGGTTCCTTTCTGATAAACCCTCCTGGCATGGTGAAAAATACTCAAATACTCTGTTTTGGCTTGTGTACTGATCAGAAGGGGAATTCTGTGTATGGTTTCCTCCTTTGATTCTCAGGTCAAGGTTTCTCAGATGTATGTGTCTCCCTTTTCACCAATTCCCTGGTTATAATGCTGTTGCTGCCCCAAAACTTGACTGTCAAAATGAAATTAGGCTCTCACAGACAGAGTGCAGAGCTTAATTTTCACACCCACCATATACAAGTCACAATTTTTTATGCATAGACCAGTCCTTACAGAGGTTTATCGTTTCTACAGGAGGGATTCGTTAACAGGCACCATGGAGGAGAATGTAACACTGAACCAACTGAAAAAACTCCGTGTATCACCCAGGCAAACGAAAATTCTTGACCCACAGGCAGACTTGTTTTAACTTTCCCTACTCCAAACAGTTTAATTTACCACCTTTTGAAATTTCATGCACGGGTATGGCGTTTTTCGAGCCTACCTCTCTTCGAGACTCCAATTCCGACGCAGAAGATCCGGGTTTCTCTGCTCCGGGAGGCTGTGCTGTGCTTCCTGTAGAGCTCCTTCCTATAGAGAGCTTTGCCGGCTGCTGGAGGACATCACGGCACTTCTGAGAAAGCTTGGGACGCAGGAGGAGTTTGAGACGGGCCGAGAAGCTCGGGCTAATGAACTGCAGAGGAGTAGGATGCATATGCCACTGAAAACCGGTTGCAATAGTAAATGCCAGTGGTTAATGTGAGTGTTATGGCCGAAGAATTTTGAATTATGACGCAATTCATGGCACGGGGGTGAGGTTCCCAAGCCGATCCGTTGGCCAACGTCACGGCCATCATTCTCCGGCGTGTCTCTGATCACCATTTTTCTATCTCTGCCATTATCCACCGTCATCACTGCCCATCCGCCGATTTCACTGCAAATCTGCCGATTTTCCTTGACTGGACACTTCCCACGTGTCGACTTCACGGACCTCTAGCGGATTTGAGCGTAACTAAGCTCATTTGGATCCCACGAGGCCATTTCGACTGACTGTGGGTGGCCAGTTGACTGGCCACCGAATTTGTTCAATCCGCACATTCATAAATATGCAGTTTTCATAGTATAGTTCATGTGATTTGACGAAATAAGGTTAGGCACTTACCTGTGTGGCCGTGGACATGCTCTGCAGGTTTCCGGACGTGGAATGATGGCTCTGCTTATTGCTGCTTCGTGCACAGGCACTGGAATTCCTTCGTTCATTGGCTGATGTTGCATGCAGGGTTCGGAATTCGATCCACTGGTTGTGAGCGTCGCATGCACGGCTCTACCTTTTCTCAGCTGTCGAGGAGGTGATCACGTTCAAGCGAAGTTGGTTGCATGCCTCCTGCGTTGATTTCAACTGCTATTGACTCCATAGTGTGTATTCCAGGCGGATCAGCTGCTACAGGATTCCTGTAGGACATCCTGTAGCTGTTTCTCCTCCTGGGCTGCATGCTGAAACGAACAGGGTTGCATTCACGATTGAAGGGTCCTGATGAAGCTTTAACAGGTAGAGTGTGCAGGCCTTCATGTACTTGATTTGTCCCTTGAGAAAAAAAAATTGCAATCTGAGGAAATCATGACTTTTTGCATGACTGTGCAGGAAACAGGTCCAGATTGTGGTAATGGTGGTGGAAAGAGATGAAACAGGTGATGGATGGGAAAAAGGGGTGGTTGCATGCCTTATCAACAGATTTCAAGCTTTAAATCCCTCTTCAGAATCGATTTTGGCCTGCCCAAAGGTTCTACAGGATGTTTCCTGTAGAAATGCAGAACTTCCTGTAGGAGGTCGAATCTTGACCCGAATGTGTCCAAATCCTGGAAAAAGTGAGTGGCCATGGAGGGAGTGTCTGTGAGGATGTCTGGTGACTTGGTATGGACCCCTGTCCTCGTTTTGCGTGACCTTCTTTCTCTGCACTGTATTCCCTGCAACCTGCAATAATTTTTCAGAGATTAGACCTGTTCCTTTTCTTTTTTCTTCTCTCTTTCCTCTTTTTCTTTTTCTCTTTTTTTTTTTTTTGAAAGACAGCAGGGGCGCCTTTATGAGGTTTTCACCCCCACTATCTGCCCTGGGCGCCTCAGAGAGGTTTTCACCCAAGGATCTTTTTATTCAAATTCTTTATTTTCTGAGAGACAGCAGGGGCGCCTCCCTGAGGTTTTCACCCTCACTGCCTGCCCTGGCCGCCTCAGAGAGGTTTTCGTCTAGGGATCCTTTTATTCCTTTTTTTTTTTTATGATCAAGGTGTGGCCGGAATGGAGGCAGAACCCTGCTCTATTACCAGCACTGGTTTTTCCACAGTTTCAATGAACTCCTGCCTTGAAAGGGGTTTCTTGTAGATTTTCAATCGATGCCCATTGAAAAGCATGGGGATGGATTCTTCATCAATGGTACTGATAAGGACTAAACCATTGTCATTGCATTTCTCCACCGTATATGGTCCTAACCATCTTGTCCTCAGCTTTCCCTTGAAATCCTTGTATCTTGAGTCATACAGCAGTGCCTGATCTCTCGGCTGGAATTGCTTTTCATTAAGGTGCCGGTCATGCCATATCTTCCTCTGGAGTTGAACTACTTCTGAGTGGAGGAGGGCTTGCATTCTTTGTTCATCTAATCCATTCAGCTGCAATAATCTTTCACGTTGAGCACTACTAAGATCTAGGTCCAACTGAGCTGCCACCCTTAATGTATTGTACTCGAACTCTATGGACAACAAAGCTTTCTTCCTGTAGACCAACTCATAAGGTGTGAAACCGGTTGTGGTCTTCCAAGTGGTGTTGTAGGTCCAGGTGGCCTCAACCAGGCGATCTGCTCAATCCTTTCTGCTGCTGCTCACAACCTCAGTCAAAATCCCTTCCAATGCTCTATTAGTGACCTCCACCTGCCCATTTGCTTGAGGATGATAGGGGGTGGAAGTCTTGTGCTTGATCTTGTGATGAGCGAGCAAATCTTCAATCAAGTTGGAGGTGAACTGGCTTCCTTGATCTGTGACTAACTCCCTTGGTAGCGATACTTGTAGAAGATATTTTCCCTCAGAAACTTAGCCACCTTTTCTTCTGTTGCTACTTTGATTACCTTTGTTTCTGCCCACTTGGTCAGATAGTCGGTGCACACAATGATGTAAGACCGTTGCTTTGAAGGATGGTTGATAGGACCCACAAAATCCATGCCCCACTTCTCAAATGGCTCGAAGGTCACTTGAGGTTGGAGAGGCATTTCATCCCTTGGAGTCGGTTTCCCCATCCTATGACATCGGTCACACTGGCTGATGTATCTTCTGACATCTTGATGAAGAGTAGGCCAACAGTAGCCTGCCTGTAGAATTTTGAAGGCAGTCCTTTTGGCTGCAAAGTGGCCTCCACAAGGTCCGCCATGACAAGTTAGGAGGATGTCAAAGACTTCCTCCTCCCTAACACAACGTCTCAAGATCTGATCTTGGCCAAGTTTAAACAGGTTGCCCCCTATCCAAGTGAACGGGGCACTCTTCCTTACAATTCTGCTCTTCTCCTTTGAGGATAGATGCAGAGGGAACTATGATGAGACCAAGTAATTTGCTATATCAGCAAACCATGGAGAGAGCACTGAGATAGCAAATAGATGTTCATCTAGCATCTGGTCATCCACTGTTCCTTCTTCACCTGCAGGCAAGTCCAATCTAGACAAGAAGTCAGCAACAACATTTTCCTTACCTGGCTTGTCAACAATCATAAAATCAAATTGCTGCAACAAAAGTAACCATCTAATGATACGAGCATTGACATCAGGCTTATTCATTAAATATCTAATCGCAGCATGATCAGTGTGTACAAATGTTTGATAACCAGTGACGTAGTGTTTGAACTTGTTTAGGGAATCGACTACAGCCATGAACTCTTTCTCGGTTACAGTATAGTTCATTTCTGCCTTGGACAGGTTTTTGCTGACGAAGTATATGGCATATGGGAGTTTCTCCTCAACTTGTCCTAAGGTTTCCCCTATGGCTTTGTTCGAGGCATCAATGTGGATGTGGAAAGGTAGGGCCTAGTTTGGACCTCTCAAGATCGGGGCGGACACCAGCTTATCTTTCAACTCATCCAGTGCCCCTTGACAGTTGTCAGTCCATTTAAACTCAACATCTTTCCCTAAGAGTCCAAACAAAGGCGAGGCTAGCTTACTGAAGTCTTTAATGAATCTTCGATAATATCCTGCTAAGCCTAGGAAACTCCGAACATCTCTTACCTTTTGAGGAGGTGGGACCTTTTGGATGATAGCAATTTTATTAGGATCCACCTGTAATCCTTGCCGAGAAATGGTATGACCTAGCATGGTCCCTTCAGTCATCAGGAATTCACATTTTTCGGGACTGAGGGACAGGTTCATCTCAATGCACTTGGTTAGAAATTTTCCCAGATTAGTCAATGCTTCTTGGAAGTTGGACCCATAAGGAGTAAAATCATCCATATAGATTTCTACCGAATCATGGACCAACTCAAAAAAGATGCTCAATACTACTCTCTAGAAAGTGGCAGGAGTGTTGCATAGCCCAAAGGGAAGGACTCGATAGGCAAAGGTACCCCAAGGAGGTGAAGGTGGTTTTGTCCTAGTCTTCTGGGCTGATTTGGATCTGGTTATACCCACTGAACCCATCTAGGAAAGAGAAGAACTTCTTCCCTGCCAGTCCATCCAACACCTGATCTATGAAAGGCAAAGGGAAATGGTCATTCTTGGTGGCTTTGTTAAGTTCTCGGTAATCTACACATATTCTCCACTTCCCGTTCTTTTTGGGCACCAGCACTAGGGGCGAGACCCACTCACTGTCGGAGATAGGATAGATGAATCTTGCATCCAACAATTTTTGCAATTCTTCTTTGACAATGTCCTTAAGGGCTGGATTCATTCTCCTCTGAGGCTGCCTGACCAGTTTACAATCTTCTTTAATATAGATGTGATGGGTACAGACTGAAGTATGGACTCCTTTCATCTCCTTATAGCTCCAGGCGAAAGCATCTAAATGATTGTTCAGTAAGCTACACAGCTCCTTATCCTGGGAAGGAGCTAGGGAGGAGCTGATATTTAAAGTTCTTTCGAGACCAAACTCCACATTCTTAACTCTGGGAGAGGTTGGATCAGTCACACAGAGGTCCACTGAGGTGTTGGCTTGGGTATCCTCCACCAATTCCTCTAAGGACAATGCACTGGGAGGTGGATTCTGAATCAAAATCTCAATCAAATAATCCTCAGTTTGAGGACCTCCCCTAGTGGTCTCTACTGTGCACAATGGTGTAGAGTAGACCTCATCCTCATCTCCTTCTTCCAACCAGAGTGGTAAGTCATGTTCTAGCAGAGGTTGGGCAGGAGGATATAGGACTAGCTGCTTGGACATAGGCCCATTCTTGATGGTCATGCTTCCATCTTGGCAGCTGATGTAAGCATCCACAGTGGCTAACCAAGGCCTTCCCAAAATGAGGGGGTATACAGTGAGCTTAGCCTTTGGTTGAAGTACCAAGAAGTCCACAGGGTACTCCCTAGAGTCAACGGAGACCAAGACATCTTCCACAATCCCTTCGGGAGTCACGGTGGAGCGATCTACCAACTGCAAGACTGTCGAGGTCTTCCTTAAGGAATTCTGAAGGTTGAGTTTAAGCATGGTGTCCCTGGTCATCACATTAATGGCAGCCCCTAGATCAATCAAGGTATGGGGAATTATGGTGCCATTGATGTGGACATCAACTACAGGACTCCCAGGGTCCAAATACTTTGGACAGATTACTTGCCCCAACATTAGATCGGACAGTTGTCCGATGACATTGATAGTCGAGGCATCTCTCTTTCTCCTGCCTGGGTGCCTGAAACACTTCTTCTTAATCAATTTGTTGTATATCGGTACATCTTTGATGGCCTGGAGAAGTGGTATTTTCACACACAACTGTTTCAGTTCTCCCAGAAGTTCAGTCTCCTCTGGGTTTGGTTGCGTGGTTACTGTTAGTCGCTCAGGAAAGGGTGGAATGGCTTTGGGTTCACTTTCCCGTTTCTCTTCCTCGTCCTCTGGGGGAGGAGGTTTGCAATCTGTAAGGGTCTTCCTGGATCACAGGTTGATCTCCTGGATCTCCAAAACATAGGTAGGACATATTGTCTCCCCACTGTATACCTGCTGGGCCTGTCGGTTGTTGGGGTTTGGGTTCAGTTGAGCAGGCATCTAGGGTTGTCTTGGAGGAGCAGGAGGTAATGGTTGTCGTTGAGCCGGTGGTGGAGGCAAAATGGCGAGAGGAGAGTTGTATTGGGGCCTCCACCTTGGTTTAGGTGCATTACACTGAGACTGTGGCTAGACATGTGAGTGAAACGAATGAGCAGTGGGTTGAGTATGGTATTGAGGTGGATAAGACCACGGAGGAGGTGCAGACCAGGAAGGATGAGCAGGGGGATCCCAAGAAGGCATGTGAGCAGATTGGTTGGGGACATAATAAGCTTGGGATGTTCCTTGCATCCCCTACTGGTAAGGTCTGGGTCCATGTGGCCTCCTTTGGTTGAGGAAGTAGAGAGGTTTAGTGGGTACCTCAGTCCCTTGGTACATGGCTTTGAATCCGGGCAAGGTTGGGCATTGGTTTGTGGGGTGGTTCTCCTCACAAATGAAACATACCTCTACTGAGTGCAATGGACACTCATTCTTAGGGTGCTTCGTCGTACATCTGGGACAGAAAATGGCCAAAGCCCTCTCAGCTTCCTCTTTCTTTTTTTGGATTCGAAAAGTATCAAGTTGCATGGCAATGGTCTGTCTCATCTCACTTTTGAGGTCTTCCATCTGATTAGCAAACTCATGCTTGGAGAAGGTAGTACTAGCTGAAAGTGGATTCCCCCTACCTCTTTTCGGGGCTAGCCTAGAGTGGTTTCTAAACACAGTCTTTATGTCCTCATAAGGTAGTTGGTAAATGTCTCCTCCAGCTAGCATGTGAAGGGTATCTAGGAGGTCTTCAGGGACTCCTCAGAGTAGAACCAGCTTTAGAGATTCAGGGTCAAGTGTGCACCTAGCCCGTTTATAGCTAAGTTGGAACCTTTACTCATAGTCCTCTAAAGACTCATCATTTCCCATGGTCATCCGAAGATTTCTCCCTTGCTTTCCTTTGACCTACAGTAATCCTAGTATTTGTCGTTAAAGGCTTGCTGCATCTGAGCCCAAGTAGTGATATTGTTTCTAGGTAACCCCATGAACCAGCGTAATGTTGCATCCTTGAGGGTAGAGGGAAAGAGTTTCAACTTTTTCTCATCTTCTGTATAGTCATAGGTTCAACAAAGGACATCAAACTCAAACAGGAAGGTATCAGGGTCTTCAGTGGTCAATCCATGGAAATGAGGTAAGGCTGAGGGACTTATGTTCTTCATTTTCATGTCCCCGTTGGTCTCTCAGATGGGGAAGGTACCTTCTATTCTCTCGTCATCGTCTCTACCATTTCTGTTGTCAGCCATGGTCTCAAAAGGAATGTTTTCTTGCTCTTCTTCTATTATAGGATCTTCGTATATCTCAGGAGGTTCACCTATAGGTTCTTCTGGATCACTGCCACCAAAGAAGAGAGAAGGGTGACTCAGTGGAGTGGTGGGGGTATTGGGTAGGAATTTTTCGATATTATCTCTGTTCCTACGAGGCATGAAAGGATTTTTGGTTGTTTTTGCTTTTTTCTACTTGTACCTGCAAAACTGAAACAGATGGAATTGCAACTAACTAAAATCTATCTTGTAGAAATGGAAATGCGGAATTGAAATAAAGCAGGAAAGGACTAATCTATTTTTCTAAAATCAAATTGCTAGAATGAAATGATAGACTACACTTGCAGAATTGAAATTGTGGAATTGAAAGGCTAATCTATGAAAGCAGGAAATTTTTAATTTACTTTTGCAGGAATGAAATTGTAGAATGGAACTGAAATAAACTACTTAGCAGAAGATTAGAGTAGGAAAATAGAAGAAAAGCAACAATCACAAATACTCTGACTCTTCCCCGGAAATGGCGCCAAAAAGAGTGGTGAGCTCCAGTATTGCAGCAATAATGTTGCAACTCCTGGGACTCCCTTCTTTACTTTTATCAACCCGGTAGTTCGTAACAAACTTGGAAGCGAAGGTGCTGTATGCACAAGTACTAGCTCTTGCCGTAGCTGTCACTTGGTCAGCTGGCACAAGTCTGCTAGGGGCTTAAGCCAACTTCTATGAGCTCTGAGAAGAAGCTTTTTAACTGATGGAAGAAAGCTAACTCAAATAAGGCTGATCTACTTGCAGAAATAAACTGGAAAGCTGAAAGGAAACGTAACCCTAGCAAACCCTAATTTTACCACCTATCCCTACCGATGCAAGAAAGAGGATGCGAGCTACTGAAAGAGATGCCATTGACTTCTAGGAAGGTAAATACATGTATCTAAGCTACTTCTACAGTAACATCTGAAAAAACATCTTTTTGTATTTTTGAATAAGTTGTCAGAATTATCATGCATGCAATTTGACTGTTTTGATTGTGCAGAGGTGGATTGGCGAGGGGAAATGCTTGGATGAGGTCGAGAAGGTTCAGAGAGGGCCTAAGGGGTCCCTAACATCCTTCCAAAGAGTTTCACAGAGTTTGGCTATCAAGAAACCTCATTCGTGAGCTTCTACAGGAAGTCTGCAGGGGTTCTACAGGATGTCTGTGATTTTCTACAGGATGTTCTGTAACTTTCTACAGGATGTTCAGAAATGGGATTTTGGAGGATGGATGGATGGAGAAAGATGAAGGAGTGGGTATGGAGGTAGGATAAGGGTTGGAGGTGGTCCGGGACTTGGTGGATGGAGTTGAGGATAGAGGTAGATGGCTGGATTTGTTCAAGGAGGACTGAAGCAATGATGCACAAAAACTAGGGTTATGTGAGTAAATGGAAAACATAAGGCTAGAAGCTGAGCTGAGGAATGGAGCAGATGGGTTTAATGGAGTATGGGCAGGTGGAGGAGTGGTACAGGTGCTCTGCAAGTCGTTTTTCCAACTGAACCAATGAAGACTTGTAAAATCAAAAACCTAATTACGTTTACCTAATCTGATCTAGCTGTCAGTAAAAAGAATGAATAAAAGTTGAACTACAATGAAACCATGTGTACTAACTCATGCAACTAAGCAAGCAAAAGTCTGAACTTGTAACCAACTTCTATACTTGAAAATCAAACATTAGTGATTGCATGGCAAAGCAAAATCAATGTTTTTGTGGGCAGCGAGGTATCCCTGATCCCAGCTCCTGATCCCACTGAGGGAGAGGTGAAACCAGTGATGTTTGATGGCCCTTTTTTGGAGCTTTTCCTGTTAACAACCTATCAACTAAATTTGAGCATCAAAAAGTCTTTCTAACCATTAACAATGACCTAGTTAATCAACAAGATTTAATCTACTTAACAGAAATAATTTTGCAAATGCATGAAGAACAAATAACAATACATAAAGGACGCCTTAGCACTCAGGTTGGGCCTAACCCCAAGAGTTGCAGGTTCCTATAAAGAACTCAGATCTGATGCCCAGTAAAACTGCTTCTCATTACTCAAAAATAAACATCACAAGAAAGTGTATAGCAGTAGCTAAGAAAAACGAGTTGAAGAGAGGGCAGCACTATAGTGCAAATACCAACAGTTCCAAAAGTAAACTACGAAGGCTGAGGCCTTCTTATTTATACAATACGAGGGGGCTAACAGCCCTCCTAGATTCAAGGGACTCGGCTGTTCCAACTGCAGTAAACAATCACTCTTTCCAAAGCTGCTTGGCTGCCTTTAGAACTCGTTTTGGTGGCCTGTTGAGCTCGAAGTTGAGGGTGGAGATTTCGAGGAAGAGAAATTTAATGCCACAGACAACCTCCCTACGAATCCTCACCTCAAGCTTGGTTGTCTCCTGGGCCATAATTGCTTGGTTTTGCTCCAAAATTTGTCCAAAAAACCTGAAATGACCACGTATTAGCCTCCTAGGTAGAGTGACCACCCTTATTCGTTCAAATAACATAAACATACTAGAAAAACATGCATAATCTATGAAAAATGGAGGATTGAACAAGGAAAATTAGGAAAAATGAGCCCAATAAGTTACCCAATTCGGGGCTAATCACCCACCATAGTTGTTTATAACCTGCAAAATCATAAACTATGTCAGGAAAAATAATTTTTGGATCTCTTTTTGGCCATGTATCAGCATGATGTGTAGGCCATGACCATGTGAGATTCCTGGTACAATGGATACAAAAATATTTTTCATATATTCTGCTGCGGGCTCCTCCATGGTACCATATGCTGGATATATCATGAAAATCTTGTTGCAGAGCTACTCTGCAAATCTTGCATCTATTTTTTCTTTTTCATAAATCATATCGTGTATCCATTTGCTTCCCTTTGGATACACTTTCCTTTCAGGTACAAGATGTTGGATGTTGGTATGTGCCTGCAGATTAGCATCTAGTACTTTTGTATTTCTCAGTTGCCACGTAGGCTTCCAATTTTTCTTGTATTCTTCCCAGTCTTGATTGTCTAGGATAGTGCGTAGGACCTCTTGTTTTTTATGTTGGTCCCATTATGTTACAATGATCATAATGTGATCCTGAGGCTGGATGTACTCTCTGCCGAGGAAATCTGGAAGACAATTCTCAGTTCCTTTTATGTGTTCGACTTGAAAGTTGAAGTTAGCAAAGAGTGCTTGCCATCTGGCAAATTTAGCCTCACTTGGTTTTTTGATGTCTTTAGTTAAAACCTTCTGAAGGGCTGAAGCATCAGTTCTAAGCAAGAACTGTTTGTTAATAAGGTAGACATCAAACTTACTGATGCAGTTCCATGTAGCTTTGACTTCTTTTTCGATAGTGGAATAATTCTGCTCAGCTGCATTCCAAGTTCCAGATGCATACTGAACAATTTTTTCAGTGTCGCCAATTCTCTGTTTGAGGATTCCTCCCCATCCAATATTACTTGCATCTGTCTCGACAATTTTGAATGCATTATCATCTGCAACATACAATATAGGAAGAGACTTTACCTTGGCTTTAATGTTTTGAACAGCCTTGGTATGAACTTCTGTCCATTCTGGTGGATTCTTCTTAAGTCTCTTATTCAACAAACTCCTGTCAGTAGCACAATCTTGATAAAAATTACTGACATAATTCAAACATCCCAAGAATCTCTGCAACTGATTCTTGTCTGTAATAATATCAAGAAATTTGTCAGCAAATTCTAATGCATGCTTCTGTAGGGAAATTTGGCCATTGGAGATGGTGTGGCCAAGAAATTTGATAGTAGTCTGGAAGACTTCTATCTTCTTTTTACTCAGAACAAGACCATTATGTTTTACTAATTGTTTGAAAGTATGCACATGTTTAAAATGATCTTGGATGTTCTTAGAAAAGATCAGAACATCATCGATATATACTATAAGCCAATCAAAGTAAGGCTTAAAGATCTTATCCATTACCTTCTGGAATTTGGATGGTGCATTCTTCAATCCAAAAGGCATGACATTCCACTCGTAGTGGCCTGCTGGAATGCTGAAAGCAGTCTTGAACTTGTCTTTTTCTGCAATGGCAACTTGCCAGAATCATGCTTTCAGGTCAAACATAGAGAAAATCTTAGCTCTGGCTATCCTACTTATCAAATCACCTTTATAGAGTATAGGATAGGTGTCGTCTGCAAGAACGGAATTCAGAGGTTTGAAATTTATTACCAATCTTGGAATGCCTCTGATTTGTTCAGCTCTTTTGTTGACATAGAACCCATAACAGTTCCAGGGACTGTCGGATTCTCTGATAAACCCTATGTCTATGAGCTGCTTGATTTCTTTTCCACAGATATCTCTATAATCCTTGCTCATGGGAATGGCTCTGGTTTTGCAAGTTTTCCTTGTGTATCCTTCTTTGTATGGGAGTTCTACTGTATGCTGCTTTCTATGCCAGAATGCATTAGGCTCTTCAGAGTAGCATTCATCTTCAATTTTCTTCTTTAAATCCTCAATTCTTCTTTTGACCTGAGGATCTTTAAGCTATTCTTCAATTATGAGTGTAGATTTCAGATCTTTTAGATCTGACAATCTAGCTTCTGCTTTGTCCAGGTTTTGCACAGTCTGGACCATTGTCGAAACTCGAGGATTCGAGATATATGGAAATTCAATCCTCTTTGGTGTTCCTTTTGAAGTAGGAACAGATATAAAATATCCATCTTTATTATCTTTCATTCTTGTTGAACCATGCGGCTCAACAGCTGCTAGGAAGATGTTTCCTAGAATGCAATCAACAGGGATATCTGCAACTGCAAACTTCAAATTAATGCAATGTTTATCAAAACAGATAGATGCTTTGGGCACTTCATATTCGAGTGTTTTATTGCCCAATCCTACTACCTTTCTTTTTGTAGAGACCCAATATTTAGCTGGCATGATCTTCTTATTAAGAATGTTTACATCAGCTCCTGAGTCAAGGAGTGCTATAAGCTCGAACATTTCTCCTTTAATACATATGTTTACTTTAACATGGTGTTGCTGATAGGAGATAGCTAAGAGCCTCATTTCTTTGAACCCATAGACAGGGTCTTTTCTTCCTTCGACAACTTCAATATTTGGATTGTTGGTGTATTCAGTAGTGTCCCATGGATGAGCACCTTCTTCTTCTTCTTTCTCTGCCACTTGCTTTTCTTTCTGTATTTCTGCAATCTGAGACTTTAAAGCAGAGATTTCAGATTTAATGTTGTGAATCTCTCGACTCACTTCGCCCAAGGTAAGTGAACGCACCTTGTCTGGCTTTTCTTGATGTTTTTGAAAAGATCTAGTGTTTCTCTCAAAAGAAGCATCAACAAACAATGGCTTCTTACCTAAGCTCTTGGAAGTACTGGATCTAATTTGGTCCATGAAGGCTTCAGTTAGCCTGGTCTTCATTTCACCATCTTCCATTTCTCTGATTTGAGATAAGATTTTTATCTCATCTTCGTCTGTAGCAGCCATTAAGATCTTTTCTTTCTGTGGTCTGAAGCTAAATTCTTTAGAGCTAGATTCACTGTATGATTCTAAATCAGAATCATAATTTATCTGACAAGCGCATTCTTCAGATTGTGGACAAGAATAGGATGAAGCTTCTGAATCTGAACATTCCTGCATATGTGCTTGTAATTCTTCAAGGGATGAAAAACTAAAAGAATCATAAAATGACTCTTAAAATTGGTGTTGTTGAGCTAATTCTCTTATTACTACATTTGGGCACCGTTCTGTCTTATGGGAATGGGAATCACATTTCATGCATTGCATGGATCCCTTTCCTTCTTGTTTGACCTGTTTTCCCCTTTGGACAGAGGCTTGTGACTTTTTGCCTCGGTTTCGTTTAGACTCTTCTCCTTCTGGACACCGTGAAGATGTGTGTCCACTTTTACCACACAACCAACAAGTCAGGTTGTTCCATTTCTCTTGTTTTGATGTATGGAGATGGATGTCAGAAGGTCTGTAATATTGAGTTCTCGAGATTTACTTGTAATAACCCTTTCGAGCTTTTGAGGAGTGGCCCTTGGATGGCTGAGAATATTTTCTGTTATCTTTGGAGCTTTTGAATTTCTGCTTATACTCCTTTTTATCTCTTTTCTTTGCTTTCCTCCGTTTGACCAAAGGGTCATCTACTGTAAGTCCATATTTGTTGTAGATGGACTTCTTGTCTGGAAGTTTGGAAAGTTTTTCCAAAGATTTATTGACTTTGGAACTGGTACATAGACTTACCAGAGTCTTTGTTATGTGTGCATATATTTCACCCCAAGTATAGGACTCAAATGGCAATTGGAAGACTTCTTGCAATCTAATATAATCTACAAACCTGGATGGGAGTGTAACAAGATAAACCTGTTTCCATAACAGATTTTTGGAGTCTTTTACTTCATATATCCTCTACATCCAGTCTCTGTGGAAGTCTTCATACTGTGACATATTGTGGCATTTCAGGTTCATAAGAATGACTTCATTCTTATCGGCAATTTCAATTTCACTGCCACACCAGTGTTCAAGAATCATTGATGTCAAAGAACCTATCATGTTGCTTATGGTTGAGCCATATGGATTATGAATTATATCTCCAGCTTCATCTTTGAGTACTTCTTCTTCCATTTTTGCAAGCAGCTTTGGAGATGATTCTGTTTCCCACCACCTGAGTAGTGTTCCTATGAAACACTGAATGATAGCTTTGTAGGCTTCAATCTCACTCTTGCCTCTTAGACACATAAGTTTATACTCTGTAAACATCATGTCTATTAACTGTCTAATCTGGCCAACACTCAGACTATCAATGTTCCATTCCCTTTGTGATTCAGGGAAGAAAGTGTGAGCATCCGGAAGCTTGCCTTTTCCTTCTAAATTAGGTGTTGGGTATTTGCTGAACCTGCTCTCAAGAGGTTCATAGATAGGAAAGATTTGAGAGTCAGGATCTTTCTTTTCTTCTTCTTCATCCTTAAATAAAGATGTAATAGTAATCTTTTATGTAGCCTCAGATTTAGAAGATGTGGCTACCTCTTTTGGAAACAATGTCGGGAACCTATGAATTGGCTTTATAGGATCCTGAATCTTTATATTTCTTTTCTACAAGAAAGAAGTAGGAACTGGCTTTTCTATCTTGGATATGCTCATGTGTTCAACTTTCTCAGTTAAGCCAGATATGAGATTTTTAGTAGTATCAAGATGATCTACTAACTTTTCTTCTACTCCTTCTATTTACTTAAAGATTCTTTGGCATATGAACGAACAATAGATGAATTAAACTGTACATCATTGAGGCACTTGTTTACCTCATTTATTGACACTTGAACAATATCAAACTGTTCTTTTATTTCTGTTGCTTTGGCTGAATTGATCTCCAGGCCTTTGATGGCTGTATTGGTCCAGTTTATTTGTTCACTGGCTTTCTGGATTCTCCCATCTATGCCTAAAGCATTGTCATCTTTCTGCACCAAAGGAATGGCCTTTGCTGCATTCTGGTTTTCTCCAATGATAATTCCTTTGTATGGAGGAAATGTAGATGGGGTCTCTATTCTGGTACCATCCAGTGCAGTCCAAGCATGTTTATTAACTGAAGAGGAAGATGATGAACCAGTTAACACACTTAATGGGGAAACATTTTTCTTCCATTCATAGAAGGAAATCCATGAATTATTAACTTCCATATAATGTTTCCAATCTTCAGCTAATTTTCTTTTCTCATCAATAGTGTGGCTCATGCCAAACTCTTTTTCTTCTGGATTTGTGAATAAATCCCAATTAAGCATGGCTTTCATCCATTTGGAACTTACTTCTGATTTTAGGCAACCAGACATAAGAGTAAAGAATTTGTGCATCTCCATGACTGCAGGCTTTTTACAGTCATCAGGAACAGGACCAAATCTACAAGTTGGAATTAGGCCTTTGGCTTTCTCAAGACAGCCTAAGCCGTATTTGGGTTTGGGTGGCCTCATGACACTGAACATCTCTGTCAATCGAGGATCTTCTCCTTCAAGTGTTATAATCTTATGCATCATTAAGACATGGTCAGACTCTGGCTCATGTGGAAAATGGATGTCTGAACATTTCGGGTTTGGGCATGGATTTACAAAAGTGGAAGGAGGAGCTTGTCCCGTTTTGGGATGGTGATTTCATGAATGACAGACTTGGCAAGCATACATAAATTTACAATAGCCTTACACTCTGGACAAGTAACTTCTAAAGAACTGAAATTGACAATCTCGGCAAATTCAAAAAGAGAAATATGTTTACAAGAAGTGGAATTAGAACATGCAGTGTCAACAATGGCAGGATCTCTGTAATATTTTGAACTTTTAGAGGCTTTCTCAATACCTCTGTAATCAATAGTGGATCTTCTGGGAAAAGACAAAATTGCAGAAGACTTGTTTTCTTTTATATCGGCAGAGGTTATTCTTTTTGGAACAGGAGGCTTGGGATTATTGACTACCCAGTGTTCGGGAAAGGTGAGGTCTTCCCATCTGATAGTTTGATGTTCTATTTTCTGATTCTTTGAATCAGTAAGAACAACAACACTAGATTTAGAGTCACGACTGGGAGTATGTCTTATTGTTGGCCATAAGGTATTAGTATGTCGAAAGCATCCCCGAGACTGTATGGCTATATTGTTTCTCTTTTGATGCATATCAAACCCTAAGGTTTGGATCTGCAATTGTAAGATCTAATCAATGGTCTTATCAAAGACATAAATAGAGAAGTTTGGAAAACAGTCAAAATATATGGGGCCATGAGATAAAGGGGATACTATACCGCCAATCAGGGAATTAGTATACTTATTGTGAGTAAGATCACGGATGGTGGCTAACACAAAAGTATTTAACCCTTGATGAGTTAAGGGGCTGATTCCAATTCTGGTGCATCCTAGATGCAAATATTTTGTTTTTAGTCTTTTAGTCTCAGCCTGTAGGGTTTTTGGGTCCAACAAAGGAATGGACTGAATATTGTCAAAGTTTTCCTGGATCTGACTTATAGACTCCTTAATACTAATTCTAGTTGCAGCTTTTAAGTGAAACACAGATAAATCATTATAGACTTCTGAGGTAGATATAGCAGGTAATTTCCAGTGAGCAGAGGGTTGTGGCTCTTCATACTCAAGTTCTGCTTGATTTAGGACTCGACTAGAACTTGATGCAAACATATCTCTAAGAGGGTTTTCTTTTGCGGATGATTCTCTCTCTTCTAATTCACAGAAGGAAACAGACTTCCTGAATGAATCCATTACTAATATGAGTGATGATTAGAATACCGACCTTTTGAACATTGACATATCAACATCATGCATGATAACACAAAACTGCAATAATGACCATATGCATGATAACCATAACCATCACAATGCATGAATAACTGACATATATACACTTAACATGCATGTATAACAATATGCATTAGCCCATCCAGTCCAAGTGTTTGAACCTGGAAGCTCTAATACCACCCTCTGGTATTACATATTATCCAAAGATAACAAAACCCAATCTGATACCACCCTTTGGTATTAGATATCACCCAAAGAGTATAGAACTCGTTCTGGTACCACCATGTAACGCCTCCCCCACATTTACCCACTTTTACAAGATCTCCAAGGTAAACATGAGATGAGTGCCACTATGATATTAGCCAACCTCCAAAGTCCAGTTATGGAAGTGAGACCTACAAACCGAAAGTAAATTGACATCCCTTAGAGACTACAAATCACTTAGGAGCCTAACAACCACCCCAGGTGATCAATCCCTAAACTAAAACTCTTTTGACTAGGTTTACTCTCGAACCACACCCATAACGCTTCATGCAGATGGTTGGGAGGCTATAACCACACCCACAAGCCTATTTGATTTCGATTATGACCCAAAATATCTTATTTTGTGCATGCGATCTTAAAATCTATACCACTTTTTTAGGCTAGCCTCCAGACCACTGCTCAAAACTTCCTGTAACTTTTCAAAATCATGACAATGATGATAACAATGCCAAACAATCAAAGCTTGAGCAAGATCTTGACTAATACATGCCTAATGCAAGATAGGCATTTCATCAAACAGATAGTAAACATGGAAGCTACAGGTCATGAATGAATATTTGATCATAAACTTTTGAAATTCATCTGAAAATCACCAAGAAGGTTCCATGCCCTCTCTAGTTAGCTGCAAGAACATTTGCTAGTCCATGGATTCATCAACCATCCAATAACTTGTCAAATAATGAACAAGAGCTATAGCTAGAGCATATTATAGAACCATGCATATAACCAACATATAACCAGAATAGAAACCATCACAATCCAACCATAATAATCAATACAAATGTTCATAGATCACAATAGGAAAATAGCTCATATTAACATATGAAAATATCAACTAGGTTAGGGACTTCCACGTACCACCCAACCATAGATTGGATGAACCAAATCCCTCTCTCAGCCAATCACCGTCACTCCATATTCCAAGTATGAATGTGAGATCATAAGGGTTAAACCAAAACAAAACCAACCAGGGCTTCTAAAGGCCAAACCACTTGAACCCTCAAGCACAATGATCTCACCTATATGGTCTATAAATCACTAACATAAAACATAATGGTTTCTCCTAAGTTGTCCAGGGCTCCAGGAACTAGTAACTCAACCCACAGCCTCTAGGGAGCCCAAGTTGTTACAGGGCTCCAGAGATCTATCATCTCAACCCACAGCCTACGGGGAACCCAAGATATTCTAGGGCTCTAGAGAATTTGTTCCAACCCACAACCATAAGAAACCTTAGAACCAATTAGAAAACCAAATGGGGAACCCACTACACCATGGTTATCCAGGAAATGGAAAAGCAAGGCTGAAACCACTGTCACTTGAGGCAAATCTCCACACCAATGACAACAAATGACCAAGGAACCACATGCATATACCATGCATCCAAAAAACAACAATGAGATCACACAAACAACCTATTACCTGCAGAGTAATCCTGTTGTAGTTGTTGATCCAACTGTCTTCTTGCACTTCCTTGATTTCCTTTGCTTGCTTTCTCCAAATCCAAGTGAATGCTAAAAATCTCCAAAAAATACTCTAAGTTTGCAAGAGTGTATGAGAGAATGAGAGTGTGGAAGGAGAGAACCAAAACTGAACTGACAAAAGTTGTAATGACCAAAATTCGTGTATTGTTGCTTTGATGCCTTTTTATTTTTAATGTCTCATTTTTCTTTCATTTTCCTTCATTTTTCCTCTAATTTCCCTTTCATGGAAATTTGTGTCTCCTAACCTTCCTTTTATCCTATTTTCCTTTATTTTCATAATTAAATGCCAATTATTGCCAATTTCCATAGCCATCAGTAAACCACAAGTGATTCCCACTATAATGTTTTCCCACCATTCAGCTTGGAACATGTGTCTCATGACCTTGTTCTTATTTTATTTACATGGAAAATCAACTAGGGGCTATTACATTGCACATCATGTGGATCAAACTACTGCTCCATCTATAGAATCCATGTTGTCGAATCCTTGCCATGAAACTTCCTCATATCGATCTTTTGAATATGGTTTGTCTTCAACCCAAATTTAGAGCCTCTAAAATCATGTTTCATATTCCTTTTGTTCTCATCATGAGTTTCATGTACTACCTTGTCACCACTAGGAAGCCTTTCTTGTAGAAAATTTTTCAAACCTTCGATTTCTGCTTTTATGTCCGCTTTTATGTGTTAGAAAAAATAATATATATGACAGAGAAATGCAAGACATATAATATGTGGAAAAACACAAACACATAAAAATAGAGAGACACAAATATACGTGGTTCACCCAGTTTGGGCTACGTCCACCTCGAACAACCAGTCCTTCCTTTCTATTATCCAGCAAAATGAAGAGACACAACCTACAACAGATCTGTTGTAATATCCTTTGTTTTCTCTCACAGCCTCACCTACATGTTTCTTGCTCTGATAATACACATATATTTCACAGCCTCAATACAATACCCTCATGCAAAGAGAGGGGTTTCCTTCTAGGGAAAAAAATCCTAAACTAAACATAAATTCTACCGTCAGATCATCTGCCTAATGAACGACCCAGATTGACTAGAAATTACTATACTTTTACAAGGCAATTTTACATCTGTTTTTAGCTTCGGAGGCGTTGCCCCTGAAACCCCTACCGGGGGGGATGGCCCCCCCCGAACCCCCGCGGGGGGGACAAGTCCCCCCCCCCACACCCCCCATGTGGAGGGGTGTACAATCTTCCTGGGGTATACATCCGGCTGAAACAAATACCTATAAATCAGGATAATAATCATGCTCCACACCCAACATTATGTTTGCTTTTAAGCCTTCCATTTTTTCTTCTAAACTATCAATATTATCTTCCAATCTAGTTGCTTTTTGTGATAGCGGAAATTGTTGCACTTGGTCCCATAAATTTGATATTTAATGTTGCATTTCTTTTTCTTCATGTGTCATAGTAGAGCTTTCTGAGGGCTTGATGGGGGTAGATTTTTTTGTTTGGGAGGAATTTTAGAATCAATCATTGATATCTATGCTTCACTGTGCCATTATCATCACTTCAAACTGATTTTTCAAACAAAAGTCAAGCAAATTTCAAAATAGACACCTTTTAAGAGCTTGATTTTGAACCTTTTGATAAGGTTGACATTGAAATTTTTGTATCTTTGTGATTTTTTCCTCCAAGATGTGAAATTGTGTCTTGTGGTAGCCCTATATGTCTTCTTTCCAACCCTAGCAGTTAGATTGAGATTGGATTCTTTATGATGAAGTTATGCCAAATCTCCAATGATGATTTGATTATGGATTGGTTCAGTAGAGCGTACTTGTACAATATTCCATGTGTCACCGTTTTAATCTTCGGCCCTAAAATTGATATAACAAAAACTACAGCCTATCCACTTTTAGTCATTTTTTATGAAATTCAAATTTGATGCATGAAGAGAAAGTTATGACAGTTTTCCCTGTAACACATGTTTGAGACTGAATCCTGGAGCATGTAGAAAACCTAACTTCCTTGGACCATATATTTGAAAATATAGCGAACCAAGGTCTAAAATTATAACCAAATGTTCATCAAGATTTCACCTTCACATCGTATCAATTTCACGGTCTGAAGCTTCACAAACAACAAAAATATTATAGTGAAATGCCATGATGACCCTTTTAAAGCAACACAACCCTAATATCTAAAAATCTGATTCCAATATTCTGTATCCAAATAAAAAATAGCACAAAAACATAAGAAAAGACTGATCAATGAATAGATAATAAGCCATTTCGAGGGGGAAATATCCCTTTACATCACATGAATGAACAATTCTTGGATGATTCAAATGAAAATACCTCCTTGGTATATATGGGAGTCTAAAGGGTTAAAATATAATTAGGGCTTACATAACAATAATAATGTAAGGGCTCAACAATAACAATAATGAGCTTCTGTGGGGCACAACAATAACAATGTTTGGGGCTACACTAGTATTATGGGGACCTAACAATTTCTCCGAGCAACTTAAGTGCTCCATGATGGATATGACCCATCCTCCTATGCCATAGCTATCCCATATCTCTTCTATTGTTGTTGCTAACTAGTGCCTTTGGAGCTTCAAATTGCAACTTATACAACTTGTTGCTTCTAGTCCTAATTTTGCTTTGTCAACTTCCAATCCTAATGTTTTAGATACACCTTATGTCCTTGAAAGAGTACATTGTACCCTTGATCCTAAATAGTAGATATTGAAATTATATTCATACCCATACCTGGCACATGCAACACATCTGCTATTTGGATATTCTTGCCTGACTTCCTCTTAAATGTGATTGTCCCTCTCCAAACTAGAGTAAGTTTGTACTTGTTTACCATTTTTATCTGGAATCTCATCTTCTATGCTTGGTAGATGGAGAAATATTTTATAACTCTTGTCATGTAACATGATGTCCCATTATTGATGTACCAAACACACGTGGTGGTCGAGCTAGATAGGCAAGAAATGAGAGCAAACTCATCCTCAAGTCTTGAAGATAGTTCATCATTGTCTGTTGCTTCTTCATCCTTTCACCTTTCTTCCTATTAGGTCATTGACTGACATAGTGTGCCTATTGATGACAACCAAACACTTGATTTTAATTGTATCTTTCTGCTTCATTTCTCCCTTTGGGTTAGACCCTTTGCTTGAGCCTTTCTTGGGTTTGTCCTTTCCTGCAAGAGAAACATTCTCATCATCCTCACCCTTATGGATATTACTATTGCCTGCACTGACATGTCCCCACCTAAGCTCTTCCTAAGTGAAATCACTCTAAAGACGATCCTAATTAGGAAGCTCTTGTCTTCAAGTAATAACCTGGATAAAGATGTCCCACTACTTTGAGAATCCATTCAACGAAGTTCTTATGAGCTCTTCATCTTCCACTTTTTCTCTGACAGCTGCCAACTCGTCTCTAATTTGTCTAACCCTGGTAAGGTAGTTGACAACACTTTCTCCCGTGTTTTGTTTGGTGCTTTGTAACTTCTCTTTGAGGCTCAATTTCCTATTCACATTTACACTCTGGAAAAGACTCAATATAGCATCCCACAACTTCTTACATGTATCCAACTCTACTATGTATGGTACAATATAATATTTGACCCCATCTTGGATAATACACCTAGCTTTGGCATCCTCCTTGCAGTAGGTCGCTAACTACGCTGGATCTGTCAGTACAATAACATTAGACATTGCATACTCCTTCATTATGTGTTCCTTCGACAACAAAAGTATCCTAGATTTCCATAAATCAAAGTTTGATGCACCATTAAGCATAGAAAATTTTAGGGGCGAATGTTCGCCCTTTGGCAAAATTAAGTGGTTTTAAATCTTTAGTGGGTGAATATTTTGTATCATAGTACATTTTTACAAATCACCTCAAATAGCCCACCTTATTTTAAGGGAGAGGGTAAAAAAGGTAAATTTAGCCCTTGAAATTAGGAGTTACAACCTTCCATTCGCCCATTTTCAAGAATAGATTTTATTTAAGTGAATCCATTCGCCCATTTTCAAGAATAGGTTTATTTAAGTGAATCCTATGGGCCAAATACCATATTTATAAAAGAGGTATGGTAAATTAATAAAAATATAAATAAATGAGAGGTATTGTAAATAAATAAAACATTTTTTTATATTTACTCCATAAGTCACCTTATATACATGCAAGGGTGTAAACAAATAAAAATATAAGTAAAGTGGAGGTATGGTAAATAAATAGAACATCTTTTTATACTTACTCAAAAGGTATGGTAAATAAATAAAAATATAAATAAACTAGATGTATGGTAAATAAATAAAACCTCTTTTTATATTTAGTCCATAACCCTCACTCTATTTATGAAGGCTCAAGAAAGAGGTTTTATTTAAGTGAATCCTATGGGCCATATACCATATTTGTAAAAGAGGTATGGTAAATTAATAAAAATATAAATAAATGAGAGGTATGGTAAACAAATAAAACATTTTTTTATATTTACTCCATAAGTCACCTTATATTTAGGAACAATAAAAAATGTGTTATATTTAGGTGAAACCTATGGGCAAAATACTATGGGACAAATACCATGGACTAGATTGTTATTAATACCATCCAAAAAAAATTATTAACCCTAATATTAATATTAATAAAAATAAAAATGGCACATCGTATTGACCCATGGTATTCACCAAAATGGCACATGGTATTGACCCATGGTATTCACCAAAATGGCACATGGTGTTGACCCATGGTATTCACCTGGAATGTAGCCTATTTAAATGGGGGAATTGAACCAGCAGAGATCCATCTTTACTCTAGATCTACTAACCCTCCGAGAGGTATCAAATATCGTGATATGCGAACTAGCATAGAGTGAAAAAATATTTGATCCCTCTCGGGGGTGGATCAAGAGTAAAAATGGATGTTGTAATTTAATGTATGTTAAACATTTTAGCTTGGTTAAAATAAAAAAATAAAATAAAAATCAACTATTAATTTTATTATTTTTTATAAATTACTAATAGTAATTTTTAAGCTCCGGGTTTATGATAACCCATGGTATTGACCCATGGTAATAACAAGATCTTACAAGATTTTATAATTGAGTAAAATATTCGCCATGCCTGGTGAGAGATTCGCCAAAAACTTATATATACATATTATATTATTGATAAAATCGCCTTCCATTTTTCCTATATACCATGGAGATTCACCCATTTATTATACATATAAATTTAGGGGGGTTCTTAAAATTTTCCCTGCCATTAAGTCTATCTTGATCCCTCAAACCAGTTAAAGATATTTTTAAACCCTCAAACAAAAAATCCCAATAGAACTGAAGAAAGTGAACATGTGTGATGAAACCTTTGATTTCTCTCTCGAACCCTAACGCTTAAATAAAGAAACACCCCAACATTGTAATGAGCTCTGATACCATGTGAAATTCCACTACCCAAAAGTTGCTACTAACCTAATAAATTATTCCAATTACTTATCCACAACAAATTTATTCTTTTAGCTAGAAGTAATGAATTAAAAACACAAACAACACCATTCACCAAATCAAAATGCAACAGGATATACGAGAAATCAATCACACAAATGACACAAATATTTTTGGACAAATGTCTCTGGAAAAAAAACCAATGTGCGGAAAACCAATTTCCAGTATGAGGGTTTTATTATTAAGTCTTCAACAAATCTACTAATGAGAAATCACATTTACTACTTACCTAACACCAACAATTCAATCTCCTCTCTAGCTGATCAAATTAACTAGGAAAACCCACACAACCCTCCTTTTTCAAATCCCTAAGCCTTTCCTAGCACTTGCACGAACCTCTGGCAATTCGCATTGCCCTTCTGGTAACTCGCAACACCTCTGGAAACTTGCACGACCCTCTCGCAATTAGCAATGCCTCTAGAAACTCACAATGCCTTCTCTGTAGAATAATTCAGCCAATTATCCCTCTAAAACTCAAAATATGGAAGCCTCTCAGATCAATAAATAAACTTGGAAATCTACTTCTCAGTTATTGTTGTTGAAACCCTCTTGGTGTCTTATTGAAAACTCACCCAACTCAATGTGTTTCAATGCTACCCATCATTTTCCCTTTATAATCTCTCATTCACAAATGAACGACAAAGATTATGAGTTTGTCCCAATCGATGGCTAAGATCATCTTAGAAACTTTCAAGAAACTTCTAGAGGAAAATCGACCTTATCTCAACTCATGCCAATTTTCCTAAGTTTTAACTTAGGAAATATTTAAAAATCACTAATTGACTTAATTAAGACATTTTCCCTGGGTGATACTTAGGAAAATTTACATGGGCTTGGAGATAATTCATTTCTTTGTGTTCCTAGCCTCAACGACACCTCTCAAAGCTAGAACACATGTCCAAACAATATTCAACATAATCAACTCCCTTTAATTGAGAAAGATGAGGTCCACATAGAGGGCAAGCATGCATATCTAACTCCTCATTTTTTTTCCTTGTTTTGTGCATTAGTTGACTATTTTTCTCTAGCTATCCAATCCTTTGAATTCTTAGTGAATTGCTTAATCTATTCCTAGCTAACTTCTCAGTCAACCTCCTAGTTAACTTTCCTAGTGGATTGTCCATCGTTAGTTTCTCAAAGATCCAATGATGAGATGAAACTACAAAACCTGCCACTTACAACACCTAGGAGGGTAAGATAATGTAACAAACATAGAACATAGAATAATTAATAATAATAAACTACTAAGGCCCATAATCCTTTATCATAACCTTTACCTCACGACGTCTCAATCTGTATATATGTCACTATAAAAGTCAGTGTATATATATATATATATATATATATATATATATATATATATATATATATATATATATATATATATATATATATATATATATATATAGATATATATATATATATCTCAAATTGATGGTGAACCCACGAAAGGAAAATAAAGGACTCTTGAAATGATAAAAGTTGATACATAGTGGAGATTCCTAGAAATAGGAACCCACGAAAGGAAATAAAGATAAAGACAATCATACAGATAATCTTAAAAGTTATACACAGGGGAGATTCTATACAGAGGAACCCCCGAAAGCCAGATAATCACCAGTCTTGACCTTTGGGACTTCTGTCAGAGTCATAGTCTGAAGCATAGTTGTCTGATGACTCCTGATGGAATACCTCATGATGTGGATCGAGATTGATACCAGGTACAATTTGAGCTAGCCAAGGTGGTTCATTTCCAAAACAAGCAGAAAATGCAGATGATGACATAAACGGGTCATGATTTTCTGGGATGATGCCAATTTCTCCAAAATAATCAAGGCTTAAAATAAAACTGCTTTTTTCTTGAGATTCTTCTGGAATGGGAATGATTGTTGTGCCACGGAAAAGGAGGTTGAATCCAAAAATATTATACCTAGAACTTCCTTCTTCCATATCTCCATGTAAAACAGACAAAGTCCATCTTGGGCTTTTCCCATTAAGTTCTTCCTTCCGAGGAGGGAAAGAATGCATAAGTAGATCCATCCATTGGCTCCAAAACCTGAAAGGGGAAGTTACATCCTCGCAATACATAACTATGAAAATTTCTCTCCATGCTCTAGCATACTGCATAATACCATAATAATCCATCCAGGATAAATTTGGATCAAAGATGTATACAATTCTAGGATGTCTGGCTCGTGCCTGTCCTAAATAGAGATGGTAATTATTGATAATATTCCAATCAATATTATAACTAAATCTCCCTTCATCAGAGTTATACCACTTTTCTAGGATTATTTTCTGAATATCTTTAGGCAGGGCTAAGATCTTTTGAGAAAAACATTCCCAACAAAATTGGTAACGACAAGAGCTGCAAAGACTAACTTGGGATCTTGATCTGGAAGAAGAACATTCTCCTACTTCGAACTTTTTGACAGTAAACTCTTTCTATCCTCCTGTTCCTTCTCTGGTCAACATGTCTGCAAGATAATTTTCTTTTCCTGCTTTGTAAACAATGTTGAAGTCAAATCCTTCAAGCCAGAGTGCCCATCAGAGTACTCTTGAATTTCCCTGCTCTAGTAGTTTTCTGTTCTGCAACATTCCTTTCATATGTTTAAGGTCAGTCTTTACAATGAAAGAAACACTTTTTAGGAAAAACCTAAATCTTTTGATTCCATTTTTCACAGCCAATATTTCTTTGTGGGATGAAGGATACTTCCTCTCAGCCTCTGAAAAAGTACCTGAAGCATAAGCACAAACTTCTTCTTTTTTAGAATGTTTTTGTAGGAGAATAGCGGCCCAAGTATGCTCAGATGCATCAGTTTCTAGGATAAAAGGCAGGTCTTGTTGTGGTAATGATAAATATGGAAGGTCTTTAATTCTTTTCTTAATATTTCGTACAGCTTCTGTCATTTGTGGCACCCAGGCTGAGTTTTTCTTCAACCTTTGCTGGAGGATCTTGGTATCTTTAGCTTGTTCTGGATAGAACTACCTGATGTAGTTTAGGCATCCTAGGAATCTTTGTATTGTCTTGACATCAGGTAATATATCTGGAAAATTGAGCAATGACTGTAAAACATGGGGTTGTAGCTGCACTTTTCCTAAAGATATGATCATTCCAAGATATTCAATCTTAGTTTGTGCTATCACAAATTTTTCTTTAGAAGCTGAGAGTACTAAACCATGCTGAAAAACCACTTGGTAGAAAATTTCTAGATGCTTCTTATGTTGTTGAATATCTTTGCTATAGACTAATAAATCATCAATATATACAATAATAAAATCATATGATTTAAATATATCCTCCATTCGCTTCTGAAACTCGGATGGTGCATTTTTTAGACCAAACGGCATAACCGTCCACTGATATTGTCCGCCAGGTACTACAAAAGTTGTTTTGTACCTATCTTCAGGGTTAATGCCAATTTGCTAGAAACCACTTTTTAAATCAAATTTTCTAAAAACATTTGCTCCCGAAATTTTTGAAAATAGTGTATCCTTACTGGGAAGAGGATACCTGATTGGTTCTAATGCTTCATTCAAAGCCTTGTAGTTGATGACAAGCCTCCTTTTCCCTCTTCTTTGTTCAGAATGTTTATTTACATAAAAAGCCGGACAAGCCCATGCACTTTTGCAAGGTTCTATTAATTTTCTAGCCAGCAGCTGCTTGATTTCTTCTTGACATAATTGTTGCTCTGTAGGGCTCATATGGTTGGCAGAGGCTTTCTGAGGTCTTTGTTCCTATTGATGTTTGTATGGAAGAGAAACAAAATATTTTTCCCTAGACTAGAAAGCATCAGGATAGTCAGAAGTACAATCATTTTTTAGTTTTTCTGTAATATCCTTCAATGCATCTTTCCCATGAAGATCAGCATGCTTCACAATTTTCTTGATTTTTGTAAGCTCTTCTATAGTCTCAGAGACTATATCTATATCATCAGGAGGGACCCTGACTGTATAAGTATTTGTCACAGGAACTGATACCTTTTCTTTCTGTATGCTAAAAGTAATCTGGTTCCTGTCAACTGTCATCGGCATGTATCTTTTTACAAAATCTTGACCAAGCAACATGTCAGATCCTGTGTCATAATTATACAATGTAACATAGACTTCTTGAGAGGCCAAACCAATTGGGAAGTCTGGGGCTACATGAGAGATCTTCATTACCTTCTTGTTTACTGCTTTGAAATGGACTGTAGTAGGTTGCTAGTAATAAGATGGTATGGCTTTATACTTGCAACAACTACTCATAGCACCAATATCTATTTGGGCATCTAGTGTATAGGCTTTGTAACCTGACACCTTAATGGTTATTGGTATTATCATTCTGTCTCCTATACCACTGATTTATTTATTTGATTCTCCTTGGGTAAGAGCTTCAAATGGAGTCTTTGTAGTGGAGAAAGCTTCTGTTACTAATTTTGAATTCAACTCCTCCAATTGTTGGACTTTAGACTGTATTTGGGTGGCTAGATTTACCAGGAGTTGCCTGTCTTCCTGCAAACTTTGTTCAATTCTCTTTATCTCTTCCAGTATAGAGTCTTGACAGCTAGTAGATTTGTATTCTGATTGGAAATGTATATCAGAAAAGCTTTCATCTTGGGTTATTGATTTTTCTAGAGCATCTATCTTTTCCTGAATTTTTTCTCTTGGAAGGAGATATCCTGGATGGAGAGATTCCTTTTGCCTTTGGAGGTTGGCTATTTGTTGTTGAACAGTATATGATGAAAACATAAAACAATTTGATAAATATGTACAACTACTATTTTCACTATCTGATAGAGATATCTTATTGAAATAATTCTCAATATCATCATCTGACTCACTGTGTACAGAGAAATGTTCATATTCTGAGTCTGAATTTGAAACAGCATCCCAGTCTGCAGGATTGTGAACAGAATTAAATATTTCCATTACCTTTGTATGAATTTTTTGTTTGCCCTTTTCTGGACATTTGTTTTCCCAATGGCCATCTTTCCCACATATAAAACATTTGGATTGCCTGGCTGGCGATGTCCTTTTTCTGAACAAATACCTTTTCTTTTGGAACCGAGGTATTTTGTTTTGTCGATTTCATCTGTCAGACCATTTATCATATTTTTGGTATGACTTTGGGCACTTACAATTTTGGCTATGGGTTTTCTCAGATCTCTTAGCCTTTTTCATACTAGAATTTTTGAAACAACCAAAGTGGTAAGTTTCTTCAAAGGTATTACAAAAGTCTGGGCTAAAGTTGAGTTGTTTTTTCACATTCTTCTTAGTCTTGTAAGTTGCACATTCATTTCTTAAGATCTGGAGAATATGCTGATGTAATGAAGCTAATGACAATGTATCTATAGAGATACTTTGTGATGTGAGTCTTTGGTGGACAAGCTCTGGAATCCTTCCTGGCATAGATGCTATATAATGTCGTAGATATGCAATATTTTGATGGTCAGGAATCTTGTAATAGATCTTTTGCATTGTGCAATAATATTCACTGAGCAGGTCAATACTACATAGACGTTGGCTCATGAACATTTTTTCATAGTGCTCATTGTCTGTTGGCAGTATTCCTATAAATTTGTGGGCTAGTGCCATAAGTATGGCTCTAAGTGGGTCTTCATCTTCTAAAATTCTTGATTGGTCTGACCTGTTTAAAACTTCCCACCATAATTTTGCATTGCCTATCAAAGCCCAAGTTATCTGTATAACTACTTCTTTCCATGTAGTCTTTAGGTCTGCTTTTCTCTGGCTAGCCCAAGTATTAATCTTTTGAAGAAGACTCAAGGCTTGCTCTCTGTCTAAATAGTCAAAATTTATGAAAAATGTAGAACCAATCTAGCTTGGTGTAGTGACTGAATCATCATGAGTTTCTTTTGTTGATATGTGATGAGTCCATTTATATAATGGACTTGATTGAGGTTGGGAGCCAACATCATCTCCTATGGTTCTTGCTTCCTTGTAAGAGAAACTAAAGGGGTAATCTCTTTTATTATTAGAGGATTCACCCACTCTTTCTCTTCCAGGCATCTTAATTTCAAAAGTTCTTAGTTGATTTATTTTATCTTTGAGTAGACACAGCTTGCTATTTGCTAGGCTAATCCCTTTTTCTAGTTGACTCATATCTATAAAGTCATCAGAGATAACTTTTAGAGTTAGTGTAGAGGATGATTGGGATGCCTTAAAATAAGAAAATTTAGGACCTTATGCTTCTATTTCTTCATACTCTGGGGGAGATCTTGGCCTAGAGATAGCATCTTTAAAAGTAGAAACAACCCTATTTATAGATTCTAATTAACATAATATTTCTTTGAGTTGTTCTTCCTGGTTATCTTGGCGAGCATACATCATATCATGTGTCATATGTATGCATCTTACATGTTCTTTGACTTCAATCACATCTTTAGCTAAATCATCAATATTTTGGGACAAACATATTGTCTGATAATTGCTATAATTTAGCAATTTCACTGGCTCAGAAGGCTTTGCTTCTATTGGAGATTTATAATGCAAAAATTGTAAATCTCCTTGCATAGAACCATCTTTAAACTTTGGAATAGAGTTAATAGGTTCTAAATTCCTTTCTGGAAGCATAATTTTGCTACTAGATTTTTCTCTTGGAAGATTTATCATCTTGATATCAAGAGTTGGTACCATTATACAATCGGGGCAATTTGGATGCTAGCCATGATGTGACTATGGACTTGAAATGACTTGATATTTTTTGGATTTTTCTCGTATATCTAAACAATATTCACATGACTTTCTAGAAGGGCTCTCCTTCTCTGTATATTTAATGAAATTTGCAGCTGGAAAAGAAGAAATTGAAAATCTCGGAGGGATGATATTTCTTTCCTGTGCTATTGAAAGACTTCTTTCAATCTGTCTTGGTCTTTGAGAATGAAGACTTGAATTGGGATTCTGAAATCTCAGGCTAGTGTGACCATCTCTTGTAGACACAACTTTGAGCTGGTTTGCTATACTGGCTAGTTGTGGGTATTTCTGAGAGAGTGGTTCATAATTACTGGACCATTCATTTGGTAGGGTTAATTCACTGAATCCAACTTGGAGAGGAGTGGCATTACCAGGGCCGACAATTACTCCTTCTTTTAAAGCTCTTTGTTGCAGTTTGGGATTGATAGGTGGCATGCTGGATGACACAAAACGAATGCAAATTGTGGTATGTAATTGAGCTATTTGGGTATTTGGAGCAAAGTTAAAACCAAGAAATTGTATGAAAGCTTGCAAGAATTCATTTATGTATGGATATGTCAGAGAGACTTGATATCTTGGAATAACAGATGACCAGGCCGAACCATTATTAAGAGGGCTCTGAAAACCTCCTAACTAAATTCATTAGCTCTAGAATTTAGGAGACATGTTAGGAGAGAAGAAGAGGGTTTGCAGAAAATGGCCACCGCAACAGCAACTTTCCCTTTTGCCGCCGGAATCGACTGGACAAAGATCTTCATTACGCAACTGTTGGAGAGGTAAATCCCCTCTACGGATAGAGGCGATCCCTACTAGCCCAATAGGGGTCTAGCAACAATCACACAATGCTGCCACGCATGTTCCTAGTTACACTTAAACAAGAAGTAAAGAGCACCTACTTGGATTCCTGCGCTGTCGTTGGACGAAGAGATGTCTCCTTCGCTCCTTCGCTTCGGCTGGTCACAGTCCCCCGCGATCCCCGCGAACGGACACCTGCACACACGAAGAGAAAGCAAACGCAAGCGTGAAATCTAGTAAAAGTAACTATATGTCAGTCAGAAAAGACATAATTCACATTTATCCATTGCATAAACAAACGAGAATGGAACAATAATAGCAGTCATCTATTATTAATCAGAATAGAGAAGAGTACAACCAAATGTTCTGACGTCGATAAACTTCTCAGGAGGGATCAGTCAGCATGTATCTCAAGCATTCACCTTTGAGGATGGTTCTCCCAAGACAAACAACTCTCTCTCTCTCACACAAATGTCACAAACAAACTTCCCCAAGCAATGAATCACTTCCACTCCTAACACACCAAACCTATAGCAGCAATCTGAGCACTACAAGCTCTGTGCAATCCAAGCTAAGTCTAGCTAGTTCCCACTAGTTTCTAACTAGCTGCTCATGGTAATGGTGGAAGTTTATATAGGAGAAGGAGTCTCCTAAAAAGGTGGAAGGATGAGCTTATCTTCAAGGGGAGTAGTTGCAAAGGGTCGAACAGACATGCCATAGAAGGGAGTCGATATTCACAAAGCTAACAACCAAGCCTGGAGAGATCTGGAAGGCTGGTTGTTTGAACAAATTCGCCCAAACTGGATCAGCGCGGATTATATGGAGACTGCCGCGCTGTCAGCACATAACAATAACTGAACAAGTCATGTCAGCGCGGAAGAACACGGGAAAGCCGCGCTGTGCGTCATCGCGGAAAAGTGATGTTCTTCCGCGATGGCAGCGCACGAAATACACTGTGAGGCGCTGGTCATCGCGGTTATTTTAGGAACAGACGCGCTGATGCACAAAACTTTGGAAAAATGGGTTTTAAGCCAGTTCAGGGATCAAACACTTAGTGATTGTGACTTCTGGACACAGCAGGGTGACTGACAGGAAGGCAGTGATAAATTACTGTGTAACAGATGCCCCCTAAAGCATGAAGACCGAGAGAGTGGGAGGGGTGAAATGCTTTACAACACATGCCGAACTGGAACACCACCAGGAAAGACCGAAATATCTCTGATAATCAAGTACATGCAGTCTAGGCATGGGCGTAGCCATCCACAAAGACATGCGAGAATGGTCTATGGTGTGGACGCAGCCACCCAGCTAAAGAGACCAGAATGATGATAAGGTATGGTCGCAGCCATCCATGAAGACTCAGGTATGGGCGCAGCCATCCATCAATGAGTCACGTAATGATCATCCACAAAATCGCAACCTGGACCATAACAGACAGGGATCCAGGGTCTTGCGCTCCGTCCCGATCCGAACAAAGTACAAGTTCAAGCATGTGAATACATGGGTTGAAGTCGAACATGCATGAACATCGTCTGATTACCAGTCAATGATGAAAACTGTTAACAGACGCGAGAGGGGCCACCAATAATGACAATGGTCCTCAAGGTACTATAGGTACAATCCGCGGCATGTGAATCAATGAGCTGGTGTCGAACACCCACGGAATCATTCGATCGGAGGCCAATGATGTAAACCTCACGTCGAACACGAAGAACCTGCCATTGAGGCATGCAGGCTCTAAGGCACCTGAAGGGAGTCTCTAAGTCACCTTCCCGGATAATGAGCTGAAGTCGACAGGAAGGGACCTTGATCGAAGGTGGGCCATAATGTTTCCCACATCATCGACGCGAGACAGAGGAAAAATGATTTGTGTGAGATAGCAGATGAGGTTGTATTATTGCAGAGGTCAACTTCTCTTGAACATAACGGCGGCACTGTAACGGATGTGGCAGTATTTGACATCAAATGAGCAAAGGGTATAGTGATGATGGCAATGGGCAGATGAGAGGCCAAATAGGATAACACAGACCCACGGAGGCCAGTGAAAAACAAGATGAGATGGTCCCACCCGGACACGAAGCAGAAGAGTGCCATGTTCAAGAGCGACATACTGCCGACACGACTATGATTACTGTTCCATTTGCCCCACCATTTCTGGCAGGTACCCCGGTTATTTTTGGATGACAAGCTTGACGGGGATAGCATATGCTTGAAGAGTGTCATTTCGACAATGTCCGATGTCATCAAATGTTTAACGAGCCTGACAAAGGAAAAACTCGGCGTCTTTTCTTGTTTAGAGAGTCTGAAAAGACAGCGGGAAAGGAGACTCCAGGGGGGTCCTTTTTCGTACAGTTGTGTCTCTCGAGCCCGAAAAAGTATAAAACAATGCCCGAAAGAACCGCCCGACCAGTATGACCGAGGAGTACTTTTCGTGAATAGTGACTTCGACCCGAAAAAGTAAAAAAGCGGTCAGAAGCACGTCGTTTTGGAGCCAATAACGAGTGCGAAACGACAAACACCCGGCAATATTTTTAGTTTAAACAGTCGAAAAAAGAGCTTTAAAGGTGACCACCTCTCATTCCTTTTAACGAGTCGAGAGGGGGACTCGGCAATCTTTTCATCTTTAAACGGTCAGAAAAGAGCTGAAAGCAGACCTCCATTTTTATTCTCTTTAACGAGTCAAAAAGGGAAAAATACTCGGCAATATTTTCATCTTTTACGAGTCAGAAAAGAGCTTAAAGGAGACTCGTCCTAGAGGAACGAGTGGTATAAAGGGTAGCAACTGGTTCCGGTAATGGTGGAACTGCTCAAAACATGTAATGGTCAAGAGGCTGGCTAATAAAACCACTCATCGCTGCGGTTCCTCAGGAAAGGATAAACAACCAAGTGAGAGCATATGATCGGCCTAAGAGATGGTAGCAATGGAATGAAACAACCAAGGCTCATCTAGTAGAATTCAGCGGATAAAAATGGCAATCACGAGATGTAAATCAGGGTATGGGTTCATTTTTACACAAGCTTGAACCATGGAGAACTCTGCTTGGATTAGGTTTCATGTTTACACAAGCTTGAAACGAAAAACTATGCTTGTTATAAGTTCGCATGCCCCCAGCATAATAATGCAACTCGAGGTACATGCCCCCCAAGCTTCATTGCATTCGACAAAGTGGATGGAATGAAGGTTCACGTTCGAGATCTTGGAAAGACTCGACTGGGATTTTACGAGATCTTAATCAAAGACTCGATCTGAAAAGGGAGTTGTTTCATTTTTTTAATGAGGTTGACACAGTAAAAGAACTATCCTCATAACCCTTGTTTCATGTTTTAACGAGCTTGACACAAGATCAGGAACTATGCTCGACTCCTTGTTTCGTTTTTGAACGAGGTCGACACAAGATCAGAACTATCCTCGGAACGTCTTGTTTCATTTTTTAGGGAGCTTGACACAAGACAAAGAACCGTGCTCCGACCAACCTAGTTTCATTTTTTAAGGAGCTTGACATAGGAAAGTGAACGATGCTCCACCAGACCTGGTTTCATTTTTTAAGGAGCTTGACACCGGAAAGGAACTATGCTCCATCCAGACTTCATCATAATGAACGGGAAGTGGAGGCCCCCAAGAAAGTGGCTCCGGAGGGAAGGCCGACATCTTGGAAATCAGGACCTAATGCCCCCAGGACACTATGCACGATGGTGTCATCACTGGGTACGGGCACGGGGTGGGTGGCCACATAGTTGATTTGCGGCGAGGAAAATGCAACTTGTGGCTGAAAGCCAGGAGGGAAGGACGAGTGCGCCGAAGGGGCTTGTGGACGAACGAACGATAATTGATCGAACGTCACAATTCTTCCATCGTGTGGAAAGCAAACCACACGGAAAAGTGAAGAAACAAGGGCTCCCATGGCATACACAAAGTCACGACCAAGGAGAAGACTGAAGTCTAAAGAACCTTGGGTAACTGAGATGTCTATATAGACAGTCTTGCCCCCCAAAGTAATAGGAAACTTTGGAAGGATCCCTAATGGCTGACGCGTTCCTCCGTCAAACGCGGTGAGATGCTGTGCGACAGGTACAAGCGATGGGGAACCCAAAGCTCGCCAAGTAGTAACAGGCATAAGACTAACCGATGCTCCTTCGTCTAACACAGTGCTAGGCAGCGCCTTATTGCAAGCATAGGCGGTGACCCAGAAAGGCACGTGGGATGGAAGGGGAGGGGTAGTCAAACGACTCCAATCAAAGGAAATGACCGAGCTACTTGGTGGGGGAACCATATGGTTGCCCCCCTGCTCGGAAAGAACTGACTCAGAATCCTCAGGAGAGGTTGGGGTGGGAACACCATTATCAGGCTCCGGAGGATTTGCCGAGACGAGAAGAACATGAGAACTTTGCTCTTCCGAAATAGAGTGCTCGAGAGGGGGGGAACTCGAATCAACACTCTTTCCGACCAACGGCGGGTCTGGAACAGGCTGGACACAGCCGGGTTCGGGAAGAGGGGCCTGGACAAGAGAAGAATGTGAACCAATCTCATTGTCGGGAGGCGAATGATCTGCAGCTGCAGAGAGACGTTGATATCCAACGGGGAATTGGGGTGAGGGAGCTGTAAGACTTTCCAAGACACTGGAGGCTTTATCCATGAGCGGACAAAGGTGAAGGGGATGATTGCCTTCACAAAGTTTACAGGGGATTCGAATCTTCCCTTTCTCCTTACCATTCCCAGCTGATGAGGTAGCATCGCCATGATGTTCAGCGGGCGATGAGGGGCGGGCCGGATTGCGAGACCAGACTTCTAATACCCTGGGAATGCCAGGACAATCACGAAGCAGATGGTCCTCCTTGCATAATCGACAAGGAAACTTAACCTTCCGCGGAGGAGCAGAAGGTGACCCGACTTCAGGTGTACTGGAGTGGATAGCTGGACTTGAGAGGGGGACTGTGTGTGTAGGCTCTCCCTGACGAGACTTCTTCCTCTTGGTCTTCCTCTTCTTCTTCTTAGCCACCTGGTTACTCACATCGAGAATTTCACCAGGCGAAGTACAAGAGGACGACGTAGAAGTAGGCGTCGAAGGGGGGAGATCCACCTTAGGATCAACATGAGGTTGTTCAGGTGGAGGGACTGATGGACTAACAGCCGATACGATAGGGACCAAAGAGGTTGAAAACAACCAAACAGGCAACCCAACAGTTAACCCTGGTAGGGATAACGTCGCCATATACGGAGCACCAACATTCCCAAGAGGAGGGAATTGTCCTGGATTCCCATCAGAGGGGGAACCTGGGTTAGTGAATCCCGGAAAAGTTGCCATAGCAGACGAAAACGAAACCTACTCAAACTAACGCACACAAGATCTAACCAGGTGATGTTATCGTGGCCGAATAAACTTTAAGACACAGGAACCAAACTTGACCTTTTCATGTTTCAAGAGTCGAGAAAAGGACGAAAAGATGACTCCAGTCTCCTTCGAATGTTTAATGAGCACGAAGTGACAAGACGCTCACAGGCACCTTTTCATTTAGGGAGTCCGAAAAGGATCAAAAGTGACTGCTCTGGAGATTCTAGGTAAAAGGTGTGCCAGACTTTTCGCAAAACGACAGAATACTTTTTAGGGTACGGGTGGTCAATCTTCGTGAATGCTGTGTTCACTGCATTGTGAATCGTAAGGCGGCAGACTCGGCTTCCTATGGATCAAGGATAAAAGCCTAGTGGGGTCTCCCTATATACGCGACGGTACGTGGGAGCACAGTCCGTGTTAGACCACTATCGAGTCACAGAAGGAGGAATCACCCAACCGTAATGTGAAACGACAGTGACTATGTTTAAAGACGCCGGAACACGTCTCTAACCTAGACCTCTAGATATTTGCGTTTAGTTCCAATGCATTTTTAGATTCATTCGGTTCATTTTATAGTTGATCTTGAGATTAAGTTTCGATTTCAAGCTCTATCGTATGTTCGCTCACAATTACTTAGATGCAATCTATATGCAAAAGAATTTCGTTTCGTTCGATGAATTCTAGCTAAGAGAGAGCAAAGAATTTTTTAAACAAAACGAATACAAACAAACAAGCAGCTAAATGCAACTAAAGCGAGGAAAGGAAACTTTTCTTTTGAAAATGCAAATCAATGAAATGTTCTTTTCCTTTTCGAATTTTAAAGCAAGCTACTAATTCGTTTTCTTTTCAGTGACATAAAACACCTAAAGGAATTTGGAGGAACTTGAACACCAAGTAAACTACTTAATGAGAGCACACAAAGTTCCCGAAAACACTCAACCAAAGTCTCGAAATCAAAAGGAAACAAGGCAATGCACGAGCTATGTGATCTAAGCTCTGCAAAACAAGCAAGGATCGCAAGCAAGGAGGAAGCGAAAAAGACCACTTGGAAGCACAATCCAATACACTCTGACAATCACTGAAAAAATGCGAAAACGAGTCTAGAACGAGCTGGTCAATCAAGCAAACAGGGATCCTCACGGGAGGCTTGACACACACACGGCCACTAGATGTCCTAGGGTTCAGAGTGCGAAATCAATAGAGAAAAGCAAACATCCGACGGACCAGAGTCGCAACCAGTCAATTAGAGACCCAAACACAATCCAGTAATCGCAAAAGTAAGGATGAAAACACGAACCAAGCAGCTAGAAGGGAAGTTGTTTGCAAACTTAAAACCAAGCAAAACGAAACCCTATGGAGTTGAGCTCCGTAATCAAACAGTTCAAAGTTCAGAGAGTGAAAAACAAGTCATCAGACAAGTGGGGAGAAGAAGGGAAAGTCACAGCAAGAGGTTTAGGAGGTCAATTTGGACAAAAATGAGTTTTTCAGGCTCAGCGCGGGTAGCCTTCAGCAACTTGGCGCTGACAGGGGGAGGCCTTCAGCAACTTTGCGACGTCAGCGCGGAAAGTCAGGGAAAAAGCGCGCTGCCCTAGGACAAACGAGGTCAGCGCGGATATAAGGCACACAGACGCGACGACCAAAATCACAAAGAAGAGTGGGCGCGATGTCAGCGCGGAAGAACACGAATAAAGCGCGCTGCCCTTGAAAACGAGGTCAGCGCGGCTGTTAGACGTACAGGCGCGATGAAGGGAAAACCAAAGAACAGAGTCGCGATGTCAGCGCGACTGTTCCGAAATAAAACGCGCTGGGAGTAAAAAACAAGGAAAGCCAAAATAAAAACTTCCCAAACCAAAGGCAGGAGCTTTTTAATAATAAAGACGCTTTCCAGAAACACCCAGAAAGTTCATAAGCAATAAAGACAATCCCAAAAACCCAAAAAGAGATCAATCAAAGCCAAACACAAAAGTGGACTCAAGAGACAAAAAGGCTGGTCCCCAGCGGAGTCGCCAAATTGTTGGAGAGGTAAATCCCCTCTACGGATAGAGGCGATCCCTACTAGCCCAATAGGGGTCTAGCAACAATCACACAATGCTGCCACGCATGTTCCTAGTTACACTTAAACAAGAAGTAAAGAGCACCTACTTGGATTCCTGCGCTGTCGTTGGACAAAGAGATGTCTCCTTCGCTCCTTCGCTTCGGCTGGTCACAATCCCCCGCGATCCCCGCGAACGGACACCTGCACACACGAAGAGAAAGCAAACGCAAGCGTGAAATCTAGTAAAAGTAACTATATGTCAGTCAGAAAAGACATAATTCACATTTATCCATTGCATAAACAAACGAGAATGGAACAATAATAGCAGTCATCTATTATTAATCAGAATAGAGAAGAGTACAACCAAATGTTCTGACGTCGATAAACTTCTCAGGAGGGATCAGTCAGCATGTATCTCAAGCATTCACCTTTGAGGATGGTTCTCCCAAGACAAACAACTCTCTCTCTCTCACACAAATGTCACAAACAAACTTCCCCAAGCAATGAATCACTTCCACTCCTAACACACCAAACCTATAGCAGCAATCTGAGCACTACAAGCTCTGTGCAATCCAAGCTAAGTCTAGCTAGTTCCCACTAGTTTCTAACTAGCTGCTCATGGTAATGGTGGAAGTTTATATAGGAGAAGGAGTCTCCTAAAAAGGTGGAAGGATGAGCTTATCTTCAAGGGGAGTAGTTGCAAAGGGTCGAACAGACATGCCATAGAAGGGAGTCGATATTCACAAAGCTAACAACCAAGCCTGGAGAGATCTGGAAGGCTGGTTGTTTGAACAAATTCGCCCAAACTGGATCAGCGCGGATTATATGGAGACTGCCGCGCTGTCAGCACATAACAATAACTGAACAAGTCATGTCAGCGCGGAAGAACACGGGAAAGCCGCGCTGTGCGTCATCGCGGAAAAGTGATGTTCTTCCGCGATGGCAGCGCACGAAATACACTGTGAGGCGCTGGTCATCGCGGTTATTTTAGGAACAGACGCGCTGATGCACAAAACTTTGGAAAAATGGGTTTTAAGCCAGTTCAGGGATCAAACACTTAGTGATTGTGACTTCTGGACACAGCAGGGTGACTGACAGGAAGGCGGTGATAAATTACTGTGTAACAGCAACTAAAGCAAAACAATCGAATTGGGAAGGAAGACTACCTGCGGTTGGGGAATTGTTACCCTCTTATGGAAGATGTGAGATCTATTGAAAGTCTGGAACTTGGAGCGGCGGATTGAGCTTCTGAAACACAAAGGAAAACTGTCGCCTTTCCACAGTTGATTTTCACCTCTCAATCCGTCGCATACCTGATAGATTCAGCTCTCTGGAACCGCTGCAATGACAAAAACAAGGAAGCATGCCCGGAAGCAATGAGGAGGGCACATGAAATCATCGTTTTGGCATCTTTACAGGCATTCAGTTACACGTTGACATAGATCCATGGCAAAGTGGCCCACGACGACCAACTTACAGCGGTAGACAGGTAATGTCCAGAGGTAAGGCAATGAAAACTTATCATATATCATTTATACACAACAGATTTTGGCAGTGTTGCATTTGGCCGGATCTGGAATGGATCTGGGTTATCTAAAATTCTCATGATAGTTGGCATTATGGGTAGAGCCGATATCATACAGCTCAGATACATAGAAGATCAAAATACATGTAAATCGCAGATCTGAGTGCCCACAAAGGCCACGATACCACACCTATATGGCACCTGGGGCAATAATGTTGAAGAAAGAAGGAAGGGAAAGCTGACCAGTGGTGAGATAAAGATGCGTTGCAGCATCTCAGGGTTTGATCTCTCGCAGGAAAATCCACATCCTAAAACGCCGGACAGGACAAACCAGGAGTAGCTGGAAACAAGATCTGGTCCACATGTAAGTGCCCACAGCTTCCAGGTTTGTGTAAAAACCCGAGAGGGAAAATCGAAATTATTTTGGGTGAAAGAGATAGATTCTGTAAAACAAATGCAAAATCTCATAATGCAACAACTAAGATACCCCATCAGATCACAAAATCTGATACATGGGGGCAGAGTTCTTCAGGATACAAAGTACTTATGGGACTATAAAATTGCACCACTATCAACAATCATTCTCAATCTGAGAATAAGAGGGGGTGCAACGGACAATAGCAGGAATTCTCACAGGGGTGAAGGAAGTGGGATTGGTTCAACAAAATTCACAAGAACACAACAGGAAGCATATCCTTTAAAAACATACTACAAGGGAAAAATACAGATGGAGCAGCACCAAATCAAACAGGTATGGACGCAAGGCCATACATTGTGGATCAGCTGAATCATATACCATAATAAAACATAGATATACCAGAAACAGATGAGCACTGCGCCATTTATGAAAGAAATGCAATAATATGTAGATTCAACTGCTTTTGGCCCAAACCGGTTGATCTATTTCATTGGATCTTCACGAACTGGACCACACAATGTGAAATACATCTCTGCTCCAAGGGTTTTTTCATTGTGTACTTTCTTTCAGCAGAGGACAGAGACACAGTAATACAAGAAGGACCCTGGTTCTGGGGATCCACAAGACTCTTCATTACACCATGGTTTCCAGAATTTGATGCAAATACAATGATTGTCTCTAAGATGCCAGTTTGGGTGCGTCTACACAATCTCCCACTCCATCTCTGGAATCATCAAGTACTAGTTGGAATCGGCAATACTATTGGGTGCTACAGCAAAATGGATACCCAACGACTAGAGGAAAGAATTTATACTTTTGCACGAATGGTCTACCAGAACAAATTTAGTTGAAGCATAGACAGAGGAGCTGGACTCAGGTACTAGATTATGAAAACACTGCATTTAGATGTAGAATATGCCGACAAACAGGACACCTACAAGGCACATGTCCAGTAGCCAATAAAGACAACTACAGAAAGAAGAAAACAGGAAAACAAGCAAAGGGGTGGAAAATTCCCCCACCACCCTCGAAACACGAGGAGGAGGAAGAAGAGGAATATGTAGTCCCCAATGAAACCAATCAGATGAACAAAGAATCAAAGGTTGAAGATACAAATCCACAGGTACATATAGCCACAGAACTGGCAAGGCCAACAGAAAATATGGATACAAGCAGATCAAAACGACAACACATTTCAGACACATCAGACTTTGACAAGGATAACCCACAACCTGTGGCTGAAACAACACTAGCACTCATAACTCCAACAGAGTCACAAGGGGGTTGGAGAAAGGTGGAGAAGAAAAAAGGGCGAAAAGTCTGATTTTTTTCCCACCATGTACATTAATCTTGTTATTTTTCTTGTTTTTTCTGAACTGAACACCCTGCATGGTGATGAAGGACTTATGCATCTTTTTTTACAAAAACAAAGCACCATTTTTGAAAATGTTTACAGAAATGGCAATAGGCCAATGCAGCATATGCCGAAAGGCATCTACAACATGTAATTTTTCAAACATAAATGACAGATTACGATTTTCCAGTGGAAAAAAGGAGACATGTTAGGCAAGATGTATTTAGTCTTGGCCTTACAAGTGGATTGATTCCAAATTGAACCAAACCAATGTGGATATATTTATAGCCATTCTCTAAACCCCATTCCATATCTTCACGATTAATAAGTGGGACTTGATAAATTTGTTGTGATAATGAGACTGGAATATTCACTGAGGAAAATCTAAACAGACTAGTGGCGCAGAATTTGAATAATGGCATATTATAGATCTTATCTACATCTATCTCTGGAAGAGACCAATTAGGTTGTGGATCATGATCTTGGAATACTACTTTATCATTATATAGAACTATATATATATATAGTTATAGTAAATCAAATTTCTTTTTTCAAATTGGAAAAACCTATCACGACTTAGTGGTCAACTAGCAGTGAGTACAACCATCGCGTTTTGCTATCCATGAGTATGTGTTGACTCATCATTGTTACTCAAGGAAAATTGCATCAACGAAAATAATCTATTGGTGGTTTGTAAAAGTAGACTTTCACTCTTACTAGATGCCTATGAGTCATGGATTGTTACCATGTTTCCTTATGTTTGAGGAAGACAAACCCTTAGCCAATAAAAATAACATTTTTACTTATTCATTAATTATATATAATTAATTTTCAATGTTTTCATATTCATATATATATATATATATATCCTTTTTATATGGGATAAATGTAATGTATTATAGTTTATTACGCAAGTATCAAAGGAACTTACAAACCTCTCGAATTGCAGGATTTTTGTTATTATAGTTAGGGTTATCAACCTAATAACATGCTCAAATCTACCTTGATTCTGTTATTATAGTTAGGGTTATCAACCTAATAACATGCTCAAATCTACCTTGATTCGACATGCAACTACATCATTGTGTTGAAACAAATTTGGACACTTGTAATAACCCATTAGTGGTTTGTAAGGGGACTGATTTTTTTCCTACTTGATACTTTTACGTTTTAACTAGTTATTCTATTAAGGGTACTCATTTTTTATTCTTATTGGATACTTGTGGATATATATATATAGTCCTCATAGGTTTTTCCAATTTGAAAAAATAAATTTGATTTACTCTCTCTCTCTCTCTCTCTCTCTCTCTCTCTATATATATATATATATATATATAGTTCTCTCTCTCTCTCTCTCTCTCTATATATATATATATAGATATATATACAGTAAATCAAATTTCTTTTTCAAATTGGAAAAACCTATCACGACTTAGTGGTCAACTAGCAGTGAGTACAACCATCGCTTTTTGCTATCCATGAGTATGTGTTGACTCATCATTGTTACTCAAGGAAAACTGCATCAACCAAAATAATCTATTGGTGGTTTGTAAAAGCAGACTTTCACTCTTACTAAATGCCTATGAGTCATGGATTGTTACCATGTTTCCTTATGTTTGAGGAAGACAAACCCTTAAAAATAACATTTTTACTTATTCATTAATTATATATAATTAATTTTCAATGTTTTCAAATATATATATATATATATGGAATAAATGTAATGTACTATATTTTATTACGCTAGTATCAAAGCAACTTACAAACCTCTTGAATCGTACGATTTTATTTGATAGTTAGGGTTATCAACCTAATAACATCCTCAAATCTACCTTGATTCGACATGCAACTACATCATTGTGCATAAACAAATTTGGACACTTGTAATAGCCCATTAGTTGTTTGTAAGTGGACTAGTTTTCCTACTTGATACTTTTACGTTTTAACTAGTTATTTTATTAAGGGGACTGATTTTTATTCTTACTCGATACTTTTAGGTTTAACTAGTTATTTTATTGGAGTTGTCTATAATGCGACTTTTTGGAGATTCCGGTGACGGAATCCGGCGGAAGAAATTGAGGTTAAATCTTGATTTTTTGCAGTTAAAATGGTTTTTTAACTGCATATTTGGATTCAGCACCCTGAAAAACCCCTGGGACGCTTTCATTGTGCAGAAACTAGCTATCAAACTTGCGATTCCAATAAATTCCTGCCGGATTTCGACCAGAAAAACCCGCCGGAAAGGCTTTCAAAAAGTCGCGTTATAGACAACTGCTATTCTATTTCCCAAAGTGTAGATAAAATGATATCTTAACTAATCAAAATGAATATAGATCTTACTCCAAACCAATAATATAATTTCAACTTAAATATCTAAAGGAAACCAAATATCTCAATTTTTTTTCATTATTAAATTGTACTTAGGTCGAGACCAACTCACATGTTGGATGGAAAAATGATTTGCTTAACAGTGGGATGTTGTAACTAGGATTGTGCAAGATTTGGTCAAGCCTAGACACCCCTTAGGATAGTTTATATTTTGATATTTAGCCATGATAATCAATAATTTATTGGAGTGATTTAGGCTAGGTTTGGAATCAAACCTAGGAATTGCCACTATAACTCAAGAATATATCCAACAATCTACAAGCTAGATATATCGATAACTTATGACATAACAAGGGCGTTTACCCTTATGGCCTTATCACAATAAACTAACATGTCAATTATGAGAACTGAACCTCGGCGGGGAGGAGATCAAACAGTGCACCAATTTGCCGCATAATTGACAGGAGAGGGCCTCAACAATGCCAACCCTTTGTCAAACGAACCTCTACCCAGTGCTGCTACTCTCATTTTTGCTGTCTCCGACATCGTCTCAGATCCCTTGTAATTTGCCACAGGTAATCCTCTGCAGGAAATGATAAAACATTATGATGTATTTGCCATAAAGTGGATTTTCTGAGATGGGTTTGTTACATGTAATTCTTAATTTTGATCTTTGATTGGCAGGAACTCGAGAGAAAGTTCCCGCTAGTTATTAGCACTTGGCCTTTCAGGGAAGCAGTCCGGGCAGCTTGGAATGCAGTGGAGAGTGGATTATCTGCTGTTGATGCAGTGGTAGAGGACTGCTCAACCTGTGAAGATCTCGGCTGTGATGGCGCCGGTAATCCTTTTCAAATTTCGATGCTGCGGTGAATCCTAACATCGTGAATTAATTGTAAAAGGGACCCGGCAAACCTATTGGTTATCTTCGAATAGATTGCACACAGGATAATTCCGGTTAATTTTCTTTTTTCAGTAACCAGGCAATTATACAGGTTATTTTATTCTCTTTTATAACTAATTTCGCTTTTGATTGATCGTTAGGAGATAGGAACCCCAACTTGTAATAATACGGAACAAATCCAGTTAAACTGATAGTTCATTTGGAACCTCTAACACGTATATTCGAAAAAAATAGGTAAGGAAATTTGCAATTAAAAGTATTTGCCAGAATCTGAGAATTTTTTGTCAGAGATGTATAACCTCTGGGTTCGCTGGCTGTCAGTGTTGGCCTCTTTCTTCCAAAAAAAAAATTCTGCAATGCTTTGGGCAGTGGGTTCTTGCGGTCTGCGGTGATTTATGTTGCTCTGGCCGTGGGCTGTTACAGTTTATGCTGCTTTTCTTGCAAGGATTAGTTGGATCACTGAGCGCTGGGAGCGGAAGAGAAAGAGAGAGGCTCGCAGTGGCAGAGTAAGCTCGGGAAGTCTAAGCGTGTATACATCTCTTGCTGCTTGGCATGACAAAATTACTGGGTATAGTATCATGATTGTGGACTAACATTGCACTACGTGCCAGACGAATTACGAATCAACTCATAGTTCGCACACAGAGTCGAATGTTTCAGTTTTCCTATTATTTGAGAAAAAATGGATAAATTGAGGAACTACATTTTAATATGAATACAAATTTGAACTTTCACCTCTTTTAAAATCAATATCTTTACCTCAAATATATAACTAGCATTTGTACCTAATGTTGCAAAGAAAACCCCGTAAGGCATAAAGTGTGAAAGAATAGCGACATGTGAATGGGCATTGTTGAAAGCAAGGTTCAATGATAATGGGTTTCAATTGAAATTCTTAGTTATGTGTATGTTGAATATGGTTTTTTGGAAATAAAATTAGTGTTGAAGAATAGTGACATGTGAATGGACATTGTTGAAAGCAAGGGGTGGATCAATTTGAGTTACAATTGAAGTATTAGTTATGTGTGTTTTGAATATGGATATTTTGTAAGTAACAGTAGTGTTTGGAAGAATAGCAATATCTGAATGGATATTCTTGAAAGAAATGATGGATCATAATGAGTTATAGTTAATGTCATGTATAGGTTATCCATTATTAATGAAGTAGTTTTTGTTGATGTGAAAATGTTTTTTTCAATATTGTAAGGTTTTTTTTTTGTATTTGGAGATTATGTTTTTCCATATGTTACATATTTATGTCGTTATTAAAAAATACAAGTGGATTTTAATGAAAGAGTTGAAAAAAGTGATACAATGATACGAGATTGTGAACAACCTGATGGTTGTCATTTTATAGTTGAATTTTTTTTGTTAATGTGTTGTAGAAGTAATATTGATATTTTGGAAAATGTAAATTTATTATGGAAATTCTTTAGTAGTAGTTTACATGGGAAAGGTTATTGATAATAATATTTAATAAATAAGATTGCATGTAATGGTGGAAGATGAAGCCAAGTGATATACATAAGGTATAATTTACAGAAAGTAGAATGTTTGTAACAAAGGAAGTCTTTTGATCTTCAAACATCCTTTTTCAAGTTTCAATTGAAAAATACTAGTAAATTGTAACAGATGAGGTGACAAAAGAAATATAATATTGTGAAGAACATTGTGGTTGTCACTTCATATTTGAAGATGCATAATCATTTGTTGGAGGCATCGAAGTCCTGAAGAAGCAGCGATGAACCTGCAAAATGTATATCTAGTTAAAATTTGTAATATGTAAATTAATTGTGAAATTTATTAGTAATAGTTTGCATGTGAGTTGTGTTAAAATGAATTTGGAATGAATGGAAATGAACTTACCTTTGTCATGGGGATTTAAATATTGTTAGTCGAAGATGCAAGGTCAACGAGGGCATACCAAACACCAATGGAGATTTATGCGTAATTGGAGACGCATATTTCTTGATTGCCATTTTTTTCACATTATGTCACGTTGATAAATGTGGTTACCAACATTTCCTTTTCAATAGAAGTAAGATTCATGCCAAATGCATGATGTTTCAAATTTCTATACTCTACAATCTAATTATTAAGATATCCAAGACAATTTGCCAACTATTGTGTAGCAGACAAAGATGTTTCATGGACGAAATATCATTGAATGTTTTAATAGAAAAATGTGCACAAATATTTAAAGGCACACTCTTTATACCTCAAGTTTTTTTTGTTTCAGCTTCAGCTTTTGAAGTCTGCATATTTATCCAAGCTTCAATTCTCACTTCTTCTGGTTGGTATCTGAAATTTACAGACAAAGAATAATTATGAAGAATAAGAGGAGACTGATAGTCTAGCAATAATATAATCATATTTTATTGTAAAGTATTGATGAAACCATGCTAAAATCAGTACAAATATTAGCCCATAGGTCCTCATTGCCTTTGATCCTTAGTTAAACATTCCCATATTAGTTGTGAAGCTAGTAAAGCATTTAGAAGTCCATAAAAGATTCACAATAGTGACTTTGTAAAAATGACCTGAGATTTGAGTGATGTTCAATCTCAATGGTATTTAACTGAATTAGATCTGCATTCATGATGATAAGGAGTCTAAGTCTAATTATCTCACAGGTTTGATTCAAGAATATTTAGAGACCCAATCATATGTTAACATGTTTGATAGACCATTGAACGTTTTGAATACAAACGATGCAGACCTAAGTGAAAATTTGAGTAGACCAATTAGCCTCACAATATGATATATCTCAGGGGATGCTCCATAAGTTAATACCCTTGTAATTGAAGATGGGGATGAAGAGAGGCTGAATGACCATCCTGGAAGATGAGGATTCTATTCTTGGAAAGTTTTTGGAGACTCAACCAAGTATTTATGGGTATGAGAACACCATTGAAGTTGATGTGGATAGAAGGTTAGATGTTGGACACAAAAATCTTAAGAAATATTGGATGAATTTTTAGTGTGAACCCATTTTTGACGATGAATCAGAGATGCAACATATTCCTAAGGACCAAAATCCATCTTCTGAGTCTAACAATAAGAAGGATATTACTATGTATTATCAAGGTGCAGGGGTAGTTTTTCAAAGGATTAAGGTCTGGTTAGCAGAGGAATTAACCTCCAAGCCCAAGTTTGGTTGATAAAAATATAGGAACACCCTTCATCTTGTAGCTTGCGAATGATAGACCCTCTCTAGTGGTTAACACGGTGACCTTGCAGTCATCAGAGCCACAGTCTTTGCAACGTCGGAGGCACTAGGTGGTTAGATTTCAAGGGGAGGTATCATTAATCAAGCCTTTTCTTGCTTCACCTTGACTTCTCTCTACAACCTACTTTAGAGACTAGCCTCAAAACAACTAAGGATTAAGGGATACACTTAGCTAGGCATTAACTAAAATAAATCAAGATCTTGAATTTCACTTAGATTGTAGGATTTGCATAGCATATAGGATAGCTTAGCATCCCTTAAGCAGCGATTGTTCATCTAGTCATATGGTTCTTAATCAATATAAAGCAAGTAGTTGACTCCACAAGGCACTAGTACCACATATTAATCTAATCTAATCCTTAAAACTTGCTAAATCAACCGAGTGGCTAGGCCATTCAATATAGCTCCTGAACATGTTGGTTGCCAATGAGTCTTACATTCTCATATTCCATAGGGACTACCCCCCATAGCCTGTTATTGGGAGACAGCTAGAACGGAGTGCGCAAGGATAAGAGTGATAGCCCCTACCCTGAGTCATCATCGCACCGTGCCTATGCAATTTGAGCAACAACAAGGACAAGCATTTGCCAATAGTGAACTCTCTAGATGTCAATCAACCAAAAATTTAACATAAGGGAATAGGGTTTCACTATGTTCCGCATATCACATGCAAAGCAACCCTAGCATGGTGTAACCACTTTCAAAGCAACCCAAAAGCTGTTAATTTTTGGCAGCTCAGTGACAAACTCCAACCATAGGACTAGATTCCTCTTTTCAAGAAGACCAATGTTGACTTTTGAAGCACTTGATTTGGAGAAGGGAAAGTGGATTTTAGAAGTGAAGTCCACGGTTGCACAAATTGTCAAGTCAGCCTAGAGAGACTAATTAGCCCTCCTCCAATGCCTATAAATACAGGAGACCTCCAACTCATTTGCACACACATCAACTCACAACTTCTCATCTCTCCTCTCCTCATTGGTTCCTACAAATTGCAGTGTCTCTTCACATGTGGGCTGGAAAAGAAGGACAAAATTTCAGGTGGACGAAATCTGAAGCAGACTGCAACTTTGACCAACTTTGACCAGCGTTGACTTTATCATTCTGGGCTAAATTTTGGTTCGATCTTTTCAGGGAAATTGCATATTTTGACCACAGTTTGACTGAGTTTGCCTTCATGTTTTGACTGTCTTTGAGTGTGGAAATTTTGTTTTTCAGAGGCCAACCTGACTGGCACTAAGACCAAGAAAATCTGGGCAGTTTGACCAAGTGTTGACTTCAGACTTTGACCACAGGAAATTTCAGACTGTGACAACAGTTTTCTCTCTCTACTTTCACTGATTTTGGGCTAAACTTGACCAGCATCTTCTTTGACAAAGTTAATTGGAGGGTTGACCATTGACTGTTATGGACTGGTTATGGCAGACTTTGACTGCTGTTGACTTGGACAGAATTGCATATTTGAGACAGTTGACCAGATTTGACTCTTGTTGACAGATATTGCTCATTGTACTCTCTGTTGAACATTTTATGACAATCTAATAGAAGAATTACAAAGGGGTTTCCCCCTTGTGGAGTTTTTTCCCTGGTCTTTGACCAAACCGATGTCTCTTGTTGATGTGTTGATTGTCTCCTATTTTTCATTGCATTTACTGTGGTATCTTCAATTACTGTGGATGAATGGAAGAATTAATTACTGTAGAAAAGATTGCTAATTCAATAATTGAATTGCGCTAAAGTAATTGATACTGAATAGAGCAGTGTAAGAATTAACAAGAGCTAATAGCTTGGGCACACTATTCTAGGCAGACAGTAGAAGAGAAAAGAATATAATCCAAGTTTTGAGAGATTTAGAATGTTTGTCAGATTCGTAGCTCTAAGGTCTTTTCATAGAAAGTATGAATCTACTCATCATGTATTGATGATATAATCTCATTGGTCAACTTTTTTGTTCATTCATAGGCATTACGGTGACTCCATGAATCTGTTAAATGTAAAGGGAAATGAAAAGCAATAAACAGAAAAGGATTTACATTTGATTTCAATCTTTTTGGGTTACGTACTTGTCATTTGTAGTAGTCTGTAGAATAGGCATTTAACAATGGGGCATAAAGACCTCCCTTTCTTAGACTATTTATCATCCACCTTGCATTCATAGAAATGCATTAAACAAAAAAGTAGTTATATGTGATGTGGTGGACTACATTACCTAGATTTCCAGTGCTACACATTCTTCAGGCCAAGATATACAGTAGGCACCTTCATAAGTGGTATTTATAGGCACCTTCATAAGTGGTATTTACAATTCATCCTTTAGAATCACCAGCTGAAAATCAATTTGTATAAGCTATTTCTTTACAGCTGTAGTCTATCATGGATTCCCACTAACAGATTCATAGGCATTTAACAGATTCATAGGCATTAATGTGACTCCATGAATCTGTTAAATGTAAAGGGAAATGAAAAGCAATAAACAGAAAAGGATTTACATTTGATTTCAATCTTTATGGGTTAGATTTCCAGTGCTACACATTCTTCAGGCCAAGATATACAGTTGGCACCTTCATAGGTTGTATTTACAATTCGTCCTTTAGAGTCACCAGCTGAAAATCAATTTGTATGAGCTATTTCTTTACAGCTGTAGTCTATCATGGATTCCAACTAACAGATTCATAGGCATTAATGTGACTCCATGAATCTGTTAAATGTAAAGGGAAATGAAAAGCAATAAACAGAAAAGGATTTACATTTGATTTCAATATTTTTGGGTTACGTACTTGTCATTTGTAGTAGAATAGGCATTTAACAATGGGGCATAAAGACCTCCTTTTCTTAGACTATTTATCATCCACCTTGCGTTCATAGAAATGCATTAAACAAAAAAGTAGTTATATGTGATGTGGTGGACTACATTACCTAGATTTCCAGTGCTACACATTCTTCAGGCCAAGATATACAGTAGGCACCTTCATAAGTGGTATTTACAATTCATCCTTTAGAATCACCAGCTGAAAATCAATTTGTATGAGCTATTTCTTTACAGCTGTAGTCTATCATGGATTCCCACTAAGCTTGGATATTGACATGTAAAATGTCAGAAAGGGTGATTTTTCTTTTCAAATATGGCAAAACAAGATTTTCACAAACCAACATGAAGGATGCATTTCATAATCCCTTCTATTTTTATCAATAATGTTTTAGGTCATACAATTCAAAATTGCAACATATAGAAGGTTAAAAAGTAAAAAGTGTCGAGTACTGATTGTGCTGTCCTGTTCGTTACATAATTGCATTGTCAAAAAGATTTTGATCAATAGGCTACAATGACCAGTAAAATAATAGCTTTAAAACTTGAGGCTCTTATGGATTTGAAAAAAGTTACCCGACGGGCTATTCATGTAACAAAAAGCCTTAAATGCCTCAAAAGTTGAATTAAGAAACAAGCGGATTACTACAATTTACTTATGTACTATTGATTAACAAAAACCTTAACAATGGTTGTGTGAAGGCAATTAAAATTTTAAGTACTTTAGTTTAGCTTAACCATTTGTGCATAAAAGGTCCTGCGGGACCAGCTACAGAAATTATGATTCTGCTGTAAGATGTGGCACATACCTAACAAGTGCAGCCACACAACATAACATACCTGATAACCTTCAAGACCCATTTTGTCCAGCAACTTTTTGTTTGCAGTCTTCTCATCATAGCTACAACAAGAAAACTGCCAAAACCAGATTTTGGTATTTTAAGCTGATAAATGGAATCAAGCATTAACCCATCATATATTGAATGATTTACTTACCTCCCATCAAGCACACCTGGAGTAAGAATACCAAAATGATCAAGAAATTCATCAAATGTTCATCTTGTTGGATACCCAGCACATCTGATTCTAATTGCCTCCATAACACCCTACAAAATAGTTGACTTTGTTAAAAGGAAATTCTATATTTCTCTGAGTCAACCTCAATTAAAACTAAAAATCTTATACATTGTCCATGTAAATATGCCTGCTCTTCCACTATCAGAACATTTAGAGCTTCAAAAAAATTAAACAAATATTAATCGATCCTCACTCCACAACGTAGTTGTTGCAAGACATTGTGATTCTCAAAAATTCCTAGCTTTAGTAAACTGTTTGATTAAACGCATCTTATGTAATGAGGCTCTGTTGAGCTCAATGTTTCCAGAAGAGATTGCAGTTGTTGCTGCACAAAAAGTAACCAAAAGCACAAGTCAATAACATGAATATATCAGATATTGAGATGACATTACATGACAATTTAAAAAATGTACCCTACTAAGGATGTGTCGTATAATTGAAACAATAGAGTCCTTAATGTAAGCCATTATATATCTGAGATAATTTGTATCTCCTAGAATTATCTTCACGTTGCAGGTCTGCAGGGATCATGTCATTAGTGCCCATCTGGTGGACCCACTGGGGTCGTACAGAATGGCCCACCATTTTTTTCAAGGGGGTAAAATTGCATATATGTGCACACGCACACACATATGGATGAATCTGTGTGGACCCACATTTCCTTCTTGCAGGTTCACCATAAGGGCCTAGATGGCTTGATGCATATATATTCACATGAATTGAACATCACAGGACTGCAAGCCAGATAGGTCACAAGGAGAGAAAAACAAACATAAACATATAACATAGAGCATCATCTCATGTGAATTGTTTGACAAGAGCCTGCATTAGTGTCTACTGTCTATCTATAAGTCATTATATAATTCAGGTTAGTTGTGTGTCCTTGGGCTGATCTATGTGCCTACGAGGCCTACAAGGGTTGTGTTGTGTAAGCCCATGGACTCCACAAGGGACATGCCATGCACCATACAATATTTTTAAAAGGAAACCAATAGGACGGGTGCACATTTTACTATTTACTGTATAATATACGTATCAGTGTCCATAATAAATCCAAGAGTTGACACATGATAGTAAATCAAACTAAACCATTCTTAGGAACTAAATAACACAATAACCGAGAATACAAGATGAGTATCACGCAAAAATATTCCAACAGAAACTAAAGATAAGGTGAGAACAAAAGCTTAACAAATGTGACTGCAGTGTCAGTAGAAGGAATAATGTTTAATCACGCATTAAATACAACACTATAAAAGCATACCTTAAAGCGAGTGCCAATAGAGGAGAATTTAGATGACTTAGAAGACTCCTCAGGGAGAGGAGGAAAGAGACCCACAACAAAAGAACAGTTTGAAGCATTTAACAGAGCTTGATGTTCTGCAACAACATAATCTTTATTCTTGTCAATGAACAAATCGGTCTTATATGTAACCTGCCAAACACATATCAAAGAAGATGATCATTTTCAAGGTATTGTGGCCACTGTGCATCAAAATGCAGGGATTGTAATTAAAAATCTAAAGGAATCAATTTCTCACATCACCAGCATAATGACCAAAAGTGAAATCTGTATGAGAAAGTTTTGGTTTGCTGAAGCGTTTGTGATTCTTAAACGTTTGATAAAGCTTTTGCGAAAATGTTTCATGAGTTGATCTTGGAAACATACTGCAAGGCCAATGGAAAGAGAGCGGTTAGTCTTTTTTTGAATAAGAAAGATATCAGTTACATAAAAACATTCAATAGAATTCTGCATTTTCCCCTTTTTGCATAAGTTATTAGTGACATCAAAGCTTCCCTGCCTAAGTCTTCATCTGTCCAAATTTGAGTGATCTATTAACAAATCTTGTTTATATTAATTATGCTTTCACAGATCATCACTAAATACAAAGAGATTTTATGGAAAAACCCTATGTCAATTTTTGGTTATCTCAATGTTTCAGGTTGTATTAGATTAATCCATATTCAGGAGATATTCATCAAGGGTGATCTCACATGGAAATACCAATACTAAATAGTATTTTCATAAACATTGATTTATCAACAGAACTGAACCAGGATCACCCTTTGATGAATATCTCCTGAACATTAAGTGGTGTGTTATTTGTAAGAAGTTTAATCAACGGTTTCCAAACCTCAATCAATTTAAAACCATTCTCATGGTTCAAATTATTGGGAAATTTCTCAATATCTTTAGTTCGAGTGATCCACTTCTGCAACAATCTTAGCATTATCTAAGCATATATGAGATTTACATTTCTGAGAGTGCTCAGCTTATGCATATTTTTTGATACATTCATGTAGCATATCTAGATTCTACACCATGTTATTTTAACCTGATTTTCACAGAATAACTAGTTTCTCCAATTTAAACTTTACCACAACCATAGGGAATCACCATGAAAGTCAAAGTAGACTTAAAACAGATTCTCACCAAGTTTGTGATGCTTTTAATAACTTCTATGGACTCATCTACCATAATCTGTGTTTAGAGACAAAATCAAAATTGACCAACACATCATTCTTTTCTACTTTCACATTTACAGGAACTCTGTGCAGGCCACTTAGTTAAACCCTAGCATGGTGTAACCACTTTCAAAGCAACCCAAAAGCTGTTAATTTTTGGCAGCTCAGTGACAAACTCCAACCATAGGACTAGATTCCTCTTTTCGAGAAGACCAATGTTGACTTTTGAAGCACTTGATTTGGAGAAGGGAAAGTGGATTTTTGAAGTGAAGTCCACAGTTGCACAAATTGTCAAGTCAGCCTAGAGAGACTAATTAGCCCTCCTCCAATGCCTATAAATACAGGGGACCTCCAACTCATTTGCACACACATGAACTCACAACTTCCCTGCCTAAGTCTTCATCTGTCCAAATTTGAGTGATCTATTAACAAATCTTGTTTATATTAATTATGCTTTCACAGGTCATCACTAAATACAAAGAGATTTTATGGAAAAACCCTGTGTCAATTTTTGTTTATCTCAATGTTTCAGGTTGTATTAGATTAATCCATATTCAGGAGATATTCATCAAAGGGTGATCTCACATGGAAAGACCAATACTAAATAGTATTTTCATAAACACTGATTTATCAACAGAACTGAACCAGGATCACCCTTTGATGAATATCTCCTGAATATTAAGTGGTGTGTTATTTGTAAGAAGTTTAATCAACGGTTTCCAAACCTCAATCAATTTAAAACCATTCTCATGGTTCAAATTATTGGGAAATTTCTCAATTTCTTTGGTTCCAGTGATCCACTTCTGCAACAATCTTAGCATTGTCTAAGCATATATGAGATTTACATTTATGAGAGTGCTCAGCTTATGCATATTTTTTGATACATTCATGTAGCATATCTAGATTCTACACCATGCTATTTTAACCTGATTTTCACAGAATAACCAGTTTCTCCAATTTAAACTTTACCACAACCATAGGGAATCACCATGAAAGTCAAAGTGGACTTAAAACAGATTCTCACCAAGTTAGTGATGCTTTTAATAACTTCTATGGACTCATCTACCATAATCTGTGTTTAGAGACAAAAGCAAAATTGACCAACACATCATTCTTTTCTACTTTCACATTTACAGGAACTCTGTGCAGGCCACTTAGTTAAACCCCCAAGGCATGTTCTATGTTGAGCACTTCATAGACGTGAGGGAACATGACAAGTTGTTGGTAATCAATGTAGAGTATCTCTTGGCACATTTTGTTCACAAAAGTAAGGTTCCTTCTGCTAATGGTAACTTGTATGTGGATCCCTATATTGTGTTTGATATCTTTCGTAACTTCATTAGAAAATGAAATTGTAGGACAATACATTGAGTCTCAGATTGTTTCAAAAATGATATATAGCATTGATAAAACTTTATGGTTTATCACATATTCCTTTTCAGATCTAACAGCATGTTAAAAAGACATCAAAGAGACACTCAATAAGAAAGTAGTTCATGCAACCTTACTTGATTTTGTATGTGTTAAGCATTTACTCCCAGATTTAATATACTGAAAATGAGGAATTAGAAGTAAGAATAATATAACAGAAGTAACACCAGTGTTGCATTCTTTAAAAGATCAAAGTCCTGCTTTGAATGGGTGGGCTTCTGAATTTTTTCTAGGGTTCTATGACTTTTTGGAAGAAAATATGTTGAGAGTTATTGAGGAATCAAGAAATTAAGCTTTGGGTGCCTTAAATACTACTTCGCCTTGCTTCGAAAGGAAAATGAACAATATTTTTTTGAGAATTAGAGATTCACATTTCTAATAGTCATTCAGGATACAAAATTATAATAAAAATTCTAGCTAATAGACTAAAAAGGTCCATTTTCAAGATAATATCAAAAGAATAGTTTGGTTTTCTTTCATAACAAAGAAATCCAAAAGGCAATGAGAGCAGCATAAGAAGGATTGCATACTATAAGGGTAAAAAAGATTGCCAACCGTTGTGATGAATTTGGACATATTGTTATAACTTGGATAAGGATTTCAACAGTTAATTGGATCATGTACGAGATTTCTTCAGCATCTTTTTTAATCATGATTAATGGCTGACAGCAGCATAAGAAGGATTACATACTACAAGGGTAAAAAAAAATTCCAACCATTGTGATGAATTTGGACATATTGTTATAACTTGGATAAGGATTTCAACAGTTAATTGGATCATGTACAACATTTCTTCAACATCTTTTTTAATCATGATTAATGGTTCTGCCTCCAGATGATTAAGGGGTAAAAGAGGGCATCAACTATCCCCCTTTTCATAGACCAATTAGCCTCACAATATGATATATCTCATGGGATGCTCCATAAGTTAATACCCTTGTAATTGAAGACGGGGATGAAGAGAAGCTGAATGACCATCCTGGAAGATGAGGATTATGTTCTTAGAAATTTTTTGGAGACTCAACCAAGTATTTATGGGTATGACAACACCATTGAAGTTGATGTGGATAGAAGGTTAGATGTTGGACATAAAATTCTTAACGAATATTGGATGAATTTTCAGTGTGAACCCATTTTTGACGATGAATCAGAGATACAACATATTCCTAAGGACCAAAATCCATGTTTTGAGTCCAATAGCAAGAAGGATGTTACTATGGATTATCACGGTGCAGGGGTAGTTTTGCAGAGGATTAAGCTCTGAGCAGAGGAATGTGCTGAAACTGCTGAACAATATCTAGCAGATCGTGAAGGATGGATGGAAGCCTTAGTCCAAGAGGTTTAAGATTGAGAGTTGGCTGGAAATTTTGCTCACATGTTCAAAAACCATGTGCGAGATAACATAGTAGGACAGTGCAAGGTTTAGAACTTGGGAATTTATAAATGAATGTGTTAAGCATTTACTCCCAGATTTAATATAGCAAAAATGAGGAATTAGAAGCAATAATAACATAACATAAGTAACACCAGTGTTGCATTCTTTAAAATATCAATCCTTCTTTGAATGGCTGGACTTCTGAATTTTTTCTAGGGTTCTATGACATTTTGGAAGAAAAGTTGCTGAGAGTTATTGAGGAATCAAGAAATTAAGCTTTGGGTGCCTTAAATACTACTTTGCCTTGCTTCGAAAGGAAAATGAACAACTTTTTTTTTGAGAATTAGAGATCCACATTTCTAATAGTCATTCAGGATACAAAAATTATAATAGACATTCTAGCTAATAGACTAAAAAGGTCCATCTTCAAGATAATATCAAAACAACAGTTTGGTTTTCTTTCATAACAAAGAAATCCAAAAGACAATGAGAGCTGCATAAGAAGGATTGCATACTATAAGGGTAAAAAAAATTGCCAACCATTGGGATGAATTTGAACATATTAATATAACTTGGATAAGGATTTCAATAGTTAATTGGATCATGTACGGCATTTCTTCAAAATCTTTTTTAATCTTGATTAATGGTTTTGCCTCCAGATGATTAAGGGGTAAAGGAGGGCATCAACTATCCCCCTTTTCGTAGACCAATTAGCCTCACAATATGATATATCTCACGGGATGCTCCATAAGCTAATACCCTTGTAATTGAAGATGGGGATGAAGAGAAGTTGAATAACCATCCTAGAAGATGAGGATTCTATTCTTAGAAAGTTTTTGGAGACTCAACCAAGTATTTATGGGTATGAGAACACCATTGAAGTTGATGTGGATAGAAGGTTAGATGTTCGACACAAAAATCTTAAGAAATATTGGATGAATTTTTAGTGTGAACCCATTTTTGACGACGAATTGGCGATACAACATATTCCTAAGGACCAAATCCATGTTCTGAGTCTAACAACAAGAAGGATATTACTATGGACTATCAAGGTGCAGCGGTAGTTTTGCAGAGGATTAAGGTCTGCTTAGCAGAGGAATGTGCTCAAACTACTGAACAATATCTAGTAGATCGTGAAGTATGGATGGAAGCCTTAGTCCAAAAGGTTTCAGATGGAGAGCTTTTGGACCAGTATTGCAGTGATCTCACAATATGATATATCTATCTCTCTGGACATTGATTATTTGTTTAACTTAATACCAACTAATTTGATTTGAAGTTATTGCATATCCCTCATATCTCTCTGTTCCAGGAAAACATATCCTACTATTGTCTGAAGAAGGTCTACAAACCCAGATAATAAAAAACAAAACTTTGGCTGACAATTTTCCTCACATGTTCAAAAACCATGTGCGAGATAACAGAGCAGGACAGTACAAGGTTTAGAACTTGGGAAATTACAAATGATGTCATTAACATTACTCCCAGATTTAATATAGTGAAAATGATGAATTAGAAGCAAGAATAACAGAACAGAAATAAGACCAGTGTTGCATTCTTTAAAATATCAGAGTCCTACTTTGAATGGGTGGACTTCTAAATTTTTTCTAGGGTTATATGAATTTTTGGAAGAAAATTTGTTGAGAGTTATTGAGGAATCAAGAAATTAAGCTTTGGGTGCCTTAAATACTACTTCGCCTTGCTTCACAAGGAAAATGAACAATTTTTCCCGACCATGGTTGACCATGCTTAACCATGGTTGATTTTCATATCACCACAATCTTTGTGACAATGCAATGTTCGACCATGGTTGGCCATGATTGACCATGGATAACCATGGTTGAAAAAGGTTTACCATGGTTGACCACTAAAATAAACACTAATTATTATAAACGCTAAAATAAACATGGTTGACCATGGTTGATTTTCATATTGAGACAATCATTGTCACAATGTGACATTGGACTGTGGTTGAGCATGCTTGACCATCATTGATTTTCAAACGAAGAGAATATTTGTCACAATGCGACATTGGACCATGATTGACCATGGTTGATTCTCATATTGAGACATTATTCTTCACAATGTGATGTTGGACCATGGTTGACCATGATTGATGCTATAAACCCAAGGGAATAATAAACCATAGGTATTAATAATAAAAACCCAAGGGATTGAGATTATAAACCCAGAGGATAAAAATTATAGACCCAAGGTATATAAAAATTAAGATAAATATTATAAACCCTAAAATAAACGTGGCTAACCATGGTTGATTTTCATATTGAGACAATCGTTGTCACAATGCGATGTTGGATCACAATTGACCATGCTTGACCATGATTGATTTTCATATCAATACAATGTTTGTCACAATGTGATGTTGGACCATGGTTGACCATGGTTGATTTTCATATTGAGACAATCACTGTCACAATGTGACATTCGACCATGGTTGGCTATGATTGATCATGGTTGACCATGGTTGGCTACGATTAATCATGGTTGACCATGATTGATGTTATAAACCTAAGGGAATAATAAACCCAAGGGATTAATACTATAACCCCAAGGGATTATGAATGCAAGGGAATAATGTTAAACCCAAGGGACTAATATTATAAACCCAGGGTATATAAACCCTAAGATAAATATTATAAACACTCATATAAACATTGTTGACCATGGTTGATTTTCATATTGAGACAATCCTTGACATAATGCAACATTGGACCATGGTTGATTTTCATATTGAGACAATCCTTGTCATAATGCGACATTAGACCATGGTTGACGATGCTTAACGATGGTTGATTTTCATATCAACATAGTATTTGTGACAATGTGACATTCGACCATGGTTGAATAATATTAAACCCAAGGGACCAATATTATAAACCCAATGTATATAAACCCTACGATAAATATTATAAATAATAAAATAAACACAGTTGACCATGATTGATATTATAAAATCTAGGGATTTATACTAAAAATCCAAGGGATTATAAACCTAAGGGAATAATATTAAACCCTAGGAATATGAATCCTTAGATTAATAAACCCAAGAAATTGATATTATAAACCCAATGGAATAATAAACCCAAGGGATAAAACATATAAACCCAAGGTATATAAACCCTAAGATAAAGATTACAAACCCTAAAATAAACATGGTTGAATTCCATATTGAGACATTCCTTGTCACAATGTGACATTGGACCATGGTTGATTCTCATATTGCGATAGTATTTGTCACAAGATGACGTTGGACCATGATTGATATTATAAACCCGAGGGAATAATAAATCGAAGGGATAAAAATTAAAAACCCAAGGTATATGAACCTTAAGATAAATATTATAAACCCTAAAATAAACATGGTTAACCATGGTTGATTTCCATATTGAGACAATCCTTGTCACAATGCGTTGTCGGACCATAGTTGACCATGCTTGACCATGATTGATTTTCATATCGAGACAATGTTTGTCACAATGCGATGTTGGACCATGGTTGACCAAGGTTGATTTTGTTTTTGAGATAATCACTGTCACAATGTGACATTCGACCATTGTCGACCATGGGTGGCTATGATTGATCATGGATGACCATGATTGATGTTAAATAATAAACCTAAGGGATTGATATTATAAACCCAAGGGATTAATACTAAAATCCCAAGGGATTATGAATGCAAGGGAATAATATTAAACCCAAGGTATATAAACCCTAGGATAAATATGATAAACACTCAAATAAACATTGTTGACCATGGTTGATTTTCATATTGAGGTAATCCTTATCACAATGTGATGTTGGACCATGGTTAACAATGCTTAACCATGGTTGATTTTCATGTCAACGCGGTCTTTGTGACAATGCGACGTTCGACAATGGTTGACCATGATTGACCATGGATGACCATGTTTGAATTTATAAAATATGGATGACCACGTTTGCATTTATAAAACATGGTTGACCATGATTGACCATGTTTTATAAAATCAAACATGGTCATACATGGAAATTGAGACAATCTTTGTCACAATGCGATGTTAGACCATGCTTGACCATGGATCACCATGGTTGTCACAATGTAACGTTGGACCAAGAAACAATCTTTATCACAATGTGACCATGATAACTCACCATGGTTGAACATGATTGGCCATGGTTTTCGATGGTTGATTTTAATATTGAGACAATCTTTGTCATAATGCCACATTGGTACATGGTTTTTTTACATATTGATGCAGTCCTTGTCATAATGCGACATTGGACCATCGTTGACCATGGTGAATATTGAAACAATCTTTGTCACAATGTGACATTGGACTGTGGTTGTGCATGATTGACCATAATTATAAACCCAAGGGATTTATATTAAACCTTAGGATTAATATTATAAATTTTATGAATAATATTATACCCTACAAATATGAACCATGGTTGTCACAATGAAACGTTAGAAGAAGGGATCAATAAACCCATGGACATGAACACTTGAATTGATAAACACGAGGGATTTATAGTATAAACCGAAGGGATTAGTATTATAAACGCAAGGTATATGAACCGTAGATAAATATTATAAACCCTAAAATAAACATGATTAACCTTGGTTGACCATGGTTCATTTTCATATTGAGACAATATTTGTCACAAAGCGATATTGGATCATGGTTGATCATGGTTCAACATGATTTATTTTTATATCGACATAATATTTGTCACATTGTAACGTTGGACCATGGTTTATTTTCATATTGAGAAAATCTTTGTCAAAATGTGATGTTGGACCATGGTTCCATGGTTGAGTATGATTATAAACCCAAGGGATTTATATTAAACCCAAGGAATTATATTATAATCCCTATGAATAATATTACACCCTATGAAATGAACCCTTATATTAATAAACCCAAGGGAGTAATATTAAACCCAATGGAAAAACCAAAATGATTAATATTAGATAAATCTTAAGATAAATACTATAAACCCTAATGGTTAATTTTCATATTGAGACAATATTTGTCATAATGTGACATTTAACCATGGTTGATTTAGAAATTGACACAATCTTTGTTACAATGTGACATTGGATCATGGTTGCGCAAGGTTGACCATGATTATAAACCCAAGTGATTTATATTAAACCCAGGGATTAATATTATAAGCCTTATGAATAATATTATACCCTAAGTATGAATTGTTAGATTGATAAACCCACATTATAAAGCCAAAGGATTAATTCTAAAACCCTAAGGTATTATAAACCTAAGGGATTAATATTATAAATCCAAGGTAGATAAACCCTAAGATAAATATTATAAACCTAAAGGAATAATAAACCCAAGGGATTGTCTGCATGGGGTAGCTCAAGTGGCAATGGCAATGGAAATGAAGTCTCACCGAACCGGAGATCTTGGGTTCAATTCTTGTGCTACCCTCCCCGGAAATGGGGTGAATAACGGACATGTAAAAACTCGAAAATGAGAGGGTCCTACCAAAGCTTACAAAAAAAATAAACCCAAGGGATTAATACTAAACACCCAAGGGATTATAAACCCAAGGTATATAAACCCCAAGATAAATATTATAAACCCTAAAATAAACATGGTTGACCATGGTTGATTTTCAAATTAACACAATATTTTCCAGAATGCAACGTTGGACTATGGTTGAACATGACTGATTTTCATATAAAGAAAACTTTGGTCACAATGTGATGTTGGACAATGGTTGACCATGGTTGATTTTCATATTGAGACAATCTTTGTCACAATGCAACGTTGGACCATGCTTGACCATGGATCACCAGGGTTATCACAATGTGACGTTCGTCCAAGAAATAATCATTGACACAATGTGACCATGGTTATTCACCATGGTTGACCATGGTTGATTTTAATATTGAGACAATATTTGTCACAATGCGACATTGGTACATGGTTGACCATGGTTGATTTACATATTGAGACAACCATTTTCACAAGGTGACATTGGACAATGGTTGACCATGGTTAACCATGATTGATTTTAATGTCGAGACAATATTTGTGACAATGCAACATTCGACCATGGTTGAACATGCTTGATTTTCATATTAAGACAATATTTGTCACAGTGGGACATTGGACCATGGTTGATCATGGTTGACCATGGTCCAATATTTCATATCATAAGCAATCTTTTAAAAAACTTAATACAAAAAATAAATAAATATATTTCGTAATTAATTTATGTACTGAAATATAATGAATCAATATTAATCTCATTATAACGATTACTATCATTTATTAAAACTTTTTTATATATCATTATTATTTAATCAAATTTTATTTGTATTTAATAATAAAATTAAATAGTTTTGAAAAACTTATAAATTCAAAAAAAGAAAGAAAGAATATATATATTTTAGAATAAGTTTTCAAAACTTTTAAAAACAAATTAAAAAATAAAAACTTGTTATCTCAACCTATCTAATTCTCTAATTTAAATATTATATATAAAATAGAAACAACTGTTAAATATATTACAAATTTTTATTTATATAAAATCTGATAATACATCCAACTTTATTATTATAATATTTTATAAATATTAACGATACACCAATATGACGTCTAGAAAGTTATATATAAATAAATAAATAAAATTCCTACAAAATATGAGTTTCGAATATGGCCTACCCGTGAAGACGAATATGGCCCAAATAAGTCAGTTTTTTTCATCGTGTCGGAGTCCACAGAATTCTTCAAAATAAGTAAAATTGCAATTTTATCAACTCATCACAATCTGATATTATGATTTAAGCACCATTGCAATTTCGCCAACCCATTGACACCCAATCTTATGATTCAAGCGCTTTTTTGGGTTTTTTTCTCTCTCAGTGCACCTGTTTTTTCTCTGTCAGAGCACCTGAATTCTCCAAATTCCCAATATTGTGATTCAAGCTTCTTCCTTCTTCTTCTTTTTTCTTTCGTCTGTGACGCCACCCAAATTCTCAAAGTTACAGTTTGAGAATATATATGGAACATATTCCAATTGTATTGGCCAAAAAATAAGGCGATTATAAAAATTTCAGAATATGTTCCTCAGATTCCGGTTGTGTTTGATAAAAAATCAGGCAATTTGATTAATCATTAGACTGCTCATCTCCCTACAGTAGGCTTGAAATTTTGATAAATCTCTACACGATCATTTAATTTATCTGTGCATTTATAGGTGAAAATATCAGCATTCGATTGAATCTATTTTTAACGAAAAAAATTAGATGGTTAAGATGGTTAATAACACAGGTTAACAAAACTAAATCGATGTAAGCAAATTAATTTGGTTAATTCTTAAGAGAATATTAAAACGAAAACTGATTTTATTATTAAATCTTTAATGATATAGTTTTTGAAAGATTACACACTGTTATCTCTGAAATCTACCTTTTCACTTCTTCACAAACAAAGTAAAATTAATGTAATCATAGGGGCATTAACCCCATTGACGGAAAATTCAGATCCAAGCTTCGACCGCTGTCCAGAATCGCTTCCGGCGAGACTCGCTCCTGCTCACTCTCTCTCCCCTTCAGGTCCCGGTCGTCGGTCTTCAAGGCGAGTTCGCGGGTTCTATTGGGGTAAAAACTCTTCCCACTCGAATGAAGGCCACCACAACACCTGAGACTTGCGACTTTTGCATCTTTGGCCTTTCCCGACTCAATGCATTTTGCAGCGGGCTCTTGCAGATTAGACCCGCGGCTCCTCCTTTCGGTGGAAATGATATGTTGCACTGTGCAGCAGAGCAAAGAATTCTTCAAAGCTGTCGCTGTATGTATGGGGATGCAAACTGAGCGTTGATAAAGAGATCTTTAGGAAGGGGGTGCAAACTGATCTCCGTTTAAGCAAGCAGCCAGGATATGCATAGCCAAAAGCCACATGATAATTTCGTGATCGTACAAATGAGGCAAACGAAGGCGCAGTCGACCGAATGGGCGAAAATGCAGAGATGAAAACGAACGCATAGGGCCATGTTTCAAATAAATCACCGCCACAAAACAAAAACAAAAAAAAAATTGATTCACTCTCCCTCCGTCACAGCCACCGATCTCAAACTTAATGTTTTTTTAAGTTTTTTTAATTAAATTGGACGGCATATTCTCGTTCAATCGTCTAACAAGTGATCTAACGGCTAAGATTATGACAGAAAGGCATTTGAGGGAGTTGATTTCAGAGGGGAACACCTTACGGCGTAACAAAACTATAACAATTACAAACATATTGATTATCAATAGAACGTTCGCTTAGACTCAGAAACGATGAAACTGTGAATTTGACTTAACATGTTCTTTGCTTAGGTTAGTTACTTCATTCAACCATTTTGGTCATTAGTCCATTAGCAATCACAATAAACATTATATGACAGTAACTAACGAAAGAACATAAATGATAGATGCTGAAGAGAAGCCAAGACAGAAGTACACGAGAATATCGCTCAAGCCAGGGAAAAACCCCAAGATGGTGAAAACCGATCAATTCTTCTTACTATTAATCATCAAATGTTTGGAAGAGAGAGGGGTAAAGTACAATGATTCCAAGTCAATACTGACTTGCCAATCTGAAGATCTGATCATCACAGTCCTTAGACAAATAAATGATTCACTCAAAACTGTAATCCTGGCATGAACTGGAGACAAATAGCTGAAGAGGGTAGGTCTGGTTAGGGCTGCTTAGGGATAATTGTTATCCATTCTGATTGCACTAAAACATCTCCTCATAATTGCCGCTGAGCTTGATATGCAAGGGGATTCCCTTAGGGCTGATCTCTGCTCATATAAGGCATCTCGGCCTCCTTTATTTAGGGTATATAGACTGCGGCCCTTCCTAAGATAATAGGTCAGTGATGCGGCCTCATAAGGAGAGGGCTTCTTTTTTATCTTAACCACAGACAAGCCCAGAAACAATTCTACTAACTCGGCCTGCTATTCTGCTCCTGAACATGGACCTGCAAGGATAAGATTGCCCACACAAAATTGTCCAGACATGTGGCTGTCCATCTGAGAGAGTCTCGGCCCTAGTGCAGAAGATAACCCAGAAACTGACCTTCTTTTTACCTCCTTGAAGACCTCGGTTGCCTCAGACATGCATCCAAGCCTTTTTAATGTGTCCAAAATGAGGGAAAAGGCACCTCTATATATACAATTTGATGGAGGTCAAGGGATGTGACCATTGGGTTTGATGAGCCGACATAAGGGAGAGGCTGACCTTCATAATATACTCGTGTGTTAAAATTGGCAACTAGGGCCAAACTCCACATGGGTCATCTTATTTATGACCGCTGATATTTTTCTTGGATTCCTCTCTCCGAGAGGTGTAGGGTTGATCTAAAGATCATCCAATTCCGACATGTACAAATGAAGATATGGATTTATTATTATTATGGACAAATTCTCAATGTTGGCTAGCAAGCAAAACAGGCACTCAAACACCCAATTCATCCTCAACGTTGCATATAAAAAGGAGACCTCAAGTCATTTTACCGTCATCTCATTTCACATTTCTCTCTCTCCTCTTGTGATTGGGTACGCATTTATGGGCAATCTTCTCGCTCACATGTGCGAAGGAAAGGAGGACAGATTTCTGTTGATTGCGTTGACCAGTGTTGACCAGGCTGCAGGGATGTTGTTTGACTGTGTTGACTTGATGCGCTGACCTGTTTTGACTTCAGTTTCGGTGAGGTATCTCTGTCTTATCAGGCTGCAGATCTAGGCACAAAAACCAAGGCAATCTAACCTCTCCTTTGACCAGCATTGACTATACGAGGGTTGGCCGCAGGGTTGACTTTCGTTGAACAGTTTTGACTGGACTTTTTCGAACTATTTTGGGCTGATTAGACTTGTTGTTGGAGGTTGAAGTTGACTGGATTTGACCGAGCTAAATTGAGGAATAATTCTTCCTTGTTGACTAGTGTTGACATCTTTGGTTGGGGCTCTTTTGCTGCTCTCATAAATTATCAGATTTGTAAACTGTACTCTCTTTCTTTGCTGAACTATTGAAGAATATAAGAATAAATGATCAAGGGTTTCCCCACATTGGGGTTTGTCCCTGATTGGTGCCACATCTTGTGTCCTCTTGTCTTAGCTTGTCTTCTACTATTTATGTTTATGTTCTATTTGCATTTTACTATCATGTTGATGTGATTGCTAAACTGGATATTGATATTGGGCTAATAAAGAAATTGACGTAAAATTGCTCTAAAGCATAGAACATACTATTGTTGTCTAAAATCAACATGGTATCAGAGTTGAGGTGAAGACAAATCCCAAGCAAGAGTGAAAGAGAAATCACCAAAGACAGTTGGACAAGGACAAAAGGCTTAATGGGTTCCTCATCCCACTTCTCGGCTGAAGACAAGCTCCGTGAAAAATCTGTCTATCATGGATTGAATATGTCTCTTGATTTGACCTTGGAAGAACAAGAAGTGTTGGATTATGTGAAGGGTAAAATCCCTGAGCCTTCTTCAAATGCACCGGTTGCTGTAAAGACCAAGTACAATAGCGCTGAAGTCAAAGCAAAGAAGATTACCAGAGATTCCATTGACAAGCATCTGGTGGCCTACATCTCCGAATTAAAGACCTCCAAGGAGATCTACGACAGGTTGATCAACATGTTCAAGGTTAGTAATGCTAATCAAATTTTATTTCTCAAAAATAATTTAAAGGATATTAAGAAGGGAAAGGATGAGGATATTCAATCCTACTTCTTAAGGATCACTGAGATCAAGAATGATCTACTTTCGATTGGAGAGGTCATTCTTGAAAGGGAATTTACTCTCACCACCCTTGGAGGACTCCCACCTGAGTGGTATGTATTTAGAACCACTATGCTCAACAATGATCGAATTCCAGGGTTTGAAGAATTGATGTCGAGATGCATTCAAGAAGAAACAAGAATGGTGGAGCAAGAAATGCCTTCTAATAGAAGCAACCCCATTGCATTCTTCGCTCATGCCAAAAGGAGAAATAATGCAGGGTGTAATGGTCATTTCCATGGAAACCCTCGATCTAAGGGAGGAAGGAAGGGTAGGTGCTTTCATTGCAATAAATTTGGGCACTATGCAAGGGAGTGTCCAAATCATTGTTTTAAAAAACAGCCGAGTCGACTTCGACTCAGCCGAGTCAGACCGAGCCAATGCCTGGCCGGGACGACTTGGTGGCCGAAACATAACGGTTGGCCAGGTTATTACCGAGCCAGTGATTGACTCGGTCGACTCGGTAACAACTCGGCCGACTCGGCTCTTTGACAAAAATCCTGAAGCACATTTGTCAAAAGTTGTTCCGCCTCCTACATATCAATGGTTGGGTTGTTGTTTATTGCATATTTATAGCCCTAAAGTAATCTATAATTGTGAGAAAGTTTTGAAAATTACAAGGCCGAAGTATGGTTATCCTAGTGGCATGAATTAGAAAATTGAAACAATGGATTGAGCCATAAAATGTTTTTAAAAAGGGAAACGTTCTGTCAATGGACTAATAAATACATATTTACCTTTGATTGTTCTGGAGCTTGACCAGAATTAATCAAGGGTTTTGAGACTTCATTAGGGGCAGAGAATTGGTATTATTGTTGTTGTAGTCTATTGATTGTCCTTAGGTTGAGGCAGAAAAGAATCCTGGCATTGGTGGCTAAGTATGAACTTTGTATTGGACAGTGCACTGGGTGCCATTTTGATCTAATGGATATATTCATGAGCCTACTTTGATCATATGTTGTCTTCTCTCTATATTTTAAAGCTTTGTGTTTGGAAACATGAATGAAAATATTTAAAATTATGTTTTTTTATAAAAAACTAATTATTTAATATAAAAATTTACAACGACTGAGTCATTGGAATCATACAGGCCGAGTCGATATCGAGTCAGAGTTGGAGTCGACCCTCGGCCGTTTCCGAGCCGAAGTCGGAGTTTTAAAAAATTGGTCCAAATAGAAGGGACACATCACATGATGATGATCACAATCATTCGAGGGGAAACTTCAACAACAACGATAAAAGGAATGGCAGGTCCTATGGCAAGGGAAAAAGGAATGAAGGACATCAAGGAAATGGTCGACGCTCCAAGAAAGCAAGGAACTCCAAGTATGAAGAATCAAATGCTATTAACAATAAGCAAAAGTAGTACTATCTTATATCGGCCCTCTCCACTACCTCTCCACCGGACACTTTGAGGAATTAGCTAATTGATAGTGGTGCTTCAAGGCACTTCACTGGATACAAGGAAGCTCTCTCTAATCTGATAGAAAAGGAGACAAACTTGGAGATCATCCTTGGAGATGATGCCACCTATCTCGTAAAGGGAGTAGGGAATGTTACCCTTAAATTGAATCAAGGTAACACTATTCATTTACAAGAAGTACTATATGTATCTGATCTCAAGAACAACCTGGTGTCCATTTCGACAATGGAAGACGAAGGATTCAAGGTGGCATTCATTGACAGAAAAGTACGTGTTTGGAAAAGAAATTTTAAATATGCTTTTACTCTTGGGTTTAGGGTTGACACTTTGTATCAAGTTGGATGAAGTCCATTGGGAGCCATGTCTTGCGACACATCTCTACAATCTGAACTATGACACCGGAGGTTTGCCCATATTCATTATAAGGCCCTACCCGATGTAAGACAGATGGTGACAGGTATGCCCAAGTTCAAAGTAGAGCATGAAGGTGTATGTCCAGGATGTGCTGAAGGAAAACTTACAAGGGGACCATTCCCCTCAAGTAATAGAAAGACCACAGACATATTGCAATTGATCCACTTCGACATATTTGGTATGATGCCCGTAAACTCTTTGGGAGGATACTTATATTATCTCACCTTTACGGATATTCTCGCAAGGCCTAGATCTACTTCTTGAAAACGAAGGATGAAGTTTTCACTTGGTTCTGTCACTTCAAAGCCTAGATCGAAAACCAATTCGAGAAGAAAATCAAGCTATTGAGGACTGATAATGGGATTGAGTACAAATCCAATGAATTCCATGATTATTGCAGAGAAGCGGGCATTAAGAGGGAGACTACAACACTATACACTGCCGAGCAGAATGGTGTAGCTGAAAGGAAGAATCATACTATTGTAGAAGTTGTCCATGCCATGCTTCATGATCAAGGGCTTCTGAAGTTCCTATGGGCTAAAGTTGCAAATATAATTGTGTATGATCAAAACCGATGCCCTCATCATGCATTGGACTCCAAGGCTCCCGAAGAAGTGTTCATTGGTAAGAAACCCGATGTCTCTCATTTTAGAATTTTTGGAAGTCTCGTATATTTTCATGTGCCGAAAGAGAAAAGAAGCAAATTGGGTGCATTAGGGAAGAAAGGAATCTTTGTGGGCTATAGTGAAAATTCTAAGGGTTATAGAATTTATGTGGCTGGTCAAAGGGAAGTTGAGATAAGTCATGATGTCACCTTCGACGAAGATATGGCCCTCAGCAAGATCAACAACCTTCCTATCCCAAGGAAGGACAAAGAAGCTGACACCGGAAAACAGGGTGCAAAAGAAGATGAAACGATGCCGAATGTTGATGAACCTATGGATCCTATTGATCCTCCTCCTCAAGAGCCCTCCTCCTCCAAGAGGAGACCCTCATGGCTTAGGGAGACTCTCGAAGATGCCGAGAGACATATTGCACCAAGGGGGACTTTCCGTGAAAGCAAGAAGCCGAATAGGTATCAAGGATACTTGACCGTCATGAGCACTATCATTCAAAATGAGCCTTCATCATTTGAAGAAGTCGTGAAGCAACAAGTATGGAAGGATGCTATGAATGAAGAATACGAGTCAATTATGAAGAATGATGTCTGGGATGTGGTTCCTAGACCCCAGGACAAATCGGTTGTCACCTCTAAGTGGCTCTACAAAATCAAGAATGGCGTTGATGGGAGTGCAAAAATTTCAAGGTTCGCTTTGTTGCTCGAGGATTCCCTTAAAAGGAAGGTGTAGATTACGATGAGATATTTTCACTTGTTGCCCGATACACCACCATCCGCTCAATCATAGCCCTTGCTGCCTCGCAAGGATGGAACCTACATCAGATGGATGTCAAGACCGCTTTCTTGCATGGTTCGATCAAAGAGGAAGTCTATGTGGAACAACCCGAGGGGTTTGAGGTTCATGACTGGGAATCTCATGTATGCAGGTTGAAGAAAGCTCTCTATGGTTTGAAGCAAGCACCCTAGGTTTGGTATGATAGGATTGATAGCTATCTGATGAAGCTGAGATTGACTAGAAGTTAAGTCGATCCGAACCTTTACTTTAATGTTGAAAATGATAAACCTCTCATACTAGTACTTTATGTGGACGACCTCTTTCTAACAGGTGCAAACCCTCTCATTCACAAATGTAAGAGGGAGTTGGCTTCTGAATTTGAGATAAAGGACCTAGGACTGATGCACTACTTCCTAGGGTTGGAGGTCTGGCAAAAGCCAGGAGAAAGTTTCCTATCTCAAGGAAAATATGTTGTGAAGATGTTGGAAAGCTCTACGATGGTAGACTTCAATCATGTGACTACCCCGGTGGAACTTAACTTTAAGAAGTTATGTGGTAGTGCTATTGGACCTAAATTGGGAAATTCTTTTGAGTATCGTCAACTCATAGGAGCATTGATGTTCTTTGTGAATTCCCGTCCAGACATATGTTTTGCAGTTAACACATTGAGCCAATATATGGTTGAGCCTCATCATATACATTAGATTGGTGCCAAGAATCTTCTGAGATATCTTCGAGGCACAATCACTTATGGACTGAGATTACCCATGGAGTCCGGGAATCATGGGAAGTACCTCTCATTTGGCCAATGAGTAGGGAAATGAGGATAGGGACCATAGTACTACCGATGGACGCATCGTGTACTACCGTACTCCCTATGCTAGGATGACTAATATTGATCTGGGATCAATTGGAACTGACTTCGGGTCACTAAGAGTGGTATGAGACTCTCTTTTTGATTGGAACTGACTTCGGGTTAGCAAGAGCGGTATGAGACACTTTGTTTTATTTGGGACTGACTTTGGGTCAGTAGAGAATGGAATGATACATTCTCGATCACTTCTTTTTCTTCATAGTTCGACAAAGCAAAGCAGTGCATTGATCGCAGAGATAGTACAGATTGGTAGATGGATTAACATATGGAGTTCTCCCTAGTTGAGAGGGAGTGTTAAAATTGGAAACTAGGGTCAAACTCCACATGGGTCATCTTATTTATGACAACTGATATTTTTCTTAGATTCCTCTCTCTGAGAGGTGTAGGATTGATCTAAAGATCATCCAATTCCGACATGTACAAATGAAGATATGGATTTATTTATATTATGGACACATTGTCAAGGTCGGCTAGCAAGCAAAACAGGCACTCAAACCCCCAATTCATCCTCAACATGCATATAAAAAGAAGGAGACCTCAAGTCATTTTACATCATCTCATCTCACATCTCTCTCTCTCTCTCCTCTTGTGATTGGTTATGCATTTCTGAGCAATCATCTCTCTCACACGTGCAAAGGAAAGGAGGACATATTTCTGTTGACTGCGTTGACCGAGTTGCGAGGAGGTTGTTTGATTGTGTTGACTTGATGCATTGACCTATTTTGACTTCGGTTTGGGTGAGGTATCTTTGTCTTAGCAGGCTGTAGCTCTGGTCACAAAAACCGAGGCAATCTGACCTCTCCTCTGACCAACGTTGACTATACTAGGGCTAGCCGCAGGGTTGACTTTCGTTGACCAATTTTGACTGAACTTTTTCGGACTGTTTTGGGCTGATTAGACTTGTTGTTGGAGGTTGAAGTTGACTGGGTTTGATCGAGCTAAATTGAGGAAGAATTCTGCCTTGTTGACTAGCATTGACTTTTCTGGTTAGGGCTCTTTTGCTGCTGTCATAAATGACCAGATTTGTAAATTGTACTATTTCTCTCTTTGCTGAACTATTGAAGAATATAAGAAGAATTGATCAAGGGTTTTCCCACATTGGGGTTTGTCCCTGACTGTGCCACATCTTGTGTCCTCTTGTCTTGGCTTGTCTTCTATTGTTTTTGTTTATGTTCTATCTGCATTTTTCTATCATGTTGACGTGATTGCTAAACTGGATATTGATATTGGGCTAATAAAGAAATTGACGTAAAATTGTTCTAAAGCATAGAACATACCATTGTTGTTTAAAATTAACATCGTGAGAGTACATAAATTCAAAAGCCCACTTCTCCTTATCCAAATTTTACGATCTTTAGGTCTATTTTGGTCCTCTCGAAGAGAGTAATTCAATGCCATAATTACCTTCTTCAAAGGGGCAATCCAAAGTGGAATTTGGCCCTAGTTGCCATTTTAACACTCCCTCTCAACTAGGGAAAATTCCACTTGCCAATCATTCTGTTGTCATCGATCATGGTGCCATCCTGTTGTCATGTACCATCTATGCATCTTGTCTCATTTCTGCTCTACTGATCACTGATATGAATAATGAAGAAGAATCAATCGAGAGTGAGTCACAAGACCTTACCACTCTCCACTGACAAAATTCAGTCTAGAGGTAGAACCTCAATCGTACTTGATCCTAGATCAAGTTGTGGAACAAGTACAACATACATCTTAGACATAGGGAGTACAACACTACATGATGTTACCATTGGTAGTGCTATGGTCCCTATCCACTTTTCCCAACTCATTGGCTAGATGAGAGGTACTTCCCATGTGTCCCGAACTACATGGATAGGATGATGCAAGAACATCAGTAGGGAAAGAATATGTCACATCCTGCTCACAACCACTCGTAGCGAAAGGAGAAACCAAATCCTACAAACACATGTCATAACCATACGTAGGGCAAGGATGAACCACATCTTACGCTCATGCAAATTACCGAGAGTAGGGAAAGGATGAACCACTTCCTACATGTATGCCAACTAATGAATCGTAGGAAAGATCCTACTCATGGGGAAAGGATGTACCACGTTGTTAACGGGAAAAGTGTCTATTCAGAATGACCCTATCCCACTAAGGTGTGACAGTGACCTTAGAAACAAACAGAGAAAACTACTTTCGTATTCTTCTTTATGAACTATAAACGAAGAGGAATAGGATGAACCAACCTGTGTCTTGCGCTAGTCCTTTTGATCCAATCTCTCTCCTCTTTGACAGCTTCCAGCTACCTGCTCTCTTACTTGCCCAGCTTCACCAAGTTCCTGTAAGATCACAGAAGAAGAAAACTACACAAAGACATGGATTTATATTCATAAATAGCTTAGGATCAGATTTAAGCTAAACATGCAAATATAACAAACATCAATGATACACAAGCATGTAGGAGAAACTCAAATAGTTTTATTGATATAACAAGAAGGTCCAGGAGTAGTTACAACCGATGATTCTTGATCCAACATCAACCTCCCAGCAAAGGAATCCCCTCTTCACTTCCAACAAAGCATAAATCACCCAATACTCCGATATCTATCTCAAAACCAACAGCAATTCTCTGCAATGTACAAAATTCCAGCCTCTGGATCTCTGGGATGAGGGATCCATATATAGATGTATGCAAAGAGGATGAGTCAACTTATGATTTGACTAGTGTCTTCTCTCTGTCATTTCTTGCTTCCACTTGGAGACTGAGAGCCTCTTACTCATCCTTGATCGAACTCAGTGAGGCAAGTGTCATTGGGGAAGATTCTTGAAGCTTCCATTGTCTGTCCACCTCGCGGAATGACACTGCCATTTGTCATTTCCTGCTCAACGCACCCTGGTAGTGCATTTAGGTGCGTTGCAATGCACCTAGCTAGTGTACTTGGGTGCTATGCAACGCAGCTAGCTAGTGGAGCAGCTAAAATGATCCTGATTTGACTGATTCCGAGCAGTTTCTGGTGGAGAACTTCTGGGAGAAGTTGTAATTTGTTGACCTTGTTCCTTTAGGGGTCGGAACAACACTTTTAGGGACTTAGGATCCCTTGTTTATGGACATTTCATGCTTAGAGCTGTAAGGCACAAAAATGTCTATAACAGTTGCCCCCTAAAGTATGAGGTCGTTTATCGGGTGAAATGCTTTATTAGGAGGATCCAAAGTTCTTTCAATGCTAGGAGGAGACCTATAATAAGATACAATACAATACATTATATTCATAATGTTTTCATGATCTAGCTGAGGCGGGCATTCCCATGCTCAGCTTTATAAATTCATTTTCATGTACATAGGACAAACAATCGTCTGATGGTAGACTGATGATTCTGATAGAGCCATCATCCTTTTGGTAGGATGATTATCTGTGCTGCAATGTTGTACATTTCAATGTCTTTATTTTCCTGAATATATATCGCAGCCCGGATGGATGAGACTAGATCCGGGGTCTTAAATCTCGTCCGATATTCACTCGAAGTACAAGTCGATCCATGTGAGAAATGTTTTGAAGTCGAACATGGAAAGACATCGCTTGATTACCAGTCAATGATGTAAACTGTTAACAAGCGCGAGAGGAATCACCAATAACGATGATGACCCTCAAGGTACTGCAGTACAATTCACGTGGTGTGAATAAAGGACTTGGCGTCGAACACCACGCAAAATCTTTCGGTCGAAGGTCATTGATGTATACCTGTCGCCGGAAGTGAGAAACTTGCCATCGAGACATGCAAGCTTCAAAGTACTGAATGGGGTGTTCCTAGATCAACTTCTTGGATAATGAGCTGATGTCGACAAGAAGCGATCCGTCAAAGGAGGGCCTTAATGAATCCCACATCAATGACACGGAACGGAGCAAATGATTTTGATGGAGGTGAAAACGATCTGATGATATATGGTTCAGGATGGTGGTCATGAAAGAATGAAGTATAATGTATGGTAATGGATGGGACACGGGTGACTTCTCTGGATGACTTCTCTTGAACATGTCGGCGAAACTTATGTGATGGATTGGTAGCATTTACCCCAAATGTGGATGGTATGGCGTGACCATGGTGATGTGACTGGTGAATGAAACAACCCAACCCAACTCAAGCACAGAGTGGAAGTGTCATGTTCAAGAGCGACTTGCTACCAATAAAGATTCTTTGAGTTTCTTCCCAATTTTTCCCCTGTCATTGCTGACCAGTACCTCTTTATTTTTGTCAAGCTTGAGGAGGATAACATAGGCTTGTTCTATAATTTGCCCTTCGGGCAAACCCATCGCTATGTTTTAACGAGCCTAGCGATAGTGAAACTCATTCTCGTCTAAAGACAAGTTTGTCGCTATTAATATTTTTAACGAGTTTAACGACAAAGATAACTCGGTACTTTTCATTTTTAGAGAGTCTGAAAAGGTACGTAAAGGTAACTCCAAAATTCCTTTTTCGTCATCTAATCCCTTAAGTTCGAAAAAGTACAAAACAATATAGAAGGGATGAATTTTCGATAGTTTTAACGAGCCGAACAAAACAAGCGCTCGATATTTTTGTGCAATAATCCCTCAGGTCCAAAAAGATTAAAATCTAGAGGAGGGATAGCGCTTCCAGTCGCTTTAACGAGCTGGAAGGCCAAAACTCAGCAATCTTTTCATATTTTACGAGTCAGTTGAAAAGAGCTTAAAAAAGACTCGTCTTTTGAGGAACGAGTGATAAAATGGGTAGCAGCTGATTCCAGGTAAGGGTTGGAATTTTCCAATCACGACAGTGTCACAAGGATGGCTAGTGAAATCACTCTTCGCAGCTGTTCCTCAAAATGGGTAAACAATCAAATGGAGGTGAATGATCGGCAAATGGAAAAGTGGAGGTGACGGTGCAAACACGACCAAGGCTTTAATGGTTGAAATGCTTCATTCACGGTGGTTATTTACTGGGGAATAGTTCATTTTTTAACAAGCTTAAATGCGAGTGGAAACATTTGCTCATGTCTTATGTTTATTTTTTAACGAGCTTGAACTATGTGCTAAAACTGCTCGATTAATCCAGTCATATGATAATAATGTCTCATATAAAATTGGCAACTTTTATATTTTTGCCCCACATCCTTTCTTTATGCAAGTTAGGAAACGACTAATCCAAAAAACAGATAAATAATCGCTCTTTGCTTGCACTCCAAAAGGTTTGCATGCCCCCAGGTATAAAATATGGTTTCAAGGTTACCCCTCAATTTGCAGACAAAACATTTGTTCTATCGGGAAAGGCCTACCTCTTACAGGTCACCCAAAGATTGTTCTATTCGCGGTGTAAACAAAACACTTCTTCGGCGATGTCTACCGAGATAAACAAAGGTGAGCAATGACGTCCGCCACTCACATAACTTTGACAAGAGAATCTTATTCTAGAATAACCCCTCTTCCAATCACGGACGGGGTACAGACTAGTCATATTCTCCCGCGGAAACCTACCCTATACCTGAAGTTTTCATGCCGAAGCAGACCAGGACGCATGCCCCCTGGGTTTCAGTCATATCCCTCCGAATTACTCGTGCTCATCAGGAGGACGGACTGGGGATTGAGACATTTCTTGCGTGAAGAGACCATTTAGGGATGGTATATGACTATTTGTTATGCGTGATTCGGGAAATGAAAGCTGGTCCACGAGCTTGACCACTCTTCCTTCGTGCGGAAAACACATTACTCTAAAGAGTGAGGAGACGATGGCTCCCATGCAATAAATATAGTCTCGTCCAAGGAGTAGATTATAATCCAAGGGTCCTTGAACTACCATTACGTTCATTTGAACTGTCTTCCTTCTCAATGTTATGGGCACATCGGGAAGGATCCCTAAAGGTCGACTGGTTCCTTTATTAAAGCCTGTCAGATTTCTCATCTCAGGCAAAAGCGATGGCGAACCAAGCACTTTCCAAGCAGTAGAGGAAAGGATACTCACAGAAGCCCCCTCATCTATGATGGTACCAGCCATGACCATTCTATATATTTGAACAATAATTCGGAATGGTATGCTTGCTGGTAAACGGGGTCTGCCTAGTTGATTCCAGTCGAAGGAGACAACTAGGTTGCTTGGAGGTGGGACCGAGTAGACGGCCGGGTATGGCTCTGAAGAACTTCCCTCCTGTGGTAAGGGAATGGGTAGATTTCCCCCATGTTCGTCGGAGTCTGTGTTGATGAAGAGATTTTTGACGGTGTCATCCTTGTTCTCTTCAGTGGTTGTATCATCCGAAGATAAAACCTCTGAAGGCAAGACCGGGTCAACTGCCGCCTCGACCTTTTGACTTTCGTCTGGTATGGATTCAGATGGTTTATCTTCAATGATAGGCGCTTCAGCCGACCACTTGAGCGGGCCAGCTGGATTCTCAACTAGCGACAGACTCGGCAAGAGTTTTTTATATCCAGGAGGAAGTCGTAACGGTGAAACCGGAAAATCATCCAAAACTCTTTTCGCTTTGTCTAAGAAGGGACAACGGTGGACGGCATGATTGCCTTCGCACAGTTTACAAGGAAATCTAGCTTTCCCTTTTTGTCCTGGGGCTTCACTTTCGCTAGTTGACGGTGTGCTCTCAACATGATCATCAGAGGTTGATGACACCGGATTGTGCAAACGAGGAGACCAGTCCCTTAGTATCCGAGGGATGCAAGGACAATCTCTGTGAAAGTGGTCTCCTTTGCAAATGACACATGGCGATTTAGGCCTGGTCGGTGCAGTGTGTGGATTTTCGTTAGACGACACTCGTTTTCCCCCATTTTCCTTTGGCTCCTTCTTCTTCTTCTCTTTCTTCTTCTTCTCCTTCTTCTCCTTAGGAACTTGACTTTTGGCTTTTCCAACCCCATCAAGCGAAGAGGAAGGAGGAGAGGAAGAATTAGAGGAAGTAGAAGGTTGGTGGGCAACTCTGGACTCGTCTAATTGCTGATTCGATTGTTTAGGAATGGTGGTGTTCTGAATGACATTGGTTGAGAATAGCCAGACTGGCAAGCCAATTGTCAGTCCTGGAAGCGACAATGTGGCCATATGGGGTGCACCAACATCTCCCCAAGAGGAGAAGGGACTAGGATTTCCACCAAGGAGAATTCCTTGGTTGGTAGACTCCATTTTCTCAACCTAATATCAACATAGGAAAAGGGTATGAATATTCCGTTTAAAATAAATTTTTAGACACTTTGACACAACTTGTTTTTTCAATTTTTAAGAGTCGAGAAAAAACAAAAGATGACTCTAGTCTCCTTCGATTTTTAATGAGCCTGAAGTGACAAGTGCTCAGATGGACCTTTTCCGTTAAGGAGTCTGAAAAGGAACGAAAGGGACTGCTCTGGAGATCTAGGTAGAGGGAGTACCAAACCAATCGCAAAACTGCAGAATACTTTTTACGGTACGGCAGTCAATCTTCCCGAATGTTGTGTTCGGTGCATTGCGATCAGTAGGGCGGCCGACACGGCTTCCTATGGATAAAAGGTTTTAAGCCTATAGGGGTCTCCCAATATATACTCGACGGTGCGTGGGAGCACAAGTTCGTACTGGCACTTATCGTCTCAAAGTGGAGGAATCACCCAACCATCAGTGAGGACAACAGTTACCAGGCTTTACGACGCCGGAATACGTCTCTAGCCTAGACCTCTAAATGTTGTGTGTTAAGTTCCAATGCGTTGTTAGATTCATTCAATTTATTTTAAGTTGATCTTTCTTAGAAGTTTGCCTTTTGGGATCACAACGAGATGTAGATGTAATTCCTAAAATGCAATCTAAAGATGATAAGCAAACTTTTATCTCTTTTCAGCAATGAAAATCCTAGCTACAAGGGGAAAAGAAAGACACAATCTTTTCTCAAAGAGCAAAGAGCACACTGTAAATGCACTTTTCCTAAATCAATCCAAACAGACTATCAATATGCAAATGCACATGTGCATGTATTTGTTTTTCACTTTCTTAATATTGATGCCTAAAAAGAAAGTTGATGTACAAATCTGAATTTGCTTTCAAGTGACAAACACAAACAAGCTTCTTTTCGAAATCAAAAGGTAGAGATGATTACGACACTTTATGATTTTGAAATAAGTACTCGTTTCGACACTAGAAAGTCACAAATTCAAACCAAAGGCAAAAATAAAAGCATAATCGACTGTCAACAGCAAATAAACTTTCTCCTAAGATCAAAATCGACACTTACGACAGATCTAAATCAAAGGACGACAGTATGACTATTCTACTTTTTCAATGGAAAACTGTAAATGATGTAACAAACACACAAAAACATCTACAGTCTTTTTGTACAAAGGAGGCGGAATTAAGGCAAAGAAAAGGGGTTTTTAAACAGACACATACACCGACCACAGGCTGCAAAAATCAGAGACAAAACTGAAAAACTGAAGAAAAAAACCTCAGTTGCACAAGGCTAGGCTGATCAGCGCACCTGTTACACAGAGAAACTGGATTGCAGCGCAGGTAGCCCTCTCGGGAACTGCGTTGAAATGCAGAATCTCTTCATAGAGCCTGCGCTGGGGCAGAAACATGAATTCTATCCGGGTTCTGGGTCACGGTTTGCAGTTTAATCTATGGTTTTTGGTCGAGTAAAAGCAATCAGTAATGCACAATCAGAGGGTAGATTTAAAGGAGGTCTAAGAGCTATCACAAAGGGCAATCAGATCATTTGTGAATCAGCTATTCAGATCATAAACAGATCCAGTGAATGGATTGAAGTAGCAGGTGTCTACTTTGCATATGTTAATGGCAAATGCAGTTCGATTGCTACTTCTATGTTTATGAAACAAACAACAAGAGAGACACAAACTAACTAACTAGACACGTTCCCCAGCGGAGTCGCCATTTTGTTAACGGGAAAAGTGTCTATTCAGAACGACCCTATCCCACTAAGGTGTGACAGTGACCTTAGAAACAAACAGAGAAAACTACTTTCGTATTCTTCTTTATGAACTATAAACGAAGAGGAATAGGATGAACCAACCTGTGTCTTGCGCTAGTCCTTTTGATCCAATCTCTCTCCTCTTTGACAGCTTCCAGCTACGTGCTCTCTTACTTGCCCAGCTTCAACAAGTTCCTGTAAGATCACAGAAGAAGAAAACTACACAAAGACATGGATTTATATTCATAAATAGCTTAGGATCAGATTTAAGTTAAACATGCAAATATAACAAACATCAATGATACAAAAGCATGTAGGAGAAACTCAAATAGTTTTATTGATATAACAAGAAGGTCCAGGAGGAGTTACAACCGATGATTCCTAATCCAGCATCAACCTCCCAGCAAAGGAATCCCCTCTTCACCTCCAACAAAGCATAAATCACCCAATACTCTGATATCTATCTCAAAACCAACAGCAATTCTCTGCAATGTACAAAATTCCAGCCTCTGGATCTCTGGGATGAGGGATCCATATTGTTGTTGGGAAAAGTATCCAATACGGAATGACCCTATCCCACTCTAAGGGTGATAGTACCTCAGCAACAATCAAAGCAAAGCTATTCGAGATTACTTCTTTATGAGATGTAAGAGAGAGGAGAAAGAGATCCACTAACCGTTATCTTCCGCTAATGATTGATCCAATCTTCCCTCTTTGCCGCTTGCTCCCAGCTCCTTGCTCTTTCACTGGCCCAGCTACACAAAGATCCTGCAAAAGCACAAGAAAAGGAAACTACAAGAAGCATACATCCATAATTGGTTCAAGGATTAGAATAAATCAAATATACAAGCATCAATACGCCACAGAGACACATGCATATAGAAGAACCTCAAATACTTTATTAATGGAAGAAGTAAAGTTCTGAGAGTGTTACAACCGTAAGAGGCCCAATCCAGCAACACCTCCCAGCAGAAAGAAATCTCCTCTTCACCTCCTTCAAAGCAATCACCCAATAGTTCTATACTCAAACCAATAGCACTTCCTTACATTCACAAGATTCCAGCCTCCTTAGACCTCATGAGAGAGCTCTATATATAGGAGATTTGGAGAAAGGATGAGTCAGCTTGAGGCTGGCATGAAGCTGACTAGTGTCCTCTCCCACTTCAGTTATACTTTAGTTCTTGAGTCCACTTGGAGTTTCTTGCTTCCACTTGGAGATTCAGATCCTCTTACTCATCACAAGGCGAATTCCCTGATCCAAGTGTCATTTTGGAAGCTTCCTGGGCATTTGACACCTTGCAGAATGACTGTGCCACTTGGCCAATCTCGCCCAGCGCAGGTGGCCTTCATTAGAGTTGACATTCAGCACAGGTACAGAGTGGAGCAGTTGACATTCAGCGCAGATGCTCAGTGGAGCAGTTGACATGATCCAGAATTAGCTTGTTTTTGAGTGTTTTCAGGTGGAGAACTGATTTTTAGTGTTGTGGTTTGCTGACCTTGTTCCTCTAGGGGTAGGAACAACATGTTTAGGGACTTTGGATCCCTCGGATTATCGACATTTCATGCTTCATGCTGTAAGGCACAAAAATGTCTATAACAGTTGCCCCCTAAAGTATGAGGTCGTTTATCGGGTGAAATGCTTTATCAGGAGGATCCGAAGTTCATTCAATCGCTGAGAGGTGCCCTGTAATAAAATACAATACAATACATTATTTTTCATTCTGCTTTCATGATCTAGCTGAGGCGGGCATTCCCATGCTCAGCTTTATAAATTCATTTTGGTACATAGAACAGACGATCGTCTGATGGTAGACTGATAATTCTCTGCTGAAATTATCATCCTTTGAGTAGGATGATCATCTGCTGCAATGATGTACATATCAAATGTCTTTATATTTCCTGAATATATATCGCAGCCCGGATGGATGAAACTAGATCTGGGGTCTTCAAACTCGTTCGATCTTCACTCTAAGTACAAGTCGATCCATGTGAGAATTGCGCTGAAGTCGAACATGGAAAGACATCGCTTGATTACCGGTCAATAATGTAAACCGTTAACAAGCGCGAGAGGAATCACCAATAATGACAATGACCCTCAAGGTACTGCAGTACAATTCACGTGGTGTGAATAAAGGACTTGGCGTCGAACACCACGCAAAATCTTCTGGTCGAAGGTCATTGATGTATACCTGTCACTGGAAGTGAGAAACTTGCCATTGAGGCATGCAAGCTTCAAAGTACTGAGGGGGTTGTTCCTAGATCAACTTCTTGGATAATGAGCTGAAGTCGACAAGAAGCGATCCGTCAAAGGAGGGCCTTAATGAATCCCACATCAGTGACACGGAACGGAGCTAATGATTTTAGTGGAGGTGAAAACAATCTGTGAAATATGATTCAGGGTGGCGATCATGGGTGGATGAAGGATAATGTATGGCAGTGGATGGGACACGATTGACTCTTTCTGAACAACATCTCTTGAACATATAACGACACTGATGTGATGGATTGGTAGCATTACCCCAAATGTGGATGGTTTGGCGAGGACCATGGTGATGAGACCGGTGAATGAAACAACCCAACCCGATGTGATACAGAGGACAAAGTGTCATGTTCAAGAGCGACTTGCTACCATTAAAGCTTTGAGGTTCTCCCAATTTTTCCCCAGTCATTTCTGACCAGTACCTCTTTATTTTTGTCAAGCTTGAGGAGGATAACATATGCTTGTTCTATAACCTGCCCTTCGGGCAAGCCCATCGCTATGTTTTAACGAGCCTAGCGATAGGGAAACTCGTTCTCGTCTAAAGACAGTTTGTCGCTATTTAATTATTTTAACGAGTCTAACGACAAGGAAAACTCGGTCCTTTTCATTTTTAGAGAGTTTGAAAAGGTACAGAAAGTTAACTCCAAAATTCCTTTTTCGTCATCTAATCCCTTAAGTCCGAAAAATTATAAAACAATACAGAAGGGATGAGTTTTCGATAACTTTAACGAGCCGAATAAAACAAGCGCTCGACCTTTTTGTGCAATAATCCCTCAGGTCCAAAAAGATTAAAATCTAGAGGAGGGATAGCTCTTCCGGTCATTTTAACGAGCTGGAAGGCCAAAACTCGGCAAACTTTTCATATTTTACGAGTCAGATGAAAAGAGCTCAAAGAAGACTCGTCTTTTGAGGAACGAGTGATAAACAGGGATAGCAGCAGATTCCAGGTACAGGTTGGAATTTTCCAATCACGGCAGTGTCACAAGGATGGCTAGGTGAAATCACTCTTCGCAGCTGTTCCTCAAAATAGGTAAACAATCATATGGAGGTGAACGATTGGCCAAATGGAATGGAGGTGGCGGGTGCAAACACGACCAAGGCTTTTTATGGCTAATAAATTTACGATCACAATGGTTATTTACCAGCACTGGGTTCATTTTTTAAAGAGCTTGAATGCGCCAAAACACTGCTCAATCTTATGTTTATTTTTTAACGAGCATGAACTATGTGCTAAAACTGCTCGGATCTCGCTTTTCTATTTTTTAACGAGCATAAATTCCGCGGTAAAACTGCTCGATTATATGGTCAAATTTTGATTTTTTACCATTACTAGCTTTTCTCTTTTCAAATATAGTACTGCTTTTTCAATTGCTGCAACAAACTTTGTTAGAAATGAATAATATTTGCATGAAAATGAGATTATAACCCTAATATTTCACTTTAAACTGTGTAAAAAGCCATTAAAAGGTGTTTTTACCTCTCATTTACCATTTCATTTGCATTTGGTTTGTTGGAGCTCTGGAGGTGCCTCTTCCCCCTTGATTTTCACCAGCTGATTCCGGGAGATTCTGCGGACGATTTTCAGCGCCGTCTGGACCAGGTAGGAGCTAAACCCTAGCTCTTTCTTTTCATGGTTTCCTTTTCCTGTTTCATGCCTGTTTTCCAGTATTTCTGAGCCCCTGGGGTTTTGCCAGGGCGCCCTAGGATCAGCGCAGGTTCCCCTTTCGAAACCTGCGCTGAAGGTCAAGCTGCCTTAAGGCAGCCTGACCCTCAGCGCAAGTGGGAGACTCTCTGCCTGCGCTGGGCTCAAAAACTGAGTTTTTAAGGTCATTTTTTGATGATTTTTCCGCCAGTTTTTCATCAAAATCAGGAACTTCTCCTTCTCTTGTTTGCTTTGCAGGGAACTCTGAAAAAAATTTCCCTTACATGGCGAGAATGAGAACATGAAGAGGAGGACATGATTGCCCTCCATGACCCTGTCACGGTGAACGCGTTGCGGAACTGTGGCCTGCTGAAGTTCTTCCGTATCTCTAGTATGAGAGCACAGATTTCTTTGCTGCAGTACATGCTTGATGCTTGGGATCCTGTTAACCAAGTGTTCCAGATTAGGGGAAAGGCCATCCCCTTGACCATAGAGGACATGTACTTCTTGACTGGACTGTCAAGGCGAGGTGCCCCCATTTCCTTGTCAGGTACGGCCCGGGGGACTGATTCCACCAGAGATTATGTCCGCCAGTATTGCAGGGAAGGTTCTCAGTCGAGCAGAGACGGCAAGATTGTTATCCGTGAGATTACTGATCGGGCTCTCAGGTCCATTCTGTTCACTATTGGTAGGATGGCCGGCAGTGCAGCTCTACATGTTGCCAACAGGTCTTATATGCAGCACGCTTTGGAGTGTCTCCAACCGAAAGTATTCAACTGGTGTGATGCAGTACTTGTTCAGATGAAAAGTCAATTGACCAAGGTAAAGGACGAGAAGCTGAAGAACTTTGGATTTGGTTCTATTCTGACTGCCTTCGCCTTGGAGAAAATCCCACTGATGCAGCATCAGTACATCATACTCGACTTGCCTTCTCCGACCGAGCCACGCATGCAGAGGTGGGTCGACCACATGTCTAGGCATGCTGGTCAACCTCAGATTACTTTTACCGAGGCCTTCTTTAGGTGGTTCGAGCGCCAGGAGATGGCGTTTTCCGAGTATCCATATGTGGGTATGGATTTCCGAGGTGATCCGGATTTGGTGCTACCGGATGGCGAACAGTGGGGCGCCATTGGTAAACTCCTTGACCATATTACTGTTTACTTTTCTTATTCATAATGTTGTTGTGCTTTATTCTATCAAGAATTTTAATTGTACTCTTGGGTGCATGCAGATATTGGTCCTGTTCGTCCACAGTTCGTCCGAGATCGCCAGTTGCTGCCCCGGCAGTGGAGCCTGCTAGGAGAGTTGTTATTCGCGATCTTGACGATACTGAGACCCTTACACCTGTGCAGGAGCAGGTTGAGAGCCTTACTCGCGGTCTTCCGGATGTACAGATTGACGAGTTACCTTTACAGCTGCAGCGGCATACTATTGGCGTGCCTAGACGATGGACTCGTCTCTTGCGCATGATTGCACAGGCCGTGACGTACTATCATGAGCACCACTAGGCTAGGGTGCCCCCTAGCATCTTTTTGAGTTTTTAGGTCATATGACCAATTTTGTCTTGGTTACAGAACATTATGTATGAACTTATATAAACAGCTTATATGTATTTTGATTTTCGGGTTTTATTCTGGTTGATTTATGTGATCCATATGTACAATCTTTGATGATGTGTCCCTTTTATAAATGTTGCAAATGTCTATCTAACACATAGTTTGCTAATGAGTCAGTTAATGTGTTTAAGTTTCTTGAAATATGTTGATATTGAATTGAATCAAATCGTCTTTCCAAGATCTTAACCCTTAGGAACATGCGATAAATAGCTGGATTGCGAACAGAATATATACCATTGAGTTGTAGTATTACGAGCTGTGAGTCTAGCCTGACAATTAGTCGACGTATGCCACGTGTGATGGCATCAGAGAGTAGTTCTATCAACGCGCTATACTCAGCGATGTTATTCGTTGATTGCCCAATACATACACCTCTGAAACTTACTAACTCGCCGCTTGGATCAAAAATGGCCCAGGCTGCGGAAGATAAGTTCCGCGAACTACGACTCGCTCCGTCGGCATATCCAACACATGTCTCCAGAAGGTTCGACATCTGCAATAAATGAAAAGGTGGATCACTCGACCAGAACAAACACTTTAGCGAAAACAAAATACAACAAAAGCATGCAGGTTACTATTTAAGCATAGTAACGCTTGAGGTACAACCCGTTGCGGGGCTGCGCCAGTGGAATTCCATCGTAATCCATTAACTCGTAGGCTCCTTTTGCTAACACCCTTTTAACAATATAGGGGCCCATCCATAAGGACTTGAATTTACCTGCTCCCAATTTATCGGATTCTTGGTCATAAAGCAAGACCAAATCACCTTCTGAGAAGACACGGGGTTTGACATTTTTGTCGAACTGAGCCTTGACTCGTTTCTTATGAGCTTCGTTAGCCAAAGCGGCATCACGACGGGTTTCATCCAATTGGATTAGTTCCAAGAAACGAGCCTCTTCTTTTGAAGTTCCGGGGAGAAGATCGATTGCGAGTTTAAGCGACGAAATTTCGCACTGGATTGGTAAGACTGCTTCCAGGCCATACACCAGTTGAAAAGGTGTGAACCCGGTTACGTTTTTTACCGACGTTCGGTAAGCCCACAAGGCTGAGTACAGGATTAGGTGCCACCTTCTTTTATGAACCCCAATCATCCTTTGCAACATACGCTTCAGGACCTTGTTGATTGCCTCAACTTGTCCGTTGGCTTGCGGATAATATGGGGTAGAGCTGTCGTGAGATAGCCCTAGCTTGGCAGCTAATTCGACCATCATGTGATTGCGAAAATGCGACCCATGATCTGTAACTATAGCCTGTGGTACGCCGAACCTGGCGACTACATGATTGAAAAAGAAAAGGGCAGCTGTTTCACCAGTGTTATCCAATGTAGGCATCGCCTCGGCCCATTTGGTAAAATAGTCAACAGCGACTATAATATACCCATGCCCCCCGGTCGAGGTGGGGTTACATTGCATGAAATCGATGCCCCACTTGGCGAAGGGCCCAACAGCAACTATCGGCTGTAAAGGTGCGGGTGGTCGTCTGGTTTTGCTATCAAAGATTTGACAAGCATGGCAACTTCTGACTGCGGTTATGCAATCTTTGAACATGGTTGGCCAGAAGTATCCTGCTCGTAAGATTCTTTGTGCTGTTGCATATCCAGACTGATGCCCCCCACACGCGCCTGAATGACAATCATTCAGGGCTTTTTCGGCCTCCTCATGGGTAAGGCACCTCCTCAGAACTGTATCGACACCACGACGGTAAAGTGTATCACCGACGATCATGTAGTCTTTTGCTTGGTATCGTATACGTTTTTGTTCGGAGCGAGAGGTGTTAGGCCTGAACTTTTGGGTTTGGAGATAAACTATGATATCTCCATACCACTCATCGCTTACAGATATCAGAAACAAACTTTCGTCCACGATTGACTCTTCTGATGTTTCATCGTTGGACGATGATGGGAGATCGCACAATAATTCTGCGAAAACTAGAGCTTTCTTTGATTTGGATTTCACAAATTCCAGATCAAACTCTTGAAGGATCGCTATCCATTTTGAATATTTGCCCCCCAGCAACTGTCGCGACAGTATATAAGTCATGGGGTTGCAATCTGACAAGATGGTAGTTTTCCGAAAGAGGACATAATGTCGAAACCTTTGAATCGCTTGAACAGCTGCAAGCGCTAGTTTTTCAACATAAGAATATTTACTTTCTGTATCGTTTAAGTTTTTACTTAAATAATAGATAGGATGTTCAATTCCATCGACTTCTTGAACTAAAACCATCGCAATGGTCGTATCCGCTGCAGCCAGATACAGGTTAAAATCTCTTTGATAGTCTGGGGCGTACATTAATGATGCTTTTACTAGACAATCTTTCAGAGCATCAAAGGAAGCTTGCGCCACCTGGTCCCAGACAAAAGGTACATCCTTTTTCAAAAGACGAGTATAACCCTTAGCAAGTTCTGCGTAATTTGGAATGAACCTCCTCAGAAAGTTTGCTTTCCCTTGGAGTTTCTGAATCTGAAGCAAATTTGAAGGTGGAGGCAAATTAATGATTGCCTGAACCTTACAGGGGTCGAGACAAATCCCATCTTTAGAGACTACAAAGCCAAGTAAACGACCCGAACCGACGCAAAACACACATTTGTGCGGATTGAGTCTTATCTTGTAGTGTCGGCAACGTAGAAATATCGCTCTTAAATGCTGCGGATGATCAGTCCGCTTTCGCGAATGAGCCGGAAGATCGTCGAGATAAGGTTGAACGATGTTCTTGATGTCATGGAAGGCATAATTCATTGCCCTCTGAAACGTCGCCCCTGCGTTCTTTAAACCAAAGGGTAATTTTCGATAAGCGAATGTGCCCCACGGACAAATAAATGCAGTCTTTGACTGGTCCTGTGGGCGGATATTTATTTGATTATACCCGGAAAATCCATCCATAAATGAAAAGATTTCACATCCGGCGCATTCATCAATTATCTGGTCGATGAAGGGTGTAGGGTAGTTGTCCTTCGGACAAGCTTGGTTTACATCCCTATAATCAACACACACTCTAATCGTCCCTTGTTTTTTCATAACAGGGACAATATTCGATACCCAATCGGTTAGAGGAACCTGGTAGATGAATCCAGCATGGAGGAGTTTTTCAACTTCTGCCTTAATGGCGACGGCTTTCTTCGGGTGCACTTGCCGAAGCCGTTGTCTTACTGGTTTGACATCAGGATACATTTTAATTTCATGTTCAACGATACTCGAGTCAATGCCTGGCATTTCATCATATGACCAAGCAAAGACATCTCTAAATTCGCGAAAAAGAGCGTTATATATTTCCAGTTCTGAAGGGGAACAACCTTTGCCGACATAAATATTCTCTACAACATCTGTTTTAGTCGAGATATTTATGGCTATAGTCTCTTCAATATTGGATAGGTTTCGCTCGGAATCCACCGTGTTTACAGTATTTGTTAGGAATTCAAATACTGAAGGGTGATAAAGGTCACTTTGAGTATCTTCTTCATATTCTGGAAGAAGGGAACGATGGTGGTGATCATTCCATGGTGCCCCCTCAATCATCATTGATTGTAAGATTCCTTCGTCAGTCCCATGTACTTTCGACCAAGGATCTAATGGGGTTCCATATTCTCTAGACCTATCTACCCAAACGCTTGACGAGCGTTGATTTGGGCTCGCCTCCCATGCTTGAAACATTGATTGCTACAATATTTCTAAAGGGCTTGGGGGAAAAACCATTGAATGATCCATGTTGACCTTCGTGGAAGATATCATGTTGCAGGTTGCTACAAACGGTACATTTCCTGTATAAATAGGAGGTGGTAGCGCGAAAGTTCCCATCAATGTGGGGTCTTTCAATAATCCTACTCCGATATCTTGAATTGAATGGTTGCTCTCATGGATCATGGGAATGCTTCCTGTAACTTGTGAACCATTAGGGAGGAAATTCTGTTGGTCGACGATCGTAATCCCTCCTTCAAATGGGAATGCGATCTTCCTAAAATAAGTCGACACGACAGCTGCCATGGCATAAATCCATGGTCTACCTAGTAGGATGTTATAGTCAAGATTTCCATCAATGACTTCTACATCAATTTCTACTGTCTTTCCTCCTAGTTCAACTTTCAAGTTATTAAGGATACCGTAAGGGGTATAAGTCCTTCCGTCGAAAGCTTTTAATGTCGTCGAAGATCGCGACAAGGTTGGAGATCCTAAAGTTTTCCAGCAACTCATCGACATAATACATGTCGAGGCTCCCTCATCAATTATTGTTCTGTGAACAGTTTTGTTGAGTGCTTTCACTTGAATAAGGAAAGCTAGCTGAGCTGGTAACTGAGGATCATATCCCTTGTGATCAAAGGATACAAGATTGGAATCCTTAGGATCAACCCCACCAATTGCCGATAACAACGCCTGCCTTTAGGTTGGACAATTTTGTAGCACTTCAAGAGTCGACATAGCGGATGGCGATTGGGCCAAATCTTCCACTATGTTATAATGCTGCGCCGCTCTGGCATGAGGATTAAATGTCGACTTGTGTACTACACCCTTTGGCGGTTTTATTGTTAATTCAGGGATGGTGGGCGTTACAACTTCTGTCGAAGTTGTTGTCGAACTACTTGGTTGATCTTTACCTTTTTCGTTCGACAGCTGAGGATTCCCGTAATCTTTGTTCCTTGTCGAAATCAAAGCATCATTCTGCTGTTTTGAAACCGACAACATAAGTACTTGCGACGGGGAAGCATTTCCACTATCAACCAGATTTTGACCTGGGTTGGGAAATGGATCATTAACACAGCTGAGGTTTGGGAACTTTTAAAGAACCTTTTAACTCAGCTTTGAAGGACAATTCTTTGTCCAGTGATCTTCGTCACATATCATACATGGACTGTTTGGTTTCCCTTTTCCAGGAGGGTTTGAAGAATTTTTTCCAGGGGATGACTCACCCTGTTTCTTCTTCTTCCCTTTGTTTTGGTTTTTCTTGCTTCCTGGTTGATTGGTTTCTTTGCCTTTATCTTCGGATACGGCATTTACTTCCGAAGCAAGAATTTCTTCTTTTGCATTTTGATCCGAATTCTTACGGGCTTTCTTTGACGAAGCCTTTATCGATTTCGTGTTTGCTGTGCCAATCACGCCATCACCGGCATGAGAGTCACTATTTGATTTAGGAGGGGGAGGAATTGAAAATTCTGGTCTAGGGGCGTCAGGTATTTTGTCATAGAGCGTGCCGGACTGAGTATAAACTAAGTCCAAATACTGCACACGAGCAATGACTTGCTCCTCTGTTACGACTCCCCCCTTGGCCACATCTTCCGTAATAGCCGGAAGTAACGACTTTATAAACCATTCAGCTAATATCTGATCGGGAACATATGTTTTCACCATCCTACGACGACGACGCCACTCATGTATATGATCAGATATATGGGTAGCAGTTGTCTGTTTGAAGTTGGTTAATATTTTTGTTCCCGTTTCATACCTTATCGGTAATTGAAAATGGGTTAAGAAGGTCGTGGCTAGGGAACTAAAATTGTCGAAAGAGGCTCTTGGCAATTCAATATACCATTTAGCTGTTGGACCTGTCAATGTCCTCTGGAAAAGGCGAAGCCTTATCGAATCGTCGTTAAGGGTGTTTGACGAACACCACAGATGAAAAGTCATCACGTGATTCGATGGGTCTTCACCTGGATTTCCATTGAATTTAGGAATGTCAGATGGAAGTTTATGAGGAATCGCTGGCCACCAAGGGGCATAAGCAATCGGATCGTTGGTTAAACGGTGTAAATCGGGTAACTCTAAAGTTGCCACGAATGGTAACTGTTGATTCAGGTTAGGCGAAGCGTAACCAGGGTACGATGGAATCGCTTGAGCAGTGGGCCTTTGCATACCAGCATAATGTAATTGATGTTGGTATGACTGATACGGTTGGTGGACTTGACCACTGTAAAGTGGTTGGTTTTGACCGTTTTGGATATACGGTTGTCCACTATTCGCAAAGATCTGCTGCTCAGAACCTTGGTACACTTGTTGGAACTGCGGTTGTTGGTATTGCACAAGCCATGGTTGTGACGCCATGTTTTGTTGTGCTATGCTAACCGTTGGACCGAGGTGTGGGGTAATGGTACCCGTTTGTACTTGTGTCGCCCCACCAGTTGGCGATTGTGGTTGTGACCCATGATCAAGTGACTGTTGCATTACAACCTGAGAAATCTGAGGTTGACATGCAACAGGTATCGCTTGAACTTGTGACACTGTTACAATAGCCGGTGTGGTTGGGATGTTCGTCACAGGTACACATTGTTGCATAGAATATACAACCCTTGGTTGTTGAGGTAGCATAGGTACCCAACTACTTGATGCAATTCCAGTATAACCTGAATACTGTTGAGAACTGCCATATGGATATCCTCCCGGAGGAGGTAATGAAAGGGCATACTGCCCCCCATATGGTAGCAATCCGGAACTCAGAGGGATTATTAGTCCTTGTGGACTGGATGGCCCAAATTGACCTCCATGAGGATCAATTTGTCGAGTTTCAACATAAGAGTTTCCGGGTATTACTCCGGATGAACAAACTGGAACAGACCATACTGTCGAAATAGTCCCTTGGTGGACTCCTTCTAGCTGTTGAGAGCTAGTTGGGACAGCTGGTATGCCGGCAAACATCGTTGGAGTGATGGCAGGGGCTTCTGCTGTCGCTGTGTCATTTGACACAGTCCTAGACGATGACGGTTGTTCAGACATTTTAAGTCTATCCAATAGATTGCCTAGCGATTCTACAGGAACTTCCACTTGTGGTGGATTAACTTCTGATGAAGGAAATAGAGTGACCCGACTCCAAAATGAGTTGGAGTACTTGCTTGCGGATCCTCTGCAATTTCCTCTATCGCAATCAAACCTGGTGGAAGAGGAAGACCGTCAGGTCCGTAAAATATTTCTGGTGCCGAAGAAGTGGTTGTTTCGACAGCGACAGTTGTTTGAGGAACAAAACTCTCTGGACCGGTTACAGATGGAACTGGTTCAGTTATACAAGTATTTGCCCCCAGACTAGGATCAGTATTACTGTCCTTCTGTGGCTGTTGAACTTCTTCTATAGAGGCAGGGTTTCCAGAAATGTTAGGAGTAACCGGAACCTCAGATGCAGTTGGAACACTTGTTCTAACTTTTATAGGAGATTTTGAACCGGTTAAACGAGTTCGCTTTGTCCGTACTGTTTTCGATTCTGGAGACAAAGACGGTTGACTCGTAAGCCTCCGCGAACGATGGGGTTTCAATTGACTTTCTTCCACGATTGCGGATTACTCGATCAACTAAAATATTAAAAGGGGAAATTTGTGTTTCCGAATTGAATGAATTTTATTAGACGCTTTTAGACACAACTTGCTTTTTCACTTTTTAAGAGTCGAGAAAAAGCTAAAGATGACTCTAGTCTCCTTCGATGTATTAACGAGCCCGAAGTGACAAATGCTCGGTTGGACTTTTTCAGTTATAGAGTTTGAAAAAGGCCAAAAGAAACTGCTCTGGAGATCTAGGCAGAGGGTGTGCCAAACCTTTCGCAAAACCACAGAATACGTTTTACGGTACGGGTGGTCGATCTTCGTGAATGCTGTGTTCACTGCATTGCGATCAGTAGGGCGGCCGACACGGCTTCCTAAGGATAAAAGATATATGCCTATAGGGGTCTCCCAATATATACGCGACGGTACGTGGGAGCACAAGTCCGTATTAGTGCCACCGACTCTCAGGAGGAATCACCCACCTTCGTCGAGATCGACAGTCACTACGTTTAACGACGCCGGAACACGTCTCTAGCTTAGACCTCTAGATGTTTGCGTTATGTTTCAAAGCGTTGTTAGGTTCATTCAATATATTTTAAGTTGATCTTTTTAAATTTTGCCTTTCAAGGTTCACCACGAGATGTATTGATACAAATTCCTAAATGCAGTCTAAGATGAGAAGCAAGCTTTTTCAATCTTTTCGACTTATGAAAATCTTAACTACTGAGGGAAAAGAGAGACAAAATCTTTTCACACAGATCAAAGAGCACTCGCTAATGCACTTTTTCCCTAAATCAACATACAAACTTATATGCAAAATGCAAAAATGCAGGTATTTCTTTTCTCTTTCTTAATGTTTGTGCGACACAAAAAGAAAGTTGTTGTATAATTTCGAATTCAATTTCAAGTGAAAGCAAACAAGCTTGTCCAAAATCGAAAGACACCTTAAGATTTACTTGTTTCGACACTAGAAATATATAAATTCAAACCAATGACGAAAGCAAAAGCTCAATCAGCCATGAACAGCAAACAAACTAACTCTTAAGATCAAAACGACACTTTGTCACTGGTCTAGATCTAAGAGGTCACAGCAAGACTAGTTCACTTTCGTTATGGGAAACTGTAAATGATACAAGAAATACACAAAGAACAAACATAATTTCTTTATACAACCGAGGCGGAATAGTGACAAGGAAAGTTGGTTTCAGATAGGCACATTGACTGGTAACAGGTAGCAAAAACAAGAGTGAAAACAGGGCAAGAAACAGCAGGAAACCCCAGTAGCACAAGGCAAGACTGGTCCAGCGCAGGTGGTACACAGGCAGTTTGACCTTCAGCGCAGGTAGCCCCTTCGGGAACTGCGCTGAAATGCAGACAGCCTTCACACAGCCCGCACTGAAGAACGAAACTTTCGTTTCTCTTGGTTTCCGGGTCACAGATTGCTCAAAAATTCACAGTTTTTGGCCAAATCAGAAGCTATCAGTCAAGGAAACACTAAGGGATAACAAGGAGGATAAAAAGCTATCACTAAGAGCTTATTAGAGTCCTTGTGGATCAGCTCTTCAAATCATAAACTTGCCCAGAAACTGAGCTAGAGTAGCTGCCCTCTACTTTGCATTTGAAATATCCAAATGCAGTTCGATTCGGTACTCCCTTTGTTTATGAAATGAATAGCAAAAACACAAACAACCAACAAGATACAATCCCCAGTGGAGTCGCCAATTTGTTGTTGGGAAAAGTATCCAATACGGAATGACCCTATCCCACTCTAAGGGTGATAGTACCTCAGCAACAATCAAAGCAAAGCTATTCGAGATTACTTCTTTATGAGATGTAAGAGAGAGGAGAAAGAGATCCACTAACCGTTATCTTCCGCTAATGATTGATCCAATCTTCCCTCTTTGCCGCTTGCTCCCAGCTCCTTGCTCTTTCACTGGCCCAGCTACACAAAGATCCTGCAAAAGCACAAGAAAAGGAAACTACAAGAAGCATACATCCATAATTGGTTCAAGGATTAGAATAAATCAAATATGCAAGCATCAATACGCCACAGAGACACATGCATATAGAAGAACCTCAAATACTTTATTAATGGAAGAAGTAAAGTTCTGAGAGTGTTACAACCGTAAGAGGCCCAATCCAGCAACACCTCCCAGCAGAAAGAAATCTCCTCTTCACCTCCTTCAAAGCAATCACCCAATAGTTCTATACTCAAACCAACAGCAGTTCCTTACATTCACAAGATTCCAGCCTCCTTAGACCTCATGAGAGAGCTCTATATATAGGAGATTTGGAGAAAGGATGAGTCAGCTTGAGGCTGGCATGAAGCTGACTAGTGTCCTCTCCCACTTCAGTTATACTTCAGTTCTTGAGTCCACTTGGAGTTTCTTGCTTCCACTTGGAGATTCAGATCCTCTTACTCATCACAAGGCGAATTCCCTGATCCAAGTGTCATTTTGGAAGCTTCCTGGGCATTTGACACCTTGCAGAATGACTATGCCACTTGGCCAATCTCTCCCAGCGTAGGTAGCCTTCATTAGAGTTGACATTCAGCGCAGGTATAGAGTGGAGCAGTTGACATTCAGCGCAGATGCTCAGTGGAGCAGTTGACATGATCCAGAATTAGCTTGTTTTTGAGTGTTTTCAGGTGGAGAACTGATTTTTAGTGCTGTGGTTTGCTGACCTTGTTCCTCTAGGGGTAGGAACAACATGTTTAGGGACTTTGGATCCCTCGGATTATCGACATTTCATGCTTCATGCTGTAAGGCACAAAAATGTCTATAACACATATATAGATGTATGCAAAGAGGATGAGTCAGCTTATGATTTTACTAGTGTCTTCTCTCTGTCAGTTCTTGCTTCCACTTGGAGACTGAGAGCCTCTTACTCATCCTTGGTCGAACTCAGTGAGGCAAGTGTCATTGGGGAAGATTCTGGAAGCTTCCATTGTCTGTCCACCTCGCAGAATGACACTTCCATTTGTCATTTCCCGCTCAACGCACCCTGGTAGTGCATTTAGGTGCGTTGCAACGCACCTAGCTAGTGTACTTGGGTGCTATGCAACGCATCTAGCTAGTGGAGCAGCTGAAATGATCCTGATTTGACTGATTCCGAGCAATTTCTGGTGGAGAACTTCTGGGAGAAGCTGTAATTTGTTGACCTTGTTCCTTTAGGGGTCGGAACAACACTTTTAGGGACTTAGGATCCCTTGGTTTATGGACATTTCATGATTAGAGCTGTAAGGCACAAAAATGTCTATAACACACGTCCCACTGACATGTCAACCGTCAATCGTAGCAAATGAGAATCCTACATGTGGGGAAAAGATGAACCACATCCCATTGACATGTCCACAAGCATATGCACATTGCTTAAATGAACCACTTCCTACATGCATGTCAACCAATCAATCGTAGGAAGGATCCTACTCGTGGGGAAAGGATGTACGACGTCCCACTAACATGTCAGCCATCGATCGTAGGGAATAAGCATCCTACATGTGGGGAAAGGATGAACCATGTCCCACCGCCATGTCCACAAGAAGATGCCTGAATGCATCTCTCACTGGGGTATCCGCAGGAGAAGGTGAACTACTCATCCTGCTCATATGCCATAGGAGAAGGTGAACCACTCATCCTATGCATGTGTTAATTTTAGGTCACAATGGTATGTTCTATGCTTAAGAGAAATTTTACTTCAATTTCTTTATTAGCCCAATATCAATATCGAGTTTAGCAATCACATCAACATGATAGTAAAATGAAGATAGAACATAAACATAAACAATAGAAGACAAGCCAAGACAAGTGGACACAAGATGTGGCACCAGCCAGGGACAAATCCCAATGTGGGGAAACCCTTGATCAATTCTTCTTATATTCTTCAATAGTTCAGCAGAGAGAGATGGTTAAATTTACAAATCTGATAATTTATGACATCGACAAAAAGCCCTAACCAGAAAAGTCAACGCTGGTCAACAGGGCAGAATTCTTCCTCTATTCAGCTTGGTCAAACCCAGTCAACTTCGACCTCCAAAAACAAGTGTAATCAGCCCAAAATAGTTTGAAAAAGTCCAGTCAAAACTGGTCAACAAAAATCAACCCTGCGTTCAGCCCTAGTACAGTCAATACTGGTCAAAGGAGAGGTCAGATTGCCTCAGTTTTAGTGCCCAGATCTGTGGCCTGCTAAAACAGAGATACCTCACCCAAACTGAAGTCAAAACAGGTCAACACATCAAGTCAATGCAGTCAAACAACCTCCCTGCAGCTCGGTCAACGCAGTCAACGTAAATCTGTCCTCCTTTCCTTCGCACGTGTGAGAGAAAAATGCTCAGAAATGCGTACCCAATCACAAGAGAAGAGAGAGATGGGAGATGAGATGATGGTGAAAATGACTTCAAGTCTCCTTTTATATGCAACGTTGATGATGAGTTGGGAGTTTGAATGCCTATTTTGCTTGCTAGCCGACCTTGACAATTTGTCCATAATATAAATAAATTCATATCTTTATTTGTACATGTCGGAATCAGATGATCTTTAGATAAATCCTACACCTCTTGAAGAGAGGAATCCAAGAAAAATATTAGCTGTCATAAATAAGATGACCCATGTGGATTTTGGCCCTAGTTGCCAATTTTAACACTCCCTCTCAACTAGGGAGAACTCCATCTTCTAATCCATTTGCCAATCAGTACTATCTTTGCGATTAATGCACTGCTCTGCTCTGTTGAACTATGAAGAAGAAGTGATCGAGAATGTATCATACCATTCTCTACTGACCCGAAGTCAGTCCCAGATAAAAGAGAGCATATCATACCACTCTTACTGACCCAAAGTCAGTTCCAATCAAAAGAGAGTGTCTCATACCACTCTTACTGACTCGAAGTCAGTGCCAATTGATCCCAGATCAATATTGGTCATCCTAGCATAGGGAGTACGGTAGTACACGATGCATCCATTGGTAGTACTATGGTCCCTATCCTCATTTCCTTACTTATTGGCCAGATGAGAGGTACTTCCCATGAGTCCTAGACTACATGGGTAGGATGTCTTAGCAGGAGAAGGATGAACCACTCATCCTACTTACATGTCGCCACGAGGTATCACAGGTGAAGGTTGAACCATTCACCTTGTACACAACAAAACACTAGGGGAAGGCTTAACCACTCACCCTATGGTTGCTCATCGCTCCAAGAAGTACCCCAAGCCCCCCAGATCTCCCAGAGCTCAATTTCCATATCATACAGGACCCTCACAAGAGGGTCTCTCCACGACTCCAAGTCGTTCTCGAAAGGCCAAGAACTTGACCTTCCCTAGGGGCTTTGTCAGAATATCAGTGACCTGCTCATCAGTCCCAATGTGATAGAGCCTTATTGCTCCTCGTTGTACCATATCCCAGATAAAGTGGTACCTGATATCTATATGCTTGGAGCGATCATGAAGCACGAGATTCTATGATAATCAGATCCCACTCTGGTTGTCACAGAGGATCACGGTGGTATCTACCACATGTCCAAACAGCTCATTGAAGAGCTTCCTCAACCAGACAGCTTCAGAAGAGGCCATACTAGTAGCTATGTATTCAGCCTCAGCGATGCTCAAGGCAACCAATTTCTGCTTCATACTCATATAGGTTATCGAAGCAAAACCCAAATAAAAACAACATCCATAAGTGCTCTTGTGATCCACCACACTGCCAGCTCAATCAATGTTAGAATAACCATGCAACCTCACATCTCTGACAGGTAATCTCAGTCCATGAGTGATTGTGCCCCGAAGATATCTCAGAAGATTCTTGGCACCAATCCAATGTATATGATGAGGCTCATCCATATATTGGCTCAACGTGTTAACTACAAAACATATGTCCAGACGGGAGTTCACCAAGAACATCAGTGCTCCTATGAGTTGACGATACTCAGAATCATTTCCCAATTCAGGTCCGGCAGCACTACCACATAACTTCTTAAAGTTAAGTTCCATAGGGTAGTCACAGGCTTGCAGTCCACCATCCCAAATCTTTCCAATATCTTCACAACATATTTTCCTTGAGATAGGAAAATTTATCCTGGCTTTTGCCAGACCTCCAACCCTAGGAAGTAGTGCATTAGTCCTAGGTCCTTCATCTCAAATGCAGAAGCCAACTCCCTCTGACATTTGTGAATGAGAGGGTTTGTTCCTATTAGAAAGAGGTCGTCCACATAAAGTACCAGTTTGAGAGGTTTATCATTTTCAACCAAGTAAAGGTTCGGATCGGCTTCAATTCTAGTGAATCTCAGCTTCATCAGATAGCTATCAATCTTGTCATACCAAACCCGGGGTGCTTGATTCAAACAATAGAAAGCTTTCTTCAACCTGCATACATGAGATTCCCAGTCATGAACTTCAAGCCCCTCAGGTTGTTCCACATAGACTTCCTCTTTGATCGAACCATGCAAGAAAGCGGTCTTGGCATCCATCTGATGTAGGTTCCATCCTTGCGAGGCAACAAGGACTATGATCGAGCGGATGGTGGTGTATCGGGCAACAAGTGAAAATATCTCATCATAATCTACACCTTCCTTTTGAGGGAAGCCTCGAGCAACAAAGCAAACCTTGAACTTTTCTACACTTCCATCAACTCCATTCTTGATTTTGTAGAGCCACTTAGAGGTGACAACCGATTTGTCCTCGGGTCTAGGAACCACATCCCAAACATCATTCTTCATAATTGACTCATATTCTTCATTCATAAAATCCTTCCATACTTGTTGCTTCACGACTTCTTCGAATGATGAAGGCTCCTTTTGAATGATAGTGCTCATGATGGTCAAGTATCCTTGATACATGTTTGACTTCTTGCTTTCACGGAAAGTCCCCCTTGGTGCAATATGTCTCTCGGTATCTTCGAGAGTCTCCCTAAGCCATGAGGGTCTCCTCTTTGAGTAAGAGAGCTCTTGAGGAGGAGGATCAATAGGATCCATAGGTCCATCAACATTCAGCATCGTTTCATCTTCTTTTTCACCCTGTTTTTCGGTGTCATCTTCTTTGTCCTTCCTTGGGATAGGAAGGTTGTTGATCTTGCTGAGGGCCATATCTTCGTCGAAGGTGACATCATGACTTATCTCAACTTCCTTTTGACCAGCCACATAAATTCTATAACCCTTAGAATTTTCACTATAGCCCACAAAGATTCCTTTCTTCCCTGATGCACCCAATTTGCTTCTTTTCTCTTTCAACGCATGAAAATATACGAGACTTCTAAAAATTATAAAATGAGATACATCGAGTTTCTTACCAGTGAAAACTTCTTCGGGAGTATTGGAGTCCAATGCTTGATGAGGACATTAGTTTTGATCATACACGATGATATTTGCAGCTTTAGCCCATTGGAACTTCAGAAGCCCTTGATCATGAAGCATGGCACAGACAACTTCTACAATAGTACGATTTTTCTTTTCAGCTACACCATTCTGCTTGGGAGTGTATGGTGTTGTAGTCTCCCTCTTAATGCCAGCTTCTCTGCAATAATAATGGAATTCATTGGATTCATACTCAATCCCATTATCAGTCCTCAATAGCTTGATTTTCTTCTCGGATTGGTTTTCAATCTAGGCTTTGAAGTGACGGAACCAGGTGAACACTTCATCCTTCTTTTTCAAGAAGTAGATCCAGGCCTTACGAGAATAATCATCCGTAAAGGTGAGATAATATAAGTATCCTCCTAAAGAGTTTACGAGCATCATACCAAATATGTCAGAGTGGATCAATTGCAATATATTTGTGGTCTTGCTATTACTTGAGGAGAATGGTCCCCTTATAAGTTTTCCTTCGGCACATCCCAAAGATACACCTTCATGCTCACTTTGAACTCCAGCATACCTATCACCATCTATCTCACATCAGGTAGAGCCTTATAATGAAGATGGGCAAACCTCCGGTGGCATAGTTAAGATTGTAGAGATGTGTTGCAAGACATGGCTCCCAATGGACATCCTCCAACTTGATGCAAAGTGTCAACCTTGAACCCAAGAGTAAAAGCATCTTTAAATTTTCTTTTCCAAACACGTACCTTTCCATCGATGAATTCCACCTTGTATCCTTTGTCTTCCATTGCTGAAATGGACACCATGTTCTTGTTGAGATCAGGTACATTTAGTACTTGTGAATGAATAGTGTTACCTTGAATCAATTGAAGGGTAACATTCTCTACTCCCTTCATGGGATAGGTGGCATCATCTCCAAGGATAATCTCCAAGTTTGTCTCCTTCTCTATCAGATTAGAGAGAGCCTCCTTGTATTTGGTGAAGTGCCTTGAGGCACCACTATTAATTAGCCAATTCCCCAAAGTGTCCGATGGAGAGGTAGTGGAGAGGGTCGATATAAGATAGTACTCCTTTTTCTTATTGTTTACAACATTTGATTCTTCATACCTAGAGTTCCTTGCTCTCTTGGAGGGTCGACCATTTCCTTGATGTCCTGCATTCCTTTTTCCCTTGCCATAGGACCTGCCATTCCTTTGATCATTGTTGTTGAAGTTGCCCTTGGAATGATTGTGATCATCATCATATGATGTGTCCCTTCTATTTGGACACTCCCTTGCATAGTGGCCAAATGATGCAGGAGCATGAGGCTTGAAGACAAAAGGCTTCGAATTTATTCCAAAAATACAAAAAAAAGTTTACAAGCAAAGGAGTGGGATCCTTTAGTTGTCAATTTACAAAGTTTTCTAGATGGGATTTGAGCTAGAATTTAGGGATTGAGTGATTATATAATTAATTCAAGCTGTTTAGATTCAGTGGAGATTCTCAAGTAGAATATCAACCAGATTAGATATTGTCTAAGATTAGGTAGATTCGATCCATTGATTAAGGATCTGGTTGTTAGAATGAAATGGTATTTATGTAAGTTTTGAATAATTGAAAAGGGATTTTGACTGATTTGGCTTGATTAGGCTGTGTAACATTAAGTTACAGAAACTGCATCTCTGTGTATTTGTGTATAATTGGTCAATCCCAAAGGCATTGTATTCCTTCGAAATATCTCTGAGTTCTGTTGATTTGCAGTTTGGCTTTTGAATTAGAGTGTGTAAAGTCTGTATTATATCGTAAATCTTGTATTTTTCGTGTTTTGAAATAATTTGGTTATGTTTTAAGAACATCGGAGAATATGGTTTGAGACAAGTTAAATGTAGCGGAGGTGTTAAGTTTGGCAGAACAGAGAAGTGAAAACCTGACAAAATCGTGTTAACCCAAGGGAGTCTAGAACCGTCTAATCTACAGATCCAATAGATCTAACGATCATCGCGTGTCAATAATCTCGTGCGTTAGCAAGGAAGAAAATCGGTTTTATCATTGTAGCTGTTTATCGGGTGGAGAAAAAGTGGTACGCTGTCTTTTGAAATTCTAAGCGATTCCATTTATCGATCGACATGTAGCAACTGGGTGGAGAGAGAAAACCACTTTATCGGGTGGATAAACATCGCGCAAGATCTCCGTCTGATATCGTTGTTAACCATTGGATCGAGTGTGCTTTGATTAACGGTGGAGGATTGCCACATGCCAAGGAGGAATTGGCACCCTTCTCCAAGTTGCATAATGCCCTTCATACAATGTAGGGTTCTCTTCAAGCAAGTGTATCTTTCGTGGAGCCCCATTGAAGGACATCCACCAAACTGTTAAGAGAACTCCAATTCTCAACAAACGAACACTAAGCCGACAACCATATGAGGTTGAGCATGTTGATCAGTGGTTGTCATTGATGTCAACCCAAGCAGCATCAGGGGCTACCCCGATCTTGCATGGGAATTTTGACTTGACAACTTACTCTATTTTGAGTCGAGGATCTTCTAGATGGATTTTACTCATTGAGATGTTTTTGTAGATATATGGCACGCCACATAATTCTTCACCTTTTGAGAGATATTCATGTTTGAAGTTAGTAACCCCAGTTATTGGGCTAAAACTCTATGGGGTTGTGGCATGGCACTCATAATTGGTTGTGGTCACTGAATAGTCAATAATTAATAATGCTTTTTTTTGCTCCTAAAATCCGTCCAATGTTCACTTTTTGAGGACCCTCTCAACTCAAGACATTCATATAAATAATGACCCTCATATCCTCCTCTAGTAGGGATTTTGTGGCTTCAAACAAGTCATTTTTATTTTTTTTTGCCAAGCTTCAGAAGCTAAAATTAAACCCATTTGAGCCAAAATCTTGATGAATCTCATGAACGAATTTCAAATCTTGGTTCGCTATATTTTCGGAGATATGATCTGAGGAAGTTAGGGTTTTTGCAGACTCCCAAATTCCATGTCAAACAGGTGATGTTGGGAAAGCGTCATAACTTTCTCTCTGAACATTGGATTCAAATTTCATAAATAGTGACAGAAAGAGGACAAACTGTAGTTTGTTGGGTATCGTTTTCAGGGCCGAAGGTCGCAACAGTGACACATGGCACTTCGTACAAGTTCGCTCTACTAAACCATTCTATAATCATGTCAGCGTGGGAGATTGAGCATAACTCTTTCTTGAAAAATCCAATCTTGATCAGACACGTGGGGTTGGAAAGGGGACTCAAAGGGTTACCATAGGACAAAATTTCAGACCCTGGAGATCTGAAATTACATAGAACAACATATTCAATATCGTGCTCCTAGAAGGAAAGAAAAATCATGCATTCAAGGATCACTGCAGTAAGGACCACACATCAACAGTCAAGGGTAAGTCTCCTACAGCAAGGTATGTATGATTAGTGTTTACATTTGAATTTTAAGTATTGTCTCTGACATATGTTTTTGCAGGACAACGTAAGTATATACAAGGTCTCGGTTATATCTCTATGTGTCTATATGTCACAATTAGTTTTGATACCACATTTCGGATGTCCTATTCTTGATACTACACATTTGATGATACATATTCTTGATGCTACACCAAGTTTGCTAAATCTATATGATGTTGTAAGTTCATGTTACTTGCCTTGTCATAGTTGATAGAATGGTCTCTATTGTTGTACTTAGAACTTGGTCCATCACAAGTCTAGGGTTTGTCATCAGTTTTTATTATATATATCTTTAGGTCAGTTTTGGATATAGTCTTGCATAGAGTTCAGGCTTATATCAAGAGTGAGCCTTTGTCTACTACTACAACAAGTCAACAACAAAAGTGACAAGCACACTTCAGGTATGCATTGTAATTTTAATTTGTATTTATTCATTATTATGCACTTACATGTGTTTTGCAGACAGAGGTAAGTTGAAAGGTATTTTGTTTTGTTTTGGGATTGGTTTCGTCGGGCAAATTTTGCATGCAGGTAGAAGAAGATTCAAGTACAACATCAAGCAATAATTCAAGAGCAGAAGTACCAAATCAAAGGAAGCATTGTAGTGGGACATACTTGAAGACATGACAACCATCCAGATATCGTGAAGTATTGTTAAGGCCAAGAGTGATCATTGTATAGTTGCAAAAGAGTCATCATTGTAAAGTTGTAAAAGAGTCATCATTGTAAAGATTGTAAAAGAGTCCTTTGTGAAAGAGTCATTTTGCCTAGAGTCGAAGAGACAGTGTTGGGAGGTATAGGAGTCACTATTGGGATGATGTCATGGTTGGGTTGCAGGTCATAGAGTGATTAGGTATTTGGTCAAGCACACCAAAATCATTGTACATCTTATTGCATCGTGGATTGTTGTCCCTGGTTTGGGAATCCACAGTCTTGTCTTATTTTAGTTATTACAGAGGGCTAGGGTGGTGCTAGGGTGAGTTGTGGATCGCTAGGGTGTTAGGGCATTCATTCAGTTGATTACTAAAGAAAGCAGGGCGTTGCGACATCCTTCTAGTGGGAGATGCAAAAGAATGTTTTTCTAGAATTCTAGGAAGTTGTTTCTTTCATTTCTATTGGGCCTGAAGATTAAAGAATTTATTAGAAAAATGTTTGGTGGTTTTTGACCTGGAGGGGGTTTTCCACCTAAAATTTTTGTGTATACTGTGTTCTTTTATTTACTATTATTATTGCACAAACATTATTATTAATGGAAGATTAACTAGTGCTCTGAAAATATTTAAAAGTGTTAATTGCTAAGGATCTGTCTTGGAAGATAGATCGAATCTAACCAATCTCAGCATAGATGAATTGCATGGAATTCTTATGGCATATGAAATGAGGATTGAAGAAGAGGACGGCAGATCTGACTTAGAAACAACATTTTCCACATCTAATAAGAATAGTAAGGACAAGCAGACTCCGAAAAAAATCAAAACAAAACAAAAAACAAAACAAGACAAAAAACAAAAAACAAAAAGCAAAAAAAACAAAAACAAAAAACAAAAAACAACAACAACAACAACAACAACAACAACAAAAAACAAAAAACAACAACAAAAAACAAAAACAAAAAACAAAAAACAAGAACAAAAACAAACAAACAAAAACAAAAAAACAAAAACAAAAACAAAAACAAAAAACAAAACAAAAAAACAAAACAAACAAAACAAACAAAAAACAAAAACAAAACAAACAAAAAACAAACAAAAATAAACAAAAACAAAAAAAACTTGCAATTGTAAGGATGAGTAAAAGGAAGAAGATGAAGAAGAATTCTCAGATAAAGAATTTGCCTGCTTCACGTGGAAAATGAGAACAAGTACATGAAAATTCAAAGATAAACTTCTATTAATATGTTATGATTGTGGTGAGGTTGGGCATTTTGCAGCAAAATGTCCTCGCAAAAATGAGGATGTTACAAAATGGAAGAAAATTCCTAAGAAGTTCAACAAGCAAGGCAAGAAGAAATGGTTTAAGAAAATTTTCTTCTCCAAAGAAGATAGTTCCTCATCCGAAGAAGACAGTGATAACGAAGAAGAATTCAACGAAAGAGTATTATTTATGGCCAAGCACAATAAACAAGAGGCACCTGACGAAGAAGGAGACGAAGAAGAAGAAATGACTGAAGTCGAATTTCAAAATGAAGTAATCAGGGTTATCAAAGAGCTCAAGGCCGAAAAGAAGCATGTTAACACTCTTGAAGACGAATTGAAGACATAAAGGGAACATGTCCTCAATCTTAAAATCAAGTTTGAAGAATACAAACGAATTGAAGAATCACTCAGGAAAGAAGTAAAGGAAAGCAAAAAGGAGAGAGAAGCATTGGAAGTTGAAATAGTTTCTCTGCGAAAGGAAGTAAAAAGTGGAAAACTCTTCAAGACTACGCCAACAGTTCAAAGGCTTTGGACGAACTCATCAGCGACCAACGATCATACAATGACAAGACTGGTCTTGGTTACAAAGAAAAATCCAATAAGGAGTCAAATCCTTCTATGACAACTAAAGAAGATGGATATGCAAAAAGGGTAGATCCCCTAGCTAGATCAAGAGATCAAGACTCGTAGGAAGAACCTTGGAAGACTGTTCCTCGAAGTAGATTTATTCCCAAGTATCACCTATCTTTTATGGTCATTATTATTCATGTGGAAGGTTTGGACATAAAGTTGTAGAATGTCGCATGTATGAAAATTATTCCAGGAGGTCTTTCAGAAATGGATATTCCAGAACTCGACAAGATATTAACAGATTTGATTATCTAAGAGATGATGTCTAAAATGTAACAATTTTAGACACCTGGCTAAAGATTGCAGACTTGGAAGCTCTCTTAAGGAGTTCACGCAAAATCGAAATAAACAAATATGGAAAAAGAAGACTGAAAGGTGTGCTCTCGCTTTCAAGGATCAAAGCAACAGAAACGTGTGGTATGTTGACATCGGTTGCTCAATGCATATGACTGGAGATAAAAATAAATTCATATCCTTGAAAGAAAAGAAGGATGGAACAATGTCTTTTGGAAATGACGGGGCTTCAAACGTCATAGGAATAGGTATAGTCACTCTTGGAAGAAAGGATGCATTAGCAAAGGATGTGATGCTGATTGAAAATATAAATCACAATTTGCTAAGTGTTGGATAGATGTGCGATCAAGGGCACACGATGTTATTCAACTCGAAGAAATGTGAAATCAGGAAAGGAAAGTTTGGTAAAATTGTGGCTACAGCAAGCAGAGCTCCAAATGACATATACATTTTGGATGAGACACCTAAAGGGTGTTTCTTGGAAAAAGAAGATGAGAGCTAGTTATGGCACAAACGAATGGGACATATAAATTTTGACAATTTGGTCAAGATCAGCAAAAAGGAAGCAGTTAGAGAAATGCCGAAAATTTCGAAACCTTCCAATATGACATGTGAATCTTGTTGGCACGACAAACAGACAAAAATTGAATTTAAGACAAAGGAACACTTTGCATCGCATCCATTGGAATTAATACATACTGATCTATGTGGTTCAATGAGAACAAAAGGCTTAGATGACAAATTATACTTTATGCTAATGATAGATGATTACACTAGAATGACAACCATCGGTTTCTTGAAGAAAAAGTTTGAGGCATTCGAGTGTTTCAAAATCTACAAGGAATTGGTCAAAAATGAAACTGATTTGAAGATCAAATGTTTGAGATCAGATAATGGCAAAGAATTCACATCCAAATCATTTCAGCAATATTGTGACGAAAATGGAATAAAAAGGCAATTCTCAATAGCCAGAACACCACAGCAGAATGGAGTTGTTGAAATAAAAAACAGAACCGTACAGGAAATGGCTAGAACAATGTTAAAGGACTCAAACTTAGACGATAAATTCTAGGTTCAAGCAATTGATACTGTTGTATTCATATTAAACAAAGGCCTGCTTAGGAACAACTGTAACATGACTCCGTACGAACTATGAAAGGAAGACCGGCGAATGTCAAATTTTTTCAAAATATTTGGAAGTAAATGTTACATCAAAAGAGAAGACCAAAAATTGGGCAAATTCAATTCCCGTTTTGACGAAGGTATTTTCGTTGGTTATTCATGTAAAATAAAGGCTTATAGATGCTCTGAGGCGAAAACAAATAGTTGAAAGCATAAATTAAACTTAGACGAAAATGGTGTACTAAAGGATAACAATGAGATCATCTCTCCAAGCAAATCTAAGGGGCTTGAGGTAGAATTTGTGAAGGATGAAGAAGAAGCTCCAAAACAAGACCAATCAAATAAGGAAACAACAATCAACCAAGAGGAAATAAGAAATGATCAGCAGGATGTACAAGAAACTTCTCCAAAAGTTTTAAAAGAATGGTGTCAAAAGAATCATCTGTCAAATCAAATCATCGACAACATAAATGAAGGAATTAGAACCAGAAGAAGTCGACAACTTCGTTCATCATAGCAAGCCCATCTTTCTCTATTAGTGACTTTTGAGCCTAGCAATTTTGAGGAAGCTAATCAAAATGAACATTGGGTAGCAGCTATGAATGAAGAACTGGATCAAATTGAGAAGAACGACACTTGGGAATTGGTTCCACGACCAAAGGATAAAAATGTTATTGGAACTAAATGGGTCTTCAGAAACAAATTGAATGAGGATGGACAGGTTACTAGGAACAAGGAAAGATTAGTTTGCAAAGGATATGCACAAGTTGAAGGAATCGATTTAAAGAAACATTTTCTCCCATTGCCAGAATGGAAGCTATCAGGATGTTTCCCGCTTATGCTTGCTCGAGAAAAATCAAGGTCTACCAAATGGATGTTAAGTCAGCTTTTCTAAATGGTGAATTGGAGGAAGAAGTTTCCATTGAACAACCCAAAGGTTTTCTGCTCTCTGACAAAGAAGACTATGTTTGCATATTAAAGAAGGCTCTATATGGTCTCAAGAAAGCTCATATGGCTTGGTATGCTCGTCTTGACGGATAACTACATCAACAGGGATTCAAGAAAGGAAGTGCTGACAACAATCTTTATGTGAAAGTGGATCGAGATAACCTGACAATTATCAAAGTATATGTGGATGATATAATCTTTGGAAGCAGTGATGACAGATTAAGTAAAGACTTTGCCACAAAAATGCAAACTGAGTTTGAAATGTCTATGCTTGGCAGACTAACATACTTTTTAGGGCTTCAGATTTCTCAATAGGATAAAGGAATATTCATATATCAAACCAAGTACATCAAAGAAATGCTCAAGAAATTCCAGATGGAGGATTGCAAGTTAGTCCTTACCCCCATGGTAACAGGTTGCAGTTAAGCTTAGAAGACTCGTCAAAGGATGTGGAACAAAGGTTGTATAGAGCCCATGATTGGTAGTCTCCTATATGTGACAGCCTCCCAGCCAGATGTGATGCAGGCAGTTGGACAGGTAACATGATTCCAAGCAGCACCAAAAGAATCTCATATCATTGCCATCAATATAATTATTCGATATCTTAAGGGCACAGCAGAATATGGTCTCTGGTATCCCAAAGGAAATGATTTGGTCATCCAAGCTTTTATAGATGCAGATTGGGCAGGAAGTGTTGATGATCGTAAGAGTTCCAGTGGAGCAACGATATACCTAGGTGGTTGCCTTGTCTCACGGTTAAGTAAAAATCAGTCTTCAATCTCGTTATCCACATTGGAAGCAGAATACATCGTGGCAGCAACTTGTTGTACTCAAGTTCTGTGGATGAAGAAAACCTTCCAAGGTCTTCAAGTTAAGTTTGATGAGCCTATTCCCATCTTCTACGATAACACTAGTGCCATCAGTATCTCCAAAAATCTTGTGATGCATTCCAAAACAAAGCACATTCCGATCAAATATCATTTCGTTAGAGAGTAGGTCACCCAAAAGAATATCAAGTTTGAATATGTTGGCACAAAGGAACAAATTGCTGACATATTTACCGAACCATTACATCGTGAAGCATTTGAGAATCTTCTCCAAAAGTTTGGGACTCTCCCAAGTTCTCATTAGAGTCTTTCTCTTATCTAACTAAGTAGAAAGGGGGAATGGAGGTGTGTACAGGTCCGCAGGATGACAGTTTGTCAGGGGAGTTACCCTTTGCCATTGATAATAAAGGGGGAGAGAAGGCAGTAGCAAGAGGTGTAATGATCACAGGGGGAGTACTTGTGTTTCCATCAATGCCAAAGGGGGAGATTATTGATCAGTGGTTGTCATTAATGTCAACCCAAGCAGCACCAGGGGCTACCCCGATATTGCATGGGAATTTTTACTTGACAATTTACTCTATTCTGAGTCAAGGACCTTCTAGATGGATTCTACTCATCGAGATGTTTCTGTCGATATATGGCACACCACGTAATTCTTCACGAATTGAGAGATATTCGTGTTTGAAGTTAGTAACCCCAGTTAGTGGGCTAAAACCCTATGAGGTTGTGGCATGGCACTCATAGTTGGTTGTGGTCATTGAATAGTCAATAATTAGTAAAAAAAAATTGTTCTCCTAGAATCCCTCCAATGTTCACTTGTTGAGGACCCTCTCAACTCAAGACATTCATATAAATAGTGACCCTCATATCCTCCACTAGTAGGGATTTTGTGGCTTCAAACAGGTCGTCATGGCATTGTCACTATAAAAAAAAATTCGAAGCTTCAGAAGCTGAAATTAAAACCCATTTGAGCCAAAATATTAATGAACCTCTTGACCAAATTTCATATCTTGGTTTGCTATATTTTCAGAGATATGATCTGAGGAAGTTAGGGTTTTTGCAGGATCCTGAATTCCATGTCAAACAAGTGATGTTTGGAAAATCATCATAACTTTCTCTCTAAGCATTGGATTCAAATTTCGTAAATAGTGATAAAAAGAGGACAGACTATAGTTTGTTGGGTATCATGGTGAAGATCACAATAGTGACACGTGGCACTTCGTACAAGTTCGCTCTACTGAACCAGTCTATAATCAGGTCATTGTGGGAGATTGGGCATAATTATTTCTTGAAGAATCCAATATTGATCAGACCTATGGGGTTGGAAAGAGGACTTAGAGGGCTACCACAGGATGAAATTTCAGACCCTGGAGATCTGAAATTACATAGATACAACAGATTCAATATCGAACTCCTAGAAGGAAAGAAAAAGCATGCATTCAAGGATCACTACAGTGAGTACCACACATCAACAGTCAAGGGTAAGTCTCCTACGACAAGGTATGTATGATTAGTGTTTACATTTGAATTTTGAGTATCATCTCTAACATATGTTTTTGCAAGACAACGTAAGTATATACAGGGTCTCGGTTATATCTCTATGTCTCTATATGTCACGGTTAGTTTTGATACCACATTTTGGATGTCTTATTCTTGATACTACACATTTGATGCTACATATTTTTGATGCTACACCAAGTCTGCTAAATCTATATGATGTTGTAAGTTCATGTTACTTGTCTTGTCATAGTTGGTAGAACGGTCTATGTTGTTGTACTTAGAACTTGGTCCATCACAAGTCTATGGTTTGTCATCAGTTTTTGTTGTATATATCTTTAGGTCAGTTTTGGATATAGTCTTGCATAGAGTCCAGGCCTATATCAAGAGTGGGAGTCTTTGTCTACTGTTGCAACAAGTCAACAACAAAAGTGACAAGCACACTTCAGGTACGCATTGTAATTTTAATTTGTATTTATTCATTATTATGCACTTACATGTGTTTTGTAGGCAGAGGTAAGTTGAAGGGTATTTTGTTTTGTTTTGGGATTGGTTTCGCCGGGAAAATTTTGCATGCAAGTAGAAGAAGATTCAAGTACAACATCAAGCAAGAATTCAAGAGCAGAAGTATCAAATCAAAGGAAGCATTGTAGCAGGACATCCTTGAAGACATGACAACTATCTAGATATCGTGAAGTATTGTTAAGGCCAAGAGTCATCATTGTAAAAGAGTCACTTGTAAAAGAGTCATCATTGTAAAGTTGTAAAAGAGTCATTGTAAATATTGTAAAAGAGTCATTTATGAAAGAATTCATTATGCCTAAAGTCGAAGAGGTAGTGTTGGGAGGTATAAGAGTCATTGTTGGGATGATGTCATGGTTGGATTGTAGGTCATAAAGTGATTGGGTATTTGGTCAAGTACATGAAAATCATTATACATCTTATTATATCGTGGATTGTTGTCTCTGGTTTGGGAATCCACAGTCTTGTCTTATTTCAGTCATTATAGGGTGGTAGGGTGGTGCTAGGGCGAGTTGTGGCTCGCTAGGGTGTTGGGGCATCCATTCAGTTAATTACTGAAGAAACCAGGGCGTTGGGGCATCCTTCTAGTGGGAACTGGAGAAGAATGCTTTTCTATAATTCTAGGAAGTTGTTGCTTTCATTTCGGTTGGGGTTGAAGATTAAAAAAATTATTAAAAAAAAACCATTTGGTGATTTTTGACCCGAAGGGGGTTTTCCACCTAAAATTCTTGTGCCTATTGTGTTTTTTTATTTACATTTATTATTGCATAAACGTTAATAATAATTGAAGATTAATTAATGCTATGAAAATATTTAAAAGTGCTAATTACTAAGGAATATTAATTCATCCGCCCCCCTCCCCCCCCGGTCTCAGTATTTCCAACAGATCATCCACTAAGCAATTTATCTCAATTATGCAATTCCATCAAGGACTTTTTCTTATGTGTAAATCCATCTTAAACTATCCAGGGGTTGAACATATGTCATGTACCCCAAAACTCATGAAGCACCCTGTACATGGTGTAAGCACTTTCAAACTTATCTTGAAAGTTAACACTCCTTTTTATTAGGAAAGTGTTAGTATTGACACATGTTGACTCTCTTTGTAACTCCACTGAATTTGCGACTTGCAAATCTATACTTGTTATAGTCCTAGAATCAACCATTGTCCTATGTAAGGAGCCTATCACCTATGTTATCATGACATCTTGATCCTCCAACGAACAATGACCACCTATGAATATGAAGGAATATCTCTCTAGAACAAAAGCCACATGTCAAACTTCATCATCCTTCAAATCAACATCAAGATCCAAAGCCAATGGACACCACATCATGAGTTATCAAGAACATCTTGTAGAGAATATCATATCTCCATATAATATGAGGACAAGTGTATCACATCTATCAAAGCCACAAAGAGAGGGATCCATACAAGTCAACCCCTCAATCATGTAGTACAAAGCTCATGGGATAGGCAACTATCCATGCAAGGTCATCGTCACCTTATGAGCATGAATCCCTCTCATGCACCTCAAATCCTCTGACAAATGCACTGGTCTAAACTATGTCATCTCCCTCATTTGATAAAACCTCGAGGTAAGAGCAACAACAAGGTCAACTTCCTTTGTTTTAGAGAATCCATGATCCTTGGCAAAAGGATCATCATAGGCAACTCTTTCAGTCTAAGAGAATCCATGATCCCTGGGTCTACACTATAATACTCACATTTGTTGCAACATTGAAATCTATATCAACATTATCCTCTACAATGGAAGTCTCATAAATGGAAGAAACCAATGCAACATGATTATTACATCACGCGGGAGGTCTAGTCACCCTTAGTAATATTCTATGTGCTCCTATAATCTCTTGAGCCTCTAACTCTAAAACAACAACCTCCACATTCTCCTTAGTCATTGAAGGAGAATCCTGCCAATTGAAATATTTCACATCCTCATCAACACAAGATGTCAAAGCATTTGCAAATGGTGTTGAACCTAGGTTTATGATCTCTCACTATTCATGTGCCTTCTCAAAGCTATAAGGATCTTCCAATGTCCCACTAGAATGTACACATGATACCAATCAACAAATAACTTGTAAATGCAACCCTCTCATACCCCTCTATCTAAAACTTTCATCATACTTGTTAGACTACAGCCATTAACGATCCATTATTATCCCTCAAAGGTAACTCTCTAATGTGTATATGTCATACAAGACATTGAAAGGAGCTTCTTCCTCAAACAATGTAAACTTTGAAACAGGAACTCTGGCCAAAAAACCCTGAAAAAACATCCAAAACAATGCTAAAAACGAAAAGTGTTGATGCTAAAATGACACCTTTTTTTTCTTGGGTAAATTTTCAACATGTTTTAAAAATGGCGGTCAAAACCAATATTTTGCACAAAAATTATCCAAAAAACACCATCAAAACGAAAAGTGTTAATGCTAGGAGAACACTTTTTTTTTCAAAAGTAAAATTTCAACGAAATGGCGTAAAATATTTTATCATGACCCTGAAAAACATTAAATTTAAAAAAATAATGAAAACATAAAATAAAATAAAAATTAAAACAATGAAAAAAAAATAACAAAACATAAATTAAAATATATACCTAAAAGAAACATTTAAAATAAACTAAAAATTAAGTATGTAAAAAAAAAAAAAAAGATAGAAAGTTAACCAAAAAAAATTAAAAACTACTAAAATTAAGATTAAAATGTTGATTATTTATAAAACAAATATAAAAATATATATAAAAGACAAAAATAAAAAATGTTAAAAAAAAATTATTTCACAAACCATAAAAGAATTTGGGAAAATATATATATATATATATAATTAAGTAAAAAAAACAAAAACAAACAAACTAATTTAAAAAACAAAAAAATTTAAAAAACTAGTAAAATTAATATTAAAAAAAAAAACAAAACTAATTTCAAATTAAAAATAAAAATTAATTAATTAATTGTTATATATATATATATAAAAAATTTTAAACAATCTTTTTTTTTTATTAAATATATATATAATTTTTTTTAAACTATTATTATTATTATTATTATGAATAAAAAATACGCTTTTTTTAATTTAAATTTATTTTTGTTTTTTTTAATATTAATTTTACCAGTTTTTTAATTTTTTTCGTTAATTTTCTATTTATTTTTTTAAGCTATTTAGTTTGTTAGTTTTTTTTTTTTTTTTTTCTAATTTTACTTATTTAATTTTATATATATATATATATATATATTAATCTTGGTTTTTTTTTCCAAATTCTTTTATAATTTGTGAGATAAAAAAATTTTAACATTTTTTTGTTTTTCTTAATATTAATTTTACTAATTTTTTTAATTTTTTCATTAATTTTTTTTTTTTTTTTAACTAGTTTGTTTTTAAATTTTTTTTCCTAGTATTTGCTAATGTTTTTTTTTTAATTTCTCAATTTTTACTTACTTAATTTTATATATATATATATATATATATATATATATATTTCCAAATTCTTTTATGGTTTATGAAATAAATTTTTTTAACATTTTTTAGTTTTTATTTTTGTCTTTTCTATATATATTTTTATATTTGTTTTTTAGAGACAATTATTTCATGTGGATTGAAAATTTAATTAACAATGTATAAATATGTATAATATCGAAAATGAAAAATATCAACTTTCTTCTTTAAATATGCAAATCAATAAAAACCTCACTACAAAAAAAAAAAAAAAAAACAAGAAAATATGAAGAAGAAGACCGCTTCCAAAGTTATTAATTTACGAAATAATTATTTACATTTCATACATTAGAAAATTTAAACTCAAAAAATAGGTCTTTTAAAAAAAGGGTCTGATGCAGAATAACCACTTTTTTAAATCAGCATGAAAATCACTACCATTCTAAAACGCAATGTACATTAAAAAAATTGAAGTGCCAAAAACTATGCTCTAAAAAAAACATGTGTGTTCTGCATCACCCCTTTTCAAAATCGGGTCACTTTTTTGCTATCTCTACAAAACGAGTAACAGTATCAGTTCCCGTTTCAAAGTTTACGTTGATCTCAAACTAAGAACTAATAAAATGTGATCCAGTGTAAGAACATCATTTGATGTCATTCGAAATGAAATAGAACCAACTCCTCTCATAGGAAAAGTCGCATCATCACTAATTTATACACTTATGCCTCCCACTTGCTTATAAACCTTGTTGAATAAATACTTATCATATATAATATGTCTTGAGACTCCATTGTGTACATACCAACCAATATTAGACATGATGTTAGAAGATAAACAAGAGACCAATGTCATATCCATCTTGTAAAATCTACAATATGAAGAAGAAATAATCCTTCCAAGGGTCAAGGTACTATTCTTAAGCAACTTAAGGTTTCTTATCCAATGACCTCAAGTAGGTCAAGTACCCATTCGAGGGAAATTCTAGCTAACATTGAAACTCCCTCTCACTCAAGAGTGATCCCAACCATAATAGGGTCTGATACAGTGTGGAAATTTTTCAAAATATAAAATTCAATGTAAAATAGAAAATCCACCTTTAAGCTAGAAGGTTTCTTCGATCTTAATATTGTGAATTGTTAGTGTTAACACGGTTGTAGAAAAAGGAGATACAAAACAACAATGAGATGAGTATGATGTTTCACTTCCAAGCATTGGAAATTTCCAACAATTTAAGGAGAAAATATACCAAACCAAAGGGATAAGTTCCAATGCTTTTAGGAAAACTTATAACCAATAATAAAATGTGAAAACATGTTTTTGAATAATGATTATGGTAGTATAGCATTAGTATGAAAACAATAAATCAGTCCCTTAGAGTCTTTGCTTAGATGTCAAATCACTTAACAACTTTCATTTTACTTATGCTAAATCAACAAGATCTATATGACTATAAATAGAAAGCATAAAGAATGTATATAGCTAAAAACCAAATATAAAAATTGCATAAGTTTTGGATATATGGAAACTTCATTAATATTCTCAAGATGAAGTACATGTACATATTGTTAGCGCTTGAAATTTCACCTCAGGCTGAGAAAGGTAAACCTCAAGGCAACATCAAACCACTTAGCCTCGTAGCTAGCCCTACGGGGCTGGAGAGGGCTCTCTCCGGTCTATCTCGGTGAAATCTTCAATGGATGAGATGACCAATAGGGTAACACTGATTTTAGGCTAGTAAACTTATCAAAAAGGTTGATTTTGGGTTTTTAGGGTTTTTGGTGGCAAATTGAGGGGATGGCAATTTTGGGTGCGGGGATTGGACACAGTTTCTGCAGGGGGTTCTTTGGGGCGAGGTAGGACACAATATTGATGCCTTTGATTGAGGTGGATGTTCAGGAATGACAGGTGAGGAGCTAAGGAGAGCAAACAATAACTTTGAATTCTCCTTAAACAGTAGAAAACATTGAAATTAAACAAACTTAAAAGTAGAGCATGACAATCATGAATTCTTACTTTAACACTTCGTTTGCTTAATGTGCAGAAGGAAAAGAAAGGAAATGATTCACATAACACACTTACAAGTACATAGAGAAACACACCATCAATACATGTAACCACAAGAATCCCAAAAAGGACTGCAAAACCCTGGTCTTCCTTAGCCAAAAATTGCAGAGATACAGTGAATAATACAATGATAGCTTATCCCTCAAGAGTCCAACCATGAAAATGAGCAAGAAAGTACATAATATAGATCATCTAACCTCTTTCCCTGCCTCCATGGGTCGAGCTCACTATCCTAGGAGCTGTTTCAACCACTTCTAAACTAAGCACTACAAACTAGGCAGTCAAAACAACTTGCATCTATAAGCTAGGAAACCAATCCATTCATTTAATTTTCACCTTTTTCATGAATGAATCTTCTAGAAGAGGTACATAAGAGTAAAAGTGTCATAAAAGTACATTAATTACATCAAAGAGGATAATAATCCACCCCAAAAAGTCAAACAGGGTCAAACTACGTTTTTCTGAGCTGTACACTGAAATTTGGAGAAGTTTGCCTGACGGGTCACGCGCCTTTACCTGACGGGTCGCGCGCCTTTGGGACCACATTTGGGGCACTTCCCGGTGTCCAAATTGAGCAAGAGTAGGCTTGTTGGAAAGGTCTATGAGTCTAATTTCCAACCCAACTAGAATTTCTGAATTTGGTGGTCATTTTCCCCTCCAAAATTGCAATCTCCCAAGACTGCTTTATGTGTCTCAAAAATGTGGCAGAAAGTCATTTTTTGCTCCTTTTTTGACTTTCTGGAGGCCCAAAACTTCATAAAATATCAATTCCATTGATGAGCATATGTAACTTCTCATGAAAAATCTGGAAATGCTGAGTTTTTGCAAAATGGAGTTGCCGGGATGAAGGGTCACGCGGGGGGTGAGACTTGTTAATGGACAAAAACCTGTAAATTGCCTGAAAAACCAAAATTTACCCAAAATGCTCAAAATTTCTTGGGATTTGTGTTGTGGCTAGGCTATTTAGTGCCTTGGTCCTTCAGTGAAGCCTTGGCCAAGATATGGAGGGGATCGGGCCTCTTTCTCCTTTTTTGTGCCTTGGCCAACCTCCTTGGATCCGGCGATTGTAATTTTGACATTTCTCTAACCATGACACCTGTGAAAAAAGTGAAGGAGGTTTTTCTTCTTTGGCATGTTGTGGACAAAAATGTCTCTCAGTTTTGCAAAATTCATCTTTGATTGCTCTGAAACATCATTTGAGTGCGACTTGTCCCGATGTGTGAAACAAGGAATTTTGTCGAAATGGAGCAAAATGAAGGGGATAGGGGGCTTCTAAATTCTTGGGGAAATTTTTGGGAGTGGGGAGGGATGTTAGGAAGCAGGGGAAAGTGGAATCTCAGAGATTGAGTGAGGGGAAGGGGTCCAAAAGGGCAAAACACAGGCCCAACCTAGAAAATTGCCAGGTTGTAGCTAGAAACTAGGGTTTGTGCAAAAATGAGGATTTTGGCGGATCTAAGGGATGGGAAGTGTTTGATAAGGTACTTTAAGGATAGGGGAAGGTGTATGAACATCAGGATACAAGTTTTGCTAATGATTTGACCATCCAAGAGAAATTGGCTTTCAAAACCCTAGGAGAGGGAAATGACCTTGCCAAGGCACAACGGAAGCATGAAAAAGGTGTACAATGACTCATTAGACACTGGGATGATAATGACAACCCTATGAATGATGATAGACTCAGCTGAATAATGACATGGACCGACATTTTGACAACTTTAGAAGGAGTTAAAGCAAACCCTAGACCTAATGCCTAGTGACCAAATTTTGCTTGAAAACTCTTTGAAATGACAAAATTTGACCTTGACACTCTGAGATCACTTTGTAAGAGCATATTTGATCACTGGAGGAAGGCTGGAAAGACTGACACTAACATTGGCTCCAATGGGGATGGTAGCTCCTTGGAGGTGCCAAGAACCGCAGACCTCTGGGAGAGCAGACCAGTGCTTTCAACCATTGGGCGATGGAGTCATTATTTCGGCAAACGACACAAGACTTTGACTCATTTATTGAATGATAACTTGACTGAAAACTGACTGAAACTTAACTAAAGCTTGACTCAAACCGACTCGATGGCAAACTGAAATAACTTGAAAAACTCACTCAACAGACCAAACACAAATGACTCATGACTGACTTAACTAAAACAAGAACTTACAAAGCTTATTGAAGGGCAGCAGTGCATCAAGATTTGAAATCATGATGACAACCACCTGTGTTTCTTACAAAACAATATACCATCAAACTATTTCAAAATGCCAATGCAACCAATCAAGCAGATGCCTTCTTGATTGATTCTCCTGATTAGATCTTCTGGTCAACAATACAAACCTAACACTGGGCATCCAAAAACATAGTTGACCATGGCTGCAACAACACACTGTAATAAACACTTTCACTGCTGGCTGCAACAAACTTGCTAGAGGATCGTGAAAAACATGAAGATTTTCCATTGCCACTTCCTACTGAAAGATCAAAGTGTCCTTTGTTTCAAATTCTGATCTGCCTTCATCATGTGCTTCGGTAAAAGTATGCTCATGGGCTTCAAAAAACTCTGAACAAATGGATGAGCAGATCTCTTCTTGGAAAAACATTTCAGCACATGAAACATATGAAGAATCTGAAAGGTAATCCTGTATGGTCTGATCTTCTATGGTGTGAATGTGTTGTAGGTCATCTTCATATGATATCACAACCAAATTATCAAGTTCCTTATTACATTCTTCAATATTATCAAGCACAGTATTATCATTTACATCGTCTGCCATAAATTCACTCAATGGAACTTTTTTACTTGCTTGAGCAAAGATCTCATCTTGTTGTTCATGAACATCTTAATCCAAAACTATGTCTATGATCTCAACAGTAGAGTTCTCTTTGATGGGCTTCAACACAAGATATTCCTGGTCATCATAATCTAAATGTTGTTCTGAAGTAGCTGTCCTAACATTATCACATTCTACAATCTGGTCTTCTTCTGTGGGCAGATCTGAAACAAGCTCTTCTCTTTCATCATCTTCCACTGTATGACCATCTTCAGCCTGCTGATCTTGATTCTGCTGCAAAATGTCCTGATCATCTTGATGGAAATTCTCTAAGTTTTCTTTATGCTGCTGAAACGGATTTTCATACAGAGCCTCCATGATCTCAACATCCATAAAATTATCATCTTCATAATATGTCTCAAGGCTTTCAATAAAACTATAAGCATGCTTGCAACAGTCTTGAACTAAATTTAATGATGGATAAGATGCTTGATATCTTTCAATGAACATAGCATGAAAATCCTTTAAACAGTAAATACAAGAAGGCGGCAAACTTTCATACCATGATTGGGCTTCACCTTCCAGAGTGGCCAGGAATATCTTCATTAAGCAATCTTCAGGAAAATCCACCTTCAACTTGCGAATATGCATATGAAATCTAACCAGATGTAGAGCAGCATCCTTCTTACCATCATCATTAAATATAGGCAGATTCCTTGACCAATCTACCTTTGGAATTTTATTTGGAAAACCAAGTATGTGATCTCGGCTCAAGGGAGCATATCTTCTTGTGATTCGATCCATCTTGAAAAGCTCACAGCTACTGATCTCTCTGCAGTGAAGTCACCATGAAGCATTGATCTCTGGAGTTTTCAGTGAAGGAGTCGCCAGTGAATGATTTCAGCCTTTCAAGTGTCTGATCGTTGTCCACTATCAACAATCAGATCTGAACTTGATACATGTACTGGGGTAAAATGCAAATGAAGTGTTGTATCCACAAGCTCACAGAGATTGACTGAAGCAGCGTTTATCTACTTCCGCTAATGCAAAGCAAAAGCGTTTCGAAGGCTACCTGGCATAACTTCAGGCTCCGTCTAAGGCTTATGAAACAAACACATCAATCCACAAACAAGTTTGTTCTCCCCAGTATGGTCGCCAATATGTTAGCGCTTGAAATTTCACCTCAGGTTGAGAAAGGTAAACCTCAAGGCAACATCAAACCACTTAGCCTCGTAGCTAGCCCTACGGGGCTGGAGAGGGATCTCTCTGGTCTATCTTGGTGAAATCTTCAATGGATGAGATGACCAATAGGGTAACACTGATTTTAGGCTAGTAAACTGATCAAAAAGGTTGATTTTGGGTTTTTAGGTTTTTGGTGGCAAATTGAGGGGATGGCAATTTTGGGTGCGGGGATTGGACACAGTTTCTGCAGGGGGTTCTTTGGGGCGAGGTAGGAGATAATATTGATGCCTTTGATTGAGGTGGATGGTCAGGAATGACAGGTGAGGAGCTAAGGAGAGCAAACAATAACTTTGAATTCTCCTTAAACAGTAGAAAACATTGAAATTAAACAAACTTAAAAGCAGAGCATGACAATCATGAATTCTTACTTTAACACTTCGTTTGCTTAATGTGCAGAAGGAAAAGAAAGGAAATGATTCACATAACACACTTACAAGTACATAGAGAAACACACCATCAATACATGTAACCACAAGAATCCCAAAAAGGACTGCAAAACCCTGGTCTTCCTTAGCCAAAAATTGCAGAGATATAGTGAATAATACAATGATAACTTATCCCTCAAGAGTCCAACCATGAAAATGAGCAAGAAAGTACATAATATAGATCATCTAACCTCTTTCCCTGCCTCCATGGGTCGATCTCACTATCCTAGGAGCTGTTTCAACCACTTCTAAACTAAGCACTACAAACTAGGCAGTCAAAACAACTTGCCTCTATAAGCTAGGAAACCAATCCATTCATTTAATTTTCACCTTTTTCATGAATGAATCTTCTAGAAGAGGTACATAAGAGTAAAAGTGTCATAAAAGTACATTAATTACATCAAAGAGGATAATAATCCACCCCAAAAAGTCAAACTGCGTTTTTCTGAGCTGTACACTGAAATTTGGAGAAGTTTGCCTGACGGGTCGCGTGCCTCTGCCTGACGGCGCCTTTGGGACCACATTTTGGGCACTTCCCGGTGCCCAAATTGAGCAAGAGTAGGCTTGTTGGAAATTTCTGTGAGTCTACTTTCCAACCCCAACTGGAATTTCTGAATTTGGTGGTCATTTGCCCCTCCAAAATTGCAATCTCCCAAGACTGCTTTATGTGTCTCAAAAATGTGGCAGAAAGTCATTTTTTGCTCCTTTTTTTACTTTCTGGAGGCCCAAAACTTCATAAAATCTCAAGTCCATTGATGAGCATATGTAACTTCTCATGAAAAATCTGGAAATGGTGAGTTTTTGCAAAATGGAGTTGCCGGGATGAAGGGTCGCGCAGGGGGTGAGACCCGTTAATGGACAAAAACCTATAAATTGCCTGAAAAACCAAAATTTACCCAAAATGCTCAAAATTTCTTGGGATTTGTGTTGTGTCTAGGCTATTTAGTGCCTTGGTCCTTCAATGAAACCTCGGCCAAGATATGGAGGGGATCGGGCCTCTTTCTCCTTTTTTGTGCCTTGGCCAACCTCCTTGGATCCGGCGATTGTAATTTTGACATTTCTCTAAAACCATGACACCTGTGCAAAAAGTGAAGGAGGTTTTTCTTATTTGGCATGTTTTGGACAAAAACCTCTCTCAGTTTTGCAAAATTCATCTTTGATTTCTCTGAAACATCATTTGAGTGCGACTTGTCCCGATGTGTGAAACAAGGAATTTTGTCGAAATGGAGCAAAATGAAGGGGATAGGGGGCTTCTAAATTCTTGGGGAAATTTTTGGGAGTGGGGAGGGATGTTAGGAAGCAGGGGAAAGTGGAATCTCAGAGATTGAGTGAGGGGAAGGGGTCCAAAAGGGCAAAACACAGGCCCAACCTAGAAAATTGGCAGGTTGTAGCTAGAAACTAGGGTTTGTGCAAAAATGAGGATTTTGGCAGATCTAAGGGATGGGAAGTGTTTTATAAGGTGATTTAAGGATAGGGGAAGGTGTATGAACATCAGGATACAATTTTTGCTAATGATTTGACCATCCAAGAGAAATTGGCTTTCAAAACCCTAGGAGAGGGAAATGACCTTGCCAAGGCACAACTGAAGCATGAACAAGGTGTACAATGACTCATTAGACACTGAGATGATAATGAAAACCCTATGAATGATGATAGACTCAGCTGAATAATGACATGGACCGACATTTTGACAACTTTAGAAGGAGTTAAAGCAAACCCTAGACCTAATGCCTAGTGACCAAATTTTGCTTGAAACTCTTTGAAATGACAAAATTTGACCTTGACACTCTGAGATCACTTTGTAAGAGCATATTTGATCACTGGAGGAAGGTTGGAAAGACTGACACTAACACATACCATAGCCTTCTCTCAAGACTATCACAAATTCTTCTAGTTTTCTAAACAATAACTAGGGAAAATCGACAAAGCCCTAACAACCAAGAAGATCTAGTGTGCGAGAATCACTCTAACACATCCTTCAAAATAAATATGTACTCTCCTCATCTTCTTCACAATTCCAACCTATGGTTTTATCATAAAACCCTAATTTTCAATCTCCAAGGGACAAACCCTAGCCCTAAACCTCTAAAATGATCCAAGATACTCCAAGAATACTAGGAAACCCTAATGAATTTAGAGAGAGAGAGAGAGAAGCTTGTGTGCACTCTTTTATGGGTCAGATTTCATCACAAGAGTGAATATGTGTGATTCTCCCACTTGTTGTTTTCTTTCCATAGGGGGCCACAAGAGAGCTTAGTCATTTATCCAGCCTTGCAACACCCATTGTTTCTCTACACCAAGAGAACTTCTCAGAGCTCACAGATTTTGTCAATGCATCTGCAATATTCTTCAAAGTGTCCACCTTTACCAGCAGCACCTTTTTGTCTTCTATCATATCCCTCACAAAGTGATACTGAACATCAATGTACTTTGTCTTTGAATGATATGCAGGGTTCCTTGCCAATAAAATTGCACTTTGGTTGTCAAAGTCTATCCTTATAGCTCCTTGTACTAACCCCATACTTGAACACAATCTTTGCAACCAAACCGCTTCCTTGCTTGCATGAGTGGTTGCAATGTATTCTGCCTCTGTAGTTGATAGTGCCACTACAAATTGTTTCTTACTCATCCAACTGACTGCACCTCCAAATAGGTTAAACACATACTCACTTGTAGATCTTCTCTGATCCAGATCTCTAGCCCAGTCCGCATCAACAAAGCCACGGATATCTAAAACTCTATCCAATCCTGGTCTTCCTTGGTAGCACAAACCATAATCACTAGTGCCAGCAAATACCTGAAAACTTGTTTCACTGTTGTCCAATGATCCTTCCCTGGTTTTGACATAAACCTACTCAATACTTCCACTGCATGAGCAATGTCTGGTCTAGTACAGACCATCGCATACATCAGGAAACTGACTACACTTGCATATGGAACACGGTACATGTCCTCTTCCTCTTCTTGTGTCTTGGGACACTGTTCAGCAGATAACTTTACACCTACATGAATAGGAACCTTCACCGGTTTACTATGCTGCATAGTAAACCTCTGCAATATTGTCTCGACATACTTCCTCTGGTTTAACCAAAGATTCCTCCCTATCCGATCTTTTTAATTTCCATGCCCAAAATATAGTTTGCAGCACAAAGACCTTTCATGTCGAATTTGGAGGACAAATGGGTCTTCAAATCTTGGATAATTTCCAACCAGCAACATATCATCCACATAGAAAACTAGATAAATAACACGGTCACCAATTAATTTAAAATACACACAGTGATCTGCTTTGCTTCTGGCAAAGCCAAGTCCCCATATAAATGTATCAAATTTCTGATTCCACATCCTTGGTGACTGTTTTAACCCATACAAAGACTTCTTTAACTTGCATACCAGTTCTTTCTTACCCTTCACTGCAAAGCCTTCAGGTTGCTTCATGTATATCTCCTCTTCCAGATCCCCATGAATAAATATTGTCTTCACATCCATCTGTTCTACCTCAAAATCAAAAGTAGTAACAACAGATAAAAGTAATCTAATAGAAGTTAACTTGGCAACAGAAAATATCACCAAAATCAATTCCCGACACTTGGGAATAATCTTTTGCTACCAACCGAGCTTTTTATTTCTCCACCTTTCCTTCTACATTTGTCTTCTTCTTGAACACCCATTTGCTACCAATGGGTTTCCTTCCAGCCGGTAACTCCACCAGATCCCAAGCCTCATTTTTGTGAAAAGGTGTCATTTCATCAACCATGGCCTCTTTCCAGAGTTTTCTATCCTCTGAATCCACTGCTTCCTTCACAGTTCTAGGATCATCATCAATAATAGATAAAGCAAAAGTTGAACAGAAAGCAAATGGACTATACCTTTCTGGTTGCCTTCTTTCTTGAACTGATCTTCTCACACCCGGAGTTTGTGGCTCTTCATCTTATGATTCCTCCTCTGTTGTAGAGTCTGATTCTTCCTCCTTTAGCTCAAACTCCATCTTCTCAGGTTCCTTTAGTTGGACTTCATGTTTAATAACATCTTTCACCTCTCTGAACACCACATCTCGACTATACACAACCTTCTTTGTTATTGGGTTCCAAAGCTTATAACCCTTTAAACCATCCTTATACCCAATAAAGATGCACTTTTCAGATTTACTATCCAACTTGGTTCGTTTCTCCTTTGGAACATGTACATTGCATCACATCCAAATACCCTCAGATGTGAAAGAGAGGGTTTCTTACCAATCCATACCTCTTGTGGAGTCTTATCCTCCAACACTGATGAAGGTGATCTATTGACCGAGTAACATGTTGTCTCCACCGCCTCTGCCCAGAATTCTTGTCCTAAACCGGCACCACTGAGCATGTTTCTTGCCCTTTCCATCAACTTCTTGTTCATTCTTTTTGCAACTCCATTTTGCTGAGGTGTATATGGAGTAGTCTTCTGTCGTGCTATATCACACTTCTTACAAAATTCTTCAAATTTCTTACTACAAAACTCTCCACCGTTATTTGTCCTCAGCACCTTTATCTTCTTCTCTGTCTGGTTTTCCACCAGAACCTTAAATTCTTTAAACCTGTCAAAGACTTCAGATTTCTTCTTAAGAAAATATATCCATGTATTCCTTGAGAAGTCATCTATAAATGATACATAGTACATAGACTTACCCTGTTATGAAATCAGCTCACAAAAAGATAGAAAAGAGAGATCCACGCCTTAGAATTCAGCCTCTTCGAGGGGGAAACCTCCTTTACATTACATAAATGAACAATTCTTGGATGATACAAATGACAAAACCTCCTTTCTATATATAGGAGTCTAAGGAGTCACAATATAATCCAGCCGACCTAACAATAATAATATAAAGCCACAAAAATAACAATAGAGGGATTCTATGGGGCACATAAATAACAATATGGGGGTAATAGGGGCACAACAATATAAATAAGGGGTATAACTACAATAGTAATGGGGTAATCACTAGTATTATAGGGACCCAACATGCCCCTCTCCTTCAAAAAAGTGTTGTCCTCAACGCTTGAGTAGTTCTGGATACTTCTGCATAAAATTCTCATCCTCCCATGTGGAATCTTCAGCGGATAAGTTCTTCCACTTGATAAGATACTCTGAAATTGATCGATTTCGTAGCTGTCGAGTTCTTGTTTCTGTGACTGCTTCCGGTTCCAATATAATTTTTCCTTCCTCGTCAAGTTCTGGCAATATTGTTTGAATTGGGAGCTTGTCACCTATAACCTTCTTTAAACATGAAACATGGAAAACTGGGTGCAATCGAGAAGCTGCAGGAAGCTCCAATTTGTATGCCATAGTACCAATCTTTTGCAACACCTTGTACGGACCATAATACTTTGGTGATAATTTATTATCCTTCTTAGCTTGCTTTAGGGACATTTGCTTATATGGTTGTAGCCGTAGGAATACCCAATCACCTACATCAAAACTTCTTTCACTGCGATGTTGATCTGCCTGTTGTTTCATTCTATTTTGTGCCAACACGAGGTTATCCTTTAAGAGTTGGAGGACTTGTTGTTGATGTTCGATGTGATGTTCCACTGCCTGAACCTTAGAATTTTCTCTTAAATATGATGTGATGGATGGTGGTTGATACCCATAAAGTGCCATAAATGGGGTCATTTTTGTTGCTGTATGGAAGGAAGTGTTATACCACCATTCAGCCAGAGGCAACCATTTGACCCATTGTGTCTGTTTATCAGATACAAAGCAACGAAGATATCCTTCCAAACATTTGTTTACTATCTCAGTTTGCCCATCAGATTGAGGATGATAAGATGAGCTATGAGCTAACTGAGTACCAAGACAAGAAAATAATTCTGTCCAAAAATTTCCAGTGAAAATGGGATCTCTGTCACTTACAATAATCTTTGGGTTTCCATGTAGCTTTTGAATTGTTTCCATAAATGCAGTAGAAACTGTACTGGCTTTAAATGGATGTGATAATGCACAAAAGTGTGCATACTTGGTAAGTCTGTCAACTACCACCATGATGACACTCTTTCCCTCAGACTTGGGTAAACCTGTGATAAAATCCATTGAAACCTCCTCCCAACGTTGGCTTGGAATGGATAAAGGTTGTAATAGACCCGGTGTCTTAATTGTTTCAACTTTATTTTGCTGGCAAACCAAACATTCCGCCACAAACTTTTGAATATCTGATTTAAGGCCATCCCAAAAAAATTCCTTCTTAACCCTGTGGTAAGTTTTTAAAAATCCTGAGTGCCCTCCTAAGGGAGAAGTGTGCAATTCCATAAGAATCTTTTGTTTTAGCTGGGAATTCTTACAGAGGTATAAGCGATCTTTGTACCATAACGAATCATTTTGCCAGCTAAATGTATCAGAAGTACTGGAATCTTGTTGTAGCTTTCGAATAAGTGCCCACACTTCTTCGTCATTCTTCCATTCCTCCCTTGCTTCGTTTATCCAATCTGGTTGGATAATAGAAATGGCACACAACAATGCTTCCACATCCTCATCCTTTCTTGAGAGTGCATCTGCCACCACATTTTGCTTCCCTTTTTTGTAGATGATTTCAAAGTCATAACCCAACATCTTTGTGACCCACTTTTGTTGCTCTTCAGAGGATAATCTTTGTTCTAAAAAGTATTTAAGGCTATCATGATCCGTTTTTACCTTGAAGTGTCTTCCCATTAGGTAGGGTCGCCATTTCTTAAGTGCATGGAGTATTGCCAACATTTCCTTCTCATAAATAGCTTTGCTTAAAAACTTTCCCTTGATTGGACGACTTTCAAAAGCAATGGGTCTTTCATCTTGCATTAGAACAGCACCAATTCCATTTCCTGAAGCATCACATTCCACAATAAAGGTTTTTGTGAAGTCCGTGTAGCTAAGACCGGTGCTTGGCACATTGCCTCTTTAAGATGTTCAAAGGCCTTTGTTGCTTCCGGAGTCCATGAAAATGAATCTTTCTTCAATAATGTTGTTAGAGGTGCTGCTATTCTCCCATAATTCTTAACAAACTTGCGATAATACCCTGTCAACCCAAGAAATCCTCGCAGATGCTTTATGGATGTGGGGATTTTCCATTCCTTAATGGCTTTAATTTTGCTAGGGTCTACCTTAACTCCTTCATGAGATACAATATGACCCAAATATTCCACCTCCTGGACTCCAAAGAAACATTTGGATCTTTTTGCATATAATTGTTTCTCCTCCAATAGTTGTAGCACCCTGTCAACATGTTCAACATGATCCTTCCAAGACTTGTTGTAGATTAGTATATCATCAAAAAATACTAACACAAATTTTCTAAGGAATGGTTTGAAAATTGAATTCATCAAACCTTGAAATGTTGAAGGTGCATTGGTAAGGCCAAAAGGCATGACCAAAAATTCATAATGACCCTCATGAGTTCTAAATGCCGTTTTCGGAATGTCTTCAATCTTCATTCTGATTTGATGATATCCCGAACGAAGATCCAACTTGGTGAAGTAAATTGATCCATGCAATTCATCCAGTAATTCATCAATAACAGGAATGGGGAACTTATCTTTAATAGTGAGCTTGTTGAGCTCCCTATAATCCGGACACATGCGCCATGATCCATCCTTCTTGTGCACCAATACTACTGGAGCTGAGAAAGAACTTTGACTCGGTTGAATTATACCAGCCTCTAGCATTTCTGCAACCATACGTTCAATTTCACTTTTTTGGACATAGGGATATCTGTACGGCCTGATGTTTGGAGGAACACTTCCTGGAATCAGATGAATAGCATGATCATGATCACGCATAGGTGGGAGACCTTTGGGAGTCTCAAATACCTTGGAATGATTGTCCAGGACTTTTTGGAGATCTGGAGAAATAGATGATTCCAATGTGGAAACATCTAGCGAACATAATTGTGCAATTACACCTCTTTGCTCCTTTTTTAGAAGCTTTATCATGCCATTAGAGCTGATTATCTTTCCTGGTTTCCCTGCAATACCCCTTAATTCAACTTCCTTTCCTTCCGTAGAAAATTTGATGAAAAGTTCTTGAAAATTAAAAGCTATTGTACCCAAGGATTGTAGCCATTGGACTCCTAGTACAACATCAGCACCTCCCATTGGAATGGAAAGCATTGGGCTAGTCAATACATATTCTCCCATGGATAGCTTGATATTATGGCACTTTCCAGAGCAATTTATTGTTCCTCCATTTGCAATCATCACTTGACACTCTGGTGCTGGATATAGGAAGCAATTCAATTCTTTTGCTACCCTACAATGAATAAAATTGTGGGTGCTTCCTGAATCAATCAACACTATTACCTTTTTCTTCTTGATTTGTCCTTCTATCTTGATGGTTTGAGGAGTGGTAATTCCCGCCAATGCATTACAAGATATGGTCGAATTTATTTGTTCTTCATCTAGGCTTTGTTCCTGGAGTATATCTTCTTCTTTTGACCTTTCTTGCTCCTTTCTTCTTCTTCTTCTTCTCTTCACAATCTATGTAGAATAATTTCTTCTCAGCACACTTATGACCTTTAGTGTATTTGCTATCACAACTGTAACAAAGCCCTTTTGCTCTTTTTTCTTCCAATTGTTGTGGTGTCAACCTTATAGGTTGTGGAAGACTAGGGGCAACAACACTTCCGTCTTTATAGTTGTGAGTGGTATGCTTCCTGTTTGCCATAATTTTGCTTTCCATTTTTCTTGCTAACCTGAATGCCTTCTCTAATGAATCAGGTTCCCAAAGGCGAACATCATGTTGGATATTATCCTTTAAAGACCCTATGAACACATCAATCCTATGCTCCTCTGGAATATCTTTTACCCTTATGTTCAATTTTTGGAACTCCTCAATGTGCTCCATTATTGAACCCTTTTGTTTGAGACTTATCAATTGGCTAAAAAAAGTGTTGCTTTTTGTATCTTCATAATGTGCTATCAATTCTTCCGTAAAAATTGCCCAAGTGATAAATTGTTTACGAGAGCAAAGCCATTGATACCATACAAACTGATTTGGTTCCAAATATACAATTGCCATACGTACCTTTTGTGTGTTTTGCACATTATTGAGATCGAAGAATTGCTCCATCTGTAATATCCATGTGGCGGGATCCTTGCCATCAAACTTCCTCATATCGATTTTTGGAATATGGTGATTCTTCGATCCAACATTAGCATCTATGGAATCATGATTAACATTTCTTTTGTTCTCATCATGAGTTTCCTTTACTACCTTTTCACCATTAGTGACCCTTTCTTGTAGCAACTTCTTCAATTCTTCCATGTCTGTCTTCAAATCTATCTTCAAATCTGCCATCGAATCCTCCATATTAGCTTCCATGCCCTTTATCTTAGATTCCACACCATTTATCTTAGATTCCACGCCACTTATCTTAGCTTCTGTTAGCTTTTGTGAGCGTGACATTTGTTGCACTTGTTCTTGTAATTTTGATATATCATGTAGCATTTCTTCCTCTTCTTCATGAGTCATGCTAGAGCTTTCAGGTTCCTTACTAGGTGTTTGCATTTTCTTTCCTCGGGGCATCAGTTACCGATAATAATGCTTTACTATGCCCTTTGAATTCCGTTAAACCAAGCTTACACAAAAATTTTAAAAAAAACTACACACCTTTTTTCACTTTATAGAAGCCTGATATTGAATCTGATGTATCTCTGTAATTTCTGTAATTTCTAATCATCCAGTTATGGAATTGCTACCTGTAGTAGCCTTCTGTGTCCTCTTTCCAATGCCACAAGTCTGAGCCAAATTGGATTCTCCAAGGAAGAGTTATGTGAAATCTCCCACAGTGACTTGCTTTTAGACGGGTTCAGTAGAGCGAACTTGTACGACGTGCCACGAGTCACTGTTTCAACCTTTGAATCTGAAACACACACACAAGAAACTACAGTCCGTCCTCTTTCTTTACCTTCTTACGAAATTTCAATCTGATCCCCAGAGAGAAAGTTATGACGATTTTCCCCAGGTCACCTGTTTTGAATGTAATTCAGGAGTCTGCAAAAAGACCAACTTCCTCAGATCATATCTCCGCAAATATCACGCAAAAAGCTCTGAAATTCGGACCCAAGGTTCAGCGTGATTTCTTCTCAAATGGGTTTTTTTTGCGACTTCTGAAACGTCACAGAAAAAAAGTTATAGCGAAAATTCCACGATGACCTGTTTGGAGCAGCGAAACCCTAGAATCCAAAGCTCTGATACCAAATGTTATGAAACCAGCTCACAAAAAGATAGAAAAGAGAGATCCACGCCTTAGAATTCAGCCTCTTCGAGGGGGAACCTCCTTTACATTACATAAATGAACAATTCTTGGATGATACAAATGACAAAACCTCCTTTCTATATATAGGAGTCTAAGGAGTCACAATATAATCCAGCCGACCTAACAATAATAATATAAAGCCACAAAAATAACAATAGAGGGATTCTATGGGGCACAGAAATAACAATATGGGGGTAATAGGGGCACAACAATATAAATAAGGGGTATAACTACAATAGTAATGGGGTAATCACTAGTATTATAGGGACCCAACATACCCAGTGATGGAACCTTCACAGGTACAAACACATCACTGTGCACAAGCTCTAATATCTGTTTCGCCCTTTTACCACCAGAGGGGAAACTCACCCGATTCTGCTTCCCATATACACAATTTTCACAGAAATCAAAATCTAGAGAGCTATTACTCATACCTTCTACCATACCTTTACCATGAAGTATTCAAAGGCCCTTCTCTCCAATATGTCCAAGCCTTTGATGCCACAGCATGGTTTTCTCTCCATAGACCACTAGATTTTATGCTCCACTTTCAGGGACCACAATACGGATGCACCCATCAACAACATTTCTACCTTGCAGCTTGTATAGAGTTCCAATTCGAACTCCCTGCGTCAATACCAGTGCTCCCTGATCCATCTTGTAGGTATCCTTCTCGAACACTGTTTTTACACCTGCATCATCCAGCTTGCTTACAGAAATTAGATTTCTGGCCAATGCAGGAATATGTAGGACACCCGGAAGTGTTCTAACCCTTCCACCTTGCAACTTCAACTTTACTTTTTTGCGACCAACGATTCTAGCCTTCCTATCATCCCCTAAGAAGACATCACCACCATCATATTTCTCATACTCTCAGAACCACTCTCTATGGGGAGTGAAGTGAAAGGATGCACCTGAGTCAATCGACCATGCCTCATGATCTATATGTGTACTTGAAGAAGCCAAGTACACATCCCCACCTTCATCTGAGGTGGTTTTTGTCTCTGCAGAAGGAGCATCATCAGATCCCTTTCCTTTGTCAGGAGATTTAGATTTACATTCCCTTTGTAGTGCTCTTCCTTTCCGCATTTCCAGCACACCACCTTTACAGGTTTTCCTAGAGATTTAGATCTCCCTCTAGATTTAGGTCTCCCACTCGATGACTTATTTTTGTTTCTGTTCTAGGACCGTCCTCGTACAGACAAGGCATCACCATTCTGGCTCTCCATATTTTTCCGTCTCATATCCTCCATCAGCAAGGATGAGACTATTCCATCAAACTGCAAGGCAGTTTCATTGCTACATAATACCAAACTATCCCATGAATCTGGTAGAGAACACAACAAACTAATGCACTTATCTTCATCTAAAATTTTGATATCAACATACGATAATTGACTTACCACAGTAGTAAATGCATTCAGATGCTCTGTCACCAAGTCTCCATCTTCATCCTTAGGTTATACAATTTTTTTCGTAGGAACAGTTTATTCATCAGAGACTTAGATTGGTACAAAGTCCCTAACTTGTCCCACAAAGCCTTCATCGTAGCTTCCCCTGATACATTCAACAATACTGTATCTGAGACACACAATTGTATTGTGCTCTTTGCCTTTCGATCCAACTTCTTCCATTCTTCATTGGACACTCTTGTTGGTTTAGTACTCAGATCTACCACGATCCATTGATCTTTATCCACCAACAGATCCTCCATCTTGAGTTTCCACAACTCAAAACTTTGATCATTAAATTTCTCGATCTCTATCTTTCCACTACTCATCATCTTCTTTCACCACTAGAATCGATCTCACAGATCTCCCACTGAACAGGGTCTACCACAGGCCCGAGCGAAACCCCTCAACAACAAAGGCGTCCCCTTGAAGCCAAAACAACTCTAATACCAAATGTAGGTTTTAACCTCGTACTGAAATTACCTACATACGAATTCTAAAACACAGAAAATAAACAATGCGAGAGCATAACACATAAAACACATATACACAGAGATTTCCCCCTGGATCCCAAAACCGGGACTACCAGCTTGATTTTTCATTACGTTCCTTTTGACGTTACAATACATATTTATGCATGCTGAAGCATCCAATACCATGGACCGAAAACCATCGCGTCCAAAACCATGTGCGAAAAACATGCACAAAACCATAGGTAGGTCCGCCCAACCTAATATAGGGTCCAAAACCAAAATTCCTGGGGCACTGCGCCGGACCCCATAGAGTGGGGTTACTTGCACCCATCAAACCCCCTATGACCCCACCACGCCCCCCCCCCCCCCGCTATGCAATTGGCGCAACGAAGGGGGGGGCTCCGCCCCCCTTCTAACCCCCCGGTTAACTATGTGGGCTAGTCGTGGAAAGAATATAACACAACCCAACAAGCATTAGTATGAAAACAATCAATCAGTCCCTTAGAGTCTTTGCTTAGATGTCAAATCACTTAACAATTTTCATTTTACTTATGCTAAATCAACAAGATCTATATGGCTATAAATAGCAAGCATAAAGAATGTATATAGCTAAAAACCAAATATAAAAATTGCATAAGGTTTGGATATATGGAAACTTCATTAATATGCTCAAGATGAAGTACATGTTCATTATGGCCTTCTCTCAAGACTATCACAAATTCTTCTAGTTCTCTAAACAATAACTAGGGAAAATCGACAAAGCCCTAACAACCAAGAAGATCTAGTGTGTGAGAATCACTCTAACACATCCTTCAAAATAAAGATGTACTCTCCTCCTCTTCTTCACAATTCCAACCTATGGTTTTATCACAAAACCCTAATTTTCAATCTCCAAGGGACAAACCCTAGCCCTAAACCTCTAAAATGATCCAAGATACTCCAAGAATACTAGGAAACCCTAATGAATTTAGAGAGAGAGAGAGAGAAGCTTGTGTGCACTCTTCTATGGTCAGATTTCATCACAAGAGTGAATATGTGTGAATGGACATGTATGAATGGAAAATGTCTCTCCTTCCTCTATTTATATAATAAGCGAGGGAGGTCAACATTATGATGTGGGCCTTAGCCCCTACAAGCAATCTATAATGAGCATTTGTGGATGAACATAAGTTAGATGCTATGCTCTAAAGTACATTTGTCATGCTCCAAGGTGATGTCACACACAATAATGACTCTAAGGTGATGTAGTTATCCAAGGGATGTTTAAAATCCTCCATCATAAGCCTCCATGGATTTCATCATCCCTTCTAAACAATGTACTCCATGGAATTAGCTACCATTGCAAGGAAACTTTCAAATCCCCGAGCATTTGCAAGTTGTCTCTAATCCTCCAAGTAGGTATCCAAGTTGCAGCATGCCAACAATGGCCCATTGCACTCCTCCACGCTACACGATGCTCCTTGTCCCATGTAGGGTGATCTTCAATCAAGTGGATCCTCCATGGGGCCCCAATGAAAGGAATCCACCAAATCATCTTGAGAACTCAAAGGCTTAAAGGAAGAACACTAAGCCATAATACTCGGAAGTAAATCATCCATTAAGCAAGTTAATTAATTGTGAAAATCTATCAAGGATTGTCTTCCATGTGCCAACCCATCTCATACCATCTAGAGGATGAACATACACCTTGTGCCCTAAATGTCATGAAGCACCCCAAGCATGGTGTAACCACTTTTAAAGTAACCCAAAATTTAATAAAGGATGGAACTATAATGATAATACCGCACTCCCTTTTGGTGAAAAGTATTACCATCCATAGTTCAATACTCATGAAGAACAATGCTATATATTAAATAATACAACTAGGGAAAAGATTGATAGTGTTAAGCACTCTTATATGGTCCACATTAGTATCATTATAATATATGTTAGATTTTGGAGAAGTCATAATTTTATTGGTGGAGATTTTAAAAATTGGATTTTTTTTTAATATGAGATGTAAACTTCCATGTTTTTGGTCCAACAATATTTTTTAAATACATTTTTTTATGAATCATATCGAATTTCAATCCATATATAATAATCATAGACTAAAGATCTATTATAGTAAACCTTTCTTAGTATCTTAAATCTTAAATAATGAAATTGTATACCAATACTTAATGCACATTGAGGCATGTATGTTGCTCTCATTTGTCAATAGACATCCAATATTCAATCAATGCTATTTAGTGTTAAATATGTATCCAAACTCTAATGCACAAATGTGCACAATAGGAAATATGTTAAGGGCTCCCCTTTGAATGTAAACATAGGATTACATATAGATGCTTTATGTTGCTACATGTTAAAAGTGCATTTCACTTTTTACTGGGTATTATCTCTTTACCTCCATAAATCTTTTATATCAATTTACATATTGGTGATCCTTATGATTAGAGTTTGCAATGATAATAGATAGGAGCATTTTTGTTTAGTGCACTCTCTTTCTATTGAACCATGTATTTACTAACAACCAATTATAATCAAGGTGGTGATCAATCATGATGCACAACAATGCTTGCATGAGTTATATGTTGAATCACATAGAATACAAGTGAAAAGAAGGAACTTTTACTCCATTAACATATGAAAAAATATCTTTTTCTTATGTGACTTATTATAATGTACCTTAATATTTGGTTTAATTTATATTTTCAAGATGTTTTCAATTTGTCATACTTGTTATATTTAAATATACTAGATGTGAGTTATTATGGAGATTTTATTTCAAATTGTGGAAGTAACTTCAACATTCGCATCTTGATCAATAGTTGAGTCTTGAGGGTTTCTATTTAAAAGAAAAGATAATTGGTGTTCCCTTTAACTCAAGTAAAGTGAAATTTATAGTAGTATTTTCACATATGGCTAATGTAACTATGCTACCACGACACCTACATTTGAGGAAGGAATCATTGTCTCGCAATTGTTCACTTGCCTTTTAATTATCTAGATCACATTAAATGGTTCCAACCACTCCATGAGTTATTCCATAATATAGCTAAGGAAATTGTGCTACTAGAGTACAATTGCATTTGAGGAAGTAATCGATTGTCTTACAATTTGTTACATGTCCTTTAATCTTTTAAATCACATTAAATGCTTTCATCCACTCCATGAGTTGTTCCAAAGTTTCCTTCATTTTCAATGACCCACACTTAGCTTGAACCCACTGCATATTGTGCCATAAACTATAATTCAATATTGCAAATCCATCATGTTTATCTACACCAGCACTGTATGCTACACCTTTGACTTTTCCAACTGTTATGGTAAACATAATCCTTAATTGATTCAAACTAATCATCTCCTATGTGAGATCACTCATGAAGTGCACTAAATCTATCCATTGATTGTTAAAATATTGTAATATTGCTTGATCATAAAAGGATCTTTAAATAAGCAGAAGATGCAGTATGAAAAGTTCGTCTTTCATTCTAAATTGATTAGGCATAATATGCTTATATGAAGGTGCCCCATTCTTCTCTCTATTCTCTATATTTTCTTGTCTTTCTTAGTTTCCTTGAATATGTTGATTTATTTATTCAAGATCTTCCCTTTGCATCTAATCCTTGTGGGCCTACATGTTTACATTAGCCAAGGGGGTAAATTTTTTTATTAACTTAAAATTTGTTATGATCTAATGCAAGTTGAACAAACTCAAATGAAGTTCACTGGCATGTTCTAAAAAATAGCATAAAATACTACTATTTGCTACAAGGGACTTCCATAATATTTTAGATTTTTGAATAAGCAAACTAATCCAAGTAGCTCAATGATTACTATGACCTTCCAAATATGTTCCAAGGATGAAATCATGCTTGTGATCCTACAAAAGAACTCACTTCAACCATTTAACCCAATCCTACAACAAGAAATCATCAATACTAAATGCAAAAATAGGAAAGACAAGAACAAGAGATGCATGTGAATAAGAAGTGAAAAGAAGAAAAGTAAATTACACCAAAGGGCTCTGAGGATCCTAGGATGTCCAAGCCTAAGGATACTCAAAGTCCTATGAAGGATACCAAGCTTTGGAAGCTAAAAATGGCACCAATCTTCATTGCTTGAATCAATCTAAGTACATCCCTGCTAGAAATGAAAGTGGAGCTGCAAAAATACAAGTTATCCCCACAAGAAGACTAATAAAAACCAACCTCTGGAGGTAAATTCGAATTGGTACTTATAAAAAATTATTAGGAATCATTCTCCATGAAAAGAGGAAGCTTTCCCCTACAAAATCCCTCAAATAGTGGATCTAGCTCCCCACACTAGGAATTTGCATTAAATGACAGGGAACACATTCCTAGATTTTCTCAATCATTGGAGCTCCAGAATTTGTGCATGATTTCATGATATCTTGTTGATTTATTGTCCAATATTGATCCTCATGTAGTAGGGAGAAAGTCCCTAAATTATCTCCTCCTCCAAATCTTCATAATCTGGCCAATATTCTCACAATATTCTACAAAAATAAATAATATTAGGCACAAATATGAAATCATCTCTAAACCTTCCTAATGAACATATTAAAGAAAAAAACATTATTAAGTGTAGAAGGAGAGGTTTAATATAGTCTTCATGTGCCTAAGAAAGGTTAGATGGGTCTTAATTTTTGTCTAATTTGGAGGCCCATCACTAAGATTCACACAACTGTTGATTTCATCTAGGACCTTTGATGAACCCCACCATGCAGCACCACTCAATAGCATGGCCTCTAATTACCTGGTCTAATGTGTGAACACCAGTTATTGAATTAAATTAAAATAATTAATGTTCCCTTGCATTAGTTTAGCCTTTCTCTTTGGATCCTAGGACTCTCTTCAAATCCTTCATCGTTTGGAATCACATTAGTTTCTGGGTCACTCCTTGGGTAGAACGTGTAATCCCCCTCCAAGACTTTGTGCATAATTGTCACTTCCTACTTGATACTTTTCAATCTCTTAGTGTGTTTATGTTCTAATATGGAACCTTTCTATGTATCTACCTTGGAACCATCAGGCTTTTCCCACATTACAAAAATGCCAATATATTATTGGGTGTGGATGAGAACTATCTCACTACTACATTGAGTATTAAAAAATGTCATTTATATGATGTTTACACATAGAATTATGGCCTTTCAAGATGATTATCGTAATTTAAGTTTATTCAAATTCAGCACAGTTTTGTAGACATCGCTATATCAATATTTTAAGTCAAGAACATTGGTAAATCCACATTTATTATTGTTGATTTTTCGACGTGTATTTTCCTATTATGTCTACCTAAAACATTGTTAAATTGGTGTTCCTAGGCATTGCTAAACTGATGGCAATGACCCATGCTCCACATTGGATGCCACTGGAATTTTGATGGTGGATGATTGTGATGATGTCTAAAATGTCAATATAGTGATGCCAAAGAAATAGGAACAATGTCCATGATGTCGATATACCCACATTATTTGGTACATTTTGTAATGCAATCCTTGTCCCACATCTTTCCGATTTTTCCCGATGGATGTCACTGCCAACAATGTGGAGTAGTGTTGCAAGTGATCTTCATTTCAAGGCTTTAAATAGCGATGATTCATGGTTGTAGTAGCCTGACATTGTTGATAAATCATTGATGTTGTTAAATAATTATAACCATGAATTATCGCCATTAGATTAAACTCAGCATTTCAAGCAACATTATTCTAGAGTCTTCGTATGTGAATACAAAGGGGGAAATTTAAAAATGTGAGATACAAATTGTAGCAAAATGCATAAGTAAATTTTACTTTCAACAGGGCACTTCTAGAGTGATTATGAAATGCAAGTAGAATCTTCGAGGCCTACCACTCATTTATTTACAAACATATTTGAACTTCCTTCATTCTCTAGTGGAGTTAGTGAAATAAAGATCCAAGTACAAACTCTCTTGTGAATGGAAGTGCTTATGTTCCATAAACACCTAATAAACAATATCTAAGAAAGTGCTTATATTCCAAAAACACATGATAAACAAAAACTAAGAAATACATGAGTTTGTAGTTGGTTCATTCACACTAGAGTTTGTACTTGGATCATTCTCTAGCAAACTTAGTTAGAGCATGATGCAAGTACAAACATGTTTGTAAATAAAGGTATGGTAGGACCTCTAGATTTTGTATTTCATAATCACTACAAAAAAATGCCAATGCTAAGTTGAAAGAAAAAATTTAGCAATTAAAGAAGAGGTGATTGGAAATGGTTGTTGTTGTCCTCATTGACTTTCACATACATCAATCTTTGTGGTTCTACTATTGAAATATGATTATGTAGCGAAGTTTGATTTTTGGTGTGCATTTCATTAAATTTCCTATACATTTTTTTTTGTTTTCATTGTAATTTAATTTTCCAAATCACATATATCAACAAAAAAATGCCCAATTAATTAGATTTCAATATGCCCTTTAAGTAAGCATACACACTCAATTAAATAATGTTAAAAATATTACCCCATAGTTGTTATAGATTTTCATTATCAATTTTGTATATCCATGTGTAAATGCAAGCTAAAAAGTTTATCCAAACAGCTAGATTAGATTTATGTATTTGTACCAATTTGCACAAGTTAATCTATAGTGCAAGAAATATTGGACAACTCATATAATTCAATTTTGGGAGAATCATTTGACAATCCTATGCCCTTAATGAAGAATTTTCTCTCTAATATCCATTGAGGGATTCCTTTAGAACATTTGAATGCACCTTTGTAATTATACTTTCTTCTAAATTCTAATAATCATAAGGGGATTGTAGTAAATATGCCATTGAACCCTTTTCTTAAAGTGAATAACACCATATCTAATATATATTGTTTGATTATGGGATAAGATTTATATAACTCTTCTCTTTAGCCTATAATTTCAACACCATTATCTATAGATAGTTTATAGAGTGAGGTTGGAAAACACTTCTCCCTATATAAATTTCATCACTTCCATAATACATTTTTCGATCATGGAAGATGGGGATACTAAACATTTTCATATAATAAATAACATTGTCACTACTATAAATTGAAAGATTGTACATAATGGCAGGTAATCTACCTCCTTAATAATATCCTTCTTAATATTAAGACGATACCTATTAATAAACCAAAAAGTGAATTTGAGAGAAGGAAATCTCTGAAAAGGTAGAATAGGATAGGTGGATGAGGTGTGGAGTAGCTCTAACCATCTCATACAAGTGAGAAATGTGATAATAATACAACTCCTCAAAACCCAATATAGGTTTACGAGTTTCACGGGTAGAATTGATCTAAAATAGGATAGGCTTGGGAGAAAAATTAATCACGATATTTTAACTCCCTGGGTGCAACACATTTTATTATACAAGTGGTTATGGATTCTGATTAAAATTTTCATTAATATTCTCTAATGATGGTTTATTAAGAAGTTGTCATTGTGTTAAGTATATTAATGAAGTGTTATGTAAACTTGACTCGAGGAAAGAGTCAAACAGTGGTGGTTTTTGGCATGTGGTTTAGTGTACCCATGGTTTTTTGCCAATGGATTTCATGTAATGGAGCCTTAAAATGATGGGAAGATATCTATTGTAATAGGCCAAGGGACATGCACAGTTAAGGCTCACTTGGCCAGATTGGATGGGTTTTAACCAAGGGACTAATGGAATTCCATTAGTAGGGTTTTTCCTAGAGTTGGGGTTTTTCTAGGGTAAACATGTCGTTATGTTTGATTTTTGTTGTTGTGTTAATTTTTCCTCTCAATAAATCTGGTTCTCTTCGATTATATTTTAATATGAAGGACATCAAATAGTAAATTAGGAAATTAGGGAGACATGAAATAAATTAATCTCCTTCAAATATAGGATAAGTTAACAAGTGTCGATGATACATTCAAACCATGAATAAGAGAAGTTTGACATAAAAATTAATGGTAAGAATTGGTAGGTCTACATGAAACACATTAAATATTCAAGTGGATATAATATCTTCTATCACTCATATTTGTTATTATTAAACTTCCAAATAGTACAAAGATCAAGAAAAAAATCCCACATTCATGTTTTCCTATCCACCTCAAAGAATGTGACCTTAATAAAACTTTCATTTGCTCTCTCTTGTTAACTTTATAAATAGGTCTACATTAAGGGTGTTGAATGTGAAAATTCCATCTATCACAACAACTGGAAAATATTTTCCTAATTGTTAATTTATTTAACAATTTATCTGCTACGATAACTATCAAATAATTCACACTGTGATCTTCACAAATAAACTGCTGAAGAAAAATGACGTTGGAAACTAAGAAAATCTAGCACATACACATAAAAATATATCACATTTATTTTTAGACAAATGTCCCCAGAAAATCCCAACTTGGAAAAAACGATGTAACAACTGAGGGTTTTTTTTTTTTTTTGTAAGCTTAGGTGGGACCTTCTCATTTTCGAGTTTTTACATGTTCGTTATTCACCCCATTTCCAGGGAGGGTAGCACAAGAATCGAACCCAAGATCTCCGGTTCGGTGAGACTTCATTGCCACTTGAGCTACCCCATGCGGACAACAACTGAGGGTTTTTAATATTATGCAACATTGATAATTTCTAAGTACAATAATCTAGATGTTGAATGTTGGTTATCCCGCAAACAAAATACTGGTAAAAATATCTAGAGGGTAATTACCCTCACTCCGAAAAATCCTTACACTCAACTGCTACTAAAAATCAAGCCGTCCAACGGGGCCTGCGCAGGCTTTGCGTCAAGTTGAAGCTACCTGCCAAACGTGTTGCTCGAATGATCTATTAATCAAGTCGTCTTGCTTGTTGTTGGATGGGAAAATGCTTCTCTGACACTCTAAAACCTTTGCTCGACCTCTGGAACGGAAAACTTCTTCCTTCCTCAACAAATTGAACTACCTTGTGAAGCTTATGCGTTGCCTCTATGCAACTTCTTGGAGAAATTTCAGCCTCTCTACAAATGTGCTCGCTAGATCTGGAAAACTTCCTCCATCTTCACTGTCTCTACCCCTCACTATTTTTGCATCCTTCTCTGGCTTTCCATAAACTGATGTTTCTCTCTAGAAATCGACCTGCCAAAGAAATCGAACCCCACAAGTGTATCCTCCACCTACCCATCGACTTCTTCTTATAATCCTCTTTGGAACACCAACAACCAAGATTAGAAATTAATAAAGGGCCCATATTAGTTCCCTGTCAATCCATGTGAGTTTCTAGAGATTTCTCACCTTATATCGATTAATATTGATTAATTAACCATATTCCCAAAGTTTAGACTATTAATCTAGGGTGTCATTGATGTCAATATTTGATCGTTGATATAGTAGTGACTAGATGGAAAATATTCTTGAAGATGCCATAAGATGACTACAACTCTTATTTAAGATGGTGAAGTGCCAATCACGCTATGACATGTCTACATGATAACTTATGTGGACCACACTTGATGAACATGATTGGAAGACTACTTTGGAACCTATGACATATCACTACATCACTATGACATACACTTGATAATGGAAGATTAGACGATGGTGAAGAAAGACTACATGTTGCATATGATGCTATTTATGACACTTATGAGCCTATGAGATTTGATGAAGAAACCTAGCAAAATGAAGCCATCCATGAAGAAGAAGTTCATCCAAGAATAATATAATTGTCCTCCATTTCTGCGCTAAATAACAACCAGTCACATTAGAAAACATTTTTCACCTCCTTAGAGGCAGAATCTCACCATGAGACCTAGACCATCTTATAGAGCATAATTTTTCCTTTCCAATGAACTATTATATGACTTGAAACTCCTAATATTTTAGGAGAAATTAATTTTTAAAGATTAAATTAATTCTATGCCTATTGAACCAACCTGTATTAAGACAATCCATGTCGGCTTGACCTAGAAGACATGACTATTCATTGTGAGGATGCAAAACGTGTATAAATAAGATGTTAGACCTTTTGTTTCAAGAACAAAAATTCGGTGAAAATTACAGACATGGAACTCAGACAAGACAAGACAGTGAAGATAGAACAAGTTCACATCTCGTGAACTATACGTTAAGGAATATATTCTTGTGGAAGACTACGGTTAAGAAGTTGATGACAACCGACTGTGTTAGGGTGGTGTTGAGGCCTCGAAAATCGCTGCAACAACATCGGGGATAACCACCCGGTCTGGACCTTAGTACAGCTCCTTTTCCGTTTGGAATAGTGGCTCCGACTAGGGATAATGGGACCAGCTTCCCAGAAATAGATAAACGGGATGGATGGATGATTATAAACTACGCTAGCGATGAGCGAATAACTAAAACTATTGACAAGAATATAATAACTATGATCTACCCCGGGGACTTATTGAGCTTTTAAAGTGCAGCGCTTGATGATCCTTATCTATAAACGGGCATATAGATGACTCCATTTGACAGACATGGACGTTATTCTATTCATGATTGCTATGCCTAAATAGTTAAGCAAAGTGATTAAGGTGATATTACCACACTTTATTACTTATATCATTGACATATACATTATTTAAAGAAAAGGCACATCATAAAACATCCAATAGTGGAAAGAATAAAGATCTGCTATTACAGCGCATGCATATAATCAGCAATAGCAAAAATAATCAAATAACAATTCACATAGCAGGAATGAATTCAGACATAGATAGAAATACCATATGAGCCGCTTTAACACTCCCAAATATCAATCGCTATTTGTAGTTCTTCCTTCAACGCAAAAACATCCTCAACAAAGACAATAGTGCACAATTGCATAAAGAAGCTTCCTTGTCAAATTAAGAACAACTGGTCTGGTTTCATAAAAGAATATTGACTGAAGCACAATAGTGCAAACTTCAGTCTTTTAAGTCTGTTACAAAACTTTACGACCCTTTCCAAAACAACGAAAGGGTCTATAAATACTAAACTAATCTAAATATCTAATAAACAGAAATCCTACTTAATTGGCATCAATAACTTTTTGATCCTATTTTTGGCCAGCGAGCTGGCAAGCGGGAGCATGATTCATCAAGTCGGCTGCTTTCCCTTGAATCTGAGCTGACTTATCGCAAGCATTGGCTCTACTTCAGGAGGTTTGTTGAGGCGCGAACTGAGCTGGGCGGCATAGGTGGCATCCTGAATATCGGGAATTATACACCCGATTGCATCTGTTAAACACTTAAGGGTTGCTCACTGTGTGTGTGGCTTAATAAGAAAAAGCCAATATGCATCCATAGTTAAAATATTAATCCCAGCGATTAATCTCCCTTTCTCCTCTAAATCAGGATAGCATGATTGTTCCAATGTATTTGTTGTTGTGATCTTTCCTGGTGTACATTGGGAAATCATATTTGCTAAGTAGAGAGTGTTGTTAACTAGATCAACCAGATTACTGGAAGTTGATTTACACCTTGAAGCTACCCTTTCTGCTTTCATCACCTGAGTGTGCCATTCTGTGAAAACTATGTCTTTATATGTTTCTGAAATCTTGGGCAAATTTGCTTCCCTCCCTTGATCAGAGTCTTGCCAGTCAAGATATCCAGTTATGATCTCTTCGGCATGGTCTAACTCATTTCTGGCCTTCTCTACCTGCTGATTTATGGATGCCGTTAGCTCACACAATGGCTCTGCCTGAGCGATTTGTTGACACAGGAGCCTAATTTGGGAGATTAAGGCAGTGTTTATTTGCGCTGCTTCTGCTCTGAATTCACCCACCTGTTGAGCGCCCTTTATCTTTTCGAGCTGCGATGACAATTGAGCGATTTGCTCATCTTTCGCTTTCATCATTTGCTCGTTTGTTGCCCTTTATTGTGCCATTGCCTCCGATAACTCCTTCTGTTTCTGGATCGCGTTTTGGTCGACCCTTTGCTTTTCTGCTTGCAATTGCTGGGTTAATTGATTGTTCATTTGCTGTTGTGCCAGCAACTGCTCCTCTGCTTGCGCTGCCTTCTGCTTTGTCTCGGCCAATTTTGCCTGTAGTGCAAAAATTTCTTGGTCCTTAGTCTTCAGTAGAAGACTTACCTCCGATGCCTTGTCGATTGTTGCTGCGGAATAGGCTCCTACATACTGTGACAGCTTTGTTAGGTCATCGGAGGGGTCCAATTCCTCCTTCCAAACTACATTACCCGTGACTGTTTGCTCTGGAAAGATAGAAGGTTGATCAGTCCTTCGTCTTTTCCTTGATCGCTTTACAACTGCTCTATGCCTCGGGCTGTAGAAAACATCCAGGGGAGGAATATCTTCTACCTGGAGAATGATTTGATCAGAGGGGTCCTTTGGAATTATCTCAACATCCTTAGAAATGGGTGGGCCGCTGGTTCCACTTAGAACCTGAGGTGAAGTGATGTCCTGTGTGTCATTTGTCTTGGAAGTGTCCCCATCTTTTGAACATTCCAATCCACTGATGATGGAATGAAACTGCTGCCATTCTTGAAGCAAATTAGGGTCAATAGTAGTGTCCACATTAACATTGGTGGTGGTCTGTTTCTCCTTTTCGACTTGGGACTCCTCCTGTTCTTTTTCCTGCTCTTTTCTCTGTTGTTCCTCTTGCTCTTTCCTCTGTTTCTCCTCGTGTGCTCTCTTCTGCCTTTCCTCTTTTTCTTTTCTCTGCCTTTCCTCCTGTTCCTTTTTATGATCCCGTGTTACCACCGGAGGTTCCTTTGATTGTTGCCGAACAGGCCCGCTTGATGATGTCGCCGGGGTTGTTGCTAGTAATTCTAGAGGCAGAGTTTGCAACCTCTGTTCTCTAAGCTTATTAAACTCAGTCAGCCCTTCATCATTATATTTCAATCGAGCGAGTTCTTTAGCTTGACCTATTGTTTCGGCTGCAACGAATAGGTCGTCAAACCAATCTTCTTTGTGCTCAAATTTTGTTAATTTGGCCTGTTCTAGCGCATTGTAGGCAACTTTGCTTGGATCATATGGCCTGTTTGGGATAGTCGCCAGAGTTAAAGATTGAAGCTTTGTGGCTTCCTTTTCTGCATGTTTGAGATCATGCAGAGTATAGACACCACACCTGAAGGGAAAAGAGGGCCAGCCCCTCTTCTTTTCTTTCTTGAGAGTTTGTGTAACACTCTCAGCCATAATCTGATAGGCGATTTCTCTTGCTAGTAGCTTATCTGGTATATACAAAGGGAGAACATGTGGGTCGGCTTGGCTGCCAAAAACTCTTATGTAGGTAAATCTCTCCTCTCCAAACCAACTCGCTACCGCCGTTATATCAAACGACGCTTGATAGGAAATCTTGGGAATGGGTTTATCAAAAATAGAATAATGAATAGGCACCATAAAGCCATTGCAGATTTGGTATAGATGGTGCTTGTAATAGGAATTCCATAGTTTCTGGTGGTATATGTGGATAGCCGTGGGATCTTGTGGTGTCCACCTCCAGCCGAGCACGGGGAATTCAGAATTGAAACATAGTGTATCTAAGATATATGCACTGTAATAGAATTGGGGAATTTCCTTTCAGTGACGATGGTCTGATGTCTAAAATCACGCACAGCTTGTGCCAATTTGTCAGAAAGGATGGTGGCCCAATCCATAATTATACCGTTTACAACTGCCTCCATTAGAGGAACCATCTCTATGGTAAAATTAGCAGAGTCATGCAATCCCCATAATCTACACATCATTATTCCCGCATAGCAATAAGGAGAAGCAAGAGAATCAACCAAGTACTTACCGAAAGATTATTGTTTGTGTTTAGCTGGATTTTGTCTCCAATCCCGGATGGGTTCGGATTCAACTTCATTTTCGCATGCAAACTTCTCCAGGAACGCTTTATTATATATCTTCTCCGGCTCGGGCAAATGATACATTTGCCTTAGATCATCCGGCCTAAACGATCCGAAGATTCTTCCATCTCTAGTGTTGAAAGTTCTGTCCAAGATTGGGATTTCTTGAATCGCCCACCGCACTACACCTGTGTATGGGAGAATTTGCTCCCTGGCCGCTATTCTGTGAAGGAAAGAGTAAGCTAAATCTTTGAGAGTACAATCAGACTTCCGAGTAGGATCCGCAGTAGCTTCTGTTACTGTCTTTTCTGGTTCTTCGGCTTCAATTAGGTTGTAAGTGCCTTGCCAAGTCACTCTAGTGAGACCCGTGCATGTAGTATCAGAAATTAAGCCCTTCTTCTTGTCTACGGCAGCTTGTCCTGCAACTGGTGTGGCGGAAGCGCCTACGGTCTTCTTAGATTTTTTTCCCATCTTGTTTAAGCTTCCTTCTATGGATGAATTCTGCACAATGGCGCAAATATACGTGATACAGAGAAATAGCAATGAAAACTTGCAAGTGATGAGAACATATGCATAGGTGCGTAATAAGGGATTAGCCTTTAAAAATGGGCGCGGACAGAATCCATGGAAAGATTTTAAGACTTATGATCTCATTAATTGGTCGTTTAAAACCTGTCATCCCTTAAATGCCTATTATATCGTTATTCGGCTGAATGATTCACTCAAGCGTGCAGTGGGCGTTTTGGCGGTTGAGTGCAGGTAAATGACTGCTTAACCGATCAAGCTTTAAATATGAATGAATTGTGATATCCCATCACTTAACGGCTTTTTATTGAAAACTGTGCTTTATCGCATCGCGTCGGGAGAATGAGGATTATAAAGTGCACATATAGTGTATCGCCGATCGCCGATAGCGATATCGGATCGCATCGGGGGTATGACCTGTGCGCCTTAATGATGTGCATGGGATATTGCCGACTGCCGATTGCATCGCATTGGGGGAAAAAAGCTTTGAGCACATTAAGACTTAAGTAAAGATTACCGCCGATATCCGATCGCCGATTTCGCATCGCATCGGGGCTAATGGCATGGGGCGCTTTAGAATGTGCATGAAGTATTGTCGATCGCCAATTGCGATATCGCATCGACGGAAATCAATGCGTCGTTTATTTATATTTCTTATGTCATTGCGATATGCGATCTTGCGATCGCTTTATCGCAATGACAAAGATTTGCCTTATTTCTTTAAATGGGTTTTTCAAAAGGGCTTTATCAAAATGAGTTCATTTGATTATCAGACCTTTTTGAACAATAAAAGTATTGATACCAATTAATCTTTAAAGGGACCCATTTCATATGTTAATATTTATAAATAAAAATGATATGAAATGGGGGGTTGTTGTAGAGCACAACAATTGGCAATTCACTGGAAGAACCAGTTATCTCTGGAAATGATAGAAATACTTAAGCTTTTTTAAAAATAGAGTTTCAATCAAAAGGGAAAAATTCTAATATAACCTAATATATATGTATTCTGAATAAAATGAAATTATTTTGTTAACTTCCTCCCTTTTCTAAGAGAACAAACATTCTAAGCTTTAAAATAGGCCTTTATTAGTTTATAATGATAAAACAGAAAACCTTTCCAAATCAGCTTTTAAAATGAACTCCTCTGTCATAGGTAGAGCCTCTGCTGCCAGCAAACATCTATAGTTTCTACAGGGATACCTTTTAACCATGTGATTTTCCATTGTCCCATCCAATTAAGATTGTGATTAACAGAATGAATTCAAAATATGTTTTCATATTTTGTACTTCATTTCCTTTTCTGTTGTTGATAAGATAAAAAGCCATTGTCCTGGTTTGGTGGCCAACTATTGACAATGCCATTCACTGGTAGTAGTCTAACTGAACAAGCTAGCTCGTGATGAGACCCCTTGTCTTGTAATTTCAAGCCATTACCCTGTTTTGGTTTGCAGTATTGGTAATTTCAGATAAACTATTTCCCTATGAACATGGTAAGCAGGCTTGTAATAAGACCTCTTATCTTTAATATCTTATATTTTAGAATTACACTCTGAATAATCATAAAATTTAGTGAATGGGATGAACAATCTTCTCCTTCAGAGTAAATGGATGACAGGGTAAGAGTTGAAGATGCTGAAATTGGATTGACTTCTATCTTGATATTGTTAACCTTTTGAGACCAATTTGAAAACAGAAAATGATTTACAATACTTCTATGCTTTGAGAGGTGTTGACAAAACTTGAACTGTGGTTTCATAATACAATGATATCTAATTTCCTAGAAATTATCCTTTTTGGTTAAAAGTTTTATTTATTTAAAAGCAAATATTCATACTAGTTTCTGTGGGACAACTTTTTCAAACACAGCAAAAGGTCAATGGAAGATATCTCACAACCTTATTTTCTAAAAAATCCTACAAACTATAAAATCCTACTAAAATGAAAGGAGAAGGGGTTACCTCCTCAATTAAAGAATTTCTTCAAGATAAGGCCATTAACAGGGAGAGAATCTCTCAAACCTGATAAATCTTGCAATATAAAGGTTGAATGGCCTATCTTCTCACAGATCTGAAATGGTCCAAGCCACAACTTCTGTAACTTGGAGTGTTTGCCCTTGTCCTCATGGGCTTTGTCCCATTTCAGAACTAAATCACCGACTTGGAATTGTAGTGAACCAGATGAGACTGAATCAAAAGCTGCTTTGATGACTTGCTGATGTTTGGCATGGATCACTTTGGCTTTTTCTCTTTCCTCCTCTAATTTTAGAATTTGGTCATGTCTAAACTGAATAGAAGAGGAAGGTCTTTCCTCAATAAACTGCACTAGGGCTAAAGAAGGAATAACAAGATTCGTGGGTAGTATTGCTTCTTTTCCATATACAAGATTAAACGGAGAAGTTCCAATAGAAGCTTTCTATGTTATCCTATCAGCCCATAATGCAAACACTAAGGATTTGTGCCAATTTCTCTGATTTTGTTCGATAGTTCGCTTAATGATTTTAATCAGATTCTTATTAGTAGACTCTGCTAAACCATTACCTTGGGGATAGTAATTAGCAGAATATTTTAACTTAAATCCTCTTTTAATAGCGAAATCAAACATAGCATTGCCTGAAAAGTAAGATGCATTATCAAAAACAAGAGCATTTGGGACACCAAACCTGGTAATAATGAATTGATCTATGAATTCAATGATTGCCTCAGAATTTGCTGTCTTTAAAGGGATTGCCCCAACCCACTTAGTAAAATAATCGGTAACAGTAAGGATATACTTATGCTGTTTGGAAGATGGTGGAGTAATCTCCCCAATGATGTCCAATCCCCATTGCTCAAATGGTTGTTCAATGTTGATTGGTTGCAGAGGGAAAGTTGATTTACGTTGTCTTCCACTAGCAGTTTGACAACTGAGACATTTCCTTACATACTCGTGGGCATCTTTAAACAGAGTAGGCCAATAGTAACTAGCATGAATAATTTTGTGAGCTGTTGTGTCAGCTCCGAAATGTCCTCCTGCTGGTCCATCATGTAACTCCTGCAAAACCTTTTGGGCTTCAGGTTTCTCAAGGCATCTTAACAAGATAGAATCATAATTCTGCCTAAAAAGCACGTCATCAATAATTGTAAAATTCTTCGCTTTTAACCTAATGGCCCTTTTGTTTTTGTAAGACAAATTTGGAGGTGCATAACCATTCTTTAAATAAAAGATTAAATCTGCATATTGAGATTCAGAATCAGTAACACTTATCTGATTGATTTCTTCAGTTTGACCTGTATCACTTGATTCTGGCATGTTTGATGCTCCCGCCAATATCCTGCAAAAACCTTGGCCCCTAACAATCTTTGTTGGCCTAATTTCTAAGTCATACTCTTGAAGCGTTGTGACCCAATTTGCCCTTTTTTCACCTAGTTCTTTTTGAATTAATAGTTGCCTAACTGCTGGGAAAGGAACTATAACTTTTGTGTGGGTTTTCAAAAGGAAGGGTCTATAATGTTTGACTGCTTTAAAAACAGCAAAGGCTTGTTTTTCTACATCGGAGTAATTCAATTCGGCACCCTGAAGATTTGAGCTGAAGAACGAAATGGGTGCTTCCAAATTGTGTTCATTTAGTTGCGTGAGCACTGCAGCATAAGACACGTCGGATGCAATTGTATACAATGTAAAATGATTAGAAAAATTTGGAGTATTCAAGGCTAGGGCATTGATTATTGATTGCTTGATTATATCGAAAGCTTGTTTTTCTGCTGATCCCCACTTAAAGACTGAATTCTTCTTGATCATTGTTTGAATTGGAAAAATAATTTGAGAAAAATCAGGAACGAATCTTTTAACAAAATTGCTCTGGCCTAAAAATGACTGCATCGACTTTTTATTGTGTGGGAAAAGGATTTTAGAGATTTCTTTGATCCGATCAGGATCGATATAAATGCCATCTTTGGATACAATAAAACCTAAGAGTTTTCCTTGATCAAGAGCAAAGAAAGACTTTTTAGGGTTCAGAGAAATACCATATCTTTTGCAACGCTGAAAGATTTGATTTAGATCATGCAAATGATTATACCTCTTCTTAGAGAATACAGTAATATCATCTAGATAGACGACTACTGTTCTATTAATCAACCCTCTAAAAGCTATATCCATAGCTCTTTGGAATGTCGCTCCTACATTTATAAGTCCGAAAGGCATTTTCTGATACGCATATGTTCCCCATTTTGTTCTGAATGTGGTTTTAAGTTGGTCATCAGGATGAACCAGAACTTGGTTATATCCTGAGAATCCATCAAGAAAAGACATCAATTCAGAGCCTACTACTGATTGGAGTATTTGCTCCATAGTAGGTAATGGGAAATTGTCTTTCAAGCTCGCTTTGTTTAAATTTCTGAAATCAATACAAATTCGAATCTCGCCATTTTTCTTTCTGACTGGCACCATATTAGAGACCCAGTTTGAGTGTCGGACAGGAAAAGTAATCTTGGCTTTCAAGAGTTTGTTAAGTTCCGACTTTATCTGGCTCTCTAAATTTGGATGTATTTTTCTTAACTTCTGCTGAATCGGTTTCTGATCAGGAAGCATAGGAATAGTATGCTGGATAATGGATGTATCATATGTCTTCAAATCATCATACTTCCAAGCAAAGACCTGTTTGTTTTTTCTTAACAGTTTAATGAATGCCTCCTTCTCTTCCAAGGAAAGTCCTAATCCTAAATTAATATTTTGAGGAGCATGGTCAGTACCTAGATTTATCAATTCAAACCTAAGGGTAGAACTTTGGAGCTTTCCATTAATTACAGGTTTAAACCTGTCTTTGATATCATAAAGATCTTCGAGCTTTACCACTGGTTTAGGAATTGAATTTTCCTGAGGTGTTTCTTTCATTTGTAGATCATGGTCATTTTCCTGAATAATTTGATCGTCATAGGACTTTTCAGAAGTTAGAAATTGTAAAATATCTTTATCATGGTTAAATACTCTCCAATTAGTGACATTGTCGGGAATTGAAGGCCTAAAAAGTAATTCTACGGAAAATCTATCAAGGCTGTAGTCTTCAGAAGGTAGAAGCTTGGAAGCTACATTGGCTAGTAGGTCGGCTACTGAGTTTTGTGACCTAGGAATGGAGGAAATGTTAAATGCTGAAAAGTGTGAGGTAAGATCTTGTACTAGCGATTGATAATGCTTGAGGTGATTTGAAAGACAATGAATTGCATTCCTCACCTGTTTAACAATAATTTCAGAATCGCCGAATACTTTTAGATATTGCACTTTACGGTCGATTGCTTTATATAATCCCTGGACTAAAGCTTCATATTCGGCTGTGTTGTTAGTGCATTCAAATTCTAACCTACAAGACAGCATTGTCTTTTCTCCTTGTGGACTAACCAAAATGCAACCTGCTCCTGAGCCCTCGCTGGACTTAGAGCTATCAAAATATAAAGACCAAAATAAAGAGGTATGAACAAAAGTATTTACCTTTTTCTCAGCATCATTGAAACATCTAGACTTATCAGTTTGTGAAAAATTTTCAATCTTAGATGTAAAATGATTGACTGAAAAAGGGGATGGTTGGGCAACAAAGTTGCCAAAGAATGACTCTGACGAATAATTCCCCAAAATGTTGTTGTTGAACGCTACAGGTTGGTTTTCTTGCTCAAATTCCGTAACTGTGTGGGTCATGTGTTTCTCTCGATCGATCCTTATTTGATTTGGCTTGCCCTTGTAGGGAAGCCACATATGTGACCAATCTGTGGAAATATACCCATGCAATTTTTCGGACCAATCCCTACTCAGAATTAAACCGTAAAATTCAGGTATATCGGCTATTAGGATGTCAATCCTTTGTACAACTCTGGGATCAGCAGACAACCTGATAGTTACGGAATTAATTTCTCCCACAACCTGCACTTTGGTCCTGTCCAACTGTACAATATGAATAGCAGACTTCTGGGGTTCAATGTTCAGTTTAGAGCAAACTGAAGCTGGCATTATGTTAGATGATGCCCCTGAGTCAATTAAACAGTTGTGCAGGTTTCTGTTATAAATCTCATAGGTCAGCAGGAAGGGTGGAGTATGAGAATTTGATCTATCTCCAATTAGAACTGAATCGGTAGCTTCAACCATACCTGGAGGAGGTTGGCCTGAATCATTAGCAGCTTTTGCACTGGGAAGGGGTGTAGAGGGAACAACATTCAATTCTTTAAGAAGTAATTTTTGTTGATGCTTTAATTTACTAAGTTCAAACATAGTTATGTTTGCTTTAGTTTTCTTCATGTCATCAACAATGTTATATTCCATTGAATCGGATACCACTAATGTTTTAGATGTTGAAGGAGAATTAGAAGTTGAAGGCTAGTTTTGGGGAACTACTACAGGTGATTTCTTTGGAGGAACTTTTTCCTTTGTTGTGGTAGCACCTGCACTCCTTTTCTTTGAAGTTGCCTGGGCAGGTTCAGAAGTACTTTTACTTCTAGTAGTAACCGGGAAGGCTTCTTCTTCATTATCGGTATCAGAGTTGGGAGTATAAAATCCCACATTCCGTGGCATTCAGCTACTTCTTCTTCATCATCAGTTTGTGAGGTTGTTTCCTCTTCCTCTTCTTCTTGCTCTGAATCTGCGTTAGATATGACATTCGGTGGCTTTGGTTCAGTTTTCTTATAAGTCCTAAATGGTCTTTTGTTTGAGGTTTCGGCCACCTGCTTCTTTATTTCAACCATTTCGTTAGACAAAGTTTTCAGGACCTTTTGCAAACCCTCCATATCATATGGGTCTTTTGGGGTTTTCTTCTTGGAATCCTCTTTAAATGAGACTTTTTTGGCTTTTCTGTCTTCCAAAGCAGCTTTCTTCTCTAGAGCATTGATGCGCTTTTCCACAGCAAGTGCTTCTCTCATGTTTTCAGCTAAGGTAGGTTTCCCAGCCCTGTCTACAAAAATGGCTATATTGGCAGGTAGGGCGGTAATATACCATTCGCTTCGAATTTGTTCACTTGGTTTGGAAGTTGTAGGGATTTTATTCAGGAGTTTATTAAATCTAGCATTAAATTCCTTTATTGGTTCCCTATGCTCTATTCTCATATTGGAGAGGTCGTTTATTAAAGTAGCTAAGGACCTATCATCTCCATATTTGGTAAGAAACTGCTCTTGGCAAGTGTTCCAACTGGTAATAGAACCAGAGGGTAAAGAAAAATACCAGGATCCTGCTGATCCTTGCAAGGTGTAAGGGAATATTTTAACAACAACATCTTGTTCTGTTACTCCTTTCAAGTTGACTGCTAACATAAAATTATTAATGTGTTCTTCAGCCTGGGTCCCGTCATCTGGGTTAAATTTAGGTAGCCATTTTTCAAGAGCATCTGGTAAAGGATGCAATGGTGCAGGCATGTTGACTACACCTGGCCTGGTCCATGGGTCTGCCATTATAATAGCAACAGTGGTTGATACTACTATTAGAATTCCAGATGTATGGGAAGAAAATAATGCTGAGGAGTGAGTAGGTTGGGATGTTTAGGCTTCTAATCCCTGGTGAACAACAATATGTAATGGGGAAGTGGATGGTTGACTTTGCAGAGGGGAAGATGCAATGGAGGATGTGGATGAAAGCACTTCACTATCAGATCCTTCAGTAATTTTCTTCGCCTTTTTCCTTTTGGGTAAAGGGAACTCAGTGGGTTCAATACCGAGTTTTTCGCTCTGAAGTCTGGTGAGAGGATGAGTTAAATTGAACTGCGAAGTCGCACTGCTTTGTGATACCTCAGATTTTTGTGGTGAAATCGAGAAGCTCTGAAGTTTGTGGATAAGAGACTGGACTTCAGGTGATTCAAGACTTAATTGTTCTGGAGTATGATGGGTTTGAGCAGTGGTAGTTGATTCCCCTTCTTCTTGTTTGGATACCGGCGAACCAGTATGCAAATGGGAAGATCGAGGGGATTCGGAGGGAGAACTACTCTTAGAATGGCTTATAGGTTTTGACTTATCTGCCATTCATCAGTTGATGGCCCTCCTTCTAGCGCCAAAAATGTTGAGGCCTCGAAAATCGCTGCAACAACATCGGGGATAACCACCCGGTCCGGACCTTAGTACAGCTCCTTTTCCGTTCGGAATAATGGCTCCGATTGGGGATAATGGGACCAGTTTCCCAGAAATAGATAAACGGGATGGATGGATGATTATAAACTACGCTAGCGATGAGCGAATAACTAAAACTATTGACAAGAATATAATAACTATGATCTACCCCGGGGACTTATTGAGCTTTTAAAGTGCAGCGCTTGATGATCCTTATCTATAAACGGGCATATAGATGACTCCATTTGACAGACATGGACGTTATTCTATTCATGATTGCTATGCCTAAATAGTTAAGCAAAGCGATTAAGGCGATATTACCACACTTTATTACTTATATCATTGACATATACATGATTTAAAGAAAAGGCACATCATAAAACATCCAATAGTGGAATGAATAAAGATCTGCTATTACAGCGCATGCATATAATCAACAATAGCAAAAATAATCAAATAACAATTCACATAGCAGGAATGAATTCAGACATAGATAGAAATACCATATGAGCCGCTTTAACACTCCCAAATATCAATCGCTATTTGTAGTTCTTCCTTCAACGCAAAAACATCCTCAACAAAGACAATAGTGCACAATTGCATAAAGAAGCTTCCTTGTCAAATTAAGAACAACTGGTCTGGTTTCATAAAAGAATATTGACTGAAGCACAATAGTGCAAACTTCAGTCTTTTAAGTCTGTTACAAAACTTTACGACCCTTTCCAAAACAACGAAAGGGTCTATAAATACTAAACTAATCTAAATATCTAATAAACAGAAATCCTACTTAATTGGCATCAATAACTTTTTGATCCTATTTTGGCCAGCGAGCTGGCAAGCGGGAGCATGATTCATCAAGTCGGCTGCTTTCCCTTGAATCTGAGCTGACTTATCGCAAGCATTGGCTCTACTTTAGGAGGTTTGTTGAGGCGCGAACTGAGCTGGGCGGCATAGGTGGCATCCTGAATATCGGGAATTACACACCCGATTGCATCTGTTAAACACTTAAGGGCTGCTCGATGTGTGTGTGGCTTAATCAGAAAAAGCCAATATGCATCCATAGTTAAACTATTAATCCCAGCAATTAATCTCCCTTTCTTCTCTAAATCAGGATAGCATGATTGTTCCAATGTATTTGTTGTTGTGATATTTCCTGGTGTACATTGGGAAATCATATTTGCTAAGTAGAGAGTGTTGTTAACTAGATCAACCAGATTGCTGGAAGTTGATTTACACCTTGAAGCTGCCCTTTCTACTTTCATCACCTGAGTGTGCCATTCTGTGAAAACTATGTCTTTATATGTTTCTGAAATCTTGGGCAAATTTGCTTCTCTCCCTTGATCAGAGTCTTGCCAGTCAAAATATCCAGTTATGATCTCTTCGGCTTGGTCTAACTCATTTCTGGCCTTCTCTACCTGCTGATTTATGGATGTCGTTAGCTCACACAATGGCTCTGCCTGAGCGATTTTTTGACACAGGAGCCTAATTTGGGAGATTAAGGCAGTGTTTATTTGCGCTGCTTCTGCTTTGAATTCACCCACCTGTTGAGCGCCCTTTATCTTTTCGAGCTGCGATGACAATTGAGAGATTTGATCATCTTTCACTTTCATCATTTGCTCGTTTGCTGCCCTTAATTGTGCCATTGCCTCCGATAACTCCTTCTGTTTCTGGATCGCATTTTGGTCAACCCTTTGCTTTTCTGCTTGCAATTGTTGGGTTAATTTATTGATCATTTGTTGTTGTGCCAGCAACTGCTCCTCTGCTTGCGCTGCCTTCTGCTTTGTCTCGGCCAATTCTGCCTGTAGTGCAAAAATTTCTTGGTCCTTAGTCTTCAGTAGAAGACTTACCTCCGATGCCTTGTCAATTTTTGTTGTGGAATAGGCTCCTGCATACTGTGACAGCTTTGTTAGGTCATCAGAGGGGTCCAATTCCTCCTTCCAAACTACATTACCCGTGATTGTTTGCTCTGGAAAGATAGAAGGTTGATCAGTCCTTCGTCTTTTCCTTGATCGCTTTACAACTGCTCTATGCCTCGGGCTGTAGAAAACATCCAGGGGAGGAATATCTTCTACCTAGAGAATGATTTGATCAGAGGGGTCCTTTGGAATTATCTCAACATCCTTAGAAATGGGTGGGCCGCTGGTTCCACTTAGAACCTGAGGTGAAGTGATGTCCTGTGTGTCATTTGTCTTGGAAGTGTCCCCATCTTTTGAACATTCCAATCCACTGATGATGGAATGAAACTGCTGCCATTCTTGAAGCAAATTAGGGTCAATAGTAGTGTCCACATTGACATTGGTGGTGGTCTGTTTCTCCTTTTCGGCTTGGGACTCCTCCCGTTCTTTTTCCTGCTCTTTTCTCTGTTGTTCCTCTTGCTCTTTCCTCTGTTTCTCCTCGTGTGCTCTCTTCTGCCTTTCCTCTTTTTCTTTTCTCTGCCTTTCCTCCTGTTCCTTTTTATGATCCTGTGTTACCACCGGAGGTTCCTTTGATTGTTGCCGAACAGGCCCGCTTGATGATGTCGTCGGGGTTGTTGCTAGTAATTCTAGAGGCAGAGTTTGCAACCTCTGTTCTCTAAGCTTATTAAACTCAGTCAGCCCTTCATCATTATATTTCAATCGAGTGAGTTCTTTAGCTTGACCTATTGTTTCGGCTGCAACGAATAGGTCGTCAAACCAATCTTCTTTGTGCTCAAATTTTGTTAATTTGGCCTGTTCTAGCGCATTGTAGGCAACTTTGCTTGGATCATATGGCCTGTTTGGGATAGTCGCCAGAATTAAAGATTGAAGCTTTGTGGCTTCCTTTTCTGCATGTTTGAGATCATGCAGAGTATAGACACCACACCTGAAGGGAAAAGAGGGCAAGCCCCTCTTCTTTTCTTTCTTGAGAGTTTGTGTAACACTCTCAGCCATAATCTGATAGGCGATTTCTGTTGCTAGTAGCTTATCTGGTATATACAAAGGGAGAACATGTGGGTCGGCTTGGCTGCCGAAAACTCTTATGTAGGTAAATCTCTCCTCTCCAAACCAACTCGCTACCGCTGTTATATCAAACGACGCTTGATAGGAAATCTTGGGAATGGGTTTATCAAAAATAGAATAATGAATAGGCACCATAAAGCCATTGCAGATTTGGTATAGATGGTGCTTGTAAGAGGACTTCCATAGTTTCTGGTGGTATATGTGGATAGCCGTGGGATCTTGTGGTGTCCACCTCCAGCCGAGCACGGGGAATTCAGAATTGAAACATAGTGTATCTAAGATATATGCACTGTAATAGAATTGGGGAATTTTCCTTTCAGTGACGATGGTCTGATGTCTAAAATCACGCACAGCTTGTGCCAATTTGTCAGAAAGGATGGTGGCCCAATCCATAATTATACCGTTTACAGCTGCCTCCATTAGAGGAACCATCTCTATGGTAAAACTAGCAGAGTCATGCAATCCCCATAATCTACACATCATTATTCCCGCATAGCAATCAGGAGAAGCAAGAGAATCAACCGAGTACTTACCGGAAGATTCGTGTTTGTGTTTAGCTGGATTTTGTCTCCAATCCTGGATGTGTTCGGATTCAACTTCATTTTCGCATGCAAACTTCTCCAGGAACGCTTTATTATATATCTTCTCTGGCTCGGGCAAATGATACATTTGCCTTAGATCATCCGGCCTAAACGATCCGAAGATTCTTCCATCTCTAGTGTTGAAAGTTCTGTCCAAGATTGGGATTTCTTGAATCGCCCACCGCACTACATCTCTGTATGGGAGAATTTGTTCCCTGGCCGCTATTCTGTGAAGGAAAGAGTCGGCTAAATCTTTGAGAGTACAATCAGACTTCCGAGTAGGATCCGCAGTAGCTTCTGTTACTGTCTTTTCTGGTTCTTCGGCTTCAACTAGGTTGTAAGTGCCTTGCCAAGTCACTCTGGTGAGACCCGTGCATGTAGTATCAGAAATTAAGCCCTTCTTCTTGTCTACAGCAGCTTGTCCTGCAACTGGTGTGGCGGAAGCGCCTGCGGTCTTCTTAGATTTTTTCCCCATCTTATTTAAGCTTCCTTCTATGGATGAATTCTGCACAGTGGCGCAAATATACGTGATACAGAGAAATAGCAATGAAAACTTGCAAGTGATGAGAACATATGCATAGGTGCGTAATAAGGGATTAGCCTTTAAAAATGGGCGCGGACACAATCCATGGAAAGATTTTAAGACTTATGATCTCATTAATTGGCCGTTTAAAACCTGTCATCCCTTAAATGCCTATTATATCGTTATTCGGCTGAATGATTCACTCAAGCGTGCAGTGGGAATTTTGGCGGTTGAGTGCAGGTAAATGACTGCTTAACCGATCAAGCTTTAAATATGAATGAATTGTGATATCCCATCACTTAACGGCTTTTTATTGAAAACAAGCTTTATCGCATCGCGTCGGGAGAATGAGGATTATAAAGTGCACATATAGTGTATCGCCGATCGCCGATAGTGATATCGGATCACATCGGGGGTATGACCTGTGCGCCTTAATGATGTGCATGGGATATTGCCGATTGCCGACTGTTGATTGCATCACATCGGGGGAAAAAAGCTTTGAGCACATTAAGACTTAAGTAAAGATTACCGCCGATATCCGATCGCCGATTTCGCATCGCATCGGGACTAATGGCATGGGGCGCTTTAAAATGTGCATGAAGTATTGCCGATCACCGATTGCGATATCGCATCGGCGGAAATCAATGCGTCGTTTGTTTATATTTCTAATGTCATTGCGATATGCGATCTTGCGATCGCTTTATCGCAATGACAAAGATTTGCCTTATTTCTTTAAATGGGTTTTTCAAAAGGGTTTTATCAAAATGAGTTCATTTGATTATCGGACCTTTTTGAACAATAAAAGTATTGATACCAATTAATATTTAAAGGGACCCATTTCATATGTTAATATTTATAAATAAAAATGATATGAAATGGGGGGTTGTTGTAGAGCACAACAGGTGGTTGGAAGAGACAGTTTTTAAGATATTTCGGTGCAGGTGAGCACAAGGACTAAGCCTCGGACTGTTGGATGATACTTCACAGGGTCTACTTGTTATGGACAAGCTCCTTCCTAGCTGCAAACAGAACTAGGTTATCTCTTACACACCTTTCGGACCAAGTTAGAGTTGGAACAACGCCTCGGACAGTTGCGTATTAGAACACAGAGACGACACCTATGATTACACTTCGAATAGGACCTCTGACAACATCTTGGATAACAGAGTACCTCAAATAGCACCTCTTATTTTTCTAGACTGTGGCTTTGGAGCATTGATCTACATATCTCTCGGATCAAGTGACAGAAGAAGTTCTCGGACTATGGCAGGATGCTGGTGCAGTAGTTGACATTTCTTGACTATACATTTTTTAACTATGCATACTTTTTGTGGCCCTCTCCTAAAAACTCGGACTGTATATTTTGTGATGTAAATTTCCTTTGGTGAAGTTTGGTTTATGTTGAACATGATACAACTCTCCTCTAGGACATGATGATAAGTGTACAATGAAGTAAAGACGGTGAAAATTCTAGTCAAGTTGAATGGTGAAGATAGTGAAGCATTTCAAGTAAGCTATATTTACATTCTCTATAAAAACAACAGGACTGGTGACCTTGGAGTTGGCACTCCTAAATTCAAGGTAGGTGCCTTGGATGAGATAGGGTCGAAGCCCTAGAGATCGGAGCCTCATCAAAAACCAAGTTGGTGCTTGGTAATAATTATCATACATGGTATTTATTATTTTATACTCAATAAAATTATACTTGTACATTTCTCTGATTAAATTGTGAATAATCTAACTGGTAATATAACAATTGAAAGAAAAAATTGATTCACCCCCCTTTTAGTATTTCTAACAATTGGTATAAAAGCCAGCTTCTTCATAATCATCCTAACAACTAGAAGAAGGATTCTTAGTCACAATGAAAAATCAAGAAGTGTTAGGAAGGCTTCCTTTGTTCGATGGCACAAATTTTGGTTTTTGGAAAGAAAAAAAGTATCCTACTACTTAATGTCCCCTAAACCTGAAGTTTGGAATTCGGTTTTGAATGGGTACACTGCTCCTTCCACTCTTCCAACTAATCAAGATGAAAGGAAAGCTTACATTGCAAATGCAAAAGCCTTAAATTCCATCACTAGTGGAATCATTGATTTTGAATTTACAAAAGTCATGAATTGTGACTCGACCAAAGAAGTATGGGATAAGTTGGTTAGCTTATACAATGGGGACTCCAAAGTTAAGAATGAAAATCTTCAAACTCATAGAAGGCAATTCGAAAGTCTGAAAATGGATGATGAAGAAGATATTGCATCATACTTTCTCTGAGTCGCTGAAGTGGTCAACTCTCTTAAACGATTGGGAGAAAAGATTGAAGAAATCATTGTTGTTCAAAATGTCTTAAGATCTCTCCCTAACAGATTTGACTCCAAAGTAAGTGTTATAGAAGAAATGAATGACCTAGATACTCTCAAGATGGATGAAATTTATGGAATCCTCATTGCCTATGGGATGAGAAAAGGAATCCCAAGTTCCAAAGATGCAACATTCAAGGTCTCGAATTCAAAAAAGGGGAAAGAATGGAATACCAACAGTGATGACTCTGATGTTGAATCTGAATTGGCACAATTTTTACGAAGACTAAAGAAAGGATCCAAGCTAAAAGGTAAGTACCCTCTTATTTGTTTCAAATGTGGAAGAATAGGTCATTATGCTCAGAATGTCCTCATAAGCATGATAGTGATGCTGAGGAGGATTCTAAAAGGATGGTATACAAAAAGAAATGGTTTAATAAGAAGAATTTGTTCTCTAAGCAAGATGAGTCTGATGAAGATGAATTTGTAGTCATCAAAAAGAAATCAACTAATCATTTCCCTCATCGCAAAGGAGGTAATGATGAATCAGATGAAGCAAATGACTATGATGGAAGCCAAGAAGTATTATTCATGGCATTCACAAATGATGATGATTTAGGACTAGAAGGAAATGTAGATGAATTGTTAATGAGTTTCATTGAAGAAAATGAGAAATTATGAAATAAAATCATTTCTCTCAAGGTAGAAAAGGAGGAAGCAAAAAGAAGGGAAGACCTCTTGGAAAATAAGCTAAAAGAAAAGGAAGAAATTTGTGAAAATTATGAAGCGGAAACAGTATGAGGAAGGAATTGGAGCAAGTCAAAAAGAGTTGGGAAAGCTCTCAAACACTTGAAATTATCCTAAATGCTCATAAACCTCAATATGACAAATATGGGATAGGTTTTAAAGGGGAATCATCAAGTACTAAGGATAATGCGAAAAGCTATGTCGACATACTTTCCAGCAACACAAAAGAAGAAAAATCATTTCATCAAAAGCCATCTCAAATCCAAAAAATGAAGAAAGAGTAACTCCAAGGAAGAATGTTGATTCAAATCATGGCTATTACAAGAGGAACCAAATTATGTTTTTTGGGCATTGTTATTATTGTAAAAAATTTGGTCATCAAGCTAAGCATTGCATGGCTCGTAAGAATGAAGCACCAAAATTGAAGGATCAAACAAACAAACCATATGGTCTCAAAGGGAAAGGACAAATCAAACCTACAACTCTTTTGATCCGTTGGCCAAATTTGATCCAATTTTCTCATTATGTAATGATAATGGACATAATGAACAAAATTTCCCCCTCAAAAGAAGAGAAGTAAAAGATGAGACTCCCAATACGGATAAATGTGGCCTAGCTCTATGTGCTCACAGTGATGAAAATCTTTGGTTTGTGGATAGTGGGTACTCCAGACATATGACAGGTGACAAAAGGAAGTTTGTTTCATAGAACAAAAAGGAAGGAAATGTATCCTTTGGAAGTGGATCTGCCAAAATTGCTAGAAAAGGAATTGTTACCCTTATTAATGGAAAATGAAAGGCTCAAAATGCTTTGCTGGTAAACAAGCTCAAACACAATCTCTTGAGTGTTAGCCAAATCTGTGATCAAGGACATAATGTTGTCTTTAGCACTAAATATTGTGAAATAAGGAACTCTTCCTCAGGAGAACTTGTGGTGAAAGGAGTTAGAACATCAGATAATGTCTACATTCTGAACAAAATTCAAGAAGATAAATGTTACCTAAGTCAAACAGAGGAAATTTGGTTGTGGCACAAGCAACTGGGACATACAAGTTTTCATAACTTGATCAATATCAGCAAGATTAATGCAGTGCGAGACATCCCAAAGTTATTCAAGCCAAATCAAGGTGTATGTGGTACATGTCAACATGGAAAGCAAACCAGAACTAGCCACAAGACTAAGGAGTTCTCTACATCAAAACCTTTGGACATAATTCATGTTGATTTATGTGGACCAACTAGAACTTCAACGCTCCAAGGAGAAAGGTACTTTGCTTTATTTGTTGATGACTATACTAGAATGATGTGGGTATATTTCATAAAATATAAATCCGGGGAATTTGAATGTTTTAAGAATCTTAAAGCTCTTGTAGAAAATAAAAAGGATTCTAAGATTAAATTTATTAGAATGGATAAAGGGGGAGAATTCACATCAAAAGAATTTGATGAATTCTGTACAAACTCTCTAGTGGAGTTAGTGAAATAAAGATCCAAGTACAAACTCTCTTTTGAATGGAAGTGCTTATGTTCCATAAACACCTAATAAACAATATCTAATAAAGTGCTTATATTCCAAAAACACATGATAAATAAAAACCAAGAAATACATGAGTTTGTAGTTGGGTCATTCACACTAGAGTTTGTACTTGGATCATTCTCTAGCAAACTTAGTTAGAGCATGATGCAAGTACAAACATGTTTGTAAATAAAGGCGTGGTAGGACCTCTAGATTTTGTATTTCATAATCACTACAAAAAATTCTAATGCTAAGTTGAAAGAAAAAATTTAGCAATTAAAGAAGAGGTGATTGGAAATGGTTGTTGTTGTCCTCATTGACTTTCACATTACATCAATCTTTGTGGTTCTACTATTGAAATATGATTATGTAGCAAAGTTTGATTTTTGGTGTGCATTTCATTAAATTTCCTATACATTTTTTTTTTGTTTTCATTGTAATTTAATTTTCCAAATCACATATATCAACAAAAGAATGCCCAATTAATTAGATTTCAATATGCCCTTTAAGTAAGCATACACAATCAATTAAATATTGTTAAAAATATTACCCCATAGTTGGTATAGATTTTCACTATCAATTTTGTATATCCATGTGTAAATGCAAGCTAAAAATTTCATTCAAACAACTAGATCAGATTTATGTATTTGTACCAATTTTCACAAGTTAATCTATAGTGCAAGATAGATTGGACAACTCATATAATTCAATTGTGGGAGAATCGTTTGACAATCCTATGCCCTTAATGAAGAATTTTCTCTCTAACATCCATCGAGTGATTCCTTTAGAACATTTGAATGCACCTTTGTAATTATACTTTCTTCTAAATCCTAATAATCATAAGGGAATTGTAGTAGATATTCCATTGAACCCTTTTCTTAAAGTGAATAACACATATCTAATATCTATTGTTTGATTATGGGATAAGATATATCTAACTCTTCTCTTTAGCCTATAATTTCAACACCATTATCTATAGGTAGTTTACAGAGTGAGGTTGGCAAACACTTCTCCCTATAGCACTAATCTCTTGAGTGTTAGCCAAATCTGTGATCAAGGACATAACGTTGTCTTTAGCACTAAAGATTGTGAAATAAGGAACTCTTCCTTGGGAGAACTTGTGGTGAAAGGACTTAGAACATCAGATAATGTCTACATTCTGAACAAAATTCAAGAAGATAAATGTTACCTAAGTCAAACAGATGAAAGTTGGTTGTGGCACAAGCAACTGGGACATACAAGTTTCAATAACTTGATCAATATCAGCAAGATTAATGCAGTGCGAGACATCCCAAAGCTATTCAAGCCAAATCAAGGTGTATGTGGTCCATGTCAACATGGAAATAAAACTAGAACAAACCACAAGACCAAGGAGTTCTCTACATCAAAACCTTTGGAGATCATTCATGCTGATTTAAGTGGACCAACTAGAACTTCAGCACTCCAAGGAGAAAGGTACTTTTTTTTATTTTTTGATGACTATACTAGAATGATGTGGGTATATTTCATAAAATATAAGTCCGGAGCATTTGAATGTTTTAAGAATCTTAAAGCTCTTGTAGAAAAAGAAAAGGATTCTAAGATTAAATGTCTTAGAATGGATAGAGGGGGAGAATTCACATCAAAAGAATTTGATGAGTTCCGTAAAGTACATGGAATCAAAAGAAAACTCTCTGCTGCTAGAACACTCAAGCAAAATTTGGTAGTTGAAATAAGAAACTGAATTGTTCAAGAAATGGCAAGAAAAATGTTACTAGCAGCTGACTTGCAACCAAAATTTTGGAGAGAAGCAACTGGGACAGCAGTTTATACCTTGAATCGAACTCAACTAACACCAAATAATGAGAAGACTCTTTATGAATTATGGAAAGGAAGACTTGCTTCAGTCAAATAGTTCAGGATTTTTGGAAGCAAATGCTTCATAAACATCAATAATGACTCACCAGGAAAATTTGATTCTCGAGTTCCTTGGATATTCTACTAGGAGCAAAGCCTACAAGTGCTACAATAATCGACTACGGAAAATAGTGGAAAGAATTGATGTGAAGATTGATGAAGCCCTTCCAGAAAAGGAAATTAAAGATCATGAAGTTGACCCTCTCATTGAAGAAAAAAAAGAAGAACCTAAAAAAGAGGAAAAAGATCAAGAAAAACAAAAGGAAAAAGAACCATCTCAAACTCCGTCAAAGGTGAGATTCCTCCAAAAACATCACCCGGAAGAGAAGATTATTGGCAATGTAGATGAGGGGATACAAACCCGAAGAAGGATGACAATTACACCAAGGAAAAATGATGTTGCTCTCCTATCTATGATAGAACTAGAAACTTTTACTCAAGCAAGTAAGGATCCTCATTGGGTGGAAGCCATGGAAGAAGAAATGTCTCAAATCGAGAAGAATGAGACATGGGAGCTGGTACCTCGTCCAAAGGATAAAAATATAATTGGAAGCAGTGGGTGTTCAAAAACAAAATGAATGAAGATGGACAAATCATCAGAAATAAGGCAAGGCTTGTTTGTAAATGTTATTCACAAATTTAAGGAATTGACTTTGAAGAAACCTTTGCACCGGTAGCTCGTATGGAAGCTATAAGGATGTTCTTGGAATTTTCTTTCTCAAAAGGATTCAAAGTCTATCAAATAGACGTAAAATTAGCATTTCTGAATGGGAAACTCAAGGAAGGAGTCTACATGGAGCAACCAAGAAGGTTTAATCTAGCAGAAGGAAAAGACTTTGTTTGTAAGTTGAAAAAGGCATTACATGGGTTGAAACAAGATCCTAGAGCTTGGTACACAAGATTGGATCACTATCTACAACAACAAGGCTTCAAGAGGGGGGTGGCAGGAAGTAATCTCTACATGAAGATGGATAAGGATAAGTTACTAGTCACTCTTGTCTATGTTGATGATCTCATTTTTGCTAGCAATAATGATGAGATGAGCCATGATTTTGCTCAAAATATGTCAAAAGAGTTCGAAATGTCAATGATAGGAGAGTTATCTTACTTCCTTGGACTACAAGTATCTCAAACCACAACATGCATGTTCATATCTCAAGCAAAATATCTTAAAGACATGCTTAAAAGACATGGAATGGAAGCATGTGCACCCATTAGCACACCTATGACCACAGATTGCAAATTAAGCAAAGACGATGACTCTCCTCTAGTAGATGCAACTCATTACAGGTCAATAATTGGAGCCCTCCTATACTTAACTGCTACGAGACCTAACATTATGCAAGCAATAGGAATGTTGGGAAGATTTCAATCGTCTCCTAAACAATCCCATTTGTTGGTTGTAAAAAGAATTCTCAAATACTTGAAAGGAACTCTTGATTTTGGTCTTTGGTACACTAAGAGCTCAACTCTTTCTGTGACTGCATACACCGATGTTGATTGGGTCGGAAGTGTCCATGATCAAAAAAGTACTATTGGAAATGAATTCTTTCTTGGAGATTGTCTAGTATCTTGGCTCAAAAAAAAAAAACAAACATCCATATCATTATCTACAGTTGAAGCCAAGTATATAGTTGTTGCAGATTGTTGTACTCAAATATTATGGATGAAGGAATCTCTAAAGGATGTCAACATAGATACCAACCAACCAATCACCATCTATTGTGATAACACAAGTGCTATCAGTCTCAACAAAAATCAAGTGATGCACTCAAAGACCAAACATGTACCAATCAAGTACCATTTTCTTTGTGAAGAAGTATTTGAACAAAACATAAAGTTAGAATATATCAATACCAAGGAGAAGATTGTTGATATTTTCACAAAACCTCTTCCTCAAGAAATATTTGAACATCTTCACCAAAATATGGGGGTTATTGCTCTAGCATCACACTAAGTTTATTCATAAAGATGTTGCATGAGAAGGGAAGCAATTTGACAGGGGGAGTTATTGTGCACCCGTTTTCCATTGATGTCAAAGGGGGAGAGAATGTCTAAAGGGGAAAGAATATTGCCATCGATGACAAAGGGGGAGATTGTTAATCTAGGTTTTCATTGATGTCAATAGTTGATCGTTGATATAGCATTGACTGGATGGCAAATATTCTTGAAGATGCCAGAAGATGACTACAACTCTTGTTTAAGATGGTGAAGTGTCAATCATGCTATGACATGTTTACATGATAGCTTATGTGGACCACACTTGATGAACATGACTGGAAAACTACTTTGGAACCTATGACATATCACTACATCACTATGACATACACTTGATAATGGAAGATTAGACGATGATGAAGGAAAACTACATGTTGCATCTAATGTTATTGATGACATTTATGAGCCTATGAGCTTTGATGAAGAAGCCTATCAAAATGAATCCATCCATGAAGAAGAATTCCATCCATGAATAATATAATTGTCCTCCATTTCTGCACTAAATAACAACCAGTCACATTAAAAAACATTTTTCACCTCCTTAGAGGCAGAATCTCACCATGAGACCTAGACCATCTTATAGAGCATAATTTTTCCTTTCCAATGAACTATTATATGACCCGAAACTCCTAATAGTTTAGGAGAAACTGATTTTTAAAGATTAAATTAATCCTCTGCCTAGTGAGCCAACCTATATTAAGACAAGTCATGTCGGATTGACCTAGAAGACGTGATTGTTCATTTTGAGGACACAAAACGTGTATAACTAAGAGGTTAAACCTCTGTTTCAAGAACAACAATTCGGTGAAAAATACAGACAGGGAACTCGAACAAGACAAGACAGTGAAGATAGAATAAGTTCACATCTCGTGAACTATACGTTAAGGAAAATATTCTTGTGGAAGACTGCAGTTAAGAAGTTGATGACAACAGACTATGTTAGGGTTGTTGGAAGAGACAATTTTTAAGATATTTCAATGCAGCTAAGCACAAGGACTAAGCCTCAGACTATGGGATGATACTGCACAGGGTCTACTTGCTGCAGACAAGCTCCTTCCTAGCTACAAACAAAACTGGGTTATCTCTTGCACACCTTTCAAACCAGGTTAGAGCTGGAACAAGACCTCAAACAGCTACATATTAGAACACAGAGACAACACCTCTTACTGTACTTCGAATAGGACCTCAGACAGCATCTTGGACAGCAAAGTACCTCGAATAGCACCTCTTATTTTTCTGAACTGTGGCTCTAGAGCATTGATTGACATATCTCTCGGATTAGGTTACAGAAGAAGTTATCGGACTATGGAAGGACGTTGGTGCCATAGTTGACATTTCTTCACAATACATTTTCGATCTGTGCATACTTGTTGTGGCCCTCTCCTAAAAAATCGGACTGTATATTTTGTGTTGTAAATTTCCTTTGGTGAAGTTTGGTTTATGTTGAACTTGATACAGCTCTCCTCTAGGACATGATGACAAGTGTGCAATGAATTAAATACGGTGAAAATTCCAGTCAAGTTGAACGGTGAAGACAATGGAGCATTTCAAGTAAGTTATATTTACATTCTGTATTAAAAACAAAAGGACTGGTGTCCTTGGAGTTGGTGCTCCTAAATTCATGGTAGATGCCTTGGATGAGATAGGGTCGAAACCCTAGAGGTCGGAGCCTCATCAAAAACCAAGTTGGTGCTTGGGAATAATTATCATACATTGTATTTATTCTTTTATACTCAACAAAATTATACTTATATGTTTCTCTGATTAAATTGTGAAGAATCTAACTGGTAATAACAACAATTGAAAGAAAATACGAATTCACCCCCCTCTCAATATTTCCAACCTAGACTTAAGAAATATTTAAAAATCGTCTAATAATCTAATCGAGCCATCTCTAGGTGGAATATCCAGAAACGATTTATGGTTTTTGGAGATCTCATGTGTTTTAGCCTCTCTACAAAGTTTCAAGACTAGAAAACCTCTGATGCTACAAAAGCTAACACTCCCTCTTAGCGAGGAAGGTATTCTAGTGCTGCACCACTACTGCTACAACACCTTGTCTCTATATCACCCCTTTGTCACGTTGTTGATGTCTAGCCACTTCCCACCAACCACTACGCAACTCTGATGCTACATTTGTGTTATTGTTGACACTCCCATATTGTTTCCAACTCTACATCTTCACTACAACCCCCTCTCATATGTTTTTGTTGCAACTACAACAATGACAACTGATAAGAATCCAAAATACTAAATCAACTTTGTTTAGTATGATGCATTTGTCTCCTGAGCATCTAACTGTTACTAGCCACTGCACTGTCCACCAAAGAATCTGCGTTGTTGCTGACTCTACATTGTGCTACTCCGCACTGCGCTCCCCAACACCTAACTGCTACTAGTCTGCAACTGTCACTCTAGACTCTAACTACATATCTGACACCGATCCATCCTACTACTGAATATTGTGCCCCGCCCCCCAGTCATGTGGTGATCCATGAGGTGGACTCCTTAATGGACCTTGCCCTATGTCTGCAATCTTTTGGACTATATCTCCAAGTTGCCCCACCTCTCTCCTAGAGGTATGGCTAGAAACATTGAAAACTATTTCTCCAACCTAAAGGACAACTTATCAATATCAGTAGATGTTGTGGCATGATCCTTCTTCTCTGGCTTGTCCTTCTTCCTGAGAGGAAAGTACATGTTGTAGTGACTTAGCTCACCACACTTAAAGCACTTGACCTTTGATAGGTCCTTCTTCTTCTTCTTTTTCTCCCCCTGCCCCTAGCTGGGACCGTTAGATGTTAGGGACACATTATCCCCTTCACTCTTAGGTCCCTTGTTGTTGTTTTCATTGATGGTACTCTTCAATAGAGTCCTCCTAAAATCCTCCTATTGTAGATTCGACCACATCTTATCCCACTTAGGCAAGGTATCTCTGCCCAAGATACTATGGACAAATACTTTACAATCCTCTTAGACACTATTCAGTGTCATCGTACAAGATCTGTGGGTTGGAGTGCCTCCCCAACCGCTGACAACTGATCTCCAACCTCCTAAATCCGAGTGAGAAAGGCATCTATTCTCTCGCCCTTTTGCATCTTAGTGTTCCTCGGAATCTATGCTCTCGCCCTTTTGCATCCTAGTGTTCCTCGGCATCTCCTAGAGAAACATCTTCCACTACTCAAAAGAAATCTGAAATAACTCAAAATGAGCATCCCACATTTCCTTGGTCATTCCCTTGTCTGTCACGGGTGAGACCAAACGATCTCAGACACCATCTAAAATCATCCTCTTTTCCTTAACCATTTCTTTCTTGTACTCCTTTTTTTTATTGGGGTCTTGGGGAAATGCTACCACATTTTTTGCACAAGTCTTCAGACCATGTTCATCCAGAAGGAAGGGCATCCTATCCTTCTAGATGACATGGTTGGAGGCTCCCTCTAACATGTCCTGATCTCTAAGACCTGCTATGGCCATCTCTGAATTTCTCGAAAACTCCCTCTTTCCCTATGCTTGGTTGTTGGATCTGCTATATGAACTTCCTTCTAGAGTGAGGAAATTTGCACTCAACTACTTCCAATTTTCCTGGAAAAATCGAACTTCTGAAACTCGAAGTCCCATGAGAAAAATTTTCCCTCGTGTGTGCTTTTCTCTTCCACCCGATGTTGATTCTGCAGCTGCAAAACCCTTTGTGACCAACCAAAAATCTGCTCCCTCTAAATGTTGGAATCATTACTCAGGGAAAATCAACTTTTCTGCTAACCTGCAACTGAAAATCAAACCCTTTCCCAACAATTCGATCTGCCTGTCAAGGTATTGCGTAGCCTCTAAGAATTTTGGCCTGCTGCTCCTCTGAATAACGAAATTCCCTTCTCTGCTTCTGAGCTTCCCAGCTGATCACTCATGCTTTGATACCATGTGAAAATTTCATCTATCACAGCAACTGGAAATTATTTTCCTAATTGTTGATTTGTTTAAAAATTTATCTGCTATGACAAATATCAAATAATTCACATTGTGATCTTCACAAATAAACTGCGGAAGAAAAATAGCACTAGAAACTAAGAAAAGCTAGCACACACACATAAAAATATAACATAGTTATTTTTGGGCAGATGTCCCCAGAAAAACCCAACTTGGGAAAATCAATGTAACAGTTGAGGATTTTTATTATTATGCAGCAGTGATAAATTCTAAGTACAATAATCTCGATGTCGAATGCTAGCTATCCTATAGAGAAAATACCATAAAAAATATCTACAGGGAAATTACCCTCACTCTGAGCAATGAAGGCACTCAACCGCTACTGAAAAGCAATTTGTCCCACTAGGCTTGCATAGGCTCTGCGTCAAGCTCAAGCTGGATGCACATGTGTTGCCTAAATCATTTGCTAATCAATTTTTCATGCGTGTTGTTGGCTAGGAAAATGCTTCTCTCGCACTCTGGAACCTCTACCCGGCCTCTGGAACTGAAAACGTCTTCCTTCTTGAGTAAATCGAATCGCCTAATGAAGCTTCTACACTATCTTTGTGCAACTTCTTAGAGAAATTTTAGCCTCTCTGCAAATGCACTTGCTGGATCTGGAAAACTTCCTCCAAGCTCACTGTCCCTTCCCCTCACTATTTTTGCATCCTTCTCTGGCTTTCCAACAACTGTTGTTGTTAGGTCTCTATACTACAAGTGTAGCCCCTTATTTTTATTAGTGCAACCCCCTTATTGTATTGTTGTGCTTATGTAGTCCCCATATTGTTATTATTGTGCCCCATAGAAGCCTATTATTGTTATTGTTGTGCCCTTACAATATTATTGTTATGTCGGCTTTGATTATATTGTGACTCCTTAGACTTCCATATATAAAAAGGAGGCCTTGTCATTTCTATCATGCAAGAATTGTTCATTTATGTAATATAAAGGAGGTTTCCATCTCTAAGGTGCTTATTTTGAATCCATTGATCTATCTTTTCTTCTATTTTGTGAGCTAGTTGCATAACATTTGGTATCAGAGGTTTGGATTCTAGGGTTTCGTTGCTTCAAATAGGTCATCGTGGAATTTTCGCTATAACTTTTCTTCTACGAAGTTTCAAATGCTTAAATTAAAACCCATTTGACCCGAAATCTTTCTGAACCTTGTGTCTGAATTTAAGGTATAGTTTCACTATATTTTAGGATATATGGTTTGAGGAAGTTAGGGTTTTTTTCAGGCTCCGGAATTCCATCTCAAACAGGTCATCGTGGCATTTTAACTATAACAATTTTTTCTACGAATATTCGGAAGCTTAAATTAAGCCCATTTGAGCCCAAATCATGTCACACCACGTGTACAAATTTCAAAACTTGGTTCACTATATTATCGGAGATATCATCCAAGGAAGTTAGTGTTTTTGCAAGCTCCCGAATTCCATCTCAAAATGGTGACCTTTGGAAAATCATCATAAATTTTCCTCTGAGAATTGGATTCAAATTTTGTAAAAAGTGATAGAAAGAGGACGGAATGTAGCTTATTGGGTATCGTTTTCAGGGCCGAAGGTCGAAATAGTGACATGTGTATATTCGTACAAGTTCGCTCTACTGAACCAGTCTATAATCAAGTCATCATAGGAAATTGGGCATAACTCTTTCCTAAAGAATACAATATTGATTAGACATGTAGAGTTGGAAAGAGGATTCATAGGGCTACCACGATACACAATTTCAGAACTTGGAGATCCGAAATTAAAGAGTTGCAGCCATTTCAGGATCAAGCTCCTAAAAGCAAGAAAAATATATATGAGGAAGTTTGGTGGAAAGGATCCAATAACTTGGATACTACAGATGGAGCATTATTTTAATCCACATGATGTGAAATTGTTACAAAAGGTACGTATTGCATCTTTATATTTAGAATTGAATCAGGTTTTATGATACAGAGGGATTTGTTCTCGTAAACCACTTGTCACCTGGTCAATTTTCACGGAGGAAATGATAGCACATTATGAGGATACAAAAAGCAACACCTTCTTTAGCCAATTGATTAATCTCAAACAAAAGGGTTCAATGGCAGAGCACATTGAGGACTTCCAAAAATTGAATATAAGGGTAAATGAATTCCAGAGAAGCGGAGGATTGATGTCTTCAAATGAACTTTAAAGGATAACATCCAACATGAGATTCGCCTTTGGGAACCTGATTCATTGGAGAAGGCATACAGGTTGGCAAGAAAAATTGAAAGCAAAATTATGTCAACAAGAAAGCCTAGCACTCATAACTATAAAGATGGAATTGTTATTTCTCCTAGCCTTCCACAACCTACAAGGTTGGCACCACAACAAGTGGAAGAAAAAAGAGAAAAAGGGCTTTGTTACAATTGTGATAGAAAATACACTAAAGGTCATAAGTGTGATGAGAAGAAATTAATTTGCATATATGGGGAAGAGGAGGAAGAAAAGGAACAAGAAATGTCAAAAGAAGAGGATATCCACCAGGAAATAACCCCAAAGAAAGAAGAAACGAATATGACCATATCTTGTAGTGCATTGGCAGGAATTACCACTCCTCAAACTCTCAACATAGATGGACAAATAGAAATAGTGAAAAAATGTTTGGAAATACATCTTCGTTACTTTGTATCTGGTAAACAAACACAATGGGTCAAGTGGATACCTATGGTTGAATGGTGGTATAATGCTTTAGCAAAAATGACCCCCTTTCTGGTACTTTATGGATATCATACACCATCCATCACATCATCGTTAAGAGAAAATTCTAAGGTTCAAAAAATGGAATACCACATCAAGCATCAACAACAAGTTCTCCAACTCTTAAAGGAGAACCTCACTTTGGTGCATAATCAAATGAAACAACACGCAGATCAACATGGCAACGAAATAATTTTTGATGTAGGCGACTGGGTATTTTTACGGCTACAAACATACAAACAAATGTCCCTCAAGAAAGCTAATAAGGATAATAAATTAGCACCAAATTACTATGTTCCTTACAAGGTGTTGCAAAATATTGGTACTATGGCATACAAATTGGAGCTTCCTGCATCTTCTCGAGTGCACCCAGTTTTCCATGTTTCATGCTTAAAGAAGGTTATAAGTGACAAGGTCCTCATTCAAACAATATTGGCGGAACTTGTCAAGGAAGGAAAAATCATATTAAAACCTGAAGCAGTCATGGAAATAAGAACCTGACAGCTACAAAATTGATCAATTTGAGAGTATCTTATCAAGTGGGAGAACTTAACCATTGAAGATTCTACATGGGAGGATGATAATTTTATACAAGAGCATCCATAACTACTCAAGCATTGAGGACAACACTTTTTGAACGAGAGGGCATGTTAGGTCCCTATACTACTAGTGTAGCCCCTTATTGTTATTAATGCAACCCTCTTATTGTATTGTTGTGCCCATGTAGTCCCCATATTGTTATTATTGTACCCCAAAGAAGCCCACTATTGTTATTGTTGTACCCTTACAATATTATTGTTATGTTGGCTCCAATTATATTGTGACCCCATAGACTCCTATATATAGAAAGGAATTCTTGGCATTTGTATCATTAAAAAATCGTTCATTTGTGTAATGTAAAGGAGGTTTCCCCCTTGAATAGCTTTATTTTTAAGTCGTTGATATATCTTTTCTTCTATTTTGTGAGTTGGTTGCATAATAGTTGTTTGTCTCTGGAAATTGAACTGCCAAAGAAATCGAACCCCACTAATGTATCCTCCATCTACTGATCTGAAATTGGAGGAGAACTTCTCCTTCCTAAAAAGTGATCGTCCTCTGGCGCTTTGCAAGTAAAAATGGGTCTTATGAAAAAAAAAGGTTTTCAAAGGTCTCTTCAAGGACTATGAGTTAGTTTTTCATGTAAACTTAAAACATAAGCAACATCTCATAATTTAACTCCTACAGGCATTCATGAAGAGAAAAAACAAAGAATTGGTGATGGATTCTACCCCTCCTGGACTACATCTCAGGGCCTACCAACATAGCTAGACCTCTCCATATATTCAGTAAAAAAGAGTACATAAAGTTTGTTGATAATATGAGTTGCTATTTTCCCTTCAAGGAAACTTTTTCCTACAAAGAACTCTCACTCCATAAAACATTACAACCTACAGTTAATCATGAAACCATCAACAAGAAAAGGTGTCTCCTACACATACCCAGTACTCCATCTGAAAATTAGCATACAAGTACTACAACTCCACATTGAAGTACAAAAATAAAGATTTCCTCAAAATACATAGTGAGAAAAGACAAAATGAGTTTCACCCTACAAGTTACAATTGCTGCAATAAACTTTTAAAGATAATAAAACCCCTACAAGGCCTTCTCCATGCTCAAACACCTTCAAGAATTGCACTGAAACATTGATTGATCCATACAACCATGTACTTGAACATGCAAAAAGTCTCTTTAGATATGCTCCAATCAACAAATAGAGGTCACCATTGGATCCAAAATGTCCAAAAACCCCTATCTAGACTCTTCTAGAGCTCCGAAATGCCAAAACTCACCAAGTTATGGCTCTAACAAGCTCTAAAAACTCCTCCTCTGTTATCCATCCTACAAACTGGATAAACAGTTTAGCAGCACTACAATTTCACTCTGTTATCCGTTGTGGAGGTGAAAAATTCACCGATCAAAGGTGCATTTTGTTGGACACTTTAAATTTCCCAATAACCTTTATGTGTGGAAATTGTCGCCACATGGGCCAAGTGGCTGGGGGCAGGGGCTAATTACCCGCCCCTGCCAGCCTAGCCCCTAAAATTCTAGGCTTGTGGTTTTGTTGCCACCCATGGGCTCGAGGGATGGGAAAATGATAGAAACCTTACCGTTGAAGCCCCCTTTTCCATGGCGTCTGGTCCTATGAGTTCCATATGCCCAATGCCTCGAACTTACTGTCATGCCCTCTGTCGAAGCACTTCACCACGGTCCCGTGTGAGTTAACGACACTAAGGGTTCGACTAAAACCTAAGCTCCACACCTATTGGCACTCTTTCCTTCCAATTATATTCATGTAGGTTCCCATACGCCCATGTCTAGGGCTAAACTTCTACACCCTGTCATCTAGCTCCTTCCCGATTGTGCCAAGGTTTTGTGCAAGTTCCATATGACCGAGGCTAGGGCTAGTCATAAGCCCCTTTCCTCTGGTGCTCACTGTTGCCTCTATCGGTGGTCATGTTGGAGTGTTGTGACCAGGGATTGGGCTAAGATCCTGAGCCCCATCTCCTTTGCGTCATTCATGTGGTGTTGTAGGTGATCAGGGGTCAGGGCTGACTGCCTAGCCCCTCCTCCCAATAAGCATCAAAGTCAAATTGAAATATGCTCGTAGCCCTTATGATGTTAAGAACCCTGACATAGGTAGAATGGTGAGATGTTTGACTATTGAACTATAATTCGAGGGTTTGAGCCCTACCCAGGCTATCCAACCCCTACCATAATTTTGGCCAACCATAGGGTGCCACATGGCAGCCTCTGGTTGGGCCACGTGGCACACCCTCATTGGTCCACCACAAACTAACCAACCAACCAGATCGAGCCAACTCACCCAGTATGAAGCTGCCACTTGGAAGATCCTCATTGGTCCTTACATGCCCAGGCAACCTAATCATGTCAGCAATACAACTGCCTAGTCAGCAAACCTGCTAATTTTTTAGTTGTTGCCTGAAAACTTCATAACACTGTAACCTTTTCATAAGACATTGGATTGATATGAAATAAGTGTCGTTGGATTCATAATGATGAACACTTCCACTTGAAACTAGTTTCTAAAGATTCTGGGCACTTTCATTTTTGAGCTAAAATTTGATCACCGAATCATACCTCCGCACTAGGAACTTTTGGACTCCAAAAGTTTACTTCTCCTAGTAAATAAAATGAGACTAAAACTCAAAAAAATTCAAAACTAAATCAATATATGTTATGTTTTCAATTGGTGCCTTTCAATCTCCAATCAAGGTACTTCGCTTATCTTTTCCTTTAAGACCTACCGTCTTGTTAAGAATCAAACCAAAATTCTTATTGTTAATGCAGGAACAAAAACACTAATGAGTGGAATCTGAGCATTCTCTTTAAACCTATATTTCATGGCTCAAACAACACCATATTTAATTTCCGTTGTTGAAGAAAAACTTGACATTCCATCTTGGAAATCAGAAGCAATTTAATGACTTTAATGCATTGATTCAAACATTGCTTTACTATTCTCAAACTTGGCTTGTACACAAAAGTACACTGCTACAAAAATTCAATGACATCATTGGCTTTGCCTATAAAAACATAGTCATATCTTGTACAATCTAAAAAAAATATTTTATTCACAACAAGTTTCATCTTGAACACTTGTATCGGTGAGTATATGACAAAAATGTAGACAAACTTGGACAACAAACATTGTACATCCCAAAAGTCCTTAAACATTTGGACTTATAAACAAGCCAACAACATTACATGTCAATGAAAAGTATACCTGATGTTCATAATTATTATTATTGTTCACTTTACCAAAGTACCCAAAACAAGTAAACAACGACATCTATTTACAGTTTAGAAAACAACAAACTATACAAACAGTCTACCCATCTCTACCTCTCATAGGCTTATGGGTTCTCTTTTTGCATCTACTTTTCTTTGAATGTTGCCTTAGGAACATTGTGAGACCTCTATTCCACCTGTCATGATCCTTGAATTGATTTTCATAACCTTTTTATCCTTCTTGGGACGAAGTTCTGAATGTAGTTTCCAACATCATTCATTTCCATGCCCATGCATCTTGGAATGGGTAAAAAATTACTTTATCTTTCTTGTTGACAAGGAACTCTTCAAATGTGAAGGAGGTTCTTCATGCTTGATGCAAAGAATTTTCTCTATTCTTTTGACCATCACCATGTGTTTCTCATAAACAACCACACAATGGTCAACTGCATTGAAAAAAGTGCAATGATACATGTCCCACAAATAGTGCAAGGATACATGTCCCATAAATAGTCAAAATTACCAACATTTGGAAAACACCCATGAGATTTATACATGTCCCTTGGGCTGCAAATTTGGCAATGTCGGGTGGATGATGACATGCATGGTCCTTTAAACCATTCATCTCTCTTAAGAGACAAGTTGACATTATCACCGTCATCTTGGTGTGACATATCATACTTTGATGATTGCTTTACCTCTAACGATTTATAACACTCTCCAAACTCTATTTCACCATATCCCAATCCTTGATATCTTGGTCTCTCTTTCACCATGATTAGATTAGTGATCCATTGGCTATTGATGTTGAGGCCTCCTCCTTCATAACCCATATTAGATAGCAACTTCATACCAATGCATGTAGTATGTTGTTCAAATGCTGCAAAAGAGGTGTTATGAACATAAATAGAAAGATTTGAATATAAGATACGTATTACCTCTCTTAACTTGTCAATTAATGCAACTTGGTCAAACCCAGCTCTTATACCAATTGATCTGAAATTGGAGGAAAATTGTTCCTTCCTAAAAAGTGATCATCCTCTGGCGCTTTTCAAGTAAAATTGGGTCTTATGAAAAAACAGGTTTTCAAAGGTCTCTTCAAGGATTATGAATTAGTTTTTCATGTTAACTTAAATCATAAGAAACATATCATCATTTAACTCATACATGCATTCATGAAGAGAAACAACAAACAATATGGTGATGGATTTCACCCCTCCTAGGCTACATCTTCGGGCCTTCCAACATAGCTAGATCGCTCCATATATTCAGTGAAAAAGAGTACATAAAGTTTGCTGACAATATGAGTGGCTAGTTTCCCCTTCAAGGAAACTTTCTCCTGCAAAAAAATCTCACTCCAAAAAAAATGACAACCTATATTTAATGATGAAACCACTAACAAGAAAAGGTGTCTCCTACAAAGACCGAGAAAAGACAAAATGATTTTCACCCTACAAGTCACAACTACTGCAATAAACTTTTGAAGGTAAGAAAACCCATACAATGCCTTATCCATGCTCAAACACCTTCAAGAACTGCTCCAAAACATTGATTGATCCATACACCCATGGACTTGAACCTGCAAATATTCTCTTCATATGTGCTCCAATCAGAAAATAGAAGTCACCACTAGATTTAGAATGTCCAAAAATCCCTATTTGGACTCTTCTTGAGCTCTAAAAGGCCAAAAACTCACCAAGTTATGGCTCTAACAAACTCTGAAAAATCCTCCTCTATTATTTGTACTACAAACTTGATAAACAATCTAGAAACACTACAATTTCACTCTGTTTTCTACAGCAGAGGCAACAAATTTTCCCACCAAAGGTGCATTTATTTGGACACTTTAAATTTCCCAATAACCCTTATGCGCAGAAATTGTGGCCACATGGGCCAAGTGGCTAGAGGCCAGGGCTAACTGCCCGCCCCCACTGGCCTAGCCCCTAAAATTTTGGGCTTATGGTTTTGTTGGCACCCATGGGCCTGAGGGTCGAGCGAACATCCATCCCTTACTACTGAAGCCCCCTTTTCCATGGCGTCTGGTCCTGTGAGTTCCATGCGCCCAAATCCCGGAGCTTACCGACGTGCCCTCCGTCAAAGCATTTCACCACGGTCTTGCGTGAGTTAACGAGACCAGGGGTTGGGCTAAACCCTAAGCACCACACCTATTGACACTCATTACTTCTAATGTTATTCATATGGTTTCCCATACGCCCATGGCTAGGGCTAAACTTTTGCACCCTACCGTCTAGCTCCTTCCCGATTGGGTCAAGGTTTTGTGCAGGTTCCATACGACCGAGGCTAGGGATATTCATAAGCCCCTTTCCTCTGGCACTCTCCATTGCTTCTGTCGGTGGGCATGTCATAGTTTTGTGACGGGGAGTTGGCCTAAGGACCCGACCCCATCTCCTTTGCGTCAGTCATGTGGTGTTGTAGGTGACAAGGGGTCGAGGCTAACTGCCCGGCACCTCCTCCCAATAAACGTCGAAGTCAAATTGAAATATGTCTAGAGCCCTTATGGTGTTAAGAACCATAGTATATGTAGAATGGTGAGACGCTTGACTATTGAACTACAGGTCGGTGGTTTGAGCCCTACCCAAGCTATCTGACCCCTACCATAATATTGGCAACACACAACGTGCCACGTGGCACACACTCATTGGTCCACAAAAAATAACCAATCAACCAGACTTAGCCAACTCACCCAATATGAGGCTACCACTTCGTAAATCCTCATTGGTCCATACATGCCCAGGCAACCTGATGATGTCAGCAGTACAACTGCCTAGTCAGCAAAGCTACTAATTTTTTAGTTGTTGCCCGAAAACTTCAGAACATCATAACCTTTTCATATGACATCGGATTGAGGTGAAACAAGTGTCGTTGGATTCAAAATGATGAACACTTCAACTTGAAACTAGTTTCTAAATATTTTGGGCACTTTCATTTTTTAGCTAAAATTTGATCACCGGATCATACCTCCCCACTAGGAATTTTTGAAATCCAAAAGTTTACTTATCCTAGTAAAAAGATTGAGGCTGCAACTCAAAAAATTTCAAAACTAAATCCATATCTGCTATGTTTTCAATTGGTTCCCTTCAATCTCCAATCAAGGTACTTCACCTATCTTCTTCGTGAAGACCTATCGTCCTATTAAGAATCCAACCAAAATTCTTATTGTTGATGCACGAACAAAAACACTAATGGGTGGAATATAAGCATTCTCTTTAAACCCATATTTCACGACTCAAACAACTTCATCTTGAAGTTCCATTGTTGAAGACAAACTTGACTTTCCATCTTGTAAATCATAAGTAATTCAATGAATGTCATGCATTGATTCAAACTTTGCTTTACTGTCCTCAAACTGAGCTTGTACACAAAAATACACTACTGCAAAAAACCAATGACATAATTGGCTTTGCCTACAAAAACATAGTCATATATTTTACAATCTGAAACAAAGATTTTATTAACAACAAGTTTCATCTTGAACACTTCTATCAGTGAGTACCTGACAAAAAAGTAAACAAACTTATACAACAAACATTGTACATCCCAAAAGTCATTAAACATTTTAACTTATAAACAAGCCAACAACATTACATGTCAATGAAAAACACACTTTTTTCTCAAAGTGATTATTCTTGTTCACTTTAAAAAAGTACCCAAAACAAGTAAACAACGACAAGTAATTACAGTTTACAAAGCAATAAACTATACAAACAGTGTACCCAATCTCTGCCTCTCCTAGGCTTATGAGTTCTCTTTTTGCATCTACTTTTCTTTGAAGGTTGCCTTAGGAACATTGTGAGTCTGTTTTTCCACTAGTCATGCTCCTTGCATTGATTTGCATAACCTTTTTAGCCTTCTTGGGATGAAGTTCTCGATGTAGTTTTCAACATCGTTCATTCCCATGCTCATGCATCTTGCAATGGGTAAAAAGGTACTTTATATTTCTTGTCGACAAGAAATTCTTCAAATGTAAAGGAGGTTCTTCATGCTTGATGCCAAGAATTTGCTCCATTCTTTTGACCATCACATGTGTTTCTCATAAACAACCACACAATGGTCAACTGCATCACAAAAAGTGCAGGATACATGTACCACAACTAGTCAAAATTACCAACATTTGAAAAACACACATGAGATTATGCAACTTTGAAAATGTAAGGTGGGCGATGACATGCACGGTCCTTTAAAGCATTCATCTCTCTTAAGAGGCAAATTGACATTATCACCGCCATCTTGGTGTGACATATCATCCTCTGATGATTGCTTTGCCTCTAACAATTTAGAGCATTCTCCAAACTCTCTTTCATCATTTCCCAATCCTTGATATCTTGATCTCTCTTTCACCATGATTAGATTAGTGATCCATTGGCTATTGATTTGAGACCTCCTCCTTCATAACCCATCTTAGATAGCAGCTTCATACCAATGCCTCTAGTATGTTGTTCAAATGCTGCAAAAGAGGTGTTATGAACATAAATAGAAGGATTTCAACTTGAGATACTTTTTAGCTCCTTGAACTTGTCCATTCATGCAACTTGGTCAAATCCAACTATGATACCAATTAATCTAAAATTGGAGGATAACGTCTCCTTCCTAAAAAGTGATCGTCCTCTAGTGCTTTGCAACTAAAAATGGGTCTTATGAAAAAACAGGTTTTCGAAGGTCTCTTCAAGGACTATGAGTTAGTTTCTCATGTGAACTTAAAACATAAGCAACATCTCATAATTTAAATCCTACAGGAATTCATGAAGAGAAACAACAAATAATTTAGTGATGCATTGCACCCCTCCTAGGCTACATCTCTGGGCCTGCCAACATAGCTAGACCTCTCCATATATTCAGTGAAAAAGAGTACATAAAGTTTGCTAACAATATGAGTGGCTAGTTTCCCCTTCAAGGAAAATTTTTCCTGCAAATAACTCTCACTCCAAAAAACATGACAACCTACAGTTAATCATGAAACCATCAACAAGACAAGGTGTCTCCTACAAAGGCCCAGTACTCCATCTGAAAATTAGCATACAAGTACTACAATTCCACATTGAAGTACAAAAATAAAGCTTTCCTCAACAATACATAGTGAGAGAAGACAAAATGAGTTGCACCCTACAAGTTACAGCTGTTGAAATAAACTTTTCAAGGTAAGTAAACCCTTGCAAGGCCTTCTCCATGCTCAAACACCTTCAAGAACTATTCTAAAACATTGATTGATCCATACACCCATGGAATTGAACCTGCAAAAAGTCTCTTCAGATGTGCTCCAATCAGAAAATAGAGGTCACCATTAGATCCAAAATTTCCAAAATCCCCTATCTGGACTCTTCTTGATCTCCAAAAGGCCAAAAACTCACCAAGTTATGGCTCTAACAAGCTCTGAAAACTCCTCCTCTGTTATCCATCCTACAAACTGGATAAACAGTCTAGCAGCACTACAATTTCACTCTGTTTTTTGCTGTGGAGGAGAAAAATTCACCCGCCAAAGGTGCATTTTATTGGACACTTTAAATTTCCCACTAACCCTTATGCGTGGAAATTGTGGCTACATGGGCAAAATGGTCGGGGGTCAGGGCTAACTGCCTGCCCCCGCTAGCCTAGACCCTAAAATTTTGGGCTTCTGGTTCTGTTGGCGCCCATGGACCCGAGATCCAGGCTAATGACTAGACCTTACTTCTGAAGCCCCCTTTTCCATGGCACCTAGTCCTATGAGTGCCATATGCCCAAAGCCTGGAGCTTACCATCGTGCCCTTCATCGAAGCACTTCACCACGGTCCTGTTTGAGTTAATGAGACCAAGGGCTGGGCTAAACCCTAAGTGCCACACCTATTGATGCTCATTCCTTCCAATGGTATTCATGTGGGTGCTCGTATGCCCATGGCTAGGTCTAAACTTTTGCACCGTGTCGTCTATTTCCTTTCCGGTTGTGCCAAGGTTTTGTGCAGGTTCCATACGATCGAGGCTAGGGCTAGCTGTAAACCCCTTTAATCTGGCACTTTTTGTTGTCTCTGTCGGTGTTCATGTCAGATTTTTGTGACCAGGCATTGGCTAAGGTCTCGGGCCCCATCTCCTTTGCATTGGTCATGTGGTGTTCTAGGTAGCTGGGGGTCTGGGCTAACCACCCGACCCCTCCTCCCAATAAGTGTTGAAGTCAAATTGAAATATGTCGAGAGCCCTTATTATGTTAAGAAACATGGCATAGGAAGAATGATGAGATGCTTGACTATTGAACTACATGTTGGGAGTTTTAGATCTGCCCAGACTATCTAACCCCTACCATAATTTTGGCCAACCGCAGGGTGCCACGTAGCGGCATCTAGTTGGGCCATGTGGCACACCCTCATTGGTCCACCACAAACTAATTAACCAACCATATCTAACTAACTCACCCAGTATGAGGCTGCTACTTGGTAGATCCTCATTGGTTCGTACATGCCCAAGCAACCTGATGATGTCAGTAGCACAACTGACTAGTCAGCAAACCTGTTAATTTTTTGGTTGTTGCCTGAAAACTTCATAACGTCATAAATTTTTCATACGACAACGGATTGAGGTGAAACAACTATCGTTGGATTTAGAACGATGAAAATTTTGACTTGGAACTAGTTTCGAGAGATTCTGGGCACTTTCATTTTTGAGCTAAAATTTGATCACCGGATCATACCTCCCCACTAGGAACTTTTGGACTCCAAAATTTTACTTCTCCTAGTAAATAAAATGAGGTTGAAACTCAAAACTTCTCAAAACTAAATCCATATATGTTATGTTTTCAATTGGTTCCCTTCAAGCTCCAATCAAGGTACTTCACCTATCTTCTTCGTGAAGACCTACTGTCCTGTTAAGAATCGAACCAAAATTCTTATTGTTGATGCAAGAACAAAAACACTAATGAGTGGAATCTAAACATTCTCTTTAAACCCATATTTCACAGCTTAGACAACTTCATCTTGAAGTTCCATTGTTGAAGACAAACTTGACTTTCCATCTTGGAAATCAAAAGCAATGCACTGATTCAAACTTTGCTTTACTGTCCTCAAACTGAGCTTGTACACAAAAGTACACTGCTGCAAAAATTCAATGACACCATTGGCTTTGCCTACCAAAACATAGTCATATATTGTACAATCTAAAACAAATATTTTATTCACAACAAGTTTCATCTTGAACACTTGTATCGGTGAGTATATGACAAAAATGTAGACAAACTTGGATGACAAACATTGTACATCCCAAAAGTCCTTAAACATTTGGACTTATAAACAAGCCAACAACATTACATGTCAATGAAAAGTATACTTGATGGTCATAGTTATTATTCTTTTTCACTTTATAAAAGTACCCAAAACAAGTAAAAAACGACATCTATTTATAGTTTAGAAAGCAACAAACTATACAAACAGTCTACCCAATCTCTACCTCTCATAGGCTTATGGGTTCTCTTTTTGCATCTACTTTTATTTGAAGGTTGCCCTAGGAACATCGTTACACCTTTATTCCACGTGTCATGCTCCTTGCATTGATTTTCATAACCTTTTTATCCTTCTTGGGACGAATTTCTAAATGTAGTTTCAAACATCGTTCATTCCCATGCCCATGCATATTTCAATCAGTGCAAAAGTACTTTATCTTGCTTGTCGACAAGGAAGTCTTCAAATGTGAAGGAGGTTCTTCATGCTTCATGCCAAGAATTTTCTCTATTCTTTTGACTAACACAACCACACAAGGGTCAACTACATCACAAAAAGTGCAAGGATACATGTCCCACAAATAGTCAAAATTACCAACATTTGGAAAACACCCATGAGATTTATACATGTCCCTTGGGCTTCAAGTTTGGCAATGTGGGGTGGATGATGACATGCATGGCCATTTAAACCATTCATCTCTATTAGGAGACAAATTGACATTATCACCGCCATCTTGGTGTGACATATCATACTTTGATGATTGCTTTACCTCTAACAATTTATAGCAATCCCCAAACTCTCTTTCACCATATTAAAATCCTTGATATCTTGGTCTCTCTTTCACCATGATTAGATTATTGATCCCTTGGCTATTGATGTTGAGGCCTCCTCCTTCATAACCCATCTTAGATAGCAGCTTCATACCAATGCCTCTAGTATGTTGTTCAAATGTTGCAAAAGAGGTGTTATGGACATAAATAGAAGGATTTGAACATAAAATACTTATTACCTCCCTTAAATTATCAATTAATGCAACTTGGTCAAACCAAACTCTAATACCAATTGATCTAAAATTGGAGGAGAACTGCTCCTTCCTAAAAAGTGATTGTCCTCTGGCGCTTTGCAAGTAAAATTGGGTGTTATGAAAAAATAGGTTGTCCCTTCAAGAATTATGAGTTAGTTTTTCATGTAAACTTAAATCATAAGAAACATATCATCATTTAACTCATACATGCATTCATGAAGAGCAACAACAAAGAATTTGGTGATGGATTTCACCCCTCTTAGGCTACATCTTCGGGCCTACCAACATAGCTAGACTGCTCCATATATTCAGTGAAAAAGAGTACATAAAGTTTGCTGACAATATGAGTGGCTAGTTTCCCCTTCAAGGAAACTTTCTCCTGCAAAGAAATCTCACTCCAAAAAAAATGACAACCTATAGTTAATCATGAAACCATTAACAAGAAAAGGTGTCTCCTACAAAGACTAAGTACTCCATTTGAAAATTAGCATACAATTACTACAATTCCACATTGAAGTACAAAAATAAAGCTTTCCTCAATAAGACATAGCGAGAAAAGACAAAATGAGTTGCATTCTACAAGTCACAGCTACTGCAATAAACTTTTGAAGGTAAGAAAACCCCTACAAGGCCTTCTCCATGCTGAAACACCTTTAGGGACTGCTCCAAAACACTAATTGATCCATACAGCCATGGACTTGAACCTGTAAAAAGTCTCTTCAGATATGCTCCAATCAGAAAATAGAGGTCACCATTGGATCTAGAATGTCCAAAAATCCCTATCTGGACTCTTCTTGAGCTCCAAAAGTCCAAAAACTCACCAATTTATGGCTCTAACAAGCTCTGAATACTCCTCCTTTGTTATTTGTCTTACAAACTGGATAAACAATCTAGCAGCACTACAATTTCGCTCTATTTTTTGCAGAAGAGGCGACAAATTTGCCCGCCAAAGGTGCATTTATTTGGACACTTTAAATTTCCCAATAACCGGCCGGAGGCCGGGGCTAATTGCCCACCCCTATTAGCCTAGCCCCTAAAATTTCAAGCCTGTGGTTCTATTAGCGCCCATGGGCCTGAGGGTTGAGCCGATGTCCAGCCCTTACTACTGAAACCCCCTTTTCCATGGCACCTGGTCTTGTGAGTTCCATACACCCAAATCCTGGAGCTTACCAACGTGCCCTCCGTCGAAGCACTTAACCACAGTCCTGTGTGAGTTAACAAGACCAGGGGTTGGGCTAAACCCTAAGCGCCACACCTATTGGTGCTCATTACTTCCAATATTATTCATATGGTTTCCCATACGCCCATGGCTAGGGCTAAACTTTTACACCTTGGCATCTAGATCCTTCCCGATTGCGCCAAGGTTTTGTGCAGGTTCCACATGACAGAGACAACGGCTAGCCATAAGCCCCTTTCCTCTGGGACTCTCCATTGCTACTGTCAATGGACATATCAGAGTGTTGTGATTGGGGGTTGGGCTAAGGTCCCGACCCCATCTCCTTTGCGTCAGTCATGTGGTGTTGTAGGTGACCAATGGTCGAGGCTAACCACCCGGCACCTCCTCCCAATAAGCATAGAAGTCAAATTGAAATATGCCTGAAGCCCTTATGGTGTTAAGAACCACGGTATAGGAAGAATGGTGAGATGCTTGACTATTGAACTACAATTCAGGGGTTTGAGCCCTGCCTAGGCTATCTGACCCCTACAATAATCTTGGCCAACCACAAGGTGCCACGTGGCGGCCTTTGGTTGGGCCACGTGGCACACACTTATTGGTCCACTAAAAACTAACCACTCAAACAAGCCTATCCAACTGACAGAAACAAGAACTCGACAGCTATGAAACAGATCAATTTTGGAGTATCTTATCAAGTGGAAGAACTTATCCGCTGAAGATTCCACATGGGGGGATGAGAATTTTATACAGAAGCATCCAGAACTTCTCAAGCGTTGAGGACAACACTTTTTTGAAGGAGAGGGGCATGTTGGGTCCCTATAATACTAGTGATTACCCCATTACTATTGTAGTTGTACCCCTTATTAATATTGTTGTGCCCCTATTATCCCCATATTGTTATTACTGTGCCCCATAGAATCCCTCTATTGTTATTTTTGTGACTTTATATTATTATTGTTAGGTCGGCTGGGTTATATTGTGACTCCTTAGACTCCTATATATAGAAAGGAGGTTTTGTCATTTGAATCATCCAAGAATTGTTCATTTATGTAATGTAAAGGAGGTTGCCCCCTCGAAGAGGCTGAATTCTAAGGCGTTGATCTATCTTTTCTATATTTTTCTTGAGCTGGTTTCATAACATTTGGTATCAGAGCTTTGGATTCTAGGGTTTCGCCGCTCCAAACAGGTCATCGTGGCATTTTCGCTATAACTTTTTTCTGTGACGTTTCAGAAGTTGAAAAAAAAACCCATTTGAGAAGAAATCGTGCTAAACCTCGGGTCTGAATTTTAGAGTTTTTAGCGCTATATTTGCGGAGATATGGTCTGAGGAAGTTGGTCTTTTTTGCAGACTCTTGAATTACATTCCAAACAGGTGACCTGGGGAAAAGCATCATAACTTTCTCTATGAGCATCGGATTGAAATTTCGTAAGAAGATACAGAAAGAGGATGGACTTTAGTTTCTTGTATGCATTTTTCAGATCCAAAGGTCGAAACAGTGACCCGTGGCACATCGTACAAGTACGCTATACTGAACTAGACTATAATCAGGTCACTGTGGGAGATTTCGCATAACTCTTCCTTGGAGAATCCAATTTGGGTCAGATTTGTGGAATTGAAAAGAGGACACAGAGGGCTACTGTAGGTCACAAATTCAGATCTAGATGATTGGAAAGTATAGAGATACATCAGAGGCAATATTGAGCTCCTACAAAGTGAAAAAAGGTGTGTAGATTTTCTTAAATTTTTGCTTAAGCTTGGTTTCAAAATTTATTTTGAAGGAATTCAAAGGGCATAGTAAAGCATTATTATCGGTAACTGATGCCCCGAGGAAAGAAAATGCAAACACCTAGTAAGGAACCTGAAATCTCTAGCATGACTCATGAAGAAGAAGAAGAAATGCAACATGATATATCAAAATTACAAGACCAAGTGCAACAACTGTCCCTTGCACAAAAAGGGACAGAATCTAAGATGGATGGTTTAAAGAAAGGTGTAGAAGCTAAGATGGATTGTTTAAAGAAAGGTGTAGATGCTAAGATGAATGACGTGGAAGCTAAGATGGATGATTTGAAGATAGATTTGAAGACAGACATGGAAGAATTGAAGATATATATGAATAAGTTGCTACAAGAAAGGGTCACTAATGGTGAAAGGGTGGTAAAGGAAACTCATGATGAGAACAAAAGAAATGTTAATCATGATTCCATAGAATCTAATGTTGGATCAAAGACCCACCATATTCCAAAAATCGATATGAGGAAGTTTGATGGCAAGGATCCCGCAACATGGATATTACAGATGGAGCAATTTGTTGATCTCAATAATGTGCAAAACACACAAAAGGTACGTATTGCAACTTTATATTTGGAACCAAATCAGTTTGTATGGTATCAATGGCTTTGCTCTCGTAAAAAAATTATCACTTGGGCAATTTTTATGGAAGAATTGATAGCACATTATGAGGATACAAAAAGAAACACTTTTTTTAGCCAATTGATAAGTCTCAAACAAAAGGGTTCAATAATGGAACACATTGAGGAGTTCCAAAAATTGAACATAAGGGTAAAAGATATTCCAGAGGAGCATAGGATTGATGTGTTCATAGGGTCTTTAAAGGATAATATCCAACATGATGTTCGCCTTTGGGAACCTGATTAATTAGAGAAGGCATTCAAGTTAGCAAGAAAAATGGAAAGCAAAATTATGGCAACCAAGAAGCATACCACTCACAACTATAAGGACGGAAGTGTTGTTGCCGCTAGTCTTCCACAACCTATAAGGTTGACACCACAACAATTGGAAAAAAAAAAATTAACAAAAGGGCTTTGTTACATTTGTGATAGCAAATACACTAAAGGTCATAAGTGTGCTGAGAAGAAATTATTCTACATAGATTGTGAAGAGGAAGAAGAAAAGGAGCAAGAAAGGTCAAAAGAAGAGGATATACTCCAGGAAGAAAGCCTAGATAAAGAAGAAATGAATCCGACCATATCTTGTAATGCATTGGTGGGAATTACCACTCCTCAAACCATCAAGATAGAAGGACAAATCAAGAAGAAAAAGGTAATAGTGTTGATTGATTCAGGAAGTACCCACAATTTTATTCATTGTAAGGTAGCAAGAGAATTGAATTGCTTCTTATATCCAGCACCAGAGTCAAGTGATGGTTGCAAATGGAGGAACAATAAATTGCTCGGGAAAGTGCCATAATATTAAGCTATCCATGGGAGAATATGTATTGACTAGCCCAATGCTTTCCATTCCAATGGGAGGTGTTGATGTTGTACTAGGAGTCCAATGGCTACAATCCTTGGGTACAATAGCTTTTAATTTTCAAGAACTTTTCATGAAATTTTCTGTGGAAGGAAAGGAAGTTGAATTAAGGGGTATTGCAGGGAAACCGGGAAAAATAATCATCTCTAACGGTATGACAAAGCTTCTAAAAAAGGAACAAAGAGGTGTAATTGCACAACTATTTTCGCTATATGTGTCCACAGTGGAATCATCTATTTCTCCAGATCTCCAAAAAGTCTTGGACAATCATTCCAAGGTATTTGAGACTCCCAAAGTTCTCCCACCTATTCGTGATCATGATCATGCTATTCATCTGATTCCAGGAAGTGTTCCTCCAAACATCAGGCCGTACAGATATCCTTATGCCCAAAAGAGTGAAATTGAACATATGGTTGCAGAAATGCTAGAGGTTGGTATAATTCAACTAAGTCAAAGTTCTTTCTCTGCTCCAGTTGTATTGGTGCACAAGAAGGATGGATCATGGCGCATGTGTCCGGATTATAGGGAGCTCAACAAGCTCACTATTAAATATAAGTTTCCCATTCCTGTCATTGATGAATTACTGGATGAATTGCATGGATCAATTTACTTCACCAAGTTGGATCTTCGTTCAGGATATCATCAAATCAGAATGAGTATTGAAGACGTTCCGAAAACAGCATTTAGAACTCATGAGGGTCATTATGAATTTTTGGTCATGCCTTTTGGCATTACCAATGAACCTTCAACATTTCAAGGTTTGATGAATTCAATTTTCAAACCATTCCTTAGAAAATTTGTGTTAGTATTTTTTGATGATATACTAATCTACAACAAGTCTTGGAAGGATCATGTTGAACATGTTGACAGGGTGTTACAACTATTGGAGGAGAAACAATTATATGCAAAAAGATCCAAATATTTCTTTGGAGTACAAGAGGTAGAATATCTGGGTCATATTGTATCTCATGAAGGAGTTAAGGTAGACCCTAGAAAAATTAAATCCATTAAGGAATGGAAAATTCCCACATCCATAAAGCATCTGCGAGGATTTCTCAGGTTGACAGGGTATTATCGCAAGTTTGTTAAGAATTATGGGAGAATAGCAGCACCTCTAACAACATTATTGAAGAAAGATGCATTTTCATGGACTCCAGAAGCAGCAAAGGCATTCGAACATCTTAAAGAGGCAATGTTCCAAGCACCGGTCTTATCTACACCAAAGTTCACAAAAACCTTTATTGTGGAATGTGATACTTCAGGAAATGGAATTAGTGTTGTTTTAATGCAAGATGAAAGACTCATTTCTTTTGAAAGTCGTCCAATCAAGGGAAAGTTTTTACACAAAGCTATTTATGAGAAGGAAATGTTGGCAATACTCCATGCACTTAAGAAATGGCGACCCTACCTAATGGGAAGACACTTCAAGGTAAAAACGGATCATGATAGCCTTAAATACTTTTTAGAACAAAGATTATCCTCTGAAGAGCAACAAAAGTGGGTCACAAAGATGTTGGGTTATGACTTTGAAATCATCTACAAAAAAAAGAAGCAAAATGTGGTGGCAGATGCACTCTCAAGAAAGGATGAGGATGTGGAAGCATTGTTGTGCGCCATTTCTATTATCCAACCAGATTGGATAAACGAAGCAAGGGAGGAATGGAAGAATGACGAAGAAGTGTGGGCACTTATTCGAAAGTTACAACAAGATTCCAGTATGTCTGATACATTTAGCTGGAAAATGATTCATTATGGTACAAAGATCGCTTATACCTCTGTAAGAATTCCCAGCTAAAACAAAAGATTCTTATGGAATTGCACACTTCTCCCTTAGGAGGGCACTCAGGATTTTTAAAAACTTACCACAGGGTTAAGAAGGAATTTTTTTGGGATGGCCTTAAATCAGATATTCAAAAGTTTGTGGCAGAATGTTTGGTTTGCCACAAAATAAAGTTGAAACAATTAAGACACCGGTCTATTACAACCTTTATCCATTGCAAGACAACGTTGGGAGGAGGTTTCAATGGATTTTATCACAGATTTACCCAAGTCTGAGGGAAAGGGTGTCATCATGGTGGTAGTTGACAAACTTACCAAGTATGCACACTTTTGTGCATTATCACATCCATTTAAAGCCAGTACAGTTTCTACTGCATTTATGGAAACAATTCAAAAGCTACATGGAAACCCAAAGATTATTGTAAGTGACAGAGATCCCATTTTCACTGGAAATTTTTGGACATAACTATTTTCTTGTCTTGGTACTCAGTTAGCTCATAGCTCATCTTATCATCCTCAATCTAATGGGCAAACTGAGATAGTAAACAAATGTTTGGAAGGATATCTTCGTTGCTTTGTATCTGATAAACAGACACAATGGGTCAAATGGTTGCCTCTGGCTGAATGGTGGTATAACACTTCCTTCCATACAGCAACAAAAATGACCCCATTTATGGCACTTTATGGGTATCAGCCACCATCCATCACATCATATTTAAGAGAAAATTCTAAGGTTCAAGCAGTGGAACATCACATTGAACATCAACAACAAGTCGTCCAACTCTTAAAGGATAACCTCGTGTTGGCACATAATAGAATGAAACAACAGGTAGATCAACATCGTAGCGAAATAAGTTTTGATGTAGGTGATTGGGTATTCCTACGGCTACAACCATATAAGCAAATGTCCCTCAAGCAAGCTAAGAAGAATAATAAATTATCACCAAAGTATTATGGTCCATACAAGGTGTTGCAAAAGATTGGTACTATGGCATACAAATTGGAGCTTCCTGCAGCTTCTCGATTGCACCCAGTTTTCCATGTTTCATGTTTAAAGAAGGTTATATGCGACAAGCTCCCAGTTCAAACAATATTGCCAGAACTTGACGAGGAAGGAAAAATTACATTGGAACCGGAAGCAGTGACAGAAACAAGAACTCGACGGCTACGAAATAGATCAATTCCGTAGTATCTTATCAAGTGGAAGAACTTATCCGCTGAAGATTCCACATGGGAGGATGAGAATTTTATACAGAAGCATCCAGAACTTCTCAAGCGTTGAGGACAACACTTTTTTGAAGGAGAGGGGCATGTTGGGTCCCTATAATACTAGTGATTACCCCATTACTATTGTAGTTGTACCCCTTATTAATATTGTTGTGCCCCTATTATCCCCATATTGTTATTACTATGCCCCATATAATCCCTCTATTGTTATTTTTGTGGCTTTATATTATTATTGTTAGGTCAGCTAGGTTATATTGTGACTCGTTAGACTCCTATATATAGAAAGGAGGTTTTGTCATTTGAATCATCCAAGAATTGTTCATTTATGTAATGTAAAGGAGGTTTCCCCCTCGAAGAGGTTGAATTCTAAGGTGTTGATCTATCATTTCTGTCTTTTTCTTGAGCTGGTTTCATAACAGATGCTACCACTTGGAAGATCCTCATCCATACATGCCCAGGCAATCTGATGATGTCAACAGTACAACTGCCTAGTCAACAAACCTGCTAATTTTTCATTTGGTGCCCGAAAACTTCAAAACATCATAACCTTTTCATACGACATTGGATTGAGGTGAAACAAGTGTCATTGAATTCAAAATGATGACACTTTGACTTGAAACTAGTTTCAAAAGATTTTGGGCACTTCCATTTTTGAGCTAAAATATGATCACCATATCATACCTCCCCAGTAGAAACTTTTGGAATCCAAAATTTTACTTCTCCTAGTAAATAAAACGAGGCTGCAACTCAAAAAAATTCAAAACTAAATCCATATATGTTATGTTTTCAATGGTTCCCATCAATCTCCAATCAAGTTACTTCACCTATCTTCTTCGTGAAGACCTACTGTCCTGCTAAGAGTCCAACAAAAAATCTTATTGTTGATGCAGGAACAAAAACACTAATAAGTGGAATCTGAGCGTTCTCTTTAAACCCATATTTCACGACTCAAACAACTTCATCTTGAAGTTCCATTGTTGAATACAAACTTGACTTTCCATCTTGGAAATCATAAGCAATTAAATGAATGTCATGCATTGATTCAAACTTTGCTTTATTGTCCTCAAACTGAGATACACAAAAGTACATTGCTGCAAAAATTCAATAACACCATTGGCTTTGCCTACAAAAACATAGTCATATACTTTACAATTTGAAACAAAGATTTTATTCACAACAAGCTCTCATCTTGAACACTTGTATCAGTGAGTACATGACAAAAATGTAACAAACTTGGACGACAAACATTGTACATCCCAAAAGTCCTTAAACATTTTGACTTATAAACAAGCCAAAAAGATTACATGTCAATGAAAAACATACTTGATTCTCATAGTGTTTATTCTTGTTCACTTTCAAAAAGTACCCAAAACAAGTAAACAACGACAAGTATTTACAGTTTAGAAAGCAACAAACTATACAAACAGTCTACCCAGTCTCTGCCTGTCCTAGCCTTATGGGTTCTCTTTTCGCATCTACTTTGCTTTGAAGGTTGCCTTAGGAACATTGCGAGCAATCTTTTGCACCTGTCATGCTCCTTGCATTGATTTGCAGAACCTTTTTAGCCTTCTTTAGATGAATTTCTGGATGTAGTTTCCAACATCGTTCATTCCCATGCTCATGCATCTTGCAACGGGTACAAAAGTACTTTCTCTTTCTTGTCGAAAACGAAGTCTTCAAATGTAAAGGAGGTTCTTCATGCTTGATGCCAAGAATTTGCTCCATTCTTTTGAACATCACATGTGTTTCTCATAAACAGCCACACAATGGTCAACTGCATCACAAAAAGTGCAAGGATACATGTCCCACAACTAGTCAAAATTACCAACATTTGAAAAACACCCATGAGACTTATACCTGTCCCTTAGGCTGCAACTTTGAAAATGTAAGGTGGATGATGAAATGCATGGTCCTTTAAAGCATTCATCTCTCTTAAGAGGCAAGTTGACATTATCACCCCCATCTTGGTGTGACGTATCATCCTATGATGATTACTTTGCCTCAACAGTTTAGAGAATTCTCAAAACTCTCTTTCATCATCTCCCAATCCTTTATATCTTGATCTTTGTTTCACAATGATTAGATTATTGATCCATTGGCTATTGAAGTTGAGGCCTCCTCCTTCATAACCCATCTTAGATAGCAGCTTCATACCAATGCCTCTAGTATGTTGTTAAAATGTTGCAAAAGAGGTGTTATGAACATAAATAGAAGGATTTAAACTTGAGATACTTATTACCCCCTTGGACTTGCCCATTAATGTAACTTGGTTAAATCCTGCTATGATACTAATTGATATGAAATTGGAGGAGAACTTCTCCTTCCTAAAAAGTTATTGTCCTCTGGTGCTTTGCAAGTAAAAATGGGTCTTATGAAAAATCAGGTTTTGAAGGTCTCTTCAAGGACTATAAGTTATTTTTTCATGTAAACTTAAAACATAAGAAACATCTCATAATTTAACTCCTATAGGCATTCATGAAGAGCAACAACAAATAATTTGGTGATGGGTTGTACCCCTCCTAGGCTACATCTTCGGGCCTTCCAACATAGCTAGACCTCTACATACATTCAGTGAAAAAGAGTACATAAAGTTTGCTGACAATATGAGTGTCTAGTTTCCCCTTTAAGGAAAATTTCCTGCAAATAACTCTCACTTCAAAAAACATGACAACCTACAATTAATCATGAAACCATCAACAAGAAAAGTTGTCTCCTACAAAGACCCAATACTCCATCTGAAAATTAGCATACAAGTATTGCAATTCCACGTTGAAGCACAAAAATAAAGCTTTCCTCAACAAGACATACTGAGAGAAGACTAAATGAGTTACACCCTACAAGTTATAGCTGCTATAATAAACTTTTCAAGGTAAGAAAACCCCTACAAGGCCTTCTCCATGCTCAAACACCTTCAAGAAATTAAACCTGCAAAAAGTCTCTTTAGATTTGCTCCAATCAGAAAATAGAGGTCACCATTGGATCCAAATTGTCCAAAATCCCCTATCTGGACTCTTCTTGAGCTCCAAAAGGCCAAAAACTCACCAAGTTATGGCTCTAACAAGCTCTGAAAACTCTGCCTTTGTTATCCGTCCTACAAACTGGATAAACAGTTTAGCAGCACTACAATTTCGCTCTATTTTGTTGGGGAAGAGACAAATTCACCCGTCAAAGGTGCATTTTATTGGACACTTTAAATTTCCCAATAACCCTTATGCGTGGAAATTGTGGCTACATGGGCCAAGTGGTCAGGGATCAAAGCTAACTGCCTGTCCCCGCCAGCCTAGACCCTAAAATTCTGAGCTTCTGGTTTTGTTGGTGCCCATGGGCCCGAGGGCCAAGCTAATGATCGGACCTTACTTCTAAAGCCCCCTTTTCCATGGCACCTGGTCTTGTGAGTGTGATACGCCTAAAGCTTGGAGCTTACCATCATGCCCTCCACTAAAGCACTTCACCATGGTCCTGTGTGAGTTAACAAGACCAAGGGTTGGGCTAAACCCTAAGCGCCACACCTATTGGTGCTCATTCCTTCCAATGTTATTCATGTGGGTGCCCATATTCCCATGGCAAGGACTAAACTTCTGCACCCTGTCGTCTACTTCCTTTCCGATTGTGCCATGGTTTTATGCAGGTTCCATACGATCAAGGCTAGGGCTAGTCGTAAGCCCCTTTACTCTGGTGCTCTTTGTTGCCTTTGTCGGTGTTCATGTCAAAGTGTTGTGACTAGGCGTTAGGTTAAGGTCCCGAGCCCCATCTCCTTTCTGTCGGTCATGTGGTGTTGTAGGTGGTCAGGGGTCAGGCTGACTGCCCGCCCCTCCTCCCAATAAGCGTCAAAGTCAATTTGAATTATGCCCGGACCCTTATTGTGTTAAGAACCATGGCATAGGAAGAATTGTGAGATGCTTAACTATTGAACTGCATGTTGGGGGTTTGAGCTCTTCCCAGGTTATCTAAACCCTACCATAATTTTGGCCAACCATAGGTGCCACGTGGCGGCCTCTAGTTGGGTCACGTGGCACACCCTCATTTGTCCACCACAAATTAACCAACCAACCAGATCTAGCTAACTCACCGAGTATGAGGTTGCCACTTGGTAGATCCTCATTAGTTCTTACATGCACAACCAACCTGATGATGTCAGCAGTACAACTGCCTAATTAGCCTGTTAATTTTTTAGTTGTTGCCTGAAAAATTAGAATGTCATAAATTTTTCATACGACATTGGATTGAGGTGAAACAAGTATCATTGGATTCAGAACAATGAAAAATTTAACTTGAAACTAGTTTCGAGAGATTCTGGGCACCTTCATTTTTGAGCTAAAAGTTGATCACCAGATCAGACCTCCCCACTAGGAACTTTTGGACTCCAAAAGTTTACTTCTCCTAGTAAATAAAATGAGGTTGAAACTAAAACTTTTCAAAACTAAATCCATATATGTTATGTTTTCATTGGTGCCCTTCAAGCTCGAATCAAGGTACTTCACCTATCTTCTTCGTGAAGACCTACTATCCTGTTAAGAATCAAACCAAAATTCTTATTGTTGATGCAGGAACAAAAACACTAATGAGTGGAATCTGAGCATTCTCTTTAAACCCATATTTCACAGCTCAAACAACTTCACCTTTAAGTTCCATTGTTGAATATAAACTTGACTTTCCATCTTGGAAATCAAAAGCAATTCAATGCCTGTCATGCACTGATTCAAACTTTGCTTTACTGTCCTCAAACTGAGCTTGTACACAAAAGTACACTACTGCAAAAATTCAATGACACCATTGACTTTGCCTAAAAAACATAGTCATATCTTGTACAATCTGAAACAAATATTTTATTCACAACAAGTTTCATCTTGAACACTTGTATTGGTGATTACATGACAAAAATGTAGACAAACTTGGACGACAAACATTGTACATCCCAAAAGTCCTTAAACATTTGGACCTATAAAAAGCCAACAACATTCCATGTCAATGAAAAACATACTTTTTGTTCATAGTGATTATTCTTGTTCACTTGACAAAAGTACCCAAAACAAGTAAACAACGACAATTATTTACAGTTTAGAAAGCAACAAATTATACAAACAATCTACCTAGTCTCTGCCTCTCCTAGGCTTATGGGTTCTCTTTTTGCATCTACTTTGCTTTGAAGGTTGCCTTAGGAACATTGTGAGACCTCTTTGTCACCTTTCATGCTCCTTGCATTGATTTTCATAACCTTTTTATCCTTCTTGGGATGAAATTTTGGATGTAGTTTCCAACATTGTTCATTCCCATGCCCATGCATCTTGCAATGGGTACAAAAGTACTTTCTCTTGCTTGTCGACAAGTAAGCATTCAAATGTGAAGGAGGTTCTTCATGCTTAATGCCAATAATTTTCTCCATTATTTTTACCATCACCGTGTGTTTCTCATAAACACCCGCACAATGGTCAACTACATCACAAAAAGTGCAAGGATACATGTCCCACAAATAGTCAAAATTACCAACATTTGGAAAAAAACCATGAGATTTATACATGTTACTTGGGCTGCAACTTTGACAATGTGGGGTGGATGAAGACATGCATAGTCCTTTAAAGCATTCGTCTCTCTTACGATACAAATTGACATTATCGTCGCCATCTTGGTGTGACATATCATACTTTGGTGATTGCTTTCCCTCTAATAGTTTAGAGCATTCTCCAAACTCTCTTTCACCATATCCTAACCCTTGATACCTTGGTCGATCTTTCTCCATGATTATATTAGTGATCCATTGGCTATTGATGTTGAGGCCTCCTCCTTCATAACCCATCTTAGATAGCAACTTCATACCAATGCCTCTAATATGTTGTTCAAATGCTGCAAAATAGGTGTTATGAACATAAAAAGAAGGATTTGAACTTGAGATAACTATTACCTCCTTGAACTTGTCCATTAATGCAACTTGTTCAAATCTAGCTCTGATACCACTTGATCTGAAATTGGAGGAGAACTTCTCCTTCCTAAAAAGTGATCATCCTCTGATGCTTTGCAAGTAAAAATGTGTCTTATGAAAAAACAGGTTTTCAAAGGTCTCTTCAAGGACTATGAGTTAGGTTTTCATGTAAACTTAAAACATAAGAAAAATATCATCATTTAACTCATACATGCATTCATGAAGAGAAACAACAAATAATTTGACGATGGAGTTCACCCCTCTTGGGCTACATATTCAGGCCTGCCAACATAGCTAGATCACGCCATATATTCAGTGAAAAAGAATATATAATTTTTCTGACAATATTAGTGGCTAGTTTCCCCTTCAAGGAAACATTCTCCTGCAAATAACTCTCACTCTAAAAAACATGACAACCTATAGTTAATCATGAAACCATCAGCAAGAAAAGGTGTCTCCTACAAAGACCGAATACTCCATCTGAAAATGAGCATACATGAGCATATAAGTACTAGAGTTCCACATTGAAGTACAAGAAGAAAGATTTCCTCAACAAGACATAGTGAGAAAAGACAAAATGATTTGCACTCTACAAGTCACAGCTGCTATAGTAAACTTATGAAGGTAATAAAACCCCTACAAGGCCTTCTCCATGCTCAAACACCTTCAAGAACTGCTCCAAAACACTAATTGATCCATACACCCATGGACTTGAGCCTAAAAAAGTCTCTTCAAATGTGCTCCAATCAACAAATAAAGGTCACCATTGGATCTAGAATGTCCAAAAACCCCTATCTAGACTCTTCTTGAGCTCCAAAAGGGCAAAAACTCACAAAGTTATGGCTCTAACAGGCTTTACAAACTCCTAGGTTATATGTCCTACAAACTGGATATACAGTTGAAGAGAGCTAGAATGTAACCCTGTTTTCCACTGTGGAGGTGACAAATTCTCCCACCAAAGGTCCATTTTTGGACGCTTTAAATTGCCCAATAACCCTTATGCGCAGAAATTGTGGCCACATGGGCCATGCAGCCAGGGGTCGGTGCCAACTGCCCGCCTTGTCGGCCTAGCCCCTAAACTTTTGGGCTTGTGGTTCTGTTGGTGCCCATAGACCTGAGTTGATCCAATGACTTGCCCTTATCACTGAAGCCCCCTCTGCGATGGTGCCTAGTCTTGTGAGTGCCATATGCCAAAGCCTGGAGCTTACCATTGCGCCCTCTGTCGAAGCACTTCACCATAATCCTACGTGAATTAACGAGACCAAGGGTTGGGCTAAGCCCTAAGCCTCACACCTATCAATGCTCATTCCTTCCAAAGGTATTCATGTGGGTTCCCATATGGCCGGGGCTAGGACCAAACTTCTGGGCCATGTCGTCTAGCTCCTTCCCAGTTGTGCCAAGGTTCTGTGCAGGTTCCATACGATCGAGGCTAGGGCTAGTTATAAGTCCCTCTCCTCTGGCGCTTTTCGTTGGCTTTGTGGGTGGTCTCGTCGGTGTGTTGTGACCAGAGGTTGGGGTAAGGTCCTAAGCCATATCTCCTTTGTGTTGGCCATGTGGTGTTGTAGGTGACCTGGGGGCGGGGCTGACCACTCGGACCCTCCTCTCAATAAGTGCTGAAGTTAAATTGAAATGTGCCTGAAGCCCTTATGGTGTTAAGAACGATGGCATAGGTGGACTGGTGACGCGCTTGACTTTGAAATGCAAGTCGGGGATTTGAGCCTTGCCCAGGCTATCTGACCCCTACCATAATTTTGGCTAACCATGGGGTGCCACTTGGTGGCCTCTGGTTGGGCGACGTGGCACACCCTTATTGGTCCACCACAATCTAACCAACCAACAAGATCAATCCAACTCACCCAATACAAGGCTACCACTTGGTAGATCCTCATTGGTTGTACCTTCCCAGTCAACCTGATGATGTCAGCAATATAGTTGCCCAATTAGCAACCCAGTCAAAAAACCTGCTAATTTTTTAATTATTGCCTGAAAACTTCATAACATCATAACTTTGTCATACGGCATCAATTTGAGGTGAAACATGTGTCATTGGATTCATAACAATGAACACTTTGACTTGACGCTGGTTTCGAAATATTATTTTTGAGCTAAAATTTGATCACCGGGTCAACTATCCATCAACTTATTCTTAAAGTCCTTTGTTGGAGAACCAACAACCAAGATTAGAACTTAATCAAGGGCCCATATTAATTCCCTATCAATCCATATGAGTTTCTAGAGAACCCTCACCTTGTCTCGATTAATATTGATTAATTAACAATATTCCCTAAGTTTAGACTTAGGAAATATTTAAAATTCGGCTAATAATCTAATTGAGCCATCTCTAGGTGGAATTTCTAGAAACGATTTATGGGTTTTTGAGATCTCATGTGTTTTAGCCTCTCCACAGAGTTTCGAGACTAGAACACCTCTGATGCTACAAAATATAACATTGAATTGTACAAACTTTCTCATATTCATACTCTCATACTAAACTAAAGAAAAATTAGGAAACCAATTAAAGTGTTATTAACATCCCACATTTTAAAGTTAATAGTCAAATTCCAGAAGTGAAGCCATTTATTTGTTCGAGGTCATGACATAAAGGATTTATCAGTCACATGCCAAACCATGAATCAAATGGCAATAATGGAATTGTACACAAATTTGGAAATGCAAATGCAAAGTGATTTAAGAATGTTGACATGGAATAATGTTCTCATGAACAAAATAAACTAGCAATGCAAATATGAAAATAGGGACTAACCTAGTGGACACTAAACCAACAACACTATAAATTTACCTAAACAAAAGGAATACAAGGAATACATTTTGCATTAAGTTGGGGAAGTAATACCGCAATGAATCCATACATACATGGCTAACACTTGGACAGAACATGCCTGGAAATCATCCTTAAAATATCAAATGTAAGCTAAAACTAACCACTCAATGGTTTATTTGATTTTGGAATGGGTTCATTAGCTCTTTTTGGGCATTCTACAAGCTATTACAATTCTAGCAATGTGTTCCAATTGAGGTTATAAAACATCATGCACAAAGGGAGAGAGTTCATTGGCATAGTAGCTACTTTCTCCTAAATTATCCATTTTGTTTGATGATGAAGTCTACTAACTAGAAATTATTTTTACATCTCTAATCAATGGTCAGTAAAATGATCTACATAAACAATCTATTATAGCCACTTCAATTTTCAAATATCAATTTGATATGCAACTATCAAGTCAAAATCCAAGAGAAAAGAAAAATTGTTCTACTTGGGTTATGTTCTCAAAGATAAATACTACAATTCTTCATGCCTTTTGGATGATGCTCTAGGAAAATATGGACAACAAGTTGAAGATATCTACAACATTCCATCCACATACAAATGGGTAGAGAGAAGTAGTCAACAAAACATTTTAAGATTTTAAGGGGTTACAACTAGAAGCATCCAAAGACCTGTGATGAAAATTTGATCTACATTCAACACTCTTATTTAGAGAAATCCACATTTATACTCATAAGTCCCTTTTCTAAACTTGCTTTCGTATTTGTCACATTCATCCTTGGATGTTGCATATGGAAAACAAGGAGTAGTGATGGAATATTGTTTGCAGAAATAATTCTGATGACTAGAGTGAATAGAGAGAAAGCACGCAATGATCATATAACAACATATAGATGGCTATCATTATAAATGATCAAAGTGAAATGAAGACTTACTTGTACTTTCATCGATTGGAGAAGATCCAAATGAAGAGTCCTCTCATCCCTAGGCCTTGTTCCACAACCTTCTTCACAAGCCTACACACAATGCAGAATAAGAAGCTAGTGAAGGCATTCCAATGATAAACCCTGGCTATTTTAAATACCTTGAATTAAACAAGTAAATGTATCCATTTCAATGTAATTAAGTGAACAATAACACAATACAATAGACAATTGGGGACATAAACAAAGTGAGTTCTCTAATAGATCAAAACAATAAATATATAAAAAGATGTCACCTAATTTGTTGTCGTTGGCACCATGTAGAACCACATTTTGGATTCCTTTGTCTTGGGCCATTGAAGTTCAACTCCATTGGTCTCCACTTGTCCACACAAATAAAGTAAAATAGAAAGTAATTGTTTCCAATGTAAGAGGATGAAAGAGATTTAGTATAGAAACAAGGTTTTCTAACTGTGATGGGGAACTTAAAAACTTAGGGATAAACAACAGATTTGCATAAACGAATTCGCTAGCATAGGGGCACTAGTATTCTCTATTCCTCATCCTCCACCATAAGCCTATTTATATATTTCTAAAATATGGTTGAGGTCATTGGATTTCTTAAACCCATAAACCTCTCCCAAAAACATGTTATTATGTGCACATTTAATTTTTTAGTGAAAATTGCACATATACATGAGTTTCTTAAGGAGAAACTATGTATCTACACATATTGTTGCTATAGGAACCAAATACGTACACACTTTTCTTTTAGAGGAAGCAATATATGAACTCAAAAATGTTTTTTGAACGAATTTGGGGAGGATGATTGTCTACAAAAGTCAAGGAATGATAGATCGAGCCATAGCATGTACATGGGTGGAAAATGATGCTATAACAAATGCCCCCAAATGTGTGAGGTTGGAAGGGTATCTAACAACCAAAATACATTATAATAAAAACATAGAGGAGCTTTCTAGTGGGGGCAAAAAGAGTTCACTAGGTAGCCAAAGTGTATAAAATCATGGTTGTTGAATCAAGTACACTATGGATTCATGAAGTATGTATGTATGTGGCTACAAAATTGAATACATGATGGATCCATGCATATAAGAGAGAAGCAATCATGGCCATAAAAATGGTACATAATGGATCCATGCCTTATCATATAGGAGGATAATGGAAGTACAAAGAGTAGACAAATTAATTCTCAACCAGTACCAATGACATATATAGGAGTAGTATTGTCCACTACAACTTAGGCAACAACATAAAAAGAATAATGTTGTGATAGGCCAGAGGTATTTAAAACAATCTGCCAATGATACAAGTTTACACCATGTGAATAAATGATTTGAAGTGAAACATGGGAGACACCATTTGATTATTGATCATTGATACATGTCATTAACAATTGCAATGAAACCCACCAATAAAGATAATGGGTGTCAAGATACCAAGTACATTCTAAAAAGTGTGAATAGATGAGTTGAGGTCAAATGCTTATAAAATCTATCAATCAGGGGACATTGATGTATTTCCACTATAAATAGTAAGGGTCCTTGCCACCAATGACTACAAGTTTTGAGGTACTATAAATAGAGTGGATCATTTTCCCAGAGTAAATGAGTCAGAGTCAATGGTAAGAGATCCACTGGAAGGAGGGAATTAAGGAATCTCCCATCATCGTACATAAGGAAACTAAAATAAAATGATTTGGAAGGACTGAGATAAAAATATTTACAAGGAACCACCAGGGGCATCTCTTGCATGCACCCAATGGAGTAGTGCACTAAGGAAACCTTCTAAAATAACAACGAATAATGAAAGTCACTAATAGAGGTGAGGAATTCCACCAATGATGAAAATGAAACCTAAGGTACTACACAAATCCCAATGTATGAATGGGTTGCTAACATAGAACACAAGTGACACCATTCAATCAATGACTAATGGTGAATATTTGAACATGAGTTAACCTACTTGTGATTCGAATTGGCCCAAGGTGCTACTCTAGGTCAATCTCTCATAAAAATATGCTATCATCGATAAGAAATGACCCGCCAGAAAGAAGATAATGGAGACCTTCCAAACTAACATGAGTAAAATGACAAAGGTTTTTGTCAATGGTAAAATTGACTTAATATTGGGGAAGGTTGGCATAATAAGTTAATGAGACTTAAAAAACGGCCATCATGGGATAAAAATACCCTTGAACAAAAGCACGACACATATTATGACCTTGGTAGCATAGGTTGAAGGCTAAACATTCATATAAGTATGTGACATAGGAGACAAAAACAAACTCTCCATAGTATCTAGAAGAGTAACGAGTTGGAGGATCAAAGACTAAATACACAACGTTTAGCTTCCTATGGTAAGCTATAACTCCCAAGATGTCTAGGACAATATCAATTTGTGATTTGTTCAAAGGTGACATAACAAAAGACTATTTCCAAATGTAATTTGAAACTCACTTCATTCCAACCTTCTTTTTAAATATTTTGTTTTTCTATCTTCTTCATATTACAAGTGCTTGAAAAACAATAAAAGAATTATAGAATACAATGTAGTAAATGAGTGAAATAGGTAAGCAAGATAGTTCTAAATCTTGGAACATGCAATGGAAGTGTGCAGGATAAGGAAACCCTTGGAATATTTCGTCCAAGGATAAGGATGTCAAGTTGAAACAACAAAATATGTAGGGCTAGCAACTAAAGAGAATGCATAGTCAAAAGGCGATAAGAAAGCAAGTTGAATCTAACATTAGGCCCAAACGCACAAGCAATATAAATGTAACGCAGTAGTAAAACTTTTTATTTTTTTTAACAAAGTCGGTTACTATATTAATGGCTGAAAAAAGAGAGACGAGTCGGAGCTCCTGAGGTACATTAGATGCCGCTGGCAGCTTGGATCAAAGGAGTTACAAAATAGAGATCTCTCCTTGATCCTTTTCCTGCTTGTTCTACTTCTAAAATTACCAGAGCTGCTATAAATTCTTACATATTGGAACAACAAAAGTTGACATTTGCAGAACATTTTTTTTTAATCTATTTCTATGTGACTGATTTGCCTTGCGGTGGATTCCTCCGGATTTTGCTCTGGTTCTGCCTGCTTGACACTTGAGGAACTAGGGGCTGCCTGGTTTCGCTTGTCCATCATATACTGCAGGATCGAAATCGATTCTTCCGCATGACTGCATCGATTTGACAAGTGGCTGAACTGCTCATGGAGGGAAGCAACCCTATGCAGGAAGAGGTCAATTTCAACTCGGTATTTATCATTGATGATGCGATTCTGGTCTTCAATTCTCGTCTCCAAGATCCTCTGCTGATTCTCCAAGATGCGCTGCTGAGCCCTGACTTCTTCTAACTCAACTTGCAGATCTGCACAATGCAGACAGTCCTCATTGCGTGCCATATTTACTGAAGGGGATTAAGAGGTGAGAAGCGGGTGCGCACGAAGATTGGAGTAAAAATCACTGCGCAAGGGCCGGAGGAGATGGGAGAAGGGCTCTTGAAGGCTTGAAACCGTCTGGAGGTGCGAAGGATAGAACAGATAAGGGCTGTCCAGAGGATCGTATTGCTATACAAAGGGCAGAGGCTATCTCTGAGGCAAAAACGAGGAGACAGAAGAGCTTTCAGCACATGAGTAATCGCCTGAGAGCAAAATCGCTTGTAGGAAATGACAGAGATCAAGCGACAAAGAGGATACTTGGCGCTGATGAAAGAAGGAGGGGGAGGGAATATAAGAGGAAGGGTGGGGCGGGAGAGCGGCCAGCCGGTCACGAGATAAATGAGGGAAACCTGTTGGAGTACCTGAGAAAAATCCTGGAGGATCCATGAATCGATTCTGAGAAGACGTCTACCGGCGGAGTTGATGTTGTTGCCAAGGTTAATGAGTGCTTTGTAGATTTCATATCTATTCAAAATCCTGCTGCAGTAGGTAATCCTGTAGACGGCCTGAGGAACGTGATTCACATCATTTCTATCATTGCTTTTGGGCTTGACGCTAATGCTATTACTTGGGGTCATGGCAAAGGTTGGTAAGTCTCCTTGGAGTTGCAGCTTAGGATGCCAACTGGCCTTCCACATGCACTATTGGCGCGGTCATCAGCCCTCTTGTTAAGATTACGAAGAATATGGTAGTATTGAATGCCATCCATTGCTTGGTGCAAAATTTGATTGCGTCTGTTTATTTGCTGAAGAAGAGTGTTGGGAGAGCTCTGCTGATAGACCATTAATCGGATGACAACAGAGGAGTCCCCGAATACCTTTGCCTTCGTTATTCCCAGTTTGCCTAACTGAGTTAGACCCTGGAACAGAGCTAGTGCTTCAGCTCTATTGTTCGAAAGCTTCCCTAGGCCCCACTCATAATGGAGGATGCACTCCCCATTGGCGTTAATAATCAGCCCCCCTGCTCCAGCTGTACCAGGATTTGATTTAGATGCCCCGTCGAAGAACAGATAGAAGCAGTTGCAGTTTTGTATCCAATTGGCGAACTCCACCTCTTTTAATCTAACTTTCCATGAGCTAGCTTCTACTTTGCTCTGTGTCTCCCTCCTGCTACCTTCCTGAACATTGTGATTTTTTTCCAGAATGTAACTTATGAAATCTCGCTCCTCCACACTGTATTTTGTTGCATCAATCTTTCCAGTGGTGTTGACTGAAATAGTTTCCAGAGCAAGGATTTTGGCTTTGCTGCAGATTATTCGTGTAGTTGAGCTCTTGTCTTGGAAAATTTTCCGATTTCTAGCCAGCCAGATTCGCCATAGCAAGGTGTGGGGGAGAGTGTTCCAAACTCTCTTAACCAAGTTGCTTCTTTTTTCTTTCCAGGGGCAACATTTTCTCCATTTGTAGATTGTCTCAGCTATGGTGTGCTGAGGTTCCCAGTTTATATTACCTATGGAGGACATCTTTTCCCAACAGTCAACAGCAAAGGGGCATTCTATGAATAAATGATGCATCGTTTCTTCGGCCTTGCAGCAGTTGGGGCATCTGGATGGGCCGTTGATGCCTCTTCTTTTTAGGTTCTCTGTTGTTAAGATTTTTCCTTTCAGCAAAAGCCATATAAAAAATTTTATTTTTGGGGAGCCTCTGTTCGCCAACAATTTTCCAATGGTTCCACAAACTCATCTGAAAGGTGTTGTTGCAAAGATGTTGATGGCCTGCTTTGACTGTATAGTTTGTTCCTATTGTGTCCCAGCGAAAACCATCCGTTTCATCTTCCTTGATAGGAGCCTTACTGTGGAGGAGCGTCTTCAGGCAGCTGAGACTAGGTTCCAATGCATTAGGGATTTCAGGGAAGGACCAACCAGCCCAGATATGGGAGTGAGGATCCCAACTGGAAATTTGAGCCAAATGATGGATGCCTCTATTGTTGAGAAATTTAATGACGGGAATGGCCTCTTTATGCATAATCAAGGGTTGCTGGCCCAAGATTTTGTCAGTTCCAAAATTGATGCTGGCTCCCCCCTGGAACTTTCGAAGTATTTTGGACCATGAGAGGAAGGGAATTCTTGCATAGCCTCCAGATTTTAGTGGAATCTCTGTTGGGGATATTGGAGTCCAGGAGCTGCTGCCTGGGGAAGTTTAGATATTTGATCTCCAGCACCTTTTTCCACCACAATGAGGGTCCTGTTATTAACCTCCATACAATTTTCGCACCAAAGGCCAGATTTAGGAACTTTGGTGATCTAATACCAAGACCTCCTCTATCTTGGGTTTGGATGACATGCTTCCAGCTGACTAAGTTAAACTTGCTTTTGTCATTCTTCCCCCCTTGCCAAAGGAAGTGGCGAAGAGCAACTTCCAATTTATGGTGAAAGATGGCAGGAGCTTGATATAAAGAAAAGCGATATAGGGGAAGGGAAGTGATACCTGATTTAAGGAGAACGAGTCTGCCTGCTGGGTTGAGCCACAGTGTTCCCCATTGCTGAACTTTCCTCTTTACCTTGTCGATGATTCCATTCTAGGTTTCAGCCTTCAGAGGGCCCAAGCTCACTGGCATGCCCAGATAGGAAAAGTGGGTCCATTCCAGATTGCAAGTGACACCAAATATGTTTGCAATACTATGGATAACCTGATTGGAGGTGTTCCATCCGTAAATACAGCTTTTGAGCTGATTGACCAAACCTCCGGAGTACCCCATAAATTGGTCGAGAAGCTTCTTGAATCACCTTGCTATTGTGGTGGAGGCTCCCCCAATTAATAGGGTATCATCAGCAAACTGTGAGTGATTAATATTTTTTGCTCCATTCCCAAATTTGATACCGGTTATCAGACCCACTCTCCGATTGTAGTCCAAAGCTTGACTGAAGGATTCTGCCATGAGGATGAAGAGGTAGGGAGAGAGGGGACAGCCCTGTCTGAGACCCCGGGAGGATTGGAATGCTTCACCTGGCCTACCGTTGATCAGGGGGGAGACCCAGGGCCCAGAGATACAAGCAGCAATAATGTTAATGAAGGGGTTCTCGAAGCCCATCTTTTTAAGGACAACAATAAGGAAGGAGTGCCTTACTCTATCGAAGGCATTCGCCAGATCGAGCTTTAGGACAAATCCTTTGTCTTTCCTGGATAAACTCGAGTGGATGGCTTCTTGGACAAGAAGGATGGAATCGGTGATGTGCCTGTTGGGCAGGAAACCTCCTTGATTTTCAGATATCAAGGAGGGGAGAAGGGGTTTGAGTCTGGTGGCTAAAATTTTGGTTAGAATTTTGTAGGAAGAGTTGCAGAGGGAGATGGGCCGGAATCTGGAAAAAGAAGAGGGCCGATTTTCCTTGGGTATGAGGGCGAGAAAGGTGGAGTTGGTGTATCCTCCTAATTTCCCTTTTCTTTGCACCCATCGAATCATCTTTGTCAGGTCCTTTTTTATCAGAGTCCAGAACTCCCTGAAGAAGCAGATGGGGAATCCATCAGGCCCTGGTGCCTTATCAGGATGCAAGCTCCAGATTGCTCTCTTAATTTCCTCTTCTTCAATTTCTTTGCTAAGGTTGTCGTTCATCTCCTTAGTGACTCCTTTGGGCAGATGCTGGAGCAAGTTGGAGTAATCTTCTGCCCCTTTGGTTTCAGTTAAGAGGTCCCTGTAGTGCTTGGAGGCCGCATTCCTAATGGCTTCTTGAGTGCTGTGTCGATTTCCTTCGCTGTCCAAGATTGTGTTTACATTATTCCTGATCTTTCGAACAGTGGCCTGTTTGTGGAAGTAGGCTGTATTTTTGTCCCCCCCTTGAAGCCATAATTGTTTGGATTTTAAACGCCACTTGGTTTCTTCCTCCCTATTAATGTGGCTCAGTTGTGCGTATAATGCATTTTCTTGCTCTTTATTTTGCTGCGATAATCTGTGCTCTTAAACGCCACTTGGTTTCTTCCTCCCTATTAATGTGGCTCAGTTGTGCGTATAATGCATTTTCTTGCTCTTTATTTTGCTGCGATAATCTGTGCTCTTCAATCCTTGACTGCACATCTTCTAGTTCGCTTTTGAATTTCTTTTTGATCTCCTCTGGCTCCTGATAACTATCTTTGGCCCAATCTTTAAGTGCCTGCTTGGTTCTTTTTAATTTGGTTTCCCAAATAAAGCATGGCGAACCTTCCACATGCTGGCTGTAGGAATCCGATTCCAAAGGGGGCTATATTTAAAAGGAATAGGGCCAAGGGGACAGTGGGTTTCCAAAGTCAGAGTGATGGGGTAGTGGTCAGAGGCAGAGGTATTGAGGATGTTGGTATATCCTACAGAGAAGGAAGAGAGGAACGAGATATTGACTAGAAATCTATCTAGTCTTTCCATTATGTTGTCGATGCCAATCCTACGATTACTCCAGGTATATCTGCGATTTTTGGGGATAACATCAACTAATTCGTGCTCCTGCATGATGTTCTCCAGTCGGCCTCTGAAGGGATCTGGAGCGAAAGTTCCTCCTCTTTTTTCATTGGCATGTAAGATCAGGTTGAAGTCACCTGCGACTATCATATTTGTATTTCGTTCCTCATCAATGCTTGTCTTCAAGTCATCCCAGCAGATTTCCTTTTCTCTGTAATGGTTGGGAACATAAACGTTATATATAATTACTGTTTGATTACCTGTGATGCTGTCAAGAGTGGTTTTGATCCAGTTCTGGTGGGTGTTTGTTGAAGTGCAGATCCATTTGTTATTGTCCCAAATGGTGACAATTCCTCCGGAGGCTCCTCTAGATTCACTAATGCTTCCTGAATACTGTTTCTGCTGGTCTATAATTTTCCTCATTTCGTGCTGATCTTGTTTTGTCTCCTGTATCAGCATGATTTCTGGCTTTTCATTGTGGATTAGATCTCTGAGGGCAGCTATTTTAGAGGGGTGCCCTAAACCCCTACTGTTCCAAGAAAGAATTTTTATCATGATGCATTGGGCATGCGGAGAGGTGCTCGCCTCTCTTGGTCTTTGCCGCTTGTTTCTTTCTCTTGATGCCCAAGGATGAAGGACTCTATTGGAGTTTGCGTGCCCATGGCTATGTCCTTCTGGGCATTCTCATCCCTGTGTTGCTTAGCTGATTTTCTTCCAGGTCCCGGTTTTTTATATGTATCGCTGGTTGCCCCATGATCTTTTGAAGAGCTTCTGGTAATCCTTGAAGAAAGGGGCTCAAGGGGGGTCTGAGAAGAGATGGTTTGGGGTATATGGAAGTCTGGAGGCTCAGATGATGGATTTTCAGGGGCAGAATTGACTGTGGAGAGGATTAGGAAGGGGTTGGAGGAGGAAGGGAGGGGCAGATCAGGGGGGAGAGAGGCGGAAGGGGAGGGAGAGGAAGAGGAGGGTCACAGATTGGGGGGTCCAGGGTTTTCAGAATCCATGGAAGGCTTGGAAGGGGGAGCTGATTTCTTCTTTTTGACAGTTTCCCAATGACCGTCTTGCTCATCGTTCTCTGCATTAACAATTTTAGTGCATCTGTTAGCAAAGTGTCTGTATTCGTGACATACCTTGCATTTAAATGGTATCTGTTCATAATCCAGTTGCTGGATATGGCTCCAGTCGTCCACTTTCAACTTTATCGCCTCAGGCAGTCCTCTGCCTAGATCCACTTCGACGCAGATCCTTGCGCAGGCTTGCATGTTGTCCTTGGGCTCGCTACGATCAATGTATTTGCCAACAGCGTTTCCTATGGCCCGAACAGACTCGTCTCCCCAGCAGTGAAGAGGGAGATGAGGGAGACGGACCCAAACTGGTACGGCACTAGGGATATCCAGTTCTGGATCGAAGTCCGGAGTCCATTTATTGAGGTAGAGACCCCTGGAATCCATGAAGTACGGCCCGTTCCTGAAGATCAAATCCTTGTCCTCTTTGGATTCGAAGTGGAAAGTGTAATACCCTTTTCCGCAGAACCTGATGGAAATTTTCCCTTGGATCTTGTCTGACCAGTTTCGTTCGACCCATCTTTGAACTGTTCTTGGCGATGGCCAAAGGCCTGTAAATTGCCCTATTAGCCCTTTCTCGGCGAGGGATAGTGCTGCCATGCGAGGTAGGGTTGGAGGCAGCTGGACTTCCTGAAGAACATCAAGCTTCTTGACAAATTTCGAGATTGCAGGTCTGGGGCGTTGGGGAGGGAGAGATTTCACCAATTCTGAGAAGGCTTTTTGAGGATCGAGGTCCTCCTGAGGTGGATCAGGGGGGGCCAAGGCCCAGGCCGCTGCGTTGCTGGTTGAGGCCGATCTCCAGGGGCGCGATCAGGCAAGGCGCGCGCAGCAGAGCATTTCCCTAGAACCCTACAACAATAATAAAATATTTTAATTTTTTTTAACGCAGTAGTAAAACATAACATTGGAAGCCTACAAAATAAAGGCTAGAACAAGATTAAGAGGAAGTCATAGGACTTCATTAAAAGTCATAGCGGGAAAATAAAGGGCTCTCGAACCTAAGAATTCAAATCTGCATGGGCACCAAATGGCTAACAAGGTACTAAATAGGATTACCACGTACAGGTGGATTCTACCATCAAGTTACAACACTTATAGTTGCAAGAATGGTTGTTTCCACAACTTAATGGGTTCAATCCTACAGCAAAATGATATCAAAGTCATTAATTCAAGGTCCAAGGTGAAGTGATCTTTACTTATATGCTAGAAATTTAAAACATTAGTTGCAATGTCAAATCAAATGTGGAAGAAAATGGCCGAAAAAATGTCATCAAAGTCACCAAGTTTTGATATTATACTTGAAATAATAACAAAATCCACTAGAAAAGTTGTTATAAATTAGTCATAGTAATAAAAAAAACAGCAAAAAGTTGATCAAATTGTATAAAAGTGGGTATAAATTTCTTATAAGTGGGTGAAAAAAATCATTTTTACCATGTCATTTTGTTTTAAACCCAAAGTATGCATTCTAACTCAAAAAAATTCTGAAATTCAACAACCAGCAGGGCACAAGGATCACATAAAGTGTGTGTGTGAGATTATAATATATATATATATATATATATATATATATATATTATAATCAAGTACCAAACCTTATCGAGGCGACAAATCCCGTTGAGATTATGGATTGTTGAAGTTCTTCATGATGCCCAGCATGCAAGCACCAAAGTTCCTTTAGCAAACATTGAGCATCTACTAGAGTCCTAATCATGATGTGTTCATGCTCAATGATCAACTACAAATATTGAAGTGGAAGACATATTTTATAGCCTTACTATCCCAACGAGGAGAAGCTGTGAGCCTAAAAACACGAAGTGGAGGTAAAATACAAGTGATGAATATGTTGATCTTCTTACCCAAGACAAGACTCCAAAAGGTTAGGTCTCAGATACC